>CM035148.1:107952787-110692787 GCA_020205605.1 Panax ginseng | reverse complement strand
TATAAATAGGGTGCTTTAGGTTAGAATTTAAAATCACACCAGAAACATAAGTTTTCTCTCTCTATATTATCGAGCGTATTTTTTTGAGTATTTAGATACTTTGAAAGTTGTTATTCAGTGCAAGTTTCCTTCGGCTTTACATCCGATATTTCAGTCAGAAATACTGCTCTTTTGAGGTAGGGGATTGTAAGGGTTATTATGTTTTTCAGTTTCGTAGTTTTTCCGACCCTCAAAAATTCTGGAAACTTTTGAAATGATAATTTGATGAGTTTTCTAGATTGTTTCAAAAAATGGCGATTTTTGGATATATAGATTATGAGTTATGAATTTTATGGTCAAATACTATTTTAAAAGTAAACCCTTATAACTCCTTGTGGCTAACTCCAAAATTGGTGAAATTTTTATTGGGAGTACATGTATATAACAGAAGTATACTCTATAAATTGTTTATAAATTTAAAAAATGATTAAAATATTGTGGTAATATTAATAATATTAGATTATGATATTATTAAGTGATTTATAACATTTGGATTAAAGTTGTTATGAAATCATTGATTTAAAATATTATTTAATGATTAATAATATTAGTAAAATCATTGTCTTGGGAATGACCTGGTTGTTAAATATTGTGAGTTATAATATTAATGATGAATAAGTTCGTGTTGATTAAAGATGAAGTTGATAGTTCCATTGTGTGGAAATTATTAGTGTTAGTGGAAATCGATATTTATTTCGATAATAATTAATGTCTGGAGGTTATATTGACCAATCGGGTAATTCACCAGATAAATGAGCAATTAATTGTTATTAATTCATATGCTTATAACTATATGTTCACATGTGTGTACTACGCGTACTACCGCATGCATGGTGAATGACCCTTCGTATTCATTCTTTATTAAATTGTGGAAATGATCCGCTCACGTGGATTATCGCATTCATGGATGAAAATCCATTTGCGATTTCAGTATATTCTATTATACTAGTATGAGATATTCTTTCTTTTGTACTCGTCATGGAATATCGTTTTCTTTTGTATTTTCCTTTTATGAGTACTATTCATGAAGTACTATTCACGGGTACTATTCACAAAGTACTATTCATAAAGTACTATTCACGAAGTACTATTCATGAGTATTATTCATAAAGTACTATTTATGGGGTACTATTCCCGAAGTACTATTTACGGGTTACTATTCACCTGAGTACTATTCACCCAGAGTACTATTCATGACAAAAATTAATTTTTTTTCGGTTCAAATCATTTTTGATACAATATCATTCTTGAATTTTACTCCACAAAGCAGTATCATGTTGACAATTTGGATATTTTTAAACTCTGGATAAATTTAAAGTCTTTAATATTTATCCTTGATTTTGTTTGATTAATGCTTATATCATTGCCATCATTCTCATGCTTATATTGTGATGAAAGTCATCTTTGGCTTACGTGCATAGATGGACTGTTGATTGGTATGATTATGACCAAGGATCATTAGGTATAATCATGACCCGTAATGTTATAAATGATATGGTAAAAGTCCTCATTGGCCCGTAGTGCATTGATGAACAATTGTTGGTATGATTATGACCAGGGATTATTCAGTATAATCATGACCATTGATGATTACATGAATATCCTTGGCCCGTAGTGCAGGGATGATTCGATGATGTGGTTTATTTATTAAGCTGAGTTTCAGCGATAAAATTGATGATAAACTTTTAAATCATAGAAGATAGTAGATATCATGCTCTACTTGACTCTTCTAATGGGTTGCTTATTCCGCTGCAGTTGTTGATCTAAAACTTGTTGTTTATTATATTCTATCAGTTATTATACTGTTGAAGGCTAAGGATAATTTATTCTGCATTATCTTAGTCATAATATTTTTTACTAGGCTAGTTGAGCTCACCCTTTTCTTTCATTGTTCTCTTCAGAAAATGAGAATATAGTTGGGACGAGTTGGAAAATGGAGTGATGGTCCAAGATAAGTGACTTTAGTAGTCCACACTATTCTATGAAATAGTGTGATAATAATTGTATTGAGGACTCCATTGAGTGTGAATAT
Source organism: Panax ginseng (assembly GCA_020205605.1). NCBI lineage: Eukaryota > Viridiplantae > Streptophyta > Magnoliopsida > Apiales > Araliaceae > Panax > Panax ginseng. The sequence goes on along the minus strand of CM035148.1, from coordinate 110,690,716 downwards.
TGTCTAGAAGATAATATTCGTGTTAAAACTCTCAGCTTATATTTTGTCGTATTTTACACGACAGTTGTATAATTAAGTTTTTATTTATATCCTGTACCATGTATTTGTCGACTCAAGATGAGTGATGTATACCTATTTTGGGGGCGTCATAATATGTGTTGTCGTATTTTGCACAACAATTATAATAATAAAGTTTGTAGTTATTTTTGTATCATATATTTAACTACTCAAAATAAATTGTGTGGACTTATTTTGAGGCATCACATTAGTGAACTACCAAACCGTTGAACTGATGTCTCGGCTGGTTCAATGTTCGGTGTAATTCTAGTAACTAAAATTGTGATTAATATTTTGAGTTGAAATTGATACAGTATATTATTATGAGTCTGTACTCGAATTAAAACTAATATGTTAAGTGACTATTAATATTAAAATGAAAATGTGATTTAATATTATTCAATAACTAATATGCTCTAATAACGACCTCTAATATTCAAATTTTGTGGAAGTTATTGCATTCAATTATACAATTCTTAATTTATGGTAACGTGCACACTGTATTGGTATAGAGTACATCTAATTTCTCACCTTAATAAAATTTTATATTTATTAAATGTTACAAACTTAATTTGGTATTAATTATATTAAAATTACATGTCTTAAATAAATTCAAAATTATCAATATTCATTTAAAATTACTAAATAATAAATCTTATAATTAGTAGTGATTCGATAGTTTATATTTAACAATATTTATTTTTATATTCACTAAAATTAAGCTAATTTATGTCAATTTTAAATTTAAAATATATTCAATTGACTTTTAAAAAGTCAATAATGATCTTCTTTTTTTTTGAAAGGAATGGAGTATCACTATATTAACCAATGTCTAAAACATCTTAAAAGTTTTATTAATGTGAACAATTAATAAATTTAATTAAATTAAACAATATTTTTAAAGCCTTAATTTTTAAATAATACACTCGCGGGATCTTAGGATAATTTTATGAATAAGTAGACCAACGTATGCACATTTAAATAATTAAACGAAATTAATGTTTTAATTAGAATATTATGTATGAAAATAATATTAGAAATTAGCTTATGAAAATATTTTATATTTTTTTGAGGTAAATTTATATGAAGTTATTCGATATTAACACATTGTGATAGAGCTTGATAATACAAAATTAACCCAAGACAATAGCCAATAATTTATCCATAATAAAAAATAATAATTCTCCTTCAAATATAAATTATACAATTTAGAATCAAATCAATATATTTTTTTTTACACGAATGAGACAAAAATAATTCTTTAAACTTTCCTTTGTCGACCAGAAGAAAATTGCTAAAGCAGAAATAAAAGAGACAAGAGAAGTCACAGTTGGACCAGTAATTAACTTATAATAAAAAAAAAAAGAAGAAAAACTCCATTAAACTTATAACAAATCAAACAAAAAATGTCGACTTAAAATATTTTCAAATTCAAAATTATTAACATTCATTCAAAACTACTAAATAATAAATCTGATAATTAGTAGAGATTCAATAGTTTATATTTAACAATATTTATTTTGATGTTTACTAAAATTAAATGAATTTATGTCCATATTGAGAAATTATTTTGTGAGCCGATTGATTCTATGGGACCCATTTTACGTGGCGTAGTTTTTCCACATAACAATATAGAGGCTTGACTTTTAAGACTTGTGATTCTCATGTCGATTTTGACTTCTTATTTTTTAGACAATCAAATTTATTTTAACACATAATAATTAAACTAATCACAATTTAGGTATTATAATAAAAGAGACGAGAGAAGTCACGGTTGGACTAGTAATTAACACATAATAAAAAATAAAAAAAAACCTCCATTAAACTTATAACTAATCAAACAAAAAAATGCATTTTAGAATCAATCAAAAAGAAAAAATTACTCGAAAGAGATAAAAAGAAAATTGCTTCCAAATTTCACAACTCATGTCATAGTTAGGGCTGAGCATTCGGTTATAACCGAACCGAATAGCTTATTCGGTTATAACTGAAAATCAAAATTAACACTATTTTGATATCCGAATTGTTAATCGAATTTGAAGATAACCGAATAACCAAATAACCGAATTTACTATCCGGTTATACGGTTAATAACCGAAATGAAGGACTTTTCACTAAAAAAATATACCTATTGCCCCTAATGGACATCTTCTGTGCTAATCAGCTAATACCTCCCACTGAAAATATACCTAGTGTACATTGAGGAATTTACTTGATGATATCAACCACTTAGGCTTCTGGCTTCAAACATAACACAATTGTGAGACTTCATTTCATACATGACTGGTTCCAATTCAAAGGTTTTCTGTTTACATATGCAGGAGAACCCCCAGAAGATTGGCCACATTCATCTCCCATATTGAGGATAGGAACACCCAGAGAAACAAACAAGATAAAGAGGAAATTTCGGATTTGTTTAAATCGTGTTTCAAGTATAGCAGCACTAGTGGTTGAACCTTCAACTCCATAATTCCAACTTAGTTTTGAAGCTAGCTCACTGCCACTATGTAAGACCCCAATTTTTATGAAAAAAGAATAATTTTCTAAAAATATATTTTTGAATATTATGGTGTGGATTTGATATAATGTTATAGTTGTGGGTAATATTTACAAATTTTGCAAAAGTAAGCAAGTGGTTATATAATATTCGATTGGTGGGAATATTCGTTTTTAACGAGAGAATATTAAGACGACCAAGCACAATCATTGGTGGACCCCACAAGCGGAAGTATTGTCGTAGTTAGAAAAGCGATAGAACTATCTTTTATAAAAATAACGGCCGAAAGTGGTACCAATTAAAAGCTGTTGAACTACCCGGTAGTAATGTCGCTGCGTGGTTGCATAGTAGCACACACATTATTGATTATTGATGTTTACGTGAGAAGTCACTTAGTTATACTCAATTATTGCTACGAGAATTCACGCATCATTTCTCTCATATTATTGATTCAATTATTGTCACAAAGATCATCTGCATAATATTTTATATTATTAAATCAATAATTGAGACGACAAAGTTATTCATATTATTATTTATAATGTTGACAATGTCTAGAAGTTCTGTCAAGGAGATGTTTGGTCACCTAATTGAGCGCCAATAAGGAGAAATTCTTATCGGAAAGCCCCCTCTTTCCTGGGAACGACCTGGTTGTTAAATATTGTGAGTTATAATATTAATGATGAATAAGTTCATGTTGATTAAAGATGAAGTTGATAGTTCCATTGTGTGGAAATTATTAGTGTTAGTGGAAATCGACATTTATTTCGATAATAATTAATGTCTGGAGGTTATATTGACCAATCGGGTAATTCACCAGATAAATGAGCAATTAATTGTTATTAATTCACATGCTTATAACTATATGTTCACATGTGTGTACTATTGATTCACATGATTTACTATTAGGGGAGTTGTTGCAAGATTGATAATACTTGCATGACGAAATTAAAAATAGAGGTATAGATGAAGGTACTATACTGTAATTAGTTTTTTCACATGATTATACTATTAAGTCACATGAATGAACTATTAATTCATATTATTTACTATTAGGGGAGGTGGTGCAAGTTTGATAATACTTGCAGGACTAAATTAAAAATGAAGAAAAAAAGGAAGGTATTATACTGTAATATTTCGAGCCCTAAAACGTGCAATTATCGAAACTATAATTTCCTATAAATAGAAGCACATTCTTCTTTCATTTTCACCAATTCACTAAGTCTCACAAGACCAATTATTATAAAGAGAAATTATAGAGAGAAAGAAGAAGAGAAGTCTGCTACCTCACTATTCCAGTATCAAATTTCTTCTAAGGTAAGGGGTATTATTTCTTTCGTATTCATGGATAGAGTTATTTTCTTTCAATACTCGTAAGGGTTGTTATTCCATTCTTTATTATTCTGTTGGATTAACCTATCTGTGCAGTCTATCGCATGCCTAGTGAATTCTTCTGTTATTCCATTCTTTATTATTCTGTTGGAATAACCTATCTATGCGGTCTATCGTATGCCTGGTGAATTCTTCTGTTATTCTATTCTTTATTATTCTGTTGGAATAACCTGTCTGTGTGGACTACCGCATGCCTGGTGAATTCTTCTGTTATTCCATTCTTTATTATTCTGTTGGAATAACTTGTCTATGTGGATTACCACATGCATGGTGAATGATCCTTCGTATTCATTCCTTATTAAATTGTGGAAATGATATGTCTACGTGGATTACCGCATGGCGGACAAAAATCCATTTGCAGTTTCATATATTCTATTATACTCAGTTGGTTAAAGTTTTGGCTTCTAAACTCCATGAAATTAATAGAATATCCTGGATATTTGCGCTTCATCCAGTATTTTTTCATGGAAATATTTTTCTGAGCATTCTTGAATTTGACTCCACAAAGCAGTATCATGTTGACAATTTGGACATTATTGATTTCTGGATAAATTAAATTATAAATCTTTAAAATTTATCTTGAACTTGTTTATTGAATTATTTTGTCATTATCATCATCCTCATGCTTATATTGTGATGAAAGTCATCTTTGGCTTACGTGCATAGATGAACTTGGTATGATTATGACCAGGGATTATTCGGTATAATAATGACCGTAATGTGACGAATGATGTGGTGAAAGTCCGCATTGGCCTGTAGTTCATTGATGGACATTTTATGACCAGGGATTATTCGGTATAATCATGACCATTGATGATTACATGAATATCCTTGGTCGTGATGCAGGGATGATTCAATTTTATTTATTAAGCTGAGTCTGAGCGATAAAGTTGTTGAAACACTTTTTAAATCATAGAAGATAGTAGATTTTATGCTCTACTTGACTCTTCAAATGGATTGTTTATTCCGCTGCAGTTGTTGATCTAAAACTTGTTGTCTATTATATTCTATCAGTTGTTATACTGTTGAAGGCTAAAGATAATTTATTCTGCATTATCTTAGTCATAATATTTCTTACTGGGCTAGTTGAGTTCACCTTTTCTTTCAATGTTCTCTTCAGGAAATGAGAATATCGCTGGGACGAGTCGGGGATCGGATTGATGGTCCAGTTGGTTGATTTAGTAGTCCTCACTATTCAATAAAATAGTGTGACAATAAATGTAATGAGGACTCAAAGTCCAGCTAGGATGGAGGCATCAAAGGCCGTCCTAGACAAGACAAAACTGGTAGTTCAAGGGAGAGCGTTTGTTGTAACCTCCCAAAAAGCGAGAAATCCGAACGAGGTGATCGCGGGTAAGCTAATCATAAACTCTAGTGAAGTATATAACTTATTTTATACCGGTTCTACCCATTCTTTTATTTCTCCTACTTGCGTTCAACGTTTAAATTTGACTCCAGAGAAATTAGACTTTGACTTAAACTCCGTTGGGAGAAACCTTCATTACATCCACTATTTATAATTCTTGTTTGATACAAATCGGTAACCGCATGTTACCTGTCGATCTTATTTCTTTGAAAATACTTGGATTTGATGTGATTTTAGGGATTGATTGGTTAACTACTCATCATGCTAAAATCGATTGTTTTCGTAAGGTTGTTAGCTTTCATATTCCTAACCAACCTATTATGCGAATTCAAGCAATCAAACCACTAAAATCAATCATTGTCATATCAAGCCATAAAGCTATTCGTTTATTGAAAAACGGATGTCAAGCTTTCTTAGCCCATGTCACAGATTTAAATAAAAATACGTCAGATTTGAATGATATTTCTATTGTTAATAAATTTCCTAACGTATTCCCTGAAGAACTTCCTGGCCTACCCTCAGAGCGTGAAATTGAATTTTTTATCGACCTTGAATCCGGTACAAACCCCATTTCCAAAACCCATATCGAATGGCTCCTATTGAACTTCAGGAGTTAAAAACCCAACTACATGAATTGTTAGACATCGGTTTCATTCGTCCTAGTACGTCTCCTTGGGGTGCTCATGTTCTATTTGTGAAGAAGAAAGATGGAAGTATGCGACTTTGTATTGATTATCGGGAGTTGAATCATGTCACCATCAAAAATAGGTACCCGTTACCTCGTATTGATGATCTGTTTGACCAGTTGCAAGGCGCCAAATTCTTTTCAAAGATCGATCTTCGTTCTGGATATCATAAGTTGAAGATTAAAACTGATGACATTCCAAAGACTACTTTCAGAACTCGGTACGGGCATTATAAATTCTTAGTCATGTCTTTTGGATTGACTAATGCTCATGCTGCCTTCATGGATATAATGAACTGAGTATTCAATGAATATTTGGATCACTTTGTGGTCGTCTTTAATGATGACATCCTCATATACTCCAAAACCCGTGAAGACCATGAGCAACACTTGAGGCTGATACTCCAAAAGCTTCGTGAAAACAAGTTATATGCCAAGTTGAAGAAATGCGAGTTCTGGCTTGAGGAAGTTGCATTCCTTGGGCACGTGATATCAAAGTATGGAATATCTGTTGACCCGGCAAAGATTGAAGCACTTCAAAGCTGGGAGCAACCTAAGTTAGTGACCGAAGTACGTAGCTTTCTCGGCTTAGCTGGTTATTATCAGAGATTCGTAGAAGGGTTTTCTCGAATCGCTACTCCATTAACTCAGCTGACTCAAAAAGATACAAAATTCGGTTGGAGCGAGAAATGTGAGTAGGGTTTTTAAGAACTCGAGAGGAGACTCATTTCAGCACCTGTTCTGACAATACCATCTGGCTCGGAAGGATTTGTCATCTAAAGTGATGCTTCAGGCAAAGGGTTAGGATGTGTTCTAATGCAACATGAGAAAGTCATAGCATATGCCTCATGACAACTCAAAGAATATGAGAGGAATTATTCTACTCATGATCTATGTGACACCCCCAAAATAGGTATACATCACCCATCTTGAGTCGCCAAATACATGGTACAGAATTTAAATACAAACTTCTTTGATACAGTATGACAAAACGTAGCTGGGAGTTTCAACACGGATAATGTCTCGTAGAGAGTATACAAACTCAAATAAAGTCTCATTATAATTATTATCACACTATTTTACATAATAGTGAGGACTACTATAGCCACATATCTGGACCGTCACTCCGTTCCCCGACTAGTCCCAGCTATATTCTCATTTCCTGAAGAGAACAATGAAAGCAAAGGGTGAGCTCAACTAGCCCAGTAAAGAATATTATGACTAAGATAATGCAGAATAAATTATCGTTAGCCTTCAACAGTGTTAAACTGATAGAATATAATAGACAACAAGTTTAACTGCAGTGGAACAAACAATCTATTAGAAGAGTCATATAGAGCATGATATCTACTATCTTCTATGATTTAAAAGTTTATCATCAATTTTATTGCTGAGACTCAGCTTAACAATTAATCCACATCACTGAATTATCCATGCACTACGGGCCAAGGATATTCATTATTATCACCAATGGTCATTATCGTGCCAACAACTGTCCATCAATGCACTACGGGCTAATGAGGACTTTTACCACATCACTTGTAACATTATTGGTCATGATTATACCGAATGATCCCTGTTCATAATCGTACCAATCAACAGTCCATCTATGCACTACGCGCCAAAGATGACTTTCATAATAATATAAACATGAGGATAATGACAATGATATAAGAATTCAATAAAACAAGTTCAAGGATAAATTTTTAAAGATTTATAATTTAATTTATCCAGAAATCAATAACTTCCAAATTGTCAACATGATACTGCTTTGTGGAGTAAAATTCAAGAATAATATTGTACCAAAAATAATTTGGACCGAAAACGAATCAATTTTTATCATGAATAGTACCTCGGGTGAATAGTACACGAGTGAATAGTACCCCGTGAGTAGTACTTCGGGAATAGAACCAGTGAATAGTACTCTGGCATGAAAAGGTTAAAACTTATCAAGAATGCTCAGGATAATATTTTTATGAAAAGATACTGGATGAAGCGCAAATATCAAGGATATTCTACTAATTTCAGAAATTATAGAAGCAATACTTACCATAGTAAGTTTAAATTTAGGAATATGAAATGAAATAATATCCCTTCCATACTATAGAATATGAAAGAAAATAATATTTCTTACGAGTATTGAAATAAAATAATATCCTTTACCTTAGTAGAAACTGGATTTGACTGGAATATCAGATATTATTCTGAGAAAATCTTGCAGAAAAAGCTACACTCAAAGTATCTTTATACTCAAAAAAATACTCACAATACTTATAGAATAAGAATTTCTAATATTGAAATGGTGTGTTTTAGGAAGGAGGGGTTACCCCCTATTTATAGCAACGGATGAAGAAAAAAATAAGGCATTCTGCCTAACATTCCCTTTTTTTCTTCAGGCCTAACCTGCCTAACCTGCCTAACCTTTTACTTTTCTTCTTTTGCCAACCTTTTTCTGCACCATTCTTGCCTGCACATGCTTATGGGTGAGGCCCACATAATAAGGAAAATGAATGTTTTGCAGAGAATTCTCCGCCCATCAATTTAGAAAAGACAACAAAGGTATACTGCTTTTGAATAATGCATTCCAACATAATTTGACCACTTCTTCTTTTTAATCGCATGCTTATATATATAATAATAATATTATTAAACAATTATAATATATTATAATAATATATTTTAATGAATAATTTATTAGAGAAAATAATTATAGTTCCACAAAAAATATGCCAAACTTTCAATAAATATCTCATGCTAGAAAAAATTTCTTTATCTATATCCACACCAAATAAATATTTCTTTATTATATAAATCAATAATTAATTATTCACAAATAATATTATAGAATCACAATTAAAGTCGTTCCCAAGAAAGAGGGGGCTTTCCGATAAGGATTTCTCCTTACTGGCGCGCAATTAAGTGACCAAACCTCTCCTTAGACATAACTTCCTTAGACATTGCCAATAATGCTATCTAATAATATTATTCAAATAATATGAATTATTGATCTGATAATGGAAAAATCGTAAGTTGACAATTATTGAACAATAATAATATAAAATATCAACGCAGCAATTATTGAATCAATAAAATAAAATATTGAACAATAATTACTGTAACAATTATTGAGTAGTGTCTTCTTACGTAAGAATCAATAATCAAAGATACTGTACAATACAGTGTGCTACAATGCAACTACGCGTGTTACTGCACTTTTATCAACGGGTAAATCAACAGTTAAAAGTAAAACTTTCGCCGTTATTTTTATAAAAAGATAATTTTGTCGCTTTTTAACTCCGACAATAATTACATTTGTGGGGTCCACGATGATTGTGTCGTCGCATTTAATATTCCTCGACAAAAAGAATATTCCCCGACCAAACGAATATTTTATAACAACTTGCTTACTTTGCAAAATTTTAAATTATTACCCACAACTATATCATTATAACAAATTCACACCTTAATATTCAAAAATATAATTAGAGAAAAATAATCTTTATTTATGAAAGTTGGGGTCTTACAACCTCCCCTTCTTATGAAATTTCGTCCTCAAAATTAAGGTACATACCTGGTATGTCGAAGAGGTGAGGATACCTTGATTTCATTTCAGATTCTAACTCCCAAGTCATTTCCTCAACATCGTGGTTTCTCCACAAAACTTTGACTTGAGGTATAACCTTGGAGCGTAGAATATGTTCCTTCTTATCCAAGATTTTAACATGTATCTCTTCATATGTTAAATCTTCCGCTCTTTCATCCGGTTCTAACTCAATAATGTGGTTCGGGTCTTCCACATATTTACGTAACATGGATATATGAAAATTGTTATGAACTCGAGACATACTTGGCGGTAAGGCGAGTCTATAAGCCACAGTTCCTACTCGATCAAGGATTTCAAATGGGCCAATGAATCGTGGATTAAGCTTTTCTCTCTTTCCAAATCTTATAACTCCTTTCCATGGAGCAACACGTAATAACACATGTTCTCCAACATTGAATTACATGTCTTTTCGATGAAGATCAGCATAACTCTTTTGTCGATCTTATGAGGTCTTTATACATTTCTGGAACATTTGAATCTTTTCCGTAGTCATACGTACCAACTCCGGTCCCAACAACGTTGCTTCACCCACCTCATCCCAGCATACTGGAGAACGACACTTTCTTCCATATAACTCCTCAAATGGAGCCATGCCGATACTTGCTTGATAACTGTTGTTGTAGGAGAATTCCACTAATGGCAAGAACTTGTCCCAACTTCCTTTGAAGTCAAGGACACAAAGTCTTAATAGATCCTCCAGAGTTTGAATAGTCCTCTTGTTCGTCGTCAAAATTCGAGGATGATATGCCGAATCGAATCAAGAAATGCGTGCCCATAGCTTTCTGCAAACTGACCCAAAACCGTGAAGTGAATCTTGGGTCTCAATCAGAAACTATGGATACTGGCATACCATGCAGTCTTACAATCTCATTTATGTATATACGAGAAAAAAGTTCAAGTGTATAAGTTTCTCGTATAGGTAAGAAATGAGCAGACTTGGTCAATCTATCAACAATGACCCAAATTGCATCTATGCCTTGAGAAACCTTAGGAAGACCGATGCTTGAAATCCATGGTAATGTGCTCCCACTTCCATTCTGGAATTTCAAGTGGTTGCAATGGACCTTTTGGCACTTGATGCTCCGCCTTGACTCGTTGACAAGTTAGACACCTTGAGATAAACTATGCGATCTCTCTTTTCATATTGCTCCACCAAAATGTATGTCGAAGATCATGATACATTTTGGTACTCCCAGGATGGATTGCAAATGGTGTGTTGTGTGCCTCCATCATGATCTTATACTTCAAATCAGAGTTGTTAGGAACACAAAGTCTGGAGTTGACTCTAAGTATTCCTTCTTTATCTATTCTTGTTTCTGGAATAGTACCTTCTTGCACTTTCTTCTTCATACGCATTAGCTCAAGGTCCGTAGTTTTTAACTTTATCGATTAAAGTCGGTTCTACTCGGATATTTGTCATCATCACGTGGGTCTCTGGAGTCTTTATCTCTATCTCCATCCTTTGCAAGTCATACAAATTGGGCCTTTGCGTTGACAATATCGCACTCATACCCGCATATTATCTTCTACTCAATGCGTCAGCTACCACGTTCGCTTTTCCAGGATGGTATTGAATAGTATGATCATAATCTTTCAACAGTTCAAGCCAACGTCGTTGCCGCATGTTGAGTTCCTTTTGAGTGAAGAAATATTTGAGACTTTTATGATCCGTAAAGGTCTCCACCTTCTCCCCATATAGGTAATGCCTCCAGATTTTAAGTGCGAAAACGACAGCTGCCAACTCTAGATCATGAGTAGGATAATTCCTCTCATATTCCTTGAGTTGTCGCGAGACATAGGCTATGACTTTCCCATATTGCATGAGAACACATCCTAAACCTTTGCCTGAAGCATCACTATAGATGACATATCCTCCGTACCAGATGGAATTGTCAGAACAGGTGCTGAAATGAGTCTCCTCTTGAGTTCTGGAAAACTCTTCACACATTCCTCGCTCCAACCGAATCCTTCCACGAATCTCCGATAATAACCAGCTAAGCCCAAAAAGCTACGTACTTCGGTCACTGACTTAGGTTTCTCCCAGCTTTGAATTGCTTCAATCTTCGCTGGGTCAACAGATATTCCATGATTTGATATCACGTGCCCTAAGAATGCTACTTCCTCAAGCCACAACTCGCATTTCTTCAATTTGGCATTTGTTCGCACGAAGCTTTTGGAGTATCAACCTCAAGTGTTGCTCATGATCTTCACGGCTTTTGGAGTAAAAGAGGATGTCATCAATAAAGACGACCACAAAGTGATCTAAATATTCTTTGAATACTCGCTTCATCATATCCATGAAGGCAGTAGGAGCATTAGTCAATCCAAAAGTCATGACTAAGAATTCATAATGCCCGTACCGAGTTCTGAAGGCAGTCTTTGGAATATTCTCAGTTTTAACCTTCAGCTGATGATATCCAGAATGAAGATCGATCTTTGAAAAGAATTGTGCTCCTTGCAACTGGTCAAACAGGTCATCAATGCGAGGTAACGGATACCTATTCTTGATGGTGACATGGTTCAATTCCTTTAGTCAATATAAAAGTCGCATACTCCCATCTTTCTTCTTCACGAATAGTAACAGGAGCACCCAAGGAGACGTACTAGAACGAATGAAACCAATGTCTAACAATTCTCAGAATTGGGTCTTTAACTCTGAAGTTCAATAGAGCCATTCGATATGGGGTTTTGGAAATTGGTTTTGTCACAGGGTTCAAGGTCGATACAAAATTCAACTTCATGCTCTGGGGTAGGCGGGGAAGTTCTTGAGGGAATACGTCGGAAATTTATTAACAATAGAAATATCATTCAAATCTGACTTATTTTTGTTTAAATCTGTGACATAAGCTAAGAAAACTTGACATCCGTTTTTCAATAAACGAATAGCTTTATGGCTTGAGATGACAGTGATTGATTTTAATACTTTGTGATGAGTGAGTTTTATACTCATAATTGAGTGCATTTGAGCTTAATCTTTTGGATGTTTTTAAGTGTTTGTGTCTATTCATGCATGTTTTACGTTGTTTTATAGGAATTGGGACAAAACTAACTTAGATCGACGTTCGGGGTGGCTAGATTCGCGTTTTTCGCTTGCCATTTACATAGAAGTCACTTCAGAGCCAATTTTAGTATTGCTCCGGACCTTATTTCGAAAAACTCAAAGAATGAAAGTTGTAGATCTACGTCTCCTCTTTCCGGAATATCTTGAATCATGAAAATCGGAGTTCGGACGAAGAAGTTATGGCCATTTTTCCAAAGGACGTTGGAGTAGAAAATGTCAGAAAAGTGGCAATGATTGGCGCCCAAACCAAGTTTATTTGTGGCACGGGCGCTTAGGGAAGGTGGTTCCAGTATCTGTGCCCGATCAAAGGTCAAGGCAGGGAAGAGCCCTGAAAGGCTTGGACGCCAGCGTTTTGGTATTAATTTTGACACTTTTTTGACTCCAAATTGGATTGGGTATGTTCCTAAGCTAAAAATTAGACTTGTAACCTATAAATACATGATGTAAGGCATAAAATAAAGGGGGATTATATAGCTTAGCTTAGATAAAACACTCCATTAGATTAGAATATAAACCCTAGTTCTTAATTAGCCATTGAAGATTGAAGCAAATTGAAGAACACTGAAGATCAAGAGCAAGAGGGGAGCATCAGATTTTGTGAATAATGATTCTATTCTCTTCTCTTATCATACTTTTATCTTTTAATGTCTATTCAGTTGTGGATTCTTGGTTTTAATTCATTAATTATGAACTAACTCTTTTATTAAGATTTCAATTGAACCTTTTATGTTTATGAATTAATTATTTGATTTATTCCAATTATTTATGTCAAGGTGAATTGTTTATCTTGTGTTGTGCTTATTGCTTAATTATTTGATCAGTAATTACCTTGTTACTCTAGAAGGAATTAAAAGAGGAATTCTAGGGTTAGAACTGGGCATGATATCATGTGACTTAGTTATTTGCAAAGTGAATAATTAGGTTTGTGAATTGAATGGAAATATTTGTTCACCGCATGTAACACATAAGGAATTGGGATTAGAAAAAGTTTAATTCAATTGTTTTGCATAGGAATATAACAAGATTAATCTGGATTAAATAGAAGTTATTTGATAACTTGGAAAAGGACTTTTGGCATTTGAGAATTCCTGTTAACAATTCAGTAGGCATAATAATTGGGATAATTAGATAATTGGTTTATAGTTCATAATTGAGGATATTGGAGTCTTAAACTTTATTTATTTGAATTCATTTATAAAGCAATTCAGTTTAATTAGTTAATTTAGTTTTCTTAATTAGAAAAATCACGATTTGAGATTGTTTAAATAAAATTAGTTTGGTTAAGAATTAGTACTTGGTGATTTTTATTAAATAATTCCTTGTGGGAACGATACTCTACTTTCACTTTATTACTTATTGACCGTGTATACTTGTACGTATTCATTGATTGTGAAATCGATCAATAGTTTGGTTTCTTGAATTCGCATAATAGGTTGGTTAGGAATATGAAAGCTAACAACCTTACGAAAAAATCAATTTTTGCATGATGAGTAGTTAACCAATCAATCCCTAGAATTACGTCAAACGCAAGTATTTTTAAGGAAATAAGATCAACATGTAATGTGAGGGTACCGATTTGAACCAAACAAGACTTATAAATAGTGGATGTAATGAAGGTTTCTCCCAACGGAGTTTCAACAGATAAATCAAAGTCCAACTTCTCCGGAGTTAAATTTAAACGTTGAGCGCAAATAGGAGAAATAAAAGAATGGGTAGAACCGATATCAAATAAGGTATATACTTCGCTAGAGTTGATGATTAGCTTACCCGTGATCACCTCGTTCGGATTCCTCACTTTTTGGGAGGTTACGACAAACGCTCTCCCTTGAACTACCGATTTTATCTTGTCTGGGATGGGCTTTGATTCCTCCATCCCAGCTGAACTTGACTTTGGTGCACGACAAAATTGGGCTAGGTGACCTTCTCTTCCACAATTATAACATGCTTTGGACTACTGCGTATAGTTTGGACTGATGTGTTCCTCCCCTTTGCATTTGTAACATACGACCGGCGGTCGTTCTCCTTCCTTAACAACAGGTGCTGGTGCTGACGTCTTTCCATCATTATTGAATTTCCTCTTCTTGAAATTTCCACTTCTATTATCTTGGCCATGATTACCACTGAAGTGGTTAGCATTTCTGACATGTTGATTCCCTCCACGTTTGTTGTCACCGCTTCGATGACTGCTACCACTGGTATAATCGATTTGTCGACTGCTCTCCCTTGGTTAGGTTAACTCATTATCGTGCTCCAATAACTGAGCCATATTTACAACATCTGAATACAAACACAATTTGTAAGCAATTAGGAATTGTCGTATCTCAGGTTTCAAACCTCTTAGAAACATTCGCATCATTCTCTCCTCATTATCAACCAAGTGAAGTAAACCCGGACAACTCGTGAACTTAGCTTCGTCTTCGTGACACTGACAGAATATTATTTTGCTCTAGCTTGATAAACTCGACCTCCTTCATGTGACGAATACTTTCAGGAAAGTACTTGTCGTTGAACAGTTCTTGGAACTTCTCCCAAGACATATTTAGTGTGGCAGGTTGAGTACGCTTTACAGATTCCCACCAGTAATCTGCCTCTCCTCGCAACATAAAGGTGGCAAAGGGAACCTTTTGCTCCTCAGAGCATCCCAAGACATCAAATATCTTGGTGATCTGCTTTATCCACGTCTCTGTCTTAAGTGGCTTTGGCTCTCCAATAAACTCTGGTGGTCCCAGCTCCTTGAACTGTTTAGCGGTGACCGTCTGAAAGTTGCCAGTGTTTCCATTTATATTTTGAATAGGAGTTTCTTTTGCCTGATGTTGCACGAATTACAGAAAACTCCTAAACATTCTGTCGTTCGCCAATTGGTCAGTGTTGTTGTTCACCTGAGGATTATTGCCTTCCTAATGCACATTATCCTGGGTATTGATCAGTGGTGACTCAACAGTCTCATGTGCTCCATTGCTTAACTCGACATTTTTGGATGCCATTTTCAAACACTGCCACAAAACAAAGGTTAATTGACATGCCACATATTATCCCTATATTATGACCAACCAATTAAATAACAATTAAACTTACGTAGGTCATACTAGCAAAGGATTTTTCCGCCTCTCCCCCCTAGTTCTAGTCTCATATCTTAGCCAGAGATCATATCCCTAGGCTTTGATACCAACTATAACGCCTCCAAAATAGGTATACATCACCCATCTTGAGTCGCCAAATACATGGTACAGAATTTAAATACAAACTTCTTTGATATAGTACGACAAAACGTAGCTGAGAGTTTCAACACGGATAATGTCTCGTAGAGAGTATACAAACTCAAATAAGTCTCATTACAATTATTATCACACTATTTCACATAATAGTGAGAACTACTATAGTCACCTATCTGGACCGTCACTCCGTTCCCCGACTAGTCCCAGCTATATTCTCATTTCCTGAAGAGAACAATGAAAGCAAAGGGTGAGCTCAACTCGCCCAGTTAAGAATATTATGACTAAGATAATACAGAATAAATTATCGTTACCCTTCAACAGTGTTAAACTGAAAGAATATAATCAACAACAAGTTTAACTGCAGCGGAACAAACAATTTATTAGAAGAGTCAAGTAGAGCATGATATCTACTATCTTCTATGATTTAAAAGTTTATCATCAATTTTATCGATGAGACTCAGCTTAACAATTAATCCACATCACTGAATTATCCATGCACTACGGGCCAAGGATATTCATTATTATCATCAATGGCCATGATCATGCCAACAACTGTCCATCAATGCACTACGGGCTAATGAGGACTTTTACCACATCACTTGTAACATTACGGGTCATGATTATACCGAATGATCTCTGTTCATAATCGTACCAATCAACAGTCTATCTATGCACTACGGGCCAAAGATGACTTTCATAACAATATAAACATGAGGATAATGACAATGATATAAGAATTCAATAAAACAAGTTCAAGGATAAATTTTTAAAGATTTAAAATTTAATTTATCCAGAAATCAATAACGTCCAAATTGTCAACATGATACTGCTTTGTGGAGTAAAATTCAAGAATAATATTGTACCAAAAATAATTTGGACCGAAAACGAATCAATTTTTATCATGAATAGTATCCCGAGTGAATAGTACATGAGTGAATAGTACCTCGTGAATATTACTTTGTGAATAGTAACCCGTGAATAGTACGCTGGCATGAAAAGGTTAAAACTTATCAAGAATGCTTAGAATAATATTTTTATGAAAAGATACTGGATGAAGCGCAAATATCAAGGATATTCTACTAATTTGAGGAATTATAGAAGCAATACTTACCATAATAAGTTTAAATTTAGGAATATGAAATGAAATAATATCCCTTCCATACTATAGAATATGAAAGAAAATAATATTTCTTATGAGTATTGAAATAAAATAATATCATTTACCTTAATAGAAACTGGATTTGACTGGAATATCGAATATTATTCTGAGAAAATCTTGCAAAAAAAGTTACACTCAAAGTATCCTTATACTCAAAAAAATACTCACAATACTTATAGAATAAGAATTTTTGATATTGAAATGGTGTGTTTTAGGAAGGAGGGGTTACCCCCTATTTATAGCAACTGAGGATGAAAAAAACAAGCCATTCTGCCTAACATTCCCTTTTTTTCTTCAGGCCTAACCTGCCTAACCTTTTACTTTTCTTCTTTTGCCAACCTTTTCCTGCACCATTCTTGCCTGTACATGCTTATGGGTGAGGCCCACATAATAAGGAAAATGAATGTTTTGCAGAGAATTCTCCGCTCATCAATTTAGAAAAGACAACAAAGGTATACTGCTTTTGAATAATGCATTCCAACACAATTTGCCCACTTCTTCTTTTTAATCGCATGCTTATATATATATAATAATAATAATATTATTAAACAATTATAATATATTATAATAATATATTTGAATGAATAATTTATCGGAGAAAATAATTGTAGTTCCACAGAAAATATGCCAAACTTTCAATAAATATCTCATGCTAGAAAAAATTTCTTTATTTATATCCACACCAAATAAATATTTTTTTATTATATAAATCAATAATTAATTATTCACAAATAATATTATAGAATTATAATTATGACAACCAGGTCGTTCCCAGGAAAGAGGGGGCTTTTCGATAAGGATTTCTCCTTACTGGCGCGCAATTAGATGACCAAACCTCTCCTTAGACAGAACTTTCTTAGACATTGCCAATAATGCTATCTAATAATATTATTCAAATAATATGAATTATTGATCTCGATAATGGGAAATATCATGCGTTGATAATTATTGAACAATAATAATATAAAATATCAATGCAAAGAATTATTGAATTAATAAAATAAAATATTGAACAGTAATTCTCGTAATAATTATGAAAGTGCCTTCTTACGTAAGAATCAATAATCAAAGATACTGTACAATACCGTATGCTACTATGCAATTATGCGTGTTACTGCACTCTTATCAACGGGTAAATCAACAGTTAACGGTAAAACTTTCGCCGTTATTTTTATAAAAAGATAATTTTGTGTCTTTCTAACTCCGACAATAATTCTGTTGTGGGGGTCCACCAATGATTGTGTCGTCATATGAATATTCCACGACAAAAAGAATATTCTCCGACCAAACGAATATTTTATAACAACTTGCTTACTTTGCAAAATTTATAATTATTACCCACAACTATATCATTATAACAAATTCACACCTTAATATTCAAAAATATAATTCGAGAAAAATAATCTTTATTTATGAAAGTTGGGGTCTTACAATCTAGAGTTGGCAGCAGTCGTTTTTGCGCTTAAGATTTGGAGGCATTACCTGTATGGAGAGAAGGTGGAGAGAAGGTGGAGATCTATATGGATCATAAAAGCCTCAAATATTTCTTCACTAAAAGGAACTCAACACGCAAGAACGACGATGGCTTGAGTATTGAAAGATTATGATCATACCATCCAATACCATCCCGAAAAAGTTTAACGTAAGAGTCGCGCGATTGAGTAATGATCATATGCGGGTACAAGTGCAATATTTTCAACGCAAAGGCCCATTTTGTATGACTTACAAAGGATGAAGATAGAGTTAAAGACTCCAGGGACCCATGTGATGATGGCGAATATACGAATAAAACCTACTTTAATTGATAAAGGTAAAGCTGCTCAAACTACAGACCTGAAGCTGATGCGTATGAGAAAGAAAGTGCAAGAAGGTACTATTCCGGAAGCAAGAATCGATGAAGAAGGAATACTTCGAGTCAACTCCAGACTTTGTGTTCCTAACGATTCTGACTTGAAGTATAAAATCATGATGGAGGCGCACAATACACCGTTTACAATCCATCCTGGGAGTACCAAAATGTATCGTGATCTTCAACATACATTTTGGTGGAGCAATATAAAGAGAGAGATAGCGAGGTTTATCTCAAGGTGTCTAACTTGTCAACGAGTAAAGGCGGAGCATCAAGTGCCAAAAGGTCCATTGCAACCACTTGAAATTCCAAAATAGAAGTGGGAGCATATTACCATGGATTTTGTTACTGGTCTTCCCAAGGTTTCTCAAGGCATAGATGCGAATTGGGTCATTGTTGATAGATTGACCAAGTCTGCTCATTTCTTACCTATACGAGAAACTTATACACTTGAACGTCTTGCTCGTATGTACATAAAAGAGATTGTAAGATTGCATGGTATGCCAGTATCCATAGTTTCTGATCGAGACCCAAGATTCACTTCAAGATTTTGGGTTAGTTTGTAAAAAGCTATGGGCACGAATTTACGATTTATTTCGGCATACCATCCTCAAACGGATGGGCAGTCGAAAAGGACTATTCAAACTCTTGAAGATTTATTAAGACTGTGTCCTTGACTTCAAGGGAAGTTGGGACAAGTTCTTACCATTGGTGGAGTTTTCCTACAACAATAATTATCAAACAAGTATTGGCATGGCTCTATTTGAGGCGTTGTATGGAAGAAAGTGTCGTTCTCTAGTATGTTGGGATGAGGTGGGTGAAGCAATGTTGTTGGGACCGGATTTGGTATGTATGACTACGAAAAAGATTCAAACGATCCGACAACGTATAAAAACCTCACAAGATCGACAAAAGAGTTATGTTGATTTTCATCGAAAGGACATGGAATTCAATATTGGAGATCATGTGTTGTTACGTGTTGCTCCATGGAAAGGAGTTACGAGATTTGGAAAGAGATGAAAGCTCAATCCTCGATTTATTGGCCCATTTATAATCCTCGATCGAGTAGGAACTGTGGCCTATAGACTCGTCTTTTCGCCAAGTATGTCTCGTGTTCATAACGTTTTTCACATATTTATGTTACGTAAATATGTGAAAGACCCGAACCACATTATTGAATTAGAACTAGACGAGATAGAGGAAGATTTAACGTATGAAGAGTTACCTGTTAAAATCTTGGATAAGAAGGATCATATTCTACGCTCCAAGGTTATACCTCAAGTCAAAGTTTTGTGGAGAAACCACGATGTGGAAGAAATGACCTTGGAGTTAGAATCTGAGATGAAGTCAAGATATCATCACCTCTTCGATATACCAGGTACGTACCCTAATTTCGAGGATGAAATTTTATAAGAAGGGGAGGTTGTAAGTGTTGGTCGGAAAACCGATCACTAAACACGTGCAAGTATACGCGGTCTAACAAGTAATACAGTGATAAGGAGTGTGTCGTACCCACGAGGAACTACGACTAATATTTACCAAATACCGACTATGTATCACTAAAGTCTTATTCGAACAACAGTAAATGGAAGTGTGATTAATCTAGTTAACTAATTACAAAGCAAGTAAAAGGATAACGAATGGTAATCTAAGGAAATACAAGCTAAGGTCACAACTTCACCCCCACACAGGCATTCTGTCGAACACCTGGCGTGTTATGTTTCATCAAACTAGCTACCCTCTCTCTCTTTGGTCTTAATGGTCACGATAATTTGTCGACCGAGAACACATAGGTGCCTATGCACCTCTGTCGAGGTATGCACAAACATATCCTCTCCAGATCCACCCAAAAGGGACTAGAACAGAAAGAAACATCCAAGCTAGATGCAATCCTACACATGTCTATGCGAATCAATCATAACAAGGATTTAAGCATAAGTTCTCAATTAAGTCGCACGTGGCGCACAGAGATATGTCTATTCTACGCACAACTTATGCAGTCGAAACCCACAATCACATGTCAATATATTTAGGTGTAAATCTACAATTCTTCTGTCGATATCATGCAGATTACCAAAATCATCACTACTGTCTTAGCAAGAATCATAAAGCACAAATATATTAAACCAAATCATATGGTGCCAACCAAAGAGATACAGACAGTCAATTCAAATAACAAAGGGATCCATTATAACCTTAGAGCCAATAATCAGTTCATATTTAATAAACCAAATACAAGTAGTAAATAAGACAACATTCGTAGAATACAAAACTAGATAAGATAAATGGATAAGAGGAAACTCTGTCAAGGCCCTTCAATCTCCATATACTCCGCTTAAATCAAGCCTTCCAATCCGTGTCACTCGTTGCTCTTGTGCTCCAAAGAAATACAAACTTCTCCCTAAATCTACCTAATCTATATTTACAGACATCAACTAAGGGAAAGAAAGAGAAATTACAAAGAAAACTAAGAAATAAGCTAAACTAACTAAAAACTATGATATAGGATGTCTGATATCTTTATGTAGTGGTTGCTCTCTGTTTTTATACGTCCTTTTCCTTCAAGCTAGGTCAAAAGTCCTTTGTCTCTTTTGAGTCTTTGGAGCTTTGTATGCTGAAAGCAATAACATTATGGGTCAAGGCCGCGACGCCCACGTGCTTGAAAACGCAGACTCTGTGACTGCATACATGAGTCTACATAGAGATTGTGGCGCTAAGGCGCCATGATGATGTCAGCTGGCCCAGGAGGGTGGCGCTGCGGCGCGACCAATTAGCTTGGCAGTGGCGCCACGACGCGAGCATAAGAAATATTACCATTTTGCCCCTGTTTGCTAGAAAACACCTGATAAGCCCTGCAACATGTCAATTAAACACAACAACACTATAATCATATGAAAACATACAAACTCTACGAGAACAGACAACTATTTAAGTCATAAAATATCCGATTCGCGGGTATAAATCCCACTCATCAGTAAGACCCCAACTTTTATGAATAAAGAATAATTTTCTCAAAATATATTTTTGAATATTATGGTGTGGATTTAATATAATGTTATAGTTGTGGGTAATATTTACAAATTTTGCAAAGTAAGCAAGTGGTTATATAATATTCGATTGGTCGGGGAATATTCGTTTTAACAGGGAATATTCGTACGATGGCACAATCATTGGTGGACCCCACAATAGAAGTATTGTCGTAGTTGTAAAACGCATGTAATTATCTTTTATAAAAATAACAACAAAAGTGTTACCGTTAAAACCGTTGAACTACCCTTTAGTAAAAGTGCAGTAAATACGCGTGGGTTGATAATAAAGACACCAGATTGATTATTGATACTTACGTGAGAAGTCACTTAGTTATACTCAATTATTGCTACAGTAATTGTTGCATCATATCTCTCATATTATTGATTCAATTATTGTCACAGTATCGTCTGTATAATATTTATATTATTAAATCAATAATTGAGACGACAAAGTTATTTATATTATTATTTACAATATTGACAATGTCTAGAAGTTCTGTCAAGAAGAGGTTTGGTCACCTAATTGCGCGCCAGTAAGGAGAAATCCTTATCGGAAAGCCCCCACTTTCCTGGGAACGACCTGGTTGTTAAATATTATGAGTTATAATATTAATGATGAATAAGTTCATGTTGATTAGAGATGAAAATGATATTTCTATTGTGTGGGAATTATTAGTGTTAGTGGAAATCGACATTTATTTCGATAATAATTAATGTCTAGAGGTTATATTGACCAATCGGATAATTTACCAAATAAATGAGCAATTAATTGCTATTAATTCACATGTTTATAACTATGTGTTCACATGTGTGTACTATTGATTCACATGATTTACTATTAGGGGAGTTGGTGCAAGATTGATAATACTTGCATGACTAAATTAAAAATGGAGGTATAGATGAAGGTACTATACTGTAATTAGTTTTTTCACATGATTATACTATTAAGTCACATGAATGAACTATTAATTCACATTATTTACTATTAGGAGAGGTGGTGCAAGTTTGATAATACTTGCAGGACTAAATTAAAAATGAAAAAAAAGAGGAAGGTATTATACTGTAATATTTCGAGCCCCAAAACGTGTAATTATCGAAACTATATTTTCCTATAAATAGAAGCACATTCTTCTTTCATTCTCACCAATTCACTAAGTCTCACAAGAGCAATTATTATAGAGAGAAAGAAGAAAGAAGTCTCTGCTACCTCACTATTCCAAAGATCCCGCTTTCTTCTAAGGTAATGAGTATTATTTCTTTCGTATTCATGAAGAGAGTTATTTTCTTTCAATACTCGTAAGGGTTGTTATTCCATTCTTTATTATTCTATTGGAATAACCTGTCTGTGTTGTCTATCGCATGCCTGGTGAATTCTTTTGTTATTACATTCTTTATTATTCTGTTAGAATAACCTGTCTGTGCGGTCTATCGCATGCCTGGTGAATTCTTCTGTTATTCCATTCTTTATTATTATGTTGGAATAACCTGTCTGTGCGGTCTATTGCATGCTTGGTGAATTCTTTTATTATTCCATTCTTTATTATTCTGTTGGAATAACCTGTCTGTGTGAACTACCGCATGTCTGGTGAATTCTTCTGTTATTCCATTCTTTATTATTCTGTTGGAATAACCTGTCTATGTGGATTACTGCATGCATGGTGAATTATCCTTCATATTCATTCCTTATTAAATTGTGGAAATGATCTGTCTACGTGGATTATCGTGACAATGAAAGCAAAAATCCATTCATAGCTTCATATATTCTATTATACTCAATTGGTTAAAGTTTTGGCTTCTATACTCCATGAAATTTGTAGAATATCCTGGATATTTGCGCTTCATCCAGTATCTTTTCATGGAAATATTCTTCTGAGCATTCTTGAATTTTACTCCACAAAACAGTATCATGTTGACAATTTGGACGTTATTGATTTTTGGATAAATTAAATTATAAATCTTTAAAATTTATCTTGAACTTGTTTTATTGAATTATTTTGTCATTGTCATCATCTTCATGCTTATATTGTGATGAAAGTCATCTTTGGCTTACGTGCATAGATGGACTTGGTATGATTATGACCAGGGATTATTCGGTATAATCATGACCGTAATGTGACGAATGATGTGGTGAAAGTCCGCATTGGCCTGTAGTTCATTGATGAATATTTTATGACCAGGGATTATTCGGTATAATCATGACCATTGATGATTACATGAATATCCTTGGCCGTGATGCAGGGATGATTCGATTTTATTTATTGTCGAGTCTCAACGATAAAGTTGATGAAACACTTTTAAATCATAGAAGATAGTAGATTTTATGCTCTACTTGACTCTTCTAATGGATTGCTTATTCCACGCAGATTGTTGATCTAAAACTTGTTGTCTATTATATTCTATCGGTTGTTATATCGTTGAAGGCTAAGGATAATTTATTCGCATTATCTTAGTCATAATATTTCTCATTGGGCTAGTTGAGCTCAATTTTCTTTCACCGTTTCTTCGTGAAATGAGAATATAGGCGTGATTTAGTCTGGGGAACAGATTCGACGGTCCAGATGGTTGATTTAGTTGTCCTCACTATTCTATAAAATAGTGTGACAATAAATGTGTTAGTTCCTAGTAGGCACAAGTTATATAGAAGGGGGGGGGGTTGAATAGATATTTGAAAATCTTTTCGTTTTAACTTGTTCTTAGATAATGATTAAAACTTTGCGGAATTAGTATTTGTTTTTATCTTCTTTACCAAGCAATGGAGTTATGAGCGAGTAAGACAGTTATAGCAGATATAGCAGTTATAGTAGTTATAGCATAAATGTAAATGACACAGTTGTTTTTAAGTGGTTCAGAGCACTCAAAGCTCCTAGTCCACTCTTCTACTCAACGAGTAGGATATCCACTAAGGATGTCTTTTACAATCTTCCGAATCACATGATTCCTTCTAGACCAAAGCAGATCTAGAACTTCTAGTTCACTCTTGAACTCTTCAAGTCCAAAGCAGACTTGGCTTCTTACGATTCACTATTTAACTCTTCAAGTCCAGCAGACTTGGTATACTTCTTCAGTTGATTGATATTTGTTGAGTTCTTGATGGTTGCTACACAGTTGCTGTGTAAGCACTGGTTCGTTAAGAACTGAGTATCTGAGTAAGCTTTGCAATATCTCAGATCGTAGAGTTGAGCTTGAGAGAGATGTTCACGTTGTTTGATTAATGCTTGCTTATTCTCTCTCTCATCTGTCTGATTTGTATATATGTGATGTTGAAAACTATCCGTTCGATCCATCCGTTGTGGCATTAAATGCATCTCGAACTTTTCGTACTATGATGGAGACATTTCGCACATCTTCTCAATTCTCGCATTTCGCCCATCGACATCGAGAGTCGCTTTCTCACCTACCACCTGAAAAGGTGTTTTGTCCCTCTTACCCATAGTACTATCATTAGCTTCTTCAATACGCTTCTTTGTTGCATACTAAGGATATTTCATATAACTGGACCTGATGAGTACCGCAAGATCTCGGGATCCATTCCTCACTTGTTGAAAACATAGATTATTCAGCTCGACGTTTTCTGACGTGAGACAGATGATGCTCTATGATTTGGATCATGGTGTTCTACGATTTAGATCGTAGTGTCTTTTACATCTTTGCACACTACGATGCTATTAGTTGAGAGCACTACGATTTCCCTTTAAAACCTTCGTACACTACGATCTTCCCTTGCTCGTGTTGTTGACTCTACGTTCTCGAGAGCACACTACGATCGTTGACTTGTAAACTTCATGTTTCCTTCAGCACACTACGATCATGGAGTTAGCTCGGCAATCGTTGGGACCACTCTACGAAGTCCGAAGAGTCTCCTTCAAGGCAGGCACACAACGATCTTCAGGCTCTACATTTTCTACCTTGACTTCTGCAATGTTGATCAAACTGATGCACTATGATTTCTTTAAGACTAATCTATTACATCTTAAGATCAACCTAACAGTTTTGATCTTTCTATCTATACATTCTTTAACAGAATGATACACGTTGAAAGCTTAGATCAGCCTAACAATTTTGATCTATTACTAAGTCCTTGTACATATATTCATTTAAGGACCTTACAAATAATTATGAACACATGCATTAAAACATCAAATCATAATATGCATTCTCCCAACAATCTCCCCCTATTTGATGTTGACATAACCAAGGAGATTTGTTGTCATGATTATTAGTGACTAGATGCATTTGCAGGAAATTTAAACATGACTTAGTATTTCAGTGAGCATCTGAAATTTCTAGAGAATAAGCATGAATTTATTGATGATCAGAAGATATTACAATATAGCATTACATCAATAAAACATTAAACTCTCAACTTATCTTTGTTTTCTTGGTCTCTTCTGTGGATGAGGATTGGCATACTCTTCAGCCCTTCTTTTCCTTTGAGCTTCCTCATTCCTTGCTAACTCTTCCAGCTCGCTTAGACTTAGAACTGGATTCTCTTCATGTCTGCGCATGAATGCAGGATCTCCAATTGGCATTCTTATGCGCATCAGTAGACACGCCTTTGTGAGCTAGGAGTTGGCTCCTTATGACTTCGGAGGAATAGTCATTATAATTTCCTCGCCGACCGGATCGTTGAGTCCGATGATGTCTTGCAGGAGGGCTTCGTGATGTTTGAGCATGAAATTGACTTCTCCCCCTTTCTTGAGTTTCATGACCTCTTCCTCTGCCTTGACCTCCTTGATCTCCCTTCCTTTTATTATTCTCCCCCTTTATGTCAGCATCAAGGGTTCGAATATCGGCAGACAACCGATTAACTCCTTGAACGAGCTCATTCAGTTGGCTTTGGGTTTGAGCAATGTCCTCTTTATTCTCCTTGATCTATTTTTCAGCTCTAGCTTCTTTATTTTGGAGGACTGTCAGAATCATATCATTATGTTGCTCCTGATAGGCATAAGATTTCTGGAAGTCATAGACAGAAGCTTTCAAGTTGAGAATATTGTCCAGCATAATTTGATGTTGACGATCTTGGTTTTTCTGCATTTCAAGCACAGGCTCTCTTTGTTTGGCAGCAACCTAGAAATGGATCTCATCTCTGTCTGATATACTCTTCATAATCTCTTTGATAATTTCCCTTAGCCTCATAGTGAGCTCAATATTCATTGTACTAGGGAATTTGTTAGCAGCTTTTATCATTTGATTCAGGCGAATGTTGAGGAGATCAGAGTGGGATTCCAAACTTGCTTCGATAGACTTGATCATCCTCGCTTAGAGGTTTCTTTTAAGTCATCCTTGAAAAGTGTGCTCGGGAGAGAGCATTATTTGATTGGGGATTATCCATTTGAGGGTTTTGGTGGAGATTGATCTTTGCAAATTGTACAACGCAAGATCAAGACCGAAAAAAGTCATGTGATGAGGAGGATGGTATATCAATTTGGAGGGTTTGGGTTTGGATATCGGGATAGGTGACTCACGATTTCAACATTGGACTCTACGATGTGGCTTGAAATGGAATCGTAGAGTTGGTGATTTGAGGGAGTAGGGTAAGGTTGACTTCTTTCGGTTCTTGATCGCCATGTAATTTTGGGATTCGCAAGAATGAAACCGATTTATTGGATCGGGAATCACTTCCACCATTTAGGAAATTCATAGAAATAGCTAAATGAAGATGATGCACGGTGATTAACTCTAAAACTGGTAGGGATAGTCAATACCTCAGGTTTGTCTTTTGATGAGGAATGGTTGGTAAGCAGCATTTTGGCGAAGATGACTTTCCCTGGAAATCCATGATTAGAATCGAGATCATTGGATATTCTCAAGCTCCGTAACATGTGATCCCATGATTTCAGGATTTGAGCTTGATGGTATGCCATCATTGTAAGACCCCGAATTTTATGAAATAAAAGTATTCAATTTTTCTATTCAGTAAATGGTTAAATTGATAAAAGGTTAAAGTTAAGGGTGATATATAAAAATTTTCAAAATACGCAAGTGGTTATAAAATATTCATTTTTGTCGGGGAATATTCATTTAGTCGTGGAATATTCTTTCCGCTTGGGAATATTAAATTACGACGGTAGCAACCCATTTCAGGGCCCCATAATGTAATAACCATCGGATGAAGAAAACGACAAAATTAAGTTTTTATAAATAACTACATTGGAATACCCAATTGGTAAAATAAAGTAATACGTTGTTGTTGCATAAAGACCATGCCAGATTACATGACAAGATTTTTGAATTATTGATTCTTACGTAAGAAGGCACTACTCAATAATTGTTACAAAGTAATTATCGCTCAATATTTTATTTTATTGATTCAATAATTGCTGTGTTGATATTTTATATTATTGTTGTTTCAATAATTATCACTACACAATATTTCTCATTATCAGATCAATAATTCATATTATTTGAATAATATTATTAGATAGCATTATTGGCAATGTCTCAATGAGAGGTTTGGTCACCTAATTGCGCGCCAGTAAGGAGAAATTCTTATTGGAAAGCCCCCTCTTTCCTGGGAACGGCCTGGTTGTCATAATTGTGATTCTGTAATATTATTTGTGAATAATTAATTATTGATTTATATGATAAGGAAATATTTATTTGATGTGGATATAAACGATGGATTTATTTATGTGGTTATAAATGAAGGAATTAATGTTAAAGTATTTTATCAGTATTTTTGTCGGAATGAAGGTATTAAAAATTAAACCAGTGTTTTGAGATATATTGCGTGAGTTATAATTTTTAATCCGACCGTTGGATCGTTGTAATTTTTGGATATGTTATACATATATAAGTTGAGTATATGTCCACAAATTTTGAACCGTTAAAAATGAACGTATGATTTGTTATGAATTTTAAGAGGTGAATGATTCAGAAATTATTGAAGTATCCGAATTTAGCATTTTGGTGGAAAATTTTGGAATTGAGTGGGCCCCACTTGTGGTTGGTGAAGAAATGTGCTGAATTTTATTTTAAATGTGGTGGATGAGAATAGTAGCGGTAAAGCCATCAAAGTTGAAGTCAAGTCTCTGCTAAAATTTTTCTATAAATAGAGGGCTAAGTTAGAATTGAAAATCACACCGTAAACATAAGCTTTCTCTCTTTCTCTCTAGAGATTATTGAGTGTATTTTGTGAGTATTTAGATACTTGGCGAGTTGATATTCATCAAGTGCAAGTTTTCTTGTTGTCATATCCGATATCCAATGAGAAGTTGTAGCATTCCGAATCAAGGGTCCCAAATCATGCATGGATCCTAGTATATACTAATTCTATCACTATCATGAAGATATAAACATAAATTGTTTATACATTAAACTTTACACATTATTTCCCCAAAATCGAGTAACCTTAACTAATACACAATCATAAACTATCTAACACATGACAATACTATTCTTCAACCATACTTTTACAAATTAGTCAAGACATTCTATCCCAAGTTGAACTTCGCATTTTTTTTTCCTCAGAATCGTCAGATTCGTATTTTATCTCGCAATGTTTTATCATGATATAGCAAGGGTGAGCATGAAAGTTGCCCAAATAAGTTTTAAAAAAAAAACAAGGTAAAGATATATCATGATTGAAAGAGTTTGAATAATAAGGCTATCCTTCACAATGTAGTTGTGAATTAGCATGAACAAAATTTCAAAGTCGAATGAACATTGAAAATGAACATAACAATTATATCCGAATCGACTGGTAATGAAGGTGATCAAATTTTTCATACCGATGAATACATGCAATATATGAAGAGTACAATTCATAAGATATCTCGTCTCGAAACCACTCTTAAAAGAGTTTAAGTAAAAGAACTTGAAAAACTTTTCGAACCGATTGACACCAGTAATGCAATATAATAAGCTTCTCCCAAGACCTAATATTAATAATATAGATTTCCAATATTAGAATAATATCATCACAGTTATAAAATAACTTAAACACATAATCCTATCACCTATACAAAGATATAAAACCTATAATAGATCTTTTTGCTAGTCATAACATATAGTTAAGTATTAGACAATAGGTTTAAGTCTTAATATTCTTATTATACTTTGATATTCTTTTAATCACATCATAACTTGTACTTATAAGTTATTCATTTTTATATGTTATCCTAGTAAATTAGATAACATCTTAGTAAACCAAATACCATTTCAAGAAGATTTTGATTTCATTTCAAAGATCCGAAATCAATATTCTTTTCACGAAAAATACCAAATCAACTTATTATTTTTCTATCCTTTGGTCAAACACATATACATATATTTCATACACAAAAAATTATTTTTCCATAATTTTCCAAGTTCCTTTAGTATTTTTTCAAAATCATTTCTAGTTAATTCCTTAAGAAATTAGCTACCTTGTGCTTAACTCCAGAGATTCCCATCTTTTGACATAACCTTATATATATTAACGTGATGCTCTATTTTAAATTTCGTGGCAATCTGAGTTGTAGAACTCTCAAGTTATAGCGATTTCATTTAAAAATCACAAAATTGAAATGGTCATAACTCGGTCATTTTAAGTCGGAATTAGCTCATTTTTGGACACGAGGTACTTAATACCATATATTTTATTTCCCAAAAGGCCGAATTTATTTCACACTTTAAGTTGCCAAAACAGCCCCCGGACAGATCTCGATGTAAACTTTTTGTCATTTGGCAGTTTTGGAGTCCTTTACTAAATCTTAAATAAAATGAGATCTCAGAATCCGATTAACAATCCGTCAATTATGTTGGATTCCTATCTTCCGAAATACAGTTTTCATCTATCACAATCCATATTTGGACATGTTAAGCTCCGGAAATTAGCCCGAAGAGGCTGTTAAAAACTGCTGTTTCTAACGCTTTTTCTTACCTTTGAGTAGTTTGGGAGAAATTTCATAACTCTCTCCTCCGATGTCGGATTTAGTCCGTTTTGAGTCTATGGAAAGCTTATTGAGTGTAATATAACATACCAAAAGCTCAGAATTTTTAGAGCAAGCTAGCTAACCCTGAAATTTCCTTTTTGTGGCAAAGAACTTTTGGCCAAAAAAAAACACAGTTATGGGGTCCTTCACCGTAAAATCCATATCTCTCAAACCGTATGGCCAAAAATTCTCAATTTTTACACAACCTGTATATCTACAGATATTAACACCCCAAAATTTTTCCAGAATTTATAAAGCACAAAAGGGGACGAAAATGCCCTCACATTGGACTGATCCAAAACAGTTCCTAGAAACGGGACTATTTTCACATAAATCAACACCACGACTTTTAGAAACGTGATTTTTGAGTTCTACCACTTGGGTTAACTACTAAACACATATATCTAGCACCCCTCTTTGACGGATCGCAAAAAGGAATTATAGATTTAAAAAGGTGAAATTTCAAAGTATATAGAAATTTCGATTTTCAAAACTAGAAAATTATTTTTTCTTATTCTTTTGATTCCAACCAAATCAACACTCAATATGGTTATATCTAAACATGAAACACTCATTTACACATAGATCTAAGGTTTTTGAGTTTAGAACTATGGATTCAAGGTTTGATTTACAACCATCAAAAATTACATAAACAAAAAGGGGTTTATACCTTTACTTACCATGTTCTCCTTCTTCTTCTTCATAGCTTGATTATGGAGCTTTGATGTATCACCAAAACTCCCCCTTTCTCTCCTCCATGGTTGCCGAATGGCCTCCTTCTCTCTCTCTATTTGGTTTTTTTTGGGAGAGCAAGAGAGAAAAATTGAGCAATAATACACTTTCTCTCTCTCTCTCTCTCTCTCTTTAATCTAACAAGCCTTGTATGGAATAATTGTAATGGATGATTAGGGCTAGTAATGCTATAGTATTATAGGTAAATTCTAGATGTCTAGCTTTTGTGGAATAATTGGTGACAATAATTCACAATAATACACCAAATGGACAAAAGGGTAAACTAGTAATTTCCACATTAATAATTAATTTCTTTTTAATTCTTATTTATCATACCAAATGTCCAATATGTCCCTCCTTATTTGGGCTTAAATTTGGGCCACCATTTCCATCTTTTGGGAAATCAATAAATAATATATTGGACTTAAAAATTTAATTCTTTGGGCCATGTAAATTAACATAGTCCAATACTTAATTCTTTTCCAACCCAAATCATTAAATTAGGGTTTTCATTTTCCTCAATTATAACCTAAATCCTTACTCATGCACATTTATTTTCTTAACCCAATTAGACTTGCTAAAATTAGGTTATAAAATTAATTAACTGAGATGTATAAAATAAATCTCTTAGAGTTAGTATATATCTAAATACTATTATTTTCCCCAACTCATAACTCTTAAGTTATTCAATCATTCATTCTTAATATATAATTAGGATTACATTAGTTTATTTTATTTGTTTATATAATAAACAAATATAAACCATCACATAATCTTCATATTCCTTTACTCACTCTATTCGAATAAAACAATTTAATAAATTGTGACATGTTCCACAATTCTCTTAAATTAGGTCACTAATATAAAAATAAAATATTAGGACCACTAAATAACGATAACCATTTAGGTTATTTAACTATCACACCTAATATATATATTAGGTTACATAACTTAATTTTACTTCACTTTTATATACAAAATAAATGTATTCACATTATATAATGTATATTTATTTACTCATATCCATAATTCACATAATCATAACATATTTCACTTTCACACTAATTTTGACTTTTCTCCATAAAAGTCAACTATTCGATTTGACCAAAAGTCAACCTTTACACATTTTGTGTTTATTGTCCATTCATAACCAAATTCGACGCTCGACGTAAACGAAAGCAAAATCCATGCTTCAAAATTCTATCTCTAACTCAAATTTTGAGTTTTAAATTACTCCTTCTCATCGCTAATCGTATTATCTAACGACTTTATACTTATTCAAATTCTTATTTGCCAAATAAGTCAACACTCAAACTATGTTAATTACTAACATAGTTTTATCTTGATCATTATATCATTAACTTAATTCATCATTCCTCTTGCTAAAATATATATAGAACCTTACTAAGTAAATATATTTCTATACATATACTCATCTTCGCTTAACCTCATAAAGATCTCTTCATGTGAAATCTTATCTCCAATAATAAAATTTCCATATGTACTTATATAACATTTTTTTTAGACTATTCCGCGTTCACATCGAATTTAAAGGTATCGTAATACCTTATTCTTAATATTCCTTCAAGTACATATTAATTCATTTCTAGGGTTTTGGAATTTTGTAACCCATATTTCCTCTATTCTTATTCGAATAAAGAAACCATATAGGTTTTACTTGAAATTTTTTAAATAAATCCTCAAATTCTCATCTAGATTTTATTCTTTAACCTTTATTCTAATCATTCAAGATTTTAGAAATTTTCTAAGTTATCATGTATGTCGCTTCTTTTGAGGTAAGGATAGTAAGAGATTTTAAGTGGTTATTATGTTTTTCATTCAGATTCTTTCCGACCTTCAGAAAATTCTGGAAAAATTTGAAATGATATGTTGATGAGTTTTATTGATTGTGTCCAAAAATGGTAATTTTTGGATGTATAGATTAACAGTTATGAATTTTATGAGAAAAGACTATTTTAAAAGTAACTGCTTATAAATCCTTGTGGTTAACTCCAAAATTGATGAAATTTTTATTGGGAGTACATCTATATAATATCAGTGTACTCTATAAATTTTGGAATTTTTGGATAAAAGTACAATTTATGATAAATTTCTAAATATTCGGTGGTTTTCGTCATATGAAAAATAGTAAATGAATTTTAAAAATTTTGAGAAAAATATATGTTCAATATGGGACTATATTCTGATAAATCCCAGAAAAGAAATATTTTTGGAACTGATTTGGTATTTTTAATGAAAATGGACTAGTTATGAATAATTGAATTAAATATGTTATGTGAAGGAAGAAAATTGGAAAATATGATTTTATGGCTTGAGAATCATATATATGGTATATGCAGATTTTTGATGAGGGTTTTGGTTATTGGTGATGAAACCTTGGCATTTATGATGATTAAATGCATTATTTAGTAAAGTATAAACAGTTAAAATAAATTGTTTATAAGTTTAAGAAATGTTATTCTTTCAATATCATTATACCAAAATATTGGTATGGATTTTATTGTGGAATTTCTACCTTTTTGAGTCGAGGTTACTATTCACGAGTTACTATTCATGAGTTACTATTCATGAGTTACTATTCACGAGTTACTATTCACGGGTACTATTTACGACAAAGTTGGTTTTTTTTTCTGACCAAATTATCGTTGATTTATGAATATTGCTCTTAAGATTAAATGCAGTTGTTGATCATATTATTTTTTTATTATCATATATAACATTTTTATAACTCTGATGTGAAATTCTCTTTCACTTGAGTATAAAGATGGGTAGATTATTGGTATGATCATGACTAGGGTTCTCTTTGGCCAGTAGTGAAAAGTTGAATTGTGACTGGTATGATCATGACCATTGAATTTATAATTGAATATCTTTAGCTTAAGTGCAAAGGTGAATTGATCAACATGGTTATAATTATTGTTTATATAAATTCTGAAATGATTATATATTTCTTTGAGATATTAATATATTTGGCCGAGAATGCAAATATGAATCATTGATGAATATATTTGGCATGTAGTGCAAATATGAACTGTTGAGGAATATCTTTTGCTTTGTAGTGCAAAGATGAACTGTTAATGAATATCTTTGCCCAGAGTCGCAAAGATGACTCGTTGTTGAATATCTTTGGCCGGTAAGTGCGAAGATGAATCATGGATGAATATCTTTCGTCAGTAAAAAGATGAAGTTATTAGTATGATTATGAACATGAACTGTGATTTGGTATAACCATGATCTTTGATATTTCAAGTAAAGACATGTGATGAAAATTATCTTCATCCTGGATGCGAAAAGGAATTTAGAATTACAATTATGATTATGAGTTATTCATATAATTGTGGAAAGGAACTGTTGATTGATGTTACAGGGATAAAACATTGTTGGTGGATTTTTAACATGGAGAAGATAATAGATTTTATGGTCTATTTGACTCTTCTAATGGATTGCTCGTTCTGCTGCAACTATGGTTGAAATTTTTATCATCTACCATATGTTCTAAATCTCTGATTTGTTATTGATGAAGGTTATTGATAATTTAATTATCTTTAGTCATGATATTCTTTATCGAAGTTAGTTGTGCTCACCCTTTTGCTTCACAATTCCTTTCGTGTAATAAAAGTGTATTTGGTCGAAGCGGGGTAACAAGAGAATAGAACGGTGGTCTCTAGCTATGGAGTTCTCCCAAACAAAGATAAACAGTGTGTTGTATACATCTTTTAGTAGTTATATTTGGTGAATCATATAGGAGAGAAGCGAACCCAACGTTGGAAGGGTGTTTTGCCACTATCATACCGGATGTCTAATGACATACAACCTCGTGTCATCATAAGATGAGGTTGTGCTCATCCACACTTTGTCGAGTATATTTACGAGCACTACCTATATAATCTTGGTGTTTGTTTGAAGTATAATTCTCAATTTGAGACAAGAGAGATAATGATAAATCAAGAGAAGACTCACCATTGGGAAGAATATGATAGTAATCTTCTCGTTTTTTCTTTGGGGTCTATTAGTCAACCAAGGATAATTTTGTGGCCATATGATATCTATCATAACCTAGAAGCATGGCCTTCCATGTACGAAGGTTTCTTGAGCACTTCCCAAAGATTTTAGTTTCTAAAACAGTTTTTGACTATACCTTTATGTAAGGTGTCATTGTGAGGTGTCATTCGGTTGGGACATGTGTCATATATTGGTATATATTTGTATCCAAACTCACAAAGATATGTGTTGTTGTATTTTGCACGACAATTGTTGTAATAAAGTTGTAGTTGTTTTTTTCATACTCATGTATTTGGCGACTCAGAATGGGTTGGATGGAATGGACCTATTTTGGGGTTGTCACAATCATGGGTAGGTAAGAAAACATTTGGTTGTACAGATAGCTTCTATATCCATCTTTCCCTACACCAGTAATTTCAAGCTCATCATCATCATCATTTTCTTCCTCTTCTTTGGTTTCTTCTGAAGAATCCATTATCTCAATGGCCTCTAGAAGGTTTCGCATTGGTTCATCTCCATCTTAAGCAAGGACCTCTTCTTCAATTTATTGGGATATTATGAGGCTCCCCTCACTATGAACATCTTTCGAGGTTTAGAAACTCCCCTCACCGGTAAATCTTCTTCTAAGTTCAGAGAGTCCTTCCAAATTTTGAACCTTTTCTCGAAAGCAAGAGACTTCTCCCCAAATTGATGATGTATACTGATCATGAGAATTTCAGAATCTCCCCTCAATTTGGAGCATCTTCTTCTAAGTTTACTTGGGATAGTTCTACTTTTGCAGCCACACTCTTGGTTTCTTTCTTCAGTATTTTTTCATTCTCAAGAATATACTTCTTGACCAGCTTTCTCCTTGTTTTGCTGGTTTTAGTCACCACTTCTGGACTCTCTTGAGTCTTTGTTTTGCTACGTTGATCATCCACTCTTCTTGAAGCAACTTTTTCCATTTCTGCCATACTTGGCCTGGTCTCAGAGAACAACAGACTCTACGATCGAAGACACTGTTGGTCTTTTGGACTTATGACCAGTCTTGTTCTTCTTTAAGATCTATGAAATAGTGGCTTGATCCTCTTGACTTCTCTCTTGCTATTGCATGTTCCTTAGCCTCCTTAGAGTCTCTATGTCAGAGGACTCTACAAGAATGTTAGTTGTAGATCCTTGAGGCTCTTCGACTTGTCTTGCCCTTAGCTTTCTCTTGCCCTTGCTTTTCCTGGCAAGAGCAGAGGGTTCTCCCTTGTCTGTTTCTTCTTCTTCAACTTCTTTGACAATAGACATTCCTCCTGGAAAGCCTGCTTCCTTTTGTTCCCCAGTTCTCCCACTGGACTCTGTCATCATTCTTACATAATCAATGAGGTTCCTTTCCGATTCTTAAACAATCGATGTGTCATTCTTCGATTTGGGTTGATAGTTTCTCCTTCATCATCCCCAATTTTGTCACCCAATGCAGATTGCAGAATGATGCTAATGAATCTCCCATACAGCATCTTCGGAGTATTCTTTGATTTCTTCGAGCTGACGATCCACTTGCCGATCCACTCGAGTAATATGTTTCATAATTGAGTTGAGTACCATGAACCAAAGCAGTATATGAGCTCGAGTTGAGTCTCATTTATCGAAGTCATGACCGAGCTCTTGCATGATGCATTTCCCAATAATGTCACCAAAATTTGCACTTTGAGGAACTCCTTCTTTTGTAGCCTTTCACAGAGGGATTCTTCTTGTGGTGCATTTTCTTCAAACCCTCTTGGAAGATTATTTCGTCTAGAAATGGGTGCCCCAATGCTTGAAACCTAGGGCCGATTGAAGTTTTCTTCCCTTAGCATCATTTCAACTCCTCTTACTCGTGTAGTGATGGTGTTGTGTTCAGACACTCCATTCTTGTAAAACTCCTTCACTAGCTTGGGATAGATGAGGGGTGCGGTGCTCAACGCCTCTCGAGACCTACCTTCTTTAGTAGTGCTAAGGTCTTGTGAAATTTTGGTGGAGCATCCTTGAACTCATCAAAAGCAGTCTCAGAACTGAGATTACATTTCAAGCGCCGCCCATGATGATTCAGAGTTGAGAAGTGGAATCTGTTGAGCTTTCTCTTGAGTTAGGGTTTTGCTTTGAGAGAGAGAGAGATAATCTTTTGAACTTCAGATTTCAAAAAACACGGTTCCAATTTGTACTTATAGCTTCCCTCTCTCTTTTTTTGACTTAGTGGGATAGGTGTCGCCTTATGCTTGGCACTACGATTTTGACTGTGCATGAATGTACTGATTTGCCCTTTGAGTCTTCAGTGCTGAGATGTCCTTAGGATGACTACGATCGTAGAGATAGTCTTCTGGTCGTTGAGTCTGTCCTGCGATCGTCGAGTCTGTTCGGCAGTCGTTGAGTCTGTCCTACGATCGTCGAGTCTGTCCGGATCCTTGTGATGAGTTTTTGACTAAGCATTCTTTTTAAGGTAACTCAGGAAGGGCCAACCTCTTGGTGATTCAAGGGTTAGGTTTGTCCCTGAGGCACCTCTTAGAGAGATTGCATTGTTATGAGGCTTGTCATCACATGATTCACTTTGCTTATTGGAAGGGCTTTAGGTCATCGTCGAGTCTGCACTATGATAGTTAGTCTTTGCTACGATCGTTGAGGTAGTTGTCTATTCGGCTCTACGATCATGAACTTCCCTTGATCATGTCTACGATTTTGAGTACAGCCTTTATATCTGTCATGGTTAGCACAATCTAGAGCATACAGTTTATGGTTGAAGATTTAGCATGCCTAGCTCACTTATTAACTTGTTAAACTGGATTCATCTAGTGGTTTTGTAAAAACATCACAAGTTGATTTTCGAAGAGGGATATATTGTAAAGATATAGTTCCATTTTGCACATGATCCCTAATGAAGTGATACCTTATTTCTATATGCTTGGTCCTAGAATGCATGACATGATTATGAGTTATTGCTATGGCACTTGTGTTATCACAGTGTATGAGAATAGATTTGAAATCAAACCCATAGTCACCAAATGATTTCTCATCCATAGGATTCGAAAACGCAGGTATACCACCGGTAATATATTTAGCTTCTGCAGTTGAAGTAGACACTGAGTTTTGCTTTTTGCTAAACCAGGACACAAGTCTGTTTCCAAGAAGTTGACAAGTGCCACTAGTACTTTTTATGTCTATTTTGCATCCTGCAAAATCAGCATCTGTGTATCCTATCGATTCAAATGAGGATTCCTTGGGATACCATAGCCCCAAGTAGGTGTACCCTTGAGATACTCGAAGATCCTCTTTACAATGCATAAATGTGACTCTTTAGGTTAGCTTCGAAATCTAGCACATATGCATGTTGCAAACATTATATCCGGTCTCATCGCGGTTAGGTATAAAAGAGAACCTATCATACCTCGTAGATTGAGTTATATCAATACATTTACCTTTCTCATCCTTGTCAAGCTTGGTTGCAGGAGCAATTGGTGTTTTCATGGGAGAGGCTAATTCCATGCCATACTTCTTTAGTAAGTCTTTGATGTATTTGGCTTGGTTAATGAATATTCCTTCATCATCATGCTTTCACTTGCAGACTCAAGGAAGAAATTCAAACTCACCCATCACGCTCATTTCAAACTTGCTCTGCATTAGTTTAGAGAATCTCTTACATAACTTTTCGTCAGTAGAACCAAAAATAATATCATCAACATATATTTGAACTAGTAAGACTTTGTCTTTATGCTTTCTAAGAAATAGTGTGGTATCTACTCTACATCTAGTGAACCCATTTTTTATTAAGAAGTTAGTCAGTGTTTCATACCATGCTCTAGGTGCTTGTTTAAGACCATATAAAGCTTTGTCTAATCTATAGACATAATTGAAAAGAGATGGATTGATGAAACCTGGAGGTTGTTCTACGTAGACTTCTTCTTGAAGCTCTCCATTTAGAAATGCACTCTTGACATCCATCCGGAAGACTTTGAACTTCATGCGGACAAATGAAAGGCAAGAAAGATTCACGATGACTGGGCCCCGCAGCAAAGAAATGTCTCATCATAGTCAATGCCTTCTTCTTCGAGAATAGCCCTTTGCCACTAATCTTGCCTTTTTTCGGTGATGACCCCATCTTCATCCATTTTGTTCTCGAAGACCCACTTGGTTCCTATGACAGATGACTCTTTGGTCTTGGTACCAATCTCCACACATTGCTTCGTTCAAATTGGTTGAGTTCTTCCTGTATGGCTTCTATCCAACTGGAGTCTTCCATAGCATCCTCTATCTTCTTTGGCTCTATCTGTGACGGGAAGCTTAGATAGAAACATTCATTCTGAGTAGCAGCTCTTGTTTTAACTCTTGCACTTGGATCTCCAATGATTAGATCTTGAGTATAATTCCTTGCCCATCTGTTCCCTGTTGGGACATCTATCCTGATCCCTTCCTGTCTTAGGTCTTCAAGGTCTATCTCTTCTTCTTGGAGTGGAGGCTTGCTGTCTTGGATGGACCTCTCTACGATTTCATTATTATGCTTTCACGATTTCATCGTTCGGTACTACGATCGTAGTGTTGAGCTCGACGATTGCATTCAGAAGTGTCCGTATTTATCTATCGTAGTGTCTCAGAGGCACCGCTTTATGTCCGTGTCGATTTCATTGAAGATGATGTGTATTGAGACTTCGACATTCAGTGTTTTCTTGTTGAACACCCTATAAGCTTTCATTGTCGTGGCATATCCAAGAAAGATCCCTTCGTCTCGACTTGAAAATGGAATTTTGTCGAGAATCTTGCTTTCCATTGTTGAGAATATAGCATGCACAACCAAAACATGGAAATAAATGACACTTGGTTTCCTTCCTTTCCACGATTAAGTAGGGTGTCCTCTTGATCGTAGAGTGAATTAATGATCTGCTCGTGTGTGTAGATGCGGTGTTGACGAGTTTTCG
Source organism: Panax ginseng (assembly GCA_020205605.1). Classification (NCBI taxonomy): domain Eukaryota; kingdom Viridiplantae; phylum Streptophyta; class Magnoliopsida; order Apiales; family Araliaceae; genus Panax; species Panax ginseng. Next base: position 110,650,225 of record CM035148.1, on the reverse strand, counting down.
CTTGTATATTGAGCACGAGCAGCTTTGCTAGTAAGGTCCTTCATGCCTTTATCAGAGTTCTGTTCTATCTGTTCAGTAATTCGGTTATATTCGTTTTTTGCTCAGTCGTAGTCATAGCTACTTTAAATTAAATTGATGGAGGAAAAAATGAGAGTGTCAAAGGGTTGGTGGAAAAAAGAGGGAGAGATGAATTCTGCTTCGGGACGGAGTAAGTTTTAATTTGGGTATATTTGGTCAACAAAAGAGTTTAATTTGGGTAATTTAATTGGTGAATGTTTTTAATAATATTTATAATTCTCTAATTATTGTTAAAAAAATTAGACTAAAAATGCTTAATTTCGTGAGAGCAAATTTGAGAGTTATTTTATTGGTGAATGTTTAATTAATATTTGTAATTCTCTTGTTATTAAAAAAACTAGACTATCTAAGAATGCACAATTTCATTCGAGTTTATTTTTCTCTTACCATTATTTTGAGACTTCTTAGTAATTTAAAATTATTGAGTACTAACGTGTGAATTTAAAAATATTCACTATTAATTTTAGTTGTGAAGGGTTTTAATAATAATTTTAATTCTTAATTTATTTTAAAAAATTGGACTATCTTTTTGAAACAAAAAAATTGGACTATCTAAACATGCACAATTTCGTTGGAAGCAAACATGAGAGTTTTTTTTTTTCTTTAACAATTATTTTTTGAATATTTAGTAATTTAAAAATATTGAGTTCTAACATAAAAATTGTTTTATTTCAATATATTTATATATCATTATATAGATATTCATAAAATAATGGAATACTAAAATTTATAGCACATTATAAATTTAAATAAAAAATATATTTTTAATTTTGTAACCATAATTATAACTTTTAAGATTTTCTATTTTCCAAAGTGACATGAGATGAGAAGAAAGACTGGATATGGGTAACGGGTCAAGAAGTATCAATAACGGATCCATAGGGTTTAAGTCGGTCGAGCCCTTCCTGTTTAAGGGTTTAGTTCTTACGAGAGCTCCTTCCATTCAATAAAGGTTTGGAATCGTCACTTTCGTGTACCCATCGGACGGCAGCCCTTTCGGGGTTTTCTTAGGGACCGATTCACTGAATCTGGATTGACTGAGCTCCCTCCTCCGTCTCTCTCAACTTCTGCTTCAATCCTCTGAAGTGAATTCCGGCAGTTGATTATGGCGACACCGTCAGAGGCTCAGGCCGTCAAGTCGCTTAACAAATCCTCCGGTCGCCGGCGCTTTGTGGTACAACTTGCTTATACATATTTTTATATATAACAATATATGTAATTGTGTATACCTTTTTAAACAATTGCATGAGTTTTTGTTTCCTTCTCTGGATTTGCTCACTGTTTGTCTAGAATTGAAAAAGATTCGAAATTACTATTTTATTAGGTTATATTTATTGTTATAAGTATTTTTGTCCTGTTAAAGTGTCTGCAAGTGAATTTATGTCAGGCTTTCAAGACTTCTAAAGTGTCTGCAATTGAATATGTCAGGCTCTTAAGACTACTGTGAACTATTTCTTATGTATTGTTAGAACCCGAACTATTTTCGTGAGTATTTTTGTTGTGTTAAAGTGTCTGCATTTGAAAAGTGCAGTTCAAGACATTTTCTCAACGAGTTGAAGATATTGATATAGATGTTTTTCGAAGTCTCCATCCTCTCAAGTCTGAACCTTCAGAAGGCTCCTCATTTTTCCGTGACTGCCTCGTTGAATGGAGGGTATGTTATGTTCTAGTATTTTAATTAGTTAATTTGTGTGCAATACACTCAGTCAACTTCCGTGGGAAACCTATTATAGAATTGATGGGTTGGTTTTCTTTTTTTGTGTTTGTGCAACTTCTATTAATGTTTTCAATGTCACTTGTATGCAGGAACTTAATACCGCAGAGGAGTTTATATCATTTTATGAGGAAATGCTGCCCCTTGTACAGACATTGCCCCAGATAATATTGCAGAAGGAATTGATACTCTCGAAACTTCTGTCTAGATTGCAAATGAAAGCAAGACTGTCACTTGATCCCATACTCAGGTATTTCAGTATGTTAAGATTATCCCGAGTAATGTGCACGAGGATGAAGGAAAATCTGAAGCATTCTTTGTTTTCTTTTACCAGTTTCTGCACCCTAGTATCTTTAACTCACTCAACTTACCAAGTTTCTTAATTATGCTGCAGTAGTATCCCCTGTAGCTTAATGTTGGTCAATACATTTATAGAATAACATGGTGCAAATGTTAAACGTCAAATCAATTTTGTGGGTATGTCTATGTCATAATCCCTACGAGTATTTGAAGAAAGATGAAAGCCAGGATTGTCAGACCTATCTCTTACATTTTTGTTGAGAATAGACAGACATTTTTACTCTGAGCCTCGTTGATGGGTGCTTAAAGAGGGGTTGACTTATGAACTTAAAAAAATCGGAAAGGCTGCTCTTTTTGATCTTTTTTCTTCCTTTCTGTTATATTTCTATTATGCGATAGAAGAAACCTTATACTCTCATTTGCACTTATTCCTTTTTCTAAGTAGCTGCTCTTCTTTTTACTAAAGCCAACCATTCTGGGTTCATTGGAACATTATCTCTTTTGTTTTGTTGTGGGAAAAGAATATCAAGGGAAGACTATTGCTCTCTTTGGAAATATAATATTAAGAAAAAAAAAGTACAATTTAATTTTTTGTTTGATTGATTCTTTTGGAAAAGTGTTTGGAATAAGCAAGAAGAAATGCAAAGCCTTTAGGATTTTAAATACGCATGTGCTTGGTTCCCCCCTCCCCTCTTTTTGGATCTTCTAGTGGATTTATTACTCGTCAATTTTTTTTTGGAAACATTGAAGAACTTGCACAAAATAGAGACCAAAATTTTTCTTAGCTGTTTCCATATTGCTTAGTTCTTTTGTTATCATTTCAACACTAATAAATAACAATTCATGATAAAATGTAACACATTCAAGAAAAACAAAGTTTTTATATACTAATATTAGGGTTTTGGAAAATGTATAGTTTTAGTATATGAAACATGATATTAATTAGTAATATATTCAGTTCTTATCTTTTAGAATTTTAAAAAAGAAACTGCAGAAGAATTCCCTAGAAGAATCTAGAAGAATTCCCTAGAAGAATCTAGAGGAATCCAAGAATCCCAGAATCAAGATTCACGACAATCCTTGTTTATTAGTTGTTATACTTGAACATATTCTAAGAGAAGAGTAAACCGATATTATACTTCATATTATTGTTCACCAATGATAGTGTTTTGTTTTATTTAAACATGTATTCAAAGATGCAGATCACTAGGTTTTCATCTTTCAATTTTTATTTAGGAATCCAAGCTAGGTATTAATGTTAGCTTATGATTTAATGAAGTTTAGTTGATATTTTTTACTCACATTTTTTATGAACCCTTTAATTCCTGCAAGAGCATGAACATTGATCGCCTCCTTAGTCAGTAGCCACTAGCCAGGTCCAAATGTAAATGATTTTCTTTTCTTTGGTTTTCGATTGAAACCGTGGGTGTGAAATTGCTTAATTAAGCTTTTAAATGTAACCAAAGATTGAATCATTGGGGCTTAGTTTTTGGTCATGTAGCGGCGTAATCATTCTAGTAATTTTTCATTTTTTAAAATGAATATTTGTAACTCACTATGAACTTATAGTTTACAAAGGCCCACTAATCAATGATAGATTACAAGTTTACAACACGTGGGTTTTGATGAAGATCATAAGCTAAATTCAAGTATAATTTTCTAAATTCCTATTTCCAAGTATATATCATGAAGAAGAATGATAACTTTGAGAATTACAACTATTAGGGTGGCAAACGATCTGATCCGATCCGAACTTTGACGAACTCGAACATGTTGGTATAACATTATCAAACCAACACACATGTGCGAGTTCGGATTGTTAACTCGCGAACAGTTCGCGAACATAGTCGAACATCATCATGTTCGCGAACACTTCACGTTCACGAACACAAACTCGTTTGCGAATAACTCATGAACATATTTGAACTTGATAAAGTTCACGAGCATTTGAATCAACTCATTACATCCACTGAAGCAAGAATTAGGCCAAATATTGTAATCATCATTTATCCAAAACCAAAAATGATTACTTCAAAAAAGTTTAACAAGTTTGCACTTTTAATTATATAGTTGATAGTTGATGTAATATACAATAGTAATTGTACGATGACTATTAGTGAAGTCTCGATACATTGATTATTTGATTTCTCTATTCTCTATATCGATTTGGCAATTTCAACAACTCATGTAATTGTAAATGTAAGCAATTGTATTGTATCATTCTTTAATTAATGTCAAATTGTCATTGCATGATGATTAATGACTTTATTTATGTGATTTATGACATAGGTTACAATTTATTAAATTATTAGTGATGTAAATTGTAATAATCCAAAAATCATTGTTAAAATTTTTATGAATACTACAAATTTAACATTTATTGATAAGACAAACTTTAGAATTTAATATGAAACAACCAACTATTTGTATATATAATTTAATAATATTAAACATGTAAGAAATACAATTCGAACTCGAGCATCTCACGAGCTACTCGCTAACCAATCGAACCGAACCGAATTGTTCGTGAACCAATCGAACCGAACCGAACTGTTCGCGAACATTGTCAAACCAAACCACATGGTTTGTGAATGTGTTTGATCGAGCAATCAAACGTGATACCATGTGTGAACTCGGCAAGTTAATCAAATCGAACCAAACAACGGTTCGGTTCGTTTGCAAGCCTAACAACCACCATAAACAGATCAACATTCTAGAAGTTTCTATAATTTTTAAAATTTTCTAATTTCTAAAAGCAGATATGTAATAGCAGACAAACAGCGTTTTACAAGTTTTAGAAAATTTTGGCTTGTGGATCTTTTTTTACCGAAATATATGAAATACACCTTGATGGAGTAGTAGGTTTAGTCATGAAGTTGTTCCATGTGTAAATGGAAAAGTCCTCTTCAAGCTTAGGATTTTTAATATCATGCGTCTGAAGGTAATTTCCCCACAAACATAATTTTACCTTCTACTTGCGATCTTGATAGATTCGTCTCATTAGAACATCAATTTATACAGATTTTGGCAGATTTACTTTCTCTGTTTGCATTTGTTTTTCCCATCATGATGTCTTGGTTTTGTATCTGCAGGATGATTGCATCATTATCTAGGGATCTCTTGGAGGACTTTTTACCGTGAGTTACCTTTCGTCTCTTTTCTCTCTAGAAGCTTTGCCATTTAGTTTTCCTCACTTTCAGTTGTCTTTATATTACTGATTGCTTATTTTCTGACTTCTGAAGCTTTTTTTATATTTTATGTGATTGTTTGATTAACAAGTTACAGTTAAGATGTAGACAATTGGTCCCAGCATATGTACTAGTAATCAGTTCATTTTCATCCACTTGTAGGTTTGATGTGCCATTTATCTTTATTAGCCCCATGAACGATTATCAGCAGTTCAGGTAGAATTAGGCACCAAGAAAATTCAAGAAGACAAGACTCTTAGTTATTGCACTCTATCTATTTCTTATGCTTAGCTGCTAGATAGGTGGTCATTTCTTTCTTTTCTTGCTGCCTTGTGAAGTTTCACTTTATGCTGCAAGTAGCGTGTGGTGATTTAACTTTTCCCTTGCGCTGCACCAGTCTCTCTTGATTCTGGTTTAATCATGCCTTGACAAAGACAGCTCTTACTTTACCCTCAGTCCGTTTGAAAGGCTCCCTCCTCCCTTGATTGGTCCTACCTTCCTAGATGCTTGGTTTGATAGAAGATCCATACCAGGTTCAGATCTACCACCCCTTGCTTCTGAATAAAGGTGGAAACTTTTTAAATGGGTTACCCAACCTATTGAAGGATCTTTAGTGGTAGGTAGGGTAGATAGATAATTTCCTATACTCAAATAAGTAGCACCTAGCTTTACTTGTTTCCAACTGCCTTGCTGAATTTGTTGGTACCACTCTCTATATTCTTCCTGAACTGTTTCCAGAACTCTTCTTTTCTCATAGCCTCTGTTGATCAGCATGCTTAGTATTCAGTTGTTCATCAAGTTTTAAAATTTGCCTCGAGAATTTTTGAGAATAAGAATAGAATTTTGGGCACAAAAAAAGGAAAATACCCACCGACACCTTTGGATAACATCTGATTGCTAGTGATGACTTGGTATATGAATCCAAGAAAAAGTTGTCGAATCGGTTCTGACAAAATAAAATGCAGAGCCAAGGAGTTCAGCCATTACAAGGCAATTAGGAGGAAAGCAAGATAGAACTAGCTTATCTTGGTCAGGAACTGACGTGAAAAAAGATAATCAACATGGGTTCTGCCAATTCTGGTTAAGTTAAAGTATGAATGATTCGGAGCAAGCCAAGAAGAGATTATTATTATATATATATATATATATATATATATATATATATATATATATATTCTATTTAGGGATGAATTGTATTTAATTATTAATTATCTTTTATTATATTGAGCAGAATATTCTAGAATTCTAATTATAGTAGTAGATACTCATTAGGGATTTTGTTTTCATATTTAATTAGGTTTTAATTGGTGGTTAAGTTTAGGTTTTTTATTTAGTCATTTTGAAAGAGTTGTAACCTATCATTGTTATTCAGATATTGAATTGAATGATATTATTGAATTTTAAGCCTTGTGTTTTTGGCTTTTTAGCCTATTTATTTTCTTTAAACCCTTTTTATTCCTTCCATTCATCTTGTCCTGCACCAATGGAACATTCTCGAGGGAGTCTTTCTTGAAATGAGAGTAAAGAAAGTGTTCGGGCTGAATGTATAGGAACTTTCCATTTGACACCATGAGATAAGAACTGATGCTGGCGATGAAAAGAAAAAAATGGGAAAAAGAAAAAAACCTTCTCAAAATCTAATAGGAGAGTTCCAAGAATTTCTTTCCATGCCGTAAACATCCTTCACCGCCTCTGTATCTCTGCTTAAAAAATTGCGTCTAAAATTTGCCAGGTTTCTAATAAACAAAATAGTTTCTTGCACGCTGCTTGAAGCATGACTGCTGCTTGCTTATAACTGATTATTCAAGCTTTGGAACACATGTTCATATTTTATATCTTCACGTTTCTTTCTAGTAATAAACCAATAAAAGTAAATTCCATTCGTTCTCTAGTGGTAATCCTGCCTATTTACATGTTAAATATGATTTTTTTTGGTTGCTTTTAACCCGTTCCTGTACTCTTTTCCAGCTTTCTCCAAAGGATTGCTGATTGTTTAGTAATGCTTCTCAAAAGTGGTGCAGATAGGGATCCAGAAATTATTGAGCAGGTGTAAATCTGTAGGAATAATTTAGTGAATAAGTTTACTTTGATATTGACATTGAGAATTAAGTGAGCTTAAAAGTGTCTTTATTGTGCAGATTTTCACTTCTTGGTCATATATTATGATGTATCTGCAGAAATATCTTATAAGAGATGTTGTTCATGTTTTGAAGTAAGTAAAGAGTAATTTAATTGTCTCTCATTTTTAATTTATTTTTATGAATGCTGCACACGTGTGAAGCTTCTATGAAATTTGTAAGAATCATAAAGGTATTCCTTAAAGGAAGTCTTTTAAGGATTGCATGACGATCATTGCTGACTAATAATCATTTTGTATTTTTAGTAATTGAGATGAGGATAGAACATATTGGGAACATTATTTATTGATTGTTTCAAAATTGTGTGATAGCACCTGAATTTTAAGATTTAAATACTTTAGATTGTGGAGCCTAGGAGGAAAAATTGCTTAAGCTGCCTCAATATGTATGTGCATGTGTATGAGAAAGAGAGGGAGTACATCTAGTGAGCAGGAGAACATTCAGTCAATTTCGAAAATTAGTGTATTAATTATTTTGGCTAAGTTTTCATTTTTTAGTTGAGCTGAAGATACTTTGAAACCTAAATAATATGGCTAAGCTTAATGATATCCTCTGAAAACATTCAGAAGAAAGGAACAATTTTTTAGATTTCTTTAGCGTATTTATGTGGGCGGGGAACAAGTCCTTAGAACACACTTCTATTAAGTGGGAAGCCCTCTTGTGCATGTGAATTATTGAGGAACTGACACTTTTGTGTGCGTGAATTTGACTTTTACATCTTAAATTTGCTGAAATCTAATGCTCTCTCTCTCAGAGTTACAGTTAAACTAAGATATTACCCGAAGGATTACATCCAAGAATTTATGGCAGAATCCGTGTCATTCTTGTTGAGGAATGCTCCAGTTGACCAACTGATAAAAGGTATTACAATCCTGTTGTGATTGAAAATTGTTTTCCTCATGAGAACTATCCTTTTGTGTAATATGAAGTTGCGATGCTCTAGCATTTATGTATAAATTTACTTTAACTGTGTTGAATTTGCTGTGAAATATTTCTTGGATATCAAGATTTGTACAAGTCTATATGTATCTGTATTTGCTTGCATCTGGTCAAGTGGTTTGATGGATTTTTCTCTCAGATTAGAATATTTACTCATTTATTTCAAATCGCTTTTCAAGACCTGTAATTTTTCAAGGAATATAAAATTGGTTCCTATTAACTCCTTGTGAGTGAAGAGGAAAAGAAAAGAGGGGAGGGCCCGCCATGTGTGTGTGTGGGGGGGGGGGATTTGGTTGCAAATCATGCATGCTCGGTGGGTTTTTTTCTTCCTTCATTATGGGAAATTATTCCAAGTTTCTATGCAAGAGGAAACTAGGTTCATGAAACTATTACACCAAAGTAACATATCTTGTTCTAGGCGTATTCTTGAGGAATCTTTCTACATTGGAAATGTTTCAGCAAATTTGTGAAAGGTCTTATGGAATGTCAGACTGAGCTAAATTTTCTGGGACAGTGCTTGTACACTTAAAATCAAAATGCTTAGGAAGATTCCTTGCTTCATTGTGGGTGTCGGCAATGGGACCTTTTTGTGGTCTGTCTATTTCAGATTTGGTTAGATATTTGCTAGCTTGTATCTTATTTTCTTACGTTTCTCTTATGTTACTGTCCTTTCTCATAATTTTTTTTCCATGTTGTACTATCCTGTATTTGTTGTACCTACTGTTCCAAGCTCAATCAAGGCATGTAAGAACTAGTATCGTTATCTTTGTTGGTGCAATTACATGTATGTATAGCACATACACAGTTACTTTGCGTTTACCTTATACCTCTTCGGACAGGTAATCTGCTGCTTATAGATATACTTTCATAGGCTTATTATGCAATGTTTTCTGTTAGTTTGTTTGATCATATTTTCATAGGCTTCTTTTTGTATGATTAATTTTCTTTTTTATAAATCTATAATTGAGCAGGTATCAGAAAAATCATGTTTGAAGTCGTGAAGAAACCATTAGAGATGAGAACATCTGGAGCCAGCGCTTTGCTCTTCTATATTATGAGGGGAACTTCATTAAATTTGCATTCAAAAGCAGAGCAAGTGCTTGGGGTATTGATGGACAAGTCAATATTTTCTATTGGTGATAAATTAACTGAAGGCAAGCTCTTTATCCATTTATACCCTTTTCTTATGCATGTATCTCATTATTCACTTTCTTAGTGTTGTATTATCTATTTATCTATGCATATATCCTTACTATTGATTACTTATCTATATAAAAATGCCTATGTACATCCTTGATAACCTTTTTAAGCAGGTGTCATGGGCCTGTTTGGATAGACTTTTTGAATGAGAAAACAAAATTTGGATTTTGGGATTTAGCTTATTTGGCCAACTAATAGGTTTTTTAGGGTATTGATGAACAAGTCAATATTTTGTATTGGTGATTAACTACTTGAACGCAAGCTCTTTTTCCATTTATACCCGTTTCTTCTGCATGCATCTCATTATATATCCTTATTGTTGATTATTTATCAATAAAAAATATGTCTATGTACATTGTTGATAACCTTTTTAAGCAGGTGTCAGTGGTCCTGAAAACAAAATTTGGATTTGGGATATGGCTTATTTGGCCAAATAATAGATTTTAGCAATATCTTAATAAACAAGAGGGGAGGGGAGGGGAGGGGTAATAAATTTTAAGATTTTAAGATTCCGGATGTTAAATTTAGTGTATGCAAATATTTCTTTGTTTTCTATGTCTTAAAATATCAGTATTCTAACGTAGTGTTGGATGTTCGAACACCACTCAAATCCTATGGAGCGTGAATTCATTCTTGTCCAATTACAATGAAAGAACTTCACTAACTTGAACACCAACCTTAAAATTGAAGCAATTATTTCTAGAATGAACAACTTGTTAATGTAACTAAAAATCTTTTATTAAATATAGTTATATTTCATTTAGATTGTAAGAAAATTCCTAACTATAACCATCCATATAAGGCTACCCCTAGTGTAACACGTTTTAGCCTATGCAGCGTTTACCACGTTTCGTGTTGGTTCCATGAACTTAAACGATCCATGTTCTAGGTTGAGTGTATATAAAAAGTATCTCAGCTTACTTGTCTTCTTTTAATTTTAAATAATTTGGACTAAAAACTCATCATATTATTTCAAGTCACTATAATTAGATTATTTCATTAATCTAAATGAGCAAAGTTCAGAAGCAATCCAGACAATATTGCTCATCTTTTGGATTACCTTTTTTCTTATACAAAGTAGATATTTTTAATTAAAATATTCAGTAATTTAATAAGTTCTCTAATTATGTCTATTTACCAAATTGAACAAAATAAAAATCAACAAACAAACAATATTCTTTTTATTTCCCTACACTTTGTGCCTCCAGTGATCCCTACGAGGGTACTTTTCTCAAAAATTAAAGTTACTACAGAAAGTGCCAAACGAGATGAGGGGTGCCTAAAAGCTCGTGTACACATTATACAATATGCATCTGTTTATAATAAGAGGGGGCATATTATATATCACCTCCTGCATATACGTCAACAAGAAATAGTTTACCTTGCTATGATAAATGAATCAAGTTCTTACTTGAGAACTACTGAAATGGTTAACCTTGCTATTTCTGGCTTAATGAAGTTTATCCGAATCTATTGTTTCATTCATGGAGTTTTTTGGAAGAATTCTTTTAAGGAGTCTTAAGTGAATTTTGTTGGGAGCCCTGAGGTTTTTCTGTATAGTCTTTCGGAGTTCGGTTTGAGGCTTTTATGTTCTATTTTACCTTATTGAATAAGCAGCGTCTCCATGGGGTTCACCACTTTGTTGACTTTTTGTTACACCTTTTAGCTCTTATCAAGATATATAAATAAATAAAATAATAACAGTATTATCAGTAAATCTTGTCTGCATTGATTATTGTTCGACTCAAGGTCTCTGGTGTCATTTGCAAATTGGACTTGTGAAGGAATAAGATCATGTTAGCTAGGATTTGAATCTGTACATTATAGATATATTTGGTTTTACAAATCATTGAAGTTGGATACTTTCTTGTGGGTCCTTGCATGGTTATCAGTTAATATACTATATGCATTTGCTAATTAGGCCGGCAAATAGAGGCATGCGTGAAGATTTTCACTGAGGGCATTATAGGAGTTCTTTGATTTTTAGTCTAAATTTTTGCCAAACAACATCTTTATATTTTTCAGCGTTCTAAAAGTCTCCACCTAGGTTCGCCTAAGCCCCGCTTAGGCGCTAGGCCCCTTTGGCGCCTCGCCATGGCGCTAGGAGGCCCCCCTGGCACCTCATTTAGACCCAAGGCGGTAAAAAAATTCTTCCAAGAAATTAGGCGGGGCCTAGGTGGTGTCTAGGTGGAGAGGTTTTTTTTTTTAATCACTACACAAATTAGATCTTAATATATTTATTTTTTTACTATATTCATAATACATGTCGTAGCATATCAAATCACAACAAGAAGTGAACAATATCAAGTCCAAATGGATAATTTTATTATATTGTAATTTTTTGAACTTGTACCAACTTCAAATTATATAAATGACGATACATTTGTAATATTTAGTTTAATTCAATATAATTCTTAAATTTATGTTTAGTTTCTTAAGTTTTAATATTGAATTAAATTCTTGACATTTTAAATTTTATTATTTAATAGCAATCTTGTTTATGAATAAAACTAATAAGTTAAAAATATGTTTGAACTTTGAACAATTGCATGTTTGTGTTTGAAATTTGACATTAGCAATATGGATATGTATTTGAACTTTAAGCAAAAGTCTTTATTATCTTTATTATAGATTGTTTTGCTTTATATTACTGTTTTGTTTGGATAAATGTAAGATAAAATATTAAAATTGACTTAAAATAAAAAATCGCGCCTAGACCCCGCCCAGGCGCTAGGCCCCCCTCGGCCTTCCGCGTAGCTCCTTTTAGAACATTGATATTTTCCCATCTGTACCAATTGAGGAGTCTGAGAGCTGTCCTTTGTTTCTAGTCAATTTAGAGTTTGTGGACAAATCTCAGCAAAAGTATATCGATACTTCTGGTGAATTGATGTCTAGTTGTGTTTTTTTCTTGCCAATTTAGGCGCTTCATTGTATCCTGACTGTTGTGTTTAGATAAATAATAATACAAATTTAAGAAAGAAGAGAGCGTGCTCTGATTTTCCACATGCACAAGGTTGAAGGCAACATGGGATCCTGTAGTTGAGAGATATGAAAGGGTAGCTTGTTGGATAGAGTAGGCAGTAAACTTACAAAGACGGAAAATTGAAGTTGATCAAGAGTACTTTCTCGAATTTGGATGCTTATCATTGTTTTAAGTCTAAATGGTGTCGATGATAGTGGTCAATGCATCTATTCCTTGCATGGTGTAGAAGTGGCTTGCTCAGTATTCTAAAAATCCCCGCCTAGGCGCTAGGCCCCCTTGGTGCTTCGCTTAGGCCAAAAAATCCCTCCAAGAAATTAGGCGGGGCCTAGGCGGAGAGTTTAGGAGAGTTTTTTTTTGTGTTTTTAATAACTATCCAAACCAGATCTTGATATATTTATTTTTCTAATGATTTACCATATTCATAATGCATGCTGTAGCATATCAAATCACAACAAGAAGTAAACAAGATCAAGTCAAAACGGATAATTTTATTATAGTTGTAATTTTTTGATCTTGTACCAACTTCAAATTATATAAATGATGATACATTTGTAATATTTAGTTTTATTCAATATAATTCTTAAATTTATGTTTAGTGACTTAAGTTTTAATATTGAATTGAATTCTTGAAATTTTAAATTTTATTATTTAATATAAGTCTTGTTTAAGAATAAAACTAATGCGTTAAAGATATGTGTTTGAACTTTAAACAAATGCCTTTATTATCTTTATTATAGATTGTTTTGTTTTATATTATTGTTTTGTTTGGATAAATGTAAGATACAATATTAAAATTGGCTTAAAATAAAAAATCTCGCCTAGGCCCCCCGCCCGCCCGCCTCCCCGCCTCCCCGCCTCCTTTAGAACATTGTGCTTGGTGTAATTCTTTTCTAGAGTATTTGGGAGGAGAAGTGTAGAAGAATTTTGTGTGTGGAATGAGATGGTTCATAGGTTAGAAAAATGGATCTAAGGCAAAAGGCTTGAGGAGCTAGTCTAACTATTTGTTACCAAATCGTTGAATGTTGAAGGAGCTTTTATGTTTTTGATGAATCAATTATTTGTATCTGCTGACTGAAGTGTAGACATTGTGAGGAAAAAGAGCAAGTAGCTTAATTTGATAAAGGTTAGAACTCTAGGAACTAATTTGTGGCTATGCCTATAATTCTTTTTTTGCCATGATGATCCATATGGGATCTATGGTTTTTCCACTTTTGGCCATGGGAAATGACATTATTAATTATAATTTTGAATTATTTTAAGGCCAACAGTTTTGTATTTATCAGGTCAAATGGTTTAGAAATTCCATCAATACGTTTTATCTTTATTTTATTTTGCTCTGATTGCTACCCTTTACCTCTATGTGTTTGTAGGCTCCGACATTGTTGTTCACGTTGTGATTGCGACCTTTCAGAGGTTATGTGAGGAGCTAGAGCCTACTGAATTGAATTTGATGTGGGATTCTTTGAATGATGAAGTAATTGCAGCTGTAACAAGTGGGTACTCGTTGCACCTCAGCCGTCTCTTGTCCCTTCTTGTTTCTACACTTCAAAGAAATTACTTGCGCAAACTTTCAGGTGGGCTATAAAATAATTTTTTTTTTTTTGCACAATATAAAATATATATTTTTAATTTATAGGTTCTTTTGTTGCTCTGTATAATTGTTTTATATAGATTGTGTTCACGTTGCTCTTATCTGTATCTATTCTGTATTGTGCAGACTACCAACCAGTGCTTGGGCTAGTTGCTTTACTCGTTCAAGCTTGTATTAGGGATTACGAAATGGTTAAGGCTGAGAACCAATCATGTGAAATCATTAGTAAAGTTATGCAGTTAATGCTATGCATACTTGATGGTCTCCACAGTACTGATAACAAGGCAGCTCTCGCCAGAGTGTCGTCGGAATGGGCTCCAGTATTTGAATTAAGGAATTTAAGGTATTTTGGTATTACTAGTCTTTCCAAGCCGGTACTTCTCTTTGATTCACTGCAGTTCTGTTTTCTGCCAGCGGCTCTTTTTTATCTCTCTCCCCCTCTCTCTCTATGTATATATCTGATTTAAAGTATATACTCCCTGGTTCAGTTTGTTGACTTTCATGAAAGAGCTTTTGTTAAAGGATCCGTACATACTATGCATCTTCAGAAACAATTTTCTCAGGTAGGAAAAATGTCAATTTGATGTTATCATATCTAGAATAATTATTAGTTATGCATTTAATTGTCCCTATTGGATGTCAGGGCATTGAATGATTTAATTGAAGCTTTCGAGGAAGAAGTTGTATATCTACTGCTTAATTTCTCCCAGAGACTGCAAGAGCATGGCTCCACCTTATTAGATGGGGCATCAAATGAAGGGCTCTCAAAAATTCAATTTTTTTTCCAGGAAGTTATTAGTAATTGGATTGGAGAAATCAATGATGTAATACATGGAAATCCATCATGTATTCAATTTCAGAAAACTAAGATGGCCTTGCTGTATGGAATTGTTAGCAGCTACCCTTATATGGTAGATGTCCAATCAAACCCATCCTTACTAATGGACTTGGTTGATGCATTAGACCGGCTTCTTCTGACTGGCTTTGGTAAGGCATTTTATCATTTGTTAAGATGTTCAAATGTTAAACTTTTGCAAAATTTAATGACATTAAGCATGATGCCTTAAAACGAGATATCTGATACAACTTTATGTGGGGTACACTATGTAATATGTTGTGTAGGTAAATCCTGGGGTGATATAATGTTTTTAGTTATTTTAGCTAAAAAGTTGAAAGGAAAAACCATATATATATATTTTTTTGCTAATTTGACACACACCCCACCACACACACCCTCCTTGGCCACTGCCAAGTTGGCATTGAACCCCCAACCTCATGGTTAACATGAGTTGGGTTCATACCACTAGGGCCAAAGGCCTTCTGTATTTTTTTTTTTGACTTCTTCAATCTTGATTAAAAACTTTTACAGGGTTGCAACCAAAGAGGAAGAAACTCGCAGTTTTGTTTCTATGTTGATTCTAAACTTCCAAAATACCAAAGAAAATGTATTTAATGTTTTTGTTGTTGTTGTTGTTGTTGCTGGAGAGAACACTAATCGCAAAAATATATTCTTTTTTCATTCTTCTAGAGACAGGTCTTAAGTATACACCAATGCCCTCTTAAGTCACTGTCATATAATTGGTCATCTCAAAGGAGTTGATAATATTGGATAGTTATAGCCAGTTACTTACATTTTCTTTGTTCAGATATGCATAATTTTTGGGTTGTTATGGTCACTCAAGATGTAATGTGTTCTCTTGATCAATAGTAGGTGATTTATGTGGAGGTTCTCCAGAGAACACTGTAGGATGTACTAAAAACACTTGGGAAAGCCTGATTGGTTGCTGTTTGAGTTCGTATTATAAATTGCATTGTGGTCGTCAAATTTGTTACGAAGAATCTACAGTCAGCAATCTCTTAGATCTTGCAAAAAGATACAAATCTTGTTCACAGATTTTGTCTACAGTAGCCGACTTTTTGGATTCAATGGATGAGTAAGTTGATCTTTTGACTTAATTAACTCATACTCATATTGCTTAATGTTGAGCCCATACAAAAATTTTATTCTTAATTTCTGTGTTCTTTTATTAACTATTGAATATCATGCAATGAAGGTCTACCACTCAAGTACATAACATCTGTAGCAAATTTCACCCAGAGCTGGAAGCAGGGAAGGTTGTGGATGCATTGGCCATATTTGCCGAAAACTTGTGCCATGCAGACAAGTGGATCCGTCTTTCTACTTTGAGAATATTGTGCCACTATGAATCACTGACTTTTGAAGATTTCACAAAGAATCATCCTGCAGAGAAGAAAAGGAGAACGGAAGTTTCTCAGACTATCCATGAAGATGACCGTGGCAGTAATGTATGCAACTATCTTCTTTCTGCTCTTTTCCTATAATTTTCTGTGTAGTTAATGTGAAGTACAATTTTTTTTTCAGGTTCTCCAGCTTATACTATCGATTGAAGCAACTCCTCTTTCAATTACCAACAGCAGGAAAGTTATTCTACTTATATCTAGAGTACAAATGGATTTGTCTGCTGCAAGGATATCTGAACCATACATACCAATTCTATTGAATGGAATTGTTGGCATCTTCCACAACCGATTCAGCTATTTATGGAATCCAGCTGTAGAGTGTCTCTCCGTCATAATTGGTCATTATTCTGGAATTGTATGGGAAAGATATGTTCAATATCTTGAAGAATGTCAGTCTATTTTCTTAACATCTCAAGATCAATTGGAGAGAAGCATTACTGAATCATGTAGAGAGTCGCATGGTGGTACGTGATGTTGACTTTTTGTGGATCGTTTTTTAATCTTGAATTCAATAGGTTCCAAGTCTTATCTTGATTCATGTGCTATGCCATGCATGTGTTCGACCAAATTTTTGTTCTGTTCAATTTTATTTAAGGAGAGATAATCCTACAAACTGTGGAAAATCAACTGAAAACAAAACGATGAAAATTGGTGTACACATATCAAATAAGTCATGTATGGGTTAATAATACTATAATGTTTTACTGGGTTTATATTTACCCTGTGGTGTTGTTTTCCAGATTTGGTTAGATGCTTCAACTTATTTGTATCTCCACCATCTGATGGCACGCCATGCGCAACAGTCTTGTCCTTATTGATTCAGTCTTTACAAAAAGTTTCAACCATCTCTGAATCTCGGTCTCGCCAAATTATACCCTTGTTCTTGAGATTTTTAGGCTACAATAGTGATGATCTTGCGAGGTGATAACTTTTTCCTCGTATGTATAATAATGAATACACTTTCCTTTTATTTTCACGTTGAACTTAAATTATACGCATATTTTTTTTTGGATTACAGTGTGAAATCATACAACTCAAAGGCTTCTAATGGGAAAGAATGGAAGGGTGTCCTCAGAGACTGGTTAAACTTGTTAAAATCAATGCGAAATCCGAAGTCCTTTTATCAGAGTCGATTTCTGAAGGAAGTTCTTGAATACAGGTTGGTAAAGTTTGATGTTAACATTTTTTGGTCATTAATCTCTCTGGTCAGACACTTTTTGACGTTTTATTTATAGAACTTCCAACCTATATTTTGTTAGTTAAGAATGTTTCAAAAATTTATTTTGTTATCTTCCATTATTTTCTAGGCTTTTGGATGCAAATGATGCTGAATTACAAATGAAGGCTCTGGATTGCCTATTAAATTGGAAAGATGATTTTTACACCCATATGAGCAGCATCTACAAAATCTGATCAGTGTTAAAATTTGAGGGAGGAACTTACAACTTGGAGTTTATCCGAGAATCAAATCTTATTGATGAACAACACAGACCTCATCTTGTACCTATAGTGTTACGAGTCCTTATACCAAAAGTCAGAAAATTAAAAACACTTGCGTCGCGGAAGGTATATTTAGTCTGTCTACAACCCCATAATTTGTCTAATATTCTGCATTAATTTTCTTTGCATGTACCATTGTTTTTACCACTCAACTTGATGAATTTATTCTGTAGCATGCAAGTATACATCAGAGAAAGGCAGTTCTTGGATTCTTAGCTGAGCTAGACGTTGGCGAGCTTCCACTTTTCTATGCCTTGTTAATAAACCCTCTACAAACCATTTCACAAGGTGTTGATGCCATTGGTAATTGCCTTTGGAGTTCACCTGAATGTTCCAAAGATGAGTTCAATGCATGCAGTATATTGAGGCAATTTACAGTGGACAACATAACTACCCTCTCTTGGAAGAAAATCTATGGTTTTTTGCATGTTGTCGAAGATATTCTTGGAGTTTTTGATGAGTTACATATTAAACCTTTTCTTGATTTGTTAATGGGATGTGTTGTCCGAATATTGGCAAGCTGTTCATCAAGTCTTGTGTGCACAAAGAGCAGTGACACATATCTAGTGGAAAATAAGTCTACCCTCCTGCATGTTAGTGGGAAAGATAGTAGAACAGAGAATCAGATCACGGTAAGATGCAGATTAGTTGGATATTCTCTTGTAATTTTGTAACATGTATAACACTGGTAAGCAATTATTGTCACGTGGTTCCTGAGGCTGTTGCTTTTTAGTCTGTCACATTTGTTACCACGACAGGAAGAGATACAAACAAAACACCAACACTATATTGGATGTGGGGATAGATATTAAACTGGGATCTTAACATATGTTTGATAAAAATAGAAAAACAGAGTAGTATCCATTCATTAAATTGTTATTATAGAAATCCTTAATTATGCAAAGATGCAAATAGTAAACCACAAGTTCCTAACAATTTATTTGGTTGGGGTGCGTGCAGACTACCAGGGATGTAGAGCAGTTCAAAAATCTGAGATCTTTATGCTTGAAGATTCTCTCTTTTGTTCTCACTAAATATGATGATCATGATTTTGGTGGTGAATTCTGGGATCTATTCTTTACATCTGTGAAACCTTTAATTGATGGTTTCAAGCAAGAAGCCTCCAGCAGCGAGAAGCCAAGTTCACTTTTTTCTTGCTTTATTGCAATGAGTAGAAGTGAAAAACTTGTATCATTGTTGAACAGGGAGAAGAATCTTGTGCCTGATATTTTTTCAATTCTAACTGTCTCAACAGCATCCGAAGCCATTATTTCTTGTGTTCTTAAATTTATCGAGAACCTATTGAATCTGGATATCGAGCAGGAAAGTGATGATAATGCTGTCAAAAGAGTACTACTTCCCAACCTTGGCACACTTGTCTGCAGCTTGCACTGTCTCTTCACATGCACAAAAGCAGCAAAGAGGTATCAAATTCCATAAGTTGCTTCTGTTCTACCTTCCTAACTTAAATCGTCCATGGTGAAATTCTGAAATACTTTATGCTTATATGTGCCTCGGTTGCAATACGATTGTAGGTTTCCAACTAAGTTTTACATCCTTAGATGCAAGTCACCCATTATGTATGCTGATGAGATTTGAATACTACAACCAGAAATTTGCTATGCTAGATAAAGTAGCTAGAATAAATGTCTACTTGCCTTACCTTTGCAGCTACTGCCAGTTATAATTATATTGCACTTGTAGAATTGTAGGGAGGGAGAGAAGAATTCATGTGAAAACTAAAAGACAATAAAAGACAATATTATTCCATATAAAAAGAATTCATGTACAATGAGAGCCTTTATATAGGCCAAGTCTCTAAGCTATACATGGAAAGGAAATCAATTAGTTATTACCACTGATCCCTCCTATAATTATGCTACTACTGACCACTCCTATAATCACGCTACCACTAATCACACTCCTATAATGATGATTCTAGAATAATTCTCTAACTCTCCCCCTTAAGTTGGAAGTCTCATACTACGACTTACAACTTGTTACATAACCTAATCCTCAAAATAAAAGACTCAAACCAACCACAACACGAAACTATTTTTTCAAAACTACCCCTCAAATTGAGGCCCTCTTCAATTTGCACAGAAAAAAATTGATTTTTTTATGTTCAAAGTTGGATTTCTCACCCTCAATATATAAATTCACACATCCACTTTTTGAGAATATCATATGTTAGCAATAACGGTGAACACTCAGTCTCTCACAATAAATGTGAAGGACTCCTTATACTTCAAAAATAACTATGCGACACTTCTTGCCCTCCTCATTGTTGGGCTCTCTAGCCTTAAAAAAAAAAACTGAAGGACACACTTTCCTAAAATCAAAATCCTTACTTTCCAGTCAACCATCCATTTACATATTCAATCATAAGGAAAAACTATCTTTTTTTCACCATAAAAATAAACAACCACCATGGACTTTTTATTTTGTTTTTTATTTTGTTTTGTCTAAAAATATAAAATAAGAAAAAGAACTGCAAGAAGAAAAGACACCTACCGCCAGCTATGTGTTGCCAGTGGCGGAAGCAAGACTTTTAGTTGGCCTCCCAAGATCAAACTAGCTCTGATACCATGTAGAATTATTGAATTTAAGATAATTATTGAATTATTAGATCAAACTATGTGCTGCCGGCTATAGTGTATATTTAAGACAATTATTGAATTATTTGATTTTTATTGGGGAAAATTAATTGAATTTTATAGTAAGGTTTCTTCGGTCAATTATTAGGGTAAGCAATTGGATGCCTTGATATTTACTCGGTTAAGACCCTAAGAAGGTAATTATTATATTATTAAATTTTTATTTCAGTAATGAGAATATATATTAGGGTTTATATTGTTTTGGCTATCTAAATAAGGAATTTTCTTAGAATACTAATCCAAATAGAACTTTGGAATTCAAACTTTAAAGAATTTTAATTTAGTTATGACACTAGTTAGGAATCCAGTATTATTAGTTTAACTAATTTCATGGTTAATATTATTACAATCAATTTGTGGTATGATATGATTTCAAGTTAATTTCGTAAGTCTTATATTTTATTATTTTTGTTCAAGTTACTTGTAATATGGAATGCAGTGCTTGTAAGTTGGATAGTTTATTATCTGCTTGATATTTTTCTTTTGTTTATGTTGCCTTTAAGTGTTTCATTTTGTTGGAAGAAACAGCATTATTTCTTAATTTTGCCCATGTTTCTTAATTTTGGTTCTTCTGCCAGTTTGTTTTTTTCCTTCCCATAAAATCCTGCTAGAAAGCAGAGAACCCCAATCGGCATAGATCATATGTTATATATTACGGATTTTTGCTACATAGTATGGAATAGTTCAGTTACCCTTTATGAGATGATCTAGATGATTCCTCTGTGTTATCTGTAATGTTTACCATCAATATTCATATATATTGTTCCTACTATCCTACTGCTCTTACTAATGGAGTAAAATTCTGAAATTCTCAACAGCAACGGGCAAGCTAACCTGATATTCCGCTAAAAGCTTTTCATAATCGATTCCTCCCTTTATCAGCTTCACAAATGTTTCCTCCGTTTGTCTTTTGGCTGAACAATCTTTTCTTTGTCGTTTGTTCTCCTTGGTGTGCGGAAAATTGTAGCCAGTAACCTAAGTGTCTCCAAATAATAGAGTTATTAACTATATTGAGTTTTTAGTTAGATAGGAAGGACCAACTTGGTTGATAAAAAAGTACCATGTAGTTTTTCTGTATAATTATGTTGAATTCTTAATTATATGGGAAGGACCAACCAGGTTTTGGGAGGAAAATCATCAAAGTTTGTCTCTTTAATTAAATAGTTGATTTGATCAACGATGTTGAAGATGAATTGTTGGCATTTCCTTCAACTGAACCAAATCTTTGCAATCTACGATGGTGAACTCCTCCCATTGCACAACTTTAACTGTCAGAAGGATTTGATTACCAAGTTCTGATTGATATTCAAAATATGGATTATAACTTGGTGTTGTAATATGATTAATTTAAAAGGACTTTCCTGCTTTATTCCCTTCATAACATTGGTCATACTTTCAGGTTGAGGCACTGAACAGGTGAAAAACTCAGGATTAACTTATTATTTCTAAACATAAGCGAACTTTAATCCTCTATACTCACCAACAAGAAACAACAGCGGAAATGGCCAAAGTATATGTTGCTGGAATGAATTTGAGTGCCACATTTAAGTATAAAAAATTTCTAGTTAAGTAGACCAAAGAAAATATTTATGACAGACTGGCTATTAAGAAAAACTAAATATCTAGAATAGTCCTATAAATGGTGTTTAAACAAAATGGAAAAAAAACATGGTAAGGGTAAGTGAAAGCGGGGACTATGTAGGAAGAAGGGAAAGGAATAGCTTTGAAGGGCTTAATGTTATGATTAGAATATTAGATGTAAATAGATGGTCTCAATTTAATGGTATCCAGAAAAATTCACGGGCCAAGATACATGCAAAAGATGTATCATGAAGTGTAGTGAATAAAGATGCAACTGTAGAAAGAGAACATCCACTGTAGATTAGGGTTGACGATCTTTGCAAAGGTACAAAAGGAGACGAATGAAGGAGTCCTAAGAGCTTGACGTTTAAGATTTTAGTGTGGCTTCTACACTAAACCGCTTGCAGTCTAAGATAGAAAATCTTTTCATAGGGACTTGTGCATAAGCTTCTTAGCTTCTTTTATGTTGCTTGTCTTGATACCGTCAGTTTTCTTCTTTTATGAAGATGTGTAAGAAAAATAACCATGCATGATATTTTTCTTTTATGTACGCACTATAAGAGGGATGAGCACCTCTGTGTCCTTTACTTTCTCTTATATTTTTTTTTTGTTGGGGTTGTTTGTTTTTTCTTTGGGGGAGAGGTTGTTTTGGGGTTGAGGAATGGCTTTTGGGCCTTCAATGTGTGTGTACTCCCCCCCCTCCCCCTCCTCCCCTCCCCCTCCTCCTCCTCCTCCTCCTCCTCTTTCTCTCCACCATAATGTGCTAAGTTACATTTGAGCAAATGATGCTATGCAGCACTGATTTTGAAAATGCTATATGCACATATGTAGCCTATTTTGGGTTAGTTGAAGTTACAGCAGGATGCATCATGATCGCAATTTATTAATTAATGATATTTGATCTATAGGCGGACCTTAAATTTTTTTAATGAGCTTTGACGGTTTAAGTTTTGCTGCCATGAATAAGAAGCAGTTGTGCCAAAAGTCATTATTGGCATTCAAGTTATTTTTGCCGGAATTTTGTGCAGTTATGTTTTTCTCTCTTCTAGTATGTGGGTATGTGAATGTGTGAGGGTGAGAAGTGGTACATACGGGCTGAAGGTTTTGTTTGGAAATGTGAGGCATTTGGGTACGAGTTCTACTATGTATTACGATAGTTTTGTATCGAATTATGATTGTGATGTATATCAATACATTGGATTTGGTAGGATTATAAGATTGACCCACAATATCAAATACATTGTTAAAATATTACTATCTATAGTTTAACTCGCAATAAAAAACTGGACATATAAAGTTCAAGATATATTATTTTCCTTGTATTTAGTGGGCGTAGCAACTAGCAAGTACTCAAAGTCTCTGATCAGGAACTCAGGATTGTATAATCTTTGAGAATCTTAGACACCTTATAGCCATAAATAGGTTGCAATGTTTTTATTTTATGATATCGTATAACCTAGATAGTGAGTTTCATTTTATATGCAGTTATGCACATGGACTTGCAAGCGGAGAGAATCTAAATATTACGATAATTATTTTTATTTTATTTTTTTTGATTAAAGAATGCATGACGAGGACAAGAAGTCCTCCCAAAAGAAATTAAAGAAATCATAATGCGAATAACTTGATATTAGCACTGCCCGTTAATATTTTTGAAGATCGGATAAAGAAATTCCTCTAAAAGCTCCTATTGCTCCTAAAACAACTCAAGATTTGTAGTCCGATGGCAATTTTTTGTAGCATTCCTCTTAATCCAAATTTCCCACAAAATAGCAAAACAAGTACATCTCTAAAGAATTCTTCTATCACTCATAATTCTATCACTATCACTTGTAAGACCAAAAACCCTGAATTTGCATAGTAAAAGATCTTTCACCGAAGAGGTACATATCCAACTTTCACCCATCGCACTAAACAAACAGTACCACAACCTCCAAGCCATCGAACAATGAAGAAATTAATGAGAAAGATCGGATAAAGAAATTGCTCCAAAAGCTCCTGTTGCTCCCAAAGCAACTCGAGATTTGTAGTCCGAGAGCAATTTTTTTAGCATTCCTCTTAATCCAAATTCCTCACAAAATAGCAAAACTAGTATATCTCCAAAGAATCTTTCTATCACTTGTAAGACGAATTTACATAGTAAAAGATCTTCCACTGAATAGGTACATATCCAACTTTCACCCATCACACAAAACAAACAGCACCACAACCGCCAAGCCATCAAACAATAAAGAAATAAATGAGAATGAGACTCATTATCCTTCAAACACATTACACTCATTTGGGGATAAATATTATAAAGCCTACGCTTTCAATGCATATCGTTAGTGTTAAGCTGACCAAGATTTAAGGACCAAATAAAAGTCTTAATTTTTGAGGGAGCCTTTGCTTTCCAAAAATAAGATACTAGAGGAAAATGATGAACTGGACTATAACCCAATAAGTAAGTGAAAAAGAACTACATGAGAAGATTTCGAAGAATCAAAACACTAAACACGCCTTTCCAAGGACCGAGAAAAGGAAGTTGAGTAAATAAAGAGAATTCCTCCGTTTCCCTATCATTTAAATTACAAAAAAAATTGAAAATTCTTAGAAATTGAATCCCCCTCCCAAGTATTAGAAATAAGAGAATTATGCTTAGACGAGAGGTAAAAAATACAATGAAAAACTAATAAAAGAGGAACATTTTCTATCCAAATATTTTCTCAAGATCGAATACTCATGTCATTACTAACTTGGATCTTGGAGACGAACAAGAAAATGAAAGGAAGTGTAACTTTGGGAGATAATTTCTAAGGACTAGAAAAAGTAACACAAGAAGGACAAGGATTTGCATCCCACCCATTTTACTGAATTCCATACTTCCTTCTAATCACTTGATGCCAAAAAGAGTCAGGTTCTAAAGGAAAGCGCGATAGCCATTTGCCTACCAGTTCTTAGACACCAAGTTCCCAGTACCTAAACACTCTTACTCTCTAGGACGACACACAAAATCGCAATCAACCAAATGGTACTTCCTATCATCACTATCCCCAGCCCATAAAAACATGCACATAATACGTTCAAGAGATTTGGCTACCCTTACCGGGATCTTAAACAAGAAGAGATAATAAATATGAATACTCGCTAAACACGCCCCCAAAGAGAAGTAAGCATCTTTCCAACAATCAAGTCTCCTGCAGGTGAAATTCTGTGGGGGGTTGGATATGGTTTTGTTCATATTTAAATATGATTCAAGCTCGTACATGATTACCAGCGTATTGGTTAAAATCTAGGTAAAAATGTGATACCTATTGGAAATCATAATACACATCTTAGATCGTTCGTAAGATTTGAATATGATTTATGTTTTTGTTTCCTCCCTCTCTATATCTTTATTTTACAATAACCACTTTCAAGGTCTCATATTGTATTTTTTTTCTCGGAAGAGATTTCATTAATTATGGCTATTACTAGGATTGGACTTTAATTAGTCATTTTATTGGGGAATGCACTACTTTTTTGTCTTCTGTTACTTTTACTGTTTCCATGGTTTCTATATGAATGCTAATCTGACAAATAATATATATTTATACCAAATTGTCAAGTTTTAGTTTAATTTATCCACTATATGACTAATCATTTTGCTATGCTAGGAAATTGGTTAAATGTCCTGGGGAAAGAGAACTCAGTGTATTTAAGTTATTATCAAAGTATATAACGGATCCTAAAACAGCAGGGAAATTTGTTGATATATTGCTCCCACTTCTAACCAAGCGACCTCAAAACTCAGGTTAGAAGCATCTCATGATTTTTTATTGTGCCATTAACTTATTCGATCATCGTTAAAACTCATTAAAATTTTTCTTGAAGATGCACATGTGGAGACTTTGCAGGTCATTCAACATATAATACAAGTATTAGGCAGTGAAACAACTGCAAAGATTCTGAGTACAGTTTCTCCCCTTCTTATATCTGCTGGTCCAGATGTTCGACTGTCTATATGTGATCTTCTTAACACGCACTCCCAAAATGACTCTTCTGTGCTCTCTGTGGTAATACCAGCACATCAATATTTCTTCTGATTGTTCTTCTGGAAATGTCTTTGATTTCTCATTTCAAGGGGTGTTGATTTTTTTATTTTTCTTGGGTAAATTGCAGGCAAACCTTCTTCGTGAATTGAATGCACCATCGATTTCAGAGATGGGTGACCTTGATTATGACACCATACTCGGTGCATATGATAAGATCAAAATAGACTTCTTCTACAATGTCCGAGAGGAGCATGCACTAGTCATTTTGTCTCATTTTGTACATGACATGTCATCTGAAGAACTGATTTTGAGGCAAAGTGCATATAGAGTAATGCTTTTGTTTGTTGAGTTCTCTGGCCAGATTCTTGATCAAGATGTTCAGAATGAGAAAGGATGTTGGTCCGCAGCATGCATTCAATGCATTATAAACAAATTCCTTTTGAAATATATGGGTGATGCGATGAACAAAGAAGCTTCTGTTCAGAAGGTATCCATCTTGCTTCAATCTTTTATCCTCAACCCCCCTCTTTCCCTCTTGTAACTTTCAACTAGTTGTTTGATTTTTGTTATTATTATTATTTTTCTATTAGGGTGCGCGGGTTTTTTTATGGGGGAGTGGGTGGGTTAATAAATGGTTTGAGGGGAGTATACAAATGCCTTTTCCCCTTTTTGAATTTCAAATGAACTTCTTTCTTTACAATGATTAGAATCTCTATGTACATGGTTTCAGGTATGGATTGACCTACTGCGAGAAATGGTGTTGAAGCTCTCAAAGGTTCCAAACTTGAAATCATTTCAGGTTCTATGCAGCACAGATGCTGAACAAGATTTTTTTAGCAATATCATTCACTTGCAGGTGCGTTCTTTGTATGCATCTTCTGATGACATCCATAGATCTAACTGTTCATTGACTTGGGTGTTTTGGCATATTATGTTAGAACTTTTTGATCGTCGGTCTGTACTGTGTCATTTTCATCCATGATTCCGAATTGTTATTATTAATTAAAAAAACATACATGACATATATCACTGTCTTTGCAAACATGAACAGAGGCTTTGGATTTCCTCATTATGATTATTTTTAATTTATCAAAACTCACATGCTATGTTTGTTTGCAAAAATGATGGATGGGATATAATTATTTTTACTAATTTAATACATTAGGGACTATCTTATCCCATGGACTATTTGTTATCATTTCTATGGTCATTTGATAGCTCAAAAGGGGAGTATATAATTTCACCTCTCAACTTGGGATTATACCACCATCAAATGAACTTAGAAATGCCAATACATAGTCCATGAGATTAAATAAAGGACTAATCATTGGATAAAATAGTCCCTAATAATATTAAATTAGTACAAATAAATGAATAATCCTTTCCCAGCCATCATTTTTGCAAACAAACGTAGCCATAGTTTTATTTTCTCTTGTCTTCAAAGTCTAATAGATTTACTTCAACCATATTGTCTTTTTAAATAAGTAGAGTTCAATGACTTTGTATGTAATTTGTATCATGTGTTCATTTTGTACTTGCAGAAGCACAGGATAGCAAGAGCATTGTCTCGCTTTAGGAGTGTTGTCAGTTCTGGCAGTTTGTCAGAGGTAGTTCTTTAATCATCTACTTAGCTTAACTAAGAAAGCTTTCTTTGTTCCTACTAAAGTTGCATCGGTGCTATTAATATTCAGGTTGTTACGGCTAAGGTGTTTGTCCCGCTCCTTTTCAACATGTTATTTGGTGTACAAGATGGGAAAGGAGAACATCTCAGAAGTGCGTCCTTGGAGGCTCTTGCAGCTATTTCTGGTTGTATGGACTGGAAAGCATATTATGAATTACTCAACAGATGTTTCCGGGAAATGACGCTTAAACCAGACAAGCAAAAACTGTTGTTGCGGTTAATCTGTTCCATCCTAGATCACTTCCATTTTACGGGAACTATTTCCAGTATTGAAGCGAAAGATTCGGTAGGGGATGTTTTAAATCCCAAAACCTTGGGAAAGACTTCTTCGATGGTGTTACAGAAATGCAACGGTTCTACTGAACTTTCTGACACACAAACATGGCTTTATAAAAAATTGCTCCCAAAGATACAAAAGTTGTTGAAAGCTGATTCTGATAATGTAAATGTGAACATCAATTTGGTTGCATTGAAGCTGTTAAAATTGCTGCCTGGAGACATCATGGAGATGCAGCTTCCCAATATTGTTCATCGCATTTCTAACTTCCTAAAGAGTCGTATGGAGAGTGTTCGTGATGAAGCTAGGAATGCTTTAGCTGCTTGCTTAAAGGAGTTGGGGCTGGAGTACTTGCAGTTCATTGTCAAAGTGTTGAGAGCCACCTTGAAAAGAGGATTTGAAATGCATGTACTCGGATACACTCTCAATTTCATATTATCGAAGTGCCTTTTAAATCCTGTTTGTGGAAAGTTGGATTATTGTTTAGAAGAACTTCTCTCTGTTCCAGAAAATGATATTCTTGGAGTTGTTTCAGAGGAAAAAGAAGTGGAAAAGATTGCTTCAAAAATGAAAGAGACTAGGAAGAACAAGTCTTTTGAAACACTGAAGTTGATTGCCCAAAACATCACATTCAAAACTCATGCCTTGAAATTACTTTCACCCGTCACCGCTCATCTTAAGAAACATCTGACACCAAAAGCAAAACTGAATCTGGAAAGTATGTTAAATCACATAGCTGCAGGCATTGAATCCAATCCATCTGTAGATCGTACTGATCTTTTTATTTTTATATATAGTCTCCTTGAAGATGGAATTACCAACGAGATTCGTAAAGTTGAAGTTTCCTCTGTAACAAAAGGAAGTAAACAAAATATAGAGATAGGGAGTGAAACAACTACCTCTCAGATGTTGGTCTATGCTGACTCACAATGTTCACATCTTATTACAGTCTTTGCTCTTGGAATACTGCACAATCACATGAAAAATATGAAACTTCACAAGAATGAAGAAAAACTTTTATCAATGTTAGATCCTTTTGTACGGTTGTTAGGTGACTGCTTGAGCTCCAAGTATGAAGATATTATATCTGCTGCCCTTAGGTGTCTTTCTCAGCTGGTGCGCTTGCCTCTGCCATCTCTTGAATCTGAAGCTGATAAGATAAAAACTTCACTGTTGGTTATTGCTCAGGAATCAGTAAACGCTAACAGTCCAATAATGCAGTCTTGTATAAGGTTGTTGACAGTACTTCTGCGAAGCACTAGTATTACTCTTTCCTCAGACCATTTGCATATGTTGATCCAGTTTCCACTATTTGTTGATCTCGAAAGGAATCCATCAGTTCTTGCCCTTTCACTCTTAAAGGCAATAATCAGCAGAAAGCTGGTAGTTCATGAGATATATGATTTAGTTACTCGGGTTGCAGAATTGATGGTAACAAGCCAAGTGGAACCAATTCGTAAGAAAAGTAGTCAAATTTTACTGCAATTCTTACTTGATTATCGTCTCTCGCAGAAACGCCTGCAACAGCATCTTGATTTCTTGCTTGCAAATTTGAGGCAAGGATATACCACCTACCAAGAAATAAATTTACTTGTGTAATTCTTAACCTATCTTAAATATTTAATTTTTGTTTCAGGTATGAACATTCCACTGGAAGGGAAGCGGTGCTTGAAATGATTCATGCTATTATAATCAAGTTTCCTAAAAGTGTTCTGGATGAGCAGGCCCAGTCTGTTTTTCTCCATTTAGTGGTGTCTTTGGCTAATGATCATGACCAAAAAATCCGTTCCATGACTGGTGCTGCAATAAAGCTTCTGATTGGGCGTGTGAGCCCACATTGTCTTCATTCAATTCTTGAATACAGTCTCTCTTGGTATGTGGGTGGTAAGCAGCATTTGTGGAGTGCTGCAGCACAGGTAAAGTCGTGATTATTTTTTTTAATTACAAATCATAGTTATTGAAATATTGGGTTCCGTGAAGATGCAACGTGGTTTTGTTATGACTAGGATTCCCATATACCCTTATAGACCTAGTGAACTGAGTGGTACTTGCGTTCCCAAGCACAACACTATTTCGTTTCGAAGCTCTAAATTTAGTGTATACTCATACGTTCATTATACCTTAAATTTCACAAATATGGATGCACAAACAACACATTAATATTAAATTATCTATATTACAATCAATTGTTGATACAACTAAAATCTTAATTTAGCTATATTGCATTCAGATTTTAAGTAAATACCTAACTAGAACTGTCCATTTAAAGCTATCCCTAAAATACCATATTTTTACCTATGTAGCCTACTGCCGCATTCCTTTGTTCTGGTATCAGTTATAGAGCCGCAACGATCTGTATTCCAAGTAACATTGGTCATGACCCTCTTACTTTTTTTTCTCCTTTCTGGATTAGTTTAGCCATAGACATTATGTACATCCACTGGAATCATAATTTCAACTTATAAGATGGTTAACTTGTGTACACGTGTTGCAGAAACATTGGGATTTGATCATATCTTTATGAAATTTGTTACATTAGTATTATAAAGGGACTAGAGGATGAAACATTGATTAACTGATGCGGTCTACCTAACTGACTTTACCTGAAATTTCAAGAGTGGGACTTGACCCATTAATTCTCTCATATTGCAGGAAGAGGAGTGGAAGATCTTTCCGAAAATAGCCTTTTATTTTATTCATTGCGAGGGTTTTGAGTGTTAAGTTTAAAATGTTTTTCAGACATCTTGTAGTTTGTCATTTCAAATTCAACACTAGCAAGCTAATATGCATCGTACTAAATAATTTACAGCTCACCTGCAGGATATTAGAACGAGCATGTCATTGTAACTTGTTAGTTTATTTCGTTTTTTGGGAATGGGGAATTGTTGTAGTGATGCCAAACAAGTTCGGATAGGATTAGAAACAATATTTAAAAGAAGATTGGGGTGACACTTGAAGAGAAGATGAGGTAACATCGGTTTGAGATGGTTTGGTAATGTCCAATGTCAAGCTATAGATGCACTGGTGAGAAGAGGATAAGCAGAGGGTGGGATAGGGCTGAAAAATACTGGGTGTTGAAAGTTGTACGGTGAGACAATGAATCGGATATAACTGAGGACATCGCCTGGGGTAAGAGTGAGTGGAGGAATGCAATCGAATATTGTAGGCCGAGTACAATATTCTACCATCTTTTGTTTTATGTTTCTCTCTTTATCCATTTCTTTTTTTCCCCATTTTTTTCTCTAAAAACTTTTATATTTATATATGTAGTGATATTTCTAAATGTGAATGTGTTTCTATTGTACTTATCCTCCAATAATTTCTGTTATTTATTTTAAATTATTCTTTTTATTCTTTTCTTTTCTTATTTAGTTTTTCTTTTTTAATTTATTTCTTTACTTTTTACATACGAATGTAATGAGATTCATTTTGAGCCTACCACAACTAGTTTGGAATAAAAGTCTGACTTGAGTTGGTAGTTGGTACCCTTGATTATTATTATGTTCTTGCAATGAGTGTGAAATTGTATTATCATCTAAATCTGATGTTACCCAATAGGTATTAGAAAATTGATTTACAAGCAAATATATGAATATGAGGATGATATTATCATGTGAAATTCTTGATTATTAAATTCTTAAGTTTTTCGTTCTTTACAAGTCAGTGGCATTGCAAAGGGCTTCTAGATTCTTTTCTTTGTTCAAGAGCAGTACAAAAGTATGTTCTATTGAATTTGATGTAAATTGAAGAAGTCTGTATGCATTCTTCTTCTTTTTTTTGGTGCTATCAACTTTTTGAAATACATGCTGATGTATACTTGGTGGTTCCAACACATTTTTATAGGTTCTGGGACTACTGGTGGAAGTGATGATGAAAGGCTTTCAAAGGCATTTAAATAGTGTTTGGCCTATTATGAGAAGCATTTTGCTGTCTGCTGTTGATGTTAAAAATAAGCAGCTAGAGCTTTCTGATGAAGCAACAGTTTCCTTTTGGAAAGAGGCATACTATTCACTAGTTATGTTGGAGAAGATACTACATGAATTCCCTGAATTGCTCTTAGAAAAGAATCTTGAGGTACAACCCTAATCCTCTGTGTAAATATGTGCATATTTATTTTTACAGGGGAATTTTTTCCTGATAAGTGATCAATATTTACAAAAATTTCAAGTTCTAACTGAAGATGAAGTTCTGGATACCTGAATTAGTGATTTCTAATATCAATGCAAACTGTTGTTATTGGTTCTGACAAAGGCGAGCTGGAGTATCTTTAGTTCCAGTATGTAATCTGTTAAGTTAAATGTTATTAATGTCAACATTGGACCCACGACATTGTCAGAGTGAATAGTTGAATGCCAGGGAAATTTTCCAAGTTCAGTTTTCTGGAATATTTAGCAGACAATTATTGTCGAATTGAACACATATGCAACTCAGAAATCATAGAACAAAATAAAAGGACTTGGTCCCGCTAGCATGCGTGCACATCACCGATATTTGGAAACATTTTTAATACAAATCATTAGTGTTGTGCCTATTCAGCAAAATTGACCTAACAAAAGCGCTAATCTTAGCATAAAACTTGGAGCTTTTTTCATTCTCCATGTAATAACTAGACGGAAATTAGAGAATGTGCCACTAATTGAAATGGAAAAGAAAGATCTGCAAGACCAAAAACTGCTGAGTCAAAAGTACTAGAGAAGCAATAGTTCATAAGCTTTTAGTCAGAAGAAGTTTGGGCAAGAGACGAATCTTCATCACCCTCTCTCTATCGGTAAAGTTACGTTAAAAGTGAAAATTCCAGAACATCATCATCCAAAAAAACGTGAAATTTCAGAGATGTTTCTTAAAATTTAGTAATGAGGGGATACATCAAAACATGTGAAATCCACAAGGACGAGAGCATCACCTAAACATATATCCTCCCAAAAGCTATGTTACTGCCATCCCCACCTTTATGGTGAACCAAAAGGAGAATAACTAGTTTGCTAAGGAAAGGTCAAGCTTTCAGTCTCGTACAAGCCCTTATCGAGGCAATCTGGAGCCAATCTCTAGTAGCTCAATATTTATATTTTCTTTAGACTTTTAGTTGATTATATAAGCCGAGCATTAGTGGATCTTGTCATAATAACGAGTTCAAATTTGATATCAAGTGTAACACCTCAGTCCTACATTGAAACATGTGATTTTATTTTTTTTGCTCTTGCCGAAATTTCACAGGCCAAAAAAGTGGTTGCTCCACAGCAACCGGTTGCTGTGGATGGAACCCCATATATATATATATATATATATATATATATATATATAAAGGATTCAAGCTATTATTAATAATACCTTTTGTCATGACATTATGGGTGAGCCTGTGGAGGTGGTTAGTATTATCCCACAACAATAGATAGAGGATCGAAGGTGTGGTTATGTGTTTGGCCTAACGAGGATGTTAAGAATATGAATGGGGGAGTTTGTAACTCCCTAATCCCACATCGATAAATATGGGATACTTAGATATGTAATAAGGATCCTAGCTACTATTAATAATATCTTTTTAGTCATGACCTTTTGGGTGAAATAATATCTCTAGTCATGACCTTTTGGGAGAGCCTGTGGTGGGTTAAGATGACCTAAGAAGATACTATTGAGACAGTGTATTGAGTCTTGGTACATTATGATTTGATTTGAATCGGGATTTGATATGAGCTGATGTTGAAAGACCTTAATCACCTTGTGTAAGAGACTAATAGGTTCCAAAGTCTAATAGATATGTTTTGATACATTGAATCTATGAGACAGGTCTATGAACTTTATTAAAATTTTACTGTGTAAGTTTTCATTGCATACTGTAAAGGCTGATGTTTGGTACTTAAAAATAAAATGGTTATTGGTAATTTTGACACTAAATTTATTATTTGTTGTTCCCTTTGCTATTATTCTCTTTTAGTAATCAGTTGTATTTTAAATTCTTGAGCTATGATGACCATGCTTGTCATGCGCTGATGGTTTCTGACAAAGTTCCTATTAAGGACATGTTTATACTGTGTGTTTTAGTAGTACTTGCTGTAGAGTTAGGCATTGTATATGAAAATTTGGTCATGTTTGGTTTTTTGATGTTCAAAATATAGTCTTCTTATATTCGTGGTATGCCACTTTGCCATGTAATTTGCTTCTTTATTATACAAACAACTAAGCAAAAAAAAAAGGTCTATTTTTTCCCTTTTGGCACTTTACATATTTACAAATATTGGATAGGCCTGTAGGGGTGCCAACATAGATTTTCAGTATCCAAAACATGACTTGCTTGCAGAAGTCTCCACCTACTTATTGGAAATGAGCTATGGTTAAACATTTTATTCATCTTTTTTCCCTTCAGGATCATTATCATGTTTTCATAAAATATGGAAATTCCTTTAACTGTACTGAGGAAATGAAATTTATGTTAAACTGCATTCATCACTGGGCTTCAGCTGATTTTGCAAAGGGACTGGAAAGCCATCTTTCTTTGATGTTTTCCCCTTATTTTTTGGTGGATGTCTTTTCCTCACTATATTTATCTATTCACGTCAAATTTCGAATTTTTTTTACTGAAAACGAAAGATTCTGTTTCTTACTGAATTTATTTTATTTCAGACCCTCCTTCCCTCCCTCTCTCTCTCTCTCCCTCCTCACTCGATCTTTATTTTTTTAATTGTCACAATTGACTCCCACTGGAATGCACTAAACATTTCATACTATTGTAGTATTGTTATGAAAAAGGACAAAAAAACTACAAGTTTCAAGGTTACTTATAGGTGCTGGTATCTTTATCTTTTGTCCCCTTTGTTCTTTCTTTGTTTTGGGGCTTATGTTTTCTCCATTCTATGACCGACAGGATATATGGGAAATGATCTGTGAGTTCCTACTGCATCCACACATGTGGCTACGCAACATATCGAACCGCCTCATTGCAGTGTACTACTCTGCAGCAACTGAGGCCTACAGAGAAAATCATGAGAAATCCGTACACTTTTTCTTGATGAGACCGAGTAGACTTTTTCTTGTAGCTGTTTCTCTTTGCTGCCAGCTTAAAACCCCACTTACTA
The DNA here is from genome assembly GCA_020205605.1 of Panax ginseng. NCBI lineage: Eukaryota > Viridiplantae > Streptophyta > Magnoliopsida > Apiales > Araliaceae > Panax > Panax ginseng. The sequence continues at coordinate 110,615,053 of CM035148.1, read as the reverse complement.
ATAGCACGGCCAACATAATGATTGGACAAAATCTTGTTTTTGCAATTTGTAGTTTGCATGCCTTGTTAGGACAAAGTGAATACGCCCATTCTAAGTTCTGGTCTACCCTTGAGCATAATGAGCAAGGCCTTTTTCTCAGAAGTTTTCACATGCTTGATTCAAGAAAAGGAAGGAGCATGTTTGCGTCTCTGACATCTGGTGTTAATGGAGAAAATGACCAAGCAAACAGTGAGCAGCATAGTTCATTGCTAATCTCTTATTTGCTTAAGAGATTGGGGAAAATTGTGCTTCAAATGGAGGCTATTCAGGTGGGTTGGCTGGTACAGGGCATCTTACTGTTATCAATATGTTTAGCTTATTAGATAGTGCAATCACTTCTAAACGATGTGGAATCATTGTACGAGTACTATATGCCTAATCTTGAAGAACTATCAGAAATCTTTGCAAATAATATTATTTTTCCTTTTATTTTTTCATCTTCTGAAGTAATATTGCTAACTGTATCAATAAAAACTTTATGCAGATGAAGATTGTTTTCAATACTTTTAGGTCAATTGCGCCTAAGATTTTTGACCAATTTGACGTTTCATCGAAAATTGGGGAGGATGACTGCCAGAATTATGCATATCAGATGCTCCTTCCTTTATACAAAGTTTGTGAGGGGTTTGCTGGAAAAGTCATCCCAGGTAGGTTCTACGTTTTTTTTACCTACTTGAGTTTTTTGTTCGCTTGGATGCTTGTGATATTTGGTGATAGTGTGATATTTTTGTATTTTCCTATTTCAAGGAGATGAAGAAATTATATGCTAAACACAGTTTTGCAGTTTTTCTTCTATATATTTTCTCTGTTCTTCAATTTTGAGTTGCCTTAAACTGTACTTAGGTTTTATTAAGTCATGAAGATGAAGATGCTGCATAGGATTTGACAACATCTCACAAAAGATAATGGTGATAAAATATAACAATGATCTGTATAATTAATTTGACCCAAGGGAATTAGTATGTGTAGTATAATTTTAATAAATTTGAAGTCTGAGGAATTAGTCGTGTCATGATAGTGAGAATATAGAGGTCCTTCATGCATGTATTTGGGTGGATTGTATTTTTAAATATTGATTTTACTATTGATTGTTTTGGTTTGAAAATATAAAGAATGATGCATTATCATATTCAAAACTAGAATTGCCTCACCAATATATCAACTAGCAAATGGTTTCTCTTTCTTACACAACTGAGCTTCTCGTTTGAAGTAAGACTTTGACTATTATTAGCTTCCACTTTGTAGAAAATTTTCCCTTTTTGAGATTGTCATTCTGAAAGATTTGGATAGGATAACTGCATATTTCTTTACCCACTCCTACAATTCCAACACGCATCACTTCTCTAACCATCTATGTATGATGACTATGGTCATGATATCTAAAAATGTTGTATGAACTGGCGACGTAGGGATATTATATTCTTTTAGATACTGAGAAAAATAAGTTTGCATGGTTAAAGGACTCAAAATACTTGATACACCTTTGACCTCGGATGAATTTATCGAACAGAACTATCATTCTAGAAGGAAATAGATGGGTAGAGTACAGTTTTCTATGAACTTTTTTTGTTTTGTTTGTGTATTTGGGGGGTGGGGGTGGGGGTGGGGGTGGGGCGGGGTTGTGGAATAACATTGCGGTGTTCTAGATCATATCATTAGCAGTACCAACCTCACTTTGAGATTGAAGGTTTCTTTTGATTCAGAATAGAAAAAGAAATCTGTTCTTTGGGTATACCAACATTGGAAGTCAAATCTGGAAATGTACTTCTGATTTTGTTCAGACTCCTTTATATTTACTTGAAATGTCCTTTGAATATTATTTACTTTTTTTCTTGGATAAGTATATCCTGTGATATTATCAAGTCAATAGTGATGAACTTGCATGACAAATTTGTATCCTTCATCAGATGATGTGAAGCAGCTTGCTCAAGAGGTTTGTGAGAGTATAAAAGACACTATAGGAGCACAGAATTTTGTTCAAATTTATAGCCAGATCAGGAAACTTCTCAAGGCAAAGAGGGATAAAAGGAAACAAGAAGAAAAGCTCATGGCAGTTGTTAACCCCGTACGGAATGCTAAGAGGAAGCTGAGAATTGCAGCCAAACACCGAGTCAACAAGAAAAGAAAAATAATGACTATGAAGATGGGAAGGTGGATTAAATAGAAACACAAAATGTATATAGTTCCGGATACATAGCCATTATAGCTGTGCGATTGATTTAAGGCTCTCCATATGTCGGTGCTCTATCAAAATGCATATGTTTTACCTCTTCAAAAGTGCGCGCGACAGATGTCATGGGAATTTGAACCACGGACACCGACCCTGCTGCCCATGTTGCCAACTATCATAAGAGAAAAATTCTCTTCTTCTGGGCTTTAAAAGAGATTGGTACATGATCTTTCATGAATAGTATGTCCCACATTTGAAAGTATCATTTTTTCATGTAACAATACTTTTAAATAGGCATTAAGAAACCAGTTAAATATTTTAGGCTATGTTTTGATTTTTAAACTCGAATGGTGATGTGTGAAAACATGTAAATCTCATGTGGTTACAATTTTTGTAAGAAATAAGAATAGTTAAAATGTGAATGGTGAAAGCTAGGAATGGCTTTGGCATTTTGTATTATTCTCCAAAAGTTAAAAATCTTTCTATGGCTCGCTTCTAAAAATAAATTGTTTACTAATGTGGAAAGATTTAGAAGGCAAATGTGGGTCAGCCATCTTGGTTTGAATCTGAATTTGCTATTAATACCTTGTTCCCTTCCCTCAAAAAGTTTCTGTCCAAAAGTTTAGTTGCATAAAGCTGTTTAGTCAAGTTTTCAGATCATCGAACTAGAAAATGTATCGGGTGGATGGGGATGTCATTAGTATATATAAAAATATATATTATTAGTAATTAATAAAATTTTAAAAATTTTATTTTTTATAAACTAAAATCATAATAAGGTTGAGTTACATTATTATTAAAAGTGATTAATTTTAATATTAAAAACCAATTTATTAGATTAATTAACCAATTTTATTGTCAGGTTAACTGATTTTTGACAAAATCAATAAAACTGGACTGAACGAATCCAATCTTTTCCATTCGGATGATTGTTTGATCCAAGAGTGTCGGTTGGTGCTTAGACTCCCTAGCTCAGAATTGTAAGCATAGAGAAGTCAACACTAGTGCAGATAGACCAGCTAATATATATAGGACATTTTAATGATTTTGTGAGGATCTTCCTGTGGAAATCTCAACATGGCTGACTAATGATTGTAATGACTTTAGTTAATTTATTTATTCTAGCCTACTAGTGAATTTACTGTTAAAGGAAATTTGATTAATAAACTACATTAAAATTTTGATTCAATTTGCCATTATATTTCTTACTCCATCCGTCCCTTAATATATATTATTTCATCTTTCCAAAAGTACTCCTTATGAAAAAAATGTTAAAGTTGAGAAAAAGAATGAAATACGTACGATAATTATGAGAATTTATTATAAACAATTGATATTATATTTAATGTTATATAATTATTTTTTTAATTTTGTACACAACTCTAAAATGACATATATTAAATAACGGGGGAGCAGTTCTATAATGAGCAGAAAAAGAAATGAATGAGTCTTGTTCTTTCTTTTGTTATTGAATTTTTTAATAAACAAAAAAGAAAAAAACAAAAAAAATAGAAAACTTGTTACTTTTATGCATGTCCAAAAGATGGATGAATTTGAACGAAAACTAAAAGAGTGATCTTTATGATATTAATTATTTTTACAAATATTTTTCTGGCTGGCGATGTGACCTACTCCTTTCAAAGATATTGATCAACAAATTGCTTCAATGTAGTCTTCGGCCCCGCACAATATACTGAGGTGGAGTAGGTCACATCAATAATTTATAAAATATTTGTAGAATAATTTGTGTCTCTAGCATTATTCAAATTAAAATAATTAAGCAATCTTTTGTAATCTTTACTGTAACATCTGCATTACAAACATAACAAAATTAATAGAACAGTAAATAATAATTTAAATATAAACTCAATTTTTTTTTTCTTTCCCTTATAAATTTAACAACAATATGAAATATGAAAGAAAACTTGTATTTTTTAATTTTTTTTACTTATCTTAATTAGGACCTGAGAGGGTCCGATACAAATATCCGGGTCGGTCCGGACCCATTTGCAGACCATGATCGAAAACAGAATATTCCAACCCGTACTGTACAAATTCCGCAGAAACCCTAAACCTCTTCGACAGAAAGGCGTGAACGGCTGTTTCACAGTAGGGTAAAGCTTCTTTCTTCCTGATTTTATTTTTAAGGCACTGTTCGGGTGTGTGATTGTTTTATTTTTGATTTTTCTGAGTACTTATTGGGTATTTGTTTATGTGATTGACAGATTTGATCAGAAAAGGAAGGGAAAATCTCTCACTGTGGAACCATGGCTCTGGTAAGCTCTTTAGATCTTATAAAGGGATCTGTGTATGGTTTATTTACGAATGTTTTGATTGGTAGCTTTTGTATTTGTTTGATTGAATTATTATGTGGGTATTTAGTTCAGTTGTGTTGTTTCCCTGTTTATAGAGGGGGAAGAGTGAGTGGGTCTAGATATAATGTGGGTTGGTATAGGTAGCTCCCACAAACTATCATGACATTCGGTAGTGTAAGACTAGATTTTCAGATTGTTCCAATTGTACGTAAATTGTCTTAGCTTATCTAATAATCTAATGCTATTTTAGGCGTTTATCCTTAAATACTGAATAGTTCTTATAGTCAAATACTTCTCCTTCCATTCCACACACAGTTCTATTTGTAAAAAAAATTGTTCCACAAAAAAGGTCAACCTTTTGCTGATGGTAGTATGTAATGACATAATGTCAATTGTCAAGTAAAATAACACAATTTCACTGTTATGCCACCACTACTAAACTATTTAGGGAATTGGAAGATATATATATATATATATATATATATATATATCCTTAAAGTTTTTAAATTTTGCTAATGGGATTCTTTTTGTGAAACAGAGAGTATCTCTGCCCAGAATTGAGTCATTTTTTTGTTTGGATACTAATGGTTGCATTTGACAGACGTGGACATAATTTTTCTCTATTAATGTTTCATTATAATGAAGGTTACTATTTTGAGTTTAATTTTAAAAATAAATCCCAATAAATTATGTCCAATGCGAAGAAAAAAGTGAACTAAATAAATAGGACTCTCAGGATCGGGAGGGAGTATAATAAAGCAATTTATTAAGGTTGCAAACTTGCAATTATTATTTTTGAGATATGAAAGATGATGTGGTAGGGATTTGAAGTCAAAGTTCACTGGAAGATGGTCCTGATTTAATATAATACCCCTTTAGTCTCAAAAGTCAAATCATTTGTTCACCTTCTCTTTGAAGGATGTTCCAAGATCTTTTGACCTAGTTTTTAAAAAAATTAAATAAATTCTATTTTCTAAAATTACATCATTATCCATTGTCATAAAATGGAGAAATTTTTGGTGGGATCCAATACATGACAATTTTGTAACACAAGATAACTTTTACACCATTGGAGCCTTTTCTCGAGTCCATTGTTTGTCAACTAAATTGTCAATACAGGCATAGAGGCAAATAGAGTAGCAGGTATTTTGTCAAGCCTCCATGGAAGCTGAACTCAATTACCAAACCATAACCAAAGAATGGGGACTAAGAAGACAAATAATAGAGTATGGGACTGAGAAAAATAAAAGAACTTGGCAGAGAAGATAAAGGAGACTCAAATGAGTTCTCTCAATTCATTTCATTTTAAAAGCATGCTTACAATATTACACTAGCTCAGCATATATAGAGAACATAAAAGAAAGAAAAAGACTCAAGTGCCCCTAAATGACTCACATGGCATGTGCTGCCTTGATTCTTGAAACTAATAACTAAACCCTTCAAGCTACTCTCTACCTTAACAGCTAAACAGATAACTCCTAATACCACAAGTAGTAACATTAATTTCAGCCATGTCTTTGACCATATTACTGACCTTGAAATCTTTTATAGAATCCGAGTAATTTTATTTACTACTATGCCAATGGTCTTGACATATTTTTTTGCCTAGGCTACTACTGTTTGCACAATGTCTATCAGTTGTGTATTGATGTCCCATTCTTTCACTGAAATGTGCTATCTGAATAGCATCATAGGATATGGAACCCCATGCAAAGTCCCCAACAATCTCTAACTTAACCTTTTTATTTTTGAGAGGAGGATTTTTTTTCCTTTTCAACAACATAATAAGGCAATAGGACTATTTGTGGGAATTGGAGGAGTGCTAATAGTGTACCAATTATTGTGATGTATTTTGTTTCCTAGTACCTTGTTTTTTGTTGACCTAAGATGGATACTTTTGGAACAACAAAATTATCTGTAAATTAGCTTTCTTATCAAAAAAATAGTATTGAATAAAAAAGCAATAAGATAGTTATTATTACTTATCAAGAAATATAAAAACCAAGAATAAAAAATCTGTTAGTTAGGTATTTACAAATGTCCCCATATCTTATAAGATAAGGTTGGTCACCTCTGGATTGAATTGCTATCAAGAAGAAATTAACTTTTTATTCAAAGAAATCTTTAAAGTAAAGAAAGCAACACTCCTATGTCAGGACTCCAATGGAGTTCTTGCACCCAAACAGTTAGTGACCAGAAATAGTTGAGAAATTAAGGAAAAAGAGAGGTAAGAAATTGAAGACTCAAGAGAGAAGGAGATGAGAAGCTCTGAAGGATTGGAGAATTCAGACGAATGAGGTAGGAGGACGAGAAGGATAGGGATAGGGTTGTGATATCATACATTTTCATTCATATAATCGAGCATAAAAAAATACATCATTCTCTTTATATTTATCCTAGATCTTCTTAAAAGTAAAGCTAAACCTACACTCATTCTCTTGACCTTCACCCAGATATAACTAACTTAACATAAAGCACACTTGCCACTGCTAGAATCTACTATAATAGCAAACTGTCCATAATTCCCCTGCCTGACATCTTATTTGAATTGAAACAATTTACTTATAGCTGTTTATTCAGATAACGTTTGATATCGTTATATAGCTGCCTAAATATAAATGCTGAAATTTGTAAGGCTGAAAATTACTATTTTTATTATAAACTTACATAAACTAAATAAATATATATCTAAATGATAAAATTTTGCCAGTTCAAAAAATTTTGCTATTATAAATATGCATATATCCATAAATACTCTTTTTTTTGAGTAAAATTGTCTTATAAGCATGTTGAGCGACTTAAATTTAGGTTGAATGCCTTATGCCCATATAATACAATTAATGCATTTATATATTTGTATAATATTTATATTTCGTAAAATATAAACATTCACCTTTGATCAACTCCGAGGGGTGGGAGAAATGCAGAGGTCTTGAGGAATAACCTCAAGGTCGCTTGTTACTTTTCCTATACTTTGGGCTAAGCACTTGCCTATATATATAAAAAAGAAATATTCAATACTGATGTGGCAGGGGATAACATTTAACATGTGTACTTAACACTTACCAAAAGTATTTGTTGTTATGCTTTGCAGATTTTGCATGCTGGGAACCCAAATAAAAATGCTTGGAAGGCACTCATAGCTGCAGAATACTGTGGTGTGAAAGTTGAACTGGTCAAGGATTTTCAGATGGGTGTATCAAATAAAACACCTGAGTTTCTGAAAATGAACCCAATGGGAAAGGTGCATGCTATTTGGATAAAAAAACTTCTGCTAGGCATCTGGTTTGCAACTTGTTTCTATACTAAACAATTTCTTTGTTCTTGTAGGTTCCAGTGCTTGAAACACCTGATGGTGCCATTTTTGAGAGTAATGCAATAGCACGTTACGGTGAGACCAAGTCCTCATGTAGGTATTCGAACTTTTGATCAAATGTTCTAACTGTATTCTTTTATTGCTTTCTGCAGTTGCTCGCTTGAAGCCTGATAATTCCCTTTTTGGCTCTTCGGCGATTGATTACGTAGGCCACTTGGTTTTACTTTTTCTTTCTCTGCAGCTTTCTGTTTCAACTTGTTACAATTAATATTATAATAAAACTAACAAAATTTCTTGTGAACTTACTGATGTGGTCATTTGTCTGTTATTTGGCAGGCCCACATTGAGCAATGGATTGATTTTGCATCGTTGGAGATTGATGCCAATATATCGCGATGGTTATATCCACGATATGGTTTTGCTATATACCTTCCTTCGGTAATTTACACATCATTTACTCCTTCAGTATTATTTACATAGTTCTTGCTGTCTATATTGTATCGTGATTGTTAGTCTCCTGTTATGCACAAAGGCGGAGGAAGCTGCAATTGCAGCATTAAAGAGAGCACTGGTGGCTTTGAATACCCATCTTTCTTCCAACACTTACTTGGTTGGGCATTCCGTCACTCTGGCTGATATTATTATGGCATGCAACTTGGCTTTGGGATTTAATCGAATTTTGACCAAGAGCTTTACCACGGAATTTCCACACGTAGAGAGATATTTTTGGACCATGATTAATCAGCCGAACTTCTCCAAGATATTGGGTGAGCTCAAACAAGCAGATTCTGTACCACCTGTTCAGTCAGTGAAGAAGCCCGCACAGCCTAAGGAACCTGCAAAACCTAAGGTTCAGGATGAACCTAAGAAAGAGGCTAAGAAAGAAGCAGCGAAGCCTAAAGTTGAAGAGGCCGGTGAGGAAGATGAAGCACCGAAGCCGAAGCCCAAGAATCCCCTGGATCTTTTGCCTCCTAGTAAAATGATACTAGATGACTGGAAGAGGCTGTACTCCAACACCAAGAGCAACTTCCGTGAGGTTGCCGTTAAAGGTATATCTATATATCTACCCTCCCCCTCCCAATATGTCATCTTTATCCTAGTAATTGTAGAATATATTGATGTGGCATAGTGGTCCATATTTTTTAGTATTATTAATTTTAGAAACCTTGTTGACTTGCATACGGCATCACCAGTGGTGTACATTACCTATCTGTTTATGTTGGCTGATTCCATGTCCATTATGCTTTTGTTTTTCTTGATTATTGTCTTTTTTCAGACCCATCTGCTGGTTTTATTTTACTATGGTGATTTTCTAAGAGAATATGAGTACGTTTGCAAAATCTTTTTCAATTTTGGAAAGAGATTTACACTTTTTTATGCGAATACTTTCTAAGAGGTTATTTTTCCCTAAACATATACCTTTAATAAAAATGGCTCTAGAAGAAGTTGTGCGTGAGTGAGAAGATTTGTGATACCCTTTAACTATTCCTTGTTTAAACCTCAAATTGGTGGTGGGATTTGTTGAAGATAGAACGGGAAAAAGATGATGGTAGAGCCTGATTGATCCCTATTTAGCAGTAGTGGTAGTTGATATATAAATTATGTTTGAGATTCAAAGTTGAGGAGTAAGTTGGGGGTTGAGCAGTGTGTTAGTAATTCTTTTTCTGTTTGTATGTTTTAGAGTTTGTTGTGGGTCTGTGATGCTTGGAAAAATCTGTTTAATTTTTTATTTATTTTCGATTTTAGTTGGATCTGAATATTTTATTGTTTTTAGAGTAGTTTAGTATATTATTTTTTTTGGGAGTTTATAATAATTTATTAATTTTGGGCCCTTTTGTATTTGGGCTTATTTTTATTTCAATTTTATCTTTTAGGGTGGTTTAAGTAACCTAGGCGGTGGAGGGGGTGCCTAGCGCCTAGGCCACCAAGAGTGCCTAGGCGGACTAGGCGTTTTCTTAAGAGATCTCATTTATTTATTTTTCTATTGTATTTACTTGTTATACTACACAAAACATATACGATATGTAATTTTTTTTTAAATTTTACATGAAATATTACCAAAAATAAAAACAATCTTTTAAAGCTTAACAAATTCATTTAAGTATTATAGAGCTTCAAAGTAGAGATTTGATTCTACTTAGGCAAGAGCCTTAGGCGCCTAGTCAAATCAAGGCGATAGAAGACCACCTGGAGCCTAAGCGGGGATTAATAGGACCACCTATTTTTAGAATACGGTTAGGTAGTATAAATACTCTTTTATACTAGATTCTTAAATAATTAAAATAAGTTTTTTTCTGGATTGGGAAGTTAGTGTGAAGGTTCTTAAGTCTGAGGTCTATGAAGTGTGGTTGCGATCTTGATTTTGTACTTCCCCTACTTCAGCTTATTTTATCAAATTTATGTTATAGAATATTTGACATTTATGGGATTTCGATTCTATGAAATTGTCCCCAACTTATCATCGGTCAAGCCTATATGAATGAGTTGCATTATGTAAGCAAGAGAGTTGCAATTGTATAAAAAAGGCTATTGAAGGATAGCGAATGCAACTCTTTTGCTATACTAAATGCAACTCATTCATATAAGTATGACAGATGGTAAGTTGGGGACAACTCCATAGAATTCAGATCCACATTTTTGCTGTCATTTAAAAGTCCTGCTACTGTAGTCCATCGTTGTACTTTCTTTGTGTGTGCGTGTGTTCTTTCTTCACTTTGATTAATAGCCCCTCCAATGTTATTTTATTGAACTCGTGCTTTTGTCAGCACACAGAATTCCTGCTACAACTAAACGCCATTGTTGTACTTGTTCACATCCCTTCTTTTCACTTTTCCTTTGCGGACCCACGAAATACAGATATATAATGCTCTTCTAGCTATTTTTTTCGCTAAATAATGCTCTTCTAGTTTTGAACAATAGGAAGGTATGGGTTCAAGTGTTTAACGATCTTTTGAAATTTCTTATTTAGAGAGTTTGAAGATGTAGAAATTTTTGCAGTGCTGTCGCCTGTCTAGACCAGTAAATATTAGTGGTTGTCCATATTTCACTCTTTTATTAACCGCCCTAACTCTTACTCCTCTCAACTCTCAACTCTCAATCAATCATATTAGTTTCTGTTTGTTACTGATCATATCTTTACCTCATCTTCAGGATTTTGGGATATGTATGATCCCGAGGGATACTCTCTCTGGTTTTGTGACTACAAGTACAACGATGAAAATACAGTCTCGTTCGTGACATTGAACAAGGTGGGTGGCTTTCTGCAACGGATGGATCTGGCACGGAAGTATGCATTTGGGAAGATGTTGGTCATCGGCTCAGAGCCACCATACAAGGTCCAGGGGTTGTGGCTTTTCCGCGGGAAGGAGATTCCTCAATTTGTAATTGACGAGTGTTACGACATGGAGCTGTACGAGTGGAAGCAAGTCGATATCACCGATGAAGCTCAAAAGGAGCGTGCGAGCCAAATGATAGAAGATCACGAGCCTTTTGAGGGCGAGGCTCTTTTGGATGCCAAGTGTTTCAAGTGATGCATGAAGTTGCGGTCGTCTGGCCCTAAAATAAAAGCAATCTCAATTAGTTTTGAGGTTGTAGCCTACTGTAATTTTATAAAATTTCTTTTAGGAGTGAATGTAGGGATGTTATCTTGTTATGAGTGTTTGGGATTGTTTAAGAAATGTGATTAATATTTTTGATTAGTACGGTTGATTATAATTAAATTTTAAAAAGTATTTTGTATTTGGTATAAAAAAAAATAGTAAATCATTTATTTTTAGTGTAAATTATTAAAAAGGAATGTTTTGAAAAGTAATTATAGGTAATGGTTATGGATAGATTAATAATATATTTGATCAAACGTGATTATTAGAGTTTTTGATTATTTTTATAAAAAGTGATTATAAGTAGTTTAAAATCAGTTTGTCAACCATTTTTTATTTTTTGAAATTAATTATAAGTAAGTTTGTTTATAAGTGTTTTCAAACACCATCTTAATGTGTTTCTACGCTAATAATTCATGTGGAGCGGGCATGGATATATTTTAACATGCCCCTACAATTTTGTTATCTTATACTCTCTCCGTCTCAGAATAAAAGTACTGGTGGACTTTTCACGCATATTAAGAAAATAAATGAAATGACAAAATTGTCCATAATAATGTCATTAAATATGGAGAGAGAATTAGAATAAAAAAAATATGAGATATTTAATGCTACGGGTATAATAGGAAAATAGGGGTAAAAGTTTCGTTATTAAAAGAAAATGGATATTTAACATGAGACTACTTAAAATAGTAATAAGGACTTTTATGAGTATTTTTTATATACTCCTCTTCTTATGAGTTATGACTTTGCTTGTGAAATTTTAAAAGTAGAGAAGAGAAAAAAAACTATTTCCATTCCACTTTGTATGTGAGATATTAAGAGTAATTTTAAGAAACTAAAGTTGTGATTTAGGAACTACTTAAAAGTTGCGAGGACAAAAAAAGCTATAATTTTGTCAGTGAAGAATAATTGGAAAAGTAAAGAGAACAAACTAGGAATTATAGGCTCTCTCTTTTTTCATTAATTTCCAATTGGCTCTTCAATTTATGTTATATATATTACTTTAAGACAAATTTGTTCCATAATAATAGATTTTTTAGAAATACAAATTTGTTCCAATTTATTTGCAACTTTTAAGGATAATAAATTATTTAGTTTTCTATATTATTGGTAAATACTTTTATTTTTTTAAATTATTATATCTTGTATTAGTATTTCAACTTCTCATAAAACAGTAGTGATTATATGTTATATAAATTGTAATTATCACGTGAAAGTATTAAACGATTTTCTTCATCCATGAAGCTAAAATAACTATTATATGAATGACAATGGGATTGGATGGGATGGAGCAGAGTCGAACACATCTCACCCCATCCCTGGTCTTATAAAAATTCCTTATACCCGTCCCATTTTCCCATTTTTCACGGGGATTAAAACTTAATAACCATCCCCATCTCCATAGGAAATTTATATCACCACAGGATTAATATTTTGTGAATTTTTTAAATCAAAAATAATAATTTTAGTTATATTTACAATAATACATATTTGAAATCATATTTTAGTACATACATGAGAAAATTAAAGAAAAATCAAATAATATGTATATATATATGTATATATATATATACACACACATCCCCATAACTAGCAATCGACGATTCCGCATTCCCATCCCCATCCCCATCCCCATCCCCATCTCCGGCCCCGGCCAAAGTCAAAATCAGTGTCCCCATTCGAGGCGGGGCGTGGGGATCACCATGGGGAATACACAAATTACTATCCCTAGAATGGAGACGGTTTATAAAAAAAACAGAAAAAAAAACATATTCAATATATAGGATAAGAATAATAATAACAAAAACAACTCTCGACCATGTTCTTATGCTCCAAATGCCAAAAACTTGCTACTACACCTAGTAGTAACTATAAGAACAGAAGACACCAAATAGCTCGATAAAAAGACATTCTATAACTTCAATTTCTCCAGTCACTAAACAGTGGCAAGCTGCTGTATGTTCATTGGGGTAACAACATCTTGATTTCCATTGAATGCCTTCCTTGCCATGAGGATGTTCACAGCTTCTGTTGGGTGGAATGCATCCCAGAACACATATTGATCCCTGTTCGGACATGGCATTTGCATAGGAAGGCACGTAATCTGTCCTCGGTTTCTTCCGATGCCACAGCAACCGCGATCTAGAACACTAAATCCTACGAAAAAAGCGGAGTTTTAACAATCGGGTGATGCTAGGGGGTCTCAAAAGTTGTCTCAAATGATGTGTTACCATAATATTGGTTAGACATATCTTATGCGACTGTTTATATCATAAATTATCATTAAAATATTCAATGTCATGTTATTTGAGACCGCTAGCATTACTCTTTTCAATAACTACAACATTTTCCGTACTACATGTGTTTGTTCAAAATGAGAGTTTCATTTGACTTTTTTTAAATCCTGATCCTTAAAAGTAAAATGAAAAATTACATACCATAGGATCCAGAGTTGGAGAGGATATCTTGGATCATATTGTGAATGTCAATAAAAGTTAATTTGGCACCGGGAAGATTTGTGTTTAAGTTATTGATCATTGTCTTCATGTTGGCATTGAATGGTGAAACTAATTGATTCACTTCCTCTGAGCACTGACCAGTTGGACTCTGTGAAAGGATGCTTGGAATACAACCCATTAATCCCAGCCCTGCAATGATGAACTTTCTGGCTCCAAGATTGTAAAGTTTCTGTAGTTCAGCAAAGCAACATATGAAATATATATATATATATATATATATATATATAGAAACAATGGAATGGAAGAAAAAGGAAATAATTAGTTCAATCAATCTTTACTGTGAGTTGGCCTGTATATTGCTGAATCAAGAAATCTGCATATTGTTGACCATTATATTGATTCCGGGTTTGATAATTGGGCATGAGGTAGTTGTTCAAGTAGTCATTGCTGCCCATTCCAACAAAGAATATGCACCTTGTAAGAGCTTGTGCTACATCAGCTGCTCCTAGACTGTCTGTAATTTGATTAAGTGTGTTCTCAAAGTTCTGAAGTTGTTGATTGAATGGTATTCTACCAACCTATAAAAAGAAAAAACAGCAAATTAAGCCAATTCTTCAAACTAATTGCATACATGATACATACTACTGCCTTTGTCTCATAAAAAATGTCTTAAGTACACTTTTTACATAATTAAATGTTGAGATTGACTTATACTTCTGCGGGTTCGACTAATGGCCACTACGACAGGTAGTCGGGGGTGTCGCTCTTCGGGTGAGCGAGCGGCTGCTGTAAGACCCCAACTTATTATAAATAAAATTGAATTTTCCTTTATTCAATATTCTAAATTAATAAGGGTTAATTTGATATAATTCTTTGGTTATGGGTGAAATGTGCAAAGTTTACAAAATAAGCAAGTGGTTATAAAATATTCATTATTGTCGGGGAATATTCGTTTGGTCATGGAATATTCTTTTTGTCGGGAATCTCCGTACGACGGCGCAGTCATTGGTGGGCCCCATAACGGAAAAAAAGCGGTTGGATGAAGGAAACGACAAAGATTGAGTTTTATAAATAACAGGCGAAGTTGTTACCAATTAACCTTTGTTGGGTTACGGTGGTTAAAATCTGATGAATACGCGTAGTTGCACAAGATAGTACACGGTATTACGATAAAGATTATTGAATTATTGATCCTTACGTAAGAAGACACTACTCAATAATTGTTACGGTGATTCTATGCTCAATATTTTATTGATTCAATAATTGTTGCGTTGATATTTATATTATTATTGTTGTCCTTTCGCACAAGTATTTTCCATTATCAAATCAATAATTCATATTATTTGAATAATATTATCGAGATAACATTATTGGCAATGTCTAGAAAGTTACATAAGGAGAGGTTTGGTCACCTAATAATTGCTAGCTAGTAAGGAGAAATCCTTATTGGAAAGCCCCTCTTTCCAGGGAAACGGCTGGTTGTTAGTCTTCGTGATTCCGTAATATTATTTTGAATAATTAATTATTGATTATTATGATAAAGAAAATATTTATTTTATGTGGATATATATGGAGAAAATTTTTAATGTGACAATTGTTGAAAATTAATATTTATCTTTTTCTGATAAAATAATTCATTTAAATATAGTATTTTAATAATATATTAATTGGTGATATTTTTATAATGAATGTGGGATATATGAGTATATGAGGAGGTAGAGTATTTGGTGGCATTAAATGTTTAACACATGTTTTGTGTGCTCGGTGGACACAATTCTTAATCGAAAATTTATTATGTATCGTAAAATCGTCTGCTTATGGATTTTGGTCAATTTACATTTGGAATTTGGAAAAACTTTCTTCCGTAAAGTTGTAGAGAATGGAATTTCCTATAAAAAATCGCGAGATTTGAATTTTTCCGATAAAAGGGATATTTATTGTGAATTATTGATGTTTTGAGTTCAAATAATTGATTTTGGAAATTTTAATTATTATTTTCAAGAAAAACGTTTTTCAAAGGTTGGTGAGCATCTTTAACATGTGGTTGGTGGCTAAAATCAGATTCCTTGGTGGTGGGCTTGAATATTTGGTAAATAATAATAATTTATTAATTTAGTCTCCTTCATGTTCTAACATTTTCCTATAAATAGAGGCTAAGTTAGAATTGAAAATCACACCGTAAACTAAGTTTCTCTTTCTCTCTCTAAATTATCGAAAGCGTATTCTTATGAGTATACTTTGAGTGTTGCTATACTATATGGTGCGGGTTTCACAAGACTATATAGAAATTCAATGTAAATACGGTTATTTTGAGGTAAGGGTATTATTTTCTTCTTAAATGATATTTTTTCTTCAATATCATTCTACCAAGTATTAGTAAACTTTTTTATCAAATTTGGAACTTGTTGTGTCGGGGTTACTTATTCACGATACTGGCACTATTCACGTATACGACATTATTCACGAATACGACATTATTCATAGAAAAATAAAATTTTTTTTTGTCAAAATATCTATTCGGATACTAGCTTTGATTGTATCCATGTTTTGATCATTCTTGAATTTTACACCAATATGATTATTTTCAAGTATTTTTGGACTTGGATAAAAAACAAAGTACTTAATCCTTAATCCTTAATCCTTGTCATTTTGTTTCTTTGGATTCGCTTTCTTTAAAAATGTTTTCATCATCCTCGGTCCTAAATGGTGATATAAATGAATATCTTTGGCCCTGTAGTGCAAAGATGAACGATTAATCGATGAATATCTTTGGCTTTTGTAGTGCAAAAGATGAGCAGTGTTGAGATGAACATGACCAACTGGTGATACAAATGAATATCTTTGGCGCTCAGTAGTAAAAGATGATTAAAGATGTATATTGATTGTTATTACGGGGATAAACTATTGATGATGGACTTTTAAACCTTAGAAGAGGCAAAGAGAATTCTTTCTCTACGTGACTCTTCTAATGGATTCTTTATTTTATTTGCATTTGTTGATCTAAACCTTGTTGTTTATTGTATTCTATTAGATTTTTCCTCGTCAAGACTAACGATAATTTGTTGTATATTATCTTAGTCATAATATTCTTTATTGGGCTAGTTGAGCTCACCCTTTTCTTTGTTGTTCCATTTTCTTCTCGAGGAGGTGAGAACATAAGAGGATCGAGTCTGGGTATGGAATGAAGGTTCTAGAGAGAGTTGTTTAGTAGTCCTCACCATTTTGTAAAATAATGTATCAATAATTATGATGAGGATTTATTTGCGTGTGGATATTGTTATGCAGGCGACAATATCGTATTTAAACTCATTATGTGTATTGTCGTATTTCACACGACATTTGTATTATTGAAGTTGTAGTTATTTCGTACCATGTATTTGGCGACTCGGAATGGGTGGGTGGAATGGACCTATTTTGGGGGCGTCACAGCTGCCTAGCTCGTTGGTGAGCTGCAGAGGTTGCAAGTGGGCAGCGCTCCTTGGAAGCCAAACGCAAAGTGCAATTGAGCTTGAGGATTTATTAGTAGCCCGATCTTGAGTTTTACTAATGTATTGGTTTTCATGTGTTTGACCTCATGTTATAGCAGCTGAGGTTTTTCTAGTTATTATAAAAATATTGTTTGGTGTGTGAATCATTGTAGAGTGTTAGATACCTTATGAATACAATAGACAAGCAGGACTAGCCAAATTGGTGAACCTGGGTATATTGTGTGTTGTTACTTTTCGTCTTTCATATAATATTACAATATTATTCGTTCTTAAATTCTAACATTAAAAAAAGTATAAAAAATAGGAGAAAGAATAAATTAGTTCTCATTTTATCCACAACGGACCTCATATAAGTGCAGTAAAAATTCTCTTTTTATCTTAAAACTAGTTGACCATAATTAAGTATTTTTGAAGGCAAAATAGACTTTATACAACATTTGTATTTAAATTGTGTACTTCGGACTTGGACAAAATCTTTTAGTTCTTTAGTCATCTTATATGACAAGAGGGAGGGAGTAATGAAGGTGAATGAATTCGAGTAATATTTGACCAAACATATTATGTTTTTAACATATTATTACTCCATCCATTCCAAAAAGAGATATATTTTGTTTTTTAATATTCAAAATCGATATGAATTGATCACTTAGGTTTTGAAAGAAACAATTATGATAATTTGCAGTAGTTTTCTGTTTATTTACAATAGTTATAGTGCATGTTTGGTTACACCGGAACAATTGAAAATCTTGTTTGTCTAGAAACAACTTATTTTAAACGTAATTTATTTAATTTAACTCATAAACGCAGCGTTTAGTGCTCAACTCAACACACTGAAAATGGTGTGTTGCATTTGTACATCCTAATGCACCAAATGCTACCACAATATTACCACCGCAACCGCTGCTAACAGTAATAACCGAACAAACCCTACAGATAAAAAAAATGAAAAATTGTACCGATTTTGATCTTTAAGATTTTACAAACTTAAAAAGTTAAGATTAAATAAAAAAAATTGTCAGATTTTGAGTTTCAAGATTTCACATATTGACTTTAGAAGTTAGAATGTATTTTTAATTTTGGAACGAATAGACTATATAACTAGCTAGCTAGCTGGCTATTTAGGACTTATAACTAAAATGGCATGTAATTTTGTTCTGCTGATTATATGTCAACAAGTAGTTTTAGGGAATGTTGTACTCACAAAGTTTCTTCCTGTAATATCAAGAATTCCAGCAGCAGCTGAAGCAAAATTGACACCATGAAGCATTTCATCTGCAGAAGCTTCAGAGTATGGAGGAAGCAGAGGTAGTCCCAATAGATCAGCTGCATAAATATGTAAAAGCATCAACCCCAGTCACAGCATCCCAATTTGTGTGTCATACTGAAAACTGTGATTTCCACATAGTTTTTTTAAGAAATTGTAAACAAACACATAATTTATGTTTTTTTAGTATATTCGTTTATGGGGAAATTATTTTTAACATCAATTATATGTATATTTATATATAACAAGAAAATATTTGATCCAAACTTGCATTGAAATTGGAACTGAGGGAAGGTAGATTAACATTACCCTTTACCCTCTAGCTATTTACAGTACAGATACAACAAAATTAAATAAAAAAGTAAAGAGGTAATCTAAATTTTAAAAACATTTTTTTTTATATAAACTCACAAGCAACTAAAAAGAAAACCCTTTTTTTGGGGGTCCAAATTTAAGTTTCCCATCCAAAACTCACAAGCATATTAAAAATAATTATAAGTAAAATAAATGAATAAATAAATCAAACGAGACTCTTATTTTGGCATGCCTACATAATTAACATGAATGAGTGAGTATAGAGAGTAGTTACCAATTTCATCAACAATGGTGTAGCCGTTGGAAAATCTACCAGTAGCACCACCCTTGAAGTCAATCCCATAAGGGTAATAGTTAGCCTTTGCCAAAGAAGCCAAATTATTATTATTCCCATTGTCAATCAATGAGTCTCCAAAAATGAACATAGCAGGCACCATCTCTCTTGTATCAGCTGCTGCTGCCGCCTGTGGTGCTGGTGCAACATCTTCCACTTCTTGTCCCAAAATCAAAGTCACAAAAAACAACATTAACACAAACAAGCAAGAAAAGTGCTTCAACTCATGAGCCATTTTTCTCAGTGTGTGTGTGTGTGAGAGAGAGAGAGAAAAAGAGAGGTGAGTAATTGTTGTGAAATGGCTTGGAGGGTAGAATTATTAATATAGACTGGGTATGCAGTTGGATAGAGAGGAGATAGTAAATGCATTCACCTGTTAATTTCCACTGCAGTAAATATGTAGTAATAATTGAGACCTGCAGGAATGAATGAATTTATTTTCACATGACTTGACCAGTAGTGACCACCCTTCTTTCTTTCTCTCTCTCTTTTCCAATGCTTGTTATGTCTAATTTCTAAACTACTTGTAGTAAAGTAATTTTGAAAATGACATGTTTGCTGGTTACTTAGTCTTATGAAGCAGTAGTATATTATAGGAGTATCCACGTGTTTATAAGTTTGTTTGGCTACTAACGTTTATAGTTATGGTTGCTGTAGTGCTTGTAGTGTTTGAAACTTCAAACATAGTACTCCATTATTTTTAATGCATTATTGTATTTGAGTCGGATGCTACTTTTGAGAGTTAAATAAATTGCGATTGACTAGACGAATAAAATTTTTAAATGTGTTTGAACTTTTAAATGCTTCAAATGCACCAAACCCTAAATAACCAAACATACCCTATTGTCTTAAGACTTCATTGGTTCATAAACTTGTTACCCCATTTATAAATTTGGGTTAAATGCTTTCTAAAGATTTGACATTCTTTACGTCAACTTACAAATGAGTCACTAAATTTTTTTTTCTTACAGTCAACTCACTGAACTACTTTTTACTAATAAAAAATTGAATTTTTGTAACAGACGTTAATTAATTGAACGGGAAAATGGCGTGTAAAACAAAGGGTCCCACTTAATCCTAGCTGGAGCCTACCTGTAACTGATTTTAACACCTATGCTATAACCCACCCATGGAAAACTAACCTACCCAACAAAGATCCGATCCACCCAATAAAGATCCGATCCACCCCAACAAATCATTCCAGATAAATAACGAGTAGATTCAGAAATGGGCAAAATTAAGGGTTCATGGTTGTTCTTGCATTAGTCGAACAAAAAATCAATTACTATTAACAATCCGTTGTTGCGTTTCTTGAGATGACTACCTCAAGTGGAGTAGACACTTCTTACAAAAGGAAATCGGTGAGTAATTCTTCAGATTCTGAACGCGAGTCCACGTTTTCTTCTCCAATCGTTTGTCGTTGTGGAATCGTTGCACCTATGTGGGAAGCTTGGAAAGAAGGAACCCTAGATCCAGGTAGAAGATTCGTTGGATGTAACATATACAAGGTAAATCAATGAGCAAGATATTTTCCCTCTTGGTTGTAGCTAATTTTCCCTCACCAGATTTGTTTGTACGTTTTAGCTAATTTTCCCTCACAAATTATTTTATTGTTTTGTTGACAAGGATAAAAATAGGTATTATGGATGTTTCAAGTGGTGTGATCCTCCATTCACTGAAAAAGTAAGGGAAGTTATCAAAAAATTGAGGGATGAGCTCATAACTGCTAATGAAGAAGTACAAAAGCGTAGCTTGATTGAAGATGGAAGTGAGTTAAAAGTGGTAAAAGAGTTGATTATGGAAAATGTTCAGTCATATGGAAAACTCAAGAAAATGTGGATCATTTTAATTTGTTCATGGTTCATTTTTCTCTATGTTTTAGTAATAGTAATATAGAACAACATTGGGGAAACACTTTTTGTTTTGTTATTTGTGTTGTGAATTCAGAGATGTCTAAGAATGGATGATTGTAAATCATGTATGGTTGTGTTTATGGATTAAAGGAAATGAAGAAGCAGAGAATTTAGCTCTTTTTGTGTTATTGTTGTTATGTTTGTGTTATTGTTGTTATTTTTGACTTAATGGTGACAACATCTCAATTTGTTGTTAATTGAGTAATGGTTCTTGTGTTGTCATGTGTTAAAGGAAATGAAACATGAGCACATTTTTAGCTCTGTTTTGTTGTTAGAAACAAGACTCATGTATGTAACTAAATGAAGCAACAGGGAACTCTTGATATTCACAAACTTAAAACAGAGCAGGTACCATTTACTATGCATCAATGTATTCACAAACCCAAATCAGAGCATGTACCAGTTTAACTTTAACTAGTGAAAAGAAAATGATAAAAAACAATATCAAGTGTTTTTGCAACCATAACCATACAACAATAAAAGGCAACCAACAACAAAACATTAAAGCAAAACTGTTTTACCCAAAAAGCAAATCATTCTTGTTATAACATAACTTCAATCAGTATCAAGCGCTTTTTACAAACTCCCTGTATTTCTTGCCAGATTAAGTAGCCCATAATTATATCAAAAGTATACAAATTTATCCCCCAAAAGTATTCCCCATATTCCAGAAGTCAAGGTACACCAAATCAGAAGCTATACCAAAAGATTACAAAAGTTAAGATACCTATACCAAAACAGAGCTATACCAAATACCTACTAAACTACCATGCCATGAACTACTTAGTGGGCTATAAAATAACTTAAATGCAACTATTTAGCAGGGGTTCCATCCTTCTTCCTTGGTGCCTTGAATGGCCTACTAGTTAAATTCTGCGAAGTTTGTTGACATGCTTGCCTTTTCTTTGTATTTATCTGGGTTGGTGGTGTAGAAGTAGGTGGAGTGCATCCTTGGACTGTTGTTTGTGAAGACTGCTTCTTCCCTACAAGTCTAGGAGTTGGCATCTACAATACAACTCATTATTAGTTACCCTAAGTGAAATTAATACAACTTTTTGAATGAATGAAATTGTACTTACAAATATAAATTTTTCCTTTTCTTTTCCTGAGTCAACCACCATCTCTTTTCCATTTTCAATGTCAATAATCTATATAAAGCAACATGTCAAAAATAGAGTTAATAGATATATCAAATTCTGACATTGATGGACCCATTTTTAAAAACTTACATTACTTTTTGAATGAATGAAATGTACTTACAAATATAAATTTTTCCTTTTCTTTTCTTGAGTCAACTACCTTTTCCTTTCCCTTAGCAGTGCGAACCACCATCTCTTTTCTCTTTTCAATGTTAGTAGCCTATATAAAGCAACAGGTCAAAAACAGAGTTAATAGATATATCAAATTCTGACATTGATGCATACATTTTTAAAAACTTTCATTGCCACTTGCATCTTCCTCCCTGCCCTGATCAGTGCTTTGGACCACTATCTCTTTTCCCTTTCCAATGGTAGTAGGCTATAAAACAATATATAATATGTATATCAAATTTGAATGTGTCAAGCATATATTTAGAAACATAGAAACATATAAAAGGTATATATTGTGAATTACCTTCTTCTTCTTTTCGTGTCCAGGTAGAGTTGGGTGCTTTGGACATTTAACTCGATTGTGACCCTCTTCCTTGCACAAGCTACAATGCATCTTCCTCCCTTTCCTTGACACCCTAGCCACATTATTGCTAGTAGTCCCATCTTCCCAGTGCTCCTTCCTTCCCAATCTTTGTGGCCTTCCCTTCAACTTTCTCTTCATTGGTTGTGGCAGCATTATATCACACTCAGTAAAATCCCAAAAGTCTTCCCAATTTAGAACTTCTAGAGTGTGAGAATAAGTCTTAATATATGTATCTTAGTGTACCACTTAGCAACATATTCTATAAGGTTTCCATATATAGAATGAATGACTTTAACTGCATGAGCACAAAGGGCTCCTGTTAAATCCCATACCCTGCATGCTTGTCCCTACTTTAGGTTGACAATGTACCCTCTTTTTCCTCTCTCCTTCACTTAGAAATTGGATTGTCCATCCCATAGAGCATCACAGTGTGCAGATTCTAAAATGTTAGCATCCAGTTTCTTTTTAATCCTTGGGCATATTAACTCTCCAGTCTTTAGCATTGCATCTCTCTTTTGGTGCAACCTCACCATAAGTTGGTCATGAATTTCTGCTATCATTTGAAGAACTGGCATATATCTTGCCTTAATTATCCATGCATTAAAGTACTCATTTATGTTGTTCTCTACACTGTAAGTTTTTAAATGAGTCTCAAAAAATGCTTTGGACCATACCTTTGGATCTTGCTCAGCTAGCTTGTCATGTGTAGGAGTAGACAACCTTTTTACCTCCTTCATTACCCTTTTAAAAGCCATAGGGTGTGTAGCCATGGATGCCTACTAGAATGCTTGTTTTAATGCTTGTGAGGGATATTTTTTCCTCAATTTGCATATATGTGCCTTACACAGTTTCTATGCTCTGCATGAGGAAGAAGGTCCTGAATAGCTTGCTTTAGGTCCCTCTGCAAATATCATCATATGAGATTGTTAAAAAATGCCAACTTGTTAAAACAAAAAATGAATGCAATTAAAAAATATTAACAGTCACCTTTTGTTGATCAGATATGAGAATGATCCCATACCCATCCCCATCCCCCAAATCTAAGTCAGTCACCAACAATTGGAGAAACCAATTTCAGCTATCCAAATTTTCACTTTCCACTACCCCCATAACTATTGGAAACATTTGATTGTTTCCATCCTTACCAACTGTAGACAAAAGGTGACCACCAAAACTATTTTTAGAAAGCAACCATCCAATCCAAGAACATGTCTACATCCTTCTTTCCAAGCCTTTTTCAATGCATCATAACACACATAAAACCTTTTAAATCTAGGCACATCTTCTGGATTCAATCGAGTTGTCTTAATATCAACTGTATTATTTTTGTTACTATTTACTATCTCACCACTAAAGTCCCACACCCTTGCATAATGGTTCTTCATCACCTGTTGAATCCATTGCAATGCCAACTGTCTAACCCTCATACACTTAACCTCTGTTACATCCAACTTTAGTTTAAGTTTTATTTCTTCTTGCATTTCCCTTAGTTTCCAGCTAGGATTCCTCCTAATCCTATTGCCATAGTAATCTACCAAGTACTTAACTGTAGCCAGCTTGTTTTGAAGTTTCTGCAGCAACTGTGAGTGTCCAAAATAGACTTCACTTGCCATGTATCATTCCCTTGCATGTAACTAGCTCATAACCTCCACGGACATCCTTTCTCATTCCTCATTTGACATCTTATGGAGTCATTAACTGGATACCACAACTTCCTCCCATTAGTAATAGAGTAGTCTCTTATGACATTTATAAACTCTCTAATGCTGCAAATGTCATGTACTGCTTGAACTTAATCAACTTCTTTTTTATCTTAGGGTTGTAAGCCTCAACTGTTTTCTCTTTTTTCTTACTACGAAGAGGCCCTGCATAGCACACATCTTCTTATTCTTCACTGCTCTCAGAAAGTGACCTGAGAACATCACTATTGTCATAGTCACTATGCCATTCTTTCTCATCTTCTTCTTCATCGTCGAATTGGTTCTTTCACTAGTAGGTTATTTGCCATCACCCTTACCCTGCACCTGCCTTTCATTGCCCCTAGCAGTATCTGTTCCCACATCCTCTGCATCTGCAGTTTTATCTTCCACATTGTCTCCTTGATTTCCACCTTGCTCTATATCATTACTTCCTTCCTCATCCACATTCTTTCTCATATCCATCTTAAATTCCCTAGCTTTCCTCCTAGCCTCTACCAATTCATCATCACTACACTCTTCATGATTGATGTCATCATCAGTACTATTCTATTCTTCAGAACTATCATCCTCAACTACCCTTTTGGACCTCCTCTTACCCCTCTTTTTCACACTTTCATCTTGTTTAGATATTTTTTGATCTCTAACATTGTCAACTGTCACATTGTCTTCATTATCCCCATCATTATCCAACAAAGCATCTCACCCCTCCTCACCTCCCTCACCTCACCCTCACCCTCACCTCACCTCGACCCTCACCTCACCCTCACTCACACCACCACATTATCAGCCACAATTTCATCAACAATGGAAACCACATTATCATATACATTATCAGTCACATGGTTACTATTATGCTCATCCAATATAGAGGTTTGATCAAGATTATATGGTATACATGGTCTACATATTCATTAATTACACCATGCAGTAAACAAATATTAACAATATCTCTTATACTAGCATCACCATAAACAAGTCTAACCCCATTATTTATATATACTCCATCAGTTTTAAAATAAACAGTTGATTGAGGATGATAACTAAGTTCAGTACCTAACTCATTAATAGAACCCATACAAATATAATCAGCGTCCAAACGTGGCATATGATAAACTGTACCTCCCACATAGTCACATAAAGGAGCATAGATGAACTTCCCACCATGGTATACATTAAATTGAACAACAATAACCATCTGTAACGAATGAAACCATATGCAAACAGAGCATAAGAAATAAACTTTTGAAGGAATTTTCTAAATTATAGAGCATACATGTGGGAACAAAAGAGGACTAAAATTTTGTAAATAATGATTTTGTAAATCTTAAAACAAGAATCAGTAAAGAAAAAGACAAAGCTGAACATTGAATAATACATTTTAACTCTAGGGTTTAGAGGTTTAGAAGTAAAAGGACAATAGGACAACAAACCCAAAAACGAAATCAACAAAATCAAAAAAGGGGATAAGAGGGGGCCATAATATGGGACATACCTGTCGACCGTTACTTGATGTCGAACTTCAAATGACTTTTAACCAACGTGAATCACACCAAGATTCACCAAATAATCGATTTTGTTAGCTTTTCAAATTGATCGATCGAATTAACAACTACTCGTTTTTTGCTGAGTTTTTCAATTCATCGATCACTTTCGAAGGGTTGGGTTAGGTTAGGGCTCGGTTGAACAAGCTGGAACAAATTTGAGACAAATGACGATTCAATTGCTCCTAATACACATGTGGGTCAATCCACTGGTAATTTCGTGGGAGAATTTCCCTCCATATCCACGTAATGTTGGCCACATGAACTGATTCGTGCCACATCAAAATTATTTTACACTTCTGCAGCTTATTTGTCCAATTCCGTCTAAAGTCAAAATAGTTAACGGAATTGCAAACGTTTTGTTAGTAAAATGCATCTTTTCAGTTAAAATTTGGTATGCTACATTCTATACACGAGTGAGACTAAGAATATGACATATTATTAAAATAAAGAAATTTTATCCAACAATAATGTGTCATAATCTGAAGATGTATCAAACTTTAAGCCTTATCTTTTTACACGACTCATCTGTACTCAGCGACCACAAGTTATTCATGTAAATTAAATTTATTATTAGAATTATTATTCGTTATATATATTATAAATATACATTTGCCAAATCGCTTTAGTATAATTAAGTTTCAATTATATAAATTCATCAACTTTAGTATTATGTATCTTCTTAAGTTTTGTTAAGATTTAGGGTTTATAAATTTTGGATTATATGTGTGTATATCTATATCTATATATATATATATACACACACATATATTTGGCTATAACTTATAGTTTTAAATATTTATTAACACTTGTACTATAGCTAATGAAAATTTTATGAGAACTCTTTAAAATTTTAAACTTGTTGGGTATGATTTGATTTTAAATTTGTTGATATAATTTTTTTTTAAAAAAAAAGTTGTAGTTTTTAAATTATAAGTGTTAACGCTAAGATCTTTTGCCACGTTCTAATCACGTGTAAGACGCCCGATCTTGCACGATAAACACAAATAACACTAAAAGCAATTTGGGATGTCAGGGGATAGCTTCAGCGTGAGTGAGAGTCGGTCAATGCCGTTATAAGGGTTAACAATGGAGGATAAAATGTCTAGTGTTAGAGATAAGAATTGTGTGTTGTGTGTATGCGTACCTTTTCTTGGAGATTTTCTCTTTAGGTTATACTCTCTTTGCCGGTTTATCGCCACCAACTCTTATCGACATGACCCCTTACCTCTCCACGATCTCGGTAGGATGCATGCAGGTTGTCACCTTTTTTCTCTCCATCGTATGTCATCGCCGTGGGATAAAATCCCATCCACATTAATGATCTGCAGACTTTTGGTTAACAACCTTCCTTTTTCATCATTACAAGTCAAAGACTTAGATATTAAAAGATCTAATGGATCAACCCATTGACCCGACCCAATATTAAGGAGATATAATGTAAGGATTAGGCCCAATAACTTTAAGACCCAATAGTGGAGACCTAATGGACTAATTAAATAAAAAAGCCCAATCCACAAGGCCCAATAGGAGAAATATCATGACCCAACATTGCCCCCTAGTTTTCTGTCAAGTAGGATATTTAATGGAAAACTATAAGTGGTCCATAACTTTATTGGGTTTGATAGGATTGAAATAAGCCCAAGATGAGATTTACCAAAGCCCAACCGGTTGAGGATAAAAATAAACTGAAAAGGTGGATTAAAACCGGAAGCCCAATTGAAGGGTCCAACCTGCTAAATGTTTAAAACTCAATCCGGACGCAACCTTTCGAATTCGTGATCATGATTATCAATTAAATGCGCCGCCTCGAATCTTCGTGTGGCAAATCGATTATAAAGATAAACTTTACCAAATTTGACAGTTTTACTTGTCAATTTGAATTTCGGACCTTTGAGCCTTCTTTTTACCTCTTGAGCTTTCTTTCTCTTCTCTGCAAATCATTAACAATGGTGGTCATTGGTACAAACCAGACTTCCCCAATCAAGGCAGTCCCCCTCACGACTGTTCAACCTAACCCCAATATAGAGGCTTCGAGCTCCAACCCTCCAATCGTTACCCTTAGTAAGAAGAAAGTACTCTCGAAACCTCGACCCACTCCTTCTGAATTCTTTATAAGCAAGGAAATGTTTACCCATGCGAATACTGCATCTACTGTCATCAAAATTGAATTACTAAAGCTGCAAGATCGATGCCATATTCCGGATACTCATCTGATAAGAGTTCCTAGGTCTGAGGAAAGAATGTATCAAAGGCCTGAAGGATGGACGGCTGTCCAGGTGATAATTCTCGAGAAAGGAATTAGGTTCCCTCTACACCCATTTCTAGTGACCATTCTAGGGTTCGTCGGCATTGGGTTCGCCCAATTAGCGCCAAATTCTTATATTCACATTCTGGCCTTCATTGCATTCTGTCATGAAGTCGGATTCGAACCCACTCTTGACTTTTTTTTTACTGTTTATAAAATCGATCAATCTCGCGAAAAAGGATTCAAAGTTATAAGTAAGCAGGCATCGAGAACAGGAGAGAAATTTGAAAAACGTTCATTGGTGAACACTCCTTCGAGCAACAGAGGGTGGCATGAAAAATGGTTTTACGTCAAGGGACCTGAAATTTCCTCTTTACCGAACTGGGCCACTGATGAGAAGATTTCTACCGATTTTGGAGACATTTCCGAAGAACGCGAGGCCGAAATGATGGAACTATTTGACAACTTCCCAAAGGAAGAATGGAAATATGGACTTCTTTCTAAGCAAGCGTGGTTATACGACCACAAATGTAAGTATGGATTTACTTTATCAATACTTTGAAAATTGCTGTAGTATGGATTTTGATGTAAAACTGTTAATCTTCTGTAGTAACTTTGATTAAACCATCGTCTTCGGAGGTGAAGGAGTTGGAGGATTTTCTAGCTGGAAAGTCCGTAGAAGTCACTGCCGAATCCTCCCAACAGGAAGTCCCATCCGAAGATAATATAGCCAGGAAATCTGTAGAGGTCGATGCTGACCCTTCCCAACCAGAGGCCACCTCTAAACTCAAACCACCTACTGAACCACCCATATCCGAACCCTTACTTCATAGGCTAGAAGCTGATGAACCCATTCTTCTGGAAGTAGTTCTTAAGCTTCGTAGAAAGAAAAGAGCTACTCGAAAGCCCAAACTGATCTCTATACCATCAGATTCTTAAACCCTTTCTGAATCTGAACCAATTATCGACCTGATACCACCCATTGTCAATCCAGTACCACCAATTATTGACTCGATACCACCAATTATCAACCCAACGCCACCAACAATCGACCCGATACCACCAATCGTCAACCCAATGCCACCAACTGTCGACCTAGTATCATCTCGAAGAAGTTTATTAGATCTACCTGCAGATGATCGAAGACAACTTCTTCGGATAAAAAAGCTGAAAACCAAAATTACCCCTTTAACCCCCGATGAGCTTAGGGTACCTCCTTTAAAAGTTTTTCCCCCAACAACTCCAGCGAATACTCAATCTGTTGATGAAAGGGAACGAATTGAGACCACTGTAACACCATCTCGGAAAAGAAAGCAACCGTCTGACAGTTATCCAAGCTCGAAACCTGTACCTTCACCAGTCCGCGACCCTACTCCAGCTCGATCTCCCTCCCCCGAAAATATATACACGGACCCTTCTCCCATTCGTGACCAACCTATGCCTTCCCCCCCGAGGCCTTCATCACAAAAATTCCATGACGAGGCTACCGGAGCACCGACCCTGTGGCCTCGGTTCAACGTAAATTTTCCTTTCCGGCTCTTTGATGCCTTCGTTCAGAAATCGACGATCATCGATTCGATAGCCATCTGAGCAGAAATTTTCTTGATGAAGGCATGAGTTATTTGGCGAAAGGTAAGTGATGATTTCCTTGGTTGAACATCTCTTTTCCTATTTTAAGTATCTGAAATTGACTGGATATTATCGAATATATGCGAGGCTAATGCGGTCTTGAGCATTCACGTCCCGGACATAAATGCCGAATCCGATGAGGAGACCATGAGAAGGGAGATCAACATGTTGAAGGCTTCATTGGCTCGGGAGAGAGATGAACACGAATCCATTTTTCATGCCAATGAAAGTCTTCAGAGGGAATTGGCCCAAAATAAAGAAGATCTGAGGGAAACTCATGATGTGCTGATCTCAGTCAAAGAAGAATTGAAGACAACAAAAGCCAGCGAACAAAAATTGGCTAACATGAATGTCCGCTTTGTTGCAGAGACCGAAGCTCTGAAGAATAACAATGAGGGGCTTGCTGCAGCCAATCAAGAATTGTCAACACAACTCGGCGAAGTTCAGACGAAGGCTCGGGATGATAGGAAAACATATAGGGCCAAACGTCGTAAACTTCATAGCAAGGTAAGAGTGCTTAAAGAGCGAGATCCTCCTTTGACCGATGAGTTGCGTAAGCAGATACAGGCGGACTATCATACGTCCGATGAGCTTGACGCATAAATTTTGAAGGTATACTACGAAGGATATGAAGATTGCCGAGGTCGAGGCAAGGAAAAGCTGGTTGCAGCTCAATTGGACCCAGACCTTCTTGACTCCGAGAATGAGGGTGCAGCCTGTGTCTGATGTTATTTCGTTTTAGTTTTTAGGATCTCTGTCTTTTGCTGTTATCGGATTTGTTTTAAAAATTTTGTTTGTAAAGAAATTTAAGTGAACTTGTTTAAGTGTTAATGAAATTTCAATTTTCTTTACCATGACTTCTGTTTACTTCGTTTCTTGTCAATAATTCAGCTGTTATGATCTTGAATGAACTTAACTCAGACTGTGAATCAGATAAGGCATATAATAGTTAACTTAAGAAATGGAATGAACTGAACTCAATGAGCTGAACTGAATGAACCGAACTCAACACTTGAACAAAATAAAGTAATGCATATTTATCGTTTCTGAAGTGTGAGGCAGGTTGTGTATAAGGTGAATTCAGCTGATCCTCCTTGCACCATTAAGATCTTGTTTACCGTTTGGGGTAGAACAAGTATATAAGGACATTTGTTTACCACTCGGGGTAGAACAAGTATATAAGGACATTTGTTTACCGCTCGGGGTAGAACAATTTTGTAAGGGCCATGGAATTTGTCTACCACACGGGGTAACAAATTCATAAGGACACTCTTGACAATAAGGCTGCCATCGAATGGTCAGCAAGTTCGACCATACCTCTTTACTTCAGTGTCTTTTGTTTACCACTCGCGGTAAATCAAAAATTAAAAAGGATCATGGAATTTTTCTACCACGCAGGGTATAACAAAACCATAAGGACACTCCTGCCGAAGAGGCTACCATCGAATGGTCAGCGAGTCCACCTCGTCCTCCTTACTTCGGTGCCTATTGATTTACCGCCCTCGATAAAAGCAATATAAAAAGGACCATAGGATTTGTCTACCACACGGGGTAACAAATAAATAGGCTACCATCGAATGGCCAGCGAGTCCGACCATACCTCCTTACACCATTGTGAACTTAGTACAAATAGGAAGAAGATCAGTTGTGAAAAGGTGAATTTTTATTGATGCTGAACAATCATATACAGACTTCCGGTAAACTGACTCGATCTCTACTGGAAATATTTCTGAAGTCTTCCAGCATGCCAAGTGTTCTTGATCTCGGACCCATCTAATGCCTTTAATCGATAAGTCCCTAGCTTTGGTACGTCGACCACCTCATACGGCCCTTCCCAGTTCGGCATCATCTTTCCCGTGTTCTGAGGCGTAGATGCTTCAGCTTCTCTG
This sequence comes from Panax ginseng, assembly GCA_020205605.1. Taxonomy (NCBI): domain Eukaryota; kingdom Viridiplantae; phylum Streptophyta; class Magnoliopsida; order Apiales; family Araliaceae; genus Panax; species Panax ginseng. The sequence continues at coordinate 110,583,157 of CM035148.1, read as the reverse complement.
AGGACAAAGTCCCCTACTTCAAATCTGCGAAGCTTGACTCCCTTGTTGTAATGCTTAGCTACTCTTCGCTGGTAGGCTACTAACTTGATCAAAGCTACTTCTCTGACTTCTTCTAACAGATCCAAATTGGCCTTTAGTCCTTCTTCATTATAAATCTCTTTGAACTGACTAACCCGAAGATTTGGGGATCCAATTTCGACTGGGACTAAGGCATCAATACTATAGGCCAATCTGAAAGGTGAATCCCCTGTGGTAGTCCTCGGTGTAGTCTGGTAAGCCCACAATACACTGAGTAGTTCCTCTGGCCATCTTCCTTTAGCTTCGTCCAATCTGCGCTTAATCCCATTCAGTAGTGTTCTGTTTGTCACCTCAACTTGCCCGTTTGACTGTGGATGAGCCACTGAAGTCTTTTTGTGCTGAACCCCCAACTCTTTCAGAAATCCTTCAAATTTTGATCCCACGAACTGGCGTCCGTTGTCCGATATCACCACTTTAGGAATCCCGAATTGAAACACTACTGATTCTTTCATGAACTTCAAACACTCTTGTTCCGTTATCAACCGAAGTGGCTTCGCCTTTACCCATTTGGTCATGTAATCAATAACAACTATGACAAAGCTGACCTGACCTTTATCTTTAGGCAATGGACCCAATATATCTACCCCCTAGACAGCAAAGGGTATAGGAGATAAAATCGGGTATAGCTCTTCTGGTAGCTGATGAGGGATCGGACTGTTGAGCTGACATTTGTCACACTTTTTCACATACTTTGTAGCTTCCTTGAAAATTGTAGGCCAATAGTATCCCTGTCGAAGTACTTTATAAGCCAAAGACTTGGCAGCCATATGATCACCGCAAATACCCTCGTGAACCTCCCGAAGAGCATACTCGGCCTCGGATGGAACCAGACACTTCAACAATGGCGAGGAAAATGCCAATCGATAAAGATCCCCATCAATAAGAACGAAATTGACACTCTTGTATTTGATCTTCTTTGCCAACATCTGATCCGAAGGAAGGACTCCATCTGCCAGATAGTCAATGTAGGGAGTCATCCAACAATTAGACCTCTCAATGCACATCACCGCTTCATGCTGGATACTCGGCTGTTGCAAAACCTCTAAATAGATTGACCCATTGAAAACAACTGCATCCATAGTGGCCAATTTTGACAACGCATCGGCAATGGAATTGTCGTTACGTTCTATGCCCTGAAATTCATAAGAGACGAAATATTGAAGCCGATCCTTCAACTCTGCCAGATACTTGATCATCCTCGTTCCACGAGCTTCATAATCTCCCGATAATTGCTTGACGACCAGTTGAGAGTCATTGTAGATGATTAGCTTCTGTACTTCTAGACTTTTTGCCAATCGGACTCCTGCCAACACTGCTTCATATTCGGCCTCGTTGTTCGTTGCTCTGAACCCAAATCGGATGGCCTGCTGCACCTTGAATCCTTCTGGACTCGTCAAAATAATCCCTGCTCCACTGACATCCGCGGTAGAAGATCCATCTGCATACAACGTCCATGAATTCTGATTGTGTTGAAGAACTGCTACTGTTCGATTGGATGTCTCAGCTTCTGGCAGCTCAGCATGTGCTTCGGAGAACGAACATTCTATCATGAAATCGGCTAAGGCTTGACCTTTGATTGCAGTTCGAGGATGATATTCAATAAAAAATTGGGATAATTCCATAGTCCACGCTGCTAATCTCCCCGAGACTTCTGGTTTGCTCATCACCTTCTTCAATGGTTGATCCGTGTAGACGACCAGGAGCCGACCTTGAAAATATTGTCGAAGCTTTCGACTAGCAATTATTAAAGCAAAGGCAAATTTTTCTATATTGGGTATACTGTTTCAAACATCTCTTAAGACATGGCTGACATAATAGACTTGGATGTCGCTTCCCAATCGACCTCCGAACCGAGATCGCTCCAATCGCCAATGAACTAGCGCGGATATAAATATAAAGTCTCAGCTGGGGCAGGTTTCATCAATAAAGGAGCCGAAGATAGATATGTCTTTATGCCTTGGAAGGCGTCTTCACACTCTGAAGTCCACTGGAATGTCTTCGCATTCTTTGGTCCCTTCAGTGTGTCGAAGAATGGTAAGCATCTCTCTGCGGATTTGGACATGAATCTCCTCAAAGCTGCAATCCGACCAGTCTTTGAACGACTGAGGAGTCTTCATGTCTAGAATGGCCTGGATCTTTTCTGGATTGGCCTCAATGCCTCTTTGACTGACCAGGTAGCCCAAAAATTTCCCTGCACCGAGCCCGAAGGTACACTTTGTAGGATTGAGCCTCAATTTGTGATGGCGGACTGTTTGAAAGCATTCCTCCAGATTATCCAAATGCTTCTGAACCATCGTGCTCTTTACGATTATGTCATCCACGTACACCTCCATGTTCTTTCCCAGCTGCTTCTGAAAAACAAAGTTCATCATCCTCTGATAGGTGGCTCCAGCATTTATCAGGCCGAAGGTCATCTTCTTATAGGCGTACACCGATCGGTGTGTGATGAATGCTGTCTTTGGGATGTCCTCCTTGCACATAAAAATTTAATGACAACCTGAAAAAGCATCCATAAAGCTTAGTAGTGCATACCCCGAAGTCGCATCAATAAGTTGGTCAATATGGGGTAAAGGATAAAAGTCCTTTGGGCATACTTTGTTCAGATCTGTGTAGTCAATGCAGACTCTCCATTTCCCATTCTGCTTCTGTACCAGCACTACATTCGCCATCCACTCCGGATAGTCGATCTCGAAGATGAAGTCAGCAGCTATCAGCTTCGCGATCTCCTCATCAATGATTCTTTGACGTTCGGGTGCAAAGATCCGCCTTTTCTTCCAAACTGGCTTCTTTGACGGATCCACATCCAGCCGATGCTCGACAATCTTTCGACTAATCCCAGGCATGTCCTGTGGCTCCCATGAAAAGATGTCTGCATAGCAGCGAAGAAGTTTCATAAGATTTGTCCAGAGAGGTTCCGGCAAACTTGAACCAATCTTCACTGCCTTGTCTTTCTTTCCAAGGACCAGCTCGATCTCCTCTGTCTCCCCTGTAGGAATAACCAATGGCTCCGAACTGCTTTCAGTAAAGCGCTCGATCTTAATCGCCATGGTTTGCTTCTGCTTGCTGACCCCTACTCCCGAGGAAATGACAGCATTTCGATAACAGCGTCGGGCCAGATCCAAATCCCCTGCTACCTCTCCCACTCCATGTGCTGTAGGGAATTTGATTTTGAAATGAGGGATGAAAGTCACTGCTTGGAGAGCAGTCAAGGTAGGTCTTCCCAGTATGGCGTTGTAGGCAGAATCTATATGCACAACATAAAATTTACATGTTATTTCTACCTGTTGTGGAGCAATACCGAAGATGATCAGTAGCTCAATAGTCCCTGCCACTCTGACCGGATCGTTGCTGAAGCCATATAGGGGAGCCTCTTGCCCAACCTCCATTTTTTGCCCATCAAAATGCATCCTCTAATAGGCATGGGCATACAAAATATCCACCGAAGACCCGTTATCTATCATCATACATTTCACATCTACTGAACCCACTTGTGTAGTGATCACTAGTGCACCTTTATGGGGTTCGATGGGTTCTGATGGGTAATCTGCATCGGTAAAGGATATAAAAGTCCTGGGAAATGGTCTGTCGATCTTCGGGGGAACACCCGCCACGGACATGACTGAGTCTAGATATCCCCTTCTCTTCTTTCCTACTAACTTCCTTGCTGTCCCCCCGGTTATTACATCAACAACGTGCCTTGGTGGCTGATTTGGAGGAGGTTGTACGGGGGGAGCTGTTTGAACTGTATTGAATGAGCATCGCTTCTACGTTCTCTATTTGGTCTCTTCCGGCCACGTATTGGACCAGCACAGCACTTTGAACCTTCCTCTCCACAAAATCTTTCAAATTGCAATACTCGTTAGTATCGTGACCCGTAGCTTGATGATAGCCACAATATTTCCGAGTATTGCCTTGTCCTGGCTTGAAGTTATCACGAGGTGGTTCGAAGAATGGCTCACCCCTGATCTGATCCAAAATTACTAACCTTTCCATATTCAGCTTGGTGTAGATTCACCTTCGGGGCAGAAGCAGGTGGGCGATTATTTCCTTGTCGCCATGTGTTATTGTACTTCTTCGAGCTGCCCTCCGACCGATCATTATACCCCCCCACCTTCTTCTGATCGCTCTCGGTCTTGGGAATATCGGCCTCCCTTGTTCGGTCCAAGGAAGGTCGTTTAAGGCTATTCATGGCCTCCTCCACCACGATATAACCTTCTGCCTTATCGAAGGCTTCTGCCAAACTCTTCGGATGGTGAAACATCAGCTTCTTCACCAACTATTCAGACTTTACCAGATCCAGCCCGTTCTGAAATAAACCTACAACCTGCAGATCGTTGAGGTCTGACACCTGTCCAATTTCTTCCCTGAACCTCTTCACGTACTGACCCAAAGACTCATCGGTGAATTGTCTGACCTGTGCCAGAGAACCTGTGGGATTCCCTCTTCTTCGGTTGCTCCCAAAACGGGCATGAAATTTGTCACACAGCTAGGACCATGAAGACACTGAATCTGCCGGTAGAGTCCCCATCCACTGTCTTGCATCATTTCCTAACGTTGTAACGAACGTATGGCATTTAGCAGCATCGGTAAAATCATAATAGTCCATCAGTCGGTCAAATGCCTGGCTATGGTCATAAGGATCTCCAGATCCATCGTAACTCTCCATGTGAGGCAACTTCTTGGTGGTGTCTGCCTTCTCCTTAAGGATATCTGAGGAAAATGGGGACGCCTTCTTTTTCGGAGTATCCTTCACCTGTTGAACCTCAGCTAACTGTTTCTGGAGCTCTTTCAATTCTTTAACCAAATAATCTACCCCCTCCGGTTGAGATGACGCTTCTTTCTCTGGGGAGTCTTTCTTCTTCCGAGTGGATCGATCTTTTACCATAGAACCCCCAATTTTTGAGGGACTTTTACGGCAATGATGGTCCACAGAGCGACGTGCCCTCGGTGGACTTTCTGGTGTACGACCCCTAGAGATCTGCTTCGTCTTTGGGTTCTGTGGCTGTGATGAGAATGCGCAACAATGATCACTTTCTTTGTATTCTCTGGAGTGCATTCCCTGGATCGGCCTCTTCGTTCATCTCGATCATGCTCCTTAGAATCGATAGGGTGATGTGCTCTCTTCGATCTTTGAGGAGTAGGACTTCTCGATCTTCTTCTTTCGTGATGTTGGCCCCGAGACTCATGTCCTGAATGAGCCGGCTCCTTCCCACTCCGATGCCCACGCTCTTCGGACTGAACATAACTGGACTCTTCATCCCTCAACTCTGCCATCCTGGACATCTGCTCAGCTATATCCTGCCTCCATGGCCCTATCTGCTTCATCTGCCATTTTAGCCAGCCGGGAGGCCTTTTCATCTTGGTCATCTCGGTATCGAGCTTTAGGCGAGGTGCCTTCTACTCGTTTCTGACCATGACCAGACTCTTTCTCTACCGTGAAGACTAGCTTTCTCTTAGCTTTGCCCACAGCCCTTGAACGAGAATCTCCATGCGAACGTTTGGACGCTGTGCTGGCATGAACCCTTAATTCAGGTCCCAAACGATCTTTAACAGAAACTCGTGGTGCTGATTCACTGACAGCCATCGGCTGTCCTTCAGGTGTATTTGCTCTACTCTTCCCCATCTTTGAAAATGTAGAACAAATAAATATTTGTGATTGCCAACTCTTGAACACTAGAACTGCCCTCCTTCTAGCGCCAATGTTAATGCCAAGATCTTTTGCCACGTCCCAATCATGTAAGACGCCCTGATCCTGCATAGTAAACACAGTCAACACCAAAAGTTTGACGGCTGGACCGTCGGGGGATAGCTCAGGCGTGAGAGTCAGTACAAACCGTTACAAGGGTTAACAATGGAGGATAAAATGTCTAGTGTTAGAGAGATAAGAATTGTGTGTTGTGTGTATGCGTACCTTTTCTTGGAGATTTTCTTGCTAGGTTATACTCTCTTGCCTGGTTTACCGTGCCACCAACTCTTATCTGACACAACCCCTTACCTCTCCCTGATCTCAGCCGGATGCATGCAGGTTGTCACCTTTTTCTCCTACTGTACATGTCGCCGGTCGGATAAAATTCCATCCACATTAATGATCTGCAGACTTTTGGTTAACAACCTTCCTTTTTCATCATTACAAGTCAAAGACTTAGATATTAAAAGATCTAATGGATCAACCCATTGACCCGACCCAATATTAAGGAGATATAATGTAAGGATTAGGCCCAATAACTTTAAGACCCAATAGTGGAGACCTAATGGACTAATTAAATAAATAAGCCCAATCCATAAGGCCCAATAAGAGAAGTATCATGACCCAACAGTAAGTTATTTCAATAATATATTTTTAGTTGAAATAAAGAATGATACTATTTGAAAGTACAATAATAATCTAGAAGGGGTTTGAATAAATTATTACTATTTAAAAATTTATCTTAGCCCTTTTCAAAATTTCTTTTATTAATTAATTTGCAGTGTCAGAAATTAATATGCAAGATAGTAAAAAAATCAATCACACAATTCACAGATATTTATCTGGTTCACAACATACATCTAATTTATGTTGCTACATTCAGGCTTCAGCCTCAACCTCCTCTCCAAGACTTGAGATCCTATTATAATTTGTAATAAACACTTCTTCTACATGCAAAAAAACCTTTACAAAATTTTTTAGATCAACTTCCAACTATTCCTACAACTATTTGTCTTGGACAATAGCTCCCCGCTCCTTCCTTAAATGTAGTTGTACCTTATTCCCTGAGTTTAGTTCTATTTTACAACCTGTTCTTGAAACAAGAAGTCTGTTCCTCACCTCTTACAAGTTCACTAGACACTCAAACTACCTGTTAACCTCTCTATAACACTGGTCTTAGTCAAATAATCACTCTCTCTTTCTCACAGATATATAAAACAAACTAACTCATTTAAAAACTTTTTCAATAAAAGTTTGCTTTGAAGTATGCTTCTTACATAAGCATACACACATGCACACACACACATATATATATATATATATATATATATATATATATATATATAATTCATTTCAGATTTATAAATGTTAACTTTTCCTTTATAAATAAAGAATGTGTTCTATGTTTACGCTAAATATAAATTTAAGTTAGGATAAAAGTTTAAATAACTTTTATATTATACAACAAGTATTGATGAAAATGAATTTATGTTCAAATACTTGTAATATCATATATCAAGTAAAATATATAAATGAATCAATTAAATAATACTTGATATAACAAATAAATTTGTTTAACTCAAATATATTTATATAATAATATATTTGATCTATAATGTGAATACTTTAAATAAGGCCACTTGACTTTTAGTGTCGTTCGACTAATTTCTTCACTTAAGAAGAATATCTCCGCTATAATCCTTAGTGTCTAAGTACGAGTCAAATTTATAGTAATCACTATCTAATATTTATATAAATATTTTTGATAGATCACTTGGGGTTTGAATCCTCTTTCAATTAATTCCCTCACTCAAGAGGAATATTTTCGCTATAGTCTCGGTACCTATGTATGAACATACTTCATTATATTTATGTAAATAAACTATATCAATAAACGATCACTTAGATTATTTTGAGTTTTCATTTGGCTAATTCCTTTACTTGAGAGGAATATCTCTGCTATAATTTTGGTGTCTAAGTATGAACATTTTATAAGATATAAATGGATAAAATATAGATATATAAAAATGTGTATAACAATTTATATTTGTATATCTATAAATATAAACAAGTATAAGATAATTCAAATAAATCAATTAAGAACTTAAGATAAATACTATGACTAATTTTCTCTTCTACAAATAACTAGAACTTTTGAGCAGGAGAGAGAGAGAGAGATTCTTGAAAGTTTAGAGAAATAATCTAAGAAAGTAGTGTTTTGCTTTATTTTCTTTGTAAATTGATAAGTTGAAATGTTAGAAAAACCTTATATTTATAGAATTTTCAAGTTTAGGGTATAAAAGTATTTTGAAAGTTTGTTTTGTAAACTCAAAGACTAGGATTTATTGTTTTCAAAACTAAAGGCTAGGATGGATTAAAAGATGAGCACATGGATTGGCCTTTAATAAATCTTACTCACTTTTAATTTGAAATTTGAATATTTTAGCCTTTAACCAAAATTGCCTTCCAAGTTTCTTTTTCATGCGCATGCTAAGAACTTTTGACAATTTGAGAAGTAAAAGGTTTACTCTTTGTAAGCTAACATTTTAGCTTTTAATTTTTGCACATTCTTACACATGTTGCTTCTAGAAAGAATTAAATAGGTATGTGAATAATTTGCTCATTTTAGCCTTTTATTTCTTCTTAGTTTATAAATCCTTTTGCCCTTTATCTTTTTTCAAAATAACTAATATATAATATATCATTTATATAGAAAATCATTTAGGGAGAATAGGAGTTTCCTTACCTTAGGAAAGGTTACTATGTGAACTAATCTCTCTTTAACACTTGATATTATATTATTAATGTCAAAAAAATTAATTCAATATTTGAAAAGATTTTTGGTTAAAAGAAATAAAATAAGTAAAATCAATTATAAATATAATAGAGAGCAAAATAGCTTGATAGGGATAATAGCTTCATTTGCCAAACACTTTAGTCATTTTCACCAAGCTAAAAAGCAAAGTTGGAGGGTTGAGAGCAAAATAGCTTGATAGGGATAATAGAGAGGAAACGATCAGTTAGAGCAAGAGAATGAATGAGGTGAATATAAGACCCCAACTTTTTATAAATAAAATTGAATTTCTTCTAATTATTATTTTGAATAATAAGATGTTAATTTGATATAATGCTTTGGTTATGGGTGAAATGTGCAAATTTTGCAAAATAGGCAAGTGGTTATAAAATATTCATTATTGTCGGAGAATATTTATTTGGTCGTGGAATATTCTTGCTGTCGGGGAATATTCGTACGACGGCGCAGCCATTTGTGGGCCTCATAACGGAAAATGGTCGGATGAAGAAAACGACAAGTTTTAGTTTTTATAAATAATGGCGTAATTATTACCGTTAACACTGTTGGAATACCCGGTGGTTAAAGTACAATAATATGCGTGGTTACACAGTAGCACACAGTATTGCATAATATTGTTGGATTATTGATTCTTACGTAAGAAGACACTACTCAATAATTGTTATAGTAATGACTGTTCAATATTTTATTTTATAGATTCAATAATTGTTGCGTTGATATTTTATATTATTGTTGTTTCAATAATTGTCACTGCATAATATTTCTATTATCAGATCAATAATTCATATTATTTGAATAATGTTATTAGATAACATTATTGGCAATGTCTAAGTATAACAACCCGATATTTTCTATATAATTAAATCAAAAATTTTGCATATAATTTTTTATTTATTTTAAAGATGAGGATTTGTACAAGATAAGGTGTATAGGTATTTATGTGATAAATAAAAATATATTTATTACATGAATATTTACAAATAATTTTATTTTAGTATTATTGATTATTATAAATTATATTAATAATTACTTTTATATAGCGTAAATGTTTTTATTAATTATTTTCCATGAAAATATGATCATTATATTAATTAAATAATATGTGAAACGATTATTAGAATTATTATAATAAATATTTTATTATATGAATTTATTTCAGATTAATTAAGTTAATTATTTTAACTTAATAATGGCGTATATGAATATTAAATCAGATATGAAATCCAAACCCTAATTCTGGGTTTGGAATAAGGAAAGAGGATAATAATATAATATTAATTAAATTTCAGTGTTATAAGCATGTATGTTATGTGTGTAAGGATAATGTGTGAAACAGTTTTAAGGTAACATGAAAAATCCAAGTATTATTTTAATAAAACACTAATTATTGTCTAGAAACCCTAATTTTCAATTTGAAACCCTAATTGTTAAAATCGTAACCCTAATTATTATTTTAGTAAATTATTATGTTAATTAGGAAACCCTAATTCATAATTTGGGGAAACCTAATATTATCAAGAAACCCTAAGTATTTGTAAAACCCTAATTTTCTATAAAAAAACCCTAATTTTGGAAAACCCTAAATAATAGTTATAAGCCCTAATTTTTAAAATTTGTAACCCTAATTATCAAATTAGAGCCCTAATTGCTAAATTGGCAAGGTTAATTATAATTAGTGGACATTAAAATCCTAATGTTCATGTATGATGTAATTAGAAAATTAAACATAATTAGGAAACCCTAATTTTCAAAAATTAGAAAGTTAATTTTTATTTTATTTTTAATCCCTAAATGAAATTCTAGAAAACTAAATTTTTGGAAAAACCTTAGGGTCAAACCCTAAGGGTTTGCCAAGTGACCAAAGTGCCATTAAATTGGGAAATGACCAAATTTCCCTTGTGTGCATAATTGAAGCTAGCAAGTAGGGTTTGACATTAGGTAAAGTTGGTGACCAAATCCAACCACCCCATGTGCTTAAAATTCACAGCAACAAGTCACATATCTCAGCCATGATCATTACAACTTTATATAAATAGATCAAGAGAGAGAGAGAGCCACATTTTTGCTCATTTTGTGCAAAACACTCAACCTAACTCTCTCAAGCCCCACACCTTCGAAATTCTTTTAGTTTTTCACAAAATCAGCCCCACGAAATCCACTAACAAATTAGAAGCTAGAATCAAAGATTTTTCAAAGTGAGGTATAAACCCCTAACTTGAAAATCACTTTTGATGCTATGTTAAATGTTATGATTAAGTGTTAAAATATGTTGTTTATAATATATAATGATGATCTGGGTTGATAGATGTTAGATCCATAACATCTATAGGCTCAGATCTAGCATTTTACAAAATCTGGAAATTTTTATTTTGTGTTCTGACAATGAATGTCAGAGGCTGTAGATCCAATTTCTCTGTTTATGTTTTTGGTTGTTTTATGTTTTGGATATGTAGTCTGATATGTGGACTTTATTCTGAAACTTGAATCAAGGCTGAATGATGTCTAGATTTCATTTTATAAACGGTTAAAACCCGTTGACCGGGCATTACCAGTAGGGGTGTAAACGAGTCGAATCTCAGCGAACACCTTCATGCTCAGATTCGGCTCGACTCGAAAAAATTGAGCTCGAATTCGATAAGGGGTTTATATTTTTGCGTCAGATTCGATTTGGATCATTACTCGGACCTACTCGGCTCGAAAGTACTCGACTCGTTTACAAAGCGAGTTACTTATGAGCCTTCAAATCGAGTTTCAAATATGAACCATTTCACTTAAAACTGAACCACTACATACAAAATGGGTTACTTAACTAATATTTATATATAAAAATTTTTAACTTTTATTTATGTAGTGCAATTATAAATAATGTAATAAAAATTGATATTCAATTCATTGATTTATTTTAGTACAAGTTTACACAATTTCATACTACACTTAATAAATTATAAAGATTGATACAAATATCACATATTTAGCTTACTAGAATGGATAAAACCAACATTTGAATATGATCCATCGAGCAGGTATCGAGTATGGTTCGAGAAAAAATAAAATACTCGAACCCTAATATGAGCGAACACTGGTATGCTCGAATTCGACTCGTGTATCATTAAACAGAAAACGAGTATGGATCAGATTCGACTCGTATCAACTTCGAATTTGAGCTTTGGATCATATTTTCGAGCCGATCTCGAGTCGAGTACCGAACTACTTGCCTCGATTTACACCCTAATGACCTGTCAGATTCTGGGTAACCTAGAAATGGAATTTCAGCGTCTGACAAGATCTTTGAAGGCCAATTTCTGTCAGGTGATTTGCGTTTTGATGTTGTTTTTCTAACTAGATTGTAGCATGTAATCTGGACTTTAGCATTTGGCCTTTAGATCCCTTAAATCATCAACTTATTGAACGTAGTGAGTGGTCAAACCAGGTCACTCCGTCACGATTGCATTTTCTGGAATTTCCAGAAACATGAAGAACACACTTTCTGACAGCCATTGACCGAGATGTATCTGGCGATGTTGATGTTGTTGGACTTATTTGTTGTTGTATTTATGTTCTGTGATATGTGTACTATATGTATGAATCCATAAATCAACTATCTAATGACCAGAACATTAAATTAATCGAGCTACAAGAGGGCTGCTCGGACTGCCTGGGTTTCTGGAAAACCCAGGTTACGTCTGACAGTGTCTTCTTGATATTTTGTTGTATGACCAAACTAAGTGTTGTAACTTGTAGAGTTATATAAATACTACAAGATGGATAAACAAGATTTCCCAGAAACGCTTTTAATTTCGAGAATCAAAGCGCAACAAACAGGCACCTTGAACATGAACTTGTCAGTGTTCTTGAGGCCAAGAACACCTAAGACGACAGAAAGCGTCGCTATAGGCTATAGCGACGGATTATTTAATTTCTAATTTCGATTTTAGAAAAATGATTAAAAATAGAAAATAAATTTAAAAATTACAAAATGATTTTAAAATTATTTTTAAATTATGAAAATAACTTTTAATTAGTTGGGATATTTTTCATTAATATTTATAATTATTTGAATATTAATGATATTTAATTTATTTAATTAGCGTATTAAATAATTAGAGAAAAATGATTTTAATGTTATAAAAATCATTTTAAATAAGAATAAAGTGTTTTAGAATATTTTTGAGTTATAAATGTAACTTTTAATATTTTGTGATGAATTTCATTAATTAATTAATATTAATGGTAATTAAAGTTATTTAATAAATGTATTAAATAAATTATGAAAAATAGAATTAATGATTTAAAAATGATTTAAAGATTATAACAATATTTTAAGTTATAAAATATAACTTTTGATATTTTGTCATGAAAAATATTAATTATTTAATATTATTGATATTAGATTTATTTAAAAATTATATTAAATAAATTAGTTTAAAAATGATTTTAATATTAGAACAATCATTTTAAATAAAAATAAATAGTTTAAAAATATTTTAAATTATAAAATATAAATTTAAATATTTAAAGGTAAATTCCATTATTTAATTACTATTAATGATATTAGAATTATTTAATAATCATATTAAATAAATTAGTTTAAAAATGATTTTAATCATTTAAAATGAAAATAAAGTGTTTAAAAATATTTGAAGTTATAAAATATAAATTTTAATATTTAAAGGATAATTTCATTAATAATTTAATATTAATGATTATTAATTTAATATTAATGATATTAAATTTATTTAATAATTATATTAAATAAATAGTTTTAAAATGGTTTTATTACTTTAAAAATCATTTTAAAAGGAAATAAATGAAATAAAAATATTTTAAGCTATAAATAAGGACTTTTAATATTTTGATAAATAATACATTAATACTTTAATATTAATGGTAATTATTTAAAATGATTTTAAATGTTTTAAAAATTGTTTAAGGGTAATATAAATACTTTTAAAGTATTTTAAGTTATTATAAATAACTTTAATATTTTGGCAATGGTTTCATTAATGGTTTAACATTATTTAGATATTAATGATAATAAAGTTATTCAATATTTAAATCATTTAATAATGATTTCGGTGTTTGAAAATTTATGATAAATTATAATAAATGTTTAAAAATTATTATAAGTCATTTAAAATTAATATGATTGATACTTACAGATATTGAACTACAGGATAGAGTCTTAGACTCGATAATTACCCAATAAAGCCATCGGTACACCGACATGTTTCAGAAATTGATCTGGACATAGATAATTTGATTAGATATGTGTTTTATTTGTGATTCAATGGTTATTAAACATATGTGACAATGTGATTAGGTTATGTGTTGACTGCGAATTGCAGTACTATGTGTTATTGTATGTTGTTCTAATCGAACGAATGATCTTATTACTGATAGGTGTTATATAAAGATAAAACTAAGTTACAATTGTAAGCAGCGCATCAGACAAGTATCCTACCTTTGCATTTCCTTTATGCAATGAACATGAGTAAGAAGTTTTAGAATTATATTATTATTGTACTAGATTATTAACCCTATTGTCGTATATATTATATCCGATCATTGTTTATCAACATGATATTATATTATATAACTTATATATATATTCTGTTTGTTAATTTCAAAATATGGTTATACAAATGTCCCCACTTGGATAGTCATTGTAGTTAAACACAATGTTTTTAAACCTTGATTTGGACGGCGGTCGAACCAAAAAAAACTTAGATCTTCGGTTCACTCAACTAGTCGGTTTGGACCGCTAAACCATTTCGCATTCAAAACCGTTTAGAGCTAGGTTAATTCACGGTTGAACCGGTTGACCAAATGAACTAAATGACGGCTCGGGTTTGCCGATTCTCTCCTTAAAGATTAAAAAAACTTACGCTTATTATGCTTTTATTTTAGTAATTTATTTGAGACTTTGTTTGGTATTTTACATATCTTTGCATTCATTTAATCAAATACTTGAACTTGTATTTGAATTTTTGAATTTGAATGTATCTTAGAGATGTTTAGTTTTTTTTTTTGTAGATAAATTGATTAATTTTACATATTTACTAAATATTATATACAATATATAATAATAATTAATATAATTAAATATTTATTATTTATTATATATTAATGACGTCATTGGGTTAATAACGGTCCCACCACTTGTTAGACCAGTGACCCATCCACCTAGTAACTTTTTCGGTTCGATGACCGGTCCGGGTTTAAAAACCTTGGTTAAACACACACACACACACACACACACACATGTCCAAGCTAATTGACCAGCTAGACTCAAATTTTGAAATATCGTTGAATATGATAAAACCTTTTTGTATTCAATCAAATTGTTTTGGTTCGGATTCCAGACTAAGTATGAACATCCCAATTACGAAAAAACTTTTATGCGCCCAAGGCGGACAGAGTGAACGATCCTATCGTTCTTGTAATGTAGTATTGATCAATACAGGGCCCATGGGAAGTACAACCTAATTTATAAGTTATGACGGTTTTGCGATGAAGTTCGCTAAACTTTAGCTTAAAACTAAAAATAATGTTCATAATCTGTCGACTAATACCTATATATATAGTCAATACGTAGTTTCAAAAATTTGAGATAGAATTGTTATGTTGTTATTATCGGTTCAGTTTACTTCACAACTATAAATTCGTTGTAGAAGTGATGTACAAAGAAAATATTTATTTCTTTCAGCTAATTATATTCATAATTGTTACTACTTGCTGGGCACCCAAATGCTCATCGTTTCTTAAATTTAAATATTTTCAGCTAGGCATGCTCAACCCGAAGGTTCAGACAAGAACATGTGAAAAAGGAAAGCAAATAGAACATGTTTAATGGTGTCTTTTGTAATAGTTAGACAATATATAGACAATGATATGTATTATATATCATGTAAAGAATTATAGTAAAGGTTGCGTAATTGGGATTAGACTCTGATAAATATAAATTAAGTTGGATTTTTATATTATTGTTATTATTATTAGTATTATTCCGCTCATAGAAATGGTATCGTGAAGCATCGAGTTCGGGTTTCAAGTACCCGAGTTTGGGGGCTTTACAAGTTGGTATCAGAGCTTTAGGGTTAAAAACCTTAGAAAATTAAACATAATTAGGAAACCCTAATTTTCAAAAATTAGAAAGTTAATTTTTATCTTATTTTTAATCCCTAAATGAAATTCTAGAAAACTAAATTTTTGGAAAAACCTTAGGGTCAATCCCTAAGGGTTTGCCAAGTGACCAAAGTGCCATTAAATTGGGAAATCAAAAGACCAAATTTCCCTTGTGTGCATAATTGAAGCTAGCAAGTAGGGTTTGATATTAGGTGAAGTTGGTGACCAAATCCAACCACCCCATGTGCTTAAAATTCATAGCAACAAGTCACATATCTCAGCCATGATCATTACAACTTTATATAAATAGATCAAGAGAGAGAGAAAGCCACATTTTTGCTCATTTTGTGCACAACACTCAACCTAACTCTTTCAAGCCCCACACCTCCGAAATTCATTTAGTTTTTCAGTCACAAAATTAGCCCCACTAAATCCACTAACAAATCAGAAGCTAGAATCAAAGATTTTTCAAAGTGAGGTATAAACCCTAACTTGAAAATCTGACTTTTGATGCTATGGTAAATGTTATGATTAAGTGTTAAAACATGTTGTTTATAGTATATAATGATTATCTGGGTTGATAGATGTTAGATCCATAACATCAATAGGCTCAGATCTAGCATTTTACAAAATCTGGAAAATTTTTATTTTTTGTTCTGACAATGAATGTCAGAGGCTGTAGATCTAATTTCTCTATTTATGTTTTTGGTTGTTTTATGTTTTGGATATGTAGTCTGATATGTGGACTTTATTCTGAAACTTAAATCAAGGCTGAATGATGTCTAGATTTCATTTTATAAACGGTCAAAACCCGTTGTCGGGCATGACCAGTCAGATTCTGGGTAACCCAGAAATGGGATTTCAGCGTCTGACAAGATCTTTGAAGGCCAATTTCTGTAAGGTGATTTACGTTTTGATGTTGTTTTTCTAACTAGATTATAGCATGTAATCTGGACTTTAGCATTTGGCCTTTAGATCCCTTAAATCATCAACTTATTGAACGTAGTGAGTGGTCAAACCAGGTCACTCCGTCACAATTGTATTTTCTGGAATTTTCAGAAACATGAAGAACACACTTTCTGACAGCCATTGACCGAGATGTATCTTGCGATGTTGATGTTGTTGGACTTATTTGTTGTTGTATTTATGTTCTGTGATATGTGTACTATATGTATGAATCCATAAATCAACTATCTAATGACCAGAACATTAAATTAATCGAGCTACAAGAGGGTTTGCTTTGATGCTCGGGTTCTGGAAAACCCGTAACGTCCCGGATGATGAGTTTTGATTGCCGAGATCGTCTTGATATTTTGTTGTATGACCAAACTAAGTGTCGTAACTTGTAGAGTTACATAAATACTACAAGATGGATAAATAAGATTTCCCAGAAACACTTTGCACTGAGAATCAAATGCAGTCAAACAGGGCACCTTGAACACGAACTTGTCAGTGTTCTTGAGGCCAAGAACACCTAAGGCGACAGAAAGCGTCGCTATAGGCTATAGCGACGGATTATTTAATTTCTAATTTATGATTTTTTGAAAAATGATTAAAAATAGAAAATAAATTCTAAAAATTACAAAAATGATTTTAAAAATTATTTTTAAATTATGAAAAATAACTTTTAATTAGTTGGGATATTTTTCATTAATATTTATAATTATTTGAATATTAATGATATTTAATTTATTTAATTAGTGTATTAAATAAATTAGAGAAAAATGATTTTAATGTTATAAAAATCATTTTAAATAAGAATAAAGTGTTTTAGAATATTTTTGAGTTATAAATGTAACTTTTAATATTTTGTGATGAATTTTATTAATTAATTAATATTAATGGTAATTAAAGTTATTTAATAAATGTATTAAATAAATTATGAAAAATAAAATTAATGATTTAAAAATGATTTAAAGATTATAACAATATTTTAAGTTATAAAATATAACTTTTGATATTTTGTCATGAAAAGAAGAGTATTGATATGATGACAAAACAATCTATTATTTCCCAAAGGCACAAAAAGATTTAGAAAATGGGTTAAGTAGATCCTTTAAAAACTTTTGCATGTTAAGAATGTGTTACAAGATTATTAATTCATTAAATTAATTAAGCACAAAAAAATATTAGTTTGAAAACCCATTAAAGATTTAATGAAATCTCAACTTTGAATTTATATAGTCTTTGTGAATTTAAGACACAAAATAATATAACATATGTTGACAAAAATGTATATACTAAAATGTAAATGATACAAGAGATTTTAAGTGGTTTGGAGTATAAAAGACTCTTATTTCAATCTTCTACTCTACTAGTAGGAAATTCACTACTACGGATGCTTGAGGGTCACTAAGACTATATCACTAAGATCTATTACAATGAATTACTAAGATTCCTTCAAGTCACTTAGACTTGGTGAGATGTCATTAAGATAGAGGACACTTAGTCCAGGTTCACTAAGAACTCTTCAAGTCACTTATACTTGGCGGGGAGGTTACTTGAACCCGGTGAATCACAGGTAGAGATAAGTTGTTGTCTAAGGTGCTAACAAGTTGCATTTAAGCTTGACTTCTGAAGACTTAGTAGCAGAACAAGTTGTTATCTTTTAGTAGAGTGAGGCTCTTTGAACTTTTATAGAGGTTCAGGTTTTTGATTAGTGATTCACACTTTGATTTGAATAAGCATACTTATAGACTTTCTTGAGAGGTTCCCATAGGAAAGTTGTCATTTGAGCATTTAATGCGTTGATTTTAGAAGATTTTGATGTTGACATTCAGGGATAATGTGTCATCTTACTTTTGGCTTTAACTGGTCACATTAGACTGCAACTTCACCTACCACATGTGTGTTGTCACATTGCCAAGTTAGTTATTAGACACAACCCAATCTGATATTCAATTTGAACTTAGGATTAGTGGCAAACATCTCGAGTTCTTCACTCTACAAGGCTCCTCAATATCAGTCTTATGTCAGATCTGACATGCTTTATGACTTTAACTGATCGTTGAGTTTCCTAAAGAACGTAGAATATTAGGCTTGATCCACTCAATGTTCTGAACTATACGTTCTACTCTACGATATCTTGCTCTACGAGATGAGATCGACACTCTACAACTGCTATACAATCCTAGAGCGGACTCTGCAAGCCTTGATTCACTTTACAACCTTAGAATAAACACTACGAAGTTGTTGTAGACTCTGTGATCTTAACTTAACTGTGTGAACTTCTAGAAGACTCTACGAACTTCCACTCGATGCTCCATGATAACATAACTAACTCTGTGATCTCCAATAACTTTACAAAATGCAAGAAAAGCTTTACGATTGATCAATCGTACTCGACAATTGATTTTATCCTATCATCTATACATCAATTCAGCTCATAAGATCAACCTAAAAAAATTTGATCTTTCTATTATAAGTCATTGTACATTATATTCTTATTAAGGACTTTACATAAAACTACTCAAACAAATATACATTAAGCATCTCATCATCAAATTTAAACATGTAGTTCCTAACAATCTACCACTATTTGATTATGACAAAACCAATAGTTTGTGAGCATTCACCAATTATACGATGCACTATACTTAAAAATAAACATGACTAATATACAACGAACAATTATATTGCTAGAGCAAAAGAATAAATTTATTTATATATTCAAATAATTGTACGAAGTATAGAAATTCAAAAATTTATAATAATTATACCTTTTATTTCTATCTTCTCCCCCTCTTATGCTTGTGAAGATCTCTCTTCTCAACTTCCACACACTTTATGTATCTCTCTATTGCTTCAACATCTCTTCTCTGAATCTCCTTCATCGAATCCCTTGGTCCAACATCAGGCATGCTAAATCTTTCTTCCCCTTCAATGTGAATCCCCTGAAGATTTTTGTTAATGAATGAGGGATTACCATGCGAAAGTCACGTGCTAGTCGGAGTCACTGTGATATCCCGAATATTTATAAGACTTGTAAATAAGATCTTGAATAATTAAATAAAGATTAAAGTTTGAAACCTAGATTGGGAGCAGAGAAATGATTAATTTTTTTTGAAAGACCTTATACGGTTTAATACGTGAAAGAATGTAAAGAGAGACTTTGGTGCAAAAGGTTTTAAGAAGGTTATTGAAAGATGCTGTTAGGACAGTCATTAAAACGAGATAGTTTAGTGGCTTGAAAATATTTTATAAGGTATAAATTATTTTAGTTGAGCGAGAATAAAAAGAATTAAACGTAAATGATGGGCTGTTAAAGAGTGAGAAATAAGGATGAATAGAAGATGCCAATAGAAGAAGTCTTAAAGAGTAAAACAAGGATGCTATAAAATGGAGCTTTAAAGAATTTTGATTATTTATATATGATATCTTGTAGACAGTTTCATGAATGGAAAAGGGATAAGAGAAAATGATAAGAAGCATGAGATGAGGTAGGATGTATTATGTCCAAAGTAATGAACATAAAAGAGTGGTAAATGTGGTGGTTATGTAGAGGCAGATAATTTAGCAAAGGGTTTAGCCGAAAGAGTGAATAATACTAAGTAGAGTATTATAAGATAAGGTTACGTATGAGTATGAGAGATGAAAAGATGAAGATGAATATACATGAATATAGACAGGTAGTTATGAGCCGAAACAAGTCAGATACAACTTGGCCTGAGAGCAAATTTTTGTCTAGGAATTGGATAAGGAAATACCTATGATGAGGTAAGTTGATGAGATGATTTGATGTAAGAGATTGTGTAAGAGTTTAGAAGTAAACTAAACTACAACGTTACGATTGTAGTGATTCCGGGATGTGATCCTTGTAGGTGATGAAGAACGTAATAACTAAGAATATTATGTGACTTGATAGAGAACAATATACGTATTGATTAAAGTGGATGAACTTTGTTGTAGAATTATTATGTGGAATTATATATATATATATTTATATATGTGTGTGTGTGTGTGTGTGTGTGTGTTATTTGAATAGAATTAAGTAAGATAGTTAATTTATTTAAATTAAATTAACTAAGGAATGAAAATGAAAGTCATGATGAATAATTAACTAAGTTAATTAATGAGAAGCAAGATAATCCTATGTTATGAATTTGCATAGCTTGAATGATGGCATTGAATGACAAATGAGAAGATGAATAATCATAAATTGATTAACTAGTATGATTAATGAATAGAAGCTCAATAAATGAATAAATGTTGTTATCCCAATATAGGGTACTTGTATGAATATGGATAATTATATTAAAATTCCAAACAAGCAATGTTAGTGGCCAATGGAATTTAAATGAAGAACACAATGAAAATAAACAAGTAACCCATAGTGGAGCTCAAAATGTTATAAGAATTGGACACACACACACACAGATATATATATATATACCAATATATATATATATATATATATATATAAATTGGTATATATATATATGTATGTATGTATGTATATATATGATGATATAAGAGGTTAAAAATAAGATAAAAAATGTAAGGAAATGGGAGGAGAATGAGTCCAAATGTTAGTAAAGAAGGCCCGAAGAATTATCAATGTGGTGGCTCAATGAAGAATGGAAGTTTGGTGGGGATATATATATATATATATATATATATATATATATATGTATAAAGGGAATTAATCCATGGCATACGATGCTACAATCTTTAATCGCTCAATAAACAAGCTAATATCCGTTGATCCTTGAAATGAAAGGCTCAGATTAAGTCTAAATATTGTCCTGTAGCCAGGAGCTGGCGTGCGAGCTATCTGAATATTAAAATGTGCCGCTATAGGCTCTGGCGGCAGGCTATACAAATATTAAATGATGGTGTATTACTACACTGCCCTTCACAATCTAATACTACCTTGCCGCTACAAGCTCTTGCGGTAGGAGTAATACTAATTTACTAAACCTTTGACCTCCTTTTCAGCTTTTATGACACCTTTTCGCTTTTATGATAACTTTTCAGCATTTATGACACTTTTTGAAAACATTGCACGGATTTTAAGTAATGCCGCTACAGCTTGTAGCGGCAGTGAGAATTTTTTTTATATACTTCTTTCGTTGTTCAATTATCTCTCCAACCTTTCCTCTCACAGATATTTCTTGGTTTCCTCTCGATATTTCTTTTCTTCTTACAGCTTTGGTTTTTTTGTTGATATAGTTGCCCACTTTTAATCTCAAGTCCGTCGTTGAAATTTTTATCTGGCGTTTCTTCCTTCTTATTTTAGAATGGCACACAACATACCTGCTCATAAAAGGTTTGTATCAAATTCTTCAGATTCTGTTGCTAGCTTAAATATGAAGACGCATTTGAGTTTGTAAGTGAAGTTGAAAGTAGTAAATCTGAATTGGTGCCATACGTTGGTCAATTATTTTCTAAGTTGGAAGAAGTTGAATTTTTTTACAGGTCGTATGCTAAAAATAATGGTTTTGAGATTAGAATTGCATCTAGTCATAAACATGTTGGTACTAATGATGTGTTGTCTAGGTTGTATGTTTGTAAAAAAGCTGGTACACCAAATTCTGTAAATAGTTTTCCTGATGATGAAGATGGTAGTAAAAAAAGAAAATCACTAAGCAAATGAGACTCTATGGGGATTTACATTATGCAAAGCTAGAATATATGTTGTTCATAATAAGAAAGAAGATAGTTGGCGTATTTCTACTGTTGAATTAGAGCACAATCATCACCTAGTGACCCCTACCAAGGTAGATTTAATTGAGACACATATAAATATTACTCCAGTTGCAAGATCCTTAATTGACACTTTAAATAAGTCTGGTATTGGTCTTAGTAGGATGATGAACGTTTTGAGCACAATGGGTGGCGGGTTGCAAAATGTTCCTTTTTCGAATGTTAATGTTCAGAATGTGGTTAGGGATTTAAGACGTGATTTTGAAGATGAAAATGATGCACAAGCTGCTGTAAATTATTTGCAAAAACTTGCATCCAAGAGTTTGAGTAAATTTTTTTATCGTGTCAAATCAGATGCAACAAATCGCATAGCATGCATTTTGTGGGTTGACGCCCGATCAAGGTCTATGTATCAACATTTCGGAGATGTTGTGACATTTGACAGTACGTACAGGACAAATAAGTATGACATGCCATTTGTTCCTTTTACCGGGGTTAACCACCATTTTCAGTCTATATTGTTTGGATTTGCATTGTTAAGGGATGAGACAAAGGACACTTTCATTTGGGTATTAGAGACATGGCTCGAAGCCATGGACTATAAGATGCCTATAACCATCATCACTGACCAAGACAAAGCCATGAGTAATGCTATTGCTAAGGTACTCCCTTCTACTTATCACTTATTGTGTTCTTGACATATTAGCAATAAATTTCCTGAGAAATTGCATCATGTTTATTCTGAGCACCCATCCTTCAAAGAGCATTTTAACAATTGTGTGTATAATTCATTATCCATTGGGGAGTTTGAAGAGCGTTGTCAGATTCTGTTGAGGAATTATGAATTGTATAATAATGAGTGGATTAGAAGTTTGTATGATGTACGAGAGAAATGGATTCCAACGTATACAAATAGATATTTTGCCGCGGGAATGATAACTACTGGAAGAAGCGAGAACATGAATCATTTTTTTGATGAGTTTGTCAATGCTTCAACGGGCATGAAAGAATTTGTAGTGCAGAGTCAGAAGGCTATAGCAAAACAATTTATCAGAGAGAGGAAGGCTGACTACATAACACAACATCGGAAAAGAAATATGGTACTCGAATCATCTTTGGAAGTGCATGCTGCGCAGGTGTACACAAAAGAGATGTTTAGACGTTTTTAGTGTCAATTCGTCGATTCCATGAAGTATAATGTTAGTAAAGTTAGTGAGTTGTGTGGTCCTGAAACAAAGGTTTATGCAGTGTATAAGACAGATGCAGCTGAAAATGGTGGAAGATATAAAGAAATCATCAATAATCGTCAGCTGGGGTCGTACACATGTAATTGTCAATTATTTTCACATTCTGGTGAATTGTGCAGACACATCTTGAGATATTTCTTGGCTAAGAGTATTTCCCAAATTCCGAACGACATGATTCTTTCTCGTTGGACAAGAAACGCGAACAAAACCAATGTTGAAGAATTAGTCTTTATCCCAACAACTGCTGACTTTGAACAAGATCAGGTAATACGTTTTAATCATTTGATGTCTGATTGCACGGAGTTGGCCAGTAAAGCTGCTTGCTCAGTTCGAGGTTATAAAACTCACCTTAAGTTGAATGCACGAGGAAAAACATTAATTGACCAGTATGATCCGAACGAGAATGTTACTGAGTTGGCAGATGATGACATCGATTGCATTGTCGGTGAAACTCAAACAATGGGCTATGACAATGACGATGAAGATGCAGAGGAAGATGCGGAAGAACATGAGTTTTTACCACCAATTATTTCTCAAACAAAGGGTCGCAAAAAATAATCAAGGTTAAAGAGTGCATTCGAAAAAATAGTGGGTTCTAAACCTCAACGAAAATGTGCAATTTGTGGTTTTGAAATCGACCATGATAAACGCAATCACTATCGAGTGTTAGGGATTCCTGAGCCTAAAAAATAGATCTCGGTTGTATTATGGTTGTTTTTATGCTTGGTTGTATTATGTAAGCTATGTTTGTATTAATGTTTAGTAGTAGTATGTAAGCTATGTTTGTATTAATGCTCAGTTGTATCATGTAAGCACTGTTTTTATTCATGCTCGGTTGTATTATTATTATTATTATTATTATTATTATGCATATTATTATTATTAAACATTAATAATAACACACTAACAATTGATAAAATAATAAGCGTAATAATAATAATAATAATAATAATAATAATAATAATAATAATAATAATAATAATAATAATAATAATAATAACAGGCATTAATATTTTTGTCACACATAACAGGCATGGAACCTATGAAATCCCTCTTAATTGCATTACTTAAAAATTGTACTTACTAATTATTGCTATTAGTAATTATTAATGCTACTTTTTTTTTATGTTTATCAATATATTTACCCAGGCATTCGAGACTGTGTTGGAATTAAACATCGCTTATGGTGCGAAAAAGTCTTCGACCAAAAAGCTGAGGGAATACAAGATAGAGTTTATAAATAATTACTTGTTTGGGAACCAACTTTCGAATCCACCAATATTTCCTGTCACACATCCGCAAAACTTGTATACGCTGCATCACAACACATTCCAGGCCTTAAGCCCTGCATCTTGGATTTTCGAGCATTCGTTGGACGCGTATATGCTATTATTGCGGCATAGAGAGGAGTACTACAGGACGCAGGGAATTCGAAGGTGGGCAAATTTTGGCTTTATGGAATCATTCTTCATGCATCTTGGCAAGAGTGTTGTTTCCCCAAGCCAGACGAATGCGGCAGAGAATTTTTGTCACCCTTATGTCCACCCAGATGTGGGCCTGGCATTACACGAATGCACGTATATATTCATGCCAGTGTGTACTCAAGAGACCAATCATTTTATCCTGTTTGTATTCTCGGTCCCCGAATGGGCAGTCACTATCTTTGACCCTCTATACGATGATACCCCGTATATGACCATCCAGTAAATGTATAGAGAATTCGTTAAAGTTGCGGTATGTATATTAATTGTTAGTGTTGTATTTTTATATATGTATATCCTTTATTAATATTACTTTGTGCACGCAGGTCAAATTGATACCAGTTTGTTTGAGAATTGGTGATCCACAGCGTGAGTGGCCAACACAGGATCCGCGTGTGCTAATACCAAAGAACAGACCTGTGCAGCCAAACAATTATGGCTATGGTATTTTTGTCTACAAATATGTTGACTACTTTGTCAGGAGCAGTTTTAATATTCGTCGAGAACAATGGTCCTCAGAAGATTTAATGGTATTTCGATACAGAATTGTGTGGGAACTCTTTATGTCAAGCTAGACTTCTTCCTGCGGATGATATCTAGCTACATTATTGATGCACTTATTATTGAGAAATCTTTAGATGTCTATTATTATTTTATCAATTGTTAGTGTATCTATTTTTATTTTTATTATTATCATGCTTATTATTATTATTATTATTATAATTATTACATTTAATATAATAATAATAATAATAATACAACTGAGCATTAATAAAAATATAACTTACATAATACAACTGAGCATTAATACAATAAATAAAAATATATATTACATAATACAACTGAGAATTAATACAATTGTAACGCCACTCCATCAATGCTCAATTTGCCATAAAGTTGAAAAGGTGGTCAAAAAGCCGGTCCACTTTGTCATAAAACTGAAAAGGTTATCAATTTGCCATTAATGCCTACCACAAGAGCTTGTAGCGGCAGTAAAGAAAGTGAATTGCCTACCGCAAGAGCTTGTGGCGGCAGGGTGTATTAAATTTTTAGGGGCAGTATTGTATTTAACCAGTATTTTGAATGACAGGTGTACTGCCGCTACAGCTTGTAGCGGTAGGAGAGATAAAAGTTTTAATCCGAGCCTTTCATTCTAAGGATCAACGGATATAAAGCTTGTTTGCTGAACAGTACTCGTAGCATACGTATGCCATGGATTAATTCCCATATATATATATATATATGTGTGCGTGTGTGCGTGTGTGTGTGTGTGTGTAAAAATAATAATAAATAAAATGGTTCAACAACTCCTACCAACTCTCACCCACTCCTAACCACTATTCCAACAACTTCACATCACACCCATCAATAACTTTAGGAGCCCTAAAATGAGCATAAATCTTGCTAGTAGTTGGCTTTAGGAGCCATTTTCAAGCTGTAGAATAGCAAACATGGTTAATTAACCTAAATCACTGTTTAGCTTAATTAAGTAAGTGTTTGGTGTTAAGCATGTGGGTAGCAAGAATACGAGAAATTGGAGGAGCTTGACTAATGAAGACTAAGAAAGAGGGATCAACTTGTAATTATTTCAAAGGTCTCATATAAATACCTAGCATACTTCATTTGCCAAACACTTTAGTCATTTTCACCAAGCTAAAAAGCAAAGTTGAAGAGTTGAGAGCAAAATAGCTTGATAGGGATAATAGAGAGGAAACGATCAGTTAGAGCAAGAGAATGAAGGAGGTGAATGTAAGACGCCAACTCTTTATAAATAAAATTGAATTTCTTCTAATTATTATTTTAAACAATAAGGTGTTAATTTGATATAATGCTTTGGTTATGGGTGAAATGTGCAAATTTTGCAAAATAGGCAAGTGGTTATAAAATATTCATTATTGTCGGAGAATATTTATTTGGTCGTGGAATATTCTTCTTTGTCGGGGAATATTCGCATGCGGCGACGGTAGCGACCATTTATGGAGCCTCATAACGGAAAATGGTGGATGAAGAAAGCGACAAGTTTTAGTTTTTATAAATAATGGCGTAATTATTACGAATTAACTTTGTTGGAATACCAAATTGGTTAAAAGTACAATAATATGCGTGGTTACTGATAGCACACGAAGATTGCATAATATTGTTGGATTATTGATTCTTACGTGAAGAAGACACTACTCAATAATTGTTATAATAATGGTATTCAATATTTTATTTTATAGATTCAATAATTGTTGCGTTGATATTTTATATTATTGTTGTTTCAATAATTGTCATTGTACAATATTTCTATTATCGGATCAATAATTCATATTATTTGAATAATGTTATTAGATAACATTATTGGCAATGTCTAAGTGTAACAACCCGATATTTTCTATATAATTAAATCAAAAATTTTGCATATAATTTTTTATTTATTTTAAAGATGAGGATTTGTACAAGATAAGGTGTATAGGTATTTATGTGATAAATAAAAATATATTTATTACATGAATATTTACAAATAATTAAATTTTAGTATTATTGATTATTATAAATTATATTAATAATTACTTTTATAGCGAAATGTTTTATTAATTATTTTCCATAAAAATATGATCATTATATTAATTAAATAATATGTGAAAGCGACTATTAGAATTATTATAATAAATATTTTATTATATGAATTTATTTCAGATTAATTAAGTTAATTATTTTAACTTAATAATGGCGTATATGAATATTAAATCAGATATGGAATTCAAACCCTAATTCTGGGTTTGGAATAAGGAAAGAGGATAATAATATAATATTAATTAAATTTCAGTGTTATACGCATGTATGTTATGTGTGTAAGGATAATGTGTGAAACAGTTTTAAGGTAGCATGAAAAATCCAAGTATTATTTTAATAAAACCCTAATTATTGTCTAGAAACCCTAATTTCCAATTTGAAACTCTAATTGTTAAAATCGTAACCCTAATTATTATTTTAGTAAATTATTATGTTAATTAGGAAACCCTAATTCATAATTTGGGGAAACCTAATATTATCAAGAAACCCTAAGTATTTGTAAAACCCTAATTTTCTATAAAAAAACCCTAATTTTGGAAAACCCTAAATAATAGTTATAAGCCCTAATTTTTAAAATTTGTAACCCTAATTATCAAATTAGAGCCCTAATTGCTAAATTGGCAAGGTTAATTATAATTAGTGGACATTAAAATCCTAATGTTCATGTATGATGTAATTAGAAAATTAAACATAATTAGGAAACCCTAATTTTCAAAAATTAGAAAGTTAACTTTTATTTTATTTTTAATCCCTAAATGAAATTCTAGAAAACTAAATTTTTGGAAAAACCTTAGGGTCAAACCCTAAGGGTTTGCCAAGTGACCAAAGTGCCATTAAATTGGGAAATCAAAAGACCAAATTTCCCTTGTGTGCATAATTGAAGCTAGCAAGTAGGGTTTGACATTAGGTAAAGTTGGTGACCAAACCAACCACCCCATGTGCTTAAAATTCACAAAGAACAAGTCACATATCTAAATAGCATGATCATTACAACTTTATATAAATAGATCAAGAGAGAGAGAGAGCCACATTTTTGCTCATTTTGTGCAAAACACTCAACCTAACTCTCTCAAGCCCCACACCTTCGAAATTCTTTTAGTTTTTTCACAAAATCAGCCCCACGAAATCCACTAACAAATTAGAAGCTAGAATCAAAGATTTTTCAAAGTGAGGTATAAACCCTAACTTGAAAATCTGACTTTTGATGCTATGTTAAATGTTATGATTAAGTGTTAAAATATGTTGTTTATAATATATAATGATGATTTGGGTTGATAGATGTTAGATCCATAACATCTATAGGCTCAGATCTAGCATTTTACAAAATCTGGAAATTTTTATTTTGTGTTCTGACAATGAATGTCAGAGGCTGTAGATCCAATTTCTCTGTTTATGTTTTTGGTTATTTTATGTTTTGGATATGTAGTCTGATATGTGGACTTTATTCTGAAACTTGAATCAAGGCTGAATGATGTCTAGATTTCATTTTATAAACGGTCAAAACCCGTTGACCGGGCATGACCAGTAGGGGTGTAAACGAGTCGAATCTCAACGAACACCTTCATGCTCAGATTCGGCTCGACTCGAAAAAATTGAGCTCGAATTCGACTCGGATTCGATAAGGGGTTTATATTTTTGCGTCAGATTCGATTCGGATCATTATTCGGACCTACTCAGCTCGAAAGTACTCGACTCGTTTACAAAGAGAGTTACTCATGAGCCTTCAAATCGAGTTTCGAATATGAACCATTTCACTTAAAACTGAACCACTACATACTAAATTGGTTACTTAACTAATATTTATATATAAAACTTTTTCACTTTTATTTATGTATTGAAATTATAAATAATGTAATAAAAATTGATATTCAATTCATTGATTTATTCTAGTACAAGTTTACACAATTTCATACTACACTTTATAAATTATAAAGATTGATACAAATATCACATATTTAGCTTACTAGAATGGATAAAACCAACATTCGAATATGATCCATCGAGTAGGTATCAAGTATGGTTCGAGAAAAAATAAAATACTCAAACCCTAATATGAGCGAACACTGATATGCTCGAATTCGACTCGTGTATCATTAAACAGAAAACGAGTATGGATCAAATTCGACTCGGATCAACTACAAATTTGAGCTTTGGATCATATTTTCGAGCCGATCTCAAGTCGAGTACCGAACTACTTGCCTCGATTTACACCCCTAATGACCAGTCAGATTCTGGGTAACCTAGAAATGGGATTTCAGCGTCTGACAAGATCTTTGAAGGCCAATTTCTGTCAGGTGATTTACGTTTTGATGTTGTTTTTCTAACTAGATTGTAGCATGTAATATGGACTTTAACATTTGGCCTTTAGATCCCTTAAATCATCAACTTATTGAACGTAGTGAGTGGTCAAACCATGTCACTCCGTCACGATTGCATTTTCTGGAATTTCCAGAAACATGAAGAACACACTTTCTCGATGTACCATCGACCGAGATGTATCCTGGCGATGTTGATGTTGTTGGACTTATTTGTTGTTGTATTTATGTTACGTGTGATATGTACTATATGTATGAATCCATAAATCAACTATCTAATGACCAGAACATTAAATTAATCAAGCTACAAGAGGGCTGCTCGGACTGCCTGGGTTTCTGGAAAACCCAGGTTACGTCTGACAGTGAGTTTTGATTGCCAAATCGTCTTGATATTTTGTTGTATGACCAAACTAAGTGTTGTAACTTGTAGAGTTATATAAATACTACAAGATGGATAAACAAGATTTCCCAGAAACGCTTTACACTGAGAATCAAAGGCAGTTCAACAGGGCACCTTGAACACGAACTTGTTAGTGTTCTTGAGGCCAAGAACACCTAAGGCGACAGAAAGCGTCGCTATAGGCTATAGCGACGGATTATTTAATTTCTAATTTCTGATTTTCCGAAAAATGATTAAAAATAGAAAATAAATTCTAAAAATTACAAAAATGATTTTAAAAATTATTTTTAAATTATGAAAAATAACTTTTAATTAGTTGGGATATTTTTCATTAATATTTATAATTATTTGAATATTAGTGATATTTAATTTATTTAATTAGCGTATTAAATAAATTAGAAAAATGATTTTAATGTTATAAAAATCATTTTAAATAAGAATAAAGTGTTTTAGAATATTTTTGAGTTATAAATGTAACTTTTAATATTTTGTGATGAATTTCATTAATTAATTAATATTAATGGTAATTAAAGTTATTTAATAAATGTATTAAATAAATTATGAAAAATAGAATTAATGATTTAAAAATGATTTAAAGATTATAACAATATTTTAAGTTATAAAATATAACTTTTGATATTTTGTCATGAAAAATATTAATTATTTAATATTATTGATATTACATTAATTTAAAATTATATTAAATAAATTAGTTTAAAAATGATTTTAATATTAGAACAATCATTTTAAATAAAAATAAATAGTTTAAAATATTTTAAATTATAAAATATAAATTTAAATATTTAAAGGTAAATTCCATTATTTAATTACTATTAATGATATTAGAATTATTTAATAATCATATTAAATAAATTAGTTTAAAAATGATTTTAATCATTTAAAATGAAAATAAAGTGTTTAAAAATATTTTAAGTTATAAAATATAACTTTTAATATTTAAAGGATAATTTCATTAATAATTTAATATTAATGATATTAAATTTATTTAATAATTATATTAAATAAATAGTTTTAAAATGGTTTTATTACTTAAAAATCATTTAAAAGGAAATAAATGAAATAAAAATATTTTAAGCTATAAATAAGGACTTTTAATATTTTGATAAATAATACATTAATACTTTAATATTAATGGTAATTATTTAAAAATGATTTTAAATGTTTTAAAAATTATTTAAGGGTAATATAAATACTTTTAAAGTATTTTAAGTTATTATAAATAACTTTAATATTTTGGCAATGGTTTCATTAATGGTTTAACATTATTTAGATATTAATGATAATAGGGTTATTCAATATTTAAATCATTTAATAATGATTTCGGTGTTTGAAAATTTATGATAAATTATAATAAATGTTTAAAAATTATTATAAGTCATTTAAAATTAATATGACTGATACTTACAGATATTGAACTACAGGATAGAGTCTTAGACTCGATAATTACCCAATAAAGCCGTCGACATGTTTCAGAAATTGATCTGGACATAGATAATTTGATTAGATATGTGTTTTATTTGTGATTCAATGGTTGTTAAACATATGTGACAATGTGATTAGGTTATGTGTTGACTGCGAATTGCAGTACTATGTGTTATTGTATGTTGTTCTAATCGAACGAATGATCTTATTAATGATAGGTGTTATATAAAGATAAAACTAAGTGACAATTGTAAGCAGCGCATCAGACAAGTATCCTACCTTTGCATTTCCTTTATGCAATGGACATGAGTAAGAAGTTTCAGAATTATATTATTATTGTACTAGATTATTAACCCTATTGTCGTATATATTATATCCGATCATTGTTTATCAATATGATATTATATTATATAACTTATATATATATTCTGTTCGTTAATTTCAAAATATGGTTATACAAGTGTCCCCACTTGGATAGTCATTGTAGTTAAACACAATGTTTTCAAACCCGGACCGGACCGGACCGCCGGTCGAACCGAAAAAACCGGACCCGGTTCACTCAACGGTTCGGTTTGGACCGCTAAACCATTTCTGCTCAAAAACCGTTTAGAAACAAGGTGAGCCGTGGTTGAACCAAGTTGACCCGATGAACCGATGGCCGGTTCACGGGTTTGCTCGGTTCTCTCCTTAAAGATTAAAAAAAAAATTACGCTATTATGCTTTTATTTTAGTAATTTATTTGAGACTTTGTTTGGTATTTTACATATCTTTGCATTCATTTAATCAAATACTTGAACTTGTGGTTGAATTTCGGAATTTGAATGTATCTTAGAGATGTTTAGTTTTTTTTTTGTAGATAAATTGATTAATTTTACATATTTACTAAATATTATATACAATATATAATAATAATTAATATAATTAAATATTTATTATTTATTACATATTAATTGCCCTTGTGTGCATAATTGAAGCTAGCAAGTAGGGTTTGACATTAGGTGAAGTTGGTGACCAAATCCAACCACCCCATGTGCTTAAAATTACAAGAATAAGTCACATATCTCAAATGGGCCATCATTACAATCTCATAAATGATCAAGCAGTAGAGAAGTCATTTTTGCTCATTTTGTAATAACACTCTCAACCTAACTCTCTCTAAGCCCCACACCTCCAAATTCTTTTAGTTTTCAACATTAAAATTAGCCCCACTAAATCCACTCAACAAATCGGTTTGGGATCAAAGATTTTCAAAAGGAGGTATAAACCCTAACTCAAAATCCGACTTTCGATGCTATGTTAAATGTTATGATTAAGTGTTAAAACATGTTGTTTAGAAAGTATATAATGATTATCCGGTCATAGATGTGCTAGATCCATACTATCATCAGCTCGGGATTCAGTGACGGCAAAACTGTAATTTTTATTTTCGTGGTTCAATAACGAACGCCGGAATGTATCTTAGAGATGTTTAGTTTTTTTTGTAGATAAATTGATTAATTTTACATATTTACTAAATATTATATACAATATATAATAATAATTAATATAATTAAATATTTATTATTTATTACATATTAATGGCGTCATTAGGTCAATAACGGTCCCACCATTGGTTAGACCGTTGACCCATCCCACCGATAACTTTTAGGTTCGATGGCCCGATTAAGGTTTAAAACCTTGGTTAAACACACACACACACACACACACACACACACATATATATATATATATATATATATGTCCAAGCTAATTGACCCGACTAGACTCAAATTTTGAAATATCGTTGAATATGATAAAACCTTTTGTATCCAATCAAATTGTTT
This sequence comes from Panax ginseng, assembly GCA_020205605.1. NCBI lineage: Eukaryota > Viridiplantae > Streptophyta > Magnoliopsida > Apiales > Araliaceae > Panax > Panax ginseng. The sequence continues at coordinate 110,549,546 of CM035148.1, read as the reverse complement.
TGGTTGATTCTAGACTAAGTATGAACATCCCGAATTCTGAAAAAACTTTTTATACGCCAAGTGACAAGAGTGAACGATCCTATCGTTCTTGTAATGTAGTATTGATCAATCTGAGGCCCATGGGAAGTACAACCTAACGCCCATAAGTTATGACGGTTTATGAGATGAAGTTACGCTAAACTTTAAGCGAAAACTAAAAACAATGTTCATAATCTGTCGACTAATACCTATATATATAGTCAATACGTAGTTTCAAAAATTTGAGATAGAATTGTTATGTTGTTATTATCGGTTTAGTTTACTTCACAACTATAAATTCGTTGTAGAAGTGATGTACAAAGAAAACATTTATTTCTTTCAGCTAATTATATTCATAATTGTTACTACTTGCTGGGCACCCAAATGCTCATCTTTTCTTAAATTTAATTGTTTTCAGCTAGGCATGCTCAACCCGAAGGTTCACACAAGAACAAGTGAAAAAGGAAAGCAAACAGAACATGTTTAATGGTGTCTTTTGTAATAGTTAGACAATATATAGACAATGATATGTATTATATATCATGTAAAGAATTATAGTAAAGGTTGCGTAATTGGGATTAGACTCTGATAAATATAAATTAAGTTGGATTTTTATATTATTGTTATTATTATTAGTATTATTCCGCTCATAGAAATGGTATCGTGAAGCACCGAGTTCGGGTTTCAAGTACCCGAGTTTGGGGGCTTTACAAGTTGGTATCAGAGCTTTAGGGTTAAAAACCTTAGGTGAGTTAGACCTTAGGCTATAACCTTGGAACAGAGGGAAATGTTGAAAATACAATTAACTCAAATAGAGTTTTAAAGAAGATGAATTGAATTAGTTCATCGTCAAATCAAATAAAAGATAACTTGTATAAAACTATTAATTGATGTATGTATATACTATATGCTAGTCTGGATAAACTATGTGTAGATGTCGGATAGAAAAGGATTAGGATACCCTCAAATCGTAAAAGAAGAAGTCAACCTCCATGCAGAGCCAATATCAAAGCCGATAGGTGAAATAGAGGCTCACATTGAAAGCTAACTCAAAGAGGTGGTTATTTTGAAAAGTGTAGTACCAAACCACGACACGATAGTATAAGCGATAGGTAGAATATAGTTAAAGAATATGTGGTCAATGTCGAGGTTCTTAAACTCATATGTTTTGTGGTGAGTTTTAATCTCATAATGTATGGTAAGTTGGACGAACTAGGTATAGTTAGGTGTGAATGGATTATTGAGGATGATGGGAATATATAAAATACTAAGTAATTGATCCTTAGCGAATGTGTAGAAGATAAGTAGTATTAGTATTAGTTGAATATGTCTGATTTTATGTAGTGTATATGATAAGTATGTCTGTATAAAGTAATATTTTCAAATTTTATATAAGTTGTGGCAGCGATTCTCGACTTTTGAGTCACAAAGGGATATCGAATGTTTAAAGCAATATGTGATAAGGTATGTCAAGTGTTATGAAAATGAATCTATGATGGATCAATGAAATAAGTTAGTATAACGCAAGTAGTTAATTATATGAGTACTGGTTAATGCAGAAAACAAAATTTTTAGAATATATAATATTTTGAGTACATGATAATCTGAATATAGAATTTCGTGTTATATGATTATACGTATGCGATAAGGCTTAGAATGTAAGATAATAAAGAATAATTTATGATAATGCCGCCAAGACGAAAATGAAATACACGGATAGAAAACACATCAACAAAGTTTGGCGAACAACCGCACTGCATCTAGAATTTTGTGAATATGGACGATCAAGCTATCGCGAGCGGAATACCGATCAGCGGGAAGATCGGTCGAGATAATCAATAAAGTAACGTCAAAGACTTCAATGCGTTCATACTGCCAGGATTTAGAGGATCAACTGACCCTATAGTAACGTTTGTAATAGATAAGATAATGAAGGGGCAAAAGACAGTTTTGTCACCTATACGATAAAAAGGAAAGGAGATAAAGGGCAAGTCTGTGTGTTTTAAGTGTGAATCAATGGAGTATAAGGTGGAAGACTATCCAGGAAGGAGAAAGGAGGCAAGGTATGCAAATACGAGGAAATGCAGCAGGACATTGGCAACGGCGGGACCAACATCAATAATCAAACCAACGAAATCAACTGCAAGCGTCTTCAACATGGCCGTTCAAGAAACTGTAGCAGCCGGGGATGCAACTCCAGGTATTATTCGAACAAATTTTATTTTCTTATATATTATTTCCCTATATATAGTAGATTATTTTATAAATTATTTTGAAGGAGGAAGTTGAGTTCTATTAGAAATCAATTTTCCGTATAAGCATATAGATAAACTTTATGCTGAATAGTTAAAGATCGGTTCGATCATTATGATCGAGATCTACGTACAATGATTATGTATGCTATGTACCCTGGTATGTGTAGGTTTTAAAACGGGGATTCTGGGGACGAAATCTTTATAAGGGAGGGTGAATGTAACAACCCGATATTTTCTATATAATTAAATCAAAAATTTTGCATATAATTTTTTTATTATTTTAAAGATGAGGATTTGTACAAGATAAGGTGTATAGGTATTTATGTGATAAATAAAAATATATTTATTACATGAATATTTACAAATAATTTTATTTTAGTATTATTGATTATTATAAATTATATTAATAATTACTTTTATAGCGAAATGTTTTATTAATTATTTTCCATAAAAATATGATCATTATATTAATTAAATAATATGTGAAATGACTATTAGAATTATTATAATAAATATTTTATTATATGAATTTATTTCAGATTAATTAAGTTAATTATTTTAACTTAATAATGGCGTATATGAATATTAAATCATATATGGAATCCAAACCCTAATTCTGGGTTTGGAATAAGGAAAGAAGATAATAATATAATATTAATTATATTTCGATGTTATAAGCATGTATGTTATGTGTGTAAGGATAATGTGTGAAACAGTTTTAAGGTAGCATGAAATATCCAAGTATTATTTTAATAAAACCCTAATTATTGTCTAGAAACCCTAATTGTATACTAGAAACCCTAATTTCCAATTTGAAACCCTAATTGTTAAAATCGTAACCCTAATTATTATTTTAGTAAATTATTATGTTAATTAGGAAACCCTAATAATATCAAGAAACCCTAAGTATTTGTAAAACCTTAATTTTCTATAAAAAAAACCCTAATTTTGGAAAACCCTAAATAATAGTTATAAGCCCTAATTTTTAAAATTTGTAACCCTAATTATCAAATCAGAGTCCTAATTACTAAATTGGCAAGGTTAATTATAATTAGTGGACATTAAAACCCTAATGTTCATGTATGATGTAATTAGAAAATTAAACATAATTAGGAAACCCTAATTTTCAAAAATTAGAAAGTTAATTTTTATTTTATTTTTAATCCCTAAATAAAATTCTAGAAAACTAAATTTTTGGAAAAACCTTAGGGTCAAACCCTAAGGGTTTGCCAAGTGACCAAAGTGCCATTAAATTGGGAAATCAAAAGACCAAATTGCCCTTGTGTGCATAATTGAAGCTAGCAAGTAGGGTTTGACATTAGGTGAAGTTGGTGACCAAATCCAACCACCCCATGTGCTTAAAATTCATAGCAACAAGTCACATATCTCAGCCATGATCATTACAACTTTATATAAATAGATCAAGAGAGAGAGAAAGCCACATTTTTGCTCATTTTGTGCACAACACTCAACCTAACTCTCTCAAGCCCCACACCTCCGAAATTCTTTTAGTTTTTCAGTCACAAAATTAGCCCCACTAAATCCACTAACAAATCAGAAGCTAGAATCAAAGATTTTTCAAAGTGAGGTATAAACCCTAACTTGAAAATCTGACTTTTGATGCTATGTTAAATGTTATGATTAAGTGTTAAAACATGTTGTTTATAGTATATAATGATTATCTGGGTTGATAGATGTTAGATCCATAACATCAATAGGCTCAGATCTAGCATTTTACAAAATCTGGAAAATTTTTATTTTGTGTTCGACTGAATGAATGGAAGGTCGTAGATCTAATTTCTCTATTTATGTTTTTGGTTGTTTTATGTTTTGGATATGTAGTCTGATATGTGGACTTTATTCTGAAACTTGAATCAAGGCTGAATGATGTCTAGATTTCATTTTATAAACGGTCAAAACTTAGATTGATCAAGGCGTGACCCGATCAGATTCAGGTAACCGAAATGGGATTTCGTCGACAAGATCTTTGAAGGCCAATTTCTGTAAGGTGATTTACGTTTTGATGTTGTTTTTCTAACTAGATTGTAGCATGTAATCTTGACTTTAGCATTTGGCCTTTAGATCCCTTAAATCATCAACTTATTGAACGTAGTGAGTGGTCAAACCAGGTCACTCCGTCACGATTGCATTTTCTGGAATTTCCAGAAACATGAAGAACACACTTTCTGACAGTCATTGACCGAGATGTATCTTGCGATGTTGATGTTGTTGGACTTATTTGTTGTTGTATTTATGTTCTGTGATATGTGTACTATATGTATGAATCCATAAATCAACTATCTTAGAGATGTTTAGTTTTTTTTTTTGTAGATAAATTGATTAATTTTTCCTATTTACTAAATATTATATACAATATATAATAATAATTAATATAATTAATTATTTATTATTTATTACATATTAATGACGTCCTTTGGGTCAATAATTGGTCCCACCACTTTGGTTAGACCGGTGACTCATCCACCAAATAACTTTTAGGTTCGATGACCTGGAATTAAAGTTTAAAACCTTGGTTAAACACATGTTGATATATATATATATATATATATATATATATATATATATATATATATATATATATATATATATCCCAAGCTAATTGACCCAATTAGACTTAAATTTTGAAATATCGTTGAATATGATAAACCTTTTTGTATCCAATCAAATTGTTTTGGTTGGATTCCAAACTAAATATGAACATCCCGATTCACGAAAAAAAAACTTTTATGCCCAAAGTGACAGACGGAGTGAAACGATCCTATCATTCTTGTAATGTAGTATTGATCAACATCTGAGGCCCATGGGAAGTACAACCTAACGCATACGTAAGTTTTGACGGTTTTGCGAGATGAAGTTACGCTAAACTTTAGCGAAAACTAAAAACAATGTTCATAATCATCGACTAATACCTATATATATAGTCAATCGTAGTTTCAAAAATTTGAGATAGAATTGTTATGTTGTTATTATCGGTTCGATTTACTTCACAACTATAAATTCGTTGTAGAAGTGATGTACAAAGAAAACATTTATTTCTTTTTCATTAATTATATTCATAATTGTTACTACTTGCTGGGCACCCAAATGCTCATCCTTTCTTAAATTTAAATGTTTTCAGCTAGGCATGCTCAACCCGAAGGTTCAGACAAGAACAAGTGAAAAAGGAAAGCAAACAGAACATGTTTAATGGTGTCTTTTGTAATAGTTAGACAATATATAGACAATGATATGTATTATATATCATGTAAAGAATTATAGTAAAGGTTGCGTAATTTGGATTAGACTCTGATAAATATAAATTAAGTTGGATTTTTATATTATTGTTATTATTATTAGTATTATTCCGCTCATAGAAATGGTATCATGAAGCACCGAGTTCGGGTTTCAAGTACCCGAGTTTGGGGGCTTTACAAGTTGGTATCAGAGCTTTAGGGTTAAAAACCGTAGGTGAGTTAGACCTTAGGCTATAACCTTGGAACAGAGGGAAACGTTGAAAATACAATTAACTCAAATAGAGTTTTAAAGAAGATGAATTGAATTAGTTCATCGTCAAATCAAATAAAAGATAACTTGTATAAAACTATTAATTGATGTATGTATATACTATATGCTAGTCTGGATAAACTATGTGTGTAGATGTCAGATAGAAAAAGGATTAGGATACCCTCAAATCGTAAAGAAGAAGTCAACCTCCATAACCGAGCCAATATCAAAGCCAATAGCTGAAATAGAGGCTCACATTGAAAGCTAACTCAAAGAGGTGGTTATTTTGAAAAGTGTAGTACCAAACCCTGACACGATAGTATAAGTGATAGGTAGAATATAGTTAAAGAATATGTGGTCAATGTCGAGTTCTTAAACTCATATGTTTGTGGTGAGTTTTTAATCTCATAATGTATGGTAAGTTGGACGAACTAGGTATAGTTAGGTGTGAATGGATTATTGAGGATGATGGGAATATATAAAATACTAAGTAATTGATCCTTAGCGAATGTGTAGAAGATAAGTAGTATTAGTATTAGTTGAATATGTCTGATTTTATGTAGTGTATATGATAAGTATGTCTGTATAAAGTAATATTTTCAAATTTTATATAAGTTGTGGCAGCGATTTTCGGTTTTTGAGTCACAAAGGGATATCGAATGTTTAAAGCAATATGTGATAAGGTATGTCAAGTGTTATGAAAATGAGTCTATGATGGATTAATGAAATAAGTTAGTATAACGCTAGTAGTTAATTATATGAGTACTGGTTAATGCAGAAAACAAAATTTTTAGAATATATAATATTTTGAGTACATGATAATCTGAATATAGAATTTCGTGTTATATGATTATACGTATGCGATAAGGCTTAAAATGTAAGATAATAAAGAATAATTTATGATAATGCCGCCAAGACGAAAATGAAATACACGGATAGAAAACCTGTCAACAAAGCTGGCAGACAACCAGACCCGATACGAATTTTGTGAATATGGACGATCAAGCTATGCAGAACGGAATACCAGTCGCGGGAAGATCAGTCAGATAATCAATAGGCGAACGTCAAAGACTTCAATGCGTTCATACTGCCAGGATTTAGAGGATCAACTGACCCTATAGCAACGTTTGTAATAGCTAAGATAACGAAGGGGCAAAAGACAGTTTTGTCACCTATACGATAAAAAAGAAAGGAGATAAAGGGCAATTCTGTGTGTTTTAAGTGTGAATCAATGGAGTATAAGGTGGAAGACTGTCCAGGATGGAGAAAGGAGGCAAGGTATGCAAATACGAGGAAAGGCAGCAGGACATTGGCAACGGCGGGACCAACATCAATAATCAAACCAACGAAATCAACTGCAAGCGTCTTCAATACGACATGGCTCAAGAAAAGCTGTAGCGGTAGGGATGCAACTCCTGTATTATTGAACAAATTTTATTTTCTTATATATTATTTCCCTATATATAGTAGATTATTTTATAAATTATTTTGAAGGAGGAAGTTTAGTTCTATTAGAAATCAATTTTTCGTATAAGCAGATAGATAAACTTTATCTTTGAATAGTTAAAGATCTGGTTCGATCATTATGATCGAGATCTCACGACAATGATTATGTATGCTATGTATAATACTGGGTATGTGTAGGTTTAAAGCGGGGATTACGGGGATGAAATCTTTATAAGGGGAGGTGAATGTAATAACCGATATTTTCTATATAATTAAATCAAAAATTTTGCATATAATTTTTTTATTATTTTAAAGATGAGGATTTGTACAAGATAAGGTGTATAGGTATTTATGTGATAAATAAAAATATATTTATTACATGAATATTTACAAATAATTTTATTTTAGTATTATTGATTATTATAAATTATATTAATAATTACTTTTATAGCGAGAAATGTTTTTATTAATTATTTTCCATAAAAATATGATCATTATATTAATTAAATAATATGTAAACGATTATTAGAATTATTATAATAAATATTTTATTATATGAATTTATTTCAGATTAATTAAGTTAATTATTTTAACTTAATAATGGCGTATATGAATATTAAATCATATATGGAATCCAAACCCTAATTCTGGGTTTGGAATAAGGAAAGAAGATAATAATATAATATTAATTATATTTTAGTGTTATAAGCATGTATGTTATGTGTGTAAGGATAATGTGTGAAACAGTTTTAAGGTAGCTTGAAAAATCCAAGTATTATTTTAATAAAACCCTAATTATTGTCTAGAAACCCTAATTGTATACTAGAAACCCTAATTTCCAATTTGAAACCCTATTTGTTAAAATCGTAACCCTAATTATTATTTTAGTAAATTATTATGTTAATTAGGAAACCCTAATAGTATCAAGAAACCCTAAGTATTTGTAAAACCTTAATTTTTTTATAAAAAAACCCTAATTTTGGAAAACCCTAAATAATAGTTATAAGCCGTAATTTTTAAAATTTGTAACCCTAATTATCAAATCAGAGTCCTAATTACTAAATTGGCAAGGTTAATTATAATTAGTGGACATTAAAACCCTATTGTTCATGTATGATGTAATTAGAAAATTAAACATAATTAGGAAACCCTAATTTTCAAAAATTAGAAAGTTAATTTTTATTTTATTTTTAATCCCTAAATGAAATTCTAGAAAACTAAATTTTTGGAAAAACCTTAGGGTCAAACCCTAAGGGTTTGCCAAGTAACCAAAGTGCCATTAAATTAGGAAATCAAAAGACCAAATTGCCCTTGTGTGCATAATTGAAGCTAGCAAGTAGGGTTTGACATTAGGTGAAGTTGGTGACGAAATCCAACCACCCCATGTGCTTAAAATTCACAGCAACAAGTCACATATCTAAATACGATCATTACAACTTTATATAAATAGATCAAGAGAGAGAGAAAGCCATATTTTTGCTCATTTTGTGCACAACACTCAACCTAACTCTTTCAAGCCCCACACCTCCGAAATTCTTTTAGTTTTTCAGTCACAAAATTAGCCCCACGAAATCCACTAACAAATCAGAAGCTAGAATCAAAGATTTTTCAAAGTGAGGTATAAACCCTAACTTGAAAATCTGACTTTTGATGCTATGTTAAATGTTATGATTAAGTGTTAAAACATGTTGTTTATAGTATATAATGATTATCTGGGTTGATAGATGTTAGATCCATAACATCTATAGGCTCAGATCTAGCATTTTACAAAATCTGGAAATTTTTTATTTTGTGTTCTGACAATGAATGTCAGAGGCTGTAGATCTAATTTCTCTATTTATGTTTTTGGTTGTTTTATGTTTTGGATATGTGATGCGATATGTGGACTTTATTACAAACTTGAATCAATTTGAATGATGTCTAGATTTCATTTTATAAGCAATTGAAAAAAGTTGGCCGAGGGGCATGACCGATCGGATTCTGGGTAACCCAGAAATGGGATTTCAGCATATGACAAGATCTTTGAAGGCCAATTTCTATAAGGTGATTTACGTTTTGATGTTGTTTTTCTAACTAGATTGTAGCATGTAATCTGGACTTTAGCATTTGGCCTTTAGATCCCTTAAATCATCAACTTATTGAACGTAGTGAGTGGTCAAACCAGGTCACTCCGTCACGATTGCATTTTCTGGAATTTCCAGAAACATGAAGAACACACTTTCTGACAGCCATTGACCGAGATGTATCTTGCGATGTTGATGTTGTTGGACTTATTTGTTGTTGTATTTATGTTCTGTGATATGTGTACTATATGTATGAATCCATAAATCAACTATCTAATGACCAGAACATTAAATTAATCGAGCTACAAGAGGGCTGCTCGGACTGCCTGGGTTTCTGGAAAACCCAAGTAACGTCTGACAGTGAGTTTTGATTGCCAGATCGTCTTGATATTTTGTTGTATGACCAAACTAAGTGTCGTAACTTGTAGAGTTACATAAATACTACAAGATGGATAAACAAGATTTCCCAGAAACGCTTTACACTGAGAATCAAAGGCAGTTCAACAGGGCACCTTGAACACGAACTTGTCAGTGTTCTTGAGGCCAAGAACACCTAAGGCGACAGAAAGCGTCGCTATAGGCTATAGCGACGGATTATTTAATTTCTAATTTCTGATTTTCCGAAAAATGATTAAAAATAGAAAATAAATTCTAAAAATTACAAAAAATTATTTTAAAAATTATTTTTAAATTATGAAAAATAACTTTTAATTAGTTGGGATATTTTTCATTAATATTTATAATTATTTGAATATTAATGATATTTAATTTATTTAATTAGTGTATTAAATAAATTAGAGAAAAATGATTTTAATGTTATAAAAATCATTTTAAATAAGAATAAAGTGTTTTAGAATATTTTGAGTTATAAATGTAACTTTTAATATTTTGTGATGAATTTCATTAATTAATTAATATTAATGGTAATTATAAATGTATTAAATAAATTATGAAAAATAAAATTAATGATTTAAAAATGATTTAAAGATTATAACAATATTTTAAGTTATAAAATATAACTTTTGATATTTTGTCATGAAAAGAAGAGTATGGATATGATGACAAAACAATCTATTATTTCCCAAAGGCACAAAAAGATTTAGAAAATGGGTTAAGTAGATCCTTTAAAAACTTTTGCATGTTAAGAATGTGTTACAAGATTATTAATTCATTAAATTAATTAAGCATAAAAAAATATTAGTTTGAAAACCCATTAAAGATTTAATGAAATCTCAACTTTGAATTTATATAGTCTTTGTGAATTTAAGACACAAAATAATATAACATATGTTGACAAAAATGTATATACTAAAATGTAAATGATACAAGAGATTTTAAGTGGTTTGGAGTATAAAAGACTCTTATTTCAATCTTCTACTCTACTAGTAGGAAATTCACTACGGATGCTTGAGGGTCACTAAGACTATATCACTAAGATCTATTACAATGAATTAATAAGATTCCTTCAAGTCACTTAGACTTGGCAGATGTCATTAAGATAGAGGACACTTAGTCCAGTTCACTAAGAACTCTTCAAGTCACTTATACTTGGCAGGGAGGTTACTTAGACCAGCGAATCACAGTAGATAAGTTGTTGTCTAAGGTGCTAACAAGTTGCATTTAAGCTTGACTTCTGAAGACTTAGTAGCAGAACAAGTTGTTATCTTTTAGTAGAGTGAGGCTCTTTGAACTTTTATAGAGGTTCAGGTTTTTGATTAGTGATTCACACTTTGATTTGAATAAGCATACTTATAGACTTTCTTGAGAGGTTCCCATAGGAAAGTTGTCATTTGAGCATTTAATGCGTTGATTTTAGAAGATTTTGATGTTGACATTCAGGGATAATGTGTCATCTTACTTTTGGCTTTAACTGGTCACATTAGACTGCAACTTCACCTACCACATGTGTGTTGTCACATTGCCAAGTTAGTTATTAGACACAACCCAATCTGATATTCAATTTGAACTTAGGATTAGTGGCAAACATCTCGAGTTCTTCACTCTACAAGGCTCCTCAATATCGGGCTTTTATGTCGGATCGACATGCTTTATGACTTTAACTGATCGTTGAGTTTCCTAAAGAATGTAGAATATTAGGCTTGATCCACTCAATGTTCTGAACTATACGTTCTACTCTACGATATCTTGCTCTACGAGATGAGATCGACACTCTACAACTGCTATACAATCCTAGAGCGGACTCTGCAAGCCTTGATTCACTTTACAACCTTAGAATAAACACTACGAAGTTGTTGTAGACTCTGTGATCTTAACTTAACTATGTGAATTTCTAGAAGACTCTACGAACTTCCACTCGATGCTCCATGATAACATAACTAACTCTGTGATCTCCAATAACTTTACAAAATGCAAGAAAAGCTTTACGATTGATCAATCGTACTCTACAATTGATTTTATCCTATCATCTATACATCAATTCAGCTCATAAGATCAACCTAAAAAAATTTGATCTTTCTATTATAAGTCATTGTACATTATATTCTTATTAAGGACTTTACATAAAACTACTCAAACAAATATACATTAAGCATCTCATCATCAAATTTAAACATGTAGTTCCTAACAATCTACCACTATTTGATTATGACAAAACCAATAGTTTGTGAGCATTCACCAATTCTATGATGCACTATACTTAAAAATAAACATGACTAATATACAACGAACAATTATATTGCTAGAGCAAAAGAATAAATTTATTTATATATTCAAATAATTGTACGAAGTATAGAAATTCAAAAATTTATAATAATTATACCTTTTATTTCTATCTTCTCCCCCTCTTATGCTTGTGAAGATCTCTCTTCTCAACTTCCACACACTTTATGTATCTCTCTATTGCTTCAACATCTTTTCTCTGAATCTCCTTCATCGAATCCCTTGGTCCAACATCAGGCATGCTAAATCTTTCTTCCCTTCAATGAATCCTCGAAGATTTTTGTTAATGAATGAGGATTACCATCACGAAAAGTCACGTCTTTAGTGAGTCGACATGTGATATCCCGAATATTTATAAGACTTGTAAATAAGATCTTGAATAATTAAATAAAGATTAAAGTTTGAAACCTAGATTGGGAGCAGAGAAATGATTAATTTTTTTTGAAAGACCTTATACGGTTTAATACGTGAAAGAATGTAAAGAGAGACTTTGGTGCAAAAGGTTTTAAGAAGGTTATTGAAAGATGCTGTTAGGACAGTCATTAAAACGAGATAGTTTAGTGGCTTGAAAATATATTATAAGGTATAAATTATTTTAGTTGAGCGAGAATAAAAAGAATTAAACGTAAATGATGGAACTGTTAAAGAGTGAGAAATAAGGATGAATAGAGAAGATGCCAATAGAAGAAGTCTTAAGAGTAAAACAAGGATGCTATAAAATGGAGCTTTAAAGAATTTTGATTATTTATATATGATATCTTGTAGACAGTTTCATGAATGGAAAAGGGATAAGAGAAAATGATAAGAAGCATGAGATGAGGTAGGATGTATTATGTCCAAAGTAATGAACATAAAAGAGTGGTAAATGTGGTGGTTATGTAGAGGCAGATAATTTAGCAAAGGGTTTAGCCGAAAGAGTGAATAATACTAAGTAGAGTATTATAAGATAAGGTTACGTATGAGTATGAGAGATGAAAAGATGAAGATGAATATACATGAATATAGACAGGTAGTTATGAGCCGAAACAAGTCAGATACAACTTGGCCTGAGAGCAAATTTTTGTCTAGGAATTGGATAAGGAAATACCTATGATGAGGTAAGTTGATGAGATAATTTGATGTAAGAGATTGTGTAAGAGTTTAGAAGTAAACTAAACTACAACGTTACGATTGTAGTGATTCCGGGATGTGATCCTTGTAGGTGATGAAGAACGTAATAACTAAGAATATTATGTGACTTGATAGAGAACAATATACGTATTGATTAAAGTGGATGAACTTTGTTGTAGAATTATTATGTGGAATTATATATATATATATATGTGTGTGTGTGTGTGTGTGTGTGTGTGTGTGTGTGTGTGTGTGTGTTATTTGAATAGAATTAAGTAAGATAGTTAATTTATTTAAATTAAATTAACTAAGGAATGAAAATGAAAGTCATGATGAATAATTAACTAAGTTAATTAATGAGAAGCAAGATAATCCTATGTTATGAATTTGCATAGCTTGAATGATGGCATTGAATGACAAATGAGAAGATGAATAATCATAAATTGATTAACTAGTATGATTAATGAATAGAAGCTCAATAAATGAATAAATGTTGTTATCCCAATATAGGGTACTTGTATGAATATGGATAATTATATTAAAATTCCAAACAAGCAATGTTAGTGGCCAATGGAATTTAAATGAGGAACACAATGAAAATAAACAAGTAACCCATAGTGGAGCTCAAAATGTTATAAGAATTGGACACACACACACACACACACATATATATATATATATATATATATATATATATATATACCAATTTATATATATATATATATATATATATATATATATATATAAATTGGTATATATATATGTATGTATGTATGTATATATATGATGATATAAGAGGTTAAAAATAAGATAAAAATGTAAGAAATGGGAGGAGAATGAGTCCAAATGTTAGTAAAGAAGGCCAAGAAGAATTATCAATGTGGTGGCTCAATGAAGAATGGAAGTTTGGTGGGCCACCACATTGATAATTTTTTGGGCCTTCTTTACTAACATTTGACTCATTCTCCTCCCATTTCCTTATATTTTTTATCTTATTTTTAACCTCTTATATCATCATATATATATACATATATATATATATATATATATATATATATATATATATATATATTTATATATATATGTATATAGGGAATTAATCCATGGCATACGTGCTACGCTTAGTCTTGCTCAAACAAACAAGCTAATATCCGTTGATCCTTGAAATGAAAGGCTCAGATTAAGTCTAAATATTGTCTTTAGCTACTGAGCTCAAGCAAGAAGCTATCTGAATATTAAATGTGCCGCTATGAGGCTCAAGCAAGAAGCTATACAAATATTAAATGATGCTTTGAAGTTATAAAATATAACTTTTAATATTTAAAGGTAAATTCCATTATTTAATTACTATTAATGATATTAGAATTATTTAATAATCATATTAAATAAATTAGTTTACAAATGATTTTAATCATTTAAAATGAAAATAAAGTGTTTAAAGATATTTTAAGTTATAAAATATAACTTTTAATATTTAAAGGATTATTTCATTTATAATTTAATATTAATGATTATTAATTTAATATTAATGATATTAAATTTATTTAATAATTATATTAAATAAATAGTTTTAAAATAGTTTTATTACTTTAAAAATCATTTAATAAGGAAATAAATGAAATAAAAATATTTTAAGTCATAAATAAGGACTTTTAATATTTTGATAAATAATACATTAATACATTAATATTAATGGTAATTATTTAAAATAATTTTAAATGTTTTAAAAATCATTTAAGGGTAATATAAATACTTTAAAAGTATTTTAAGTTATTATAAATAACTTTAATATTTTGGCAATGGTTTCATTAATGGTTTAACATTAATTAGATATTAATGATAATAGAGTTATTCAATATTTAAATCATTTAATAATGATTTTGGTGTTTGAAAATTCATGATAAATTATAATAAATGTTTAAAAATTATTATAAGTCATTTAAAAATAATATAACTAATACTTACAGATATTGAACTACAGTATAAAGTCTTAGACTCGATAATTACCCGATAAAGCCGTCGGTACACCGACATGTTTTAGAAATTGATTTGGACATATATAATTTGATTAGATATGTGTTTTATTTATGATTCAATGGTTGTTAAACATATGTGGCAATGTGATTAGGTTATGTATTGACTGAGAATTGCAGTACTATGTGTTATTGTATGTTGTTCTAATCGAACGGATGATCTTATTACTGATAGGTGTTATATAAAGATAGAACTAAGTTACGAACTGTAAGCAGCGCATCAGACAAGTATCCTACCTTTGCATTTTCTTTATGCAATAGACATGAGTAAGAAGTTTCAGAATTATATTATTATTGTACTAGATTATTAACCATATTATCGTATATATTATATCCGATCATTGTTTATCAACATGATATTATATTATATAACTCATATATATATATTCTGTTCGTTAATTTTAAAATATGGTTATACAAATGTCCCCACTTGGATAGTCATTGTAGTTAAACACATGTTGATATATATATATATATATATATATATATATATATATATATATATATATATATATATATGTCCAAGCTTAATTGACCAGCTAGACATAAATTTTGAAATATCATTGAATATGATAAAACCTTTTTGTATCTAATCAAATTATTTTAGTTCGGATTCCAGACTAAGTATGAACATCCCGATCACGGGAAAACTTTTATGCGCCCAAGGTGGACAGAGTAAACGATCCTATCGTTCTTGTAGTATTGATCAATACAGGGCCCATGAGAAGTACAACCTAACTGTAAGACCCCAACTTATTATAAATAAAATCGAATTTCCTCTAATTATTATTGTGAATAATAAGGTATTAATTTGATATAATTCTCTGGTTATGGGTGAAATGTGCTAATTTTGCAAAATATGCAAGTGGTTATAAAATAATCATTGTTGTCGGGGAATATTCATTTGGTCGTGGAATATTCTTGTTGTCGGGAATATTAAATGACTAGTAGCGATCATTTGTGGGCCCTATAATGTAATAATTGTCGGATGAAGAAAATGACAAGTTTGAGTTTTTATAAATAATTCACAGTAGTTGTTACCAATTAACAACTGTTGGAATACCGGTGATTAAAATACGATGTCTGGCGTGGATGCACGGTATTGATGAATTATTGATCCTTAAGTAAGAAGGCACTACTCAATAATTATTATGTAATTACCGCTCAATATTTTATTTTATTGATTCAATAATTCTTTGCGTTGATATTTTATATTATTGTTATTTCAATAATTGTCACACGCATGATATTTTCCATTATCGGATCAATAATTCATATTATTTGAATAATATTATTAGATAACATTATTGGCAATGTCTAGAAAGTTCATCGAGAGAGGTTTGGTCACCTAATTTGCGCCACCAAGAAGGAGAAATTTTATTCGAAAGCCCCTCTTTCCGGAACTACCGGTTGTCATAAATGTGATTCTCGTAATATTATTTGTGAATAATTAATTATTGATTCATATGATAAGGTAATATTTATTTTATGTAGATATAAATGTTGGATATATTTATTGTGGTTAAAATGAAAGAGTTAATATTGAGGTGTTTTATCAATTATTTTTGTTCGGAATGAAGGTATTAAAAATTAAACCAGTGTTTTTGAGATATATTGCGTGAGTTATAATTTTTAATCTGACCGTTGGATCGTTGTAATTTTTGGATATGTTATACATGTATAAGTTGAGTATATGTTCACAAATTTTGAACCGTTAAAAATGAACGTATGATTTGTTATGAATTTTAAGAGGTGACTAGTTCAGAAATTATTGAAGTATTCGAATTTAGCATTTTGGTGGAAAATTCTAGAATTGAGTGGGCCCCACTTATGGTTGGTGAAGAAATGTGCTGAATTTTATTTCAAATGTGGTGGGTGGGAATAGTAGCAGGTAAAGCCATCAGGTTGCAGGTCAAGTCTGCTAACATTTTCCTATAAATAGAGGGCTAAGTTAGAATTGAAAATCACACCAGAAATATAAGCTTTCTCTCTTTCTCTCTCTAGATTATTGAGTGTATTTTGTGAGTATTTAGATACTTTGTGAGTTTCTATTCATCAGTGCAAGTTTCCTCAAATTTTATAATCGATATTCCAATCAAAAGTACTGATATTTTGAGGTAAGGGGTGTTATATTCTTCTTAAAATGATATTTTCTTCAATATCCTTATACCAAAATGTTGGTACGAACTTTTTATCAAATTTGGAACTTTTTGTGTTGGGGTTACTATTCACGTATACGACACTATTCATCGAAAAATGAAAATTTCTTCTTTTTTTCCAAGATGTCTATTATGGTTACTATCTTTGATTGTATCCATGTTTTGATCTTTATTCTTGAATTTTTCTTCAAAATTGGTTATTATGGAGTATTATTGATCTTGGATAAACTGTTATACGAATCCTTACTATTTGTCCTTCCATCTCATTTGGATTCGTTTTCTTTAAAATATTTTTCATCATCCTCAGTCCTAAATGATGATATTACTGAATATCTTTGGCCTGTAGTGCAAAGATGAATGATTAACTGATGAATATCTTTGGCCCGTAGTGTGAAGATGAATAGGTGTTGAGATGAACATGACCAACTGGTGATGCAAATGAATATCTTTGGCCTGTAGTACAAAGATGAATATTGATTAAAGATGTATATTGATTGATGTTACAGGGATAAAATTGATGATGGACTTTTAAATCTTAGAAGATAGTAGAACTCATTCTCTACTTGACTCTTCTAATGGATTGTTGTTTCCGCTGCAGTTGTTGATCTAAAACTTGTTTTCTATTATATTTTATCAGATTTTTCCCTGTTGAAGACTAACGATAATTTGTTGTATATTATCTTAGTCATAATATTCTTTACTGGGCTAGTTGAGCTCACCCTTTTCCTTTTTGTTCCATTTTCTCGGGGAGGTGAGAACATAGCGAGAACTAGCTCTGGGGTACTTGAGTGATGGTTCTAGAAAGATGTTTTAGCAGTCCTCACTATTTCTGTAAAATAGTGTTTGAATAATTGTAATGAGGACTTATTTGAGTGTGGATATTGTCTAGAAGATAATATTTGTATTTAAACTCATAGTATGTGTTGTCGTATTTTGCACGACAATTGTATTATTGAAGTTGCAGTTTGCTTTCTGTACCATGTATTTGGCGACTCAGAATGGGTGTTGTATACCTATTTTGGGGGCGTCACATTAACGCCCGTATGTTGTGACGGTTTGCAGATGAAGTTCTACTAAACCTTAGCGAAAACTAAAAACAATGTTCATAATCTGTCGACTAATACCTATGTATATAGTCAATAACGTAGTTTCAAAAATTTGAGATAGAATTGTTATGTTATTATTATTTGTTGATTTACTTCACAACTATAAATTGTTGTAGAAGTGATGTACAAAAAATATTTATTTCTTTTCAAACTAATTATATTCATAATTGTTTACTACTTCTTTGGGCACCCAAATGCTCATCCCCGCTTAAATTTAAATGTTTTCAAATTAGGCATGCTCAACCCGAAGGTTAGTATAAGAACAAGTGAAAAAAGAAAGTAAACAGAACATGTTTAATGGTGTCTTTTGTAATAGTTAGACACTATATAGACAATGATAAATATAAATTAAGTTGGATTTTTATATTACTGTTATTATTATTAGTATTATTCCGCTCATAGAAATGGTATCGTGAAGCACCGAGTTCGGGTTTCAAGTACCTGAGTTTGGGAGCTTTACACTAAGGAAGTTATGTCTAAGGAAAGGGGTTTGGTCATTTAATTGCGCGCCAGTAAGGAGAAATCCTTATCAGAAAGCCCCCTCTTTCCTGGGAACGACCTGGTTGTCATAATTGTGATTCTATAATATTATTTGTGAATAATTAATTATTGATTTATATGATAAGAAAATATTTATTTTATGTGGATATAAATGAAAAAATTAGTGTTGAGGTGTTCTATCAGTATTTTGTCGGAATGGAGGTATTAAAAATCATCCGTATGTGGTTTCAGGCATTTTCTGTTTGGAATTTGGTTAAACTTTCTTCTACAAAGTTGTAGAGAATTCGATTTCTTATGGAATAGACATGAGATTCGAATTTTTCTAATAAAAGGGCTATTTATTGTGAATTATTAAAGTTTCAGAAATAAATGTTTTTATTTGAAATATGGGTGGGCCCCACTTTTGGTTGGTGTGGAATTGGCTAATTTTGGTGGGCCCCACTGTGGTGTGCTAAAATCTGATCAAAAGTGGCGTGTTTAAAAATTTTAGAAATTATTATTTTATTAATTTTGTCTCCTTTGGCGTTCTAATATTTTCCTATAAATAGGTGCTTAGGTTAGAATTGAAAATCACACCAGAAACATAAATTTTCTCTTTCTATATTATCGAGCGTATTTTTGTGAGTATTTAGATACTTTAAGAGTTGCTATTCAATGCAAGTTTCCTTAAACATTTCATCCGATATTCCGGTCAAAAGTACTGTTCTTTTGATGTAAGGGATGTTATTTTCTTCATAAATGATATTATTTCTTTAAATATCATTATGCTGAAATATTAGTATGAATATTATTGTGAAATTTCTACCTTTTTGTGTCTGGGTTACTATTCACGTATACGATACTATTCACGTATATGACACTATTCACGAATACGACACTATTCACCGAAAAATGAAATTTTCTCTTCTTTGTCCAAGATGTCTATTATGGTTACTATCTTTGATTGTATCCATGTTTTGATCTTCATTCTTGAATTTTACTCCACTATGGTTTATTATGGAGTGTTTTTGAACTTGGATTATCTAAAGTACGAATCCTTAATCCTTGTTTTTTTGTCTCACTGGATTCGTTTCTTAAAAAAAAATTCATCATCCTCAGTCCTAAATGATGATATAATCAATATCTTTGGCCAGTGTAAAGATGAATGATTACTCGATGAATATCTTTGGCCCGTAGTGCAAAGATGAACAGTGTTGAGATGAACATGACCAATTGGTGATACAAATGAATATCTTTGGCCGTGAGTGCAAAAGATGAATATTTGATTCAAGATGTATATTGATTGATGTTACAGGATAAAATATTGATGATGGGCTTTTAAATTCATAGATGATAGTAGATTTCATTCTCTACTTAACTGTTCTAATGAATTGTTGTTTTCGTTGCAAAATGTTGATGTGACGCCCCCAAAATAGGTATACATCACCCATCTTGGGTCGCCAAATTCATGGTACTGGATACAAATACAAACTTAATTATATAACATAAGCTGAGAGTTTTTACATGAATATTGTCTTCTAGACAATATCCAAACTCAAATGGAGTCCTCATTACATTTATTGTCACACTATTTTATAGAATAGTGAGGACTACTATAACACCATCTCGGACCATTACCCGCTCCCGACTAGAGCTAGTTAGCATTACGTTCTCATTTCCTGAAGAGAATAATGGAAGTAAAAGGGTGAGCTCAACTAGCCCAGTAAGAAATACTATGACTAAGATAATGCATAATAAGTTATCATTAGCCTTCAACAATGTTAAACTGATAGAATATAATAGACAACAAGTTTAACTGCAGCGAAACAAGCAATCCATTAAAAGAGTTAAGTAGAGCATGATATCTACTATCTTCTATGATTTAGAAAGTTTATCATTAACTTTATTGCTGGGACTCAGCTTAATAAATAAATCACATCATCAAATCATCCCTGCACTACGGGCCAATGATATTCATTAGTATCACGTCCATAAATTATTCTTGCACTACGGGCCAAGAATATTCGTGTAATCATCAATGGTCATGATCATACCGAATTATCCCAGGTCATAATCATACCAATCAACAGTCCATCTATGCACATAAGCCAAAGATGACTTTCATCACAATATAAGCATAAGGATGATGACAATGATATAAGAATTCAATTAAAGAAAGCAAATGATAAATTTTTAAAGATTTATAACTTAATTTATCTAGAATTCAATAATGTCCAAATTATCAACATGATACTGCTTTGTGGAGTAAAATTCAAGAATAATATTCATGTATCAAAAATAATTTGGACAGAAAAGAAATAAATTTTTCGGTGAATAGTACCATGTGAATAGTACATCAGGAATAGTACCCCGACATAAAAAGTGCCCCAAATACCCGAGTGAATAATATTTGAGTGAATAGTAATTGGGTAAATAGTAATTCGTGAATAGTAACTTGTGAATAGTATCCCGACATGAAAAGTGCCCCGAATACCCAAGTGAATAATATTATAGTGAATAGTAACTGGGTGAATAATAACCCGTGAATAATACCTCGAGTGAAAATATTGATATTTAATAAGAAAATTCAGATCAATATTCCAATAAAATGATACTGGATGAAGCGCAAAACTCAAGGATATTCCACTAATTTCAAGGATTATAGAAGCAATACTTACCATAGTAAGTTTAGATTTAAGAATATGAAAAGAAATAACATACGAAATTGCAAATGGATTTTCACCTGTCATACGGTACGTAATCTGCGTAGACAGGTTATTCCGACATATTAAAGGATGAATATGAAAACTAGTATTCCTTATGAATACAAAAGAAATAATACCCCTTATCTTAGTAGAAGACTGGATACTGCAACAGTGAAGTAGCAGAATACTCTTCTTCTTATTCTCTATAGTTTTTCTCTCTATAGCTTCTCTTGTGAATCTCAGTGAATTGGTGTAACGATCGGAAATTTCAAGTTATAATATTAAATATTTATGGAATAATATAAATATTTATTTGACGGGTCTATTATTGAATTGAGGAAATAAATATTTTATTGATGTGATGGATTTTAGTAAATATTTGTGAATATAAATTTATTAGAGAATTTTTCTAAATTAAATTAATATATAATTTAGAGAATTGTAATATAGCATGAAGTGTTATATTGTTAATTAATAATTTCAAATGATATATTAAATTATTAAATAAAGTTATAATAAAAGTTATAATTTTGTGATATTTGTTAAATGCTATATTTAATTAAAATATAGTGTGTGATTAATGTTGTGACACCCCCAAATCCCGGTACTTCATTACCTCAAGATTTGATGTTCACGTAATCAAAACATTCATATCTAACTACCCAATCATAATATAATTGAATAATAAAACCTGCCCATACAGGATTACTTTAATAAAAACATTATCTCCCAGGTTCTCTAACCTTTAATACAATCATTAAAGTGCGGAAATAAAATTATTACATCACATCATTAATAAAAGTCTATCATCATAACGATAAAACCAAATTACAAGTCTTCATCACTTGTACATTTTTTCCTTTCCTTTGCTAGTTGTAGGTTTATCTACCTTCTCAACCATAGCCGCAATAAATGTATAAATATGCAAGAGTGAGCAAACAAAGCTCACTTGAGATAAGAATAAATATCTTTACATCATTTGTCAAATAATATGCTCAATAGAACTGAATGATATGTTCTATTATCATTTCAATATTTGCAAATTCATAGGCTCAATAGAACTGAATGATTTGTTCTATTAACATTCTTAAATATACTACTGAGGGTCAAATGACCATGAACCATGTCCACAGTTATAAGTAATTTTTCAACTTTAACTTTAACATTTATATGACTATAAGGACTCCATGTACTTAGGGGGATCAATCCTTCGTACAATGTATTGTGCACAACCATTTCAACGCTAAGCGTAAACCCATAAACATAGGGTTGTTCATCTCAGTATCTAGAGTACAAGTCCGCACCAAAGAAAGTTTGGTTTGGATAAGCTTTCAAGGGTAATTGAAGTTTAATGATCATCAACTAGGGAACTAGTTGAATCAACAATGCTTGATAACACAATAGTTGTTTAATAGCAACGTGACTTAGAACATTTAAGAATCATAGGTGAACTGACTATATTCTAGACTTATGCTTGAAATAACTAGAGAGCATAAGTATTGATCAAAATAAAGAATTTGTAAACCTTGGCTTGAACAATAATAAGCTAGGTCTATAATCTTGTCAAATTAGAATTTTAGTTATTGACATGCATTAGTTGATAGCAAGCTGGAAACAATGCTTACTCCACATGGTAATAAGATATACAAAGTGATCGAACCATTCGACACAAGGAATTAAGGTTCAAGAAACATTTATTATAAAATAATAAACTAAAGAAACTTGTTTAAATATGAACAAGTTAGAGTAAGTCAAAATGATTAGAATTCCAATAATTCAGAATTTAAAACATGCTCAATGTAATAGATGAGATTTTTGGAACTTGCACCATCATAAATAACTAGATACAAGAGACTTGCTCAATCAAAAGAATGAAGTTACACAATGTAATAATAGAACTAACTCAACGAAAGTGTAGAGTTAGAAAACTTGCCTCGAGCGTAAGCTAAAATATTAAACTCATGTTCACCTATACACAGTATTAAAACCATAACATCCATTAGACATACTAATATTCATAATATGTTTATTACCATTCACATTTCAGAAACTCTAAGTGTTTTACTTCACAACACTTGTCTAACTTTCATTATGTATACTAAATCACCACATAACACGTTCTTGATTTACTAATCATTTTTACAATTTTGAACTTATTAACCACAACTCACTATGTTATGTTAACCTTAACATTACACATTTAACATGCTAACACAATTTCAGACCATGTTATGACACTTTCCCAAATCTGTAGAAATAGCAGAAGTCAGAATCTCAAACCAGGGTATAGCGCAGCTGCGCCATACAAAGGCTTGGGATCGGTAGCAATTGCGTCGTTTCTGCCTTACCACAAGAATCGCTACCGATGTTCGACATGACGCAGATACACGGCATGAAAAGTAGCTGACTTTAGCCCAACAAGCACAAATTTCACCCAATAGACAGTAATATCAATACGTAAAATAAATATACAATTATCATAAACATGATTGTTCACATTTACAACCAATTAGAACAATTTAACACTAACTAAAACTATTTTAATTTCTCAAAACTCATGTTTTTCACATAAAACTCCAATTTTTGATATTCATCCCAAAAATCATCACTGTGAATTCATTATTTGTCCAAATCATCTCATTCCAGTTATGTTATGTTCTTATCTCAATGAACTAACACATACAAGCTTCAATTTACAGTTTCACATACTAATTGGCCACTAAAATTGTTACTTACATAGCCACTCATGAAAACATATATACACTGACATTATTTCTACTACTGTCAAACGAATTTAACATACAACTGTTGTTTAAACATAATCTCTAATCACTATATACTCATATAATCACAAGTACCCAATTATCTAACAATAATTTGAAGAGATGAAATTTATAGAACATGAAATTTTTGCCGTGAAACACATATACATGTACATACTCATATGTTTTTACTGTAAAAATCAATTTCCTTTGAAATTCATATAATCACATACACGTTTCATCATACAATCAGCTATATATATAAATATATGCTATTACAACTTCATAATTTCATGCTCAACTATTAAATATGAATTTCAGAACTTATACCATAAAACACTGTGAATTTCAAGAACAACGAGACTAAGGAAATATACTATAAAACATATATGTGAAGATTATTGAACATACCTTCTAATTGTTCAGAAATCCTTGCTAAACACAGAAATTGTTGTGAAAATCCTAGGTTTCTCTCAAATTCTCTCTCAAGTCTCTGTATGTTCTTAGAAATTGGCCAAAACTCAACACTCAACTGAAAACTTTAAGCGTAAAACAAATATAAAGCTGATATGGCCTTAATTCACCTATTAAGTATATCACTTAATATATGAGACCCCAAATTTTATGAATAAAGATTTAAATTTCTCAAAATATTTTTTTAATATTATGGTGTGGATTTGATATAATGTTATAGTTGTGGGTAGTATTTATAAATTTTGCAAAGTATGCAAGTTGTTGTATAATATTCGATTGGTCGACGAATATTCTTTTTGTCGGGGAATATCCGTACGACGGTACAATCATTGGTAGACCCCACAACGGAATTATTGTTGGATTGAGAAAACGACAAAAATATTTTATGAAAATAACGGCGGAAGTGTTACCGTTAAAACTGTTGAACTACTCGGTAGTAAAAGTACAGTAATATGCGTGGTTGCATAGTAGCACACGGTATTGATTATTGATGCTTACGTAAGAAGTCACTCAGTTATACTCAATTATTGCTACAATAATTGTCACAGTATCATCTGCATAATATTTATTATTATTAAATCAATAATTGAGATGGAAAAGTTGTGACGCCCCCAAAATTAGGTATACGTCACCTATCTTGGGTCGCCACTTACATGATACATAAATTCAAATACAACTTAATAATACAACTATCGTGTACAATACGACAAAACATAAACTGTGAGTTTGAATACAAATATTGTCTACTAGAGATTATACAAACTCAAAAGGAGTCCTTATTACAATTATTATTACACTATTTCACAGAATAGTGAGGACTACTAATGCTATCAATTGGTCCGTCACTCCGTTCCTCGACTAGTCCCTACTACGTTCTCATTTCCTGAAGAGAACAATAAAAGTAAAAGGGTGAGCTCAACTAGCCTAGTAGGAAATATTATGACTAAGATAATGCAGAATATATTATCGTTAGCCTTCAACAGTGTTAAACTAATACAATATAACAACCATCAAGTTTAACTGCAGCGAAACAAACAATCCATTAAAAGAGTCAAGTAGAGAATAAAATCTACTATCTTTTATGATTTAAAAGGTTTTCATCACTTTTATCATTGGGACTCAAACTTAATAAATAATCCACATCATCGAATCACCCCCGCACTACTACCAAGGATATTCTTTAGTATCATTTAACACAATTATTCATGCACTACGGGCCAAGAATATTTGTGTATTCAATAATGGTCATGATCATGCCAACAAGCGTCCATCAATGCACTACGGGCCAATGAGGACTTTTTCCACATCATTTATAACATTACTACCATGATTACAACCGAATAATCCTCGGTCATAATCATACCAAGTCCATCTATGCACTATAGGCCATGAGATGACTTTCAACAAAATATAAACATGAGGATGATGACAATGATATACTGAATTCAATAAAACAAGTTCAAGAATTAATTTATCGAGGAACTAATAACGCCCAAATTGTCAACATGATATTCCTTTGTAGAGTAAAATTCAAGAATGCTCGGAAGAATATTTCCATGAAAAATCTTTGGATGAAGCGCAAATATCAAGGATATTCCACTAATTTCATGGAGTATAGAAGTCGAAACTTTAACCAACTGAGTATAATAAGGAATGTAATAACAAAAGAAATCACCAGGCATACGATAGACTGCACAGGCAGGTTATTCCAACAAAATAATAAATAACGGAATCAGGTCCGGCATAAAACGCACATACAGGATATTCCAACAAAATAATAAAGACAGAATAATAGAAGAATGTCACCAAGTATAGGGTAGCCCGTGTATACAGGTTATTCTAATAGAACAATAAAGAAATGGAATAACAGAAGTTCTCTTCTTGAATACAAAAGAATAATATCCCTTACTTATGAAAGAAACTGGATATAGGAGTAGTGAGGTAGCAGGCTTCTCTTCTTCTATAGATTTTCTCTCTACAATTTCTCTCTATAATAATTGCTCTATAGCTGTAGTGAATTGGTGAGAAATGAAGGAAGAACGAGCTTCTATTTATAGGAAAAATAGTTTCGATAATTGATCGCTTTGGGGCTCGAAAAATTACAAAGACAATACCTCCAACTTTTCTTTCATTTTTAATTTAGTCCTGCAAGTATTATCAAACTTGCACCAACTCCCCTAATAGTAAATAATGTGAATCAATAGTAAATCATGTGACTCAATAGTTCTAATCATGTGATAAAAACAATTACAGTATAGTACCTCCATCTATACCTCCATTTTTAACTTAGTCATGCAAGTATTATCAATCTTGAACCACCACCCCTTATAGTATAAGAATGTGAATCAATAGTACCCCATGAATAATAACTCATGAATAGTAACTCATGAATAGTAACTCGTGAATAGTAACTTGTGAATAGTAATTCTTGAATAGTAACTTATGAATAGTAACTTGTGAATAGTACTTCGACACGAAAAGTACCCCAAATACCCGAGTGAATAATATTCGGGTGAATAGTAATTTAGGTGAATAGTAACCCGTGAATAGTAACTCATGAATAGTAATTTATGAATAGTACTCTGACACAAAAAGTGTCCCGAATACCCGATTGAACAATACTGAGTGACTTCTCGCATAAGCATCAATAATCAATACCGTGTGCTACTATGGAACCACGCGTATTACTGTACTTTTACTACCGGGTAGTTTAACAGTATTAATGGTAAAACTTCCGCCGTTATTTTCATAAATTATTTTTGTCATCTTCTCAATCCGACAATAATTTCGTTGTGGGGTCCACCAATGATTGTTGGTTATACGAATATTCCTCGTTAAAACGAATATTCCCCGACCAATCGAATATTATATAACAACTTCATGTACTTTTGCAAAATTTGTAAATATTACCCACAACTATAAAATTATATCAAATCCACACCATAATATTCAAAAATATATTTTGAGAAAATTTAATCTTTATTTAAAAAAATCTAGGGTCTCACAATCTTCCCTCCTTATGAAATTTTGCCCTCGAAATTTACGTACGTACCTGGTTTGCCGAACAGGTGAGGATACCTTGACCTCACTTCAAATTCTAACCCTTGAGGTATAACCTTTGAGTGTTGAATATAATCCTTCTTATCCAAGATTTTAACACGTATCTCTTCATACGTTAAATCATCCGTTATCTCGTCCGGTTCTAAATTAATATTGTGGTTCGGGTCATCCCCATATTTACGTAACATCGATACGTTAAAAATGTTATGAACACGCGACATACTTGGAGGTAAAACGAGTCTATAAGCCACAGTTCCTACTTTATCGAGGATTTCAAATGGGCCAATTAAATCGGGGGTTGAGATTTCTTCTCTTCGTCGATTCTTGCTTCTAGAATAACGCCCTCTTGAACCTTCTTAATTCTTCACATTTATCAGCTCTAGGTGTGTAGCTTGAGCGGCTTTAACTTTATCGATTAAAGTCAATTCTAATCGTATATTCGTTATCTTCACGTGGGTTCGTATATTCGCACTTGTAAATGCATACGATCTTTTACTCAACGCGTCAGCTACCACGTTCGCTTTCCCACGATGGTATTGAATGGTACGATCATAATCTTCAACAGCTCGAGCCACGTCTTTGGCGCATGTTACGTTCGTTTTAAGTAAAGAAATATTTGAGGGTTTTAGAAATGAGTTTTGTACTGGGGTCAATACAAAATTCGATTTTACGCTCTAGGGTAGGCTAAGAAGTCTTCAAAAATACGTCAGGAATTTATTAACAATAGAAATATCATTCAAAACTATGACTCTCATCCAAGACTTGGGTAACACGTCACATTGATACCTATCAACTTGCCATCGTCATTCACAGCGTTGCTTACAGAAAGTCTGGCTTCGGTGCATTCCATACAAGGAAGTCAACAACGAAAGGACCGGGGCTCTTTACTTATGGCTTGATATGACCATGATTGACTTTAGTGATTTGGTTGCTTGAATTTGCATAATGAGGTTGGTTAGGAATATGAAAGCTAACAACCTTCTTAAAAAGCATGATGAGTAGTTAACCAATCGATTCCTAAAATCACATCAAAGGCAAGTATTTTCAAAGAGATACGATTGACAGGTAAAGTGAAAGTGTTGATTTGAACAAGATTTATAAATAGTGTAGGTAATGAAGGTTTCTCCCAACTGAGTTTCAATAGATAAATCAAAATCTAACTTCTCCGGAGTTAAGTTCAAACATTGAACACAACTAGGTGAAATAAAAGAGTGAGTAAAACCGGTATCTAACACGGTATAGACTTCGCAAGAGTTTATGACTAACATACCCGTGATAATTTTATTCAGGTTCCTCATCACGAAAAAAAAACGTTCTCTCTTAAACTACCGGCTTTGACTTTTCTGGGACGGCCTTTGGTGCCTCCATCCTAGCTGAACTTGTCTTCGGTGAACGACAAAATCGGGCGACCTTCTCTTCCACAATTATAACATGTTTTGGACGGCATCGCGCAGTTTGGACTGATGTGTCCCTTCCCTCCGCATTTGAAGCATATGATAGGTGGTCGTTCTCCTTCCTTAACAACGGGTGCTGGTGCTGACGTCTTTCCATCATTGTTGAATCTCATCTTCTTGAAATGTCCATTCTTATTGTTTTGACCATGATTACCAAGAAGTGGTTACCATTTCGGCATGTTGATTCCTCCATGCTTATTGTCACCGCTTTGATGATCAATTATCCCCCCAGATTATTATTTTGCTTACCGCTCTCTTTTGGTTGCGTTGACTCGTTATCGCGCTCCACTAATCGAGCCCTATTTACAACATCCGAATACAAACACAATTTATGAGAAATAAGATATTGGCGTATCTCCGCTTCAAACCTCTTAAAAACATTCGCGTCATTCGCTCCTCATTATCGACCAAATGGGATGCAAACCGGGATAACTCCGCAAATTTAGCCTCGTATTGCTACACGGTCATATTGTTTTGTTCCAACTTGATAAACTCCACCTCCTTCATGTGACGAATACTTTCAGGAAAGTACTTGTCATTGAACAGCTCTTGGAACTTCCCCCAAGACATCTTGAGTGCGTCAGTCTGGGTACGTTTTACAGATTCCCACCAATGATCTTCTTCTTCACGCTACATAAAGGTGGCAAAGGAAACCTTTTGCTCCTCGGAGCATCCCAAGACCTCAAATATCTTGGTGATCTGCTTTAACCACGTCTCCGCCTTAAGTGGTTCTGGCTTTCCCAAAAACTCCGGTGGTCCCAGCTCCTTGAACTGCTTAGCGGTGACCAACCGTGGGTTACCATTATTTCCTCCTACATTATGAACAGGAGCCGCCTTCGCCTGATGTTGCATGAATTCTAAAAAGCTCCTAAACGTACCGTCGTTCGTCAATTGATCAGTGTTGTTGTTTACAGGAGGATTGTCGCCTTCCTGATGCACATTATTCTGATTGTTGATCTGTGGAGACTCAACGGTCTCTTGTGCTCCATTGCTATTCTCAATATTCTCGGATGCCATTTGCAAATACTGCCACAAAAAAGGGTTAATTAACATGCAACATATTATCCATATACTCTGACCAACCAATTAAATACCAAATAAACTTAGGTAGGTCATACTAGCGAAGGAATTCCCCGTCTCTGCCCTCCTAGTTTTAGTCTCATATCTTAGCCAGGGATCATATCCCTAAGCTTTGATACCAACTATGACGCCCCCAAAATTAGGTATACGTCACCCATCTTGGGTCGCAACTTACATGGTACATAAATTCAAATACAACTTAATAATATAAGCGTATGGCTGTGGTACAATACGACAAAACATAAACTGTGATTTTGAATACAAATATTGTCTACTAGAGATTATACAAACTCAAAAGGAGTCCTTATTACAATTATTATTACACTATTTCATAGAATAGTGAGGACTACTAATGCTATCATCTGGTCCGTCACTCCGTTCCCCGACTAGTCCCTGCTACGTTCTCATTTCCTGAAGAGAACAATAAAAGTAAAAGGGTGAGCTCAACTAGCCTAGTAGGAAATATTATGACTAAGATAATGCAGAATATATTATCGTTAGCCTTCAACAGTGTTAAACTGATACAATATAACAACCATCAAGTTTAACTGCAGCGAAACAAACAATCCATTAAAAGAGTCAAGTAGAGAATAAAATCTACTATCTTTTATGATTTAAAAGGTTTTTCATCACTTTTATCATTTGGGACTCAAATTTTAATAAATAATCCACATCATCGAATCACCCCGCACTTTTCTGCCAAGGATATTCTTTTAGTATCACGACCACAATTATTCATGCACTACGGGCCAAGAATATTTGTGTATTCAATAATGGTCATGATCATGCCAACAACTGTCCATCAATGCACTACGGGCCAATGATGACTTTTTCCACATCATTTGTAACATTACGGTCATGATTACACCGAATAATCCCTGGACATAATCATACCAAGTCCATCTATGCACTATAGGCCACAGATGACTTTTAACAAAATATAAACATGAGGATGATGACAATGATATACGAATTCAATAAAACAAGTTAAAGAATTAATTTATCGAGGAACTAATAACGTCAAAATTGTCAACATGATATTCCTTTGTAGAGTAAAATTCAAGAATG
Organism: Panax ginseng; assembly: GCA_020205605.1. Taxonomy (NCBI): domain Eukaryota; kingdom Viridiplantae; phylum Streptophyta; class Magnoliopsida; order Apiales; family Araliaceae; genus Panax; species Panax ginseng. The sequence continues at coordinate 110,518,090 of CM035148.1, read as the reverse complement.
CTCAGAAGAATATTTCCATGAAAAGATACTGGATGAAGCGCAAATATCAAGGATATTCCACTAATTTCATGGAGTATAGAAGTTGAAACTTTAACCAACTGAGTATAATAAGGAATGGAATAACAAAAGAAATCACCAGGCATTCGATAGACCGCACAGGCAGGTTATTCAAACAAAATAATAAATAACGGAATCAGGTCCGGCGTAAAACGCATAGACAGGATATTCCAACAAAATAATAAAGACGGAATCAGGTCTGGTGTAGAACGCATGCATGTGAGGATATTCAACGAGAATAATAAAGAGCGGAACCCGGTCGTCCGTGAAATAACGCATGATGATATTAGATAGAATAATAAAGACAGAATAATAGAAGAATGTCACCAAGTATAGGGTAGCCCGCGTATACAGGTTATTCCAATAGAACAATAAAAAAATGGAATAACAGAAGTTCTCTTCTTGAATATAAAAGAATAATATCCCTTACCTTTGAAAGAAACTGGATATAGGAATAGTGAGGTAGCAGGCTTCTCTTCCTCTATAGATTTTCTCTCTACAATTTCTCTCTATAATAATTGCTCTATAGCTTTAGTGAATTGGTGAGAAATGAAGGAAGAATGATCTTCTATTTATAGGAAAACATAGTTTCGATAATTGCACGTTTTGGGGTTCAAAAAATTACAGTACAATACCTCCAACTTTTCTTTCATTTTTAATTTAGTCCTGCAAGTATTATCAAACTTGCACCAACTCCCCTAATAGTAAATAATGTGAATCAATAGTAAATCATGTGACTCAATAGTTCTAATCACGTGATAAAAACAATTACAGTATAGTACCTCCATCTATACCTCCATTTTTAACTTAGTCATGCAAGTATTATCAATCTTGCACCACCACCCCTTATAGTTTAAGAATGTGAATCAATAGTACCCCGTGAATAATAACTCATGAATAGTAACTCGTGAATAGTAACTCGTGAATAGTAACTTGTGAATAGTAACTCGTGAATAGTACTCTGACACGAAAAGTACCCCAAATACCCAAGTGAATAATATTCGGGTGAATAGTAATTTAGGTGAATAGTAACTCGTGAATAGTAACTCATGAATAGTAACTTATGAATAGTACTCCGACACAAAAAGTGTCCCAAATACCCGATTGAATAATACTGAGTGACTTCTAACATAAGCATCAATAATCAATACCGTGTGCTACTATGCAACCACGCCAGACATATACTTTACTTTACTACTGGGTAGTTCAACAAGATAATGGTAAAACTTTCGTAGTTATTTTCATAAAAGTATTTTTGTCGTCTTCTCAATCAAAACAATAATTCCGTTGTAGGGTCCACCAATGATTGTCCGTTGCATTTAATATTCCATGTTAAAACGAATATTCCCCGACCAATCGAATATTATATAACAACTTGCGTACTTTTCAAAATTTATAAATATTACCCACAACTATAACATTATATCAAATTCACACCATAATATTCAAAAATATATTTTGAGAAAATTTAATCTTTATTTAAAAAAATCTGGGGTCTCACAAAAGTTATTCATATTATTATTTTTAATATTAACAATGTCTAGAAGTTCTTTCAAGGAGAGGTTTGGTCACCTAATTACGCGCCAATAATGAGAAATCCTTATCGAAAAGCCTCCTCTTTCCTGGGAACGACCTGGTTGTTAAATATTGTGAATTATAATATTAATGATGAATAAGTTCGTGTTGATTAAAGATGAATTTTATAGTTCCTTTGTGTTGGACTTATTTGTGTTAGTATAATTGATGTTTGGAGGTTATATTGTTCAATCGGGTATTCGGGACACTTTTTGTGTCGAGTTACTATTCACGGGGTACTATTCACCCATAAGATATATTTCTTTTCGGTCCAAATCATTTTTGGGTACAATATTATTCCATGAGGAGATGTGCTAATTTTTGAATAGTTGGTTGAAGATATAATAGTAAATCAATATGGACCGCTGGTGGAAAGTTATAATAGTAAATCAATATGGATCATTGGTTTAAAGTTTTAATAGTAAATCAGTATGGACCGTTGCTTTAAGTTTTAATAGTAAATCAATATGGACCGTACATTTAAAAGTAAATCAATCTGACCGTTCATGAATTAGTTATTATTCATCCATTCTCCTATAAATGAAGCTCATTCCTTTATTATTTTTACTTAATTCAATGAAACTCTAGAGAGAGAAACTATAGAGAGAAAGAAGAAGCGTGATTCGCACTACTTCACTACTCCAATATCCAGTTTCTTCTAAGGTAAGGGATATTATTTGTTGTACTTGTAGGGGATATTATTTGTTGTACTCGTAAGGGGTATTCTTTCTTTCTTATTCATGAAGAGATCTTCTGTTATTCCATTCTTTATTATTCTGTTGGAATAATCTGTATATACGGGATACCTTATACTTGGTGAAATTCTTCTGTTATTCCATTCTTTATTATTATGTTGGAATAACCTGTCTATGCAAAGTACTGCATACATGGTAAAATTCTTCTATTATTCCATTCTTATTATTCTGTTGGAATAACCTGTTTATGCGAAGTACCGCATACATGGTGAAATTTTTCTAATATTCCGTTCTTTATTATTCGCTTGAATTTCTCGTACGCTTACGCTTTCTTTGGGACTGGTTCCATTATTTATTATTCGCCGGAATATCCATCTATGCATTTCTGTGGGACTGGTTCCATTATTTATTATTCTATCGAGAATATCACATGCATGCGTTCTACTGGGATCTAGTTCCATTATTTATTATTCTATTAGGAATAACACATGCATGCGATCTATCGTGACGCATGGTGAATCTTTCATTATTCCATTCTTTATTATTACATTGGAATAACTCATCTACATGTGGATTACCACATGCATGGTGAATGATCCTTCATATTCATTCCTTATTAAATTGTGGAAATGATCAATCTACGTGGATTACCGCATGACGGGTGAAAATCCATTGAAGTTTCATATATTCTATTATACTCAGTTGGTTAAAGCTTTGGCTTCTATACTCCATGAAATTAGTGGAATATCCTTGATATTTGCGCTTCATCCAGTATCTTTTCATGAAAATATTCTTCTGAGTATTCTTGAATTTTACTCTACAAAGCAGTATCATGTTGACAATTTGGACATTATTGGTTCCTGGATAAATTAACTTATAAATCTTTAAAATTTATTCGTGAACTTATTTTATTGAATTTTCATCATCCTCATGTTTATAATATGTTGAAAGTCATCTGTGGCCCGTAGTGCATAGATGGACTTGGTATGATTATGACCAGGGATTATTCGGTATAATCATGACCGTAATGTGACGAATGATGTGGTAAAAGTCCTTATTGGCCTGTAGTTCATTGGTGGACAGTTGTTGGCATAATTATGACCAGGGATTATTCGGTATTGTCATGACCATTGATGATTACATGAATATCCTTGGTCGTGGAGCAGGGATGATTCGATTTTATTTATTAAGCTGAGTCTCAGCGATAAAGTTGATGAAAAACTTTTTAAATCATAGAAGATAGTAGATTTTATACCTTACTTGACTCTTCTAATGGATTGCTTGATCCGCTGCAGTTAAACTTGTCACATCATTCCCTCCTTAAAAAGATTATGTCCTTAGAATCACCATTCAAACAATCAAATCGTCACAATCTTCCCTACTTACAAAGATTTTGTCCCCAGAATCGAAGACATAGATTAAACAAATAACTCAGGGTAATTCTTCATCATTTCAGCTTCGAGTTCCCACGTTGCCTCTTCGACATTGTGGTTTCTCCATATCACCTTCACAGAAGGTATCACTTTATTTCTGAGCACTTATTCTTTCCTGTTGACTATCTGGATATGAGTCTCTTCATAAGACAAATCTTTATTGAATTGCAATGGTTCGTACTCGATATTGTGCTTGTAATCGGGTTTATACGGTCGTAACACCGAAATATGAAAAACATTATGAATGTTTTCCAATTTTGGAGGTAGAGCTACCTCATAAGCCACTTCCCCCACTCTTCATAATATTTCAAACGGTCCAATAAATCATGGGCTGAGCTTTCCTTTCTTTCCAAAACGAATTTTCCCCTTCCAAGGAGAAACTTTTAGGAAAATGAAATTTCCTACTTCAAATTGCGATTACTTTATGTTGATCTTAAGATACTTTTTACATTTGTCTTGGGCTGCTACCAATCTTGTCCTGATTAGTTTGACAACTTCAGCAGTTTGTTGTATCAGTTCTGGTCCTAACAGTTGGCGTTCACCGACTTCATCCCAGCACAGTGGAGTTCTGCACTTTTTGCCGTACAATGCCTCTTAAGGTGGCATGCCGATGCTCGCGTGGTAACTGTTGTTGTAGGCAAATTCTACCAACGGTAAATGCGACGCCCCCAAAATTAGGTATACATCATCCATCTTGAGTCGCCAAATACATGGTACAGAATTCAAATACAACTTAATAATACAACTGTCGTGTACAATACGACAAAACATAAACTGTGAGTTTGAATACAAATATTGTCTACTAGAGAGTATACAAACTCAAAAGGAGTCCTCATTACAATTATTATCACACTATTTCACATAATAGTGAGGACTACTAATGCACCATCTAGGACCATCACTCCGTTCCCCGACTCATTCCGCCTATTTTCATTTCAAGAGAAAAAAGTGAAAGAAAGGGTGAGCTCAACTAGACCAGTAAGAAATATTATGACTAAGATAATGCAGAATAAATTATAATTAGCCTTAAATAGTGTTAAACTGATATAATATAACAAACATCAAGTTTAACTATAGCGGAACAAGCAATCCATTAAAAGAGTCAAGTAGAGAATAAAATCTACTATCTTTTATGATTTAAAAGGTTTTTCATCACTTTTATCGCTGGGACTCAGTTTAATAAATAATCCACATCATCGAATCACCCCTGCACTACGGCCAAGGATATTCTTTAGTATCACGACCACAATTATCCATGCACTATGGGCCAAGAATATTTGTGTATTCATTAATGGTCATGATCACGCCAACAACTGTCCATCAATGCACCACATGCCAATGAGGACTTTTACCATATTATTTGTAACATTATGGTCATGATTACACCGAATAATCCCTAGTCATAATCATACCAAGTCCATCTATGCACTACATGCCACATATGACTTTCAAAAAATATAAATATGAGGATGATGACAATGATATAAGAATTCAATAAAACAAGTTCAAGAATTAATTTGTCCAATAACCAATAATGTCCAAATTATCAACATGATACTGCTTTATAGAGTAAAATTCAAGAATGCTCAGAAGAATATTTCCATGAAAAGATACTGGATGAAGCGCAATCATCAAGGATATTCCACTAATTTCATGGAGTATGGAGTATAGAAGTCAAAACTTTAACCAACTGAGTATAATAAAGAATGGAATAACAAAAGAAATCACCATGCATGCGGTACTTCGTATAGACAGGTTACTCCAACAGAATACTAAATAACGGAACCAGGTCAGACGAAATTCACACCGACAGGATGTTCCAACAGAATAATAAAGAATGGAATAACAACAGAAATCACCATGCATGCGGTACTTCGCATAAACATGTTATTCAACAAAATAATTATAAGGGACGAATTTGGTTCCGGCGTAAATGCATGCAGATGAGGATATTCCAAGCGTAATAATAATAAAGGCGAAACCAGTTAGGCAGAAACGCATGCAGACATGATATTCCAACAGAATAATAAAGACGGAATCAGGTCCGGCGTAAAATGCACAGACAGGATATTCCAATAGAATAATAAATATGGAATAATAAAAGAATGTCACCAAGTATAGGGTAGCCCGCGTATACAGGTTATTCTAACAGAATAATAAAGAATGGAATAACATAAGTTCTCTTCATGAATATAAAAGAATAACACCCCTTACAAGTACAACAAATAATATTCCCTACCTTAAGAAGAAGAGTACTGGATATATAAGTAGTGAAGTAGCATAATACTTTCTTCTTTTCTCTATAGTTTATCTCTCTAGAGTTTGGTGAATTAAAAGAAAATAATGAAGGAATGAGCTTCTATTTATAGAAAAATGGATCGTGCATAGTAACTAAACTCATGAGCGGTCTAGATTGATTTATTTTAATCTGACGGTCCATATTTAAAGAAAAATCTTTTAAATAAAATATAATATATTCTATTTATAATCTAATAAAACTAATAACTTTATAAAAGATTTTACTATGCAAATACTATATGAGCACTTATGCAAACACTATGCATAATAAAATATAATATATTCTAATTATTGTCTAATAAAGCAGATAGCTTTATAAAAGTATTACATTTTTTATATAAAAAGATTTTACTATGCAAAATACTATACGAGACACTATGCAACACTATGCATAATAGAATATAATATATTCTATTTATAGAATAACTTTATAAAAGTATTTTGTTTTATATAAATTTTTTTTCCGTATTATTACATTAATAATACCAACAAAAGCCGAGTGACTTATCACGTAAGCATCAATAATTTAATACCGTGTGTGCTACTATGCAACCACGTGTATTATTGTATTTTTAACAAGGTGTTTCAACAGATTAACAGTAAAACTTCCGCCGTTATTTTTTATAAAAGTATTTTTGTCGCTTTTTCTCAATCAACAATAATTCCGTTGTAGGGTCCACCAATGATTATCTTAGTTATCTGAATATTCCTGTTAAAAGCGAATATTCCCGACCAATCGAATATTATATAACAACTTGCGTACTTTGCAAAATTTATAAATATTACCCACAACTATAACATTATATCAATTTCACTCCAAAATATTCAAAAATAATATTTATAGAAAATTCATCTTTATTCAAAAAGTTGGGGTTTTACAGTAAATATTCATCCCAGCTTCCTTTGAAATCCATGATGCATGCTCTCAGCATATCTTCCAACGTTTGGATAGTTCGTTTGCTTTGCTTTGTCGGTTTTGCGGATGGTATCTTTGTCACTCATTCAAGAATTGTGTTCCCATGCATTCTTGTAGTCTCTTCCGGAAGTTTGATGTGAACCTTGGATCTACTGGTCGATACAATTGGCGGTGGAACTCCATGTCTTGACACGATCTCTTTAACGTACAGTTTTGCTAGCTGATCAAGATTAAATCTAATCTTTATTAGCTATAAGTGTGCAGATTTTGTTAGTCTGTCCACTATCACCCATATTGCATCGTATCCTTTCTGAGTCGTTGGAAGTTATAAGACCCCAAATTTTATGAAATGAAAGTATTCAATTTTGTTATAATTATTATTTTATTTCGTAAATGGTTAAATTGATAAAAGTTTAAACTTAAGGGTGATATGTGAAAATTTTTGCAAAGTAGCACACAGTATTGATTATTGATACTTGCGTAAGAAGTCACTAAGTTATACTCAATTATTGTTACAGTAATTTTTGCATCATATCTCTCATATTATTGATTCAATTATTGCCACAGTATCATCTGTATAATATGTTATATTATTAAATCGATAATTGAGATGACAAAGTTATTCATATTATTATTTGCAATATTGACAATGTCTAGAAGTTCTGTCAAGGAGAGGTTTGGTCACCTAATTGCGTGCCAATAAGGAGAAATCCTTATCGGAAATCCCCTCTTTCTGGGAACAACTTTGGTTGTTAAATATTATGAATTATAATATTAATGATGAATAAGTTCGTGTTGATTAAAGATGAATTTTATAGTTCCATTGTGTTGGAATTATTTGTGTTAGTGAAATCGACATTTATTTCGATAATAATTGATGTCCGGAGGTTATATTGTTGTTCAATCGAAGTATTGAGGCACTTTTTCGTGTTAGGATTACTATTCACGAGTTACTATTCATGAGTTCTTATTCATGGGTACTATTCACCCGTAAAATATATTTATTTTCGGTCCAAATTATTTTTGGGTACAATATTATTCCATGAGGAGATGTGTAATAATTTTTGAATAGTTGGTTGAAGATATAATAGTAAATCATATATGAACCATTTGGTGGAAAGTTATAATAATAAATCAATATGGATCATTTGGTTTAAAGCTTTAATAGTAAATCGGTATGAATTTGTTGCTTTAAGTTTTAATAGTAAACCAATATGGACCGTCCGTTTAAAAGTAAATCAATCTGGATAGTTAATGAATTAATTCTTATTAGGTCCATTCTCCTATAAATAGAAGCTCATTCCTTCATTATTTTTTTACGAATCCTTTGAAACTCTAGAGAGAAACTATAAAGAGAGAAGAAAAGTATTCTACTACTTCTCACTACTCCAATATCCGGTTTCTTCTAAGGTAAAGGAGATTATTTGTTGTACTCGTAAAGGGTATTATTATTTCTTTCTTATTCATGAAGAGAACTTACATTATTCCATTCTTTATTATTTACGTTGGAATAACCTATATCATGTGAGGCTACTATATACTTGTGGTGAAATTCTTACATTATTATATTTTTATTATTACATTGGAATAACTTTTGTTTATCTTCAATCTGCATACATAGTGAATGTGAAATTCTTCTAATATTCCGTTCTTTATTATTACATATATGGGAAATATCTTCTAATATTGCGTTCTGTGGGACTGGTTCCATTATTTATTATTCGTCGGAATATCACATGCGTGCGTTCTGTGGGACTGGTTCCATTATTTATTATTACGTCGGAATATCATCACATACGTGAATTTATGGGACTGGTTCCATTATTTATTATTTTGTTGGGAATAACTTTTATGCGTGCGATCTATATCATGCATGGTGAATCCTTCTATTATTCCATTCTTTATTATTCTATTGGAATAACTTGTCTATGTGGATTATCACATGCATGGTGAATGATCCTTTGTATTCATTCCTTATTAAATTGTGAAAATGATCTGTTTACGTGGATTATGATGAAAGTCATAATAAAAGCATTGGACTGATGAAAATCATGGGTATATGTAGTATTAGTAAGTGTTATGATGAGTTATGTTGGTTATTATGTGAAAACATGAAAGTTTCTTAGAAATCACAAAGGGTTGAAAATTAGATTTTGATAAAAATGGAGTATGAAATTCAATTGAGCATATCTCCTATTATATTTCGAGTTTTTGAGTGTGGTCAAGTTCTTGAGTTAGATCTATGAGTTTTCTAACTTATCCAAGTGGAATCACTGGAAAATGTGTTGTAGATTTTTGTGTGGACTGATTTTAGCAAAGGAGTCAAAATCTGTAAATTACCAAAAAGGCTACTGCCCAGAAGTTTAAAAGGGCATTTTCGGCCACTTAGCTTGTGAAATAAATTCTAACCTTTTGGTACATGAAAATATATGGTATAAAGTACCTCATGTCCAAAAATGAGCTCATTTCGACTTAAAATGAGCAAGTTATGACTATTTCAATATTTAGGTTTTTAAATGAAAAAAATGCTATACTTAGGAGTTCTATAACTCCGATGACCATGAAATTTAAACTGGAAGCTCACGTTAACATGTTTAAGATCCTGCCAAGATTTGGGAATTTCTGGAGTGAAACTTGAGGTAGCTAATTTCTAAAGAAATTAATTAGAAATTGATTTTTGAAAAATAGTAAATGAGTTTTAAAAATTCCGAGAAAAATATATGTTCAGTATGGGACTATATTATGCTAAATCCCAGAAAAGAAATATTTTTGAGACTGATTTGGTATTTTTCATGAAAATAATCTAGTTATGAGTAAATGAGTTAAATATGTTATGTGAAGTAACAAAATTGGAAAATAAGATTTTGAGGCTTGGGAATCCTATATAGGGGGTATATGCAGATTTTTGATAAGGGATTTGATCATTGGTGATGAAATCTGATAAGTATGGCATTTATGAATTATTAAATGCATTATTTGGTAGAGTGTAAACAATTAAAATAAATTGTTTATAAGTTTAAGAAGTGATTAAAATATTGTTATAATATTAACAATATTAGAATATGAGTTTATTAAGTGATTGATAATATTTGGATAAATTAAAGTCTTTAATATTTATCCTTGTTTTCGTTTGATTAATGCTTATATCATTGTCATCATTCTCATGCTTATATTGTGATGAAAGTCATCTTTGGCTTACGTGCATGGATGGACTTGGTATGATTATGACCAGGAATTATTTGGTATAATCATGACCGTAATGTGACGAATGATGTGGTAAAAGTCCTCATTGGCCTGTAGTGCATTGATGGAAAGTTATTGGTATGATTATAACAAGGGATTATTCGGTATAATCATGACCATTGATGATTACATGAATATCCTTGGCCATAGTGCAGGGATGATTCGATGATGTGAATTATTTATTAAAATTTGAGTCTCGTGATAAAATATTGATTATACACTTTTAATTAAGTAAAAGATAGTAGATATCATGCTCTACTTGACTCTTCTAAAATCTGGTTGTATGTCTTTGGCATGTAGTGCAAAGATGAATTGTTAATGAATATCTTTGGTAGTAGTGCAAAGATGAATTTATTAATATGATTATGAATAAGAATTGTGATTTGGTATAACCATGATTTTTGATGTTTTGGTGAAGATAGGTGATGAAAATTATCTTCATCCTAAGTGCGAAGAGGAATTTAGAATCACAATTATGATTATGAGTTATTAATATGATTGTGGACAGGAATTATTGATTGATGTTACAGGGATAAAACATTATTGGTGGACTTTTAACATGGAGAAGATAATTGACCTGATGGTCTATTTGACTCTTCTAATGGATTGCTCGTTCCGCTGCAACTATGGTTGAAAAGTTTTATCATCTACCATATGTTCTAAATCTCCGTTTATTATTGATGAAAGCTATTGATAAGTTAATTATCTTTAGTCATGATATTCTTTACTGGGCTAGTTGTGCTCACCCTTTTGCTTCACAATTCCTTTCAGGTAAATAAAAGTGTAGCTGTGTCGAGAGAAGTATTAAGAGGATTAGAACGGTGATCTATAGCTGTTGAGGTTCTCCCTAAATAGTATGGAAATAATTTTGTTGAGAACTTTAGATAAGTTTGTCGTATTGTATCGTCATTTGATATTTAATTTTGGTGAGCAAGAATAGGGTGAGGTGAACCTAACTTTGGAAGGGTGTTTTGCCACTATTATACAAGATGTCTAATGACATACAACCTTGTGTTATCATAAGACATGGTTGTGCACATCCACTTCTTTGAGTATATCTATGAGCACTACTATATGATCTTGGAGTTTATTTGAAATATAATTTTTCACTTGGAGACAAGCGGAGATAGTTATATGTCGGGAGAAGACTCACCATTGGAAAGAAGATGATAGTAATCTTCTTATTTTTTCTTTGGGGACTTTTAGGTTGACCAAGGATAATTACGTGGACATATGATATCTATCATAACCTAGGCGCATGGCCTCCCATATACGAAGGTTTCCTTGAATACTTCCCAAAGATTTTAATTTCTAAAAGCAGGTTTTTTGACTATACTTTTATGTAAAATACCATTGTAAGGTTGTGGTGAGGCACCATGAGAGTTACATACATTTTTATTAAAACTCACGACTTATCTGTTGTCGTACTGCTACTTGCATGAAAGTTCAACGATTGTATAAATGAAGTTTGTATTTGATTTTTATAGTGTGATATCTGGCGACTCAAGATGGGTGATGTATACCTACCTATTTTGGGGCGTCACAAATAGTATATCAAAGCTTAGGGTTATGGTATTTGGCGGAGATATGAGTCTAGAACTAGGAGGGAGAGACAGAGTAATATACATTTAGTGTGTGACTTACCTAAGCCAAAATTTTTACTTGATAAGTTTACAATTTGTGATATGTCAATTGATCTTTGTTTTGAAGATATATTCTAGAATGATATCTGAAATACGAGGAGATGAGCAATGGAAAAAATCATGATCTGAGAGGATATACTTAGGGAAGGTACAATTGGAAAGAAAAACAAGGTATTCTCATCTCTTGAATACCAGGTACGTATGTAAATTTCGAGGGCGAAATTTCATAAGGAGGGGAGATTGTAAGACTCCGAATTTTATGAAATGAAAGTATTCTATTTTGTTATAATTATTATTTTATTTCGTAAATGGTTAAATTGATAAAAATTTAAAGTTAAGGGTGATATGTGAATATTTTTGCAAAGTAGCACACTGTATTGATTATTGATACTTACGTAATAAGTCACTCAGTTATACTCAATTATTGTTATAGTAATTGTTGCATCATATCTCTCATATTATTGATTCAATTATTGTCACAGTATCATCTGTATAATATCTTATATTATTAAATCAATTATTGAGACGGCAAAGTTATTCATATTATTATTTGTAATATTGACAATGTCTAGAAGTTTTGTCAAGGAGAGGTTTGGTCACCTAATTGCGGCATAATAAGGAGAAATCTTATCGGAAATCCTCCTCTTTCACGGAGCGACACACGGTTGTTAAATATTGTGAATTATAATATTAATGATGAATAAGTTCGTGTTGATTAAAGATGAATTTTATAGTTCCATTGTGTTGGAATTATTTGTGTTAGTGGAAATCGACATTTATTTCGATAATAATTGATGTCTGGAGGTTATATTGTTTAATCGGGTATTCGGGGCACTTTTTCGTGTCGGAGTACTATTTACGAGTTACTATTCATGAGTTACTATTCACGGGGTATTATTCACGCGTAAAATATATTTCTTTCCGGTCCAAATCATTTTTTGGGTACAATATTATTCCATGAGGAGATGTGATAATTTTTAGAATAGTTGGTTGAAGATATAATAGTAAATCAATATGGATGCGTTGGTGGAAAGTTATAATCATAAATCAATATGGATCGTTGGTTTAAAGTTTTAATAGTAAATCAGTATGGACCGTTGCTTTAAGTTTTAATAGTAAACCAATATGGACCGTCAGTTTAAAAGTAAATCAATCTGGACCGTTCATGAATTAGTTACTATTCAGTCCATTCTCCTATAAATAGAAGCTCATTCCTTCATTATTTCTTACAATTCTTTGAAACTCTAGAGAGAAAGAAAGAAAAGAAAGTGATACGCTACTTCATTACTCCAATATCCGAGTTTCTTCTAAGGTAAGGTATTATTTGGAGATTATTTCTTTCTTATTCATGAAGAGAACTTTTGTTATTCCATTCTTTATTATTCTATTGGAATAAACTATTGTATATCATACATAGTGAAATTCTACATTATTCCATTCTTGGTGAAATAACTTTCATGCATCATTATTCCATTCTTAGTGATTGTTATTAGAATCTTATTATACATTGGAATAACTTTGTAATCTCCGTATACATGGTGAAATTCTTCTAATATTCGTTCTTTATTATTACAGCGGAATATCACATACGTGCGTTCTGTGGGACTGGTTCCATTATTTATTATTCTATCGAGAATATCACATGCATGCGTTTACGTGGGACTGGTTCCATTATTTATTATTTGTTAAGAATAACATACGCATGTCGGTACATGCATGCATGGTGAATTCTTACATTATTCCATTCTTTATTATTACATTGGAATAACACATACATATGGATTATCACATGCATGGTGAATGATCCTTTGTATTCATTTCTTATTAAATTGTGGAAATGATCTGTTTACGTGAATTATGATGAAAGTCATAATAAAAGCATTGGACTGATGAAAATCATGGGTATATGTAGTATTAGTAAGTGTTATGATGAGTTATGTTGGTTATTATGTGAAAACATGAAAGTTTCTTAGAAATCACAAAGGGTTGAAAATCAAATTTTAATAAAAATGGAGTATGAAATTCAATTGACCATATCTCCTATTATATTTTGCGTTTTGAGTGTGGTCAAGTTCAAGAGTTAGATCTATGAGTTTTCTAACTTATCCAAGTGGAATCACTGGAAAAAGTGTTGTAGATTTTCGTGTGGACTGATTTTAGCAAAGGAGTCAAAAACTACAAATTACCAAAAAGGCTACTGCCCAGAAGTTTAAAAGGGAATTTTCGGCAACTTAGCTTGTGAAATAAATTCCGACCTTTTGAGACATGAAAATATATGGTATAAAGTATCTCCTATCCAAAAATGAGCTCATTCCGACTTAAAATAAGCAAGTTATGACTATTTCAATATTTAGATTTTTTCGATGAAAAATACTATAACCGGAGTTCTATAACTCCGATGACCATGAAATTTAAACTGGAAGTTCACGTTAACATGTTTAAGATCCTGCCAAGATTTGGGAATTTCTTGAGTTAAACTTGAGGTAGCTAACTTCTTAAGGAATTAATTAGAAATTGATTTTTGAAAAATAGTAAATGAGTTTTAAAAATTCTGAGAAAAATATATGTTCAATATGGGACTATATTCTGCTAAATCCCAGAAAAGAAATATTTTTGAGAATGATTTGGTATTTTTCATGAAAATAATCTAGTTATGAGTAAATGAGTTAAATATGTTATGTGAAGTAACAAAATTGGAAAATAAGATTTTGAGGCTTGGGAATCCTATATAGGGTATATGCAGATTTTTGATAAGGGATTTGATCATTGGTGATGAAATCTGATGAGTGGCATTTATGAATGATTAAATGCATTATTTGGTAGAGTGTAAATAATTAAAATAAATTATTTATAAGTTTAAGAAGTGATTTAAATATTGTTATAATATTAACAATATTAGATTATGAGTTTATTAAGTGATTGATAATATTTGGATAAATTAAAGTCTTTAATATTTATCCTTGTTTTCGTTTGATTAATGCTTATATCATTGTCATCATTCTCATGCTTATATTGTGATGAAAGTCATATGTGGCTTACGTGCATGGATGGACTTGGTATGATTACGACCATGAATTATTCGGTATAATCATGGCCGTAATGTGACGAATGATGTGGTAAAAGTCCTCATTGGCCTGTAGTGCATTGATGGACAATTATTGGTATGATTATAATCAGGGATTATTCGGTATAATCATGACCATTGATGATTATATGAATATCCTTGGTCGTAGTGCAGGGATGATTCGATGATGTGAATTATTTATTAAGCTGGGTCTCAGTGATAAAATATTAATTATACACTTTTAATTCGTAAAAGATAGTAGATATCATGCTCTACTTGACTCTTCTAAAATACAGTTGTATGTCTTTGCCCTGTAGTGCAAAGATGAATTGTTAATGAATATCTTTGGTCGTAGTGTAAAGATGAATTTATTAGTATGATTATGAACAAGAATTGTGATTTGGTATAACCATGATTTTTGATGTTTCAGGTGAAGATAGGTGATGAAAATTATCTTCGTCTTGGGTGCGAAGAGGAATTTAGAATCACAATTATGATTATGAGTTATTCATATGATTATAGACAGGAATTGTTGATTGATGTTACAGGAATAAAACATTATTGGTGGACTTTTAACATGGAGAAGATAATAGACCTGATGGTCTATTTGACTCTTCTAATGGATTGCTCGTTCCGCTGCAACTATGGTTGAAAAGTTTTATCATCTACCATATGTTCTAAATCTCTGATTTATTATTGATGAAAGCTATTGATAATTTAATTATCTTTAGTCATGATATTCTTCTTTGGGCTAGTTGTGCTCACCCTTTTGCTTCACAATTCCTTTCGGGTAATAAAAGTGTAAATTTGGGTTGGAAGCGGGGTATTAAGAGGATTAGAGCGGTGATCTATAAATTTGTTGAGGTTCTCCCTAAATAGTATGAAAATAATTTTGTTGAGAACTTTAGATAAGTTTGTCATATTTTATACGTCATTTGATATTTAATTTTGGTGAACCGAATAGGGTGAGGTGAACCCAACTTTGGAAGGGTGTTTTGCCACTATTATATAAGATGTCTAATGACATACAACCTCGTGTTATCATAAGACATGGTTGTGCACATCCACTTACTGAGTATATCTACGAGCACTACCTATATGATCTTGGAGTTTATTTGAAATATAATTTTCACTTGGAGACTACGGAGATAGTTATATGTCAGGAAAATACTCACCATTGGAAAGAAGATGATAGTAATCTTCTTTTTTTTCTTTGGGGACTTTTGGGTCAACCAAGGATAATTCTGTGGACATATGATATCTATCATAACCTAGACGCATGGCCTCCCATGTATGAAGGTTTCCTTGAATACTTCCCAAAGATTTTAATTTCTAAAACAGTTTTTGACTGTACTTTTATGTAAAATACCATTGTAAGGTTGTGGTCGAGGCACCATGAGAGTTACATACATTTGTATTAAAACTCACAGCTTATCTGTTGTCGTACTCTGCACAACAGTTCAACAGTTGTATAAATGAAGTTTGTATTTAATTTTTATAGTGTGATATCTGGCGACTCAAGATGGGTGATGTATACCTATTTTGGGGGCGTCACAGAAGTCCTACCACAAAATATATTGTGATATGCTCCTACTTCCATTCTGGTATTTCCAACGGTTGAAGTAACCCGCTTGGTCGTTGATGTTCAGCTTTCACCTTCTGGCACATCAAGCATTTTGCAATGCATTCTGCAACGTCTCTTTTCATATTCGGCCACCAAAAATGTCACCGCAAATCTTGATACATCTTTGTACTTCCTGAATGAATCGAATATTTTGTGTTGTGTGCTTCTGTCAAAATTTCGTCTTTAAGCTCCGACACTGCTGGAACCCAAATTCTTTCTTCGAACCGTAGTAGTCCTTCGGTATTGATCTTGTATTTTACATCACTACCCTCAACCACTTTTTCTTTGATCGTATCTTTTAATTGAGCATTCTTCACTTTGTCCACCAAAGTTGGACTAGCATCCATATGAAATAGTCGTTCATCAGATTCCTTTGGAAATTTGATTTCCAACTCTAGCTTCGTCATTGCTGAAATAAGCTCTTCCTGAGTAGTTATCAGCATCAACTTCTCCCGACCTTTCCTGCTAAAAGCATCTTTAACCACATTCGCTTTTCCCGGATGATAAAAGATCTCACAATCGTAATCCTTTATCAATTCCATCCATCTCCTTTGACGTATATTCGAGGTCATACGTGGTGAAAATATACTTGAGACTTTTATAGTGCAGTGTAGATTTCATATTTCTCACGAGAGATAGTGTCTCCATATTTTGAGAGCAAATACTACTGCAACCAATTCCAAATCATGAGTCGGATAACCTTTTTCATAATCCTTCAGTTGTCTTGATGCATACGCAATAACTTTTCCGTTCTGCATAAGAACACATCCCAACCCTTTATTTGAGGCATCACTATACACCACAAAATTTCCTGTGCTATCTGGTAATGACAACACAGGCGCCGTGCTTAATTTCTTCTTTAAGTCCTGGAAACTTTCTTCACACTTCTCCGTCCAAACAAATTTCACAGTTTTCCTTGCCAAATTTGTTAATGGAGTGGCTATCTTAGAAAAATCTTGAATAAATTGTCTGTAATAACCAGCCAGTCCCAAGAAACTCCTCACTTCCGACGGTGTTCTTTGTTGTTCCCAATTGATTACAGCTTCTACTTTTGATGGATCCACGGAAATCCCATCTTTGTCAATCACGTGCCCAAGAAATTGCACATGATCTAGCCAAAATTCGCACTAAGAGAATTTCGCGTACAACTTTCCTTTCTTAGTGTTTCCAATGTCAAACGTAAGTGTTCCACGTGTTCTTCTTGAGTTTTGGAATACACCAGAATGTCGTCGATGAATACTACTACAAACTTGTCTAAGAATGGTTTAAACACCCTATTCATCAAATCCATGAATGCAACAGGTGCATTGGTTAAACCAAAAGACATCACCAGAAACTCGTAATGTCCATACCGAGTTCTGAATGTCGTTCGTGGTATATCCTCCTTCCTCACTTTCAACTAGTGATACCCACTTCTCAAATCTATTTTCAAAAAGTATTTAGCACCCTTCAACTGATCAAACAAGTCATCTATTCTTGGTAATGGATATTTGTTTTTAATAGTGACTTTGTTTAATTCTCTATAATCAATGCAAAGGCGCATTGACCCATCCTTCTTCTTCACGAATAACACTGGCGCTCCCCATGGTGATATGCTTGGTTGAATATACTTCTTGTCTAACAATTCCTGCAAATGTACCATCAGTTCCTTCATTTCTACTGGAACCATTCTGTACGGGGCCTTTGATATCGGTGCTGTCCCCGGCACTAAGTCGATCACGAACTCAATTTCTCTGTCAGGCGGAAGTCCTGGAAAATCCTCTGGAAACACATCCTCAAATTCCCTCACCACTGGTATCTCTTCCAGTTTCCCATTCTTCTTCTGAGTATCGACTATGTAAGCTAAATAGCCCACACAACCTTGACTCAACAATTTCTTGCCCTGCATAATCGTCAGACATTTCATTTGTCTAGGCGACTTGCTACCATAAAATACTACCTTTGACGGGGTCATAAGGTTGACACACTTCTTTTGGCAATCAATTACCGCTCCATATTTGAAAAGCCAATCCATTCCTAAAATAACATCAAACTCTCCCAGTCTAATCGGAATCAGATCTACCATCAAGATATTCTCCTTAATATTCACCCTACAGTTCTTGTATACGAATCTAACAGGGATTATCTCTTTATTCGCAATTTCTATGTTCAAAGGGAAATTCAGTTCTTCTCTAGGCAATTCTAACCTCTTAGCAAATTCATCAGAGATAAACAAGCACGTAATTTTGAATCAAAAAATACATAAGCATCAATATCATTGATTGGGATAATACGAAACCACATCTTTTGATTGCACAAACATCTTGCGCATATCATGTTGAAGGTTCTAAATTTGTGGGTTTATTTGATGCTGTATCTCCATTGTTACCTCCATTGCTTCTGGTTGTCACTCCATCCTTCTTCTTAGGGCATTCACGAGCAAAATGATCCTTAGCTCCGCACGTGAAGCACACGTTCTTCTTAGCTTGAGTGCAATTTGGGGCGATGTGACCTTCCTGGCCACAATTGAAGCATACTCATTTTCCCATCAAGCACGCACCCTTATGAAACTTCTCGCATGTAGCACATGCTTCAAACTTCTTATTTTGCTGGTTACCCTGCTGGTTTCCAGCACCTATGTTTCCATTCCACTTCCTCTTCAAGTTATTGTTGTTGTTGTTGTTGTTGTTGTTGTTTCCACCACTACCTCCTCCATTCTTGATTTCCACCTCATTCTTCTTCTTCTTCTTCTTCTTCTTCTTCTTCTTCTTCTTCTGTTCTTGATTGAACTTTGTCACTGCATCGCCTCCACCTTTAGCGAGTATTGCTTTCTCCATCACTGCTGCGAAAGTCTTCAACTGGAACAGGGAAACCCTACTGTACAACCAGGGAAACCCTACTGTACACCCTTATAAGGCGCGAACCTCACCAACTCGTTGAATTTAGCGGCATACTTAGATACCGTCATCGTTCCCTGCTTCAGTTCCAGAAACTGCACTTCCAGCTGACCCTTCGAAACTCTCTGGAAAATAGGTCTCGAAGAATATCTCCTTAAACCTATCCCAGGTCATTATCCCTGGTCCTTCTCGAGTTTTATTGGCCTGCCACCAATAACTAGCCTCTGCTTTCAACATGAATGTTGCAAAAGCAGTCTTCTGATCATCCCCTACCCTAGCAACATCGAACACCTTTTCTATCTCCATAATCCAAGTCTCGTGCCTCATTTGGATTCATCGACCACGATATTGTGTGGTCCAACCGCCTTGAATTCCTTAAATGTTGTTTCTTGGTTCTGTGGTTGATTCTGCAATGCTCCTGTCAGTAATGTCACTAATTGTTGAACGGGGTTAGCATCAATATTGTCATTATTGTTGGTTCCTTCGGAGGTTCTTTGTCGTGGTGGTTGACGTCTGGGAGTCATTTTCTGTTTAAAAATACACTCATTAGGTTCTTATTCAACTCTTTTAAGTAATTTCTACTTAACTTGCCTCCACAAAAGGAATAACCACATAATCACGTAACACTTTGAATAAAATAACAACTTTTATTTATTCATAACCTCTTTGAAAACATAAAACAATAGCATCACTGCTATTTACATTACTTTCCTGAACTACAAAGTTTCTGGACAACATCATCATCATATCCCATATGTTACATAACACTCGGGATTTACAATTTTTTTATCATTTATTAATCGCATAACAACTATGATGTTCTACTAAGATACTGCTTAGCCTTACTACGCTCTTCCTCCATGATCCGAAATAATGTTCTGCGATCTAACACGTACGATGTCATCGTCTCGAACTGAATCGGATAACTCATGACCCGATCTTGAGCTCGATTAACTACGGTGTTGAATACTCTATTCATCTCTTCCATCTTCATTCTCTTTGCATGCGTCTTTTTTCGCTATCATTTCATTGAAACATTTCCTCATATGCGTCCTCGGTTCTTGCCCTCTTCGTAGCTTCTTCCCTTAGCTTATTCTTCAATTTAGCGACCTACTCGATCAGTTGTTCTTTTTCTCCTTCAGTCTGTTCTAGCTTCTCCTCGACATTAGTCAGTCGTTCCTCACGATCCTGGATCTCATTGTAATCAAAACATTCATATCTAACTACCCAATCATAATATAATTGAATAATAAAACATGCCCATACAAGATTACTTTAATAAAAACATTATCTCCCAGGTTCTCTAACCTTTAATACAATCATTCAAGTGCAGAAATAAAATTATTACATCACATCATTAATAAAAGTCTATCATCATAACGATAAAACAAAATTACAAGTCTTCATCACTTGTACATTTTTCCTTTTCCTTTGCTAGTTGTAGGTTTATCTACCTTTTCAACCATAGCTGCAATAAATGTATAAATATGCAAGAGTGAGCAAACAAAGCTCACTTGAGATAAGAATAAATATCTTTACATCATTTGTCAAATAATAGGATCAATAGAACTGAATGATATGTTCTATTATTATTTCAACATTTGCCAATTCATAGGCTCAATAGAAATGAATGATTTGTTCTATTAACATTCTTAAATATACTACTGAGGGTCAAATGACCATGAACCATATCCACAGTTATAAGTAATCTTTCAACTTTAACTTTAACAGTCATATGACTATAAGGACTCCACGTACTTAGGGGGATAAATCCTTCATACAATGTATTGTGCACAACTATTTCAATGCTAAGCGTAAACCCCTAAACATGGGGTTGTTCATCTCAGTATTTAGAGTACAAGTCCGCACCAAAGAAATTTTGGTTTGGATAAGCTTTCAAGGGTAATTGAAGTTTAATGATCATCAACTAGGGAACTATTTGAATCAACAATGCTTGATAACACAATAGTTGTTTAATAACAACGTGACTTAGAACAATTGAGAATCATAGGTGAACTGACTATATTCTAGACTTATGCTTGAAATAACTAGAGAGCATAAGTATTGATCAAAATAAAGAAATGGTAAACCTTGGCTTGAACAATAATAAGCTAGGTCTATAATCTTGTCAAATTAGAATTTTAGTTATTGGCATGCATTAGTTGATAGCAAGCTGGAAACAATGCTTACTCCACATGGTAATAAGATATACAAAGTGATTGAACCATTCGACACAAGGAATTAAGGTTCAAGAAACATTTATTATAAAATAATAAACTAAAGAAACTTGTTTAACTATGAACAAGTTAGAGTAAGTCAAAATGATTAGAATTCCAATAATTCAGAATTTAAAACATGCTCAATGTAATAAATGAGATTTTTGAAACATGCATCATCATAAATAACTAGATACAAGAGACTTGCTCAATCAAAAGAATAAAGTTACACAATGTAATAATAGAACTAACTCAACGAAAGTGTAGAGTTAGAAAACTTGCCTCGAGCGTAAGCTAAAATATTAAACTCACGTTCACCTATACACAGTATTAAAACCATAACATCCATTAGACATACTAATATTCATAATATGTTCATTACCATTCACATTTCAGAAACTCTAAGTGTTTTACTTCACAACACTTGTCTAACTTTCATTATGTATACTAAATCACCACATAACACGTTCTTGATTTACTAATCATTTTTACAATATTGAACTTACTAACCATAACTCACTATGTTATGTTAACCTTAACATTACACATTTAACATGCTAACACAATTTCAGACCATGTTATGACACTTTCCCAAATCTGCAGAAATAGCAGAAGTCAAAATCTCAAACCGTAGTATATAAGCAATTGCCGCATACAAAAGCTTGGGGCCAAACGCAATTTGCGCCTTTTACGCTTGGCGCCGGTAGCAATTTATTGCTTTGGTGTTAGAACAGAACGACGATACACGGCATGAGCGATGGTGACTTTAGCCCAACAAGCATAAATTTCACCCAATAGACAGTAATATCAATATGTAAAATAAATATACAATTATCATAAACATGATTGTTCACATTTACAACCAATTAGAACAATTTAACACTAACTAAAACTATTTTAATTTCTCAAAACTCATGTTTTTCACATAAAACTCCAATTTTTGATATTCATCCCAAAAATCATCATTGTGAATTCATTATTTGTCCAAATCATCTCATTCCAGTTACGTTATGTTCTTATCTCAATGAACTAACACATACAAGCTTCAATTTACAGTTTCACATACTAATTGGCCACTAAAATTATTACTTACATAGCCACACATGAAAACATATATACACTGACATTATTTCTACTACTATCAAACGAATTTAGCATACAACTGTTGTTTAAACATAATCTCTAATCACTATATACTCATATAATCACAAGTACCCAATTATCTAACAATAATTTGAAGAGATGAAATTTCTGAACATGAAATTTTTTTAGTGAAACACATATACATATACATACTCATATGTTTTTCTTTGTAAAAATCAATTTCCTTCGAAATTCATATAATCACATACACGTTTCATCATACGATCATCTATATGTATATATATATATATATATATATATATATATATATATATATATATATATATATATATATATATATATATATGCTATTACAACTTCATAATTTCATGCTCAACTATTAAATATGAATTTCAGAACTTATACCATAAAATATAGTGAATTTCAAGAACAACGAGACTAAGGAAATATACTATAAAACATATATGTGAAGATTATAGAACATACCTTCTAATTGCTCAGAAATCCTTGCTAAACACAGAAATTGTTGTGAAAATCCTAGGTTTCTCTCAAATTCTCTCTCAAGTCTCTGTATGTTCTTGGCAATTGGCCAAAACTCAACACTCAACTGAAAACTTTAAGCGTAAAACAAATATAAAACTGATATGGCCTTAATTCACCTATTAAGTATATCACTTAATACATATAACGTATATATTATAATTATATTATACTTATTATTTTATATATTTTATTTATTTTTAAAAATCTAGAAATTCGAAAAGCCATAAGGCTTGTTTGGCAAAACCCTTTAAATATTAAAGAATTAATATATTAAGCTTTGTTTGGTAAAAACTAAATTAAACCCTTTTTAATTTATTTTAATAACTCCTTATAATATAGTTATTTGTCACACTTTATTTACTCAAACTTTCATATTTTAATTTAATTAACTCAAATCATGATTAATTAAATAAATCCTTCAATCACATAACCTTAATACAAATAACTAATCATTTAAATTAAAATATCAATATTATAATAATTTCCTTAATTCATCAATTATTTATTTAACAAACAAATAATTAACCAAATAAAATTAAATCCATTAAAAAATATTTATTCAACGAAAAAATACATCCATTAAATATTTATATAAATCAATAAATATTTAACATTACATTTAAAATTCTGGAATGTTACAAATGTAATGGGTTAGTGTTGGATATGGAAATTCAAATAAATAATATGTGATTATAATTATAAATTAAAGTGTTTATTAAAATAAATTAAAAAGGATTTAAATTAGGTTTTGCCAAACAAGGCTTAAGTATTTTAATTCTTTAAAAATTTGAATGGTTTGCCAGACAAGCCTTATGGCTTTTGATATTTCTGATTTTTGAAATTTAAATTTAATAATATAAATAAAATAAATTAGAATAATAAATATAATGTATACGTTATTTTGATAACTGATGATGGCTATTAAGGCCATATCAATTTTGTGTTTTGATATTACGCATGCTGGCTATCAGTTTGTTTTAGTTTTACACATACTAGTTGCTGGGTTTTGAGAGAGTTCAGAGAGCTTGTTAGAAGTTAGCAGAGAAAATTGAGAGAGTTACGAGTTTTCACAGCAAATTCAAGTGATTAGCAGCGATTGTCTTTGTAATTGAAGGTATGTTTTACAACTTTGATATTATAAGCGTATATATGAATATTATGACAATAATTTTCATACTCCGTGAATTTTATGTGTTTAGAATTGATGTTCTTGAATTAGTTATGATGATTGCATGTGTCTATGATGATTAGATATTATGTTTAAACAATAATCGCATGCTAATTTCGGATATTAGTAGAAATTTTGTCAGTATGTATATGTTTTCATATGTAACTATGTAAGTATCAATTTTAATGGCCAATTTGTATGTGAAAGTATAAATTGAAGCTTGTAGATGTTAGTTCATTGAGATACGAACATAATGTAATTTGAATGAGATGATTTTATCATGTAATGAATTTACAGTGATAATTTTTGGGATGAATATCAAAAATGGAGTTTTATATGAAAAACATGAAAATTGAGAAATTAAAATAGTTTTAATTCTTTGTTAAATTGTGCTAAGTGGTTGAATAGGTTAGCAATCATATCATGATAGTTGTATATTTATTTTATGTGTTATTATCTTTGTTTGATGGGTGAAATTCGTGTTAGTTGGCTTAAGAAAAGTGCCAAAGCTACTGTTACGGCAAAAGCTGAGTTCTGTCTAAAATCGTGCATGGTCATATGACCTTTAAGATAGTAGCTTGCAAGACATTCTTAATCTTGGTATTGTGCATCGATATAAAAGCATGGTGGCCTTGCCCAGGTGCCCATTTTCGAATTCTTGAAGTGCGCTTGTTTTGTAGACTTTGGTCGTTCTTTGTAGCTTAGCCTAAGGTCATGGTGATGTAAGAATCATGTAACAACAAGGTTAAATAGAGTCTTGTGATGTGGATTATGAATTCAAAATTGTAAAAATGGTTAGCAAATTGAGAACGCATTATGCGATAATTATGTATACAAAATGAATGTTAGGCAAGTGTTGTGTAGTAAACACTTGGAATTTTTGAAAATGTAAATGGTAAAGAAAGACTTGTGCTTAAATGGTAAGTTTAGCTAGAAATGTACATGTTTTGGTATGTTAGCATATCTAATAGATACTGTGGTTCTAAACCAATGTGTAGGTGAACGTGAGTTTAATATTACAGCTTACGCTTGAGGCAAGTTTCTAAACCCTATCTTTTTACTTTGAGAAAGTTTCTAACTCTACACTTTCGTTGAGTTAGTCCTATTACAATATTGTGTAACTTTATTCTTTTGATTGAGCAAGCTTATTATCTTAACTATTATTGAATAAGTCAGTTGTTCCTAAAATTCATTCGAGCAAACTTTAACTCTAATGTTATTTGAAATTCTCATTTGATTGATTCATTCTAACTTGTTTATAGTTAAGAAAGTTTCATAAGTTCTATTATTGTATAATGAACGCATATTTTGAACTCTCATTTCTATTATTGAACTATTTTAATTCTTTGCATGAGTTAATACCATGTTAGGCAAGTTTTTAGTTTCCAGCTTGCTATCAGTTAATGTACATTCTGAACCTTAACGTATTTATTATTTAAGCAAAGGTTTACCATTTATTTATTTTGTTGCATACTTATACTCTATTGTCATTTCAAGCATGAGTTTAATATGTATAATCAGTGCATTTATGATTCTCAATTATTCTATGTCATGTTGTTATCAAAACATCTGTTGTGATTATCAAACACTATTGATTCAACTAGTCCTCTCGTTGATGTTCGTTAAACTTCAAATTACCCTTGAAAGCTTATCCAAACCAAACTTTCTTTGGTGCGGACTTGTACTCTAAATACTGAGATGAACAACCCTATCATTATTAGGGGATAATTTACGCTTAGCGTTAAAATGTTTATGCACAATACATTGTACGAATGGCTGATCCCCCTAAGTATGGGGAGTCCTTATAGTCTAATAACTGTTAAAGTTGGAGTTGAAAGATTACTCGCAACTGTGGACATAGTTCATGGTCTTATGACCATCAGTTAGATATATTCCATATTTTGGATTCCAGTTTCTGATTATCATCATTAAAGTACTATTCAGTTTGTTGAGCCTAAGGTTGGCAGTTATTATTATTATTCTCCTGTTGATTCATTGTTATACCCAGTGGGCAATTGTTTTGCTCACTCTTGCATATTTATATACTCATTGCAGCTATAGTTGAGAAGGTAGATGAGCCTTCAACTAGCAAAGGAAATGGAAAAATGTACAAGTGATGCTGATTTGTACTTTTATTTATTATGATGATCTTAGTCTTTTTAATAATGATGTAATGTAATAAATTTTATTTCCGCACTTGAATGATGTTTAAAGGTTAGATAACCTGGGATTATTTTGAATTTATTAATGTAACCCTATTTAAGGAAAGGATTTATGATTTAAATAGTACTTATTTGGGTAGATAGTATGAATGTATGGATAGTGAGCACCAAATCTTGTGGGAATGAAGTACCTAGATTTGGGGGTGTCATAGGTTGATATCAAAGCTTTAGGTTATGAACCTTAGGTGGGAAAAAGCCTTAGGAAGTAACCTTTGAAATGATAGTGATGATAAACTCTTATCGAGTTTTAAGGAAGAAGTAATAAAATACTTATGTGCTTATGTGATTACAACTTATGTGCTCGTGAGTATCCAATAGTAATGATTAGTAATTAAAACTTAAACTTTGGTTGGCAGGATGACTATTATAGGAGGATCCAGTCAGGCTAGAGAGGAGGAGCCTCGAGATATTCAGGTAGTTTGGGAACAACTACTGCCACGGGAAACAGTTCCGTCAATCACAGTAGTTGAGCAGGAGAGGGTACCTGATGAGGATGATGAGATAGAGACGGACGAGGAGGATCCCGTGGAGGCAATGACGATCGGGGATGAGGAGGACGAGGAGGAAGAGCTTCCACTTAATTCGATGGTATTTGCCATGTATGTATGGCAGAGGTGTATGACTACAATGTAGAACTTCAAGACACCGTCAAGGAGTTACAAGAGATAGTAGCTGAACAACAGACCTCGATGGCACAGAAAGACGATGAGATCCAAGATCGAGAAGAACGACTGAACAACGTTGAAGAGAAGCTGGTCCACACTGAAGGAGAGAATGAGCGAATGATAGCAGAGATTGCAGAGTTGAAGGACAAGTTGAAAGAAGAATCTACAAAAAGGGTGTGACGCCCCCAAATCCGGGTATCTTCCAACCCGACAAATGGTGCTACACGGTGCTACAGTTCACATAAACATTCAATTGAAATGCCTCAAAAGAACGGATATGTCTTATATATATATATATATATCAAAAGAATATTTATATTCCCCAGGTTCTTTACAACCGATACATTGTCTTTGTCATAAATATCAATATTATTCCGTACAAAACCTATACTATTACAAAAGTAATCTACGGGTTCGCCTTCGCCTTCCCTTTATCCTTCTTAGGATCCATCGATTAAGATTCATCTTTATTTGCATTCATATGGTTCAAGCAAGAATGAGCCTAACTAGCTCATCAAGTACAACAATTCTAGGAAAATAGCATTCTTGAAACATAGGAATCGTATATCTTCAATAACTGAATTATAGTTACGAAGTACTATCGATAATTCAAAATAGCACTTCTTTTCATTTAAAACTTTTTACAACAACAACATTCAGTAAAACATCAATTCCGGTTCAAGACCGTAAGTATTTCATAAGTACTTTGAAAAGGACATCCCGGCGTGAAGTCAAGTAAGTCAGGTTATAGCTTACGAAAAGCACGTCTCAGGTGATCGACTATAGTACTATGTTGATCAACACTACATTCATTAAACGTGTATGCGTTTAAGTTGTGGCAACCTCACGTGCTTGTCGTTTGATGACAAAACCATTTGAGCATACACAATCTACTTTTGAAAACCACAACAATATTAGTTTGGTAAATTCTTATCAACACTTGATAAAATAACATAGCATACGTTTAGCCGAAAGGATTGGCTTTGACATTCCTCAAATACTAACTCATACGAAGAATACATGAATCACAAAGACTTGTCCAGATCGAACTGGAACAAGGGTTAGAGTACTTGCCTTTAGCATCTGCTACAATTTATAACACGTGCACTTTACATCTTTAAGGTCTCTACATTAGATGATAGGATAACATAGAACATTAGGTCATGAATGATCACACATGGTTCCTAAAGAATCTTACCCTACTTCTCAACCTAAATACGTATTAGATCTATTATTATCGGTTCCGGCTTTCTGTACGATCATTCTTTCATTCATTTGCAATTGATTTAACTAAACCCTAAGTGTTCATACTTAAGGCTTAATAATGTCTTAACAATATTTCATTATAATCCTTATCCAATTGCTTATAAATTACTAACCATGTTCTATATGTAAACATTCATTATTGTCTTGGTCTTGAGGCTGGCGCTGCGATGCCGGCTTTTACACTTGGTGCCGCACTGCGGCGTCACCTATTGTTGCCTAGAACCCGGACTCGGCGCTGCGGTGTGAGTCTCAGTGTTAATGGTCGCGCTGCGGCGCCACTCTCCAGAAGGTTATGGCTTTGCTAGGCCAAGCTTGGCACTGCGGCGCGGGCTAAATGGCCTTGGGCTAGCGCCGCGGCGTCAACCCTGTGCACTAGAAAATTTCCACAGACTTTTTATTTTGTGAGATTCCCGGACTCGTAACTTCTTCGTTATAAGTCCGAATTGGTTCGTTCAAGAGCCTACGGGTCACAAATCACGTACTCTATGCGTTCATGCAAGAATTTTATCTATTTTACTTTGTTTGCTAAAATTTCACCTATTAGTCCATTTTTAACGAAAATGATAAACGTTCGTGAACGTTCAACGCTCGTTTCTTCGTTCTAAGTCGGAATCCGGTCATTTTTGAGTTCGCAACTCTATAATGCCAAATATGACTTGTCTACATCAAAAACCAACGTTTCCAACATCAAACACAAAATACAACTTCCATTCCGAGAATTTCACGAATTCGACGATTATCGTCCAATCGTGTGAATTCCGGCGAAACCTTATTACTCATCATTCTAGGTGAATTTCAATCAACATGTAAACATTACAAGTTACTTATTACACCAACTTATTATTAAGGTAGGTTTTGACTTATTCTCATAAGTCAATGACTTATTTCATTTATTAACTACCATTCTCATGTTTATGAAAACAAAGGCAATTCTTCATAAGTTTATTAACTTATTTAAGTTCAAGTTGCTTATTTAACTTATTCGGCTTAAGTCCATTGCTTATCAACTTCTCCTATGTTCTTAGCATCTAAGTTCATTAGATTACACTTCTCTTATCCTCCTAATATGATAGAGATAAAGAAGACAAGATCATTTACCTTTGATGAACTAGTACTTTTTCTTTGAAAATCTAGCAAAGGTTGAGATGGCTTATAAGTGCTTAATGGCTCTAACAATTAAGTTGTTTGTCTTGAGAGGAGTTGGATGAAATTTGAACAACCAATTTATGAAATGAAGCTTGGTATTTATAGGCAACTCAAAGTGAGGGCACTATGGACATTTAGGCCATCCCACCTCCTTAGTTAACCTCCTCAACTTCCACCTCCTTACTATTCATAACCTAGAAACCAAGTAACTTGCTAGCCACAACACTTGCTCATCACATAATTTGTTTACCCATCAAGTCTACCCACTTACACTTGGATTGCTCCATGGATCATGTCCAACTCATTGGGCTTGCTAATTAATATAGCTAATTCCTTATTGGGCTTATGCTACAATAATTTGGACTCATGACATATCAAACACTTGGGCTTGAGTATCACTTACTAATTGGACTTCTACCATTAAGCTAATAATCCTACAAGTCCATTACCTTTAATTAAACAACTTAACATAAATACCTCATGTATAATGCTCGTAGGCTAGCTCGTATACTATTCGTAATATACGTTATTTCATTCTCCAACAATAGTAAAATACGTTATATTATACTCACGTTCATTACCTCGTATAATGCATACGCATCATACGATTACAACTTTCTTTCATTAACGCTTAATAAACCTAACGTTCCCAAATTAAGTCCGCATGTGAATTATTGCGTTTTCCATACTTAGATTATTATTACATAATCCATCTCGTCTCGATATTCTAACATTACGTATTTCTCAGAAGTTCAAAAATAATTCCCGAGCGATAATCGGTGAATAGTATTTTTTGTAAACTTTCTCGAAAAACATTTATTTTTGTCTTGGAAATTCAAACACTTTAATTCATTCACGTGGTTCAAATACTACGATCTTTCGACGTTTCTAGGTTATAAAATGACATACATCTTATCAACACATATAATAACAAGTAATATTATTTTATTCATTATTTAATTCTTTCAAATATTTTTACAAAGGATCCGAATTTCTCGGTCGTTACATTCTTCCCCCGTTATAAAGATTCTGTCCCCAGAATCTCGCCCTATCTTACTCAAATAAAAGAGGATAATTCTTTCTCATCTTTTCTTCAAGTTCCCACGTTGCTTCCTCTACATCGTGATTCTTCCATAACACCTTTACTGACGGTATTACCTTGTTTCGCAGAACTTGCTCTTTTCTATCGATGATCTGAATCAGCATCTCTTCATAAGTTAAATCTTTCTCGATTTGAATAGGCTCAAATTCTATCACGTGCTTGTAATCCGGTTTGTAAGGACGTAGCACTGAAACGTGAAATACATTATGTATTTGCTCTAGGTCTGGAGGTAACGCTACCCTATAAGCTACCTCACCTACCCGTTCTAATACCTCAAAAGGTCCTATGAACCTTGGGCTTAGTTTTCCCTTCTTTCCAAAGCGTATCTTTCCTTTCCAGGGAGATACCTTTAGAAATACGGACGAGCCTACCTCAAACTCTCTATTCTCTCGATGTAAGTCCGCATATTTCTTCTGTCTATCTTAAGCTGCGACGAGACGCATACGTATCAACTTCACCACTTCCATTGTTTCTTTCGCACCAATTACGGTCCTAGCATTGGCGTTCTCCCACTTCATCCCAATACAACGGCGTTCTGCATTTCCTTCCATACAAAGCTTCATACGGTGGCATACCTATACTTGCATGATAACTGTTGTTATACGCAAATTCTACTAATGGTAGATGATCATCCCAACTACCCTTGAAATCCATGACGCAAGATCTCAACATATCTTCTAACGTCTGAATTTTCCTCTCGCTCTGTCCATCGGTTTGTGGATGATATGCCGTACTCAACTTCAACTGCATCCCCAACTATTCTTGAAGACTTCTCCAAAAGTTTAACGTGACTCGTGGATCACGATCTGACATTATCGAAACAGGTGCTCCATGTCTGGAAATAATTTCCTTAACATAGAGTGCAACTAACTGATCTAAGTTATACTTAATTCGAATTGGCAAAAAGTGAGCTGACTTCGTCAATCGGTCCACTATTACCCAAATCGCATCATATCCCTTCTGAGTTGTTGGAATTCGCACCACAAAGTCCATCGTGATATGCTCCCACTTCCACTCCGGAATCTCCAATAACTGTAACAAGCCACTCGGTCGTTGATGTTCGCCTTTAACTCTTTGACAAGTCAAGCACCTACTCACATACTCGACTATTTCTCTCTTCATGTTCGGCTACCAAAAACTTTGCCGAAGGTCTTGATACATCTTAGTGCTACCAGGATGAATCGAGTACCTCGAACTATGAGCCTCTTGTATAACTTGCTCCTTTAATTCCGTCTCATTCGGAACCCAAATTCTTCCCTCAAATCTTAATAATCCCTCATTATCAAGACTAAACCTAATATCTTTTTCAGTGGTCAACTGCTTCTTTATCTGGTCACATTCATCAGTTTTGAGCTGTACCTCCTTAACTATCTCTACGATGGTAGACTGAATCTCCGTCGCAAAAAGTCTCTGCTCCACCTCACTTGGCAACTTTACCTCCAACTCCATTCTAGCCATCTCTGTTATTAACTCAGTTTGAGCTGTTAACATAGACAACTTCTCCCGACCCTTTCTACTTAAGGCGTCGACCACTACATTGGCTTTTCTAGGGTGATACAAGATTTCACAATTGTAATCCTTTATCAACTCCAACCACCTCCTCTATCTCATATTCAACTCCTTCTGTGTGAAGATATATTTTAGACTCTTATGGTCTGTGTATATCTCACACTTTTCCCCATAAAGATAATGTCGCCATATCTTTAAGGCAAACACCACCACGGCTAGTTCCAGATCATGAGTAGGGTAAACTTTCTCATAATCCTTTAACTGCCTAGATGCATACGCAATGACCTTGCCATGCTGCATGAGCACGCAACCCAGTCCTTTATGCGAAGCATCGCTATACACTACGAAATTTCCTGTGTCATCGGGTAATGACAAAACAGGCGCTTCACTCAACTTCTTCTTCAGTTCTTGAAAACTATCTTCGCATTTCTCACTCCATACGTACTTCATCGTCTTCCTCGTCAAGTTAGTCAGCAGAGTAGCTATCTTCAAAAAGTCCTGAATGAACCTCCGATAGTAACCCGCTAACCCTAAAAAACTCTGCACCTCAGTCGGCATTTTTGGTTGTTCCCAATTCATCACGGCCCACCTTCGCTAGATCTACTGAAATCCCCTTATAGTCAATAACATGACCTAAAAAATGTACCCTCTCTAACCAAAATTCACACTTAGTGAACTTCGCATATAACTTCTCCTTTCTTAATGTCTCCAACACTATTCTTAGGTGTTCAGCATGATCTTCTAGTGTCTTAGAATAGACTAGAATATCATCAATAAACACCACAATGAACTTGTCCATATATTCCTTGAACACTTTGTTCATCATGTCCATAAATACAGCAGGTGCATTAGTCAACCCAAATGACATCACTAGAAACTCGTAATGACCATACCGAGTCCTGAATGCTGTCTTTGGCACATCTTCATTCCTAACCTTCAGCTGATGATACCCCGTCCTTAAATCTATTTTGGAAAAACATTTTGCCCCCTTCAACTGATCAAACAGATCATCGATACTGGGCAACGAATACTTATTCTTTATCGTTAACTTGTTCAACTCTCGGTAGTTGATACAAAGTCTCAACGATCCGTCCTTCTTCTTGATAAACAACACCGTTTCTCCCCACGGCGAAACACTCGGTTGAATGTACTTCCTGTCCAACAATTCTTGCAGTTGTACCATCAATTCCTTCATCTCCACTGGCGCCATACGATACGGTGCCTTGGAAACTGGTGCCGCTCCTGGCACAATATCTATTATGAACTCGGTCTCCCTATCCGGTGGAAGACCCGGTAACTCACTTGGAAATACATCCATGAACTCACTCACTATAGGTATTTGTTTCATAGTCGCTCCCACTCTCTAGGTATCAACCACATGACACAAATAACCTACACACCCCTTCCTCAATAATTTCCTAGTTTGTGTCATGGTAAGACAACACGAACGTCCCGACGATTTATTCCCGTAAAATATTACATGAGATTGGTTTAATGTTTTAATATTTACGCATTTCTTTTGACAATCTATAATTGCCCCATGATTTATCAACCAATCCATTCCGAGAATTACATCGAATTCTCCTAACTTTATCGGTATCAGATCTACCGATAATTTACAACCTCGAATGTCTACGCAACAACTTCTATGAATATCTTCAACAGGAATTATCTCTTCGTTTGCTACCTTAATGTTCAAAGGTATAGGCAACGTTTCGGGAAGTAATCCTAGTCGTCTAGTAAAATCACATGCGATAAACGAACAAGTAGCACCCGAGTCAAACAGCACGTATGCATTTAAGTCGTTGATCGGAATAATACCTGCAACTACGTCCCCCGAAACCATCGCGTCTTGGACGGTCATATTAAAGGTACGGGCCATTGGCCTACCCGGCTGCGCTGGACCCCCAATAGTTAACTTACCACTATTGGTGCCCTTATTCCCGTCTGTCCCCTTCTTTGGGCAGTTCTTTGCCATGTGGTCCGTAGACCCACATACAAAGCACCCATGATTCTTCTTTGGGCTTGGACAGTTTGGCGCAATATGCCTCTCCTATCCGCAATTATAACACACGGCCATTCCTTTGAGACAGACTCCTAGGTTAGTCTTCCCACATGTTTTACAGGCCTCCATCCTCTTCTTAGGGTCTCCTTGTTTTATTCCGGTATTCCCCGAGCTAACTACCTTCCTTTTATACCCTTCGCCACTTCCGCTGGCACCTTCAACTTTCACTCCTCCATCCACCTTCCCCTTGCTTTTCTTGTCCTTATGGTATTGGCTCAACGCCTCGCTACCACCTTCTGCAATTATTGCCTTCTCTAAAATAACTCCAAAGGAAGTACTTTGGAACACAGAGATACGATTATAGAGCCAGGGTTTCAAGCCCTGCTCGAATCGTCGAGCTTTCCTCACCTCAGTATCCACTTTATGTGGAGCGAACCTTTCCAGTTCATTAAACTTGGTGGCATACTGGGGAACCATCATGTCCCCTTGTTTCAAATCTAAAAACCGCATATCCATCCTTCCCTACATACTCGTGGAAAAGTAGTTCTCGTAAAATATTTTCTTGAACCTCTCCCACGTTATAACATCGATTCCGGCCCTCGCCTGATTGGCCTCCCACCAAAAGTTGGTCTCTCCCTTCATCATGTAGGTTGCAAAGGCAACCTTTTGGGTCTCGTCAACATTTGCTATTACAAATGCCTTCTCAATCTCCCTAACCCATGTTTGGGCTTCGATAGGGTCCGTAGTTCCTTTGAACTCCGACGGACCCACACTCTTAAAGTCCTTGAATGTAGTAGCTCGTATTATACCAGGGTTTACGGGGATATTAGCCCCAGTTTGATTAAACGCTGCGGTTAAAAGGTTCAAAAATTCCTGCATGGGGTTAACTGGACCTCCCTCCGGTTGATTCGTGTTCGCACCTTGGGTACGTGGTACTCTTCTTGGCGGAATTTTGCTGTTACAATAAACACATATCGTTATTATGCATTTCCTGTCAGTTAGTTATTATTCCATATTAAACAATAACTTAAACATTCATTACTCAACATTTTTCAAAAAGAAAACTTATATTTATTCATTATAGTATAATACTACATCGGTTACATAACATTGAGTTAAGGATACATTACTTTCCCACTATTGCTTTTCAAAATTGGGAATTACAAAAGACTACCCTTGATTATACAAAGAGGGCTTTACGTCACTACTATATACACAAATATGTACATACCTAACTACTCTAGCAACTACTCGATCATATCATCTTTAAGGCATTCTCGAAATCGCCTTGTCAAGAGGCCAAACAATAATATCACGGTGATAGTATGTATCGCGTCCTCGCCTGTCTCTACAGGATACCCAGCTACCTGCAACTGGAAATCCTCATGAGAACTCCTATGAATATAGGACATTCTCCCTATCTTCTGTTTCTTGGTCTTTAGCTCGCTCCTAAGCTCAAAGACCTCTTGTTTTAGCTCATGGGCCTTGTCCTTAGCAAAAACTCTCTCGTCATGTTCCTGTTCCCACATGAACTCCACGTCCGTCTTGTCCTCTATAACCGCTTGGAGCTCCGCCTTCAGCTCCTTGACCTCCTGACAGTAATGTACATTCTTATCTATCACTGGCATGAACAGTGACATCATCGACTCCCCTGGTGTTATCTCTGCTGCTATAGCTACTGGAATGAAGGATACTACCTCCACTTCTTCTTCCAACATGCCGTCAAATACGGACATGAGGTCTAAGCTTTCGGAGTCTCTAGACTCCACCACAACTATCTCAGGATCTGCTGCTATGGGGTTCGATATGATTTCTATCTTGTTTACTGACCCTTCGCTGACTACCTGTACATCTCTATTTTCACCTGACATCTATAACAACACAAAAAGTTGATTAGTAAACGTCAGTATAATAAAACACATAACATATATGATGCATTTTTATAAGGTTAACTTCCATCTTTTATTCTTTGACTTTTATTAAGGTTATGACTTAAGGTTTTATTTCCCCCCTTAAGTTTTATAACCTAATGCTTTGATACCAACCTGTGACACCCCCAAATCCGGATATCTTCCAACCCGACAGATGGTGCTACACGGTGCTACAGTTAACATAAACATTCAATTGAAATGCCTCAAAAGAAAGGATATGTCTTATATATATATATATATATCAAAAGAATATTTATAGTCCCCAGGTTCTTTACAACCAATACATTGTCTTTGTCATAATATTAATATTATTCCGTACAAAACCTATACTATTACAAAAGTAATCTACGGGTTTGCCTTTGCCTTCCCTTTATCCTTGTTGGATCCATCGGTCTGTTCTGTCTTAGCTGCATTCATATGGTTTAAGCAAGAATGAGCCTAACTAGCTCATCAAGTACAACAATTCTAGGAAAATAGCATGCTTGAAACATAGGAATTGTATATCTTCAATAACTGAACAATAGTTATGAAGTACTATCGATAATTCAAAATAGCACTTCTTTTCATTCAAAACTTTTTAAAACAACAACATTCAGTAAAACATCAATTCCGGTTCAAGACCATAAGCATTTCATAAGTACTTTGAAAAGGAAATCTCGGTACGAAGTCCGTAAGTCCGGTATAGCTTACGAGCACGTCTAGGTGATCAGCCTATAGTACTCTATGTTGATCAACACTATATTCATTAAACGTGTATACGTTTAAGTTGTGGCAACCTCACGTGCTTGTCGTTTGACGACAAAACCATTTGAGCATACACAATCTACTTTTGAAAACCACAACAATATTAGTTTGGTAAATCCTTATCAACACTTGATAAAATAACATAGCATACGTTTAGCCGAAAGGATTGGCTTTGACATTCCTCAAATACTAACTCATGCGAAGAATACATGAATCACAAAGACTTGTCCAGATCGAACTGGAACAAGGGTTAGAGTACTTACCTTTAGCATCTGCTACAATTTATAACACGTGCACTTTACGTCTTTAAGGTCTCTACATTAGATGATAGCATAACATAGAACATTAGGTCATGAATGATCACACATGGTTCCTAAAGAATCTTACCCTACTTCTCAACCTAAATACGTATTAGATCTATTATTATCGGTTCCGGCTTTCCGTAAGATCATTCTTTTATTCATTTGCAATTGATTTAACTAAACCCTAAGTGTTCATACTTAAGGCTTAATAATGTCTTAACAATGTTTCATTATAATCCTTATCCAATTGCTTATCAATTACTAACCATGTTCTATATGTAAACATTCATTATTGTCTTGGTCTTGAAATTCATGTACATTTACACTGGCTTTTACACTTAGTCTTGTATTTACAAGTGTCACCTATTGTTGCCTAGGACCCAGACTCGGCGTTGCAGCCCAAGTCTCTGTGTTAATGGTCGCGCTGCGGCGCCACTCTCCAGAAGGTTATGGCTTTGCTCGGCTAAGCTCAATGTCATGATACACAAGACTAAATGGCTTAAATTTCAAAGAATTGCCTCACACTGTGCACCTTGAAAATTTCCACAGACTTTTTATTTTGTGAGATTCCCGGACTCGTAACATCTTCGTTATAAGTCCGAATTGGTTCGTTCAAGAGCCTACGGGTCACAAATCACATACTCTATGCGTTCATGCAAGAATTTTATCTATTTTACTTTGTTTGCTAAAATTTCACCTATTAGTCCATTTTTAACGAAAACAATAAACGTTCGTGAACGCTCAACGTTCGTTTCTTCGTTCTAAGTCGGAATCCGGTCATTTTCGAGTCTGTGATAACCCGAGATTTCGAATATTCAAAATTTTATGAATAATATTTTTTTTTAATTAATATTAATATTAATTATCATTTTTGTGACAAGTATCAGTGATACGTGTATCGAGAAGGTCAATTTGTGTATTGACTAATAAAATTAGAGTAGAGTTGTGCTTAACAAGCTTTAGAAACCCTAACCCTAATTTCGAGATAGGGATTCGATAGAAAATATAATTAAAATAATTATATGGATGAGAATGTGTATGTACTGTACAAAAATTTTGATCAAATGATTGATCGGATAAGGTTTAAAATTTATAAACCCTAATAAGGGATTAGAAATCCTAATCTCAGATTTAGAAAATTAATTGTACAGTTGAAAACCCTAATTATACTCCAGGAAACCCTAATTTTGAATCCGGAAATCCTAAAACCCTAATTAGGAAACCTTAATCCTAATTGAGAAGCCTAATGTGTGTATTAAACTTTAATATGATTAGAAAACCCTAGTTATATTTTAGTTATTTTAATTTCTATTTTATAAACCTTAATTGTAATTTAGAAAATTTATTTTTCTAATTAAAACCCTAATTCGTGGGTTATAAACCCTAATGACCATTTTGACCCTAATTGCTAAATTAGGCAATTTTAATTAGGAATATTAATCCTAATTAGCAAAATTGAATTTTATGATTAGGAAATATTAATATAATTATTGAATCCTAATTATAATTTTGGAATATTAATTTTCTATTTTGAAAATCAAAATTCGAAAATCTTGGAAATTAAATTGCAAACCTAAAGGGTTTAAATCCCAAATCCTAACCTAAACCCTAAACCCTAAACCCTAAGGGTTTGTACAAATTTCATGTTTGCCATTAAATTTATTTTTCAAGTGACCAAAATACCCTTTTTCATTTTTTTTAAATGATAACTTGTATAATTGTTAACCCCTTTAGTTGTTGAACAACTATGTTGACTTTGTGAGACAAAATCTTCAGCCATCAGCCGAATTATATCAGATCTAGCAATAATCAAAGCAATATATATAGATGCTAAGTATACCAGTCACTTATACAGCCTTAGATCACTCAAAAATAGATTGGAGAGTATAGATCAAGGATTTGAAAGCTAAAAGGTATAAACCCTAAAACCATTTTGATCTTGTATGCTAAGAAAAATTTCATGTTTATGTGTTTAGACCTTTGCTAGATAATGTTTACTGATGATCTATGTTGATATAACATAGATCCATAGCATCAAAATGCTTTAAAAGTAATGATTTTCAAAACTGCCAAGAACAGAAAATGTGGTCTGACAAGATAATGTCAGACGCCACAGATTCTTCTTTGTTTACGATTTTTCTTGTTTTATGTTTTGTATTGGTAGCCTGGTATGTTGACTTTAATCTGGAAGTGGTAGTACAGCTATCAGATGTCTAGATCGTGAGTTATAATCGGTCAAAACTCGTTGACCGAGCTTGACCGGCTGAAATTTGGGTAACCCAGAAATTTGAAAACCGAGTCTGACAAGCTTTTGCAACGAGTAGATCTGTCAGCTTGTAAGTTTTTTATTGTATTTGTTGTATTCAGATTGTAGCCTATAAAGTGGACTATAGATTCTGGCCTTTAGACACCTTAAATTATTAACATATCAAATATAGTATACGGTCAAACTTGGCTTGACGATCACGATGGCAGTTTCTGGAAAACCTAAAAACGGTAGAAGCAATTTTTCTGACAGCATTTGACCGTCCCATAGATTGTGATTATATTATTTTTTTAACTGAGATGTTGATACAGAAATGTTCCTTGATATATTTGCTATAGATTTGCACATTCATAACAACCTATCTATGATAAGAACGCAGATTAAAGTGAACTAGAAGGAGCCCACTCGAACTGTTTTTGGTTTCTGGGTTACCCAGAAACCCAGAAACGTTCTGACAGATACTTTGAGGCTTCGGATCTGGCAAATGTGTTGTAGTATGACCATTATGTGTGTTGTAACGTGTAGTGCTACATAAACACTGCATGATCCAAGTCTTATATTGAACAGAGGATACACGAACAGAGAATTAAGGTTGGTAAAACAAGCAACCTTCCTTAGCCGGCTGTCAGTGTTCTTGAGCTCAAGAACACCAACAACGACGCTTTGTCGCTAAAGGCCTATAGCGACGGTTTTGATTTTTTTAATTTCTGAATTTCCGGTAATTAATTAAAAATAGAAAATAAATTATAAAAATTATTAAAAATTGTTATAAAAATTATTTTAAATTATGAAAAATAAATAATTTTTGATTAATTGAATATTTTTCTTTAATATTTATAATTATATAAATATTAAAGGTATTTAATTTATTTACGTAGTTTATTAAATAAATTAGAGAAAATGATTTAATATTATGAAAAATCATTTTAAATAAGAATAATGTACTTAAAAATATTTTGAGTTATAAAATGTGACTTTTAATATTTTTGGAGAATTTTCATTAATAAATTAATATTAATGATATTAGATTTATTTAATTATTAAATTAAATAAATAAGTTAAAAATGATTTTATTAATTTAAAAATTATTTTAAATAAGAATAAAGTGTTAGAAAATATTTGGGATTTTAAAATATAATTTTCAATATTTTTGGAGAATTTTCATTAATAAATTAATATTAATGATGTTAGATTTATTTAATTATTATATTAAATAAAGGAATTAAAAATGATATTATTGATTTAAAAATCATTTAAAATGAGAAAAATGTTTTAAAAATATTTTAAGTTATAATTAATGACTTTTAATATTTTGATAATAATTTCATTAATATTTAAATATTAATGGTGATGATTTAAAAATGATTTTAATTATTTTAAAAATCATTTAAGTAATATTAATTATTTAAAAATATTTTAATTTATTAATAATAACTTTAATATTTTTGACAAGTATGTTATTAATATTTTATATTATTAAATATTAATAATGATAAGATTATTTGATAATTAAATCATTTAAAATGATTTAAGTGTTTGAAAAAATTATTATAATTATAATAATTGTTTATAAATTATTAAAAGCTTTCGAAAAATATTATAAACGATATTAGACTTATCTAAAATAATATTGAAGCTTAGAGACCAAGTTTAATTGACAATCAATGTGTTAATTGTCGGATAGGGTGACCGTAACAAGGAATGGATAGAAGTCCAACTGTAATCAGAACTAGTTAGACTTGTTAAGTGTTTATATAGGTTATAACACTAATGTGGCTATGTGGTAATGTGTCTAGAGAAGTTTGATCAGTAAAATACTGATTGTTACATGTTATAAATGATTGTCTTAATTATGAGACCGATATTGTTGAATATAGGTCTTACTTAACGCATGATTAATTATATTGTGTAGTCTGTAATCAACGCTTGAAAAGGCAAGTTTCCTAACTCAACCTTGAGTTATATTCATTCAATTATTATAATGGTTAATTATTGCTAATTATACCATGTCCGTGGAATTTATTGTTGATTATTCGCAGTTAGTGCATGTTTAATAATTCAAATTGAATTCTTGATTGGAGAATATACCATTATAGAATAATCCGTTGTTGGATATTCATATTAAGTAGAAGATAGAATTGACAGTACAGATAATTCCTATTTATTGTCAAATTATGTTGAGAAATGTCTTAGCTAATTATTCTGGGAAGACGAACATTTGTTAGAACTTGATAAATTCGAGAAGAGAATTCAATTGTTATTGATAGATTGATGCCAATTATTTCGGCTAGATCAATAAGTAAAATAGAATTTGAAATCACAGTATTTCGTTGTTAAATCAAAATCTTGATTCAAAGACTGAGAAGAACAACCTTTTATATAAAGGGAACATTTTAGGTCATATATTCGACCATTGCGCACTGTTAAGTATTATGCATAATATCGGGTACAAGGAGTTGGCTGGCTCTAAGTACTTGCAGAGGGGTATGATTTAATCTTTATGGTTATCTGATACTCCTGCGTATGTATCAAAGTAAATCTTTGATAGATACCCGAGAAAATAAGTTCAAAGATCTGGTGAGATCGCTCAGCATAAATCTAGAAAATATTCCACTTTGTTATTGCGTAGAATTGATTCTTGATTATTCAATAGAATATCGTAGAAACCTTGAAAGCGTTGTACTCTTTCATTATCAAAATATTGCGTTGTCTAGAATATGAGAAGACTTGTTATTGATTAACAATTTGTTCAGCTATTTCAAAGTTCACCGAACATTGGTTTCATTCTATCAAAATAGTTAGTTCTTATTGATTCGTATACATTTATTGTATATCTTAACTTGCGGGGCAAACTTGTTGCTCACCCTTGCTATAAATAAAATATTTCAGCTAGGAACGAAGAGGCCAGCGGATCAAAGAAGAACAAAGGCAAAGGCAAGATGCTGGAGTAGTATAATGAACAATATTATTATTATGCTCTATTGTATTGTAAACCCTTTTTGTTTATCTAAGGGGTATTTCTATAATGTTAAGGTTAGTGGACCTGGGACTTATGTATTAACAACTTATGTTAATGAGTTATGTATTCCTATTTATATTAAATGGGTAGTTAGATGTTATTATATTGTGGAATGTGAACATCAAACTCGGGGGTCAGGTAACCCGGATTTAGGGGTGTCATAGAGTCCGCAACTCTATAATGCCAAATATGACTTGTCTACATCGAAAACCAACGTTTCCAACGTCAAACACAAAATACAACTTCCATTCCGAGAATTTCACGAATTCGACGATTATCGTCCAATCGTGTGAATTCCGGCGAAACCTTATTACTCATCATTCTAGGTGAATTTCAATGAACATGTAAACATTACAAGTTACTTATTACACCAACTTATTATTAAGGTAGGTTTTGACTTATTCTCATAAGTCAATGACTTATTTCATTTATTAACTACCATTCTCATGTTTATGAAAACAAAGGCAATTCTTCATAAGTTTATTAACTTATTTAAGTTCAAGTTGCTTATTCAACTTATTCGGCTTAAGTCCATTGCTTATCAACTTCTCCTATGTTTTTAGCATCTAAGTTCATTAGATTACACTTCTCTTATCCTCCTAATATGATAGAGATGAAGAAGACAAGATCATTTAACTTTGATGAACAAGTACTTTTTCTTTGAAAATCTAGCAAAGGTTGAGATGGCTTATAAGTGCTTAATGCCTCTAACAATTAAGTTGTTTGTCTTGAGAGGAGTTGGATGAAATTTGAACAACCAATTTATGAAATGAAGCTTGGTATTTATAGGCAACTCAAAGTGAGGGCACTATGGACATTTAGGCCATCCCACCTCCTTAGTTAACCTCCTCAACTTCCACCTCCT
Source organism: Panax ginseng (assembly GCA_020205605.1). Classification (NCBI taxonomy): domain Eukaryota; kingdom Viridiplantae; phylum Streptophyta; class Magnoliopsida; order Apiales; family Araliaceae; genus Panax; species Panax ginseng. The sequence continues at coordinate 110,474,593 of CM035148.1, read as the reverse complement.
TACTATTCATAACCTAGCAACCAAGTAACTTGCTAGCCACAACACTTGTTCATCACATAATTTGTTTGCCCATCAAGTCTACCCACTTACACTTGAATTGCTCCATGGATCATGTCCAACTCATTGGGCTTGCTAATTAATCTAGCTAATTCCTTATTGGGCTTATGCTACAATAATTTGGACTCATGACATATCAAACACTTGGGCTTGAGTATCACTTACTAATTGGACTTCTACCATTAAGCTAATAATCCTACAAGTCCATTACCTTTAATTAAACAACTTAACATAAATACCTCACGTATAATTCTCGTAGGCTAGCTCGTATACTATTCATAATATACGTTATTTCATTCTCCAACAATAGTAAAATACGTTGTATTATACTCACGTTCATTATCTCGTATAATGCATACGCATCATACGATTACAACTTTCTTTCATTAACGCTTAATAAACCTAACGTTCCCAAATTAAGTCCGCATGTGAATTATTGCGTTTTCCATACTTAGATTATTATTACATAATCCATCTCGTCTCGATATTCTAACATTACGTATTTCTCAGAAGTTCAAAAATAATTCCCGAACGATAATCGGTGAATAGTATTTTTTGTAAACTTTCTCGAAAAACATTTATTTTTGTCTTGGAAATTCAAACACTTTAATTCATTCACGTGGTTCAAATACTACGATCTTTCGACGTTTCTAGGTTATAAAACGACATACATCTTATCAACACATATAATAACAAGTAATATTATTTTATTCATTATTTAATTCTTTCAAATATTTTTACAAAGGATCCGAATTTCTCGGTCGTTACAAAGGGCAAGAGCCGAAGATGAGTACAGTGAAGCTTATCAACGAGCCGAAATAGCAGAGAGGGACGCACAAGCAAAGAGGAGGAAGATGGAAGAGATTAACAACGTATTCAACACCATGATCAATTGAGCTCAAGATCAGGTCATGGGTTATCCGATTCAGTTCGAGACGCTACCATCATACGTATTGGATCGTCGAATAATGTTCCGAATTATGGAAGAAGAGCGTCGTAAAGCTACGCAATATCTTAGTAGGACATTATAGAGAGTGTAATTGATAGGTGATTAGAAAATAAATGAAATGTAAATCCCGGGTATGATAACCAATGGGATAGATGATGATGATGTTGTCCTGCAACTGTTATAGTTCAGGAAAATAGTGGAAATAGAAGTGATGCTATTATTTTGATGTTTTTTTGTTTTTTTTAAAAAAAAATGATGAATGAATAAAAGTTATTTTTTATTCAAAGTGTAATGTGATAAACTTTTATGATTTGAAACTTAAGCATATAATACTTGAAAGGTTGAATAAAGGCTAATGGATGTATTTTAACAGAAAATGCCTCCAAGACGTCAACCACCACGACAGAGAACCACTGAGGAAAACAACAACAACAATGTGGAAGGAAACTTGGAATTCCTGACTAGTGACGCATCGACGGGTTCTTTGTAGAATCAACCTCAGAATTAAGGTACAACGTTTAAGGATTTCAAGGCGGTTGGACCACCAGAATTACGTGGGTCCATGAATCCAGTTGAAGCACAGACCCGGATCATGGAAATCGAGAAGGTTTTTGATGTTGCTAGGGTAGAGGATAACCAGAAAACTGCTTTTGCAACATTTATGTTGAAAGCAGAGGCGTGTTATTGGTGGCAGGCCAATAAAACCTAAGGAGGTCAAGGGATTATGTCTTGGGAAAGGTTCAAGGAAATATTCTTTGACACATATTTTCCAGAAAGTTTGAAGAGTCAGCTGGAAGTATAGTTTTTGGAATTGAAACAGGGAACGATGTCGGTGTCTGAGTATGCCGCAAGATTCAACGAGTTAGCGAGATTTGCGCCATATCAAGTCAGCACAGATGAACGCAAGGCGAAGAGGTTCGAGCAGGGACTGAAACCCTGGTTGTACAGTAGGGTCTCCCTGTTTCAATTGAAGACGTTTGCAGCAGTGATGGAGAAAGCAATTCTCGCTAAAAGTGGAGGCGAGGCAATAACAAAACATAACCAGGAGCAGAGGAAGAAGAAAAGTGAAGGTGAAACTAAGAATGGTGGTGGTGGTAACGGTGAAAATGGCCACAACAACCTGAAGAGGAAGTGGAATGGGAATGGGGGAGCCGGAAATCAACAAAGAAACCAGTAAAATAAGAAGTTCAAAGCATGCGCTACGTGTGGAAAGTTTCACAAGGGTGTGTGCTTAATGGGGAAGCGAGTATGCTTCAATTGTGGCCAGGAGGGTCACATCACCCCAAATTGCACTCAGGCTAAGAAGAATGTGTACTTCACGTGCGGATCCAAGGATCACTTTGCTCGTGAATGCCCTAAAAAGAAATCTGATGAGACAAATGAGAGCAAGGGAAATGCTAGTGGAGGTGCGCTGGCTATTGTTGGACCAACAACAACAAATAAGCCCACATCCAGAACCTTCAACATGACGGTTCAGGACGCGGTGCAATCAAAAGATGTCGTGTCAGGTATTATCCCAATCAATGATATAAATGCATATGTATTATTTGATTCGGGTGCTACTTGCTCGTTTATATCTGATGAATTTGTTAAGAAGTTAGAAATACCTTGTGAAGAGTTGAAATTCCCTTTAAATATAGAAATTAAGAATAGGGAGGTGATTCCTGTTAGGTTCGTATACAAGAACTGTAGGGTGAACATTAAGGGGAATGTTATGAAAGTAGATTTAATTCCGATAAAACTCAGAGAGTTCGATGTTATTTTGGGAATGGATTGACTATTCAATTATGGAGCGATAATTGATTGCCAAAAGAAGTGTGTAAACCTTATGACTCCGTCAAAGGTAATTTTTTATGGTAGCAAATCGCCTAGACAAATGAAATGTCTGACGATGATGCAGGCCAAAAAGTTATTGAGTCAGGACTGTGTAGGGTATTTAGCTTACATAGTCGATACTCAAAAGGAGAAAGGTATGAAATTGGAGGAAATACCAGTAGTTAGGGAGTTCGTGGACGTGTTTCCGGAGGATTTGTCAGGACTTCTGCCTAACCGAGAAATCAAGTTCGTGATCGACTTAGCGCCAGGAACAACTCCGATATCGAAGGCCCCGTACAGAATGGCCCCGGTGGAAATGAAGGAACTAATGGTACAACTACAAGAGCTGCTAGATAAGAAGTACATTCAACCGAGTGTATCACTATGGGGAGCACCGGTGTTATTCGTGAAGAAGAAGGATGGGTCAATGTGTCTTTGCATTAATTATAGGGAATTGAACAAAGTCACTATTAAGAACAAATATCCATTGCCAAGAATAGATGACTTGTTTGATCAGTTGAAGGGTGCTAGATATTTCTCAAAAAAAGATTTGAGAAGTGGGTATCATCAATTGAAAGTAAGGAAGGATGATGTACCGAAGACGGCATTCCGAACTAGGTATGGACATTATGAATTTTTAGTAATGTCTTTTGGTTTGACAAACACCCCTGAAGCGTTCATGGATTTGATGAACAGGGTGTTTAAACCAATTTTGGACAAATTTGTGGTGGTGTTCATCGATGATATTTTGGTGTACTCTAAAACTCAAGAAGAACACGTGGAACACTTACGTCTGACATTGGAAACGTTAAGAAAGGAAAAGTTGTACGCAAAATTCTCTAAATGTGAATTTTGGCTGGAACGTGTACAATTTCTTGGACATGTAATTGATAAGGATGGGATTTCGATGGTTCCATCAAAAGTCGAAGCTGTGATAAATTGGGAACAACCAAGAACTCCATCAGAAGTAAGAAGTTTCTTGGGTTTGGCAGGCTATTACAGACGGTTTATTCAAGATTTTTCAAAGATTGCCACTCTGTTGACAAATTTGACAAGAAAATCTGTAAAATTTGTTTGGACGTAAAAGTGTGAAGAAAGTTTTCAAGAACTGAAAAAGAAGTTATGTGTGGCACATGTGTTGTCATTACCAGATAATACAAGAAATTTTGTGGTGTATAGTGATGCTTCACACAAAGGATTGGGTTGTGTCCTTATGCAGAACGACAAGGTTATTATGTATGCATCAAGATAACTGAAAGACAATAAAAAAGGATATCCGACTCATGATTTAGAGTTGGCGGCGGTTGTGTTCGCACTGAAGATATGGAGACACTATCTCTACGGAGAGAAATGTGAGATCTACACAGACCATAAAAGTTTGAAGTATATTTTCACACAGAAAGACCTGAACATGAGGCAAAGGAGATGGATGAAATTGATAAAGGATTACGATTGTGAGATCTTTTATCATCCAGGCAAAGCAAACGTGGTTGCAGATGCCTTAAGTAGGAAAGGCAGAGAAAAGTTGATGTTGTTAACAGATAAGGAGGAGCTTATTTCAGCAATGGCAAGTCTAGAGCTGGAAATCAAATTTTCAGAAGAATCCGATGAAAAATTGTTCAAGATAGAAACTAGTTTAACTTTGGTGGACAAAGTGAAAAACGCTCAGCTACAAGATGAAGAATGAAAGAAAATAAAGCAAAGTGTAGTCGAGGGTAAAGAAGCGAAGTACCAGGTCGATACTGTGGGAATGCTAAGATTCGAGGGACGATTTTAGGTTCCAGCAGTTCAGGATATTAAAGAAGAAATCTTGACGAAAGCACATAGCTCAAGATATTCAATTCATCCGGGAAGTACGAAAATGTATAAAGATTTGCGGTGTCATTTTTGGTGGCCGAACATGAAAAGAGATGTTGCAGAATGCGTTGTAAAGTGTTTGACATGTCAGAAAGTGAAGGCCGAGCATCAACGACCAAGCGGATTACTTCAACCGTTGGAGATACCGGAATGGAAGTGGGAGCATATCACAATGGATTTTGTGGTAGGTCTTCCAACGACTCAGAAAGGATACGATGGAATATGGGTGATAGTGGACAGATTTACAAAATCTGCACACTTTTTGCCAATAAAGATTAAATTTAATCTTGATTAGCTGACGAAATTATACGTTAACGAGATTATCTCAAGACATGGAGTTCTAGTGTCGATTGTATCAGACAGAGATCCGAGGTTCACTTCAAATTTCTGGAAGAAACTACAAGAATGCATGGGAACGCAATTGACGATGAGCACAGCGTATCATCCGCAAACCGATGGGCAAAGCAAAAAAACGATCCAGACGCTTGAAGATATGCTCCGAGAGTGCATCATGGATTTCAAAGGAAATTGGGATGATCATCTATTGTTGGTGGAATTTGCATACAACAACAGTTACCACGCAAGCATTGGTATGCCGCCATACGAGGCGTTATACGGCAGGAAGTGCAGAACTCCACTATGCGGGGATGAAGTTGGAGAAAGGCAATCGTTAGGGGCCAGAATCGTTCAACAGACACTGCATTGAAGTTGTCAAACTCATCGAGCAAGACCTGTAGCCGCCAAGATCGATGTAAAAAGTATGCTTATCAACACAAGTAGAGTCGTGAGTTTGAAGTATGAAATTTTGTATTCCTGAAAGTTTCTCCTTGGAAGGGGAAAATTCGTTTTGGCAAGAAAGGAAAGCTCAGCCCAAGGTTTATTGGACCTTTCAAAATATTGCGAAGAGTGGGAGAGGTGGCTTACGAAGTAGCTTTACCTCCAGAATTAGAGCATGTGCACAATATTTTTCATGTGTTTGTTACACCTATATAAATCCGATTACAAGCATGTGATCGAGTATGAACCGTTGCAGTTCAGTAAAGATTTGTCTTACGAAGAGATTCCTATCCTGATAGTCGACATGAAGGAACAACTGCTCAGGAATAAAGTGATACCTTCTGTGAAGGTAATATGGAGAAACCACAATGTCGAAGAGGCTACGTGGGAACTCAAAGCTGATATGATAAAGAATTATCCCAAGTTATTTGTTTAGTTCGTGTCTTCGATTCTCGGGGACAGAATCTTTGTAAAGTAGGGGAGAATGTGACGATTTGATTGTTTGAATTGTGATTACGGGGGGATGTAATCCTTGTAAGGAGGGAAGGATGTAACGATCCAAAATTTCAAGTTGTAATATTAAATATTTATGGAATAATATAAATATTTATTTGATGTGTCTATTGTTGAATTGAGGAAATAAATATTATATTGATGTGATGGGTGTTAGTAAATATTTGTGAATATAAATTTATTAGAGAATTTTTCTAAATTAAATTAATATATAATTTAGAGAATTGTAATATAACATGAAGTGTTATATTGTTAATTAATAATTTCAAATGATATATTAAATTATTAAATAAAGTTATAATAAAAGTTATAATTTTGTGATATTTGTTAAATGCTATATTTAATTAAAATATAGTGTGTGATTAATTTAATGGGTTAGTGTTGGATATGGAAATTCAAATAAATAATATGTGTTTATAATTATAAATTAAAGTGTTTATTAAAATAAATTAAAAAGGATTTAAATTAGTTTTTGCCAAACAAGGCTTAAGTATTTTAATTCTTTAAAAATTTAAATGGTTTGCCAAACAATCCTTATGGCTTTTGATATTTCTGATTTTTGAAATTTAAATTTAATAATATAAATAAAATAAATTAGAATAATAAATACAATGTATACGCTATTTTGATAACCGATGATGGCTATTAAGGCCATATCAGTTTTGTGTTTTGATATTATTTATGTCTAACTATCGATTTGTTTTAGTTTTACACATACTAGTTGCTGGGTTTTGAGAGAGTTCAAAGACCTTGTTAGAAGTTAGCAAAGAAAATTGAGAGAGAGTTACGAGTTTTCATAGCAAATTCAAGTGATTAGCAGCGATTGTATTTGTAATTGAAGGTATGTTTTACAACTTTGATATTATAAGCGTATATATGAATATTACGACAATAATTTTCATACTCTGTGAATTTTATGTGTTTAGAATTGATGTTCTTGAATTAGTTATGATGATTGCATGTGTCTATAATGATTAGATATTATGTTTAAACAATAATCGCATGCTAATTTTGGATATCAGTAGAAATTTTGTCAGTATGTATATGTTTTCATGTGTAACTATGTAAGTATCAATTTTAATGGCCAATTTGTATGTGAAAGTATAAATTGAAGCTTGTAGATGTTAGTTCATTGAGATACGAACATAATATAATTTGAATGAGATGATTTGATCATGTAATGAATTTACAATGATAATTTTTGGGATGAATATCAAAAATGGAGTTTTATATGAAAAACATGAAAATTGAGAAATTAAAATAGTTTTAGTTACTGTTAAATTGTGCTAAGTGGTTGAATAGGTTAGCAATCATGTCTATGATAGTTGTATATTTATTTTACGTGTTATTATCACTGTTTGATGGGTGAAATTCGTGTTAGTTGGCTTAAGAAAAGTGTCAAGCTCATTCGCAAAAATGAGTTATGTAAGTCGTGCATCGCGGTTTGCGAAGGCGCTTTAGTCGCAAGGTACGCACGCATCCCAAAGATAAAATCCTTGCGGCACGCCGCGCCAATGCCCATTTTCAGACACTGAAGTCTGCTTGTTCTGCAGACTTTGGTCGTTCTTTGTAGCTTAGCCTAAGGTCATGGTGATGTAAGAATCATGTAACAACAAGGTTAAATAGAGTCTTGTGATGTGGATTATGAATTCAAAATTGTAAAAATGGTTAGCAAATTGAGAACGCATTATGCGATAATTTGGTATACAAAATGAATGTTAGGCAAGTGTTGCGAAGTAAAAACTTGGAATTTCTGAAAATGTAAATGGTAAAGAAAGATTTGTGCTTAAATGGTAAGTTTAGCTAGAAATGTACATGTTTTGGTATGTTAGCATATCTAATAGATACTGTGGTTCTAAACCAATGTGTAGGTGAACGTGAGTTTAATATTGTAGCTTACGCTTGAGGTAAATTTCTAAACCCTATCTTTTTACTTTGAGAAAGTTTCTAACTCTACACTTTCGTTGAGTTAGTCCTATTACAATATTGTGTAACTTTATTCTTTTGATTGAGCAAGCTTATTATCTTAACTGTTATTGAATAAGTCAGTTGTTCCTAAAATTCATTCGAGCAAACTTTAACTCTAATGTTATTTGAAATTCTCATTTGATTGATTCATTCTAACTTGTTTATAGTTAAGAAAGTTTCATAAGTTCTATTATTGTATAATGAACGCAAATTTTGAACTCTCGTTTCTATTATTGAACTATTTTAATTCTTTGCATGAGTTAATACCATGTTAGGCAAGTTTTTAGTTTCCAGCTTGCTATCAGTTAATGTACGTTCTTAACCTTAGCGTATTTATTGTTCAAGCAAAGGTTTACCATTTATTTATTTTGTTGAATACTTATGCTCTATTGTCATTTCAAGCATGAGTTTAATATGTATAATCAGTGCATTTATGATTCTCAATTGTTCTATGTTATGTTGCTATCAAAACATCTGTTGTGATTATCAAACACTATTGATTCAACTAGTCCTCTAGTTGATGTTCGTTAAACTTCAAATTACCCTTGAAAGCTTATCCAAACCAAACTTTCTTTGGTGCGGACTTGTACTCTAAATACTGAGATGAACAACCCTATCATTATTAGGGGATAATTTACGCTTAGCGTTAAAATGTTTGTGCACAATACATTGTACAAAGGGCTGATCCCCCTAAGTACGAGGAGTCCTTATAGTCTTATGACTGTTAAAGTTGGAGTTGAAAGATTACTCACAACTGTGGACATAGTTCATGGTCTTATGACCCTCAGTTAGATATATTCTATATTTTGGATTCTAGTTTCTGATTATCATCATTAGAGTACTATTCAGTTTTGTTGAGCCTATGGTTGGCAGTTATTATTATTATTCTCCTGTTGATTCATTGTTATACCCAGTGGGCAATTGTTTTGCTCACTCTTGCATATTTATATACTCATTGCAGCTAAAGTTGAGAAGGTAGATGAGCCTTCAACTAGCAAAGGAAAGGGAAAAATGTACAAGTGATGCTGATTTGTACTTTTATTTATTATAATTATCTTAGACTTTTTAATAATGATGTAATGTAATAAATTTTATTTTCGCACTTGAATGATGTTTAAAGGTTAGATAACCTGGGATTATTTTGAATTTATTAATGTAACCCTATTTAAGGGAAGGATTTATGATTTAAATAGTTCTTATTTGGGTAGATAGTATAAATGTATGGATAGTGAGCACCAAATCTTGTGGGAATGAAGTACCTAGATTTGGAGTGTCATAATTGGTGAGAATGAAAGAAGAATTAAGCTTCTATTTATAGGAGAATGGACTAAATAGTAACTAATTCACGAACGGTCCAGATTGATTCACTATTAGAATGGACGGTCCATATTGATTACTATTAAAACCACAACCGACGGTCCAGATTGATTTACTTTTAAAACCACCACCGATGGTCTAGATTGATTTACTTTTAAAACCACCACCGATGGTCCAGATTGATTTACTATTAAAATCACCATCAATGGTCCAGATTGACTTAATATTAAAACCACCATCAATGCTCTAGATTGATTTACTATTAAAACCACCATCAATGGTCAAGATTGATTTACTATTAAAATCACCATCAATGGTCCAGATTGATTTACTATTAAAACCACCATCAACGGTCCATAAAATTTGTAAATCTTCCCATGGAATACTAAGTCAAACTTACAACAAACGCCTCATAACAATCCTTATATTTATATCAAAAATTGAATAAATATTTACCATAAATTATTTATCTTTAATAAACACAGTTTTAATATATTAACAATTATTCATCATTAATATTATAACTCACAATATTTAACAACCAGATCATTCCCAGGAAAGAGGGGGCTTTCTGATGAAGATTTCTCCCTATTGGCGCGCAATTAAGTGACCAAACCTCTCCTCGACAGAACTTTCTAGACATCGTCAATATTACAAATAATAATATAAAAAACTTTTGTCGTCTCAATTATTGATTTAATAATATAAAATATTATGCAGATGATACTATGACAATGATTGAATCAAATAACATTAGATATTATGCAATAATTACTGTAGCAATAATTGAGTATAATTGAGTGACTTCTCACGTAAGCGTTAATAATCAATATCGTGTGCTACTATGCAACTACGCGTATTACTGTAATTTTACCGCTGAGTAGTTCAACAGTTTAACGGTAAAACTTTCGCCGTTATTTTTATAAAAAGATATTTATGTCATTTTCTAACTATGACAATACTTCCGTTGTGGGGTCCACCAATGATTGTACCGTCGTATGCATATTCCCTGATAAAATAAATATTTCCCGACCAATCGAATATTTTATATCAACTTGCTTACTTCGTAAAATTTTCAAATATTACCCACAACTATAACATTATATCATATCCACACAATAATATTCAAAAATATATTTGGAGAAAAATTATTCTTTATTCAAAATAGTTGGGGTCTTACAACCTCCCATTCTTATGAAATTTCGTCCTCGAAATTAGGGTACATACCTGATATGTCGAAGAGGTGAGGATACCTTAATTTCATTTCAGATTCTAACTCCCAGGTCATTTCCTCCACATCGTGGTTTCTCTACAAAACTTTGACTTGAGGTATAACCTTGGAGCGTAGAATATGATCCTTCTTATCTAAGATTTTAACAGGTACCTCTACATACGTAAAATCTTCTGCTATCTCGTCCGGTTGTAATTCAATAATGTGGTTAGGGTCTTTCACATATTTACGTAACATAGATATGTGAAAAATGTTATGAACACGAGACATATTTGGCGGTAAGGCGAGTCTATAGGCCACAGTTCTTACTCGATAGAGGATTACAAATGGGCCAATGAATCGAGGATTGAACTTTCTTTTTTTCCAAATCTTGTAACTCCTTTCCATGGAGCAACATGTAACAACACATGCTCTCCAATATTGAATTCCACGTACTTTCGATGAAGATTAGCATAACTCTTTTGTCGATCTTGTGAGGTTTTTATACATTGTCGGATCGTTTGAATCTTTTTCGTAGTCATACGTACCAACTCCGGTCCCAACAATGTTGCTCCACCCACCTCATCCCAAAGATCTTTGGAAACGACACTTTCTTCCATACAACGCCTCAAATGGAGCCATGCCAATACTTGCTTGATAACTGTTGTTGTAGGAAAACTCCACCAATTGTAAGAACTTGTCCCAACTTCCTTTGAAGTCAAGGACATAGAGTCTTAATAAATTCTCAAGAGTTTGAATAGTCCTCTCTTACTGCCCGTCCATTTGAGGACGATACGCCGAACTAAATCATAAATCTGTGTCTATAGCTTTTTGCAAACTAACCCAAAATCGTGAAGTGAATCTTAGGTCTCGATCAGAAACTATGGATAATGGCATACCATGCAGTCTTACAATCTTATTTATGTACATACAAGCAAGACGTTCAAGTGTATAAGTTTCTCGTATCTGTAAGAAAAGAGCAGACTTGGTCAATCTATCAACAATGACCCAAATTGCATCTATGCCTTGAGAAACCTTGGGAAGACCAGTAACGAAATCCATGGTAATGTGCTCCCACTTCCATTCTGGAATTTCAAGTGGTTGTAATGGACCTTTTGGCATTTGATGCTCCGCCTTGACTCGTTGACAAGTTAGACACCTTGAGATAAACCCCACTATCTCTCTCTTCATATTTCTCCACCAAAATATATGTCAAAGATCACGATACATTTTGGTACTCCCAGGATGGATTGCAAATGGTGTGTTGTGCGCCTCCATCATGATTTTATACTTCAAGTCAGAATCGTTAGGAACACAAAGTCTGGAGTTAACTCGAAGTATTCCTTCTTCATCGATTCTTGCTTCTGGAATATCACCTTCTTGCACTTTCTTCTTCATATGCATTAGCTCCAGGTCTGTAGCTTGAGCAGCTTTAACTATATCGATTAAAGTTGATTCTACTCGTATATTCGCCATCATCACATGGGTCCCTAGAGTCTTTAACTCTTTCTCCATCCTTTGTAAGTCATATAAAATGGGCCTTTGCGTTGACAATATCGCACTCGTACCCGCATATAATCTTTTACTCAATGCGTCAGCTACTACGTTCACTTTTCCAGGATGGTGTTGAATGGTATGATCATAATCTTTTAATAGCTCAAGCCATCGTCATTGCCGCATGTTGAGTTCCTTTTGAGTGAAGAAAGTAGAATTTAATATATAAGTTACAAATGTAGAATTTTAAAAGCCCTAACGCTTGTTTGGCAAAACCATATTATTTTAAAATAAGGTTTTAATAGTTAAGGTCTTGTTTGGGTAAAACAGGTTTAAAACAAAAGTAAGGCCTTGTTTGGGAAAACGGTTTTAAAAACCCTTTTAACTCTTTTAATAGATCCTTTAACACATATTCTTAATGTTATCCTTTAATTAATTAAATCTTAACATTAATTTATTAATTAAAAGTTTAACATCAATTAATCACATAAAATTGTCACATTATAATTACTCGCTAATTATAACTTCATGTAACAATTACCACATCACTACATTATCTCAATTAAATTAGAACTATAACATAAAATCATTACATATTAATTAAATATTAAATAATCATTTAATTAATATAATACACTTAATTACATTACTCCATATTAATCACATAATCTCAATAAATAATTCAAGTAAAATATTTATTTACTTCAAAAAATATTAAATTAACATTTAAATTCTCTTCACAACAATTCACATATTTCACAATATATAACACATATACACATACTACTATGCTTAAACATCTTAAAATAAGAATTTTATTTATTAAATTCTCATTTATTAATTCTTAAAATCCAAGGATGTCACATCCTTCCCTCCTTATAAGGATTCCGTTCTCGGAATCAACGAAACCTCCCTTACTTGGTTTTCGCAAAATCTCTTTCACAATTATCATTGAATAACTTCAACACATTAACTTAGCAAAACGTTTTACATATATATATATACTTCATTCATTTCTTCAACAACTTTTAGGTTTTATTACATAACCTTCAATTAAACACAGTCATATATCAAATATTATATATTCTTTAACCCATTCATTTCCTTTTCTAAGGATCGTTATCATAAACACTCGGGATATTACATTCAATTTTTTCTTCTAAAAATTTCGTCCTCGAAATTTTATTTATTAATCTTCATTCATTCAATCTATCAAAATAGATTTTACGTTAATCTCTATTCACTGGAGTAAAGCGTTCTATAACTACTTCCTTCTAAGGGCTATTCTTCTCGCTACATTCTCCATCAGAATAATAAGAATCTTCCACAGTTGCTCAATAATTGGGAAGCGATATAAATAACTCGTGAATTTAAAAGATTCCAATAATGCCGAGTGGTCGCAAGACCTTGAACTTCTTTCTAGGTTTAATAGTGCTTCACCCCGGTGACTTCACACTATAAACCCAGATCCAGATTTAGGTGGCCAAACTTATCGCATACCCTAAATCGAGCCCAAACGTAGTACATCGTAACGACTATATGCGTTACATTCAAAACTATTGTTTTCGATAACATGTCCCCTTTTATAGGGTTGTTCACCTCAGCTTCTTAACATCTGAATCTGCACCAAAACAATTTGGTTTGACATAGTTTGACCAAAAACGCTATCTTTCAATATTTGTCTAGCTGACAAGTATCATAGACTTCTAGAAAAATTCAGACATCAATCGAAATAATTTTATCCAATTCATATGGCATATCTTTCTTAGTTTAAAGAAAACCAAAAATCCTTTTATGATGACATGATACCGTACTATCTCGATAGTACGTTGAGGATTCAGTCATTATATGACTTTGTCATGCTATATTATACCATAATGGGCTGACGATCTTATGATCACATCCAACACCAGGTTTAATTGCATTGATGACTTCCTCGTTTGTCAAATCAGCATCATATTTAGTGATGCCTTAATGACTACGGGAAAAAAAATAAAATACATTTTGATATTTTTAAATCATTTTTGTCTAGCCAAAATAATTAGCATAGACATACAAATAACGGTATTATTTTTAAAACTCATTGGTTCCATCATTTGATCCAATATTTTTCAAGAAAAAATAGAAGTGCAAACATCAGCACGAATTCAATAAATTTTGAAAATCTAGCGAAGCTAGAAGATTTTGAATACCTAATTTTCTCCATCAATTTCAATTTTTACTCTATTACCTCATTACTGACTACTTCTTTTATTTCTAGAACCACCAATGCTCTTATACTAAGTGTTCTTGTATTTCAACTTACAGTCTTCCTATACCCCAAGTATAGTTCATCAAACTTACTACACATTGGAAGTTCAGGACTTGCCACAATAATATGAGTTTATGAACTTATCCTAGTCAGACCATAGGCGTCCATTCGCTGAGGGGTTCAAAATATACCATATTATTATGAGTCACGAGCTTACCATATGCATTAGTTTTAAGAATCGTACCTAATCTTAATAATATCTTACTAATCTTAATACTTTCTAACTATCAAATATACATATGAGAAAAGAATCACCTTTTCGTCACATATACATTGATAGCGCGACACCAACATTCCAATGATTATCAATGTGATAAACTGAGTGCAAGCACAAAACCCTCGCCCATACAAAGGTTTGTACAACTCAGCCATCACATGAGTCCTCAATTGAAATCCCACCTAACTCTATCTTGCTTATAACTTGCTCTTTGCTCGATACGAATTTTTCGTACCTCATCATCTATAACTCCTCGTGGGTTATCTCGTACTATTTCATAGTAAATTATCTTCATAGCATCAAGCTATAATTATTCAAATACTACAGACCATCTTTCTTTTATAACTTAAACAGATCACGTCGTCATCTTATTCTATAATCATCTCCCTTAAAATTCTTTTCTTAACTTGTGATCGTTTTGTTTTACGATCCTCTTTCTTTCCTTTTTTATCATTTATGATTTCATTTATACTTTTAATCTTACAGACTTTGTCTATTCATCATTATTCATTATCTTGGCTATTGGAGGTAGGCAACTCCTGATTCTTATCTACATATCTCTTCAAGATTCTTCTTTGAATCTTCTTGTTTATTTATTAACTCTTCTTTTAAGAATTTAATATAATTCAAGTTACTCAATACTTTATTCGAGTTTTATCCCTCGCCATTCTAATATTCTTCTTATAACATTTCTAGGACTAAACTCATCCTATTCATCTACGTATGTGAAAAGAATCACATTTTCATTATACGTAACTTAAACTAAACTTCTTATTCTTTTAACCTAAGGTCATAGCCTAAGGTACTCTTACCTAATGTGTATAACCTATCAGCTTTGATACTAACTGTAACGTCCCCAGATCCCGGTCCTAATCACCAAGGATCTGGTATACTATTTCTATAACTATTGCAGAAGATATAAACATAAATTGTTTATTCATTAAACATTACACAATATCCCCAAGGTCGAGTAACCTTAACTTATACACAATTCATAACCTATCTAACATATAATATTATTATCATACATTATTGTTTCAATTTAGCTGCATATATAATTCCCAAGCTGAACCTGGCTTTGATACCAACTGTAACGTCCCCAGATCCCGGTCCTAATCACCAAGAATCTGGTATACTATTTCTATAACTATTGCGGAAGATATAAACATAAATTTTTTATACATTAAATATTACACACTATCCCCAAGGTCGAGTAACCTTAACTTATACACAATTAATAACCTATCTAACATATAATATTATTATTGTAACAGTCTGGAATTTTAAATTGTAATTTTAAGTATTTATTGAATGATATAAATATTTATTTGAGGTGTTTATTGTTGAATAAATATTTTATTTATGTGGTGGTTGTTAGCAAATGTTTAAGAATTAAATTTATTAGATAATATTCTAAATTAAATTAATTTATAAGTTAGAGAGTTGTAATATAACATGAGATGTTATATTGTTGTTTTAATTTAATAATTTAAGATGGTATGTTAAGTTATTAAATAAAATTATAATGAAATTATAATTTTATGATAATTGTTTAAGTAGAAAATTTATTTAAAATATAGTATGTGAGTAATTTATTTGATTAATGTGGATATGGAAATCCAAATAAATAATATGTGATTATAAATGATAAACTAAATTGTTTATTAAAATAAATTAAAGGAGTTTAATTTAGTTTTGCCAAACAAGGCTTAAATATATTAAGTTATTAAATTTTAAAGGGTTTTGCCAAACAAAGCCTTATGGATTTTGGATTATTAATTTTTGAATTTGTAAATAATATAAATTAAATAAACTAAATAATAAATAAAATATAATTATAACTTATACGTTATATTTTGCAATTGATTAGGCTTATTATGGCCATATCAGTTTCTTTTTACGCATTTGGTTATCAGTTGGGTTTTGGTTTACGCTTTGGCTATTTGCTAAGTCTGAGAAGAAGGTTTACAGAGAATTGAGAGAGAATTCTTGAATTTTCCAAAGCAAAATCCTATGTTTAGCAAGGTTGTGCAAGCTAATTGAAGGTAATTTTCCATAATCTCCATATATATATATATATATATATATATATTGTGAGACCCCAAATTTTATGAATAAAGATTTAAATTTTTCAAAATATTTTTTTTAATATTATGGTGTGGATTTGATATAATGTTATAGTTGTGGGTAATATTTATAAATTTTTGCAAAGTATGCAAGTTGTTATAAAATATTCGATTGGTTGGGAATATTCGCTTTAACAGGGGAATATTAAATGACGGCAAGACAATCATTAGTGGACCCCACAACGGAAGTATTATGTCGTAGTTAAAAACAGCAGTAACTATCTTTTTATAAAAATAACGGTAAAAGTGTTACCGTTAAAGCTGATTGAACCCAGTAGTAAAAGTAAGAATAATGGCGTGGTTACATAGTAGCACACGATATTGATTATTGATGCTTATATGAGAAGTCACTCGGTTATACTCAATTATTGCTACAATAATTCACGTGATCTTATCTCTCATATTATTGATTCAATTTTGTCACAATATCATCTCAGATAATATTTATTATTGTTAAATCAATAATTGAGACGATAAAGTTATTCATATTATTATTTACAATATTGACAATGTCTAGAAGTCTTGTCGAGGAGAGGTTTGGTCACCTAATTGCTACGCATGATAAGGAGAAATCCTTATCTGAAAGCCCCTCTTTCACAGAACGACGGTTGTTAAATATTATGAGTTATAATATTAATAATGAATAAGTTCGTGTTGATTAAAGATGAATTTGATAGTTCCATTGTGTTGGGATTATTAGCGTTAGTGGAAATCGACATATATTCCGATGATAATTGATGTCTGGGGGTTATATTGATAAATCGGGTAATTTATCAGATAAATGAACAATTAATTGCTACTAATTCACATGCTTATATAACTATTTGTTCACATGTGTGTACTATTGAATCACATTCTTGTAATATTAGGGGAGTTGGTGCAAGATTGATAATACTTGCATGACTAAGTTAAAAATGGAGGTATAGATGGAGGTACTATATTGTAATTCGTATTTTCACATGATTATAACTATTGGTTCACATGATTGAACTATTGATTCACATTATTTACTATTAGGGGAGGTGGTGCAAGTTTGATAATACTTGCAGGACTAAATTAAAAAAGAAAGAAAAGTTGGAGGTATTGTATAGTAATATTTCGAGTCCCAAAACGTGCAATTATCGAAACTATATTTTCTTATAAATAGAAGATCATTCTTCCTTCATTTCTCATAAATTCACTAAAGCTATAGAGCAATTATTATAGAGAGAAATTATAGAGAGAAAGAAGAAGAAAGTCACGCTACCTCCTTTATTCCAAATATCCGATTTTCTTCTAAGGTAAGGGATATTATTTGTTGTACTCGTAAGGGATATTATTTCTTTCTTTTCGTCTTTCATGAAGAGAACTTACATTATTCCATTCTTTATTATTATGTTGGAATAACTTTGTCTATCGCAATACCGCATACATGGTGAAATTCTTCATATTACATTCTTTATTATTATGTTGGAATAACCTATCTATCGCAATAAGTACCGCATACATGGTGAAATTCTTCATTATTCCATTCTTTATTATTTTGTTGGAACATCACATGCGTGTATTACGCATGACACGGTTACGTTATTTATTATTACGTTGGAACATCATGTATGCATGCGTTTATGCATGACACGGTTACATTGTTTATTATTACATTGGAATATCACATGCATGCGTTTACGCATGACCTAGTTCTATTATGTATTATTCATTGGAATAACACATGCATGCGATTCATCGCGATGCTTGGTGATTTCTTTTGTTATTCCATTCTTTATTATACTCGGTTGGTTAACGTTTTGACTTCTATACTCCATGAAATTAGTGGAATATCCTTGATATTTGCGCTTCATCCAGTATCTTTTCATGGAAATATTCTTCTGAGCATTCTTGAATTTTACTCCACAAAGAAGTATCATGTTGACAATTTGGACGTTATTGGTTTCTGGATAAATTAATTCTTGAACTTGTTTTTATTGAATTCTTATATCATTGTCATCATCCTCATTTTTATATTATGTTGAAAGTCATTTGTGGCCTGTAGAGCATAGATGGACTTGGTATGATTATGACTGAGGATTATTTGGTATAATCATGGTAGTAATGTTACAAATGATGTGGTAAAAGTCCTCATTGGTAGTAAGTGCATTGATGGACAGTTGTTGGCATGATCATGACCATTGATGAATACACGAATATCCTTGGCCCGTAGTGCATGGATAATTTGTGGTCGTGATACTAATGAATATCCTTGGCCATAGTGCAGGGATGATGTGGATTATTTATTAAGCTGAGTCTCAGCGATAAAAGTGATGCAAAACCTTTTAAGTCATAAAAGATAGTAGATTTTATTCTCTACTTGACTCTTCTAATGGATTTCTTATTCCGCTGCAGTTGTTGATCTAAAACTTGTTGTTTATTGTATTTTATCAGTTGTTATACTGTTGAAGGCTAAGGATAATTTATTCTGCATTATCTTAGTCATAATATTTCTTACTGGTCTAGTTGAGCTCACCCTTTTTCTTTCATTATCCTCTTCAGGAAATGAGAATATAGCTGGGACGAGTCGGGGAATGGAGTGATGGTCCGAGATGTGACTATAGTAGTCCTCGCTATTTATATAAAATAGTGTGATAATAATTATAATGAGGACTCCATTGAGTGTGGATATTGTCTAGATGACAATATTCTTATTAAAAACTCTTAGATTATGTTTTGTCGTATTTTACACGACTATTGTATAATTAAGTTTTATTTGAATTTTGTACCATGTATTTGGCGACTCAAAATGGGTGATGTATACCTGTTTTGGGGGCGTCACATATATGAGTTTACGGCATGAAGCTTCAAACTTTGTGAATTCCATATTTTTTGAATTGTTGCTATATGACTGTATTATCGCATTTGTATGTAATTGTAATGCTAGAGTTTATGTTTAAACATGAATTGTATGCTAATTTCATTTTAAAAAGGAAGAAAAGTAAATTACAGTGAATATTTTGCATATGGCTAATGAAAGTACCAATTTAGTGGCTAGTTTGTATGTTAATATGCAAATTGAGTATTATTTATGCTAGTTCATTAAGAAACGGAGAAAACGTAGTTTAAACGAAGTGATTTGGTGAAGAATTGTAATTACAGTGATGATTTTTGTGAAGGAACTAAAAAATGGTAATTTTGTATGAAAACATAGAATTTGAGAAATTAAACTAGTTTAAGTTGTTGTTAAATTGTTCTAATTGGTTGAATATGTTAGCAAACATGTTTGTAATAGTTCTATACCAATTGTATGTGTTAAATTCACTGTTTTGTGGGGTGAAATTCGTGTTAGTGGGGCTAAAGTCGGCTACTATTCATCTTTTACTCTTACATACCGCACACCGCCTTGGTACCACAGTGCCAAGCAACCAAGAAGCACATATTCTTGCAGTCCCGAACTTAATGTATGGGCATTTCATGCCATCCCACAATCTCGAGACAAAGTGACTTGCATTTCTCTCTGCAGATCTTGAGTACACTTACCACTTGGTCTAAGGCTATGGTAATGTGTCAAACATGTAGCAAGAAGGTTAAAACAGAACCGTGATGTGTAATTGATAAATTCAAAGTTGTAAAAATTATTAGTAAGTTATGAACGTGATATGTTGGAACTTAGTGTACACATTGAATGGTAATTAGGTGTTGTGAAGCTAACACTTGAATTCTGAAATGTATATGGCAACGTAAGACTTGTGCTAAATTAACAAGTCTAATTAGAAATGCGTGTTATGTTGGAAAGTGAATATTAGTATGTCTAATAGATATTGTGGTTCTAACACTATGTGTAGGTGAACGTGAGTTTTAATATTATAGCTTACGCTCGAGGCAAGTTTTTTAACTCTACACTTTTGTTGAGCTAGTTCTATTATTACAATGTGCAACTTTATTCTTATGATTGAGCAAGTTTCCTATCTTAAACTGTTATTGAACAAGTCATTTGTTTTTAAATTTCATTTGAGCAAGCTTTAACTATAATTTTATTGGAATTCTCATTATGGTTGATTCATTCTAACTTGTTTATAGTTAAGCAAGTTTCTTAAGTTCTATTCCTGTATAAGGAATGCAATTTTTTGAAATCTCGTCTCTATTATTGAGTTGTTTTATTACTTTGCATGAGTTATTACCATGTTGAGCAAATTTTTAGTTTTTAGCTTGCTATCAGTTAATGTATGTTCAGTAATTTCATTTCTAATGTTATAAAATCCTAACCTTAGCTTATTATTGTTCAAGCAAGGTTTACTATTTCATTCAATACTTATGTTTAGTGATTTTTAAGCATAAGTTTAATAAATAGTTAGTTTATCTACGATTATTCGTTGTTCCATACTAGGTTGTTAGTAATCAAATGTAGAGTTATCAAACTTTGTTGATTCAACTAATCCTTTTGTTGATGGTCGTTAAACTCTAAATTACCTGAAAGCTTATCCAAACCAAACTTTCTTTGTTGCGGACTTGTACTCTAAAACTGAGAAGAACAACCCTATTGTAGGGGATACACAATGCGTTTAGGTGTTTGTGCACAATACATTGTACGAAGGGCTGATCCCCCTAAGTACGAGGAGTCCTTATAGTCTTATGACTGTTAAAGTTGAAGTTGAAAGATTACTTACAACTCTGGACATAGTTCGTGGTCTTATGACCCTCAGATATAATTCATATTTTATTTCAGTTTTTGGATATCATTGATAGAATACTATTCAGTTTTGATGAGCCTATTCATTGGCAGTTATTATTCTTTGTTGCTTCATTGTTATATCTAGTGAGCATTCGTTTTGCTCACTCTTGCATAAATATAATCATTGCAGCTAAAGTTGAGAAGGTAGATGAGCCTTCAACTAGGAAAGGAAAGGGGAAAATGTGCAATTGACGAAGACTTGTAATTTTAATTATTGTCATGAATGATAGACTTTTTATTTAATGATGTAATGTAATTATTTTAATTCCACATTTGATTGATATTTAAGGTTAGACAACCTGAGAAGATTTTTATTTAATGATGTAACCTTGTTTAAAAAGGGAGTATTTATGATTTAATTTTATTATATTTGGGTAGATAGATATGAATGAATGGAAAGTGAACACCAAATCTTGTGGGAATGAAGTACCTAGATTTGGGGGTGTCACAATTATCATACATTACTGTTTCAATTTAGCTGCACATATAATTCCCAAGCTGAACTTGGCTTTGACTTTTCCTTGTATCTGACATATTCACCTTAATTTGAAATGTTTATCATGATATAGCAAGGGTGAGCAACAATTTTGCCAAATAAATATAAGTTGATTAAGGATATATTCATGTTTATGATTAAAAAAAATTGAACAATAATTCATGCTAACTTTTCGTAATATATACATTGTGAAAGAGCATGAATAAATTTTATTGTTGACTTTTTTCAACATGAATAAATATCCTTAATTACCATTTGGTCGCTTGATTTATTGATTTATTAAAATTGTTAAATCATTCCCTTACTATATCATGATAAATATTGCAAATTATTGCTTAATATGCTTGACAATAAGGAAAAGTCAAAAGGCAAGTTCAAATTGGGAATTATATGAAGCTAAATTGAAATAAAGTAATATATGATAATAATATTATATGTTAGATAGGTTATGAATTGTCTATAAGTTAAGGTTACTCGACCTTGGGGATAGTGTGTAATGTTTAATATATAAACAATTTATGTTTATATCTTCCGCAATAGTTATAGAAATAGTATACCAGATCCTTGGTGATTAGGACTGGGATCTGGGGACGTTATAAAGAACATTGCTTATTCCAAGCATGTGACCGGTACTTGGAGTTCATAGAAAACTCTGAGTCAGTTTATGAAAATGTGATTTGCAAGCCATGCATACTAATAACTCTTATAAGGTCATGAATGGTGAGTAAATGTTCATGAAGAAATTTAGTTAGCAAAACATGACTTGAATAAAGTTTTAATTAATTAACCCAGAATAAATACTGGTTAATTAAGTGATATTATGAAATATTATATTCTATTAATTAATGGAGTGCATAATAATTATTGAAAAGAAAATAAATGATTAATATTAATTAATCGTTGTGATATTAAAAGGTGATAATGGATTGAAAGTACCCAACTGAATGATATTTAGCCCAATTAAAATATTAATAGTATTACTATGTGTAATATGGAAAATGTGGGCGGTAGTAATATATAATACCTATGGCCTAAGGATACATGAAGTGTGACATTTAATTGGGACTAATGATATAAGCTACCAAGTAGTACAGTGAAATCATATGTAATTTCAATACATAAATGATTAAATATCGGTGTTTCTAGAAACTAGGAAGGAAATTAAATATTTAAATAAACATTAATATTAAATAATGTGATAATATGGTTATACGAGTAATAAAAATAATTATGGGGGATACCTGGGCAATGATGCCTAACTACGATATTTTATTACATGTATTTAATGTACATGAATTATATGATGTGAGTATAAAATTTATCATTAAATTCCTAATATGGTAACAATTGTACCTTAATATTACATTATGGGAATTAAAATAACCAAACCAAGCCTTAGATGATCAAATGCTGAAGATTTTTGCTATGTCCCAAAAAGGGTGACCCTTCTAGTATGTGAACAGTGGCCTAGTATTACATTGCGTAAAAATTAATTTGCAGTTAAGAGCTAAGTTAGCTGTGATAATGGCTACAAGGGAGCAGTTGGCCAACTCTTGAAAATTTGTTGGTTACTCTCATTTCCCATAGAATCAAACCTGGGTGCAAAGCTCTAAGTTGGTCAATCAATCCTCCATAAATAGAGCTCCTTCCTTCTCATTTACGTTGGTTGAGTTTTCTGAGAAGTTGTTATAGAGAGAGTCAGTAGAATTGGAGAGTTGAGAGCAATTGGAGGATTGGAAAGCTATAGATAGCAAATTGGAGCAATCAAGAAGTAATGATGCTAACTTATATGATTTTGATTTCCTAAGTTTCAATTTCTCAGAAATATCTTGAAAAAGTAGCTTTTGAGTCACAAAATTGATGGCTAAGGGTTGTTATAATCCATGAATTGATGCTAGCTGTGATGACCCCAAAATAGGTATACGTCACCTATTCTGAGTCGCCAAATACATGGTACAGAATACAAATATAATCTTAAATATACAACATGAGCTGTGAGTTTTAATACAAATATTATCTTCTAGACAGTATTCAAACTCAAAATAAGTCCTCAATACATTTATTAACACACTATTTCATAGAATAGTGAGGACTACTAATGCTATCCTCCTCGACCGGCTACGGTTCCCCGACTAGTCCCTGCTATGTTCTCATTTCCTGAAGAGAACAATGAAAGCAAAAAGGTGAGCTCAACTAGCCCAGTAAGAAATATTATGACTTAGATAATGCAGAATAAATTATCCTTAGCCTTCAATAGTGTTAAACTGATACAATATAACAAACATCAAGTTTAACTGCAGCGGAACAAGCAATCCATTAAAAGAGTCAAGTAGAGAATAAAATCTACTATCTTCTATGTTTTAAAAGGTTTTTTATCATTTTTATCGCTGAGACTCATCTTAATAAATAATCCACATCATCCCTGCACTACGGCCAAGGATATTCATTAGTATCACAACCACAAATTATCCATGCACTACGAGCCAAAGATATTTGTGTATTCATCAATGGTCATGATCATGCCAACAACTGTCCACCAATGCACTACGGCCAATGAGGACTTTTACCACATCATTTGTAACATTACGGTCATGATTATACCGATTAATCCCTGGTCATAATCATACCAAGTCCATCTATGCACTATAGGCCACAGATGACTTTCAACATAATATAAACATGAGGATGATGACAATGATATAAGAATTCAATAAAACAAGTTCAAGAATTAATTTATCCAAGAACCAATAACGTCCAAATTGTCAACATGATACTTCTTTGTGGAGTAAAATTCAAGAATGCTCAAAAGAATATTTCCATGAAAAGACACTGGATGAAGCGCAAATATCAAGGATATTCCACTAATTTCATGGAGTATAGAAGTCAAAGCTTTAACCAACTAAGTATAAGAGAATATATAAAACTGCAAATGGATTTTCGTCCGCCATGCGGTAATCCACTTAGACAGATCATTTCCATAATTTAATAAGGAATGAATACAAAGGATCATTCACCATGCATGTGATAATCCACATGTATGTGCTATTCCAATGTAATAATAAATAATGGAATAACAGAAGAAATCACCATGCATACGATAGACCGCATAGACAGGTTATTCCAATAGAATAATAGAGAATGGAACCAGGTCATGCGAATCCAGATGTGACAAGATATTCCAATGTAATAATAAAGAAGCGGAACCCAGTCATGCAGAACCACACATGCAGGATGTTCAAAACGTAATAATAAAGAACGGAACGTGTAATGCGTAAAACGCACGCATGTGATATTCCAATGTAATAATAAATAATGGAATAATGTAAGAATTTCACCAAGTATAGGGTAGTCCGCATATAAAGGTTATTCCAACAGAATAATAAAGAATGGAATAACAGAAGTTCTCTTCATGAAGACGAAAGAAATAATACCCCTTACCTTAAAAAGAAGAGTACTCCGACTGGTAGGACGAGGATTTTCTTGAAGAAAACTTATACAGCTTTCTACGCTCAAAGCTTCTTAAAACTCTAAAGAAATACGCTCAAGATTATAGAAAAAGAATTCTCTGAATTTCTGGTGTGGTTTTCAATTCTAACTAAGCATCATATTTATAGGAGAATGGAAAGGATACTATGCAATAAAATATAATATATTCTATTTATAATATATATATATATATATATATATATATTATTTAAAATCTAATAAAACAAATAACTTTATAAAAGTATTCTGTTTTATATAAAAAGATTTTACTATGCAAACACTATGCAGGCACTATACAAACATTATGCATAATAGAATATTATATATTCTATTTATAGTCTAATAAAATAAATAACTTTATAAAAGTATTACATTTTATATAAAAGATTTTCATTTTATTACATTTATAATAATAATAAAACAAAACTTATCACCTTTATTATAATTCACAATATTAATCGACTGTGTCGTTCCCGTGAAAGAGGGGCTTTCAATAAGAATTTCTCCCTATTAGCCGCAATTAGGTGACCAAACCTCTCCTTGGCAGAACTTCTAGACATCGTCAATATTGCAAATAATAATATTAATAACTTCATTCTCTCAATTATTGATTTAATAATATATAAAATATCGAAAATAATCGAATCAAATAACGTGAGATACTATGCAGAATAATCGTAGCAATAATTGAACAAAACTAAGTGACTTCTCACATAAGCATCAATAATCAATACCGTGTGCTACTATGCAACACACACGCCAGACATCAGACTTTTACTACCGAGTAGTTCAACAGTTTTAACGGTAAAACTTCCGCCGTTATTTTCATAAAAAAAAATTTGTCGTTTTCTCAATCCGAAAATAATTCTGTTGCGGGATCCACCAATGATTGTGCCGTTGTACAAATATTCCCTGTTAAAATGAATATTCCCCGACCAATCGAATATTATATAACAACATGCGTACTTCACAAAATTTATAAATATTACCCACAACTATAACATTATATCAAATTCATTCCATAATATTAAAAATGATAATCATAGAAAAATCATCTTTATTCATAAAAGTTGGGGTCTTACACTAGTTACTGATAATATAGTCAAATGCGAAAACAACGGAAGTTAAACGAACCAATTTGGTTGAGAAACAAATTCGTAGTGAACGAATTCGCTAAATTGTCAAAACATGAACAATTAGTATGAACATGAGTTGTAAATTCATATTTGGGTTAGTTAATGTTTATGTTAGTTGATGGGTATTTGGTATGATGTAGTTTTATGAGTTACAAACCCATAGAATCGAAAATGAGCTAATTTGGATGAGTATAACTCATGTTATGATAATTAGAAGGAGTTTTGGTCTGTGAAATCGCGAAGAACATAGCCTGAGGTGCTGTTCTGCGACCTGGGGCGCAGCTGCACTACCCCCAAGGTTATTTAGGGTGCAGCTGCGCCGGACACTAGTGTCTTGTGCACTGCTGTGACCTGCTTTAGTAAATTAGGCATACCTTTTTAATACGAACTCCGATTATGGTGATTCAAGATGATCCGGAACGAGGACGAATAGACCTACAACTTTTGTGCTTTAAGATTTTCAATTTGAGGTCGTTACGAAAGGGTAAAATAGTCATCTTTGTGACTATTATGTATTTCGAGGCGATCGAAGGGCGTCGAATGTGCACATTTGCAAGTATAGTGCTCCCGACGATGGAATATGTTATTCTAAGTGATGTAACATGAAAATGCATGATATTATACATGACATATAAGATTTCCTTGCTCATAATAGAAAGCATTAGCATGACTTAGTATGTGTTTTGAAAAGAAACTTAAAGATTTTGAAAACAAACCTTGTGGAAACTTATGTTCTATAAGTTCTGAACTTAGTGGTTTATGAACATGATTTAGTTCAAATATAAATGAGCATGATATGGTGTTTGTAGTGTCTTTGTTCATGATTAAACTTGTTAGACTTTGTGATTAGAGAAATTTCAAGAAAAGCTTAGTATAATAAGCTAGTGGACATGAATGCTATAAGATATAGTTTCTGAACTTGAAAAGATGTTCACATGACTTAGTTACTTATGATAAGAGTTTTAAAATTTGTCTTATATGTGCTATACTACATCATTCATGATAAAATAATTTCAAAGACAAACTCTATTATCTTTTGTAAACTAAGTATTAAAACATGAAGTGGTTATATTTTGATGTAGAGAGAAACACGTACAAATATGACATATGATTCGAAGTTGCCTTGCATGATTAGGTTGTCATGACATGGATTTGAAGAAAAGAAACTTAGACGTTTTGAAAACATTATTCATGAGCATTGTGTTGTCTAAACTTCTGAACTTGTAGGATGACATACTAGTAACTTTTGGGTCTTTAAACTTGGCCTATATATGCAAGCATGATATGACTTTTATGCCTCTAGGCATGATGGGTACGTGCACCCTACTAGATAGACATACTATGAACTATACATGTCTTAAAATAAGATTTCAAGTCATAAACCATGCTAGTCATATGTTTACATGTAAACATGTGTATTGAAGTTGTTTAACCTCGTTAGTGATCATATAATTAGACCCTTGTTGCATAAGCTTACTTAGCCGTGAAATAAATGGCAATAAAGCTATAAAGTGTAAAACAACTTAAGGAAAATACAAGAGGCACCAAACTTGGGCTAAGACCTCTTAACATTGGGTTAGATATGTGTTAACAGTAATGCATGCTAAGAACCAAGATGAAACCAGAAAATACTCAACTTTGGTCTGGCTAGGGGACGGCGCAGCTGCGCCCATCCCAGGCCTAATTCCAGCGCAGCTGCACTACAGGGCAATGTTGCCAAACTATTTTAGTAGTCATCCAAACTTTAAAGCACATATGTAATGAAAGTCTAAAGCTATAATACTTGACATAGGTGATGTTCTAAGCATAAGAGCATGTTAATGTTATATAAAATCCAAATTTGTTAAATTTGTTAAAATTTTCAAAATGTAAGAACGATGTAGATCGCGTATCTATAGGCTTTAAATATGTGTCGAACACATAGCGAGTCAAGTGTGTGATAAAGATTTATGAATGTTGTTATGAAGCATGTGTAGCTAAGGTGTACTATATATACATAGCTATACTAAGAGTTTACTAAGAAAACAAAGGGAAGGTCTTAAACACCAAGATAGAGAACAATGTAATATTATTATTACATTGAGAATGTATGAATGTGCGACTAATGGATATGAATCCATGATTATATAACTGTGTAGGAATACACACGTGTGAGATAAGCTTTAAGCAGTTAAGTCGTAGTTGATAAACTACAAATCATTTAAGTCTTTCAGTTCCTATTTGTTATATAAATTCGACAACTGTTAGTTGAGCTATATTATGCCATGAGAATGTTGATGTATATATATGAAATGCATTTGAGATATGTATGAAATGTGAAAGTTGATCTTTGATGATATGCTTGTGATAAAAATCTCTATGCCTGTTATGTGTGAAGTAACATGCGTAGTAAATATTAATTGATTATGAATGCATGAACTGAGTATGTTATTATATGCTATGTGCTACATGAAAACTGTTAGAATTGCTGGGCTGTCAAGCTCACCCTTGCAAATAACCACTTTTGCAGGTTAAGGATACACGGTAAAGGTTACGTGCTACTTTATTGATAAAGTTCAATAGTATCGAAGGAGATTGATTTATTATTTAACTAGATGCTCTTGAACCATGTTTAGGTTTTAGTAGATGTAAATGATAGTAGTTTATAATGTGTAATACATGTTAAGTTGTACTAGGCGATACATAGAGGAAATTCGAATCGAGATGTAAAAATTTATACAGTAATTCGGATAGAGTGAATCGTAACATAATTTGATTCAAGGTTATGTAATTGATTTAAGTTAAGAAATCAATAAAAGATTAATTTTTAAAGGAGATTGAAAAAGTTTAAATTATTCCGCATATTTTTATAACATCAAATATGATGTAAGACATGAATGGAAAATGACCATGATTTGAAACTTATAAAAGTTTGGGGTCATTACATAGATCCTGGAAATGGAAAAAATTTACATTCTAAATTATAATAAGTAAAGTTATATTCATTAAGTTATGAATACAAAATATAAATAGGTTGACGATAGTAGTATCGTGGCAGACCGGATCCGTGGTTTGAAAGGAACCAGATTTGGGGGCGTCACAGGTTGGTATCAAAGCTGTAGGTTATAAACTTTAGGTAAGTGTACCTTAGGCTATAACCTGAGAAAGAGAAAGATAAAGATTAAAATATATATATGTGAAGATTCAAAGAAGAATCTTGAAGTATCTAAGAGAATAAGAATTTAGGAGTTTCCTAACTCCGGTAATAAAAAATGTTAAGGTGGTGTCTAAAAGATAATAAGAATGAACTCGAGTGGAGTTTAGTTGATAATGGGAAAGAACCCTAAGTTAACCGATGATCACGACGTGATCAAAATGAGCTATGAAGTGATAAATAGTCTATAACGACTAAGTGTGGATATGTTGATGCTATAAAAGAATGTACAATGAAATGGTACTATACGAACTCATGAGGAGTTGTATATGATGAGATACGAAGAATTCGTATCAAGTAAAGAGCAAGTTAAGTGTGAGATAGAGTTAGGTGGGATTTCAATTGAGGACCCATATCAGCAGCTGAGTTGTATGATTCCTTGTTATGGGCGCGGAATTGTACTTGGTGCAAAAACCACTTAGTTTCTGGCACTGATAATCATTGAAATGTACGTGTCGCATATTATTTCTATATACCATTGAAGGTGATTCTTTTCTCATGTGTATAACAGATAGATAGGTTATAGTTAGAGAATATAAGGTTAAGTTGCAAGTTCTTAAAAGTTATACTTATGGTACGTTCGTGACTCATAATTATATGAAATGGTTTTGAACCCCTCAGCGAATGGATGCTTATGGTCTGACTAGGGTAAGTTCCTAAACTCATATGATTATGGCAAGTTCCTAGATTTTCAAAGTGTGGTAAGTTTAATGAACTATATCGGGTATATATATGTTATTAAATTAGAAATTTTGGTATAGTGAGCATTGATGGTGTTAAAATGAAGCAATGGAGTAAAGATTGAAGTTGATGGAGAAACATGGATTTTCTAAATCTTCTAGCTCTGCTAGATTTTCAAAATTTATTGAATTCGTGCTGAAGTTTGCACCTCTATTTTCTCAAAAAACTTTGGATCATGTGATTGAACCAGTGATGTTTAAAACAATACCGTTATTCATACGTCTATGCTAATTGTTTCGGCTAAAACAAAAATGATTTGAAAATTTTCAAAATGTATTTCTAACCATGTGCATCATTTGATATGGTGTAGAAATGGTAAACGATGGAGTCATCAATGAAGTTGAACCTAGTGTTGGTTGTGATCGAAAGATCGTCATCCCACTATGGTGTGATGTAATATGACAAAGTCACATAATGGCAGAATCCTCAATGTACTACTAATCTAGTACGGTATCATGACATCATAAAAGAATTTTGGTTTTCTTTTAAGTTATAAAGAAGGTCAATTAAGTTGGCAAAATTATTTCGATTGATGTCCGAATTGTTGATAAAAGTCTAAGCTATTTAATTCGGCTAGACGACTGTTAAAAAATATTGGTGGAATTCAAGCGTTCTTGAGTATTTATGCCAAACCAGATTGCTCTGGTGAGGATTCAGATGTTGAAAAGCTGAGGTGAACAACCTATAAGGGGACATGTTTGAGGACAATGGTTCCGAGCGTAACGCATGTAGTTGTTACAAAACACTACACTACGTTATGCCCAACGTAGTAGTGGTACAAAATTTGGCCACCTAGTGTACGTTTGGAGGGTGTTTTCAATCTTTATGATTGATGAACACTCTGGTTTGCAATGTGAAGGATTGTGTTGAAGCACTAGTTCACGGTCCTGTGTGACCCCTCAGTATAAATTAGAATCTGAGTTATTCATACTACTTCCCGATTAATGCAAGTGAGCAAGTTATAACAAAACTTCCGAAAAGAGAATGGATAAAATTATTCAAAAGAATATGTAATATTCATAATAGCATCGAGTAGAGGAGGTTTCGGTGATTCCGAGGACGGAATCCTTATAAGGGGGAGAGGATGTAAGAACCCAAATTTTTAGAAAGTATTAAAATAAGAATTTAGTAAATAAAATTCTTAAAGCATGAGATGGGTTTGAACAAGAATATATAAATGTGTTACGAGGTATGTGGTATTGTGTTACATAGGGTAATATGAGTTATGTAATAAGTGATGTTGTGTTTAATGAATATATATCATTATTATATATTTGTTATAAATTGTTGAGATGAATTAATATGAAGATGGATAAGATTTATCTATTGATATTAAATAATTTATATGAAATTATTTTATAATAGTAAGTTGGTGACATTAAATATCTTTGATAATCACCAATTTCTTGAGTATATATACAATTAAGTATCAAGTCTAAGGTAGTGCAACCGTACTCTTTAATGGTGGATGTATAGAAGTTGTGCTAAACAATTCCTTCAGAGAGCGGAGGTATATACGAATTAGTAACCGATCTAACTCACTGTGAAAACAGTGTAGACGAGACGGAAACTAATTTATTGGTTGTTTGTGGGAAACCACTCAGTGTACTATATTGAATACTATTAAAGACTCGACGCGTGCTAACTTTAGACTTGTATACATGTACGTTGTCGACGAGAGAAGAAAATCGATATACCTTTAAAGTGGTTAGAGAATTATTGAGTAAATTGATACACGGCAAAAAGTGAAGATTAAAGGAATGAATGTATGTGTTATATACGAGTGTTGTGTTATTGGTGGGAAGAAACCATAAAGGAGTTGTATAGTTGGTTAGACTAATAAGGGAAAATAGAGTTTTAAAACTCGAAGTGTGATCCTTAAATTGTTAAGGAAAATAGGCTTGATGTGTGAAACCAAAGAGGGGATTAATGTTAGGCGAGTTAACGCTTAAAAAGGATGTGTAAAGTATTTAGAAGCGTAGGTCTCATTTCTCGCTAAAGCGAGAACATGCGCCTCTCGATTTTGGTATATAAATTTATTTGGCATTTCAAACTGTGACCCGTAGCAATTACTTTGGTCTCATAGAAAACTCGAGTCGGTTTTATGAAAATGTGATTTGCAAGCCATGCATACTAATAACTCTTATAAGGTCATGAATGGTGACTAAGTGTTCATGAAGAAATTTAGTTAGCAAAACATGACTTGAATAAAGGTTTAATTAATTAACCCGGAATAAATACTGGTTAATTAAGTGATATTATGGAATATTATATTCTATTAATTAGTGGAGTGCATAATAATTATTGAAAAGAAAATAAATGATTAATATTAATTAATCATTGTGATATTAAAAGGTGATAATGGGTTGAAAGTACCCAACTGAATGATATTTAGTCCAATTAAAATATTAATAGTATTACTATGTTTAATATGAAAAAAAATCTGAGACGGTAGTAATATATAATAATATATGGTTAAGGATACATGAAGTGTGACATTTAATTGGGACTAATGATATAAGCTACCAAGTAGTACAGTGAAATCATATGTAATTTTAATACATAAATGATTAAGTATCGGTGTATTCTAGAAACTGGGAAGGAAATTAAATGTTTAAATAAACATTAATATTAAATAATGTGATAATGTGGTTATACGAGTAATAAAAATAATTATGGGGGATACCTGGGCAATGATGCCTAACTGCGATATTTTATTACATGTATTTAATGTACATGAATTATATGATGTGAGTATAAAATTTATCTTTAAATTCCTAATATGGTAACAATTGTACCTTAATATTACATTATGGTAATTAAAAGAACCAAACCAAGCCTTAGATGATCAAATGCTGAAGATTTTTGCTATGTCCCAAAATGAGTGACCCTTCTAGTACATGAACAGTGGCCTAGTATTACATTGCGTAAAAATTAATTGGCAGTTAAGAGCTAAGTTAGTTGTGATAATGGCTATAATGGAGCAGGTTGGCAACTCTTGAAAATCATTGGTTACTCTCATTTCTATGAATCAAACACAGGTGCAAAGATATAAGTTGTTCAATCAATACTCCATAAATAGATATCCTTCCTTCTTATTTACGTTGGTTGAGTTTTCTGAGAAGTGGCTATAGAGAGAGTCAGTAGAATTGGAGAGTTGAGAGCAATTGGAGGATTGGAAAGCTATAGATAGAAAATTGGAGCAATCAAGAGGTAATGATGCTAACTAATATGATTTTGATTTCCTAAGTTTTAATTTTTCAGAAATATCTTAAAAAAGTAGCTTTTGAGTCAAAAAATTGATGCCTAAGGGTTGTTATAATCCATGAATTGATGCTAGCTACTGATAATATAGTCAAATGCGAAAACAACGGAAGTTAAACGAACCAATTTGGTTGAGAAACGAATTCGTAGTGAACGAATTCGCTAAATTGTCAAAACATGAACAATTAGTATGAACATGAGTTGTTAATTCATATTTAGGTTATTTAATGTTTATGTTAGTTGATGGGTATTTGGTATGTTGTAGTTTTATGAGTTACAAACCCATAGAATCTAAAATGACCTAATTTGGATGAGTATAACTCATGTTATGATAATTAGAAGGAGTTTTGGTCTATGAAATCGCGAAGAAAGCGAGCACGAGGGATCGTTACTGACACAGGGGCATAGCCGTGACTACCCCCAAGGTTATTTAGGCGCGCTTGACTGTTTGGACATCGATGTCAGTGGTGCACTACTCTGACCTACTGTAGTAAATTAGGCATAACGTTTCCATACGAACTCCGATTTAGGTGATTTAAGATGATCCGGAACGAGGACGAATAGACCTACAACTTTTGTGCTTTAAGATTTTCAATTTGAGGTCGTTACGAAAGGTCAAAATAGTCATCATTGTGACTATTACGTATTTGGAGGCGATCGAATGGCGTCGAACGAGCACATACACAAGTATAGTGCTCCCGACGATGGAATATGTTATTCTAAGTGATGTAACATGAAAATGCATGATATTATAAATGATATATAAGATTTCCTTGCTCATAATAGAAAGTATTAGAATGACTTAGTATATGTTTTGAAAAGAAACTTAAAGATTTTGAAAACAAACCTTGTGGAAACTTATGTTCTATAAGTTCTGAACTTAGTGGTTTATGAACATGATTGAGTTCAAATATAAATGAGCATGATATGGTGTTTGTAGTGTCTTTGTTCATGATTAAACTTGTTAGACTTTGTGATTAGAGAAATTTCAAGAAAAGCTTAGTATAATAAGCTAATGGACATGAATGCAATAAGATATAGTTTCTGAACTTGAAAAGATGTTCAATTGACTTAGTTACTTATGATAAGAGTTTTAAAAATTGTCTTATATGTGCTATACTACATCATTCATTGTAAAATAATTTCAAAGACAAACTCCATTATCTTTTGCAAACTAAGTATTAAAACATGAAGTGGTTATATTTTGACGTAGAGAGAAACATGTATAAATATTACATATGATTGGAAGTTGCCTTGCATGATTAGGTTATCATGACATTATTTGAAGAAAAGAAACTTGAGGCGTTTTGAAAACATTATTCATGAGCATTGTGTTGTCTAAACTTACGAACTTGTAGGATGACATACTAGTAACTTTTGGGTCTTTAAACTTGGCTATATATGTGCAAGCATGATATGACTTTTATGCTTCTAGGCATGATGGGTACGTGCACCCTACTAGATAGACATACTATGAACTATACATGTCTTAAAATAAGATTTCAAGTCATAAACCATGCTAGTCATATGATTACATGTAAACATGTGTATTGAAGTTGTTTAACCTCGTTAGTGGTCATATAATTAGACCCTTGTTGCATAAGCTTACTTAGCCGTGAAATAAATGGCAATAAAGCTATAAAGTGTAAAACAACTTAAGGAAAATACAAGAGGCACCAAACTTGGGCTAAGACCTCTTAATATGTGGGTTAGATATGTGTTAACAGTAATGTATGCTAAGACCCAAGATGAAACCAGAAAATACTCAACTTTAGTGCGGCTGAGGGGACAGCCTTGCATTGCGCCCATCCGAAGCCTAATTCATATCGGTAACTCTACTACTGAAGCAATGTTGCCAAACTATTTTAAGTAGTCATCCGAACTTTAAAGCATATATGTAATGAAAGTCTAAAGCTATAATACTTGACATAGATGATGTTTTAAGCATAAGAGCATGTTATGGTTATATAAAATCCAAATTTGTTAAATTTGTATTAAATTTTTAAAATGTAAGAACGATGTAGATCGGCGTATCTATAGGCTTTAAATATGTGTCGAACACATATGAGTCAAGTGTGTGATAAAGATTTATGAATGTTGTATATGAAGCATGTGTAGCTAAGGTGTACTATATATACATAGCTATTCTAAGAGTTTACTAAGAAAACAAAGGAAGGTCTTTAAAACCAAGATGAGAACAATGTAACATTATTATTACATTGAGAATGTATGAATGTATGACTAATGGATATGAATCCATGATTATATAACTGTGTAGGAATACACGAAGTGCAGATAAGCTTTAAGCAGTTAAGTCGTAGTTGATAAACTACAAATCATTTAAGTCTTTCAGTTCCTATTTGTTATATAAATTCGACAACTGTTAGTTGAGCTATATTATGCCATGAGAATGTTGATGTATATATATGAAATGCATTTGAGATATGTATGAAATGTGAAAGTTGATCTTTGATGATATGCTTGTGAAAAATCTATATATACTGTTATGTGTGAAGTAACATCGTAGTAAATATTAATTGATTATGAATGCATGAGGCGAGTATGTTATTATATGCTATGTCTTTGCATGAAAAGCTGTTAGAATTCTTTGGGTATCGAGCTCACCCTTGCAAATACCCACTTTTGCAGGTTAAGGATACACGGTAAAGGTTACGTGCTACTTGATTGATAAAGTTCAATAGTATCGAAGGAGATTGATTTATTATTTAACTAGATGCTCTTGAACCATGTTTAGGTTTTAGTAGATGTAAATGATAGTAGTTTATAATGTGTAATACATGTTAAGTTGTACTAGGCGATACATAGAGGAAATTCGAATCGAGATGTAAAAATTTATACAGTAATTCGGATAGAGTGAATCGTAACATAATTTGATTCAAGGTTATGTAATTGATTTAAGTTAAGAAATCAATAAAAGATTAATTTTTAAAGGAGATTGAAAAAGTTTAAATTATTAGCATATTTTTATAACATCAAATATGATGTAAGACATGAATGGAAAATGACCATGATTTGAAACTTATAAAAGTTTGGGGTCATTACATAGATCACTGAAATGGAAAAAATTTACATTCTAAATTATAATAAGTAAAGTTATATTCATTAAGTTATGAATACAAAATATAAATAGTTTGACGATAGTAGTATCGTGTGGCGGGCCAGGATTCGTGGTTTGAAAGGAACCTTGATTTGGGGGCGTCACAGGTTGGTATCAAAGCTGTAGGTTATAAACTTTAGGTAAGTGTACCTTAGGCTATAACCTGAGAAAGAGAAAGATAAAGATTAAAATATATATATGTGAAGATTCAAAGAAGAATCTTGAAGTATCTAAGAGAATAAGAATTTAGGAGTTTCCTAACTCGGTAATAAAAATGTTAAGATGGTGTCTATAAGATAAACATGACAAAAGATAATAAGAATGAACTCGAGTGGAGTTTAGTTGATAATGGGAAAGAACCTAAGTTAACCGATGATCACGACGTGATCAAAATGAGCTATGAAGTGATAAATAGTCTATAACGACTAAGTGTGGATATGTTGATGCTATAAAAGAATGTACAATGAAATGGTACTATACGAACTCATGAGGAGTTGTATATGATGAGATACGAAGAATTCGTATCAAGTAAAGAGCAAGTTAAGTGTGAGATAGAGTTAGGTGGGATTTCAATTGAGGACCCATATCAGCAGCTGAGTTGTATGATTCCTTGTTATGGGCGCGGAATTGTACTTGGTGCAAAAACCACTTAGTTTCTGGCACTGATAATCATTGAAATGTCTGTGTCGCGCTATTTGCTATATACCTGTTGAGAAGGTGATTCTTTTCTCATGTGTATAACAGATAGATAGGTTATAGTTAGAGAATATAAGGTTAAGTTGCAAGTTCTTAAAAGTTATACTTATGGTACGTTCGTGACTCATAATTATATGAAATGGTTTTGAACCCCTCGGTGAATGGGCGCTTATGGTGCGACTAGGGTAAGTTCTAAACTCATATGATTATGGCAAGTTCTAGATTTTCAAAGTGTGGTAAGTTTAATGAACTATATAGGGTATATATATATATTATAAATTAGAAATTTTGGTATAGTGAGCATTGATGGTGTTAAAATGAAGCAATGGAGTAAAGATTGAAGTTGATGGAGAAACATGGATTTTCTAAATCTTCTAGCTACGCTAGATTTTCAAAATTTATTGAATTCGTCTTTGAAGTTTGCACCTCTATTTTCTCAAAAACTTTGGATCATGTGATTGAACAAATGATGTTTAAAAAAACAATACCGTTATTCATACGTCTATGCTAATTGTTTCGGCTAAAACAAAAATGATTTGAAAATTTTCAAAATGTATTTCTAACCATGTGCATCATTTGATATGGTGTAGAAATGGTAAACGATGGAGTCATCAATGAAGTTGAACCTAGTGTTGGTTGTGATCGAAAGATCGTCATCCCACTATGGTGTGATGTAATATGACAAAGTCACATAATGGCAGAATCCTCAATGTACTACTAATCTAGTACGGTATCATGACATCATAAAAGAATTTTGGTTTTCTTTTAAGTTATAAAGAAGGTCAATTAAGTTGGCAAAATTATTTCGATTGATGTCCGAATTGTTGATAAAAGTCTAAGCTATTTAATTCGGCTAGACGACTGTTAAAAAATATTGGTGGAATTCAAGCGTTCTTGAGTATTTATGCCAAACCAGATTGCTCTGGTGAGGATTCAGATGTTGAAAAGCTGAGGTGAACAACCCTATAAGGGGACATGTTTCAGGGACAATGGTTCCGAGCGTAACGCATGTAGTTGTTACAAAACACTACGTTGCGGCCCAACGTAGTGGTACAATAGGCTGGCCACCTAGTGTACGTTTGGAGGGTGTTTTCAATCTTTATGATTGATGAACACTCTGGTTTGCAATGTGAAGGATTGTGTTGAAGCACTACTAGTTCACTTGTGACCCCTCGTGACCCCTCAGTTATTATAAATTAGAATGTAGAAGTTATTCATACTACTGATGAATGATTAATGCTTAGAAAGGAGAATGTGGTAGAAGCAAGTTAAGTTAACAAAACTTAGAAAGAGAATGGATAAAATTATTCAAAAGAATATGTAATATTCATAATAGCATCGAGTAGAGGAGGTTTCGGTGATTCCGAGGACGGAATCCTTATAAGGGGGAGAGGATGTAAGAACCCAAATTTTTAGAAAGTATTAAAATAAGAATTTAGTAAATAAAATTCTTAAAGCATGAGATGGGTTTGAACAAGAATATATAAATGTGTTACGAGGTATGTGGTATTGTGTTACATAGGGTAATATGAGTTATGTAATAAGTGATGTTGTGTTTAATGAATATATATCATTATTATATATTTGTTATAAATTGTTGAGATGAATTAATATGAAGATGGATAAGATTTATCTATTGATATTAAATAATTTATATGAAATTATTTTATAATAGTAAGTTGGTGACATTAAATATCTTTGATAATCACCAATTTCTTGAGTATATATACAATTAAGTATCAAGTCTAAGGTAGTGCAACCGTACTCTTTAATGGTGGATGTATAGAAGTTGGGCTAAACAATTCCTTGAGGAAGCGGAGGTATATCTGAATTAGTAAGCCGATCTAACTCCTTTGTGAAAGCAGTGTAGGCGAGACGAAACTAATTTATTGGTTGTTTTTGGGAAACCACTCGATTGTACTATATTGAATACTATTAAAGACTCGACGCGTGCTAACTTTAGACTTGTATACATGTACGTTGTCGACGAGAGAAGAAAATCGATATACCTTTAAAGTGGTTAGAGAATTATTGAGTAAATTGATACACGGCAAAAAGTGAAGATTAAAGGAATGAATGTATGTGTTATATACGAGTGTTGTGTTATTGGTGGGAAGAAACCATAAAGGAGTTGTATAGTTGGTTAGACTAATAAGGGAAAATAGAGTTTTAAAACTCGAAGTGTGATCCTTAAATTGTTAAGGAAAATAGTAACCAATGGTGTGAAACCAAAGAGGGGATTAATGTTAGACGAGTTAACGCTTAAAAAGGATGTGTAAAGTATTTAGAAGCGTAGGTCTCATTTCTGCTAAGGCAGAACTTGTCTGCCTCTGATTTTGGTATGGCGCAATTTAAGTTGGCATTTCAAACTTGATGACCACTAGCAATTGCGGTGGTTCAGAGAAAACTCGAAATGGGATTTATGAAAATGTGATTTGCAAGCCATGCATACTAATAACTCTTATAAGGTCATGAATGGTGACTAAGTGTTCATGAAGAAATTTAGTTAGCAAAACATGACTTGAATAAAGGTTTAATTAATTAACCCGGAATAAATACTGGTTAATTAAGTGATATTATGGAATATTATATTCTATTAATTAGTGGAGTGCATAATAATTATTGAAAAGAAAATAAATGATTAATATTAATTAATCATTGTGATATTAAAAGGTGATAATGGGTTGAAAGTACCCAACTGAATGATATTTAGTCCAATTAAAATATTAATAGTATTACTATGTTTAATATGAAAAATACGGACGGTAGTAATATATAATACCTATGGCCGAAGGATACATGAAGTGTGACATTTAATTGGGACTAATGATATAAGCTACCAAGTAGTACAGTGAAATCATATGTAATTTTAATACATAAATGATTAAGTATCGGTGTATTCTAGAAACTGGGAAGGAAATTAAATGTTTAAATAAACATTAATATTAAATAATGTGATAATGTGGTTATACGAGTAATAAAAATAATTATGGGGGATACCTGGGCAATGATGCCTAATTGCGATATTTTATTACATGTATTTAATGTACATGAATTATATGATGTGAGTATAAAATTTATCTTTAAATTCCTAATATGGTAACAATTGTACCTTAATATTACATTATGGGAATTAAAAGAACCAAACCAAGCCTTAGATGATCAAATGCTGAAGATTTTTGCTATGTCCCAAAATGAGTGACCCTTCTAGTACGTGAACAGTGGCCTAGTATTACATTGCGTAAAAATTAATTGGCAGTTAAGAGCTAAGTTAGTTGTGATAATGGCTACAAGGGAGCAGTTGGCCAACTCTTGAAAATTTGTTGGTTACTCTCATTTCCCATAGAATCAAACCTGGGTGCAAAGATATAAGTTGTTCAATCAATCCTCCATAAATAGATCTCCTTCCTTCTTATTTACGTTGGTTGAGTTTTCTGAGAAGTGGCTATAGAGAGAGTCAGTAGAATTGGAGAGTTGAGAGCAATTGGAGGATTGGAAAGCTATAGATAGAAAATTGGAGCAATCAAGAGGTAATGATGCTAACTAATATGATTTTGATTTCCTAAGTTTTAATTTTTCAAAAATATCTTGAAAAAGTATCTTTTGAGTCAAAAAAATTGATGCCTAAGGGTTGTTATAATCCATGAATTGATGCTAGCTACTGATAATATAGTCAAATGCGAAAACAACGGAAGTTAAACGAACCAATTTGGTTGAGAAATGAATTCGTAGTGAACGAATTCGCTAAATTGTCAAAACATGAACAATTAGTATGAACATGAGTTGTTAATTCATATTTAGGTTATTTAATGTTTATGTTAGTTGATGGGTATTTGGTATGTTGTAGTTTTATGAGTTACAAACCCATAGAATCTAAAATGACCTAATTTGGATGAGTATAACTCATGTTATGATAATTGGAAGGAGTTTTCGTCTATGAAATCATGAAGAAGCAGAGCACGAGGGGTCGTTACATGACGACGGGGAAATGGTACTACCTACCCCAAGGTTATTTATGTATGTAAATTGCTATTTTGGACATCATGATTTGGTGCACTACTCTGACCTACTGTAGTAAATTAGGCATAACTTTTCCATACGAACTCCGATTTAGGTGATTTAAGATGATCCGGAACGAGGACGAATAGACCTACAACTTTTGTGCTTTAAGATTTTCAATTTGAGGTCGTTACGAAAGGTCAAAATAGTCATCTTTGTGACTATTACGTATTTGGAGACGATCGAATGGCGTCGAACGAGCACATACACAAGTATAGTGCTCCCGACGATGGAATATGTTATTCTAAGTGATGTAACATGAAAATGCATGATATTATAAATGATATATAAGATTTCCTTGCTCATAATAGAAAGTATTAGAATGACTTAGTATATGTTTTGAAAAGAAACTTAAAGATTTTGAAAACAAACCTTGTGGAAACTTATGTTCTATAAGTTCTGAACTTAGTGGTTTGTGAACATGATTGAGTTCAAATATAAATGAGCATGATATGGTGTTTGTAGTGTCTTTGTTCATGATTAAACTTGTTAGACTTTGTGATTAGAGAAATTTCAAGAAAAGCTTAGTATAATAAGCTAATGGACATGAATGCTATAAGATATAGTTTCTGAACTTGAAAAGATGTTCAATTGACTTAGTTACTTATGATAAGAGTTTTAAAAATTGTCTTATATGTGCTATACTACATCATTCATGATAAAATAATTTCAAAGACAAACTCCATTATCTTTTGCAAACTAAGTATTAAAACATGAAGTGGTTATATTTTGACGTAGAGAGAAACATGTATAAATATTACATATGATTCGAAGTTGCCTTGCATGATTAGGTTATCATGACATTATTTGAAGAAAAGAAACTTAGACGTTTTGAAAACATTATTCATGAGCATTGTGTTGTCTAAACTTCTGAACTTGTAGGATGACATACTAGTAACTTTTGGGTCTTTAAACTTGGCCTATATATGCAAGCATGATATGACTTTTATGCCTCTAGGCATGATGGGTACGTGCACCCTACTAGATAGACATACTATGAACTATACATGTCTTAAAATAAGATTTCAAGTCATAAACCATGCTAGTCATATGTTTACATGTAAACATGTGTATTGAAGTTATTTAACCTCGTTAGTGATCATATAATTAGACCCTTGTTGCATAAGCTTACTTAGAAAGTGAAATAAATGGCAATAAAGCTATAAAGTGTAAAACAACTTAAGGAAAATACAAGAGGCACCAAACTTGGGCTAAGACCTCTTAACATTGGGTTAGATATGTATTTAATAATAATATGCTAAGAACCAAGATGAAACGAGAAAATACTCAACTTTAGTGCGGCTAGGGGGGCACAGCAATTGCTGCACCATCCAGCCTAATTTCAAGCAAGTACTGCACTTCAGAAGCAATGTTGCCAAACTATTTTAGTAGTCATCCAAACTTTAAAGCACATATGTAATGAAAGTCTAAAGCTATAATACTTGACATAGGTGATGTTCTAAGCATAAGAGCATGTTAATGTTATATAAAATCCAAATTTGTTAAATTTGTTAAAATTTTCAAAATGTAAGAACGATGTAGATCGCGTATCTATAGGCTTTAAATATGTGTCGAACACATAGCGAGTCAAGTGTGTGATAAAGATTTATGAATGTTGTTATGAAGCATGTGTAGCTAAGGTGTACTATATATACATAGCTATACTAAGAGTTTACTAAGAAAACAAAGGGAAGGTCTTAAACACCAAGATAAAGAACAATGTAATATTATTATTTCATTGAGAATGTATGAATGTGCGACTAATGGATATGAATCCATGATTATATAACTGTGTAGGAATACACGAAGTGCAGATAAGCTTTAAGCAGTTAAGTCGTAGTTGATAAACTACAAATCATTTAAGTCTTTCAGTTCCTATTTGTTATATGAATTCGACAACTGTTAGTTGAGCTATATTATGCCATGAGAATGTTGATGTATATATATGAAATGCATTTGAGATATGTATGAAATGTGAAAGTTGATCCTTGATGATATGCTTGTGATAAAAATCTCTATGCCTGTTATGTGTGAAGTAACATGCGTAGTAAATATTAATTGATTATGAATGCATGAACTAAGTATGTTATTATATGCTATGTCTTTGCATGAAAAGCTATTAGAATTCTTTGGGTACATCGACTCACCCTTGCAAATAACCACTTTTGCGGAGTTAAGGATACACAGTAAAGGTTACGTCTTTACTTGATTGATAAAGTTCAATAGTATCGAAGGAGATTGATTTATTATTTAACTAGATGCTCTTGAACCATGTTTAGGTTTTAGTAGATGTAAATGATAGTAGTTTATAATGTGTAATACATGTTAAGTTGTAACTAAAGCGTATACATAGATAGAGAAATTGAATCGAGATGTAAAAATTTATCTGATGAATTGGATAGAATGAATCATAACATAATTTGATTCAAGGTTATGTAATTGATTTAAGTTAAGAAATCAATAAAAGATTATTTTTCAAAGGAGATTGAAAAAGTTTAAATTATTCCGCATATTTTTATAACATCAAATATGATGTAAGACATGAATGGAAAATGACCATGATTTGAAACTTATAAAAGTTTGGGGTCATTACATAGATCCTGGAAATGGAAAGAATTTATATTCTAAATTGTAATAAGTAAAGTTATATTCATTAAGTTATGATTACAAAATATAAATAGTTTGATGATAGTAGTATCGTGGCAGACCGGATCCGTGGTTCGAAGGGAACCAGATTTACGGGTGTCACAATATATATGTTATGAATTTAGAAGTTTGGTATAATGAGCATTGATGGTGTTAAAGATTCATAGAATGAAGCAATGTTGTAACAACCCGATATTTTTTATATAAATAAATCAGAATTTTTGCGTATAATTTTTTTTTTTATTTTAAGGAGGAGGCTTTGTACAAGTTAATGTGTATATGTATTTATGTGGTAAATAAAAATATATTTATTACATGAATGTTTACAAATAATTTTATTTTAGAATTATTGATTATTATAAAGTTTATTATTTTAATAATTAATTTTATAGTTGAAATATTTTTATTATTTATTTTCTATGAAAAATATAATTATATATTATTTAAATAATATATGAAATGATTATTAGAATAATTATAATAATTATTTATTTTATTATATGAATTTATGCAAGATTAATTAAGTTAATTATTTTAACTTAATTAATAATGTTATATATGAAGAATAAATGAGATATGGAATCCAAAACCCTAATTTTGGATTTTGATCAAGGAATGAGAATAATAATATTATATTATTATTTGTCGAATTGTT
Source organism: Panax ginseng (assembly GCA_020205605.1). Classification (NCBI taxonomy): domain Eukaryota; kingdom Viridiplantae; phylum Streptophyta; class Magnoliopsida; order Apiales; family Araliaceae; genus Panax; species Panax ginseng. Next base: position 110,429,793 of record CM035148.1, on the reverse strand, counting down.
ATAATTAGGTATCTTTATGCGTGTAAGGTTAATGTGAGGATCAGTTTTGATGAAACAATTTTAATGTTACTGATAAACCCTAGTTTGAAGTCAAATGAGACTTTAAAATCTGTCTAATAATTATGTTATGTGATTAATGATATTTATTATAATATTATTTTATTTCAGTGCTATAAATATGTACTGTATATGTGTGGACTGATAATGTTGGTCAATTATGGTATCTTATGAGCAAACCCTAGCATTAATTTGTTTAACCCTATTTTTAATTCAATTGGGAATTTAAGACTGTGTGGTAATTGTGTCAGTTGAATTTTGTTGAGTATGGCACAATTTAAGGTTAATTAGGAAACCATAATTATTTAAGAAACCCTAATTACAAATTGAGGACCCTAATTGTATAAATTAGATATATTAAACGCTAAAAATTTAAAACCCTAATTTCCTAATTGTAACCCTAATTGCTAATTGGGTTATCCTAATTGCTAAATTGGAAAGATAAATACTATTTAAAAAAACTTAACCCTAATTAGGGAGAATCTTAATTATTCAAAATCCTAATTAATATTTAGAAATATTAATTTCTAGAAACCCTAATATTTATATTATAAACCCTAATTTATATATTGCAAACCCTAATTGCTAAATTTGGAAAGCTTAATGCTAATTAGTGGATCTTAAACCTAATTAGCAAGTTCTAAGTAATTAGAAATCTAAACTATTTTAGAAAACCTTAATTTATAATTTTTGAAACTAAAATTTTAAAAAAAAATTCAAACCCTAAATACAAAGCCTAGAAAATTAAATTTTTGGAAACCTTAGGGTTAAACGCTAAGGGTCAAACCCTAAGGGTTTGTCAAGATTACCTTTGTGCCCTTAAAATCATACGGCCAATGATCCTTTTGCCCTTTTGTACATAATTGAAGCTAACTTGCAAGTTTGGCCAACACTTTAGTTGGTGAACTACTTTTACTAACCCCATGTGCTGAAAACCTACACTTATCAGTCACTTGGATCAGCATTGTACATTACAAGACACGTATATATAGATTATGAGAGAGAAAAGTGTCATTATTTGCCTTATTTTCTCACAACCATCATCCATGACCTTCTCTCTCTAACATCTACGAAATTTCTTAGTATATCAGTCCCTTAATACATCCCCACAATCACCAATAACAAATCAATAGCCAAGAAATCAGATTTGCTCATTTAAAGGTATAAACCCTAGTTGAAAATTTTGATCTTGATCCTCTGTTAAAAGTTATGTTTTGTGTTAGAATATTTTGTTTATAGTGTTATTAAGTGATCTGGGTTGATAGATGTTGGATCAATAACATCTATAAGCTCGGATCTAGTGTTTTTGCAAATCTAGAAAAAGTTCATTTTTGTGTTCTGACAACTAATGTCAGAGGCTGTAGATCTCATTGTGTGGTGTTATTTTGTTGTTTAAATGTTTAGTCTTGTAGTATGTTGTAAGGGCTTTACTCTGGAACTTGATTCAAAGCCAGATCGATTGTAGATTAAAAGTTATAGGGTCAAAGTGGGTTGACCGGCATTGACCGGTTGTTTCTGGGCAGCCCAGAATTGCCCAGAACGTCTAACAAGGATTTTGCAGGCTCTTGATCTTATTGTTGTTACGTGTTTTGATCATGTTGTTGTTTGGTGTTTGTAGACTGACATGAAAACTACCTTCTAAAGCTTTTATACCACCTAGATCCGTAACATATTTAAACTTAATGATGGTCAAACTTAGGTATCCGAAACTGCTCAAGAACATTTCTGGAAAACCCAGAAATGTTCAAAACGATTAAGGAAGGTACTGACAGTTGTATCTTAACATTCTGTTGATGTTATATATGTTTTGTGTATTAGATCTCTTCATTTACAAATCATCTACATACTTAAAGTGCTAGATCACATAAAGCAGACTTGTAGTGCATGATATAAAGCATCAAAGTAGTACCCTTGAGTTTCTGGGTAACCCAGAACCTCAAGAACACGTCTGACAATAACTTCTGCAGCTTAGATCTTGCATTGGATAGATAGTATGGCCTAGATAAAGGTTGGATCATGTAGTATTACATCCATACTACATGATCAATGTCTAAAATGGTCCAGGAGCTTTACGATCGGTTTGATATTGTTGGTCAAAGTAGTGCACGTGCTAGCTGGCTATGAGTTTCTGGGTTTGGTCAAGAACACGAAGAACACCTATAGCGACGGTTCTGTCGCTATAGGTGGTCTTTAACGACAGTTTCTATATAAAATTATATTTTTATTAAATAATTAGTATTAATAAGTTTAAATTATGAAAAAATACAAAATAAATTCCTAAAAATTATTTTAAAATCAAAATTAGTTTTAATTATTTTGAATATATTTTATAAATATTTAATATTTTTAAAATATTAAAAGTATTTAATTTATTTAATTATAATATTAAATAAATTATTTAAAAATGATTTTAATACATGAAAAATCATTTAAAATTATATTATGGTATAAGAAAATAATGTAAGTTATTTTGATAACTTTTAATATTTTGTGATGAATTTCATTAATTAATTAATATTAATAATAATTAAGTTATTTATTGAATATATTAAATAAATTATGAAAAATAGAATTAATGATTTAGAAATTATAGAAAAATGATTTAAAGGTATTTTAAGTTATAAAATATAACTTTTGATATTTTGTCATGAAAATATTAATATTTTAAATATTAATGATATTAGATTTATTTAATAATTATATTAAATAAATTAGTTTAAAAATGATTTTAATATTAAAAAATCATTTTAAATGAAAATAAGTAGTTTAAAAATATTTTAAGTTATAAAATATAACTTTCAATATTTAAAGGTAAATTTCATTAATTATTTACTATTAATGATATTAGAATTATTTAATAATTATATTAAATAAATTAGTTTCAAAATGATTTTAATATTATAAAAATTATTTAAAATAAAAATAAAGTGTTTAAAGATATTTTAAGTTATAAATTATAACTTTTGATATTTAAAGGAAAATTTCATTAATAATTTAATATTAAATGATATTAGATTTATTTAATAATTATATTAAATAAATAGTTTAAAAATGGTTTTATTTATTTAAAAATCATTTAAAAAGGATATAAATGAATTAAAAATATTTCAAGTTATGATTAAGGACTTTTAATATTTTGGTAAGTAATACATTAATACTTTAATATTAATGATAATTATTTAAAATGATTTTAATTCTTTTAAAAATCATTTTAAAGGTAATATTAATACTTTAAAAGTATTTTGAGTTATTATAAATAACTTTAACATTTTGGAAACGATTTCATTAATGGTTTAATATTAATTAAATATTAATGATAATAGAATTGTTTAATATTTAAATCATTTAATAATGATTGCGGTGTTTGAAAATTTATGATAAATTATAATAAATATTTTAAAATTATTATAAGTCATTTAAAAATAATATGACTGATACTTACAGATATTGAACTACAGGATAGAGTCTTAGACTCGATAATTACCCGATAAAGCCGTCGGTATACCGACATGTTTCAGAAATTGATCTGGACTTAGATAATTTGATTAGATATGTGTTTATTTGTGATTCAATGGTTGTAGAACATATGTGACAATGTGATTAGGTTATGTACTGACTGCAATAAGCAGTGCTATGTGTTATAGTATGTTATTTTAATCGATCAAATGATCTTATTACTGATAGGTGTTATATAAGGATAGAACTAAGTTATGAACTGTAAGCAACGCATCAGACAAGTATCTTACGTTTGCATTTCCTTTATGCAATGGACATAAATAAGAAGTTTCAGAATTATATTATTATTATTATTATGCTATATTATTAACCCTATTGTGATATATTTTATATTCGATCATTGTTTATCAACATGTTAGTATATGGTAATTCAGATATATATATTCTGTTCGTTAATTTCTATATATGGTTATACAAGTGTCCCCACTTGGATAATCATTATATTTAAACACATGTTGATATATATATAAGTTATCTAAGCTACTTGATCAGCTAGACACCGATTCAGAAATATCGTTGAATATGATAAAACCTTTTTCTATCCAATCAAATTATTTTGGTTTGGATTCCAGACTAAGTATGAATATCCCGATCACAGGAAAACTTTTATGCGCCCAAGGCGGACAGAGTGAACGATCTTATCGTTCTTGTAATGTAGTATTGATCGTCACAGGCCCATGGAAAGTACAACCTAACTTCAGTAAGTTATGACGGTTTGCAGATGAAGTTCTGCTAAACCTTAGCGAAAACTAAAAACAATGTTCATAATCTGTCGACTAATACCTATATATATACTCAATACGTAGTTTCAAAAATTTGAGATAGAATTGTTATGTTGTTATTATCGGTTCAGTTTACTTCACAACTATAAATTCATTGTAGAAGTGATGTACAAAGAAAATATTTATTTCTTTCAGCTAATTATATTCATAATTGTTATTACTTGTTGGGCACCCAAATGCTCATCCTTGCTTTAAAATTAAATGTTTTCAGCTAGGCATGATCAACCCGAAGGTTCAGACAAGGTCAAGTGAAAAGGAAAGCAAATATAATATGGTTAATGGTATCATATGTAATAGTTAGACTGTATTAAGATAATGATATGTATTATATATCATGTAAAGAATATAGTAAAGGTTGCGTACTTGGGATTAGACTCTGATAAATGTAAGTTAAGTTTAATTTTTATATTATTGTTATTATTATTAGTATTATTCCGCTCATAGAAATGGTATCGTGAAGCACCGAGTTCGGGTTTCAAGTACCCGAGTTTGGGGGCTTTACAAATGTACTAAAGATTAAAGTTAATGGAGAAATATAGATTTTCTAAATCTTCTAGCTCTGCTAGATTTTCAAAATTTATTGAATTCGTGCTGAAGTTTGCACCTCTGTTTTCTCAAAAAAAAAAACTTTGGATCATATGATTGAACCAATGATGTTTAAAAACAATATCGTTATTCTTATGTCTATGCTAATTGTCTCGGCTAAGACAAAAATGATTTGAAAATTTTCAAAATGTATTTCTGACCATTTACATCATTTGATATGATGTAGAAATGGTAAGTGATGGATTCATCAATGCAGTTGAACCTAGTATTGGTTGTGATCGAGAGATCGTCTGCCCAGTATGGTATGATGTAGTATGACAAAGTCACATAATGGCGGAATCCTCAACGTACTACTAATTTGTTACGGTATCATGATGTCATAAAAGAATTTTTGGTTTTCTTTTAGATTGTGAAGAAGGTCAATTAAGTTGACTAAATTATTTCGATTAATGTCCGAATTGTTGATAAAAGTCTAAGATATTTGATTCGGCTAGACGGATGTTGAAAAATATTAGTGAAATTCAAGCGTTCTTGAGAATTTATGCCAAACCAGATTGCTCTGGTAAGGATTTAGATGTGGAAAAATTGAGGTGAACAACCCTATAAAGGAATATGTTTTTGGGGACAATTGTTCCAAGCGTAACACATCTAGTCGTTACAAAACACTATGTTGCGGCCCAACGTAGTGGTACAATAGGCTGGCCACCTAGTGTACGTGTGGAGGGTGTTTTCAGTCTACATACTAGATAAACACTCTGGTTTGTAGTGTGAAGGATTGTGTTGAAGCACTAGTTCACGGTCCTATGTGACCCCTCAGTATAATTTGGAATCTGAGTTATTCATACTACTTCCCAATTATTGAAAAATCGTGGAAGACTCTTATTCTTCTGTGTGATGAATGTAGTGAGTAGAATGTTCCTTAGAAAGGAGAATGTGGTAGAATGCAAGTGAGAAAGTTATAATAAAACTTCTGGAAGGAGAATGGATAAAATTATTCAAAAGAATATGTAAAATTCAAAATAGCACCGAGTAGAGGAGGTTTCGGTGATTCCGAGGACGGAATCCTTATAAGGGGGAGATGATGTAAGAACTTGAATTTTTAGAAAATATTAAAATAAGAATTTAATAAATAAAATTCTTCAAGCATGAGATGGATTCGAACAAGAATATATAAATGTGTTACGAGGTATGTGGTATTGTGTTACGTAGGGTAATATGAGCTATGTAATAAGTGATGTTGTTTTTAATAAATATATATCGTTATTATATATTTGTTATAAATTGTTGAGATGAATTAATATGAAGATGGATAAGATTTATCTATTGATATTAAATAATTTATATGAAATTATTTTATAATAGTAAGTTGGTGACATTAAATATCTTTGATAATCGCCAATTTCTGTAGTATATGTACGAGTAACTATCAAGTCTAAGGTAGTGCAACCGTACTGTTTAATGGTTGATGTATAGGAGCTGGGCTAAACAATTCCTTCAGAGAGCGGAGGTATATACGAATTAGTAACCGATCTATCTCACTGTGAAAATAGTGTAGACGAGACGGAAACTAATTTGTTAGTTATTTATGGGAAACCACTCAGTGTACTATATTGAATACTATTAAAGACTCGACGCGTGCTAGGTTTAGACTTGTATGCATGTACGTTGTCGACAAGAGAAGAAAATCGATATACCTTTAAAGTGGTTAGAGAATTATTGAGTAAATTAATACACGGCGAGAAGTGAAGATTAAAGGAATGAATGTATGTGTTATATTTGAGTGTTGTGTTATTGGTGGGAAGAAACCATAAAGGAGTTGTATAGTTGGTTAAACTAATAAGGGAAAATAGAGTTTTAGAACTCGAAGTGTGATCCGTAAATTGTTAAGGAAAATAGTAACCAATGTTGTGAAACCAAAGAGGGGATTAATGTTAGACGAGCTAACGCTTAAGAAGGATGTGTAAAGTATTTAGAAGCGTATGTCTCATTTCTGCTAAGGCAGAACTTGTCTGCCTCTGAATTTGGTATGGCGCAGCTGCGCCATTTCCAAGCCTATGATCAGCGCAGCTGAGCCGGTCTGTAGAAAACTCTGAGTCAGTTTATGAAAATGTGATTTGTAAGCCATATATACTAATAACTCTTATAAGGTCACGAATGGTGACTAAGTGTTCATGAAGAAACTTAGTTAGCAAAATATGACTTGAATAAAGATTTAATTAATTAACCCGGAATAAATATGGTTAATTAAGAGATATTATGGAATATTATATTATAATCCTTGTATGGCAATGGCGTGATAATAAATTAAATGAAAAAGGGTTAGTTCACTTGTATAAGATAATGAGTTAACATATGTGTTTAGCATAAGAGGATGAAAGAAATATGTTAATTAATATTTGATATTTTAATATATTACATAGTTTTGTAATATATAAAAGGGTTGATATTTGAAAGATAAATGATTAATATTAATTAATCGATGTGGTATTAAAAGGGTGATAATGGGTTGAAAGTACCCAACTGAATGATATTTAGCCCAATTAAAATATTAATAGTATTACTATGTGTAATATGGAAAATGTGGGCAGTAGTAGTGTATAATACCTATGGCTTATGATTACATGAAGTGTGACATTTAATTGGGACTAATAATATAAGGAATAAAGTTGTACAATAAAATCATAAATGATTTTAATACAGAAATGATTAAATATCTGTGTATTCTAGAAGCTGGGAAGGAAATTCAATGATTAAATAAACATTAATATTAAATAAGGTTATAATGTGGTTATGTGAGTGGTAGAGATAATTATAGAACTACCCGGACAATAATACCTAACTGCGATATTTTATTACATGTATTTAATGTACATAGATTATATGATGTGAGTATAAAATTTATCTTTAAATTCCTAATATGGTAACAATTGTACCTTAATATTACATTATGGGAATTAAAAGAACCAAACCAAGCCTTAGATAATCAAATGCTGAAGATTTTTGCTATGTCCCAAAATGAGTGACCCTTCTAGTACATGAACAGTAGTCTAAACTCTATTTTACGTAACCACTAAGCTGTGATTATTGGCTATAAAGATAACTAGTGATGGGTTGTTGAACCACTTTCAATTAGCCAATGTTTACATTAGGTTCCAACCTCAGTATAAAATGAATGCCCAGTCCATCATTCCTCTATAAATGGCAGCTATGTTATTGAAATCACGTTGCTGAGAAATGGGTCTGTGAAATCCTAAGAAATTGAGTAAGAGTATTTGTTGTTCAAAGTGAAGTCTAACAATCTCAGAAGGGACTAATTAAGCAAACTAAGCTTCAAAGAGGTATAAGCATTCTTCTTGTTCTTCATTGTTGGTTCTGTCAAAATTTCCATTCTTAAATATCAATTTCTTGATTTAGTGGAGTTGGATGTTAATGAGGTTGGGTAATGATTATATAGTAGTTATATGACCATATAAGTATGTTTAAACTATTATATAACTGTTTAGAATCAAATTCGTGACTAATTTCTATGGTTGGGCTAGTTTTCCGCCAAGGCGAATTTGTTCTCGCTCGAACTCGGATCAGATATCAAGAACATGTAAACCTCTGAAGTTTAGTATTGCTTTCTGTTTTAAATTCTGATCAGTGTGGGTAAAGTACTATGACATAAAACTAGCATGCAAGCATGTGTAATGTGTATATATAAGTATAATAACCTAATGTGAGCATGTTTTACTAAGATTAGCATGATTTGGTATAAGATCTTTAGCAAGGACTTTAAGTTTTGAAAACAAACTTTGTTAAAGATCATGTTCTGCAGATTTGAGCTTAATGGTCTACACACATGAATGATTTCACACATAAATGAGCATGACATATGATTCATAGTTCCTTTATTCATGACCGCTTTATTAGGATTTGTGTTAATGAAGTTTTCAAGAAAAAGCTTAGTATAGTGAGCTAACATACATGACTACTACATGATTTATATACTACTGACCTTATGAGCATGTTAACATGACTTGACTACATATGAATAGAGCCTTAAAGTTGTCTTGTATATGTTGAATGGCATTGTTCAAGTTTAAAGCGGTTTCAAAAGCAAACTTGAACATATTTCCAAAATCTAGTTGCATCATATGGATATCTAGATTCTAAAGGATTTATAAGTCATGTTATGTTCCCTAGATATGATTTATATGTGCTATATTGCATTATTCATAAAAAATGATTTCAAAGGCAACCTCGAGCATATTTTTGAACTTAAGTTGCATTATATATGAGTATTGAGATTTTAAAGGCTCGAGATGCCATGTTATGTTTCATTATGTCTTTAAACCTAAGATGTATATGTTAAACATAATGGAAGTAAATTAACGTGAGGTTAAAGCATGTTTTAAAGTGTTAAACGATGATAGCTATGAGTAAAAGATATGAATATGTATGAGCTTGTGTAGTATAGATTATGTGACCTCTGTAGGAGAACATAAGGCTAATTAGTACACCTAGTGATTTCATAACCCTATTTGGTTTTGATTTAGTGAAAATCCTAAACTAAAGTCCCTAACATATAAGGTTGAACTTGAAGTGGTCATACAAGTATGTAAAGACCTCTAGTGTGTACGCATGAGAAGTATAAGAGTCTAAGTGTGTTAAAGCTTGGACAGAAACAGGAAGTACAAAGCTCATTACAGTCCGGCGAGGGGACAGCAAGCAATTACAGGTGTCCCTAAAGCTTAGCCACACTGGTATGCCCACGCCCATCTTGCAAGTTTGAATAAGTTCTGTCTTTAATCAGAAGTTCAAGGCATGCTTATATGATTTCTTTAACTTGTATTATGTGGCCAATATGCTAGGTAATAAGTAAGAAGCATGCTATGTGGTAGAGATGAATGTTAAGTTATGACATTTAAATGTAAAGTCTAAAGGAATGTTTTCAAGATATAAAGCAATAATACATTGTTTGAATTTGTGATCTGATTTGTGCTATGAAAATATAGGATAGGTGATGTGGTATGAAGTTACAACTAAGTTAGACGTTTATGTGTACGTTTGAACTTACCTATATGAGTTTTAAATGTGTCGAACACATAGCGAGTCAAGTGTGATAGATCTATATGAATGTTGATGTCAAGTACGAGTGGTTAAGGTATATTTATACATACCTAGCTATTCTAAGAGTATGATGAGAAAGTGAAGTGTAGGTTTTACAAACCTAGTTAGGAAACAATATTTGTTCTTATATTAAGAGCGTATGAAATATGTTACTGATGGATGTGAATCCATGATTATATAACTGTGTAGGAATACACGAAGTGCAGATAAGCTTTAAGCAGTTAAGTCGTAGTTGATGAGCTACGAATTAGGAAAGTCTTTAAGTTCCTATTAGATATATGAATTCTATAACTGTTAGTTGAACTATATTATGATATGCAAATGTTGATGTATATATATGAAATTCATATGAGATATGTATGAAATGTGAAAGTTGATCTTTGATGATATGCTTATGATAAAAATCTATATGCATGTTATGTGTGAAGTAACATACGTAGTAAATATTAATTGATTATGAATACATGAACTGAATATGCTATTATATGATATGTGATGCATAAAAACTGTTAGAATTGATGGGCTGTCGAGCTCACCCTTGCAAGTAACCACTTTTGCAGGTTAAGGATTCACGGTAAAGGTTGCGTGCTACTTGATTGATAGAGTTCAATAGTAATTGAAGGAGATTGGTTTATGTGTTTAAATATATACTCTTGAACCATGTTTATGTTCTAGGAGTCGTACAAGATAGTAGTTTACGAGGTGTAAAACATGTTGCGTTGCAAAGTTGTATTATGTGATACATAGAAAAATTCGAATCGAGATGTAAAGATTTATACGGATATTGAATAAAGTAAATCATAGAATAATTTGATTCAGGGATTTGTAATTGATTCGAGTTAAGATATCAATAAAAGATTTATTTTTCAAAGGAGATTGAAAAAGTTTAAATTATTCTGCATATTTTTATAACATCGAATATGATGTAAAACAGGGATGGTAAATGACCAAGATTTGAACTTATAAAAGTTTGAGGTCATTACATAGATCCTGGAAATGGAAAGAATTTATATTCTAAATTGTAATAAGTAAAGTGATATTCATTAAGTTATGAATAAATGGTATATATAGTTAGACGATAGTAGTATCGTGGCGGACCGAATCCGTGGTTTGAAGGGACCCAGATTTAGGGGCGTCACATGTATAGATTTTAAACTCGCTAAGCAAGCTAGTAAGGATAAGAACAAAGCTAAATATGAATTAGGGACTTTTTGTGAACAATATGGTTTACCCCCTGCTACCCCCTTTAGAAGAAAGCACAGACATAAACATATTGATCCTCACAAAAGTCACAAAAGGCATAAAAGAAGGCATATTCAAAACAAAAATAAAAATCAAGATAATTATAATACTAAACCTAAACCTTCAGGTAAGAAATACAACCAAAAAACTAAAAAATATGATAAGAGTAAAATTGTTTGCCACACTTGTGGGCAGAAAGGGCACTATAAAAATGAGTGTAAGATAAAACAAAAGTTATCTCAGTTAAATGTTTCAAATGAAGATACTGAACAACTATTAGAATTAATGAGGATTGATAACAACATCAGTAATGATGAGGGTTCTGATATTTCTTATTCCTCTAATAATAGTATTAGTAACAATGAAACGGATAGTGACAATGAAGAAGTTACTATTTCTGCTAATAATTGTAACAAAAAATTATTGTAGCAAAAGGTTAAATGTCATTACCAAAGAGGAAGAAGAAAGATCTTTGTTAATCGATCTAATCAGTAAAATTTCTGATCCTAAGTTAAAATCCAGTATACAAGACACTTAAAAGAATTATTAACTAAGGATAACAAAGTTAAGAACAAAATTATTAAGGCCAAAGAGAAGCCTATATTTAGCCTTAATAAAACTCTTGAAAGATTTAAAACTCTCGTTAAAGAAGTTACCCTCCCTGAGTTAAATCAAGAAGTTAATAAACTTAAAAGAGAGATTTCTAACCTAAAGTTAGATGTTTCTAATTTAAGAAAAGAAATTGAAGACAAAAAATTTGACCTTCAAGTTCATGATTCCTCTTCTAGTGATGAAAATCACGATGAACCAGAATCATTAGGTACTAAAGAAGAGCCAGATCTTTTTGTTCAAGGTCTTTCTCTTAAAAGATTTAAAGATATCGCAATTCATAAATGGTATATCTCTATTAAATTGGTTATTGATAAGACCTTCTCAATAAAACTTCCTGCCTTAGTTGATACAGGGGCAGATCTGAATTGTATCCAAGAAGGACTAATCCCAACCAAGTACTATAAGAAAACTAGTGAAAAATTGAATTCGGCTAATGGTAGTCAAATGGAACCTGAGGTCCTCTCTCTGCCTTCTCTCTAGTTACCGAAGAAGAAGCTTGTTGCTTCCTTCTTCTAGTAAGATGAAAAATAAGTTCTTCATACTTCTCTTTTCCATTTATATTTTATCTAGGTTATACGTAATCCCTTCCTCAAATGTTTTAAATAAAATAAAGAGATTACTTTATTGATTCACCGGTCATCTTCTTTAAGTTTCTTCTTTTACGTTTAAGTTTTTTGATAAAAACTTATCCGTTGTTAAATGGTATCAGAGCCACATGGTTGGTTCTTGGTTCTGTTGGTGGTTCCCAGTCCAAAATAGCTGGCCTAGCTTCTAAATGTTTATTTAAACCTTTGCTTCTTTTGCTCCAACTTAAATCACCTAACTTACTGTAAAACAGCTCAGATCGCTTCAGTCCTGTTATGCCGTTATAAGTCTCCAATGTGGGAACAGTTTAGGCTAAGGGAATCATTAGATCTGTAGGTATGTGTTTACATAAGGTAAGAAGGGTTTGAGTTAAGCGGAATGCCAAAAGAATAAAATTTTGATTACTCAGTTAAAACGAAGTAGACTGTTTAGATCGAGTTCACTGATAGTTCAAGGCCAATCGAGTGATCTTTTGTGTCAGACGCAGTCTGATTTGTTTTATAAAAAAATTTTACAAAACATATGAAATTTTGATGATGATGACCGCTTGTTCAGTGAAATTTTTTTTTCTCATCTCTTTATAAACCTAATTTTTGGGGGTGAAGGGTATTTTCCTGGATAAAAATTTCGGGAAGGAATAATATAGGGATGGTGATCTATTTGAGAAGATCAATAGTGCCCTCCGGCACCGGTAGGAGTCGGACCAGCCAATCAACAAAGATGGCCCCAGTCATCATCAGCTTTCAGCAAAAGCAGATTGCAGTCAACAATAGCATCATTGATGTACCCCAGTAAATCAGCTTTTACTTTAAGTAAAATGCTTTTACTTTTACCTTAGTAAATATAAATGTAAAATATTTTTACTTTTACTTTTACTTTTACTTTAGTAAATTACTTTTACTTTATACTTTTACTTCAGTAAATGTAATAGTGAATCATGCGTGATTCAATAGTAATTTACTTTTCAGTTTTCCCCCACCTAAAGTTCATAAACTACAGCTCTGATACCAACCTGTGACACCCCCAAATCCGGGTACTTCAATTCCCACGGGATTTGGTGCTCACTGTCCAAACATCATGTATTTATCTTCCCATAATAAATGAAAAACCATAAATAGATAGAAATAAATTCTCTCCTTATGGAGTTACAACATCTGAATGTAAATACATCAATCCCAGGTCATACTAACCTTAAATCTCAAATGCAGAAACATAAACAAATAATATATCTTACACAACTTTAACATAAGTCTGAAATATAAATACATCAAATAAATAATAAGTCTTCATCACTTGTTAACTTTGCCCTTGCCTTTGTTAGTAGAAGGCTCGTTGGACCTTTCGTTCTTAACTGTAATGTTAATATTATGCAAGAGTGAGCACGATTTCCCACAAGTATAATAATATAATAATAAAATAATAACATGTGAATGAATCAAAGACTTCTGAAATGAGAAAACTCGGCTTTTGAATCAAGAATGAATAACAAGAATCAAAAGAACTTCTGAGGGTCATAAGACCTTGAACTATGCCCTAAGTTGTCAAGTGTTTATACTTGAAACCTTTAACAGTCATAAGACTATGGATTCATCTTCTCGTACTTAGGGGGATTAGCCCTTAGTACCATATTGTGCACAATATCTTAACGCTAAAGCATAATTAATCCCCTATAACAGGGTTGTTCATCTCAGTTTGACATTAGAGTCCGCACCAAAGGAAGTTTGGTTTGGATAAGCTCAACAATGGTTCTGAAATTTAGAACGTTCATCAACTATAGACTAGTAGCTAGTCTTACAAGGTTCAATAATAATGCATATTCAATTTGAATAATAAAATTCAAGATGTATACAATCGAATAAGTATTTTATAGCAAGAATCATGCTTTTAAAGAATGATAGCATCTAATATGAAATCTTTACTTGAACAATAATAAACAAGATAGAATAAGGAACTTGTTTTATGTAAAAAAACAAGGTTAGGAACTTGCTCAGATAAAGTTAGGGTTAGAGAACTTGCCTCGTGCGTAGGCTTATCGATTAATTCACGTTCCTTATTAAATCCTACATATCAATACATTCACAATACCCATTAATCAACAGTTCGATATACCTATTGAATCACAACATTGGTCTTTGAATACGTTATTGGACTATTCAGATAATGGTTTAAGTCGTGTAATTTACTTATTAATTAATCACATAACATAAGTTAATTAACATATTATTATATGTTTGACATGTCTTCATGTTCATTACATTAGGTTTTAAAAACATATTTTTGAAACTTGAACACTTAGAAAAATTTCTAAAATTCTACAGGTAGGGCGTGACTGCGCTCCATTTCTTCTTTGGAGTGGCGTGGTCGCGCTGCGACGCAGACCCAAATTCTATAGTTCACAAAGAACACACAGAACAGCCTAATAAATCCCAAATTAAACTAACATGATGAATTTTAATGCTACCCATGAAGTATAGACTTCACAAAAACATCACACAAAGCCTTTAGCATGATTCTAACACTTTAATTCACGTAATTACACAAATTACAACATTTAACTTCACTGTTTTTCATATTTTGTAAAGTATTGATGAAAAATATGAATTTTAACATTAAAAATTCGTTAATTCACCGAATCCATCTGTTTAAATTCTGTTTTATTCGTTTCTACATATATAAGCATATTCAAGTGTCAATTTTCACTAAAAAAAAGGTCATTGCCGACGGATTATGTCATCGCGAATAACACTTTTGCCATCGGCAATGAGGTCATTGGTGACGTCATAGTCTGTCGCCCCTCCCATCGCCCCAGAGGTCATCGTCACTGGCTTCCGTCGCTCTTCGTCGGGAATTAAGTCATTGTCGGGGCTCATTGCCGACGGCACGCCGTCGGTAATGTGTCATTAGCGACGGCACTAGCGACGGATATGTCGTCGTCAATAAGCATTCTTAAATTTTAATTTTACTGTCATTCCCGACGGCACTGCCGTCGCCAATGAGTGCATATCCCCATCGCCAATAACCTATAGATCATTGCCGCCGGCACTCGGTCGCTAATAACCCCGTCACCAATGACCTGCTTAAAAAAAATTAAAAACTACAAAATTTCCGTGTTCATTTACATATACATAATTGTACCTGTTATAAATTAAAGAAAAACAAATAATGATAATGCACGCATATCAATAACAATCATATCTTTTACCATCAACAATCAATATAGTTAGATACAAAAATCTAGTCTGTACAACTCAAAAGCTATATAAATACATACATGAAAGTTAAAATATAAACATAAACTAACTATATCCCAAGATCAGGAATGTCAGTGTCATCATCATCGCCATCTATCATACGACCGTCGGTCCCATCGCCTGTCCCACCTTTGTTCCCACCCTCCATAGTCTCATCAGCATCACCTCGGCTGTCATCACCATCTCTGCCACGGGCATCGCCTGTGCCACAGCCTCCACCCCCATGAGTCTCATCAACAAGACTCTATAAAAGTAAAATATTAATAACGAAGTCGAAAATATAACATATTTAACTTATTTTAGTTTGTATTCTATAAGTGTGGCAAATGGGCTGATAACTCGCCATCCGTATATCGAAATCGAGTCTCGTAAGTTGCAATGCGTGCCTAATACCTATGCAGTGTTATGTGTGTGTTTGCGTGTCGTTCGGACGACCGTGGCGGGTTTTGGTCTTTTTTCGGCTTTTAGCCTAAGTGTTGGCAAGTCTGGCAAACAGGTTGATAACTCGTCATCTGTATATCGGAAGCGAGTCCCGTAAGTTGTAACGCGTGCCTACTACATATGCGGTACTATGTGTGTATTTGCGTGTCGTTTGGATAACTGAGGTGGGTTTTGGTCTCTTTTTTGACTTTTAGCCTAAGTGTTGGCAAGTGTGATAAACGGGTTGATAACTCATCATCTATTTATAGGAATCAAGTCTCGTAAGTTGCAACGCATTCCTAATACCTATACGGTGCTATGTGTGTGTTTGCGTGTTGTTTGGACGACCGAGGTGGGTTTTGGTCTCTTTTTCGGCTTTTAGCCTAAGTATTGGCAAGTCTGGCAAATGGGCTGATAACTCGTCATCCGTATATCGAAATCGAGTCCCGTAAGTTGTAACGCATGCCTAATATCTATATGGTGCTATGTGTGAGTTTGCGTGTCGTTTGGACGACCGAGGTGAGTTTTGATCTCTTTTTTGGCTTTTAGCCGAAGTGTTGGCAAGTGTGGCAAACGGGATGAAAACTTATCATCCGTATATCGAAATCGAGTCTCATAAGTTGCAACGCGTGACTAATACCTATGCGGTGTTATGTGTATGTTTGCATGTCATTTGGACGACCGAGGTGGGTTTTGATCTCTTTTTTGGCTTTTAGCCTAAGTGTTGACAAGTCTGGAAAACGAACAGATAACTCGTCATTCATATATCAGAATCGAGTCCTATAAGTTGTAATATGTGCCTAATACCTATGCGGTTCTATGTGTGTGTTTGCGTGTCATTTAGACGACCATGGCGGGTTTTGATCTCTTTTTCGGCTTTTAGCCTAAGTGTTGGCAAGTGTAGCAAACGGGCTAATAACTCATCATTCGTATATCAGAATCGAGTCCCATAAGTTGCAATGCGTGCCTACTATATATGCGGTGCTATATGTGTGTTTGCGTGTCATTTAGACGATCAAGGCGGGTTTTGTTCTCTTTTTCGGCTTTTAGCCTAAGTGTTAGCAAGTGTGGCAAACGGGCTGATAACTCGTCATCCGTATATCGAAATTGAGTCCCGTAAGTTGCAATACATTTCTAATACCTATCTGGTATTATTTGTGTGTTTGCGTTTCGTTTGGACGACCGAGGCGAGTTTTGGTATCTTTTTCGGCTTTTAGCCTAAGTGTTGGCAAGTGTGGCAAACGGGCTGAAAACTTGTTATCCATATATTGGAATCGAGTTCCGTAAGTTGCCACACGTGCCTAATATCTATGCGGTGCTATTTGTGTGTTTGTGTGTCGTTTGGACGACCGAGGCGGGTTTTGGTCTCTTTTTCAGCTTTTAGCCTAAGTGTTGGCAAGTCTGGCAAACGAGATGATAACTCGTCATCCGTATATCGAAATCGAGTCCCATAAAGTGCAATACATGCCTAATATCTATGTGGTACTATGTGTGTGTTTGTGTGTCGTTTGGACAACCGAGGCAGGTTTTTATCTTTTTTCAGCTTTTAGCCTAAATATTGGCAAGTGTGGCAAATGGGCTGATAATTCGTCATCCGTATATCGGACTCGAGTCCCGTATGTTGTAACGCATGCCTAATACCTATGTGGTGTTATGTGTGTGTTTGCGTATCGTTTGGACGACCGAGGCGGGTTTTGGTCTCCTTTTCGACTTTTAGCCTAAGTGTTGGCAAGTCTGGCAAATGGGCTGATAACTCATTATCCGTATATCGGAATCGAGTCTCGTAAGTTGTAATGCGTACCTAATACCTATGCGGTGCTATGTGTGTGTTTGTGTGTCATTTGGATGACCGAGGCGGGTTTTGGTCTCTTTTTCAACTTTTAGCCCAAGTGTTGACAAGTGTGGCAAATGGGCTGATAACTCGTCATCCGTATATCAGAACCAAGTCCTGTAAGTTACAATGTGTGCCTAATACATATTCCGTGCTATGTGTGTATTTGCGTGTCATTTGGACGACCGAGGTGGATTTTGGTCTCTTTTTTGGCTTTTAGCCTAAGCGTTGGCAAGTGTGGCAAACGGGATGAAAACTTAGCATCCGTATATCGGAATCGAGTACCGTAAGTTGTAACGCGTGCCTACTACATATGTGGTACTATGTGTGTGTGTTTGTGTGTCATTTGGACGACTGAGGCGGGTTTTGGTCTCTTTTTTTGCTTTTAGCCTAAGTGTTGGCAAGTGTAGCAAACGGGCTGATAACTCGTCATTCGTATATTGGAATCGAGTCCCGTAAGTTGCAAAGAGTTCCTAATACCTATACGGTGCTATGTGTGTGTTTGCGTGACGTTTGGATGACCGAGGCTAGTTTTGGTCTCTTTTTCGGCTTTTAGCCTAAGTATTGGCAAGTCTAGTAAACGGGCTGATAACTCGTCATCCGTATATCAGAATCGAGTCCCGTAAATTGCAATGCGTGCCTAATACCTATGTGGTACTATATGTGAGTTTGCGTATCGTTTGGACAACCGAGAAGAGTTTTGGTCTCTTTTTCGGCTTTTAAACTAAGTGTTGGCAAGTGTGGCAAACGGGCTGAAAACTTGTCATCCGTATATCGGAATTGAGTCTCATAAGTTGCAACGAGTGCCTAATACATATGCGGTGCTATGTGTGTGTTTGCGTGTCATTTGGACAACCGAGGCGGGTTTTGGTCTCTTTTTCGGCTTTTAGCCTAAGTGTTGGCAAGTCTGGCAAACGGCTGATAACTCGTCATCCGTATATCGATATCGAGTCCCGTAGATTACAACATATGCCTAATACCTATGTGGTGCTATGTGTGTATTTGCGTGTCGTTTGGACGATCGAGGCGAGTTTTGGTCTCTTTTTTGGCCTTTAGCCTAAGTGTGGCAAACGGGTTGATAACTCGTCATCCGTATATCAGAATCGAGTCCTGTAAATTGCAACGCGTGCCTAATACCTAATCGGTGCTATGTGTGTGTTTGCGTGTCGTTTGGGAGACCGAGATGGGTTTTGGTCTCTTTTTTAGCTTTAAGCCTAAGTGTTGACAAGTTTGGAAAACGGGCTGATAACTCATCATCCGTATATCGGAATCGAGTCCTGTAAGTTGCAATGCGTACCTAATACTTATGTGGTGCTATGTGTGTGTTTGCGTATCGTTTGGACGACCGATGCGGGTTTTGATCTCTTTTTCGACTTTTAGCCCAAGTGTTGGCATGTGTGGCAAACGGGCTAATAACTCGTCATCCGTATATTGGAATCGAGTCTTGCAAGTGGCAACGCGTGCCTAATACCTATTCGGTGCTATGTGTGTATTTGCGTGTCATTTGGACGACCGAGATGGGTTTTGGTCTCTTTTTCAGCTTTTAGCCTAAGTGTTGACAAGTGTGGCAAACGGGCTGAAAACTTGTCATCCATATATCAGAATCAAGTCTCGTAAGTTATAACACGTGCCTAATACCTATGCGGTGTTATTTATGTGTTTGCGTGTCGTTTGGACGATCGAGGCGGGTTTTGGTCTCTTTTTCGGCTTTTAGCCTAAGTGTTAGCAAGTCTGGCAAACGGGTTGATAACTCGTCATTCGTATATTGTAATCGAGTCCCGTAAGTTTCAACGCGTGCCTAATACCTATGTGGTGCTATGTGTGTGTTTGTGTGTTGTTTGGACGACCGAGGAGTGTTTTGGTCTCTTTTTTGGCTTCTAGCCCAAGTGTTGGCAAGTGTGGCAAACGGGCTGATAACTCGTCATCCGTATATCGGAATCGAGTCTCGTAAGTTGAAATGCATGCCTAATATTATGCAGTGTTATGTGTGTATTTGAGTGTCATTTGGACGATCGAGACGGGTTTTGGTCTCTTTTTTGGCTTTTAGCCTAAGTGTTGACAAGTCTGGCAAACGGGCTGATAACTCGTCATCCGTATATCGGAATTGAGTCTCGTAAGTTGTAACGCGTGCCTAATACCTATGCGGTGCTATGTGTGGCAAACGGGTTGTGTGATACGCAACTTTATATAAGTAATATAATTACAAATTTCATAAATTAAATAAGGAAATACATCAATAATTGTTTTTACCTGTCGAATATATGGTGGGAAGATGTTGGCCAAGATAATCGCACATACACGGATGGCCTCTTCCCGTACTACACCCATGAGGTCGTCAGCGGCAGCTGTAGGATCTATGGAGCCGTGGACAAACTCTTGGGCCAGCTGGTAGATCCGCTTGTGCGCCTGAATTCACAACACTGCTCGTCATGTACCCCTCTATAATCTGTCGGAAGAAATCATCGGATAATAAAGGGCCGATTCCAGATCCACTCGCACCACTACCTCCAGTGGGTGGGCGCCGCCGAGATCTCGCAGCAGGGACTAGGGTGTAGGCTGGGATATGGGGAATTCCCACAACTCTACCCTTCTTCGAGCCCCCTGTAGCCTGTAGCCAGTCTTCCATCTCCTCATCCGTACGTGTAGAATCATCGACTAGAGTGTCACCTCTCTAGCTGCTCCAGGCCACAGCAAGGTCCTCGAATCGCCGCTAAAAAAAACACATTAATAGATGATACGCAAAATATAAAATAAAAAAATACAAAAGAATGTCCGAATTTTAAATACATACTAAATAAGAGAATAAAATTACTTACAGCAATACGTTCTGCCTCAGGTGATATATAACCACCTTCACCTTTCTTCTGGTGGGCGTGCCACCAAAACTCCAAGCGGGAGGTTGCATGCTTTAGACTCACCTCGAGTCTCTCCCAGTAGAGATCGTACGACTGAGACCCCGTGCAGTGCAGGAGACGAATCTACTTTCGGGCATCTATACGCTGTGCCGACATCATTTTGAAGGCCTCGTTGTCCCAAATGTTGCACATCTGATCCCACACCACAGCAGAGATGAAATCTGGTCGGACATCCTTAAGTGTCTGTCCATCAGCCATTTTCATTTGGGCCTTCTTCTTCCAGTCGTGGACCCACTTGTGCCAATTCATCTCCAAGTATTTATGTAGAACAGTCATGTCATGGGCTTCCTGCCCATCCTCAAAGCAATAATATCTCTGCACATTACATATTAAGAAACTTAGTAGACTACATAAATCAAACTAACATATGAATGACTGAATATAAAAGTTAATAGACAACATAAATCAAACTAACATATGAATGAATATAAAACTAACATATATGTGAATGAATGACATCTTACCCTGAACTCAGGAATAATCAGCTGACGTGTGCGGTCATCCACATCCGGCCACCTCATCACGGGCTTGAGAATCGGTTGCGGACGATCCCAAGCAACGTGTTCCTCGGCGCCGTGTCAAGGATACTACAATTGAAATTAATACATTTGCAAATTAGAAAAAATATATAAGAACTAAATACTATGAAAATACCTATTAGTCCGAACACGATAAATAATCCAAGTGTTCTGGGGATTCCCTAGCAAGCCACGTCTTTAGTCTCATGAGGCTCTCTGACGATCACCTATGTAGTGAAATACATCATTATATATAATACGTTATGAACAATTTTTAATACATATATAGACATATTATCAAATTTCCCATTCACATAGAATTTTTAAAACACGTAATGGAAAAACTCTGTAACTTTTCAAAATTCTAATTTAGATATGCTTTCGTGGGTCAATTAATTTAAAACAGATATAAATCACATACAATTGAGTTATGTATGTTAATAGACTTCTAACATTAAGTAATAAATAAGAACTCATGAAATCCCATTATCAGAGAACTCAGTTGGGAGAAAATATAATACGTGAAATATAAAACTTAGATTAGGGTTTTCCCTTGCTTTCTCTGTTTGAAGGTGATACAAATTTGAATTCTCCAATTCCTCTCTAATCAATTCTCTCAATTTTCTCTCTAGTTTTTCTCTGATGAAAGTAGAAACATATATGGCGTATGATATAAGATATAAGTATAATACGTATAATATATAATGGGTGAGTAATGGGTGAGTTAGTGACGTTAGTTAATCCGTAATGGGTTAACTGGTGCAACTCCCCTTAGGGCCTTGTTTGGCTAATCTTTTATTCTCCCTTTCCATTTATTTTAATTAACTCTTATTATATAGTTAATGGTCACACATCTAATTAATCAATTAATTTAATTTAATTTAATTAAATAAAATAGAATAAAATAAAATCACATAAATTCATATAGTCACGTAATTAAAATTCTTATTTATTAATTATGCCAAATTATTGAATCTCTAATTAATTATTAAATTAATTAGAATAACATTATGCTTATTAATTAATTTATTTAATCAAATAAGCTCAATTAAATACATACTTTGAATATAAAATTCTCCACATTAATTTAATCAGTGTAACACATATAATTAAATTAATCTACCATAATTTCATCAATTAATTATTCAACTCAATAATTAAATCATCGAAAAACATTTATATAATTCAATAAATAATCAAATTAAATTACAAAAATCTCGTTCGTCACATCTTTCCCCCCTTAAAAGGATTCTGTCCCCAGAATCACGACTTAATCAATTCATCTCGTTACATTCTTCCACCCCCCCCCCCCCCTTCTTACAAAGATTCTGTCCCCAGAATCACTTACACATAAATTAAGCAAATAAATGAGGATAATTCTTCATCATTTGTTCTTCGAGTTCCCACGTAGCTTCTTCAGCGTTGTGGTTCCTCCAGATTACCTTAACATAAGGTATTACTTTATTTCTGAGTACTTGCTCTTTTCTGTCGACTATCAGAACAGGAACTTCTTCATAAGATAAATCTTTCTTAAATTATAGGGGTTCATATTCAATCACTAATCGGGTTTGTAGGGTCGTAAAACAGAAATATGGAAGACATTATGGATATGTTCTAAGGCCGAAGGTAAGGCTACCTCATATGCAACTTCAATTTTCCTCAAAACTTCGAAGGGTCAAATGAACCTCGGGCTCAATTTTCCCTTCTTATCAAATCGGATCTTTCCCTTTCAGGGAAACACTTTGTAATTATATTCTTTGTAATTTCTTTACATAAATAAAAGTAAAAAACTTTTATATATAAACATTAGTTCAATAATCAATTTAGTATGTAGTGGTTCAATACTAAGTGAAATGATTCATATACAAAACTCGATTTGAAGGCTCATAAGTAATTTATTTTGTAAA
Source organism: Panax ginseng (assembly GCA_020205605.1). Classification (NCBI taxonomy): domain Eukaryota; kingdom Viridiplantae; phylum Streptophyta; class Magnoliopsida; order Apiales; family Araliaceae; genus Panax; species Panax ginseng. The sequence goes on along the minus strand of CM035148.1, from coordinate 110,406,499 downwards.
CGGGTGGAGTACTTACGAGCCGAGTAGGTCCGAGTAATGATCTGAGTCGAATTTGGAGCAAAATTAGAAATTCCTTATCGAATCCGAGCTTAATTTTTTTAAATCGAGCCGAATCTGAACATTAGGGTGTTCGCTGAGATTCGACTCGTTTACACCCCTAATTGTTTATGTTAAAAACAACTCAAATTTACTTACTAAATTATTTTTTAAAAAGTTTAATTGTATTTCAAATAATTCTAAAATTTACTGATTGTTACTCCTTCCGTCCAATTTTATTTGTCCTATTTTGAAAATGCACGCCTATTAAGAAAAAAAATTATATCCAAATTACCTATCTTAATTACTTTATTATCATACTTTTTGATTTATTTAATAATGCTACATTTTTCAATGTAGTTATGTTGTTTTCAATGAATTTTTTTAAAAGTTAAATTATGGTATTATTGAAAATGTAATATCAAAAATAACATTAAATGGAAAAAAAGACAAATAGATTTGGACAAATCAAAAAGAAAATTAGGACAAGTAAATTTGGATAGAGAGAATACTAAAATCGACTCTCTTGATATAAATTTATCACTCCCTCCGTCCAACTTTACTCGTCCTAATTTGAAATTACACGCCTATTAAGAAAAAAAATTCATCTCCAAATTACTCTATTATCATCTTTTTTGTTTTATTTAATCTTCTAACTTTTTCTTGGAACAATAAAATAGATGAGAAAAAGTATAGAAAAAAGGAGTGTGGTTGTGATTACGATGTCAAAGCAGTGTTACCTTTTTTCAAATTATGTCATGTTGTTTTCAATGAATTGGTTTTAAAGTTATATGAGGATATTATTAGAAAAGTAAGGTCAAAAATAATATTAAAAAGGATTGATGACAAATAGATTTGGACAAACTAAAAAAATAAAACAAATAAACTTAGTCTGATGGAATATTAATTTAAAAAAATTACTCCCTCCGTCCCTTAATTTAAGTCATTTTAGAGTTGTGCAAAAGTATTAAAGAAATGATTGTATAATATTAAATATAATATTAATTGTCTATATTGTCCTACTATTGAAAAAAGAGTGTTATTTATTGGACAAAAAATAGTGAGAGAACCAAAATTATATTTAATATTTGGGATAATATTAAAAACTAAACAATTAGTGCTTAAATGAAATTCTCAAACGACTTATATTAAGGGACAAAAATACTTCTCTAAAATGACTTATATTAAGGCACGAGAGAGTATCATTTAACGTTATGATATTTTCATCATTTATGACAAATTATAGCTTCAATTCAATCCTTTGAAGTGTTTTAAAAAAACAAAAATAAAGCAATTACAAGGTCTACTACTCCCATTGTGTTATAAAAGATTACTAAAAATTAAGAACAAAATGATTAGAGAAAAGAGGCATGTCTCATAATATTTTCATATATCCACCATTCTCTTTTACAATGCTCTTATTTATAGATATATAGACTTGGAAGTTTCAAAACTCAAAAGTAATGAGTTTAAAACTTAATGAACATGGGAGTTTCATAATACCAAAGATCATTACAATTAAATATAAATCTAGACATCCATAAATATATATGTTATAATTTTATAACACTCCCCCTTGGATGTCTATTGTATAGCCATACGCATAGAAAGCTGCCTCATTAAAAACCTTACCAGAAAAAACCCAATGGGAAAAAAACCTTGGTTAAGGGAAAAAGAGTGCAGCGCGTATTAGCTCCCCCTTATGAATGTATCTTTAAGTCCTTCAGCTGTCGCATTCCAATATTGTGACACAATCCTTCAAACATTGTAGTTGGTAATACTATGTTAAACAAATTTGCTAGATTATCTTTTGATCGAATTTGTTGAACATCAATGTCACCACACTTATCAAGGTCATGTGTGAAAAAGAATTTTGGTGAGATATGTTTTCTTCTATCTCCTTTGATGTATCCTCCCTTTAATTGAGCTATACATGCAGCATTGTCTTCATACAGAATAGATGGAGTCGTTTTATAGCAATTTTCTAAGAATATGCCTCATTAAAAACCTTACGAAATAAAAACCCAGTGGGAAATATTTTGCCTAAGGAAAAGAGTACAATATTCTTGTATAACTTCTAGTGCCTTGGGATTGCCTCATTAAAACCTTGCAAAGGAAAACCCAGTGGGAAAAAAACCTTAGCGAAGGAAAAAGAGTACAATCAGCACATATCATTTTTACTCCCCTCCATAAGTACATAGAATTTTCATTGTTCATTGTAAAAATATCATTAAGTCGAAGCATGCCAATATTGTGCACCATCTTCTCCAAAATCATAGTTGGTAATGACTTAATGAATCTATCAACCAAATTATCACATGATCATATATGCTTGATATCAATATCGCCATTCTTTTGGGGCTTATGTGTATAAAATAATTTTGGTGCAATATGCTTGGTTCTATCACCCATGATATAACATCCTCTAATTTGAGTGATACAAGCGACATTATCTTCATATAATATCGTTGGACTATTTATAATTGATGATAATCCATAGTTCACACAAATATGTTGAATTACTGATCTCAACAAAATACATTCATAACTTACTTCATAAATTGTGATAATCTTTGCATCGGCAGATCCAACTAACTGTGGTTTTGATCCATATTGCTTGTAAGTTAACTGCAAATGCTATATCAGGTCATGAGAAATTTTGCAATATACATCAAAGCACCAATTGTACAAAGATATTGTACTTCAGGACCAAGAATTTCTTCATTATTTTCTTATGGTCAAAACGGATCTTTCTTGATATCATTGGAGTGACCAATCTATCATTGGAGTACTTAAAGGATTAACAACTTTACTTCAGAACTTTTTTTTTGTGTATGTTGATTGATGAACAAGATTTCCATAGCTCAATTTGTAGGCCAAGACAAAAAATTGTCTTACCAATATCTTTCATCTCAAATTTGTTGTTTTTGTCGACTCTTCTGGAGCAAGATCTTTCATGAATAAATACAGCAATAATAGCAAATCCATATTATGATCTTTTGATAAAAATGCATGCACAAATTGGATTATTCTCAAATCCTTCTTTCAAAAGATATCTACTCAAGCGATTATACCACAATATGCATCTGGATTGCTTTGACCCATTTAAAGATCTTTGTAGCTTAAGATACATACTTCGAGATGTAGAATTATATGCTTCAGGCATTTTATATCCTTCAGGGATTTTCATGTATATATATGATCATTATCTAATGATCCATACAGTTATATGCTTCAGGCATTTTATATCCTTCAGGAATTTTCATGTATATATGATTATTATCTAATGATCCATACAGATATGTTGTAACAACATTCATTAATCACATATCCAAAATTTTCTTTTGATACCAAGCTAATTAAAAATCTGAATATAATTACGTCCATTACAAGAGCATATGTTTTTCCATAATTAATACCAGGTCTCTGCGAGAAACCTTGTGCTACAAGTCGCGCTTTGTGAAAGGTTTCGACACAAAAACGCACAGCGAAAATAGAACAATTTAAACCAAATTCGAAACCCTAAACAGGATCCATGCGAAAATAATTAATTCAGTGGTTAAAAATTATACCGAATATGGAAATGCTTCTGAAATTGATGCGCTCGAATCTCCAACGCAATCCAAATGAATCGTGCCTCTATGGTATCCACACGGACGCCCATGAATCCGTCGACGATCTGTGAAGAATGAGAATCATGCAGACTAGCCACCAAGGATGAGGATTTCAGAACTGTTTCTCTCTAGTCTCTCTCTAAGAGCGGCTAGGGTTATGAAGTTATGATGTAACCCTAAGTGGTTGTTATATATCATATATATAGTAGTTAAAAAAGGGATTAATCAAAACCTAATTTCATAAAATCAATTTATATATATATATATATATATATATATATATATATATATCTTAATTAAGTCTTACTTAATTAATATACATATATACAAATTATCATTTTAATTTAAATTCGTGATTTAAATACTATTAATCATATTAATATATTTAAATCCTTAAAATTTAAATTAATTCCATTTTAAATTACGTCTACATGTGTGTGACCTATAGGTTATTATTACGTTGGCAATAATTTTAAAATCATATTATAAAATTATAAACAGTGAGCGGCATCTAGTAATGCATCACTGCTACCCAAGTAATAATAAGATCGATGATTCGATGCAACCTTTTCGTGACCAATGTTTCAATGTAATTTAATCCTTTTAACCTTAATATCCTAGATTAAACTCTAGTCATGGAATGTGTCATACTCTTCATAATTTAATCTGAGTTTTCTTGATTAATGAGTAGACTATATGAAACAAATCACTATTTGAGCATGGCCATGCATTTCATAGTCCTACTCAATCAAGAGGCCTATGGATATCACCCCAATATATAGGATGGTTAAATTCCATCTAGATCACTCATATTCCTCATACGATTCATGATGTACCCAATAATCACCTTTATAGTCCACCCTATTAAAGGTGACATTTGATGATATCAAAGTACATAAATTCCTGTGTAGAAATATAGTGATTTCAGGTCGGAGGACCATTACATCATTGTCACTATGATAATTGCTAATGACACTTCGCATAATGCTCCATATAGAATTCTTATGGTGGGTCTGTCCAGTACATCGTTCTCTAACATATACTTATGCATTGACTTAATATCTCATATATTTATGACCAATGAGATTTGGTCATCAGTCAATCCACATACTAGTCTTAATGCATCATTTTTGTCCCATCAACAATGATACTCGACTAGGGACATTTAAGAACAATGATACTAATTGTAATTATATAATCTCATGTTCAAGTCACATACTTGAAACTATATAATTTGTATCACTATTCTAAGGATTTTTATTATGTTAACATTTATATAACGCAGTAAATAAAACCATAATAAAATCATTCATTTATTCAATCAAATATAATATCAAAACGTTAAGCAATTATATCAAATAATTGGCCTCTAGGGCATAAACTCTAACACTTTGTACCATATAATTTCATTTTTCTTATTTCATACAAATACCCATTTGTATTCAACAGGCATCACACCTTTAGGTGTTCGGACTACAGGTCCAAAAACTTCACGTTTACTTTATGAATTTAGTTCTACTTGAATTGCCTCTTTCCACTTTGGCCAAATATTTCTACGTTGAACATTCATCAAAAATTTGTGGTTCATATTCATGATCATTACTTCTGGTAATATCAAGAACAACTTTATATAAAAATATGTTGTCGACAACAATTTTATTTCTATCCAATATATTCGTCTCCTGTATATACATAATGTATCGAGATCTCGTTATTTTCAGGTACATGATCATCTTTAAGGGATAACTCATCCTCTTCAGAGGATAACTCTTCAAGAGTTTTATTTACAGGAGATTTTTGTTCATAAGTTTTGGATAGATCAATAATTTTTGTAGCCTATTTCATGGGTATAGCCTCTTTATAGGCTGCAACTTGTTTTTCTTGTACTTTCTTCTTCTGGGAAATTTTATCTTTAACACCGATCATTCTCCCATGTTTCAAGTGTGACTTTGATTTAATTTGCTGCTGTATTAACTGATTGTCCTACAGGGACTTCAATCTCTTCTAGAGTATTAGCAGCTAAAATGTGAGAGATCACACTTTTCTTATTATCGGTGAATAATTCTGGTAATTGATTTGCAATTCATTGCAAATGAATAATCCTTTGAACTTCTAGTTCATATTGATTTGTATGAGAATCGGGATTAAATAACGTTGAAACATTCCAATTAATCTCCCATCGTGCTTTAGGCAACGATCTCACGTCGTGCTTTAGGTAACGAAATATTCCAATTAATCTCCCGTCGTGCTTCAGGCAACGATCTAACGTCGTGCTTCAGGCAACGACTTTTCTCCCCCTAATGGTGGGAAGATTGTTTCATTAATGGGAGTTTTCAATAATTCAATGCATCATTATAGATCCTAGATGATCAATATGATCATGCCAAGTCATAAAAACCTTTGGATTCGAACACTTCTGGTGTATTATACACTTCTGGTGTATTACAACATTTGTTTCAACTATTCTCATTTTAGTATAATATATCCCAGAAGAGAAAATATACATTTTTTCTAATATGAGCTTCTGGCCTGATACTATTGAAGTAATATAAAGAAATTCTTCACTGCCTTCAATAAAATAGCATGCCCCTAAACAGAGACAGGAAGTTTTGTTCTCATGAGCAATGGTCTTGCAATTAACTGGAGGCATTTAATAAATGATTCAGCAAGACCATTCTGAGTATGAACATGGGCAACATGATGTTCATTATTTATCCCAAGTGACATGCAATAATCATTAAATGTTTGGGATGTAAATTCACCAGTATTGTCAAGACGAATAGTCTTGATTGTATGATCCGAAAATTGTGATCGTAATCTAATAATTTGAGCAAGTAATCTCGCAAATGCCAGGTTGCGAGTTGATAATAAGCACACATGTGACCATCTTGTAGATGCATCTATTAAAACCATAAAATATTTAAATGGTCCACTTGGAGGGTGAATAGTGTGACACCCCCAAAATAGGTATACATCACTCATCTTAAGTCGCCAAATACATGGTACAGAATACAAATACAAACTTAATTATACAACCGTCGTGTAATATACGACAATACATAAACTGAGAGTTTTAATATGAATATTGTCATCTAGACAATATCCACACTCAAAGGAATCCTCATTACATTTATTGTCACACTATTTAACAGAATAGTGAGGACTACTAATACTATCATCTGGACCGTCACTCCTTTCCCCGACTCGTCCCAGCTATATTCTCATTTCCTGAAGAGAACAGTGAAAGAAAGGGTGAGCTCAACTAGCCCAGTAAGAAATATTATGACTAAGATAATGCAGAATAAATTATCAATAGTCTTCAACAATGTTAAACTGATAAAATACAATAGACATCAAGTTTAACTGCAGCGAAATAAACAATCCATTAGAAGAGTCAAGTAGAGCATGATATCTACTATCTTTTATAATTTAAAATATTTTCATCAATTTTTATCGCTGAGACTCAGCTTAATAAATAAAACACATCATCTAATCATCCATGTACTACGAGCCAAGGATATTCATTAAATCATCAATGGTCATTACTATACCGAACAATCCCTGGTCATAATCATACCAAAAACTGTCCATCAATGCATTACAGGTCACTGAGGACTTTTACCATATCATTTATAATATTACAGGTCATGATTATACCGAATGATCCCTGGTCATAATCATACTAAGTCCATCTATGCACGTAAGCCAAAGATGACTTTCATTACAATATAAGTATGAAGATGATGACAATGACAAAATAATTCAATAAAACAAGTTCAAGAATTAATTTATCCAGGAACCAATAACGTCCAAATTGTCAACATGACATTTGCAGGAGTAAAATTCAAGAATGCTCGAAGAATATTTCCATGAAAAAGATTTGGATGAAGCGCAAATATCCGAGGATATTCTACTAATTTCATGGGGTATAGAAGCCAAAACTTTAACCAACTGAGTATAACAGAATATATGAAACTACAAATGGATTTTCACCCACCATGCGGTAATCCACGTATACAGATCATTTCCACAATTTAATAAGGAATGAATACAAAGGATCATTCACCATGCATGTGGTAATCCACATAGACAAGTTATTCCAACAGAATAATAAAGAATGGAATAACATAAGGATTCACCATGCGTGCGATAGGCTGCGCATGTAAAGGTTATTCCAATGTAATAATAAATAATGGAATCAGTCGTGCGTAAGCGCACGTACGTGATATTTAAACGAGAATAATACATAATGGAACCAGTCATGCGTAAACGCACGTATGTGATATTTTAGACGAGAATAATAAATAATGGAACGTGTCGTCCCGCAGAAAGATGTAGACATGATATTACTCGCAGAATAATAAAGAACGGAATAATAGAAGAATTTCACCATGTATGCGGTGCCAGCAGAGACGAGTTATTCCAACATAATAATAAAGAATGGAATAACAGAAGAATTTCATCATGTATGCGGTACTTCGCATAAACAGGTTATTCCAACATAATAATGAAGAATGGAATAAAAACTCTTACGAGTATTGAAAGAAAATAATTCTCTTCATGAATACGAAAGAATAACACCACTTACCTTAGAAGAAACTGGATATTGGAAAAGTGAAGTAGCAGAATACTTTTCTTCTTTCTCTCTATAGTTTCTCTCTCTAGAGTTTCAGTGAATTCGTAAGAAATAATGAAGGAATGAGCTTCTATTTATAGAAGAACTGAGAGTGGCTCTTGGTTTTAACGAAGGGTCAAAATGACTCTTGGTAATATTGAAGAGACAACTACTATTTATGAAGGGGCAATTAACTCTTGGAACACCGAAGAGGCAAATAACTCTTGGAAAACTGAAGGGACAAATAACTCTTGGAAAACTGAAGGGACAAGTTACTATTAAAACTTTAAATCAACGATCCATATTGATTTACTATTATAATTTCAACCAACGGTCAGAAAATTTAGCACATCTCCTCATGGAATAATATTGTACCCAAAAATGATTTAGACCGAAAAAAAATATATTTTTCGGGTGAATAGTACCCCGTGAATAGTAACTCATGAATAGTAACTCGTGAATAGTACCCCGTGAATAGTAACTCGTGAATAGTAACTAATAAATAGTAACTCATGAATAGTAACTTGTGAATAGTAACTCGTGAATAGTACTCCGACACGAAAAGTGCGCCGAATACCCGATTGAACAATATAACCTCCAGACATCAATTATTATCGAAATAAATATCGATTTCCACTAACACAAATAATTTCAACACAATGGAACTATCAATTTCATCTTTAATCAACACGAACTTATTCATCATTAATATTATAACTCACAATATTTAACAACCAGGTCGTTCCCGGAAAAAGGGCTTTCCAATAAGGATTTTCCCTATCAAGCAAGCAATTAGGTGACCAAACCTCTCCTTGATGTAACTTCTAGACATTGTAAATATTGCAATTTAATAATATGAATAACTTTGTCGTCTCAATTATTGATTTAATAATATATCATATTATGATAGATGATACCATGACAATAATCGAATCAATAATATAGAGAGATATGATGCAAACAATTATCGTAGCAATAATTGAGTATAACCGAAAGTGACTTCTCACGTAAGCATCAATAACCAATACTGTGTGTTACTATGCAACGACCACGATATTATCGCATTTTTTACTACTAGGTAGTTCAGCAGTTTTAATGGTAACACTTACCGTTATTTTTATAAAAGATAATTACATCGTTTTCTTTACTACAATAATACATCATAGAGGTCCACCAATGATTATCTTGAGTGCATTTAATAGTCCTCGTTAAATGAATATTCCCCGACCAATCGAATATTATATAACCACTTGCTTACTTTGCAAATTTTGTAAATATTACCCACAACTATAACATTATATCATATCCACACCATAATATTCAAAAATGTATTTCGAGAGAAATTAATCTTTATTCATAAAAGTTGGAGTCTTACAAATAGGCCCACAAATATCTCCTTGAATACGTTCTAGAAACTTTGGAGATTCAATCCCAATTTTAGTTGGTGATGGTCTAATGACCAATTTGCATTGAGAACAAGCAGCACATGAGAATTCCTTAAATTGAAGAATCTTTTAGTTCTTCAATGGATGACCATTATAACGTATATCTTTAAAGCAGAGAAAATTTCTGCTTGCCTTAGAAGAATATAAAGAATCATCAAGGAAACCATAGATATCAAAATTAGTTATATCTACTCCATTTGAAAAGTCAAAATAATTCATGGGATCTTCAGGATCATTATGAACAATAAAGTTTCAATTTCATTTTCTTTTCTTTTCTTTTATGGAGTCTTGATACAAATCTACCAAATGTTTAGGAGTACGACAGGTACATTCTTTTTTATATTGATTGTTCCTTTCACGTCTACTACCACAACCACAATCATAATTTTCTCTATGATTATCAAATGAGGTTCCATTCACTTCAGGGAATGTAATAGAATCGATCGAGCGAGATTGTTGGTTTTTCAGCAAAACTCATTATTTTGTACAGCTACTAGAAGACATAATTTCACTTCTGGAAACATAGTTTCCTTTATCGCTTCAGGGAATATTTTGTAAACTTACACTCTCGATATTGCTTTTGTAGGAGCATATTCGAGGCATGAAATATAATAAATATTTTATCTAACGTGTCTTCATCAGTGTTTTTCACTCAACACTTTTAAAATCTTGCAACTTCAGGTGCAACCAATTATAATGAGATTTTAAAATCTTTCCTTTAAATCATTTCATAAAACAAGTGAGTCTTTTACTGTAATGTACTCAACTTTTAATTTTTCATGGAGATGATAGCGAATAAAAATCATTAATTTTGCATGATCCTGCAGGGATGCATGATTGTCAACTATAATTGTATCTCCAAGGTTCTTTGCTTTTATATGAATCTCATCATTAAGAGTACATGACAAATAATTCTTGCTCAATATAAATCAAGAGCAACAAAATCAAATTTATAAAATTTAAATATTAAATAACTAAACATATTCCCCCATCAAATTAAATAATTATATATGTTCATATTTAATTGTAATGAAACAATTTATAGAAATGCAGTAAAACACGAAACTAAATTTGTCCACTAAAAATAACAAACCAATACTACTAAACATATTTGTCATTGTAACTTCATACAAAAATTTATCAAAAGGTCATTAGAAATATATCAAATATGCTATCATGCATGCCAAAAGGAAATATATCAAAAATCATTAGAAATATATCAATTTTTTTAAAGATTGTTTTAGTACGGAAACTAGAAAGTACCCTTTTGAAGATTATATCTTCTAGTTGTTGTCTGCTGAGATATGAAAATATCTAAAAATGTAATCATCATGTATTTTATCGGATCCCTTTTGATTTATTTAGATTGGAAGGAATGTAAAATTACAATACACTTTTATAAAAATAAACACTGCACAATAATTGAGGTTAGATATTACGCCTTATAACAACAAAACAATTTGAGGGTGGTGTGATGATGACTTACATATGAGTATGACAGTCATTAGCATGCAGAACCAAGAACAGCAAATTCTAATAATAGATTATGAATGGAATAACATGCAGTATGCTATACTAAAAAAAAAAAAAATTGCGTATCCATATATATATAATTGATAAATATACCTTCTCTTTCAAATCAAATATGATTATCTTAAGACGAAGGTGAGAAGCAATTCGTGCTGATAACGTGTTATAAAAGATTACTAAAATTTAAGAACAAAATGATTAGAGAAAAGAGGCATGTCTCATAATATTTTCATATATCCACCATTCTATTTTACAATGCTCTTATTTATAGATATATAGACTTGGAAGTTTCAAAATTCAAAAGTCATAAGTTTAAAACTTAATGAACATAGGAGTTTTATAATACCAAAGATCATTATAATTAAATATAAATTTAAACATCCATAAATATGTATGTTATAATTTTATAACACATTGATCCTTATTTTCTTTTTATTGGTTTCTTGTGCGGCTCAACATTAAATTGAAACACTAGATCAGTTTTCCCTCATTCACTTCATTTAATTTGTCATTCTTCGAAATACGTAAAGTAAGGGAGGGACTGAGGGAGGTAGACAGTTGGCTGTTGGGAGTTGGTAAATGAGCATACATATACAATCCCTGTAATTTATGCTCAGTAAATTAAAAGCTATATCTCATTATTAATCCCTCCGTTTCTTTTTATTTATCGTTTTAGAAAATAAAATTTATTTATTTTTATTTATCATTTATAAATTTCAAAGAAACATTAATAATTTAATTTCTCATATTATTACTATATTAATTATTAACTTGTTTTTCTTTCATCTTTTCTAATAAATTTAGTCATTCTGGTCAATCAGACAAAATATTAATTATAGTTTTTAATTTTTATATTTTTTTTAAATGTCAATTAAAAAAGAACCGAAAAAATAATTTACGAAAAATATACTGTCCGCAAAGAAAATCTCATCAACTTATTTATTCACGCCCATTTGTCTAGGTAACAATACATTAAAACTCATATTTTTTTCATTTATACTTCTTTAATTTTAATATATAAGATTATTATTAATTTTTTAAATTTAATTTAAAATATTTTTAAATTTAAAGAATCGTTTCATTTTAAAAACTAATATTTTCACACAAATAAAAGTGTTATTCAGTCAAATTTTTAAGTTGGTAGATTGAACTCGACTAGAGTACTCAATATACTCATGTATGTTTGCAAAAAAAAGATTAATCATTTATAAGGTTATTATTCTATAACTCAAACTTGGAATTATAATCCGTAATAATTTTATTAGAAAAATAACGTGTATCTCTAATTTATAGCCCGACTTATTTATTCTCAAAAAACAAAGGATCATTTACAATAATATACAACATTTAGTAAGTAATTACACTATTAGTGCATGCACAAAATAATTATAAAAATAATACATTTTCCCATATTTATTTACAATATTAAAAATCCCATCACATCTATCATTTTTACAAGAAAGCTTAATCTTAACAAAAAAAAATAAAAAAATCTTCACTTTATAGTTTAAATATAAAAAATGAATCTTTAATTTTGAGATGAACTAACAAAAAGGAAACTGATATTTTCACAACAGAAAATAATATTTTCACATGCGACGATTTTTCCCGTCCCTACATTTTTCATATAAAAATATCAATTTCCAAACAAAAAATTTATTAGTAATTTTAACCGAATGGAGTATAAATAAATTTTACAAAACATGTGTCGATAGTTAGGCACTTGGTATTCGGTAATGCTTGAATGTTTAAGGAAAGCATAAGAAAAATGAAAGGGATAAAAACGAAAAGAGAGTACAAGATCAAAAAAATTAAATATAAGATAGGAGAACAAGAACACCCTGCGTATTTTAACTGGGAATTGGAATATCATTTATTTCCATCCATTTCATAAATAATACAATAATGTCTGAAGTTATAACACAGTTCAACATATTTGTAACTTAAATTAAAATAGTTAAAAAATATTATTTTTTTTATAAAAAAAAAGAGGAAAAGAGTAACTACACCTAATCTGTAACACATCCATATGGATCCTTTCCGGTAATTACAAATTCAACCCCTATAATCTCCCTTATCACTTGGCCAATTAGACATTATATGAAAAAATGACCGAAAAAATGACGATACTAATCTCATATACAATCGACCATAAATACCCAGTTGCTTGATCAGCGTATGCTCCTGTGTAAACATATGCGTTTAATGCAGCTCATGGACATTGCAGGTTGAATTTCACATCTCCTTGGCCGTTCGCAACTTCAAGAAAATTGAACAGAAAAGTGCATATCTGCAAAGAGAAGTACTTGAGATTAACGGCTCGGTAAAAATCACAAGACACCAGGGGAAAACTAGGGTAGAGAGAGACGGTTCAATGGTGCTGAATGAACAAAGTAAATGTGCTAATAATTCTTCCACAAACCAAATTGCGGTCAAATATAGATTGCGACTAACGTGGAACTGTAAGCAATAAAATAAAACAGTAAGGAAAATGATTTATATGTCGACAAATATATGACAAAAATTGAATTGCGACTTATGTGAAACTCTAACCGATAAGATAAAATAAATTAGGGTCGAACCAATTTTAATTCTTTCCTATCTCATGTATCATATCCACATACATCGATATTTGTCATATGTAGCTAGATTCGAACAGTAATACGTGGTTTCCTTTTTACACCCTCTTATCCACATACGTCGGTATTCAGTGTCGATGTGAATTTGTCATAGCAACATTCAAAATATAAAGCACAATATGGGCCATCATGCATATTTCTATGTGTATCAAAATGCATACCTTCCTTGTTGTGTATAAAGTTTCGTAAAATTAAAATTTTAAACAAAGGATAAATGGGGGCACATTCTAAAAAAGATTTACTGAAAATAGCTTTCATTTCAAACTACACATCTGGAAACTACAACCGTGCTCCATCAAATACAACTTAACTAAGACCTTTCTTTAAACCACTCGGTTTAAAAGTAAATGGGCACCCTTTGTCTACAGAGCCTAAGGTTTTTCTTTGATCGGCCTACAGAGCCTAAGGTATTGAGATATTGTTCCATAATACTACCTCCACCCAGGAATAACATGGAATCCGCTTTTAAAAGTCAAAGTATTTAAGGAAATTCGAGGTATTATGTAATCAATGGTGAAAATCACAACATACATATATAATAATGATTTGATATATTAATTTTGAAAGTGGCTATTTTGGGACCTTTCGAAAGAAATACTGATTCTTAGTTTGGGGAGAAGGGAGTAGTGCAAAAGGAGAATATGAGGCATAACCAAAGTAAATGGGTAAACTGTAAGGCATAACTTTTTTGAATAGAAAATAAGGCATAAATATGTAGCACCTTCAGATGCCATCCCTCAAGCTAAGTTTTACGTTTTGAACTTTGATTGATAGCTGCTGTTTATGATCCTCGATATCCCTCAATACTGAAAGCAGGTTGGCCCTATAAACTTCAGATTTACTATTTGCGCAATCAAGTTCACAGGTAAGTTCGCGGATCTTCTTGTCCATATCGTCCTACAACATAAGACAGCACTTGTCAGTTAACAAAACCACCGATTATAAATATAGACACAATTAACTTATCAAAATATATGCATGTAGGCACAAACATCTTGCTAGTGTGTTTTTAATGGAACAATCGACCAACAAATAATTTATGATCAGGGCGTAATAACACAGGATGCTGCAATCCAAAAGCTAGAATACAATAATGCTAGTTTGCTATCAGCTCTACTAACACAAACACAATGAAAGGTTTCAATTTATCCAACCAACCAACTTGCATTGTAGTATAAGAGGATCTCAGACAACCAAATGGAGAAATTTTATCACCAGAAAGCAATCATTCTTCATATTCAACATGTCATGCTCACCTGGTTCAACCACAGTAAAATAATTTACCATGATTCAACTGATGCACGAACATAGCTAGAAAGTGAATATATAGTTTTTTACCATATGAATATATAATGTAGGTTTGTCATCAAAATGCACAAATTGTCTAGATGCACTAAAAAAGGTAGGCTTACGTGTCATAGCTAAAATATGATGGCATAAAACTAACTAAATACAGCAATTGTTCTCTTCTATCCTACGAATTGAATTAGGTTTAATTGAAATGCACGAGTTGCCTATTTTACTTTCAACCTATCATACTAGTATTAATTAATTATGAAAAAGTATATAAACTAAAATACACATCTTATCTCTCTAAGCATCTTCTCTTTTCATATATAAATTCTCTCTTTAAGGCTTAAGCCTTTACAGCTTCACTAGTATTCCTCTCTTCAATAAAATTAAAATTAATAGGGAGGTTGGGATGGTTCATCCTGCATTTCACCCACATTAGATGAGGAGTTTGAATCTAGATATCCTCTTCCCAATTCCCAAGTTGAAAACAAATATATATATATATATATATATATATAAATATATATGTATATATATATATAAATATATATGTATATATATATGTGTGTGTGTATATAGGGGAATGATCCATAACTAGCATTAGCTATAACACTATTTCAATTAATGCATCTCCCACCTTCCATAGAAAGATCTTACGACCCAGATTTAACAAATACCTTCCGTGCCTCTAAGATCCAAAAGTGAGACTTAGTTTCAGAAGCAAATTTTTGCAGGATTACAATTGTGCCCCTAAAAAGGAGCCCACAACTAAATTAACACCGTCTGGGCCTTGCACACCCGGATGGTAAGGAATTTTATTATTTGGAAAAAATATCAATTAAACTGAGGAGAGGGGGCCACAGCGCCACGCTGCCTTGCTGAAGAACTGGATACAGAAAAGTAAACCTTGATGTAATTTATCTCCTCTAAAAATGTAAAGTACTTTTTCTCACTCTTATATCATCTTGTCCGATACTCCATTATTAAAAGTTGTTTTTTATATGAGATTCTGAATTGTATTCCTTATTTATTACTTCCTCCGTTCCATAAAGTGTTTCAATTGCAAAATTTACAAATACTAGGATGTATTTTTATTTCATGGTTAACCCCTTAAAATACTTTTTAAAATAATCAACAAATTTAGTAATTTAATTTAATTTGGTCGGTGATTTTTTTCGCAGAAGAAAGAGAATGACATCCACCCAGGCACCCACTATTAGTCTACTACTACTACCCATAGTTTTACTTTCTAAGATAAGAACAGAGAAGAGGACTGATAAAAAGGAAATCATAAATGGTTGCTTACCATGTGGGGGTCTAAGGCCCGGATGGTGTGCTTTTAAATTATTTCTGAGCTCCTTTTTAAGGCATAGTTGTAATTACATAGTAAATTTTCTTCCGGAACTAAAAGTCACACCTCTGGACCTCAGGAAAGTGTTTTATTTGTTAAATTTTAGTCATAAGATCTTCCAATAAACCGTGGGAGATGCATCTCTTCACTACACATTATGCCAAATCCAAACATCCTACACTACGTGTTTATTAAGATCCCTCCACCCATTCCAAAAGTCACTTTAGAACAAGAGACCCAAGCCACCTCACTCTAAAGAAAAAGAAACAATTACGAGACAAGCATCCCTCCCCCCTATATCAGATGGTATGCAAAAAAATTAGATAGTCAGCAACCTGGAAAGCTTCTCTGCACAACACATTGTGCCAAAACCAAAAATCTTCAACCATTACCCACAACCACAAGCAAAACCAGTGTTCTTGTCAAGATACCTCCATACATCTCAAATAACTTTCCAAATCCCAACCCAACGAGATCCCAAAACTATTAGCTATTAGCTAGTAACACTTGATTAAAGGGTCTCAACATCCTGACACCGAACACCATCCTGAAAGGGAACACTGATCCCAAATTCATCAGGCAGCCACTCTATACCACTCCGAACTCCAAATGGAGTTTCATTAACCTTCCGCAGTTTATAATGTAATAATGAAATGGATATTAAGGCAAACTTGATATTTTATTCTTGATAAGAGCCATTTAACTCCCTTAGAGATGAAGTGAAGCTGCCATCCTCCATGGCATTTCTTAATCTCAAAAACAATATGTACTACACAAGTATTCTTGGAAGAACCTATGGAAGGCAATTCCAAAATAAAAGGGAAGGAATTCAACCTACAATGTGAATCCCTACTATCTCATTGATGTTACCCAACACTCTTCTACAAGCCCAAAATTGCCTTGTTGCAAATAAGAAAACACCTCAAATACAAACAATAATCACCTCCACAAACATGATGCTATTAAGGCAAACAAAATACAAGAGATGACAAGAGGGCCGTCCCAACATTGTTCTACAAGCTCAGAATTTCCTTGAAGCAATCCGCAAGTACAGAAACTGATCTACTCAACAAAAATAATGGTGTCTTTGCAAACAAATACAAGAGGTGACATGAGGGAACAACAAATGTTGTCAACATAGAAGCCCTTTATAAAACCACCTAACTTCTGTTAATATCCCTTCAAAATCTCCACGTAAGCAAATCAAAAGTGTAGATTTATATATTGAACCAAAGTGTGATCAGACATGGCCTCGTACCGTATAGAACACACGAGATTTCAACTCCTTTTTAATATGCTAAGGGTCACTTGAATTCTGTTTTAAGTTAAAGAATTCTATGTTTATAAATCATGACTCCTCAGGCACCGAAAGTTATCTTTATCTAATCTCCCTGCTGAGACTGAAAGAAATCTCTACCCTCGTATACTCAAAAAACCTTCCGCAACAATCTTCACCAAACAGATGAGCAAAATCTAACCTGCCTCCTCGGATACATTGAGAAAGTAATGCTATAAATTCATTTAAAAGTTTAAATTAGCTAGTACTCCTTTGGCCAATCTAATTTTGGTATGTAGGTCAATTCCTTCTCAATAAAAGCTGCGGTCAACAAATATTTCCTAACATGTGTTGCATATGTTCATCTCCCCTTTCCCAAAGAAAAGGCATTTAGAACGACACATGTATGTCTGTTTAACAAGGCGGTCCCTCTGCGTCAAAAAATTGCCATTCATCAATATAACAAATAATTGAGTGCTTCGAATGACACAAGACCATGCAACACACAACATCATCAAATGTTTCTCTCGCAACAGGTGTACCTCTAACGAACATGGTTTTACAAATTGTTGAAGAATTTTTCATTATTATAGTAGCTTCCCTTTCACAAAAGAACTACTCTTATTAACTAGTGAATTCTACATAAGATGATGTTACTGCCATGGATGAGAATTAACTCTTAAATAACATCGCCAAGAAAAACGTCCCAATAGGTTCTCTCTTTGTTCTTTTTCCTTTTAAAGCAAGATGACTTGTAAAAGAATGGGAGTTGACTGGAGCACAAGGAATGCTCGAAATACGTGAAACAGAAGGGGGAAATAAAAGCAATTTCACAACTTCTGCAATGAATAAAACAAATATCAAGATAAAGCAGGAAGTTGTTGATTAAATACTCGAGGAACGAATTGAAACTTGAAAAACTCAGCAACAGGTGTACTAACAAACATGGCTATCCAAATTGTGAAAGTCTTTCTTTAACATTGTAGCTTTCATAAAAGAACTACTCTTGTTAACGTGTGAGCTTCACAAGAAAATAAAAAACATCTTGTCACCTTAATAAAGCACAAGAAAACATCTTGTCATCTTGATGAATTCTCACTTCCCTTTTTTTCCCTTACTAAGGATGACTTATTAATGAATTATAGAAGTAGAAAGAGTGGAAGAAAAGGAGTGCTCCAAAGATACATGCAACGATAGGGGGAAATAAAAGTACTGTCACAAACTCACAATTTTCCGAATTGATCTTGATCAATGTCAAGATACGGCAATAAGTTGGTGCAAAACCTATTAAAAAATTAAGTTGTTGGTGCAATTAGTTTAAGAACGATAGAAATTAGAAGTGGATACCCTCAGCACTCTAAACATAGTGATTCAAAGTTGCCAAAACAAGACAAGACTTGGTTGTATATCAGCCATACAAAAGAAATTTTAAATAATACAATAGTATAGCAAATGCTTTAAGAGATTGCCTAATATAGGTGTCACCACAATCATGAATAGACCGTATTTAACTAGAAAATAATATTCATGGTGTGATGAGAAAACCAAGATAAATGGAAACTTCGTGGATAAATAAAGTAGCTCATATCAGTTTCCAATTACATAGCATTCTACAAGGAAAACTCTTGAGAGACTTCCGGTCCTCTTACCATGTGTTTGCATCATTTGATTTACAGCTCTTAGCGAGAACTTCTTTCAAGGTTGGTCAGATATGCTCAAGGTGAGAGACTAATACACACACATACATTAATCAGAATGTGTGTTGAAAACTTTTAATCTGAAGAATTATATCATATTGTAGCAATAGTCTACAACAGCATTTATCTTAACACTTAAACCTTCATGATTTACATGGCTGCACTTAAGAATCACTAGTGATATATTTGTAAATGAACTACAACAAAGAAAAGCAACTATATAGACAAGTTGCAAAAATATTTCTACTCCATATAGTTACTAGTGAAGCTCGATTCAACAGAGATATATTTTAATACAACACAATTTATTTTCCCTCCTGATGATTCAAATGCTTTCAGCTACGATGGAGCTGCTGAAGACAGCCTATACCAATTCTTTTGTCATATACACTAGTAGTTTGACTAGTTTCAAGATTTATCTTTAAATAAATCACAGCCATTTCAGAAGACTACAGTGCAGAACATTTATGTCCAATAACATTAGGATAAAAGGTTTCTAAGGTCAACCATAGATAACTCATATTAGGTCACTTCAAATACGAAGTAATTTTCATCTCAACCTAATAATCCAACTGTACGGATGCAAAGAGCATACAAAAATAAGAAAGTATGTAAATTTTCATATAATTTTGGGTTTTAGAGCACCATTACTATAATGGTGTAAAATAAGTATATTTTTGACGGCTCAAATTTGATTATTTTTTAATAGTGTATAGTCGTTGACACATATCACTAAAATTTTCATGTTTTCTTGCATGCTCTTTGCATCCATACAATTGGATTATTAGGTGAAGATCAAAATTACGTCGTATTTGAAGCGACCTTAGAGAAGTTATCTAAGGACGACATTAGGAACCTTTTACCTATGACATTAAAAGTACTTAGTAAAGAAAAGTACGCACACTACTTAAGAGGAATATATGAAAGAAAACATAAGGAAAATAACACTGTTTCCTCTTCTTTAATATGCCCAGGTCCATAATTTACTTCAAGAAGCCAGAATAAAGATAGAATAGAAAGATCAATTTAAAGCACGTTATACGAAAGTGTTAGGAGAATAAATGAAAAAGAGGGTATATTCTTGCTGGAGAGTGGACCAAAAAGTAAACAATTTGAAAACATTAAGAAAAAATAAATCACCTCGGACAGTTGCTGATTTATCCCGCCATGGTGATCCCCATGGCTACGAATTGCGCAACTTGCATTAGTTGTCAAGTCCTCCCTAATACGCCCATTTCTCATGGGTGTTCTTCCCTCTCTCTTGATTGCAAGAGCAACTCTTTTGCAAGCTTCTTGTAGAGCATCTACTGCCACATTGTAAGTGTCAACTGATTCTGCCCCTTCATCTACAAATTTGAAGGCTTCGCGGCGTAGAGTATTATATCGGACAGTATGAGACTCCAGATAACTGCTGAATGCATCACTAGAACGTTCTTCTAGTATAACACTGCTCTTTGCATTTCTTGTCCACCTTTTCAAAATATAATGAGATGGAAGAGTAAGAACATTTGTTACTCTGAAGACAGCAAGCACATGTCTGCAGAGAAGACCCGAGAACTCAAACATCTGGCAACTACATGTAGCTCTCATCTCTAGGACATTAAATTTAACATGGTTAGCTTTATGATCCTCCCCATACTTTGCTACTTGGTAAGTAGTGGTTTCCCCATCATCGTCCACTTTTGAAGCCATAAAAGTAAGTGTCCCAACCAATTCCTCTTGAAATCTCGTAAATAACTTCCTTGTGTACAGCTCAGATGCTTGCTTTTCCATGGGAGAAGGGGTCCTCAGAACAGGGGACGTGTTCATCGTATCATAATCCGCTTTTACCTCTTTCTCATTGCGACTCTCCAATGCTTTTTCATATAACTTGAAGAACTGATTTAAGCTGGTTGAAGCATTCACATACCCATCAAAATATGAGTTCATACTATCGCTGCGCTGGGTTATGGACATTTCTGCAAAAAATGTGTCACGTATATATACTGGCACCCATTGCCTGCGAACAGAGTATAATTTTTGAAGCCACTCATGATCCCTGAGATCATACTTATCAACAAGTGAAAACCAGAAAGACTCAAACTCCTCCATTGAATCAGTCAAGTTAACACATTTGTGGAAGTCTGCTTCAAAACTTGGATGTTGAAGAAACATATGGGACAACTTCTCTTGGCATTTCTTGAAGATGTGCCATTTACAGAAACGATGGCGGGCCTCAGGGAAAACCTGCATTAAGGCTGAGCCAATCACTGCATCATGATCTGTGGTGATTGATATCGGAGAGCGACCAGACATTGCAGTAAGCCATGTCCTAAATAGCCAGTTAAATGATGCTTCTGATTCATTTATAAGGAAAGCACAGCCGAAAAACACTGGCTGTCCATGATGGTTTACCCCAGTAAAGGGTGCAAAGGGCAAGCGATACCTATTTGACCTGTAAGTTGTGTCAAATGTTACAGTGTCGCCAAAATAAGTGTAGTTTGCCCTTGCCTTTGGATCAGCCCAGAAGACATTACCTGTACACTGCTCTTCATCACCCTGCACGGCATAGAAGAAGGCGGGGTTATCAGCATGCATTTGTCTCAAATAATCCAAAAGCAGCTGAATGTCACCTTCTAAGCTCCTTTGTCGATTATTTCTCATGTAATTCCTACAATCCACCTCTGTAAATCCAACTTTGCTTATACCTCCATACTCTTTGATCAAGGCAGACATAATCCCGACGGGACCCATTCCAGCTGCCTGCAACGTGTCAATCAAAGTCTTAGCAGGACCAGAGATTTGCCGGTGAGACCGTAAGCAATGCACTTGATCAGGGGCACCAGCTCATGATTATGTTCCTTGACGAATCCTGAAACAACCCATTTCCCAGAATCTTCTTGTATCTTCACAGACAATGCTGCTTTGCATCCTACTCGGGTGATGGTGCGGGGACGTTTGATCTCTCTATCCTTGGTACGCTTCTCATTCAAGTTTCGGAACCCTTCTTTGGCACAAACAAAGGACCTTTGTATGATTGCGCCATCCTTCCTGGACCGACGGGAAGAACTAACTCGCGTGCTAAAGCCAACACGCCGGGCATACGAGTTGTAAAAGGCCTTGGCAGCCTCTTCAGATTCAAACTCCATTCCTTCATAAGGCTCAAGATCTGGGTCCCCCCGAGGAATAAAAAGTTGTCCACCACCAACCACCAAACCACTGCCCATGCCACCACCAGTGGGAGAACTATCGGCCATATCTTCATCGTCATCATCAAGAGGCTGCTCGATGTCCACCACAACATCATCTCCGACACTCCCACCCCCTAAACCTATATCAAATTCTAAGACCTCGTTGTCCATATTCATCTCCAATGCAACTCCCCCTGTACATGAACCAATTTTTAAGCTTTGAGAAACTAATCACATCTTCTTACCGGTATATATATATATATATATGTGTGTGTGTGTGTATGGGGACTAATCCATAATCAACGTACAACAAATCGTAATCGTCCAATCACAGATCTAATGGTGAAAATTATCCTGCAGAATCTGCACAACTAAAGTGCGGATTCAAAAATTACTAAAATGGCCTTCAAGATCCGCACTTTAATACTGCGGACGATAAGTTTCAAAATATTCAATATATTATCATAATATTAAAATTAGTGGCATTTTTGTAATATTCCCGTCCGCACTTCATTTGTGCGGACGGTAAAGTGAGAGAGATTATGTTGTTTGTAAACACAATGATCATGGACAAATTTCTTGGTGTTTATAAACACAATGACCATCTTATCACGAAGTTTGTCCAACAATTTCTGGAAGTTACACATTTTCTGTGATTATCATAATCACATGTTGGGTAACGAGTCCAGTAAATATTCCAGCAGTGCCAATGTTGACAACAACAGGATTTCTCAAGTACTTCCCGGCAAGCCGCTCCACAGTAGGTGGCATGGTAGCGCCGAACATATAAGTGGTCCTGTAAACCTTTTCCTCATCAAGCTCTTCATCTTCATTCTCCTGTTTGAAATTGCTGGAGGGAATGGCGTCCAAGATGCCGGCAACTTGGGTTTCAAAGCCCATATCAACCACGAATCAACCTCATCAAGAACAACATAATACCCTCCCCCTCATTCTCTTTGCTAACTGGGGGAAGTCTAGATATGTAAGTGAACATGGGTAGGACAAAAGCAGTGGTCTTACCAGAACCTGTATGAGCAATACCGATGACATTACAAAAATAATCTCTCACTTTAACAAAAATGCCACTAATTTTAATATTATGATAATATACTGAATATTTTAAAACTTACCTTTCGCACTATTAAAGTGTGGATCTTGAAGGGCGTTTTGATAATTTTTGAAATTGCACTTTAGTTGTGCGAACTCCGCAGTTAAACTTAATTGCGGACGCGATAATTTTCACCGTTAGATCACGGTCACGATTTGTTGTAAGAATAAACTTAAATTTACATCGTTGGCTATGGATCAGTCCCAACACATTAGAATAGTATTAAAAACAAATTAGCTTAAAATTTGATATGACACCCAATTCCAATTCCATGTCATTGAGTAATGTACACACCACTGCATTTGGAGTATAGATTCTGCACTTTAGAGTTGGAACATAGAGAAACAAAAGCTTGAAATTTCAACTAGCAAAAAATCCCAATTCGAATTATATGCCGAGGACTCATTTCAATCAAGCATATAAAATGAAAACATATCTTTACAGTAAAATTTTTAAGTCTATATATGGAATTAGAGCACATGTTTCTTCTATAAAGGAATAAACTTTAGAAAGGAAAGAGAACAACTGACCGTCATAAGAGCTGTTGTTTGTCTATGACGATATATACACTGATATATCCATACATATATATAAAGAGAGAGATGAAAGAATCTGAAGAATCCCACTGAACTCAAGCAAAAGTCTTGCAATGAGAAAACTGGGAAACTGGGAATTTCAATTATAGGGTTTCTGACGATAATTGAGGAAGGAAATTCAAACTCTTTTAGAAAATTTGAATTGAGGTTAGGGTTAACATGGACGATTCTACTATTGTTGAAGAGAGATTGCAGAAGGCATAAACATGGGGGAAGGTGGGTGGGTAATCTTCTGTGTTAGGTTCTAGCCGAGTTCTATGGGCTTCATGTTTGTCTTTTGATCAGTTATTATGTTCCATGAATATTTGTAAAAAAATTATTGATGGGCTATACCCCTAGGAAAAAAAGTAGGGTTTGAAATTTGAATACTTCAAACATTTTGCTAAAAAAATAACCCCGCTTTTATAAAAAATAGATAATTATACAAGTCTTCTCTCACAGAAATAATAAATAAAAAAATATTAAATCATTAATTTTTACTTGTAAAAATAATAATTTTAAGATAAAATTTCAACTTATTTATTTATTAATTTCTTTTGCCAACAAATGAGTTGACTAGACAAAACTTTTACCCACCTTAAATAAGAACCAACTAATGAAGGATAAATTAATTATCTAATTAATTATTCGCTTTTTTGAAATTAAGTCTTCGAACCATTTTTTAACGAAATTACATTCTTAAATTAATTCTTTGTTTGTTTCACCTTTCATTTTATTTAACTAATGCAATTACGTAAAAATGACGTGACTTGTTATATTGTACATGTGCTAGTCATATGACCCATTTCTAGTATTTGGTTATCACTCTTAGAAGTGATCAAAAAACGGATAAAATTGAATAATCGAACACAGTCGAATTTTTTTAATCGAATTATTTCGGTTTTTCGATTTTTTTTTTCTAATTTCGGTTATATCCGATTTATTGTTCGGTATTCGGTTTTGGATTCGGTTTTAAAAAATAGATTATTCGGGTATCCGAATTACCGAATTTATTACTTAAAAAAAATAATTTTATAATACATATGTATGACTCTAGTGACTAGTCTCTACTCTCTAGTATACGTTGAGCAGTGAGCACTCTGGTAGATTGGTAATGTGAAAAGCAAAAAAGGTGTCGTCAACCAAACCCCTTTCTTCAGCCCTATATAACCCCTAAGCCCCTAACAGCTTTATCGATCTCTTCTTTGGCAAAATCGAAGTATCCTTTGAGCTTGCACGCAACCCGTTCATTCGATACGACGCGTCGACGCCGTTCATTTGTGTACTATCAAAAAAAATAGGGTATTGTTTGGAATATGAAGAAGGATCAGAAAGAATTGAGTCTATTGAATGATTGAAACCATGAGCCGGTTTGTATTGTTCCGATTTTCTTTACCCTCGTGGGTTTCTACCCCTTTTATTGGTTTCCCTTTGGATTTGATGTGAAGGTGTTTATTATGGATGGGTAGTTATTTTATTTGGTTGAAACTGGACTAATTTGTTTGGTGCAGGGAGTTGGTCTGGTTTGATTACGGCAACCATGGTGGTCTGATTTGCCGGAGATGATTACAGTTGTTGTCATGTGGCCGTGTGCTGATGTTGATGATGGGCTAAGTAATGTCATTTGGGTTATTCAAATTCTGTTATTTCAAGTTGGGTTGTTATTTCAAGTTGGGCAGAGATGTTTGCTGACTAATTTGTTTTGTTTTGTTGGGCTTTCATGTGGGTTGAGTTTTATTTGGCTGGTGTAGTTCGGTTATTACCCGAATATCCAAATGTACAATTCGGTAATTCGGTTAGTTTTAAATTTCGGTTAGTATTTCGGATAGTAAAATTATGGATAATTCGGTATTCGGTTATAACCGAATAGCCTATTCGGTTCGGTTATAACCGAATGATCACTCCTAATCACTCTATCTTCCTTCTTCCTCCCTAGAAGTGGGGACTCTCTAACAAAATCATGTAGGCAATTTCGGGCATAAAAGTTGGGCACACTTTGCCCTCCTTTTAATAATAAAGGCGAGTTAATAATTAAAAAACAATGAATTAATGATAAAAAAATTAATACAACAAAATGTCCTAAATCAAGAGCCCAAAATCATGAACAAAAGGGATAGGGAAGAAGCAAAAAAAAAAGAGTGCAAAAACTCACATTATTATTGGAATCCAAAGGAACCGAAAAATATTCGAACAAACAAATCGGTACAAATTTCGAATGAAACAAAAAAAAACTATTGAGATTGTATGAGATCATGCTAAGAGTCGTCTACTTAATCTAATACTCCCTCCATCCCAGGATAAAAGTTATGGTAGACTTTTCACGCATATTAAGAAGATGAATAAAATGACAAAATTGCCCATAATAATGTCATTAAATATGGAGATAGAATTAGAATAAGAAAAATATGAGATATTTACTGATACGGGTATAATAGGAAAATATGTGTAAAAATTTGGTTATTAAAGGAAAATGGACATTTAACATGGGACTACCCAAAATAGTAATAAGGACTTTTATCATGGGACGGAGGGAGTAACAAAAATAAAAGGGTAAAGTTCATATCACCACCTGGGGTTTGGGCGTTTTTCCACTTAACCACCTGTAGTCAGTAAAGCTACATTTAAACTCTCGACTTTTTGAGTTAAAGTGAATAAATGCTTTCCGTCTTAACTCCGTTACTTGAGTTGGCTAAAGACTTAATTACCCTTTATATATATATTGAAAGCTTCCATCTTCCTTGGCATCATCCCCAGTCCCAATTTCTTCAATTTCCCTGTCCAACTCCTCAACATCAACTGAATCACTCCCACCATAATGTCCGAAATACCCCACTCATCATTCTCTCTTTTTCTCTGTCTCCAAGCCAGAGACTAAATTCAGACAAAATCAATAAAGGGAATTGAAGATCCCAGGAAAATAGTTAAGTTTGCTAGTCTACTGTTTATATCATCATCTGTCTTCTTCAAAGCTGAATTGGTTAGCTCAATCTTCTTTTTTGATTCTTCAACTTCCTTCTCTTTCAGCTTAAAAGCCCTCTCAATTTCATTTGCCTTTTCCTCTCTCTCGGTTATTAATTCTCAGACCCCACACATGCCTTTCTTCCCTTCCTGTAGCTTCTCTCCACTCTCGCAAATCTTCTTTATGTTTAGAAAAAGTTGCTTCATGTGCTTCCCCGCCTGCAAATATTTAATTAGCCCTCTAAAATTATTTCCAACTTCAAATAAATGCAAAATATTAGAATCATTAACCCAAAAGGTTTCGGCATAGATCATACTCTGCATTAAAGGATATGCGCTGTGACGCCCCCAAAATAGGTACACAACACCCATCTTGGGTCGCAAAATATATGGTACTGAATACAAATACAAACTTAATTATACAACATGAGTTGAGAGTTTTTACACGAATATTGTCTTCTAGACAATATCCAAACTCAAATGAAGTCCTCATTACATTTATTGTCACATTATTTTATAGAATAGTGAGGACTACTATAACACCATCTCAGGCCATCACTCCGTTCCCCGACTAGTTCCGGCTACGTTCTCATTTCCTGAAGAGAACAATGAAAGTAAAAAGGTGAGCTCAACTAGCCCAGTAAGAAATATTATGACTAAGATAATGCAGAATAAGTTATCATTAGCCTTCAACAATGTTAAATTAATAGAATATAATCGACAACAAGTTTAACTGCAGCGGAATAAGCAATCCATTAGAAGAGTCAAGTAGAGCATGATATCTACTATCTTCTATGATTTAAAAAGGTTTTCATCAACTTTATCATTTGAGACTTCGAATTTTAATAAATAAACCACATCATCAAATCATCCTCGCACTACAGGCCAAGGATATTCATGTAATCATCAATGGTCATGATTATACCGAATAATCCCTGGTCATAATTATATTAATCAACAGTCCATCTATGCACGTAAGCCAAAGATGACTTTCATCACATATAAGCACGAGGATGATGACAGTGATATAAGCATTTAATTAAATGAAAACAAATGATAAATTTTAAAGATTCATAATTTAATTTATCCAGTATTCAATAATGTCCAAATTGTCAACATGATACTACTTTGTGGAGTAAAATTCAAGAATAATATCCATGTATCAAAAATATTTTGGACAGAAAAAAAATTAATTTTTTGGGTGGTAATCGGGTGAATAATACCCCGTGAATAGTACTTCGGGAATAGTAACCTGACATGAAAAGTACCCCAAATACCCGAGTGAATAATATTATAGTGAATAGTAACCGGGTTAATAGTAACCCATGAATAGTACCCCGGGTGAAAATATTGATATTTAATAAGAAAGTTCAGATCAATATTCCAATGAAACGATACTGGATGAAGCGCAAAACTCAAGAATATTCCACTAATTTCAAGGATTATAGAAGCAATACTTACCATAATAAGTTTAGATTTAAGAATATGAAAAGAAATAACATACGAAACTGCAAATGAATTTTCACCCGTCATACGGTACGTAATCCGCGTAGACAGGTTATTCCGACATATTAAAGGATGAATATGAAAAAAAATAGTATTCATTATGAATACGAAAGAAATAATACCCATTACCTTATTAGAAGGCTGGATACTACAATAGTGAAGTAGCAGAATACTCTTCTTCTTGCTCTCTATAGTTTCTCCCTCTATAGTGTCTCTTGTGAATCTCAGTGAATTGGTGAGAATGAAAGAAGAATTAAGCTTCTATTTATAGGAGAATGGACTAAATAGTAACTTATTCACGAACAATCCAGATTGATTTACTATTAGAATAGACGATCCATATTGATTACTATTAGAACCACAACCGACGGTACAGATTAATTTACTTTTAAAACCACCACCGACGGTCCATATTGATTACTATTAAAACCACCATCAACGGTCCATATTGATTTACTATTAAAACCATCACTGACGGTCCAGATTGATTTACTATTAAAATCACCACCGACGGTCCAGATTGATTTACTATTAAAACCACCATCAATGGTCCAGATTGATTTACTATTAAAACCACCACCAATGGTCCAGATTAATTTAACTTATTACACTTTGGTACCCCTAAAGTTTTCCAAGTTTGCATTATTCCCCTCTAACTTTTGTAATTCACTTATCTTCAATAAACACATTCTTAATACTTCAACAATTATTTATCACTAATATTATAACTCACAATATTTAACAACTAGATCATTCCCAGGAAAGATGGGGCTTTTCAATAAGGATTTCTCCTTATTGGCGCCCAATTAGGTGACCAAACATCTCCTCGACAGAACTTTCTAGACATTATCAATATTGTAAATAATAATATGAATAACTTTGTTGTCTCAATTATTGATTTAATAATATAAAATATTATGCAGATGATACTGTGACAATAATTGAATCAAATACTATGCAACAATTACTATAGCAATAATTGAGTAAACTAAGTGGCTTCTTAAGTAAGCATCAATAATCAATACCGTGTGCTACTATGCAACCACGCCTATTACTGTACTTTTACCAGCGTGTAGTTCAACAGTTAACGGTAAAACTTTCGCCGTTATTTTTATAAAAAGATATTTCTATCGTTTTCTAATTACGACAATACTTCCATTGTGGGGTCCACCAATGATTGTACCGGCGTACGAATATTCCCTATTAAAACGAATATTCCCCGACCAATCGAATATTCCCCGACACAACGAATATTTTATATCAACTTGTTTACTTTGCAAAATTTTCAAATATCACCCTTAACCTTAACTTGTTATCAATTTAACCATTTATTAAATAGAATAATAATTATAAGAAAATTAGATACTTTCATTTCATATAATTCGTGGTCTTACAACCTCCCCTCCTTATGAAATTTCGTCCTCGAAATTGGTGTACGTACCTGGTATGACGAAGAGGTGAGGATACTTTGATTTCATTTCAGATTCTAACTCCCAGGTCATTTCCTCAACATCGTGGTTTCTTCACAAAACTTAGACTTGAGGTATAATCTTGGAGCGTAGAATATGTTTCTTCTTATCCAAGATTTTAACAGGTACATCTTCATACGTTAAATCTTCCGCTATTTCGTCCGGTTCTAACTCAATAATGTGGTTCGGGTCTTCCACATATTTACGTAACATAGATATATGAAAAATATTATGAACACGAGACATACTTTGTGACGATCCCAAAATAGGTCCAATCCACCCAACCTATTCTAAGTCGCCAAATACATGGTACAGAAAACAACTACAACTTTATTACAACAATTGTCGTGCAAAATACAACAACACATATGTTGTGTGTTTTGATACAAATATATACCAACTGTGACTCTCATCCCAACCTTAGATAGCACGTCATAATGACACTTTACATAAAGGTATAGTCAAAAACTGTTTTAGAAATTAGAATCTTTGGGAAGTGCTCAAGGAAACCTTCGTACATGGGAGGCTATGCGTCTAGGTTCTGATAGATATCATATGCCCACAGAATTATCCTTGGTTGACCCAATAGACCCCAAAGAAAAATGAGAAGATTAATATCATATTCTTTCCAATGGTGAGTCTTCTCTTGACATATGACTATCTCCACTGTCTCTAATTGAGAACTATACTTCAACCAAACTCCAAGATCATATAGGTAGTGCTCGTAGATATACTCAGCAAGTGGATGTGCACAACCCTGTCTTATGATAACACTGGGTTGTATGTCATTAGACATCTTGTATGATAGTGACAAAACACCCTTCCAACGTTGGGTTCACCTCATCCTATTTGATTCACCAAATATAACTACTAAATAATGTATAAAATACTACACACTTTTTAATACTGTTTAGGGAGAACCTCCACAGCTAAAGACCACCGTTCTATTCCCTTGTTACACCCGCTCGACCCAGCTACACTCTTATTACCTGAAAGGAATTGTGAAGCAAAAGGGTGAGCACAACTAGCTCAGTAAAGAATATCATGACTAAAGATAACTAAATTATCAATAGCCTTCATCAGTAATAAATCAGAGATTTAGAACATATGGTAGATGATAAAACTTTTCAACCATAGTTGCAGCGGAACGAGCAATCCATTAGAAGAGTCAAATAGACCATAATGTCTATTATCTTCTCCATGTTATAAGTCCACCAACAATGTTTTATCCCTGTAACATCAATCAACAGTTCCTTTCCACAATCTTATGAATAACTCATAATCATAATTATGATTCTAAATTCCTCTTCGCACCCAGGACAAAGATAATTTTCATCACATGTCTTTACCTGAAACATCAAAGATCATGGTTATACCAAATCACAGTTCCTATTCATAATCATACTAATAAATTCATCTTTGCACTACGGGCCAAAGATATTCGTCAACAGTTCATCTTTGCACTACATGCCAAAGATATTCAACAACAGGTCATCTTTGCACTATGAGCCAAAGATATTCAACAATAGGTCATCTTTGCACTACGGGCCAAAGATATTCAACAACACGTCATCTTTGCACTACGGGCCAAAGATATTCAACAACATATCATCTTCGCACTACAGGCTAAAGATATTCATCAACAGTTCATCTTTCCACTACAGGCCAAAGATATTAATATCTCAAAGAAATATATAATCATTTCAGAATTTATATAAACAATAATTATAACCATGTTGATCAATTCACCTTTGCACTTAAGCTAAAGATATTCAATTATAAATTCAATGGTCATGATCATACAATTCAACAATTCAACTTTGCACTACTGGTCAAAGAGAACCCATAGTCACGATCATACCAATAATCTATCCATCTTTACACTCAAGTCAAAGAGAAATTTCATCACCAGGATTATAAAAATGTTATATATGATAATAAAAATAATATGATCAAAACACGGATTTAATTTCAAGAGTAATATTCATAAATCAACGATAATTAGGTCAGAAAAAGAAACCAATTTTATCGTGAATAGTACCCATGAATAGTAACTCGTGAATAGTAATTCATGAATAGTAACCCCAACATGAAAAAGGTAGAAATTCCACAATAAAATCCATACCAATATTTTGGTATAATGATATTGAAAGAATAACATTTCTTAAACTTATAAACAATTTATTTTAATTGTTTACACTTTACTAAATAATGCATTTAATCATCCTAAAATGCCAAACTCATAAGATTTCATCACCAATAACCAAAACTCTCATAAAAAATCTACATATACCTTATATAGGATTCTCAAGCCATAAAATCCTATTTTCCAATTTTCTTACTTCACATAACATATTTAATTCATTTACTCATAACTAGTCCATTTTCATGAAAAATACCAAATTAGTCCCAAAAATATTTCTTTTCTGGGATTTAGCAGAATATAGTCCCATATTGAACATATATTTTTCTCGGAATTTTTAAAATTTATTTACTATTTTTCATATGGCCAAAACAGCCGAATATTTAGACATTTATCATAAACTGTACTTTTATCCAAAATTTTTGAAATTTACAGAGTATACTTCTATCATATACATGTACTCCCAATAAAAATTTCACCAATTTTGGAGTTAACCACAAGGAGTTATAAGGGTTTACTTTTAAAATAGTCTTTTCCCATAAAATTCATAACTCTTAATCTATACATCCAAAAATTACCATTTTTGGACACAATCTAGAAAACTCATCAAATTATCATTTCAAATTTTTTTAGAATTTTTGAAGGTCAGAAAAATTACGAAACTGAAAAACATAACAACCCTTAAAATCCCTTACCTCAAAATAACAGTACTTCTGATCGGAATATCGGTATAAGGCTGAAGAAAACTTGCACTGATAAATAAAAACTCATAAAGTATCTAATTACTCACAAAATACACTCGATAATATAGAGAGAGAAAGAGAGAAAGCTTATGTTTTTGGTGTGTTTTTCAATTCTAACTTAGCCCTCTATTTATAGGAAAATGTTAGCACGCCGAAGCAGACTTGACCTGCTACCTGATGACTTTACCTGCTACTATTGCCACCCACCACATTTGAAATAAAATTTAGCATATTTCTTCACCAACCACAAGTGGGGCCCACCAATTCTAGAATTTTCAACCAAAATGATAAATTCCGAAATTTTAACAATTTCTGAACCAGTCACCTCTTAAAATTCATAACAAATCATACGTTCATTTTTAACGGTTCAAAATTTGTGAAAATATACTCAACTTATATATGTATAACATATCCAAAAATCACAATGATCCAACGGTCAGATTAAAAATTATAACTCACGCAATAGAGCTTTAAGAACACCGATTTGATCTTTTAATACCTCAAATCTGACAAAATACTGATAAAACACCTCAACATTAATTCCTTCATTTATAACCACATAAATAAATTCATCATTTATATCCACATCAAATAAATATTTTCTTATCATATAAATCAATAATTAATTATTCACAAATAATATTACAGAATCACAATTATGACAACGGTAGTGCCCTGTGAGAGAGGGCTTTCAGATAAGGATTTCTCTTTATTGGTAGCGCGCAATTAGATGACCAAACCTCTCTTTGTGAACTTTCTAGACATTGCCAAGAATGCTATCTAACAATATTATTCAAATAATATGAATTATTGATCCGATAATGGAATCTTTGTGCGTTGATAATTATTGAACAACAATAATATAAAATATCAACGTAGCAATTATTGAATCAATAAAATAAAATATTGAGCGATGAATTATCGTAACAATTATTGAGTAATGCTTTCTTACGTAAGAATCAATAATTCAAAAATCTTTGTGCAATCTGGTGCATCTTGTGCAACAACGCGTATTACTTTACTTTACCCACCGTGTATTCCAACGATTGTTAAGCAGTAATGATTACTGTAGTTATTTTTAAAAACTCAAATTTGTCATTTTCTTCATCCGACAGTTATTCTGTTATGGGGCCCACAAATGGTTGCGCCATCGTACGAATATTCCCCGACAACAAGAATATTCCACGACCAAACGAATATTCCCCGACAACAATGAGTATTTTATAGCCACTTGCTTATTTTGAAAAATTTGCATATTTCACCCATAACTTTAAACTTTTATCAATTTAACCATTTACTGAATAATAATTATAAGAACAATTGAATACTTTTATTTCATAAAATTCGGGGTCTTACATACTTGGCGGTAATGCAAGTCTATAAGCCACAGTTCCTACTCGATTGAGAATTTTGAATGGCCCAATGAATCGAGGATTGAGCTTTCCTCTCTTTCCAAATCTTGTAACTCCTTTCCATGGAGCAACACGTAACAACACATGATCTCCAACATTGAACTCTACGTCCTTTCGATGAAGATCAACATAACTCTTTTGTCGATCTTGTGAGATTTTTATACATTGTCGGATCATTTGAATCTTTTTCGTAGTCATACGTACCAACTCCGGTCCCAACAACGTTGCTTCACCCACCTCGTCCCAGCATATTGGAGAACGACACTTGCGTCTGTATAACGCTTCAAATGGAGCCATGCTAATATTTGCTTGATAACTGTTGTTGTAGGAGAATTCCACTAATGGCAAGAACTTGTCCCAACTTCCTTTGAAGTCAAGGACACATAGTCTTAATAAATCCTCAATAGTTTGAATAGTCCTCTCCGACTGCCCGTCCATTTGAGGATGATATGCTAAACTAAATCGTAAATCTGTGCCCATAGCTTTTTGCAAACTAACCCAAAATCGTGAAGTGAATCTTGGGTCTTCATCAGAAACTATGGATACTGGCATGCCATGCAGTTTTACAATCTCATTTATGTACATACGAGCAAGACGTTCAAGTGAATATGTTTCTCATATTGGTAAGAAATGAGCAGACTTGGTCAATATATCAACAATGACCCAAATCGCATCTATGCTTTGAGAAACCTTGGGAAGACCAGTAACAAAATCCATGGTAATGTGCTCCCACTTCCATTCTGGAATTTCAAGTGGTTGCAATGGACCTTTTGGCACTTGATGCTCTGCCTTGACTCGTTGACAAGTTAGACACCTTGAGATAAACTCTGCTACCTCTCTCTTCATATTGCTCCATCAAAATGTATGTCGAAGATCACGATACATTTTGGTACTCCCAGGATGGATTTTAAACGATGTGTTGTGCTCCTCCATCATGATCTTATACTTTAAATCAGGGTCGTTTGGAACACAAAGTCTGGAGTTGACTCGAAGTATTCCTTCCTTATCAATTCTTGCTTCCAGAACAGCACCTTCTTGTATTTTCTTCTTCATACACATCAGCTCCAGGTCCGTAGCTTGAGCAGCTTTAACTTTATCAATTAAAGTCGGTTCTACTCGTATATTTGCCATCATTATGTGGGTCCCTGAAGTCTTTTACTCTATCTCCATCCTTTGCAAGTCATACAAAATGGGCCTTTGCGTTGACAATATCACACTCGTACCCGCATATGATCTTCTACTTAATGCGTCAGCTACCACGTTCGCTTTTCCAGGATGGTATTGAATGGTATGATCATAATCTTTCAATAGTTCAAGCCAACGTCGTTGCCGCATATTGAGTTCCTTTTGAGTGAAGAAATATTTGAGGCTTTTATGATCCGTATAGATCTCCACTTTCTCCCCATACAGGTAATGCCTCCAGATTTTAAGTGCGAAGATGACAGTTGCCAACTCTAGATCATGAGTAGGGTAATTCCTCTCATATTCTTTAAGTTATCGTGAGGCATAGGCTATGACTTTCCTATGTTACATGAGAACACATCCTAACTCTCTACCTGAAGCATCGCTGTAGATGACAAATCCCTCTGAGCCAGATGGTATTGTCAGAACAGGTGCTGAAATGAGTCTCCTCTTGAGTTCTTGAAAACTCTTGTCACATTCTTCACTCCAACTGAATTTTGTATCTTTTCTAGTCAGCTTAGTTAATGGAGTAGCAATTCGAGAAAATCCTTCCACGAATCTCCGATAATAACCAGTTAAGCCCAGAAAGCTACGCACTTGATTAACGACTTAGGTTGCTCCCACTTTGAATTGCTTCAATCTTTCTTAGGGTCAATGGGTATTCCAAGATTTGATATCACGTGCCCAAGGAATGCTACTTCCTCAAGCCGTAACTCGCACTTCTTCAACTTGGCATATAATTTGTTCTCATGAAGCTTTTTGTAGTATCGACCTCAAGTGTTGCTTTCATGATCTTCACAACTTTTGGAGTAAATGAGAATGTCATCAATAAAGACAACCACAAAATGATCTAAATATTCCTTGAATACTCGGTTCATCATATCCATGAAGGTATAGGAGCATTAGTCAATCCAAAAGACATGACTAGGAATTCATAATGCCCGCATAGGAGTTAAAGCGATCTTTGGAATGTCATCAGTTTTAATCTTTAACTGATGATATCTGGAACAAAGATCGATCTTTGAAAATAACTTGGCGCCTTGCAACTGGTCAAATAGGTCATCAATACGAGGCAACGGGTACTTATTTTTGATGGTGACATGATTCAACTCCCGATAATCAATACAAAGTCGCATACTCCCATCTTTCTTCTTTACGAATAGAATAGGAGCACCCCAAGGAGACGTACTAGGACGGATGAAACCGATGTCTAACAGTTCCTACAGTTGGGTCTTTAACTCCTGAAGTTCAACAGGAGCCATTCGATATGGGGCTTTGGAAATGGATTTTGTACCGGGTTTAAGGTCGATACAAAATTCAATTTCACGCTCTGGGGGTAGGCCAGGAAGTTCTTCAGGGAATACGTCAGGAAATTTATTAACAATAGAAATATCATTCAAGACTAACATATTTTTGTTTAAATCCGTGACATGAGCTAAGAAAGCTTGACATCCATTTTTCAATAAACGAATAACTTTATGGGTTGAAATGACAGTGATTGACTTTAATGGTTTAGTTGCTTAAATTCGCATATAGGTTGGTTAGGAACATGAAAGCTAACAACCTTACAAAAACAATCAATTTTATCATGATGAGTAGTCAACCAATCAATTCCTAAAATCACATCGAATGCAAGTATTTTTAAAGAGATAAAATCGACAGATAACGTGCGGTTACCGATTTGAATCAAACAAGACTTATAAACAATGGATGTAATAAATGTTTCCCCCAACGGAGTTTCAACCGATAAGTCAAAGTCTAATTTTTTCGGAGTCAAATTTAAACGTTGAGCGCAAGTAGGAGAAATAAAAAAATGGGTAGAACCGGTATCAAATAAGGTATAATCTTCGCAAGAGTTTATGATTAGCTTACCCGTGATCACCTCGTTCGAATTCCTCGCTTTTTGGGAGGTTACGACAAACGCTCTCCCTTGAACTACCGGTTTTGTCTTGTCTGGGACGACCTTTGATGCCTCCATCCCAGCTGGATTTGACTTTGGTGCTCGACAAAATCGGGCTAGGTGACCTTTTCTTCTATAATTGTAACATGCTTTGGACTGCTGCGCAGACAGCTTTTGGTGATGTGTCCCTCACCAAGATTTGTAACATACTGATCGACTCGGTCGTTCTCCTTCCTTAACTGTGGTCTTTGGTCTTTGACGTCTTTCCATCATTATTGAATCTCTTCTTCTTGAAATTTCCACTTCTATTATATTGGCCATGATTACCACTGGAGTGGTTACCATTTTTGGCATGTTGATTCCCT
Organism: Panax ginseng; assembly: GCA_020205605.1. Classification (NCBI taxonomy): domain Eukaryota; kingdom Viridiplantae; phylum Streptophyta; class Magnoliopsida; order Apiales; family Araliaceae; genus Panax; species Panax ginseng. The sequence goes on along the minus strand of CM035148.1, from coordinate 110,368,472 downwards.
CCACGTTTGTTGTCACTGCTTCTATAACTGCTACCATTGGTATTATCGACTTGTCTACTGCTCTCTCTGGGTTGGGTTGACTCATTATCACGCTCAAATAACTGAGCCCTATTTACAACATCTGAATACAAACACAGTTTGTGAGAAATTAAGTATTGACGTATCTCGGGTTTCAAACCTCTTAGAAACATCCACGCCATTCTCTCCTCATTATCAACCAAGTGGGGGCGCAAACCGGGACAACTCAGCAAACTTAGCTTCGTATTATGACACGGTTATATTGTTTTGCTCCAACTTAATAAACTCCACCTCCTTCATGTGATGAATACTTTCGGGAAAGTACTTGTCATTGAATAGCTCTTGGAACTTCTCCCAAGACATTTTCATTGCGACAGGTTGAGTACGCTTTACAGATTTCCACCAGTAATCTGCCTGTCCTCGCAACATGAAGGTGGAAAAGGAAACCTTTTGCTCCTCGGAGCATCCTAAGACATCAAATATCTTGGTGATCTGCTTTATCCACGTCTCCGCCTTAAGTGGTTTTGGCTCTCCAATAAACTCCGATGGTCCCAGCTCCTTGAACTGCTTAGTGGTGACCGTCCGAGAGTTTCCAGTGTTTTCACCTGTATTTTGGACAGGAGTCGTTCTTGCCTGATGTTGCATGAATTGCGTAAAGCTTCTGAACATCCCATCGTTCATCATTTGATCGGTGTTGTTGTTTACCTGAGGATTATTGTCTTCCTGTTGCACATTATCCTGGGTATTGATCGTTGGTGACTCAACGGTCTCATGTGCTTCATTGTTGATCTCAACATTTTTAGATGCCATTTTCAAACACTGCCACAAAACAAGGGTTAATTGATATATCACGTATTATCCCTATACTCTGACCGACCAATTAAATACCAAATAATCTTAGGTAGGTCATACTAGCGAAGGAATTCCCCATTTCTCCCCTCTTAATTCTTATCTCACATCTCAGCCAGGGATAATATCCCTAAGCTTTGATACCAACTATGACGCCCCCAAAATAGGTATACAACACCCATCTTGGGTCGCCAAATACATGGTACTGAATACAAATACAAACATAATTATACAACATGAGCTGAGAGTTTTTACACGAATATTGTCTTTTAGACAATATCCAAACTCAAATGGAGTCCTCATTACATTTATTGTCACACTATTTTATAGAATAGTGAGGACTACTATAACACCATTTTGGGCCATCACCCCGTTCCCCGACTAGTTCCGGCTACGTTCTCATTTCCTAAAGAGAACAATGGAAGTAAAAGGGTGAGCTCAACTAGCCCAGTAAGAAATATTATGACTAAGATAATGCAGAATAAGTTATCATTAGTCTTCAACAATGTTAAACTGATAGAATATAATCGACAACAAGTTTAATTGCAGCGGAATAAGCAATCCATTAGAAGAGTTAAGTAGAGCATGATATCTACTATCTTCTATGATTTAAAAAGGTTTTCATCAACTTTATCGCTGAGACTCAGCTTAATAAATAAACCACATCATCGAATCATCCCTGCACTACGGGCCAAGATTATTCATGTAATCATCAATGGTCATGATTATACCGCATAATCCCTGGTCATAATCATATTAATCAACAGTCCATCTATGCACGTAAGCCAAAGATGACTTTTATCACATATAAGCATGAGGATGATGACAATGATATAAACATTTAATTAAATGAAAGCAAAGGATAAATTTTAAAGATTCATAATTTAATTTATCCAGTATTCAATAATGTCCAAATTATCAACATGATACTTCTTTGTGGATTAAAATTCAAGAATAATATCCATGTATCAAAAATATTTTGGACAGAAAAGAAATTAAATTTTTGGGTGAATAGTAACTGGGTGAATAATACCCCGTGAATAGTACTTCATTAATAGTAACCCGACATGAAAAGTACCCCAAATACCCGAGTGAATAATATTATAGTAAATAGTAACTGGGTGAATAGTAACTCGTGAATAGTATCCCAGCATAAAAAGTGTCCCGAATACCCGAGTGAATAATATTATAGTAAATAGTAACTGGGTGAATAGTAACCTATGAATAATACCCCGGGTGAAAATATTGATATTTAATAAGAAAGTTCAGATCAATATTCCAATGAAACGATACTGGATGAAGCGCAAAACTCAAGGATATTCCACTAATTTCAAGGATTACAGAAGCAATACTTACCATAGTAAGTTTAGATTTAAGAATATGAAAAGAAATAACATACGAAACTACAAATGGATTTTCACCCGTCATACGGTACGTAATCCGCGTGTAGACAGGTTATTCCGACATATTAAAGGATGAATACGAAAAAATAGCATTCCTTATGAATACGAAAGAAATAATACCTCTTACCTTAGTAGAAGGCTGGATACTGCAATAGTGAAGTAACATAATACTCTTCTTCTTGCTCTCTATAGTTTCTCTCTCTATAATGTTTCTTGTGAATCTCAATGAATTGGTGCGAATGAAAGAAGAATTAAGCTTCTATTTATAGGAGAATGGACTAAATAGTAACTTGTTCACGAACGCTCCAGATTGATTTACTATTAGAACGGATGGTCCATATTGATTACTATTAGAACCACAACCGACGGTCCAGATTGATTTACTTTTAAAACCACCACCGACGATCCAGATTGATTTACTATTAAAATCACCATCAATAGTCCAGATTGATTTACTATTAAAACCACCACCAATGGTCCAGATTGATTTAACTTATTACACTTTGGTACCCCTAAAGTTTTTCAAGTTTGCATTATTCCCCTCTAACTTTTGTAATTCACTTATCTTCAATAAACACATTCTTAATACTTCAACAATTACTCATCACTAATATTATAACTTACAATATTTAACAACCAGATTATTCCCAGGAAAGAGGGGGCTTTCCAATAAGGATTTTTTCCTATTGGCGCGCAATTAGGTGACCAAACCTCTCATCGACAGAACTTTCTAGACATTGTCAATATTGCAAATAATAATATGAATAACTTTATTGTCTCAATTATTGATTTAATAATATAAAATATTATGTAGATGATACTGTGACAATAATTGAATCAAATAACGTGAGATACTATGTAATAATTACAATAACAATAATTGAGTAAACTGAGTGGCTTCTTATGTAAGCATCAATAATCAATACCGTGTGCTATTATGCAACCACGCGTATTACTGTACTTTTACCACTGGGTAGTTCAACAGTTAACGGTAAAACTTTCGCCGTTATTTTTATAAAAAGATATTTCTGTCATTTTCTAACTATGACAATATTTTCGTTGTGGGGTCCACCAATGATTGTACCGGCGTACGAATATTCCCTGTTAAAACGAATATTCCCCTACACAACGAATATTTTATATCAACTTGCTTACTTTGCAAAATTTTCAAATATCACCCTTAACCTTAACCTTTTATCAATTTAACCATTTATTAAATAGAATAATAATTATAAGAAAATTAGATACTTTCATTTCATATAATTCGGGGTCTTACAAAAATAGCACAAGACAGCTCAACGGACGGACTACGAAGACTCGAAGATCTTGTCATGGACCCACCTTCCCAGATTCAGAAAAGTTCAAATCACATGTCATTGTGTAGCTCATGGAAAGGGCTTTCTGGAAAGGTATATCACGCCTCTGTCAAACTCCCGAATTGAAAGTTATGAAGGTTCAGGCAGACTGCGCGTTGGCTTGAGTACACGTACTTTGAGGCAACGGGTGCACGTACTTTGAGACAACGGGACCCACGGGCTCGAGCCCACCCGGGTCAACCGCAGATAGACCCGCGACTATTTTAGTCTATAAATAGACCCCCCCATCAACCATAAAAGAAGAGAAAAAAAGAGAAAAAGAGAGGGAATTTCACCCATTTCAACTCTTAACCCCTCATACAGTGTTCCAAACTTCGATATTCCTCTTTGTAAACACTTGCATACATATATATTACAAACTTATTCTTCTTTGTAAACACTTGTATACATATTTATATTTACCATCTTGGTCTGGATTGCTAATCTATGACATTTTCCTACTTTAATATATATATATATATATATATATTATTTTTACTCGGTTCAAAAGTTATAAAATTGGAACCGTTGAGCTAGAATGACTAAGATTTATTTAAATATAGTTTTCTTTCTAGTTTTGTAAATATTAAGTGACTGCGCGACCCAAGATCTGTATCTAGAGGTAGCTGGAATCTTTGGTTACGCGCATGCAATGATTTAACTAATGAATCCTTTGTTTTGCGACGTTTATATTAAATATCTATTTTATTTCAGTATATTTGTTATGTAGGCTATTCATATGATATTATGTGAGCCTAGGAGTTGAAGAGTGAGTTTTATACCTATAATTTGGACACTGTTAAGGCTTAATTTTTTGTTAACTTTAAGTATTTTTAGTGTCATTTTACTTATTTTTGTGCTTGTGTTTGTGTTGCAGGAAACGACTTTTGAATGTCAAAACATGAAAAATAGAGCTTGGTGGCATTTCTATAATTTCGAGAGTAAAAAGCCCGCCGGGGCAGGCATTCTCTAATGTAAAAAGCTTTTCGAGGCGGCATTCAAGAGTGACCATCGAGGTGGCCTTGTCGGGAAGAAAAAGAGTTTTCAGAAGTTGAGTTCAAGGAGGATTGGTTTGAGCTGTTTGTTTCAATGACTTTAAGGATGGCTAAAAGACACATGAAGAGGCATATAAAAGGAGGATAATCACAAGGATTAAGGGGATGATTCCATTAGATTAGATTTTCATTAGATTAGGACAAAATCCTAGTTTTTATTAGATTTGGAGATTAAAGCAATTTGGAGACCATTGAAGATCAAGAGTAGGAGTAAGAGAGAGCATGAGATTTGCTGACAACAAATTTTATTCTTTTTTCTACTCATATTTTTGTCTTTTAATGTTTATTCAATTGTGGATTCTTGGTTTTAATTCAATAATCATGAACTAAATTCTTGTTTAAGATTACAATGGAACTTATTGCATAGTTTATTTTTAGTATGCTTCTTTGTTAATTATTGTTGATTATTTTTGAAATGTCTATTATGGTTTGTGCTTATTGCTTAATTGCCTAGCTAACAATTACCGTGATAATCTATATGAACTCGAGAGATGAATTATAAATTTAGATATGATCATAATAGTATATGATTGTGTTTTCTGCATGGCGTTGGAATTCATAATTTATGTGTAGGATAGTGATATACCTATACATCGCATGTAATCTAATAGAGGACTTGTGCTTAAAATTCTCTTTAATTGTAATTCACATAGAGATATAGTGAATTAGTTAATTAGGGTGTTCTTCTTAATTCTATCATATGTGGATTTAAGTTGATTTGAGTATAATGCATTGAGAGATGGTCATATTTATTTATGTGTTCTTGATTAACAATTCAGAATAGTGAGCATAATTGATAAGAAGTGTATTAATTTAAGTGAAGCAATAAGTAAAGTTGTGATCTTAAATCTCCATAATCTGATTTTTAACTAGTGGTAATTAGAATTAGTTTAATTAAATAATTTAATTCATAACCTTAAATTGTTTGTTTAAATAAAGTTAGTTTGGTTAAGAGTTAATATTTGGTAATTTGTATTAATAATTCCTCGTGAGAACGATACTATACTTTCACTTTATTACTTGTTGACCACGTATACTTGCGTGCTGTGCGTAACTAGATTTTACCCAACAGGAGCCACAAGATCTAAAATCTAGCTGACGGATCTAGATCTGGTTCCCATGGTGGACCTTTTTCAGTTGTACAACTAGCTTGCAAATCATATGTGTAGTGTTCGGACATACTTTGATGGCTTTCATGCCCATAAGAAGCCCAACACTTATATGTATATTATTTTGTCGAAGATACTTCGCATCTCGAGAATAAAATCAAAGCAAGCCGAATACGGAATAAAATGGAAGTATCAAAGGCCTCAATTACTATTTGAGTATAAGGGTTTGAAAATCAGTTTTCAAAACATCATTTTATATGTCTTGTATTAAAATTGAACTTTTATACAAATCAAACTATTTGTATATAGGTGCAAAAGAGGTATACCACTACTTCGAAATAAAGCACTTATGTGACGCCCCCAAAATAGGTATACATCACTCATTCTGAGTCGACAAATACATGGTACAGAAATACAACTTTATTAATACAATTATCGTGCAAAATACGACAACACATATACTGTGATTGTGCTAATAAGTCAGAAACAATGATTGAGGGTATCCAAGCATCAAAGCCCAAATCCACTACATGTTCACCACATGGGTCCAGAGGTAAAAGACTTTTGCAATGTCGGCATCTTATCAGCCCATCCGTCAAAACAACTACCCCAGACAACAAGCAAGACTGGGGCAATTTCAGAATCAGGGACAACCCGATATTGGGACCCTTACATCAAACAAGATTGGGGCAATTTCAGAAACAACGATAATTCAACACTGGTGTATTTATAAACCATCCTAAAAAGGAAAATGCACCCGTTGACATCATCTGCATGGTCCATCATCATCAGATCTTCCCTCATATCATCTCGCTGGCGATCCGGTATGATTATGTGGTCTTTTCCAATCATACTTTTCTTAGAATAAATAATTCACATGTGAGGTATGACCTTTTCATCTCTTTATGTGCTTTCAGTCTACATTTTTATGCATTAACGATAATATACATGTTAAATATTCTTAGAAAATTATGTTAAAAGAGAAAACTTTTGCTTAACTTGTTATGAATGAGATTAATTTTGATAAGCGTCCATGGAGCAAGAATCACGAGAACGATTAGAGAATTAAGACTATTCAACTTTTTGATTGGACACGATATCCTAGGTCAAAGCACTTTTTGGAACAAACGTGACTTTATATGCTTGTCTGCACTTTGCGATTGACCTGACTCTTAGTTGTGGGGTATGAAGTTATGGCAAAAATAAATGGCAATTAATGAAAAGATAAAAGATAAGTTGCTAGCCTAATATCTCGAATCATGGCCTAGGTTGCTCGAGTTATTAAGACTGAGGGGTGTCTTTACACCTGGTGCCCTAAAGCTACTCAGAGTCACTAGCCCAACGCTCGCTACATGGGTAACTTATTGCCTAAGAAAACGAGCATTGCAAAAAAAAGAAGACAAAACCTGAGCAGTTCCGAATCGTGGTCTAGTTTACTCAAGAAATTAAGCCTGAGGGGTGTCTTCACACTTAGTGCCCTTAAGCCATCTAGTTTAGGAGTCACCGGCCTAACACTCGCTACATGAATAATTTAGAGCCTACAAAAATGGACCTTGCAGAAGCTCAGACGAGGAGCAAATAGAGTGACCGCTTGACTTAGCTCGAAGTGTGGCCTTTGTTACCCGAGCTAGTAAACCCGAAGGGGTGTCTTAACACCTAATGCCCTAAAGCCGTTAGGTTTGGGAGTCATTGGTCCAAAACTTGTTAAATGGGTAACTCTGAATAGCCTACAAAAAGGAGACAAGTCAAGCGAGAGAAAAAAAAAGAAAAATTGTGGAATCTTAAAAGTCATGGAAATAAAACCCCTGCTAAGAGTTGCATCACTCATAGTGCACGTGTCATATGAAATCAATTCTGCGAAGAATAATGTCTAGAGCAAAGATGAAGTATCTCTGATAAAGGAAGATAAGTCTTTTGAATTTAATCCTACCCATGAACAATGACTATGGATGCTTAAAAATTTCCTTGTGATTTCATAACTCATTCAATTTCATAAACTTTAACTTCAAATGTCTCATTCACAAGATTATACTAATCCTGACGGCCCAAGCCATTAATCTTTTGCGCATTCTGTTATTAGGTTGATGTGCAGGATATTGTTCATTATCGACTTGGTCAACAAAGATTATATGAATCCCCGATAACAACGTACGAAAGGGTTGGGGAATTTTTTGATTCCAAGAAATGGAAGGACTTTGAGGCGGGATCAAGACTCTCATCAAAGGAAATGGGAGAACTCCTGAAAGAAATCATGGCGACATAAGCTTGCCCCTACAATAAAAGGGGGGAATTCTCAAGAGAGTCCATAACTCAAAAGAAGAAGCCCAACGACAAAAGTTTTAGCGAATGAAATCTACACCGTCAAACATGTCAACCTAGGCTAAGTCCTCATAAGTCGAGGCCTCTCCACCGAAGTTCAAATTTGGGCAGTGAAAGAATAGGCCACACCCTCCAGGGACGTCAGCGGCACTCAGATCATAAGTCCAGCCGGGCCGCGAATAAAAAGCACAAGGAAATGAGGCAGAAACACCCAACAGTTAAAAGAAACTCCAAATTGCCTCAGAAAAGGTGAGGTATGTTTCTACATTTAGTCAAGTCAATTAAGCATGTGCATTAACCTAGAACAATAGTCTCCTAAGATCATCAAATCATGCATAGTCTGCACATGTGCAACCGCGCTATATCAGCGCACATCTCCTTTAAAAAGTTAAGCATGAATCCCCAATAGAGCACTTAATGCTCCTAGTCCACTCTTTTACTCCTCGAGTAGGAAATCCACTAAGGATGTCTTTTACACTTTCTAAATCTCACAGATTCCTTCTAGACCAGCAGTCTAGGAACTTCTTAGTTTACTCTTGAACTCTTCAAGTACAACAGATTTGGTTCTTCACAGTTCACTTAGAACTCTTTAAGTCCTTCTGACTTGGAACTCTTACTTCAGTTGATTAGTAGTTATTGAGTTCTTGGCTATTGCTACTCAGTTGCTGTTAAGCACTTGTTCGAAAGAACTGAGTAGCTGAGCAGGCTTTTCTCTTTTTCTCAGATCGTAGAGTTGAGCGTTGAGTGTTCTTGTGCGTTTTGTTCAATACTTGCTTAGATCTCTCATCTGCATATGTTCTGCATATATGTGATCCTTGAAATCTATCCGTTGAAGCCATTTGTTGAGGCATTAAATGCGTTTGACATTTCTGATCTTTGATGGAGATTTTTCTGCACATCTCCTGAATTGCATTCTGTCCCACTGACACAGTAAACTGCTTTCTCACCTAACACCTAAAAAGGTGTTTTCCTCTGTCCTATGGTCCTTTCCTTAGCTTCTTGAATATGTTCCTTTTGTTATACACTAAGGATGTCTTTTGTGCTGTTGGGACTGGTGAGGACTTCAACGTTTAAAACCCATTTCACATTTGTTGGAATTTGTCTCCAAATAAAAGGTAGGGCTTGATGCTTCTGACACAAGGAAGATGATACTCTACGATCCACATTGTGGTGTCTTGTCACTTTGGTGCTTGGTCTGATGAGAACACTATGATTTCTCTCAAGGACTTGCACACTACGATCTTCACTTTCTTATCTTGCAAACTCTACGTTTTCGAGAGCACACTACAATCTCTGAGTTGGCTCGGAAAACATTGGGACCACTCTATGATTTTCAATGAGGTCCTTTAAGGCAGACACACTACGATCTTAGATGCTCTTCATTTCTGCCTTAGCTTCTATAATCTTGATCAGCTTGATACACTACGATCTCTTCGAAGCCTATCTATTACATCCCAAGATCAACCTAACAACTTTGATCTCCTTATCTATACATTCATTTATAGAATGATACACATTAAGAGTTTAGATCAACCTAACACATTTGATCAATCACTAAGTCCTTCTACATATATTCCTTGAAGGTCTTTACATATAATCATGAACATTTACTTAAAACATCAAATCAACATATGCATTTTCCCAACAATCTTCCCCTATTTGATGTTGACATAACCAAGGAGATTTGTTGTCATGATTATTAGTTTCTAGATACATTTGCAGGAAAGTAAACATGACTTAATATTTCAGTGAACAGCTAAAATTTTTAGAGAATAAGCATGAATTTATTGATGTTTGAAGAATAGATATTACAGTTAATCTTTTATATCAATAAGAATATAAGTTTTAACTTATCTCTATTTCTTTGATCTTTTGCGTGGGGAATTGGCATACTCCTCAGCTCTTCTTTTCCTGCTGGCTTCTTCTCTCCAGGCTATATCTTCCAACTCACTTGGGTTTAGCCTAGGATTGTGATCATGCCTATTCATGAATGCAGGATCTCTAATAGGAATTCTTAGTCCTGTTGTGGTCACATTCTATGAGCTTGAAGTTGGCCCTAGACACCTTATTGGTTGAGCCATTATAACTTCCTGCTGATCAGATCGTTGAGTCTGATGGCTAGATCATGGAGTCTGTTGGTGGAATTGACTGGTATGAGGACTCCTTGAAGATTGTCTTTGAAGTTGTCCTCTGCCTCTGCCCTTGCCTTGAACTCCTTTCCCTTTATTCTCCCCCTTTATGTCAGCATCAAGGGTTTGAAAGTCTTCAGATAGGCGAGTCACTCCTTGGACGAGCTCGTTGAGTTGGCTTTGGGTTTGAGCAATGTCTTCTTGATTCTCCTTGATCAGAGCTTCAGATCGAGCTTCCCTGTGTTTGAGGACGGCTAGAACATTGTCAGTCTGCTGTCCTTGGTTGACGTAGAATTGTTGAAATTCTTTGACGACGGTTTATAGATTGATGATGCTCTCCAACATAAGTGAATATCATCCATGTCCTTTATGCTATTAACCATTTCCTTGATGATCTCCCTCAGCTTCTTTGTAAGTTTAGAGTTTAGGGTGCTTGGGAGATTATTTGCAGCAGTGATCATTTTTGTCAGTCTTAGATGAATAAGTTCTATATGCGCTTCAAGACTATCATTGATGTCCTTGATCACTTTCTTTGATACTTCTGTCAGCTCAGCTTTGGTGGGCAGATCTGAGAGAAGTTCACTGAGTTGTGGAAAGTGTGGTGGAGGGGGTGTATTTTTGTTTTGATCTTGCAATGAGTAGAGGGCAAGATTAAGGTTGAAGTATTCATTTGTGGAGGAAGAGGGAATATCTGATGGAGGGACCTATTTTTGGGTGTCTGGAGTGGGTGGCTCTACGATTTGAGCTTGAGACTCTATGATGGGGTTAGAGTCATCAATCATAGAGTTGATGGGAGTTGGGATCAATATAAAGTTGGGCACATGTGGTTCATCAGTTACAGAATTTTGGGATTCTGTAACTAGTAATTGACTTAGTGGATTTAGGACCACTTCCAACCAGCTTTGAAATTCATAAAACTGGCTGAAGAAAGATAGTGGATAATGATTAACTCTGAATAAGATTGGGATAGATAATACCTCATGCACCATCCTTGAAGAGGGACCATTTGTTATACGCTGTTTGGCAAAGTTGAAGTTTCCTGGGAATCCATGAGCTAGCACAGAGATGGCTGGATATTCTTTGAAGCTCCAAAACATGTGATTCTAGGAGTTTAGAATTTGAGCTTAATGAAAAGGCATCATGGGTAGATAGGAGAATAACTGCTCGTAGTTAGCTTTTCTATGCCCATTGCAGCCCACAACTATGATCTTGACCTCATCATCTTCGTCCTTTTCTCTGTCTTCGTTCAAGGATTCCACTATATTAAAGACTTTATTTTGTTCTTGCTCTGGTTCTCCCTCATTTTCTATAGGAACAACTTCTTCTGTAATAGGGATATCATGAGGCTCCCGCTCAACATGATCATCCATCTACAGGACTGGTAGCTCCCCCTCAGCTGGAGCATTTTCTAAGGTGAGAACTTCAGGTATCTCCCCCTCAGCTTGAGCTATATCCTTTTTGCTTTCTTTGGATAGTTCCTTTTCCGCAGCCATCTTTTTGTCTTCTTCCTTGAGTACTCCTTCATTGACAAGGATGTACTTTTAACCAATTTTCGTCTTGGTTTTCTGGGCTGAGCCATAGCCTCAGGACTTTCTTTAGCTTCAGCTCTGTCCTGTTGATCAACCAGAACATCTGGTTCAGCAACTTCCTTGCTCGAGGTGTTCAGTCTGGTCTCTACGATCGGTAGAGACTCTACGATCGAAGAGACAAATGTCCTCTTGGACTTATGACTGATTTTCTTCTTCTTCAGCAGCTGTGAGATGGTGGCTCTGTCTTCATCTGCCTCAGCCTGCTGTTCTTTTCTTCTTAGGATCCTTATAAGGCTTCAATGTCAGAAGACTCTACAGGTATATCAGTAGTTGATCCCTGGGGTTCTTCTGCCATTCTAGTCTTTAGCTTTCTCTTGCCCTTTCTTTTTCTGACTAGGGCAGTGGGTTCTTCCTTGTTGATCTCTCCCTCTTCTTCTTCAGTCTCTTTGACGACTGACATATTTCCCGGAATCCCTGATTCCTTTATATCACTAGTTCTTCCACTGGACTCAGACATTATACGTACATTTTCTGCTGGATTCCTTTTCCAATTTTTAAACAGTTGCTGGGTCATCGGTCTGTTTGGATTTATGGACTCTCCTTCATCATCCCCAATCTTATCACCCAGAGCAGACTGTTGGATGATGCTTATAAATCGCCCGTAGAGCATCTTTTGAGAGCTCTTTGTTTTCTTCGAGCTGGTGATCCATTTCCCAATCCATTCAAGCAGTAGAGCTCCATAGTTAAGTTGTATTCCATAACTTATGGCAGTCATGAGCTTGAGTTGCATCTCATTTACAGAATCGTTCCCAGAGCTCTTGCAACATATACACTTCCCAATAAATTCGGCCAGAAATTCGTACCTCTGAGGAAACTCCTTATTCTTGTATCCTTTGACAGTGGGGAATTTCTTGTGGTGCATCCTTTTTAGGCCTTCATGGAAGTCAATTCCATCTATGAATGAGAACCCTTCGGATTTGAAACCTAGGGCTAGGTTGATGTCCTCAACCTTTAGCTTGATTTCCATGTCCTTGACTTTCGTCGTGATGACCTCATTTTCGAACACTCCATTCCTGTAAAACTCCTTTATAAGCTTTGGGTATATCCATGTGCTCATACCCAGAGCGTCTTCGAGACCAGCCTTCTTTATCCATGTCAGAGTTTTGTGAAATTTGGGTTCAGTTGTTTTGAACTCATCGAAACAGAGTCTGTAGCCGAAGATGACGTTGGAGGCTGCCATTGATTTCTTTTCAAGGAGTATAGTTGTCTGAACTTTCTTAAGGGTTATGGTTTTTGCTTTTAGAGAGAAAGGGAGATATAAGCTTTTTGAACTTCTGATTTCAAAAAGGCGCTTTTAAATTGTACTTGTAACTTCCCTATCTCCATTTTGGTTAGTGGGACATGTGTCGAATTCGGCTTGGCTCTACGAATCTGACTGAGGAGGATTGTACTTATTTTCCCTTAGCTCTTTCTGAGATAATGTGTCCTTAGGGAGGACTACGATCGTTGAGGTAGCCTTTGCATTCGTTGAGTCTGCTCTGCAATTGTTGTGTCTAAACTGCAATTGTCGTGTCTGCTTAGCAATCATCGTGTCTGAACTACGATCATTGAGTCTGACCGAATCCTTATGATGAACTTTTGACTTGGCATTCTTCTTGGTTTAAGGTAACTCAGGAAGGGCAAAACTCATAGATTGAATCAAGGGTTAGGTTTGTTCCTGAGGCACTTATCAGAGAGATTGCTTTGTTTTGAACTTTATCATCATAGGATGCTCCTTTATTTTGTTGATGGGGTTCTGCCATCGTTGAGTCAGCACTGCGATCATTGAGTTAGCACTGCGATCGTTGTCTTTTATGTCACTTCAGCTCTACGATCGTGGACTTCCTTTGATCATGTCTATGATTTTGAACATAGTCTTTATATCTGTATGGTTAGCACAAACTAGAGCGTATTTTTCATGGTTATAAATTAAGTTTGCCTAGCTCACTTATTAACTTGTTAAACCCGGATTCATCTAGACGCTTTGTAAAGACATCATCAAGTTGATTTGCAGTAGGGATATATTGTACAGATATAGTTCCATTTTGCACATGATCCCTAATGAAGTGATACCTTATTTCTATATGCTTAGTCCTAGAATGCATGACAGGATTATGAGTTATTGCTATGGCACTTGTGTTATCATAGTGAATAGGTATGGATTTGAATTCAAACCCATAATCTGCTAGTGATTTTTCATCCATAGGATCTCGAGTACAAAGAATGTTGCCAAAGAAGAATGTATTCAAACTTCCGCGGTTGAAGTGAGATATCGAAGTTTTGCTTCTTGATAAACCAGACACAAGTCATGCTTCTAGATTAACAAAAGCATCTGGTACTCTTTTCTATCTATTTTGCGTACCGCAAATCAAGAGATCTGTATATCTGTTAGTTCAAATGAGGACTTTTGGGATACCAAAGCCCCAAGTGAGGTGTACCTTGAGATACCGAAAATCCTCTTTACAACAGCTTAAATGTGATTCTTTAGGATTAGCTTTCGAAATCTAGCACAAATGCATGTTGCAAACATTATATCCGGTCTCCATGGCGGTTAGATATAAAAGAGAGCCTATCATACCCTCACTGTATTGAGTTATATCAATACTTTTACCTTTTTTCATCTTTGTCAAGCTTGGTCTGCAGGAGAAATTGGGGTTTTCATGGAGAGGTCGATTCCATGCCATACTTCTTAAGTAAGTCTTTAATGTACTTGGCTTGGTTTATGAATATTTCTTCATCAGTCTGCTTTATTTGCAGTCCAAGGAAGAAGTTCAGCTCACCCATCATGCTCATTTCAAACTTGCTCTACATAAGCATGGGGAATCTCTTACATAACTTTTCGTCAGTAGAACCAAAAATGATATCATCAACATATATTTGAACCAATAAGACTTTGTCTTTATGCTTTATAAGAAATAACGTGGTATCTACTCTACCTCTAGTGAACCCATTTTTAATAAGAAAGTTAGTCAGTGTTTCATACCATGCTCTAGGTGCTTGTTTAAGACCATATAAGGCTTTGTCTAATCTATAAACATAATTAGAAAGAGATGAATTGATGAAACCTGGAGGTTTCTCTACGTAGACTTCTTCTTGAAGTTCACCATTTAGGAATGAATTTTTGACATCCATCTGAAAGACCTTGAATTTCATGTGAGCAACTAAGGCAAGGAATATTCTGATGGCTTCTAGTCTGGCAACAGGTGAAAATATCTCATCGTAGTCAATGCCTTTTTCCTTAGAGTAGTCCTTGGCCACTAGTCTTGCCTTATTCCTGGTTATTACTCCATCTTCATCCATCTTGTTTCTGAAGCGACCTACTTGGTTCCAATGATAGGATGACTCTTTGGTCTTGGTACCAATCCCCATACTTTACTTCTTTCAAATTGGTTAAGTTCTTCCTGCATGGCTTCTATCCAGCTGGAGTCTTCCATAGCATCCTCTATCTTCTTAGGTTTCATTTGTGATAGGAAGCTTAGATAAAAACATTCATTCTGGGTGGCAGCTCTTGTTTTGACTCTTGCACTCGGATCTCTAATGATTAAATCTTGAGTGTGATCTCTTGCCCATCTATTTCCTGTTGGGACATCTGTCCTGATGCCTTCTTATCTTAGGCCTTCAAGATCTATTTCTTCTTCTTGGTGTGGAGGTTCGTTGTCTGGCATAGGCCACTCTACGATCTCATTTCCTTGCTCAACGATTTCACTATCTTGCACTACGATCGTAGTGTTGAGCTCGACGACCTCGTTCGTAGTGTCTGAACTGTCGGTCGTAGTGTCTTGAAGCACCGTTTTGTCTAAGTCTATCGCATCAAAGATGATGTGAATAGATACTTTAACACTCAGTGTCTTCTTGTTGAACACTCTGTAAGCCTTACTGTCTATAGCATATCCAAGAAAGATTCATTCATCTGACTTGGGTTGAAATTTTGTCAAGTACTGCTTTCCATTGTTGAGAATGTAGCATACACATCTGAATACATGAAAGTAGCTGACACTTGGCTTTCTTCCTTTCCACAGTTCATAGGGAGTCTTCTTAATCGTAGTGATCTGTTCTGAGTGTATCATGCAGTGTTGACAGCTTCTACCAAGAAGTATTCAGGCAGATGGGCTGCTGCTAGTAGAGTTCTTCCAGCCTCTATTAGTGTCCTGTTCTTTCTCTCAGCTACTCCATTTTGTTGAGGAGTTCGTGGAGCTGAGAAGTTGTGACTGATGCCATTGTCTGTGCAGAACTGGTCCATTTCTGAGAAGTCGAATTCTCTGCCATGATCACTACTTATAGCCTTGATTTTTTCTCCTTTCTCGTTCATCACTAGCCTGCACATCTTGATCAGTTGGGAGCTTGTTTCATCCTTTGAGGTTAGAAAGAACACCCATGTGAATCTGGTGTATTCGTCGACTATGACCAGTGAGTATCTCTTCCCTCCGAGGCTCGTCGTTAGAATTGGCCCAAATAGATCCATGTGGAGCAACTGTAGGGGCTTGTCAATTGAGTTGGCAGTTTTGCTCTTAAATGAGCTTCTGGTCTACTTTCCAAGCTAACATGCATTGCACGGCTTTTCCTTAACGAAGCTGAACTTGGGTAAGCCTACAACTAGATCTTTTGAGGCAAGTTTGGACATGCTCTTGAAGTTGAGATGAGACAGTCTTCGATGCCATAACCAGCTTATCTCTTCAGATGCTTTAGCTAGAAAGCATATTATCTCGTCTGAGCTTAGTTGTCCAAGATTTACTGTGTAGACATTTCCTTCTCTTGTTCCAGTTAACTTTACAGCAAATGTCTTCAGGTCTCTGACTTGACATTGATTGTTGAGGAATGTCACTTGATGACCCTTGTCGCAGAGTTGGCTAATGCTTAGAAGATTGTGTTGTAGTCCTTCCACATAGGCCACTTTACTGAAGGACACTGCACCATTTCCAGCTGAGCCATATCCTCTTGTCTTGCTAGAGCCGTTGTCTCCAAAGATGACTGAGGGACCTTCCTTCTCTATGTAGTTAGACAAAAGGGCATTGTTCCCAGTCATGTTCCTTGGGCATCCACTATCCAGATACCAGGTCATGATCGTGGAGCTCTTTTCCTGTGGTAACATTAAACCTTCATTTTGGTACCCATATTTGCATGGGTCCTACTTTATTAGTACCCTTGGGGACCCAAATCTGCTTGATCTTGGGTCTCAAATGCATGGAATTATAATAGCACTTTGCAGCCTTGTGACCAATTTTATAGCACACAAAACATTTAATATGATGCATGCATGTGTGTGTGTGTGAGAATTCTTCCTCAATTTGGACTTTTGTGGATCTTTAGTTATCCTTTTGTTAGGCTGATTTTCCTTTTTCCATGTGCCCTCGTGTTTCATGATTTTTGAGGAGTGTACCTTACCTCTACTGTACCTTCCCAGTTGGTTCGTAGAGTTGGTCTTACTCGACTCTACAATCCTTCGAGGTTGGTGAGTAGTGGCTGGGTTACTCTTCTCTTTTCTGAAACCTAGGCCAGCATGAGATCCCTTACTTCTTGGAATATGGATTGAATCAGTAGCGCAAGGTTTGACAGGCTCATCCTTCTGTGAGGATTTCACAAACATAATGCCTCTACTAAAACTTGAAGTATTATTGATGCTAGTTTCCTTTACCTTTTCCACACATGGCTTTGAGATAGATTCCCCAAAGCCTAAAGCTTTCTGCTTTGCTGGAGACACTTCTCCTGGGCTAGAGATCAGGGAGTCCATGGATGAAGAGGATTTATTCCATGTATAGATTGTCTTTTCTAGTTCCTCAATTTTAGAGGTTAGACTTGACTCTCTTTGTGCATTGAGCTCATTGGTTTGTTTCAAGTGCTTATTCACAGCTTCAAACTTGGAGAGAGAGTCAGCACTTAGAAGGGATGTTTCCAGTTCTTCTTGAACTTTCTCTTTCTCCTTTTGAAGAAGTGAATAGTCCTTAGACAAAACTCTAAACCATTTCATGTATTGATGCAGATCAGATGTTATGCCATGCAGTGCAGTTCTTAGATCATCAATGTCTACATCAGGAGAGTTGAAGTCAAATACCTCATCTATACTTACTTCATGTATGTTGGAGTTCTGTTTGTCTTTTGCATTCTTGGCCATTAGACAAAGATTTGCCATCTGAGGATCTTCATCATCTCCAGATTCAGGAGTTGAGTCATTGTCTGAGTCACTCCACGATCCTCCAGCTACAAGGCCTTTGTCTCTCTTCTGAGGCCTTTTGTTACCTTTGTATTCCTTCTTTGGGTGTGATTTCTTCTTTAGTTCTTCTCTGAGAGGTTTGTTGCAGTTGGCAATGAAATGGCCAGGCTTCTTGCAATTGTAGCATAGATCATTCATTTGCTTCTCGGTCACTTGAATACGACCTTCTTTTCGCTTGCTGGTTTTGCCATGACGCATGAACCTTCTGAGTCTTTTTACCAGCATTGCAAAGTCCTCATCATCATCTTCATCATAGTCAGAGTCAATTTTAGTGTTGACCTTGGTGGTACTTTCAGTTGCTTTGAGAGCAACACCTTTATCCTTCTTTCTTCCTTCTAATAAAGTTTCTGCTCGTTGAGTCAGCTCCAGTTCGTATGTAAGGTTGCCATATAACTGTTGAACAGTCATCTCATGGAGATTCTTTGACTCTCTAATAGCAGTGGTTTTGGCATCCCACCTGCTTGGCAAGGCTCTCATGAACTTTATGATTAGATCTTTGTTTGGATAGATCTTTCCATAGGCTCGTAGAGAGTTGAACAGAATGTTGAATCTCTCGTAGGTGGCAGTGACATTTTCTCCTTGAACGTGTGCAAACATTTCATATTGCTGTGTTAGGAGAGATTGTTTGTTTTCTCTGACTTCTTCCGTTCCTTCATGCATGATGAGCAGTGCTTCCCAAACCTTCTTTGCTGTTTTGCTGTTGACTACATTTTCAAACAGATCGTCTTTTAAGGATTGAAACAAAATGTTCTTGGCCTTCTTGTCGAGTTGAACAACTCTCTTCTCGTTGTCAGTCCATTCTCCTTTGACTTTGATTTGTATTCTGTTTGGATCGTCCGTAGTTGGTGCAAGCTTTGTAGGAACATAGGACCCATTCTGAACAGTTTCAAATAGATCTTCATCTATTGAGTCCATGTATGCTTGCATTCAAACTTTCCAATTTGCGAATTTATCTTTGTTGCACATAGGTGGCTTGCTGCCTCCTCCAGTCTTTGATTCTCTTGGTAAGTGTGCCATTGGATCTACTTAAGCTTTGTAGGCTATATAATAGAACCTGCTTTGATACAACTATTAGTTCCCGGAGGCACAATAGTTATCTAGAAGGGGGGTTGAATAGATATTTAAAATTCTTTTTCGTTTTAACTTGTTAGTTGATAATGATTAAAACAGAGTGGAATTAATATTTGTTTTAATCTCCCTTAAGATATAGTGAATTAATGAGAGTGACACAGTTATAACAGTTATGGCAGATATATTAGTTATAGCAAGAATGTAATAGACACAACAGTTTTAAGTGGTTCAGAGCACTTAAAGCTCTTAGTCCACTCTTCTACTCCTCGAGTAGGAAATCCACTAAGGATGTCTTTTACACTTTCTGAATCTCACATATTCCTTCTAGACCAGCAGTCTAGGAACTTCTTAGTTCACTCTTGAACTCTTCAAGTCCAGCAGACTTGGTTCTTCACAGTTCACTTAGAACTCTTCAAGTCCTTCTGACTTGGAACTCTTACTTCAGTTGATTAGTAGTTGTTGAGTTCTTGGTTGTTGTTACTTAGTTGCTGTTAAGCACTTGTTCGAAAGAACTGAGTAGCTGAACAAACTTTTCTCTTTTTCTCAGATCGTAGAGTTGAACGTTGAGTGTTCTTGTGCGTTTTGTTCAATGCTTTCTTAGATCTCTCATCTGCATATGTTTTGCATATATGTGATCCATTTTCAAATACTGCAACAAAACAAGGGTTAATTGACATATCACATATTATCCCTATGCTCCGACCGACCAATTAAATAACAAGTAAACTTAGGTAGGTCATACTAGCAAAGGAATTCCTCGTCTCTCCCCTCCTAGTTCTTGTCTCACATCTCAGCCAGGGATCATATCCCTAAGCTTTGA
The DNA here is from genome assembly GCA_020205605.1 of Panax ginseng. NCBI lineage: Eukaryota > Viridiplantae > Streptophyta > Magnoliopsida > Apiales > Araliaceae > Panax > Panax ginseng. Next base: position 110,348,568 of record CM035148.1, on the reverse strand, counting down.
TACCAACTGTGACACCCCCAAAACAGGTATACATCACCCATCTTGAGTCGCCAAATATATGGTACAGAATTCAAATACAACTTAATTATACAACAGTCGTGTAAAAATACGACATAACATAATCTAAGAGTTTTAATAAGAATATTGTCATCTAGACAATATCCACACTCAATGGAGTCCTCATTACATTTATTGTCATACTATTTTATAGAATAGTGAGGACTACTAAAACAACCATCTGGACCATCAATCTGCTCCCGAGGCGGTCCCAAACTATATTCTCATTTTTCAAGAGAACAAAGTGAAAGAAAGGGTGAGCTCAACTAGCCCAGTAAGAAATATTATGACTAAGATAATGCATAATAAATTATCCTTAGCCTTCAACAGTATAACAACTGATAGAATATAATAGATAACAAGTTTTAGAATAACAACTGCAACGAAATAAGCAATTCATTAGAAGAGTCAAGTAGAGCATAAAATCTACTATCTTCTATGAGTTAAAAAGTTTTTCATCAACTTTATCGCTGAGACTCAGCTTAATAAATAAACCACATCATCGAATCATCCCTTCACTACGGGCCAAAGATATTCATGTAATCATCAATGGTCATGACTATACCGAATAATCCCTGGTCATAATCATACCAACAACTGTCCATCAATGAACTACAGGCCAATGAGGACTTTTACCACATCATTCGTCACATTACGGTCATGATTATACCGAATAATCCCTGGTCATAATCATACCAAGTCCATCTACGCACGTAAGCCAAAGATGACTTTCATCACAATATAAGCATGAGGATGATGACAATGACATAATAATTCAATAAAACAAGTTCAAGGATAAATTTTAAAGATTTATAATTTAATTTATCCAGAAATCAATAACGTCCAAATTGTCAACATGATACTGCTTTGTAGAGTAAAATTCAAGAATAATATTCATGTACCAAAAATAATTTGGACATAAAAGAAATATATTTTTCGGGTGAATAGTACCCCGTGAATAGTACTTCGGGAATAGTACCCCAACACGAAAAGTGTCCCGAATACCCGAGTGAATGATACTAGAGTGAATAATAATCGGGTGAATGGTAACCCGTGAATAGTAACTCATGAATAGTACCGACACGAATAGTACCCCGAATACCCGAGTTAATAATACCAGAGTGAACAGTAACTGGGTGAATAGTAATCCGTGAATAGTAACTCGTAAATAAAATACCAAATAAAATGATATTTCATGACGAGTACAAAAGAAATGATGTCTCATACGAGTATAATAGAATATACGAAATTGCAAATGGATTTTCATCCGCCATACGGTAATCCACGTAGACAGATCATTTCCACAATTTAATAAGGAATGAATATGAAGGATTATTCACCATGCATGCGGTAGTCCACATAAACAAAGTTATTCCAATGTAATAATAAAGAATGGAATAATGTAAGAATTCACCAAAGCGATATGTAATCGCATGATGCAAAAGTTATTCCAATGTAATGATAAAGAATGGAACCAGTCATGCATAACCCAACTTGTATGCATATGACGTGATATTCCAATGTAATAATAAAGAATGGAACCAGTCATGCGTAATCGCGCATGCATGAGGATATTCCAATGAATAATAATAAAGAATGGAATAACAACAGAATTCACCAAGCATACGATAGTAGCACATACAAAAGTTATTCCAATGTAATAATAAAGAATGGAATAACTGAAGAATTTCACCATGTATGCGGTACTTCGCATAGATAGATTATTCCAACATAATAATAAAGAATGGAATAACAACCCTTACGAGTATTGAAAGAAAATAACTCTCTTCATGAATACGAAAGAATAATATCCTTTACCTCAAAAGAAGACTGGATACTGGAATAGTGAGGTAGCAGACTTCTCTTCTCCTTTCTCTCTATAATTTCTCTCTATAATAATTGCTCTATAGCTTTAGTGAATTAGTGAGAAATGAAGGAAGAATGAGCTTTTATTTATAGAAAAATATAGTTTCGATAATTGCACGTTTTGGGGCTCAAAATATTACAGTATAATACCTTCCTCTTTTCCTTCATTTTTAATTTAGTTCTGCAAGTATTATCAAACTTGCACCGCCTCCCCTAATAGTAAATAATGTGAATCAATAGTTCAATCATGTGAATCAATAGTTATAATCATGTGAAAATACGAATTACAATATAGTACCTCCATCTATACCTCCATTTTAAACTTAGTCATGCAAGTATTATCAATCTTGCACCAACTCCCCTAATAGTACAAGAATGTGAATCAATAGTACACATGTGAACAAATAGTTATAATCATGTGAATTAATAGCAATTAATTGCTCATTTATCCGGTTAATTACCCGATTGGTCAACATAACCTCCAGACATCAATTATTATCGAAATAAATGTCGATTTTCACTAATACTAATAATTCCAACATAATGGAACTATCCATTTCATCTTTAATCAACACGAACTTATTCATCATTAATATTTATAATTCACAATATTTAACAACCAGGTCATTCCCAAGAAAGAGGGGGCTTTCCGATAAGGATTTCTCCTTATTGGGGCGCAATTAGGTGACCAAACCTCTCCTTGACAGAACTTCTAGACATTGTCAATATTGCAAATAATAATATGAATAACTTTGTTGTTTCAATTATTGATTTAATAATATAACATATTATATGATGATGATCTTGTGACAATAATTGAATCAATAATATGAGAGATATGATGCAAAGAATTATCGTAGCAATAATTGAGTATAAATCGAGTGACTTCTTACGTAAGCATCAATAATCAATACCGCGTGCTACTACGCAACCACACATACATCTTGTATTTTTTACTAATGGGTAGTTCAACGGTTTTAATTCAGAACACTTTCACAGTTATTTTTATAAAAGATAATTTTGTCATTTTTTAACTACGATAATACTTCCGTTGTGGGGTCCACCAATGATTGTGCCATCGTACGGATATTCCCCAATAAAAAGAATATTCCCTAACCAAACGAATATTTTATAACAACTTGCATACTTTGCAAAATTTATAAATACTACCCATAACTATAACATTATATCAAATCCACACCATAATATTAAAAGAAAAAAATATTTCGAGAAATTTAAATCTTTATTCATAAAATTTGGGGTCTCACAATCTCCCCTCCTTATGAAATTTCGCCCTCAAAATTTATGTACGTACCTAGTATGATGAGGATACCATGACTTCATTTCAGATTCTAACTCTTGAGGTATAACCTTTGAGTGTTGAATATGATCCTTCTTATCCAAGATTTTAACACGTATCTACTCATACGTTAAATCTTCTGCTATCTCGTCTAGTTCTAATTTAATAATGTGGTTCAGGTCATCCACATATTTATGTAACATCGATACGTGAAAAACGTTATGAACACGCGACATACTTGGCGGTAAAACGAGTCTATAGGCCACAGTTCTTACTCGATCAAGGATTTCAAATGGGCCAATAAAATCGAGGGTTGAGATTTCCTCTCTTCATCGATTCTTGCTTCTAGAATAGCGCCCTCTTGAATATTCTTCTTCACATTCATCAGCTCTGAGTATGTAGCTTGCACGGCTTTAACTTTATCGATTAAAGTCGATTTTACTCGTATATTTGATATCACCACGTGGGTCCTTAGAGTCTTTAACTCTATCTTCATCATTTGTGAGTTATACGAAATGGGTTTTTGTGTTAACAACATCGCACTCGTAAACGCATACGATATTCTACTCAACGCGTCACCTACCACGTTCGCTCTTCCACGATGATATTGAATGGTATAATCGTAATCTTCAACAGCTCGAGCCAACGTCTTTGGCGCATAATACGTTTGTTTTGGGTGAAGAAAATATTTGAGGGTTTAAGAAATGGGTTTTGTACTGGGGTCAATACAAAATTCGATTTCATGCTCTGGGGTAGGCTAGGAAGTCTTCAATAATACGTCAGGAAATTTATTAACAATAGAAATGTCATTCAAAACTGTGACTCTCATCCAAGACTTGGATAACACGTCACATTGATATCTACCAACTTGCCACTGTTATTCACAATGTCCCCTACGGATATTCTAGCTTCGGTGTATTCCAAGACTTGGAAGTCACCAGCGAAAGGCTCGGGGCTCTTTACTTATAGCTTGATATAACAATGATTGACTTTAGTGGTTTGGTTGCTTGAATTCTCATAATAGGTTGGTTAGGAATATGAAAGCTAACAACCTTACGAAAAGCATGATGAGTAGTTAACCAATCGATTCCTAAAATTACATCAAAGGCAAGTATTTTCAAAGGGATAAGATCGACAGGTAACGTGAGGGTATCGATTTGAATCAAATAAGATTTATACACAGTAGAGGTAACGAAGGTTTCTCTTAACGGAGTTTCAACCGATAAGTCAAAGTCTAATCTCTCCGGAGTCAAATTTAAACGTTGAGCGCAAGCAAGAGAGATAAAATAATGGGTAGAACCGGTATCTAATAAGGTATAGACTTTTTAAGAATTTATAATTAACTAACCTATGCTAACTTCGTTTGGGTTACTCGCTTTTTGAGAAGTCACGAAAAACGCTCTCGCTAAAACCACCGACTTTGTTTTGTCCAGATCTTTTTGGTGCCACCGTCCCGGTGGACTTGACTTTGGTGCACGACAAAATCGAGCTAGGTGACCTTCTTTTCCACAATTATAACATGCTTTGGACTGCATCACGCAGTTTGGATTGATATGTCCCTCCCCTCCGCATTTGAAGCATACAACCGGCGGTCGTTCTCCTTCTTTAACAGTAGGTGCTGGTGCTGATATCTTTCCATCATTATTGAATCTCCTCTTCTTGAAATTTCCACCTCTATTATCTTGGCCATGATTACCACCGAAGTGTTTACCATTCTTGGCATGATAATTTCCCCCACAATGGTTATCATTGTTCCGATGGCCACTGCCACCGGTATGATTATTATCGTGTTGTTGCTCGTTACCTTTTGGTTATGCTAACTCATTATCTCGCTCCAATAACTGAGCCCTATTCACAACATCTGAATATAAACAAAGTTTGTGAGAAATGAGGTATTGACGTATATCGGGTTTCAAACCTCTTAGAAACATTTGCATCATTCGCTCCTCATTATCGACCAAATGGGATGCAAACCGGGATAACTTCGCAAATTTAGCCTCGTATTGTGACACAGTCATATTGTTTTGCTCCAACTTGATAAACTCCACCTCCTTCATGTGACGAATACTTTTGGGAAAGTACTTGTCGTTGAATAGCTCTTGGAACTTCTCCCAAGACATCTTGAAAAGTGCGTCAGCTGGTTGATGCTTTTACTGATTCCCACCAAGAATCGCCGCCTCTTCACGCAACATAAAGGTGGCAAAGGGAACCTTTTGTTCCTCGGAGCATCCCAAGATATCAAATATCTTTGTGATCTGCTTTAACCACGTCTCCGCCTTAAGTGGTTCTGGCTTTCCCAAAAACTCCGGTGGTCCCAGCTCCTTGAACTGGTTAGCGGTGACCGACCGTGGGTTGCCATTATTTCCACCTATATTTTGAATAGGAGTCTCTCTTACCTGATGTTGCATGAATTGTATAAAGCCTCTGAACATCCCATCGTTCATCATTTAATCGGTGTTGTTATATACCTGAGGATTATTGTCTTCCTGTTGCACATTATCCTGGGTATTGATCGTTGGTGACTCAACGGTCTCATGTGCTTCATTGCTGATCTCAACATTTTCGGATGCCATTTTCAAATACTGCCACAAAACAAGGGTTAATTGACATATCACATATTATCCCTATACTCTGACCGATCAATTAAATAACAAGTAAACTTAGGTAGGTCATACTAGCAAAGGAATTTCCCGTCTCTCCCCTCCTAGTTCTTGTCTCACATCTCAGCCAGGGATCATATCCCTAAGCTTTGATACCAACTGTGACACCCCCAAAACAGGTATACATCACCCATCTTGAGTCGCCAAATACATGGTACAAAATTCAAATACAACTTAATTATACAATAGTCGTGTAAAAATACGACATAACATAATCTAAGAGTTTTAATAAGAATATTGTCATCTAGACAATATCCATGCTCAATGGAGTCATCATTACATTTATTGTCACACTATTTTATAGAATAGTGAGGACTGCTAAAACAACCATCTGGACCGTCAATCCGTTCCCCGACCAGTCCTAGATATATTCTCATTTTCTGAAGAGAACAGTGAAAGAAATGGTGAGCTCAACTAGCCTAGTAAGAAATATTATAACTAAGATAATACAAAATAAATTATCCTTAGCCTTCAACAGTATAACAACTGATAGAATATAATAGACAACAAGTTTTAGATCAACAATCTGCAATGAATAAGCAATCCATTGTAAGAGTCAAGTAGAGCATAAAATCTACTATCTTCTATGTGTTAAAAAGTTTTTCATCAACTTTATCGCTGAGACTCAGCTTAATAAATAAACCACATCATCGAATCATCCCTTCACTACGGGCCAAGGATATTCATGTAATCATCAATGGTCATGACTATACCGAATAATCCATGGTCATAATCATACCAACAACTGTCCATCAATGAACTACAGGCCAATGAGGACTTTTACCACATCATTCGTCACATTACTACCATGATTATACCGAATAATCCTCGGTCATAATCATACCAAGTCCATCTACGCACGTAAGCCAAAGATGACTTTCATCACAATATAAGCATGAGGATGATGACAATGACATAATAATTCAATAAAACAAGTTAAAGGATAAATTTTAAAGATTTATAATTTAATTTATCCAGAAATAAATAACGTCAAAATTGTCAACATGATACTGCTTTGTAGAGTAACATTCAAAAATAATATTCATGTACCAAAAATAATTTGGACATAAAAGAAATATATTTTTCGGGTGAATAATACCCCGTGAATAGTACTTCGAGAATAGTACCCCGACACGAAAAGTGTCCAGAATACCCGAGTGAATGATACTAGAGTGAATAGTAATCGAGTGAATAGTAACCCGTGAATAGTACTCCGGCACGAAAAGTACCCCGAATACCCGAGTGAATAATACCAGAGTGAATAGTAACCGGGTGAATAGTAATCTATGAATAGTAACTCGTAAATAAAATACCAAATAAAATGATATTTCATGACGAGTACAAAAGAAATGATTTCTCATACGAGTATAATAGAATATATGAAATTGCAAATGAATTTTCATCCGCCATGCGATAATCCACGTAGACAGATCATTTCCATAATTTAATAAGGAATGAATACGAATGATCATTCACCATGCATTCGGTAGTCCACATAAACAGGTTATTCCAACAGAATAATAAAGAATGGAATAATGAAGAATTCATTCCAGCGTCGTAATCACCGACTGACGAGTTATATTCCAAATGAATGATAAAGAATGGAACTAGGTCATGCGTAACCCGCCATGCTGATAGGATATTCCAATGAGAATAATAAAGAATGGAATAACAAGAATTCACTGTGCATGCGATAGATCAAGACATCTGAGTTATTCCAATGTAATAACAAAGAATGGAATAATGAAGAATTTCACCATGTATGCGGTACTTCGCATAGATAGGTTATTCCAACATAATAATAAAGAATGGAATAACAACCTTACGAGTATTGAAAGAAAATAACTCTCTTCATGAATACGAAAGAATAATACCCTTTACCTCAAAAGAAGACTGGATACTGGAATAGTGAGGTAGCAGACTTCTCTTCTCCTTTCTCTCTACAATAATTGCTCTATAGCTTTAGTGAATTAGTGAGAAATGAAGGAAGAATGAGCTTTTATTTATAGGAAAATATAGTTTCGATAATTGCACGTTTTGGGGCTCAAAATATTACAGTATAATACCTTCCTCTTTTCCTTCATTTTTAATTTAGTCCTGCAAGTATTATCAAACTTGCACCGCCTCCCCTAATAGTAAATAATGTGAATCAATAGTTCAATCATGTGAATCAATAGTTATAATCATGTGAAAATACGAATTACAGTATAGTACCTCCATCTATACCTCCATTTTTAACTTAGTCATGCAAGTATTATCAATCTTGCACCAACTCCCCTAATAGTACAAGAATGTGAATCAATAGTACACACATGTGAACAAATAGTTATAATCATGTGAATTAATAGCAATTAATTGCTCATTTATCCGGTTAATTACCCAATTGGTCAACATAACCTCCAGACATCAATTATTATCGAAATAAATGTCGATTTTTACTAACACTAATAATTCCAACACAATGAAACTATCCATTTTATCTTTAATCAACACGAACTTATTCATCATTAATATTTATAATTCACAATATTTAACAACCAGGTCATTCCTAGGAAAGAGGGGGCTTTCCGATAAGGATTTTTTCTTATTGTCGCGCAATTAGGTGACCCAACCTCTCCTTGACAGAACTTTTAGACATTGTCAATATTGGAAATAATAATATGAATAACTTTGTTGTTTCAATTATTGATTTAATAATATAACATATTATACAGATGATACTGTGATAATAATTGAATCAATAATATGAGATATATGATGCAGCAATTACTATAGCAATGATTGAGTATAATTGAGTGACTTCTTACGTAAGCATCAATAATCAATACCGTGTGCTACTATGCAACCACGCATATTACTGTACTTTTACTATCGGGTAGTTCAATTGTTTTAACGGTAACACTTTCGTCGTTATTTTATATAAAGATAATTTTGTCGTTTTTAACTACGACAATACTTACATTATGTGGGGTCCACTAATGATTTTGTGTCGTCATACGGATATTCCAAACAAAAAGAATATTCTGAAACCAAACGAATATTTTATAACAACTTGCATACTTTGTAAAATTTATAAATACTATCCACAACTATAACATTATATCAAATCCACACCATAATATTAAAAAAAAAATATTTCGAGAAATTTAAAATCTTTGTAAAATTCCCGGGGCCGTAACTTCTTCGTTATAAGCCCAATTTGGTCCGTTCAAAAGCCTACACGTTATAAATGACATACCCTATGCGTTCATATAAGAATTCGACACTTTTGAATCCATTAACTCAAAATTCACTATTGAGTTCATTTTATAGACGTTTAAAAACGTTAATGAGCGTTCAATGCTCGTTTTCTTCGTTTTAAGTCGGAATTCGACGATTCTTGAACCCACAACTCTTAATCACCCTATCTCACGTGTTGACATTGAAAACCAACGTTTTCAAGTTTCACGGCAACTTTCGACTACCATTCCGGAATTTCTACGTTTTTGACGTTTAACGTCTATTTCCGTAAAATTCGCCATAACTTCGTTACTAATGTTCTCTAAGCCAAATCACATGGAATACTCCATGGATTTCATATCTACATCCTAACCAAACAAGATGCATATACTAACGTATTGATGGAGCTCAATTGTTTATCAACAATCGATCTCTACTATCGATATTTTCATGGTTCAAAACTATATTAAACCTTATGATTCTTATAATCTCATGACTTATAGAGATCGAATCTATGGTAAGTCATCTTTAAATCCTCACACAAGACATATACCACCCATTCTATGATTCTCTAAGATGAAAGAAAATCTAAAAGAAATGGAGATGAAAGGTAAGGATTATACCTTAAGAACTCTTGGTTTTCTTTCTTGGAAAACTCTAAGATCAAGCTTCCAAAGTGTATGTTTTGCAAGTATAACTCTCTTTCTCTCTCAATAATCTAAGGTTGAATCTTGGAAAAACTCTCAAATAAATCAATCTAGCTTTCTATTTACAGAAAACTAGAATGGAGGGCATAATTGACAAAGAACCATCACCTCCTTACTATTCATGTGTGGTCACCAAGTAAAACACTTGGTGACCAAGCCTTATGCTTGGCTTCCACACCAAGGTGGCCGGCCCACCACCTTCATGTGACATCCCATGGGTTGCCCCATGGGTTTTACCCATTCGGTGACCCAGGATTTGACTCAATTCCATTCAGCTTTTTAATGAATTGGGCTTAACTAAATTAACATTGGGCCTTGACTTGGGCTTAACCCACTAATAACTAGGGCTTGATCATTCAAATGATTGGATTAATTAATAATCCAACTCAAATGAATTAGTCATTAAGTCTTAACTTAATTCTATAATACGAATCGTATCACATACGTATAATTCACGTATTATCTCCGTATACTACTCGTACCATAATCGTATTGTACTTCGTATTTACTCAACGTATTATACATAGATACTAAATAGTATCACCGAATGTATAACACTCGAATTAACCCTAACGCCATTTCTTCTACGCATATTATTTCCTTCTCGAAAAGCAATATACTCAACCCTTAGGTTTTAAGACCGCAGGTGAAAACTGCGTTTGCCATAAATGAAATATTATCAGATATTCCATCTTATCACGATATTCTATCATTACGCGTTTCTCTGAATTTCAAAATAATTCCCCGAACAGAAACAAATGAATAGTATTTTTACAGAAATTTCTCGAAAAACAATTATTTTCGTCTTAGAAATTCCAAACAATTATTTCTAACACGTAGCCAGAATACTAATCACGTTAGCACATTCTAGGTCATAGAACGACCTTCACATAGCTTACTCACAAAGAAATCAATTAAATTTATTTAATTCACATAATCAAATAAAAATTTAATTGTCATAAAAATTCGATTTTCTGCTGCGTTACATTCTCTCCCCTTATAAGGATTACATCCCCGAATCTTAGCTTATAATTACATAAACAAATGAGGAAAATCTTCCTTCATTTTACTTTCGAGCTCCCACGTTGCTTCTTCAGCATTGTGGTTTCTCCATAACACCTTTACTGAAGGTATTACCTTATTTCTTAAAACTTGTTCCTTCCTATCAATAATATGAATTGGAAGTTCCTCATAGGACAAGTCCTTCTCTATCTGAATAAATTCATATTCTATCATGTGTTTATAGTCCGGTTTATAAGGACGCAACACTGACACATGAAACACATTATGAATGCGTTCTATTTCTGGAGGTAAAGCTACTTCATAAGCTACCTCTCCTACCCTTCTTAAAATCTCAAAAGGTCTTACAAACCTTGGACTTAACTTCCCTTTCTTTCCAAAATGTATCTTCCCCTTCCAAGGCGATACTTTCAAAAAAACAAAAGATCCTACATCGAATTCTCTATTCTCTTTGTGAGGATCTGCATACTTCATCTACCAGTCTTGAGCCGTAACTAATCGAGTACGTATTAACTTCACCATGTCCGCCATCTGTTGTACCATCTCAGGTCCCAACATCCGACGTTCACCCACCTCATCCCAACACAATGGAGTTCGGCACTTCCTTCCATACAATGCTTCGTAAGGCGGCATGCCTATACTAGCGTGAAAACTATTGTTGTACGAAAATTCCACCAACGGTAGATATTCGTCCCAACTCCCTTTGAAATCCATAACACAAGATCTTAACATATCTTCAAGCGTTTGAATTGTCCACTCACTCTGACCATCCGTCTGAGGATGATACGCCGTACTCAATCTTAACTGCGTTCCCATTTGCTCTTGCAAACTCCTCCAAAAGTTCGATGTGAATCATGGATCACGATCTGACACAATCGAAACAGGTACTCTATGTCTGGAAATAATTTCCTTGACATACAGCTTAGCTAACTGATCTAGGTTATACCTAACTCCTATTGGTAGAAAATGAGCCAATTTTGTCAATCGATCCACTATCACCCAAATAGCATCGTATCCTTTTCTTGTTGCTGGAAGTCCCACCACAAAGTCCATCGTGATGTGCTCCTACTTTCACTCTGGAATTTCTAACGGTTGTAACAACCCACTCGGTTGTTGATGTTCAGCCTTAACTTTTTGACAAGTTAAGCACCTACTAACATATTCTGCTATCTCCCTCTTCATGTTCGGCCACCAAAAGTTCTAACGAAGGTCTTGATACATCTTCGTACTACCGGGATGTATCGAGTACCTCAAACTATGAGCCTCCATCATAATTTCTTCTTTTAATTCGGGATCATTAGGAACCCAAATTCTTCCTTTAAAACAAAGTAATCCCTCCTTATCGAGGTTATACTTAGTCTTTTCTTCATCTTCTATCCTCTTCTGCATCTGCTTGCACTCCTCGTTCCTCAGTTGTACTCCCCTAACCCGCTCCACTATGGTAGGTGTTGGGTAAAATCTAATTACGCACGACACGCAAGTATACGTGGACAACAAATAATAAAGTGAAAGTAGAGTATCGTTCCCACGAGGAATTGTTTAATAGAAATCACCAAGTACTAACCCGTAACCAACTCAATCTTATTTAAACGAATGAATTTCAAATTATATAAATTAAACTACTATTAAATTCCACTAGTTAAATTAAGATAATGGAGATTTTAGATTACAACTTCACTTATTGCTTCGTTTAAGTTAACACACTTCTCATCAATTATTCTCTATCCTGAATTGTTAATCAAGAACACTAAAGCAGATAAAGCCATCTCTCGATGCATAATACCCATATTAACGTCAATCCACAATTAAGATAGAAATCCGTTAAACACCTTAATCAACTAGCCCACTATATCTCTATGTGAATTACAATTGAAGAAGGTTTAAGCTTAAGTTCTCTATTCGATTACATATGATGTTAAGCATATCTCTACCTTAACAATAATCAAAAATCTGCTATCGACAAAATTCATGACACATGCTATCATAATAAGATCTAAATCAATACTTCATCTCTCGAGTTTATATAGATTATCACGGTAATTGATGGCCAATCAATTAAACAATTAAGTCCAAATCATAATAGACAATCCTCACAATAGAACATAATAATTGATAACGAAGCATATTAAAATAAACTACACAATAAGATCCATTGTAATCTCAAACAAAGAATTAGTTCATTGAATTAAAACTAAGAATCCACAATTGAATACACAATAAAAGACAAAGATAGAAGAAGATAAGAAGATATAATCTGTTGTCTGTAGATTTGATGCTCCCTCCTTGCTCCTACTTTGAATCCTCAATGGTCTCCAAGTTGTTTCAATCTCCAAATCCAACAAGAACTAGTGTTTTGATCTAATTTACTCTAATCTAATCTAATGGAATCCTCTATCTAGTCTCTAATCTCTCTAATCCTTGTGATTCTCCTCCTTATATAAGTCTCTTCATATGTCTTTAAGTACTCTTGGAAGTCCTTGTGTCAATCGGATCGAAACAATCCTTTCCGGACTCAAATTGGACTAAAATTTGCATTTTTACGCATTTTCTGGGCTACCCCCGCCCCAGCGGGGGTTTATGCTTGATTTGGGCCCGCCCCGGTGGGCTAGGGTTCTGACTTGTGGCTGGTACGCCCACCTCGGCGGCGGTTTTGTGATGGAAAATTTGCTGCTCTGACATCCTTTGGAAAAATGGCCATAACCTTTGATTTGGGAAGAGTTACGAGGTCTGACACCTATCAAATCGAAGATATCGACGAGATCTACAATGTTCATTCTTTGAGAATTGAGAAATAACGAATGGATGAAGGTCGAAATTGGGCTGGAAGTGACCGCTGTGCAAATGGCCATCCAAAATAGTGACGTTCGACGTCCGTTTGTACACATGTCATAACTCTTGCATCCGAACTCCGATTGGAATGATTCAAGATGTTCTGGAAAGCTAAGAAGAAGCTCTACAATATAATTCAAGTTCCAAACCAAGAACATGAAATAAATATAAAAGTCCAAACGATGTCCGGATTGCTTTTCTTTGTGTTTTCCTTGTTTTTCCTTACCAATAGTCGCTCACACTGCTTCCAAACGTATAACCTACAAAATGAACACAAAATGTATGAAAAGTAACTAAGACACATGAATATAAGCAACTAATTCAAGTAAAAGATACCAGATAAGTAGGTATAAAACCTACTTATCAGTAGGTTGGGTTTCCATGGAAAATAACATCTCCACTGCTTCCTCCGGTAACTTAACTTCTAACTCCATTCTTGCCATCGCTGTTACCAACTCATTTTGAGTCGTTAACATTGATTGTTTTTCTCTACCCTTCCTACTTAGCGCATTGGCTACTACATTTGCTTTTCCCGGATGATATAAAATATCACAGTCATAATCTTTTATTAACTCTAACCACCTTCTTTGTCTCATGTTCAACTCCTTCTGTGTGAAGATATATTTCAGACTTTTGTGATCCGTGTATATCTCACACTTCTCACCATAAAGATAATGCCTCCATATCTTTGGGCAAAGACTACTGTTGCTAATTTCACATCATGAGTAGGATAGACCTTCTCATAATCCTTCAATTGACGTGGACGCATCATCATGATGACCTTGCATCTTTGCATGAGCGCATAATCCGATCCTTTATGCAAAGCATCACTATATATACTACAATATTTCCTATATCCTCCGGTAAGGACAATCTGGTGCCTCACTTAACCTCTTCTTCAACTCTTGGCATTTCACATTTTTGGTCCACATGCTTTGAGACTTTCTTGTCGATTTGTTAAGCTGAGTAGCTATTTTAGAAAAGTCGGAATGAACCTTCTATAGTATCCCGCAGCTTGAAAACTCCGAACCTCAGTTGGCATTTTCAGTTGCTCCCATTCGTTAACTGCTTCTACTTTTGCCGGATCTATGGAAATGCCATCTTTATCAATAACATGCCCTAGAAACTGCACCCTCTCAAGCCAAAATTCACAATTTGTGAATTTCGCATACAACTTCTCCTTTCGTAGTGTCTCCAACACTATTCTTAAATATTCCGCATGATCTTTTGGCGTCTTTGAATAGACTAGAATATCATCAATGAACACTACGACAAACTTGTCTAAATATTGTTTGAACACTCTGTTCATCATATCCATAAATGCGGCTGGCGCATTAGTCAACCCAAACGACATTACTAGAAATTCGTAATGACCATAACGAGTTCTAAACGCCGTCTTAGGTACATCTTCCTTCCTCACCTTTAACTGATGATATCCCGTGCACAAATCTATCTTAAAAAAATACTTTGCCCCTTTCAACTAATCAAATAGATCATCGATCCTGGGCAAAGGGTATTTATTCTTAATCGTTAACTTGTTCAACTCTCGATAGTCGATACAAAGCCTTAACGACCCATCCTTCTTCTTTACAAACAACATTGGTGCTCCCCAAGGAGACACACTTGGTTGAATGTACTTCCTATCTAATAGTTCTTGTAATTGAACCATTAACTCCTTCATTTCGACTGGCGCCATTTGATATGGTGCCCTTGAAACTGGTGCCGTTCCCGGTAACAGATCAATTACAAACTCCACCTCCCTGTCCGGTGGAATGCCCGGTAACTCCTCCGGAAATACATCCACAAACTCTTGCACAATAGGTATATGATCCAAGGATGTTCCCACTCTTTGGGTATCCACAACATGGCACAGATAACCTACACACCCTTTTCTCAACATCTTCCTAGCTTGTGTCATAGATAGACAACAAGAGCGTCTCGGTGATTTACTACCGAAGAACACTACCTTGGTTTTCTTAGAAAGCCGAAGGTTTACACTTTTCCTATGGCAATCTATAATCGCCTTATGGTTAATCAACCAATCCATACCAAGAATTACGTCGAATTCTTTTAGCCTTATCGGTACCAAATCTACCGATAACTTATTCCCTCTAATTTCCACGCAACAATCCTTATGAATATGTTCAATGGGGATTATCTCTTCGTTTGCTACCTTAACGTCTAAAGGTATAGGTAACTTCTCCGGGATTAAACCTAATCGCTTAACAAATTCACACGTTTATAAAAAGAACAAGTAGCACCCGAAAGTCAAATAGCACATAAGCATTTATCTCATTGGCCAGGAATGATACCGTTACCACATCTATTGATGCAACGCATCTTGAGCATCATATTAAACGTCATTATGGTGAGGGTCTACCCATCGATGGTGTTGGTCCGAGAATGGCTAATTTACCACTACCAGAACTCTTATTCCCCTCTAAACCCTTCTTCGGGCAATTTCTTGCCATGTGGTCCATTAACCCATATACAAAATACCCCTGATTCTTCTTAGGGTTAGGACAGTTGGGTGACAAATGCCCTCCACCTTACGGTTGTAGCATAACGCTTTCCCATTTAAATAGACTCCCGTGTGAGATTTTCTCGCATGTCTTACATGCTTAGTCCTCCGTTTGGGATCTCCGGCTTTACCCGGTATTCTGTGGTTAAAACTCTTTCTCTTTGGCAAGTTGCCGCCTCACGGCAACTTCCGATTTATTACCTCCTTTTAACTTACTCTTAATCTTCTGCTCTATGTGGTAATGCGACACAAGGCCTCACCACCACTATCGGCTATTATCGCCTTCTCCAGAATGGTCCCGTAGGAAGCACTCTGGAAAACCGATATCCTACTATAGAGCCAGGATTTTAAGCCCTGCTCAAATCTGCGCGCCTTTCTTTCCTCTATATCCACCTGATGTGGAACAAATCTCGCCAATTCGTTAAACTTGGCTGTAACGCCCCCAAAATAGATCCATTCCATCCAACCTATTCTGTGTCGCCAAAAATATGGTACAAAAAATAACTACAACTTTATTACTACAATTGTCGTACAAAATACAACAGCACATATGTTGTGAGTTTTGATACAAATATATACCAAATGTGACTCATGACCCAACCGTGGACAACACCTCACAATAGTACCTTACATAAAGGTACAGTCAATAACTGTTTTAAAAATTAAAATCTTTGGGAAGTGCTCAAAAAAACCTTCGTACATGGGAGACCAGACGTCTAGGTTATAATAGATATCATATGCCCACAGAATTATCCTTGGTTGACCCAATAAACCCCAAAGAAAAAAGAAAAGATAACTATCATATTCTTTCCAATGGTGATTCTTCTCTTGACATATCATTATCTCCACAGTCTCTAATTGAGAATTATACTTTAACAAAACTCCAAGATCATATTGGTAGTGTTTGTAGATATACTCAGCAAGTGGATGTGCACAACCTTGTCTTATGATAACACGAAGTCGCATGTCATTAGACATCTTGTATGATAGTGGCAAAACACCCTTCCAACATTGGGTTCGCCTCACCCTATTTGGTTCACCAAATATAACTAATAAATGATGTATAAAATACAACACACTTTTCTATACTATTTAGGGAGAACCTCCATGACTAGATACTACTGAATTCTATTCCCTGTTACCCCCCTTTCGACCCAGGTTACACTCTTATTACACAGAAAGGAATTGTGAAGCAAAAGGGTGAGCACAACTAGCCCAGTAAAGAATATCATGACTAAAGATAATTAAATTTTCAATAGCCTTCATCAGTAATAAATCTGAGATTTAGAACATATGGTAGATGATAAAACTTTTCAACCATAGTTGCACCGGAACGAGAAATCCATTAGAAGAGTCAAATAGACCATAAAGTCTATTATCTTCTCCATGTTAAAAGTCCACCAACAATGTTTTAACCTTGTAACATCAATCAACAGTTCCTGTCCACAATCATGTGAATAACTCATAATCATAATTGTAGTTCTAAATTCCTTTTCGCATTCGGGAATGAAGATAATTATCATCACCTGTCTTTACACGAAACATCAAAGATCATGGTTATACGGATCACAGTTCACATTCATAATCATACTAATAAATTCATCCTTGCACTACGGGCCAAAGATATTCATCAACAGTTCATCTTTGCACTTTCTGCCAAAGATATTCAACAACAGTCATCTTTGCACTCTGTGCCAAAGATATTCAACAAAAGGTCATCTTTTACTTCTGAGCCAAAGATATTCATATCTCAAAGAAATACATAATCATTTTGAATTTATATAAACCATAATTATAACCATGTTGATCAATTCACCTAGCACTTAAGCTAAAAATATTCCATTGTAAATTCAATGGTTATGATCATACTAGTCAACAATTTAACTTTGCACTACTGGCCAAAGAGAACCCATAGTCACGATCATACCAATACTTTACCCATCTTTACAATCAAGTCAAAGAGAAATTCCATCACTAGGGTTATAAAAATGTTATATATGATAATAAAAACAATAGGATCAACAACTACATTTAATTTCCAGAGCAATATTCATAAATCAACGATAATTTGGTCAGAAAAAGAAACCAAATTTTGTCGTGAATAGTACCCGTGAATAGTAACTCGTGAATAGTAACTCGTGAATAGTAACTCATGAATAGTAACTCATGAATAGTAACTCGTGAATAGTACTCCGTATTCATACATAGTACTGTATACGTAAATAATGTCATATACATGAATAGTGCCGTGTATGTGAATAGTATCGTATACGTGAATAGTGTCGTATACGTGAATAGTATCGTATACGTGAATAGTAACCCCAACACAAAAAGGTAGAAATTCCACAATAATATTCATATCGATAATTTCGGCATAATGATATTGAAAGAATAACATCATTATGAAGAAAATAACATCCCTTACTATCCCTTACCTCAAAAGACAGTACTTCTTACTGAAATACTAGATATAGTGCTGAAGGGAACTTGTACCGTATAGCAACACTCAAAGTATCAAAATACTCATAAGAATACATTTCGATCGATAATAGAGAGAGAGAGAGAGAAAACTTTAGTTTTCGGTGTGATTTTCAATTCTAACCTAAGCACCCTATTTATAGGAAAATGCTTAGAACACCAAAGCAGAAAATTTAATAAATAATATTATTATTTTTCTAAAACCTACTACGCACACTAATTGAATCAAGAGATCAGTCACCCACTCAATTAAAGTAACAAAAACGTTTTTCATGCAAAAGTCACTTAAAACTCCAAAAAATTGTTAATCAATTAATCTGGAACTTCAATAATTCATAATAAATAGCCCTTTTGTCAGAAAAATTCGAACCTTATGTCTTTTTCATAGGAAATTCCATTATCTACAACTTTGTAGAAGAAAGGTTTTCAAAATTCCAAACAGAAATTGACCGAAATCCATAAACGAACGATTTTACAGGCTATAATCAAATTTCAGTCAAGAAATGGGGTCCACCGACACACAAAACATGTGTTAATCATTTAATACAACAAAAATACACTTCCTCCTCATATACTCAGATATCCCACATTCATTATAAAAATATCACCATTATTATATTATTATAATATAATAATATATTTAAATGAATTATTTTATCAGAAAATTTAAAATATCAATTTTAAACAATTGACACATTAAAAATTTTCTCCATCTATATCCACATAAAATGAATATTTTCCTTATCATATAAATCAATAATTAATTATTCACAAATAATATTACAGAATCACAATAATGACAACCAGGCAGTTCTCAAGAAAGAGGGGGCTTTCCAATAAGGTTCTCTCCTTACTGGCGCACAATTAGGTGACCAAACCTCTCCTTAGACAGAACTTTCTAGACATTGCCTAATGCTATCTAATAATATTATTCAAATAATATGAATTATTGATTTAATAATGGAAAATACTGTGTAGTGACAATTATTGAAACAACAATAATATAAAATATCAACGTAGCAATTATTGAATCAATAAAATAAAATATTGAACAGTAATTACTATAACAATTATTGAGTAGTGCCTTTACGTAAGAATCGGTAATTCAAAAAAATATGCGTAATACGGTAAAAGTATCATCTTGCAACAACGCCAGATTATTTACTTTACCCAACGGTATTCTAACGATGTTAGCAGTAACAATTCTGTTATTATTTATAAAAACTTAAATATGTCATTTTCTTCATCCGACAGTTATTCTGTTATGGGGCCCACAAAAAGATGCGCCGTCATACGAATATTCCCCGACAGCAAGAATATTCCACGACCAAACGAATATTCCCCGACAACAATAAGTATTTTATAGTCACTTGCTTATTTTGAAAAATTTTTACATATCACCCTTAACTTTAACCTTTTATCAATTTAACCATTTATTGAATAATAAAATTGAATACTTTTATTTCATAAAATTCGGGGTCTTACAATCTCCCCTCCTTATGAAATTTCATCCCCGAAATTTACGTACCTGGTATTTCAAAGAGTTGAGAATGCCTTGCTTTCATTTCAGATTCCATCTTCCGTGTCATCATGATTTCTCCATTACTCATCTCTTGTATTTTAGATATCATTCTAGAATACAGCTTCAAAACAAAGGTTAATTGAACAAATTAACATATCACATAATATCCCGATATTATGACTGACCAACAAATAAGCTTAGGTAAGACATACTGGCGAAGGATTTTACTCATCTCTCCCTTCCTAGTTCTATTCCTTAATCTCCGCCAGAGACCATATCCTTAAGCTCTGATACCAAATGTAACGCCCCCAAAATAGATCCATTCCATCCAACCTATTCTGAGTCGCCAAAAATATTGTACAAAAAATAACTACAACTTTATTACTACGATTGTCGTGCAAAATACAACAACACATATGTTGTGAGTTTTGATACAAATATATACCAAATGTGACTCATAACCCAACCATGGACAACACCTCACAATGGTACCTTACATAAAGGTACAGTCAATAACTGTTTTAGAAATTAAATCTTTGGGAAGTGCTCAAGAAAACCTTCGTACATGGGAGGCCAGGCGTCTAGGTTATAATAGATATCATATGCCCACAGAATTATCATTGGTTGACCCAATAAACCTCAAAGAAAAAAGAGAAGATTACTATCATAATCTTTCCAATGGTGAGTCTTCTCTTGACATATCATTATCTCCACCGTCTCTAATTGAGAATTATACTTTAAACAAACTCCAAGATCATATAGGTAGTGCTTGTAGATATATTCAGCAAGTGGATGTGCACAACCTTGTCTTATGATAACACGAAGTCGCATGTCATTAGACATCTTGTATGATAGTGGCAAAACACCCTTCCAACGTTGGGTTCGCCTCACCCTATTTGGTTCACCAAATATAACTACTAAATGATGTATAAAATATAACACACTTTTCTATACTATTTAGGGAGAACCTCCACAGCTAGAGACCATAGATTTCTATTCCTCATTACCCCTCGCAACGAGCCCGGTTACACTCTTATTACCTGAAAGGAATTGGGAAGCAAAAGGGTGAGCACAACTAGCCTAGTAAAGAATATCATGACTAAAGATAATTAAATTTTCAATAGCCTTTATTAGTAATAAATCAGAGATTTAGAACATATAGTAGATGATAAAACTTTTCAACCATAGTTGCAGCGGAACGAGCAATCCATTAGAAGAGTCAAATAGACCATAAAGTCTATTATCTTCTCCATGTTAAAAGTCCACCAACAATGTTTTAACCACAGAACATCAATCAAGCAGTTCCTCACCCCACAATCATGTGAATAACTCATAATCATAATTGTAGTTCTAAATTCCTTTTCGCATTCAAGGCGAAGATAATTATCATCACTGTCTTTACAAACATCAAAGATCATGGTTATACCAAATCACGATTCATGTTCATAATCATACTAATAAATTCATCTTTGCACTACGGGCCAAAGATATTCATCAACAGTTCATCTTTTGCACTATAAGTGAAAGATATTCAACAACAGTCATCTTTGCACTCTGGTGCCAAAGATATTCATATCTCAAAAGAAATACATAATTATTTGAATTTATATAAACCATAATTATAACCATGTTGATCAATTCACCTTGCACTTAAGCTAAAAATATTCTATTGTAAATTCAATGGTCATGATCATACTAGTCAACAATTCAACTTTGCACTACTGGCCAAAGAGAACCCATAGTCACGATCATACCAATACTTTACCCATCTTTACACTCAAGTTAAAGAGAAATTCCATCACCAAGGTAATAAAAAGTTATATATGATAATAAAAACAATAGGATCAACAACTACATTTAATTTCAAGAGCAATATTCATAAATCAACGATAATTTGGTTAGAAAAAGAAACCAAATTTTGTCGTGAATAGTACCCGTGAATAGTAACTCGTGAATAGTAACTCATGAATAGTAACTCGTGAATAGTACTCCGTAGTCGTACATAGTATCGTATACGTAAATAATGTCATATACATGAATAGTGCCGTGTATGTGAATAATGCCGTATACATGAATAGTGTCGTATACGTGAATAGTATCGTATACGTGAATATTAACCCCGACACAAAAAGGTAGAAATTCCACAATAATATTCATATCAATAATTTCGGCATAATGATATTGAAAGAATAACATCATTATGAAGAAAATAACATCCCTTACTATCCCTTACCTCAAAACTGAAATACTAGATATAGTGCTGAAGGGAACTTGTTCCGTATAGCAACACTCAAAGTATCAAAATACTCACAAGAATACGCTCGATAATATAGAGAGAGAAAGAGAGAGAAAACTTTAGTTTCTAGTGTGATTTTCAATTCTAACCTAAGCACCCTATTTATAGGAAAATGCTTAGAATACCAAAGCAGAAAATTTAATAAATAATATTATTATTTTTCTAAAATCTACTACGCACACTAATTGAATCAAGAGATCAGCCACCCACTCAATTAAAGTAACAAAAATGTTTTTCATGCAAAAGTCACTTAAAACTCCAAAAAAATGTTAATCAATTAATCTGGAACTTCAATAATTCATAATAAATAGCCCTTTTGTTAGAAAAATTCGAACCTTATTACTTTTCCGTAGGAAATTCCATTATCTACAACTTTGCAGAAGAAAGTTTTCCCAAATTCCAAACAGAAATTGACCGAAATCCATAAACGAACGATTTTACAGGCTATAATCAAATTTCAGTCAAGAAATGGGGTCCACCGACACACAAAACATGTGTTAATCATTAAATATAACAAAAATACACTTCCTCCTCATATACTCATATATCACACATTCATTGTAAAAATATCACCATCATTATATTATTATAATATAATAATATATTTAACTGAATTTATTTTATCAGAAAAGATAAAATATCAATTTTCAACAATTGTCACTTTAAAAATTTTCTCCATCTATATCCATATAAAATGAATATTTTCCTTATCATATAAATCAATAATTAATTATTCACAAATAATATTACAGAATCACAATAATGACAACCAGGCAGTTCCCAGGAAAGTGGGGGCTTTCCAATAAGGATCTCTCCTTCTTGGCCAAGCAATTAGGTGACCAAACCTCTGCTAGACGAGAACTTTCTAGACATTGCCAAGAATGCTATCTAATAATATTATTCAAATAATATGAATTATTGATTTGATAATGAAAAATACTGTGTAGTGACAATTATTGAAACAACAATAATATAAAATATCAACGTAGCAATTATTGAATCAATAAAATAAAATATTGAACAGTAATTACTGTAACAATTATTGAGTAGTGCCTTCTTACGTAAGAATCAATAATTCAAAAGTACTGTGCAATACCGTGTGCTACTGTGCAACAATGCGTATTACTTATTTTACCCACTGGGTATTCCAACAGTGTTAACGGTAACAATTACGTTGTTATTTATTAAAACTTAAATATGTCATTTTCTTCATCAAATAGGTTATTACATTATGGGGCCCACAAAAGATGCTTACCGTCGTCATTTAATATTCCCGACATGTGACAACAATATTCCACGACAAACGAATATTTCTGAAACAACAATAAGTATTTTATAATACTTGCTTATTTTGAAAAAATTTCACATATCACCCTTAACTTTAACCTTTTATCAATTTAACCATTTCTTGAATAGAAAAATTGAATACTTTTATTTCATAAAATTGAGGTCTTACAATCTCCTCCTTATGAAATTTCGTCCCAGAAATTACGTGCACAGTATTTCAAAGAGTTGAGAATGCCTTGCTTTCATTTCATTTGATTCCATTTTCCGTGTCATCATGATTTCTCCATTTACTCATCTCTTGTATTTCAGATATCATTCTAGAATACAGCTTCAAAACAAAGGTTAATTGAACAAATTAACATATCACATAATATCCCGATATTATAACTATTTAAATAAATAAAGCTTCGTTATTATCTATTTAACTACTCGATTATCATTCTAAATCAACAACAACTATTCATACCACAACAAGCATATTAAATAAAAACTATATTATATAAATATGCTTTCATAGTCAAAACTATTTACATCATGTTCCCTTAGCCAAAAGCTATTACATACTATCCCACGATTGCCTTCTACAAAAATTGGGATTTATAAAAAGACTACCCTTAGTTATACAAAAGAGGGTTTTACGTCACTACTCATATACTAAAAGATCTAGCGATCTACTAACACTGTCGAACGGCATTCTCATATTTCTGATTTGCCAGAATTGACACTATATCTCGACTTATGGTATGTCGAGTCTGCCCGGACTCAATAGAATAACAAGCAATTTTCAGCTTGAAATCCTCATGAGCGCATTCATAGATGTATGCCATCCTAGTTATTTTTTGGTCTTTCTCAACTAGTTTCTTTTGTAGCTCAAGGACCTCATCCTTATAGTCACGAGCCTTATCAGTCATAAGCACTTTCTCGTCGTGCTCTGACTCAAAGTCTGCCTCTGCAGATTGCTTTGCCTCATATAAGGCAGTTATTTCCTCATTATGTGCCTCTACCATAGTGCGCAAATGCACATTCCTATACAACACTGCCAGATACAATGCTCCAGTTGCATCTAGAGATGTTGGCTCCTGAGTAGGTAACACCGTGTTAATCGATGCCACCTCCATCTCCTCCTCCACGTCTAGCATCTCGTTAAGGTATGATGCTAATCCCATGGTCTCCTCAGAGTATTCCTCCTCAGAGATGTACTCCTCAATGTCTGAGTCATCTAGTACAACTATCGGTACCTCCGCCACGGGCATTGGTACAACCTCAACTTGGTTAACTGAATCCTCACTTATCATTTCCACGTTTCTAAACATCAAGCTATCGGTTCACATCTACAAACACATAACACGTTGATTAGTACATAATACACAATAGTATAAGCACAAATCACATTTAATATCTTTAAGATTAATTTTCATCTTTTAATCCTTTTGATACTGAGTTATCTCAATATCTTATTGATTCAATGGACTTGAATTTCATTCCTCAGACTTTACCTTCCTTACGAGGTTATTAGCCTAAGGTTTTCCCCCCTTACGTTTTATAACCTAAGGCTTTGATACCAACCTGTGACGCCCCAAAATTCGGGTATCTTCCAACCCGATAGATGGTGCTCCACTGTACTAACATCCATACAATCATTCCATTGAAATACAACAAAATGAAGGTAATTACTATCTTCTTATTACAATCAAAGTATAATCCTTCCCAGGTTCATAAACTGATTACATCGTTCATTGTTCATAATGTATAATACATACAACCTTACTAAACTATTACACAATGCCTAAGCATCCATCTTAGCTTTGCCCTTATCTCTCTTGGCATTCACAGTACGTTCATCTTTAACTGCAGTTATATAATTCACGTAAGAAGTGAGCATGACAGCTCAACAAGTTTAATCAAGGATAACAGGAATACCACATTCATGAATTATATAACAATTCCAACATAACTGAATAATAGTTATCAAGTATTATGAATCAATAATACTTTAACAGTTCATAACATCAATTCCCAAAGTATAGAATAGATTAGGAATTCTGAACCGGTCGATAGACCATGAATAGTAACTTTCAATTTTCATACTTGAAAAGGAGTCCGCAACACTAAGGCAGTTCATCCTTATAACTTACGAGCACTTCTAGGTGATCAGCCTATAGTAGTCTATGTTGATCAACACTCATTCATTAAACGTATTTACGTTTAATATTTTTGGCAAACTTGAGTGCCCATCGAATAATCGATGAAAAATACTTTTGTTTGTTCATAGACAAACCTTACCTTCACGTCCATACCAATTGCTTGGAATAGGATAGCGTTAACATTTCTATATAGAATGATATGAATAATAATCAATCTATATATTATGAATAGTCTAGCCGAGTTAAACTCTGGCATCGACCCTTTCTTTAAAACAAGTCTTGCAATTAAGTTCAACGAATCACATAAAACTTGGCTAACATGGAAGTTAGACAAGTGTTAAGAAAACTTGCCTTTCAACGTCTTCAAATAACTTACTCAATTGACCACAGCCTTTACAGAATCTACATGATATATTCACATAGCACACTGTAATTAGCTATCAAACAACTATTCACATTGTTCCTACAAGCTTCTTTCTCTTCTATGTTTTTGTTAACTTAATATCTTTATTAAAGTCGACATGACTTATTACCCTTCGTCCCGGCTTATCACTCAACTGACGTTTATTAACCGGACTCAAACATCGTTGATAAGGTACCAACTTTGTTCATCGTACATATCTTGTTAACATGTATTACATTCCTAAGTTTCATACCATATACCTTAGTATAGGTAATATAGGATTAATCTTAGTACATTCATTAGGTATATAAACTCAACTCAGGTAGGTCTCGCAACAATTGAAGTTCAAAACCTAAGTTACTATCATAAGCCGGACTTAAGCGCCATGCCATGAGTCCATGTACAAACTCTCGACTGCTTGTTGAGTCTGCAGATTCTTTTATTTTCTCCCGGACCATAAGCGGCGTTAATGCGTGGCTTTTTACAGTGTCCGCACCGCAGATGCGATTCTCAACGATTTTAAAATCTTTTGTGAAATTCCGGTAGTAACTTCTTCGTTATAAGCCCGATTTGGTCCGTTCAAAAGTCTACACGTCATAAATGACATACCCTACGTGTTCATATAAGAATTTGACACTTTTGAATCCATTAACTCAAAATTCACTATTGAGTTCATTTTATAGACGTTCGAAAACGTTAATGAGCGTTCAATGCTTGTTTTCTTCGTTTTAAGTCAGAATCCGACGATTCTCAAACCCACAACTCTTAATCACCCTATCTCACATGTTGACATTGAAAACCAACGTTTTCGACTACCATTCCGGAATTTCTACGTTTTTGACGTTTTCGACGTTTAACGTCTATTTTCGTAAAATTCGCCATAACTTCGTTACTAATGTTTTCTAAGCCAAATCACATGGAATACTCTATGGATTTCATATCTACATCCTAACCAAACAAGATGCATATACTAACGTATTGATGGAGCTCAATTGTTTATCAACAATCGATCTCTACTATCGATATTTTCATGGTTCAAAACTATATTAAACCTTATGATTCTTATAATCTTATGACTTATAGAGATCGAATCTATGGTAAGTCATCTTTAAATCCTCACACAAGACATATACCACCCATTCTATGATTCTCTAAGATGAAAGAAAATCTAAAAGAAATGGAGATGAAAGGTAAGGATTATACCTTAAGAACTCTTGGTTTTCTTTCTTGGAAAACTCTAAGATCAAGCTTCCAAAGTGTATATTTTGCAAGTATAACTCTCTTTCTCTCTCAATAATCTAAAGTTGAATCTTGGAAAAACTCTCAAATGAATCAATCTAGCTTTCTATTTATAGAAAACTAGAATGGAGGGCATAATTGACAAAGAACCATCACCTCCTTACTATTCATGTGTGGTCACCAAGTAAAACACTTGGTGACCAAGCCTTATGCTTGGCTTCCACACAAAGGTGGCCGGCCCACCACCTTCATATGACATCCCATGGGTTGCCCCATGGGTTTTACCCATTCGGTGACCCACCGGTTCGACCCACAGTTCGTTTTTAATGAATTGGGCTTAACTAAATTAACATTGGGCCTTGACTTGGGCTTAACCCACTAATCACTAGGGCTTGATCATTCAAATGATTGGAGTAATTAATAATCCAACTCAAATGAATTAGTCATTAAGTCTTAACTTAATTCTATAATACGAATCGTATCACATACGTACAATTCACGTATTATCTCCGTATACTACTCATACCATAATTGTATTGTACTTCGTATTTACTCAACGTATTATACATAGATACTAAATAGTATCACCGAATGTATAACACTCGAATTAACCCTAACGCCATTTCTTCTACGCATATTATTTCCTTCTCGAAAATCAATATACTCAACCCTTAGGTTTTAAGACCACAGGCGAAAATTGCATTTGCCATAAATGAAATATTATCAGATATTCCATCTTATCACGATATTCTATCATTACGCATTTCTCAAAATTTCAAAATAATTCCCCGAACAGAAATAGATGAATAGTATTTTTTACGAAAATTTCTCGGAAAACAATTATTTTCGTCTTGGAAATTCCAAACAATTATTTCTAACACGTAGCCAGAATACTAATCACGTTAGCACATTCTAGGTCATAGAACGACCTTCACATAGCTTACTCACAAAGAAATCAATTAAATTTATTTAATTCACATAATCAAATAAAAATTTAATTGTCATAAAAATCCAATTTTCTCGGGCGTTACACTTGAGGTATAACCTTTGAGTGTTGAATACGATCCTTCTTATCCAAGATTTTAACACTTATCTACTCATACGTTAAATCTTCTGCTATCTCGTCTAGTTCTAATTTAATAATGTGGTTCAGGTCGTCCACATATTTACGTAACATCGATACGTGAATAATGTTATGAACACGCGACATACTTGGCGGTAAAACGATGGGCATCTGTAGACACTCAAAAATTTTGTTTTCCTGTTACTAACTATGTAGGAGGGTAAAATCATCTTTTTCATACTCTAGAGATAACCCTGGAGAAACAAAATATCAAATCTAATCACGGAGACATCCCCGTGGAACATCAAATCAACCTTGGAGATCAACCCTAAGGAAAAGAAAAGTTGGCAGCAATTAAACCCTGGAAGTTAAAATCATCAAGACAAACCCGGGAGATTAAATCAAATCCCGACCACAACCTAGGGAAATCATCAAATCAACTTCAGAAATAACTCTAAATACAGACAAGAAGCACTAGCAGTCAAACCTCAAAGATAACCCCGAGGAAGATAGATATTGCCACGTTAAGCCTTGTACCAACCCAGGAGGGAGAAAGAGTAATTTTGTCAACTCAACATCAAATCAAGTCAAATCATTGCCATGAAGGTCATGCAGAACCATAACGTCAATCATGAGTGAAAACAGCACAAGACAGCTCAACGGACAGATTGCGAAGACTCGAAGATCTAATCATGGACCCATATTCCTGGATTCATAAAAGGTCAAATCTTATGTCATTGTGTAGCTCTTGGAAAGTGCTTTCCGAAAAGGTATAACACGCCTCCATTAGACTCCCGAATTGAAAGTTATGAAGGTTCAAGCAGACTATATGTTGGTTCGAGTGCACGTACTTTGAGACAACATAACCTACGGGCCTAGGCCCTCCCAGGTTAGCCGCAGGTAGACCCGTGACTATTTTGGTCTATAAATAGACCCCCTATCAGCCATAAAAGAAGAGAAAAAGTGAAACGAGAGGGAATTTCGCCTATTTTAGCTCTTAACCCCTCCTACAGTGTTCTAAACTTCGATATTCTTCTTTGTTAACACTTGTATACATATATATTATAACATATCAAGATTTAATAGGTGAAAACTGAGTTTTCAAGCTTCAAAAGCAGTTTAAAGCCTTCAACGCTACACATTTTAAGATCTTTTCTGATCCGAAGCTTTTATCTGCTTTAATATATATATATATATATATATATAATATTTATATTTATTAATTCGGCCTGGATTGCTAATCTGTGGCTTTTTCCTGCTTTAATATATATATATATATATATATATATAATTGTCTACTGTGATTAAATATTAGTTTTAACTGTTCATTCAATGTAAAGCTGTAATATTTAAATTTGTGGACTAGATTTATCTAAATCTAACCATATCTAACTTTTAATCGGTTCAAAAGTTGTAAAACTGGAACCGTTGAGATAAAATGACTAAGATTTATTTAAATTTAGATTTCTTTCTAGTTTTGTAAATATTAAGTGACTGCGCGACCCAAGATATGTATCTAGAGGAAGCTGGAAGCTTTGGCTATGCGTATGTAAGTATTTAACTGATGAATCCTTTGTTTTGCGACGTTTAGATTAAATATATTTTTTATTTCAGTATATTTGTTATGCAGGCTATTCATATGATATTATGTGAGCCTAGGAGCCACATGATCTAAGATCTAGGTAATGGATCTACATCTGGTTCCCATGATGGACCCTTTTCAGTTGTACAACTAGCTTACAAATCATATGTATGGTGTTCGAACATACTTTGATGGCTTTCATGCCCATAAGGAGCCCACCACTTATATGCATATGGTTGACGTCGGGATTTTTTAGATGTCCCTTTCCGTTACTTATTCTTTTGTGTTCTCATTTTAGGTGAGATTTGTTTGAAAAAACAAGTGAAAAAGGTCTGACATGTATAATGTCGACGATGGTGATAAGAGTCGCCGATTGGTTTTCTAAATGGTTGTACCAACACACAACCGAGAAAATGTTTCACACATTGACCCGATGATGTGACACCGCTGCTAAGCATGGTCGGTGAAATCGAGATTCATTAGGGTCCGGGGACTTGATTATGCGGAGGGAAGGTGTTAGGCACCCCCCGACATCCGTGTTACCACGGTGACCGCCTCTTTTCAAGAAACAATTATCTGAATGTCAGTGGGTGGGTCAATGTGCTGTTATTTGGAAGTAGTGCGAGGCCTCGTTCGTACCTATATACATAGGGTTTGAATTTATGTAAAAATTCAGTTTTTAGCAAGATATAGCAATGATGTTTTATAAAAAAGGTTTTTCAAACCCTGATGCTCAATAGTAATTGAGACCTTTTACACTTCCATTTTTATTAAGTGTTCGGCTTGATTAATTTTATTTCTGAGATGCGAAGCATCTATAAGAAAATAATGTACAAAAATAATGCTGATTTCTTCGTGGGTATGAAAACCATCCGAGGAAATTCGTAGAACCATGAGAATAATTTACAAGTTTACTTACAATTTGAAAATGTCCATCGGGAACCGAATCTAGATCCAATAAAGTGAATCTATGATCACATGATTCCTAGGCGCACATGATACCACAATTTGTATGAAAGCAATAGCGGTATATATATAAAAGCTGTAAATATATATATACAGACATGATCACCAGCCACGAAGCACCTCCATGGGGGATCAGAAAATGTAAATAAAGCTGTAAAAGCTATCAACCGCCACAGAGGAAACTCCAGGTGGGACGAAACGTAAATAAAGCTTTAAAGCTATCAACCACCACGGAGGAAACTCTAGGTGGGACAAAATGTAAATAAAGCTGTATAAAGCAATCAACTGCCACGAAGTGAAGTCCGAAAAGACAAAACGTAAAGAAAGTCAGAAAGCGATCAACCACCACGTAAGTGAACTCAGTGGGGGATTATATATATATATATATATATATATATATATATATATATATATATATATATATATATATATATATAAGCTAGTAAACGCACGGATGTAAAATCGGGCTCATCGAGCGAGTTCGACAGCGATCATATATATATATATATATATATATATAAGCAAGTAAATGCTCAGGATGTAAAATTGGGCTTATCGAACAAAGTCCGACATATAGTTAATATATATATATATATATATATATATATATATATATATATATATATATATATATATATATTAAAGCGAAGAACGCTCTGAATCAAGTTCAGGCTCATCGAACAAAGTTCGACACACAGTTCATATATATATAAATATATATAGATATAAAAGCAAATAAACACTCAAGACCGAAGTCTAGGCTCAATCGAGGCATAACTCAATAATGTTAGTCCATATATATATATATATATATATAAATATATGTATATACAAACTGAAATAAAACCACGGATCAAGTAAAGGCAAAACATGTAAACACGACTCTCAACGTGAAGAAGGGTGTGTGCAGAGATGAAGAGAAAGGCTTTAAAGTGTGTGAGAAGGCTTACAATGGACTACCAAAGAAGACTTCTATATCTTTAAAGTAGGTAAACACTGGCTTTTGTAGATATAAAAGTACCTATATATGAGCTCACATGTGTTTAAAATGGGAAAGCACTCAGTATATTGCAAGTACGGAGCAAATTTGACAGGGCTTCCTCGCTCCTTCCCTTCTCAAAATGGCCACCCCAAGCCCTCTATTTATAGAGGGGGGAGCCGCAGTGTACTGAGGTTTCTAGGTTGCCCCGGTTTCTCAAGGCGGTCAGTCGTCTCGTGAAGACGTGTAACGTAGACAATGCAATGTCAGCTTGAACTTTCAGAATTGAAATCCGGGCATCCGACTGAGGTATATAGGACCTATTTCGGACCGCCATTGTACAATGACATGGGATTAGAGTTTGTACGAAGTTATTGAAGATGGGACGATGCCCTCTGGTCTTTAAGCTTCAAATTCTATCCGTTACCCCGCACAATAGTCACTCGGGATTGGTTTCCTTGATTCTTGTGGGACATCATTGTGTAGAGATGTGTGTATAAAATGTTGAGACGACGTGATGTGGCATCGCGTTGGCAAGATGACGAGGTTGCCCCTCACTGGTGTTATCGCCGGTTTGGGCTGATAAAGCAGATGTTGCTCAGGGCTTCGCTGAGATTGGACTGCTGCAAGTGTTGAAAGTCCTCAGTGTCAACTCTGAGGTGTGCCTATCCTCCCGGTGTTATCTCCAGGTCGGTATTGGGTGTCTTGTTGTGAGTGCCGAGATTGAAGCTGGTTGCATTTGAAACAAACATTTTCGGGGTTATCGCCAGAAATGCATTCCTTGGGGTGATCACCAAGGTTGGTATCTATTCCCATGATTGGGACTGAGACTGGATACCTCGGGGTTATCTCCGAGATTAATAGGTCTTCTCCGGTGTGTGTTCCGATATTAGATCTGCATACCTTGGGGTTGTCTCTGAAGTTGTAATTGTTACTCCCAGTGTGTGTTCTGGGGTTGATGCTGAGCTTTAGGTAGTATCTAGAATGGATATGGACTGTCTTCTAGGGTTCCCTCTTGAAAGACGAATCTGTCTTCCTGCAATGTTAGTGACAGTTGTGCAGAAAATTTTGAGTGTCTACAGATTCCCCTCTTTATCATACTCATGCAATGCAAATCATGGGTAGGATAAAGAATCCTAGACGCTTGAAATGCAACAAGACAAACATGATAATATATGTAGCAACATGATGCAAATGTATTATGCATGTGTACGGGGTTATTGCCCAACATGCTGAGGATGATTGCTAGCTCCCTATTGCTTCAACTGGGGATTGGCAATGATGACCAGATTTGATGTGTAATCCAAATCTGTTAGGATGTTGATGTTGGGGTTATCACCAAATTCCTGGATCCTTGATAACGACTTGATCCTGAAGATGTACTTCTTATGTATAAGAGATCTATGGGGATAAAGCTTAGTCTGTTTGAGGATGTGTATAACATATTCGATCATCGATCCTTCTTGATGACGTTCTCCTGGCTTGTATCGTCAGAACATGTCAGGGTTCTGTGGGATTTACTGCTAACAGCCAATGTTGTCAGGGTTGCCTAACCTTCGTTGACGTGTACTTCACCGACATGTGAATCAACGGATGAACATCCTGTGGGGAACATTATCAAGGCTGCTTGACCTTCGTTGACGTGTGAATAAACGGCAAAATGCATTATAACCCCCGCCGGGGATCCGATGGGGAATATGAGTAATTGAGTATGAAATCCTCGAATAGCTCTCGAGCTTTGATAGGTTTCATCGCCATCGGCTGAGATAACGTCAAGGCTGCTTGACCTTCATTGATATATGTGTCAACGGCTGAATGTGCGTTGTAACCCCCTATCGGGGCTTCACATTGTAACCCCCATTGGGGATCCACGTTGTAACCCCCGTCGGGGATCCACATTGATCTTTAGGGTAATGACCCAGAGTTGGCGGCATTGGACTTGTACAAGGTATTATCGGATGTGATTTGTAACAAATGAGATTATTGGTAGGGTATACCTCGTGTTCGGGTGACTACCAATGAGTGATGTACAGACTCAAAGTTTCATCTGAGAAGATCAGGATTGTATGCTGTTTTGCTTAATCGCGT
The DNA here is from genome assembly GCA_020205605.1 of Panax ginseng. NCBI lineage: Eukaryota > Viridiplantae > Streptophyta > Magnoliopsida > Apiales > Araliaceae > Panax > Panax ginseng. The sequence continues at coordinate 110,314,342 of CM035148.1, read as the reverse complement.
AGCATTTTTATTCCCGTTTTGACTTTTTTAGTCTGTAAGAACTCCTTTGCAACTCGAACTGGACCAAGTCGGAGGGGTGGGGCCCATATAGGGGTGTCGCATGTACACCTGCTTCAGCCGCAGATGAGCCTGTGGCCAACCGTAGATGTTATAATCCAGCAGGTTGGTCTCACAAATCACTTTCAACTTGTCTCGCAAAGGAAAATCCGAGAGCCTCTTTTAGATCTGCTGAGTTCGGGCTATTTTCTACAAATTCTGTCACCGTACAAGTGTTCTGCACTATCCTAGTAACGTATGCATGTATTTTTTTTTTCCAGTTTTTGTCCGTTGGAAAATGACTTATCGCATGAAATGCATCTAAACACATAGTAGTGATTATGTATGCACATCTGACTTGATAAAAAATATTCAACATAGTAAATGTTAGTATTAAACCATGTTGAACATAATGATGTGAAAAAATTTGACTTCTGAGACAGTCAAATTGGCACCTTTTTCAGCTATTTTTATCCTATTTGAGGACATACGAGCATAAGGTGAGAAGGCAAAGTACTCCTGGCATTGAGGTTAACCTTATGTGTGATGGTTTTGATTTTTAATGCATATATTTTGTATATGACTTTGGGGCAGGTGTGCTACTGAATGGCCACCTAGTCATGCCTATGTGCATGTGGATAGTCCTATTTGTAAAGGGGACTATGGCAAAATTTTTCCAAAATGTAGGCATTGGGTATTCATGCATTCTAACTCTACTGTATGTTAAAGTAAATGTATGCATGCATGTAGTCATAAGATGCATTTAGAAACGCTCCAGGTTAGAAAATACCACACCCTTTCTGAGTTGATTTGGAGACTTGTTGTCCAGATATTATGGATCCAGATCAGCTGAGTAGTTCCCGTAGGACCACTTCTGGTGTACGACGGAGGGCTTCTGAAGTGCCTCGTCCCTGTTCTGTGAGACAGCCTCGTCGATTGGTGGAGGTGGTGATACGTCCAGTCTGAGATGAGGTGCCAGACGTTGAGGACGAGGATGAGGATAGTCTGATTGAGGACCTCGCTCCTGCTGCACATGTTCCTCGTAGAGAGCTCCCTTGTATTCAGGTTGCAAACCCAGAGCTTCTGGGTGACTTGAGCAGATATCCCTCGATGTACTTGCATGCTAATGAGGTATGTCGTTAGACTTTGATCTTCCTTCTTTCCTATTGATAAGGATTAAAGGGTTTTGATGTTGATCTGTATTGCATGCAGGTTCCCGGCTTTACACAGCCTCGAGGGAATTGGTTTAGCATACACTCCATGTATCAGGCTCTTCATCCCGACTATAGAGCAGTAGTGCATGACTGGGGATTGGGGCATTCTTCTCCATCCTTCCCCATCGTTGTCCCCGAGGTTACCTCAGGGCATTGTCTGAGAGATGGTTTCATCAGACTCAGTCACTCCATTTGTTGGACTATGAAGTGACGATGACGTCGATGGATAGGTGGTTTATCACAGGTATGGAGTTTGGAGGGGCACCAGTGCCTTACATGGCGGACATTACCCTTACTGCCGTCAGATCCTTATTAGGAGTTCCGGCGGAGGCGCTCAAGGGTTGGACTGTTCGTTCAGGTCCTTTGAGCGTAGATGCGATGAGTGGGCTGTTGAGCGAGCCCATGCCAGATGATGTTAGAGTCAGGGATCGCATTCTTCGGCGATTTTTCCTAATGATCATTAGGGGCTGCTTCGTAGTAGATAATTCCTCTACGGTGTCGTTCGCTTTGATCAGCGCCACATGTCATGTGGACCGTATTGGAGAGTATGATTGGGGCTCCTACACCTTCGCCTATTTCCTCCGAGGCATGCGTATGCACTCACAGGGTTTGACTGAGGCTTGGCTAGGATTTTACCCATTTCTGCTGGTGAGTATTTCTCTTGTCATTTCCCATTTATAGGTTAAGAGTGTCTACTGACCGCATATGTTTTGCCATTGTGTTGGCAGTTTTGGGCCTATGAAAGGCTCCAATGCTTGCATCCTGTGAGTGTGTTAGGTTTAGATACCTATCCATGAGGACGACGATGGAACCATTCTATATTGGCGGAGGTCCCTGTAGCTGAGGGTTTCACTCACTGCCGCTTGCAGCTGGAGTTGTTGACAGCTGAGATTATCACATGGATTCTCTATTCTGGGGAACAATTGGCCATCGGTTTTGAGGATGGATACCCGACTGGAGTCGAGTACGTGATTTCCACCAGGAGAGTTCCTCTCTTCACAGATGGAGGCTGGGAGCTCTATTTAGGAGAGCGTGCTATTAGGAGAACCACAGGGGAGATTCGTATACTGATCTTGCCTCCTGCCAGGTGTTATTGGCCTATATCGTAGTCACCCATCACTGATTTCCCATTGTTGGGGGTTGACAATTTTGCATTATCAGAGGGTCCATGTACCCAGGAGACGTTCCAGCGTTGGTGATTGCCTCGTACTATTGGACCCCAGTCCTGCGCCACTCAGTTCATGGGGGATATGGTTCCAGGATCCGTGATGATGACGGATTGGATAGCCTGTGTTCGAGATCCGACTTATATGACACAGATTGATAGTTTGACCTGACAGTTGGATCAGGCACATATATTTATCCGGCATTTGGGCAGAGATCTGGCAAAGGCAGGTTCGTTTGATCCTTCGGCAAAGACAAAGTTTGGCCCCTCGATGACCCATTTGGTTTTCTTGGTAGCAGATCCTCCTTTGTATAGGCACGACATCCCCTGTTGATAGAGATCCGGTGACTTCGGGAGGAGTTACGTCGGTGGACAAGATTGATGATGTGGACATCGACACCATTGTCTTCTTTGATGTGTATTCTCGTTATATCTTTTGATAGCCTCATTAGCTATTGGGTGGTCACGCCCCATTCTCGCTATATATCTTTTTGTGAGCCCTCATAGTAGTAGTAGAGGCGTATGTGCCCCATTTCCTATATTTATATAGTGTCTGAGAGATGATGTATTAGATGATGATATACTTAGAAATGTATGCACAGTTTTTCATTCCCTATATCATATTGCCATCTATTATCTGCTATGCATGTATCATGTTATGCATATGTATATATGTCCAGAGATATTCAGCATTGTCCCCTGGATGGTCTTATGACACAGCCAGTACATATGTCTTCTTCAACCGTTAGCCGTATTGATCATACCCCACCATCATTGGTGGCATCGGGTATGCGATCGTGGTATGATAGCATGTCACCATCAGACAGGGTGACCGTAGATCATTTGTTGCAGCATACTATGACCCTGTTGATGTTTTAGGTTTCCACAGGATTTGTGGATGGCATGCTAGAGCATTGGGTATCGAATATGCAGGTTTTCCGATTTGGGACCCATGAGTTGACTCTACTACTGGAGGAGTATGTACGCAGTTGGACGATCTTTGCCACCGGATGCGGACCTTGCGTGTATATGGCTTTGGGGGACATGAGTCGACAGTTCATGATCCTCATTGGATTGAGGCGCAGAGTGGTGCAGGATGAGCTTACATCGAGCCACGTTATATCCCAGCGTTTTCTGTTTGATAGATTTGGCTTTGAGGATAGTTATTTACAACATTCCGGGGATTTTACCGCACCGGAGGATCATTGGTGTCTAGCCAGGGTTGATGTACTGCTGTTGTGCGCATTATCGTATGTTTATATGCCACGGTACATGGATGAGATAGACATCGGAGTCATCATGGCGGTGAGAGCTCTCAGGGAGGGTCGTACCATTATACCTATGACCATAGTAGAGACCCTGCGGTCAGCCACCTACTGTTGCACTTATCCGACATGAGTGTTCACGGGTAGCTCGGTCATGCTATATGTGTGGTTTATGTCACATTTGAGACCGATTGGCATTCTTAGACGGCATGGGTACTGGTTCACCCAAGATATAGCCATGTCATACTTCTTTCAGCTATTGGAGTGCATAGATGCTATGTCTTGGTCCACATTCTTGGCAGATATCAGAGATCCATTTTCCATATTGCCGTGCTCGGGGCTCAGCTCACCATACAGCTTTATTACTCATGCTCCCGGCATGGACTATCTTCGTCTGGCTGGTTTGAGGGGCGTGACTACTTATCACCCGCTGGCCGTGATGTCGCAGTTTGACCAATTTCAGGACTTTCATCCTTTCGAGGGGGCGATAGGTCAGCGTTCAGCTTCTCGCTATCTTTTAGCAGAGGACCGATCCCGGGTGTATGCATGTTGGTATCAACGTGAGATAGCTGATTTTTCGGTTAGTCATCCAGGTTGTTCTGCAAAGTATTCCGCATAGATGGAGACATAGATTTTATCAGCTGCGGTAGTATCCACAGTACCGGATAGTGAGTCAGATGATGTAGAGCCCATGGAGGACATCAATTACCACATCGAGGAGGGACTAGGTGCTGGATTACCAATATCTCTTCTAGATTCTCCCAATACCGATCTTTGTTGTGATTCAATTTTCAAAGACACGATGCTTTGAGCAGAGTCTTCATCTGATGACCTTTGAGAGAGATCAGGCTCGATCCTTGATGTTGACTGCCCTTGACGGGAGAGACGCAACTCTATTAGAGAGAGACCAGGCATTAACTCGCAGAGATGTCGTTATTGTTGAGCGGGATGAGGCTAGATCAGCCAGAGATGCAGCGATAGTTGAGCGGGATAGTGCCATATCTGCTCGGGATGTAGCCGTTACAGATAGTACTGCAGTGAGGTCCCTTACCACTTTCATGATTCCAGAGATGAACGCTTACATTGATGAGCATATGGTCACCATGTAGATGGCTGCAGATTTGTTGGGTCGTGTGGATATTCTTGTACAGGAGACCACAACTTCTCCTCCTTCTTTTGAGAGGGATGCCATGTTGGGCTTGTTAGCTCGCATATACCCTGACTTGTAGATGGATATGTATTCTCCTGCACAGACTAGCTTAGCCATTTTGTCATGTACAGTTTACATTGTGTATATCAAATAGCATTATATATATATGACAGGGAAATATATTTTTGATCACTTCCCTCTTAGATATGCTTGCTACTTGCTTGATATTTTGCCTGCTACTTCAGGGTTTGTGATCTTGATGTATTCTGAATTCCTCCTTGATGGATGGACATTGAGATGTCTCTGGACCATTCAGAATGGATCATTGATCTGTATGTATCCCTACCATCTTTGGTGTCTTGGGACTGGTTTCTGTATGGAAATATAAAGAGGAATTTGGCTTTCCTCTCTGAGATTGACCGCACCACAGATGGTCGCCAACACTTCTATTTAGGAGAAGCCTAGTTAATTCCATCTCTTATGGATTGGTGTTGCTGCTCTTGAGTATGAATGCATGACTTAGATGGTCGTAGAATCTCTATTTGGGAGGAGTTAGGAGTAATTCCATCCCTTTAGTCCAAGCTTAGAATGAAATGTAGTGGATTGAAGGATGATCCCGAGTGCCGATTGACAAGGTTTTGTGTTTTGGTAGGGGGTGAGACTGCACCATGAATGGCTGCCTACGTACTCCTATTGAAGATGAGATCAGGTCTGTGTAGTTTGAACCTGGTGTAAGAGGTTCAACGCTGTATGTGGCAGAAATGGTGTAGGAATTTGTTTTTGTTTTTGTAAGGAGAAGAGGGTAGAAATGTTTTTGTGTTTTTTTTATTGCGACCGGGCCATATAAAATGGTTGCCTACATACTCCTATTGAAGAGGAGATCAGGTTGACGTAGTTCGCCCCTCAGGGCGAGTGGAAAAGCGTAATCCCATGTGCAGGTAAGATTACGGGGAGGAGAAAGTTTAATCCTAGTTTGAGGATAAAGCTCAGAAGTGCGAGAAGTTTGATCCCATGTATGGGTAGCAAATCATAAACGTGAGAGGTTCAACTGGTGGTGGGATGACCTAAGTTGTAGAACGCAGAGAAGCCAGGCTGCTGGCTTGAAAAGTATGTTTCCCTGAGGGGCAAAGTGTGGAAGAGTTTTACGTGGTAAAGGGTTAAAGAACCGGAATAACCGGTGATATGATGATCCAACACCAGGATGTTTGCTTGATGGCAAGTTCAGACATAGTATCGCTTCACGGTGTCCGAGTTGATGAGTTGTGGAAATTCATCGCCGTCCATTTCTTGCAATCTGAGAGCGCCTCCTGCCAATACTTCTTTGACAACAAATGGGCCTTCCCAATTAGGAGCGAATTTTCCTTTAGATTGATCTTGGTTGTCAAGGATCTTCTTTAAAACCAAGTCATGTTATTTAAACTGCCACAATCGGACTTTTTTGTTGTAGGATCTGGCGATCCTTTGCTGATATAACTGACCATGGAAGATAGCCGCGGTTCGCTTCTTCGCGTCTATTAGAGACAATTGGTGATACATCTTGTACCCATTGAATACGACAAAACATAAGAAATTGTGAGTTTTAATACAAATATTGTCATCTAGACAATATCCACACTCGATGGAGTCCTCATTACATTTATTATCACACTATTTCACGAGAATAGTGAGGACTACTAATGCACCATCTAGGACCATCACTCTGTTCCCGAGCTAGTCCCACTCGTTCTCATTTCTGAAGAGAACGGTGAAAGAAAGGGTGAGCTCAACTAGCCCGATAAAAATATTATGACTAAGATAATGCGAGAATAAATTATCAATAGCCTTGATAATATAACAAGCGATAGAATAATATAATACAACAAGTTTTAGATCAAAAGCTGCGTGAGAATAAGCAATCCATTAGAAGAGTCGAGTAAAGTATAAAATCTCTATCTTTATGATTTAAAAAGTTTTCATCAACTTTATCATTTGAGACTCGACAATAAATAAAATCGAATCATCCTGCTCCACACGCCGAGGATATTCATATAATCATCAATGGTCATGACTATCTAGAATAATCCACTGGTCATAATCATACCAACAATTTGTCCACCCGATGAACTACAGCCCGATGAGGACTTTTACCACATCATTCGTCACATTACGGTCATGATTATCTAGAATAATCCCTGAGTCATAATCATACCAAGTCCATCTATATGCGTAAGCCAAAGATGACTTTCAACATAATATAAGCATGAGGATGATGACAATTGATAAAGCAAGTTCAAGAATAAATTTTAAAGATTTATAAGTTAATTTATCACGAACTCGATAACGTCAAATTATCGACATGATCTTTGCTTTGTGCGGTAAAATTCAAGAATGCTCGGAAGAATATTTCCATGAAAAGATCTTTGGATGAAGCGCAAATATCAAGGATATTCCACTAATTTCATGGAGTATAGAAGCGAAAGCTTTAACTTATTTGAGTATAATATAATATATGAAGCGCAAATGGATTTTTCACCGCCGTACGGTAATCACGTATCTGAGATCATTTCCACAATTTAATAAGGAATGAATACGAAGGATCATTCACCATGCGTGTGGTAATCCACATAGAGCGAGTTATTCAGCGAGAATAATAAAGAATGGAATAACAGAAGGATTCACCGTAAATGCGATATATTATGATGCGACGAGTTATTCCCAGCGAATAATAAATAATGGAACCGGTTAAAAGCGTAATTCAGAACAGGATATTAAAGAATAATAAATAATGGAACCCGGTCGGCGTAGCGCGCATACGAGACGAGAGGATATTGACAGAATAATAAATAATGGAACCCGGTCGGCGTAAGTAAGCCTTACAGACGAGGATATTAAGCGAGAATAATAAAAAGCGGAATATTAGAAGAATTTCACCATGTATGCGGTACTTTGCATAAGCGAGTTATTCAACAGAATAATAAGAATGGAATATGAGAAGAATTTCACCAAGTATAGGGTATCCAGCGTATCTGAGTTATTCAACAGAATAATAAAGAATGGAATAATGAAGTTCTCTTCATGAATAAGAAAGAAAAGAATACCCCCTTATGAGTCTGACAAATAATATTCCTACCTTAGAAAAAGCTGAATATTTGAAGTAGTGAAGTAGCGAGAATACTTTTCTTCTTTCTCTCTATAGTTTCTCTCTCTAGAGTTTGGTGAATTAAGTAAGAAATAATGAAGGAATGAGCTTCTATTTATAGGAGAATGGGTGAATAGTAACTAATTCATGAGCGGTTCAGATTGATTTACTTTTAAGCAGACGGTCCATATTGGTTTACTATTAAAACTTAAAGCAACGGTCCATCTTGATTTCTTATTAAAACTTTAAACCGGTGATCCATATTGATTTCTATTATACTTTCCACCGGTGGTCCATATTGATTTCTTATTATATCTTGACCAATGATTGCGAAAAATTAGCACATCTCCTCATGGAATAATATTGTACCCAAAAATGATTTGGGAAAGAAATATATCTTACGGGTGAATATATGAATAGTATGAATAGTAACTCGTGAATAGTAACTCGTGAATAGTAACTCATGAATAGTAACTCATGAATAATAACTAACGTGAATAGTAACTTCGTGAATAGTACTAGAGTGAGTAAAGTGTCCGAAAAGTGTCCGAATACCCGATTGAACAATATAACCTCCGGACATCAATTATACTAACACAAATAAGTCCAACCTGATGGAACTATAAAATTCATCTTTAATCAACACGAACTTATTCATCATTAATATTATAATTCACAATATTTAACAACCGGTCGTTCCGAGGAAAGGGGGCTTTCAGATAAAGATTTTTCTCCTTATTGGCGCATGATTAGGTGACCAAACCTCTCCTTGATAGAACTTCTAGACATTGTCGATATTGCAAATAATAATATGAATAACTTTGTCGTCTCAATTATTGATTTAATAATATATCATATTATGTAGATGATCTTTGTAACAATAATTGAATCAATAATATGAGAGATATGATCGACAATTCTTTGTAGCAATAATTGAGTATAATGAGTGACTTCTCACGTAAGCATCGATAATCAATCAGGTGTGTCTTCTTATGCGACCCCAGCGTATTCTTTGTACTTTTACTCTAGGGTAGTTCAAGCGGTTTTAACGGTAACACCTCGTAGTTATTTTTATAGAAAGATATTTTTGTCGTTTTTCTAACTACGACAATACTTAGTTGTGGGGTCCACTGATGATGATTGTTCGTCGTACGAATATTTCCTGTTAAAAGCGAATATTCCCGACCAATCGAATATTATATAACCACTTGCTTACTTTGCAAAATTTGTAAATATTACCCACAACTATAACATTATATCAAATCCACACCATAATATTCAAAAAATATATTTTGAGAAAATTATTCTTTATTCATAAAAGTTGGGGTCTTACAACCTCCCCTTCTTATGAAATTTAGTCCTCGAAATTAGGGTACATACGGTATGTCGAAGAGATGAGGATACCTTGACTTCATCTCGATTCTAACTCCCAGTCATTTCCTCCACATCGTGGTTTCTCCATAAAACTTTGACTTGAGGTATAATCTTTGGGCGTAGAACATGATCCTTCTTATCAAGATTTTAACGAGGCAACTCTTCATACGTTAAATCTTCCTCTATCTAAATGGTTCTAACTTCGATAATGTGGTTTGGGTCTTTCACATATTTACGTAACATAGATATGTGAAAAGCGTTATGAACACGAGACATACTTGGCGGTAAAGGCGAGTCTATAAGCCTGATTCCTACTCGCTCGAGAATTAAAAATGGGCGATGAATCGAGGATTGAGCTTTCCTCTCTTTCCAAATCTCGTAACTCCTTTCCATGGAGCAACACGTAACAACACATGATCTCGATATCGAATTCTCGTCCTTTCGATGAAGATCGGCATAACTCTTTTGTCGATCTTGTGAAGTTTTTATCGTTGTCGGATCGTTTGAATCTTTTACGTAGTCATACGTACCAACTCGGTCCCAACAACGTTGCTTCACCCACCTCATCCCGACATCTTTGGAGAGCGACACTTTCTCCCATCTCAGCGCCTCAAATGGAGCCATGCGATACTTGCTTGATAAGCTGTTGTTGTGGGAAAACTCCACCAATGGTAAGAACTTGTCCCAACTTCCTTTGAAGTCGAGGACACGAGTCTTAATAGATCTTCAAGAGTTTGAATAGTCCTCTCCATTTGCCCCCCGTCAAATGCGAGGATGATATCTTAGAGCTAAATCGTAAATCCGTGCCCATAGCTTTCTGCAAACTAACCCAAAATCGTGAAGTGAATCTTGGGTCTCGATCAGAAACTATGGATACTGGCATACCATGCAGTCTTACAATCTCATTTATGTACATCTGAGCAAGGCGTTCAAGTGTATAAGTTTCTCGTATAGGTAAGAAGTAAGCGAGACTTGGTCGATCTATCAACAATGACCCAAATTGCATCTATGCCTTGAGAAACCTTGGGAAGACCGATGCTTGAAATCCATGGTAATGTGCTCCCACTTCCATTACGGAATTTCAAGTGGTTGCTGATGGACCTTTTGGTACTTGATGCTCGCCTTGACTCTTTGACAAGTTAAACACCTTGAGATAAACTCGCTATCTCTCTCTTCATATTGCTCCACCAAAATGTATGTCGAAGATCATGATACATTTTGGTACTCGAGATGGATTGCAAAGCGGTGTGTTGTGCGCCTCCATCATGATTTTATACTTTAAATCGGGTCGTTAGGAACACAAAGTCTGGAGTTGACTCGAAGTATTCCTTCTTCATCGATTCTTGCTTAGGAATAGCACCTTCTTGCACTTTTCTTCCTCATACGTATCGGCTCAGTGCACGTAGCTTGAAAGCGACTTTAACTTTATCGATTAAAAGTCGGTTCTACTCGTATATTTAGCCATCATCACATGGGTCACAGAGTCTTTAACTCTATCTCCATCCTTTGTAAGTCATACAAAATGGGCCTTTGTGTTGACAATATTGCTTTCGTGCCGCATATGATCTTACTACTCGATCGTCGACTACTACGTTAACTTTACCGGGATGGTATTGAATGGTATGATCATAATCTTTCAGCGAGTTCAAGCCAGCGTCGTTTCTGCGCATGTTGAGTTCCTTTTGGGTGAAGAAATATTTGAGGCTTTTATGATCCGTATAGATCTCCACCTTCTCTCCATATAGGTAATGCCTCCAAATCTTGGCCTTGAAGACAACAATTTACTTGACTCTAGATCATGAGTAGGATAATTCCTCTCATATTCTTTGAGTTCTTAGAGAGGCATATCTTTATGACTTTCCCATGTTGCATGAGAACACATCCTAGCCCTTTGCCCGAAGCATCTTTGTAGATGACAAATCCCTACGAGGCGGATGGTATTGTCGAGCAGTCTTTGAAATGAGAGTCTTCCTTGAGTTCTTGAAAACTCTTCTCACATTCCTCGCTCAATAGAACTTTGTATCTTTTGAGTCAATTTGAGTTAATGGAGTAGCGATTAGAAAATCCTTCCACGAATCTCGATAATAACCGGCTAAGCAAGAAAGCTCGTACTTGGTCTTGACTTTGGTTGCTCCCGACTTTGAATTGCTTCAATCTTATTTGGGTCAGCAGATATTCCATGATTTGATATCACATGCCCGAGGAATGCAACTTCCTCAAGCGAACTCACATTTCTTGACTTGGCATAAAGCTTGTTTTCACGAAGCTTTTGGAGTATCGACCTCAAGTGTTGCTCATGATCTTCACGGCTTTTGGAATATATGAGAATGTCATCAATAAAACTGACCACAAAGTGATCAAATATTCCTTGAATACTCGGTTCATCATATCCATGAAAGCGGCGGAGCATTAGTCGATCAAAAGACATGACCAAGAATTCATAATGCCGTACCAGGAGTTACGAAGGCGGTCTTTGGAATATCCTCGGTTTTAACCTTGGTGATGATATCGAGCGAAGATCGATCTTTGAAAAAATTTGTGCTCCTTGCAATTTGGTCAAACAGGTCATCAATGCGAGGTAGCGGATACCTATTCTTGATGGTGACATGGTTGATTCTCGGTAGTCAATACAAAGTCGCATACTCCCATCTCTTTCTTCTTCACGAATAGAGCAGGAGCACCCCGAGGAGGCGTCTTAGGGCCGAATGAAACCAATGTCTAACAATTCCTGCAATTGGGTCTTTAACTCCTGAAGTTCAATAGGAGCCATTCGATATGGGGCTTTTGAAATGGGTTTTGTACCGGGTTCAAAGTCGATACAAAATTCAATTTCACGCTCTGGGGGTAGGCGGGGAAGTTCTTGGGGAATCGTCGGAAATTTATTAACAATAGAAATATCATTCAAAAGCGGCGTATTTTTGTTTAAATCGTGACATGAGCTAAGAAAGCTTGACATCCAGTTTTTCAATAAGCGAATAGCTTTATGGCTTGAAATGGTAGTGATTGATTTTAATGGTTTGGTGGCTTGAATTAGCATAATAGGTTGATTAGGAATATGAAAACTAATGACCTTACGAAAACAATCAATTTTGCATGATGAGTAGTTAACGATCAATCCCTAGAATTACGTCAAGCGCAAGTATTTTTAAAGAAATAAGATCGACGGGTATAATGCGATTCTACCGATTTGAATCAAACAAGACTTATAATAGTGGATGTAATGAAGGTTTCTCCAGCGGAGTTTCAAGCAGATAAGTCGAAGTCAATTTCTCGAGTCAAATTTAAGCGTTGGCGCAAGTAGGAGAAATAAAAGAATGGGTAGGCCGGTATCAAATAAGGTATATACTTCACTAGAGTTTATGATAAGCTTTACGTGATGACCTCGTTTGGGTTCCTTGCTTTACGGGAGGTTACAACAAAGCGCTCTCCTTGAACTACTAGGTTTTGTCTTATGCAGGGACGGACTTTGATGCCTCCATCCAATTTGGACTTGACTTGATTGCACGACAAAATCGGGCTAAGTGACCTTCTCTTCCACAATTGTAACATGCTTTTGAATTGCTGCTGCGTCTGAGTTTGGGTGATGTGTCCCTCCCTCGCATTTGTAACATCTGATAGGTGGTCGTTCTCCTTCTTAACAACGGTCTTTGGTCTTTGGCGTCCTTCCATCATTACTAAATCTCCTCTTCTTTGAAACTCCACTTTTATTGTCTTGGCCATGATTACCCAAAGTGGTTACCATTTACGGCATGTTGATTCCCTCACGTTTGTTGTCATAGCCCGATGGTATTACCTTTGGTATTTTCATTCTGTAAATTTGCTTTCTCTTGGTTGCATTGACCCATTATCGGCGCTCAATAATTGAGCCCTATTTACAACATCGAATACAAACACGGTTTATGAGAAATAAGATATTGGCGTATCTCGGTTTCAAACCTCTTAAAAACATTCGCGTCATTCGCTCCTCATTATCAACCAAATGGGATCAAAAGCGGGATAACTCGCAAATTTAGCCTCGTATTGCGACACGGTCATATTGTTTTGCTCGACTTGATAAACTCCACCTCCTTAATGTAGCGAATACTTTTGGGAAAGTATTTGTCGTTGAGCGACTCTTGGAACTTCTCCCAAGACATCTCTTGAGTCGTCGAAAGTTGAGTGCGCTTTCTGATTCCACCGATGTCTGCCTCCCTCGCAACATAAAAGGTGGCAAAAGGAACCTTTTGCTCCTCGGAGCATCCAAGACATCAAATATCTTGGTGATCTGCTTTATCCATACATCCGCCTTAAGTGGTTTTGGCTCTCAATAAACTCGGTGGTCGGCTCCTTGAGCTGTTTAGCGGTGGCCGTCAGAGAGTTTCGGTGTTTCCACCTACATTTTGGACGAGGAGTTTCTCTTGCACGATGTTGTATGCAATTTGAAAGCTCTAAACATTAAAGTCGTTAGCCATTTGGTCGGTGTTGTTGTTCACCTGAGGATTATTGTCTTCCTGTTGCACACTATCCTGAGTATTAATCTGTGGTGACTCCACGATCTCATGTGCTTCATTGCTTATCTCAACATTTTTGGATGCCATTTTTCAAACTGCCACAAAACAAGGGTTAATTAATATATCACATATTATCCCTATACTCTGACCAACCTAGTTAAATACCAAATAAACTTAGGTAGGTCATACTAGTGAAGAATTCCCGTCTCTCCCCTCCTAGTTCTTATCTCACATCTCGGCCGGGGATCATATCCTAAGCTTTGATACCATTTGTGGCGCCCCAAAGCGGTATACATCACCCATCTTGAGTGCGCCGGATACAAAGTCTTGAATACAAATACAACTTAATTATACAACGATCGTGTGTAAAATACGACAAAACATAATTTGTGAGTTTTAATACAAATATTGTCATCTAGACAATATCCACACTCAATGGAGTCCTCATTACATTTATTATCACACTATTTCACAGAATAGTGAGGGACTACTAATGCACCATCTAGGACCATCACTCTGTTCCCAGAGACTAGTCCCACTTCGTTCTCATTTCACTGAAGAAACGGTGAAAGAAAGGTGAGCTCAACTAGCCCGATGAAATATTATGACTAAGATAATGCGAGAATAAATTATCAATAGCCTTCAATAATATAACAAGCGATAGAATATAATAGACAACAAGTTTTAGATCAAAAAAAAAGCTGCGGTGGAATAAGCAATCCATTAGAAGAGTCAAGTAAAGTATAAAATCTACTATCTTTATGATTTTAAAAGTTTTTCATCAACTTTATATTTGAGACTCGACAATAAATAAAATCGAATCATCCTGCTCCACGGCCGAGGATATTCATATAATCATCAATGGTCATGACTATCTTAGAATAATCCACTGGTCATAATCATACCAACAATTTGTCCACCGATGAACTACAGGCCGATGAGGACTTTTACCACATCATTACGTCACATTACGGTCATGATTATCTAAGAATAATCCACAGTCATAATCATACCAAGTCCATATATGCACGTAAGCCAAAGATGACTTTCAACATAATATAAGCATGAGGATGATGATGATTGATCAAAAAGCAAGTTCAAGAATAAATTTTAAAGATTTATAAGTTAATTTATCACGAACTCGATAACGTCAAATTATCGACATGATCTTTGCTTTGTGCGAGTAAAATTCAAGAATGCTCGGAAGAATATTTCCATGAAAGATCTTTGGATGAAGCGCAAATATCAAGGATATTCCACTAATTTCATGGAGTATAGAAGCGAAAGCTTTAACCATTTGAGTATAATATAATATATGAAGCTGCAAATGGATTTTCACACGCCATACGGTAATCACGTATCTGAGATCATTTCCACAATTTAATAAGGAATGAATACGAAGGATCATTCACCATGCATGTGGTAATCCACATAGAGCGAGTTATTCAACAGAATAATAAAGAATGGAATAACGGAAGGATTCACCGTGCGTGCGATAGGCTACTTATGACGAGGTTATTCCCAACGAGAATAATAAATAATGGAACCGGTCGGCGTAAGCATGCGAGACGAGGATATTAAAGCGAATAATAAATAATGGAACCCGGTCGGCGTAAGCGCATGAGACAGGATATTAGCGAGAATAATAAATAATGGAACGAAGTCGGCGTAAATGCAGACGAGGATATTAAGACGCGAATAATAAAAGCGGAATATTAGAAGAATTTCACCATGTATGCGGTACTTGCGCATAAGCAGGTTATTCAACAGAATAATAAGAATGGAATAACGAGAAGAATTTCACCAAGTATAGGGTATCCAGCGTATATCTGAGTTATTCAACGAGAATAATAAAGAATGGAATAACGAAGTTCTCTTCATGAATAAGAAAGAAAAGAATACCCCTTATGAGTACTGACAAATAATATTCCCTACCTTAGAAAAAGCTGAATTTGAAGTAGTGAAGTAGCGAGAATACTTTTCTTCTTTCTCTCTATAGTTTTCTCTCTAGAGTTTTCGGTGAATTCGTAAGAAATAATGAAGGAATGAGCTTTATTTATAGGAGAATGGGTGAATAGTAACTAATTCATGAGCGGTCCAGTTGATTTACTTTTAAGCGGATGGTCCATATTGGTTTACTTTACTATTAAAACTTAAAATGACGGTCCATCTTGATTTACTTATTAAAACTTTAAACCCGGTGATCCATATTGATTTACTATTATACTTTCCACCGGTGGTCCATATTGATTTACTATTATATCTTGAACAGCAGTGCGAAAAATTAGCACATCTCCTCATGGAATAATATTGTACCCAAAAATGATTTGGATAGAAAAGAAATATATCTTACGGGTGAATAGTGAATAGTAACCGTGAATAGTAACTCGTGAATAGTAACTTCGTGAATAGTAACTCATGAATAGTAACTCGTGAATAGTAACTCGTGAATAGTAACTAATGAATAGTAACTCGTGAATAGTACTCGACACGAAAAGTGTCCGAATACCCGATTGAACAATATAACCTCGGACATCATTATTATACTAACACAAATAAGTCCAACACAATGGAACTATAAAATTCATCTTTAATCAACACGAACTTATTCATCATTAATATTATAATTCACAATATTTAACAACGGTCGTTTCGAGGAAGAGGGGCTTTCAGATAAGGATTTCTCCTTATTGGCGGTATGATTAGGTGACCAAACCTCTCCTTGTGAGAACTTCTAGACATTGTCGATATTTGCAAATAATAATATGAATAACTTTGTCGTCTCAATTATTGATTTAATAATATATCATATATTATGTAGATGATCTTTGTAACAATAATTGAATCAATAATATGAGAGATATGATCGCAATTCTTTGTAGCAATAATTGAGTATAATGGTGACTTCTCACGTAAGCATCGATAATCAATCTGAGTGTGCTCTTATGCAACCAGCGCGTATTCTTTGTACTTTTACTCTACCGGGTAGTTCAGCGGTTTAACGGTAACACCTCGTAGTTATTTTTATAGAAAGATATTTTTGTCGTTTTTCTAACTTCGACAATACTTACGTTAATTAGGGTCCTTTGATGATTGTCTTCGTCGTCTGAATATTCCTGTTAAAAGCGAATATTCCCAGAGCCAATCGAATATTATATAACCACTTGCTTACTTTTGCAAAATTTGTAAATATTACCACAACTATAACATTATATCAAATCCACACCATAATATTCAAAAATATATTTGAGAAAATTATTCTTTATTCATAAAAGTTGGGGTCTTAACGCTAAAGGCGCACTTGGCTGGATTGAAGTTCAAGTTGTACTTACGCAACATGTTGAACAACTTCCTGAGATGGTCTAGATGGTCATCCTCCTTCCAGGATTTAACAATGATGTCATCCACGTAGATCTCGATCTCTTTGTGCATTAAGTTGTGGAAGAGAGCCATCATAGCTCGCTGGTAGGTGGCTCCAGCATTGATGAGGCCGAATGACAACCGTCTATAACAAAAGGTTCCCCAAGGCGTAATGAAAGCAGTTTTCTCACGATCTTCCTCAGCAACCATGATTTGATGGTACCCCACAAAGAAATCCGCAAAGGAGTACATGTCGTATTGAGCAATATTGTAAATAAGAATGTGGATAAACGGCAAGGGAAAGCTATCCTTTAGGCAAGCTTTGTTCAAGTCCCAGTAATCCACGCAAACTCGCACCTTTCTTCCAGGTTTAGGCACGGGCACAATGTTGGATATCCACTCATGATATGTAGACACCATGATGATGCCAGCTTGAAATTGTTTCACAATTTCTTCTTTTACCTTTAAACTCCACTCGGGTTTCAATCGCCTGAGCTTTTGCTTGACTGGCTTAAATCCATCTTTAATGGGAAGGCGATGAAGGACAATTTTAGTGGACAAACCCACCATGTCTTCATGAGACCATGCAAACACATCCTAGAATTGGGCTAGTAGCATAACCATGCCATTCTGCTGGTTTGGGGTAAGGTTTGAACCAACCTGGATTAACTTAGGGCTTTCTAAGGTTCCGAGATTGAAGGAAGTGGTTTGATCAAGGTTGGGTTTAGGTTTGTCTTTGACCCATTCTTGAATTTCTGGAGGCACCTCAATGTCATCCTGTATTTCTATCAAGGCTGAATTCATCTCTACATCAAAGGTACAATCCTTGTGGAGAAGAGGCACTGTATCAGCAAGTACATGCACATCTAAATTCAGGGTCCTGAAATAAAATATGCTTTCACTTAGTATATAATGAAACATTTTGATCATACATAGTGTTAGCATGTACTGAAAAATAAACTTCTGATATTATACAGAAAAGTAAACAGTTATCATATCTACAGGGCAGAAAGAGTTCTGCCCATTTTACACTTGTCGACCAATGCAAGGAGTGTTGTTCCAATTAGCAAGGGCAAAGTCCGGGTGGACCACAGTGATGGAGGAGTTGTCATCATCCTCCCTATCCTGAATGATGGCCATTATGTCTGAGCAATCGTCGTCTGGGGTGTATGTGTTTGTATGTTCATCATGAACGATGAGGCGTATACCCGACATCAATTCGGATGACGTCTTGTTTAATTCTTTGTTTCTCTTCCTCTACTCGGGGATCTGGAACAAAGACTTCTTTCACCTTTACCGGTATCGGCTTGGGAAATAACATAGCCATTACATTGGCTGGCACATTTATAGGAGGTTGTGCGGACTCAGAGTTTGCCGGCGAAGACAAACGCCGCATGGTTGAAGCTGAAGGAATCTGCTGATGCTTATAAGGATTCCTATGACTAGAACTAGTAGAATAGCCTAGTCTAGTTGTTCCAGTTTGCTTGGTTAATTGAATTGGGTACTTAATAACCTAGCAATCTTTACCCAGCCCTTGTCCCGACTTATGACCCAATGACATCATTTCTTGAGTAGCCGACATTACCTCGACAGAAATCTTGGCTTCGAGAAATGGCGTTCCAATAGTATGGTATTGGGTATAGCTTATTTCCAATGCATGAAAACTGACTGGTTCAACATCTGCGTTGGAATTGATGAATGGCATGTCCCCGTGTTGAGGACACTCTGGTTCAGCGTTGACCGTGACTAGGCTATTGTTGATAATGTATTTCAACTACTAATGAAGGGTGGAGGGGACTACCCCTGCCATATGAATCCAAGGTCGTCCCAAAAGCAGGTTGTATCCCGAATCTATCTTGAGTACGTGGAAAGACACACAGAATGTATGGGGATCAATTTCGATTGGCAGTTCAATTACTCCGACCGAATTCCGACGGGCTCCGTCAAAAGCCTTGATGATAGTATGGCTATTTCGGATTCGGTTGAGATTGATATTCATCTTCACCAAGGTAGCGTATGGACATATATTTAGAGATGAGCCTCCATCTATCAAGACTCCAGCTAGCATGTATCCGGAGGACAAGACCGCAATGTGCAATTGCTTGCAATAACCAGTCCCCTCGGGCGGTATGTCATCATCAGTGAAGGATATCACATTGTTGTTGAAAATGTGATCAACCAGATGTTGAAATTTTTCCGTATCAACTGATGTTGGTAGATAGGCTTCTTCTAAAACCTTCAGCAAGATCGTCTGGTGATCCTCAGAAGTTAGGACCAAGTCCAAAATTGATATTTAATGTGGAGCTTCTCTTAGGCTTCTTCTAAACCCATAGTGCGAAGGAATTTTTCAATCTTCTCCATGTGTATTTTCCCCTTTGATTTGATGGTAGGCTTCATCACCCATTGGGGAAGATACAATGGATTTTCCTTCGACACTGTAGCAGTTGTATGTGAGGTGGATCCTTCACCTTCTCCATAATTCCATAGAACCTTGCGCAAGCTAATAATAGGACATTGTGCTCTGTAAGGCAAGTTGATTGGCTCGGGAGCAGCCACTTTCAAAGGATTGTTGCCTCCTTTGAGTTGAATTATTGGCATTGTGAGTTATTTATTAGCCCCATCAGTCTTAGTGGATATGACTGCTACCAAACTCTTCCACTTAGTAGGACATGTATTCTCACTTGCACGTAACACAGTATCATCGTCCGCTAGGTGCAGGACACCACTGTCAATTAGATTTTGGATGAGGTGGCGGAGTGCCCAACATTCTTTTGTGTTATGACCGCGAGAATGGGAGTGATATTGACATACTCCATCAAAATTGTACAGTCCCGAATGGAGGTTAATTGGAGGTAGAAGGGAACTAATCCTTCCTTCATTGATTAACATCTGGAGGATTTCCTCCATAGGTTGGCCCAGATATGTGAATTCCCTTTTGTTGGCAAAATCCCGACTGGCTTTTGCATTTGCTCTCTTTGTCACTTTGTCTTCCAGCATTTCATTTTCTGAAAGTGACGAGGGAATATTCATGACAAGATGTAGAAGACTGGCATGCTCCTGGCTGATTAATTGACGTGTTACTTGATGCGGATAAGTCACCAGTTCTGCCAATTGCTCGATTTTCTTGGATAGAGCTTTCATATTTCGTTCCATTATGAACTAGAACTTAGCATAATCCCATTTGTCAACACCATTTTTGAGGGTCTGGGAAGATTCACAGTTTAAATTGGAATTCTGTCCATTGCTCCAATTGATCATGTTGACCTCTTCTTCTTTGTGTTGAGGAAGAGGGTTGTCTTCCACGTGAGGCTGATCAGTTTTGGTGACAACGATCTCACCGTTGTCTATCAGGTCTTGGATCTTGTGTTTCAAGGCCCAACAATCCTGAGTATCATGTCCAGGTGCCCCGACATGATAAGAACATTTTGAAAGCAAACATTGAAACCCCGCCCATTAGAAATTTGTTTGGTGGAAGAAGTTGCGTAATTTTCTTCTGTGTTGTCAGAAGAATGAGAATATTCTCAAGGGTGTCCCCTAAAGGTGTGAACACTCGAGGGCGATTGACTTCTCCACCTTTTGGTATTGGAGGGTTCGAAGATTGTGTTTGAAAGGGAGTGTAGTTTCTCCTTTTAAAAGGCATGTTCTAATTGCCTTTTTGACCATGTAGTATCATGGAAACATCTTCCTCTTTCTTTTTATGGACCCTCTGGGGGTTGTTTCCATAATTTCCTGATTGGATGTGATCAGCAACAGCTTTGAGGGCAGCTAGGTCTTGAATTATTTTGGACTTCAATCCCATCTCAGCCATCTCCCCATGTTTGACCATTTTAGAAAATGGTTTGCCGATGTCGGCTAAAACTCTTTCATAGAAAGGAGCTTCTTGTATGTCTATAAAAGTCATGACCATTTCTGATTCTGTCATGGAAGGAATAACTTGGGCAGCCAGACGTCTCCACCTTTGAGCATACTCTCTGAAAGACTCATTAGACTGTTTCTTGATCTTGGTAATTTGATACCGATCAGGAGCCATCTGAGACTGAAAGCTGTATTGAGTGAGAAAAGCGTGTGCTAGCTCTTCCCAGCTATGGATCTTTGAGTTATATAATCTTGTGTACCACGAACGGGCTTCTCCAGTTAGACTCTTTTGGAATAGCTGCATTCTGAGCTTTTCGTCCTCTATATAAGATCCAAGTTCTCTAATAAACACCTTTAAATGTGTGTAAAGATATCCTAATCCATCATATTTTTCAAAGTCAGGAGTTTTAAATTTTTCTAGATAATGAACACCAGGGAATATACAAAGGTCAGCATATGAAACACTCCCGTGTGTTCCAATTCCTGTGATAGCACGAAGGGTCTCTTCCATTTGGAGGACTTTCTTTTTGATGCCACCGGTGTCTGGATCTCCAGTGGGATGGGCAGCATCATGAGTTTTGTTGGTCGTATCCAACTGCAGTTCAGGTATTGTGATGACCTGGTTTCCCCCTTGTGTAGAGGATTCTGGATCTCCAGTGGGATGGGCAGCATCATGAGTTTTGTTGGTCGTATCCAACTGCAGTTCAGGTATTGTGATGACCTGGTTTCCCCCTTGTGTAGAGGATTCGGCATGTATGGGTATTTTGGACCACGAGTGATCGGGTGTAGTTCTTTGAGTAGAAACGACCAAATCTGTAATTTGTTTGCTTAATCCAGTGAATTCTTTTAAAGCTGGATTAAGGATTAAGGTCATTCGGTCGATGGCTACATGATTATTTGTAGGCTGTAGCCTTTTTGGATTTTGACCGGGTAATAGGTCCGATTGGTTCCATGCGAAAGACTTGCATAGTTTAGTCTTTAGGGAATGTATATAATAACATGCTTATGTGATGTGTCCATTTTAGGAATTTTATTTTTCAAAACGGATGTCAGCTGTTTGTAGCATGTTAATTTAAATATGTATGTGTACACATTTCTTCATATTTCTCATTACATGGAGATATATATGGAATGTAATTACAAGTAATTGTGTTTACAAGTAATTGAAATGAGAGAGCATGAAGAGACTTTCCTCCGTTTTGGGTTTATTAGAAGCTGAACTATCTTAGGTTACTTTCGCGACTTTTTGGCATGAAGGTTCCCAAATCATCGCAATTTACTCAACGGGAAGTTAATCCGGTCTTTCAACTGGACTGAATTTGGGTGGTGCCTTTCCTGAGCCTCGGGGAATTAGTCTTCGCATGAGTCCAGTAATCAAACACCGACGCGATAGCCTCCTGGTGGAGGGACCACACAACATACATTCACATACATCGCGTCTCACCGTATGGAAATGATGACATGTGCGAAGCACTAATATCAAAAGCAAATATGGTGCGAAGCACTAAGTGCAATAAGTAAATACATTCGTACACATTCATCATAAATGTAAATGCAACATCCACACACAAGCAGATAATAGTTTTGAAAAAGATTGTAATAGCGGCTTAAGTCCTCTTACTGGAGTCCCCAGCAGAGTCGCCACCTGTCGACGTCGGGATTTTTTAGATGTCCCTTTCCGTTACTTGTTCTTTAGTGTTCTCATTTTAGGTGAGATTTATTTGAAAAAACAAGTGAAAAAGGTCCGACATGTATAATGTCGACGATGGACTGTTAAGAGTCGCCAGTTGGTTTTTTAAATGGTTATACCAACACAACCGAGAAAAGGTTTGCACATTGACCCAGTGATGTGACACTGCTAAACGGGTCGGTAAAACCGAGAGTCATTAGGGTCCAGGGACTTGATTATGCGGAGGGAAGGTGTTAGGCACCCCCCGACATCCGTGTTACCACGGTGACCACCTCTTTTCAAGAAATAATTATCTTAATGTGTGTGTGGGTCAATGTGCTGTTATTTGGAAGTAGTACGAGGCCTCGTTCGTACCTATATACACAGGGTTTGAATTTATGTAAAAATTCAGTTTTTAGAAAGATATAGCAATGATGTTTTATAAAAAAGGTTTTTCAAACCCTGATGCTCAATAGTAATTGAGACCTTTTACACTTCCATTTTTATTAAGTGTTCGGCTTGATTAATTTCATTTCCGAGATGCGAAGCATCTATAAGAAAATAATGTACAAAAATAATACTGATTTTCTCGTGGGTATGAAAACCATATGAGGAAATTCAGACACCGCATAATAATTTACAAGCTGCTTACAGCTGAAAATGTCCATCACGGGAACCGAATCTAGATCTAATAGGCTGAATCTGTGATCACATGATTCCTAGGCGCACATGATACCGCAATTTGTATGAAAGTAGTAAGCAGGTATATATATAAAAGCTGTAAATATATATATACAGACATGATCACCAGCCACGAAACACCTTCATGGGGGATCAAAAAATGTAAATAAAGTTGTAAAAGCTATCAACCGCCACGGAGGAAACTCTAGGCGGGACAAAACGTATATAAAGCTGTAAAGCTATCAACTACCACGGAGGAAACTCCAGGCGGGACAAAATGTAAATAAAGCTGTACAAAGCAATCAACTGCCACAAAGTGAACTCCAAGTAGGACAAAATGTAAAGAAAGCTATAAAAGCGATCAACCACCACAAAGTGAACTCCAGGTGGGACGAATATATATATATATATATATATATATATAAAAGCGATAAACGCACCGGATGTAAAATCCAAGCTCATCGAACAGAGTTCGACAACAATTCATATATATAAGTATATATATATATATATATATATATAAGCGAGTAAACGCACCGGATGTAAAATCCAGGCTCATCGAACAGAGTTCGACAACAGTTCATATATATAAAAGCAAATAAACGCTCCGGATGTAAAATCCAGGCTCATCGAACAAAGTTCGACACACAGTTAATATATATTAAAGCAGTAAACACTCCAGACCGAAGTCTAGGCTCATCGAACAAAGTTCGACACACAGTTCATATATATATATAAATATATATAGATATAAAAGCAAATAAACGCTCCAGACCGAAGTCTAGGCTCAATCGAGGCATAACTCGATAATGTTAGTCCATATATATATAATATATATATATATATATATATATATATATATATATATATATATATATATATATGTATATACAAATTGAAATAAAACTACTTAACTGAAGTCCTGCAAACACACACGCAACACGACTCTCAACGTGAAAAAGGGTGTGTGTAGAGATGAAGAGAAAGGCTTTAAAGTGTGTGAGAAGGCTTACAGTGGGTTGCCAAAGAAGACTTATGTATCTTTAAAGTAGGTAAACACTGGCTTTTATAGATACAAAAGTAGCTATATATGAGCTCACAGGTGTTTAAAATGGGAAAGCACTCAGTATATTGCAAGTACGGAGCAAATTTGACAGGGCTTCCTCGCTCTTTCTCTTCTCAAAATGGCCACCCAAGCCCTCTATTTATAGAGGGGAGGCAGCCGCAGGCTGCGGCTGAGCCGTAGATGTACATGAGGATGCCCGGGTTAACCTGGGTTTCTCGGGTCAGGTCGTCTCGTAGTACGTGCACGTAGGCACTACAATGTCCGCTCGAACTTTCAGAATTATAATCCGGGCATCCGACTGAGGTATATAGGACCTATTTCGGACCTCCATTGTTGAGAGTTGTATAATGGCATGTGATTAGAGTTTGTACGAAGTTATTGAAGATGGGACAATGCCTTCCGGTCTTCAAGCTTCAAATTCTATCCGTTACCCCGTACAATAGTCATTCGGGAGTGGTTTTTCCTTGATTCTTGTGGGACATCGTTGTGTAGAGATGTGTGTATAAAATGTTGAGACGACGTGATGTGGCATCGCATTGGCAATATGACGAGGTTGTCCCTCACCGGTGTTATCACCGGTTTGGGCTGATAAAGCAGACGTTGCTCAGGGCTTCGGTGAGATTGGATTGCTGCAAGTGTTGAAAGTCCTCAGTGTCAACTCTAAGGTGTGCATGTCCTCCCAGTGTTATCTCCGGGTCGGTACTGGGTGTCTCGTTGTGAGTGCCGAGATTAAAGCTGGTTGCATTTGAAACAAACATTTTCGGGGTTATCGCCGGAACTGCATTCCTTGGGGTGATCACCAAGGTCGGTATCTATTCCCATGATTGGGACTGAGACTGGATACCTCGGGGTTATCTCCGAGATTAATCGGTCTTCTCCGGTGTGTGTTCTGGTATTGGATATGCATTCCTCGGGGTTGTCTCCGAGGTTGGAATTGTTACTCCCAGTGTGTGTTCTGGGGTTGATGCTGAGCTTCCGATAGTATCCAGAATGGATATGGACTGTCTTCCAGGGTTCCCTCTTGAAAGATGAATCTGTCCTCCTGCAATGTTAGTGATAGGTGTGCAAAAAATTTCGAGTGTCTACATATATTATTTTGTTAAAGATGCTTCGCATCTCGAGAATAAAATCAAAACAAGCCGATTACGGAATAAAATGAAAGTATCAAAGGCCTTAATTACTATGTGAGTATAAGGGTTTGAAAACCAATTTTCAAAACATCATTTTATATGTCTTGTATTAAAGTTAAACTTTTATACAAATTAAACCCTTTGTATATAGCACTACTTCCAAATAAAACATTTAGGCCCAATTAATTGTAACACACACACACACACATTTCAAATAAATTAGGAAATTAAAAAGACGTGGTAACCGTATTTTCACAGAAGTCGAGGGGTGCCTAACACCTTTCCCCCGCTTAAGCAAGCCCCCGAACTCTATGAATCTCGGTTTCCAAGGCCGGTTAAACAGAGTCCAATATTTGGGCCTTTTTGTAAAATATTTTATAAACTCGGTTGAGTCGATACAACCAGTTCATTCCTACCAACATGCGACTCTGTAAAAAAATCAATATTTTCAAATCGTCGACATTTCATGTCGGACTTTTTTGTCAATTTCACCATTTCAAACCAAATTTGAACTACATAGAAAACATAAAAGGGAAAGAAATATTTAAAAGAGGAATTCCAAAAAGGAATTTTTTTTCCCGACGTCGACACGTGTAAGTATACGCAGTGTAACAAGTAATATAATGATAAGATGAGTGTCGAACCCACAGGAAACTAATATTAAAACTATTCAATTACTAAAATTGTATCAATAAGGTCTTATCTAAACAGTTGATTAAAGAAGGTATGTTTTAAAATAATATAATTAAAAATAGTGAATAGTGATCAAAGATGTATATCAAACAAGACAAGCTAGGATTACAACTCCCCTAACGCTTCGTGTAGTCTCCTAACTCTCCTATTAGTTTAACAAACCATTAGAATAGTCAACCGAGAATTCTAAGAAAGCAAAATCCTCTTCTGAAGGTCATATGCAATCTCCTAGCTAAATTGTGATGACCCGAGAATTTGGATATTTATTAAAATCTTAAAATATTGAATTAAGGTTAAATAATAAACCTAGACATAAAATAAGTGAATGGTTTTGCTATTTCTCTGAAATTTTTTTAAGGATTTCAAAATTCTGTGATGAATTTTGGTGGGTTTAAAATCTTTTGGTGAATTATTCAGGATTAAGTATATATGTGCATATGTTTTGTGTATATGATATTTTATGAGTACAGTTTGTGGTTAAGGGTCAAGGGTTGACCAGATAACTTATATCAGTGACAAACCCTAATATTATATTAAGAACGTCAACGTTCAGTTAGAAAACCCTAATGATTGATTAGAAACCCTATTATCAGCTCTAGAAATCCTAATTTCAGTCCCGGGAATTTAAAACCCTAATTCAGAATATGAAAACCCTAATTTAGGGGATTAAAGGCTTAAGTGTATTAATTACAAACCTAATTAGGGATAACCCTAATTGATTAGTTAGAAAACTCGAATTTCTGGATTAGAAACCCTAATTTATAATTAGGGAAAACCTAATTGTTAATTTAATAATTTTAACGTTAATTAGAAAATATGGATCCTAATTAACAAGCCCTAATGTGATTAGGGAATCTTTAATATAATTAAGAAACCCTAATAATAATTTAGAAATCTTAATTTTCTAATTTAAAAAAAAATAATTTTTAAAACCTTAGGGTTAAACCTTTAGGGTTTAACCCTAAGGGTTAAATCCTAAGTGTAAGACCCCAACTTTTTATAAATAAAATTGAATTTCTTCTATTTATTATTGTGAATAATAAGGTGTTAATTTGATATAATGCTTTGGTTATAGGTAAAATGTACAAATTTTGCAAAATAAGCAAGTGGTTATAAAATATTCATTGTTGTCGGGGAATATTCGTTTGGTCGTAGAATATTCTTGCTGTCAGGGAATATCCATACGACGACAACCATTTGTGGGCCTCATAACGAAAAATGGTCAGATGAAGAAAACGATAAGTTTGAGTTTTTATAAATAATGGCGTAGTTATTACCGTTAACACTGTTGGAATACCCGGTGGTTAAAATAAAGTAATACGCGTGGTTGCATAGTAACACATGGTATTGCACAGTATTTTTGAATTATTAATTCTTACGTAAGAAGGCACTACTCAATAATTGTTACAATAATTACTGTTCAATATTTTATTTTATTGATTCAATAATTGCTACGTTGATATTTATATTATTGTTATTTCAATAATTATCACTGCACAGTATTTTCCATTATCAGATTAATAATTCATATTATTTGAATAATATTATTAGATAGCATGTAAGACACCAACTTTTATGAATAAAGATGAATTTTCTATATATATCATTTTTGAATATTAAAGAGTAAATTTGATATAATGTTATAGTTGTGGGTAATATTTATAAATTTTGCAAAGTACGCAAGTTGTTATATAATATTTGATTGGTCGAGGAATATTCGTTTTAACAGGGAATATTCGTACGACGGCACAATCATTGGTGGACCCCACAACGAAATTATTATCGGATTGAGAAAATGACAAAAATATCTTTTTATAAAATAACGGCGAAAGGTTTACCGTTAACTGTTAGAATACCCAGTGGTTAAAATACAGTAATACGCGTTGTTGCACAGTAGCACACGGTATTGCATAATATTTTTGAATTATTGATTCTTACGTAAGAATACACTACTCAATAATTGTTACAGTAATTACTGTTCAATATTTTATTTTATTGATTCAATAATTGATGTGTTGATATTTTATATTATTGTTGTTTTAATAATTGTCACTGCACAGTATTTCCCATTATCATTCAATAATTCATATTATTTGAATAATATTATTAGATAGCATTATTGGCAATGTCTAGAAAGTTCTGTCAAGGAGAGGATTGGTCACCTAATTACGCGCCAGTAAAGAGAAATCCTTATTGGAAAGCCCCCTCTTTCCTATGAACGGCCTGGTTGTCATTATTGTGATTCTGTAATATTATTTGTGAATAATTAATTATTGATTTATATGATAAGAAAATATTTATTTTATGTGGACATAAATGATAAATAGGAAAATATTTATTTTATGTGGTTATAAATGAAGGAGTTAATGTTGAGGTGTTTTATCAGTATTTTGTCGGATTGGAGGTATTAAAAATCAAATCGGTGTTTTAAAACTCTATTGCGTGAGTTATAATTTTGATCCGGCCGTTGGATCGTTGTGATTTTTGGATATGTTATACATATATAAGTTGAGTATATGTCCACAAATTTTGAACCGTTAAAAATTAACGTATGATTTGTTATGAATTTTATGAGGTGTTCAAAATCATTCGTTTGTGGATTTAGGATATTTTCTGTTTCGAATTAGGAAAAACTTTCTTCTGTAAAGTTGTATAGAATTCGATTTCGTGTGGAATTGACATAAAATTCGTATTTTTCTAATAAAAGGACTATTTATTATGAATTATTGAAGTTTTGGAAATTAAAATATTTTTATTAAAAATATGGGTGGGCCCCACTTTTGGTTGTTGGGAAAGGTGGCTGATTTTAGTGGGCCCCACTTGTGGTGGCTGAAATTTTTTTAAATACATGTGCGTAGAATTTGTTTTTAATATTATTTTATTAATTTAGTTTCCTATGGCGTTCTAGCATTTCCTATAAATAGGGTGCTTAGTTAGAATTGAAAATCACACCAAAATCAGAGAATTTTTCTTCTATAATCTTGAGCATTTTTCTTTAGAGTTTTCTTCAAGAATATCCCTGCTATACAAGTTGGAATACTCTTCTTTTCAAGGTAAGGGATGTTATTTTTGTTCAATATTCGCTTGAAATAATATTTTCTTCCATACTATATAGTATGTAAGTGATATTATTTCGTTTCAGATTTCGAATTCTATACTCGTTTGTTAAAATTTTGGCTTCTATACTCCATGAAATTAGTAGAATATCCTTGATGTTTGCGCTTCATCCAATATCTTTTCATGGAAATATTATTCTGAGCATTCTTGATAAGTTTTAACTTTTTCATGCCAGAGTACTATTCACGGGGTTACTATTCTCGAAGTACTATTCACGGGGTACTATTCACTCGAGTACTATTCACTCGGATTACTATTCATGATAAAAATTAATTCGTTTTCAGTCCAAATTATTTTTGGTACAATATTATTTTTGAATTTTACTCCACAAAGCAGTATGATGTTGACAATTTGGACGTTATTGATTTCTGGATAAATTATATTATAAATCTTTAAAAATTTATCCTTGAACTTGTTTTATTGAATTCTTATATCATTGTCATCATCCTCATGTTTATCTTACGTTGAAAGTCATACGTGGCTTTGTAGTGCATAGATGGACTTGGTATGATTATGACTAGGGATTATTCGGTATAATCATGACCGTAATGTTACAAATGATGTGGTAAAAGGCCTCATTGGCCCGTAGTGCATTGATGGACAGTTGTTGGCATGATCATGACCATTGATGGATACACGAATATCCTTGGCCCGTAGTGCATGGATAATTTGTGGTTGTGATACTAATGAATATCATTGGCCGTAGTGCAAGGATGATGTAGATTATTTATTAAGCTGAGTCTCAGCGATAAAAGTGATGAAAATCCTTTTAAATCATAGAAGATAGTAGATTTTATTCTCTACTTGACTCTTCTAATGGATTTCTTGCTCCGCTGCAGTTAAACTTGATGTTTGTTATATTTTATCAGTTTAACACTGTTGAAGGCTAATGATAAATTATTCTGCATTATCTTAGTCATAATATTTCTTACTGGGCTAGTTGAGCTCACCCTTTTACTTTCATTGTCCTCTTCAGGAAATGAGAACGTAGCTGGGACTAGTCGGAGAACGGAGTGACGGTCCAGATGATAGCATTAGTAGTCCTCACTATTCTATGAAATAGTGTGATAATAATTGTATTGAGGACACCATTTGAGTTGAATATTGTCTAGAAGACAATATTCGTTTTAAAACTCTTAGTTTATGTCTTGTCGTATTTTACACGACAGTTGTATTATTAAGTTGTATTTGAATTTTGTACCATGTATTTGGCGACTCAAGATGGGTGATGAATACCTATTTTGGGGGTGTCATAGTTGGTATCAGAGCTTAGGGATATGATCCCTGGCTAAGAGGTGAGACTAGAACTAGGAGGGGAGAGACGGGGAATTCCTTCGCTAGTATGACCTACCTAAGTTTATTTGGTATTTAATTGGTCGGTCAGAGTATAGGGATAATATGTTGCATGTCAAATAACCCTTGTTTTGTGGCAGTATTTGAAAATGACATCTGCGTATAGGGATATTTGATGTCTTGGGATGCTCCGAGGAGCAAAAGGTTCCCTTTGCCACCTTTATGTTGCTAGGAGAGGCAGATTACTGGTGGAAATCGGTAAAGCGTACTCAACCTGCCACACTGAAGATGTTTTGGGAGAAGTTCCAAGAACTATTCAACGACAAGTACTTTCCCGAAAGTATTCGTCACATGAAAGAGGTAGAGTTCATCAAGTTGGAGCAGAAAAATATGACCATGTCGCAGTACGAAGCTAAGTTTGCCGAGTTGTCCCGGTTTGCGTCTCACTTGGTTGATAATGAGGAGAGAATGACGCGGATGTTTTTAAGAGGTTTGAAACCCGAGATACGTCAATATCTAATTTCTCATAAACTTTGTTTGTATTCAGATGTTATAAATAGGGCTCAGTTATTGGAGCGCGATAACGAGTCAACCCAACCAAGAGAAAGCAGCCGGCAAAATGATAATACCAGTGGTAGTAGTCATTGAAGCGGTGACAATAAACGTGGAGGGAATCAACATGCCAAAAATGGTAACCACTTCGGTGGTAGTCATGGCCAAGACAATAAGAATGAACATTTCAAGAAGAGGAGATTCAACAATGATGGAAAGGCGTCGGACCAACACCGTTGTTAAGGAAGGAGAACGACCACCTATCATATGCTTCAAATGCGGAGGGAGGACACATCGGTCAAAGCGTCATGCGCAGCGATCCAAAACATGTTATAATTATGGAAGAGAAGGTTACCTAGCTAGATTTTGTCGTACAGGGAAGCCAATTCCAGTTGGAACGGTAACACCAAATGCCGTCCCAGACAAGTCAAACCAGTAGTTCAAGGGAGAGCGTTCGTTGTGACCTCCCAGAAAGCAAGGAACCCGAACGAGGTCATCACGGGTAAGCTTATCATAAACTCTAGCAAAGTCTATACCTTATTTGATACCGGTTCTACCCATTCTTTTATTTCTCCAACTTGCGCTCAACATTTAAATTTGACTCTGGAGAAATTAGACTTTGAGTTATCTGTGGAAACTCCATTGGGAGAAACCTTCATTACATCCACTGTGTATAAGTCTTGTTTGGTTCAAATCGGTACTCGCACATTACATATCGATCTTATTTCCTTAAAAATACTTGAATTTGACGTGATTCTAGGGATTGATTGGTTAACTACTCATCATGCAAAAATTGATTGTTTTCGTAAGGTTGTTAGCTTTCATATTCCTAACCAACCTATTATGCGAATTCAAACAACCAAACCATTAAAATCAATCACTGTCATCTCAAGCCATAAAACTATTCGTTTATTAAAAAACGGATGTCAAGCTTTCTTAGCTCATGTCACGGATTTAAACAAAAATACGTCAGATTTAAATGATATTTCTATTGTTAATAAATTTCCTGATGTATTCCCTGAAGAAATTCCTGGTCTACCCCTAGAGCGTGAAGTTGAATTTTGTATCGACCTTGAACCTGGTACAAAACCCCTTTCCAAAGCCCCATATCGAATGGCTCCTATTTAACTTCAGGAGTTAAAGACCTAATTGCAAAAATTGTTAGACATCGGTTTCATTCGTCCTAGTACGTCTCCTTGGGGTGCTCCTGTTCTATTCGTGAAGAAGAAAGATGGGATTATGCGACTTTGTATTGATTATCGAGAGTTGAATCATGTCACCATCAAAAATAGGTATCCATTGCCACGTATTGATGACCTGTTTGACCAACTGCAAGGCGCCAAATTCTTTTCAAAGATAGATCTTCATTCCGGATATCATCAGTTAAAGATTAGAACCGATGACATTCTAAAGACGGCTTTCAGAACTCGGTATGGGCATTATGAATTCCCAGTCATGTCTTTTGGATTGACTAATGCTCCTGCTGCCTTCATGGATATGATGAAACGAGTATTCAAAGAATATTTAAATCACTTTATGGTCGTCTTTATTGATGACATCGTCATATATTCCAAAAGCCATGAAGATCATGAGCAACACTTGAGGCTGATACTCCAAAAGCTTCGTGAAAACAATCTTTATGTCAAGTTGAAGAAATGTGAGTTCTGGCTTGAGGAAGTAGCATTCCTTGCGCATGTAGTATCAAGTCATGGAATATCTATTGACCCGACAAATATTGAAGCTATTCAAAGCTGGGAGCAACCTAAATTAGTGACCGAAGTACGTAGCTTTCTCGGCTTAGCTGGTTATTATCGGAGATTCATAGAAGGGTTTTCTCGAATCGCTACTCCATTAACTCAGCTGACTCAGAAAGATACAAAATTTGGTTAGAGCGTGGAATGTGAAAAGAGTTTTCAAGAACTCAATAGGAGACTTATTTCAGCACCTGTTCTGATAATACCATATGGCTCGGAGGGATTTGTCATCTACAGTGATGCTTCGGGTAAAAGGTTAGGATGTGTTCTCATGCAATATGGGAAAGTCATAGCCTATGTATCTCGGCAACTCAAAGAATATGAGAGGAATTATCCTACTCATGATCTAGAATTGGCAGCTGTTGTCTTCGTACTTAAAATTTGGAGGCATTACTTGTATGGGGAGAAAGTGGAGATCTTTACGGATCATAAAAGCCTCAAATATTTCTTAACCGAAAAGGAACTTAACATGCGGCAACGACGTTGGGTTGAACTGTTGAAAGATTATGATCATACCATCCAATACCATCCTGAAAAAGTGAACGTGGTAGCTGACGCATTGAGTAGAAGATCATATGCGGGTATGAGTGCGATATTGTCAAGGCAAAGGTCCATTTTATATGACTTGCAAAGGATGGAGATAGAGTTAAAGACTCCAGGGACCAACGTGATGATGGTGAATATATGAGTAGAACCGACTTTAATCGATAAAGTTAAAGCTGCTCAAACTACAGACCTAGAGCTGATGCGTATGAGGAAGAAAGTGCAAGAAGGGGCTATGCCGGAAGCAAGAATCGATGAAGAAGGAATACTTCGAGTCAACTCCAGACTTTGTGTTCCTAACGACCCTGATTTAAAGTATAAAATCATGATGGAGGCACACAACACACTGTTTTCAATCCATCCTGGGAGTACCAAAATGTATCATGATCTTCAACAAACGTTTTGGTGGAGCAATATGAAGAGAGAGATCACAAAGTTTATCTCAAGGTGTCTAACTTGTCAACGAGTCAAGGCGGAGCATCAAGTATCAAAAGGTCCATTGCAACCACTTGAAATTCCAGAATAGAAGTGGGAGCACATTACCATGGATTTTGTTACCGGTCTTCCCAAGGTTTCTCAAGGCATATATGCGATTTGGGTCATTGTTGATAGATTGACCAAGTCGGCTCATTTCTTACCTATACGAGAAACTTATACACTTGAACGTCTTGCTCGTATGTACATAAACGAGATTATAAGATTGCATGGTATGCCAGTATCCATAGTTTCTGATCGAGACCCAAGATTCACTTCAAGATTTTGGGTTAGTTTGCAAAAAGCTATGGGCACGAATTTACGATTTAGTTCGGCTTATTATCCTCAAACGGACGGGCACTCAGAGAGGAATATTAAAACTCTTGAAGATCTATTAAGACTTTGTGTCCTTGACTTCAAGGGAAGTTGGGACAAGTTCTTACCATTGGTGGAGTTTTCCTACAACAACAGTTATCAAGCAAGTATTGGCATGGCTCCATTCTAGGCGTTGTATGGAAGAAAGTGTCGTTCTCCAGTATGCTGGGATGAAGTGGGTGAAGTAACGTTGTTGGGACCGGAGTTGGTATATATGACTATGAAAAAGATTTAAACGATCCGACAACGTATAAAAACCTCACAAGATCGACAAAAGAGTTATGCTGATCTTCATCGAAAGGATGTGGAATTCAATATTGGAGAACATGTGTTGTTACGTGTTGCTCCATGGAAAGGAGTTACAAGATTTGGAAAGAGAGGAAAGCTCAATCCTCGATTCATTGGCCCATTTTTAATCCTCGAACGAGTAGGAACTGTGGCCTATAGACTCGCCTTACCGCCACGTGTGTCTCGTGTTCATAACGTTTATCACATATCTATGTTACGTAAATGTGTGAAAGACCCGAACCACATTATTGAGTTAGAACCGGACGAAATAGCGGAAGATTTAACGTATGAAGAGGTTCCTGTTAAAATCTTGGATAAGAAAGAACATATTTTACGCTCTAAGGTTATACCTCAAGTCAAAGTTTTATGGAGAAACCACGATGTTGAGGAAATAACCTGGGAGTTAGAATCTGAAATGAAATCAAGGTATCCTCACCTATTCGTCATACCAGGTATGTACCCTAATTTTGAGGACGAAATTTCATAAGAAGGAGAGGTTGTAAGACCCCAACTTTTATGAATAAAGATGAATTTTCTATATATATTATTTTTGAATATTAAGGAGTAAATTTGATATAATGTTATAGTTGTGGGTAATATTTATAAATTTTGCAAAGTACGCAAGTTGTTATATAATATTCGAGTGATCGGGGAATATTCGTTCTAACAGGGAATATTCGTACGATGACACAATCATTGGTAGACCCCACAACAGAATTATTTTCGAATTGAGAAAATGACAAAAATATCTTTTTATAAAATAATGGCGAAAGTTTTACCGTTAACTATTATAATACTCGGTGGTTAAAATACAGTAATACGCGTTGTTGCAAAGTAGCACACGATATTGCACAATATTTTTGAAGTATTGATTCTTACGTGAGAAGGCACTACTCAATAATTGTTACAGTAATTACTGCTCAATATTTTATTTTATTGATTTAATAATTGTTGCGTTGATATTTTATAATATTGTTGTTTCAATAATTGTCATTGCACAGTATTTCCCATTATCAGATCAATAATTCATATTATTTGAATAATATTATTAGATAGCATTATTGGCAATGTCTAGAAATTTTTGTCAAAGAGAGGTTTGGTCACCTAATTGCGCGCCAGTAAGGAGAAATCCTTATTGGAAAGCCCCCTCTTTCCTGGGAATGGCCTGGTTGTCATTATTGTGATTCTGTAATATTATTTGTGAATAATTATTTATTGATTTATATGATAAGAAAATATTTATTTTATGTGGATATAAATGATAGATAGGAAAATATTTATTTTATGTGGTTATAAATGAAGGAGTTAATGTTGAGGTGTTTTATCAGTATTTTGTCGGATTTGAGGTATTAAAAATCAAATCGGTGTTCTTAAAGCTCTATTGTGTGAGTTATAATTTTGATCCGGCCGTTGGATCGTTGTGATTTTTGGATATGTTATACATATATAAGTTGAGTATATGTCCACAAATTTTGAACCGTTAAAAATTAACGTATGATTTGTTATGAATTTTATGAGGTGGTGAAAATCATTCGTTTGTGGATTTCAGATATTTTCTGTTTCGAATTTGGAAAAACTTTCTTCTGCAAAGTTGTAGAGAATTCAATTTCGTGTGGAATGGACATAAAATTCGTATTTTTCTGATAAAAGGCTATTTATTATGAATTATTGATGTTTTGGAAATTAAAATATTTTATTAAAAATATGGGTGGGCCCCACTTTTTGTTGTTGGGAAAGGTGGCTGATTTTAGTGGGCCCCACTTGTGGTGGCTAAAATTTTTTCAAATACATGTGCATAGAATTTTTTTTTAATATTATTTTATTAATTATTCTCCTATGGCGTTCTAGCATTTTCCTATAAATAGGGTGCTTAGTTAGAATTGAAAATCACACCAGAATCAGAGAATTCTTCTTCTATAATCTTGAGCGTATTTCTTTAGAGTTTTAGAAAGCTTTGAGTGTAGAAAACAGTGAAATTTTTCTTCAAGAATATCCCCGCTATACCAGTTGGAATACTATTTTTTTCAAGGTAAGAGATGTTATTTTTGTTCAATATTCGCTTGAAATAATATTTTCTTCCATACTCTGTAGTATGTAAGTAATATTATTTCGTTTCAGATTTCGAATTCTATATTTGTTTATTAAAATTTTGGCTTCTATACTCCATGAAATTAGTAGAATATCCTTGATGTTTGCGCTTCATCCAGTATCTTTTCATGGAAATATTATTCTGAGCATTCTTGATAAGTTTTAACTTTTTCATACCGGAGTACTATTCACGGGGTTACTATTCTCGAAGTACTATTCACTCGAGTACTATTCACCCGGGGTACTATTTATGTTAAAAATTGATTCGTTTTCAGTCCAAATTATTTTTGGTACAATATTATTCTTGAATTTTACTCCACAAAGCAGTATCATATTGACAATTTGGACGTTATTGATTTCTAGATAAATTTAATTATAAATCTTTAAAAATTTATCCTTGAACTTGTTTTATTGAATTCTTATATCATTGTCATCATCCTCATGTTTATATTCTGTTGAAAGTCATCTGTGGCCTATAGTGCATAGATGGACTTGGTATGATTATAAATAGGAATTATTCGTTATAATCATGACCGTAATGTTAAAAATGATGTGGTAAAAGTCCTCATTGGCCCGTAGTGTATTGATGGACAGTTGTTGGCATGATCATGACCATTGATGAATACACGAATATCCTTGGCCCGTAGTACATGGATAATTTGTGGTCGTGATACTAATGAATATCCTTGGCCGTAGTGCAGGAATGATGTGGATTATTTATTAAGCTGAGTCTCAGCGATAAAAGTGATGAAAAACCTTTTAAATCATAGAAGATAGTAGATTTTATTCTCTACTTGACTTTTCTAATGGATTGCTTGTTCCGTTGTAGTTAAACTTGATGTTTGTTATATTTTGTCAATTTAACACAGTTGAAGGCTAACGATAAATTATTCTGCATTATCTTAGTCATAATATTTCATACTGGGCTAGTTGAGCTCACCCTTTTACTTTCATTGTCCTCTTTAGGAAATGAGAACGTAGTCGGGACTAGTCGGGGAACGGAGTGATGGTCCAGATGATAGCATTAGTTGTCCTCACTATTCTATGAAATAGTGTGATAATAATTATATTGAGGACACCATTTGAGTTAAATACTGTCTAGAAGACAATATTCATTTTAAAACTCTCAGTTTATGTCTTGTCGTATTTTACACGATAGTTGTATTATTAAGT
Organism: Panax ginseng; assembly: GCA_020205605.1. Lineage (NCBI taxonomy): Eukaryota > Viridiplantae > Streptophyta > Magnoliopsida > Apiales > Araliaceae > Panax > Panax ginseng. The sequence goes on along the minus strand of CM035148.1, from coordinate 110,276,419 downwards.
TGTATTTAAATTTTGTACCATGTATTTGGCGACTCAAGATGGGTGATGTATACCTATTTTGGGGGCGTCACATAGCATTATTGGCAATGTCTAAGGAAGTTCTGTCTAGGAAAGGGGTTTGGACACCTAATTGCGCGCCAATAAGGAGAAATCCTAATCGGAAAGCCCCCTCTTTCCTGGGAACGACCTAGTTGTCATAATTGTGATTCTGTAATATTATTTATGAAAAATTAATTATTGATTAATATGATAAGGAAATATTTATTTATGTGGATATAAATGATGGATATATTTATTGTGGTTATAAATGAAGGAATTAATGCTGAGGTGTTTTATCAGTATTTTTGTCGGAATAGAGGTGTTGAAAATCGTCCGTATGTGGATTTCAGTAATTTTTCGTTTTGAATTTGAAAAAACTTAAATCTACAAAGTTGTAGAGAATTTAATTTCCTATGGAGTGGACATGAAATTCGTATTTTTCTGATAAAATGGCTATTTATTATGAATTATTGAAGTTTCAGAAATAAATATTTTTTTATTAAAAATATGGTGGGCCCCACTTTTGGTTTGTAATAAATGTGTTGAAAATTTATTTCAAAAGTGGTTGGCGTGAATAGTAGCAGGTAAATCCATCAGGTAGAATGTTAGTCTGCTATGGTGTTCTAAGCATTTTCCTATAAATAGGGTGCTTAGTTAGAATTAAAAATCACACCAGAATCATAAGCTTTCTCTCTATATATTATCGAGCGTATTTTATGAGTATTTAGATACTTTGTGAGTTGTTACTCAGTTCAAGTTTCCTTCAGCCTTATACCTGATATTTCAGTCGAAAGTACCGTTCTTTTGAGGTAAGGGATGTTATTTTCTTCATAATGATGTTATTCTTTCAATATCATTATACCGAAATATGGGTATGGATTTTATTGTGGAATTTCTACATTTTGAATGTCAGAGTTACTATTCACGTATACGGCACTATTCATGTATACGATACTATTCACGAATACGACACTATTCAATGAAAAATAAATTTTTTCTTTCTTTGTCCAAGTTGTCTATTATGGTTATTATCTTTGATTGTATCCATGTTTTGATCTTTATTCTTGAATTTTGCTCCACAATTGATTATTATAAGGTATTTTGAACTTGAATAAAGTAAAGTACGAATCCCTAGTCTTTGATCTTTTATCTCACTGGATTCGTTTTCTTTAAGATATTTTTCATCATCCTCAGTCCTAAATGATGATATTACTGAATATCTTTGGCCTGTAGTATAACGATGAATGATTAACTGATGAATATCTTTGGCCCGTAGTGCAAAGATGAACAGGTGTTGAGATGAACATGACCAACTGGTGATACAAATGACTATCTTTGGCCTGTAGTGCAAACATGAATATTTGATTCAAGATGTATATTGATTGATGTTACAGGGATAAAATATTAATGATGGACTTTTAAATCTTAGAAGATATAGTTGAATTCATTCTTTACTTGACTCTTCTAATGGATTGTTGTTTCTGCTGCAACTGTTGATCTAAAACTTGTTGTCTATTATATTCTATCATATTTTTCCCTTTTAAAGACTAATGATAATTTGTTGTATATTATCTTAGTCATAATATTCTTTACTAGGCTAGTTGAGCTCACCCTTTTCCTTTTTATTCCATTTTTCTTCTCAGGAGGTGAGAACATAGCAGGAACTAGCCGAGATATGGAGTGATGGTTCAGGATAGTTGTTTTAGTAGTCCTCACTATTTTATAAAATAGTGTATCAATAATTGTAATGAGAACTCCTTTTGAGTTTGTATATTGTCTATTAGACAATATTTGTATTCAAACTCACAGTATATGTGTTGTCGTATTTTGCACGATAATTGTATTAATGAAGTTATATTTGTTTCTATACCATGTATTTGGTGACTCAGAATAGGTGATGTATACCTATTTTGTGGGCGTCACACTAAGGGTTTGCACAAGTTACTAAAATGCCCTTTAAAAAGTATGTAAAAAGTCTAAATTGCCCTTTGTTACATTATTGAAAGTAGCTTGCAATTATTGCCATATTTGGAGTTGGTGAACCTCTAGATATCCCACATGTGACTTATCTCACAACAATCAGCCATCCAATTCCAGCATATTCATTAAATTATAGTAATATAAGTTTAAAAGTAAGAAAAATCTCTTACTTTCTTTAGCATCCTATCAAACCTTTTCTCTCTCTACAAAATACAAAATCTAGAGTGAGAGAGAGTGAAATAATGAGTCATGATCAGTTCATAGAAAGACAAGTAGAAAATAAGGATCAGATTCAAGATCAAGCATTAGAAAGGTATAAAACCCTAAACTTTCTAGATCTTCAAGATTGTAGTTAATGTTGTTGTTTGTTGGTTAGATATGTGTTAAATGGTGTCACATAGTGATCTGGGTTGTTGGATCATGGATCCATAACATCTAGATGCACGAAATTAAAGATTTCAAAAATCTGGAAAAATAGAAAATTTCGGCCTGACAACGGAAAGTCAGGGCCTCTGGATCTCTGTGTATTAGATGTTCTGTGTGTTAGATGTTATAGCTTTGTTCTTTGCTATGAGGAGAGTAGATTGGAAGTTGAATCATCTCCATACCAAGTCTAGATCTCCAGATATAAGCGGTCAAAATACGTTGACCGATCACGAAACTGTTTTCTGGGCAGCCTAGAAATTCCCAGGTAACTTTGACAAGACATTTATGACCTTTGATCTTGCTACTGTTTATGTTTTAGTCCATGTTAGTGCTTTAATCTTATAGTCTGACATGAGGACTACATGATCATGCCTTTAGATCACTTAGATCCATAACAGGATCAAAGATATTGTGAGTCAAACAAGCGTTGACCGACTGCCTTATGAATTTCTGGAAAACCCAGAATTCGGTCAAAGACAATTTTTGTGGCACACTTTGACCGACCTATATTTCTTATATGAGATGTTGTTTTTTGTACCTCAATATATGGACTACATGACCGGGTAATTAGATCGCACAGAACAAGCCCATAATTCAAGATTCAAAGACTAGAAAATGGCACCCTAGGCTGTTCTTCATTTCTGGGTAACCCAGAAATGAAAAACAGGTCTGACAAGCTTTTTGATAGAGTATATCTTATTGTTGTGATATGTTTTGGCAATAATTCTTGTTTGTCGTTGGTGCTACATAAGTACTACAACTCTAACACTTTTACAAGCTCGAAAATCAATAGGAACCTAAATCTAATTACGGTCAAACCTGCCACCTTGTTAACTGCTATGAATTTATGTATTTGGGCTCAAGAACACAATCAGCGGCGGTTTTGTCGCCTAATGCACCTTTACCGACACTTAAATTCAGAAATTAATTATTTTATTTATTAAATAGGGAAAAATGGTTTTTAATTATTAAAAATAAAAAATAAATTTCTAAAATATATTTTAAAGCACGAAAATTAGTTTTTAATAATTTTGAATATATTTCATAAATATTTAATATTTTTAGAATATTATTGGTATTTAATTTATTTAATTATTTTATTAAATAAATTATTTAAAAATGATATTAATACATGAAAAATTATGAAAATTATATTGTGGTATAAGAAAATATTTTAAGTTATTTTTAATGACTTTTAATATTTTGTGATGAATTTCATTAATTAATTAATATTAATGATAACTAATTTATTTAATAAATATATTAAATAAATTATGAAAAAAATAATTAATGATTTATAAATCATATAAAAATGATTTAAGTGTTATAAAAATATTTTAAGTTATAAAATATAACTTTTGATATTTTTGTCATGAAAATATTAATATTTTAATATTAATAGCAATTATCGAATAATGGATTTAAAAGTTTAAAAATCATATAAATATGATTTTAAGGTATTAAAAATACGTTGATATATTATAATATTATGTTAGGATTTTCATTAATATTTAGTATTAAATAAATATTAATGATAAAGAAATTATGTGGTATTTAATTCATATAAATACGTTATTAATGATTGAAAATTCATGATAAATAATAATAATTATTTAAAAATTATTATGAGACTTGGAAAATTATTTTGACTGAAAATAAAATTATCTGAGATTGTTGTTAAGTGTTTAGGCAGATTTTAATTGAACTTAAACTCGAGAATTGTCTGACTAGGATGTCGGGATGTATGAATTGTATCGGATTCAGTTCAAACTGAAATAGTTTGACTTGATGCTAGGTCTTATGTGCTGTATAAACTGATAGAGTTATGTGTTATGTGTTTAGGTTATTTTGTGTTTATAATATTATACCGTGATGATATTATTCTAATTTGTATATCGATATTATTAATATTAGGTCTTCAGACAAAGCTTATTAAAATTGTGTAACAATAATCGACGGAACATGCAAGTTTTTCTTAACTCGACCTCGAGTTGTATTATTCAAATATACTTGTGGTTAATCATTGTTGATTGTCATGTCTAAGAATTATTAAATCGCACTATGTGCATACTGCATGTATTCATCAGGTATGAAAGGCTGATAACCTTCATTACCATTCGGTCCGATATATATATATATATATATATATATATATATATATATATATATATATATATATATATATATATATATATATATATGTTCATGTTCAATGTTTGTTCAACTATGTAGAATTTGTTCATGCTTGTGACGCCCCCAAAATAGGTATACATCACCCATTCTGAGTCGCCAAATACATGGTACATAAATCAAATACTAACTTCTTTTATACAATACGACAACATCGTAGCTTAGAGTTTTTACATGAATATTGTCTCATAGACAGTATTCAAACTCAAATGAAGTCTTCATTTCATTTATCATCACACTGTTTCATAAAATAGTGAGGACTACTATAGCCACCATCTCGGACCGTCACTCTGTTCCCCAACTAGTCTCAACTATATTCTCATTTCCTGAAGAGAACAATGAAAATAAAGGGTGAGCTCAACTAGCCCAATAAAAAATATTATGACTAAGATAATGCAGAATAAATTATCGTTAACCTTCAATAGTGCATGTTTAACTGATAAAATACAATAAACATCAAGTTTAACTGCAGCGGAACAAGCAATCCATTAGAAGAGTCAAGTAGAGCATGATATCTACTATCTTCTATGATTTAAAAAGGTTTTTCATCAACATTATCGCTGAGACTCAACTTAATAAATAAACCACATCATCGAATCATCCCTGCACCACGGCTAAGGATATTCATGTAATCATTAATGGTCATGATTATACCGAATAATCCCTGGTTATAATCATACCAACAACTGTCCATCAATGCACTACAGGCCAATGAGGACTTTTACCACATCATTTGTAACATTACGGGTCATGATTATATCGAATGATCCCTGGTTATAATCATACCAATCGATAGTACATCTATGCACGTAAGCCACATATGACTTTTATCACAATATAAGCATGAGGATGACGACAATGATATACGAATTTAATTAAAAGCAAGCAAAGGATAAATATTTAAAGATTTATAATTTAATTTACCCAGAATTCAATATTGTCCAAATTGTCAACATGATACTGCTTTGTGGAGTAAATTTCAAGAATAATATTATATCAAAAATGATTTGGACCGAAAAAAATCAATTTTTGTCATGAATAGTACTTTAGGTGAATAGTACCCGGGTGAATAGTACCCCATGAATAGTACTTCGGGAATAGTTCCCCGTGAATAGTACTTCAGGAATAGTACCCGTGAATAGTATAGTATAAATGAGCAGTATTCGTGGATAATAATCCAGCATGAAAAGCTTAAAAATTAACAAGAATATATAGAAAATATCATTGTGAAATGATACTAGATGAAGCGCAAATTCCAAGGATATTCTACTAATTTCATGGAGTATAGAAGCAATACTTTAACAAATTGAGGGTATAATCAGGAATACGAGACGAAATAATATTACTCACATACTACAGAGTATGGAAGAAAATATTATTCCTTATGAATACTGAAAAAAATAATATCCCTTACCTTAGAAGAAGACTAGATACTGGAATAGTGAAGTAGCAGACTTCTCTTCTTCTTTCTCTCTATAGCTTCTCTCTCTATAATCGCTCTTGTGAGTATTAGTGAATTGGTGAGAATGAAAGAAGAATGAGCTTCTATTTAGGAAAATATAGTTTCGATAATATTATAGTATAATACCTTCATCTTTTCCTTTAATTTTAATTTAGTCATGCAAGTATTATCAATCTTGCACCACCTCCCCTAATAGTACATCTTGTGAATCAATAGTACAATCATATGAATCAATAGTACAATCATGTGAAAAAGATAATTACAGTATAGTACCTTCATCTATACCTCTATTTTTAATTTAGTCATGCAAGTATTTTCAATCTTGCACCACCTCCCCTAATAGTACATGCGTGTGAATCAATAGTACACACATGTGAACAAATAGTTATAAGCATGCGAATTAATACCAATTAATTGCTCATTTGTCCGATTAATTACCCGATTGGTCAATATAACCTCCAGACATCCATTATAATCGAAATAGATGTCAATTTCTACTAACACTAATAATCCCAACATAATGAAAATATCAATTTCCTCTTTAATCAACACGAACTTATTCATCATTAATATTATAACTCACAATGTTTAACAACCAGATCATTCCTGTCGACGTCGGGGATTTTTAGATGTCCCTTTTAGTTACTTATTCTTTGGTGTTCTCATGTTAGGTGAGATTTATTTGAAAAAACAAGTGAAAAAGGTCTGACATGTATAATGTTGATGATGGAGTGTTAAGAGTCGCCAATTGGTTTTTTAAATGGTTGTACCAACACAACCGAGAAAAGGTTTGCACATTGACCCAAATGATGTGACATCGCTATGCCAGGGTGAAACCGAGATTCATTAGGGTCCGGGGACTTGGTTATGCAGAGGGAAAGTGTTAGGCACCCCCCGACATCTGTGTTACCACGGTGACCACCTCTTTTCAAGGAACTATTATCTGAATGTGTATGTGTGTGGGTCAATGTGTTGTTATTTGGAAGTTGTGCGAGGCCTCGTTCGAACCTATATACACAGGGTTTGAATTTACGTAAAAATTCAGTTTTTAGCAAGATATGGCAATGATGTTTTATAAAAGAGGTTTTTTAAAACCCTTGTGCTCAATAGTAATTGAGACCTTTTACACTTCCGTTTTATTAAGTGTTCGGCTTGATTGCTTTTATTTTCGAGATGCGAAGCATCTATAAGAAAATAATATACAAAAATAATGACGACTTCCTCGTGGGTATGAAAACCATCTGAGGAAATTCAGACACCGCAGATAAATTTACAAGCTGCTTACAGCTGAAAATGTCTATCACGGGAACCGAATCTAGATTCAATAGACTGAATCTGTGATCACATGATTCCTAGGCTCACATGATGCTGTAATTTGTATAAAAATAGTAAGCAGGTATATATATATACAAACATGATTAGCCACCATGAAGCACCTCCATGGGGGATCAGAAAATGTAAATAAAGTTGTAAAAGCCATCAACCGCCACGGAGGAAACTCCAGGCGGGACGAAGCGTAAATAAAGCTGTTAAAACAATCAACTGCCATGAAGTAAACTCCAGGCAGGACAAAACGTAAAGAAAGCTGTAAAAGCGATCAACCACCACGAAGTAAACTCCATTTGGGATGAAAAAATATATATATATATATATATATGTAAAATCCAGGCTCATCGAATAGAGTTCGACAATAATTCACACACACACACACATATATATATATATATATATATATATATATATAAAAGCAAGTAAATGCCCCAAACCGAAGTCTAGGCTCATCGAACAAAGTCCGACACACGGTTCATATATATATAAGTATATATATATTTACAAAAGCAAATAAACTCTCCAGACCAAAGTCTAGGCTTAATCGAGGTATAACTCGATAATGTTAGTCCATATATATAAATAAATATATATATATATGTATAGACAAACTTAAATAAAACCACAAACCGAATTCTGGGCAAACACACGCAACACGACTCTCAACGTGAAGAAGGGTGTGTGCAAAGATGAAGAGAAAGGCTTTAAAGTGTGTGAGAAGGCTTACAGTGGACTACCAAAGAAGACATCTATATCTTTAAAGTGATGAACACTCAGCTTCTGCTGGTACAAAAGTAGCTATATGTGAGCTCACAAGTGTTTAAAATGAGAAAGCACTCAATGTATAGAGAGTACGGAGCAAATTTGACAGGGTTTCCATGCCTTTTTTCTCTTATAAATGGCCACCCCAAGCCCTCTATTTATAGAGGGGGAGCCCAGTACCTGCATTTCGACCAGCAGATGTACTGCATGGCTACCCAGGCTTCACGGGTCGCGGCAATTATCTCGTCATGAGACGCGTGCGTAAACCTTTGTAATGTCCACTCGAACTTTTAGAATTGTAATCCGGGCATCCGATTGAGGTATGTAGGACCTATTTTGGACCACCATTATCGAAAGTTACACAATGGCATAGGATTAGAGGTTGTAAGAAGTCAGGAAGATGGGACGGTGCCCTCTGGTCTTCAAGCTTCAAATTCTATCCGTTACCCTGCATAATAGTCACTCGGGATTGGTTTTCCTTGATTCTTGTGGGACATTGTTATGTAGAAATGTATGTATTAAATGTTGAGATGACGTGATGTGGCGTCAAGGTGGCGAGATGATGACTTTTCCCCCTCACCGGGGTTATCGCCGGCTTGGGCTGATAAAGAAGACGTTGCTCAGAGTTATCACTGAGATTGGACTGCTGCAAGTGTTGAAGGTCCTCAGGGTCATCTCTAAGGTATGCATGTCTTTCTGGTGTTATCTTCAGGTTTGGTACTGAGTGCCTCGGTGTGAGCGCCGAGGTTGAAGCTGATTGCATGTATTTGAAACAAGCATTTTCGGGGTTATCGCCGGAACTACATTCCTTGGGATTATCTCTAAGGTTGGTAGATGTTACTCCTAATGTTGGGACTGAGACTGGATACCTCGGGGTTATCTCTGAGATTAATCGGTCTTCTCCGGTGGAATTTCCGGTTTTGGAACTTCATGCCTCGGGGTTATCTCCGAGGTTGGAACTGTTACTCCTAGTGTGTGTTCCGAGATTGAGACTGAACTTCCGGTAGTATCCGGACTAGATGTGAGCTGTCTTCCATGGTTATCTCAGAAAGACGAATCTGTACTCCTACAAAGTTAGTGATATGTGTACAGAAAATTTTGAGTGTCTACAGATGCCCCTCTTTATCATATTCATGCAATGCAATGCATTGGTAGGATAAAGAATCCTAGACACTTGAAATGCAACATGTATGATGCATGTGTGCGGGGTTGTTTCCCAATATGCTGGGGATGATTGCCGGCTCCATGTAGCTTCTACTGAGTATTGGCAACGATGACCAGATTGGATGTGTGATCCAAATCTTTTATGATGTTAATATTGGGGTTGTCACCAAAGTCTTTGATCCTTGATACAGACTTGATTCCGAAGAGGTGTCTTTTATGTGTAAGAGATCTGTGGGGATAACGCTTTGCCTGTTTAAGGATGTGGATAACATATTCCATCATCGATCCTCCTTGATGACGTTGACCTTTCCTAGTTTTGTATTGCCATGATATGTCAAGATTCTGTTGGATTTACTGCCAACAACATATGCTGTCAGGGTTGCCTGACCTTCGTTGACGTGTACTTCACCGCGTGTGAATCAACGGATGAAAACCTTGTGGGGTAGACTGTCAAGGCTGTTTGACCTTCGCTGATTTGTGAATCAACGGTTGATATGTGTTGTAACCCCCTCCGGGGATCCGATGGGGAATATGAATACTGAGGTATGAAACCATCGAATAGCTTTCGATGCCTCGATGGGTTTACTTGCCATCGGCTGAAATAACGTCAAGGCTGCTTGACCTTCATTGATATGTACATCAATGGATGACAATGCGTGGTGATCCCCGCCGGGGAACTTCTTGAGAATGTGTGATTCCCCCGCCGGGGAATGCATTGTAACCCCCGCCGGGGTACTGTTTGGATCATCGCTGATGTGTGTATCAGCGGAACATGCGTTGTAACCCCTGCCGGGGATTTGATTCTCGAGCTTGCATTGTGACCCCCGCCGTGGAATCTCTTTTTGAGTTTGCGTTGTGACCCCCGCCGGGGATTTGATTCTCGAGCTTACGTTGTGACCCCCGTCAAGGAGTGTTTGAAAATTAGGGTGACGACCCTGAATTGGCGGCATTGGACCTGCACAAGGTATTACCGAGCGTGACTTGTAGCATTTGAGATAATCGGCATAGTGTGCTATGTGCTTGGGCGAATACCAATGAGGGATGAGAAGATCAAGATTTGTAAGCTATTCTGCTCAATCGCGTAGCGTTTTTATTCCTGATTTGACCTTCTCAATCTGAGGGAACTCCTTTGTAACTCGAACTGGACCGAGTCGGAGGGGTTGGTATTGTGCCGCAAGTATACCTGCTTCAGCCGTAGATGGACCTGCGGCCAACCATGGATATTAAAGTCCTGCATGTTGCTTTCATAAGTCATTTTCAAGTTACGCCGCGAAGGAAATCCGAGAGCTCTTCTTGAGATCTCTTTGAGTTAGGCGACTTTCTCGCAAATTACATCACAAAGACAAGTGTTCTACACTATCTTGGTAACGTATGCATGTACGTTTTTCCAGTTTTTTTCTGTTGGAAAATGATTTATCACATTAAATGAATTTAAACACATAGTAGTGATTATGTATGCTCAAATGACTTGATAAAAAATATTCAACATAGGAAATGTTAGTATTAAACCATGCTAAACATAATGATGTGAAAAAATTTGACTTTTGAGACAGTCAAATTGGTACCTTTTCTGCTATTTCTTATCTTATTTGGGGACACATGAGCAAAAGGTAAAAAGGCAAAGTACTCCTGGTATTGAGGTTAACCTTATGTATTGATGACTTGCATATATTTTGTATATGACTTTGGGTAGGTGTGCTACTGAATGGCCACCTAGTCATGCCTATGTGCATGTGGATAGTCTTATTTACAAAGGGGACTATGGCAAAAATTTTCCAAAATGTAGGCATTTTGTGACGCCCCCAAAATAGGTCCACACGACCCATTCTGAGTCGCCAGATATTGCACTATAAAATTAAATATAAACTTCATTTATACAACTATTGAATTGTCATGCAGAGTACGACAACAGATAAGCTGTGAGTTTTAAAACAAATATATATAACTCCCGTGGTGCCTTGACCACAAGACCTTACAATGGTACCTTACATAAAGGTACAGTCAATAATTATTTTAGAAATTAAAATCTTTGGAAAATACTCAAGGAAACCTTCGTACATGGGAGGCCATGCGTCTAGGTTATGATAGATATCATATGTCCACAGAATTATCCTTGGTTGACCCAAAAGTCCCCAAACAAAAATAAGAAAATTACTATCATCTTCTTTCCAATGGTGAGTCTTCTCTTGACATATAATTATCTCTGTTGTCTCTAAGTGAAAATTATATTTCAAATAAACTCAAGATCTTATAGGTAGTGCTCAGTAGATATACTCGATGAAGTGGATCTTCACAACCATGTCTTATGATAACACGAGGTACGTATGTCATTAGACATCTTGTATGATAGCGACAAAAACACCCTTCCAAAGTTGGGTTCACCTCACCTATTCGGTTCACCAAAATTAAATATCAAATGATGTATACAATCGACACACTTATCTAAAGTTCTCAACAAAATTGTTTCCATACTATTTAGGAGAACCTCAATGACTATAGACACTGATTCTATTCCCATGTTATCCCTTGACCCGTAAGAACACTCTTATTACGAAAGGAATTGTGAAGCAAAAAAGGGTGAAGCTTAACTAGCCCAAAGATAAAGAATATTATGACTAAAGATAATTTACATCATCAATAGCCTTTATCAGTAATAAATCAGAGATTTAGAACATATGGTAAATGATAAAACTTTTCAACCATAGTTGCAGCGGAACGAGCAATCCATTAGAAGAGTCAAATAGACCATCATGTCTATTATCTTCTCCATGTTAAAAGTCCACCAATAATATTTTATCCCTGTAATATCAATCAACAATTCTTAATTGTGATTCTAAATTCCTCTTCGCACCCAGGACGAAGATAATTTTCATCACCTACCTTCACCTGAAACATCAAAAATCATGGTTATACCAAATTATAATTCTTGCTCATAATCATACTAATAAATTCATCTTTGCACTACGGGCAAAGATATACAACTGTATTTTAGAAGAGTCAAGTAGAGCATGATATCTACCATCTTTTACGAATTAAAAGTGTATAATCAATATTTTATCGCTGAAACTCAGCTTAATAAATAATCCACATCATCGAATCATCCCTGCACTATGGCCAAGGATATTCATGTAATCATCAATGGTCATGATTATACCGAATAATCCCTGATTATAATTGTGATGCCCCCAAAATAGGTATACATCACCTATTCTAAGTCGCCAAATACATGGTACAGAATACAAATACAATCTTTAATATACAACAAGAGAGCTGTGAGTTTTAATACAAATACTGTCTTCTAGACAATATCCACTCTCAAAATAAGTCCTCATTACATTTAATGGCACACTATTTAACAGAATAGTGAGGACTACTAATACTATCATCTGGTCCATCACTCCATTCCCCGACTCGTCCCAGCTATATTCTCATTTCCTGAAGAGAACAGTAAAAGAAAGGGTGAGTTCAACTAGCCTAGTAAGAAATATTATGACTAAGATAATGCAGAATAAATTATCATTAGCCTTCAACCGTGTTAAACTGATTAAATATAACAAACATCAAGTTTAACTGCAGAGGAACAAGCAATCCATTAGAAGAGTCAAGTACAGAATAAAATCTACTATCTTCTATGATTTAAAAGGTTTTTCATGACTTTTATCGCTGGGACTCAGCTTAATAAATAATCCACATCATCGAATCACCCCTGCACTACGGCCAAGGATATTCTTTAGTATCACGACCATAAATTATCCATGCACTATGAACCAAGGATATTTGTGTATTCATTAATGGTCATGATCATGCCAACAACTGTTCATTAATGCACTACGGGCCAATGATGACTTTTACCACATCATTTGTAACATTACGGTCATGATTACACCGAATAATCCCTGGTCATAATCGTACCAAGTCTAACTATGCACTACAGGCCACATATGACTTTCAACAAAATATAAACATGAGGATGATGACAATGATATAAGAATTCAATAAAACAAGTTCAAGAATTAATTTATCCAGGAACTAATAACTTCTAAATTGCCAACATGATACTGCTTTGTAGATTAAAATTCAAGAATGCTCAGAAGAATATTTCCACGAAAAGATACTGGATGAAGCACAAATATCAAGGATATTCCACTAATTTCATGGAGTATAGAAGTCAAAACTTTAACCAATTTGAGTATAATAACGAATGGAATAACAAAAGAAATCACCATGCATGCGGTACTTGCATAGGCGAGGTTATTCCAACAGATTAATAAAGTAACGGAACCGAAGTCGTGCAAAATTCGCATGCCAAGCGAGGATGTTCAATGAGAATAATAAAGAGCGGAACCAGTCCCGGCGAACGCGCCTGCATACATGATATTCCAATGAGAATAATAATAAAAGCGGAATATTAGAAGAATGCCACCAAGTATAGGGTAGTCGCGATATCTTTGGTTAGTCCACGATCTGGGGTTCAAGGTCGATACAAAATTCAATTTCACGCTCACGGGGTAGGCCATAAAGTTCTTCAGGGAATCGTCAGGAAATTTATTAACAATAGAAATATCATTCAAAATCGGCGTATTTTGTTTAGATTCGTGGCGTGGGCTAAGAAAGCTTGACATCCGTTTTTCAATAAACGAATAGCTTTATGGCTTGAGATGACCGTGATTGATTTTAATGGTTTGGTCGCTTGAATTCGCATAATAGGTTGATTAGGAATATGAAAGCTAACAACCTTACGAAAACAATCAATTTTTGCATGATGAGTAGTTCACCAATCAATCCCTAGAATCATGTCAAATGCAAGTATTTTCAATGAAATAAGATCGACAGGTAATGTGAGGGAACCGATTTGAACCAAACAAGACTTATAAACAGCGGATGTAATGAAGGTTTTTCCCAACGGAGTTTCCACAGATAATTCAAAGTCTAATTTCTCCGGAGTCAAATTTAATCGTTGAGCATAAGTAGGAGAAATAAAAGAATGGGTAGAACCGGTATCAAATAAAGTATAGACTTCGCTAGAGTTTATGATAAGCTTACCCGTGATGACCTCATTCGGGTTCCTTGCTTTCGGGAGGTCACAACAAAGCGCTCCCCTTGCACTCTGGCTTTGACTTTTTTACGGGACGACTTTGCTACCTCTATCCTAATTTGAACTTATCTTCGGTGAATGACAAAATCGAGGCTAAGTGACCTTCTCTTCCACAATTATAACATGCTTTTGACTGACACATCAGCAGGTTTGGTGATGTGTCCTCCCTCGCATTTGAAGCATATGATAGGTGGTCGTTCTCCTTCCTTAACAACAGGTCTTTGGTGCCGACGTCTTTCCATCATTATTGAATCTCCTCTTCTTGAAATGTCCATTCTTATCGCTTTATTTCGATTACCACCGAAGTGGTTACCATTTACAGTACATTGATTCCTCCACGCTTGTTGTCCTTTGCTTCGATGATCGCTCATTTGGTATTATCATTTTTAGGTCGTTTCTCTTTTGGTTGCGTTGACTCGTTATCGCGCTCCACTAACTAAGCCCTATTTACAACATCTGAATACAAACACAATTTATGAGAAATAAGATGTTGACATATCTCCGGCTTCAAACCTCTTAAAAACATCCGCGTTATTCTCTCTTTATTATCCACCAAGTGGGACACAAACCGGGACAACTCGGCAAACTTTGCTTCGTATTGCGAGACGGTCATATTATTCTGTTCCAACTTTATGAACTCCACCTCCTTCATGTGACGAATACTTTCAGAAAAGTACTTGTCATTGAATAGTTCTTGGAACTTCTCCCAAGACATTTTCAGTGCGGCAGGTTGAGTACGCTTTACCGATTCCCACCAGTAATTTGCCTCTCCTCACAACATAAAGGAGGCAAAGGGAACCTTTTGCTCCTCGGAGCATCCCAAGACATCAAATATCTTGGTGATCTACTTTATCCATGCTTCCGCCTTAATTGGTTTTGGCTCTCCAATAAACTCCGATGGCCAAGTTCCTTGAATCATTTAGCGATGGATCATCCAGAGAGTTTCAGTGTTTCCACCTACATTTTGGGACGGGAGCCGCTCTACTTTCTCATTGCATGAATTGCATAAAGCCTCCGAACATTCCATCATTCATCATTTGGTCGGTGTTGTTGTTTGCATGAGGATTGTCGCCTTCGATGCACATTATCCCGATTATTGATATGTGGTGAATCAACGATGCGCTTTGTGCTCCATTGCTATTCTCAACATTCTCGGATGTCATTTTCAGACATCGCCACAAAACAAAAGGTTAATTGACATGTAACATATTATACCTATATTACGTGACCAATTAAATACCAAAAAAACTTAGGTAGGTCATACTAGCAAAGGAATTCCCGTCTCTCCCTCCTAGTTCTATTCTCACATCTTAGCCAGGATCATATCCCTAAGCTTTGATACCAATTGTGACGCCCCAAAATAGGTATACATCACGTATCTCGAGTGCCAAATACATGGTGCAGAATACAAATACAATCTTTAATATATACAAGAGAGAGTGTGAGTTTTAATACAAATAATCATCTTCAGACAATATTGACTCTCGAGAATAAGTCCTCATTACATTTATTGTCACACTATTTAGCAGAATAGTGAGGACTACTAATACTATCATCTGGTCCATCACTCAGATTTCCCAGGCTCGTCCCATTATATTCTCATTTCTTGAAGAGAACGGTGAAAGAAAGGGTTAGCTCAACTAGCCCAAGAAGAAATATTATGACTAAGATAATGCGAATAAATTATCATTAGCCTTCAACCGTGTTAAACCGATAAAATATAACAAACATCAAGTTTAACTACAAATGAACAAGCAATCCATTAGAAGAGTCAAGTAGAGAATAAAATCTACTATCTTCTATGATTTAAAAGGTTTTCATGACTTTTATCATTTGGGACTCGAACTTAATAAATAATCCACATCATCGAATTACCCCTGCACTACGGCCAAGGATATTCTTTAGTATCACGACCATAAATTATCCATGCACTACGGACCAAGGATATTTGTGTATTCATTAATGGTCATGATCATGCCAACAACTGTTCATTAATGCACTACGGGCCAATGATGACTTTTACCACATCATTTGTAACATTACGGTCATGATTACACCGAATAATCCCTGGTCATAATCGTACCAAGTCTATCTATGCACTATAGGCCACATATGACTTTCAACAAAATATAAACATGAGGATGATGACAATGATATAAGAATTCAATAAAACAAGTTCAAGAATTAATTTATCTAGGAACTAATAACGTCCAAATTGTCAACATGATACTGCTTTGTAGAGTAAAATTCAAGAATGCTCAGAAGAATATTTCCACGAAAAGATACTGGATGAAGCACAAATATCAAGGATATTCCACTAATTTCATGGAGTATAGAAGTCAAAACTTTAACCAACTGAGTATAATAACGAATGGAATAACAAAAGAAATCACCATGCATGCGGTATTACGATGGCGGAGTTATTCAACAGTTAATAAAGTAGCGGAACGAGTTAGGGCAAAATTCGCACGCAAGCGGGATGTTCCAATAGAATAATAAAGAGCGGAACCGGTAAAGCAGAACGCATGAACATGATATTCCAAATGTAATAATAATAAAGGCGGAATATTAGAAGAATGCCACCAAGTATAGGGTAGTCGCGATATCTTTGGTTATTCGATAGAATAATAAAGAATGGAATAAT
This sequence comes from Panax ginseng, assembly GCA_020205605.1. Lineage (NCBI taxonomy): Eukaryota > Viridiplantae > Streptophyta > Magnoliopsida > Apiales > Araliaceae > Panax > Panax ginseng. The sequence continues at coordinate 110,259,328 of CM035148.1, read as the reverse complement.
GTAAGTTCTCTTTATGAATACAAAAGAAATAATATCCCTTACGAGTACAAAAATAATATCCCTTACCGTAAAAGAAACTGAATATAAGAGTAGGGAAGGAGAAGAATACTTTTCTATATCTTCCCTATAATTTCTCTCTATCTCTAGAGTTTCAGTGAATTCGTAAGAAATAATGAAGGAATGAGCTTCTATTTATAGAAAAATGGATTACATAGTAACTAACTCATGAACGGTCGAGATTAATTTACTTTAATCTGACGGTCCATATTTAAAGCAAAATCTTTTAAATAAAATATAATATATTCTATTTATAATCTAATAAAACGAATAACTTTATAAAAGATTTTACTATGCAAACACTGCATGTGCACCTATGCTGAAACACTATGCATAATAAAATATAATATATTCTAATTATTGTCTAATAAAATAGATAACTTTATAAAAGTATTCTGCTTTTATATAAAAAGATTTTACTATTAGCCTAATAAAACGAATAACTTTATAAAAGTATTTTGTTTTATATAAAAAAGCTTTTCTATTTTATTACATTAATGATACCAATAAAACAAAAAATGGTGACTTATCACATAAGCATCAATAATCAATCTTGTGTCTCTTCTTTGTGCAACTACGCGTAGACATGTATTTTTTAACACTTGGGTGTTTCAACGATTAACGGTAAAACTTTCGTAGATTATTTTCATAAAGTATTTTTATCGTTTTCTCGCGATAATAATAATTACATTAATGGGTCCACCAATGATTGTCTTGCGTTATGCGAATATTTCCTGTTAAAACGAATATTCCCCATTAATCAAATATTATATAACAACTTGCGTGATTTTGCAAAATTTATAAATATTACCCACAACTATAACATTATATCAAATTCATTCCATAATATTCAAAAATAATATTTATAGAAAATTCATCTTTATTCACAAAAGTTGGGGTCTTACAATAATCATACCAATAACTGTCCATCAATACACTACGGCCAATGAGGACTTTTACCACATCATCTATAACATTACAGGTCATGATTATACCGAATGATCCCAGGTCATAATCATACCAATAAACAGTTCATCTATGCCCATAAGCCAAAGATACTCATCAATCAATAGTTTATCTTTGCACGTAAGCCAAAGATATACAACTATAAAACCAATAATCAACAGTCCATCTTTGCACGTAAGCCAAAGAAATACAACTGTAAAACCAATAATCAACAGTCCATCTTTGCACGTAAGCCAAAGATGACTTTCATCACAATATAAGCATGAGGATGATGACAATGACATAATAATTCAATAAAACAAGTTCAAGGATAAATTTTAAAGATTTATAATTTAATTTATTCAGAAATCAATAACGTCTAAATTGTCAACATGATACTGCTTTGTAGAGTAAAATTCAAGAATAATATTCATGTACCAAAAATAATTTGGACAGAAAAGAAATATATTTTTCGGGTAAATAGTACCCCGTGAATAGTATTCGGGAATAGTACCTCGTAAATAGTACTCCGACATAAAAAGTACCCCAAACACCCGAGTGAATAATATTCGGGTGAATAGTAACCCGTGAATAGTAACTCATGAATAGTACTCTGACACGAAAAGTGCCGCGAATACCCGAGTGGATAATACTAGAGTGAATAGTTACTGGGTGAATAGTAACCCGTGAATAGTAACTCATATATAAAATACCAAATAAAATGATATTTCATGACGATTACAAAAGAAATGATATCTCATACGAGTATAATAGAATATACGAAACTGCAAATTAATTTTCATCCGCCATGCGGTAATCCACGTAGACAGATCATTTCCACAATTTAATAAAGAATGAATACGAAATGTCATTCACCATGCATGCGGTAATCCACATAGACAGGTTATTCCAACAGAATAATAAAGAATGGAATAACAGAAGAATTCACCGAGATGCGTAATCCGCGATAGGCGAGTTATTCCAACGAGAATAATAAAGAATGGAACCGGTCGTGTGTAACATGAAAGACGAGGATATTCCAATAGAATAATAAAGAATGGAACCAGGTCATGTGTAATCCGCACAGACAGGATATTCCAACAGAATAATAAAGAATGTAATAACAACAGAATTAACCAGGCATGCGATAGACCGCACAGACAGGTTATTCCAACAGAATAATAAAGAATGGAATAATAGAAAAATTTCACCATGTATGAGCTACTTCGCATAGACAAGTTATTCCATATAATAATAAAGAATGGAATAACAACCCTTACGAGTATTGAAAGAAAATAACTCTCTTCATGAATACGAAAGAATAATACCCCTTACTATAATAATAATATCCCTCACCTCAGAAGAAGACTGGATACTGGAATAATGAGGTAGCAGACTTCTCTTCTTCTTTCTCTCTATAATAATTGCTCTATAGCTTTGGTGAATTGTTGAAAAATAATGAAGGAATGAGCTTTTATTTATAGGAAAATATAGTTTCGATAATTGCACGTTTTGAGGCTCAGAATATTACAGTATAATACCTTTCTCTTTTCTTTTATTTTTAATTTAGTCCTGTAAGTATTATCAAACTTGCACCACATCCCCTAATAGTAAATCATGTGAATCAATAGTTCTAGACATGTGAAAATACGAATTACAGTATAGTACCTCCATCTTTACCTCTATTTTTAACTTAATCATCCAAGTATTATCAATCTTGCACCAACTCCCCTAATAGTACAAGAATGTGAATTAATAGTACACACATGTGAACACATAGTTATAAGCATGTGAATTAATAGCAATTAATTGCTCATTTATCTGGTTAATTACCTGATTGGTCAATATAACCTCCAGACATCAATTATTATCGAAATAAATGTCGATTTCCACTAACACTAATAATTCCCACACAATGGAACTATCAATTTCATCTTTAATCAATACGAACTTATTCATCATTAATATTATAACTCACAATATTTAACAACCAGGTCGTTCCCAGGAAAGAGGAGGCTTTTCGATAAGGATTTGTCCTTATTGACGCGCAATTAGGTGACCAAACCTCTCCTTGACAGAACTTCTAGACATTGTCAATATTGCAAATAATAATATGAATAACTTTGCCGTCTCAATTATTGATTTGATAATATAACATATTATGCAGATGATACTGTGACAATAATTAAATCAATAATATGAGAGATATGATGCAGCAATTACTGTAGTAATAATTGAGTATAACTGAGTGACTTCTTACGTAAGCATCAATAATTAATACCGTGTACTACTATGCAACCACGTGTATTACTGTACTTTTACCACTGAGTATTTTATGACAACTTTCTTACTTTAAAAAATTTTCACACATCACCCTTAACTTTAACCTTTTATCAATTTAACCATTTACTAAATAGAATAATTATAAGAAAATTGAATACTTTCATTTCATAAAATTCGGAGTCTTACACATTTAATTAGTCATGCATTTTTAACTCTACTGTGCATGCATGCATGTAGTCATAAAATGCATTTTGAAAAGCTCCAAGTTAGAAAATACCACACCCTTTCTGAGGTGATTTGTGAGGTGACGATGACGCTGATGGATTGACAATTTATCACAGGTATGGAGTTCGGAGGGGCACCAGTGCCTTGCATAGGGAATATTATCCCTACTACCGCCAGATCCTTGCTAGGAGTTCCGACGGAGGCGCTCAAGGGCAGGACCATTCTTACAGGTCCTTTGAGCGTGGATGCTATGAGTGGGCTGTTGAACGAGCCCATTCCAGATGATGTCAGAGTCAGGGATCGCATTCTTTGGCGATTGTTCCTGATGATCGTTAGAGGCTGCTTCATAGCAAATAACTCTTCTACGGTGTCGTTCGCTTTGGTCAGCACCACGCGTCATGTGGACCGTATTGGAGAGTATGATTGGGGTTCCTACACCTTTGCCTATTTCCTCAAGGGCATGCGTATGCGCTCGCATGGTTTGACTGAGGCTTGGTTAGGATTCTACCCATTTCTGCTGGTAAGTATTTCTCTTGTCGTTTCCCATGTATAGGTTAAGAGTGTTTACTGACCGCAGATATTTGCCTTTGTGTTGGCAGTTTTGGGCCTATGAGAGGCTTTCATGTTTATGCCCTGTGAGCATGTTAGGTTTAGACACCTATCCACGAGGACGATGATGGCACCATTCTATACTGGTGGAGGTCCCTGTAGCTGAGGGTTTCACTCATTGCCGCCTACAGCTGGAGTTTTTGATAGCTGATATTATCACATGGATCCCCTATTCTGGGGAGCACTTGGCCATTAGTTTTGAGGATGGGTACCCGACTAGTGTCGAGTATGTGATCTCCACCCGGAGAGTTCCTCTCTTCATAGATGGAGGATGGGAGCTCTATCTAGGAGAGCGTACTATTAGGAGCACCACAGGGGAGATCCGTATGCCGATCTTGCCTCCTGTCAGGCGTCACTGGCCTGTATCGTAGTCACCCATCACTGACATCCCATTGTTGGGGGTTGACGGTTTTGCATTATCAGAAGGCCCTTGCACTCAGGAGATATTCCAGTGTTGGTGGTTCCCTTGCACTATTGGAGCCCAGACCCGCGCCACTCAGTTCATGGGGGATATGGTTCTAGGATCTGTGATGATGACGGATTGGCTAGCCTGTGTTCGAGATCTGACTCATGTGACACAGATTGACAGTTTGACCCAGCGCTTGGATCGGGCACATTTCTTTATCCGATATTTGGGCAAAGATCTGGTAGAGGCAGATTCGTTTGATCCTTCCAGCTCAGGCGCTGGCCCCTCAGATGACCCATTTGGTTTTGTCGACGTAGATCCTCCTTTATATAGGCCTGACATCCCTGTTGATAGAGATCCAGTGACTCGGGAGGAGTTACATCAGGTGGAAAGGATTGATGATGTAGATATTGACACTATTGTCTTCTTCTGATGTATATTCTCGTTATCTCTTTTGATAGGCCTCTATTAGCTATTGGGTGGCTGTGCCCCATTCTCGCTATATCTTTTGATAGGCCTCTGTTAGTAATAGGGTGTATGTGCCCCATTTCCCTGTATTTTTAGTTGTACAGAGATGATGTATATAGATGATGATATACTTAGGAATGTATGTACAGTTTTCCATTCCCTATATCATATTGCCATATATTACCTATAATGCATGTATCATGTTATGCATATGTATGTATTTCCAGAGATATTCAGCATTGACCCCTGAATGGTTTTATGACACGGCTCGCACAGATGTCTTCTTTGACAGTTAGCCGTATTGATCATACCCCACCATTATTGGTGGCATCTGGTATGCGATCTTGGTATGACAATATGTCACCATCAGACAGGGTGACCGTAGATTATTTGTTGCAAAGATACTATGACCACATTGATGTTTGAGTGTCCCCAGAGATTCGTGGATGGCATCTTTGGAGCCTTTGGTATAAGAGGCAGGTTTTCTGATTTGGTACCCAGGAGTTGACTCCCACTCTGGAGGAGTATGCACGGTTAACGATACTGCCACTAGACAGACCTTGCGTGCGTATGGCTCTGGGGGACATGAGTCGACGGTTTATGACCCTCACTGGACTGAGGCGTAGGGTGGTACATGATGAGCTTACATCTGGCCACGTTATATCCTAGCATTTTCTGTTTGACAGATTTGGCTCTGAGGATAGTTATACACGATATTCCAAGGATTTCACCACGCCGGAGGATCATTGGCGTTTAGCCAGGGTGGATGTACTGTTATTGTGCGTACTGTCATGTGTGTATATGCCACGGTATATGGACGAGTTAGACATAGGAGTTATCATGGCAGTGAGAGCTCTCAAGGATGGTCGTACCATCATACCGATGATTATAGTAGAGACTTTGAGGTCAGCTACATACTGCTGCACTTATCCGACATGAGTGTTTATGGGCAGCTCGGTCATGCTGTACGTGTGGTTTATGTCACACTTGAGACCTATTTGAATTTTTAGATGGCATGGATATTGTTTCACCCATGATATAGCCATGTCATACTCCTTTCAGCCTGCGGAGTGTATAAATGCCATGTCTTGGTTAATGTTCTTGGCAAAGATCAGTGATCCGTTTAGCACATTGCCGTGTTCGGGGCTTAGCTCACCTTACAGCTTTATTACTTATGCCTCGGGCATGGATTACCTTCATCTGACTGGTTTAAGGGGCATGACTACATATCACCCGATGGCTGTGATGTCGCAGTTTGATCAGTTTTAGGATTTTCATCCCTTCGAGGGGGTGCTGGGCCAGCGTCTAGCTTCTCGCTATCTTTCAGCAGAGGACCGATCCTGTGCGTATGCTTGTTGGGATCAGCGCGAGATAGTTGCTTTCTCTGTTAGCCATCCGGGATGTTCATCAGAGTATTTTTCGTGGATGGAGACAGAGATTTTATCGGCTGCGGTAGTATCCACAGTACCAGATAGTGATCCAGACCATGAAAGACGTGGATTCTCACATCGAGGAGGAGCAATTTACTGGGTTGCCAGCATCTCCTTTAGATTCTCCTCGTATTAGCACTGTTGTGATCCAACATTCGGCACAGTACCTCGAGCGGATTCTTCATCTGATGACCTTTGAGAGAGATCATGCTAGAGCCTTGATGTTGACAGCACTTGATGGGAGAGACGCATCTCTATTAGAGAGAGACGATGTATTAGCTCGTAGAGACGTCGCTGTTATTGAGCGGGATAAGGCCAGATCAGCTAGAGATGCAGTGATAGTTGAGCGGGATAATGCCATATCTGCCCGGGATGTAGCCGTCATAGATAGTACTGCAGTGAGGTCCCTTACCATTGACATGATTGCAGAGATGAGCACATACATTGATGAGCATATGGTCACCATGAAGATGGCTGCAGATCTGTTGGGTCATGTGGATACTCTCGTGCAGAATACCACATCTTCGCCTCCTTCTTTTGAGAGGGATGCCATTTTGGGTTTGTTAGCTCGCATATACCCTGACTTGTAGATGGGCTTGTATTTTCCTGCACAGACTAACATAGCCATTTTTTCATGTATAGTTTATATATCAAACATCATTATATATAGCAGGGAAATATATTTTTGATCACTTCCCTTTGAGATATGTCTGATGCTTGCTTGATATTTTGCCTGCTTCTTCAGGGCTTGTGATCTTGATGTATTCTGAATTCCTCTTTAACGGCTGGACATTGAGTTGTCTCTGGATAGTTCAGAATGGATCGTTGAACCATATGGATCCCTACCATCTTTGGTGTCTTGGGACTAGTTTCTGTATGGAAATGTGGAGAGGAGTGTGGCTTTCCTCTCTGAGATTGACCGCACCACAGATGGTCGCCAGTACCCCTATTCATGAGGAGCCTAGTTAATTCCATCTCTTATGGATAGGTGTTGCTCTTCAGGGTACAACCGTAGCTTAGATGGTCGCTGAATCTCCTATTTGGGAGGAGTTCAGATAATTCCATCCCTTTGGTTTGAAGCCAATGAAATGTAGTGGATTGAAGGATGATCCCAGTACCAGTTGACAAGGGTTTGTGTTTTGGTAGGGGGTGAGACCACACCATAAATGGATGCCTATATACTCCTATTGAAAAGGAGATCAGGTCTGCGTAGTTCGAACCTGGTGTAAGAGGTTCAACGATGTATGTGGCAGGAATGGTGTACGAATTTTTTTTTTATTTTTTTGTAAGGAGAAGGGGTAGAAATGTTTTTATTGTTTTTATTTTTTTACGACCGGGCCATGTAAAATGGTTGCCTACGTACTCCTATTGAAGAAGAGATCAGGTCGACGTAGTTCGCCCCTCAGGACGAGTTAAAAAGCGTGATCCCATGTGCAGGTCAGACTGCGGGGAAGAGAAAGTTTGATCCTAGGTTGAGGATAAACTGCAGGTGTGAAAAGTTTGATCCCATGTTTTGGGGGTAACAAATTGTAAGCGCAAAAAGTTCAATCCTTAGTGGGATGACCGAAGTTGTAGGAACGTAGTGAAGCCACGCTGCTGGCTTGAAAAGTATGTTTCCCTGAGGGGCAAAGTGTGGAAAAGATTTGTATGCGGTAAAGGGTTAAAGAACCGGAATGACTAGTGATCTGATGATCCAACACCAGGATGTTTTCTTGATGGTAACTTCAGACATAGTACCGTTTCACGGTTTTCGAGTTGATGAGTTGTGGAAATTCATCGCCGACCATTTCTTGCAATCTGAGAGCACCTCCTGTCAATACTTCCTTGACAACAAATGGGCCTTCCCAGTTAGGAGCGAATTTTCCCTTGGACTGATCTTGGTTGTCAATGATCTTCTTTAAAACCAAGTTATGTTGTTTAAACTGCCGTAGCCGGACTTTACTATTGTAGGATCTCGTGATCCTTTGTTGATATAACTGACCATGGAAGATAGCCGCGGTTCGCCTTTCGTCTATTAGAGACAATTGGTGATACATATCTTGTACCCATTGGTCTTCATCCAGCTGAGCGTCTATCAACACTCTGAGGGATTCCATTTCAACTTCTATGGGGAGCACTGCTTCCATCCCATAGGTTAATGCGTAGGGGGTTTCCCCAGTGGAAGTGCACATTGAGGTTCTGTAGGCTAACAGAGTAAGAGGCAATAAGTTAGGCCATCCTTTGTGATTGGCGAACATATTTTGCATGATCTTCTTGATGTTTTTGTTAGCCGCTTCAACAGCACCATTCATCTTTGGACGATAGATGACAGAGTTAAGATGTTTGATGTGGAATTTACTGCACAATTCCTCCATCATCTTGTTGTTGAGGTTCTTAGCATTGTCTGATACAATTACCTCTAGTTGTCCATGTCGACAAATGACATTGTTTCTGATGAAAGCAATGATGACTTCTTTGGTAACCCTAGGGAAGGAAGCTGCTTCTACCCACTTCGTGAAGTAGTCGATCATGGTGAAGATAAATCGATGTCCATTACTGGCTTTAGGCTCAATGGGCCCGATCACGTCCATTCCCCACATTGAGAAGGGCCAAGGCGAACTCATATTGTGGAGTTCCCGTGGAGGGGCGTGGATAGCATTCCCATGAATTTGGCATTGATAACATCTCCTGACGTGGTCATCACAGTCAGCTTTTAGAGAGAGCCAGTAATGTCTTGTCCTGAGGATCTTCTTAACAAGGAGGGGGCCACTCATGTGTGGGCCACAGACTCCACCATGGATCTCATCCATAAGCCTTTGAGCTTGGTCTTTGTCTAAACATCTGAGGAGACCTAGTACTGCATCACTTTTATAAAGTGCATCTCCACTCAGGTAGAATTTCATAGCAAGTCGATGGATCCGCCTTTTCTCATTCGGGCTAGCCTCAGCGGGTGTAGATCCGTCTCGTAGGTATTCCTTGATATGCTGATACCAAGGATGTTGGATGGGAGGTAGCTCATCTGATACTTCTCCAATGTAGTTCCCATAGGTTGGGGCCTTGTGCAGGGAAATGGTGAATCAAGGAGGCCAAAGTTACTAGCGCATCTACGAAGTCATTCCTATTACGAGGAATGTGTAGAAAGGAGATTTCTTTGAACTCCAAAACCATCTGTAAAACTTGCTGATGGTAAGGCAGCAAATGTAGCTCTTTGGTTTGATAGATTGCCATGGATTATCTGACCACTAACTCTAAATCTCCAAAGACAGTTAACCGCCTGATGCCCATTAAACGGGCAAGTTTTAGCCCCATGAGACACCCTTCATACTCAGCTGTGTTGTTGGTGCTGATAAACTGTAATTTGATGGCGAAGGGATACTGTTCCCCCGAAACGGACACTAGAACTGCTCCAGCTCCAGAACTTTCCATATTAACAGCTCCATCAAAATACATCTTCCATGTTTGGCGTGTATCGTACTGATGGTGTTGCTGAACTGTCATTACTCCTTCATCGGGGAAGTAGGTTTCCAAGGGTTTGAAATCCCCTGAAGGTGTGGCGGCCAGTTAATCCGTAATTTCTTGAGCTTTGATGGACTTTTGAGTCACGTATACGATGTCAAATTGTTGTAGGATCAACTGCCATCTGGACAGATGGTAATTTAACATGGGTTTGTTGAACACGTTCTTGAGAGGATCCATGCGGGATATCAGATGGGTTGTGTGACCATGGAGGTAATGTTGTAACCTCATGGAAGCCCATGCTAAAACATAACAAGTCTTCTCAATCAGAGTGTACTTATGGTCACTACTGCTGAATCTTTTGCTGAGGTAATAGATATCTCGTTCTTGGCCTCTATCGTCTTTCTGTCCCAGCATGTAGCCCATGGCATTGTCACTTATGGACATGTACATGAACAGGGGAACATCATCCCTGGGAGGTACCAAAATAGGAGCTTTGACTAGCTATTCTTTGATTGTAAGGAAGGCCTTCTGGAACTCATCATTCCATTTCATGGAGGAGTTCTTCCTTAACAACTTGAAGATTGGCTAATAAGTTGCGGTGAGTTGAGAAATGAACCTGCTAATAAAGTTGATTCTTCCCAAAAATCCCCGTATTTCCTTCTCTATCTGAGGAATGGGCATTTTCGTGATGGCCCGGATTTTGGTAGGATCCATTTCAATCCTTTGTGGTGACTAGGAATCCTAAGCAACTTGCTCGATTTAACGCCAAAGGCAAGACTTGCCAGCTAGATTCAACTTCAAGTTGTACTTACTTAACTGTTGAATAGCTTTCTGAGATGGTCTAAGTGGTCCTCCTCCTTCCGGGACTTGACAATGATGTCATCCACGTAGATCTCGATCTCTTTGTGCATTAAGTCATGGAAAAGAGCCATCATAGCTCGCTGATAGGTGGCTCCGGCATTGATGAGGCCGAATGACAACCGTCTATAGCAAAATGTTCCCCAAGGCGTGATGAAAGCAATTTTCTCATGATCTTCCTCAGCAACCATAATCTGATGGTACCCCACAAAGCAATCAGCAAAGGAGTACATGCAGTATTGAGCAGTATTGTCAATGAGAATGTGGATAAATGGCACGGGAAAGCTATCTTTAAGGCAAGCTTTATTTAAGTCCCAATAATCCACGCAAACTTGCACCTTTCCTCTAGGTTTAGGCATGAGAACGATGTTGGATATCCACTCAGGATATGTGGACACCATGATGATGCCAGCTTGAAAGTGTTTCACAATTTCTTTTATCACCTTTAAACTCCACTCAGGTTTCAATCGCCTGAGCTTCTGCTTGACGGGCTTAAATCCCTCTTTAATGGGAAGGCGATTAAGGACAATGTCAGTGGACAAACCCACCATGTCTTTATGAGACCATGCAAACACATCCTAGAATTGGGTTAATAGCGTAACCATGTCATTCCGTTGGTTTGGGGTAAGGTCCGAACCAACTGGATTAACTTAGGGCTTCTAAGGTTAGAGATTGAAGGAAGTGGTTTGATCAAGGTTGGGTTTGGGTTTGTCTTCGACCCATTCTTGAATTTCCGGAGGCACCTCAATGTCCTCATGTATTTCCATCAAGGCTAAATTCATCTCTACATCAAAGTTACAATCTTTGTGGAAAAGAGGCACCATATCAGCAAGTACAGGTACATCTAAATTCAGGGTCTTGAAACAAAATATGCTTTCACTTAGTATATATGAAAGGGTTTGATCATACAAAGTGTTAGCATGTACTGGCAAAATGACTGCTAATACTATATAGAAAAGTAAGCAGTTATGATATCTACAGGACAGAAAGAGTTCCTGCCCATTTTACCCTTGTCGACCAATGCAAGGAGTGTTGCTCCAATTGGCAAGGGCAAAGTCTGGGTAGACTGTAGTGATGGAGGTGCTGTCATCGTCCTCTCTATCCCAGATGATGGACATTACGTCTGGGAAATCATCGTCTGGGGTGTATTTGTTTGTATGTTCGTCATGAACGATGATGCGTATGCCTGACATCATTCGGATGACATCTTGTTTAATTCTTTATTTCTCCTCCTCCACTTTGAGGTCTGGAACAAAGATTTCTTTTGCCTTCACCGGTATCGGTTTGGGAAATAACATAGCTATGACGTTGACTGGCACCTTTACCGGAGGTTGTGCGGACTCAACAGTTGTAGGTGAAGATAATCGTCATGCGGCTGAAGTTGAAGGAATATGCTGATGCTTATGAGGATTCCTATGACTAGAACTGGTAGAATAGCCTAGTCCAGTTGTCCTAGTTTGACTGGATAATTGAATGGGGTACTTGATACCCTGGTGATCTTTACCTAGCCCTTGTCCCGGCTGATGACCCAATGATATCATTTCTTGAGTAGCCGACATTACTTCGGCAGAAATCTTGGGTGTGAGAGGTGGCGTTCCAATAGCATGGTACTGAGTGTTTCTCACCTCCAAGGCATGAAAACTGACCGGTTAAACATCTGAATTGACATTGACGTATGGTATGTCACACTGTGGAGGACATTCCGGTTCAGCGTTGACCGTGACTAGGCTATTGTTGATAATGTATTTCAGTTGTTGATGAAGGGTGGAAGGGACTGCCCAGGCCATATGAATCCACGATCTTCCCAAGAGTAGGTTGTATCCTGAGTCTATCTTGAGTACGTGAAAAGATACGCATAATGTATGGGGACTAATTTCGATTGGCAGCTCAATTACTCCGACCGAATTCCGGCGAGCTCCGTCAAAAGCTTTGATAACCGTATGGCTGCTCCGGATTCAGTTGAGATTGATATTCATCTTCAACAAGGTAGAATAAAGACAGATATTTAGAGATGAACCTCCATCTATCAAGACTCCAGCTAGCATATATCCGGAGGACAAAACCGCAATGTGCAACGGCTTACAATGACTGGTCCCTTCGGGCGGTATGTCGTCATCAGTGAACGATATCACATTGTTGTTAAAAATGTGATCAACCAAATGTTGAAATTTTTCCACATCCACTGATTTTGGTAAATAGACTTCTTCTAAAGCCTTCAGTAAGATCTTCTGGTGATCCTCGAAAGTCAAGACCAAGTCCATAATTGAAATTTGGTGTGGAGCTTCTTTTAAGCTTAAAACCACCTTGGTTTCGTTATGACCCATAGTGCGGAGGAGTTTTTCAATCTTCTCCATGGGTATTTTCCCCTTTGATTTGATGGTGGACTTCATCACCCGTTGGGGAAGATACAATGGATTTTCCTTCGACACTGTAGCAGTTGTATGCGAGGTGGACCCTTCATCTTCTCCATAATTCCATGGAACTTTATGTAAGCTGACAATATGATATTGTACTCTGCATGGTAAATGGATTGGCTCTGGAGCGACCACTTTCAAAGGGTTGTTGTTTCCTCTGAGTTGAATTGCTGGTATGGTGAGTGGTTTGCTAGTCCCATCAGCCTCAGTGGATATAACTTATACCAATCCTTTCCACTTAGTGGGACATGTATTCTCACTCTCACATCGCACAATATCATCATCTACTAGCTGCAGGAAACCACTGTCAATTAGATTCTGGATAAGGTGGCGGAGTGCCCAACATTCTTCAGTGCTATGACCACGAGAATGGGAGTGATATTGACATACTCCATCAGAATTGAACCATCCTGAATGGGGATTAATTGGAGGAAGAAGGGAAGTGATTTTTCCTTTATTGATTAGCATCTGAAGGATTTCCTCCATAGGTTGGCCTATGTATGTAAATTCCCTTCTGTTGGAAAAATCCCGACGGGCTTTGGCGTTCGCTCTCTTGGTCACTTTGTCCTCCCGCGTTTCATTTCCTGAAGGTGATGAGGCAATATTCATGACAAGAGGAAGGAGACTAACATACTCCTGGCTGACTAACTGGCGTGTTACTTGATGTTGATAAGTCACCAATTCTGCCAATTGCTCAATCTGCTTGTATGGAGCTTTCATCTTACGTTCCATTGCGAACTGGAACTTGGCATAATCCCAACTGTCAACACCATCTTTGGTGATCTGGGAGGATTCGTCGTTGAAATTGGAACTCTGTCCATTGCTCCAATTAATCATGTTGACCTCTTCTTCTTTGTGTTGAGGAAGAGGGTTGTCTTGTATGTGAGGTTGATCTAGTTTGGTGACCACGATCTCACTGTTGTCTATTAGGTCTTGGATCTTGTGTTTCAAGGCCCAACAATCCTGAGTATCATGTCCAGGTGCCCCGGCATGATAAGCATATTTCCGAGCAACATTGAAACCCCGTCCATTAGGGCGGGCTGGTGGAAGAAGATGCGTGATTTTCTTCTACGTTGTCAGAAGAGTGAGAATATTCTCGAGTGAGTCCCCTAAGGGTGTGAACACTCGAGGGCGTTTGACTTCTCCACCTTTTAGTATTGGAGGGTTTGAAGATTGTGCTTGAAAAGGAGTGTAATTTCTCCTCTGGATAGGCATGTTCTGATTACCCTTTTGACCCTGTAGTATCAGGGAAACATCTTCCTCTTTCTTTTTATGGACCCTCCGGGGGTTGTTTCCATAATTTCTGGATTGGACGTGCTCAGCAACAGCTTTAAGGGCATCTAGGTCTTGAATCTTTCCTGACTTCAATCCAATCTCAGCTATCTCCCCGTGTTTGATCATTTCAGAAAATGGTTTACCGATGCCGGCTAAGACTCTTTCATAGAAAGGAGCTTCTTGTATGTCTATGAAAGTCATGACCATTTCTGATTCTGTCATGGAAGGAATAACTTGGGCAGCCAGGCGCCTTACCTTTGAGCATACTCTCTGAAAGACTCATTAGATTGTTTCTTGACCTTGGTAATCTGATACCGGTTAGGAGCCATCTGAGATTGGAAACTGTATTGAGTGAGGAAGGCGTGAGCTAGCTCTTCCCAGCTATGGATCTTAGATTTTTATAATCTGGTATACCATGAATGGGCTTCTCCAGTCAGACTTTTCTGGAACAGCTGGATTCTGAGCTTCTTATCCTCTGCATAAGATCCGAGTTCTCCAATAAACACCTTCAAATGTGTGTAAGGATTTCCTAACCCGTCATATTTTTCAAAGTTAGGAGTCTTAAACTTTTTTGGATAATGAACACCAGGGAATATACATAGGTCAACATATAAAACACTCCCGTGGGCTCCAATTCCTTTGATAGCACGAAGGGTTTCTTCCATTTGAAGGACCTTCTTTCTGATGTCACCGGTGTCTAGATCTCCTGTGAGATGGGTTGCATCATGAATTTTGTTGGTCGTATCCAACTGCAGTTTAGGTATCATAATGGCTTGAGTTCCCCCTTGTGTAGAGGATTCAGCATGTACGGGTATTTTTGGACCCTGAGTAGACTGGTGTAGTTCTTTAAGGTAATGTACCAAATCTATAATTTGTTTTGCTTAATCCACAAATTCTTTACTGAGAAATCGGATTAAGGTCGGTCTGGTCGATGATGACATGATTGATTCTCAGAGGGTTTGCGACCTTTTTGGATTTTGAATAGGGTAAAGGTCCGATTGTTTCCTGCGAAAGACTTGTATAGTTTAGTCTTTTTAGGGAATGTGTAAATAATAACATGCTATGTGATGTTTCCGTTTTAGGAATTTTATCCTGTAAAACGGACGTTAGCTGTTTGTAATACAGGATATCATGTTTAAATTAAATATGTATATATACACATTTCTTCATATTTCTCATTACATTGAGATGAATATGGAATAAAATTACAAGTAATTTGATTTTACGAGTAATTTAAAGATGAGAAAGCATGAACAGACTTTCCTCCGTATTGGGTTTATCAGAGGCTAACCTATCTTAGGTTACTCTCGCGGCTTTTTGGCATGAAGGTTCCCAAATCATCGTAATTTACTCAACGAGAAATGATTATCATCGCCTTTCCTGAGCCTCGTTGGAATTAGTCTTCCTACGAGTCCAGTAATCAAACACCGACAGGATAGTCTCCTGGTGGAGGGACCATACAACATACATTCACATTCATCGCGTCTCACCGTATGAAAATGATGACATGTGCGAAGCACTAATATCACAAGCAGATATGGTGCGAAGCACTAAGTGCAATAAAGGTATGCATTCGTACATATTCATCAAAAATATGAATGCAACATCCACACACAAGCAAATATCAATTTTTGAAAAGATTGGAATAGCGGCTTAAGTCCTCTTACTGGAGTCCCCAACAGAGTCGCCACCTGTCGACGTTGGGATTTTTTAGATGTCCATTTTCGTTACTTGTTCTTTAGTGTTCTCATGTTAGGTGAGATTTGTTTGAAAAAACAAGTGAAAAAGGTCCGACATGTATAATGTCGACGATGGACTGTTAAGAGTCGCCAGTTGGTTTTTTAAATGGTTGTACCAACACAACCGAGAAAAGGTTTGCACATTGACCCAATGATGTGACACTGCTAAACGAGTCGGTGAAATCGAGATTCATTAGGGTCCGGGGACTTAATTATGCGGAGGGAAGGTGTTAGGCACCCCCCGACATCCGTGTTACCACGATGACCGCCACTTTTCAAGAAATAGTTATCTAAATGTGTGTGTGTGTGTGTGGGTCAATGTGCTGATTATTTGGAAGTAGTGCGAGGCCTCATTCGCACCTATATACACAGGGTTTGAATTTATGTAAAAATTCAATTTTTAGCAAGATATGGCAGTGATATTTTATAAAAGAGGTTTTTTCAAACCCTTGTGCTCAATAGTAATTGAGACCTTTTACACTTCCATTTTATTAAGTGTTTGGCTTGATTGCTTTTATTTTCGAGATGCGAAGCATCTATAAGAAAATAATGTACAAAAATAATGCCGACTTCCTCGTGGGTATGAAAACTATTTGAGAAAATTCAGACACCGCAGATAAATTTACATGCTACTTACACCTGAAAATGTCCATCATGGGAACCGAATCTAGATCCAATAGACTAAATCTGTGATCACATGATTCCTAGGCTCACATGATGCTGCAATTTGTATAAAAGCAGTAAGCATGTATATATATATGTAAGTTGTAAATATATATATACAAACATGATCAACCACCACCAAGCACCTCCATGGGGGATCAGAAAATGTAAATAAAGCTGTAAAAGCCATTAACCGCCACACGAGTAAACTCCCAAGTGATTTATGGCTATAAATAAAGTTGTAAATAATCAATCGCCACGAAGTAAACTCGAGCGAGGACAAAATGTAAAAGCGATAAAGAGATCAACCACCATGAAGTAAACTCTGTGGGACGAAAATATATATATATATATATATATATATATATAAGCGATAAACGTACCGGATGTAAAATTCATGCTCATCGAACAGAGTTCGACAACAATTCATATATATAAATATATATATATATATATAAGTAAGTAAACGCCCCAAACCGAAGTCTAGGCTCATCGAACAATGTCCGACAAATAGTTCATATATATATATATATAAGTATATATATACAAAAGCAAATAAACGCTCCAGACCGAAGTCTAGGCTCAATCGAGGCATAACTCGATAATGTTAGTCCATATATATAAATATATATATATATATATATAGACAAACTTAAATAAAACCACGGACCGAAGTCCGGGCAAACACACGAAATACGACTCTCAACGTGAAGAAGGGTGTGTGCAAAGATGAAGAGAAAGGCTTTGAAGTGTGTGAGAAGGCTTACGGAGAGTCGCCAAAGAAGACTTCTATATCTTTAAAGTGATTTAACACTAAACCACGCAGTACAAAAGTAGCTATATGTGAGCTCATAAGTGTTTAAAATGAGAAAGCACTCAATGTAGAGAGAGTACGAAGCAAATTTGACAGGGCTTCCTCGCCTTTTTTCTCTTATAAATGGCCACCCCAAGCCCTCTATTTATAGAGGGAGGAGCCGCAGGGGTACTTACGGCTAGGCTGCAGATGTACCTGCGACTACCCAAGTTGCCCCGGGCTTCGCGGGTCGCGTCGTCTCGCTGTACGTGCACGTAGGCATTGTAATGTCCGCTCGAACTTTCAGAATTTCAATCCGGGCATCCGATGAGGTATGTATGTGAGATCCTGAATTTTATGAAATAAAAGTATTCAATTTTTCTATTTTGGTAAATAGTTAAATTGATAAAAGTTTAAAGTTAAGGGTAATATTTGAAAATTTTGCAAAGTAAGCAAATTGTTATAAAATATTTGTTGTGTCGGGGAATATTCGTTTTAACAAGGAATATTCGTACGACGGCACAATTATTGGTAGACCCCACAACAGAAGTATTGTCGTAGTTAAAAAATGACAAAATTATCTTTTTATAAATATAACGGCGAAAGTTTTACCTTTAAACTGTTGAACTACCCGATAGTAAAAGAAATAAAGAATCTGGCGTGGTTGCATAGTAGCTACGGTATTGATTATTGATGCTTACGTGAGAAGTCACTCGATTACACTCAATTATTGCTACAGTAATTGCTGCATCATATCTCTTATATTACTGATTCAATTATTGTCACAGTATCATCTGCATAATATTTTATATTATTAAAGTAATAATTGAGACGACAAAGTTATTCATATTATTATTTGTAATATTGACAATGTCTAAAAAGTTCTGTCAATGAGAGGTTTGGTCACCTAATTGCGCGCCAATAGGGAGAAATCCTTATCGGAAAGCCCCCTCTTTCTTGGGAATGATTTGGTTGTTAAATATTGTGAGTTATTATATTAATGATGAATAAGTTCGTGTTGATTAAAGATGAAATTGATATTTCCATTATGTTGGGATTATTAGTGTTAGTGGAAATCGACATCTATTTCGATAATAATGGATGTCTGGAGGTTATATTGACCAATCGGGTAATTAATCGGATAAATGAGCAATTAATTGGTATTAATTCACATGCTTATAACTATTTGTTCACATGTGTGTACTATTGATTCACATGCATGTACTATTAGGGGAGGAGGTGCAAGATTGATTATACTTGCATGACTAAATTAAAAATGGAGGTATAGATGAAGGTCTTATATCTGTAATTATTTTTTTTCACATGATTGTACTATTGATTCACATGATTGTACTATTGATTCACAAGATGTACTATTAGGGGGAGGTGGTGCAAGATTGATAATACTTGCATGACTAAATTAAAAATGAAGGAAAAGATGAAGGTATTATCTTTGTAATATTTTGAGCCCAAAAACATGCAATTATCGAAACTATATTTTCCTATAAATAGAAGCTCATTCTTCTTTCATTCTCACGAATTTACTAAGACTCACAAGAGCAATTATAGAGAGAGAAGCTATAGAGAGAAAGAAGAAGAGAAGTCTGCTACTTCACTTATTCGATAAAGATCTTTTTTTTGAGGTGAGGATATTTTTTCCAAAGATTCATAAGGAATAATATGTTCTTCCATACTCTGTAGTATGTGAGTAATATTATTTCGTCTCGTATTCCTGATTATTAATAGTATATGAGTATTATCAATCTTGCACCACCTCTCCTAATAGTACATTCATGTGACTCAATAGTACACACATGTGAACACATAGTTATAAGCATGTGAATTAATATCAATTAATTGCTCATTTACCCGATTAATTACCCGATTGGTCAATATAACTTCCAGACATCAATTACTATCGAAATAAATGTCGATTTCCACTAACACTAATAATCCCAATACAATGGAACTATCAATTTTATCTTTAATCAACACGAACTTATTCATCATTAATATTATAACTCACAATATTTAACAAACCGTAGTTCCAAGAAAGAGGGCTTTCCGATAAGGATCTCTCCTTATCAAGCGCGCAATTAGGTAACCAAACCTCTCCTCGATGTAACATTCTGTACATTGTCAATATTGCAAATAATAATATGAATAACTTTGTCGTCTCAATTATTGATTTAATAATATAAAATATTATGCGATGATAATCGTGACAATAATTGAATCAATAATATGAAAGATATTACGCAAAGAATTATTGTAGCAATAATTGAGTATAACCTGAGTGACTTCTCACGTAAGCATCAATAATCAATGTCGTGGTGCTACTATGCAACCACGCCAGACATCGTATTTTTATCACCGTAGTTCAACAGCTTTAATAGTAAAACTTTCGCCGTTATTTTTATAAAAGATAATTTCGTTGCTTAACTACTTACAATACTTTCGTTGGGGGTCCACTAATGATTGTGTTGTCGCATTTAATATCCCCGTTAAAACGAATATTCCCCGACCAATCAAATATTATATAACCACTTGCTTACTTTGCAAAATTTGTAAATATTACCCACAACTATAACATTATATCAAATCCACACCATAATATTCAAAAATATATTTCTAGAAAAATTAATCTTTATTCATAAAAGTGGGGGATCTTACAACCTCCCCTTCTTATGAAATTTCGTCCTCGAAATTGGGGTGTGAACCTGGTATGTCAAAGAGGTGAGGATACCTTGACTTCATTTCAGATTCTAACTCTCAGGTCATTTCCTCAACATCGTGGTTTTTCCACAAAACTTTGACTTGAGGTATAACCTTGGAGAGTAGAATATGATCCTTCTTATCCAAGATTTTAACCGGTACCTCCTCATACGTTAAATCTTCTGCTATCTCATCCGGTTCTAATTCAATAATGTGGTTCGGGTCTTACACATATTTATGTAACATAGGTATGTGAAAAAAATTATGAACACGAGACATACTTGGCGGTAAGGCGAGTCCTATAGGCCACAGTTCCTACTCGATCGAGGATTAAAAATGGGCCAATGAATCGAGGATTGAGCTTTTCTCTCTTTCCAAATCTCATAACTCTTTTCCATGGAGCAACACGTAACAACACATGATCTTCAATATTAAATTCCATATCCTTTCGATGAAGATCATCATAACTCTTTTGTCGATCTTGTGAGGTTTTTATACGTTATTAGATCGTTTGAATCTTTTCTGTAGTCATACGTACCAACTCCGGTCCCAAAAACATTGCTTCACCCACCTCATCCCAACATACTAGAGAACGACACTTTCTTCCATACAGCGCCTCAAATGGAGCCATGTCAATACTTGATTGATAACTGTTGTTGTAGGAAAACTCCACCAATGTTAAGAACTTGTCCCAACTTGCTTTGAAGTCAAGGACACAGAGTCTTAATAAATCTTCAAGAGTTTGAATAGTCCTCTCTGACTGCCCGTCTGTTTGAGGATGATATACCGAACTAAATCGTAAATCTGTGCCCATAGCTTTTCGCAAACTAACCCAAAATCGTGAAGTGAATCTTGGGTCTCGATCAGAAACTATGGATACTGGCATACCATGCAATCTTAAAATCTCGTTTATATACATACGAGCAAGACGTTCAAGTGTATAAGTTTCTCGTATCGATAAGAAATGAGTAGACTTGGTCAATCTATCAACAATGACCCAAATCGCATCTATGCCTTGAGAAACCTTGGGAAGACTAGTAACGAAATCCATGGTAATGTGCTCCCACTTCCATTCTGAAATTTCAAGTGGTTGCAATGTACCTTTTGGCACTTGATGCTCCGCTTTGACTCGTTGATAAGTTAGAAACCTTGAGATAAACCCCGTTATCTCTCTCTTCATATTGCTCCACCAAAATGTATGTTGAAGATCACGATACATTTTGGTACTCCCATGATGGATTGAAAATGGTGTGTTGTGCGCCTCCATCATGATTTTATACTTAAAGTCAAAATCGTTAGGAACACAAAGTCTGGAGTTGACTCGAAGTATTCCTTCTTCATCGACTCTTGCTTCCGAAATAGCACCTTCTTGCACTTTCTTCCTCATACGCATTTGCTCCAGGTCTGTAGCTTGAGTAGCTTTAACTTTATCAATTAAAGTCGGTTCTACTCGTATATTCGCCATCATCACATGGGTCCCTGGAGTCTTTAACTCTATCTCCATCCTTTGTAAGTCATACAAAATGGGCCTTCATGTTGACAATATCGCACTCGTACCCGCATATGATCTTCTACTCAATGCGTCAGCTACTACGTTCGCTTTTCCAGGATGGTATTGAATGCTATGATCGTAATCTTTCAATAGCTCAAGCCATCGTCGTTGCCACATGTTGAGTTCCATTTGAGTGAAGAAATATTTGAGGCTTTTATGATCCGTATAGATCTCCACCTTCTCTCCATACAGGTAATGCCTCCAAATCTTAAGCGCAAAAACAATAGTTGCCAACTCTAAATCATGAATAGGATAATTCCTCTCATATTCTTTGAGTTTTCGTGAGGTACAGGTTATGACTTTCTCATGTTGTATGAGAACACATCCTAACCCTTTGCCTGAAGCATCACTGTAGATGACAAATCCCTCCGAGCCAGATGGTATTGTCAGAACAGGTGCTAAAATGAGTCTCGTCTTGAGTTCTTAAAAACTCTTCTCACATTCCTCGCTCCAACTGAATTTTGTATCTTTCCGAGTCAGCTGAGTTAATGGAGTAGTGATTCAAGAAAACCCTTCTACGAATCTTCGATAATAACCCTGCTAAAGCGAGAAAGCTACGATTTTGATCATTGACTTAGGTTGCTCTCGACTTTGAATTGCTTCAATCTTTGTCGGGTCAACAGATATTCCATGATTTGATATCACGTGCCCAAGGAATGCTACTTCTTCAAGCTAGAACTCGCATTTCTTCAACTTGGCATATAACTTGTTTTCACGAAGCTTTTGGAGTATCAGCCTCAAGTGTTGCTCATGATCTTCACTGCTTTTGGAGTAAATGAGAATGTCATCAATAATGACGACCACAAAGTGATCCAAATATTCCTTGAATACTCAGTTCATCATATCCATGAATGCAGCAGGAGCATTAGTCAATCCAAAAGACATGACTAGGAATTCGTAATGCCCGTACCAAGTTCTGAAAGTAGTCTTTGGAATATCATTAGTTTTAATCTTCAACTGATGATATCCAGAACGAAGATCGATCTTTGAAAAGAATTTGGAAACTTACAACTAGTCAAACAGGTCATCAATGTGAGGCAACGGGTACCTATTTTTGATGGTGACGTGATTCAACTCCCGATAATCAATACAAAGTCGCATACTTCTATCTTTCTTCTTCATGAATAGAATAGGAGCACCCCAAGGAGACGTACTAGGTCGAATGAAACCGATGTCTAACAATTCCTGCAGTTGGGTTTTTAACTCCTGAAGTTCAATAAGAGCCATTCGATATGGGGCTTTGGAAATGGGTTTTGTACTTGGTTCAAGGTCGATACCAAACTCAATTTCACACTTCAGGGGTAGGCCAGGAAGTTCTTTGGGGAATACGTCAGGAAATTTATTAACAATAGAAATATCATTCAAATCTGACGTATTTTTGTTTAAATCTGTGACATGGGCTAAGAAAGCTTGACATCCGTTTTTCAATAAACGAATAGCTTTATGGCTTGAGATGACCGTGATTGATTTTAATGGTTTGGTTGCTTGAATTCGCATAATATGCTGGTTAGGAATATGAAATCTAACAACCTTACGAAAACAATCAATTTTAGCATGATGAGTAGTTAACCAATCAATCCCTAAAATCACATCAAATGCAAGTATTTTCAAAGAGATAAGATCAACAGGTAACATGCGGTTACCTATTTGAATCAAACAAGAGTTATAAATAGTGGATGTAATGAAGGTTTCTCCCAACGGAGTTTCAACAGATAAGTCAAAGTCTAATTTCTCCGGAGTCAAATTTAAATGTTGAGCGGAAGTAGGAGAAATAAAAGAATGGGTAGAACCGGTATCAAATATGATATAGACTTTGCTAGAGTTTATGATAAGCTTACCCGTGATCACCTCGTTCGGATTCCACGCTTTTTGGGAGGTTACGACAAACACTCTCCCTTGAACAACCGATTTTGTCTTGTCTGGGATGGCCTTTGTTGCCTCCATCCCAGCTGGACTTGACTTCGGTGCACGACAAAATCGGGCAAGGTGATCTTCTCTTCCACAATTATAACACGCTTTGGATTGCTGCGTATAATTCGGACTGATATGCCCCTCCCCTCCGTATTTGAAATATACGATTGGCTGTCGTTCCTCTTCCTTAACAACAGGTGCTGGTGATGACGTCTTTTCATCATTGTTGAATCTCCTCTTCTTGAAATTTCCACTTCTATTATCTTGGACATGATTACCACCGAAGTGGTTACCATTTCTAGCATGTTGATTCCATCCACGTTTATTGTCACTGCTTTGATGACTGCTACCACTGGTATTATCATTTTGTCGGCTGCTCTCTCTTGGTTGGGTTGACTCGTTATCGCGCTCCAATAACTGAGCCCTATTTACAACATCTAAATACAAACACAGTTTGTGAGAAATTAAGTATTGACGTATCTCGGGTTTCAAACCTCTTAAAAACATCCGCGTCATTCTCTCCTCATTATTAACCAAGTGGGACGCAAACCGGGACAACTCGGCAAACTTAGCTTTGTACTGTGACACAGTCATATTGTTATGTTCTAGCTTGATGAACTCTACCTCCTTCATGTGACGAATACTTTTGGGAAAGTACTTGTCGTTGAACAGTTCTTGGAATTTCTCCCAAGACATCTTTAGTGCGGCGAGAGTTGAGTACGATTCTGATTCCCACCGATGAGTACGCCTCTCCTCGCAACATAAATGTGGCAAAGGGAACCTTTTGCTCCTCGGAGCATCCCAAGACATCAAATATCTTGGTGATACGCTTTATCCACGTCTCGCCTTAAGTGGTTTTGGTTCTCCAATAAACTCCGGTGGTCCCGGCTCCTTAAAGCATTTTAGCGGTGACCGTCGGAGAGTTGCCGATGTTTCCACACGCATTTTGAGCAGAGTCGCTTCTCGCTTGATGTTGCATGAATTGCATAAAGCCTTTGAACATCCCATCGTTCATCATTTGGTCAGCGTTGTTTTTTTCTTGAGGATTATTGTCATCCTGATGCACATTATCTTGGGTATTGATCGTTGGTGACTCAACAGTCTCATGTTTTTCATTGCTTATCTCAACATTTTTGGATGCTATTTTAAAATACTGCCACAAAACAAGGGTTAATTGACATGTCACATATTATCCCTATACTCTGACCGACCAAATAAATACCAAATAAACTTAAGTAGGTCATACTAGCAAAGAAATTTCCCCCCTCTCCTTCTAGTCTCTCATCTCACTGAGGATCATATCCTAAGCTTTGATACCATTTATGGCGCCCCAAAATAGGTATACATCATCCATTCTGAGTCGCCAAATACATGATACATAAATCAAATACTAACTTTTTTTATACAATACGACAACAGTGTAGCTTAGAGTTTTTACATGAATATTGTCTCATAGACAGTATTCAAACTCAAATGAAGTCCTCGTTACATTTATCATCACACTATTTCATAAAATAGTGAGGACTAATATAGCCACAATCTCGGACCGTCACTCTGTTCCCCGACCAGTCCCAGTTATATTCTCATTTCCTGAAGAGAACAATGAAAACAAAGGGTGAGCTCAACTAGCCCAGTAAGAAATATTATGACTAAGATAATGCAGAATAAATTATCGTTAGCCTTCAACAGTGTTAAACTGATAAAATACAATAAACATCAAGTTTAACTGCAGCGGAACAAGCAATCCATTAGAAGAGTTAAGTCTAGCATGATATCTACTATCTTCTATGATTTAAAAGGTTTTTCATCAACATTATCGCTGAGACTCAGCTTAATAAATAAACCACATCATCGAATCATCACTACACCACGGCCAAGGATATTCATGTAATCATCAATGGACATGATTATACCGAATAATCCCTCGTTATAATCATACCAACAACTGTCCATCAATGCACTACAGGCCAATGTGGACTTTTACCACATCATTTGTAACATTACGGGTCATGATTATACTGAATGATCCCTGGTCATAATCATACCAATCGATAGTACATCTATGCACGTAAGCCACAGATGACTTTTATCACAATATAAGCATGAAGATGATGAGAATGATATAAGAATTCAATAAAAAGCAAGCAAATGATAAATATTTAAAGATTTATAATTTAATTTATCCAGAATTTAATATTGTCCAAATTGTCAACATGATACTGCTTTGTGGAGTAAAATTCAAGAATAATATTGTATCAAAAATGATTTGGAATGAAAAGAAATCAATTTTGTCATCATGAATAATTACTTGGGTGAATAGTATCCAAGTGAATAGTATGAATAGTACCGTGAATAGTACTTGAGAATAGTACCAAGTGAATAGTACTCGTGAATAGTACTTTTGAATAAATAATAATGAATAGTATAAATGAATACTAAATGTGAATGATGTCCTCGGCATGAAAAGCTTAAAATTTAACAAAAATATATAGAAAATATCCTTGTGAAACGATACTAGATGAAGCACAAATTCCAAGGATATTCTACTAATTTCACGGAGTATAGAAGCAATACTTTAACAAAATGAGGGTATAATCAGGAATATGAGACGAAATAATATTACTCACATACTATAGAGTATGGAAGAACATATTATTCCTTATGAATACTGGAAAAAAAATATCCCTCACATCAGAAAAAGACTGGATACTGGAATAGTGAAGTAGCAGACTTCTCTTCTTCTTTCTCTCTATAGCTTCTCTCTCTATAATTGCTCTTGTGAGTCTTAGTGAATTGGTGAGAATGAAAGAAGAATGAGCTTCTATTTATAGGAAAATATAGTTTCGATAATTGCACGTTTTTGGGCTCGAAATATTACAGTATAATACCTTCATCTTTTCCTTCATTTTTAATTTAGTCATGCAAGTATTATCAATCTTGCACCACCTCCCCTAATAGTACATCTTGTGAATCAATAGTACAATCATGTGAATCAATAGTACAATCATGTGAAAAAATAATTACAGTATAGTACCTTCATCTATACCTCCATTTTTAATTTAGTCATGCAAGTATAATCAATCTTGCACCACCTCCCCTAATAGTACATGCATGTGAATCAATAGTACACACATGTGAACAAATAGTTATAAGCATGTGAATTAATACCAATTAATTGCTCATTTATCCGATTAATAACCCGATTGGTCAATATAACCTCCAGACATCCATTATTATCGAAATAGATGTCGATTTCCACTAACACTAATAATCCCAACATAATGGAAATATCAATATCATCTTTAATCAACACGAACTTATTCATCATTAATATTATAACTCACAATATTTAACAACCAAATCATTCCCAGGAAAGAGGGGGCTTTTCGATAAGGATTTCTCCCTATTGGCGCGCAATTAGGTGAACAAACCTCTCATTGACAGAACTTTTTAGACATTGTCAATATTACAAATAATAATATGAATAACTTTGTCGTCTCAATTATTGATTTAATAATATAAAATATTATGCAGATGATATTGTGACAATAATTGAATCAATAATATGAAAGATATTATGCAGCAATTACTGTAGTAATAATTGAGTATAACTGAGTGACTTCTCACGTAAGCATCAATAATCAATGTCGTGTGCTACTATGTAACCACGCGTATTACTGTACTTTTACCACCTGGTAGTTCAACAGTTTAACGGTAAAACTTTCGCCGTTATTTTTATAAAAAGATAATTATGTCATTTTCTAACTACGACAAAACTTTCGTTGTGGGGTCCACCAATGATTGTGTCGTCGTATAAATATTCCCTGTTAAAACGAATATTCCTCGACCAATCGAATATTATATAACCACTTGCTTACTTTGAAAAATTTGTAAATATTACCCACAACTATAACATTATATCAAATTCACACCATAATATTCAAAAATATATTTCGAGAAAAATTAATCTTTATTCATAAAAGTTGGGGATCTTACAATGCTAGTTCGCAATTATACTGTAGAACTGTAGCCAGCTTTTGTTCAATTCTTTCAATCATGATATATCCTTAATTTATTGAACTTAAACTTGTTGGGCAAACTTATTGCTCACCCTTGCTATATCATGATAAACATTACAGATAAGGCGAATACGTTCGGATATAGGAAAGGATAAAGCCAAGTTCAGCTTGGGATTTTATGTGCAGCTTAATTGTAATAGTATAGTATGATAATAATGTTATATGTTAGGCATGTTATGAATTGTGTATAAGTTAAGGTTACTCGACCTTGGGGAATAGTGTGTAAAGTTTATTGTATAAATAATTTATGTTTATATCTTCCGCAATAGTTATAGAATGATTGTACCGGATCCGCGGTGATTTGGGATCCGGATTTGGGGATCTCACATAAATAAATCACAATATTCCTACGGTGAAATAAGTTAGGCAATGAGTCATTAAGCTCTAATTCTCAATGGTTACACAAGGCAAATAGATATATTCCTGTTCTATTATGCAAGATATGCCTCAATCCATTAGGAATGATCATAAGTGTTATCATAATTAGGGTTAATCATTAAAGTCCATTTTCCAATATCAAAGTAATACTCATGTCAATTACTTAGCCATGTAATCAATAAACAAAGCATAAAATACAATAACCCATTCAAACATGATTCATTATAATAAATAGGAGAGAAATTCGATTACATTAATCATTAGGTTACATTGTAACCCTAGAAATGGAGTTAGTTCATAACTATAGAACCAAACAACATTATCAATGTATTCAACATTCTCAAATTACACAAATAAATAAAAGATTTAGAATAAGAAAACCCATGTGTAGAATCCCAAATGAAGGATGTACTTGATCTTTTCTCCTTGGAAACCAACTTCTTTCTCTTCTATATGTTCTCTAATATCTTACTTGATGTATATTTTAAAAACAAGAAGGAGGCTTCTTATATTATCCAAAACTTAGGTCATTTAAAAATGTTATCTGCCTAAAAACTAGAGGTGGCACTGCAGCGCTGGGTCAAAAATTATGGTTAATAAGTGGCACTGTAGTGTCACTTTGTATGGAGATAAGGGAACTGCGGCGCTTGGGCTGGGTCTCAGACTTTGCAAAGTGGCGCCACTGACCTCATTAAAATTTGGGGCAAGCACATATGCGCTTGATCATAGGAAATTGACTCTTTTATCCTTTCTAGCATGAAATGACCTAATAAACCACCTGTGAAGCACTTTAGCGCAAAATAACACATTATATTATAAAAGCAATATAAATAAAGATGAACACATAACATCTTAAGTATTAAGGGGCTCGATTTGCAGGTATAAATCTCACTCATCAAATATCCCCAAACTTAGGACTTTGCTTATCCTCAAGCAAAAATATCTAAATAAGAGCATCAAAAATTTATTTACAAAATAAGATTCACACAATGAATCGACATTTACTCACATTATGGCCTCTAAGCTTATAACAACTACCCGCAGAGAATAAGAAAAATATAGATATTAGCAAGGATTCAATCTAATCTCTAGAATAAGACTGCGTCTGATCCATTCTCTATGTGTGTGAATACCAACTATTCTAACTAGCCATAGCCATAATAATATGTATAATCAATTGCATAATGAAAACGCTAAACTCTTTAAACTCAAACCACAATAAGCATATAGAATAAGACAACCTATGCAAGAAAAGATCAGAAAGCAGTAGCATAAGAACAATAAAAATTAACTTACGCAATGCTTAACTACATTAGGCTATACAGAGTTACCCATGTAATAAGCTTTCGATCAATGACTCCAAAGCCAGACGACTTTAGGGCACTAGGCGCTGAACACTATTGGGTAAAATCTAGTTACGCACAATACGCAAGTATACATGGTCAACAAGTAATAATGTGTAAGTAGAGTATCGTTCCCACGAGGAATTACTAATACAAATTACCAAATACTAACTCTTAACCAAACGAATTTTATTTAAACAATCAATTTAAGGTTATGAATTAAATTATTTAATTAAACAAATTCTAATTACCACTAGTTAAAAATCAAATTATGGAGATTTAAGATCACAACTTCACTTATTGCTTCATTTAAATTAATACACTTCTTATCAATTATGCTCACTATTCTGAATTATTAATCAAGAACACATAAATAAATATGATAATCTCTCAATGCATCATACTCAAATCAACTTAAATCCACATATGATAGAATTAAGAAAAACACCCTAATTAACTAATTCACTATATCTCTATGTGAATTACAATTAAAGAGGATTTTAAGCACAAGTTCTATATCATATTACATGCGATGTATAGGTATATCTCTATCCTAGACATATATTATGAATTCCAATGCCATGCAGAAAACACAATCACATACTATTATGATTAGATCTAAATCTATAATCTATCTATCGGGTTCATATAGATTATCACGCTAATTGTTAGCTACACAATTAAGCATTAAACACAAACATTAATAGAAAATCCAAGAATAATCACAATAATTAATAGAGAATTATATTAAAATAAACTACGCAGCAAGCTCCATTGTAATCTTAAACAAGAATTTAGTTCATGATTATTGAATTAAAACCAAGAATTCACAATTGAATAAACATTAAAAGAAAAAAAATAAGAGTAGAGGAAAGAATAAAATCTGTTGTCAGCAAATCTCATGTTCCCTCTTGCTCTTCAATGGTCTCCTAGTTGTTTTAATCTCCAAATCTAATGAAAACTAGGGTTTTAACCTAATCTAATGAAAATCTAATCTAATGGAATCATCTCTTTAATTCTTGTGATTATCCTCCTTTTATATGCCTCTTCATGTGTCTTTTAGCCCTCATTAAAGTCCTTGAAATCAACAGCCTAAACCAATCCTTTTTGAACTTAACTTCTGAAACTCTTTTTCTTCTTGACAAACCCGCCCTAGCGGGCTTCCCTGACAAAAAATTACAGAAATGCCACTAAGCTCCATTTTTCATGTTTTGACCTTCCGAAACCGTTTCCTACAACACAAACACAAACACAAACACAAACACAAAAACAAGTAAAATGAAACTAAAAATACTTAAAGTTAACAAAGAATTAAGCCTTAACGGTATCCAATTCGTAGGTATAAAACCCACTCATCAATCACCTCAGACTTAGCATAAGATTCTGCGCCAAAATAATTTGGCTTGGGATAAATTCTCAAAGAATACTTGAATTTCATAAACATTTTTCCAGCTGAATCAAATAGCTTAGGCGTATACCAATAATTTGAATCATCAATCGAAACATTTGTTTGGCAACAAAATGGTTTAAAATTCTTAAAATCATTTTATGACGTCATGATACCGCATTGTCTTTACAGTCCGTTGAGGATTCCATCATTTTGTGACTTTGTGATACTACATCATACAATAGTGGGTTGACGATACTATGATGACATCCAACACTAGGTTAATCTGCACTGATGACTCCATCATCTGCCATTCTACACCAAGTTCAATGATGCATTGATGACAATTTAAAAATTATGACGCCCCTAAATCCAGGTTTTCGAACCTCGGATTCAGTGTTCACGATCCATCATCATCATACACATTCTATAACTATAGCATAAATAATAAACATACATTGTTCATTATAATAAGGTTCTATATTAAATCCCAAGGTCCAACAACCTTAACTTAAAACATACTTTAATAATTCAGATGGTTTACACAATAAATTTACATTTGATAATTTAATAATTAAACATGCATAATATTCTACTCTTGGACTTTTCCATTTCTTTTGTCTTTCTTCTTCGAACATTCAGGTTTAGCTAAAATAAACGTCATGGTATAGCAAGGATGAAGAACTAATTCGCTCAATATAAGGAAGATATATCATGATTAAAAAAAGAATTTTATCTTTAGAATTTTCAACAATGTATAACAATTGTGAAAGAATATGAATTCAAATTTTAATAAATTGAAAGACAATGTTGAGTGGCCAACAATGACCATAAATATATACAGAGGTTGTCAGTATTTAAATTCGTTCACTTAGTAGGTTTTGGCAATCGAGGGGATCAACCTCTCATACCCGACAAATATGCATAATCATTTAATAAATGGACAAACAATCGTTTTCCGATATACAACCTTAATAAAAAAATTCCTTTTTTAGTCTAAGAGTCCATACCAATCAACTGTGTTAGTTCCCAGTAGGCACACAATAGATCTAGAAGAGGGGAGTTGAATAGGTCCTTTTTAATTTTAAATACTTTTCATGTTTATTTTGTATTGCTAATGAATTAGCATATGACAAACATAGGAATCTTTTCAAGCACAACGGAATAAGTAAAATATCCCCTTCATTGATATATTCATAAACATAAATACATTGTTCGTGGAGTTAGTTAAGTTATAAGTAGTTAATACATACATAGCAGTTATACCAATTAGGTATATAATGTAAATGACAGTAAGTAAATGACTGAATGCAAAAGACACAAGGGATTTTAAGTGGTTCAGAGACTTAAGCTCCTAATCCACTCTTCTGCTTTAACAAGCAGGAATTCCACTAATGAAGGGCATCACCCTGAACAACTAAGATTCCTTCAAGGCCAGTAGCCTTGGAACTTCAGTTAACTAAGAACTCTTCAAGCCTAACAGGCTTGGAACTTCATTTAGTCCCTCCGAAAAAGGACCTCTCAAGCCCTGGCTACTTGTTGTTGTTGTAGTTGTTGTAGTTGTTATTGGTGCTTTGCTGCTAAGATGTCTTGAAGCTTGAACATCTTTTTTGTTAGTTCCCAGAGGCACAATAGTTATCTAGAAGGGGGGTTGAATAGATATTTGAAATTCTTTTCAAAATACTTTGTTAGTTTTGTTAACGATTTAAACATAGCGGAATTATGATTTGTTTAATCTCCCTTTTTAGAAATAGTGAGTTAATGAGAGTGAGGCATTTATAACAGTTAAGGCAGTTATATCAAGAATGTAAGAGACACGGCAGTTTTAAGTGGTTTAGAGCACTTAAAGCTCCTAGTCCACTCTTCTACTCCTTTAGTAGGAAATCCACTAAGGATGTCTTTTACACTTTCTGAATCTCACAGATTCCTTCTAGACCAGCAGTCTAGGCACTTCTCAGTTCATTCTTAAACCCTTCAAGTCCAGCAGACTTGGTTCTTCACAGTTCACTTAGGACTCTTTAAGTCCTTTCGACTTGGAACTCTTACTTCAGTTGATTGGTAGTTGAGTTCTTGATTGGTGCTACTCAGTTGCCATTACGCACTTGTTCAAAAGTACTGAGTAGCTGAGCAAGCTTTCACTTTTTCCTCAGATCGTAGAGTTGAGCGTTGAGTGTACTTCAGTGTATTTTTCAATGCTTGCTTTCTTATCTCATCTGCATATGTTTTGCATATATGTGATCCTTGAAATCTATCTGTTGAAGCCATTCGTTGAAGCATTAAATGCATTTGACATTTCTGAACTTTGATGGAGACTTTTCGCACCTTCCTCGAATTGCATTCTCGCCCATTGACATGACGCAACAGATCGCTTTCTCGCAGAAACACGAAAAGGTGTTTTCCTTTATCCTATAATCCTTTCCTTAGCTTCTTCAATACGTTTCTTTTGTTGTATACTAAGGATATCTTTTGTGCCATTGGGACTGGTGAGGACTTCAACGTTTAAAACCCATTCCATATTTGTTGGAATTTATCTCCAAACAAAAAGGTAAGGCTCGATGCTTCTAACACAAGGCATATAATACTCTACGATTCAGATCGTGGTGTCTTGTCACCTTGGTGCTTGATCTGATGTTATCAAATGAGAACACTACGATTTCTCTCAAAGACTTGCACACTACGATCTTCACTTGCTTGTCTTGCAGACTCTACATTTTCGAGAGCACTCTACGACCTTTGAGTGGGCTCGATAAACGTTGGGACCACTCTATGGTTTATAGAGAGGCCCTTCAAGGCAGGCACACTACGATCTTTGATGCTCCACGATTCTGCCTTAGCTTTTGGAAGCTCGATAGACTCCGATCTTGTTGATGCCTATCTATTACATTTCAAGATATAGATTAACCTAACATCTTTGATCTCTTCATCTATACATTCGTTTATAGAATGACAAACATTAAAAGCTTAGATCAACCTAACAAATTTTATCTATCACTAAGTCCTTGTACATATATTCCTTAAAAGACTTTACATATAATCATGAGCATTTACTTTAAGCATCAAATCAAAATATGTACTATCCCAACAATCTCCCCCTATTTGATGTTGACATTACCAAGGAGATTTGTTGTCATGATTATTAGTTTCTAGATGCATTTGCAGGAAAGTAAATATGACTTAATATTTTAGTGAGCAGCTGAAATTTCTAGAGAATAAGCATGAATTTATTGATGTTTGAAGAATAGATATTACAATTTAGATTTACATCAATAAGAATTTAAATTTCAACTTATCTCTGTTTCTTTGACCTTTTGCTTGGTGGATGATTTGCATACTCATCAGCTCTTCTTTTCCTGCTTGCTTCTTCTCTCCTGGCTAGATCTTCCAGCTCACTTGGGCTTAGCCAAGGATTGTGATCAGGCATATTCATGAATGCAGGATCTCCAATTGGCATTCTTAGGCCTATGGTGGTCACGTTTTGTGAGCTGGTAGTTGGCCCCATACTCCTTAATGGTTGAGCCATGATGTAAGACCTCAACTTTTATGAATAAAGAATAATTTTCTCTAAATATATTTTTGAATATTATGGTGTGGATTTGATATAATGTTATAGTTGTGGGTAATATTTATAAATTTTCAAAGTAAGCAAGTGGTTATATAATATTCGATTGCTCGGGGAATATTCGTTTTAACAGGGAATATTAAATGCGACGGCACAATCATTAGTGGACCCCTAGCGGAAGTATATTGTCGTAGTTAAAAATGACAAAATATCTTTCTATAAAAATAACGGCCCGAAGGTGTTACTGAATTAAAGCTGTTGAACTACCGTTAGTAAAAAAATGCGAATACGTGTGGTTGCATAGTAGAAATGCGGTATTGATTATTGATCTTACGTGAGAAGTCACTAAGTTATACTCAATTATTGCTCTACAAGAATTTTGCATCATATCTATCATATTATTGATTCAATTATTGTTACAGTATCATCTGCATAATATGTTATATTATTAAATCAATAATTGAGACGACAAAGTTATTTTATATTATTATTTGCAATATTGACAATGTCTAGAAGTTTTATCAAGGAGAGGTTTGGTCACCTAATTGTGCGCCAATAAAGGAAATCCTTATCGAAAAGCCCCCTCTTTCCCGGGAACGACCTGGTTGTTAAATATTGTGAATTATAATATTAATGATGAATAAGTTCGTGTTGATTAAAGATGAATTTTATAGTTCCATTGTGTTGGACTTATTTGTGTTAGTATAATTGATGTCTGGAGGTCATATTGTTCTATCGGGTATTCGGGACACTTTTCGTGTCGGAGTACTATTCATGAGTTACTATTTACGAGTTACTATTCATGAGTTACTATTCATGAGTTACTATTCATGAGGTACTATTCACCCGTAAGATATATTTCTTTTCGGTCCAAATCATTTTTGGGTACAATATTATTCCATGAGGAGATGTGCTAATTTTTCAGACCGCTGGTGGAAAGTTATAATAGTAAATCAATATGGATCGTTGGTTTAAAGTTTTAATAGTAAATCAGTATAGACTGTTGCTTTAAGTTTTAATAGTAAACCAATATGGACCGTCCGTTTAAAAGTAAATCAATCTGGACCGTTCATGAATTAGTTACTATTCAGTCCATTCTCCTATAAATAGAAGTTCATTTCATTATTTCTTACGAATTCACTGAAACTCTAGAGAGAGAAAGAAGAAAAAGTATGCTGCTACTTCACTACTCCAATATCCGGTTTCTTCTAAGGTAGGGGATATTATTTGTTGTACTCAAGTAAAGGGGTATTTTTTCTTATTCATGAAGAGAACTTACATTATTCCATTCTTTATTATTCTGTTGGAATAACTCAGATATCTGTGGATACCCTATACTTGGTGAAATTCTTACATTATTCCATTCTTATTATTACATTGGAATAACTTTGTTTTATCAAGAACCGCATACATGATGAAATTCTTTTAATATTACATTTCTTTATTATTCCATTGAATATCTATTATACGTGCATTTCTGTGGGACCGGTTCCATTATTTATTATTATCGCTGGAAAATCTTGTCTCATGCGTTTACAGGACTGGTTCCATTATTTATTATTCTATTGGAATATCACTGTATGTGCATTTACATGGGACTGGTTCCATTATTTATTATTACATTGGGAATAACTTTGTGAGACCCAGATTTTATGAATAAATATTTAATTTTCTCAAAATAATTTTTTTAAATATTATGGTGTGGATTTGATATAATGTTATAGTTGTGGGTTATATTTATAAATTTTGCAAAGTACGCAAGTTGTTATATAATATTCGATTGGACGGAGTCCGTACGACGGTACAATCATTAGTGGACCCCGCAATGAAATTATTGTCGGATTGAGAAAACGACAAAAATACTTTATGAAAATAAATGGCGGAAGTTTTACCGTTAACTGATAAAACACCCGGTGTTAAAAGTATAGTAATACGTGTGGTTGCATAGTAGCACGATATTGATTATTGATGCTTACGTGAGAAGTCACTCAGTTATACTAAATTATTGCTACAGTAATTGCTGCATCATATCTTTCATATTATTGATTCAATTATTGTTACAGTATCATCTGCATAATATGATATATTATTAAATCAATGATTGAGACGGAAAAGTTATTCATATTATTATTTGCAATATTGACAATGTCTAGAGGTTCTGTCAAGCAAAGGTTTGGTCACCTAATTGCGCGCCAATAAAGAGAAATCCTTATCGGAAAGCCCCCTCTTTCCTGGGAACGACCTAGTTGATAAATATTGTGAGTTATAATATTAATGATGAATGTTATTAATATTGAAGTTGTGCTCGGAGTTGAATTTGGAGACGCGGACGTGATATTTGAGTCCGGAACGATGAAATTAGTAAAAATAGACTATAAACACAAAATTTGTCAATTTTTACTATTTGGTCAAAAAGTCAACAGTTGACTTTTTTGGGAAAAGTCAAACTTCAAAATTTCAAAATTTATATTTTTGATAAAAAATAGTTTCATTATGTTGGAATTATTTGTGTTAGTGAAAATCGACATTTATTTCGATAAAAACTGATGTCTGGAGGTTATTTTGACCAATCGGGTATTTAACCGGATAAATGAGCAATTGATTGCTATTATTTCACATGATTATAACTATTTGTTCACATGTGTATACTATTGTTTCACATTCTTGTTACTATTAGGGGAGTTGGTGCAATATTGATAATACTTGCATGACTAAGTTAAAATGGAGGTATAGATGGAGGTCTTATCTTGTAATTATTTTTATCACATGATTAGAACTATTGAGTCACATGATTTACTATTGATTCACATTATTTACTATTAGGGGAGTTGGTCCAAGTTTGATAATACTTGCGGGACTAAATTAAAATGAAGAAAAGAGGAAGGTATTATATTGTAATATTTTTGAGCCCCAAAGCGTGCAATTATCGAAACTATATTTTCCTATAAATAGAAGCTCATTCTTCTTTCATTTCTCACCAATTCACAAAAGCTTTAGAGCAATTATTATAGAGAGAAATTATAGAGAAAGAAGAAGAGAAGTCTGCTACCTCTTTATTCCGATTATCCAGTTTTTTTAAGGTAGGAATATTATTTGTTGTACTCATAAGGGTACTCTTTTCTTTCTTATTTATGAAGAGAACTTACATTATTCCATTCTTTATTATTACATTGGAATAACTTTGATCTGAGGGCTACCCTATACTTGGTGAAATTCTTACATTATTCCATTCTTTATTATTATGTTGGAATAACTGCTCATGTCATGCAAAGTAATCTTGCATACATGGTAAAATTCTTCTAATATTCCATTCTTTATTATTCTGTTGGAATATCATGTCTGTGCATTTTACGTCGAACCTGGTTCCGTTATTTATTATTCTGTTGGAATATCCTGTCGGTGTATTTATTTTGGGACGGGTTCCATTCTTTATTATTCTCGTTGGAATATCCTCATCATACGTTTTATGCGGACTGGTTCCGTTATTTATTATTCGTTGGAATAACTTTGTCTGTATGCGGTCTATCACATGAATGGTGATTTCTTTTGTTATTTCATTCTTTATTATACTCAGTTGGTTAAAACTTTGACTTCTATACTCCATGAAATTAGTGGAATATCCTTGATATTTGCACTTCATCCAGTATCTTTTCATGGAAATATTCTTCTAAGCATTCTTGAATTTTACTCTACAAAGCAAAGTATCATGTTGATAATTTGGGACGTTATCGGCCCTAGATAAATTAATTCTTGAACTTGTTTTATTGAATTCTTATATCATTGTCATCATCCTCATGTTTATATTTTGTTGAAAGTCATCTATGGCCTGTAGTGCATAGATGGACTTGGTATGATTATGACCAGGGATTATTCGGTATAATCATAACCGTAATGTTACAAATGATGTGGAAAAAGTCCTCATTGGCCCGTAGTGCATTTATGGACAGTTTTTGGTATAATTATGGCTATGGATTCTCTTTGGCCGTAGTGCAAAGATGAATTGTTTTATGGCATGATCAGGACCGTTGATGAAAACATGATTATCTTTAGCCATAGTGCATGGATAATTCGTGGTCGTGATACTAAAGAATATCCTTGGCCGTAGTGCAGGGGCGATTCGATGATGTGGATTATTTATTAAGCTGAATCCCAGCGATAAAAGTCATGAAAAACCTTTTAAATCATAGAAGATAGTAGATTTTATTCCCTACTTGACTCTTCTAATGGATTGTTTGTTCCGCTGAAGTTAAACTTGATAGTTATTATATTTTATCAGTTTAACACTGTTGAAGGCTAACGATAAATTATTCTCATAATATTTCTTACTGGGCTAGTTGAGCTCACCCTTTCTTTCACTGTTCTCTTCAGGAAATTAGAACATAGCTGGGACTAGTCGGGGAACAGAGTGATGGTCCTAGATGGTGCATTAGTAGTCATCACTATTCTGTGAAATAGTGTGATAATAATTGTAATGAGGACTCCTTTTGAGTTTGTATACTCTCTAGTAGACAATATTTGTATTCAAACTCACAGTTTATGTTTTGTCGTATTGTACACGACAGTTGTATTATTAAGTTGTATTTGAATTTTGTACCATGTATCTCATGACTCAAGATGGGTGATGTATTTCTGTTTTGGGGGCGCCACATAAACTGTCTGTCTGCGATCGCCATCATACGCATGGTGAATCCTACATTATTCCATTCTTTATTATTACATTGGAATAACTTGTCTATGTGGATTACCACATGCATGGTGAATGATCCTTCGTATTCATTCCTTATTAAATTGTGAAAATGATCTGTCTACGTGGATTACCGCATGGCGGGCAAAAATTCATTTGAAGTTTCATATATTCTATTATACTCAGTTGGTTAAAGCTTTGGCTTCTATACTCCATGAAATTAGTGAAATATCCTTGACATTTGCGCTTCATCCAGTATCATTTCATGGAAATATTCTTCTGAGCATTCTTAAATTTTACACCACAAAGCAGTATCATGTTGACAATTTGGACGTTATTGAGTTCAGGATAAATTCACTTATAAATCTTTAAAATTTATTCTTCAACTTGTTTTATTGAATTATCATCATCCTCATGCTTATATTATGTTAAAAGTCATCTTTGGCTTACGTGCATAGATGGACTTGGTATGATTATGACCAGGGATTATTCAGTATAATCATGACCATAATGTGACGAATGAAGTGATAAAAGTCCTCATTGGCCTGTAGTTCATTGGTGGACAGTTGTTGGTATGATTATGACCAGGGATTATTCGGTATAGTCATGACCATTGATGATTACATGAATATCCATGGCCGTGGAGCAGGGATGATTCGATTTTATTCTCAGCGATAAAGTTGATGAAAAACTTTTTAAATCATAAAAGATAGTAAATTTTATACTTTACTTGACTCTTCTAATGGATTGCTTGATCCGCTGTAGTTAAACTTGTTGTCTATTATATTATTCTATCAGTTTAACATTATTGAAGGCTAATGATAATTTATTATGCATTATCTTAGTCATAATATTTCTTACTGGGCTAGTGAGCTCACCCTTTCTTTCACTGTTCTCTTCAGGAAATGAGAAGCGTGAATGGGACTAGTCGGAAGCAGAGTGATGGTCCTAGATGGTGCATTAGTAGTCCTCACTATTCTGTGAAATAGTGTGATAATAAATGTAATGAGGACTCCATTAAGTGTGGATATTGTCTAGATGACAATATTTGTATTAAAACTCACAACCTATGTTTTGTCGTATTTTACACGACTGTTGTATAATTAAGTTGTATTTGTATCCAATACCTTGTATCTGACGACCCAAGATGGGTGATGTATACCTGTTTTGGGGGCGTCACAGTTGGTATCAAAGCTTAGGGATATGATCCCTGGCTGAGATGTGAGACAAGAACTAGGAGGAGAGGCGGGAATTCTTCGCTAGTATGACCTACCTAAGTTTATTTGGTATTGAACTGGTCGGTCAGAGTATAGGGATAATATGTGATATATTAATTAACCTTTGTTTTGTGGCAGTTTAGGAAAATGGCATCCGAAAATATTGAGATAAGCAATGAAGCATGTGACGACCCGAAAATTCGGGTTGTCCAGAATTTAGGTTTAAAGAACTAGTTATTAATAAAACTAATTTTTATTAATAATATTATGTGCTATGTGTTTATTAATCGTTCTAGAACCTAGGATGATTATAAGTCGGAAGTATTCTGTCTTCGAGCTAGATTGAGCGAATAAGAATTTTCAAGACGAAAATAAAAGTTTTCCGGGAACAAAATATTTTTTGGGGAAAAAGACGAAATAGGCACTATTCATCCGTTTCTGCTCGGAGATTTATTTTGAAATTCCGAGAAGTTATTGATTACGTAAAATGTTGAGACGTGATGGAATATTCAATAATATTTCAGTTATGTCAAAAATGAAGTTTTCGCCTGCGGACTCAAAACCTAAGGGTTAGATAAAGTGAGTTCTGAGGATTTTATGATCACGTATAATCATTAGGGTTATTATGCGTGAGAAATACGAGGATAATACTAGTTATTATATGAGTATAGTAAGAAGATTAGTACGACGTATAATACGAATATCGTACGAGCTATATACGAAGAAAATACGAGAATACGAGAATGAGATGCGTAGAATACGATTAGTCTTAATGAAATTTAAGTTCATGGACTTTGTAGAATCTAATTGGACTTGGATTATGTCAAGCCCAACGCTTTGTGAAATCAAGCTCAAGATAGGCCCAATAAGGATTAGGGTTAAGGCCCAAACCAAGAAAAGAAACTGCGGATCGAACTGATGGGTAAACGGATGGGTAAAACCAATGGGGAAACCCATGGGGTGACCCATGGGCAAGAGGGGCGGCCACTTGGCCACTAAGTAAGGGTGGTG
Organism: Panax ginseng; assembly: GCA_020205605.1. Taxonomy (NCBI): domain Eukaryota; kingdom Viridiplantae; phylum Streptophyta; class Magnoliopsida; order Apiales; family Araliaceae; genus Panax; species Panax ginseng. Next base: position 110,217,889 of record CM035148.1, on the reverse strand, counting down.
GCCAAGTAAACTTAGTGGCTAAGTCATGGAGGAGGTGGGAATAATAAGGAGGTGGGGGCGAAATGACTAAAATGCCCTTAGCCTTGATTTTCTATAAATAGGAGGCATAAGCTCATTTGGTTGGATTTGAAAATTCCACACTTGAGAGAGAGATAGAGAAGTCGGATGGGAGGGAAAAGGAAGAGCGTGAGTATGAATGATCGGATCGAAAGTGATCGTGTAATAGCAAAGCTTGCAAATCGCCGGTTTTGTATAAAGGAAGAGGATTAAAGAAGAACGGTAATCCGAACCCTAGTTTCTTCTAATATTTTCTTTAAGTTTTTATGTTTAAAAACATAACTTAATAGGATTAAGAAGTAAAAGAAGATTGGAATGATTTCATATGGTTGAAATCATAAGAAAATGAAGAAATAAGAATTTAAAGTTTAGTAAATAAATTTCTTAAGGAAATATAAGATTCGTAATGAATTAGAGCGATCCGAGTGGATTATATGAATAAGTAGGTGAAATAAGTAAGGGATAATGTTCTATAACATCAAATTCCAATAAAAAGTGAAATCATAATCCAAAATATCGATTAAAATGAAGAACAAACGAAGAACACGAAGAACACGCGAAGAACACGAAGAACATTGGTGATGGACAAATTTAAAACCATCGTAGTTTAATTGTTGTTGATGGACAAGTTTAAAACCATTGCGTATAAGATTAGTTGCTTATTTCTTGGTTAGGAATTGTAGAAACGTTCATGAAGACCGGATTAAAACTTAGCTATAACGAAGTTATGGCGAAAATTTCGTAAATGTCAAACGAGAATTAGAAAGTTAGTAAATGAACCCGGATGTGTAGGGTTTCATAAGAAAGTAAGAGAGCATAGAAAACGTGAGTCGTGGACTCAAGAACGAACGAAGAGCGTTAAAAACGTAAAATGAACAAAGGGTGAAGATTAAGCCAATCGAATGGCACGTTAACGGATTTAGAATGAATTTCTGCTCAATGGGTATTAAACTATGTAAGATAAGGAAGAGAATGGCTTTGGACCGACCTCGTTCTGAGTTATAACGAAGGAGTTATGAGATCGGGAAGTAAGCGTCTCAAATTAGATTTAACACTTAGAGAATTTTTCTAGGGTTTAGGCTCAAGTGACTAGCAGCCATTTGGCCTTGGGAGGCGGTGCAGCCATGAAAGCCTCTACCATAAACTTCTGGCGAGTGGCACCATAGCACGAGAGTTAGAGAAAGAGGAGCCAAATACAATACGGTAGTTAGAAAAAGCGGAGATGAGCTTTTAAGCGCTTTCGACTCTTGAGGAAATGTAAGGAAGATAAAGAATATAATATTCAACTAATATAACACTTAATCAAGTAATGTAAACCTTTATTAAAGGTTGATCATGAAGATTAAATAAGATTAAAAGATAAAGATTATAAACGCGGGTTACATAACCGATATCCGGGGACTGTAGTCACGATAAACGAACGTGAGGGATTGCTATGATTGTGATTCCTTAGACGTTGAGTGATGAAGATAATGAATAACATTCCGATGTTATGTTGTGGTAATGAGAGATAAGTGTAAAGCGTATAGACACTGTGAACGCAACGTTGTTGCGATGAACGATCTGTCTTAACATACAACGATTGGTATGGCTTCGACACTAAGAACGAGTAATGAACATGGGGTTCATGTAATGAATAACGAAAGTATTAATAAGATAGAAATTTTCAAGAAAGCCGTAACAAACGGTAATAAGATTAATGAAAACAAAATGTGAGTCATATAAGAATATAAATCATCCAAGATGATGAACGTATGAGTAAGACATCTCCGTATATCACAAAGTCGTAAACTGGTAAAGGAGGTTAGTCACGTAAACTTATATTGCAAGAACGCAAATCCTAAGAAGTAAAGTTAAGTAAACCAATGTGTAAGTTCAATATATGACTAATTGGTGTTTATGTTTTCTCCTTATGTGTTATATAGGAATTGGAATGAGTAATTCAGCGTATGCTATAGCTGGGCGTAAGGCAAGTTTCCTAACTTCATTCATATTACATGAATGCTAGTTTCTTAAACTTCTCAGATGTTGAACTTGAGAAGTTCTGTCTATGTTCGAATGTGTGATATTTGTACAAGGTGGTAAAATGTATGAGGCCTTGAGCCACAATTTGAACACTTCGGTGTTTCTATGGTATGCATTGTTCTGTGATTGAGCTGTTCAATACAAGTATGTTCTATTTATACATGAACCATTATTGTTAAGTCTGTGCTAATGATTCTAGCCAGATAGGATGTGTATGAAAAAGGTAGAAGAATGAAAGTATTTCAAAGAGAAAATGATTGATGTTTTAAGATGACAGAAATCGAGACTATTCCTATTATTCAAGCTGCTTCATAACCTTTGTTCGGTTATAGAAGTTCTAAAGAAATGTTTTAATTCTGAAGTTGTTTGTTCAACTGTTATGACTTGCTGGGCAATTGAATGCTCACTCTTGCTTTAAATGAAAAATAATTTTCAGCGAACAAGGTTAGAAAAACTTAAGGATCCCGTAGAGATCAAGCTGACGGTATCCAGATGAAGTGCCATTCAGAATGTGAACGAGTGAGAAGATCAAATGAAGACTTATAATGTAGAAAGATAAAACTGAACTATAGAATAGTTTAATGAACTATTATGTATCCTTGGTGGCGGATAAAAGTCACTCTTATAAGATGAAATGAATAATGTATTTATTATTATTTGTAATGAAAAAGGTTATAAGGTTTCCAGAACCTGGGATTTGAGAGTGTATGTCGTTATATTTCAGTATATAATGATGTATGTTGGATGAATGATGTACTCGTGATGTACGGAATCCGGGTGTGAAGATAGACCGGATTTCGGGGCGTTACAAAGCACATGAGATCGTGGAGTCACCACAGATTAATACCCAAGATAATGTGCAATAGGAACACAATAATCCTCAGGTGAACAACAACACCGACCAAATGGCGAACGACAGAATGTTTAGGAGCTTTCTGTAATTCGTACAACATCAGGCAAGAGAAAATCCTGTCCAAAATGTAGGTGGAAACACTGGAAACTCTCATACGGTCACCACTAAACAGTTCAAGGAGCTGGGACCACCGGAGTTTATTGGAGAGCCAAAACCACTTAAGGCGGATGCATGGATAAAGCAGATCACCAAGATATTTGATGTCTTGGGACGCTCCGAGGAGCAAAAGGTTCCTTTTGCCACCTTTATGTTGTGAGGAGAGGCAGATTACTGGTGGGAATCAGTAAAACATACTCAACCTGCCACACTGAAGATGTCTTGGGAGAAGTTCCAAGAACTGTTCAACGACAAGTACTTTCCCAAAAGTATTCATCACATTAAAGAGGTAGAGTTCATCAAGTTGGAGCAGAACAATATGACCGTGGCGCAGTACGAAGCTAAGTTTGCCAAGTTGTCACGGTTTGCGTCCCACTTGGTTGATAATGAGGAGAGAATGACGCGGATGTTTTTAAGAGGTTTGAAATCGGAGATACGTCAATATCTTATTTCTCATAAACTGTGTTTGTATTCAGATGTTGTAAATAGGGCTCAGTTATTGGAGTGCGATAACGGGTCAATGCAACCAAGAGAAAGCAGCCGGCAGAATGAAAATACCAATGGTAACAGTCATCGAACCGGTGATAACAAACGTGGAGGGAATCAACATGCCAGAAATGGTAACCACTTCGGTGGTAACATGGCCAAGACAATAAAAGTGGAAGTTTCAAGAAGAGGAGATTTAATAATGATGGAAGGACGTCAGCACTAGCACCTATTGTTAAGGAAGGAGAGCGGCCATCGGCCGAGTCGTATGTTACAAATCTGAGAGGGAGGGACACATCAATCCGAATCAGACGCAAAGAATCTAAAGCATGTTATAATTGTGGAAGAGAAGGTCACCTAGCCCGATTTTGTCGTGCACCGAAGTTAAGTCCAGCTGGGATGGAGGCATCAAAGTCCGTCCAAGACAAGATAAAATCGGTAGTTCAAGGGAGAGCGTTTGTTGTAACCTCCCAGAAAGTAAGGAACCCGAACGAGGTCATCACGGGTAAGCTTATTATAAACTCTAGTAAAGTATATACCTTATTTGATACCGGCTCTACCCATTCTTTTATTTCTCCTACTTGCGCTCAACGTTTAAATTTGACTCCAGAGAAATTGGACTTTGACTTATCGGTTGAAACTCCGTTGGGAGAAACCTTCATTACATCCACGGTTTATTAGTCTTGTTTGATTCAAATCGGTAACCGCACATTACCTGTCGATCTTATTTCTTTAAAAATACTTGTGTTTGACGTAATTCTAGGGATTGATTGGTTAACTACTCATCATGCAAAAATTGATTATTTTCGTAAGGTTGTTAGTTTTCATATTCCTAATCAACCTATTATGCTAATTCAAGTGACCAAACCAGTAAAATCAATCACGGTCATTTCAAGCCATAAAGCTATTCGTTTATTGAAAAATGGATGTCAAGCTTTCTTAGCTCATGTCACTGATTTAAACAAAAATACATCAGTTTTGAATGATATTTCTATTGTTAATAAATTTCCTGACGTATTCCCGAAGAACTTCCTAGCCTACCCCCAAAGCGTGAAATTGAATTTTGTATCGACCTTGAACTCGGTACAAAACCCATTTCCAAAGCCCCATATCGAATGGCTCCTATTGAACTTCAGGAGTTAAAGACCCAATTGCAGGAATTGTTAGACATTGGTTTCATTCGTCCTAGTATGTCTCCTTGGGGTGCTCCTGTTCTATTCGTGAAGAAGAAAGATGGGAGTATGTGACTTTGTATTGACTACCGAGAATTGAACCATGTCTCCATCAAGAATAGGTATCCGTTACCTCGCATTGATGACCTGTTTGATCAGTTGCAAAGAGCACAATTCTTTTCAAAGATCGATCTTCGTTCTAGATATCATCAACTGAAGGTTAAAATTGAGGATATTCCAAAGACTGCCTTCAGAACTCGGTACGGGCATTATGAATTCTTGGCCATGTCTTTTGGATTGACTAATGCTCCTGCTGCCTTCATGGATATGATGAACCGAGTATTCAAGGAATATTTGGATCACTTTGTGGTTGTCTTTATTGATGACATTCTCATATATTCCAAAAGTCGTGAAGATCATGAGCAACACTTGAGGCTGATACTCCAAAAGCTTCGTGAAAACAAGCTTTATGCCAAGTTGAAGAAATGTGAGTTACGGCGAGGAAGTTGCATTCCTTGGGCATGTGATATCAAATCATGGAATATCTCATTGACCTAGCGAAGATTGAAGCAATTCAAAGTGGGGAGCAACCAAAGTCGATGATAGAAATACGTAGCTTTCTCGGCTTAGCTGGTTATTATCAGAGATTCGTGGAAGGATTTTCTCGAATCGCTACTCCATTAACTCAGCTAACTAGAAAAGATATAAAGTTCGGTTGGAGCGAGGAATGTGAGAAGAGTTTTCAAGAACTCAAGGGAAGACTCATTTCAACACCTGTTCTGACAATACCATCTGGCTCAGAGGGATTTGTCATCTACAGTGATGCTTCGGGCAAAGGGCTAGGATGTGTCCTCATGCAACATGGGAAAGTCATAGCATATGTCTCTCGGCAACTCAAAGAATATGAGAGGAATTATCCTACTCATGATCTAGAGTTGGCAGCTGTTGTCTTCGTGCTCAAGATTTGGAGGCATTACCTATATGGAGAGAAGGTGGAGATCTATACGGATCATAAAAGCCTCAAATATTTCTTTACCCAAAAGGAACTCAACACGCTAAGAACGACGTTGGCTTAAAGCTCATTGAAAGATTATGATCATACCATTCAATACCATCCTGGTAAAGTGAACGTAGTAGCTGACGCATTGAGTAGAAGATCATATGCGGGTACGAGTGCAATATTGTCAACACAAAGGCCCATTTTGTATGACTTGCAAAGGATGGAGGTAGAGTTAAAGACTCCAGGGACCCATATGATGATGACGAATATACGAGTAGAACCGACTTTAATCGATAAAGTTAAAAGTCGCTCAAGCTACGGACACGAGCCGATATCGTATGAGGAAGAAAGTGCAAGAAGGTGCTATTCCGGAAGCAAGAATAAATGAAAAAGGAATACTTCGAGTCAACTCCAGACTTTGTGTTCCTAACGACCCTAATTTAAAGTATAAAATCATAATGGAGGCGCATAAACACACCATTTGCAATCCATCTCAGAGTACCAAAATGTATCATGATCTTGACATACATTTTGGTGGAGCAATATGAAGAGAGAGATAGCGGAGTTTATCTCAAGGTGTTTAACTTGTCAACGAGTCAAGGCGGAGCATCAATTACCAAAAGGTCCATTGCAACCACTTGAAATTCTAGAATGGAAGTGGGAGCACATTACCATGGATTTTGTTACTGGTCTTCCCAAGGTTTCTCAAGGCATAGATGCAATTTGGGTCATTGTTGATAGATTGACCAAGTCTGCTCACTTCTTACCTATACGACAAACTTATACACTTGAACGTCTTACTCGTATGTACATAAATGAGATTGTAAGACTGCATGGTATGCCAGTATCCATAGTTTTTGATCGAGACCCAAGATTCACTTCACGATTTTGGGTTAGTTTATAGAAAGCTATGGGCACAGATTTACGATTTAGCTCGGCATATCATCCTCAGACGGACGGGCAGTCGGAGAGGACTATTCAAACTCTTGAAGATCTATTAAGACTCTGTATCCTTGATTTCAAAGGAAGTTGGACAAGTTCTTACCGTTGGTGGAGTTTTTCTACAACAACAGTTATCAAGCAAGTATTGGCATGGCTCCATTTGAAGCGTTGTATGGGAAAAAATGTCATTCTCCAGTATGCTGGGATGAGGTGGGTGAAGCAACGTTTTTGGGACCGGAGTTGGTACGTATGACTATAGAAAAGATTCAAACGATCCGATAACGCATAAAAATTGCACAAGATCGACAAAAGAGTTATGTTGATCTTCATCGAAAGGACGTAAAATTCGATATTGGAGATCATGTGTTGTTACGTGTTGCTCCATGGAAAGGAGTTACGAGATTTGGAAAGAGAGGAAAGCTCAATCCTCGATTCATTGGCCCATTTTTAATTCTCGAGCGAGTAGGAACTATGGCTTATAGACTCGCCTTACCGCCAAGTATGTCTCGTGTTCATAATGTTTTTCATATATCTATGTTACGTAAATATGTGAAAGACCTGAACCACATTATTGAGTTAGAACCAGACGAGATAGAGGAAGATTTAACGTATGAAGAATTACTTGTTAAAATCTTGGATAAGAAGGATCATGTTCTACGCTCTAAGATTATACCTCAAGTCAAAGTTTTATGGAGAAACCACGATGTGGAAGAAATGACTTGGGAGTTAGAATCTGAGATGACGTCAAGGTATCCTCATCTCTTCGAAATACCAGGTATGTACACTAATTTCAAGGACGAAATTTCATAAGAAGGAGAGGTTGTAAGACCCCAACTTTTATGAATAAAGAATAATTTTCTCAAAATATATTTTTGAATATTATGGTGTGGATTTGATATAATGTTATAGTTCAGGTAATATTTACAAATTTTGCAAAGTAAGCAAGTGGTTATATAATATTCGATTGGTCTGGGGAATATTCGTTTTAATGAGGAATATTCATACGATTTACACAATCATTGGTGGACCCCTAGCGGAAGTATTGTCGTAGTTAGAAACGACATAAAAATATCTTTCTATAAAAATAACGGCGGAGGTATTACCGTTAAAACTGTTGAACTACCCGGAAATAAAAGTACAGTAATACGCGTAGTTGCATAGTAGCACACGGTATTGATTATTAATGCTTACGTGAGAAGTCACTCAGTTATATTCAATTATTATTACGAGAATTGATGCATCATATCTCTCATATTATTGATTCAATTATTGTTACAAAGATTATCATCGCATAATATGTTATATTATTAAATCAATAATTGAGATGACAAAGTTATTCATATTATTATTTGCAATATTGACAATGTCTAAAAGTTCTGTCAAGGAGAGGTTTAGTCACCTAATTGTGCGCCAATAAGGAGAAATCCTTATCGGAAAGCCCCCTCTTTCCTGGGAACGACCTGGTTGTTAAATATTGTGAATTATAATATTAATGATGAATAAGTTCATGTTGATTAAAGATGAACTTTATAGTTCCATTGTGTTGGACTTATTTGTGTTAGTATAATTGATGTCTGGAGGTTATAATGTTCAATCGGGTATTCGGGACACTTTTCGTGTCGGAGTACTATTCATGAGTTACTATTCATGAGTTACTATTCACGAGTTACTATTCACGAGTTACTATTCACAAGTTACTATTCATGGGGTACTATTAACCCGTAAGATATATTTCTTTTCAGTCTAAATCATTTTTGGGTACAATATTATTCCATGAGGAGATGTGCTAATTTTTCAAACCGCTGGTGGAAGTTATAATAGTAAATCAATATGGATCGATGGTTTAAAGTTTTAATAGTAAATCAGTATGGACCGTTGCTTTAAGTTTTAATAGTAAACCAATATAGACCGTCCGTTTAAAAGTAAATCAATCTGGACCGTTCATGAATTAGTTACTATTCAGTCCATTCTCCTATAAATAGAAGTTCATTCCTTCATTATTTCTTATGAATTTACTGAAACTCTAGAGAGAGAAACTATAGAGAGAAAGAAGAAAAGTATTTTGCTACTTCACTACTCCAATATCCAGTTTCTTCTAAGGTAGGGGATATTATTTGTTGTACTCGTAAAGGGCATTTTTTTTTCTTATTCATGAAGAGAACTTCTGTTATTCCATTCTTTATTATTCTGTTGGAATAACCTGTATACGCGGGATACCCTATACTTGGTGAAATTCTTCTGTTATTCCATTCTTATTATTCTGTTGGAATAACCTATTTATGCGAAGTACCGCATACATGGTGAAATTCTTCTAATATTCCATTCTTTATTATTCGCTTGAATATCATGTCTCATGCATTTACGGGACCTAGTTCCATTATTTATTATTCGTCAAAATATCACATGTCTCGTGCGTTTTATGGCTGGACTGGTTCCATTATTTATTATTACATTGGGAATAACTTTGTTTATGCGATCTATCGCACGCATGGTGAATCCTTACGTTATTCCATTCTTTATTATTCATTGGAATAACACGTCATGTGGATTACCACATGTATGGTGAATGATCCTTCGTATTCATTCCTTATTAAATTGTGGAAATGATCTGTCTACGTGGATTACCGTATGGTGGACGAAAATCCATTTACAGTTTCATATATTCTATTATACTCGATTGGTTAAAGCTTTGGCTTCTATTCTCCATGAAATTAGTGCAATATCCTTGATATTTGCGCTTCATCGTCGATATCTTTTATGGAAATATTCTTACGAGCATTCTTGAATTTTACTCCACAAAGCAAGTTATCATGTTGACAATTTGGACGTTATTGAGTTCGAGGATAAATTAACTTATAAATCTTTAAAATTTCATTGAGTGTGGACAGATGACAATATTTGTATTTCTATGATATCGATCGTTGTTGTAGTATTGATGGCGTGACCCAAGATGGGTGATGTATCTATTGGTGATGTGTTTGCCTTGGAGGAGTGACTCGGAGGAGGACTCCGTGAAGATTGAGTTGAGAATGTGCCTCTGCCTCTGCCTCTACCTTTGCCTTGATCTCCTTTCCCTTTATTCTCCCCCTTTATGTCAGCATCAAGGGTTCGAATGTCTTCTGAGAGGCGAGTCACTCCTTGGACAAGCTCGTTGAGTTGACTTTGGGTTTGAGCAATGTCCTATTTATTCTCTTTGATCAGAGTATCATATCGAGCTTCCCTTTGTTTGAGGATGGCTAGAACATCGTCAGTCTGCTGTCCTTGGCTTACATAAAATTTTTGGAATTCTTTTACGACAGTTTGTAGATTGATGATGCTTTCCAACATAAGCTTGTTTACGAGTCTCTTGAGTAAATGCGTAAGGCGAGAACATCATCCCGATGTCTTTTAATTTGCTTGAAAGTGTATATCGATCCGGTCATTTATGCTCTTCACCATTTCTTTTATGATCTCCTGAGCTTCTTTGTGAGCTCGAGCTTAGGGTCTTTGGGGAGAGCATTGGCGGACCGTGATCATTTTAGTCGGTCTTAGTTGAATGAGTTACATGTGAGCTTCAAGACTATCATCTATATCCTTAATCACTTTCTTTGACACTACGATAACTTTCGATTTGGTGGGCGGATCTGAAAGGAGTTTTGAGTTGTGGAATGTGCGGAGGAGGGGGTGTACTCTTGTTTTGATCTTTCAAGGATTAGAGGGCAAGATTAAGGTTGAAGTATTCATTTATGGATGAAGAGGAAATATCTGATGGAGGGGCGTGTGTTTGAGCGTCTGGAGTAAGTGGCTCTACGATTTGACCGTGGGACTCTACGATGGGGCTAGAGTCAATAATCGTAGAGATGAGGGGAGTTGGGATCAATATAAAGTTGGGCATATTTGGTTCATCAGTTACAGAATTTTTGGATTCTGTAAGTGGGAATTGACTTAGTGGATTGAGGACCACTTCCAACCAGCTTGGAAATTCATAAAATTGGCTGAAAAAAGATAGTGGATAGTGATTAACTCTGAATAAGATTGGGATAGATAATACCTCATGCACAATTCTTGAAGAGGGACCATTTGTGATTAGCTATTTGGCAAAGTTGAAGTTGTTTGGAAATCCATGAGCTAGCACAGAGATGGCTGGATATTCTTTGAAGCTCCAAAACATGTAATCCCAGGAGTTTAGAATTTGAGCTTGATGAAAAGGCATCATGGGTAGATAGGAGAACAGTTGCTCGTAGTTAGCTTTCCTATACCCATCACAGCCCATAACTATGATTTCGACCTCATCACCTTCGTCCACTTCTCTATCTTCATTCAAGGATACCACTACATCAATGACTTCTTTTTGTTCTTGCTCTAGTTCTCTCTCATTTTCTGTAGGAGCAGCTTCTTCTATCATGGGGATATCATGAGGCTCCCCCTCAACATGATCATCCATTTGTATTTCCAGTGGCTCCCCCTCAGCTCGTGTACTTTTTAGGGTGAGAGATTTATGTAGCTCCCCCTTAGCTGGAGCATTCTCTATAGTGAGAACTTGAGGTGGCTCCTCCTCAGTTTGAACAGTGTTCTTCTGTCTTGCTTCAGATAGCCCCTTCTCAGTGGCTATCTTTTGGTCTTCCTTTTTGAGTACTCCTTCATTGACAAGGATTATTTTTTAACCAATTTTCGTCTTGGTTTTCTAGGCTGAGCCACAGCCTCAGGACTTTCTTGACTTGACTATCTTGTTGATCGGCCCGAGAATATCCGGTGCAAACAACTTCCTTGGTCAGTTGAGGTGTTGTAGAGACTCTCTAGAGATCGGTAGAGACTCTACGATCGAAGAGATAGATGGCCTCTTGGACTTGTGGTGATTTTGTTCTTCTTCTTGAATTTGTGATATGGTAGATATGTCTTCATCTGCCTCAACCTACTATTCTTTTCTTCTTAGGATCCTTAGAGTTTCAATGTCAAAAGACTCTACAGGTATATCAGTGGTTGATCCCTGGGGTTCTTCTGCCATTCTAGCCTTTAGCTTTCTCTTGCCCTTGCTTTTTCTGACCAGGGCAGTGGGTTCTTCCTTATTAGTTTCTTCTTCATCTTCTTCAGTCTCCTTGACGACAAACATGTTTCCAGGAATCGCTGACTCCTTTGCATCAATGATCTACCTACCATTGGACTCGGACATCATTCGTACATTCTCATTTGATTCCTTTTCCGGTTCTCGAATAGATTCTTTGGGTCATTAAATCTGTTCGGATTGATTGATTCTCCTTCATCATCCCCTATCTTATCACCCAAAGTAGATTATAGGATGATACTAATGAATCGCTCGTAGAGCATCTTTCCAGAGCTCTTTAACTTCTTTCGAGCTGAGAATCCACTTCCTAATCCATTCAAGTATCAGGGCTCCATAGTTAAGTTGTATCCCACAACTGATGGTTGTCATGAGCTTGAGCTGCACTTCGTTTATAGAATCGTGGCCTGAGCTCTTATAGCATATGTATTTTCCAACAATGTCTGCCAAAAATTCGTACCTCTGAAGAAACTCCTTCTTCTTGTATCCTTTGACAGTGGGGAATTTCTTGTGATGCATCCTTTTAAGTCCTTTTGGAAATTGATGCCATCTATAAACGAAAACCCTTCAGATTTGAAACCTAGGGCTAGGTTGATATCCTCAGCCTTTAGCTTGATTTCCACGTCCTTGACCCTCGTCGTGATGATTTCATTCTCGAACGCCCCATTCTTGTAGAATTCTTTTATTAGCCTTGCGTAGATCCATGTGCTCGTACCCAGAGCGTCTTCGAGACCGACCTTCTTTATCGATATGTCGAGTTTTGTGAAATTTGGGTTGATTTGTTTTGAACTCATGAAAGCAGAGTTGTAGCGGAGATGATGTTGGAGGCTGCCATTGATTTCTTTGCAAGGAGTATGGTTGTTTGAGCTTTCTTAAGAGTTAGGGTTTCTGCTTGTAGAGAGAAAGAGAGAAATAAGCTTTTTAAACTTATGATTTCAAAAAGGCGTTTTCAAACTTTACTTGTAACTTCCCTCTCTCCATTTTGCTTAGTGGAGAGGCAGGTATTGAATTCTGCTTGCCTCTACGAATCTGACTGAAGAGGATTGTACTGATTTGCCCTTAGCTCTTTTTGAGCTAATATGTCCTTAGGGAGGACTACGATCATTGAGGTAGCCTTTGTGATTATTTAGTTTACTCTGCGTTCAATACATTGTCAAATCATTGAAATCAAGTCTCGATCGCAATCGTCGTATGCTTCTGATATCGTCGTATCTCTTTCGCGATCGTCGTTATACGCTTTCGGCAATCGTCGATATCGAGCTGCGATCGTCGTAATCGTCATATCTACTCAATCGATATACGAGCTGCGATCGTCGAGTCTGTCCGGGTCCTTGTGATGAACTTTTGACTTCGCATTCTTCATGGTTTAAGGTAACTTAGGAAGGGCCAACCTCATAGAGTGAATCAAGGGTTAGGTTTGTTCCTGAGGCGCTTATCAAAGAGATTGCTTTGTTTTGAACTTTATCATCACAGGATGCTCCTTTGTTTTGTTGATGGGGCTCTGCCATCGATGAGTCTGCACTGCGATCATTGAGTATGCACTACGATCGTTGTCTTTCATGTCACTGCAGCTCTACGATCGTGGACTTCCTTTGATCATGTCTACGATTTTGAACATAGCCTCTATATCTGTACGGTTAGCACCAACTAGAGCATATTTTTCATGGTTGTAAGTTAAGCATGCCTAGCTCACTTATTAACTTGTTAAACCTGGATTCATCTAAAGGGTTTGTAAAGACATCAGCAAGTTAATTTTCATTAGGGATATATTGTAAAGATATGGTTCCATTTTGCACATGATCCCTAATGAAATGATACCTTATTTCTATATGCTTAGTCCTAGAATGCATGAAAGGATTATGGGTTATTGCTATGGCACTTGTGTTATCATAGTGAATAGGTATGGATTTAAATTCAAACCCATAATCTGCTAGCTGATTTTTCATCCATAGGATACGAAGCGTAGCTGATTTGCCCGTGACACAATGTATTAAACTTTGCGGTTGAAGTGAATCTTGAGTTTTTTCTTCTTGCTAAACCAGGACACAAGTCATTTCCTACTGGCCGACAAGTGCCTTTGGTACTCTTTCTATCTATTTTACATGACTGCCAAAAATCGGCATATGTGTATCTGTTAGTTCAAATGAGGACTCCTTGGGATACAAAGCCCCAGTGAGGTGTACCCTTGAGGTACTGAAAATCCTCTTTCTGTGAGTTAAATGTGATTCCTTAGGATTAGCACGAAATCTAGCACATATGCATATTTGCAAACATTATATATGCAGTCTCTTGGCGAAGTTAGATATAGAAGAGAGCCTATCATACCTCTGTATTGAGTTATATCAATACTTTTACCTTTTTCATCTTTGTCAAGCTTGGTTGTTTAGGGAGCAATTGGGGTTTTTCATGGGAGAGGTGATTCCATGCCATACTTCTTAAGTAAGTCTTTAATGTACTTGGCTTGGTTTATGAAGATTCCTTCCTCGATCTGCTTTACTTGCGAGTCGAGAAAGAAGTTGACTCACCCATCATGCTCATTTCAAACTTGCTCTTGCATAAGCTTGGAGAATCTCTTACATAACTTTTCATCAGTAGAACCACAAATAATATCATCAACATATATTTGAACCAATAAGACTTTGTCTTTATGCTTTCTAAAAAATAATGTGGTATCTACTCTACCTCTAGTGAACCCATTTTCAATAAGAAAGTTAGTAAGTGTTTCATACCATGCTCTAGGTGCTTGTTTAAGACCATATAAGGATTTATCTAATCTATAAACATAATTAGAAAGAGATGCATTGATGAAACCTGGAGGTTGCTCTACGTAGACTTCTTCTTGAAGTTCACCATTCAGGAATGCACTTTTGACATCCATTTGAAAGACCTTGAATTTCATGTGAGCAGCAAAGGCAAGGAATATTCTGATGGCTTCTAGTTTGGCAACAGGTGCAAATGTCTCATCGTAGTCAATGCCTTCTTTTTGAGAGTAGCCCTTGGCCTCTAGTCTTGCCTTATTCCTGGTTATTACTCCATCTTCATCCATCTTGTTTCTGAAGACCCACTTGGTTCCAATGACAGGATGACTTTTTGGTCTTGGTACCAATCTCCATACTTTGATTCTTTCAAACTGATTAAGTTCTTCCTGCATAGCTTCTATCCAGTTGGAGTCTTCCATAGCATCCTCTATCTTCTTAGGTTCCATTTGTGATAGGAAGCTTAGATAAAAACTTTCATTTTAGGTGGTAGCTCTTGTTTTGACTCTTGCACTCGGATCTCCAATGATTAAGTCTTGAGTGTGATCTTTTGCCCATCTATTTCTGTTGGGACATACATCTTGATGCCTTCTTATGCGAGGTCTTCAAGATCTATTTACGCTCTCTTGGTGTGGAGTTAGATTTGTCTTGCATAGGCCTCTCTACGATCTCATTTCCTTGCTCAACGATTTCACTATCTGGAACTACGATCGTAGTGTTGAGCTTGACAACCTCGTTTGTGGTATCCGAACTATCGGTCGTGGTGTCTTGAAGCACTGTTTTGTCTAAGTTTGTCTCATCAAAGATGATGTGAATCAAGACTTCAACACTCGGTGTCTTCTTGTTGAAACACTCTGTAGGCCTTCTTATCATGGCATATCAAGAAAGATTCCGTCGTCGACTTGGGTTGAAACTTTGTCAAATCTTGCTTTCCATTGTTGAGAATGTAGCATGCATGAGCCGAATACATGAAAGTAGGTGACACTTGGCTTTCTTCCTTTCCACGGTTAAGTAGGGAGTCTTCTTAATCGTAGAGTGTATGGTGATACATTACGAGTGTAGCATGCGGTGTTGATGACTCTACCCCCGAGAAGTATTGAGGAGAGATGAAATTGCTGCTGCTAGTAGAGTTCTTCCAGCCTCTATCAACGTCTTGTTCTTTCTCTCAGCTACTCCATTTTGTTAAGGAGTTCGTGGAGGTGAAAAGTTATGGTGATGCCATTATGCATCAAAAGCTGGTCCATTTACGAGAAGTCAATTCTCTGCCATGATCACTCCTTATATAGCCTTGATTTTCTCCCTTTCTCGTTCATCACTACTTCTTTGAACATCTTGATCGGTTGGGAGCTTGTTTCATCCTTTGAGGTTAGAAAGAACACCCATGTGAATCTGGTGTAGTAAATCGACTATGACGGTGAGTATCTCTTCCCTCAGGGCTCGTTGTTGGAATTGGCCCAAATAGATCCATGTGGAGCAACTGCAGGGGCTTGTCAATTGAGTTGGCAGTTTTGCTCTTGAATGAGCTTTGAGTGCGCTTTTCAGGTAGCAGGCATTGCATGACCTTTCTTTAATGAAAGTGAACTTGGGTAAGCCTGCAACTAGATCTTTTGAGGCTAGTTTGGACATGCTCTTGAAGTTGAGATGAGACAGTCTTCGATGCCATAACCAGCTCATTTCTTCGGATGCTTTAGCCAGAAAGCATATTGTCTCGTCTGAGCTTAGTTGACCAAGATTTCTTTGTGTAGACATTTCCTTCTCTTGTTAGGTTAGCTTCTGTTGAGATGTCTTGAGGTCTCGACTTGACATTGATTGTTGAGGAATGTTACTTGATGTCCCTTATCATGAGTTGGCTAATGCTCGGAAGATTGTGTTGTAGTCCTTCCCATAGGCCACTTTCTTTGAAGGACTTTACACTATTTCAGTGAGCCGTATCCTCTTGTCTTGCGAGTCGTTGTCTCCAAAGATGGTGAGGACCTTCCTTTCTATGTAGTTAGACGGAAGGGCTTTGTTCCCGATCATGTGCCTTGAGCATCCTTTATCCGGATACGAGGTTGTGATCGTGGAGCTCTTTTCTGTGGTAACATTAAACTTTCATTTTGGTACCCATACTTGCATGGGTCCTACTTTGTTAGTACCCTTGGGGACACAAATCTGCTTGATTTTGGGTTTCACATGCATGGAATTATAATAGCACTTTGCAGCCTTGTGACCAACCTTATAGCACATAAAACATCTAATATGATGCATGCTTGTGTGTGTGTGAGAGTTCTTCCTCCATTTGGACTTTTGTGGATCTTTAGTCATCCTTCTGTTAAGCTGATTTTCCTTCTTCCATGTGTCCTTGTGTTTCATAATTTGTGAGGAGTGTACCTTACCTGTACTGTACCTTTCTAGTTGGTTCATAGGGTTGGTCTTACTCGACTCTACGATCCTTCGAGGTTGGTGAGTAGTGGCTGGGTTACTCTTCTCTTTTCTGAAACCCAGGCCATCATGAGATCCCTTATTCCTTGGAATATGGATTGAATCGATGAAGCGAGGGTTTGGTGGCTCATCTTACGTGAGGATTTCACAAATACAATGCCTCTACTAAAACTTGAAGCATTCTTGATGTTGGTTTCCTTTACCTTTTCCACACATGACTCTGAGGTAGATTCCCAAAGCCTAAACACTATTACATGAGAGAGACACTTCTGCGGCTAGAGATCAGGGAGTCCATGGATGAAGAGGATTTATTCCATGTAGAGATTGTCTTTTCTAGTTCCTCAATTTTAGAGGTTAGACTTGACTCTCTTTGTGCATTGAGCTCATTGGTTTGTTTTAAGAACTTATTCTCGATTTCAAACTTGGAGAAAGAGTTAGTACTTATAAGGGATTTTTCCAGTTCTTCTTGAACTTTCTCTTTCTCCTTTTGAAGAAGTGAATAGTCCTTAGACAAAACTCTAAACCATTTCATGTATTGATGCAAATCAGATGTTATGCCATGCAGTGCGGTTCTTAAATCATCAATGTCTATATCAGGAGAGTTGAAGTCAAATACCTCATCTATACTTACTTCATGTATGTTGGAGTTCTGTTTGTCCTTTGCATTCTTGGCCATTAGGTAAAGATTTGCCATTTGAGGATCTTCATCATCTCTAGATTCGGGAGTTGAGTCATTATGCGAGTCACACTCCACGATCCTCCGACTACTGAGCCTTTGTCTCTCTCTTACGAGGCCTTTTGTTGCCTTTTGTATTCCTTCTTTGGATGTGATTTCTTCTTTAGTTCTTCTCTAAGAGGTTTGTTGCAGTTAGCAATGAAATGGCCAGGTTTCTTGCAATTATAGCATAGATCATTCATTTGCTCACTGGTTTCTTTGTAATTCTTGACTTTCTTTGGCTTCTTTGGTTTTTCCTTGACGCATGAACCTTACGAGTCTTTTCTGATATTGCAAAGTCCTCATCATCATCTTCATCATAGTCAGAGTCAATTTCAGTGTTGACCTTGGAGATGCTTTCAGTTGCTTTGAGAGCAACACCCTTATCCTCTTTCTTCCTTCAGATAGAGTTTCTACTCGTTGAGTCAGCTCCAGTTCGTATGTGAGAAGGTTTCTATATAACTATTGAACAATCATCTCATGGAGATTCTTTGACTCTCTAATAGAAGTGATTTTGGCATCCCACTTTCTTGGTAAGGCTCACATGAACTTTATGATTAGATCTTTGTTCGGATAGATATTTCTATAGGCTCATAGAGAGTTGAGCAGAATATTGAATCTTTCGTAGGTGGCAGTGACGTTTTCTCCTTGAACATGTGCAAACATTTCATATTATTGTCAGGAGAAATTGTTTGTTTTCTCTAACTTCTTTTGTTCCTTCATGCATGATGAGCAGTGCTTCCCAAACCTCATTGGCTATTTTGTTGTTGACCACATTTTCGAACAGATCATATTCTAGAGATTGAAACAAAATGTTCTTGGCCTTTTTGTAGAGTTGAACAGCTCTCTTCTCGTTGTCAGTCCATTCTCCTTTAACCTTGATCTGTATTTTTTTTGGGTCGTCTGTGATTGGTGCAAGCTTTGTAGGAACGTAGGGCCCATTTTGAACAGTTTTAAATAGATCTTCATCTATTGAATCCATGTATGCTTGCATCCAAACTTTCCAGTTGCCAAATTTATCTTTGTTGCACATAGGTGGCTTGCTGCCTCCTCCAGTCTTTGATTCGCTTAGTAAGTGTGCCATTGGATCTACTTAAGCTTTGTAGGCTACATAATAGAACCTGCTCTGATACCAATTGTTAGTTCCCGGAGGCACAATAGTTATCTAGAAGGGGGGGTTGAATAGATATTTGAAATTCTTTTCGAAATACTTTGTTAGTTTTGTTAACGATTTAAACACAGCGGAATTATGATTTGTTTAATCTCCCCTTTTAGAAATAGTGAGTTACTGAGAGTGAGGCAGTTATAACACTTAAGGCATTTATAGAAGTTATAGCAAGAATGTAAGAGACACGACAGTTTTAAGTGGTTTAGAGCACTTAAAGCTCCTAGTCCACTCTTCTACTCCTTGAGTAGGAAATCCACTAAGGATGTCTTTTACACTTTCTGAATCTCACAGATTCCTTCTAGACCAACAGTCTAGGCACTTCTCAGTTCACTCTTGAACCCTTCAAGTCCAACAGACTTGGTTCTTTACAGTTCACTTAGAACTCTTCAAGTCCTTCCGACTTGGAACTCTTACTTCAGTTGATTGGTAGTGTTAAGTTCTTGATTGGTGCTACTCAGTTGCCGTTAAGCACTTGTTCGAAAGAATTGAGTAGTTGAGCAAGCTTTCACTTTTTCCTCAGATCGTAGAGTTGAGCGTTGAGTGTACTTCAGTGTATTTTTCAATGCTTGCTTTCTTATCTCATCTACATATGTTTTTCATATATGTGATCCTTGAAATCTATCCGTTGAAGCCATTCGTTGAAGCATTAAATGTGTTTGACATTTTTGAACTTTGATGGAGACTTTTCTGCACACCTTCTAAATGCATTTCGCTTCGACACTGTGATTGCTTTCTCACCTAACACCTGAAAAGGTGTTTTCCTCTGTCCTATGGTATTTTCCTTAGCTTCTTCAATACGTTTCTTTTGATGTATACTAAGGATATCTTTTGTGCCGTTGGGACTGGTGAGGACTTCAACGTTTAAAACCCATTCCATATTTGTTGGAATTTGTCTTCAAACAAAAAGGTAAGGCACGATGCTTCTATCACAAGGCAGATGATACTCTACGATTTAGATCATGGTGTCTTGTCACCTTGGTGCTTGATCTGATGTTATCAAATGAGAACACTATGATTTCTCTCAAAGACTTGCACACTACGATCTTCAATTACTTGTCTTGCAGACTCTATGTTTTCGAAAGCATTCTACGACCTCTAGGTGGGCTCGACAAACGTTGGGACCACTCTACGATTTACAGAGAGGCCCTTCAAGGCAGGCACACTACGATCTTTGATGCTCCATGATTCTGCCTTGGCTTCTGCAAGCTTGATAGACTCCGATCTTGTTGATGCCTATCTATTACATTTCAAGATATAGATTAACCTAACATCTTTGATCTCTTCATCTATACATTCGTTTATAGAATGACAAACATTAAAAGCTTAGATCAACCTAACAAATTTTATCTATCACTAAGTCCATGTACATATATTCCTTGAAGGACTTTACATATAATCATGATCATTTACTTTAAACATCAAACAAAAATATGCACTCTCCCAACATTTTGTACTTAGCAGCTTGACGTGGTCCTCTTTGCATTCTGCGTAGAGTCTAGGCCACCTCTTCTCTGGTGCGGCTGATCTTCATACTGTTCATCCCATCTTCTTCCGATGTGAGTTGTGCACCATCACCATTTAGGTTTGCTAAGTCTTTGAGCTTTTGGTAGACTTCATCTGGCACTTAGCATTCTATGAACCCTTCTTGAATGGTATGCATACATGGTTCTTCATCTATTCTGTTTCAGCTTTTGGTTCATGGTGATTCGTAGAGTGGCTCTCTAGATCTTCTTTGTGCTCTGCCACTTTTCTGAATGCTATCTTCTTGGCCTTCTCAGCTCTCAGCTTAGCTGCCATCTTCAGTGACATTCTCATCCTTATTGAGTGAAGCTTTAGTCTGGTCAAGTCCTTCTTCAAATCTGCTTCACTTCTACCTTCGTAGTCTCACTGCTACTGAGACTTATTCTGTTCAGTTCTGGTGGAACTCGTAGAGTCAACAATATAGCATTCCAACAACTCAACGATTCTTCAACTCAGCAACTCTTGATCTTTGAAACTCTAACTGATATATACTCCTCCACAATCTTCCCATTAGAATATAGTCGTTGGGAGCTATTTGAATTGCTTTGCAGATCTCGAGTTATTTGGTGCAGACTGCAGATGTGACATAACATCTCCTTTTTCTCTTTTCTGACACTGCAGTCTACTATTTCACCTAACCTGCTAGAGATGTCACTTTGGTGTGTCAGGCAGGTAGTCATCTTTATTTATTCTTTTTGATTCCTCGATCAGAACATCATAAATTGTCCTTTTGCATCGATGCTCTCAATTAGCAACGTTTGAATATCAGTCTTCAGATTAAATTGTTGCCAATGCTTCAGTCTTCAGATGACTGAACTCTACGATTCTGCTGCAGATGTTCTTGGACTATATCATAGTGTGTCTTGTTTCACCTACCCCGTCAGAGATGTCACTTTTATGCCTCGGGCAGGTAGTCGACTTTATTTCCTCCTTCTGATTTCTCGATCAGAGGTTGTCCTTTTGTATCGATGCTCTCAATAAGCTCTATTCGAATATCAATCTTCAGATTGAACCGTTGCCAATGCTTCAATCTCCAGTTAACCCAACTCTACGATTCCGATGCATAACTTCTTGGACCTGATCGTAGTGTCTAGTTGACAGGTAGAGACAACACTACGATCTTGAAGAGTGTTGATTGGATCTTTAATGTAGAACACCTCTTCCTTCTCTTGTGCAGTGCTTCAATACTTCTATTTGCCTCGACTACTCTCAGATACTGATGGCTTGACTCATTTTTCTGGCCCCTTCTGAATAGCAAGACACTTCATATTTGTAGCATGTCCAGCTCGCTTTCTCCTTGTGATCTCCCATTCACTTATCATCAATGGACTGACCCAATGCTTAATCACTTTAGCCTTGTTCTTCAGAGGCTGACCAATATCTTTGTGTACACTCCATCAGTTCCTTCTTTGTTTGGCAAACACTACGATCCTGGTTGTTTTCAAGATCGGCATCTTCTATTTACTTGATAGCTACTGCACATGTTGAATTTCCTTAGCAGTTACTGAAGTCTTCTTATGATCAACTTGTGGAAGACTTCATCTCGAGTGGCTTCACAACTCAATCTGGATGTTGATTGAGTTGGTGCTTAGATCTTTTGTTAGCTTACATGCCATCGTTGAGTATTCTCTGGTTTCCTTTAGGTGGGATGTATCTTTGCAGTACCAACCAGAGGCTTCATTCCTTTGGATATTCTGGCAGTGCTCATTTGTTGAGAATCTTGTTTGCTCTACGATTCTGCCTTGGCTTTGTGAGCACATCTCTGTTGAGGTTTTAGTTCGCACTCTACGATTGACTTACTTATGTATGCGATACACTATGACTTCTAGAGATCGAGATCTTGACACTTCATTTAATTTTGTGACGCCCCCAAAATAGGTATACATCACCCATTCGAAGTCGCCAAATACATGTATACGTAAACAAATACAACTTCATTAATACAATTTTCGTGCAAAATACGACAACACATATACTGTGAGTTTAAATACAAATATTGTCTAATAGATAGTATTCAAACTCAAAAGGAGTCCTCATTACAATTATTGATACACTATTTATTATTGTGAATAATAAAGTGTTAATTTGATATAATACTTTGGTTATGGGTGAAATGTGCAAATTTTGCAAAATAAGCAAGTGGTTATAAAATATTCATTGTGTCGGGGAATATTCGTTTGGTCGTGGAATAATTTTTCTATCGGGGAATATTCGTACTGTAAGACCCCAACTTTTTGAATAAAGATTAAATTTTCTCGAAATATATTTTTGAATATTATGGTGTGGATTTGATATAATGTTATAGTTGTGGGTAATATTTACAAATTTTGCAAAGTACGCAAGTTGTTATATAATATTCAATTGGTTTGGAATATTCATTTTAACAGGGAATATTCGCATAACCAAGACAATCATTGGTGGACCCCTATAACGGAATTATCATTTGATCGAGAAAACGACAAAATATTTTTATGAAAATAATCTATGGAAGTTTTATTGTTAATCTGTTGAAACACACCGGTGTTAAAAGTACAAGAATACGTGTGGTTGCATAGTAGCACACAGTATTGATTATTGAGTCCGGAACGACGAAATTAGTAAAAATAGTCTATAAACATAAAATTTTCTGGGATTCACTATTTGGTCAAAAAGTCAATAGTTGACTTTTTCGGGAAAAGACAAACTTCAAATTTTCAAAATTTATATTTTTGATAAAAAATAGTTTCATTATGTTGGAATTGTTTGTGTTAGTGAAAAGTTGGAGGTATTATACTGTAATTTTTGAGCCCCAAAACGTGTAATTATCGAAACTATATTTTCCTATAAATAGAAGCTCATTCTTCCTTCATTTCTCACCAATTCACAAAAGCTTTAGAGCAATTTTTATAGAGAGAAATTATAGAGAGAAAGAAGAAGAGAAATCTGCTAGTCACTATTCCAGTATCCAGTTTTTCCAAGGTAGGGAATATTATTTGTTGTACTTGTAGGGAGTATTATTTCTTTCTTATTTATGAAGAGAACTTCTGTTATTCCATTCTTTATTATTCTGTTGGAATAACCTGTATACGCGGGCTACCCTATACTTAGTGAAATTCTTCTTTGATTCCATTCTTTATCATTCTGTTGGAACATCCTGTCTGTGCGTGTACGCCGGACCTGGTTCCATTATTTATCATTCTGTTGGAACATCCTGCTTTAGGCGTTTACACGACCGGGTTCCGCTTTTTTATTATTCTGTTGGAATATCTTGTTTGCGCTTTTTCTACCGGACTGATTCCGTCTTTTATTATTTTTTTAGAATATCACATGCATGCGTTTTATGCTTGGGACCGATTCCGTTATTTATTATTACGTTGGAATAACTCGCTTGCAAGGCTTATATCGCATGCCTGGTGATTTCTTTTGTTATTCCATTCCTTGTTATACTCAGTTGGTTAAAGTTTTGACTTCTATACTCCATGAAATTAGTGGAATATCCTTGATATTTGCGCTTCATCCAGTATCTTTTCATGGAAATATTCTTCCGAGCATTCTTGAATTTTACTCTACAAAGCAAAGATTATGTTGATAATTTCGATGAAGATTAGTTCCTATATAAATTAATTCTTTAACTTGTTATATTAAATTCTTATATCATTGTCATCATCCTCATGTTTATATTTTGTTGAAAGTCATCTGTGGCCTATAGTGCATAGATGGACTTGGTATGATTATGACGAGGATTATTGATTGTAATCATGGACCGTAATGTTACAAATGATGTGGTAAAAGTCCTCATTGGCCCGTCATCGCATTGATGGATGAGGTTGTTGGCATGATCATGACCATTAATGAATACACAAATATTCTTGGCCCGTAGTGCATGGATAATTGTGGTTGTGATACTAAAGAATATCCTTGGTCGTAGTGCGTGGGGTGATTGATGATGTGGATTATTTATTGTCGAGTCCCAATGATAAAAGTGATGAAAAACCTTTTAAATCATAAAAGATAGTAAATTTTATTCTCTACTTGACTCTTTTTTAATGGATTGCTTGTTCCTACCGCAGCTAAACATGATGGTTGTTATATTGTATCGGTTTAACATTGTTGAAGGCTAACGATAATATATTCGCATTATCTTAGTCATAATATTTCCCCTCTTGGGCTAGTTGAGCTCACCCTTTTACTTTTATTGTTCTCTTCTGTGAAATGAGAACGAAAGCGAGGACTAGTCGAGGAAGCGGGAGCGGACACCAAATGATAAAGATTAGTAGTCCTCACTATTCGTGAAATAGTGTAATAATAATTGTAATAAGGACTCCTTTTGAGTTTGTATAATCTCTAGTAGACAATATTTGTATTCAAACTCACGGTTTATGTTTTGTCGTATTGTACCTGACAGGTTGTATTATTAAGTTGTATTTGAATTTATGTACCATGTAAGTGGCGACCCAAGATGGGTGGCGTATACCTAATTTTGGGGGCGCCAGGTTGAGTATCAAAGCTTAGGATATGATCCCCGGCTAAGATGTGAGACTAGAACTAGGAGGGAGAGACGGGAATTCCTTCGCTAGTATGACCTACCTAAGTTTATTTGGTATTTGATTGGTCGATCAGAGAGTATAGTGATAATATGTTGCATGTCAATTAACCCTTGTTTTGTGGCAGTGTTTGAAAATAGCATCCGAGAATGTTGAAAACATCAATGGAGCACAGGAGACCGTTGAGTCTCCACAAATCAATAACCACGACAACGTGCATCAGGAAGGCGACAATCCTCATGCAAACAACTACACTAACCAAATGATGAACGATGGAATGTTCTGAGGCTTCATGCAATTCATGCAACATCAGGCGAGAGTGGCTCCTGTTCAAAATACAGGTGTAAACACAGGAAACTCTCGGACGGTCACCGCTAAACAATTCAAGGAGCTGGGACCACCCGAGTTTATTGGAGAGCCTAAACCACTTAAGGCGAAAGCATGGATAAAGCAGATCACCAAGATATTTGATGTCTTGGGATGCTCCGAGGAGCAAAAGGTTCCCTTCGCCACCTTCATGTTGCGTGAAGAGGCAGATTATTGGTGGGAATCAGAACGCACCCGACTTGGACGACTCAAGATGTCTTGGGAGAAGTTCCAAGAGCTATTCAATGACAAGTACTTTCCCGAAAGTATTCGTCATATGAAAGAGATGGAGTTTATCAAGTTGGAACAAAACAATATGACCGTGTCGCAATACGAGGCTAAATTTGAAGGGTTATCCCAGTTTGCATCCCATTTGGTCGATAATGAGGAGCGAATGACACGAATGTTTTTAAGCGGTTTAAAACCGAAGATACGTCAATATCTTATTTCTCATAAACTGTGTTTGTACTCAGATGTTGTAAATAGGGCTCAGTTATTGGAGCGCGGTAACGAGTCAACGCAACCAAGGAAAGCGATGACAAAGATGAAATACCAGGTGGTAATGAGCCATCAAACGGTGACAACAAGCGTGGAGGAATCAACATGCCGAAATGGTAACCACTTGGTGGTAATCATGGCAAGACGGTAAAAATGGACATTTCAAAAAAGGAGATTCAACAATGATGGAAAGACGTCAGCACCAGCAACCGTGGTTAAGGAAGGAGAACGACCACCTATCATACGCTTCAAATGATGAGGGGAGGGACATATCAGTCCAAACTGTGCGATGCCATCCAAAGTGTGCTATAATTGTGGAAGAGAAGGTCACCTAGCCCGATTTTGTCGTTCACCGAAGACAAGTTCAGCTAGGATGGAGGCACCAAAGGCCGTCCCAGAAAAGTCAAAGCCGGTAGTGCAAGGGAGAGCGTTTGTTATGACCTCCCAGAAAGCAAGGAACCCGAACGAGGTCATCACGGGTAAGCTTATCATAAACTCTAGCGAAGTCTATACCTTATTTGATACCGGTTCTACCCATTCTTTTATTTCTCCTACTTGCGCTCAACGATTAAATTTGACTCCGGAGAAATTAGACTTTGACTTATTTGTTGAAACTCCATTAGGAGAAACCTTCATTACATCCACTATTTATAAGTCTTGTTTGATTCAAATTCCAGAATTGCACGTTACTCATCGATCTTATCTCCTTAAAAATACTTGCATTTGGCGTGATTCTACAAGGATTGATTGGTTAACTACTCATCATGCTAAAATTGATTTTTTTTGTAAGGTTGTTAGCTTTCATATTTCTAATCAACCTATTATGCGAATTCAAGCGACTCAAACCATTAAAATCAATCACGGTCATCTCTCAAGCCACAAAGCTATTCGTTTATTGAAAAGCGGATGTCAAGCTTTCTTAGCTCATGTCACTGATTTAAGCAAAAATAAATCGATTTGAAGGATATTTCTATTGTTAATAAATTTCCGACGTATTCCCACGAAGAACTTCCTGGCCTACCCCCAGAGCGTGAAGTTGAATTTTGTATCGACCTTGAACCCAGTACAAAACCCATTTCCAAAGCCCCATATCGAATGGCTCCTATTGAACTTCAGGAGTTAAAGACCCAATTGCAGGAATTGTTAGACATTGGTTTCATTCGTCCTAGTACGCCTCCTTGGGGTGCTCCTGTTCTATTCGTGAAGAAGAAAGATGGGAGTATACGACTTTGTATTGATTATTAGGAGTTGAATCATGTCACCATCAAAAATAGGTACATATTGCCACGTATTGATGACCTGTTTGATCGATTACAAGGAGCACAATTTTTTCAAAGATCGATCTTCGATTCGGATATCATTTGAAGGTTAAAAGCGAGGATATTCAAAGATCGCCAGAACTTCGATGACGGGCATTATGAATTCTTAGTCATGTCTTTTGGATTGACTAATGTTCCGCCGCCTTCATGGATATGATGAACCAAAGTATTCAAGGAATATTTGGATCACTTTGTGGTCGTCTTTATTGATGACATCCTTATTTATTCCAAAAGCCGTGAAGATCATGAGCAACACTTGAGGCTGATACTCCAAAAGCTTCGTGAATATAAGCTTTATGCCAAGTTAAAGAAATACGAGTTATGGCTTGAGGAAGTAGCATTCCTTGGGCACGTAGTATCAAGTCATGGAATATCCGTTGACCCGGAAAAGATTGAAGCTATTCAAAGCTGGGAGCAACCCAAATCAAAGGATAGAAAGTCGTAGCTTTTTCTCGGTTTAGCTGGTTATTATAGGAGATTCGTGGAAGGATTTTCTCGAATCGCTACTCCATTAACTCAGCTGACTCGAAAAGATACAAAGTTCGGTTGGAGCGAGGAATGTGAGAAGAGTTTTCAAGAACTCAAAAGGAGACTCATTTCAGCACCTGTTCTGACAATACCATCTGGTTCGGAGGGATTTGTCATCTACAGTGATGCTTCGGGCAAAGGGGTAGGATGTGTTCTCATGCAACATGGGAAAGTCATAGCCTATGCCTCAAGACAACTAAAAGAATATGAGAGGAATTATCCTACTCATGATCTAGAGTTGGCAGCTGTTGTTTTCGCACTTCAAATTTGGAGGCATTACCTGTATGGAGAGAAAGTGGAGATCTTTACGGATCATAAAAGCCTCAAATATTTCTTCACTCAAAAGGAATTCAACATGCGACAACGATGTTAGCTTGAACTGTTGAAAGATTATGATCATACCATCCAATACTATCTTGGAAAAGCGAATGTGGTAGCTGACGCATTGAGTAGAAGATCATATGTGGGTACGAGTGCAATATTCACAACACAAAAGCCCATTTTGTGTGACTTGCAAAGGATGGAGATAGAGTTAAAGACTCCAGGGACCCATGTGATGATGGCGAATATACGAGTAGAAACCGACTTTAATTGATAAAGTTAAAGTTGCGCTCGAATTCTGAATCACGGTGATGCGTATGAGGAAGAAAGTGCAAGAAGGTGTTATGCCGGATGCAAGAATCGATGAAGAAGGAATACTTCGAGTCAACTCCAGACTTTGTGTTCCTAACGACCCTAATTTAAAGTATAAAATCATGATGGAGGCGCACAACACACCGTTTGCAATCCATCCTGGGAGTACCAAAATGTATCGTAATCTTCGACAGACATTTTGGTGGAGCAATATGAAGAGAGAGATAGCAGAGTTTATCTCAAGGTGTTTAACTTGTAAACGAGTCAAGGCGGAGCATCAAGTACCAAAAGGTCCATTGCAACCACTTAAAATTCTAGTATGAAAGTGGGAACACATTACTATGGATTTCGTTACTGGTCTTCCCAAGGTTTCTCAAGGCATAGATGCAATTTGGGTCATTATTGATAGATTGACCAAGTCTGCTCATTTCTTACCTATACGAGAAACTTATAAACTTGAACGTCTTGCTCGTATGTACATAAACGAGATTGTAAGACTGCATGGTATGCCAGTATCCATAGTTTCTAATCGAGACCCAAGATTCACTACAAGATTTTGGGTTAGTTTGCAAAAAGCTATGGGCACGGATTTATAATTTAGCTCGGCATATCATCCTCAGACGGATGGGCAGTCGGATAGGACCATTCAAACTCTTGAAGATCTATTAAGACTATGTGTCCTTGACTTCAAGGGAAGTTGGGATAAGTTCCTACCACTGGTGGAGTTTTCCTACAACAACAGTTATCAAACAAGTATTGGCATGGCTCCATTTGAGGCGTTGTATGGAAGAAAGTGTCATTCTCCAGTATGCTGGGATGAGGTGGGTGAAGCAACGTTGTTGGGACCAGAGTTGGTACGTATGACTACGAAAAAGATTCAAACGATCTGATAACGTATAAAAATCTCACAAGATCGACAAAAGAGTTATGCTAATCTTCATCGAAAGGACGTGGAATTCAATATTGGAGATCATGTGTTATTACGTGTTGCTCCATGGAAGGGAGTTACGAGATTTGGAAAGAGAGGAAAGCTCAACCCTCAATTCATTGGCCCATTTTTAATCCTCGATCGAGTAGGAACTGTGGCGTATAGACTCACTTTACCACCAAGTATGTCTCGTGTTCATAATGTTTTTTATATATCCATGTTACGTAAATATGTGAAAGACCCAAACCACATTATTGAGTTAGAACCGGACGAAATAGAGGAAGATTTAACGTATGAAGAGGTTCTTGTTAAAATCTTGGATAAGAAGGAACATATTCTACGCTCCAAGGTTATACCTCAAGTTAAAGTTTTGTGGAGAAACCACGATGTTGAGGAAATGACTTGGGAATTAGAATCTGAAATGAAATCAAGGTATCCTCACCTCTTCGACATACCAGTATCGCACCCTAATTTCGAGGACGAAATTTCATAAGAAGGGAGGTTGTAAGACCCCAACTTTTGAATAAAGATTAAATTTTTTGAAATATATTTTTTTGAATATTATGGTGTGGATTTGATATAATGTTATAGTTGTGGGTAATATTTACAAATTTTGCAAAATACATAAGTTGTTATATAATATTCGATTAGTCGGGGAATATTCGTTTTAACAGGAATATTAAATATAATGGCACAATCATTGGTGGACCCCATAACGGAATTATTGTCGATTGAGAAAACGACAAAAAATACTTTATGAAAATAACGGCGGAAGTTTTACTGAATTAAGCTTGTTAAAAACACGGTGTTGTTAAAAGTACAAAGAATACGTGTAGTTGCATAGTAGCACACGGTATTGATTATTGATGCTTACGTGAGAAGTCACTCGGTTATACTCGATTATTGCTAAAGAATTGCTTTGATCATATCTATCATATTATGGATTCAATTATGGTCAAGATTATCATCTGCATAAAATGTTTTTATTAAATCAATACTTGAGGCGACAAAGTTATTCATATTATAAATTGCAATATTTACAATGTCTAGAAGTTACATCGAGGAGAGGTTTTTTGGTCACCTAATTGCGCGCCAATAGGGAGAAATCCTTATTGGAAAGCCCCCTCTTTCCTGGGAACGACCTGGTTGATAAATATTATGAGTTATAATATTAATAATGAATGTTGTTCGGAGTTGAATTTGGAGACGCGGACGTGATATTTGAGTCCGGAAGACATTTAAATTAGTAAAAATAGTCTATAAACACAAAATTTTCCGGGATTCACTATTTGGTCAAAAAGTCAACAGTTGACTTTTTTTGGGAAAAGTCAAACTTGAAATTTCAAAATTTATATTTTTGATAAAAATAGTTTCATTATGTTGGAATTGTTTGTGTTAGTAAAAATCGACATTTATTCCGATGATAATTGATGTCTAGGGGTTATATTGATAATCGGGTAATTTATCAAATAAATGAGCAATTAATTGCTACTAATTCACATGCTTATATAACTATTTGTTCACATATGTGTACTATTGAATCACATTATTTACTATTAGGGGAGTTGGTGCAAGATTGATAATACTTGCATGACTAAATTAAAAATGGAGATATAGATGGAGGTACTATACTGAAATTTGTATTTTTCACATGATTATATTATTGATTCACATGATTGAACTATTAATTCACATTATTTACTATTAGGGGAGTTGGTGCAAGATTGATAATACTTGCAGGACTAAATTATAAATAAAAGAAAAGTTGGAGGTATTATACTGTAATTTTCGAGCCCCAAAATGTGTAATTATCGAAATTATATTTTCCTATAAATAGAAGCTCATTCTTCCTTCATTTCTCACCAATTCACAAAAGCTTTAGAGCGATTTTTATAGAGAGAAATTATAGAGAGAAAGAAGAAGAGAAATCTGCTAGTCACTATTCCAGTATCCAGTTTTTCCAAGGTAGGGAATATTATTTGTTGTACTTATAGGGAGTATTATTTCTTTCTTATTTATGAAGAGAACTTTTGTTATTCCATTCTTTATTATTCTGTTGGAATAACCTGTATACGCGGGCTACCCTATACTTGGTGAAATTCTTCTTTGATTTCATTCTTTATCATTCATTGGAACATCCGTGCATGCGCTTACGTGGGACCGGTTCCATTATTTATCATTCTGTTGGAACATCCATGCATCAGGCGTTTCACGCGGACACGGTTCCGCTTTTTATTATTACATTGGAATATCTTATCGTATGCGTTTTATCTGGGATTGATTCCGCCTCTTTATTATTTTGTTGGAATATCACGCCTATGCGTTTTACTGGGACCGATTTTGTTATTTATTATTTACATTGGAATAACCTACCTGTGCGGTCTATCGCATGCCTGGTGATTTCTTTTGTTATTCCATTCCTTGTTATACTCAGTTGGTTAAAGTTTTGGCTTCTATACTCCATGAAATTAGTGAAATATCCTTGATATTTGCGCTTCATCCAGTATCTTTTCATGAAAATATTCTTTTGAGCATTCTTGAATTTTACTCTACAAATCAGTATCATGTTGACAATTTGGACATTATTAGTTCCTGTATAAATTAATTCTTGAACTTGTTTTATTGAATTCTTATATCATTGTCATCATCATCATGTTTATATTTTGTTGAAAGTCATCCGTGGCCTATAGTGCATAGATGGACTTGGTATGATTATGACCAGGGATTATTCGGTGTAATCATGACCGTAATGTTACAAATGATGTGGTAAAAGTCCTCATTGGCTGTAGTGCATTGATGGACGATTGTTGGCATGATCATGACCATTAATGAATACACAAATATTCTAGGCCCAGTAGTGCGTGGATAATAGTGGTCGTGATACTAAAGAATATCCTTGGTCGTAGTGAGTGCGGGGTGATTCGATGATGTGGATTATTTATTGTCGAGTCTCAATGATAAAAGTGATGAAAACCTTTTAAATCCTAAAAGATAGTAGATTTTATTCTCTACTTGACTCTTTTAATGGATTGCTTGTCTACCGCAGATTAAACATAATGGTTGTTATATTGTATCAGTTTAACACTGTTGAAGGCTAACGATAATATATTCTGCATTATCTTAGTCATAATATTTCCTACTGGGCTAGTTGAGCTCACCCTTTTACTTTTATTGTTCTCTTCAAGAAATGAGAACGTAGCAGGGACTAGTCGGGAAACGAAGTGACGGACCAGATGATAGCATTAGTAGTCCTCATTATTTTGTGAAATAGTGTAATAATAATTGTAATAAGGACTCCTTTTGAGTTTGTATAATCTCTAGTAGACAATATTTGTATTCAAACTCATAGTTTATGTTTTGTCGTATTGTACACGACACTTGTATTATTAAGTTGTATTTGAATTTATGTACCATGTAAGTGACGACCCAAGATGGGTGACGTATACCTAATTTTGGGGGCGTCCACATCGCATTTACTGACCTTGACCATTTCAGGGCCCCATAACGGAAAAGCGGTGGGATGAAGAAAATGACAAGTTTGATTTTTATAAATAAACACAGAAGTTGTTATCAAGTAATAACTTTGTTGGAATACTCCGGTGGTTAAAATACGATGTCTGGCGTGGTTGCACACAAAAGAAGACGGTATTGCACAGTATTTTTGAATTATTGATTCTTACGTAAGAAGGCACTACTCATTAATTGTTACATTAATTATTGTTCAATATTTTATTTTATTGAATCAATAATTGCTTCGTTGATATTTTATATTATTGTTGTTTCAATAATTATCACTCCACAGTATCTCCATTATCATATCAATAATTCATACTATTTGAATAATATTGTTAGATAGTATTATTGGCAATGTCTAAGGAAGTTCTGTCTAGGAAAGAGGTTTGGTCACCTAATTGCACGCCAATAAGGAGAAATCCTTATCGAAAAGCCACCTCTTTCCTGGGAACGACCTGGTTGTCATAATTGTTATTCTATAATATTATTTGTGAATAATTAATTATTGATTTATATGATAAGAAAATATTTATTTTATGTGGATATAAATGATAGATATATTTATTGTGGTTATAAATGAAGGATTTATTGATGAGATGTTTTATCAGTATTTTGTCGGAATGGAAGTTTTGAAAATCGTCCGTATGTGGATTTCGGTCACTTTTCATTTGAAATTTGGAAAAACTTAAACTTACAAAGTTGTAGAGAATTTAATTTCCTATGGAATAGACATGAGATTCGAATTTTTCTGATAAAAGGGCTATTTATTATGAATTATTGAAGTTTCAGAAATAAATATGTTTATTAAAAATATGATGGGCCCCACTATTGGTTGGTGAAAAATGAAATGTGTTGGAATTTATTTTCAAAAGTGGTGGGCTTGAATAGTAGCAGGTAAAGCCATCAAGTAGCAGGTTAGTCTGCTATGGCGTTCTAAGCATTTTTCTATAAATAGGGTGCTTAGTTAGAATTGAAAATCACACCAGAAACAAGTTTTCTCTCTTTCTCTCTCTATATTATCGAGCGTATTTTGTGAGTATTTAGATACTTTGTGAGTTGCTATTCATCAGTGCAAGTTTCTTTCAGCCTTATACCGATATTCCGATCAGAAGTACTGTTATTTTGAGGTAAGGGATGTTATTTTCTTCCTAATGATGTTATTCTTTCAATATCATTATACCGAAATATTGGTATGGATTTTATTGTGGAATTTCTACCTTTTGTGTCGGGGTTACTACTCACGTATACGGCACTATTCACGTATATGGCACTATTCACGAATACGGCACTATTCACCGAAAAATGAAATTTTCTCCTTTTTATCCAAGATGTCTATTATGGTTACTATCTTTGATTGTATCCATGTTTTGATCTTTAATCTTGAATTCTGTTTCACAATTGGTTATTATGGAGTATTTTTGAACTTGGATAAACTAAAGTACGAATCCCTA
The DNA here is from genome assembly GCA_020205605.1 of Panax ginseng. Classification (NCBI taxonomy): domain Eukaryota; kingdom Viridiplantae; phylum Streptophyta; class Magnoliopsida; order Apiales; family Araliaceae; genus Panax; species Panax ginseng. The sequence continues at coordinate 110,183,820 of CM035148.1, read as the reverse complement.
ATCTTTGATCTTTTATCTCACTGGATTCGTTTTCTTTAAGATATTTTTTATCATCATCAGTCCTAAATGATGATATTACTGAATATCTTTGGCATGTAGTGCAAAGATGAATGATTAACTGATGAATATCTTTGGCATGTAGTGCAAAGATGAATGATTAACTGATGAATATCTTTGGCCCATAGTGCAAAGATGAACAGGTGTTGAGATGAACATGACCAACTGGTGATACAAATGAATATCTTTGGCCTGTAGTGCAAAGATGAATATTTGATTCAAGATGTATATTGATTGATGTTACATGGATAAAATATTGATGATGGACTTTTAAATCTTAGAAGATAGTAGAATTCATTCTCTACTTGACTCTTCTAATGGATTGTTGTTTCCGCTGCAGTTGTTGATCTAAAACTTGTTGTCTATTATATTTTATCAGATTTTTCCCTGTTGAAGACTAACGATAAATTGTTGTATATTATCTTAGTCATAATATTCTTTACCGGGCTAGTTGTGACGTACCCGAATCCGAGGTCCCGAATCACCGCGGATCCGGTTCGATCATTCTAACACTATTACTATATTTGCGGAAGATATAAACATAAATTGTTTATACATTAGACATTACACACTATTCCCCAAAATCGAGTAACCTTAACTTATACACAATACATAACTTATTTAACTTACAATAACAAAAATATACAATACTTATACAAATCTAATCGCGCACATTAACTTTAAGCTGGAACTGTCTTTAACCTTTCCTTATATCCGACGCATTCGTCTTAATCTGCAATGTTTATCATGATATAGCAAGGGTGAGCATGAAAGTTGCCCAGCAAGTTTAAATTCAATAATATAACGATATATCATGATTGAAAGAATCTGAATAATAAGCTGGCTATAATTCAACAATATAATTATGAACTAGCAGGAACAAAATTTTGACTGAACAAGTATTGAACATGAACAAATATATCTGAACCAACTGGTAATGAAGGTGATCAGCCTTTCATACCTGACTTATACATGCAATATATACAGAGTACAATTCATGGCAACCAGCAATGATTAACCATAGGCTTATCCGAATGAAACAACTCTTAGTAGAGTTAAGTAAAAACAAATTTGTCTGAACCGTTGATTACCGCAACGCAATTTATATCGCTTTATCCGAATACCTAATATTAGTAATATAGATCTCCAATATTAGAATAATATCATCACAATATAATACTATTATATATATACATAGAATAACCTAAACACATAGCACATAATCCTATCAGTCTACAATACACATAAGACTTAGTATCAGGTCAAACTATTTCAGTCTGACTTGAAACCGGCACAAATCTGACATATCGACGGTCTTAGTCAGACTTTTATTGAGTCTAAGTTCAATTAAACTCTGACTTAACAGTTAACAATTATCTAAGATAATTTTAATAACAGTCAAAATATTTTTCATAGGCTTATAATAATTTTCAGATAATTATCACCATTTATCATAATTTTTCAATCATTAATATCGTATTTAAATGAATTGAATACCACATAATTCTTTTATCATTAATATTTATTTATTATCAAATATTAATGAAATATATGTCATAATATTATAATATATTTATAATATTACTAAGTATTTTAATACCTTAAAATCATATTTATATGATTTTTAAATCATTAAATCCATTATCCAGTAATTACTATTAATATTAAAATATTAATATTTTCATGACAAAATATCAAAAGTTATATTTTATAACTTAAAATATTTTATAACACTTAAATCATTTTTATATGATTTATAAATCGTTAATTCTATTTTTTTCATAATTTATTTAATATAGTTATTAAATAAACTAATTATCATTAATATTGATTAATTAATGAAATTTATCACAAAATACTAAAAGTCACTAAAAATAACTTAAAATATTTTCTTTTACCATAATATTATTTTTCATGATTTTTCATGAATTAAAATCATTTTAAATAATTTATTTAATATTATAATTAAATAAATTAAATACCATTTATATTCCAAAAATATTAAATATTTATGAAATATACTGAAAATAATTAAAAACTATTTTTCAGACTTTAAAATAATTTTACATAATTTATTATGTATTTTTAATAATTAAAAATCATTTATTTTAATTTATTTAATTAAAATAATCAATTTTCGAAATTAAGTGTCGCTATAGGGGCCTTAGGTGACGAATCTGTCGCTAATGGTGTTCTTGGCCCTGTTCTTGAGCTGCCCAGAAAAGCATGTCAGTCATCGAGGTAGGTAGTTTTACCGGTTCTAATTTCTTGTTCGTTATGTTTCTGGGCATTCTAACGTAATAGGTTTGTAGTAATAATGTAATACTACAATGTCCATCAAGTTGTATGGCTAAAACATATCAATTGTGTAAGATCTAAGCTACAGAAATCGATGTTAGGCTTGCTCTTGAATTTCTGGGCTGCCCAGAAATTCAAACAGTACGAAAGGTGCTACTTTAGATCCTTGTATCTTTCAGTCTATGTATTGTTTGTGTGCTATAATGGTTCATTCGTGTAGAGTACATATCACAGTACAAGTACACCTGACCTAAAACTCTCTTTTTTTTTCCTTGTTACACTATTTTTTTTTAGTCCGTTTCAAAATTTGGGACGCACTTCAAGTTTTCGGTTATAAAGTAATATGACATTTCTAACATGTCATTACTTATTTTTCCATTAGTTTTGAAATTAAAGATTTTTTTTGTCCCTTTAAGCAATACTTATATGTTTAGAAATATAAAGTGACATGAAATTTCAAACATATATTTGCTTTTATTTTTAGGTAATTGGGTACTAGATATGTCACAACTACTATATTTTTAACTAAGGATTAAATTATGGGTCTCAAAAAGTGTCTTATATTAGTTAAGTAGATCTCATGTGATTGATTATATTATAAAATAATATTAAGTACTCAATGTCACATCATTTCAGATGAAAAATTCGAGACCACAATATTACCCTTTTAACTAATGTTATGAACAAGTTTGAAAAAATAGAATTTTTTTAATAAAAAAAAATTCGGTCACTTTTACCAAGCGAAGATCGGATAGGTCAAAGTGGTGGGTCGGATCATTTTGAGAAATCTGGGTTTCCCAGATTTCATCAAGAGGCTGGTGGTCAACGATGGTTTAACCTACTACAACTTTGATCCAGTACATGATCTGGAAGTACTAAAGGCACTTATGGGTAGTCTATATGTCAGTCTACATACATATAATGTGAGACCCCAGATTTTATGAATAAAGATTAATTTTCTCTAAATATCATTTTTGAATATTATGGTGTGGATTTGATATAATGTTATAGTTGTGGGTAATATTTATAAATTTTGCAAAGTAAGCAAGTTGTTATAAAATATTCGTTTGGTTGGGAATATTTTTTTTTGTGGGAATATTCGTATTTAATTTACAAAATCATCAGTGGACCCTATAATGTAATTATCATTTTGGAGTTAGAAAACGACAAAATTATCTTTTATAAAAATAACGACGGAAGTTTTACTGAATTAACTGTTGAAATACCCGGTAATAAATGTACGAAGATACGTGTGGTTGCATAGTATACACAGTATTGATTATTGATGCTTACGTGAGAAGTCTCTCGCTTATACTCAATTATTGCTACAAAGAATTCACGCATCATATCTCTTATATTATTGATTCAATTATTGTCACAGTATCATCTGTATAATATGTTATATTATTAAATCAATAATTGAGACGACAAGTTATAATATTAATGATGAATAATTGTTGAAAGATTAAATATGTGTTGATTAAAAATAAAATGATTTGTGGTAATATTTATTCAATCCTTGATGTATATAAGAAGTCTATTATGAGACGTTTGTGGTAAGTTTGGTTATTCAATGGGGGCCCATATGTCATCATCTAAGAGTCTCTTTTGCCAATAGTAATTACCTTTACTAGACGTCAAACCACTTGCCGTTTCATATTACAGGCGTCGAACCAATTATCGTTTCACATTACAGGCGTCGAACTAATTGTCGTTTCACATTACAGGCGTCGAACCAATTGTCGTTTCACATTACAAAAGCGCCAAAACCACTTTTTCATTGCACATCATAAACCACTTTTCTTTGCACATCGTCAAGCCGCTTGCCTTTTCACATTGCGTAAGGGCTAAGCTTGAAATCTTCTATAAATAGAGGCCTAGTTCTTCATTATTTGTCACTTAATTCATTCAAGCTATAGAGAGAGAAAGTATAGAGAAAATAAGAGAAAAGAGGAAGAGTATTCTATAACTACACTACTACAAAGATTCAATCTCCTACTAAGGTAAGGGTGTTATTTCTTTTGTATTCATGAAGAGAACTTCTGTTATTCCATTCTTTATTATTCTATTGGAATAACCTGTATACGCGGACTACCCTATACATGGTGAAATTCTTCTATTATTCCATTCTTTATCATTCCGTTGGAACATCCCGTCTTTATCGTTGTGGTTACGCATGACCTCGGTTCCATTATTTATCATTCTGTTGGAACATCCGTCTGTGCTTTTACGCATGAATTTGGTTCCATTATTTTTATTATTCTTGTTGAATATCTGTGCATGCGCTTACGCACGACCGGTTCCATTTTTTATTATTCGTTGGAATAACTCGTCTGTAAGCGATCTATCGCATGCTTGGTGAATTCTTTTGTTATTCCATTCTTTATTATACTCGGTTGGTTAAAGTTTTGGCTTTTATACTCCATGAAATTAGTGGAATATCCTTGATATTTGCGCTTCATCCAAAGATCTTTTCATGGAAATATTCTCTTCGAGCATTCTTGAATTTTACTCTACAAAGCAGTATCATGTTGACAATTTGGACGTTATTGGTTCCTGGATAAATTAATTCTTGAACTTGTTTTATTGAATTCCTATATCATTGTCATCATCCTCATGTTTATATCCTGTTGAAAGTCATCTGTGGCCTGTAGTGCATAGATGGACTTGGTATGATTATGACCAGGGATCATTTGGTATAATCATGACTATAATGTTTCAAATGATGTGGTAAAAGTCCTCATTGGCTCGTAGAGCGTTAATGGAAAGTTGTTGGCATGATCATGACCATTGATGAAAACACGAATATCCTTGGCCCGTAGTGCATGGATAATTTGTGGTTGTGATACTAATGAATATCCGTGGTAGTAGTGCGGGGGATGATGTGGATTATTTATTGTCGAGTCTCAAATGATAAAAGTATTGAAAAACCTTTTAAATCATAGAAGATAGTAGATTTTATTCTCTACTTGACTCTTCTAATGGATTGCTTGTTCCGCTGCATTTAAACTTGATGTATATTATATTGTATCAGTTTAACACTGTTGAAGGCTAACGATAATTTATTCTACATTATCTTAGTCATAATATTTTTCATCGGGATAGTTGAGCTCACCCTTTTTTTGCTTTCATTGTTCTCTTCAAGAAATGAGAACGTAAAGAGGACTAGTCGGGTACACAGAGTGACCGGTCCGGATGATAGCATTAGTAGTCCTCACTATTCTATGAAATAGTGTGATAATAAATGTATTGAGGACTTATTTTGAGTTTGAATACATTGCCAGAACACAATATTTGTATTAAAACTCACAAATTCTATGTTGTATATTTAAGATTGTATTTGTATTCTGTACCATGTATTTGGCGAATCAGAATAGGTGATGTATACCTATTTTGGGGGCGTCACAGTTGATATCAAAGCTTAGGGATATGATCCATGGCTAAGATGTGAGACTAGAAATAGGAGGGGGGAGATGGGTAATTCCTTCGCTAGTATGACCTACCTAAGCTTATTTGTTATTTAATTGGTCGGTCAGAGTATAGGGATAATTTGTGGCATATCAATTAACCCTTGTTTTGTGGTAGTATTTGAAAATGACATCCGAGAATGTGGAGATAAGCAATGGAGCACATGAGACCGTTGAGTCACCAACGATCAATACCCAAGATAATGTGCATCAAGAAGACCATAATCCTCAGATAAACAACAATATCGATCAAATGACGAACGATGGGATGTTCAGAAGCTTTATGCAATTCATGCAACATTAGGTAAGAGAGACTCCTGTTCAAAATATAGGTGGAAATAATGGCAACCCACGGTCAGTCACCGCTAAGCAGTTCAAGGAGCTGGGACCACCGGAGTTTTTGGGAAAGCCATAACCACTTAAGGCAGAGACGTGGTTAAAGCAGATCACCAAGATATTTGATGTCTTGGGATGCTCCAAGGAGCAAAAGGTTCTCATTGCCACCTTTATGTTGCGTGAAGAAGCAGATCACTGGTGGGAATCTGTAAAACGTACCCAGCCTGACGCACTCAAGATGTCTTGGGAGAAGTTCCAAGAATTGTTCAACGACATGTACTTTCCCGAAAGTATTCGTCACATGAAGGAGGTGGAGTTCATCAAGCTGGAGCAAAACAATATGACCGTGTCGCAGTACGAGGCTAAGTTTGCCGAGTTGTCTCGGTTTGCATCCCATTTGGTCGATAATGAGGAGCGAATGACGCGAATGTTTCTAAGAGGTTTGAAACCCAAAATACGTCAATACCTCATTTCTCACAAACTTTGTTTATATTCAGATGTTGTGAATAGGGCTCGATTATTGGAGCTTGATAATGAATCAAGACAACCAAAAGGCAACGACCAACAACACGATAATAATCATATCTGGGTGGCAAATTGACCATCGGAACAATGATAACCATCGGGGAAATTATCATGCCATGAATGGTGACCATTTTTTGGTAATCATGGCCAAGATAATAGAAGTGGAAATTTCAAGAAGAGAAGGTTCAATAATGATGAAAGACAAAGAAGACCAAAGACCCATTTCAAAGGAAGAAAAACGACCACCACCGGTCAGATGTTTCAAATGCGACAGAGGGACACATCCGTCCAAACCAGCACGCAAAGAATCCAAAAGCGTGTTTTAATTTATGAAAGAGAAGGTCACCTAGCTCGATTTTGTCGTATGGTGAAGTCAAGTCATTGGGATAGTGATGCCAAAGGATGTCCCGCATGACAAGCCAAAGTAGTAGTTTAAGAGAGAGATTTTTTTTACGAGGAACCCGAATAAAATTATCACGGTAAGTTAATCATAAACTCTCATGAAGTCTATACCGTGTTAGATACCTGGTTCTACTCACTCTTTTATTTCACCTAGTTGTGTTCAATGTTTGAATTTAACTCCGGAGAAGTTAGATTTTGATTTATCTGTTGAAACTCAGTTGGGAGAAACCTTCGTTACATCCATTATTTATAAATCTTGTTTAATTCAAATTAACTATTTCACATTACCTGTCAATCTTATCTCTTTGAAAATACTTGCCTTTGATGCGATTTTAGGAATCGATTGGTTAACTACTCATCATGCTTTTCGTAAAGTTGTTAGCTTTCATATTCCTAACCAACCTGTTATGCGAATTCAAGAAACCAAACCACTAAAGTCAATCATTGTCATATCAAGCCATAAGTAAAGAGCCCCAGTCCTTTCGTTGTTGACTTCCTTGTGTGGAATTCAAAACCGGACTTTACTTTCAGAGGCGACGTCGTGAATGACGATAGCAAGTTGATAGGTATCAATGTGTCGTATTATCCAAGTCTTGGATGAGGGTCACGATTTTGAATGATATTTCTATTGTTAATAAATTTCGACGATTCTTGAAGACTTCTTAGCCTACCCCTAGAGCGTGAAATCGAATTTTGTATTGACCCCAAAGACAAAACCCATTTCTTAAACCCTCAAATATTTCTTCAACTAAAATGAACGTAATATGCGCCAAAGACATTGACTCGAAAGTCGTTGAAGATTACGATCGTACCATTCAATACCATTGTAGAAAAAGCTTAACATGGTAGCTAACGCGCGTTGAGTAGAAGAGATCATATGAAGCTACAAGTGTGAATATACGAACCCACGTGAAGATAACGAATATCTGAGTAGAATCGATTTTAATCGATAAAGTTAAAGTCGCTCAAGCTACACACCCTTTGAAATGATGAATGTGAAGAAGAAGGTTCAAGAGGCGTTATTCTAGAAGCAAGAATCGACGAAGAGAGGAAATCTCAACCCTCGATTTAATTGGCCCATTTGAAATCCTCGATGAAGTATGAATTGTAGCCTATAGAATCGTTTTACCGCCAAGTATGTTGCGTGTTCAGAACATTTTTTTTCGTATCGATGTTACGTAAATATGTGGACAACCCGAACCACATTATTAAATTAGAACTAAACGATATATCAGAAGATTTAACGTATGAGGAGATACGTGTTAAAATCTTGGATAAGAAGGATCGTATTCAACACTCAAAGGTTATACCTCAAGAATTAGAATCTGAAATGAAGTCAAGGTATCCTCGCCTCTTCGGCATACCAGGTACGTACGTAAATTTCGAGGGCGAAATTTCATAAGGAAGGGAGATTGTGAGACCCCAGATTTTATGAATAAAGATTAATTTTCTCTAAATATCATTTTTGAATATTATGGTGTGGATTTGATATAATGTTATAGTTGTGGGTAATATTTATAAATTTTGCAAAGTAATCAAGTTGTTATAAAATATTCGTTTGGTCGGGGAATATTCTTTTTGTCGGGGAATATTCGTATGACGACAAAATCATTGGTGGACCCCATAACAGAATTATTGTCGGAGTTAGAAAACGACAAAATTATCTTTTTATAAAAATAACGACGGAAGTTTTACCGTTAACTGTTGAAATACCCGGTAATAAATGTACAGTATTACGTGTGGTTGCATAGTAGCACACGGTATTGATTATTGATGCTTACGTGAGAAGTCTCTCAGTTATACTCAATTATTGCTACAGTAATTGCTGCATCATATCTCTTATATTATTGATTCAATTATTGTCACAGTATCATCTGTATAATATGTTATATTATTAAATCAATAATTGAGACGACAAGTTATAATATTAATGATGAATAATTGTTGAAAGATTAAATATGTGTTGATTAAAAATAAAATGATTTGTGGTAATATTTATTCAATCCTTGATGTATATAAGAAGTCTATTATGAGACGTTTGTGGTAAGTTTGGTTATTCAATGGGGGCCCATATGTCATCATCTAAGAGTCTCTTTTGCCAATAGTAATTACCTTTACTAGACGTCAAACCACTTGCCGTTTTATTATTAAGCGTCAACCAATTATCGTTTTCACATTAAAGCGTCGAACTAATTGTCGTTTCACATTACAGGCGTCGAACCAATTGTCGTTTCACATTACAGGCGTCAAACCCCTTGTTGTTTCACATTACAGACGTCAAACCACTTGTTGTTTCACATTACAAGCGTCAAACCACTTGGTGTTTCACATTACAGGCGTCAAACCACTTTTCTTTTCACATCACCAGTCGTCAAGCCGCTTGCCTTTTCACATTGCAAGGGCTAAGCTTGAAATCTTCTATAAATAGAGGCCTAGTTCTTCATTATTTGTCACGAATTCATTCAAGCTATAGAGAGAGAAAGTATAGAGAAAATAAGAGAGAAAGAGGAAGAGTATTCTATAACTACACTACTACAGTATTCAATCTCCTACTAAGGTAAGGGGTGTTATTTCTTTTGTATTCATGAAGAGAACTTCTGTTATTCCATTCTTTATTATTCTATTGGAATAACCTTATTATATGTTGAATAATTGACTACCCTATACATGGTGAAATTCTTCTATTATTCCATTCTTTATCATTCTCGCATTTGGAACATCCCGTCATGTTGCACGCATGACTCGGTTCCATTATTTATCATTCTCATTGGAACATCCCGTCTGCGTGCTTTTACGCATGACCTGGTTCCATTATTTATTATTCTGTTGGAATATCTTGTATGTGCGTTTACGCATGACCTGGTTCCATTTTTTATTATTCTGTTGGAATAACCTGTCTGTGCGGTCTATCGCATGCTTTGTGAATTCTTTTGTTATTCCATTCTTTATTATACTCAGTTGGTTAAAGTTTTGGCTTTTATACTCCATGAAATTAGTGTAATATCCTTGATATTTGCGCTTCATCCAGTATCTTTTCATGGAAATATTCTTCTGAGCATTCTTGAATTTTACTCTACAAAGCAGTATCATGTTGACAATTTGGACGTTATTGGTTCCTGGATAAATTAATTCTTGAACTTGTTTTATTGAATTCCTGTATCATTGTCATCATCCTCATGTTTATATCCTGTTGAAAGTCATCTGTGGCCTGTAGTGCATAGATGGACTTGGTATGATTATGATCAGGGATCATTTGGTATAATCATGACTATAATGTTTCAAATGATGTTGTAAAAGTCCTCATTGGCTCGTAGAGCGTTGATGGACAGTTGTTGGCATGATCATGACCATTGATGAAAACACGAATATCCTTGGCCCGTAGTGCATGGATAATTTGTGGTTGTGATACTAATGAATATCCGTGGTAGTAAAAGGTGGATGATGTGGATTATTTATTGTCGAGTCTCAAATGATAAAAGTATTGAAAAACCTTTTAAATCATAGAAGATAGTAGATTTTATTCTCTACTTGACTCTTCTAATGGATTGCTTGTTCCGCTGCATTTAAACTTGATGTATGTTATATTGTATCAGTTTAACACTGTTGAAGGCTAACGATAATTTATTCTACATTATCTTAGTCATAATATTTCTTACTGGGCTAGTTGAGCTCACCCTTTTGCTTTCATTGTTCTCTTCAGGAAATGAGAACGTAGCAGGGACTAGTCGGGGTACAGAGTGACGGTCCAGATGATAGCATTAGTAGTCCTCACCATTCTATGAAATAGTGTGATAATAAATGTATTGAGGACTTATTTTAAGTTTGAATACTGTCTAGAACACAATATTTGTATTAAAACTCACATCCTATGTTGTATATTTAAGATTGTATTTGTATTCTGTACCATGTATTTGGCGACTCAGAATAGGTGATGTATACCTATTTTGGGGGCGTCACATATAACAACAACATGGCCAGATCGCTTCACAGAAAGAAGAACAGAGACCACCAAAAGGTTGTCAGACGCTTCTGGAATTCTGGGCTGCCCAGAAAGCGTTTTTCCGTGAAAGGTCAACCAACTTTGACTGATCATAACTTGAGTTCTAGACACGATCAGACCATGTTTCAAGTTGAAGATTCAAGACCACATAACATACTACAAATCTATAACATAAAACCCACATGACATCAAACACATAAAGATCTAGAGGCCCTGACATTTGCTTGTCAGACAAAAATTTAGGGTTCTAAGTCAGTTTTGAAAACTTGATTTTCGTGCCTTTAGATGTTATGGATCCATGATCCAACAACCCAGATCATTAATAGACACCTTATAACATATCTTTAACCAACAACTTACAACACCTAACATCAGATTACATGATTTCAAAAATTAGGGTTCTTATACCTTCTTATGCTTTTGATCTCTGATTTCTGACTATGATTCTGTTCTTGAGAGGCTATGAACTGATTATGGCTCACCTTCTCTCTCTCTCTCACTCTAAATCTCGAAAATGAAGAGAGAGAATGGCTTGAGAGAAAATGAAATATAAAGTTTCCTTCTCTCTCTCTTTAATCTATAAAAATGATACAATGTTGCTACGATCTGCTGATTTCGGCTGGGAGCTGGAGTATTTAGGCCACATGGAGTTGGTGGAGTGGTTCAACCACTCAATTATTGCAAGAACTACCAATTATTTCCAATAATGCAACAAAGGGCTTTTTAGTCATTTCGCATTTAATTTTAATGGCATTTTGGACATTTGACCAAACCCTTAGGGTTTAGGGTTTAGGTTAGGGTTTAGGGTTTAAACCATTTAGGATTTAGGGTTTGGAAAAATAATTCTAGAATTTCCAAATTAGGTTTTAAAAATAGAAAATTAATATTTCTAAATTATAATTAGAATTTTCTAATTATATTAAAATTTCTTAATCATAATTTAAATCTTGCTAATTAGGATTAGTATTTCCTAATTAAAATTGCCAATTAAGCAATTAGGGTCAAAATGGTCATTAGGGTTTTATAACCCTAAAATTAGGGTTTCTAATAGAAAAAATAATTTTCTAATTTAAAATAAAATTAGATTTCGTAATTAGATTAGGGTTTTCTAATTACTTATAACTTTAAAATTAGGATTAATATTTCCTAATTATCATTACAATTATTAAATTAACACTTAGGTTTTCCCTATTTATAGATTAGGGTTCTTATCCCGATATTAGGGTTTAAAATTTTAAAATTACGGTTTTCTAACCAATTTGTTAAGATTAACCCTAATTAATCTTATAATTATTTACACTTACGCTATTAAGTTTCCAATTTAGGGTTTCATACACCGAATTAGGGTTTTGGATTTCCTGAACTGAAATTAGGGTTTCCAGAACCGATTTCTAGGGTTTCTTATTAATCACTAGGGTTTTCTAACAGAACGTTGACGTTCTTAATATATACTTAGGGTTTGTTACAGATATTGTTTATCTGGTCAACCCTTGACCCTTAACCATATAATGTACACATATACACAGAACATAAACACTTATACACTTAATCCTGAATAATTCACCTAAATCCTTCCCAGAATTTTGAAATCCTCAAAATTTCATCTCAAAAATATCAAACACATACACTTATTTTCTGTTTAGGTTCTAATTTTGAACCTTAAATCAATTAATTAAAATTTTAAAAATTTTCTAAATTCTCGGGTTGTCACACTAGTTGAGCTCACCCTTTTCTTTTTTGTTCCATTTTTCTTCCTGGGAGGTGAGAACATAGCATGAACTAGCCGGGGTTTGGAGTGATGGTTCAGGATAGTTGTTTTATTAGTCCTCACTATTTTGTAAAATAGTGTATCAATAATTGGAATGAGGACTCCTTTTGAGTTTGTATACTGTCTATTAGACAATTTTTGTATTCAAACTCACAGTATATGTGTTCTTGTATTTTGCACGACATTTGTATTACTGAAGTTGTATTTATTTATGTACCATGTATTTGGCGACTCAAAATGGGTGATGTATACCTATTTTGGGGGCGTCACAGTTGGTATCAAAGCTTAGGGATATGATCCCTGGCTGAGATGTAAGACAAGAACTGGGAGGGGAGAGACGGGGAATTCCTTCGCTAGTATGACCTGACTAAGTTTATTTGTTATTTGGTTGGTCAGTCAGAGCATATGGTTAATATGTGATATGTTAATTTGTTAATTAACCCTTATTTTATGGCAGTATTTAAGAATGGCAGTGGGAAATATTAACAATGGAGTGAATGAGACAGTGGAGACACCTTTAATCACCACCTAGGGGAACGTGCAACAGGAAGGCAATATTCCTCCTGTAAACAACACTACCGAACAAATGATGAATGATGGGATGTTTAGAAGCTTTTTGCAGTTCATGCAAAATCAGACGAGCGAGACTCGTGCATAAAATACGGGTGGAAATGATAGCAATGCGCGGCTTGTCACAGCCAAGCAATTCAAGGAGTTGGGACCACCAGAATTTGCGGGAAAGCCGGATCCGATTAAGACGGAAATGTGGGTCAAGCAAATTACCAAGATATTCGATGTCTTGGGATGCAAGAAGGAACAAAAGGTTTCTTTCGCAACCTTTATGTTCTGTGGTGAGGCAGACTACTGGTGGGAGTCTGTGAAGCGTACCCAGTCTGCCGTACTCAACATGTCTTGGGAAACATTTCAGAAATTGTTTAATGACAAGTACTTTCCTGAAAGTATTCGTTATATGAAGGAGGTAGAGTTTATCAGACTGGAACAAAACAACATGACGGTGTCCCAGTACGAGGCGAAGTTCGCAGAGTTATCCAGGTTTGCACCTCATTTGGTAGAGAATGAGGAACGAATGACACGGATGTTTTTGAGAGGTCTAAAACCCGAGATTCGGCAATATCTTATCTCTCATAAATTTTCTTTATATTCAGATGTTATAAACAGGGCTAAATTATTAGAGCGGGATAATGAGTATGCTCAACCGAGGGACCATAATCGTATCATACTGGGTGACATGCCCGATCATCGGAGCGATGATAACCAATGGGAGGAAAGAATACAGTAAAAGCAGTAACCACTCGGGTGGTAATCGTGGCCATGATAATAGGAGAGGTGAGTCAAGTGGAAATTTCAGAAAGATGAGATTCAACAATGACGGGAAGACATCAGCAGCAGCACCAACAACAAATTCTAGGGGAGGAGAACGACCGCCAGTTAGATGCTACAGATGCGGAGAGGAGGGACACATAAGTCTAAACTATTCACAGCCTTCCAAGGTGTGTTTTAGTTGTGGAAAATACGGTCATATAGCCCGATTTTGTCCGGTAGCGAAGTCAAGTCCAGCTGAGACAGCGACACCAAAGGCGACTACGGACAAAACAAAGTCGGTGGTTCAAGGGAGGGCATTTTTCGTGACTGGCCAAAACGCGAGAAACCCGAACGAGGTGATCACGGGTAAGATAATCATAAACTCTTGCGAAGTTTATACCTTATTAGATACTAGTTCTACCCATTCTTTTATCTCTCCTGCTTGTGCTCAACGTTTGAACTTGACTCCAGAGAAATTAGACCTTGACTTATCTGTTGAGACTCCGTTAGGAGAAACTTTCATTACATCTACTGTTTATAAATCTTGTTTGATTCAAGTTGGAACCATAACATTACCTGTCAATCTTATTTCATTGAAAATACTTTCTTTTGATGTGATTTAGGGATTGATTGGTTAACCACTCATTATGCTAAAATTGATTGTTTCCGTAAGGTTGTTAATTTTCATATTCCTAACCAACCTGTTATGCGAATTCAAACAACAAAACCACTAAAGTCAATCACTGTCATATCAATCCATAAAGTTATTCGTTTATTAAAAAACGGATGTTAAGCTTTCTTATCCCATGTCACAAACTAGAACAAAAACACATCAGATTTGAATAATATTTCTATTGTTAGTGAATTTCATGACGTATTTCCTGAAGAACTTCTCGGTCTACCCCCAGAACGTGAAGTTTAATTCTTTATTGACCTAGAACCTGGTACAAAGCCCATTTCTAAAACCCCATATTGAATGGCTCTTATTGAACTTCAGGATTTAAAGGTCCAACTACAGGAGTTGTTGGACATCGGTTTCATTCGTCCTAGTACATCTCCTTGGGGTGCTCCTGTGTTATTCGTAAAGAAGAAAGACAGGAGTATGCGACTTTGTATTGACTACCGAGAATTGAACCATGTCACCATCAAGAATAGGTATCCGCTACCTCGCATTGATGACTTGTTCGACCAGTTGCAAGGAGCACAATTCTTTTCAAAGATAGATCTTCGTTCTAGATGTCATCAGCTGAAGAATAAAACTGAGGATATTCCAAAGACTGCCTTCAGAACTCGGTACGAGCATTATGAATTCTTAGTCATGTCTTTTAGATTGACTAATGCTCCTGCTGCTTTTATGGATATGATGAACCGTGTGTTCAAAGAATATTTAGATCAGTTCGTTGTTGTCTTTATTGATGACATCCTCATCTATTCCAAAAGCCGTGAAGATCATGAGCACCATTTGAAGCTGGTACTGCAAAGGCTTCGTGATAACAAGCTATATGCCAAGCTGAAGAAATGCGAGTTCTAGATTGAGGAAGTAGCATTCCTTGGGCATGTGATGTCAAAACTTGGAGTATCTGTCGACCCGGCGAAGATTGAAGTAATACAAAGTTGGGAGCAACCAAAGTCGGTGACCGAAGTACGTAGCTTTCTAGGCTTAGCTGGTTACTATCGGAGATTCGTGGAAGGATTTTCTCGAATCGCTACTCCGTTAACTCAGCTAACTCGTAAAGATACAAAATTCGGTTGGAGCGAGGATTGTGAGAAGTGTTTTCAAGAACTCAAGAGGAGACTCATTTCGGCACCTGTTCTGACAATACCATCTAGTTCGGATGGATTTTTTATCTACAGCGATGCTTCAGGCAAAGGGTTAGGATGTGTTCTCATGCAACATGGAAAAGTCATAGCCTATGCCTTGTGACAACTCAAAGAATATGAGAGGAATTATCCTACTCATGATTTGGAGTTGGCAGCAGTCATTTTCGCATTGAAGATCTGGAGACACAGCCTATATGGGGAGAAAGTGGAGATCTATACAGATCATAAAAGCCTCAAATATTTCTTCACCCAAAAAAAACTCAACATGCGGCAATGACGTTGTCTCGAGCTGTTGAAAGATTATGATCATACCATCCAATAACATCCTGAAAAAGCAAACGTAGTAGCTGATGCATCGAGTAGAAGATCATATGCAGGTACGAGTGTAATGTTGTTAACACAAAGGCATATTTTGTATGACTTGCAAATGATGGAGATAGAGGTAAAGGCTCCAAGTACCCACGTAATGATATCTAGCATACGAGTAGAACCGACTTTAATCGATAAAATTAACGCTGCTCAAGCTATAGACATGGAGCTGATGCGTATGAAGAAGAAAGTGCAAGAAGGTGCTATTCTAGAAGCAAGAATCGATGAAGAAGGAATACTTCGAGTCAACTCCAGACTTTGTGTTCCTAACGATTCTAACTTGAAGCATAGAATCATGATGGAGGCACACAACACACAGTTTTCAATCCATCCTGGTAGTACCAAAATTTATCATGATCTTTGACATACATTTTTGTGGAACAATATGAAGAGAGAGATCGCGGAGTTTATCTTGAGGTGTTTAACTCGTCAACGTGTAAAGGCGGAGTATCAAGTGCCAAAGGGTCCATTGCAACCAATTGAGATTTCAAAATGGAAGTGGGAACACATTACTATGAATTTCGTTACGGGTCATCCCAAGGTTTCTCAAGGCATAGATGCGATTTGGGTCATTGTTGATAGATTAACCAAGTCTGCCCATTTCTTGCCTATACGGGAGACTTATTCCCTTGAACGTCTTGCTAGTATGTACGTGAATGAGATTGTAGGATTGCATGGCATGCCAGTATCCATAGTTTCGGATCGTGACCCAAGATTCACTTCACGATTTTTGGTTAGCTTGCAGAAAGCTATGGGCACGGATTTATGATTCAGTTCGGCATACCATCGTCAAACGGAAGGACAATCAGAGAGGACTATTCATACTCTTGAAGATCTATTAAGACTTTGTGTCCTAGATTTCAAAGGGAGTTAGGATAAGTACCTACCATTGGTGGAATTCTCCTACAACAACAGTTATCAGGCAAGTATAGGTGTGGCTTCATTTGAAGTATTGTATGGACGAAAGTGTCGCCCTCCAGTATGCAGGGATGAGGTGCGTGAAGCAACATTATTAGGACTAGAATTGGTACACATAACTACAGAAAAGATCCAAATGATTCGACAATGTATACAAATGGCACAAGATCGACAAAAGAGTTATACGGATCTTCATCGAAAGGACGTGGAATTTAATATTGGGGCATGTATTGTTACGTATTGCTCCATGGAAGGGAGTTACAAGATTTGTTAAGAGGGGAAAGCCCAATCCTCGATTTATTGGTCCATTTGAGATTCTTGATAGAATAGGAAATGTGGCCTATAGACTCGTATTACCTCCAAGCATGTCTCGTGTTCATAATGTTTTTCACATATCTATGCTTCATAAATATGTGAAAGACCAGAACCACATTATTGAGTTAGAACCAGACGAGATAGCCGAAGATTTAACGTACGAGGATGTACCTGTTAAGATCTTGGATAGAAAAGAGCATGTCCTACGCACCAAGGTTATACCACAAGTTAAGATTTTGTGGAGGAACCATACTATTGAAGAAATGAGCTGGGAGTTAGAATCAGAAATGAAAGCGAGGTATCCTCACCTTTTCGAAACATCAGGTACGTACGACAATTTCGAGGACAAACTTTCATAAGGAGGGGAGGTTGTAAGACCCCAACTTTTTAATGATTAAAAATTAAATTTCCTCGCTTTATTATTGTAATAATAAAGTGTTAATTTTATATAATACTTTGGTTATGGGTGAAATGTGCAAATTTTGCAA
The DNA here is from genome assembly GCA_020205605.1 of Panax ginseng. Lineage (NCBI taxonomy): Eukaryota > Viridiplantae > Streptophyta > Magnoliopsida > Apiales > Araliaceae > Panax > Panax ginseng. The sequence goes on along the minus strand of CM035148.1, from coordinate 110,165,733 downwards.
AATAAGCAAGTGGTTATAAAATATTCATTGTGTCGGGGAATATTCGTTTGGTCGTGGAATATTTTTTCTGTCGGAGAATATTTATCGACCAGTAGCAGACCATTTGTGGGCCCCATAATGTAAAAATGGTGGGATGAAGAAAATGATAAGTTTGATTTTTATAAATAATCGGCGTAGTTGTTACTGAATTAACTTTGTTGAATACGGTGGTTAAAATACGATACGCTGGCGTGGCATTAACGTGAAGACATTACCAGTATTACCAAAGTATTTTGAATTATTGATTCTTACGTGAATAAGGCTTTACTCATTAATTGTTACAAGAATTATTGTTCAATATTTTATTTTATTGATTCAATAATTGCTACGTTGATATTTTATATTATTATTGTTTCAATAATTATCAACGCACAAAGATCTCCACTATCGGATCAATAATTCATATTATTTGAATAATATTGTTAGATAGCATTATTGGCAATGTCTAAGGAAGTTACGTCTAAGAAAGGGTTTGGTCACCTAATTACGCCGCTAATAAGGAGAAATCCTTATCTAAAGCCCCCTTTCCGGGAATCCACCGTTGTCATTAATTGTGATTCGTAATATTATTTGTGAATAATTAATTATTGATTTATATGATAAGGAAATATTTATTTTATGTGGATATAAATGATGGATATATTTATTGTGGTTATAAATGAAGGATTTATTGATGAGGTGTTTTATCAGTATTTTGTCGGAATGGAAGTTTTGAAAATCGTCCGTATGTAGATTTCGGTCATTTTTCATTTGGAATTTGGAAAAACTTAAACTTACAAAGTTGTAGAGAATTTAATTTCCTATGGAGTAGACATGAGATTCGAATTTTTCTAATAAAAGGGCTATTTATTATGAATTATTGAAGTTTCGAAAATAAATATTTTTATTAAAAATATGGTGGGCCCCACTTTTGGTTGGTGAAAAATGAAATGTGCTGGAATTTATTTTCAAAAGTGGTGGGCTTGAATAGTTGCAGGTAAAGCCATCAAGTAGCATGTTAGTCTGCTATGGCGTTCTAAGCATTTTCCTATAAATAGGGTGCTTAGTTAGAATTGAAAATTACACTAGAAACAAGTTTTCTCTCTTTCTCTCTCTATATTATCGAGCGTATTTTGTGAGTATTTAGATACTTTGTGAGTTGTTATTCATCAGTGCAAGTTTCCTTCAGTCTTATACCGATATTCTGATCAGAAGTACTGTTATTTTGAGGTAAGGGATGTTATTTTCTTCCTAATGATGTTATTCTTTCAATATCATTATACCAAAATATTGGTATGGATTTTATTCTGGAATTTATACCTTTTTGTATCGGGGTTACTATTCACGTATACGGCACTATTCACGTATACGACACTATTCACTGAAAAATGAAATTTTCTCTTTTTTGTCCAAGATGTCTATTATGGTTACTATCTTTGATTGTATCCATGTTTTAATCTTTATTTTTGAATTTTGCTTCACAATTGGTTATTATGAAGTATTTTTAAACTTGGATAAACTAAAGTATGAATCCCTAATCTTTAATCTTTTATCTCACTGGATTCGTTTTCTTTAAGATATTTTTCATCATCCTCAGTCCTAAATGATGATATTACTGAATATCTTTGGTCTATAGTGCAAAGGTGAATGATTAACTGATGAATATCTTTGGCATGTAGTGCAAAGATGAATGATTAACTGATGAATATATTTGGCCCATAGTGCAAAGATGAACAGGTGTTGAGATGAACATAACCAACTAGTGATACAAATGAATATCTTTGGCCTGTAGTGCAAAGATGAATATTTGATTCAAGATGTATATTGATTGATGTTACAGGGATAAAATATTGATGATGGACTTTTAAATCTTAGAAGATAGTAGAATTCATTCTCTACTTGACTCTTCTAATGGATTGTTGTTTCCGCTGCAGTTGTTGATCTAAAACCTGTTGTCTATTATATTTTATAAGATTTTCCCTGTTGAAGACAAATGATAAATTGTTGTATATTATCTTAGTCATAATATTCTTTATTGGGCTAGTTGAGCTCACCCTTTTCCTTTTTGTTCCATTTTTCTTCTCAGGAGGTGAGAACATAGCAGGGGTTTGGAGTGATGGTTCAAGATAGTTGTTTTAGTAGTCCTCACTATTTTGTAAAATAGTGTATCAATAATTGTAATGAGGACTCCTTTTGAGTTTGTATACTGTCTATTAGACAATATTTATATTCAAACTCACAATATATGTGTTGTCGTATTTTGCACGACAATTGTATTACTGAAGTTGTATTTGTTTCTGTACTATGTATCTGGCGACTAAGAATAGGTGATATATACATATTTTGGGGGCGTCACATTAGGGATTTGTACTTTAGTTTATCCAAGTTCAAAAATACCTTATAATAATCAATTGTGAAGCAAAATTCAAGAATGAAGATCAAAACATGGATACAATCAAAGATAGTAACCATAATAGACAACTTGGACAAAGAAAAGAAAATTTCAGTTTTTTTTATGAATAGTGTCGTATACGTGAATAGTAACTCCGACACAAAAAGGTAGAAATTCCACAAGAAAAATCATACTTCGTGAATAGTACTCATGAATAATACCGTATTCGTGAATAGTGTTATATGCGTGAATAGTAACCTCAACATGAAAAGGTAAAATTTTCATAATAAAATTCATACCAATATTTCTATATAATGATATTGAAAGAATAGCATCATTTACGAAGAAAATAACATCCCTTACCTCAAAAGAATAGTACTTCTGGCTGAAATATTAGATATAAGGCTAAAGAAAACTTGCACTTAATAGCAACTCACAAAGTATCTAAATACTCACAAAATACGCTCGATAATATAGAGAAAAAGAAAACTTGTTTCTGGTGTAATTTTTAATTCTAACTAAGCACCCTATTTATAGGAAAATGCTTAGAACGCCAAAGGAGACTAAATAATAAAATAATATTATTTCTTTTTCTTTCTTCTATGCGTGCTAAGTTGGACAATCAAGACCAGCCACCTTTGAACAAAATTTCTAGCACATGTTTTCAAAAAAACAATAGTGGATCCCACCCATAATTTTAATAAAAATATTTAATTTCTGAAACTTCAATAATTCATAATAAATAGCCCTTTTATAAGAAAAATACGAATTTTATGTCCATTTCATAGAAAATCGAATTCTCTACAACTTTGTAGCTTTAAGTTTTTCCAAATTCCAAATGAAAAATACCCGAAATCCACATACGGATAAAATACTGATAAAACACCTCAGCATTAATTCCTTCATATATAATCACATAAAATAAATATTTCCCTATCCTTCATTTATATCCACATAAAATAAATATTTCCTTATCATATAAATCAATAATTAATTATTCACAAATAATATTACAGAATCACAATTATGACAACCAGGTTGTTACCAGGAAAGAGGGGGCCTTCCGATAAGGATTTCTCCTTACTGGCGCGCAATTAGGTGACCAAACCTCTCCTTAGACAGAACTTCCTTAGACATTGCCAATAATGATATCTAATAATATTATTCAAATAATATGAATTATTGATCTGATAATGGGAAATAATGTGCAGTGACAATTATTGAAACAACAATAATATAACATATCAATGTAGTAATTATTGAATCAATAAAATATTAAACAGTAATTACTGTAATAATTATTGAGTAGTGTCTTCTTACGTAAGAATCAATAATTCAAAAATATTGGTAATACCGTGTGCATCTTTGTGCAACCACTTAGTATTATCGTATTTTAACCACCGGGTATTCCAAAAGTTGTTAACTGTGAATAACTACGTCGTTATTTATAAAAACTCAAACTTGTCCGTTATCTTCATCCCAATAAGCTCGTTATGGGCCCATTAAATGGTCGCTAGTGGTCGCATAAATATTCCCCGACAGCAAGAGTATTCCATGACCAAACGAATATTCCCCGACAAAATGAATATTTTATAACCACTTGCTTATTTTGCAAAATTTGCACATTTCACCCATAACCAAAGCATTATATCAAATTAACACCTTATTAATCACAATAATAAATAGAGGAAATTCGATTTTATTTATAAAAAGTTGGGGTCTTACAACCTCCCCTCTTTATGAAATTTCGTCCTCGAAATTGACGTACATACCTGGTGTTTCGAAAAGGTGAGTATACCTCGCTTTCATTTCTTATTCCAACTCCCAGGTCATTTCCTCAATATCATGGTTCTTCCACAAAACCTTAACTTATGGTATAACCTTGGTGCGTAGGACATGCTCTTTCCTATCCAAGATCTTAACAGGTACCTCCTCGTACGTTAAATCTTCGGCTATCTCGTCTATTTCTAACTCAATAATGTGGTTCGGGTTTTCACATATTTAAGAAGCATAGATATGTGAAAAACATTATGAACCCGAGACATGCTTGGAGGTAATGCGAGTCTATAGGCCACATTTCCTATTCGGTCAAGAATCTCAAATGGACCAACAAATCTTGGATTGAGCTTTACTCTCTTTCCAAATCTTGTAACTCCATTCCATGGAGCAATACGTAACAATACATGATCCCAAATATTAAATTCCACGTCCTTTCGATGAAGATCCGCATAACTCTTTTGTTGATCATGTGTCGTTTGTATACGTTGTCAAATCATTTGGATCATTTCTGTAGTTATGCGTACCAATTTTGGTCCCATCAATGTTGTTTCTCCCACCTCATCACAGCATACTGAAGAGCAACACTTTCGTCCATACAATGCTTCAAATGGAGCCACACATATACTTGCCTGATAACTGTTGTTGTAGGAGAATTCCACCAATGACAAGTACTTATCCCAACTTCCTTTGAAATCTAGGACACAGAGTCTTAATAGATCTTCAAGAGTTTGAATAGTCCTTTCCGATTGCCCGTCCGTTTGAGGATGGTATGCCGAACTGAATCGTAAATCCATGCCCATAGCTTTCTACAAGCTAACCCAAAATCGTGAAGTAAATCTTGGGCCACGATCCGAAACTATGGATACTGGCATGCCATGCAATCTCATAATCTCATTTACGTACATACGAGCAAGACGTTCAAGGGAATAAGTCTCACGTATATGCAAGAAATGAGCAGACTTGGTTAATCTATCAACAATAACCCAAATCGCATCTATGACTTGAGAAACTTTGGGAAGACCCTTAACAAAATCCATACTAATGTGTTCCCACTTCTATTTCGGAATCTCAAGTGATTTTAATGGACCCTTTGGAACTTGATGCTCCGCCTTTACACGTTGACAAGCTAAACACCTCGAGATAAACTCCGCGATCTCTCTCTTCATATTGTTCCACCAAAATGTATGTTGAAGATCATGATACATTTTGGTACTGCCATGATGGATTGCAAACGGTGTGTTGTGTGCCTCCATCATGATTATATGCTTCAAGTCAGAATCGTTAGGAACACAAAGTCTAGAGTTGACTCGAAGTATTCCTTCTTCATCGATTCTTGCTTCTGGAATAATACCTTCTTGCACTTTCTTCTTCATACGCATCAACTCTAGGTCTGTAGCTTGAGCAGCTTTAACTTTATCGATTAAAGTCGGTTCTACTCGTATACTTGATATCATCACGTGGGTACTTGGAGCTTTTACCTCTATCTCCATCCTTTGCAAGTCATACAAAATGGACCTTTGTGTTAACAACATTGCACTCGTACCCGTATATGATCTTCTACTCAATGCGTCAGCTACCACGTTTGTTTTTTCAGGATGATATTGGATGGTATGATCGTAATCTTTCAACAGCTAGAGCCCACTCGTTGCCGTATGTTGAGTTCCTTTTGGGTGAAAAAATATTTGAGGCTTTTTATGATCTCAGATAGATCTCGGTTTCTCCCATAAAAGTAGTGTCTCCGGATCTTCAACGCAAAAACAACTGCTGCCAACTCCAAATTATGAGCATGATAATTCCTCTCATATTCTTTGAGTTGTTGCGAGGCATATGCTATGACTTTCCCATGTTGCATGAGAACACATCCTAACCCTTTGTCTGAAGCATCGCTGTAGATAACAAATCCATTCGAACCAGATGGTATTGTCAGAACAGGTGTCAAAATGAGTCTCATCTTAAGCTCTTGGAAACTCTTCTCGTATTCCTCGATCCATATGAATTTTGTATCTTTCCGAGTCAGCTGAGTTAATGGGGTAGCGATTCGAGAAAATTCTTCCACGAATCTCCGATAATAACTAGCTAAGCCCGTAGTGACGACGTGCTTGGTTGCTCTAACTTTGTATTGCTTCAATCTTCGCCGGGTCAACAGATACTCCATGTTTTGACACCACGTGCCCAAGGAATGTTACTTCCTCAAGCCAGAACTCGCATTTCTTTAGCTTGGCATATAGTTTGTTGTCACGAAGCCTTTGCAGTACCAGCTTCAAATGGTGCTCATGATCTTCACGGCTTTTGGAATAGATGAGGATGTCATCAATAAAAACAACAATGAACTGATCCAAATATTCTTTGAACACACAATTCATCATATCCATGAAAGCAGCAAGAGCATTAGTCAATCCAAACGATATGACTAAGAATTCATAATGCCCGTACCAAGTTCTGAAGGTAGTCTTTGGAATATCCTCAGTTTTAATCTTCAGTTGATGATATCCAGAACGAAGATAGATCTTTGAAAAGAATTGTGCTCCTTACAACTGGTCGAACAAGTCATCAATGCGAGGTAGCGGATACATATTCTTGATGGTGACATGGTTCAATTTCTAGTAGTCAATACAAAGTCACATACTCCCATCTTTCTTCTTTACAAATAAAACAGGAGCACCCCAAGGAGATGTACTAAGACGAATGAAACCGATGTCCAACAACTCTTCTAGTTGGACCTTTAACTCCTGAAGTTCAATAGGAGCCATTTGATATGGGGTTTTAGAAATGGGCTTTGTACCAAGTTCAAGGTCAATAAAGAATTCAACTTCACGTTCTAGGGGTAGACCGGGAAGTTCTTCAGGAAATAAGTCAGGAAATTCAACAATAATAGATATATTATTCAAATCTGACGTGTTTTTGTTCAAGTCCGTGACATGGGCTAAGAAAGCTTGACATCCATTTTTCAATAAACGAATAGCTTTATGGCTTGATATGATAGTGATTGAATTTAGTGGTTTGTTTGTTTGAATTCGCATAACAGGTTGGTTAGGAATATTAAAACTAACAACCTTACGAAAATAATCAATTTTAGCATGATGAGTGGTTAACCAATCAATTCCTAAAATCACATCAAATGCAAGTATTTTCAATGAAATAAGATTGGCAGGTAATGTGATGGTACCAACTTGGATCAAGCAAGATTTATAACACTGGTACAAAATCATAAAAAGACAACACTTAAAAGATGACGTTTTTATAAAAAACATTGTGGTATTTTTTTTTATAATATTTTTTAACAAAACGTTGTAGATACATATAAAAAACGTTATGTATTTATAAGGACAATTTTTGGTTTTAAATAGATAACGTTTTTTAAAAAAAAACGTTATCTATATAAAAAACACGGAGCAAAAAATAAAAACGCAGAATATGAAAATTTAAAATTAAAACAAGTTTAGATCTACTTTTTCTCTCTCCTATCTCTATACTTTCTCGATCTATGCCATCGCCTCTATTCCTTCTTTCTCATCCCTCCGCCTCTGCTCCTTCTTCTCTGTCTTTCAACTTCTTCGCCGCCACCGCTCTAAGCTCCAGCGACACATCGGCGATGGAGTAGAACTTCTACATCTGGAGAATCGGGATCCAGTTCAGCCGCCGTTGGTGAATGGCCCCGAACACCGACTCATACTCCAATCCTCTGCAACCTTCCAGCTGAGTCAGGTGGCTGCAGAGCGCGTTTATTATGGCATTCGCAGCCACAAACTCATCGCAAAACCAAGAGATGATTGCGTCCTTTGCAAATACCTCCGACATCATCGCCGGAACCGATTGCACCGTAGCCGGTATCACCGTAGCCGGTATCACCATTGGTACTCGATCAGACTGTGAAACAACGCCGACCGCCGGCGACATTTATATAATTCTCTCTCGGGTATTAACGCCTCTGGATTGGTATATCAGTAAGTTCCGAAATTTCAGTATAATTTTTTCTCAAAGTTCCATTTTCATCTGTATTTGCCATAGTAGCTGTAGTAGTTAATCAGAGATGGAAGTCAGGAAAATAAAGTAACAAATGGTACTACCTGAAATCTTAATTTTGTAGTAGTGATAACTCTTAATTTTGTTATTCTGTTAAATGCAGTAGATATACTAAAAGAGTGGGTACTATAAAATTTGAAGTATACATGTGCTGTTTTACAAGAGGTTAAGTTTTTTTGTTCAGTCTAAATTTTTGATTTGTCATGTGCAGGGCAGATGCTTATTTACTATAGTTTCTTATAATTTACAGGGAGGATGCTCAAGTTGCTAATGGTACTGAATATGAGATTAATAAGATAAAGCCTTCTGAAACAGACAAACAAAATATTGCATTTGTTGTCCAACGTGCATTTGCAGATACAAAGAGAGTATGAATCTCATTTTTTGTTGTCATTGCAGTTTTATCTTGTTTCTCATCGTAGTTATACTAAAAAATTTAAAACCTTGTCGGGGATGTTATACATAGGATAATAATAGTCCATTGCCTGTCATCCCACAACTCCATATTGTTCCAAGGCTATTTCTATTGAGAATAGTTGTAATGGCTAAAGTATTGGTGAGCATCTTTAGCATCTTTCAGATATTATGCTATAGTTATATGTTATGACTGAAATTCATTTTGCGTTTACTTGATACACACACACATGTTTGTATGTGTATCTGTGGTATGTACATATATAGACATAAAAGTCATGATCTGTAAAGGTGTTTCAGATTGTTGTCCTACATTATGTATCCCTTGATATCCATGATTATGATATTCTTCAATTGCTGATACTAAGTATTGAATTCATTGCTAGTTCTTTAGGTCCCCACAGTGCTTGATAAACAGGGGGCACAACTTTTTGCCATTGTTGTTCTTGTGGTTTCGAGAACTTGGATCTCAGATCGTATTGCCTCTTTAAATGGTATACTTCCTTTTATGTTGTTGTTATTGCCTGATGTGTTTGACATAGCTCACACTCTTATTTGTTCGGAATCAAATTTCATTGGTTTTTCCAAGGACCACTGTCAAGTACGTTTTAAAGCAGGATAAGGCAGCTTTTATTCGATTGATTGGTGTTAGTGTCCTTCAAAGTATTACTTCTTCTTTCATTGCACCTTCTTTGAGGTAATTACCCATTACTATAGAATTTACCTGCAATTATTTAAGTATAGAATCACTTTTTTTTCCTACTTACATGAAGGATGTTACTCAAAAATTTTTGTGGGTTGAAGATAGAAACAGCTTCTTATAAGTTGCCCCAAATCAGTGTGTTATTTTTATAACATGCATTCACATGTATTTATGATTAGAAGCTATCAAATGAAAGATCTATTGACATGCATGAGCATTGTCTATTTTGTAAGTTAGATTGGATCTTATGAACAGACTTTTCTGCTGTGAAGCTCTTGACCCGTAGGGCTAAGTCTGAATAAGAAGTTTTAAAAAAATGCTATTTATGATATGGTTCACTCATAGATACCATTTTTTTCTTCTGATAAGTACGGGTTTGTTTATTTTAGTTGGGATCTTAGGAATGAGAGTAACACTTGACTTTTCAGTGGCAGCTATTCATCCTTCACTTAGTTTTATTTTTCTATGGTCCTCTGCAATTCGGATATCTTTAGGGGAATTTTAATCTCTGATGTTTGTATAGACCGGAAAGTTGCCCTTTTTGAGTGTTCTCTATTGCATAAACCACTTGTTATAGTGTGGGTGGACTTTTTAAAAGAATGTTGTTATGGGCATCAGGATATGCAAATTAAATGGCTAATAAAAATGTTGGACAAAACTGTACCTTTTTCAACATATTGAGAGCCTTCCTTATTCATTCATATCTTTTGAGTGCAGATATGAACCTCAAGTTTTAATTTCTACAATGAATTTATATTAGTTCTACATATCTTTCAGGAGTCCATTTTAAAAGCTCCGTCTCTTGATGGCCAAGTATTTGAGAATGCATGAAACTCTGATGAAGCATACACATGAAGTTGTGGATGAATGTACGTATTTTGGGAGAACCTAGGCTTTTTTTTTGTACATGCTTAGGTAGTAGCTTAATTTTATGGATAGTTTGGTTTATTTTGTGGATGTAATCAAATTCATAATTCAATATAGTAATAATTTATATTGAAAAGTGAATTTGAGATGTATATATGGATAGTTTGATATATATTTTGTGGATGTAGTAATTTGAAACTGTAAACAAATGGTATTATTGGGATATATTTTGAATGATTGATACATTTTGGCTTTAAATTTAAATGAGAATTTAGACCTTTTAGCTATATATCATGGCATTAGCATATTGTAGGTGCATTGGTAATATAATTGAACCACAATTTTTTTTTTCTTTTTCTTTTTTATCTACAACATTTTAAAAATGTTGTATATTTATATAAACTACAACATTTTTATTCAGAAAACGTTGTGGAATCATATCTTCTACAACGTTTTCAAGCATCTACTAATTTATGGAAAAAAAATCTACAACATTTTTTTCTTAAAAAACATTGTATAATGTGTCTAACTACAACGTTTTAAAAACGTTGTGTAAGAGTGTCAAATAGATGACACCCTTAACCACGACGTTTTTCTGATTGAAACCACAACGTTTTTTCCGCGTTATCTATTTAGTGTTTTGTAGTAGTGTAAACAGTAGATGTAATGAAAGTTTCTCCTAACGGAGTCTCAACTGATAAGTCAAGGTCTAATTTCTCCGGAGTCAAGTTCAAACGTTGAGCACAAGCAGGAGAGATAAAAAAAATGGGTAGAACCGATATCTAATAAGGTATAAACTTTGCAAGAGTTTATGATTAGCTTACTCGTGATCACCTCGTTCGGGTTCCTCGAGTTTTGAGCAGTCACAACAAACGCCCTTCCAGGAACCACCGACTTTGATTTGTCCAGGACAGCCTTTGGAATCACCATCCCCGTTGAACTTGGTTTCGCAACAAGACAAACTCTAGTTATATGACCTTCCTTTCCATAGTTATAACACACCTTGGATTGTTGTGGGCAGTTTGGGCTGATGTGTCCCTTTTTCCCGCATTTATAACAAATGATTAGTGCTCGTTCTCCTCCCCTAGAAACAGGTGATGTTTGTGCTGACGTCTTCACATTATCGTTGTTGTACTTTCTCTTTTTGAAATCTCCCCCTGACTCGCTTCTTCTACCATCATGGCCACGATTACCACCCGAGTGGTTATCGCTTTTGTCCGAATGTTTTCCTCCCATTGGTTGTCATTGTTCGATGATCGCCGCCAATTTGCAGTATGACCACGGTTGTGGTCCCTCGGTTGAACATACTCATTATCTCGCTCTAATAATTGAGCCATGTTTACAACATCTGAATATAAAGAAAATTTATGAGAGATAAGATATTGTCGAATCTCGGGTTTTAGACCTCTCAGAAACATCCGCGTCATTCGTTCCTCATTCTCTACCAAATGAGGTGCAAACCTGGATAACTCTGCAAACTTCACCTCGTACTGAGACATTGTCATGTTATTTTGTTCCAGTCTAACAAACTCTACCTCCTGCATATAACGAATACTTTCAGGAAAGTACTTGTCATTAAACAGTTTCTGAAACGTTTCACAAGACATGTTGAGTGCGGCTGGCTGGGTACACTTCACAGACTCCAACTAGTAGTCTACCTCACCACGGAACATAAAGGTGGCGAATGGAACCTTATGTTCCTCTGTGCATCCCAAGACATCGAATATCTTGATAATTTGCTTGACCCACATTTCTGCCTTAATCGGATCCGGCTTTCCCACAAATTCTGGTGGTCCCAACTCTTTGAACTGCTTGGCTGTGACAAGCCGCGCATTACTATCATTTCCACCCGTATTTTGTACACGATTCTCCCTCGTCTGATTTTGCATGAACTGCAAAAAGCTTCTAAACATCCCATCATTCATCATTTGTTCGGTAGTGTTGTTTACATGAGGAATATTGCCTTCCTGTTGTGTGACAAACGAGATTTTGTAATTTAATTTTAATATTTATTAAATTAAATAAATATTTTTGATCATTTAATTATTAGATTAAATAATTAATTGATGAAGTTATGGTAGATTAATTTAATTATATGTGTTATATTTATTAAATTAATGTGGAGAATTTTATTATTCAAATTATGTAAGTATGTGAGCTTATTGAATTAAATGAAATATTTAATAAGCATAATATTATTTTAATAATTAATTAGAGATTTAATAATTTGACCTAATTAATAAATGAGAAATTTAATTTATGACTATGGGAATTAATGAAAAATTATCATATTTTAATTAAATTAAAGTAAATAAGACATTTGATTTATTTTATAAAGGGGCATGACACTATTAAACTATAGGATAAAAGATTTATTAAATTAAATGGTTTTTGTGAGGGCCCTGAATCTGAGGTCCCGAATCACCGCGGATCCGGTTCGATCATTTTATACAACTATTACTATTTGCAGAAGATATAAACATAAATTGTTTATATAATACATTAAACTTACATATTTTTCCCCAAGGTTGAGTAACCTTAACTTAATACACAATTCATAAACTATCTAACATACAATGTTATTAACATATAATACTATTACATTTCTAGCTGCACACGTAAACTAAAGCTGGAACTTTCTTTAATCTATTCCTGTATCCGACGCGTTCGTCTTAATCTACAATGTTTATCATGATATAGCAAGGGTGAGCATAAAATTGTCCAGCAAGTTTAAATTCAATAATATAACGATTATCATGATTGAAATGATTTGAATAATTGGCTGGCTATAATTCAACAATATAATTGTGAACTAGCAAGAACAAATTTATGACTGAACAAGTATTATACATGAACAAATATATCTCGAACCAACCTGGTAATGAAGGTGATCGACCTTCATATACGACTTTATACATGCAATATGTACAGAGTACAATTCATGGCAACCAAAGAATGATTAACCATAAGCTTATCCAAATGAAACACTCTTAGTAGAGTTAAGTAAAACAAACTTGCTTCAACAGATTGACATCGCTCTTACTGCAATTTATATCGCTTTATCCAAAACCTAATATTAGTAATATAGATCTCCAATATTAGAATAATATTATCATAATATAATACTATTATATATATACATAGAATAACCTAAACACATAGCACATAACTCTATCAGTCTATAACACACAAATAACTCGGTATCAAGTCAAACTATTGCAGCCTGAGTTGAACCTTACACAAATCTAACGTCCAAGACAATTACAATGGGACTTTTATCGAGTCTAAGTTCAATTAAACTCGCTTTAACACTTAAAAATTATCTCGAGATAATTTTAACATTAGTCAAAATAATTTTTCATAAGTTCGTAATAATTTTAAATAATTATTACTATTTATCTTGTATTTTCAATCATTAAAATTGTATTTAAATGAATTAAATACCTCATAATTCGATTTATCATTAATATTTATTTATTATCAAAAATATTAATGAAATATATGTCATATTATTATAATATATTTATAATATCACAAGGTATTTTTAATACTTTAAAATCACCTTTATATGATTTTTAAACCATTAAATTCATTATCCGATAATTACTATTAATATTAAAATATTAATATTTTCATGACAAAATATCAAAAGTTATATTTTATAACTTAAAATATTTTTATAACACTTAAATCATTTTATATGATTTTTAAATCATTTATTCTATTTTTCCATAATTTATTTAATATATTTATTAAATAAGTTAACTATCATTAATATTGATTAATTAATGAAATTCATCACAAAATATTAAAAGTCACTAAAAAATAACTTAAAATATTTTTTTTTTACCATAATATTATTTTTCATGATTTTTCATGTAATAAAATGATTTTTAAATAATTTATTTAATATTTATAATTAAATAAATTAAATACCATTTATATTCCAAAATATTAAATATTTATGAAATATACTCTAAATAATTTAAAACTATTTTTTAGAATTTAAAATAATTGTTTGGAATTTATTTAGTATTTTTAATAATTAAAAACCATTTTTATCTATTTTTAAATTAAAATAAATAATTTTTGGAATTTAATATTTATTAAAATGGTTCTATAATGATTTTAACCGTCATTATAGGTGTTCATGAGCATGTCAGAACCTTCAAACCCAGATTACCAGGTGCCTTGTTTGACCAGTGCTAGATATTTGGTTGATATGTTTTCTGGTCATCGAAAAGATTAATGTTGTAGTTCTGATGTAGTACTACAACTCTAAACTAATTTCATGGCTAAATCATGACACAACAGAGAGATTTAATCTCTCAAAATCCTTGTCAGACGCTGTTCTTTATTTATGGGTTTTCCAGAAATGAAGAACAGTTCATGGTGCCTACTTGGGATCCTTATAACTTGAGTTCTGGGTTTCATTTGGGTGATTACAATGTTTAAGTATGTAGTAGAGATGTCAGGGTACAAATATCATGCACTGCATCAAATTTAATAACATCACACATGAAAGATTAAATTTGGTCAAAGTATGTCAGAAAAACATGTTCTTGAGTTTTTCTGGGTTTTCCAGAAAACTCATCCGGCTGATGGTCAACGCTTGTTTGACCCACAATATGTTTGATCCTGTTATGGATCTAAGTGTTCTAATGAATTTAATATGTAGTCTGCATGTCAGACAACAACCTTAATACAACAACACGGTCCAAAACATAAACACAAGAAAGATCAAGGCCCTGCAAAACGTTGTCAGACCTTTTCTAGAAATCTGGGTTACCCAGAAACCAGTTGGTCATCGTCAACCATGTTTGACTACTTATAACTTGAGATCTAGACATGGTATGGAGTTGATTCCACTTCCAGTCTACTCTCCTTATGGCAAAGAACAGATCTATAACATCAAACTAACATAACACATAACATAGACAGATCTAGAGGCCCTGACATATGACTGCCAGGCCTTAAAATTAGGGTTCTTGGTCAGTTTTTAAAACTTGATTTTCTGGCTTCTAGATGTTATGGATCCTTGATGTAACATCTTGGATCACTAAATAACATCCTATAACATAACTTTAAACATCTAACAACAACAAATAACATGAAATCACATGATTTTTAAGTTAAGATTTTTTTATACCTTTTATGTTATGATCTTGATTTCTAATCTTTGAATCCTATTCTTGGAAGGCTAAGAGCTGATCTTGGTTCATCTTCTCACTCTCTCTCACTATGTTTCGAAATTTGAAGAGAGAGAAAGTCTTGGTTGCTTCGGAAAGTAAAGTAAAGTTACTTTACTTAATTCTTAAGTTTGTTTTTGATTCAATGAATCCAAGCCTTGCAAGGTGTCAATGAAATCTGATATGGGAAGATTGTAGACACATGTTGATATCCCAAAGTGGTGACTCACAAGATTTTGTAACATCTTTTACTTAACTTTTAAGAAAAAGGGTATTTCGGTCATTTCGCACCTACTAAGGGTAATTTGGTCTTTTCCTCTAAAATTTGTAGGGCAATTTGAACATTTCCCTTTTTATTCCATAACTTATAACACTTGGCCATTTGCACTTAATATTTGAGCTCCCGAATTAGGGTTTTGAATATCTGAATTAGGGTTTCGGATTCTCGAGACTTAGATTAGGGTTTTTGATCCGATCGTTAGGGTTTCTAACAGTTCATTAAAGTTTTCTAACATAATAAACATATCTTTTTAACATAACTTTAGGGTTTGCTAAAGTTATAACTTATCTGATAAATCCTTGATCTTAAATCACAACTGTACACATAAAGATTTACTGATTAGGGTTTCATAACTTAACCTTATCGTTCTCATTATAATTTTAGGGTTTGTCACTTATGTAACTTATCTTATCAAAATTTGATCCTTAACCACAAATTATACACATAAAAATTTATTGTGCAAGACCCCAACTTTTATGAATAAAGAATAATTTTTCTAAAATATATTTTTGAATATTATGGTGTGGATTTGATATAATGTTATAGTTGTGGGTAATATTTATAAATTTTGCAAAGTAAGCAAGTTGTTATATATAATATTCGATTGGTCTGGAATATTTATATTTTTAACAGGAATATTCGTAACGACGACGTTAACACAATCATTGGTGGACCCTACAACGGAAGTATTGTCGTAGTTAGTAAAACGTATAAATGACAAAATTATCTTTTATAAAAATAACGGCGAAAAGTTGTTACCATTAAAACCGTTGAACTACCCTAGTAGTAAAAGTACAAAGAATACGCTGTGGTTGCATAAGAAGCACATACCAGATTGATTATTGATGCTTACGTGAGAAGTCACTCGCTTATACTCAATTATTGCTACAAGAATTGTCGCATCATATCTCTCATATTATTGATTCAATTATTGTCACAAGATCATCTCGTGATAATATGTTATATTATTAAATCAATAATTGAGACGACAAAGTTATTCATATTATTATTTGCAATATCGACAATGTCTAGAAGTTTCACAAGGAGAGGTTTGTCTAACCTAATCGCACGCCAATAAGGAGAAATCCTTATCTGAAAAGCCCCTCTTTCCGGGAACGACTCGTTGTTAAATATTGTGAATTATAATATTAATGATGAATAAGTTCGTGTTGATTAAAGATGAAATTGATAGTTCCATTGTGTGGGAATTATTAGTGTTAGTGGAAATCCACATTTATTTCGATAATAATTGATGTCTGGAGGTTATATCGACCAATCGGTAATTAACTGGATAAATGAGCAATTAATTGCTATTATTCACATGCTTATAACTATGTGTTCACATGTGTGTACTATTGATTCACATTGATTTACTATTAGGGAGTTGGTGCAAGATTGATAATACTTGCATGACTAAATTAAAAATGGAGGTATAGATGAAGGTACTATACCGTAATTAGTTTTTTCACATGATTATACTATTAAGTCACATGAATGAACTATTAATTCACATGATTTACTATTAGGGGAGGGTGCAAGTTTGATAATACTTGGCAGGACTAAATTAAAAATGAAGAAAAAGAGGAAGGTATTATAATCGTAATATTTTGAGCCCCAAAACGTGCAATTATTGAAACTATATTTTCCTATAAATAAAGCTCATTCTTCTTTCATTCTCACCAATTCACTAAGTCTCACAAGAGCAATTATTATAGAGAGAAATTATAGAGAGAAAGAAGAAGAGAGAAGTGCTACCTCACTATTCCAAAGATCCAATTTTTTCTAAGGTAAGGGGTATTATTTCTTTCAGATTCAGAAGAGAGTTATTTTTTTTCAATACTGTAAGGGTTGTTATTCCATTCTTTATTATTCTCGTTGAATAACTCGTCTCTGCGCATGGTCTATCGCATGCCCGGTGAATTCTTTTTGTTATTCCATTCTTTATTATTTCGTTGAATAACTCGTCTGTGTGGTCTATCGCATGCCCGGTGAATTTTTTGTTATTCCATTCTTTATTATTCGTTGAATAACTCGTCTGCGCGTTGAATCTATCGCATGCCTCGGTGAATTCTTCGTTATTCCATTCTTTATTATTCGTTGAATAACTCCGTCTGCATGATCGGTGAATTTTTTTATTTCGGTGAATTCTTTGTTATTCCATTCTTTATTATTCTCGTTGAATAACTCGCCCTCGATGATGGTGAAAATTTTCGTTATTCCATTCTTTATTATTACGTTGAATAACTCGCTCACACGCGGCTACCGCATGCATGGTGAATTCTTTCGTTATTCCATTCTTTATTATTCTCGTGGAATAACCTGTCTATGTGGATTATCATGATGCATGGTGAATGATCCTTCAGATTCATTCCTTATTAAATTGTGGAAATGATCTCGTTTCACGTGGATTACCGCATGGCGGCAAAAAATCCATTCATAGCTTCATATATTCTATTATACTCAATTGGTTAAAGTTTTGGCTTCTATACTCCATGAAATTAGTAGAATATCCCGGATATTTGCGCTTCATCCAAAGATCTTTTCATGGAAATATTCTTCTCGAGCATTCTTGAATTTTACTCCACAAAGCAAAGATCATGTCGATAATTTGACGTTATTGATTTCTCGGATAAATTAAATTATAAATCTTTAAAATTTATCCTTGAACTTGTTTTATTGAATTATTATGTCATTGTCATCATCCTCATGCTTATATTGTGATGAAAGTCATCTTTGGCTTACGTGCATGATGGACTTGGTATGATTATGACTGTGGATTATTCTAAGATAATCATGACCGTAATGTGATTTAATGATGTGGTGAAAGTCCTCATTGGCCTCGTAGTTCATTGATGGACAAATTGTTGGTATGATTATGACTGTGGATTATTCTAAGATAATCATGACCATTGATGATTACATGAATATCCTTGGCCGTGATGCAGGATGATTCGATTTTATTTATTGTCGAGTCAAAACGATAAAGTTGATGAAAAACTTTTAAATCATGTAAGATAGTAGATTTTATGCTCTACTTGACTCTTCTAATGGATGCTTATTTCACCGCAGCTTGTTGATCTAAAACTTGTTGTCTATTATATTCTATCGCTTGTTATATCGTCAAGGCTAAGGATAATTTATTCTCGCATTATCTTAGTCATAATATTTCATCGGGCTAGTTGAGCTCACCTTTTCTTTCATCACCGTTCTCTTCGTGAAATGAGAATATAGTCGGGACTAGCTCTGGGAAACTGGATTGACTATCCAGATGGTTGTTTTAGTAGTCCTCACTATTCTATAAAAATAGTGTGACAATAAATGTAATGAGGACTCCATTGAGTGTGGATATTGTCTAGATGACAATATTCTTATTAAAACTCTTAGATTATGTTTTGTCGTATTTTTACATTTAATCGTTGTATAATTAAGTTGTATTTGAATTTTGTACCATGTATTTGGCGCACTCAAGATGGGTGATGTATACCTATTTTGGGGGCGCCACAGTTGGTATCAAAGCTTAGGATATGATCCCCGGCCGAGATGTGAGACAAGAACTAGGAGGGAGAGACGGGAATTCTTCGCTAGTATGACCTACCTAAGTTTATTTGGTATTTAATTGGTGGGTCACGTAGTATAGGATAATATGTGATATGTTAATTAACCCTTGTTTTGTGGCAAGATTTGAAAAATGGCATCCAAAATGTTGAGATAAGCAATGAAGCACATGAGACCGCTGAGTCACCAACCATCAATACCTGTGATAATGTGCAACAGAAGACAATAATCCTCGTGTAAACAATAACACCGATGAAATGGTGAACGATGGGATGTTCAGAGGCTTTATGCAATTCATGCAACATCAAAGAGAGCGGCCCCTGCTCAAAATGCAGTGGAAACACCGGCAACTCTTGACGGTCACCGCTAAACAGCTTCAAGGAGCCGGGACCACCGAGTTTTTTGGAGAGCCAAAACCACTTAAGGCGAGACGTGGATAAAGCAGATCACCAAGATATTTGATGTCTTGGGATGCTCCGAGGAGCAAAAGGTTCCCTTTGCCACCTTCATGTTATGAGAAAGAGAGGCAGACATCGGTGGGAATCATAAAGCGACTCAACCTACCGCAGATCAAGATGTCTTGGGAGAAGTTCCAAGAGTCTGCTCAACGACAAGTACTTTCCCAAAAGTATTCATCACATGAAGGAGGTAGAGTTTATCAAGTCGAGCAAAACAATATGACCGTGTCACAAGATTTAAGTTAAGTTTGCCGAAGTTGTCCTGCCATATCCCACTTGGTTGATAATGAGGAGAGAATGACGCGCATGTTTCTAAGAGGTTTGAAACCCGAGATACGCTCAATACCTAATTTCTCACAAACGTGTTTGTATTCAGATGTTGTGAATAGGGCTCGCTTATTCGAGCGCGATAATGAGTCAACCCAACCAAGAGAGAGAAACCGACAAGTCGATAATACCAAAGGGTAGTAGCCATCAAGCTAATGACAACAACAAGCGGAGGGAATCAACATGCCGTAAATGGTAATCACTTTGGTGGTAATCATGGCCATGACAATAAGAGTGGACATTTCAAGAAGAGGAGATTCAACAATGATGGAAAGACGTCAAAGACCAAAGACCGTTGTTAAGGAAGGAGAACGACCACCTATCAGATGTTACAAATGAGGAGGGAGGGACATATCACCAAATCGTGTGATGATGCAATCCAAAGCATGTTACAATTGTGGAAGAGAAGGTCACCTAGCCCGATTTTGTCATGCACCAAAGTCAAGTCCAAATTGGGATGGAGGCATCAAAGGTCATCCTGCATAAGACAAAACCGTAGAGTTCAAGGGAGAGCGTTTGTCGTCGAACCTCCCAAAAAGCGAGGAACCGAACGAGGTGATCACGTAAGCTAATCATAAACTCTAGTGAAGTATATACCTTATTTGATACCTGTTCTACCCATTCTTTTATTTCTCCTACTTGCGCCAACGCTTAAATTTGACTCGAGAAATTAGACTTTGACTTATCTGCGTTGAAACTCCGCTGAGAGAAACCTTCATTACATCCATCGTTTATAAGTCTTGTTTGATTCAAATCCAGAATCGCACGTTACTCCGTCGATCTTATTTCTTTGAAAATACTTGCATTTGATGTGATTTTAGGATTGATTGGTTAACTACTCATCATGCTAAAATCGATTATTTTCGTAAGGTTGTTAGCTTTCATATTCCTAACCAACCTATTATGCTAATTCAAGCAACCAAACCACTAAAATCAATCACCGTCATATCAAGCCATAAAGCTATTCGCTTATTGAAAAATGGATGTCAAGCTTTCTTAGCCCATGTCACTTGATTTAAATAAAAATACGCCGATTTGAATGATATTTCTATTGTTAATAAATTTCCGACGATTCCCTCAAGAACTTCCCCGCCTACCCCAGAGCGTGAAATTGAATTTTGTATCGACCTTGAATCCCAGACAAAACCCATTTCCAAAGCCCCATATCGAATGGCTCCTATTGAACTTCGTGGAGTTAAAACCCAACTACGTGAATTGTTAGACATCGGTTTCATTCTGGCCCTAGTAGACCTCCTCGGGGTGCCCTGTTCTATTCGTGAAGAAGAAAGATGGAAGTATGCGATTTTGTATTGATTATCTGGAGTTGAATCATGTCACCATCAAAAATAGGTACCGCATTGCTCTCGCATTGATGACCCGTTTTGACCAGCTTGCAAGGAGCCAAATTCTTTTCAAAGATCGATTCGTTTCGGATATCATCAATTGAAGATTAAAACCGATGACATTCCAAAGATCGCTTTCGTAACTCCCTGCAGACGGCATTATGAATTCCTAGTCATGTCTTTTGATCGACTAATGCTCCCCGCCGCCTTCATGGACATGATGAACCGAGTATTCAAGGAATATTTGGATCACTTTGTGGTCGTCTTTATTGATGACATCCTCATATACTCCAAAACCCGTGAAGACCATGAGCAACACTTGAGGTCGACACTCAAAAGCTTCGTGAAAACAAGCTTTATGCCAAGTTCAAGAAATGTGAGTTCGCTCGAGGAAGTTGCATTCCTTGGGCACGTGATATCAAATCATGGAATATCCATCTGACCCAACAAAGATTGAAGCAATTCAAAGTCTGGGAGCAACCAAAGTCAATGGATCAAGACGTAGCTTTTTCGCTTAGCCGGGTTATTATCTGAGATTCGTGGAAGGATTTTTTCTAATCGCTACTCCATTAACTCAACCGACTCAAAAGATACAAAGTTCTATTGAGCGAGGAATGTGAGAAGAGTTTTCAAGAACTCAAGAGAAGACTCATTTCAAAGACTGCTCGACAATACCATCCATCCGCCTTGAGGGATTTGTCATCTACAAAGTGATGCTTCGTGCAAAGGGTTAGGATGTGTTCTCATGCAACATGGGAAAGTCATAGCCTATGCCTCACGAATAACTCAAAGAATATGAGAGGAATTATCCTACTCATGATCTAGAGTTGGCAAGTAAAATATTTTTTGGCGCTTAAGATTTGGAGGCATTACCGATGGAGAGAAGGTGGAGATCTATACGGATCATAAAAGCCTCAAATATTTCTTCACTCAAAAGGAACTCAACATGCAAGAACGACGATGGCTTGAGTTGTTGAAAGATTATGATCATACCATCCAATACCATCCTCGAAAAGCGAACGTAGTAGCCGACGATCGAAGTAGTAAGATCATATGCGGCACGAGTGCAATATTGTCAACGCAAAGACCCATTTTGTATGACTTACAAAGGATGGAGATAGAGTTAAAGACTCCAGGACCCATGTGATGATGGCGAATATACGTAGTAGAACCGATTTTAATCGATAAAGTTAAAGTCGCTCAAGCTACTGCACTGGAGCCGATGCGCGTGATGAGGAAGAAAAGCAAGAAGGTGCTATTCCTAAGCAAGAATCGATGAAGAAGGAATACTTCAAGTCAACTCCTGCATTTTGTGTTCCTAACGATTCTCGACTTGAAGTATAAAATCATGATGGAGGCGCACAAACACACCATTTGTAATCCATCTCTGGGGAGTACAAAATGTATCGTGATCTTCACATACATTTTGGTGGAGCAATATGAAGAGAGAGATAGCGGGTTTATCTCAAGGTGTCTAACTTGTCAACGAAGTCAAAGCGTGAGCATCAAGTGCCAAAAGGTCCATTGCAACCACTTGAAATTCCGTAATGGAAGTGGGAGCACATTACCATGGATTTTGTTATCGGTCTTCCCAAGGTTTCTCAAGGCATAGATGCGATTTGGGTCATTGTTGATAGATCGACCAAGTCCGCTCATTTCTTACCGATACGAGAAACTTATACACTTGAACGCCTTCTAGTAGTATGTACATAAACGAGATTGTAAGATTGCATGGTATGCCAAGATCCATAGTTTTCGATCGAGACCCAAGATTCACTTCAAGATTTTGGGTTAGTTTGCAAAAAAAAGCTATGGGCACGGATTTACGATTTAGTTTAAGCATATCATCCTCAAACTGGATGGGCAAATGAAAAGGACTATTCAAACTCTTGAAGATTTATTAAGACTGTGTCCTCGACTTCAAGGAAGTTGGGACAAGTTCTTACCATTGGTGGAGTTTTCCACAACAATAGTTATCAAGCAAGTATCGCATGGCTCCATTTGAGGCGTCAGATGGAAGAAAGTGTCGTTCTCCAAAGATGTCGGGATGAGGTGGGTGAAGCAACGTTGTTGGGACCGGAGTTGGTACGTATGACTACGAAAAGATTCAAACGATCCGACAACGATAAAAACCTCACAAGATCGATAAAAGAGTTATGTCGATCTTCATCGAAAGGACGGAATTCAATATCGAGATCATGTGTTGTTACGTGTTGCTCCATGGAAAGGAGTTACTTAGATTTGGAAAGAGAGGAAAGCTCAAATCTCGATTCATTGGCCCATTTATAATCCTCGATCGAGTAGAAATCGTGGCCTATAGACTCGCTTTTACCGCCAAGTATGTCTCGTGTTCATAACGCTTTTCACATATCTATGTTACGTAAATATGTGAAAGACCCCAACCACATTATTGAATTAGAACCAGACGAGATAGAGGAAGATTTAACATATGAAGAGTTACCCGTTAAAATCTTTGATAAGAAGGATCATATTCTACGCCCAAGGTTATACCTCAAGTCAAAGTTTTGTGGAGAAACCACGATGTGGAAGAAATGACCGGGAGTTAGAATCAGATGAAGTCAAGATATCCTCACCTCTTCGATATACCTGTGTACGCATTCTAATTTCGAGGATGAAATTTCATAAGAAGGGAGGTTGTAAGACCCCAACTTTTTATGAATAAAGAATAATTTTCTCAAAATATATTTTTGAATATTATGGTGTGGATTTGATATAATGTTATAGTGTGGGTAATATTTACAAATTTTGCAAAGTAAAGCAAGTGGTTATATAATATTCGATTGGTCTGGGAATATTCATTTTAACAGGAATATTCGTACGACTATTACACAATCATTGGTGGACCCCACAAATGTAAGTATTGTCGTAGTTAGTTAAAAACGATGTAATTATCTTTTATAAAAATAACTACGAAAGTGTTACCGTTAAAACCGTTGAACTACCCTAAGAGTAAAAGTACAAAGAATACGCTGTGGTTGCATAAGAAGCACACCAGTATTGATTATTGATGCTTACGTGAGAAGTCACTCGCTTATACTCAATTATTGCTACAAAGAATTGTCGTGATCATATCTCTCATATTATTGATTCAATTATTGTCACAAGATCATCTCGTGATAATATGTTATATTATTAAATCAATAATTGAGACGACAAAGTTATTCATATATTATTATTTGCAATATTGACAATGTCTAGAAGTTCACAAGGAGAGGTTTGGTCACCTAATCATGCGCCAATAAGGAGAAATCCTTATCGAAAAGCCCCTCTTCCGGGAACGACTCGTTGTTAAATATTGTGAGTTATAATATTAATGATGAATAAGTTCGTGTTGATTAAAGATGAAATTGATAGTTCCATTGTGTGGGAATTATTAGTGTTAGTGGAAATCGACATTTATTTCGATAATAATTGATGTCCTGGAGGTTATATCGACCAATCGGGTAATTAATCTGGATAAATGAGCAATTAATTGCTATTAATTCACATGCTTATAACTATGTGTTCACATGTGTGTACTATTGATTCACATGATTTACTATTAGGGGAGTTGGTGCAAGATTGATAATACTTGCATGACTAAATTAAAAATGGAGGTATGTATGAAGGTACTATATCGTAATTAGTTTTTTCACATGATTATACTATTAAGTCACATGAATGAACTATTAATTCACATGATTTACTATTAGGGGGAGGTGGTGCAAGTTTGATAATACTTGCAGGGCTAAATTAAAAATGAAGAAAAAGAGGAAGGTATTATACTCGTAATATATTTCGAGCCCCAAAACGTGCAATTATCGAAACTATATTTTCCTATAAATATAAGCTCATTCTTCCTTCATTCTCACCAATTCACTAAGTCTCACAAGAGCAATTATTATAGAGAGAAATTATAGAGAGAAAGAAGAAGAGAAGTCCGCTACCTCACTATTCCAAAGATCCAATTTTCTTCTAAGGTAAGGGTATTATTTTTTCAGATTCATGAAGAGAGTTATTTTCTTTCAATACTGTAAGGGTTGTTATTCCATCCATTTTTATTATTCTCGTTGAATAACTCGTCTGTATGGCGGTCTATCGCATACATGGTGAAATTCTTTCGTTATTCCATTCTTTATTATTTCGTTGAATAACTCGTCTGTAAGCGTCTATCGCATGCCCGGTGAATTTTTTGTTATTCCATTCTTTATTATTCTCGTTGAATAACCTCGTCTCTGTATGGACTATCGCATGCCCGGTGAAATTTTGTTATTCCATTCTTTATTATTCGTTGAATTCTTTATTATTCGTTGAATAATTCTATTCTTTATTATTTATGAATTCTTCGTTATTCCATTCTTTATTATTCGTTGAATAACTCCGACTATCGCATGCACGTGAATCTTTTGTTATTCCATTCTTTATTATTCTCATTGAATAACTCCGCTTCACGCTGACTATCGCATGCATGGTGAATTCTTTCGTTATTCCATTCTTTATTATTCTATTGAATAACCTCGTCTATGTGGATTATCAGATGCATGGTGAATGATCCTTCAGATTCATTCCTTATTAAATTGTGGAAATGATCTGTTTCACGTGGATTACCGCACGGCGGGCAAAAATCCATTTCATAGCTTCATATATTCTATTATACTCATTGGTTAAAGTTTTGGCTTCTATACTCCATGAAATTAGTAGAATATCCTCGATATTTGCGCTTCATCCAAAGATCTTTTCATGGAAATATTCTTCTCGAGCATTCTTGAATTTTACTCCACAAAGCAAAGATCATGTCGACAATTTGACGTTATTGATTTCTCGGATAAATTAAATTATAAATCTTTAAAATTTATCCTTGAACTTGTTTTATTGAATTATTATGTCATTGTCATCATCCTCATGCTTATATTGTGATGAAAGAAAGTCATCTTCGCTTACGTGCATAGATGGACTTGGTATGATTATGACTGTGGATTATTCTAAGATAATCATGACCGTAATGTGACGTAATGATGTGGTGAAAGTCCTCATGGCCTCGTAGTTCATTGATGGACAGCTTGTTGGTATGATTATGACCTGTGGATTATTCTAAGATAATCATGACCATTGATGATTACATGAATATCCTTCGCCGTGATGCAGGATGATTCGATTTTATTTATTGTCGAGTCTCAAACGATAAAGTTGATGAAAAACTTTTTAAATCATGTAAGATAGTAGATTTTATGCTCTACTTGACTCTTCTAATGGATTGCTTATTCGTCCGCAGCTTGTTGATCTAAAACTTGTTGTCTATTATATTCTATCGCTTGTTATATCGTCAAGGCTAAGGATAATTTATTTCGCATTATCTTAGTCATAATATTTTTATCGGGCTAGTTGAGCTCACCCTTTCTTTCATTGTTTCTCTTCAGAAATGAGAATATAGCCGGGACTAGTCTGGGAATGGATTGATTATCCAGATGGTTGCTTTAGTAGTCCTCACTATTCTATAAAATAGTGTGACAATAAATGTAATGAGGACTCCATTTAGTGTGGATATTGTCTAGATGAAAATATTCTTATTAAAAACTCTTAGATTATGTTTTGTCGTATTTTACACAACTGTTGTATAATTAAGTTGTATTTGAATTTTGTACCATGTATTTGGCGACTCAAGATGGGTGATGTATACCTATTTTGGGGGCGTCACAGGTAATCTCTTCAACCCAATTTCTATTTTACGATTGTTAAAGTTTTCATGAAAATGGCTTTATATTTTGTTATAACCTCTGTAATTGGAAAAGGGTAGTGATTATGTGTTATATATGTGATAAGATGTTATTATAACATGTTTTACTGTATATTGTATATTTCCATATCATCAGTTTCATAAAAATTATGTAGTACATTGCTTCTTCAAAATACAGAGTATAAAAATATTGCCATATGGCCTTACGTACCAAATTTGATACGTCAATCATATGTTATATCATAAATTTAAAATTGTATATAATTATGCATGTTAAAACAAAGAAAACAAACTTCAAATGAATAGATTTGGTGTTATAACGAACCCGTAGGGTTGATTTTTATGTTTTGTGTTCAAAACTTTCAAAAACATCAAGAACAGTAATTACATGTTTTGATTCTGTAAATTATGTGTTTAACTTGTTAAAATCATGCTAGAAAGGTTAAGTAATGATTATGTGTATATTATAATGTCTGGGTATGTTTAAATTCATGTATGAATAAAGAAATTGGTAGAGTTTGGGTTGATTCTGTGTTCTTCGCGAATCGTAGAATCTGGTATGCGTGTCAGTCTTGGGCTGTGTACCTCAAAGAACGAATGCTTCATGCTTGGCAGGCAATAAGTTGCCACATGGTGGCTGCAAGTACTATACGCCACTTTATAGAACAAATAAAGCGCCCAAGACTGCAAATAAATACTACCATGTCGATTCAGAGAACAAAATGTAGGCGTCGCGCTACACCGCAGTAACTTCAAAAATTTTCTAATGTTCCAGCTTTTGAAAATATGTTTGTAAAACCTAACGTAATGAACATGAAGGCATGTCAAGCATATAATAATATGTTAATTAACTTACGTTATGCGATTAATTAATGAGACTTAAAAGTCCACTAACATATTAAAAGACCAATGTGGGATTCAATAAGTATATCAAACTATTGATTAATGGGTATTGTGAATGTATTGATATGTAGGAATTAATAAAGAACGTAAATGTATCGTAGCTTGTGCAAAAGGAAAGTTTCCTAACCCTACTTGTTATTGTTATTCAAATGTATAAACTTACATCGAGCTTATTCTCGTTATTATTAATCAAGTTCAATTCGTTATATTAAAGATTTTTAATCTTTTCAAAGTGTGATTTCTGTTATACAATTCTTATTCCATTGTCTACCTCTTGACTTATTATTCGATTTGAATATCAATTATTGTTGAACCTTGTAAGACTAGCGAACCCTTATTGATTCGACTAGTCCATAGTTGATGAACGTTCTAAATTTTAGAACCCTTATTTAATTATCCAAACCAAACTTCCTTTAGTGCGGACTCTAATGTCAAATCGAGATGAACAACCACATGCATGAGGATTACTTATGCGTTAAGCGTTAAGATATTGTGAATAAAAGATGGTACTAAGTGGTCGATCCCTTAAACGCAGAGTAGAAGAGTCCATAGTCTTATGATTTTTAAAGGTTTCAAGTATAACCCTTGATAACCTAGGACTTAGTTCAAGGTCTTATGACCTCGTAAATCTTTTGATTCTTGTTATTCATTCTTGATTCAAAAGTTGAGTTTTATTCGTAAGTCTTTGATTCACTTTCGCATGTTATTATATATTGTTATTTCATTTTTATACTTGTGGGCAATCATGCTCACTCTTGCGTAATAATAACATTGCGCTTAAGAACGAAAGGTCCGATTTGAGCCTTCTACTAGCAAAGGCAAAGGCAAGATTAACAAGTGATGAAGACTTGTTGTTTTATGTGATGATGTATTCTGTTTTAGACTTATGTTAACGATGTGTAAGATGATTAATTGTTTATGTTTCCGTAGTTAAGATTTAAGGTTAGTATTACCTGGGATTTATGTATTTTAATGATGTAACTCCTTAAGGAGAGGATTTATTTCTATCTATTAATGCTTTCATTTATTATGGGTAGATAGACATATGATGTTTGTATAGTGAACACCAAATCATGTGGGAATTGAAGTACGGATTTGGGGTGTCATGTTGCCGTTCCACAGGTGGTGATTAAAGGTGTCTCCACGACCTCATTCACTCCATTTTTAATAGATCATTCTCAAATACTACAAAACAAGGATTAATTAACAAATTAACATATCACATATTAACCATATGATCGACCAACCAAATAAATAAAGGTATGACACACTTAGCTGAAGGATTACTCGTCATCCCTCCTAGTTCTATTCCCCAATCTCCGCCAGAGACCATATCTGTGGCCTCACAAAATAGGTATACATCACCCATTTCGAGTCGCCAAATACATAGTATAAAATTTAAATACAACTTAATTATACAAATCATGTAAAAAATACTGACAAAACATAAGTCGAGAGTTTTAATAATATTAATAGTGTCTTTTAGACAATATTCAAACTCAAATGGAGTCCTTATTACATTTATTATCACACTATTTCACCGAATAGTGGGGACTACTAATGCAAACATCCTGACCGCTATTCCATCTCCGACTCGACTAGTCCTATATATTCTCATTTCTCAAGAGAACAATGAAAACAAAGGGTGAGCTCAACTAGCCCTAATAAGAAATATTATGACTAAGATAATGCATAAGAATAAATTATCGTTAGCAAAAAAATGTTAAACTGATAAAATATAATAAATATCTAGTTTAACTGCAGCGGAACAAGCAATCCATTATAAGAGTCAATTAGAGCATGATATTTACTATCTTCTATGATTTAAAAAGTTTATCATCAATTTTATTGCTAAGACTCAGCTTAATAAATAAATCATATCATCGAATCATCCCTGCACTACGGGCCAAGGATATTCATGTAATCATCAATAGTCATGATTATAATTGAATAATCCTCGGTTATAATCATATACCAACAATCGGTCCATCAATGCACTACAAAGCCAATGAAGACTTTTACCACATCATTTGTAACATTATGGGTCATGATTATACCGAATGATCCCTGGTCATAATCATACCGATCAATAGTACATCTATACAAGTAAGCCACATATGACTTTTATCATAATATAAGCATGAGGATGATGACAATGATATAAGAATTCAATTAAAAGAAAGCAAAGGATAAATATTTAAAGATTTATAATTTAATTTATCCGTAATTCAATAATGTCCAAATTATCAACATGACATCGCTTTCAGGAGAAAAAAATTCAAGAATAATATTGTATCAAAAATGATTTGACAAAAAAAGAAATCAATTTTTGTTATGAATAGTACTCAAAGTGTGAATAGTACCCGGTGAATAAGACTTCGTGAATAGTACTTGTGAATAGTACTCGTGAATAGTACTTTCATGAATAGTACTTTATGAATAGTACTTTGTGAATAGTAATTTTGAATAGTAGACCGTGAATAGTATTTTTTGTGAATAGTAAGTATAAATGAATAGTACTCATGGAAGATCTCTCATATGAAAAACTTAAAATTTAACAAGAATGTGCAAAAAATATCCTTATGAAACGATACTAGATGAAGCTTAAATTTCAAGGATATTCTATTAATTTCACTAGAGTATAGAAGTAATACTTTAACAAAATGAGGTATAATCAGAATACGAGACAAAATAATATTACTCACATACTACATGAGTATGGAAGAAAATATTATTCCTATGAATATCGAACAAAAATAATATCCCTTACCTCGTAAGAAGATCGGATATCGGAATAGTGAGGAGGTAGCAGACTTCTCTTCTACTTTCTCTCTAAAGCTTCTCTCACTATATGTTCTCTTTGTATAACTGCTTTTGTGAGTCTTAGTGAATTGGTGAGAATAAAAGAAGAATGAGCTTCTATTTATAGGAAAACATAGTTTCGATAATCGCACGCTTTGGGGCTCAAATATTACAAAGATAATACCTTCATCTTTTCCTTCATTTTTAATTTAGTCCTCGCAAGTATTATCAAACTTGCACCACCTCCCCTAATAGTACATCTTGTGAATCAATAGTACAATCATGTGAATCAATAGTACAATCATGTGAAAAAATAATAATTAAGATAAGACCTTCATCTATACCTCCATTTTTAATTTAGTCATGCAAGTATTATCAATCTTGCACCACCTCTCCTAATAATAGTACATGCATGTGAATCAATAGTACATACATGTGAACAAATAGTTATAAGCATGTGAATTAATAGCAATTAATTGCTCATTTATCTGATTAATTACCCGATTGGTCAATATAACCTCCATACATCCATTATTATCTAAATAGATGTCGATTTCCACTAACACTAATAATCCCAACATAATGGAAATATCAATTTCATCTTTAATCAACATTTAACTTATTCATCATTAATATTATAACTCACAATATTTAACAACCAGATCATTCCTGTGAAAGAGGGGCTTTTCGATAAGGATTTCTCCCTATCGGGCGCGCGCAATTAGGTGACCAAACCTCTCCTCGATGTAACTTTCTGTATACATTGTCAATATTGCAAATAATAATATGAATAACTTTGTCGTCTCAATTATTGATTTAATAATATAAAATATTATGCAGATGATATTATGACAATAATTGAATCAATAATATGAAAGATATTACGCAAAGAATTATCGTAGAAAGTAATAATTGAAGTATAATCGAGTGACTTTTCACGTAAGCATCAATAATCAATACCGTGTGTGCTACTATGCAACCACGCCAGACATCGTATTTTTACCACCGGTAGTTCAACAGCTTTAACGGTAAAACTTTCGCCGTTATTTTTATAAAAAGATAATTCGTCATTTTCTAACTACGATAATACTTTTTTTGGGGTCCACCAATGATTGTGCCATCGCATTTAATATTTCCTCGTTAAAATGAATATTCCCCACCAATCTAATATTATATAACCACATACTTACTTTGCAAAATTTGTAAATAATACCCACAACTATAACATTATATCAAATCCACACCATAATATTCAAAAATATATTTCGAGAAAAATTAATCTTTATTCATAAAAGTTGGGGTCTTACAACCTCCCTTCTTATGAAATTTCATCCTCGAAATTAGGGTACGTATACATGTATATGTCAAGAGGTGAGGATACCTTGACTTCATCTCGATTCTAACTCCTGTGTCATTTCCTCAACATCGTGGTTTCTCCACAAAACTTTGATTTGAGGTATAACCTCGAGCGTAGAATATGATCCTTCTTATCCAAGATTTTAACAGTAACTCTTCATACGTTAAATCTTCCGCTATCTCGTCCGGTTCTAATTCAATAATGTGGTTCGGTCTTTCACATATTTACGTAATATAGATATGTGGAAAACGTTATGAACACGAGACATACTTCAGCGATAAGGCGTAGTCTATAGCCACAGCTTCCTACTCGATCGAGGATTATAAATGGGCCAATGAATCGAGGATCGAGCTTTCCTCTCTTTCCAAATCTCGTAACTCCTTTCCATGGAGCAAACACGTAACAACACATGATCTCCAATATCAATTCCACGCCCTTTCGATGAAGATCAACATAACTCTTTTGTCGATCTTGTGAGGTTTTTATACGCTGTTTCGATCGTTTGAATCTTTTCCGTAGTCATACGTACTCAACTCCCATTCCCAACAACGCTGCTTCACCCACCTCATCCCAAAGATACTAGAGAACGACACTTTCTTCCATACAACACCTCAAATGGAGCCATGCCAATACTTTGTTTGATAATCGTTATTGTAGGAAAACTCCACCAATGGTAAGAACTTGTCCCAACTTCCTTTGAAGTCAAGGACACAGTAGTCTTAATAAATCTTCAAGAGTTTGAATAGTCCTCTCCGATCGCCTCATCCGCTTGAGGATGATATGTCAACTAAATCGTAAATCCGTGCTCATAGCTTTTTGCAAACTAACCCAAAATCTTGAAGTGAATCTTGGGTCTCGATCGTAAACTATGGATACTTCGGTATACCATGCAATCTTATAATCTTGTTTATGTACATACTAGCAAGACGCTCAAGTGTATAAGTTTCTCGACGATAAGAAATGAGCAGACTTGGTCAATCTATCAACAATGACCCAAATCGCATCTATGCCTTGAGAAACCTTGGGAAGACCAAAGAACGTAAATCCATGGTAATGTGCTCCCACTTCCATTCGAATTTCAAGTGGTTGCAATGGACCTTTTGGCACTGATGTCTACCGACTCGTTGACAAGTTAGACACCTTGAGATAAACCCCGCTATCTCTCTCTTCATATTGCTCCACCAAAATGTATGTCAAGATCACGATACATTTTGGTACTCCTGTGATGGATTGCAAACGGTGTGTTGTGCGCCTCCATCATGATTTTATACTTCAAGTCGTAATCATTAGGAACACAAAGTCCGGAGTCGACTCAAGTATTCCTTCTTCATCGATTCTTGCTTCCGAATAAGACCTTCTTGCACTTTCTTCCTCATACGCATCACTCCAAGTCTCAGAGAGCTTGAGCACTTTAACTTTATCGATTAAAGTCTGGCTCTACTCATTTATTCTCCATCATCACATGGGTCCCCTCGGAGTCTTTAACTCTATCTCCATCCTTTGTAAGTCATACAAAATGGGCCTTTCAGATGATAATATCGCACTCGCATTCAAGATATGATCTTCTACTCAATGCGCCGATACTACGCTCGCTTTTCCGTGATGGTATGAATGGTATAATCGTAATCTTTCAATAGCTCAAGTCATCATCATTGCCGCATGTTAAGTTCCTTTTGAGTGAAGAAATATTTGAGGCTTTTTATGATCCGTATAGATCTCCACCTTCTCTCCATATGTAATGCCTCCAAATCTTAAGCGTTAAAAACGACAAATACTAAACTCTAGATCATGAGTAGGATAATTCCTCTCATATTCTTTCGAGTTGTCGTGAGGCATAGGCTATGACTTTCCCATGTTGCATGAGAACACATCCTAACCCTTTACCTCAAGCATCATCAGAGATGACAAATCCTCCCAAGCCGATGGTATTGCACGTAACATGTGCTAAAATGAGTCTCCTCTTGAGTTCTTGAAAACTCTTCTCACATTCCTCGCTCCAACCGAATATTGTATCTTTTTGAGGCAGTTGAGTTAATGGAGTAGAGATTCGAGAAAATCCTTCTACAAATCTCCGATAATAACCAGCTAAGCCGAGAAAGCTACGATTTTGGCCATCGATTTAGGTTGCTCCTACTTTGAATTGCTTCAATCTTTGCCGTCAATAGATATTCCGTGATTTGATATTACGTGCCCAGGGAATGCTACTTCCTCAAGCCAGAACTCGCATTTCTTCAACTTGGCATATAACTTGTTTTCATGATGCTTTTGGAGTATCAGCCTCAAGTGTTGCTCTTGATCTTCACGGCTTTTGGAGTAAATGAGAATGTCATCAATAAAGACGACCACAAAGTGATCCAAATATTCCTTGAATACTTGGCTCATCATATCCATGGCAAAGCAGGAGCATTAGTTAATCCAAAAGATATGACTAGAAATTTGTAATGCCCGCATCTTAGTTCAAAGTAGTCTTTTAGAATGTCATCGCTTTTAATCTTCAATCGATGATATCCGTAACTAAGATCGATCTTTGAAAAGAATTTGGCACCTTGCAACCGGGTCAAACAGTCATCAATGTGAGGTAACGGTACCTATTTTTGATGGTGACATGATTCAACTCCCGATAATCAATACAAAGTCGAATACTTCCATCTTTCTTCTTCACTTAATAGAACAGAGAGCACCCAAGGAGACGATTTAGCATGAATGAAACCGATATCTAACAATTCCTCGTAGTTGGGTTTTTAACTCCTCAAGTTCAATAGAGCCATTCGATATGGGGCTTTGGAAATGGGTTTTGTATGTGTTCAAGGTCGATACCAAACTCGATTTCACGCCCCGGCTAGGCCAGAAAGTTCTTCGTGGAATACGTCAGAAATTTATTAACAATAGAAATATCATTCAAATCGACGATTTTTGTTTAAATCAGAATATGAGCTAAGAAAGCTTGACATCCGCTTTTTCAATAAACGAATAGCTTTATGGCTTTGAGATGACCGTGATTGATTTTAATGGTTTGGTCGCTTGAATTCAAGCATAATAGGTTGATTAGGAATATGAAAGCTAACAACCTTACGTAAAATAATCAATTTTAGCATGATAAGTAGTTAACCAATCAATCCCTAGAATCACGTCAAATGCAAGTATTTTTAAGGAGATAAGATCGACAGGTAATGTGCGGTTACCGATTTGAATCAAAC
The DNA here is from genome assembly GCA_020205605.1 of Panax ginseng. Classification (NCBI taxonomy): domain Eukaryota; kingdom Viridiplantae; phylum Streptophyta; class Magnoliopsida; order Apiales; family Araliaceae; genus Panax; species Panax ginseng. The sequence goes on along the minus strand of CM035148.1, from coordinate 110,130,392 downwards.
AAGACTTATAAACAGTGGATGTAATAAAGGTTTCTCCCAACGGAGTTTCAACAAATAAGTCAAAGTCTAATTTCCCCGGAGTCAAATTTAAATATTGAACGCAAGTAAGAGAAATAAAAGAATGTGTAGAACCGGTATCAAATAAGGTATAGACTTCGCTAGAGTTTATGATTAGCTTACCCATGATCACCTCGTTCGGATTCCTCGCTTTTTAGGAGGTTACGACAAATGCACTCCCTTGAACTACCGGTTTTGTCTTGTCTGGGACGGCCTTTGATGCCTCCATCCCAGCTTGACTTGACTTAGGTGCACGATAAAATCGGGCAAGGTGACCTTCTCTTTCGCAATTATAACACACTTTGGATTGCTACGTACAGTTCGAACTGATATGTCCCTCCCCTCCACATTTGTAACATACGATCGTCGTCGCTCCCTTCCTTAACAATGGTCTTTGGTGATAACGCTCTTCCGTCATTGTTGAATCTCCTCTTCTTGAAATTTCCACTTATTATTATTCGCCATGATTACCACTGAAGTGGTTACCATTTCTGGCATGTTGATTCCCTCCACGTTTGTTGTCACCGCTTCGATGACTGATACCATTGGTAGGGGTGCTCAAAAAATTCGATTTTTTCGGTTTTTTACCGAACTGGTCTGTACCGAAACCAGCGGTAACGATTTTTTTCGATACCGATTTTTCGGTTTTTTTAAAAATTTTCTGTACCGGTTGCGGTAATGAATTTTTTGGATTCGATAAAAACCAAAATATCGAAGAAAAAAAACCGAATGATGTCTGCTACTGCTAATGAATTAATGATGTCTGACAAATCCATTTATTAATAATTCATTTCTAATGTGCCTGTAATACCAAAGTCCTACAAAACTAAAATGACAAATTTGCTTCATGTATGTATGAACCGACTAACCTCAAGATTACCCCACCTTAGCCGAAAGCATATTTCATTCTACTTCGCTTTTAAATTAAACAAACTAAATTATATTATTTTATTAATTTCTTAAAACAAATGTACAATAAATTTATTTTTATTTATTTTTCAATAATTATAATTATTTGTATTATAATTTACAATTAAATAGGTTTATACTTATTTTAATTATAAAATTTTACAAATTAAATTAAATAAGTCACATATATCTCTATTATTGATGGATATTCTTTTAATAAAAGAAGTTTACTTCATAAAATATAAAAATTTTAAAGATATACATTTTTTTAAGTATTTAATTTTTTGCAATGACATGATAATATAATTGTGAACTATAGATCAGATCATACATGATCTGCCTTTATACATAAAACTAAAATGACAGCCTTCTTTCACTACTTTATCGCAAAAGACTATAGAATTAATGAATGAGGAGCAAAAAACTTAATGCAAAGCAGTCATGATAGGAGACTAAAAGTGCATAACATAGCAGGTTAATATTTAGTAAATTGTTTCTTTGAATAGTTAAGGATGACAGTTTGTCATAACATTAAAGCTGGCATTTGATTCGTCATAGTTCTACCAGTGCCACATTATGATCAATTAATTATTATAGAAGACCTTTTGAAAATCTTAAGGGTAAAATCTGGAATTGATCCAGGTTAGTTCTAAAAAGCCAACAGTACACAAGCCTTAGCCAACTACAAAACCTATATGATTTCAATTGATATAACAATAGACAGTAGACAATAGACTTCTATTCAAAAATCCAACAACAATTTCAATTGACATAACAAGCAGCCAACTACAGTCTACAAGTCATATATAAATTGTATATGATTTCTTTTTCTTAGTTTTAAAAAAAATGTTAATATATTAAAAAAAATTATTTAATTATTATTATTTATTAATAATTACATATATCACCACGCATGCAGTAGATAACCGAAAACCGCAAAAAAAAAGCAGATCGAATTTGTATCGAACCAGCATCAAACCAAAGAATTCTTGCATCTGGGTTTCGGTTCTTGTTTTGAGGTAATTTTGGTTCGGTACCGGTTCAGTTGTTTACCGATGAGCACCCCTAACCACTGGTATTATCATTTTGTCGACTGCTCTCTCTTGGTTGGGTTGACTCGTTATCGCGCTTCAATAATTGAGCCCTATTTACAACATCTGAATACAAACACAGTTTGTGAGAAATTAAGTATTGACATATCTCGGGTTTCAAACCTCTTAGAAACATCCGCGTCATTCTCTCCTCATTATCAACCAAATGAGATGCAAACCGGAACAACTCGGCAAACTTAGCTTCAGATCGTGACACGGTCATATTGTTTTGCTCGACTTGATAAACTCTACCTCCTTCATATGATTTGAATACTTTTGGGAAAGTACTTGTCGTTGAATTCTTGGAACTTCTCCCAAGACATCTTCAAGTCATGCAAGTTGAGTACGCTTTCTGATTTCCACCAAGAATGCCTCGCTCCGCAACATGAAGGTGGCAAAGGGAACCTTTTGCTCCTCGGAGCATCCCAAGACATCAAATATCTTGGTGATCTGCTTTATCCACGCCTCGCCTTTAAGTGGTTTTTGCTCTCCAAAAACTCCGGTGGTCCAAGCTCTTTGAACTGTTTAGCGATGACCGTCCGAGAGTTGCTAGTGTTTCCACCTGCATTTTGAACAGGAGTCGTTCTCGCCTGATGTTGCATGAAATGCATAAAGCTTCTGAACATCTCATCGTTCACCATTTCATCGATGTTATTGTTTACATGAGGATTATTATCTTCCTGTTGCACATTATCCTGGGTATTGATCGTTGGTGACTCAACGGTCTCATGTGCTTCATTGCTTATCTCAATATTTTTGGATGTCATTTTCAAATACTGCCACAAAACAAGGGTTAATTGACATGTCACATATTATCCCTATACTCTGACCGACCAAATAAATACCAAATAAACTTAGGTAGGTTATACTAGCGAAGGAATTCCCCGTCTCTCCCCTCCTAGTTCTTGTCTCACATCTCACCAGGATCATATCCTCAAGCTTTGATACTAATCGTGACGCCCCCAAAATAGGTATACATTACCCATTCTCGAGTCGCCAAATACATGGTATAAAATTCAAATACAACTTAATTATACAATTGTCGTGTAAAATACGACAAAACATAAGCTGAGAGTTTTAATACGAATAGTCTTCTAGACAGTATTCAAACTCAAATGGAGTCCTTATTACATTTATTATCACACTATTTCATTGAATAGTGAGGACTACTAATGCAAACATCTAGACCGTCACTCCGTCCCCCGACTAGTCCCAGCTATATTCTCATTTCCCGAAGAGAACAATAAAAACAAAGGGTGACCTTAACTAGCCCAGTAAAAAATATTATGACTAAGATAATGCAGAATAAATTATCGTTAGCCTTCAACAATTTTAACTGATAAAATACAATAAACATCTAGTTTAACTACAGCGGAACAAGCAATCCATTAGAAGAGTCAAGTAGAGCATGATATCTACTATCTTCTATGATTTAAAAAGTTTATCATCAATTTTATCGCTGAGACTCAGCTTAATAAATAAATCATATCATCGAATCATCCCTGCACTACGGGCCAAGGATATTCATGTAATCATCAATGGTCATGATTATACCGAATAATCCCTGGTTATAATCATACTAACAACTGTCCATCAATGCACTATAGGCCAATGAGGACTTTTACCACATCATTTGTAACATTACGGGTCATGATTATACCGAATAATCCCTGGTCATAATCATACCAATCAATAGTACATCTATGCACGTAAGCCACAGATGACTTTTATCATAATATAAGCATAAGAATGATGACAATGATATACGAATTCAATTAAAAGCAAGCAAAGGATAAATATTTAAAGATTTATAATTTAATTTATCCAGAATTCAATATTGTCCAAATTGTCAACATGATACTGCTTTGTGGAGTAAAATTCAAGAATGATACTGTATCAAAAATGATTTGGACCGAAAAAGAAATTAATTTTTTTTTATGAATAGTACTCCAGGTGAATAGTACCCGGGTGAATAGTATCCCGTGAATAGTACTTCGAGAATAGTACTCTGTGAATAGTACTCATAAATAGTACTTTATGAATAGTACTCGTGAATAGTACTTTATGAATAGTACTTATGAATAGTACTTTATGAATAGTACCTGTGAATAGTACTTTTGTGAATAGTACCGTATAAATAAATAGTACTCATGGATTGTACTCCGGCATGAAAGACTTAAAATTTAACAAGAATGTGTAGAAAATATTCTTGTGAAGCGATACTAGATGAAGCGCAAATTTCAAAGATAATCTACTAATTTCACGGAGTATAGAAGCAATACTTTATAAAATGAGTGTATAATCAGGAATACGAGACGAAATAATATTACTCACATACTACAGAGTATGGAAGAAAATATTATTTCTATGAATACTGAACAAAATAATATCCCTTACCTCAGAAGAAGACTGAAGACTGGATACTGGAATAGTGAGGTAGCAGACTTCTCTTCTACTTTCCCTCTAAAGCTTTTCTCTCTATAGCTTCTCTTTCTATAATTGCTCTTGTGAGTATTAGTGAATTGGTGAGAATAAAAGAAGAATGAGCTTCTATTTATAGGAAAACATAGTTTCGATAATTGAACGTTTTGGGGCTCGAAATATTACAGTATAATACCTTCATCTTTTCCTTAATTTTTAATTTAGCCCTGCAAGTATTATCAAACTTGCACCACCTCCCCTAATAGTACATCTTGTGAATCAATAGTACAATCATGTGGAAAAAAATAATTACAGTATAGTACATTCATCTATACCTCCATTTTTAATTTAGTCATGCAAGTATTATCAATCTTGCACCACCTCCCATAATTGTACATGCATGTGAATCAATAATACACACGTGTGAACAAATAGTTATAAGCATGTGAATTAAAAGCAATTAATTGCTCATTTATCCGATTAATTACCTGATTGGTCATTATAACCTCCAGACATCCATTATTATCGAAATAGATGTCGATTTCCACTAACACCAATAATCCCAACATAATAAAAATATCAATTTCATCTTTAATCAACACGAACTTATTCATCATTAATATTATAATTCACAATATTTAACAACCAGATCATTCCCAGGAAAGAGGGGGCTTTCCGATAAGGATTTCTCCCTATTAGCACGCAATTAGGTGACCAAACCTCTCCTTGACAGAACTTTCTAGACATTGTCAATATTGAAAATAATAATATGAATAATTTTGTCGTCTCAATTATTGTTTTAATAATATAAAATATTATACAGATGATACTGCGATAATAATTAAATCAATAATATGAAAGATATTATGCAGCAATTATTGTAGCAATAATTGAGTATAACTGAGTGACTTCTCATGTAAGCATCAATAATCAATACAAAGGTGCTACTATGCAACCACTCAGACATCGTACTTTTACCACCGATTAGTTCAACAGTTTAATAAAGAAAATTTTCATTGTTATTTTTATAAAAGATAATTCTGTCATTTTCTAACTACGATAATACTTTCGTTGTGGGGTCCACTAATGATTGTGTCGTCGTACGAATATTCCATGTTAAAATGAATATTCCCCAACCAATCGAATATTATATAACCACTTGCTTACTTTGCAAAATTTGTAAATAATACCCACAACTATAACATTATATTAAATCCACACCATAATATTCAAAAATATATTTCGAGAAAAAATAATCTTTATTCATAAAAGTTGGGGTCTTACAATATCCCTAAACTCTTATACCAACTATGACGCCCCCAAAATAGGTATACATCACTCATTCTGAGTCGCCAAATATATGGTACAGAAATAAATACAACTTCATTGATACAATTATCGTGCAAAATACGACAACACATATACTGTGAGTTTAAATACAAATATTGTCTAATAGACAGTATTCAAACTCAAAAGGAGTCCTCATTACAATTATTGATACACTATTTTACAAAAATAGTGAGGACTGCTAAAACAACTTTCTAGAATCATCACTCCATACCCCAGCTAGTTCCTACTAAATTCTCACCTCTTGAGAAGAAAAATGGAACAAAAAGGAAAAGGGTGAGCTCAACTAGCCCAGTAAAGAATATTATGACTAAGATAATATACAACAAATTATCATCAGTCTTCAACAGGAAAAAATCTGATAGAATATAATAGACAACAAGTTTTAGATCAACAACTGCAGCGGAAACAACAATCCATTAGAAGAGTCAAGTAGAGAATGAATTCCACTATCTTCTAAGATTTAAAAGTTCATCATCAATATTTTATCCCTATAACATCAATCAATATACATCTTGAATCAAATATTCATCTTTGCACCTACTGAGCCAAAGATATTCATTTGTATCACACAGGTTGGTCATGTTCATCTCAACACTGCTCATCTTTGCACTACGGCCAAAGATATTCATCGATTAATCATTCATCTTTTACTACGTGCCAAAGATATTCAAGAATATCATCATTTAGGACTGAGAATGATAAAAATATCTTAAAGAAAATGAATCCAGTGAGATAAAAGATCAAAGATTAGGGATTCGTACTTTAGTTTATCCAAGTTCAAAAATACCTTATAATAATCAATTGTGGAGCAAAATTCAAGAATGAAGATCAAAACATGGATACAATCAAAGATAGTAACCATAATAGACAACTTAGACAAAGAAAAGAATTTTTTTTTTTCTGTGAATAGTACCATATTTGTGAATAGTGTCGTATACGTGAATAGTGTCATATAAGTGAATAGTAACCCCGACACAAAAAGGTAGAAATTCCACAAGAAAACTCATACTTCGTGAATAGTACCGTATTCGTGAATAGTGTCGTATACGTGAATAGTAACCTCGACATGAAAAAGGTAAAATTTTCATAATAAAATTTATACCAATATTTCTATATAATGATATTGAAAGAATAACATCATTTACGAAGAAAATAACATCCCTTACCTCAAAAGAGAAGTACTTCCAGCTGAAATATTAGGTACAAGGCTAAAGGAAACTTGTACTGAATAACAACTCACAAAATATCTAAATACTCACAAAATACGCTCGATAATATAGAGAGATAAAAAACTTATTTCTGGTGTGATTTTCAATTCTAACTAAGCACCCTATTTATAGGAAAATGCTTAGAACACCAAAGGAGACTAAATAATAAAATAATATTATTTCTTTTTCTTTCTTCTATGCATGCTAAGTTGGACAATCAAGACCAACCACCTTTGAACAAAATTTCCAGCACATGTTTTCAAAAAAACAAAGTGGGTCCCACCCATAATTTTAATAAAAATATTTAATTTCCAAAACTTTAATAATTCATAATAAATAGCTCTTTTATAAGAAAAATACGAATTTTATGTCCATTCCATAGGAAATCGAATTCTCTACAACTTTGTAGCTTTAAGTTTTTCCAAATTCTAAACGAAAAATGCCCGAAATTCACATACAAACGTTTTTTATTCCGACAAAATACTGATAAAACACCTCAGCATTAATTCCTTCATTTATAATCACATGAAATAAATATTTCCCTATCTTTCATTTATATCCACATAAAATAAATATTTCCTTATCATATAAATCAATAATTAATTATTCACAAATAATATTACAGAATCACAATTATGACAACCAGGTTGTTCCTAGGAAAGGGGGGACTTTCCGATAAGGATTTCTCCTTACTGGAGCGCAATTAGGTGACCAAATCTCTCCTTAGACAGAACTTCCTTAGACATTGTCAATAATTCTATCTAATAATATTAATCAAATAATATGAATTATTGATCTGATAATGGGAAATACTGTGCAGTGACAATTATTGAAATAACAATAATATAAAATATCAACGTAACAATTATTGAATAAAAAAAATAAAATATTGAACAGTAATTACTATAACAATTATTGAGTAGTGGCTTTCACGTAAAAATTAATAATTAAAAAAAATTGTGCAATACCGTAATGCTTCATGCAAACCACGCCAGACATTATATTTTAACCAGTGTATTCCAACAAAGTGTTAATTCAGAATAACTACGCTGATTATTTATAAAAACTCAAACTTCTCGTTATCTTCATCCGACCGATTTTTTCCTTTATGGGCCCACAAAATGGTCATTGGCTGGTCGCATTTAATATTCCCCGACAAAGAAGAATATTCCACGACCAAACGAATATTCCCCGACAAAATGAATATTTTATAACCACTTGCTTATTTTGCAAAATTTGCATATTTCACTCATAACCAAAGCATTATATCAAATTAACACCTTATTATTCACAATAATAAATAGAGGAAATTCGATTTTATTTATAAAAAGTTGGGGTCTTACAAATTTTGTCGTTGTGCTTGTTGTCTTCATTTGATCTTGCTCGACTACGATCTCTACCTCTGATATGATCAATAGACTCTACGACTATGAGTGTAGTCTACGATTCTTGACTAGACTTCGACATCAGTAGACTCTACGATTCCGAGTGTAGTCTATGATTCTTGACTTGGCTTTGGCAGATGCTTGGTCGGCTCGTAGGAAGACTGTCTCTACGATTCTGAACATGACTTCCTCAGCAGACTACGGCTCCGAGGAAGTTCTTCTCGACACACTACAATCCTTCCTCGCCTTTACGGCGCGCCTATAAACTCAAGAGATCTACTATCTTGCGCAGACTACGATTACGCTTTTCGACGACTCTCGAGTTTTCCTCGACTCTCTGGCGGACTATAATTTCGTACAAGTCTTTCGACGATCGATCGCATAAGCCTATCTATTACATCATAAGATCAACCTAATAAGCTTGATCTTTCTATAATTATAGTCCTTGTACATCATTTCTTTTTAAGGACTTTACAAAGCTGTTTTGCTTATGTAGGATCATCCTAACACATTTGATCAATTCATTCTAAGTCCTTGTACATATGTTTCTATTATCTATCAAAGGACTTTATAACTTTTCTTAATGCAAACATACTTGCATATTCATTCATATATATCATAATTAAATCATATTAAATAGGAATATCATTCACATGTTTATTCCTGACAGAAAGGTCGATGCCAATTATTTTGGCTAGATCGAGAAAGCGATTAGATATTGAAATCATTGTATTTCATTGTTGTGATTCAAACTCTGGTTATAAGACTGAGAAGAACAACCTTTTATATAAAGGGAACCTTGGGGTCATATATTCGGCCGTTGCGCGCGTGTTAGTATTATGCATAATATTGGGTATTGTGACGCTCCCAAAATAGGTATACATCACCCATTTTGAGTCGCGCAAATAAATGGTACAGAAACAACTACAACTTCATTTTTACAATTGTCGTGGAAAATACGACAACACATATACTGTAAGTTTAAATACAAATATTATCTTCTAGACAGTATTCAAACTCAAATAAGTCCTCATTATAATTATTGATACACTATTTTATAAAATAGTGAGAACTTCTAAACAACTATCTTGATCCATCATTTCATACCCCAACTAGTTCCCGCTATATTCTCTCCTCCTGAGAAGAAAAATGGAACAAAAAGGAAAAGGGTGAGCTTAACTAGCCCAGTAAAGAATATTATGACTAAGATAATGAACAACAAATTATCGTTAGCCTTCAACAAATTAGATAAAATATAATGGACAACAAGTTTTACATCAATATTCGCAGCGGAAATAACAATTCATTAGAAGAGTTAAGTAGAGAATGAAATCTATTATCATCTATGAATTTAAAAGTCCATCATCAATATTTTATCCCTGTAACATCAATCAATATACATCCTGAACCAAATATTCATCTTTGCACTACGGGCCAAAGATATTCATCAGGTAATCATTCATCTTTGCACTACAGGCCAAAGATATTCAGTTATATCATCATTTAGGACTGAGGATGATGAAAAATATTTTAAAAAAACGAATCTAGTGAGATAAAAGGACAAAGATTAGGGATTCGTACTTTTAGATAATCCAAGTTCAAAAATACTCCATAATAAATCATAGTGGAGTAAAATTTAAAAATGAAGATCAAAACATAGATACAATCAAAGATAGTAACCATAATCGACATCTTGGACAAAGAAGAGCAAAATTTATTTTTCTGTGAACAGTGCCGTATTCGTAAATAGTGTTGTATACATGAATAGTATCGTATACGTGAATAGTAACCCCGACATAAAAAGGTAAAAATTTCACAAGAAAAATCATACTTCGTGAATAGTATCGTATTCATGAATAGTATCGTATACGTGAATAATGCCGTATACATGAATAGTAACCTTGACATGAAAAGGTAAAAATTTCATAATAAAATTCATACCAATATTTTGGTATAATGATATTGAAAGAAGTAACATCATTTACAAAGAAAATAACATCCCTTACCTCAAAAGAATAGTACTTCTGTCTGAAATACCGGATATAACGCTGAAGAAAACTTGCACTGAATAACAACTCTCAAAGTATCAAAATACTCACAAAATACACTTAATAATATAGAGAGAGAAAGCTTATGATTCTGGTGTGATTTTCAATTCTAACTAAGCACCCTATTTATAGGAAAATGTTAGAACGCCAAAGCAGACTAAATTAATAAAATAATATTTTTTCAAAAAATTTATACGCACACCTCTTGGAACAAAATTCAGCCACCACCAATGGGTCCACCAAAATTTAGATTTTCCACACCAACCAAAAGTGGGGCCCACCCATGTTTTTAATAAAAATATTTATTTCCGAAACTTCAATAATTCATAATAAATAGCTCATTTATCAAAAAAAATCGAATATCATGTCTATTCCATAAAAAATTTAATTCTCTACAACTTTGTAGAAGAAAGTTTTTCCAAATTTCAATCAGAAAATGTCTAAAATCCACATACGGATGATTTTTAACACCTCTATTCCAACAAAATACTGATAAAACACCTCAACATTAATTTCTTCATTTATATCCACATAAAAAATAAATATTTTCATATCATATAAATTAATAATTAATTATTCACAAATAATATTACAGAATCACATTTATGACAACCAGGTCGTTCCCAAGAAAGAGGGGGCTTTCCGATAAGGATTTCTCCTTATTGACGCGCAATTAGATGACCAAACCCTTTCCTAGACAAGACTTCCTTAGACATTGCCAACAATGATATCTAATAATATTATTCAAATAATATGAATTATTGATCTGATAATGGAAAATACTGTGCAGTGACAATTATTGAAATAACAATAATATAAAATATCAATGTAACAATTATTGAATCAAAAAAAATAAAATATTGAACAGTAATTACTATAACAATTATTGAGTAGTGCCTTCTTACATAAGAATCAAGAATTAAAAAAAAATTGTGCAATACCGTAGTGTCTTCTTTGTGCAACCACGCCAGACATCAGATTTTAACCACCGGGTATTCCAACAGTGTTAACGGTAACAATTACGTCGTTATTTATAAAAACTCAAACTTGTCATTTTCTTCATCTGAACGTTTTCCGTTATGGGACACACAAATGGTTGCGCTATCGTATGATTATTCCCCGAAAACAAGAATATTTCACGACCAAACGAATATTCCCCGATAACAATGAATATTTTATAATCACTTGCTTATTTTGAAAAATTTGCACATTTCACCCATAACCAAAGCATTATATCAAATTAACACCTTATTATTCACAATAATAATTAAAGGAAATTCGATTTTATTTATAAAAAACTAGGGTCTTACAGGTATAACGAAGCTGATCACTTTGTGTACATGCGGAGGGGTATGATTTAATCTTTATGGTTATCTGATACACCTGGGTATATCAAAGTAAAACCTTTGATAATTACTCGAGAAGAGACATTCAAGATCCAATGGATCACTCAACATAAATCTGGAACATATTCCACTTTGTTAGTGCATAGAATTGAATATCATAGAAACTTCGAAAGCGTTGTACTCTTTCCCTGTTGAATTATGGTTTAGCATAGGATGCGAGAAAGACATGTTATTGATTAATAATTTGTTCAGCTATTTCAATCTCCTTCGAACTTTGGAGTCATTCTATCGAATCAATAGTCTAATATTCTTGATTCTTATACATTATTGTATGTCTTAACTTGCGAAGAAAATCTGTTGCTCACCCTTACTTAAATAAAATATTTCAGCTAGGAACGAAGTAGTTGGAGGGGCTGACAAGGACAAATGCAAAGGTGTATTGTTGGAGTAGTTATGATAAAGATTATTAATTATGTTATTTTGTAAACCCTTTTTGTATATCTAAGGGTATGTTTTGTAATGTTAAGGTTAGAAGACATGGAATAATGTATTAACAATATTAGTTAATGAGATGTATGTTTATATTCATCAATGAATGAGTAGTTAGATGTTAGTTATTTGTTGGATCGTGAGCACCAAACTCGGGGGTCAGGTAACCCAGATTTGGGGGTGTCACATCTGCCTCTTTTGGTACAAGTTTTAGTTACTAAATTTATGCCTTTAATGTTTATTTTTGTATGTATTCAAAGTACTTAATAATGAGAATTGCTCATATTTTCTGTAGGTATTTAAAACAATAAATATATAAATGTAATAAATATTAAATTGTACGGAGTACTTAAGTTTGGTCCGTGACTCTTTGGTACAACTTTTAGGGTGTGTTTGATAAAAACTGAATGAATCTGAATCTGAATATGAATGAGTTGAATTTGAATCTGAATGAAAAAAGTTATTTGATAATTGATATGTCTGAAACATCTGAATGACAAAATTTTATTATTCAGCCATTCAGCTAAAAAAATCTGACTTAACCATTTAGCTCGTCCATCTTACCGATTCAAACTACCATTAGCATAAAAATAAATGTAATCGACCAATTCAAATTTATTCATTTTCATCATTCAAATTTCTAAACAAACACCCCTTTAGTACAAAGTATGCATTTAATGTTGCATTTATGCATGTATTCAAAGTAATAATGAAAATTGTTTATATTCTTGTAGATATTAAAAATAATAAATTCAAAATATTAACGAAAATTATTCATATTTTTAGACTATTGTGTTTAGTTTAAAAAGACAAAATGAGAATTGTTATACACTAAGGGGGGTGTATTCAATTAAGATTCTTAAAAACTTTTAAAGATTTTAAAAGTTTGGTTGTATTCAATCAAGACATTTAAAGAGTTTATAAAAGTTTACTGGTACTCAATTACAACTTTTTTAATGTCTTTAAAAGTTAGGTGGTATTGAATTAAGATTTTTACAAAGTCTATAAAAGTATTTTGGTATTCAAAAAGTCATAGATTTTTTAGATTTTTATCAAATGGTAGAGTTTGATAGACTTCAGAAAAAAAAATTATAACTATCAACACATATCCAAAGTCTGACCTCATCTCTAAAGACTTTTAAAGCCTTTCAAATATTAAACTCAAAGATGGAAATTCGAATCGCCAGTAAAGAGGGAACCCAAAAATTCGCGGTGTAAATACAAATTCGCGGTGTAATACTCAGAAAAAAATAATAATAAAGAAATAAAATAAAATAAATAAATAACATTTAAATTTATATTTTAAATAATTTAATTGAACTTTGTCTTTTATTGGGTCAAACTAATTATTTATTTTATATGGGCTAATAAGTATTAATATGTGATGGATAAATTAATTTGGTAAAATCTGAGCCTTAAAAGTAATTGGATTTAATTTATATGTGGATAAAATTAAATTATATTATAATTAAGAGAATTAACAAGATATATTAATAAGTAAACAAATAACTAAAGACCTAATCTGTCTCGCGGTACGTGTAATCGAGGAAAGAGGAAAAAAGCACAGTAAATTGGTAAAGGAGAAAGCGGCAGTTCGAAAGCTTCCAATACAAAGACGAAAGAAATTTGTTTAATAAAGGTGAGATAAAATCATGAATTCTCATATCAATTGTGAAGATCATGAATGTATATATATTTAAAGCTTTTGTCCTATTATTAAGGGTAAAGTTCAGATCACCACCTGGGGTTTTTGCGTTTTCCCACTTAACCACCTGTAGTCAGTAAAGCTACATTTAAACTCCCGACTTTTTGAGTTGAAGTGAAAACGTCACTTTTTCCATCCAAGTTAACTGTGCGTGTATGTCAAACGCCAAAAGCGCGTGAGAAGGGGCTGTAACGGTCAAAAAAGACTGATAAATATCTGAAATACCCCCTTCTTGATTACAGGTGGTTAAATTGGAAAGACCCAAACCCCAGGTTGTTTCTTTAAATCATGTCAATCAATTAATGAATATCTACAAATTCGGCTTGCTTCCAAGTTGAAAGTATTCAACACAACATCATGGTCAAATAAAAAACATATTATTAAGATTTCCAACAAATCAATAAATATTTCAAAGCAATACTAGTACAGGTGGAGAGGTACTCCTACAGATCCCTTATTCACTTGTCCAAATTAAGTTGAAGGCTGCTCATTTACATCGAATTTACTATGTTAGCGTTTACATTTACATTTTACATCAAATTTACATCGAATATACTAGTTTGCTGATATTCATGAATATGTTTGCTGATATTAGCACTACAATAGAACAGTTCCTACATATTACAAAAGAAAACAGCAACTAGCCAACTACAGTCTACATATTACAAAATGAACTGTCATTCGACAGATAACAGCAACAAGCCAACAAGTCAACAACAGAAGTATAGAACAGTTCCTACAGTGAGACCATCAAAAGCTTCCTTCACACCGATCAACTCCCTTTGCTTTGCTTCTTGAGCTTGCTAGTGTTTCTTCCTCCATTGTTGCAGTTGATGAACACCCAGCCAAAGTCTACCAAATGAAGATACACAAAACCATATTACCTATGTCCAAACTTCTACAATAATAAGTGTTCACAATAATAAAAAGTATGTGTGCTTTGCATTTAGTCTTCATGTCAATAGGTTATAGTCTTCGAACTGTGAAATTTTATATAATTTTAGTCGTACGTAGGTGTCAATCTATTTTTTTTAAATAAATCGTTCTTTATTTTGTGGTTTATCTATTTTGTGCTTGTTATTACTAGCTTTAGTTAACTGACCAATTTATCTCAAAGCTATAATTGTTGAAAATGAGCTTAACAATGTACATCCTATTTTAAATACTACCCATCACGTGTAGAAGACGTGAACCAAAAAACATTGCAAACCTCCATGTCTGGCACCAAATAGCTCTAAAAACTTTAGTTACTAGAAGATGGCTGAACAAGGTTTATCTTGCATTAACAGTATTATACAGAAACTTTGTTTTATGATGGCTAGCCTTCTTTTTTGTTTCCGTTCCTTTAGTTTTAGCTCAATTCTATTAAGGATAATAAGCTTAAGAACACATGATTATTGTAAAATCCCAAATTTTACGAATAAAGATTTAATTTTCTCAAAATATTTTTTTTTAATATTATGGTGTGAATTTGAGATAATATTATAGTTGTGGATAGTATTTATAAATTTTGCAAAGTATGCAAGTTGTTATATAATATTCGATTGGTCTGGGAATATTCTTTTTGTTTGGGGAATATCCGATGCGACAAGATAATCATTAGTGGACCCTACAAATGTAATTATTTTCGGATTGAGAAAATGACAAAAGTATTTTATTGAAAATAACGGCGGAAGTTTTACCGTTAATAATTGATGAACTACTCGGTAGTAAAGTAAAAAGAATGTCTGCATGTGGTTGCATAGTAGTAATACGGTATTGATTATTGATATTTATGTGAGAAGTCACTCGCTTTTGTTCAATTATTGCTATAATAGTTCTTTTGATAAGATCTCACATTATTTGATTCAATTATTGTTGATTTAGAAGTTTTGTTTTATTCACGTAATAAAATAGAAACATCTTTTATATAAAATGTAATACTTTATTAAAGTTATTCTATAAATAGAATATTTTATATTCTATTATGCATAGTGTTTTGCATAGTAAAATCTTTTTATATAAAAATGAATACTTTATTAAAGTTATTCTATAAATAGAATATATTATATTTTATTATGCATAGTGTTTGCATAAGTGCCCGCATAGTGTTTGCATAGTAAAAATCTTTTTATATAAATAGAATATATTATATTTTATTTAAAAGATTTTTCTTTAAATATGGACCGTCGATTAAAGTAAATCAACTGGACCGTTCATGGATTAGTTACTTATGCATTCCATTTTCCTATAAATAGAAGCTCATTCCTTCATTATTTTCTTACGAATTCAATTGAACTCTAGAGAGAGAAACTATAGAGATAGAAGAAAAGTTTTCTCGCTACTTCACTACTCTTATATCAAGTATTATTTTATGGTAAGGAATATTATTTATTTTGTATTCATGAAGAGAACACATTATTCCATTCTTTATTATTCTCACTGGAATAACCAAGATAGGACTACCCTATACTTGGTGACATTCTTCTATTATTCTCGCTCTTTATTATTCGCTTCGGAATATCCTCACATATGTCTATATACTAACTCCGGTTCCATTTTTATTATTCCGTCTTTATTATTCTCGCGGAATATCTCATCTCATGCTATACGCGGACTGGTTCCATCATTTATTATTCCGCATTTATTATTATGTTGGAACATCCTGCATGGTGTGAATTTCACCGACCGGTTCCGTTATTATTATTCATTTGAATAACCGAATACATCGTACGGTACCGCATGCATGGTGATATCTTTTGTTATTCCATTCGGTATTATACTCGGTTGATTAAAATTTTGACTTCTATACTCCATGAAATTAGTGGAATATCCTCGATATTTCATGCGCTTCATCCAAAGATCTTTCCATGGAAATATTCTTACGAGCATTCTTGAATTTTACTCTACAAAGCAAAGATCATGTCGACAATTTGGACGTTATTGGTTCATGGATAAATTAATTCTTGAACTTGTTTTATTGAATTCTTATAGCATTGTCATCATCCTCATGTTTATATTATGTTGAAAGTCATCTGTGGCTCAGTAGTGCATAGATGGACTTGGTATGATTATGACTGTGGATTATGCGGTGTAATCATGACCGTAATGTTACAAATAATGTGAAAATTAAAAGTCCTCATTGCCCGTAGTGCATTGATGGACGCTTTTTGGTATGATTATGGCTATGGATTCTCTTCTACCAAGGGAGCAAATATGAATTGTTTTATGACATGATCAGACTGGTTGATGAAAACACGATTATCTTTGGCCCAGAAAGTGCATGGATAATTCGTGGTCGTGATACTAAAGAATATCATTGGCCAGTAGTGTGGATGATTTAATGATGTGGATTATTTATCGAAATGAGTCTCGCCGATAAAAGTGATGAAAAACTTTTTAAATCATAAAAGATAGTAGATTCTATTCTCTACTTGACTCTTTTAATGGATTGCTTGTTCAACCGCAGATTAAACTTGATGTCTATTGTATTTTATCGGTTTAACATTGTTGGAGGCTAATGATAATTTATTCTCGCATTATCTTAGTCATAATATTTCTTCTTGGGCTAGTTGAGCTCACCCTTTTCTTCACGTTTTCTTCTTGAAATGAGAATATATCGGGACGAGCTCTGGGAACGGAGTGATGGTCCAGAGGATAGCATTAGTAGTCCTCACTATTCTCGTGAAATAGTGTGATAATAATTGTAATGAGGACTCCTTTTGAGTTTGCATAATCTCTAGTAGATAATATTTGTATTCAAACTCACGCTTTATGTTTTGTTGTATTGTACACCTATGTGGTATTAGTAAGTTGTATTTGAATTTCGTATCATGTAAGTGGCGACCCAAGATGGGTGACGATACCTAATTTTTGGGGCGCGCCACGGCTTGGTATCAAAGCTTAGGGATATGATCCCTAGCTGAGATATGAGATAAGAACTAGGAGGGGAGAGACGGGGAATTTCTTTGCTAGTATGACCTACCTAAGTTTATTTGGTATTTAATTTGTCGGTCAGAGTATAAGGATAATATGTGATATGTTAATTAACCCTTGTTTTGTGGCAGTGTTTGAAAATGACATCCGAGAATGTTGAGAATAGCAATGGAGCACAGGAGACCGTTGAGTCTCCACAGATCAATAATCAGGACAATGTGCAACAGGATGTTGATAATCCTCTTGTAAACAACAACACTGATCAATTGACGAACGATGGTACGTTTAGGATCTTTTTAGAATTCATGCAACATCAGGCAAAGGCGGCTCCTGTTCATAATGCAGGAGGAAACAATGGCAACCCACGGTTGGTCACCGCTAAGCAGTTCAAGGAGCTGGGACCACCGGAGTTTTGGGAAAGTCAGAACCACTTAAGGCGGAGACGTGGTTAAAGCAGATCACCAAGATATTTGAGGTCTTGGGATGCTCCGAGGAGCAAAAGGTTTCCTTCGCCACCTTTATGTTGCGTGAAGAAGCAGATCATTGGTGGGAATCTGTAAAACGTACCCAGACTGACGCACTCAAGATGTCTTGGGAGAAGTTCCAAGAGCTGTTCAATGACAAGTACTTTCCCAAAAGTATTCGTCACATGAAAGAGGTGGAGTTTATCGTCGGAGCAAAAAATAATATGACCGTCGTCGCAAAGATGAGGCTAAATTTACAGAGTTGTCCCGGTTTGCATCCCATTTGGTCGATAATGAGGAGCGAATGACGCGAATGTTTCTAAGAGGTTTGAAACCTGAGATACGTCAATATCTTATTTCTCACAAACTTTGTTTATATTCAGATGTTGTGAATAGGGCTCAGTTATTGGAGCGCGATAATGAGTCAGCACAACCAAAACGCAACGACTAACAACACGATAATAATCAGATCTATGGCAACCACCATCGTAACAATGATAACCATCGGGGAAATTATCATGCTAAGAATGATAACCACTTTGTGGTAATCATGGCCAAAATAATAGAAGTAGAAATTTCAAGAAGAGAAGGTTCAATAATGATGGAAAGACAAAGAAGACCAAAGACCCGTTTCAAAGGAAGAAGAATGATCATCGGTCAGATGTTTCAAATGCGACAGAGGGACACATCCGTCCAAACTCAGCATTTAACAATCCAAAGCGTGTTTCAATTGCGTAAGAGAAGGTCACCTAGCTCGATTTTGTGTCGTATGGTGAAGTCAAGTCCGGTTGGGATAGTGATGCCAAAGGATGTCCTGCACAAGCCAAAACCAAAGAGTTTAAGAGAGAGTTTTTTTCAGAACGACGAACTGAATAAAATTATCACGGGTAAGTTAATCATAAACTTTTACGAAGTCTATACCGTGTTAGATACCGGCTCTACTCACTCTTTTATTTCACCTAGTTGTGTTCAATGTTTGAATTTAACTCCAGGAGAAGTTCGACTTTGATTTATCTCGTTGAAACTCAATTTGGGAGAAACCTTCGTTACCTCTACTATTTATAAATCTTGTTTGATTCAAATCAACACTTTCACGTTACCTGTCGATCTTATCTCTTTGAAAATATTTACATGGATGTGATTTTTGGAATCGATTGGTTAACTACTCATCATGCTTTTCGTAAGGTTTTTAGCTTTCATATTCCTAAATTTTTAAGTAACCAAAACATTAAAGTCAATCACTGTCATATCAAGCCATAAGTAAAGAGCCCCGAGCCTTCCGTTGTTAACTTCTTTGTGTGGAATGCACCGAAGCCAAACTTTCTGTAGGCGATGTCGTGAATGACGATGGCAAGTTGATAGGTATCAATGTGACATACTATCCAAGTCTTGGATAAGAGTCACGGTTTTGAATGACATTTCTATTGTTAATAGATTTTCTGACGTATTCTTGAAGACTTCTTAGCCTACTCTAGAGCGTGAAATCGAATTTTGTATTGACCCCAGTACAAAACCCATTTCTTAAACCCTCAAATATTTCTTCAACTAAATTGAACGTAACATGCGCCAAAGACGTTGGCTCAAGCTGTTGAAGATTACGATCGTACCATTCAATATCATCGTGGAAGAGAGAACGTGGTAGCTGACGTGTTGAGTAAAAGATCGATGCGCCATTTGAAAGTGCGATGTTGTTAACACAAAGACTCATTTCGTATAACTTACAAATGATGAAGATAGAGTTAAAGACTCTAGGGACTCACATCAAGATAACGAATATACGATTAGCATTGACTTTAATAGATAAAGTTCAAGCCGCTCAAACTACATACTCGGAGCTGATGAATGGGAAGAAGAAGGTTCAAGAGGGCGTTATTCTAGAAGCAAGAATTGATGAAGAGAGGAAATCTCAACCCTCGATTTAATTGGCCCATTTGAAATCCTCGATCGAGTAGGAACTATGACTTATAGACTCGTTTTACCGCCAAACATGTTGCGTGTTTATAACGTTTGTCACGTATCGATGTTACGTAAATATGTGGACGACCCGAACCATATTATTGATTTAGAACCGGATGAGATAGCGGATAATTTAACGTATGAAGATGTACCTGTTAAAATACTGGAATATATTCTACGCTTAAAGGTTATACCTCAAGAGTTAGAATCTGGTGAAGTGTACTCATCGTTTTAAGATACTGTGTACGTACGACGTAAATTTCGAGGGTGAAATTTCATAAGGAGGAGATTGTAAAATCCCAAATTTTACTTAATAAAGATTTAATTTTCTAAATATATTTTTTTTAATATTATGGTGTGAATTTGAGATAATATTATAGTTGTGGGTAGTATTTATAAATTTTGCAAAGTATGCAAGTTGTTATATAATATTCGATTGGTTGGGGAATATTCTTTTTGTCGGAGAATATCCGTACGACGGCATAATCATTGGTGGACCCCACAATGGAATTATTGTCGGATTGAGAAAACAACAAAAATATTTTATTGAAAATAACTACGGAAGTTTTACCGATTAATCTTGTTGAACTACTCGGTAGTAAAAGTACAAAGAATACGCGCGTGGTTGCATAGTAGCAGACACCAGTATTGATTATTGATATTTATGTGAGAAGTCACTCGGTTTTGTTCAATTATTGCTACAATAGTTCTTGCGACAGTATCTCACATTATTTGATTCAATTATTGTTGATTTAGAAGTTTTGTTTATTCACGTAATAAAATAAAAACATCTTTTATATAAAATGTAATACTTTATTAAAGTTATTCTATAAATAGAATATATTATATTCTATTATGCATAGTGTTTTGCATAGTAAAATCTTTTTATATAAAATGTAATACTTTATTAAAGTTATTCTATAAATAGAATATATTATATTTTATTATGCATAGTGTTTGCATATAGTGTCCGTGATAGTGTTTGTATAGTAAAAATCTTTTTATATAAATAGAATATATTATATTTTATTTAAAAAATTTCTTTAAATATGGACCGCCGATTAAAGTAAATCAATCTGGACCGCTCATGGATTAGTTACTATGCATTCCATTTTCCTATAAATAAGCTCATTCCTTCATTATTTTCTTACGAATTCTTTGAATTCAGAGAGAGACTATGAGAGATAGAAGAAAAGTTTTCTGCTACTTCACTACTCTTATATCAAGTATTATTTTATGGTAAGGAATATTATTTCTTTTGTATTCATGAAAAGAACTTCGTTATTCCATTCTTTATTATTCTTTGGAATAACCAAAGATACGCGACTACCCTATACTTGGTGATATTCTTCATTATTCATCTTTATTATTCGCCGGAATATCCCGCATGCTATCGTGAACACGGGTTCCATTTTATTATTCCGTCTTTATTATTACGTCGGAATATCCTGCCTCTCGCTATACGTTAATTCGGTTCCATCATTTATTATTCCGCATTTATTATTACATTTGGAACATCCTATCGGTGTGAATTTCACGACTGGTTCCGTTATTATTATTCTGTTGGAATAACAAATCTCACGCGCAATACCGCATGCATAGTGATATCTTTTGTTATTCCATTCGGTATTATACTCGATTGATTAAAATTTTGACTTCTATACTCCATGAAATTAGTGGAATATCACGATATTTGCGCTTCATCCAAAGATCTTTCCATGGAAATATTCTTACGAGCATTCTTGAATTTTACTCTACAAAGCAAGATCATGTTGACAATTTTGACGTTATTGGTTCATGGATAAATTAATTCTTGAACTTGTTTTATTGAATTCTTATAGCATTGTCATCATCCTCATGTTTATATTATGTTGAAAGTCATCTGTGGCCTGTAGTGCATAGATGGACTTGGTATGATTATGACCAGGATTATGCGGTGTAATCATGACCGTAATGTTACAAATGATGTGAAAATTAAAAGTCCTCATTGGCCCGTAGTGCATTGATGGACAGTTTTTGGTATGATTATGGCTATGGATTCTCTTGACGAGGGAGCAAAGATGAATTGTTTTATGGCATGATCAGGACCGTTGATGAAAACACGATTATCTTTGGCCCATAGTGCATGGATATTTCGTGGTCGTGATATTAAAGAATATCCTTGGCCTATAGTGCAGGGATGATTTAATGATGTGGATTATTTATTGAGCTGAGTCTCAACGATAAAAGTGATGAAAAACTTTTTGAATCATAAAAGATAGTAGATTCTATTCTCTACTTGACTCTTTTAATGGATTGCTTGTTCCGCTGCAGTTAAACTTGATGTCTATTGTATTTTATCAGTTTAACATTGTTGGAGGCTAATGATAATTTATTTTGCATTATCTTAGTCATAATATTTCTTCTTTGGGCTAGTTGAGCTCACCTTTTCTTCTTTATTCTCTTGAAATGAGAATATATGATTTGAGCCTGGGAACGGAGTGATGGTCCGAGAGGATAACATTAGTAGTCCTCACTATTCTCGTGAAATAGTGTGATAATAATTGTAATGAGGACTTTTTGAGTTTGCATAATCTCTAGTAGATAATATTTGTATTCAAACTCACAGTTTATGTTTTGTCGTATTGTACACGACAGTGGTATTAGTAAGTTGTATTTGAATTCTGTACCATGTAAGTGGCGACCCAAGATGGGTGATGTATACCTAATTTTGGGGGCGTCACAATTATGTTAATAGCTCCCTGACAAAGAGTACTTGTGACGCCCCCAAAACAGGTATACATCACCTATTCTGAGTCGTCAAATACATGGAACAGAATACATATACAACTTAATTATACAACTGTCGTGCAAAGTACGACAAAACATAAGCTGTGATTTTTAATACAAATATTGTCGTCTAGACAATATACAAACTCAAATTCAATATTATTATATTTATTTTCCCACTATTTCACTAAATAGTGAGGACTACTAATGCATTATCATCCGTCCGCCACTCCGCTCCCTCGACTAGTCCTCGCCACGCCTTCTCATTTCTCAAGAGAACAATGAAAGTAAAAGGGTAAGCTCAACTAGCCCAGTAGGAAATATTATGACTAAGATAATGCAGAATATATTATCATTAACCTTAAACAGTGTTAAACTGATACAATATAACAAACATCAAGTTTAACTGCAACGGAACAAGCAATCCATTAAAAGAGTCAAGTAGAGAATAAAATCTACTATCTTTTATGATTTAAAAGGTTTTTCATCACTTTTATCGCTGGGACTCAGCTTAAGAAATAATCCACATCATCGAATCACCTATGCACTACGGCCAATGATATTCTTTAGTATCACGATCACAATTATCCATGCACTACGGGCCAAGAATATTTGTGTATTCATTAATGATCATGATCATGCCAACAAATGTTCATCAATGCACTACGGGCCAATGAGGACTTTGACCACATCATTTGTAACATTACGGTCATGATTACACCGAATAATCCCTGGTCATAATTATACCAAGTCCATCTATGCACTACAGGCCAAAAATGACTTTCAAAAAAATATAAACATGAGGATGATGACAATGATATAAGAATTCAATAAAATAAGTTCAAGAATTAATTTATACAAGAACTAATAATGTCTAAATTGTCAACATGATACTGCTTTGTAGAGTAAAATTCAAGAATGCTCAGAAGAATATTTTCATGAAAAGATACTGGATGAAGCGCAAATATCAAGGATATTCCACTAATTTCATGGAGTATAGAAGTCAAAACTTTAACCAACTGAGTATAACAAGGAATGGAATAACAAAAGAAATCACTGTGCATGCGATAGGATCAGACAGTGCAAAAGTTATTCCAATGTAATAATAAATAATGGAATCAGTGCGCGTAAAACGCATGCAGACATGATATTCCAATGTAATAATAAAGATTTTAATCAGTCCGACGAAAACGCATGCATGTGATATTCAACAGAATAATAAAGACGGAACCAGTCGGCATAGAACGATAGATGTGATGTTCCAACAGAATGATAAATAATGGAACCAGGTCCGGCGTAAACACACAGACAGGATGTTCCAACAAAATGATAAAGAATGGAATAACATAAGAATTTCACCAAGTATAGGGTAGCCCGCGTATACAGGTTATTCCAATAGAATAATAAAGAATGGAATAACAGAAGTTCTCTTCATGGATAAGAAAGAAATAATACTCCCTACCTTGGAGAGATCGGATCTTTGGAATAATGAGGTAGCAGACTTTCTTCTTCTTTCTCTTTATAATATCTCTATAATAATCGCTTCTAAAGCTTTTGTGAATTGGTGAGAAATGAAGGAAGAATGAGCTTCTATTTATAGAAAAATATAGTTTCGATAATTGCACGTTTTGGGGCTCAAAAATTACAAAGACAATACCTCCAACTTTTCTTTCATTTTAATTTAGTCCCGCAAGTATTATCAAACTTGCACCACCTCCCCTAATAGTAAATAATGTGAATCAATAGTTCAATCATGTGAATCAATAGTATAATCATGTGAAAAATACGAATTATAGTATAGTACCTCCATCTATACCTCCATTTTTAACTTAGTCATGCAAGTATTATCAATCTTGCACCAACTCCCCTAATAGTAAATAATGTGATTCAATAGTACACACGTGAACAAATAGTTATATAAGCATGTGATTAGTAGCAATTAATTGCTCATTTATCCGATAAATTACCCGATTTATCAATATAACCCCTAGACATCAATTATCATCGGAATAGATGTCGATTTCCACTAACACTAATAATCCTAACACAATGGAACTATCAAAATTCATTTTTAATCAACACAACTTATTCATCATTAATATTATAACTCACAATATTTAACAACCTGTGTCGCTCCTGTCCAGGGAAGGAGGGCTTTTCCGATAAGGATTTCTCCTTGGCGCCAGTGCAATTAAGTGACAAAACCTCTCCTCGATGTAACTTCTAGACATTGTCAATATTACAAATAATAATATGAATAACTTTGTGTCGTCTCAATTATTGATATAATAATATAAAATATTATGCAAATGATAATGTGACAATAATTGAATCAATAATATGAGAGATATGATGCATCAATTCATCAGAAGCAATAATTGAGTATAAGCGAGTGACTTCTCACGTAAGCATCAATAATCAATACCGTGTTATGCTACTTACGCAACCATGCCGTATTATTGTACTTTTAACACCGGTGTTTCAACGATTAACAGTAAAACTTCCGCCGTTATTTTCATAAAAAGTATTTTTTGTCGTTTTTCTCAATCAAACAATAATTTCGTTGTTAGGGTCCACCAATGATTGTCGTTGTTATTTAATATTCCTCGTTAAAACGAATATTCCCAGACCAATTGAATATTATATAACAACTTACGACTTTTGCAAAATTTATAAATATTACCCACAACTATAACATTATATCAAATCCACACCATAATATTCAAAAATATATTTCGAAAAAATTTAATCTTTATTCAAAAAGTTGGGGTCTTACAGTACTGTCTAACCTTGTTATCTTAAGGATTTTAAAATTATGCAGGGCTCACTAAATAGTTTTTTTTAAGACTATGTTATGCAGTCCTGTTTATGCATTACATGTTTCTAGTAATTTTCTAATATATTATTGTGATTTCCCTGTTAAATTCTCTAACCAGTCCATGGGTACTAGTGCTGGATTAGGCTTATTTGTAACTCAACTAGGAGTAAATTGGTGTCCAGACTACAATTCAAATTTTCAAGTAAATTGTTCACACGCATTTAACCAAACACCAAACAGGAATTAATGAAATTCAATCAAAGATACCTACTTTACTAAAGAAAAACTCCACATAGATGTTATAATCACACCCAAATTAGTCTATCATGGCATGCATTAGGTAATCACTTGACATTCTTCCTCAAATTCACCATTTAACTTTAATTGATAAGAATAAAAGCATGTGTAAAGTCATGGTTAACACTTAAATTGAACCCCAAAATGATCTGTACAGTGTTAACAGTACAAATTCACTCAGTAATTTTAACGAACACCTTGTGGGCATTCAAAAAATTTACTATGTTTTGCATATGAGATTCATGCTTTAAGCCCGAATTGTACATACTAACACCAAATCAGACCGTCAGGCAACCAACACAAACAATATTGACCAATTAATTGAATAATACCATAGATGACTTGAACACTTGAACAAACATAAATGTATTGTCATACCTGTGGTTGGAAAAAACAAACGAAGAAATAGAGAGAAGTGGTATTCAGTTCCTGTGTTGCGTTCGTACAATCAAGCCCCTTGGGTTGGAGAATTAAGTTTCAAAACCAAAAAATTAAACAAAATAAATCAAACCCATTATCCATGATCACAAAAAGAAAAAACTAGAATTAAGATTGGAACTTTTAACAACTTTCCAGAGCATGAAACAAAAGCATAACAACCACCGTCGTTTAAAGCTGGAAAATAATAGGATAAAATGACAGTAAAATATTTCAAGCCCTTACTGAATCGAAGTGTGGAACAAGGGGATCTAATTGATGAGATGAAGGAGATCGAAGTGAGGGCTTGAGGATGATCGAACTGAGGGCTTCCGATTCTAGGGCTTGAGGGGGATCGAACTGAGATTTCAAGGGCTTCGATTTTCTAAAGCTGAAGTTGGAGAAAGAACTCTGGGTTTCGAAGATTCGGTAAGGGCTTCGATTTTCTATTTTGCAGCAATCGGTTTTCTAAAGATTTCAAAGCTCGATTTTCTGTTTTGGAAGAACTCTCAGTCCAAATCCACAAGTATCGAGAAGAGAGAACTAAAATGAAATGAAACAAAAAACCTATCTCATTATGCGTTTTTCAATATATATATATATATATATATATATATATATATATATATATATATATATATATATATATATATATATATATTGCTATTTACTACTATATATATATATAGTAGTAAAGCAATCAATATGATATTGAATCACACGCTCACTCAAGAGTGTGTATTTCGTTTTCTGCGAAGGAAAAAAAATAAAATCATGGACCCAATAATTGAATGATTAGAAGCCATGTAATAAATATATTATAATATATATGTATTCTAATGCTTAGATAAAATAATATTGTCAGAACTTGAAATTTTTGTATAATATGTTTTCTGAAAGTTGTTATCATAAACAATGGATTATTATTTATAATATATGCACTAAAAAAATATAATAAATAATTTAAATGTGTGACAAAATTTTAATCTTAAATCTAATAATCTTGCAATTTTATATATTAGAAGTATACAAAAGTCTATCACACTCTTGATAAAAAGTTTATAAAAGTCTGTTACTTATTTTATAGAGTCTATAAAAGTCATTTTAAAAAAAATTTTAAAATCTTTAAAAGTCATTAAAATCCACAAATTTTACAAAATTTTGTCACTTAAAAAAAATCTTTAAAAATCTTAATTGAATACACCCCCTAAACAAAAGAAAAACTTACTAATGAATAAGTAAGATGTAAATTAATATAAATCTACTTTAGTACAACTATTTTGGAGTTAAATTGTATGCTTTTAAAATTTTAATTATGAGATTTGTAATTTTTTTATGCCAGTCAATGTACTACAAATTAGATATTAGTAAAAAATAATTTTTTTAAGTGTACAAAAAGTTTTCAATAAAAAAACTTTTAAAATTTATTATTGTATAATAAGATATTTTTAGATTTATATCAATTAAAAAAAAAAAAAACTAGTTATCTATAGGGGTTGATGACGGTCCCCCGGAATCCGTCCTTACCTTCGCAACTGACAGAAAGTGGGTGAAAGGTAAAAACAGAGGAGAGAAAAAGAGAGCGAATTTGGTGACTTTCATTTCTCACCTTCCTTCGCTTCTCCTATAATCCCTCCCAACTTATCCATTTCTTCTTTTTAATACTACCCCTGAATCTTCTTCCCCAATTCAGCTTTGTACATTTTAATTACAATAATATATATGTATATATAATAATCCATTTTTGCAGATCCAATCTTGCCAATTTTTCTCTTTCGGAATAAAATTGAGTGCATGATATTGATAATCAAAGTAGAACGTAGATTAAGAAGATGTCTGGATTATGGAGATGGAAGAATATCAGAGAAATGGCAGTGAAAGTATCATCAGCATCAAAAGAAGCGAGTTTTTTGCAGACCCAGAAAAGGGGTTTCGTGAATTGCCTGCATTTGGGATCCTGTGTTCGCCGGCGGGAATCGTTGATCGGAGTTCAGGAACGGTATAAATGGGACCACGGCGGCGGAAATTCCGACGAGTATTATCAGACTCGGAAAATTAGGGCTGAGGCCAATTGCCCGCGATGTTCGAAGCAGTTGGATCTCATGTTTTCGAATCGGCAGCAGCTGATTCCACCCTCTGATGCTAATAACAATAACAATAATAGTAATAATAGTAATAATAATGTTGCGACTGCTAAAGGTGGAGCTGCTGGGGCGTATCAGGCAGTGAATGTTTGCCCTAATTGTAAGACTGCTTATTATTTTAGGCCGTATAAGATGGCTCCTCTCCAGGGGAGTTTTGTGGAGATTGGTAGGGTTAGTTATAATCATGATAATAAAAATAAGGATTTGAATAAGAAGATTAGTAGTGACGAAGAGTATGGGAAAAGGCTCAGGGCTTCGTTTTGGGATACACTGAGGGGAGGTGAGCCACCTGAGAATTGGCCTACTTCCCCTCTGCCTGCCTCAACAACGCCTAATGGCAATGGAAATGGTAATGGATTGGCTGTCCATATGCCACCTGGTCCGCCTTTTGCTCCTGGTGTGAATGTGGTTCGTGCATCAGGTGGGGGAGGTGGTGGTGGTAATGGAGGAAATAATGGAGATAAGAATGGGTGGGGTGGGTCGAATTTGGGGAAGAATTTACCAACTCCGAAGGAGATCTGTAAGGGACTAGATAAGTTCGTTATTGGACAGGACAGTGCCAAAAAGGTGAGCTTTATGATTGATAAGTAATACTCACATTAACTATTTTGGCAATACACAAATAGGAAATGAGCCCTGCTTTAAGTTATATGGTTTAGATCATTCTACTCTGTCAGTCTTTATTACTCAAATGATACCCTTTGCATGCTTCTGATTTTTTACCTTAATGTTGAGAGTTCTATGAGATAAACTTAATGAGACAAATTTTTTAGTGCAGTGTCAATTCCACATTAATTTAATATATTACTTGCTCGCTATAACAGTTCTATGTACAACGATTTCATTGTGTTGGAAGTCATTTACTACTTAGTAATTTATTTGACTCATTATCTCTCAAATTTACCATGCTTTTGCCACAACCCCTATTACTGAATTTACATTTGACCAACATACATTTTTTCATTGGGCGTGGTGAATTGATAAGTGGCAATCTCAGTATGATTTAGCTCTTCATGCAATACAATGTCTCGTCAATTTAGATTTTTTCTTCTCAACAATCATACTTACGTCACTATGTTGGAAGTCTGCCAGTTGTTGTAATTCAATCTACTTACTCCTGAGCCTTGCATTTTAATTACTTATTGTGAATCTCAATAATTTTTCCATCTTGTCCTAGGCGTATTCATAATTTTGGCAGTTTGATTAATTTTACACTTCGTCACATCTGTTCTAAAAAGCTAGGTGATACAAGGGAGCTCGCTCGCTCTTCTGAAGTTCCTAGTCTATCATACTCCATGGAATTTTCTCCTGATATTCTCTTTATAACTATTCTCCCTCGTGGTTCTCAATTATGTTGCAGGTGTTATCAGTGGCTGTTTATAATCACTACAAAAGGATATATCATGCCTCCTTGAAGAAAGGGTTAGTTATTATTGCCCCTATCTAATCATTCGTGGCCGCGCTGATGGCATCACACCGATAATGGTCCATTTTGTTCCACAAATAGCAATTTGTTTTTTAAGCAATTTAACCATGTATTGTTGACCATTTTAAATCTAATTTGATGAACTGAACTTCTGCATGTAAATATTAGGTCAGGCGCAAAATCAGGCATATCAAATACAGAAGATAATGACGACAATGTGGAATTGGAAAAGAGTAATGTACTATTGATGGGCCCAACTGGCTCAGGTATTCTTAACAATTTGTCATTCTTAAATTTTTCCCGTGCATTGCACTGAAAAGTGCGCGCTGTCAGATAATCCAAATGTAATTTATTACTCTAGATTGTGTACTAAATAACAATTAACAAGCTGATTTATATTGCCTTCTGACTTAACTTTCCATAAACCAGGGAAGACATTACTTGCAAAAACCTTAGCTCGGTTCGTGAATGTACCATTTGTGATTGCAGATGCAACTACTTTGACACAGGCAAGTAAATTGCAGATTTAATTATATTCTTAATTAATGAAAGAAATGCAATTCTTATCTTCCACCTCCAAGCTCGTAGATATAGTCTATCTCTTAAAAATGCTATTAATTTCATCATTGATTACATGGATTGTTAGGTAAATATTATTTTTATCATTTATTACGTTCCCTTTCCATTGTTCAACTTGTTTAAGATTCATTAACAATTAACGAGCTTAAG
Source organism: Panax ginseng (assembly GCA_020205605.1). Classification (NCBI taxonomy): domain Eukaryota; kingdom Viridiplantae; phylum Streptophyta; class Magnoliopsida; order Apiales; family Araliaceae; genus Panax; species Panax ginseng. The sequence goes on along the minus strand of CM035148.1, from coordinate 110,099,448 downwards.
ATATATGTTTGTATCAATTAAATGTGCTATGATGCTATCATTTGCAGGAAACCTCAAATAGTAAAAACACTGAACCACATTAATTAATTGCATTCTGATGTATAAAAAGCATGAGAAAGCCTTTCCCAACAAATAGCAACCCAAAACAGATTTCGGACAGGACAGCAGATAAAAAACATGTTTTTCTTGTTCTGCTGGGTTTTTTAACTAATAATTGAGGGAAGATGCAGGTTTTAGAGTTTGTCCAAAGGATTACCAGAAGGATAACATATTGGGGCTTGAATTAGGAACAAAGGAAGGTTGCTCAGGGGTTTTCCTGGTTTAGGAGAACAGTTCCCTAGACAAGTAACACCTGCAGGTTGTGGTTATACTGGGTTTTGGTTGAAGGGCGTGAGAAACTAATTGGGCTTTTGCCGCGTTTTACTTATTGAAGGAAAAGAAGTTAATTAGGCTTCTTAAATAGGTTTTAAGTGTAGGAGTTCAGATAGTTGGCAGCTTAAAGTGCAGAAGTAATTAAGAAAGAAGAGGAGAAGGGAAACAGAACTGGGTGCCACATAGTTCCTCTAGGTTGAAGATTTCCTTTTGAGTTGCTAGGCTTCCCACGCACAAACCCATAAATGCTTTGAAACTTCTAAATCATTGATATCTATTGAGTTGAAACATTACATGGCTTTTTCGATGCTTTGAAATGTTGACATCACCTCTCTATTTGACATAATTAGTAGAATCTGGAAGACTAATTAAATTTGTACATAAAGATCCTATAACCCAACAGCTAACAGAATAAAAACACAGGTCAATTTTACGACTCATTTTCAGTATTCTAAATGTACTTTAGTACTCCTAGATTCAAAAATTAAAGAAAAAGAAAAAAAAAGCTTATATAAGTTAGAAATATGCAGAAATATAAATAGTAAAAATAAGATTGAATAAAAGACTTTATTAAGCCTATAGCTCAATGCCTAGGTCCCTAGTAGGCTCCAGCTTGGAAATCCGGCAAATTACAGAAATTTCTTTGTTTCTTTTCATTTGCATTTACGGGACTGTTTGTTGAGACTCCACTTTTAGTTGCTATAGTACTCATTTAGTCTTTTGTGCCGCAAGTACAATTTTTTCCTTCTCTAGTCGTTGACATGATTTTTCTATACTTTTTTCTTCTAGTGTTTGCTTTATTTTTAGCCGTATTTTCCCCGCTGCTGCCTCATAGTCTGTGATTTCTTCTTTTTCCTTATTTTTTCTTTTCCTGTTTTTGTTTTTGTTTCCTTTTTTTTGTTTGCTTGTTTTACCGTCTGACTTAGAGGCAAATTTCTGTTCTTTTTCAGGCTGGTTACGTTGGTGAAGATGTTGAATCAATATTGTATAAACTGCTTATGGTATAGTTCATGCAGTCCATGTCTTTTTTAATTGGAAGATTAAATTATTATTTCGGCAGCTAGTGTAAAAAAGTTCTTTTATGTTGGAATTCTTGAATTCAATATAAACTGAAAAGTAATTATTTTAGTTGGTGATCCATCTTTATGCAATGGTAAATTAGCTAACATGTTTACAATGATTTAGATGATGTAACCATAAGATTAAAGTCGCCATCTTTTATCTAAAAAAATAATAATATGATCACCTTCATATGCAACCTCTTTAGGGTCCCATAAATATTTGTAGGTGTGTTTTACAGTTAAGAAACTGATTGCCTTTCTTTTATTTAAATCAGTTGATTTCTGGTTATACTTTCTGATCACTTCTGAATTCTGATTTGGTTAGGCCATCTTATATTGATCTCAAAGTAAAAGTCAATGTTATTCCACTTATGGTGTGTATATAATCAGTTATCTATCTCAATAGAAGGATAGGTATGGGCAGCAAGGACTAATATAATTTTGGCCGTTAAAAATCTATTTAATTGGTTTTCTAGATGTAGCACTTGGGATGTACCCCCTCCCTTTGAAAGATATAATATAGAACCATCATACACTTGGGAGAGAGAGCTTTAACTTTATAGTTAGACTCTGAACAATATGTATGGATTTGCATGGGATGTCGAGTATGAAGGCTTAAAATGAACCATCTGATGTAGGACAAGGTTATGGAGATGAATAATTGGTAGAAAATAATGATAAACCGCAAAACTGTTACTAAGCTGAACTCCATACTCCACCAGCCCTAGGATCTTCAACAGCAGAAGTCTGAAAATTGATCATTATCAACTGGAATAATCACAATATTAATATCAATGTCTGTAGTGAGTTTGTGGGGAATACATCTATATATCTAAAGAGGACAAACCACCCTAACAAAATATAAAAATTTCCTATTATTGAAAATATCTAAATTTTCCAGTATTAAGTAAAATAATTAATTCCATCATTTTCTCCCAAATTAAACACAATAAAAATTCCATAAATAAATATTGGAATTTTTTACTTGGCTCTTGACTTCTTTTCCCCATCACCAACCAGGAGGACACTTGTCCTCATCCCTTGTGATTTTCCTTCTTTATAAGAAAATTGCTTCTAATATCTAAAAAGAAAGGCTTCAAATTAAATGACAGTCTCATGAAGCTTATTAGCAATTAAGTGTTACCAAACTGGCATATGTTATTTAAGCTTCAAAGCTTGATAAGCAAGTACGAACAACCTAACCGTAGTTAAAATAGGTTCATGAGGGCTTGTATGTGTCATGTAGTTTTTATTAAATAATGAAATATATGTTAACCTAGATGAAATTTTTGAAAACTGTAAAGAATAACCAGAACAACATTTTTAAAGAGAGAAAAAAAGTTGAATATTTGACTTAGTGATAGAAAAGTAAGGATATATGAGGTAGGAAAAGATTTGGAACAAATATAATTGAAGGAAACAATGGAAAATTAACTTGGGTGAGGCGCCTCACCTCACTACCCAAGGATCTTTTACTTGGTGATACTCCGCAAATCAATACCCCATGGGTTTCTCAACCGTAATAGAGGGTATAGCTTAATATCAACAATCAAGAATATTTTCTGTAATCTATTACTAATTTGTGGGGATACATCAATATTTATAGAGATGCAAAACCCATATTACTTGGGGAATAATAAAAGTACTAAAGGACTAGCTTAATATTAAAATACTATCACTATTAAATGTCCTACCTACCCACTAATAAATAGATAATAATTACATCGATTACTCTTATATTAAGCATAATAAAACTTTCATAAAATAAATAGATTATTCCTCTTGGCTTTGGACTCGTCGTCCTCATCAATATGACTACTTGAGTTTCTACCATAAAATAAGAAGCTCGTTCTCTAAAGTAAGGCCAAAGACATTTTATCAAGTTTTGAAGTAAAGGGCATTAGTAATTTAAAGGAATTCAACTTGGCACACATTTTATGCATTGTCTTCACAATGTCCTCAAAAATAAGTAATACAGCTTCAAAATAGAAATTGATTCACAAATTGACAAGTGTACCAAATAACTTGTCGTAGGAAGGTTTCAGAGGATGTACAAAAAGGATCCTTCTGCTTTGACACCAAAATGGTGAGGGTTAGTGTAGAGAGAACACTTCCTACGAGCTATAAAACCCAGACAGATGTAGACAGCTTAAACATCAGAATCGTACTGCTGAAGTTTGATTCTATGGTTGGCTTTGGTTGTGGAACTTTTGTGGTTAGTTTTACAGGGTCGATTAATTGTTACCTTTTGTGCAAGTGTAAGAGCAGCAGGCTGCCAGTCTTAGTCAACAAGTGGTAACTGAAAGAAAATTAAAAATGTGCACCAATATTTTGTGTGGTGAATAGGTCTGAGATTTTCGTTTAAAAAAGGAAGAAAAGAAATTTTCATCTCAAGTTTGGTAAGATGGGGATAGGGGTTGATATCAGGATTTTTTTTGGGGGATGGTAATGGTGAATTGGTGACCTAGTCCCAGTAAAGATTGTGGATGTTTTTTTAGTGTAAGTTTCTTTCTGAAGAAGATTGCAGTTCTTTTGGCTAAAGATCTCTCTGAAGGATCAGTGAAATATTTGATTATACTGAATTTAGTCGCACAAATATAAGTCGTTTGTTTCCAAGGAATAAAAAATTGAAGTTGTATAATTGTTGAAATTACAAAAGAGAGAATCAACATATCTCAGAGGTAAAATGACACATGTGAATGAGAAAAAGGATAACTGAACTCATACAGTGCACTTTGGTCATTGTTTGATAATGTTGAGGATATTTGTGAGTTATATTTAATGTATTTGATGATTATCAAATAGCTTTAGTTTAAGTTTAGGTGTCAATAAATATTTTGATTAGTTTCCAGATTATTGGCACGGGCTTAAATTATGGTTCATGGGTCTTATTCTGATGTCTTATTTCTGTGAGTCCACTTTGAACGCCTAGCAGTTTTCAGTTTCATTCTCCTGATTTAATGGAATTATAGAAGCTGATTGTGAAGCCTCCTTCTGCCTTTCCGTGCCTGCTCTAACTGCCTTGTCACTACTACAGCCAAATATCAGTATTTGCAGCAACCAAGTTGTGTTGTTAAGGCATGGTTACTGACTAGTGGGTTCAGTGGGCTTGTGATATAACGCAACTGTGTATCGTAATTGTGATGCCCTTGATTCATCTCAAATATAAATCAATTTCTCTTCCATATATATATATATATATATATATATATATATATATATATATATGAGGACTGATCCATAGCCAACGTTGTAAGGTTAACATTATTCTTACAACAGATCGTGGTCGTCCAATCGCGGATTTGACGGTGAAAATAATACCCCGTCCGCACTTTAATATGGGGGAGCCTGCAAAACTAAACTGCGGATGATGGACCCACTTACATGGTTGTTAAGTCGTCGACTAGTCGTCTAGTCGTGTCTGGCAGCACAAAGCCCATCGAATTAAGAAAGGAAGAGAGAGAGATTAGCCCTAAAACTCCAACCCTAACAATTGCGATCACAATCGACTGTGAATTTGAAAGAAAGGAAGAGGATTAGCCATGCCGCTGCGAATTTGATGCGACTCACTCCCTTCTCTTCCGAGGTTCGCTTCAGCCTTCAATTGTTCTAGGTGAAGATGATAAGGTCTGCTCTATTTGGTTTTTGTTTATTCATTGGGTATTTTGTTACCCACTAACAGGACCCACTAGTTAAGGAATAGCATGTAGCCCATGTTATTCTATCCATTCATATACATGAGACACCTATTACTAGGACTGAGTAAAAAACGGGTAAAATCGAATAACTGAGCTGAATCGAATTTTTTTAACCGAATTTTTTCGGTTATTTTTTATATTTCGGTTATACCCGTTTTATTATATGATTTTCGGGTTCGGGTTTGGTTTTTGAATTTATGCTATTCGGTTAACCGAATAACCGAACCAGTTATAAATAAAATTAAGCCTCAAAGGTTAAAAAAGTAATCTCTCACACTCTTCAGTACTTTGATCTGATCTCTGATGACTCATCATAATCTCCCCATCTCCCACTAGTCGATGACATCTCGCTTTAATCTCAAAAATATCAGATCTCAAATTTCTCTCTACTCTAGTCTCTCTGAAGTTTGATCTCTACCCAAAACCCAAAATCTCTCACTCTTATCCCAAATCACGAGTCGCGACTGCTTACGGTCCTCCGCAGCCCCGCCCTCTGCAACCTCGCCTTTCGCAGCCTCTCTGTGGCTCCGCCTACATAGCTACACTCCTTCGCAGCCTCTCTGCTTCTTCATCTTCACATGTTTGATATATATATATATATATATATATATATATATATATATATTGGTTTATTCAGAAAACGAAGTGTTGTTGGTACTTGGTAGTTGCTGTTATTGTTTTCTCTTTTACCCCCAGTCCCATAGAGTAAACTTTATGTAATTGCTCATTGTTTTTCTAGTACTATGCTTCATTAAAATAATTAATGTCCAAAATGAATCTATATTGGAGGTTTGTTTGGCTGTTTCTTTGGATATATACAATGCAGCTCTATAAAAAAAACACAGTCCAGAACATTTCGGTTTTTAACCGAATAACCGAATAGTAAATTCGGTAATTCGGTTATCTCCTAATTCGGTTGATAGTTCGGATATCAAAATTGAGTTAATTTTGGTTTTCAATTATAACCGAATAAGCTATTCGATTTGATTATAACCGAATTCTCAGCCCTACCTATTACTTACCAAACATAGAACTCATCACACAGATCTGTATAGCTTTATACTACTACTGAAGTACCAAGTATTATATAATTTAGATATAAAGTAAATTACAATACATAGTTTATATGAATATTATATTATATGCATGATAAATAAATATTAGTATTATTTATATAACAGAATAAATTAGTATTATATGTTTTATTATTATACTTTATTATATTTGAATAATTTTATATTTATCTTTTCACGTATATAATAATATATTTATTTATATTCATGAAATATAAATTTAATATAATCAATAAACATATTTATTTATTTATTATTCATAAAATTAAATTTAACATAATCAATAAAGATTATAACTTTATTTTTTTAAGTAATTTAAATTTTTAGTCTTTTATTTTACTATTGAAGTTAAATTTACCTATGTATCTACTTGCTATTTTTGTTTAAGTATATGTTTTGAGTCTATGAACTGTAATTCAGTGTTAATTATATATAATATATTCGTGAGTAATTTTTTTTTATGTTTAGTGTACATGTGAATTGAGCTATATATATAATATTTATTTATAAAATGCACATTGTAAATAATTTATCACTTTATGGACGACTAGTCGGGCGCCTAGTCGATTAGTTGCTTAAGCGGTCGTCCACCGACTCATCTCGACTTGACGCCTCAACAACTATGGCTACTTGTAAATTATCATTTTTGCCCTTCATTTAAAAAATCAATTCGTCAGTAATGTGGACGGGAGTTTTTTTTATGCGGCTTTCTTAAATTCGTTAACTCTTCACTCCTGATGCCTCCATAGCATGATGCCACCCATTTGGAAAGCTGATGCAATCAGCCATAAGGATACAAAAATTTGCATCTCGATAAATGCCACAAGCGTGGAGAAGAGAACAACTCTTCATATTCTTAGGGCCGCCTTGAGGTTGTAAACAGCTAATAATATTATTCATCTTAGCAATTTGACGCAATAGGCCCACATCTCTTTCTAACTATGTATCTCTTTACAACAAATTGATTGGGGAGAGGGACCTGCGCCTGTTGAATGGAGAGAAATCCAATACAAACAAGCAGGATGACAACCTTACAAGAAGGGGGGCACCCATGTTTGATGTTTCTCCCTACAGTAACAAGAAGAATAGGGAGTTTATTCTCTTTCAAGGTAACGAGGACAAAGTAAGTAGGTTCTTTGTCTTGGAGTGACTTCTCTTTCTTATGCTCTGTCCCTGTACATATGAGCGTTTTATCTTTTATGGGATTTGCAAGATTAAAGGCATAAAGCATAAGAGGGCCCCAAAACATCTAGAGAAGTTACAGACGGAAGAGGTATGAGGGTGAAAGGAATGGCCTATGACTTATGTATATAATCAAGTTTACCGTCCGCACTTTAGTTGTGCTGACGGGGATATTACCAAAATGCCATTACTTTAATATTATAATAATATATTGAATTTTTTAAAAGTTACTGTCCGCACTACTAAAGCGCGGATTATGGAGGGCATTTTGGTCAGTTTTGAATCTGCACTTTAGAAGTTCAGGCACCTCCAAACTAAAGTGTGGATGGATGATAATTTTCACCGAACAACAGACGGGCGTAATTCAAGAAGGCGTACGGGTGGGCCATCAGATTCGTTCAAGACCGTTAGATCCGCGATTGGACGACCACGATCTGTTGTAAGGATAATCTCAAGTTTACAAAGTTGGATATGGATTAACCCCTATATATATATAAAGCTGCAAATTTCTAATGTCTGGTTTAGAATGTGGATTTTTGTTCCCTTTTAAGTTCCATGTATTTTGACTCATTGAAAAAAAATTCCATTAATATTCTTTTTAGTTCATTTGCCTTGTAAATAACAACTTATACTGTATTTTCAGTTTTTTTTCTGGTTCTGTAGGTATTAATTTATTTGCGATCTTAATATCCTAGCTTTTAATTTGACATAAAGGTTGCTGAGTTCAATGTACAAGCTGCTCAACAAGGGATGGTCTACATAGATGAAGTTGATAAGATAACTAAGAAGGTTATTTCTCCTGTCTAATTTTGTTTGCTTTTTTGGTCATTTTGTTGATTATATGATCTATTTTTTTGAAGTACTGAAACTAAAAATCGTCTTACCCTATGTGTGTAGGCTGAGAGCGTAAATATTAGCAGAGACGTTTCAGGCGAGGGTGTTCAGCAGGCACTGCTAAAAATGTTGGAAGGAACTGTGAGTTGTTCCTAATATACATCACTTGCTCATTAGTTATTTGGTTCCTAATATGTTGGAAGGAATGCATACCATCCAGCATCTTCTGAATTAGGAACATATGCCAGTTGCTTTTGTAGTTTTTTTGCAAAATGTTTTCATTTGATTATCTTTCAAGAAGGAATGCATTCCATCCTGCATCTTCTGAATTGGGAACATATGCCAGTCACTTTTGTGCTATGCTATGTTATTAGATTATCTGATGTTGCCTGCTATTATTTCATTTTATATGGTAGACTTTATAGACCCCCACTATTTTGGGTACATATAGATTCCCTTCCCATGATTGAATGCAGATTCCTTACTATTGGTTAAAGGTTATTTTTTGAAGTGTTATTAGACCGGAGTGGGGCCAATTGTGAGGGAAAATTTTCGGAAGTTATGGCAATTAATTTTTGGTGGAAATATAGTTTGTGCTCTGGAGATACCATGATCAAAAGAATGAGAATGTTGGGAGAGGCTATGGGATAGCAAAACTTGCAATATGAATAGCAGAATGATTTTGAGGATTAAGTTTGACAATTGGCTTGTGCTTTGAAAATGTGGTGCGCCTGATGAGTAATAGGATTGGATATATATCAGATGGAGAATTACATTGTTGCAGACTAAACTGAAGATAATTTAGAATTAAGAATGTGATAAGAATGCTTAAAACATGGTAGAAGGATTTCCTGTATATGATGAACAATGCACTTGTAAACAATTACGGTGCTTCTAGGATTGCTAAGGCTTAGATGAGGGAACAATTTTACTTGTAACATGATATTTGGGTTTGAAAGCAATGAACTCTTTACCTGATCATAATTTTTTTTTGATAAATTCAAAGTTAAGGGCAGAAAAGTTAAAGCTGAAAGAGAAGAGGAAGAAAAACTAGATACACACCTAGGGTAGCTTCAAAAGCACTCAAAATTCATTAATCTGATCTTCATCGAGTTGGGAGCATTGCATAGTTTTTTATAGGTTTAGGCAGTTTTAATTACTAATGTATGGACTTTGTGGCTGGAAACTATTGGCTACACTTGAAAAATCTTCATATAAACTTACTGGAACAATATTAAGACAACTAATAACCTGTTTCCGTCCCGACAATATAAACCTAACATATCAGCATCTAAACACTGTCCACCAAAATAGGAAATTTCCAATATACCCAAAGCCCAGGGAAAAAAAATTATGAATCTAAAAAGCTGATATCAATGCTTAATATTTATCGTTTTATTGAAAAAAAACTTGAAAGTAGAGACTACTAATATAAAAAGCCAACTACTATTAGGGCCTGTTTATTCCAGCTTATTTTCCTGCCTATAACTTATTTGAGCAATAAGCATTCTGAACCTCGGCGTTTCCACTTGTTTGGGTAAATTGAGTAAGGTCAATATGGAATAATATAGACCAAGACTGCTTTTTTGAATTATTTCAATATGGTCTCTTCTGCCCTCGTTATACTATATACTACCAAAAGTACTCCTAAATAATTTATTGTAATGCATGTCTTTTCAAAGGCAACTTTTCATTTTTGCTTTGTTGTGAGACAGGTCATAAGATCGTTTTCTTGCTTCTATGACCTCTGCCATGGGTGCCTTTAGAGGCATTTCAATCCATGCTCTTCATGTATACTGGAAAACTGCCTCTCTTTTTTGTGTACTTTCTTTTTTCCACTTGTTATAGGGTGGCAGGCTCCTTGTCCTCCTTCTACTTGTAATTGCTTTATTCTTCTAATAAAAATTAATTTTCTTTTGGAAAAATAAATATAATTATAATGCCTTTATTTCTCATATATTTCCAATAAAAATAATTTTTAGGGAATTACTTCAATTTCATTTCAAAACTTTTTTTAAGCTAACTTGCCATTGGTTTATAATTGACTAGGATGACTAAAACCTTCCTACATAAATAACTACATTTTATAATGTTAAATCTACAAACATTTTGTTTCCTGCTCAAACAACTTATGAAGAAAATTCCAGCTCCTTTGATTAGTTACTATCCCATCCACCTCCTAATGTTCATCTGTTGTACCTCATTTTCACAGGCCAGACAAAGACCAATGACGAAGTCATGGTCAGAATTGAACGCCAGACGCTTAGGCTAATCATCATGTCGTCGTCGTGTATGGAGACAAGTCGTTTATAACGTGCAATTTATATATTATTTATTTTACTTAACAAGTATATTGACAATAAAATTTCATATACATTAAAATTCAAGACATAACACTATGGAATAACATTAGAAGCACAATTATGTAAGTACTTAGCAATAACAATCCAAAAATAAAACACTTGATATTAAAAATTAGTAAGAGAAATGAAGAATTCAACAAACCACATAGAAAATAAAGTTGCAACCAACCATCACAAATATGTTCTCATTTTAAAATTAATGATAATTTTATACCATAAAGTGGCAATATTTTATCATGTTCAAAATTAGATATATATTTGTAAAACAATAAATTTTTTTTTTAATAAAATATATATATTTTTAATTTATATTTACCACTGTCTCAACAATGGATTAGAAATATATATAAAAAGAAGAAATTAGTGGTGGAATGATAAAATTGATAAAATGTTAGGCACCTTATTCGTTCTATAAAAAAATTTCTTCTTTAACAAATTATAAATATTAAAGATGAACTTTTTGTTTTATATTTACTCTTATAAAAAATGAGTTTATTTAGTAGTTGTAGCATGGCATTGAAATTATGAGAACAAACTTAAAAATATTATGAAATTTTGTACTATTATCAATAAAAAGTGAATTATTTTTATGGAAAAATTTTGTTTTATAAATATTATCTTTTTTATGGAACGAAGGGAAGGGAGTACTATTTACCACTTGAATAAAAGTTTTTTATTTTATTTTATTTTTTGTCAAACTGCTAGAGTAAAAGTTGAATAAAGTTTCCCAAACCCAATAATGTCTTTTATTCGAACCTATCTCAACTACTGAGTACATACGAACTTGAAAAATATATGTAAAAGTTGTATAAACACTCGAACTGCAGTCACGAACAAGAAAAGCATAGTAGAGAAAGCACTCGAACTGCAGTCGCGAACAAGAAAAAGAAAAACCTGTGTGTGGTCGCCGACGCGAAGAAGTCGCGATGCAGTCACGAAGAAGTCTCCTTGCTGCGATGGAGTCGCGAAGAAGTTGCGATGCAGTTGCGAAGCTGCGATGGGTTTTTTTGCTGCGAATCAATGTGTCTCGATGAAAAAAAGCATTCGAACTGCAATGGGTTGAAGCCTTGAAGAAGATGCTGCGAGTCGAAGTCTACATATAAGGGTTTTCTCCCTTTCTCCTTTTTTAATTGATGAGTCATGGGGTATTATGTCAATGGATCAGAAGATGGGTATTGGGTAGATGAGTTAAGTATTTAAGTTGGGCCAGAGCTGCTAAGGCGTGCGCCTTGGCAGCTCGGCGTCTCAAGGCGTCACTGTGACAACTATGCTCATTTTATAATGGTAAATTTCAGTATTTATCAGGTAGATTTTATGGTTGGCGATTTTAAAATTTACTGGTATGGTCTAGGCTTGCAACTTCAGTGACCAACTGACCATAGAAGTCTGGCAACTCAATTTATGTGATAACTAACTTAATTTATTATAAAATAATGTGAAGGTATGTTAGTTACCATATATGCAATTGTTTCTATATTCTGAATTGTGTAGAACTTATAGCTCAACATTCCAAATTAGCTGGCTTTTGTGATGAATCCATGAACTTGTATCGAATTAAACATCGGTAGTGTGGTTACTGTATCTTTTTTGAAGCATCAAGTTATGGGGTGCTGTGGCAGCTGCATGTTTGGAAGCTTTGACTCTTTCATAAGTTATGCTTCTTGTTTTATTTGTATTCACCTGCTATTATATTATTTCTACTCATAAAAAACAAAAAGCAAAGCTGTTTATATGACTGCAGGGATATAACGATTTGTGTAATGCGTTAAGAGGCATAAGCTAATATGATTCCATAGCAGGACCATATTATTGCACTTCCAACTGATTAAATGTTTTTATAGAACTTAATACCTACCTTTCATGGTCAGGGCTAATAGCTGATTTTAAATATTTTCTTCTGTTTCAGATAGTAAATGTTCCTGAAAAAGGACAAAGGAAGCATCCTCGAGGTGATAACATACAGGTATTTATAAATGTCTATTTGTTGAACTTTATTGCACACGTTATTTTGCATCATCATTGTGCATGTCGTGCATTGTAATTTATTATTCTAAACCATCATGTGTAAAAATTGCAACAACTGTTGTCCTCGAGTTTTAAGCTTTCAACATGCATTTCCTAAGCAATAATGCTCGCAGTTACTTTATTTGCCGTCATGTAAACATATTTTTATTGTCAGTACTTCTTTTCTGGAAAAGTATTACTTTTACTATATGAGCTCTTAGTTTATTGTGCCAAAGCTGGAGGTTGATTAATATGTGGAGCATATTACTAATTTTGTGGTACCATTTGTTTTTATCTACCTGCCGTTCTTCCCCTTGCTGAAAGTTAAACTTAACAAACATGATGTCTTAAAATTCAACTTTTGTTTAAGGGCTATTGTCAAAATGGCAGCTGTATCCATTCACTTGGTTCTTTCAGAGTCAGGTGTAGATCTCGATATATTTGTTTCAGCTATTAGCCATCATATTTCATAGGGGTGGCATTCATAAATTTCGGAGAAGACAATTAAATAGGGTTCAAACATAGTGAAAATTGATTAGGGTTCAAACGTAGTATTTATTTATTTACAAGTGAATGAAGTTGAAATTACATGCTCAATAATCAATTAACTAGAAGGAATGCATGGTAGTATGATTTCTACAAAACAAGTCAGTTTTCCTGACGAGGATGGAAGCAAAAGAAATTTAATATTATTGGGTTATTATTATATATTATTGTTTATGGATGATTCAATGTAGTTCGTTTATTTAGTAGATAAGATTAGGATATATATTTTAATATATTAGTAGAATGTTCTAGAGTTTAATATTTGAAGTAGAGATAATTACTAGAATTTTATTTCCTTATTTAATTAGATTACTTAATATTTTACTTAGCCTCCAAGAATTAGGGTTTTTCCTATTCCTATATAAATAGTTGTAATCCATCATTATTATTAATTATTGAATTATTGATATTATTAAACTTTAAGCCTTGTGCTTGTGGCTTCTTAGCCTTTTATCTTCTTTGAATCCCCTTTATTCTTTCTTCCATCCTTTGTCCTAATCATCTCCCAGATATAAGTCCATTTTAAAGTTGGGAGACCACTCTTTTAAGGATCTGGATTTTTTCCCTTCCAAAGAATTGTAAACAGAAGGGGGCTGCATTGCAGTTATTCTGCATATAGCTGCTACTCATCAACATGTTCGACTATGACCTAATATGCGGAATCATCGGAGGAATAAAGAAGATCCACAACTCTTGGTCTTCCTGCAATGGAGAAATAGATGATTGACTGTTACTTCTGTTTTTTTACACAAGCAGCACTATTCCAGACTGATCCTCCTGTGTCAAAAATCTTCTTAAATTGGGTTGTCCAAGTAAAACAGCCACTTTTTAAGAAATCACTTACCTAATGAAGATTGAAACGGCTTTTTGTTATTTATGGGCAATGAGTTTTGATGCGGTTTGCAAGGACCTCAGATATATAAATCGATTGGGCTTCCCACCTTTGGTGGGCTTCAGAAACATAGCATTCTTATATTCTTAACAATACGTACACCACAGAGCTTCTCAGGAGAAGGAATGTCACTCTCTATTTCCTGAATCTCAAACTGCCAGCCTGTACTAAGACTTCCAAGTTCCTATCTGGAAGGACATATCGATTAAAATACTTCAAAAATCTCAAATCTGGGAAGACATTCGCCGTAGCTCATCTCCACTTCATCCATGATGATCTGATCATTTTTACCATATAGCAAATTGATGTATGTGAAAGCTTCCACCAAATGGAAACAGGAATATATATATATATATATATATATATATATATATATATATATATATATATATATATATAAGTAAGATCAAAGCATTCTCCTTAAATAGCATTTAGCCTTAAATAACATTCTTTTATTAAAACTACATGCTTTTGGAGGGACGCGATGACATTTTTTAAATACGTGGTGGCATTTTATTTACAAAATGCCACGCGTCCCTCCAAAACGACGTAGTTTTAATAAAAGAATGCTATTTAAGGCGGAATGCTATTTAAGGAGAATGCTTTGATCCCTCTGATATATATATATATATATATATATATATATATATATATATATATATATATATATATGTATATATGCATATATGTATAAATTATATATAAGCCAAGCGTAGAGGCATCTCTATGTTGTTTGATGGAAAATTTGATGTAGGACATTAGTAGAATAGCTCACTTAGTGAACAAGGACTCTTTGTTATCTGCAAGTTTTTCACTCTTTTGGGTGCATTAGGTTCATTGGTTGATGGGAAAAGGTAGTTGTGGTTGTCAGTAAACAACTCTACTGAATTAAGGTGATAGTTAATATTTTTTTGGTATACTAAAGTCTTTGTACCAAGGGATTTTGACTGGGTGATATTTTAAGTACAATCATATGCCTCAAAACTCTGATCCAAAATAGGACCTATGGACTATAATACCTCCCCTGTGGAATTAATTCTTGAAATGATTTAATTTTTGGTTGATTCCTAAACATGTATAAATGTGAGCAACTAAATTATTCTATAATAAAGCAGTTTAAATACTATTCATCATCAAGGATACTTCCCTTTAGGACTGAAATGACGACTTGATTCCTGTGGCACCCACAACCATTGTTTAGGCTCTCCATGCTGTGTGATATATCATCAGCATTATGCAAGATACGCCACGAAACTCATTAGCATGAATTCAAATGTGACGCATAATGACTGGTAACTATGGAATTCTCTAGAATCACAGACTGGTTAATCAGATTTAATGTTTATACTATGTGCAACACATTAGACTAAAAGCTTTTTATTTAGAAAAACGCCATGTAACTATTAAGTTTTGTACTCATTTAAAGTGTGGTTAGTTTGGATGAGTACTCCGGTAGTTTATAAGGGTTCACTTTTTGGGATATTTTTTTTCATTTACATTCTTCTGAAAGTAAACACTTACTACATCTATGCATACACAAGACATACGTATACATTTGAAATTTGGACATTTTCTTAAAGATACAGGGTTTCTACCATATAATATTAGTGTGCACGTGCGTGTATATATATATATATATATATATATATATTGTTTAAATAGTTATTATTAAATGATGGAATTATCGATATGCCCAGTGGAATCATATTGGCTTTGCATATAAGTTTTTGATTCTGAAAGCTCACAAGAGTTACCCAGATTTAGTTGTATTGATTTCTCTTTTGGGGTCGTGAGACTAAAAATATCATATTTTAGGAAGGCAGATACTTGTCTGTAGTGGATTCCAATAGGATTTTTTCTAGTCAGTCTACAACTCAACATTGATGGACTACAGTAGGTTCAAGGCCTTCTTGATCGTTCTTGAGACTATGTTAAGGGACTGTTTCTTTAGTTCATGGAATCTCAAATCTAGAAGGGTATATGATAATTGATATTTGGTGGTTCAAAATTCACCATTATACATGTAGAGAATACTCTTCCGCATTATGATACGTGTACATTCTGTTGTATTGATTACAGTTGGTTCTTAACACCATGATCCTTGTACAAAATTTTTATGATACATATACATTCTGTTGAACCTATTACAGTAGGTTCTAACACCATGATATTGATTAACATCATGGAAAATCAAATAAATCTCTTGCAGCAAAAAGAATTTATGAATTGGTTTATAAACTGCAGTTTCCCCAAATTTTTGACCCTGAAATTCTTGTTGAAATAATCCGGAGGGCTGGGTTACTTTAGGTGTCCATCTGGCGAGATGTGTCTAGTTTAGAGGTCAGCAGTAAATTGACTTACCAATTATATTGTCAGAACAGTAAAACTTACATGTTGTCTGGAATGAAGAACTTGCCTTAAGTTAAGTACTTTAGTTTAATAGGCATCAAGTAGTTTACTATTTACCTTAGAACCAAAATTGAAGTCTGCTACATCTAAAAGCTGCACTATTTTACTTTAGTTTGTATATTTCCTTGTATTCAATCTAATTATGTGGGTCTTGCTTTGCGGAATCATCAGCAGATAGATACAAAAGACATTCTTTTCATTTGTGGTGGAGCTTTTATTGATTTGGAGAAAACTATTTCTGAGAGGTACTGCCTTGTAATTGCGATTTTTCTTTTAGCAATCTTGTAATGGCTGTTTTTAAGAACTTTTGTAACGACTGATTTTGTTAACTAAAATTGTTTATCAAACACTACTAGTTTTATGTAAAGTTTGATGGATTAAACTAGAATCCCTGATATTTTTTGCCAGGCGCCAGGATTCTTCTATTGGTTTTGGAGCACCCGTTCGTGCAAACATGAGAGCTGGTACATTAACTAATGCTGCAGTTACATCGTCCTTATTGGAAACTGTAAGAATCAAAAACTTGAAATTCCCACAATATATTTGTTGATTTTCTTGCTTAATCATTTTCAAAAGTCAAAACTAACAATTACTATATTATCTACAAACTTAAAATCTGTAAGATGCAAGGCCTTCTAATTCTTAAATATGTTATATATTTTAACTTCCTTGCTTAATTTTTCCTTCAAACTATCTTGGATCATTCTCACTGTAATATGTAAAAATCAAGACCTTGGAATTAAAATATATTTATATGTGTCAGTTTTCTTACTTAATTGGTTTCTGAACTAGCTATTAATATATTTTGTATCTCGCTCTACTGGGATATATAGGAGTCAAGAGACTTGTTTAAAATATATTATGTATAAATTGGGAAAGGTAATTTAAGGCATTGTTGGCTAAGGCTATTTAACAAAACGACGTAATTTTGTATAATTTAAAATTAAAGATTTTTTTTAGAAAACCCAAAAATGGAAAACTTAACCCAGTCGTTTTATTAAGTAGCCTTAGATAACTTTTTACACACACACACACACACACACACACACACACACACACACATATATATATATATATATTATGTACATTATATATATGTACATATACAGTTTTACATATATATCAAATATTCAATTTGTTGGACAACATTCAAAATATTAATAAATATATTATCTATTTTCCCTCATTGATAACCAATATTTTGTGGGCGTAAAAATATCTTTTTTTTTACATGTTCAGGTTGAAAGTAGTGATCTTATTGCTTATGGCCTCATACCAGAATTTATTGGACGCTTCCCAATTTTGGTTAGTTTGTCAGCTCTAACCGAGGACCAACTTGTCCAGGTAAATTTGATATAAATGTTATTTTATTTATTATGTTTGCCTGTATTTGCCTGTTTGGTAGATTTTCTTACTATTAGGTACGAAAATGGCACTTGCTAGTTTGGGAAATTCCTTTTCCCTGCTTGTAATCAAAGGGTGAGCCCAAAACTAATTTCAGTGTGCAGATGGTATCTTGACTTGCTACCTTTAATAGGATATGATTTTGGGCATAGTCATGCCTACACAAATATATGTATATGTATATACACACAGGATCAGGTCCGAGAGTCCGGATTTTGTTAAAATTCGGATTGTTTTTTTTTTTTTTTTTTTTAAAACAACTAAAAAAAAAGTTTAATATTTTATGGAACTGAAATTTTCCATATCTACAGTGTTTTGGGTGTGATTTGGATACATATAACAAAAAACAGTACACTGCTTTTGTTATATGTATCCAAATCACACCCAAAACATCGTATTATGAAAAAATTCCAGCCCATAAAATATTAAACTTTTTTTAGTTGTTTTAAAAAAAAGCAAAAAAAAAAAGTCCGGATGATATTAAAATCCGGAGTCCGACCGAACCGGACTCAGTATATATATATATATATATATATATATATATATATATATATATATATATGCATATATAGTCGGATTTAAGCTCACCTTTATTCAACTCACTCGAGCTCACCCCTTTTAGCGGACGGACCCGATGACGGTTTGGTCATATAATTGTTGCCTATACTTTTAGCGACATTGACAACATATATAGCGCCGCTAAAAGTATAGACGACGGTTGTATGATCGAACCGTCACCGGGTCCGTCGCTAAAGGGGAGTGAGGTCGGGTGACTTGGATAAAGGGTGAGCTTAAGATCCGGACCGTGTATATATATATATATATGTGTGTATATATATATATATATATAGTGTATAGTTTGACACTTTGACTACCCTATGAAATAGACATCATGTATAGTTTTTTTTACTCTCATATTTTGACTATTTTATTGTGGTGATGGCGTTATTATGAATTTTTCTATACAGTAATAGTCTAATTAATTTCTGAGTCAGATCTGGATTGGAAACATGTGTTTAGTTGGTTCATAAAAGAAATAGAATGTAAAAAAGATGGGCTTCTCTGGTATGAAGTGAGTCACTTCAAACAGGTTCATTCTTCAGGCCCAGAATTCGACTAATCCAACATGGGCAACATGAAACCCCTAGTGTTTTCCCAGATAAATTGTTTAGTGGGGAAATTAATTAAGTAATTGTACGGTCTTTCTTTCTTTCTCGTAAATTAAATCACCCCTATCTGGGGTTGTGGTAGGGAAGTCAATAAATCTGGTTGCTTTGGTTTGCCAAAAACCCAAAACCTACCCAAGCTAGATCAGTTCTCAAAATAACTACTCAAAACTAATCAAGGCCTGCAGATAACCCAATCGCATCTAGTTTTCTGATTCGGATTCATTAAATTTTAGAACTCAAATTAAGGCCTAACTATGATAGGACAATGTATAGGGGAAGAGCAGATATGTTATGCGGCACTCTTGAATTTGAACAATGCTTTAATAAAGCCCTTAATCTATCATACAAAGCTACTATGAGTTGTAGATAGGACAGCTTTTAATAACTTATTAAAAATAGATAGGTCAGCTATGTCCAAAGAGGACAGCAACCCAATTATAGCCCAGTACATTGCCAAAATTTGATTTGGGTTGGTAGCATTTGTTGGTTGACATATTTTTACTTATTTATTTGGGGACGGGGTGGAAGGTTGATGGTTTAGGAAGAAAATATTCATTTTCTTTCTGTGGAACAGAGGGTGCATTTTAATGTAAAAACTGAATCCAGTTATGAATAAGATTTTCTACAGTGGTATTTACTAGGTAGGTGGAACGACTGCCCCGTTGGTATGGTTTGAGGTTGACCCTTCCCTGTACAGCTTGATTGGGTGTTAACAATGGACACATTTTCTTTGCGACAAGGGTTAATCAGACTTCTAAAACTTGTTCATACAACAGGTCCTCACGGAACCCAAGAATGCTCTTGGTAAGCAGTACAAAAAGTTGTTTAGCATGAACAATGTAAGTAACATATGATCTCCTACATAGGACAGCTTATCTCTTTGCTTCAGTTTGAATGAGTTACTGTTCCATTGTGCTCATCAGCAAAGCCTTGTCCATCTCTAGGTGAAGCTACATTATACAGATAAAGCACTAAGACTGATTGCTAAAAAAGCAATGGCTAAGAATATTGGTGCTAGGGGTCTAAGAGCCCTACTTGAAAGCATTTTAACTGATGCTATGTATGAGGTATACAATCAATTATTTTTGTATGGTTATGGCTTTCAGAAAATTTCATTTCATTATCTGTTATAAAGTTCTTGCCAACAGAAGCATGTGCTTGTACTTTTTAGATTCCAGACGTCAAGACTGGAAATGATAGAGTAGATGCCGTTGTGGTTGATGAGGAGTCCGTGGGTTCAGTAAGTGCGCCTGGTTATGGTGGAAAAGTTCTTCGTGGAGATGGTGCGTTGCAAAAGTACCTTGCGGAGACCAAGTTGAAAGATATATCGGTATGATTCATTCATAATTCTTTGGGGAAAGCATTTATACTTTTTCTAGCTAATGCGAACCAATAATGCACAACAATCACGTAATTAAATAATTTGCATTATGTAAAGGAATATACCTGACCATGGAACGCCAGCAATTTTTACATAATCTCAGTAGCTATAGCGTAATCTAGGGTTATGCTGGTTTTTCCAATTTTAGCAAACAATGACGTGTATATTTTAGATTGATGTGTGTAATTTTCTCCTTTTTTGCAGGATAATGCCAGGGCAGCTGCTGAAGGGGATCAACAGGAGGGTGAATCAGAGGTCTCATCGAGAGTGATGAGCATGTAATGTTATAGCAGCACAGTTATTGTTTGACTAGTGTAAAATGTCGTCCCATTTTTCATTACCTTGTAAAAATAACATTCATAATTTCCTGTAATTAACCCCTTGTAAAACAGCATAGCATCTGGTCCAGGTTCAAAATAATAGGGAAAAGAAATATGTGGAAAATATAAAACTAGAATGTAACATTAATTTAGAAAGCAAATTGCACAGGTGTCCTCTGCAAAAAAGGAAGGGGGGGGATCATATTGTAATACTCTCTATTTGTATGTTTTATACAAGTTTTCTCAATGTTCCTTCAAGTTGGTGTTGCATACTAATTTAACTTATTTAAAGACTTGTCTTTGGTTGTGGTTTTAAATAACGATAATGTTACGATTCTTAAATTTTTAATTTTTAATAAAATTTAAATGATGTGACATTAAATATTTTAATAATTATTTAAATATAACGTGATATTGAATATGTTAACGATATTTAAAATTTTAAGAATCATAACATTATCTTTTAAATTAATATTTTTGATTTAAAAAAGATATTCTTTTTTTAGCACTCTTACAAATGAAGACTCTTATCTTACTCTAGATTCACCTTTCTTGTCCGTTTAAAAATTGGAGTGGCATTTTTAATTTTAAGTGAAATGAAGCAAGTCTTATCATGTAATTTTTATTTTTTTTTGCTAAATTATTATCATGTAATTTACTATTGTCTCTATCTAATACAACATGTATTAAAGAAAAAGCTTCCCGTATCCTATTTTTTTTTTAATTTGACCAAATTTATATATCCTTTTTCCTTTTGCTGTTATTTTTGACATTATTTTTTTAATAATACCCTCATTTAACTTTTAAAAAAAATCATATAAAACATGACATATATTGAAAAAAATAACATTACTTTGACTTTAGAATTACAATCACACCCTTTTTTTCCCTCTCCCATCTATTTTATTGTTCAAAAAAAGAGTTGGGAGATTAAAAAAAATAAAAAATGAATATATTCAATTTAATAAAAATGAGTGCATAATATTGTTGAATATATTTATATAAAAAAATATTATCAAAAAAATTTCATTAAGAGGTACCTCTTAATTATTAAGATTTTATTTTCTGTCTTACCGATTAAGAGACATTAATAGATAACAAAAATAAAAACAAACAACATCCTGCCTCTTAGCGAATAAGAGACAGTCCATTAAGAGGCAATCAGATGTAAACAAACAGCACCCACCAAATGTTCAAACCAAAACATGTTAAGGATTGCCAATAAACTGAAAATACAGTACCCAAGCATAACCACATCAGATATCTTAACTACATGCTTAAACAGTTCAGCTATAAAACTAGGCTAACCACGAAATTGTGGATGAACTCATCATCAATAGAAGTCAAGAATTGAGGTTCAAAGGCGAAGGAATGTCACTCATCCAAATGATAGTGCTTGTTCACAGCTTCTGTTACATCCCAGGTAACCTTCATTCCTTTTGGAAACTCAACTAAATCACCGGCCCCAATTTCAAAGAACTCATCATGCCCATCACAATAGACCTTAACTTTCCCCTCGAGAAGATACATAGTCTCTTTAGCAGTGAATGTCCATGGAAATTTGCTTGACGAACATCCCCACCTATTTATTTAAGTGTAAACAAAGTCGGCATAATATATCCACCAAGGAACAACATTCACCAACATTATGTAAAAATATCATCATGCTTGCAACAGCACCAAGCATATGCGATAAAATTACATTTGAAAACTAAAGAAAAGAAAGTGCAGAAGGATTATAAAGACATAATTGTCAGCATTAAGAGCATAATTAATTTTATGAATTATCCAGAAAAAATATTAAAGTCGCTGATTATTGAAGAAAAGGCTTTCCATCAATCGCTCGCAAGAGAATTAAAAAAAAAAGTGAAACTAAATCTAATAAAATCATTAGATTTTTACTGATATAGTACTACTGCCTTGGAAAACAAAATAGGCTTAAATATAAATTACTACCCTAAACTATTAACCATTTTCTACTTCGGTGATCGACCTTTCAATTTTTTCAATCAGATGATTAAACTATCAATTTTTTTCACTTTGGTTCAATTAGAATTGACATCTCACCATGGTTAGGGCACATAGGATATTTAGTGTTGATGTGTTTTCAAAAATCTTTATTTAATTTATTTTTAACCCTTTAATGTTTTAAAAGGACAAAAACGTAATAAAGCATAATAATAATAATTAATAAAATCAAACCAAATCAGTTTCTCACATATTTAGTACGAACTAAACAAAATTAATTAATTAATCAAGCTAATCAATTTAACTTAAATCAAATCAAGATTGAAGTTAAAAATTCCAACATCAAAAACCTCAAACTTATGTCCAAAATCTCAAACTCAGTTCCAAGTACCCACACATCACTGAGTAATGTAATGTCCGACTGCCAAGTATCAGCAACCCACCATTACCATTATCAGCAATCCACCATCAAGCACCAACAAACCGCCAAGTAATGTAATATATTGATCAAAACTTAAGAATTATATATGAGATCCACGGAATCGAGCTCCGATTTCTCCTTGAGTTCCTATTGTTTTTTCCTAATGATTTCTCTGAGAAATTCACAAACTATAGCTTTGTTGAGTTCTTTTTCAGATCCCATTTGAAAAAACCTTCTAATTTTTTTAACTTTTTTTAGATCCACTATTCTTAATAATCGCCGCTAGCAAAAAAAGCCCCAATCTCTGATTGGAAAAAAGAAGAAAATAAAAAAGAAAGGAGAAGATGAAGAAAGTGCATCAAATGGAGTTTTGATTTTGAAAAAATAAAATAAAAATTTCCTCGCACACTGCGTTTATATCAGATTCATTCTCTCTCTTAGGGTCTAATTTTTGAGACAAAATCTTTATTTAATTTGTTGATATAAGCTCTTGTTTACTACTGCTCTAATTTGTATGTTGATTTTAAGAAAGGGAAAAGATTTAGGTGAGTGAAGGATGCTTGGGGGTGTAGGGTGTTGTTGATGGTGTTAATGGTGGTGTTGGCAACTGGTGGTGGACATGGACGCCGGTGGTGGTGATTATGATCAATTGATTCGTTTGTCTGATTATTTAAGGAGTGATTTTATTTAGGTTTAATGTTATATATAAAGTGTTTTGACATATTTACTCTCTGATGTACAATAAATGTGTAAAAATATTTGAAGTAACTTTTTTTAATTGCATTTATGCCCTTTTAGTTTTTATAAAATTATTTAAAATTAATTATAAAAAAGAGTTTTCTTTTTGCACATCATCAATCACATCCTATGTGTTCAAGCCACGTCATCAATTTATGACGTGACAACTTCAATTGAGCCGAAGTGAAAAAATTTTAAAAAATTGAAAGGATGATCACCAAAGTGGAAAATAGTGAATAGTTTAGGGTAGTAATTTATATTTAAGACAACAAAAAAAGATTCTTAAGACAATAAAATAAGATTCTGAAGACTCTTTACTTCAAGTAGAAAAGGTAACGCAAAACTTCAATAATAATTGAATTAAAAATAACAAAAACAAAAGTAGAATTTTTTTTTTTGTCATTGTGAGACTGAAAAATTCTCACGTAACTGACACCTTGCAGGCTTGCACTAATAAATCAAAATAAGCCATCATCTACTTTACCAGTCAACCCAAACTCTGTAATAAAGAAGTCTAGAGTAGATAAACATTAAAATTTACACAAGACTGAAAATTTATATGGTTATGTGATTGAGCTAAAACAGTGCCATACCAGGAACTTTAAGAAAGATTCAGTAACTCAAATTGTTCTAATTGTAATATATTATCCAGAACTTATACAAAGAAGACAAATCTTCACAAAAACATGCATCTTATATATCCTGCATGTAGACACATAAACAGGCTAACCGAGTGAGAAATATTGGACTGTCAAGTCTGTTTATTTATATGGTAGATTGATAATTTGGAAGCCATTTGTGGGGCGTTCCAGGGACCAAGGGTAATGATATATTTGCAAAAGATGAAAAATTAAGATGATTACTTTTTTTTATAAAGTCCAATAATGCAAAAATCAGATAAGAGAATTAGAGAAAGTGCTAGATTTTATTAGAAGAAAGTACGAAAGTATATTCATGCATGACCATTGCCACAATTATTACAGCAAGTTAGAATGATTTGATCCCAACTAAAATCCTAAAAGTGATAATAAGTCGAAGCCTCTCGATTAAGATGCTTAAGCCTTAATATAATATAGATTTCTATTTATGCATTTCTCTAACTAATATTAGGATCTCAAACATAATACTTCCGCTATTGGGTAACAAATGAAATAACCTAAAGTTTGATGTCCTATGAGCTAACATAAACCATTATTTAGTATTTAGTATATTACATATGGACCAGGGAAGGAAACAATCTCGCACAATTTTTATGATTACAGACTAAGAATTTAGTTCATCTCCCGCATTCCATGTCTCTCTTTTTCACTATAAATCTTCCGTATATCATCATTTATTGAAACAATCAAAACAAAAATTATATAGTAAACTACAATAACATGATCAATTCTAAAAGCTAGAAAATTCCAGATATTTAAGAATGCAGAAAACATCTTCAATTCTTCAAAGTTTGTGAAAAATTACAGAAATTAGTCCATTAGTAGGAAAAAAATGTCAGAGTAATCTGAATTGTGGTAATGAACTATAATTCAGTGAATCAGTGTCAATAATGAAGTCGAAGGTAATAAATTTTCAATTACATTGATTGCGAAATAAATACTTATAGAAGTGAGGAAAAATGTTAGAACTGTACACTAATTACCTCAATTATATTACATGAAATTAAAAACCATATTTTTCTCAAGAATCCCCACTAAAAACTAATAAAACACAAACTCTAGGAAAAGGGGAACTTGGGAAGCAGCAACTACAAATAGGCCATAACTGCTACATCAACAAATTTAATGATACCCATTACTATACATTCTAATAATTTTGCTACCACATTCTCAACTAAAATTTCCAAATAAGGTTTAACATACATTTCAACAAATTCACTGATCTAACATAAATTTGAACAAATAAATTACTACGATCTAAAGTATACCATCAGAGGAAGCATTAATTTAAAAGATGTAAATAACTACGAAAATGAAAATCAAACAAATGGGCATGCTAATTTGGAAGATACACGAATTTGTAGAACGTAATAACATAAATTTCAACAAATTCACTGATTTAACATAAATTTGAACAAATATATTACTACAATCTAAATTAACCTTCCAAACAGTGGCGGATCTACCTACAAGCCAGTGTAGGCAATTGCCTACACTAGATTTTGGATATGTACTATGTAGTAGTTAATATTTAATCCACTTGTAGATATTAGATTGAGTAATTACAATATTATATGGCCTTACTAAATTTCTTATACTGTTATACACGAGTTGCAACTCAAGTAATCAAAAATAAGTTAATTGTAATATCTATTGATAAATAATCATCTTCTAAATTAGAATCAACATGATCTCTTTGTTACATGTTAATTTTATGAAATCATTTTGAGATATTTTAGATTTTTAAATTAAAATTGATGTGAATTCATTTGACTTTAGTCAATATCATAATAAATATGTAAGCCATCTAATAGTAAGTACTTGTTCTCAAATTTAAATGAATTCGCGTCAATTTTAAATTTTGAGATTCGTAAATTAGCTTTAAAAAAATAAAAGACATTTTTCTTTTTATGAACTTAGAGAGTATATTATAACAAATTTCTGACCTCACTTATGTAAATAACTTAATTGCGTACACTAAACACAATTACTTGTTGGTTATGCTCCAAAATCTATAGTTTTGACAAAGTCCCATATCATCTATTTTGAAAACATTCTTTGTGTATATTAGTAAGTGGTGGCTTGGGTTTAGTAACATGTTGAGGAAATAGGGATGGGCTCGCGCACATGAGGACGACTAAGGAATTGGGCTAGGCCAAGCTTGGTTCTTGGACTTTCGGCCAGAAAACCTTAGTGCGTGTGTGCGCACGATACGCCCGCACAGGGGGGTGCCGATCCGGTCGATTATGCCTTGCGGGTACACCCAGGCAGCCCACTGTTTTGCTATTTTTATTTCCTTTTTATACTAAGCCAGTTTTTAATCCCTAGCCGTTTTCTCATAATTAATTCCCAACGTAAACCTTATTTACGTTTTACGTTTTCTGTAACTCCCACCTCCAACGTAAACAATATTTATGTTCCAACGTTCATCAGTGTTATTAAGTTCCCAACGTTCTTCTTCTTCCTATAAAAACCGATTATGTGCTTGCAGCAACTACAACAAAAACACTAATACAGACTTCTTCTTCGTCTTTTATCCAAATATTTGTTCTTATTATAATTTGTTAATTAGGCAATCCACAAAGACAAGTCCACAACCTTCTTCTGCGAGTACACGCAATTGAGGCTTCGCTGTTGATTCCTGGAGGGTGAACGTCGTGGAGCTCAACTGTATCGAGGTTTATAACCAGTGAGGGCGGAATCACTTTTTAGGACAGTAGCTTTGTTACGCCTCGACTTTCTTCGGTTTCCAGCTAAGTTGTTCCAATTTTCTCTATTGCTCGTCTTGTTAATTCTGCTCTATATTCCAACAATCTAAATAGTGATTCGGTTATTAACAAGATAATGAAATCTGCCTTAGACTTGTCTAAAATTGAACGTTTTGATGGCTCTAATTTTAAGAGATGGTCTGAAGATATATTGTTTTATTTGGAAACCATGAATTTGGAATGTGTTATATATGGATGCTCCTGTTATTGTTGTTAATAATGATGTTACTCCCTATCATTGAAACTGTTGAAAAGTCGGATGCTGATAAAAGGGATTATGTTAAGGATAATCGCACATGTCGTAAATACTTGTTGCACTATTTGTCTAATCCATTGTTTGAGATTTATTATCCTTATGAAAGTGCTAAGAAAATTTGGGAAGCGTTAAAATCTAAATATGTCGTTGAAAACTCTGGACTCAAGAAATATGTTGCAGGAAAATTTTTAGATTTTAAGATGCAAGATGAAAAATCAGTTATAGATCAAGTTCATACATACCAAAATTGTGGGGGAAGTTATTGGGGAAGGAATGAAAATATGTGAGACGTTTCAAGTTGTTGTACTTATCGAAAAATTACCACCCTCGTGAAAAGATTATAAGATGAACCTTAAACATGAAACTAAAGATTTCACTATGCAGGAATTAGTAGCTCACATCCATATTGAAGAACAAAACAGAGCTAAAAAAAGGGGAGATGTAGTTCCAAGTCAAACCGTCAAAGCTAATCTCGTAGAACAAAAGCCACAGTGGAAGAGCCAAAATTATCAGTCCAAAAACTACAAAGGGAAAAATTCTAAATCAATGGGAAGAAAGGATAATAGATTCAACAATTCCAATCAAATTCAGAAACCTTTCACTAAAGGTCGTTGCTTCGTATGTGGCAAACCTGACCATATTGCTATGAAGTGTCATTTTCGCAAGGGGCAATAACAAAAATAATAACTTTCAGCCTAAGCCCCCAAGCAAACTTGGTTGAATCCGACGACATTATTGTTGCTATTGTCTCGGAAGTAAATCTAGTTGACAACTTCACGGAATGGGTAGTAGATACTGGGGCCACTAGACACATTTGCGCGAATAGAGACGTAATTCTCAACTACGAAAATGTGACTAATGGAGAAAAGGTGTTTATGGGAGATTCTCGAGCCACCAACGTTGCGGGAAAAGAGTCTTATTACTAAAATTAACTTCTGGAAAAACAATTGCCCTACAAGATGTACTTCATGTGCCCGATATTCGTAGGAATCTTGTGTCCGGGTCTTTGTTGAATAAAGCTGACATTAAGCTTGTGTTCGAGTCTGATAAACTTGTACTTACTCGTAATGGAGAATTTGTTGGGAAAGGTTTTTGTAATGGGGGTTTATTTGTACTTGATGCTTCTGCTGAATTGAATAATAAAAATGCTTTTTTTGCTTATATTGTTGAATCTTTGGATATGTGGCATGCTAGATTAGGACATGTGAATGTAGCTTCTATTAAAAAATTGAAACAACTTGAACTTATACCTAATCTTGCAAATACCGAGTTTAACAAATGTGAAATTTGTGTAGAAGCAAAACATGCTAAGAAACCTTTTAAAAATGTTGATAGACAAACTGAGTTACTTGAGTTAATTCACAGTGACCTAGCTGATTTTAAAAATACTATGAGTAGAGGTGGTAAGAAATATTTCTTTTGTAGATGATATGTCTAGATATACTTGAATTTATCTTCTTTCCTCTAAAGATGAAGCGGAAGTATTAAATATAAAGCGGAAGTTGAAAATCAGTTAGAAAGAAAAATTAAAAGACTTAGATCTGATCGTGGAGGTGAATATGATTCGGGAAGTCTTAAAAAAATTTGTGAACTAAATGGAATAATACATGAAACTTCTCCTCAATCTAATGGAGTCGCAGAAAGGAAAAATAGAATACTTAAAGATATGATGAATGCAATGATAATTAGTTCTGGTTTGCCTTCTAATATGTGGAGAAGCTTGTCTTTCTGCAAATCATATTTTAAATAGAGTTCCACATAAAAAGATAGACTCAACACCATATCATTTATGGAAGAAACATGCACCTAATTTGGGGTATCTTAAAGTGTGGGGGTGTCTAGCTAAAGTAGCTATACCAGAATTTAAAAGGAATACGATCGGACCTAAAACAATGGATTGTATTTTTATTGGATATGCTTCTAATAGTGTTGCTTATAGATTTTTGGTAATTAAATATGCAACTAATAATTATCAAAACAATTCAATTTTGGAAACAAAAGATGCAGAATTCTTTGAAAATATATTTCCAATGAAAATAAGAGATGAGGGCAATCTCTCTTCTAGTGAACCTCTTAAAAGGAAAGATAAAGAATATGTACCTGCATCTACTAGAAGTAAAAAGTAACGTTTTGAGAAAACTTTTGGTCCAGATTTTATAACTGTTTTTATAACTGAAGATGACCCTAAAACTTATGAAGCAATGAAATCTATTGATGCAAATTTTTGGAAAGATGCTATTAATAGTGAATTAGAGTATTATGTCTAACCATACATGGGAACTAGTTAATTTGCCTAGAGGATGTAAACCTATTGGATGTAAATGGGTGTTTAAAAAAAAAGTTAAAAGCTGATGGGTCTATTGATAAATTTAAAGCAAGACTTGTAGCAAAAGGGTTTACTCAAAAGGAAGGTTTTGATTATTTTGATACTTACTCACCAGTAACTAAATTAGTAGCTATAAGAATTTTAATTGATTTGGCTTCTATTCATAAATTGATAATCCACCAAATGGACGTTAAAACTGTCTTTTTGAATGGAGTTAAATGAAGAAATATATGTGTCAACCTGAAGGGTTTGTTGTTCCAGGTGAAGAACATAAAGTGTGTAGACTTGTAAAATCTTTGTATGGTTTGAAATAAGCGCCAAAACAATGGAATGACAAATTTAATAAAACTCTCTTGTCTAATGTTTTGTGACCAATGAATCTGATAGTTGTGTCTATAGTAGATTCAATGAAAATTGTGGTGTGATTATTTGTTTATATGTGGATGACTTGCTAATATTTGGAACTGATGAGAAAGTTGTGAAAACTACTAAAGATTTTTTATCTTCTAAATTTGACATGAAAGATTTAGGAGAAGCGGATTTGATTCTTGGCATGAAAATAAATAAACATGCAAATGGATTGGTCTTATCACAGTCTCATTATGTAGAAAATATTCTTAAGAATTTTAATTTCTTTAATGAAGAGCCATTAGGAACTCCTTATGACTCTAGTGTGTATTTAAAGAAAAATAAAAGGAATGGTATAGCACAAATTGAATATGCTAGAATCATTGATAGTGTAATGTATTTAATGAACTGTACTAAGCCTGATATTGCATATGTCATTAGTAGACTTAGCAGATATACACATAATCCTTCACAAGATCATTGGAATGCATTGTCAAGACTAATGAGGTATTTAAAAGGAACAGTTAATGTAGGTATACATTTCACTGGTCATCCTAGTGTTTTAGAAAGATATTATGATGCTAATAGGGTATCTGATAATGATGAAACAAACTTCACTAGTGGTTATGTGTTTACTTTAGGTGGAGGAGCTGTTTCTTGAAAATCTGCTAAACAAACTTGTACTGCTAGATCTACTATGGAATCTGAATTTATTGTTTTAGAATTGGCAGGTACAGAAGCAGAGTGGATAAGGAATTTATTGGCTGATATACCATTGTGGTATAAGCCAATTCCTTCTATTCTTTGCATTGTGATTCTCAAGCAACTATTGGTAGGGCAATGAACCATGTTTATAATGGAAAACAGAGGCACATTCGCTTGAGGCATAATATTGTACGAGGACTAATCAGTAACGGGTTTATTTCCATGAAATTTGTGAGGTCTGAAAAGAACCTAGAAAAGAACCTAGCGGATCCGCATATTAAGGGATTGAGTAAAAAGGTAGTCCAAGAAGCATCCAGAGGGATGTGACTATTGCCAATAATTTGAGTAAATAATATGTGATGGAAACCCAACCCATGTGATTGGAGATCCCATGAAGTGGGTTCAATGGGTAACAACAAGTCATGTAATTATTTAATTAAAGCACTACAATTATTTCTATTTATCCCTGTGTGTATGTGGTGCTTACTGACAAATTGTGATAGGATGAATCATTTAGATTCTTAATGAAACTCATAGCCCTAAAGGGTGGTGTATGTCAGTATACACTTGATAGGTTCATCTATATAAAGGTGGAAGTGTAGGAGTCTTTGGCAAACTCTTTAGAGCCTTTATGAAAATCTGGGATATGGCGCATGGCCTAGAACGCGCCCAACCACGGACTTGTGTGGATTCAGGATTTTTAGATATGTGTGCAAGTTCAATTGATTGTATCATAGATAAATGGGTTCAAGAATATAGTTCACCTATAATCTACAATCATGAGTTTGTTCCACTAAGTGTCGATTCAAACCCACAAGGTATCGATGTTATGTATCTAAAATCCATTGCCCTTCTTACTTCCTTTTAATTTTTCTATCTTTGATAATTTTGGATCATGTGGGGGTCCTGGGGGATTGTTGGTTATGCTCCAAAATCTATAGTTTTGACAAAATCTCATATCATCTATTTTGAAAACATTCTTTTTGTATATTAGTAAGTGGTGGCTTGGGTTTAGTAACATGTTGAGGAAATATGGATGGGCTCGCGCACATGAGGACGACTAAGGAATTGGGCTAGGCCAAACTTGGTTCTTGGACTTTCGACCAGAAAACCTTAGTGCGTGCATCGGTAGCGCGATACGCTCAAGCAAGCGAGGGTGCCGATCCGGTCGATTATGCCTTGCGGGTGCACCCAGGTAGCCCACTGTTTTGCTATTTTTATTTCCTTTTTATACTAAGCCAGTTTTTAATACCCTAGCCGTTTTCTCATAATTAATTCCCAACGTAAACCTTATTTACGTTTTACGTTTTCTGTAACTCTCACCTCCAACGTAAACAATATTTATGTTCCAACGTTCATTAGTGTTATTAAGTTCCCAACGTTCTTCTTCTTCCTATAAAAACCGATTCTGTGCTTGCAGCAACTACAACAAAAACACTAATACAGACTTCTTTTTCGTCTTTTATCCAAATATCTGTTCTTATTATAATCTGTTAATTGGGCAATCTACTAAGACAAGTCCACATCCTTCTTCTGCAAGTACACGCAATTGAGGCTTCGCCGTTGAATCCTGGAGGTTGAACGTCGTGGAGCTCAACTGTACCGAGGTTTATAACCGGTGAGGGCGGAATCACTTTTTAGGACAGTAGCTTTGCTACGCTTCGGCTTTCTTCGGTTTCCAGCTAAGTTGTTCTAATTTTCTCTATTGCTCGTCTTGTTAATTCTGCTCTATATTCCAACATTACTGACTATATCATTAAAGGTTAAAATGACTAACATAAATCAACTATAAATGAACACACTTGTTAACTTATCTTGGGTCAAAATTTAAATGTCTTTTAGTTAGTTAAGTATAGCTTATATGTGTGTGTGTCAAATTTTACTCATTTGACATTGTATTATTATTATTTTTTAATTGTTGGCAACACTAAGGCGGATTCCTGAACCCGCCACTGCTTCCAAAGCCTAAAAACCCATCAGAAAAAACCCATAAAAGGAAACATTAAATTAAAAATAAGTAAGTAACTATGATTCTATGAAGATGAAAATCAAACTGATGGGCATGCAAATTTGGAAAATACATGAATTTGTATAACTTACTTTGGCCATGATGAGACTCCGAGGTCAGTGAGCTTCGATTGAGGAGGATTCCTTTCAATTTTAACCCCAAATTTCTCACTAATGGTGGCGGCCATACTTCTTGTTTCTGTTTGGGGTTGTGATCGTTGATGGGTTGAGATATATAAGAAGAGAGAGGCAGAGAGTAGCACTGGTATGATCAGCAGGGTTTTACTCTCCCACCCAATAAATCTGGCCATTTTTCTAGTTCAAGTAATAAATCTCTTATCAATAGCTCACTTTTTTCTTTATTTTATTTTATTTTATTTTTGAGTTTTTCGTTTTCTTCATGTTTTATTCGGAGTAATTCATGTTCGGGAATAACTTATTTTAAAATGACTTATAAATTAAAATATAAATTGATTTATAAGTTATTTTAAATTATGATTTATAAATAAAAATGTTCGATATTAATTTGATTTATAAGTCATAAATTAAGTTAAAACAAGTTATGAAGGTGTTCGACTCATAATGATTTATAAGTTAAAATAAATATGAAAATTATTAAAATGACATTAACAAAAAGAGAAGTAAAATAGAAGAGGGACAAAATAAAAATTATATTTGGTTAAACTAACTTATTTTAAAATGACTTATAAATTATATTTAAATGAGTCACAAATAATTATTATTTTTTTGACTTAAAACTTAATTTATAAGTTAAAAAATAAATAGTTGACAAACACGAAAAATAACTTATAAATTATTTTGACAAACTTATAAATTATTTACGAAAAGGCCTAAATTATATGAGAATTAATTGATAAAATATTAACTATTTTATAACTTGTTAATAAATTATAAATATTTTATCAATTAATTCTTATATCAAATACTATTGTACTAGTTTACTAAATTAATACTATTGATTATAAATATTTTATTAATTAATTCTCATATCAAATATTATTGTACTAATATACTAAATTAATACTACTGACTATATTAATAAATTTATGGATTAATTGTTGAGAAAGTTAAATATTTAAGTTGATTTATGTTATTAGGGATAAATAATCTTTTGGTCCAACATCTTTGAAGTGGAATTTTATTGTGATTATCGAAACTTTTTATTCTGATCGAATAACTGTCTTTCTCAAAAACTTACAAAATGGTCATTAGTTGATTTAGTCAAAAAAGCAGACGGAAGTCTTTGAGTTAATGAAACGGAAGTCTTGAGTTAGCGATTGACTCATGGTTTTTTCTTTGATGTGTATATGATTTTGTCATGTGTAAAAATAATTGTATCTTAATAATAATTTAAAATAATAATAATAAAATAATATTATTAAGAAAATTAAAAATAATAATAATATTAAGAATAATAATAATAATTTCAAAATAATAATAATAATAATTTTAAATAATAATAATAATTTCAAAATAATAATAATAACAACAACAATAATAATTTTAATTAATAAAATAATAATAATTACAAAATAATAACAATAATTTTACAATATTAATAATAATAATTTTAAATAATAATATTAATAATAATTTTTACAAATGTATTTATATAAAATTAATGAATTTATATTATTTTTTAATAATAATAATTTTAAATAATAATTACAAAATAATAACAATAATTTTACAATATTAATAATAATTTTTACAAATGTATTTATATAAAATTAATGAATTTATATTATTTTTGAATAATAATAATTTTTAAATAATAATAATAATTACAAAATAATAACAATAATTTTACAATATTAATAATAATAATTTTTACAATATTAATTATTATTATTAAAAAATAATATAAATTCATTAATTTTATATAAATACATTTGTAAAAATTATTATCAATATTAATATTTAAATGTTGATAGGTCTTGAATCTTTTGAATGTTGTATTTAGCATGAGGAACTGCTGTGTGAAGCATGCAAACGAGTGACTGCCACTGATTCAAGCTTAGCGAATCTCCAACAAACATAATGCGCTTCCCTTTTATTCTCTGTATAAAATCTCTACCATTGTAAAATTATTATTATTAATATTGTAAAATTATTGTTATTATTTTGTAATTATTATTTAAAATTATTATTATTAAAAATAATATAAATTCATTAATTTTATATAAATACATTTGTAAAAATTATTATTAATATCAGTAAAATTATTGTTATTATTTAAAATTATTATTATTATTATTGTAAAATTATTGTTATTATTTTGTAATTATTATTATTATTATTTAAAATTATTATTATTAAAAATAATATAAATTCATTAATTTTATATAAATACATTTGTAAAAATTATTATTAATATTATTATTTAAAATTATTATTATTAATATTGTAAAATTATTGTTATTATTTTGTAATTATTATTATTTTATTAATTAAAAATTATTATTGTTGTTGTTATTATTATTATTTTGAAATTATTATTATTATTTAAAAATTATTATTATTATTATTTTGAAATTATTATTATTATTCTTAATATTATTATTATTATTATTTTTATTATTCTTAATAATATTATTTTTATTATTATTAATTTTAAATTATTATTAAGATACAATTATTTTTACACATGACAAAACCATATACACATCAGCAAAAAAAGGAGTCAAATCGCCAACTCATCACTTCCGTTCACCAACTCAGCACTTCCGTCCGTTTTTTGGACGGAAATCGAACGGAATGACTATTTTGTAAGTTTTTGAGAGTACAGTTATTCGATTGTAATAAAAAAAAATCTGGTAACCACAATAAAAATCGGACCTCAGTACAGTGACCAAAAAATTATTTATCCTATGTTACTATATTGACTCGTTTATATAAAGTGATTTGTATCCGCTATCACAATTCACATCACATGCAAATCTGTTTAGGAACCGATTTCATCCAATATATTAAGTATTTATATATTTTGATATTGCAAGTAAAATTAAAACAATCACTTGATTTATGTTGTTGATTGTATTATTACACTAAATTTAAGGGGTGTTTGATAAAAACTGAATGAATCTGATCTGAATCTGAATGAAAAAAATTGTTTGATAATTGACATATCTGAAACATCTGAATAACATATTTTTATTATTTCCCCCCTCTAAAAAAATTATTGTAAATTTATTTAATATTACTTAATATAATAATTAATATTGTAAAAAAAAATCATTCAGTCATTCAGCCAAAAAAATTGGACTAAACCAATCAACTCAAAATCGTCTGAATGGCTGGCCAGTTCAGCCATTCAGACAATTTTTTTTCAAAACAAACGCAGTCATTTTGAATCGGTCGGTCATTCAGCTGCAATCAAACAGCCCCTAAGAGTTATTGGACATTTTTTTCACCATTTGAAAAATATATGCACAT
Organism: Panax ginseng; assembly: GCA_020205605.1. Taxonomy (NCBI): domain Eukaryota; kingdom Viridiplantae; phylum Streptophyta; class Magnoliopsida; order Apiales; family Araliaceae; genus Panax; species Panax ginseng. The sequence continues at coordinate 110,063,088 of CM035148.1, read as the reverse complement.
TTTATCAAATTTTTAATAGTTGAATTTTTTTAATTAATTTTTAACGGTAAAAACACTTATAGTGATTGTAATTTTTAAAAGTTGATCTGTATATTCTGAACTATAAATATATTTGAATTATTATTAACAAAGTAATTATGACAAGATTTAGAAATTTTAGATGAAGTTGAAAGAAAAATGTAATGAAAGAGAGTAAAGTCCGCATTTAATTCGTACTATATTAAAGATTTCCTAGTATAGACTAAATTATTCCTTCCTATTTGTATGCAACTTTATTCAAGGAAATAACATTTTCAGGGTAAAATGTGTTCTTTTCTAGCTCAAAATACAATTTTCAGTACAAATACACAATACAGAACAGATTTTGCTACATTCATACTCCCTCCGTTCCTAAAAAATTATATTATCGTTTTAGAAGATAATTTTTGTTCCAAAAATATTGTCATTTTGAATTTATCAATACACATTAGCTATTTTTTCCTTATTTTACCCTTATTTAAATCTTTTTTTTATTTAAAGCTTTCTTCCCTTCCCAATGATTCTTATTCAATTCAATTCTATAATCCAAGTAGTAATTGGTTGAATAAAAAGTAATTGATTGAATTGAATAAGAAACATTGAGAAGAGAATAATTGGTTGATACAATTAATAAGGGTAGTATAGTATTTTTGCTAGGTATTAATTATATTCCTTAATCTGTGTGTATTAACCTTAAACAACAATCTTTTAGGAACAGAGAGAGTATTATATAGAAAGGCCTGAAATGATCAAGTTGTTTAAAGTCTAAATTTTAGTACTATATCCTCTGCCTCTGAGACATTCCAATTCCTTCAGCTCGTTTGACATTTCTACTCGAACTGATAATGCTTGTCCACAGTTTCTGAGACATCCCAAGTGCAGCTCATTCCTTTCGGGAACTCAACCATGTCGCCAGCGCCGAATTCAACAGCCTCATCGGATCCCTCGGGATAAACTTTCACCTTCCCCTTCAACAAATAGCATGTCTCTTTTGAAGAATATGTCCATGGAAATTTGCTCGGAGGACATCCCCACCTATTCATTCACAATCAAGTGTTCATAACATTAAGCTGGATGCAAATGTACAAGGGAAATAGAATATGGACTAAAATGTAAAATTTTACCATGAGTTTATCACTTAGTGGAGATCTGATATCTGACTTTATAATATAGAAAATCGCTAAAATTGTACCTTTTGGGTCGGTTTTGCACTACTAATTATACCTCAAAAGATATGGTTTTGCACTAATAATTATAACTTGATGGAGTGTCTTGATAATTAGTCAAACTCAAAGACGAAAACATCATACGAACACAAACACAAGGGACAATTTTGCATTTTAGTCTAAAATGTGATCAAATTGTTATTAAGTCCTTGGCATAAGACATTACTAAGATACTATTCCTCTATAGAAAACTTAATAACAACTCATTATGTAACGGAAAAATAATTAACCGTCATAACAACCCTAATCACTTTTTTCTATTTAAGTCCCTCAGTTTTCCCTCCCACAAGTGGTTTCTAACAGTCTTCTTCATTATTAATGATTTCTGGTGCCAATGCAGTGAGTCATCATCGTGATATTTTAGAAGCAAGACACTGAGTAAGTGGCCAGCTGAAAGGAAAAGGAAGGAAATTTAAACTAGCAAATATAACAAAAAGACGAAGTGGCAGTAGATTAGATCCATCTGAACTGAATATTACTCCATCCGTTCCAAAATTTGGGAACATTTGTAAAACGACTTTTAAGAAAAACTTTTTTCTTCCAAATTTATCCCTAACATCGACTAGAGATGCGGACATGTGGTAGTGGTGGTGGCATGATAGTACTCAATCAATAAAGTATAAAAGTAATGGCATGTTAGGAGCTTCATGTCACTTAATAGTTAAAAAATAGGAATGTATATCTAATTTTGGAACAAACAAAAAAAATAAATAAAAAATAATTGGTACATAGGAAGTAACATATTGAACCAATGATCCATGAGGACAGATTCAACAAAAGTATGAACAACGGACTACTAAATTTCTAATTCATCAAATATTTACGTAGAAAAAGAGTCAAGTTGAGTAGCCCAGCAAATGGATGACAAGTACCATAGTTAAGACATTATAAGCAGTCAACAAGACATAATTTACCGAACCGGCTCTAGTAACAAACATTTGCAATTATTTTATTCTTCGAATGTGAGACTGCCTTAGACTGCAGAGCAAAGTGACACTAAATGAGGATTTGTTGTAGAACTTAAAAGGATACATGCAACAGTCAAATAACGTGAATCTATATGATACTATTCTGTGTAGGAACTATGTTATATGTGAGACTGCTACTTAGTATACAACACTATCACTTTGGATGCAAGAATGAAGCATCTGGGGACTTCAAAAGGCAGGTTGTAACTAGATAAGGATTTGGTGTAAATTATATATCAACAGGCATATATGCTAGCACTGCTTCAGAGTATTGTCAAGGGATTATGGTCTGTAAAGTAATGAAATGCCCTGCTCACTATATTTAACTCTCGCCACATTCCCTAGTAAAAATCACATGAATCTTTCTCTTGCAAATCTTATTTTGCCTTTTTGTTTCATTCTCTTATTCCAGTTCAGTTTCCTCAAGTTTCTCATGTTTGAAAAGCCAAGGTTTCTTCAATAGCCAAGGCTCAAATCTAACCCTTTTGAATTTAGAACAAGCTAAAAAACTATAAAACAAAAAAAAATCCATGAAATACAAAAACTAACCTACAATCGCAGTACAGGCCTCTGGGATGTCACAATATAACAGCAATAACATATAGCATTTAAATCAAACAGAAAAGTAAACCAAAGGCAAATTCTTCTTTTTTAATTAGCAAAAATAAATAAATAAGGCAAATTCTGCTTTTATTTACTTTGTTGACAGCATATGAAATTAAAGATCATGCAGATATATATGTATACACTGACACAGACATATATATATGGAGAGAGAGAGATTGAGAGAATTACTTGGGCCATGACCTGACACCGAGTTCAGTAAGCTTAGACTCTAGTGGGTTCTTGATAATCTTGATGCCCAATTTCTCAGTGACCATGGTTTCTATTTCTGCAGCCCTGATTAGTACTATTCCCTGTTTGGCTGATTTTCCTCTACTGAAGTAGCTTAAACCTACCTTATTAACCCTGGACAAACTTGAGGGAGATGAAAATGAAGAAGAAATAATTAAAGAGGAGTGTTTGGTTATGGGTTTACAGTTGTTACAATTAGGAACAACAGAAACTAATCCATTAAAAGTAGTGCAATTGAGACGTGCCATAATCATTTCCATTTGCAAAGCTTTGGGAAATTGAGAAGTATTAGTAACATTATCCTGGTTAAATAATATCCACTCATATCCCGATTAAATTGAAACCATACAACAATCATATGTAATCCTTTCGGTCAATAAATTCCATTTTTTTATTATCAATTTCTTTGTCCATATGTCCTGTCATCAGGACATCTGCTGACCCAAAGTGTAAATAAATAAATAAATAAATAAATAAAATCACTCTTTTGGATTTTGATCACGTTTTCATACATCACCCTATCGGCTCTTCTAATGAAACACTGAATTTCCCCTTCTTTCAACACCAACACTTATATACTCCCTCCATCCCGTTTTAAATTATCTAATTTTTTAAAAAGATGTTCTACAGTAAATATCATATTTTTATATTTATAATTATTATTTTTCCATTTATACACTCATAATCTTTTTACTTAACTTTTATTAAAAATTAAAAAATGAGAAAAAAGTTTATATTAGGAACAGATGAATTATTATACCACTTTCTCTCTCATATTGCCAATTGTTAATGTCAAAATTCGTTAACGCGTCTCAATCACCAAAAATTGCGTCTAATCCTGCACATATACGAAATCACATGGAGAAACTGGACGGCTTGAGCCGTCGTGAGATAACTTTGATATGAGAATAAGTACATGTTGAACAAGATTTAATAATAGAGGTATTTTAGTGTTGGAAAATAATAATAATATGTACCTAAGTACCAATATATAATTTTGTATTTATAGTGATCACACCATCTTTACCATGCTCGTCCCCGTATGGGAATAAAATTCCTCATTAGGATAGATACTTTAATGGGATCAAACTGTATCTCCTTAAAGAAACAAAGTCGTATAATATCCTCAAACTTTTCCTTAGGAGTTGAACATTAAATATATTTAGAAATCCTAGATTCCTTAAAATTCTCCCACTGCCCAAACACAGATTCATTCCTACATGGGAAGACTTCCTTCACGTGGACTATGACCCACCAAATTCACTAGGCTAAAATAAACAAGCCCCAACATTGCATAGTCTTTCATTATAATGGGACATTTAATGGAAGAGTCCCTCATTTAAAGTCCAATAATTACATAGTAAATGTGAGAACATCAAGCCCAAGATCAGACACTTTGGTAACATACCCAACACTCTTTGTTGGCCCCCTTCATCACTCCTGTAGACACTCAAAATTTTGCTTTCCTCGAACTAATTTTACAGGAGGATAAAAGCATAATTTCACCTCGGCGACAACCCTGCGAGAGGAAAAAGGTGTAATTTCGTCCTGACAACATGTTCAAGCAAGGATCGCTGAGCTAAGGATGGGGTCATAAGAAGCCATTACCTCGATCCCCGACCAGCAAACAAACTAGTTGTCTGTCTCGCTGACTCCAGAAAATACCCCTTATACTTTTCGCTTCATCTTCTCGGATCTAAAAATAGTCAAACATGATGACACTACATAGCCCTCGAAAAAAGCTTTTCGAATTGGTATGACACGTCTCCCAACTATTCACGACTATAAAGCAAGGTGAAGGATTAGCTGACATCTACATAGGGATAGTTTTACCCCTTTTTACCTATCTTCCCAAACTCAGGATTGGGCTAATAATATAACATTGCAAAGCTATCGAAAAGAGCTTTTTGGAATGGTATGACACGTCTCCTAACCCCTCTCAGATTGAGAGTTATGAACGTCTCAGCAGACATCACAAAAATTGACTTGTGGCATGAAAACCGAGCAAGTGGGGTTCACCCTGTGCCAATGGCCATGATTGTACTGCCATTTCCATTGCACTACACGACCGCCCTAGTCCCAAGCGGATATCACTGAATTTTAGCTCATTTGGAAGAGGTGGGAACATTCTAGAGAGAGTTTCGATTCTAGAAAGAGAAATGCTCAATTTTGCCATTAAATCACTAGATTGGTGTTAATCCATCACATATATTATAAATCTTATTCACCTAGAGTTAGAGAGTTCAAATCCAAGCCAAAAGAAGCTTGTTTCGTTTCTCCCCAAGGTGAAAAAGCTAATATTTGCACATTATATTGTAAATATGGTTCAATATATCTAGACCTATGTAGATATAGCGTTTGTTCATCCTTAAACTTGTAGTTTTGTGTATATATTGCATGTTAGTTGGTAGATTTAACAAGTTTACCGTTTATTTTGTACATATATAGTTAGAAGCCAACTCCATTGACTAGATCTACCTAGATCTAGCTGGATCTAATACTTCATAGGTTCATGAGCTTCAAAGCTCGAACCCCCAAGCTAGATCAACTTAGATCTAGTTGTTTAAATGCTTTTGATAGGTCTCGATCACTCCGTAGAGCCCTAGATCTATATCTAGAGGTGAGGAGGTCCTAATAACTCGTGATAAGGATTCCAATAGATGAATCACCTAATATCAAGTTTAGGATACATTTAGTATATAAGTTAAGCATGCTAATATGAGCCTAGGAATTCCGGGGTTGAGATCCACTAATCAGATCTCGACTAGATTCCCACGATGGACTTTTTGTTTACAATGTAATGTTAAATCGCGTATGAGCGTTGTACATGTAATATTGGGTCTTAAGACGAGTTCGAGGGGTTAGTCTCGAGAAATCGGATTTAAGATCCCGTGATAGTGAAAACTTGTGATTGCAGGTGTTCAGGTCTATCGAGATGGCTTTCATGCTCGATGATGGCCTGACCCTTTTTGATGCTTTCCTTTATGCATTATTACCAAAAGAGATTTTCAAATAAAACAACAAAAAGCTTTCATAAAAATAATATAGCGCTTCGAGGTTAAACCAATCTAGGGTTAATAAATGGAAGTATCAAAGGACCTCGATTCCTATTTGGGCGAAGGATTTAAAAACCTTATTTTCTAAAATATCAGTTCAATATATTTTGTCTAAAAATGAACTTTTCATTAAATCAAATCTTTCGTATATAGGTCCAAAGAGGTACAACACTACTTTCGGAATAACGCTATTTATAGGTCAAAACTTGGCTTAGAGAAACCCTTAAAATAAAATCACTTAATACAAATCAAATAAACATCAAAATCACACACATATTTCATGCTTAGGAAAATCAACAAAATGCGGTAACCGTGTTTTTATAGAAGCCGGGAGGGGGGGGGGTGCCTAACACCTTCCCCTCACTTAAGCAAGCCCCCGAATTCCACGAACCAATTCTACGGAGTCACATATTGGGCCATATTGCAAAAACCATCAAAATTCAGATGAATCGGTACATCCATTTAAACTTATACCGACTGGCGGCTCTGTCTAATTTGGCACAATCATTAAAATCAATCTTTTCACATAGTCGGCATTCATATATGTCTTTTCCTAAAATTTCACCCTTTAAATAAATTAATCGACATAGCAAAACACAAAGGGTAGAAACAAATATTAGGAATAGAAATTCCCAGCGTCGACATGTGGTGACTCTGCTGGGGATATAGAGAGCTTGAGTTGCGTTCAATCTTGTTGTTTCCTTTCTTATCTGTGTGTTGTGTGAATGATGCGAATGTATGTGTGATGAATGCTTCAATTTTTAAGCGCTTTATATTAGTGCCTCGCACAATGTTATTTTTTGCATGCAGTAAGGCGTGATAAATGTATGTTGTGTGATTCTTCCACCAAGAGGTGAACTAGTCGATTGTTTAATACCGGACTCTAAAGGGTGTTCCCTTGCGAGGCTCAAGAAAGGAACCACTCAGATCCACTCCAATTGAAAAATGAATGTTTTCATCAAGTAAATTACGAAGATCTGGGAACCTTCATGCCAAAAAGCCCGTGGAAGTAATCCTAAGATAGGTCAGCCTCTGATAAACCTAACATGCAGGATGTCTCTTCATGCCCTGTTACTTTCCGAATATATAAATGTCATCCATCTTAACTGTCATTTATATATCTTATTATCATGTCATCAATGTGACTAACACATTGTTTTGCAGGAAAAGATTAAAAAACCCCTAAACTGATGCATATCATATCATTTTTACTACGTCTCCAAATGGTGGAGGCAGTGGCACTTCCTACAAATGATGCCAAGGTAGTTCTGGATTTTCTTCGAAAGTACATTTTTACAAGATTTGGAACACCGAGAGCCATAATCAGCGATAAAGGGACACTTTTGTAATAAGTCTTTTGCGGCTCTACTGACTAAATATGGAGTTCGACATAACGTTGCCACAGTCTACCGTCCTGAAACTAACGGTCAAGCGGAGATATCCAATAGAGAAGTCAAGAAGATCTTGGAAAAGATAGTCAATCCATCATGGAAAGACTGTGCGAGCAAACTGGACAAAGCCTTATAGGCATATCGCACCGCATACAAAACTCCAATCGGTATGTTCCCATATTTTTTGGTGTTTGGTAAAGCTTGTCACCTACTTGTTGAATTATATTATAAGGCCTATTAGGCAGTAAAGAAGCTCAATTTTGATTTAGAAACAGCTGGTGAAAAAAGACTTTTGCAACTAAAAGAATTGGACAAATTTCGTGTTCAAGCTTATGAGAACGCCAAACTTTACAAGGAAGAGACCAAAAGATGGGATGATAAACTAATTGCTCAACGATCCTTTGAGCCAGGTCAATTAGTGTTATTATTTAATTCACGACTTAAAGTCTTTTCGAACAAGTTAAAGTCAAGGTGGTTAGCTCCGTTTATAATGACCAAGGTTTTCCCGTATGGAGCTATCGAAGTTCAGGATCGAAGTAGTCAACAAAATTTTAAAGTCAATGGACAAAGACTGAAACACTATTTGGGTAGAGAAATAGATCGATAAAACATCTTGATCACTCTTGAGGAATAGAACTGAGTCAAGGACAAAGTCGGGCTAACGACTCTAAAACAAGCGTTTCTTGGGAGGCAACCCAATTTCTAGCTTCTTCTTTAATGTTATTTTAATTCCTTTAGTTAAATTATAGATTTTTGTTTATTTGTTAGTTATGTTCTAGGATAATGATAGTTTTGTTAATGACTATTTAGGTAGTAGCTGCAGTGGATCAAGGGAAGTTAATCAATGTAACAAGCAACTAAGGAATCAGACTAGTGCGGGCCACGCCTCAAACTTAGCACTAAAGGCGCGAGACGCGCTTGGTGTGAGACCCCATATTTTATGAATAAAGATTTAAATTTTCTCGAAATGTCTTTTTGAATATTATGGTGTGGATTTGATATAATGTTATAGTTGGGGGTAATATTTTTACAAATTTTGCAAAGTAAGCAAGTGGTTATATAATATTCGATTGGTCGGAGAATATTAGTTTTAACAGGGAATATTCGTACGACAGCACAATCATTGGTGGACCCCACAACGGAAGTATTGTCGTAGTGAGAAAATGACAGAATTATCTTTTTATAAAAATAACTTGATTGGAAGTGTTATCGTTAAAGCTGTTGAATTACGGCGATAAAAAAAGTACGATGTCTGGCGTGGTTGCATAGTAGCACACGATATTAATTATTGATGCTTACGTGAGAAGTCACCGGTTATACTCAATTATTGCTCTGATAAAGAATTGCGATCTTATCTCTCGTATTATTGATTCAATTATTGTGTCACGATTATCATCGCATAATATTTATTATTATTAAATCAATAATTGAGACGACAAAGTTATTCATATTATTATTTGCAATATTGATAATGTCTAGAAGTTACATCGAGGAGAGGTTTGGTCACCTAATTGCGGCGCATGATAAGGAGAAATCCTTATCTGAAATCCCCTCTTTCACGAGAACGACACGGTTGTTAAATATTGTGAGTTATAATATTAATGATGAATAAGTTCATGTTGATTAAAGATGAATTTGATAGTTCCATTGTGTTGGGATTATTAGTGTTAGTGAAAATCGACATCTATTAGATGATAATTGATATGTGGGGTTATATTGATAAATCGGGTAATTTATCGGATAAATGAGCAATTAATTGCTACTAATTCACATGCTTATATAACTATTTATTCACATGTGTGTACTATTGAATTACATTCATATACTATTAGGGGAGTTGGTGCAAGATTGACAATACTTGCATGACTAAGTTAAAAATGGAGGTATAGATGGAGGTACTATACTGTAATTCGTATTTTCACATGATTATAACTATTGCTTCACATGATTGAACTATTGATTCACATTATTTACTATTAGGGGAGGTGGTGCAAGTTTGATAATACTTGCAAGACTAAATTAAAAAGAAAAGAAAAGTTGGAGGTATTGTACTGTAATATTTTGAGCCCCAAAACGTGCAATTATCGAAACTATATTTTCCTATAAATAGAAGCTCATTTCTTCATTATTCTTCACTAATTCACTCAAGCTATAGAGCATTTATTATAGAGAAAAATTATAGAGAGAAAGAAGAAGAGAAGTCTGCTACCTCACTACTCCAATATCCAGTCTTTTTCTAAGGTAAGGGGTATTATTTCTTTCTTTCGTCTTCATGAAGAGAACTTCTGTTATTCCATTCTTTATTATTATGTTAGAATAATCTGTCTATACGAAGTACCGCATACATGGTGAAATTCTTCTGTTATTCCATTATATTTATTATTATGTTGGAATAACTCCGCATACATCCAATCTTCGCATACATGGTGAAATTCTTATGTTCTTCCATTTTTATTATTACATTGGAACATCACATGCATGCGTTCTACGCATGACCCGGTTCCGATTATTTATTATTCTGTTTGAACATCTTTATGCATGCGTTTAAGCATGACTGGTTCCGATTGTTTATTATTACATTTGGAATATCACATGCGTGCGTTTACGCACGACCTGATTCCATTATGTATTATTACATTGGAATAACACTTCATGCATGCGGTCTATCGCATGCCTGGTGATTTCTTTTGTTACTCTATTCTTTATTATACTCAGTTGGTTAACGTTTTGACTTCTATACTGTAACATTCCAAAAATTTAAAGTGTTATATTAAATATTTATTGAATTATATAAGTATTTAATGAATATGTTTATTGTTGAATAAATTATTGTTTAATTTGATCGATTTGATTTAGTTAATTATTTGTTAAGTAAATAATTAGGGAGTTAAAAAATTAATTGTTATGAGATAATATTCTAATTTAATTTAATAGTTAAGTTAGAGAGTTTATAATAATTAAATGAATTATTATATTTTGAATTGAATTTGTAGATAAAATGAAGTGTTAGTTGATTAAATAAAGTTATAATTATAAAAGAAATTATAATTATGTGGTATTGATTTATGTGTTAAAGTAATTTAATAAATTAGTATTAGAATTAATTAAATTGATTATTAAAATTTAATTAAATAAAAGGGTGACAAATAACCTTAATATAAAGGAGTTATTAAAATAAATTAAAGGAGTTTAATTTAGTTTTGGCCAAACAAGTCTTAATGCATATTAAGTCTTTAATCTAATGATGTTTTACCAAACAAGGTATAGGGATTAATTAATTTATTTTAATTAGGTTTACCAAACAAGGTGTAAGATTTAATGGGTTAATTTTTAGTTATTTAGCCAAACTAGCCTTATGGCTTTTGAGTTTAAGGAAAAAAAAACTGATGTCAGTTAAAGTTATAATTATATTATATACTTAATACATATATTATTACCTATACGTTATATTGGGTTTAGTACGTAAGTTAGAATAGGGTTAGGAGAAAGACTCAGAAGAAGAAAGAGGAGGAAAAGAAGAAGAATATAGAGAAAAGTTGAGAGAAATAAGGTTTTGATAAAGAGAAGAAGCTTGAGAATAACCATCATCTTCTTCTAAATTAAGGTATCATCTTGCTCCTATTTTTTTCTAAAAGCTATGGTTATCTTCTTCTTCAAAAGTTCTCTGTAAAGTTTTTGTAAAGATGAACTTCTTGTGTATATAGCTTTATATGATAATTATTTGTTAAAAGGTTGTTTTCATAAGTTATATATGAGTATAGATAAACTAATTCATGTGTGTATGTATTTTTGTGAAGAAAACTATATTACAGAATGTTTATATGAAAATATATGAATATGGCTTAGTTTAAAGTAAAATTAAGGTCTAATTAGTTGTTTAATTTATAAATTGACTATTGAATTTGAAAGAGGATGAATAAACATAAGCATAGTATGTTGAATTAACTGTTTTGGTTGAAAACAAAAGTCACAGTGATCATTTTTCACTGAAACTTCAAAAAGTGAAGCTTTAGCAAAAATAGTGAAAATTAATGGTTCTAATTTGGATGTTTATGTTGTTTAGATGGCTAGAAACGCGTTAGAAAATATTAAATTATGTTTCTGTAAACCTAATACACATTGGGTAGGTTGGTATGGTTGTTAGAAAGGAGCTTGGAGGCCTAATTTGGCTTTCTATAGTGTTCTAGAGCTGAAATCGTGAAGTCGTAGCAGAGACCCCCACCTCGGCGGGCCCCCTAGTGTAAAAACCCCCCGCCCCCGCGGGGAGGTATTCTGTCAAGACAAATTTTGGGAAAAAAACTGACCGGACATAGTTTACTAAAATGAGCATAAATATTTCATACGAACTCCGATTGATGCAATTCAAGATGATCCAGAACGAGGACGAGTAGACCTATAATTTGTATGCTTTATGTTTTTCAATTTGAAATCGTTATGAAGGGTCAAAATAGTCATATTTAGGACTGTTGTGTATTTGGAGGCCATCGGAGGGCGTCGGGATGCGCGGATGCAAGTGCAATCCTTTGTGTATTAGTATAACCTAACAGTAACATGTTGGGCATGTAATAGGATGTTATATCAAGTTGTTAATGTGTATGTGGTGCAATGGCTTGATCACTTAAGTAGTTGTAATAAAGCTAAATAGTGATGTTTATGAAAAGATGTGATGTTATTAGTGAGCTATATGAAACTAATATTAGTGTAACTAATGTGTATTGTCAATACATATGGTATGTGTAGGACTTGTGGTGAACATGAGTAGTGATTGTTTAACCTACGCACGAGGCAAGTTCCCTAACCTTTGCTACTTTATTATTCAGCAAGGTTACTTTTCACTATTACGTTATACTTATGCAAATTCTCTAACCCTAACCTCTTATTTAACGATTTATTATCATGCGAATTCTTTAACTCTCATTTATTGTTGAGCAAATTAGTTAATCTTTATTTCTTTACTTCAAACGAGATTACGTTGGTTATTCAAAGTCTGTAATGTTGTTTATTCAGTTACTAAAAACTGTTGTTTGATCTTCGTGCTCCAATGTCATTGTCCTATCCTACATTTTTGTACCGAACCCTAAGTTATCTAGCAATTCTTTACCAATTCAACTATTCCTTAGTTGATGAATGTTCTAAACTCTAAATTACCTTTGAAATCAACTCAAACCAAACTTCCTTTGGTTTGCATATGGACTCACACAAATTTTGAAAGCATGTTGTCGATAATAACATTTGTTCAATTTAGAAATTGTTAATACTCTAGCTCTTATTGATTCATCGATATACCTTGTTCATGAAGATATTATAATCAAACTCTTGAATAGTTATTTGTTTCTATCTGATTCAACCAGTACTTGGTTGATGAGCATTCTAAAGATCTAGAATTCCTTGGAAGCTAATTCCCAACCAAACTTCATTTGGTCGGAACCTGATAATCTAAGCTGAGATGAACAACCCTATTATTAGGGGATTATTTTAGAAATACGCAATAGCATTAAAATGTTTGCGCAATACATAGTACAAAGGGCTGATCACCTGGAGTACGGGATGATGGTCCATATAGTCGTTTAGACTATTAAAGGTTAAAGTTGTAACACCTGTTAACCTAGGACATAGATGATGATTATAGTCTTTTAGACTGTTAAAGGTTAAAGTAGAAATACTTGAGACCTAGAGTATAGTTCGTGGTCTTGTGACCCTCAGTATATTCTTTGATGTTGATATCTATTGTTAACTTAACGCTCATTATTCCTTTGAACTCATAGTTGTTGAATTAAAGTTTATTGTTCTGGTAAGAACACTTTACCATTGAAAGCTCAGTTAATTGTCATTCATAAAATGTTATTGTATATTATCCTTCTTATGGGCAATTATTTGCTCACTCTTGCACAAAACAATGTAGATGAAGTTAAGAAGTTTGAAGAGCTTTCTACAAGCAAGGGCAGGGACAAAATGCTTGATTAGACGACAACGTTTAATTTACCTTTTATTTATGAAGCTTATATAATAGATGTAATTATGATCATGTTTTAATTTTCCACTGATGATTGTAATAAAGGTTAGATGGCCTGAGATTTATTTTAGATTATGTAACCCTTTAATGGGAGATTGATTGTTTAAACTTTTGAGTTTAATTATATCCTTTGTTTATGGGTAGTTAGTTATGATTTTATTGGACAGTGAACACCAAATCTGTGGAATTGAATTACCCGAATTTGGGGGTGTCACAAGTTGGTATCAGAGCAACTGAACAATCATCCAACATGAAGATCCAGAATACAATGCAAGGTATGGCACCAATCAGTTATCTATACGGCTGCGTGTTATTTAATTTAACCGCCACTTGTTAATTAATGCCTGATGAATTCGTTTAGAAACTAGATTCGCTTCGGGAAGAGTTAGACTATTCCCTAAATATAGAAAGTGTGAATAATGATTCCTTTTACGTTGGTGTGTAGAAATTTCGTGTTGTATTAAAGGCCACGTGTTAAACCATGTGGTGATAAGTCATTGTCATAGAAAACGCATAAACCTTAAGACTCTGAGGAAGTCAAAGGTAGTATTTTATTCTTTTAGTTACAAGACGTCTGTACGGTAGAGTTATTTATCGATGTTGTAAAATAAGAAGTTATTAAGAACATAATATGTGGGTTGTGTGAAGAGCAAGATAGTTACTTAGTTAGCTAAATTGACGAAGAAATTGGTGGAATTTATATGGGCAGGAAATTATGAAGTGAATTTTTAAGAATTGAAGAGAATTTAGTATGGTACCTATGTTGTCTCTACCAGATAGTACAGATAACTTTGTGTTGTATTGCAACGCATCATACAAAGTATTAGGCGGTGTGTTTAGGCAGAACGGCAGGGTCTTTTCTTACGCATCACGTCAATAAATTTTTTTATGTGAAAGGGTATTTGACTCACGATCTAGAGTAGAGGTATTACTGATTGCCCTGAGAATTTAACGATGTTATTTTTGAGTAGTAGGGTGAGATATAGAAAAAAAAGAAGAAGAAAAAAAGGGTAGTAGTTATTTTTGTTAACTGTGCAAAATGGGTTCATAATAGAAATGACTAAGTGGTGGTAGGAGGTAAGATATATGAAAAGGCAGAGGAGAAGCTTTTTAGATGAAAAATAGTACATCTTTGTTGGATAGAGTTAAGGAAGACTATTCAGATGAAGGTAGTGTCAATTCAAAAATTGATACTGAAGGATAGTTGAAGTTAGAAGGAAGAAACTAGGTTTCGCTAATACCAGGAATTGAAAATGAAGTTTTGCATAAAATTTATATATTGAATCAACTAGGAAGCACGAAATTATATATTGCCTTCGATATTACTATTGGTGGCAAGACATAGCGATAGATTTTTGGTCTGTCAAAGTTATTGTATTACATATCAAGCAGTGTGTGAAGTTATGAAATCGTTTCAAGACACACTGTTTCTGAGTCAATTGTGTCGAATCGAGATTCACGATTTACATCGAATTTTCAAAAGGGTTTGCAAGAACGTGTGGAACGCAATTAGAAATAGGTATGTCATATCGTTTGCAAATCGATTGCCAAAATAAAAAGAAGTCTAAACATCGGAAGGCGTGCTAAGCACATGAGAAGTTTTTGATAATGTCATACGAGGAATACACATTGAGCAAGTTATGGGTAAGTTAAAATAATTTAAGAGTAAGGTAATGTTAGGTGGGTTTTCAACTGAGGACTCATATGGTGAATAAGTCGTAGAAATATTTGTGTGGGCAGAGGTTTTGTGCATATACTTGGTTTATCACATTGATAATCACTATAATATCGGTATCGCGCTATCAATGTATATGTGGTGGAAAGGTGATTCTTTTCTCATGTATATATTTGATAGTTAGAGGTTTTTTTTAGATTAAGATAGATGATATTGAGATTAGGTTCGGTTCTTAAAACTAAAGCATATGGTAAGTTCGTGACTTATAATCATATGGTATATTTTGAACCCCTCAGCGAATGGACACCTATGGTCTGACTAGGATAAGTTCCTAAACTCATATGATTATGGCAAGTTCTTGGATTTCCAAAGTGTGGTATGTTTGATGAACTATTGGGTATAAAATGGTTATAGTATAGGAAGTGTTGATGAAGTTGAACGGTGGTTTTGAGGTAGCCTTACCTCTATAGTTAGAGCGCATTCGAAATGTTTTTCATGTTTCGGTGAGATGATCGAACAAGCTCGAACCGCAATCATGTGATCAAAAATGCGATATGTATCGAAGATGCTATGTGGAAACGAAAAGTGTCCCGAATTGATGAAGAATTACCTGAGTTATTTGTTTAATCTATGTCTTCGATTCTGGGGACAGAATCTTTGTAAGTAGGGAAGAAAGTAACGAATGATTTGTTTGAGTTGTGATTCTGGGGACATAATCTTTGTAAGTAGGGAAGAATGTAACGAATGATTTGTTTGAGTTGTGATTCTGGGGACAGAATCCTTATAAGGAAGGAATGATGTAACATTCCAAAAATTTAAAGTGTTATATTAAATATTTATTGAATTATATAAGTATTTAATGGATATATTTATTGTTGAATAAATAATTGTTTAATTTGATCTGATTTGATTTAGTTAATTATTTGTTAAGTAAATAATTCAGGAGTTAAGAGAATTAATTGTTATGAGATAATATTCTAATTTAATTTAATAGTTAAGTTAGAGAGTTTATAATAATTAAATGAATTATTATATTTTGAATTGAATTTGTAGATAAAATGAAGTGTTAGTTGATTAAATAAAGTTATAATTATAAAAGAAATTATAATTATGTGGTATTGATTTATGTGTTAAAGTAATTTAATAAATTAGTATTAGAATTAATTAAATTGATTATTAAAATTTAATTAAATAAAAGGGTGACAAATAACCTTAATATAAAGGAGTTATTAAAATAAATTAAAGGAGTTTAATTTAGTTTTGGCCAAACAAATCTTAATGCATATTAAGTCTTTAATCTAATGATGTTTTACCAAACAAGGTATAGGGATTAATTAATTTATTTTAATTAGGTTTACCAAATAAGGTGTAAGATTTAATGGGTTAATTTTTAGTTATTTAGCCAAACTAGCCTTATGGCTTTTGAGTTTAAGGAAAAAAAAACTGATGTCAGTTAAAGTTATAATTATATTATATACTTAATACATATATTATTACCTATCGTTATATTGGGTTTAGTAACGTAAGTTAGAATAGGGTTAGGAGAAAGACTCGAGAAGAAGAAAGAGGAGAAGAAGAAGAAGAATCTGAGAGAAAAGTTGAGAGAAATAAGGTTTTGATAAAGAGAAGAAGCTTGAGAATAACCATCATCTTCTTCTAAATTAAGGTATCATCTTGCTCTTTTTTTTTCTAAAAGCTATGGTTATCTTCTTCTTCAAAAGTTCTCTGTAAAAGTTTTGTAAAGATGAACTTCTTGTGTATATAGCTTTATATGATAATTATTTGTTAAAAGGTTGTTTTCATAAGTTATATATGAGTATAGATAAACTAATTCATGTGTGTATGTATTTTTGTGAAGAAAACTATATTACTGAGAGTGTTTATATGAAAATATATGAATATGGCTTAGTTTAAAAAGTAAAATTAAGGTCTAATTAGTTGTTTAATTTATAAATTGACTATTGAATTTGAAAGAGGATGAATAAACATAAGCATAGTATGTTGAATTAACTATTTTGGTTGAAAACAAAAGTCACAGTTGATGATTTTTCTTTGAAACTTCAAAAAAGTGAAGCTTTAGCAAAAATAGTGAAAATTAATGGTTCTAATTTGGATGTTTATGTTGTTTAGATGGCTAGAAAGCGCGTTAGAAAATATTAAATTATGTTTACGTAAACCTATTACACATTGGGTAGGTTGGTATGGTTGTTAGAAAGGAGCTTGGAGGCCTAATTTGGCTTTTAGTAGTGTTCTAGAAATTTGAAATCGTGAAGTCGAAATGCGAGAGACCCCCACCTTGGCGGGCCCCTAGTGTAAAACCCCGCCTTGGCGGGTGAAGGTATTCTGTCAAGACAAATTTTTGGGAAAAAAAAACTGACCGGACATAGTTTACTAAAATGAGCATAAATATTTCATACGAACTCCGATTGATGCGATTCAAGATGATCCGGAACGAGGACGAGTAGACCTATAATTTGTATGCTTTATGTTTTTCAATTTGAAATCGTTATGAAGGGTCAAAATAGTCATATTTAGGACTGTTGTGTATTTGGAGGCCATCGGAGGGCGTCGGGATGCGCGGATGCAAGTGCAATCCTTTGTGTATTAGTATAACCTAACAGTAACGTGTTGGACATGTAATAGGATGTTATATCAAGTTGTTAATGTGTATGTGGTGCAATGACTTGATCACTTAAGTAGTTGTAATAAAGCTAAATAGTGATGTTTATGAAAAGATGTGATGTTATTAGTGAGCTATATGAAACTAATATTAGTGTAACTAATGTGTATTGTCAATACATATGGTATGTGTAGGACTTGTGGTGAACATGAGTAGTGATTGTTTAACCCTACACGACGAGGCAAGTTCCTAACCTTTGCTACTTTATTATTCAATGAAGGTTACTTTTCTTTATTACATTATACTTATGCAAATTCTCTAACCCTAACCTCTTATTTAACGATTTATTATCATGCGAATTCTTTAACTCTCATTTATTGTTGAGCAAATTAGTTAATCTTTATTTCTTTACTTCAAACGAGATTACGTTGGTTATTCAAAGTCTGTAATGTTATTTATTCAGCTACTAATAACTGTTGTTTGATCTTCGTTCTCCAATGTCATTGTACTATCCTATATTTTTGTACCGAACTCTAAGTTATCTAGCAATTCTTTACCAATTCAACTATTCCTTAGTTGATGAATGGTCTAAACTATAAATTACCTTTGAAATCAACTCAAACCAAACTTCCTTTGGTTTGCATATGGACTCACACAAATTTTGAAAGCATGTTGTCGATAATAACATTTGTTCAATTTAGAAATTGTTAATACTCTAGCTCTTATTGATTCATCAATATACCTTGTTCATGAAGATATTATAATCAAACTCATGAATAGTTATTTGTTTCTATCTGATTCAACCAGTACTTGGCTGATGAGCATTCTAAAGATCTAGAATTCCTTGGAAGCTAATTCCCAACCAAACTTCATTTGGTTCGGAACCTGATAATCTAAGCTGAGATGAACAACCCTATTATTAGGGGATTATTTTAGAAATCTGTAATAACGTTAAAATGTTTTGCATAATACATAGTACAAAGGTTTGATCACACGGAGTGCGGGATGATGGTCCATATAGTCGTTTAGGCTGTTAAAGGTTATAGTAGAAACACTGTTAACCTAGGACATAGATGATGATTATAGTCTTTTAGACATTAAAGGTTAAAGTAGAAATACTTGAGACCTAGAGTATAGTTAAGTGGTCTTGTGACCCTCGGTGTATTCTTTGATGTTGATATCTATTGTTAACCGCGTTCATTATTCCTTTGAACTCATAGTTGTTGAATTAAAGTTTATTATTCTGGTAAGAACACTTTACCATTGAAAGCTCAGTTAATTGTCATTCATAAAATGTTATTGTATATTATCCTTCTTGTGGGCAATTGTTTGCTCACTCTTGCACAAAACAATGTAGATGAAGTTAAGAAGTTTGAAGAGCTTTCTACAAGCAAGGGCAGGGACAAAATGCTTGATTAGACGACAATGTTTAATTTACCTTTTATTTATGAAGCTTATATAATAGATGTAATTATGATTATGTTTTAATTTTTCGCTGATGATTGTAATAAAGGTTAGATGACCTGGGATTTATTTTAGATTATGTAACCCTTTAATGGGAGTTGATTGTTTAAACTTTTGAGTTTAATTATATCCTTTGTTTATAGGTAGTTAGTTAGGATTTTATTGGACAGTGAACACCAAATCTGTGGAATTGAATTACCCAGATTTGGGAGTGTCACAAGTTGGTATCAGAGCAACTGAACAATCATCCAACATGAAGATCCAGAATGCAATGCAAGGTATGGCTCTAATCAGTTATCTATACGGCTGCATGTTATTTAATTTAACCACCACTTGTTAATTTATGCCTGATGAATTCGTTTAGAAACTAGATTCGCTTCGGGAAGAGTTAGACTATTCCCTAAATATAGAAAGTGTGAATAATGATTCCTTTTACGTTGGTGTGTAGAAATTTTGTGTTGTATTAAAGGCCACGTGTTAAACCATATGGTGATAAGTCATTGTCATAGAAAGCGCATAAACCTTAAGACTCTGAGGAAGTCAAAGGTAGTTTTTTATTCTTTTAGTTACAAGGCGTGCATGCGGTAGAGAGTTATTTATCGATGTTGTAAAACAAGAAGTTATTAAGAACATAATATGTGGGTTATGTGAAGAGCAAGATAGTTACTTAGTTAGCTAAATTGACGAGGAAATCGGTGGAATTTATATGGGCAGGAAATTATGAAGTGAATTTTCAAGAATTGAAGAAGAATTTAGAATGGTACCTATGTTGTCTCTACCAGATAGTACATAAAACTTTGTTTTGTATAGCAACGCATCATACAAAGTATTAGGCGGTGTGTTTAGGCAGAACGACAGGGTCTTTTCTTACGCATCACGTCAATAAAATTTTTTATGTGAAAGGGTATTTGACTCACGATCTAGAGTAGAGGTATTACTGATTCCCCTTAGGATTTAACGATGTTATTTTTGAGTAGTAGGGTGAGATATAGAAAAAAAGAAGAAGAAGAAAAAAAAGGGTAGTAGTTATTTTTGTTAACTGTGCAAAATGGGTTCATAATAGAAATGACTAAGTGGTGGTAGGAGGTAAGATATATGAAAAGGCAGAGGAGAAGCTTTTAAGATGAAAAATAGTACATCTTTGTTGGATAGAGTTAAGGAAGACTATTCAGATGAAGGTAGTGTCAATTCAAAAATTGATACTGAAGGATAGTTGAAGTTAGTCATAATATTTCTTACTGGGCTAGTTGAGCTCACCTTTTCTTTCATTGTTCTCTTCAGGAAATGAGAACGTAGTCGGGACTAGTCGGGGAACAGAGTGACGGTCCAGATGATAGCATTAGTAGTCCTCACTATTCTGTTAAATAGTGTGACAATAAATGTAATGAGGACTCCATTGAGTTTGTATATTGTCTGGATGACAATGTTCTTATTAAAAACTCTTAGATTATATTTTGTCGTATTTTGCACGACAGTTGTATAATTAAGTTGTATTTAAATTTTGTACCATGTATCTAGCGACTCATGATGGATGATGTATACCTGTTTTGGGGGCGTCACAGTTGGTATCAAAGCTCAGGGATATGATCCCTGGCTAAGATGTGAGACTAGAACTAGGAGGAGAGGCAGAATTCCTTTTCATTAGTATGACCTACCTAAGTTTATTTGGTATTTAATTGGTCGGTCGGAGTATAGGGATAATATGTTACATGTCAATTAAACATTATTTTGTGGCAGTATCTAAAATGACATCCGAGAATATTGAGAATAGCAATGGAGCACAAGAGACCGTTGAGTCTCCACAGATCAATAATCAGGATAATGTGCATCAGGAAGGCGACAATACTCATGCAAACAACAACACTGACCAAATGGTGAACGATGGAATGTTTAGAGGCTTTATGCAATTCATGCAACATCAAGCGAGAGCGATTCCTGTCCAAAATGTAGGTGGAAACACTGGAAACTCTCGGACGGTCACCGCTAAATAGTTCAAGGAGCTGGGACCACCGGAGTTTATTGGAGAGCCAAAACCACTTAAGGCAGAAGCGTGGATAAAACAGATCACCAAGATAGTTGATGTCTTGGGATGCTCCAAGGAGCAAAAGGTTCCCTTTGCCACCTTTATGTTGCGAGGAGAGGCAGATTACTGGTGGGAATCGGTAAAGCGTACTCAACCTGCCGCACTAAAGATGTCTTGGGAGAAGTTCCGAGAACTATTCAACGATAAGTACTTTCCCAAAAGTATTCGTCACATGAAAGAGGTAGAGTTCATCAAGTTGGAGCAGAACAATATGACCGTGTCGCAGTACGAAGCTAAGTTTTCCGAGTTGTCCCGGTTTGCGTCTCACTTGGTTGATAATGAGGAGAGAATGACACGGATGTTTCTAAGAGGTTTGAAACCCGAGATATGTTAATATCTAATTTCTCATAAACTATGTTTGTAGTCAGATGTTGTAAATAGGGCTCAGTTATTAGAGCGCGATAACAAGTCAATGCAACTCGACAAAATGATAATACCAGTGGTAGCAGTCATCGAAGCGGTGACAACAAACGTGGAGGGAATCAACATGCCAGAAATGGTAACCACTTCGGTGGTAATCATGGTCAAGACAATAAGAATGGACATTTTAAGAAGAGGAGATTCAACAATGATGGAAAGACGTCAACACCAACACCCATTGTTAAGGAAGGAGAACGCCCACCTATCATATTCTTTAAATGCGGAGGGGAGGGACATATAAGTCCAAACTGCATGATGCAATCCAAAACATGTTACAATTGTGGAAGGGAAGGTCACTTAGCCTGATTTGTCGTTCACCGAAGACAAGTCCAGCTGGGATGGAGGCACCAAAGGCCGTCCCAAAAAAGTCAAAGCCGGTAGTGCAAGGGAGAGCTTTTTTCGTGACTTCTCAAAAAGCAAGTAACCCAAACGAAGTTAGCATGGGTTAGTTAATTATAAATTCTTGCATAGTCTATACCTTATTAGATACCGGTTCTACCCATTGTTTTATCTCTCTTGCTTGCGCTCAATGTTTAAATTTGACCCCAGAGAAGTTAGACTTTGACTTATTGGTTGAAACTTCGTTAGTAGAAACCTTCGTTACCTCCACTGTTTATAAATCTTGTTGATTCAAATCGACACTTTCACGTTACCTATCGATCGTCTCTCTTTAAAAATACTTGCCTTTGATGTGATTTTAGGAATCGATTGGTTAACTACTCATCATGCTTTTCGTAAGGTTGTTAGCTTTCATATTCCTAACCAACCTGTTATGCGAATTCAAGCAACCAAACCACTAAAGTCAATCATTGTCATATCAAGACATAAGTAAAGAGCCCCGATCCTTTCGTGGTTGACTTCCTTGTGTAGAATGCACCGAAGCTAGACTTTCTATAGGCGACGTCGTGAATGACGATGGCAAGTTGATAGGTATCAATGTGATGTACTATCCAAGTCTTGGATGAGAGTCACTGTTTTGAATGATATTTCTATTGTTAATAAATTTTCTAACGTATTCTTGAAGACTTCTTAGCCTACCCCAGAGTGTGAAATCGAATTTTGTATTGACCCCAGTACAAAACCCATTTCTAAAATCCTTAAATATTTCTTCAACCAAAACGAACGTATAATGCGCCAAAGATGTTGGCTCGAGCTGTTGAAGACTACTATTATACCATTCAATATCATTGTGGAAGAGCGAACGTGGTAGTTGACGCGTTGAATAAAAGATCGTATGCGTTTATAAGTGCGATGTTGTTAGCACAAAAACCCATTTTGTATAACTTACAAATGATGAAGATAGAGTTAAAGACTCTAGGGACCCACGTGAAGATAATGAATATACGATTAGAATCGACTTTAATCGTTAAAGTTAAAGCCGCTCAAGCTACATACTCAGAGCTGATGAATATGAAGAAGAAGGTTCAAGAGGGCGTTATTCTAGAAGCAAGAATCGACGAAGAGAGGAAATCTCAACCCTCGATTTAATTAGTCCATTTGCAATCCTCGATCGAGTAGGAACTGTGGCCTATAGACTCGTTTTACCGCCAAGTATGTCGCGTGTTCATAACGTTTTTCACGTATTGTTGCTAGTAAAAAACTTAGTCTTGGGGGACTTTGGAGCCAAATTTTAGAATAATTAATGAATCTGAAAAATGATGAAATCATGGGGGTTTTATAGAGCATGTTACAAGCTTTCCATAGCCTCGAAAACGGACTAATTCCGATAACAGATGAAGAAGTTATGAAGATTTGAAGTATGTGTGTCAAAAGTTGCAAAATCTGGAAAATTAGAGTTAAGTGCCAAAGGTCGAGCGCTTAGGTACTAGGCTCGACGCTTAGAATCTATTCTTGGGCGCCTAGGCAATTGCCCAAGACCAAATTGGGGCATCTAAGCGCTGGTCAAGTGTTAAGCCAAAATCTGTCCGGACGTCCTTTAGTAAATTGGGCATAACTTTTCCATACGAACTCCGATTGAGGTGATTCAGGATGATTCAGAAAGATAACGAGTAGACCTAAAACTTTCATTCTTTATATTTTGAGATTTGACGTCGGTATCAAGGCCTAAAATGGCTATTTTAGGGACTGATGTGCATTCAGAGGCAATCAAAGGACATCGGGCATGCACATATGCAACGTGTAATGTTTTCGACGATAAAGGTATTCAAGGTATCCTAACATCTTCGGTATACCAGGTACGTACGTAAATTTCGAGGGCGAAATTTCATAAGGAATGGAGATTATGAGACCCCAGATTTTATGAATAAAGATTTAAATTTTCTCGAAATATTTTTTTTGAATATTATGGTGTGGATTTGATATAATGTTATAGTTGGGGGTAATATTTACAAATTTTGCAAAGTAAGCAAGTGGTTATATAATATTCGATTGGTCGGGGAATATTCATTTTAACGAGGAATATTAAATGCGATGGCAATACAATCATTAGTGGACCCCATAATGTAAGTATTGTAAGTAGTGAGAAAAGCAGACGTAATTATCTTTTATAAAATAACAATGAGTGTTACCGTTAAAACTGTTGAACTACCCGGCGAAAAAATACGATGTCTGGCGTGGTTGCATAGTATCACTGCGGTATTAATTATTGATGCTTACGTGAGAAGTCACTCAGTTATACTCAATTATTACTACAGTAATTGCTGCATCTTATCTCTCATATTATTGATTCAATTATTATTACAGTATCATCTGCATAATATTTATTATTATTAAATAAATAATTGAGACGACAAAGTTATTCATATTATTATTTGCAATATATTGATGATCTGAAGTTACATCGAGGAGAGGTTTGGTCACTTAATTGCTTGGCGCTTGATAAGGAGAAATCCTTATCGAAAAGCCTCCTCTTTCTTGGGAGCGACTTTGGTTGTTAAATATTGTGAGTTATAATATTAATGATGAATAAGTTCGTGTTGATTAAAGATGAATTTGATAGTTCCATTGTGTTGGGATTATTAGTGTTAGTGGAAATCGACATCTATTAGATGATAATTGATGTTCTGGGGTTATATTGATAAATCGGGTAATTTATCGGATAAATGAGCAATTAATTGCTACTAATTCACATGCTTATATAACTATTTATTCACATGTGTGTACTATTGAATTACATTCTTGTACTATTAGGGGAGTTGGTGTAAGATTGACAATACTTGCATGACTAAGTTAAAAATGGAGGTACTATACTGTAATTTGTATTTTCACATGATTATTACTATTGGTTCACATGATTGAACTATTGATTCACATTATTTACTATTAGGGGAGGTGGTGCAAGTTTGATAATACTTGCAGGACTAAATTAAAAAGGAAAGAAAAGTTGGAGGTATTGTACTGTAATAATTCGAGCCGCAAAATGTGCAATTATCGAAACTATATTTGTCTATAAATAGAAGCTCATTTCTTCATTATTCTTCACCAATTCACTCAAGCTATAGAGCATTTATTATAGAGAGAAATTATAGAGAGAAAGAAGAAGAGAAGTCTGCTACCTCACTACTCCAATATCCAGTCTTTTTCTAAGGTAAGGGGTATTATTTCTTTCTTTCGTGTTCAAGAAGAGAACTTCTGTTATTTCATTCTTTATTATTATGTTGAAATAACCTGTCTATGCGAAGTACCGCATACATGGTGAAATTATTCTGTTATTCCATTCTTTATTATTATGTTGGAATAACTCCGTCATACATCACAATCTTAGTATACATGGTGAAATTCTTACATTCTTCCATTCTTTATTATTCTATTGGAACATCCACATGCATGCGTTACGCATGACCTCGTTAGATTATTTATTATTACATTGGAACATCCATACGTGCATTTAAGCATGACCTGGTTCCATTATTTATTATTCTCGTTGGAATATATCATGCGTGCGTTCTACGCGTGACCGGGTTCTATTATGTATTATTACATTTGGAATATCACATGCATGCGTTTACGCATGACCGAATTCCATTATGTATTATTACATTGGAATAACCTATCTGTCTTGATCTATCACATGCCCGGTGATTTCTTTTGTTATTCCATTCTTTATTATACTTAGTTGGTTAAAGTTTTGACTTCTATACTCCATGAAATTAGTGGAATATCCTTGATATTTGCGCTTCATCCAGTATCTTTTCATGGAAATATTCTTCTCAGCATTCTTGAATTTTACTCTACAAAGCAGTATCATGTTTGACAATATGGATGTTATTGAATTCTGGATAAATTAATTCTTGGACTTGTTTTATTGAATTCTTATATCATTGTCATCATCTTCATGTTTATAATATGTTGAAAGTCATATGTGGCCTGTAGTGCTTGGATGGACTTGGTATGATTATGACGAGGGATTATTCGGTATAATCATGACCGTAATGTTACAAATGATGTGGTAAAAGTCCTCATTGGCCGTAGTGTATTGATGGACAGTTGTTGGAATGATCATGACCATTGATGAATACACGAATATCCTTGGCCCGTAGTGCATGGATAATTTGTGGTCGTGATACTAATGAATATCCTTGGCCGTAGTGCATGGATGATGTGGATTATTTATTAAAAGTGAGTCTCAAAGAATAACGATGATGATGAAAAACCTTTTAAATCATAGAAGATAGTGGATTTTATTCTCTACTTGACTCTTCTAATGGATTGCTTGTTCACTGCAGATTAAACTTGATGTTTGTTATATTTTATCGGTTTAACATTGTTGAAAGGCTAACGATAAATTATTACGCATTATCTTAGTCATAATATTTCTTCTTTGGGCTAGTTGAGCTCACCCTTTCTTTCACTTTGTTCTCTTACGGAAATGAGAAGCGTGGCAGGGACTAGTCGGGAGCGGGTAGCGGTCCGAGATGATAACATTAGTAGTCCTCACTATTACATTAAATAGTGTGACAATAAATATAATGAGGACTCCATTGAGTTTGTATATTGTCTAGATGACAATATTCTTATTAAAAACTCTTAGATTATATTTTATCGTATTTTTCACGACAGTTGTATTTAAATTTTGTACCATGTATCTGGCGACTCAAGATGGGTGATGTATACCTGTTTTGGGGGTGTCACACTTGGGCAACAGAAACATAAGGTAAATTCAATCAGAACTGCGAGGGCGCATTGTAAAGAGCGCGGAGCGCACTACCCCATCAGAATGCTCAACGTCGGCTTGGTCTGCCTGGCACGAGGCACACAGCCCAAGCCACGGGGCATGTTATGTGTATAGATAATCCCAGACACATTGCCTCGATTGTAAGGAGAACGCCAGTTATACTTGAGACTGGGCGCGTGGCGCGCCGATCGACTGAGTTTGAAGCAAATTAAGGCTGCTCGGCCACATCTTTCCCCCCTTTCCAAAATAAAAGCCCTAAACCTCCCTAATCTAACCTTCCCAACCACCAATTCCCGTCCACTTTCCTAATCCTCCTCCAATCGTTCTTACTTACTCTCAATCTCTCTACAACAACCACACATACCCCAAACTTACTTTGCCCCACCTCCATCAAATAATTTACACCCAATTTCATTCAAACTCTACAAAATCTTAACCCCATAATTGAACAACTATGTTATCAAGGATCAGAGTTACAAACATCAAGGGTCAAGTCCATCACAGATTGCAACTCAAACTCAACAAGGAAGGTAAAAAAATTGAAGCCATGTGCAGTCAAAGTCTATAATCTAATTCAATGCTCAATTTTGTTTGAGTCCTATTATAATCTGGTATATTGGGATACCTTGGGTTACTGATGGCCCAATGATTCTATTGATGTGATGTAATGTGGGGATATTTGATTGATACAAAAGAACCTAAGTTTGGGGAAATTAGAACTCGCCCACCAAGTGTTTGATCGATTGCCTAAACCACCTGTGTTCTTACTTTCAAAACAAAGCCTTCTAAGATGACTATAACATGGCACCCAAAAGATAACAAAGTGCTAGCTCTAGTGTTAGGCAATCATTCGACGGGTCGAGGTTTGTAAGTGAGGCGGCGAAAACAAGTTTTAAAATTGTGCTTGTTAAGAAAACATTAGTTTCGGAGCGGGGTTTAAAACTGGATGCCAACCTTGATGGAGATATGGCGCTCATGATTGTTGAGCGCAATTGTCAAAACCTGTGGTACTTTCAATTATCAAAGATTTTTACGCCAAATCCATTGAGCACGTGGGTCATGTGGTGATGGTTCGGGGTAAGCCAGTGGCATTTGACGAAAACTTTATCAATGCATACTTTGGTTTAGAGACTCCAGCTCTGGGCAATCAGTATGAATAGTTTCATTTCAGCTTGAAAAGTGTAATTGAAAGGTTGTGCAAGCCAGGGACATAGTGCGTCACTAGAGTGGGAACCAATGAGAAGACCAGCTTCCCCCACTTTGCACTGAGTTGCTATGGAAAAGCTTGGTATGCTTTCCTATGTGTCAGGTTAATGCCCACACGCCACTAAAATGATGTGACTAAGGAGAGGGCTTAGTTATTATATGGCATTGTACACCATCACTTCCGAGCAAGTAATGAGATTTATTTTTATAAAGTGGATGTCAGTTTGGTGATTCATAAGTCCATTAAACGAGCTTTGCGCGGTGGTACTACGAGAGGATTATTATACGATTTTCTGATAACAAAATTGTGCATTAAATTGGGGTTCAATGGCGTGTGTCGGAGCAAGTACACTAGCCGATGGACATTATGGACCACCCTGTTAGGTTTGTAATATTCTTGAACGCAATCAAACTACACAAAATAAGCGGAAACGTGTAAAAATCAGAGTTTAAAATTGTACAAACCATATACTCGGATCATCCTTTATGAACAATTATTAATTAAACGAAAAGATATGAAGAACAAGAATCATACCCTTGAAGATTCGAGCTTCCTCAGGTATAAGTTCACCTCCAATCCTTTTCGGGTTCAACTTGAATCCACCGGGTTTGGTTCATTCCTTTGATCAACGTTAGCCACCCAAGTGTTTTGCCTCTAGAGGTGATCCACCAAGGAAGAAGAAAGATCCAAGAAGATGGGTGTTTTGCAAAACCCTAGTTTTTCTATCTCTCATAGAAAATGACGTACTCTCCAACTTTTTGGAATTGCGTGTGTTGTGAAAAAGTCAACAACAACTCTTCACCTATAATAAGACTTCTCTTATTTATAGATGTAGGCAACCCTCCTTAACAATTAAGCAATTGGATTTTATTTTAATTAATTAAACTGCTTTAATTAATTAGGCTCCTAATCTTATTAGGAATAAATGAGAGTACTTTTATTAATTAATTCCCAAACTCCTTTAGAAATTAAATAATAATAGTAATAATAATAATAATAATAAGACTCCTCTTATTAATTTATATTTAATATTTCTAAAATATTAAATAATAAATATTAAGCTATTTAATTTATTCTATCACCATAGATTAAATTAAATATAGTTAACTTATTATTACGATTATGCCATTAACTTCTTAAATAATTATTCTTCCTTTTATGGTGTGACCCTTTAGGTTCTCCATATTAAACCGGTTGTGAATAAATCAATTAGAACAATTCTAATCTTATTTAAATAAATAATGTGACGCCCCCAAAATAGATATACAACACCCATTCTGAGTCGTCAAAATACATGGTACAGAAATAACTATAACTTTATTAATACAACATAAAAATTGTGAGTTTAAATACCAATATTGTCATCTAGACAATATTCACACTCAAATAAGTCCTCATTATAATTATTGATACATTATTTTAAAAAAATGGTGAGGACTACTAAAACGACTTTCTAGAACCTTCATTTCATACCCCGACTAGTACTCGCTACATTCTCGCCTCCTGAGAAGAAAAATGGAACAAAAAGGAAAAAGGTGAGCTCAATTAGCCCAGTAAAGAATATTATGACTAAGATAACATAGAACAAATTATCGTTAGTCTTCAACAGGGAAAAATCTGATAAAATACTATAGACAACAAGTTTTAGATCAATATTCGCAGCGGAAACAATAATTCATAGAAGAGTTACGTAGAGAATGAAATCTACTATTATCTATGAATTTAAAAGTCCATCATCAATATTTTATCCTCGTAACATGAATCAATATATATCCGAATCAAATATTCATCTTTTGCACTACTGGGCAAAGATATTCACTAATTGGTCATGTTCATCTAAAACACTGCTCATCTTTGCACTACTACGGCCAAAGATATTCATCGAAATCATTAATCTTTGCACTACTGAGGCCAAAGATATTCAATTATATCATCATTTAGGACCGAGGATGATGAAAAATATTTTAAAAAAAACGAATCCAGTGAAACAAAAGAATAAATATTAAGGATTCAGTATTTTAATTTATTCCATTTCCAAAAATACCTCATAAATAATCTTAGTGGAGTAAAATTCAAGAATGATCAAAACATGGATACAATCAAAGCTAGTATCCATAATAGATATTTTGGACTTAAAAAACGAAAATTTAATTTTACGTGAATAATGTCGATGATCGTGAATAGTGTCGATACGTGAATAGTGCCGTGATACGTGTATAGTAACCCCGACACTAAAAGACAAGAATTTCACAAGAAAAATACTCACAATATTCCAGTATAATGATATTAAAAGAATTAATATCATTTAAAAAAAATAATATCCCTTACCTCGTAAAGACAATACTTCTAGTTAAAACACCGGATATAGGCTATGACTTGAACTTGCACCGTATAGCAACACTCAAAGTATTAAAATACTCACAAGAATACGCTCAATATATCGAGAGAGAAAGAGAGAGAAAACTTCAGTTTCTGGTGTGATTTTCAATTCTAACCTAAGCACCCTATTTATAGGAAAATGCTTAGAACACTAAAGCAGAAAATTTAATATAATAATATATTTATAAACAAAATTCACGCCCACCTCAAGACCATCTGAATTCAGCCACCAGTATAGCCCACCATAATGCCAAAAACGTTTTTCTAAACAAAAATATTTAAAACTTCCAAAATTTAATTATTTTGGAACTTCAATAATTCATAATAAATAGCTCTTTTGTCAGAAAAATTCGAACCTCATGTCTTATCCATAGGAAATTCCATTATCTACAACTTTGCAGAAGAAAATGTTTCCAAATTCCAAACAGAAATTGACCAAAATCCATAAACGGGCGATTTTACAGGCTATAATTAAATTTCAGTCAAGAAATAGGGTTCACCGACACACAAAATATGTGTTTATCATATATTGAGCAAAAATACTCTTCCTCCTCATATACTCATATATCCCACATTCATTATAAAAATATCACCATTATTATATTATTAAAATAATATAATTAAATGAATTATTTTATCAGAAAAAGATAAAATATTAATTTTCAACAATTGTCACATTAAAATTTTCTCCATCTATATCCACATTAAATCAATATTTTTCTCATCATATTAATCAATAATTAATTATTCACAAATAATATTACAGAATCACAATATCGACAACCGGCGCTTCCTCAGAAAGAGGGGCTTTCCAATAAGGATCTCTCCTCATCGGGCGCGCAATTAGATGACCAAACCTCTCCTTAGATGTAACTTTCTAGACATTGCCAATAATGTTATCCAATAATTTTATTCATATAATATGAATTATTGCTCTCGATAATGGAAAATATCTTGTGTAGTGACAATTATTGAAACAACAAAGAATATAAAATATCAACGCAAACAATTATTGAATCAATAAAATAAAATATCGAATAGTAATTATCGTAACAATTATTAAGTTGTGCCTTCACGTAAGAATCAATAATCGTGCAATACCGTGCTACTCTTCGTGTTTTAACCAATTTAGTATTTCAACAAGATTAATTGATAAAAACTACGCTCGTTATTTATAAACAACTTATATTTATCGTTTTCTTCATCCAATCGCTTTTAGTTATGGGGCCCACACAAGGTCGCTACTGGTCATTTAATATTCTCGACAAAGAAAGAATATTCCACGCACCAAACTAATATTCTCCCGATAAAAATGAATATTTTATAACCACTTGCTTATTTGAAATATTTGCGCATTTAACCCATAACTAATTATATTAATCAAATTAACCCTTATTATTTCAAAATAATAAATAAAGGAAATTCAATTTTATTTATAATAAGTTAGGGTCTTACAATCTCCCCTCCTTATGAAATTTCGTCCTCGAAATTTACGTACGTACCTGGTGTTTCGAAAAGATGAAGATACCTCGCTTTCATTTTCGTTTCCAACTCCCAGGTCATTTCTTCAATAGCATGGTTCCACCACAAAAATTTGACTTGTGGTATGACCTTTGTGCGTAGGACATGCTCCTTCCTATCCAAAATCTTGACATGTACCTCTTCATACGTTAAGTCTTCAGCTATCTCGTCCGGTTCTAACCCAATAACATGGTTCGGGTCTTTCACATATTTACGAAGCACAGATACATGAAAAACATTATGAACACGAGACATACTTGGAGGTAACGCGAGTCTATAGGCCACATTTCCTACTCGATCAAGAATCTGAAATGGACCAATAAATCATGGATTGAGTTTTCCTCTCTTTTCGAATCTTGTAACTCCCTTCCATGGAGCCACACGCAATAATACATGATCCCCAATACTAAAATCCACATCCTTTCGATGAAGATCCGCATAACTCTTTTGTCGATCCTGTGCAATTTGTATACGTTGTCGAATCATTTGGATCTTTTCCGTAGTCATACATACCAACTCTGGTCCCAACAACGTTGCTTCTCCCACCTCATCCCAACATACTAGAGAGCGACACTTTCGACCATACAATGCTTCAAATGGAGCCACACCTATACTTGCCTGATAACTGTTGTTGTAGGAGAATTCCACCAATGGTAAGTACTTATCCCAACTCCCTTTGAAATCTAGGACACAAAGTCTTAATAGATCTTCAAGAGTTTGAATAGTCCTCTCTGATTGTCCGTTCGTTTGAGGATGGTATACGAATCGAATCAGAACTGCGCCCATTGCATTTTTGCAAGCTAACCCAAAATCTTGAAGTGAATCTTGGGTCACGATCCAAAACTATGGATACTGGCATGCCATGCAACCTCACAATCTCATTCACATACATACTAGCAAGACGCTCAAGGAATAAGTCTCCGACGGCAAGAAATGTGCGTACTTGGTTAATCTATCAACAATAACCCAAATAGCATTTATGCCTTGAGAAACCGTGGGAAGACCCGTAACGAAATCCATGGTAATGTGTTCCCACTTCCATTTCGGAATCTCAAGTGGTTGCAATGGTTCCTTAGGCACTTGATGCTCCGCCTTTACACGTTGATAAGTTAAACACCTCGAGATAAACTTTGCAATCTCTCTCTTCATATTGTTCCACCAAAATGTATGTCGAAGATCACGATACATTTTGGTACTTCCAGGATGGATTGTAAATGGTGTATTGTGTGCCTCTATCATGATCTCGTACTTCAAATCAGAATCGTTAGGAACACAAAGTCTGGAGTGGACTCGAAGTATTCCTTCTTCATCGATTCTTGCCTCTGGAATAACACCTTCTTGCACTTTCTTCTTCTTCATACGATCATCTCCCGGGTTCGTGGTGACTTGAGCAACTTTAACTTTTTCGATTAAAGTTGGTTCTATACGATACTTGACATCATTGCATGGGTCCCCGGAGTCTTGAATTCTATCTTCATCTTTTGTAAATCACACAAAATGGGCCTTTGTGTTGACAACATCGCACTCGTTCCCGCGTATAATCTTCTACTCAATGTGTCGGCTACCACGTTCGCTTTTCCAGGATGGTATTGAATGGTATGGTCGTAGTCTTTCAACAGCTCGAGCCAACGTCGTTGCCGCATGTTGAGTTCTTTTTGGTGAAGAAATATTTGAGGCTTTTATGGTCTGAATATATCTCCACTTTCTCCCCATATAGATAGTGCCTCCAGATTTTTAGCGCGAAAACGACTACTGCCAACTCTAGATCATGAGTAGGATAATTCCTCTCATATTCTTTAAGTTGTAGCGAGGCATAGGCTATGACTTTCCCACGTTGCATGAGAACACATCCTAACCCTTTGCCTGAAGCATCGCTGTAGATAACAAATCCATCCGAACCAGATGGTATTGTCAAAACAGGTGCCGAAATGAGTCTCCTCTTAAGCTCTTGGAAACTCTTCTCGCATTCCTCGCTCCATACGAATTTTGTATCCTTCCGAGTAAGCTGAGTTAATGGGGGTAGCGATTCGAGAAAACCCTTCCATGAATCTCCGATAATAACCAGCTAAGCCTAGAAAGCTACGTACTTTGGTCACCGTCTTCGGTTGCTCCCAACTTTGTATTGCTTCAATCTTCGCCGGGTCAACAAATACTCCATGTTTTAACACCACGTGCCCAAGGAATGCTACTTCCTCAAGCCAGAACTCGCATTTCTTCAACTTGACATATAACTTGTTTTCACGAAGCCTTTGGAGTACCAGCTTCAAATGGTGCTCATGATCTTCACGACTTTTGGAATATATGAAGATGTCATCAATAAAAACAACAACGAACTGATCCAAATATTCCTTGAATACTCGGTTCATCATATCCATGAAAGCTGCAGGAGCATTAGTCAATCCAAAAGACATGACTAAGAATTCATAATGCCCGTACCGAGTTCTAAAGGCAGTCTTTGGAATATCCTCGCCTAATCTTTCAAATTGATGGTATCCGTAATCTAAGATTGATTTTTGAAAAGAATTGTGCTCCTTGCAACTGGTCAAACAGGTCATTAATACGAGGTAGTGGATACCTATTCTTGATAGTGACATGGTTCAATTCCCGATAGTCAATACAAAGTCGCATACTCCCGTCTTTCTTCTTTACAAATAAAATAGGAGCACCCCAAGGAGATGTACTGGGACGAATGAAACCGATGTCCAACTACTTCTGTAGTTGGACCTTTAACTCCTGAAGTTCAATAAGAGCCATTCGATATGGGGTTTTAGAAATGGGCTTTGTACCAGGTTCAAGATCAATAAAGAATTCAACTTCACGTTCTGGGGGTAGACTGGGAAGTTCTTCAGAAAATACATCAGGAAAGTCAATAACAACAGGAATATTATTCAAATATGATGTGTCTTTATTCAAATCCATAACATGGGATAAGAAAGCTTGACATCCGTTTTTTAATAAACGAATGGCTTTATGGCTTGATATAATAGTGATTGATTTTAATGGTTTAGTTGCTTGAATTCAACAACAAAGTTGTTTAGGAATATGAAAACTAACAACCTTATTTAAAATAATCAATTTTGGCATGATGAGTAGTTAACCAATCAATCCCTAAAATCACATCAAAAGCAAGTATCTTTAAAGAGATAAGGTCAACGTGTAATGTGATGGTGCCAACTTGGATCAAACAAGATTTATAACAAGTGGATGTGATGAAAGTTTCTCCTAATGAGTTTCCACAGATAGGTCAAAGTCTAATTTCTCCGAGTCAAATTTAAACGTTGAGCACAAGTAAGAGAGATAAATGAATGGGTATAGTAAGGTATAAACTTCGCAAGAATTTAAGATTCTTAGTAAGGTATAAACTTCACAAGAATTTATCCGCTGACTTTGACATCCTCACCATTCGAGTGTCATTATTGAATCTCCTCTTTTTAAAATCTCCCCGATATCGCTTCTTCTATCTCATGGCTGATATGATTACCACTAGAGTGGTTCTTCTCCTTCTTCCGTATTCTTCTTTCTCCATTTCACATCATTTTATCGTTGTTCTCCCGACGATCATGGCTATGATTACCACGTAGATGATCCCGGTTGTGGTCCTCGGTTGGTTATCGTTGTCGATGATCGCCACAATTTCAGATATCTCGTTTCTAATAATTGAGCTATCTCGCTCTAATAATTGAGCCTCGCTGACAACATCCGAATAGAGATAAAATTTATGAGAAAAGAGATATTCACGTATGCCGGATTTCAAACCTCTCGTAAACATCCGCCATCACGCTCCTCATTCTCCACCAAATGAGGTGCAAACCTGGATAACTCCGCGAACTTCGCCTCATACTAGGACACCGTCATGTTATTTTGTTCCAGTCTAATAAACTCTACCACCTTCATATGATTTAACACTTTCGTGAAAGTATTTGTCATTGAACATTCTCAAATGTCTCCCAAGACATGCCGAAATGCTATTTCGGGTGGGTACGCTTCACGTATTCCCACCAAGAATCCGCCTCATTACGAACATAAAAGTAGCGAATGGAACCTTCATTTCTCCGTGCATCCCAAGACATCGAATATCTTGGTAATTTGTTTGACCCACGTCTCCGCTTTAATCGGATCCGGCTTCCTGCAGTGGTGGTCCAAACTCTTTGAATCGCTTGGTTTGTGACTAAATTGTAGCGTTGCCATTGTTTCTTCCTACATTTTGAACATGAATCTCCTTCATCTAGTTTTGCATGAACCGCAAAAATTCTAAACATCTCATTGTTCATCGTCTACTCAGTGGTGTTGTTTACAGGAGGAACATTGCCAGCCTGTTGCACGTTCTCCTCGTTGGTGAGTACAGGCGTCCCCACGGTCTCATTTACTCCACTGTTAACATTATCAGTTGCCAATCTTAAATACTGCCATAAAACAAGGGTTAATTAAATAAATTAACAAATCACATAATACCCATATATTATGACCAACCAACAAATAAGCTTAGGTAGGACACACTAGCGAAGGATTTACTCGTCTCTCCCTTCCTAGTTCTATTCCCCGATCTCCGCCAGAGATCATATCCTTAAGCTCGATATTAACCGTGACGCCCCAAAATAGGTATACAACACCCATTACGAAAGTCACAAAATACATGGTACAAAAACAACTACAACTTTATTAATACAACATAAAAACTGTGAGTTTAAATACCAATATTGTCATCTAGACAATCTCCACACTCAAATAAATCCTCATTATAATTATTGATACATTATTTTATAAAAATGGTGAGGACTACTAAAACGACTTTCTAGAACCTTCTTTCCATACCCCGACTAGTACTCGCTACATTCTCGCCTCCTGAGAAGAAAAATGGAACAAAAAAGAAAAGGGTGAGCTCAACTAGCCCAGTAAAGAATATTATGACTAAGATAACATAGAACAAATTATCGTTATTCTTCAACAGGGAAAAATCTGATAAAATACAATAGACAACAAGTTTTAGATCAATATTCGCAGCGGAAACAATAATTCATAGAAGAGTTACGTAGAGAATGAAATCTATTATTATCTATGAATTTAAAAGTCCATCATCAATATTTTATCCCTGTAACATGAATCAATATATATCTGGAATCAAATATTCATCTTTGCACTACAATCCAAAGATATTCACCAGTTGGTTATGTGCATCTAAACACCTGTTCATCTTTGCACTACGGGCCAAAGATATTCATCAGAAATCATTAATCTTTGCACTACATGCCAAAGATATTCAATTATATCATCATTTAGGACTGAGGATGATGAAAAATATTTTAAAGAAAAACGAATCCAGTGAAACAAAAGAATAAATATTAAGGATTCGTATTTCAGCTATTCCATGTCCAAAAATACCTCATAAATAATCATAGTGGAGTAAAATTTAAGAATGATCAAAACATGGATACAATCAAAGCTAGTATCCATAATAGATATTTTGGACGAAAAACGAAAAATTTAAATTTTCTGTGAATAGTGCCGTATTCGTGAATAGTGTCGTATACGTGAATAGTGCCGTATACGTGAATAGTAACCCCGACACTAAAAGACAAGAATTTCACAAGAAAAATACTCACAATATTCCGGTATAATGTTATTGAAAGAATTAATAGCATTTAAAAAAAATAATATCCCTTACCTCGTAAAAACAGTACTTCTAGTTGAAACACCGAATATAGGCTATGACTTGAACTTGCACCGTATAGAAACACTCAAATTATTAAAATACTCGCAAGAATACGCTCAATATATCGAG
Source organism: Panax ginseng (assembly GCA_020205605.1). NCBI lineage: Eukaryota > Viridiplantae > Streptophyta > Magnoliopsida > Apiales > Araliaceae > Panax > Panax ginseng. Next base: position 110,025,279 of record CM035148.1, on the reverse strand, counting down.
AGAGAAAGAGAGAGAAAATTTCAGTTTCTGGTATGATTTTCAATTCTAATCTAAGCACCCTATTTATAGGAAAATACTTATAACACCAAAGCAGAAAATTTAATATAATAATATATTTATAAACAAAATTCACGCCCACCTCAAGACCATCTGAATTCAGCCACTAGTATAGCCCACCATAATGCCAAAAACGTTTTTCTAAACAAAAATATTTAAAACTTCCAAAATTTAATTATTTCGGAACTTCAATAATTCATAATAAATAGCTATTTTGTCAGAAAAATTCGAACCTCATGTCTTATCCATAGGAAATTCCATTATCTACAACTTTGCAGAAGAAAGTTTTTCCAAATTCCAAACAGAAATTTACCGAAATTCATAAACGGACGATTTTACAGGCTATAATTAAATTTCAGTCAAGAAATAGGTTTCACCGACACACAAAATATGTGTTTATCATATATTGAGCAAAAATACTCTTCCTCCTCATATACTCATATATCCCACATTCATTATAAAAATATCACCATTATTATATTATTAAATTAAATGAATTATTTTATCAGAAAAAGATAAAATATTAATTTTCAACAATTGTCACATTAAAAATTTTCTCCATCTATATCCACATAAAATCAATATTTTTCTCATCATATTACAATAATTAATTATTCATAAATAATATTACGTAATCACAATCATCGACAACCGACGGGTTCCAGTGAAAGAGGGGCTTTCCAATAAGGATCTCTCTCATCTTGGCGTGCAATTAGATGACCAAAACTCTCCTTAGACGTAACTTTCTAGACATTGCCAATAATGTTATCCAATAATTTTATTCATATAATATGAATTATTGTCTCGATAATGGAAAAAATACCGTAGTGACAATTATTGAAACAACGGTAATATAAAATATCAACGCAAGCAATTATTGAATCAATAAAATAAAATAATCGAATAAGCGATAATTACTCTAACAATTATTGAGTAAAGTGCCTTCACGTAAGAATCAATAATTGGTGCAATGCAAGTGTGCTACGTGTGTTTTAACCAACCACCGGTATTTCAACAAGATAATCAGTAAAAACTATGCCGTTATTTATAAACAACTTATATTTATCGTTTTTCTTCATCCAATTGCTTTTCAAGTTATGGGGCCCACACAAGGTCGCTTGCAGCATTTAATATTCCCAACAAGAAGAATATTCCACGACCAAACGAATATTCTCGATAAAAATGAATATTTTATAACCACTTGCTTATTTGAAATATTTGTGCATTTTACCCATAACTAATTATATTAATCAAATTAACCCTTACTATTTCAAAATAATAAATAAAGAAAATTCAATTTTATTTATAATAAGTTGGGGCCTTACAAATAAATTAAACTATTAATTTATTTAAATAAATAATATTTATTCTACAATAGGGATAAGCCTCCCTAGCGATTAACGACTTTTCAGATAATATAGATTTCAACATTAATCATAAAAGAACCTTTGAGTAAATAATTACCGTACAATTCAATCCTTCCACCATACAATGTCCCAATTAAATATAAGACATGGAATTACTGTCAAGTCTTATATTATTTAATTATATGTATTTCGACTCTTAAATGCACAACACCAAATAATGCAAATTAAAAACTCTTTTCTAATTTGATACGCGCTTGGCCAAGGACTCTTTGGGTTGTCATTTATCGAATCACATAGGACATTTATCTTCTTTTTACTAAAGCGGTAGATTCTTTATTGATCATACATTATCTCCATGTACGACTTATTATACCCAAGCATACCCTTTGATATACCCTAAGGGTCTTAAGGAATAAGTCAAAGTATGACTCATCATACATAAGATACTATGATGATCTCAAGTCCAAGGATCACTTGTACTACTATCACTACTGAGAATTCCTATTGATGAAAGGTAAAACTCCATTAGATATTCCTTAGCGAGCCACGTTCAAATGAACTTATTCTCTAATAAGCACCTACATACTTGCTTTAGTGTCTCCACACAAATGATCATGAGATCAATCATCCTCATCCAATGAGCAAAACAACGATGTACCAATCTATCCGGATTTACTAATCCCCAATTTAGTAATCCAACGATTGAGAACTATTTTAGTTTTAAGCTTTCTAAGAATTTAGATCTCATTAGAATGATCATCATCATTATTCTAAAAGCATTGCTTAAAACTACGGGTTTATCACATATTATAAAACAGCATCATGTAGATAATTAAAAGCCTTTAATACTTATTATTAATAAATGAATAAGATTGTTACAAAGTATATGCTTTATCATCAAACATGATTGGCTTGTGTGCATACTACTTTCAATCTCCCACTTGCACTAAAGCCAATCGTCATGGTATCTCATACTCTTCTTCTCTAAGTGACGATTATCCTGCTGTTGGATAAGCTTCAGTAAATGGATATGTAATGTTGTTCTTGAGAGTCCAATAGCTCTATAGCGATTTCCCATATTTCAATGATTCTTTAATCAAATGAAAGTGCTGCAACACATGTTTAGATCCAAGATGAGACTTAGGAACTATTCCTAGTTCTGTAATGAACTTTTCATCCAAACAATCAACTTGTAGCTTCATTTATAGCTATATACTTTGTCTTTATCACTAAACTAGCAACTCTTTTCTGTTTGAAACTTTTCCAATTCACTGCACCACCGTTCAAGGTAACACTTTACCTTAAAGTGGATTTTCTGTCATCTTGGTCTGTCTGAAAAACTTGAGTCTGTTAAGCCCTCGAGTTTTAATCAAATGAATATACGTTCCTTGGGTTAAGTCGAGCATCCTCTTAAATCTATCTATATAGATTTGCATCCCCAATTACGATACTCTTCCCAAATCATTCATGGAGGAATGTTTAGACAACTTTATCTTTACTGATTGTAGCATTGGTATGTTATTCCTTATCCGTAGTATATCAACATATAATATTAAAAATGTGATGGCGCTCCCACTAACCCTTTTGTACACACTAAAACTTTTACCTCATCGTATATAACTCTGGATCATCATCTTCTATGATGTGTACCTCATCATCATCATCATCATCATCATCTATGATGAATCCATACCTCAAAGGTATCTTTGGTACTATTCCAGATTTACGATTTAGTTGTGGTACAATAGGTCTATCTACAGGTTCCTCTTATTTGACTTATAGTGATTTATGGTTCTTGAACTCTTCAAGATCTATTATCCTCCCACTAGCTCCTTCAATGATAAACATCTTTATCTTAAAAGGCAGCGTGTTTCGCAACAAACACCTTTTGCTAAATAGGATTTTAGAACATATAACCTAAACTTATTTTAGGATGTCCCACAAATCTGTACTTGTCAAATCTTGTCCCAAGCTTATCCTTTGAAACCTTTTTCACATAAGTTGGACAACCCTTATCTTAACATACTTAAGATTAGGAATCCTCCCTGTCCATAACTTTTATGGAGTCTTGGGGCTGGATTTTGAGGTTACCTTTTCGTAGATTTGCAACCATTTCTAGGTCATGACCCTAGAAGGATACTGGAATGTCGGTAAAATCATTATGGACCGCACCATGTCCAACAAGGTATGATTTTTCCTTTCAGATACATCAATCAATTATTGCATATAAGGAGGCGTCCATTGTGAGAAAACCATTTGAGATGATTTAGAAACTCATTGCACAAGTATTCCTTCCTTGATCCGATCAAAGAATCCTAATACTTTGCCAATTTATTTCACTTCTGAATTCTTTGAACCTTTCAAATAATTCACACTTGTATTTCAGCAAATACACACATTCAACTCTTTGAATGATCATCTCATTTTCTTATACTAGTTTGTTCAATTTGCAAAATTATTTTCACACAAGTCAAGTATACAAAATCCATTAAGTAATATTTCAGTTCTATACAAAACATTAATATTATTATAAATAGAACAACAATTGTTCTTAAATATAATACCAAAGATTTTATTGTCCAACAATAAAATGGAAATAATATTTCTAACAAGAACTGGAATACAATAACAACTTATTGACTTAATAGATTTACCCGTAGACATTGCTAAACTATAAGTTTCTATGGCTAATGTAGCAACCTTTGCTTCATTTCCCACACATATGATTACTTAGATTTGTTTTGCTTTCTACTTCTGCTTGGTCCCTTCATAAATCTATATTTATGATAACCTAAGTCGGTATCCAATACCCAAGTAGAACTTTGACTTAAAGAAAAATTTATTTCAAATCATGAACAAAATTGTATTTGTAACTAAAACTTCACTAAGCTTATTCTTGTTAGCCTTTGCAAAATGCTTCTTGCAGTTTCTTTCCAGTGTCCAGGCTTATTACAGTGGAAGCAAACTCCTTTGCTATCCGTATCAGTTTTGTTCTTATTATCCTTTGTTTTTTCCTTTCTATTTACCTTCTTTGAATCGTTCTTTTTTTCAGAAGATCCTTTGGCCCCTACCAGTAAGACTTGGTCTTTCTTGGTTGGAAAGTGACTCTCAACATTTTTCAACATGTTAAGCAAATCAGCGAGGCTGATATCTAGCTTGGTCATATGAAAAATTCACAACAATTGTGAAAGGAGTTCGGGAGTGAGTGCAAGATCAAATCTTGGCTCAACTCTCCATCCATGACATAACCAGTTGTCCTAATTGATCAATCAAATTGATTATGTTAAGGACTTTTATCTGCATCTTTGAGTGTCATCTGGTCATTCTAGATCGGAAGAGCTCCTTAGATATCTCGATATCTATCGGCCCCTACTTTTCTCACCATCAACTACTTGATGTGCAGGAATATAGTAGGAGCATCCATAGTTTCATGCTGACGCTGAAGCTCGTTACTCATGGATGCGAGCATGATGCATTGAGCCAACTGTGCATCATCTTGTCACTTTCTAAAAGTAGCAATCTCTTCCTCAGAGGTATTGTCTGCAACCATTGCAGGGATAGGTGTATTAAGGATATAAGATAACTTTTCAGCCATGAGAACTATTCTCAAATTCCTTAACCAATCCGAGTAATTCGGTTCGGTTAAATAACATCTAATATGCTTCGCAGTGATAGTAATTTAGACATTGTAAAATTTTGTAAATGAATTTGTAAGTAACAATATTTTAACATACATTCTTTTATTAATTACTAAAATAAATTAGGTCTTATTTTAAATTGGTATCTCCCACTATTTTCATTAAACTATATTACCCTCACTTATATAGTTCGGCAAAATCTAATTAAAGATTTGCTAGTGAGAATAAGGATCCCATTTTAAATGTATATAGCCTTGTGGTGACACAACAAACTATATATAAATAAATAGGTAGACAACTCTTGTCAATTACATCAACTATGCAACTTCTTGTATTTTGCCTCTTAGATTATTTTGATTAAGTGGTGGCACATCCGAATCAAAATTATCCAAGTTAAGTCCAACCTAGCACTCCATATATTCAAAAAAGAAAAACATTGTCCTTGTGATGACACAACAAAACAATATTGTTTAATTTTCTTTATAAGCATCAAATGTGATAAAATTAACATCTCAAAGAATTAAGATAAGCCTTGTGGTGACACAACAAACTTATAATAATTAATTGATACTCTATTATTTTTTATCATGCTAGAAGGCGACGTTCGATATTCCAAATATCTTTGAACGCTTAGGACTTAATATAAAAAATTTGAGGGGTTTGTTATTAATTTGTCTCATCTTGTTTAGTGCGCATGCATACACATATATATAAAATACGCGTCATATTAATTAACATGCGAATCATGTTTGCATAATATATAATATATATAATATAAGCATGCACATATAGAATACTATATTCTACCAGGATTGATTATGGACTTTTATTCTAGTTTGGTTCATTAGAGCCACCAAGTGAACCAAAAAGGTCAAACCCTAGGGGTGCAAGAATTAATATTTAAATATAACTAATACATTTAAACCCGGGCACCATTACAAATGGGTCTTCAAGCGCTCCTTGCTCCTTGATCTCCAATTCTTCAAAATTAATTCTAACTATTCCTATTACAAAACTATTTAAAATAAATAGAAACCTTGATCAGCAGTCAAGGAAAAGTACATAGGAGGGAGTTAGAATTTACATTAAGAAACAATTAGAGAAGACGAGGTACGCAGACCCCATTTAATAAAACCCATACATTCATGCATCCAACTAAAATAAAATCCAATCACGTTGGTCAATAGTCCATAATCAATCTCATTTATTATCATACACATCACCATATGCATCAATAAATAACATTCATTCCATGAATAATAAACATTCAATATATATATTGATATCATTTAATGGGCAAATTTAGTTAGTATAAAATCTAATTTTGAATCAAAATAAACTCCTTTATTTTAATCCAAATTTAAATCAAAATAAAACTCTTTTATTTTAATTTATCCAATTTTGAATAAAATAAACTATTTTATTTTAATCAAAATCTTTAATCAAAATAAACTCCTTTATTTCAATTAATTATGGAATCCAATTCCATGTAAAAAAAAAAACTCATTTATTAAAGGAAACACGGATTCTCTTTCCTATTCACAAATAATCTCTTTTATTTTGAATAATATGAAATCTTATTTCATATCTAAATAAACTCCTTTATTTAAGGAAATATGGAATCCAATTTCAACTCCAATTAATTATCATGGAATCCAATTTCAACTCTAATTAGTTAGCATGAAATTTAATTTTAAAATTAAAATAAACTTTATATTTTAAAATTAAAATAAATTTTTTATTTTAAAATTAAAATAAATTTTTATTTTAATTATAAAATTATTAAGAATATAGAATCCTAGTTACTTGATTTATATGATACTGTTAAGTATTAAGAATATATAACTTTTATATATATACATGAAAACATCACTGATGACCAAATTTACATGGTCTCCACTTTCCCATTTTCACATGGTTTAATATATAATAGTAATTATCATATATCAAGACCGAACCATGTTCCTTTTATTTCCGTGAAGGACCACTTATTTTGCGTGGCTGATGGCCTTGTGTTGTGGGCGTGACTCACTTTGTTAACAAACTGCAGGAAACTTCATATATATCATATATATATTAACATGATGACATGAATCCTATTCATTATCTTATCATGAGCCACGTGAGTGTTAATCCAATTAACTATACAAACTATCATATATATGTATAATTAACCGAAGCATCAGGCCACCAGCAAATCACGGATACGGCACAACAAAATCAGTTCGCGAATAATTTTGCAAATTATTTTTTTTATTTAAAATTTTATACAATAAAATTATGACCAATTAAATTGTTCTAAACATATATTAACATACATATTAAATCAAATAATTAATAATTCGCATAAAGGTTTAGCTTTGATACCACTGTTAGGTTTGTAATTTCTTGAACGCAATCAAATTACACAAAATAAACGGAAACGTGTAAAAATTAGAGTTTAAAATTTTACAAACCAAATACTCGGATTATCCTTTATGCACAATTATTAATTAAACGAAAAGATATGAAGAACAAGAATCATACCCTTGAAGATTCGAGTTTCCTCAGGTACAAGTTCACCTCCAATCCTTTTCGCGTTCAACTTGAATCCACCGGGTTTGGTTCATTCCTTTGATCAACGTTAGCCACCCAAGTGTTTTGCCTCTAGAGGTGATCCACCAAGGAAGAAGAAAGATCCAAGAAGATGGATGTTTGGCAAAACCCTAGTTTTTCTATCTATCATAGAAAATGACGTACTCTCCAACTTTTTGGAATTGCGTGTGTTGTGAAAAAGTCAATAACAACTCTTCACCTATAATAAGACTTCTCTTATTTATAGATGTAGGCAACCCTACTTAACAATTAAGCAATTGTGTTTTATTTTAATTAATTAAACTGCTTTAATTAATTAGGCTCCTAATCTTATTAGGAATAATTAATTAAACTTTTAATTAATTAGCCTCCTAATCTTATTAGGAATAAATGAGAGTACTTTTATTAATTAATTTCCAAACTCCTTTAGAAATTAAATAATAATAATAGTAATAATAATAATAAGACTCTTCTTATTAATTTATATTTAATATTTCTAAAATATTAAATAATAATATTAAGCTATTTAATTTATTCTATCACCATAGATTAAATTAAATATACTTAACTTATTATTACGATTATGCCATTAACTTCTTAAATAATTATTCTTCCTTTTATGGTGTGACCCTTTATATTCTCCATATTAAACCTAGGTTGTGAATAAATCAATTAGAACAATTCTAATCTTATTTAAATAAATAAATTAAACTATTAATTTATTTAAATAAATAATATTTATTCTACAATAGGGATAAGCCTCCCTAGCGATTAACGACTTTTCAGATAATATAGATTTCAACATTAATCATAAAAGAACCTTTGAGTAAATAGTTACCGTACAATTCAATCCTTCCACCATACAATGTCCCAATTAAATATAAGACATGGAATTACTGTCAAGTCTTATTTTATTTAATTATATGTATTTCGACTCTTAAATGCACAACATCAAATAATGCAAATTAGAAACTCCTTTCTAATTTCATTCTGCCTTGGACAAGAACTACTGGGTTGTCATTTATCGAATTACATAGGACATTTCTCTTCTTTTACTAGAAGCAGTAGATTCTTTATTGATCATACATTATCTCCATGTACGACTTATTATACCCAAGCATACCTTTTGATATACCCTAAGGGTCTTAAGGAATAAGTCAAAGTATGACTCATCATACATAAGATACTATGATGATCTCAAGTTCAAGGATCACTTGTACTACTATCACTACAGGAATTCCTATTGACAGGCAAGTAAAACTCCATTAGGTATTCCTTAGCGAGCCACGTTCAGTGAACTTATTCTCTAATAAGCTCATACATACTTGCTTTAGTGTCTCCACACAAATGATCATGAAATCAATCATCCTCATCCAATGAGCAAGCAACGTATGTACCAATCTATCCGGATTTACTAATCCCCAATTTAGTAATCCAACGATTGAGAACTATTTTAGTTTTAAGCTTTCTAAGAATTTAGATCTCATTAGAATGATCATCATCATTATTTTAAAAGCATTGCTTAAAACTACGGGTTTATCACATATTATAAAACAACATCATGTAGATAATTAAAAGCCTTTAATAAATTAATACTTTTTATTAATAAATGAATAAGATTGTTTCAAAGTATATGCTTTATCATCAAACATGATTGGCTTGTGTGCATACTACTTTCACACCCTACCATCGAGAAATATAAGGCATGGGATGAGGCAGTGTCTCATCCAAGGGGAGAAGGGTACATCATGGTGCGACCACAGTCGCCTCAAGTAAATGATGAGCCAATGGCCGAAGAGGGCACGATCGAGCCGCCAACTAGTTTTCAACAGAGGATTCAAAGGCATAATTTGCGGCTTGCCAAACGCTAAGCTACGATGCATTATTACAACATTGGCGCATTCACGGCATTGGCGGATGCATTCTCCCGTTTCAACCCCAACACCGATCCGATTCAGCTTCCTATTTTGCCTATTCTTCCTGTTTATCCCCTTTCGGACGATGAAGGTAACTATGACGAATCTTGAATCGTCACTCAAGGAAGTCCTTGGTTTTAATTTCTCATAGTCTAACGTAATGAGGACATTACTTGCTTTAAGTTTGGGGGGGGGGGGCGATTTGCGTTATTTTTGTTTCTTTGTGATGTTTTCATCTGTGATTACATATTAGGATTGCATGGTAACAACATTTAATTAGGAAAATTGTTTACATAACATTCATTGATTCATTCATCTATAATAATAAAAAAAATTGCATTCATTCATTCACGTAGGATTTTATGTTAGTACAAGCATGAGCATGACATTTCTGCATTGAGATTGAGCATTGTACCTTGGTAGTCTAGTCGATGGCCAATGATGCGTTTGGTTAACTCTTATTTGCAGAAAATTGAGTAACATGTACTGATTAGTCTTGATCATAGGAACCTCATCGTGTTATTCATGTCGTCTTTCACATTCAAGCACATCAATTGACTATCAGTTGTGATTAGGAATGTTATGTGTGATAGGACATGAACACTTACTTGATCACTGATTAAAACTGAACATTGGTTGATGCATAAGTTTGGGGGAATTTTGGTTTCGTATATCGCATATATCACTTCAAAAAAACCCAAAAACACGCAAAAAAATTATTATATATATAGATACATAAGGAATAAAAATTGGCTTAGTTCAACTTCGTGGCCCCTATTACTCGGACAAGTACGCCCTAGGGGATGTCTCTACACCCAGCGCCCTAAAGCCATCTGGTTTGGGAGTCGTTGGTTGAAAGTCTGTTACACATGTAACTTTAAAACGCCTAAGGGGGTTGGACATTGCACAAGTTAGACGGAGAATAATTGGTGGGATGGAGCACTAAAATGCACCCACGATGCATTAGCACTTTATGATTTACAGTTGTTTGCTTTAAAACCTAATTTCCCTATTTCTTATGTAGATGTCATGCTATTTGGTGTAAGTCTAATTATGCACTTCACGCAAGTATACATGATCAACAAGTAATATAATGATAAGTCAAGTATCGTTTCCACAGACACAAGTATTAATTTTAATCTAACAATTACCAGCCTTATATTATTTCAATTTTATTAAACTAATCAAATTAATGATTTAAAATAATAAAAACTAATAAACTAGAAATCAAAACAATCAACACAACTCGCTACCATAAATTTTAATCAAATAATGGAGAATTAAGCCTACAACTTCACTTTAAGCTTCACTCAGATTATCACACTTCTATTCAATTCAATTAACTATCTCAGTTCATTAATCAAGAACACTAAAGTAGAATTAGTCATCTCTCAATGCACTAACACCATATTAACTTAAATCCACAATTGATAAAATTAAGCCAAACACGCTAATTAACTAATTCACTATATCTCTATGTGAATTACAATCAAATAAGGTTTAAATTCCAAGTTCTTACACGATTACATGCGATGTTAGGTATATCTCTATCCTAAACATACATCAAGAATTCCATCAAAACGCAAAAATCAAGAGCACATGCTATTATGACTAAGTCTAGATTCATATCTCATTTTTCGAGTCCATATAAATCCACATAGAATTGGTGATCAAGTAATTCATAAGTTAAGCACAAATCACAATAGATGAACTGAAAAGATTGTTTTATTGAACTGAAATCAAAGCATAATAATCATCGTTCCACATTAAAGATCCATTGAAAACTTAATAAGAAATTTAGTACATAACGAATGAATTAAACACTAAGTAGATTAAAAAGTACATCATCCCAATTACAGAAACTAAAATAAAGATAAAGAATAGTATTAAACCACCCTTCTCTACATTCAATTCTGAAATCTTCGTGATCTTGCTCCTCAATCTGCTCCTCCACGATTTTCTCCAAATTAGGGCTTCAAAAGTTGTACTTGGTGATTGTATGATTCCCTTCTGTATTCTTTGGCATAAGTTACTGTAATAGATGATAAAAACGTTCCAATTCTAATCCCAATTGAAGCCAATTACATTCTATCTACGCCACTGCAGTATTCAAATTGCATCAAAACTCTCCTTCTGTCCGCGCACCCCCACCCCGGTGGGGGTTTAAGCCTTGGGAATGCCCCCCGACGGGGTGGTGATTTTCTTGACACGTATACCCCCGCCGGGTACCAAGATGCATGTTTGCTGATTTCCTTGCTTTTCCTGTCACAGTGCCACCATTATACCTAAGCTAACTCATAATGAAACTTGCAAACAAAACAAACACAAAACACATAAAATTGTACAAAACGTACCAGATTACACACTATTTAAGTCTGAATAGAAACCCGATTCGTAGGTATGAAACCCACTCATCAAACTCTCCAAAACTTAAACCGTGCTAGTCCTTGAGCACAATAATATGCAATACAATGCAAGTAACTACATGCCTACGAATCCAGCTATAGATAGAACAAAATCTATTCACATGGCCTCAGAGAAATCATAATAGACACGATAATACATCATATCAAGACAAATAAATAATTCCTCAATCATTCATCAAATCTTAACCCGTTATCACTGATATAGTGCGTGTGTGCTCAACAACCATGCTAACTGACATAAGTTGAAATAAAACACATAATAAACCTCTTCAAAGGTATCATACATCGTAAAATCAAGAAATCCAATAATAAGCAAGATCCGACTAAAATCAAACAATTTCCAAATTCTAAGGTCAAAATGGGATACTTAAGCTTTATTTTTCACATACAGGGTTTTTTTCGCTCTTTTTCCCATTTTTAACTTTTTTTTTATTTTTCTCATGGCTGTTCAATGTCTAGTCCTCTTAGGTTTTTCAGTGCTACCTCTTAGCGAGCTTTCAACCAACGACTCCCAAACCGTCAGGCTTTAGGGCGCTAGGTGTAGAGATATCCCCTCGGGCGTACTTACTCAAGTAACAAAGGCCACAGAACTAGACTAGCCACGGTGTTTATTCATACTGTTTTTTTTCTTTTTCTTTTTTAAAGTTTTTTTTATAGCTTATATATCTCAAATTTCCCCTCAAGCTTAGGTTAATGTCTAATCTTAGCTATCACTACCTATTCATGACTTTTTTTTTATTCAAACTAGCATTATCCTTAAGAGTTTCATTATGTGTCCATTTAAATTCAATCAGTCAACATAGTCGTTTCTTAACGTGCTATCATGATTATCTCAGTTTAAAACAGATAAAAATCTAATTCATGATAAGAAATCACATCAAAGTCTTAACAGTCAATGTAAGACCCCAACTTTTTATGAATAAATAATTATTTTCTTTAATTATTATTTTGAATAATAAGGTGTTAATTTGATATAATGCTTTAGTTATGGGTGAAATGTGCCAATTTTGCAAAAATAAACAAGTGGTTATAAAATACTCATTGTGGTCGGGGAATATTCGTTTGGTCGTGGAATATTCTTACTGTCAGGGAATATTCGTACAATGGCGCAACCATTTGTGGGCCCCATAACGGAAAACTGTCGGATGAAGAAAACGACAAGTTTGAGTTTTTTTTATAAATAACGGCGTAGTTGTTACCGTTAATATTGTTGGAATACCTGGTGGTTAAAGTACAATAATACGCGTGGTTGCACAGTAGCACACGGTATTGCACAATATTTTTGGATTATTGATTCTTACGTAAGAAGACACTACTCAATAATTGTTACAGTAATTACTGTTCAATATTTTATTTTATTAATTCAATAATTGCTATGTTGATATTTTATATTATTGTTGTTTCAATAATTGTCACTGCACAATATTTCCCATTATCAGATCAATAATTCATATTATTTGAATAATATTATTAGATAGTATTATTGGCAATGTCTAAGGAAGTTCTGTCTAGAAAAGGAGTTTGGTCACCTAATTGCGCGCCAGTAAGGAGAAATTCTTATCGGAAAGCCTCATCTTTCTTGGGAACGACCTGGTTGTCATTATTGTGATTTTATAATATTATTTGTGAATAATTAATTATTAATTTATATGATAAGAAAATATTTATTTTATGTGGATATAAATGAAGGAATTAATGCTGAGGTGTTTTATCAGTATTTTGTCAGAATGGAGGTATTAAAAATCTTCCGTGTGTGGATTTCGATCATTTTCTGTTTGGAATTTAGAAAAACTTTCTTTTGCAAAGTTGTAGAGAATTAACTTTTCTATAGAATGAACATAAAATTCGTATTTTTCTGATAAAAGAACTATTTATTATGAATTATTGAAGTTTCAAAAATAAATATTTTTATTAAAAACATGAGTGGGTCCCATTTTTGTTTTTTGTGGAAAAATACTGAATTTCAAAGTTAGTGTACGTGAATGGCAAAGGAAGCCACCGGTAGCAGGTTAGTCAGCTTTGGTGTTCTAAGCATTTTCCTATAAATAGGGTGCTTAGGTTAGAATTGAAAATCACACCAGAATTAGAAATTTTCTCTCTCTATAATATCGAGCGTATTTTTGTGAGTATTTAGATACTTTGAGAGTTGATAAGTAGTGCAAGTTTTTTTCAGCATTATATCCGATATTTCAGTCAGAAGTACTTATCTTTTGAGGTAAAGGATGTTATTTTCTTCGTAAATGATGTTATTTCTTTTAATATCATTATACTGAAATATTAGTATGAACTTTATTATGAAAATTTTACCTTTTCATGTCGAGGTTATTATTCACGTATACGACACTATTCACGTATACATCACTATTCACGAATACGGTACTATTCACGAGTACTATTCATGAAGTATGATTTTTTTTTATGGAATTTCTACCTTTTTGTGTTGGGGTAACTATTCACGTATATGGCACTATTCACGTATACGACACTATTCACGAATACGATACTATTCACAAAAAAATTAATTTTTTTTCTTTGTCCAAGTTGTCTATTATGGTTACTTTCTTTGATTGTATCCATGTTTTGATCTTCATTCTTGAATTTTGTTCCACAATTGTTTATTATGGAGTATTTTTGAACTTGGATAAACTAAAGTACGAATCCCTAATCTTTGTCCTTTTATCTCACCGGATTCGTTGTCTTTAAAATATTTTCATCATTCTCAGTCCTAAATGGTGATATAACTGAATATCTTTGGCCTGTAGTGCAAAGATGAATGATTACCGATGAATATCTTTGACCCGTAGTGCAAAGATGTACAGGTGTTAAGATGAACATGACCAACTGGTAATACAAATGAGTATCTTTGGCCGTAGTGCAAAGATGAATATTTGATTCAAGATGTATATTGATTGATGTTACATGGATAAAATATTGATGATGGACTTTTAAATTATAGAAGATAGTAGACTTCATTCTCTACTTAACTCTTCTAATGAATTGTTATTTTCGTTGCGAATATTGATCTAAAACTTGTTGTCCATTATATTTTATCTGATTTATTGAAGGCTAACGATAATTTGTTCTACATTATCTTTGTCATAATATTCTTTACTGGGCTAGTTGAGCTCATCCTATTCCTTTTTATTCCATTTTTCTTCTCAGGAGGCAATAATATAACGGGAACTAGTCGGGGTGTGGAGTAATATTTCAAGATAATTGTTTTAGTAGTCCTCACTATTTTTTGTAAAATAGTGTATCAATAATTGTAATGAGGACTTATTTGAGTTTGGATATTGTCTAGAAGATAATATTTGTATTTAAACTCACAGCATATATGTTGTCGTATTTTGCACGACAATTGTAATAATGAAGTTGTAGTTTTTTTCTGTACCATGTGTTTGGCAACTCAAAATGGGTTGTGTGGACCTATTTTGGGGGCGTCATAGTCAATACTATACTTGTCTATGCAATTTCAATCTCATCATTGGCCAAAACAAACTCTAACCATCTAACAGCTGGAATCATGCAAACATGAACTAAATGCAATATAAAAACAATAAAACTAACTAATATTTTTGATATTTTTCAATTTTTCAATTTTTTTATAACTCAACAAGAAACAGAAACAAAACTACAAAATTAAACTATTACTTAACTAAAGATGCAACTAAATGAATGTATACATGAACTGACATGAAAAATTAAATGAAAACTAACATATGTAAAATAAACTAATTGACATAAACAAACTAACATAAGACATATTTTAACATAAGACTAAACTCCCCCAAACTTAACATACACAAGGTCCTCATTGTGAAAATATGCATTGAAGTAAAAGAGGAATTCCCTATAGCATGCTAATCCTGTGGTGGTGGTGACTGTGGTGCTGGGACTGAAAACTCCTCTACATCAGAATCAGAAGGTGGGTACTGTGGCAATGGCTCTAGAGTCAGGAACTAAAACTAGTCCGCAAAGGCTGGATTTAGTTTTTGCAATGCCTCAGTCAATGAAGCATGATAATTATTCATCGTGGTAAACATGTGATCCTGCCTCGCTGTCAGTCTCTTCAACTTTCTATCTTCTTCTCTATCCCTCATGTCAATATGCCTCTGATGACGACAGAATTGGGTACTAAACATATACTTGGTAGACCTACTACCCCTCACAGCTTCCTCTTCACTAGACACCTCATCAACTCTGTACTCGTCATCCTCAGACGTATCCTCTGCCTCCTCCTCCTTAGGAGCATCAGGAAATACAAATCCTAAACCTCAAGGATGTGATTCCCCTCTAGATCCAGACCGAGTATCGAGCAATCATTCTAGAATCAAGAAGTTGGAGAGGCTGCTGCACGGGCTCATCACCTGACCATTGAGCTTTGGACTGCCTACATAACCCACATATAAGAGATGGGTGTGGCAGTCCTCCTGAAAAGGGCTCACGCAGGCAACGCCAAATTGAGAAGCTGATTATGGCCCCAATATCTATGTTAAAGTCCTTCACGATAACATATATGAGTAACACCTTTTCCTTGGTAATTTCACTGGTATGAGTTGATGGGAACAACTTTGCACACAAAAACGTATACCAGATTTTTCCATACAGACTCAGGTCCTTTCTCATAAACAAAGTGCCACCCTTCTTTCCCTTCGCCCATACAGTGCCAGGCTTTGAAATTTCTATGAGGATCTGGTCGTAGTTGGGATTACTATCACGAAGCTGGACATATTGACACACTGCAGGGGCTCAAACACTATAATACTCATTTATTACATATGGACTAAACGACACCTATTTTCCTCGCACAAACGCCACATATGGTGCTTTATCTTCAGCATTGACATATAATTCTTTCACTACAGTCACCACTGCAAGGTTCGGCTCATTAGTGAATACCTCCCAACCCTGTTCATGAATCAGTCTCAACATTTGGCCATCGAATGCATTCGGCCTCAAACCCTCTCTGGTGTTAGTGCTTTAGGCGTGAGATAATCATACTTGTCTGCCGAATTAGCACTCACAAACTTGCGTTTGTCGAAGCTCTTTGTAGGTGGTGAAGAACCCTCACTACGTTGGCGTTTCACAGGAGTCTTAGGAGCCATGATATCACAATAACAATCAACTAATCCCCCAAACTTGTTCTTGGCAATAATTCAAACATTTGATATGCACCACACTCACAATATCCAAAACTGACAATTGAATCCAAACTGTGAGGAATAACTGTTGAAACTTGTTTACCCAAACTATTTTATGCTCTAGTGAGTGAACTTGGAGTGGCGAGAAACCAATTTATTTGTTTCCCCCTCTCTTCCTTGCTGCAACCCCGAACAGTGATGAACCCTAGGTTGACTAGAAATCAAAGGAATTGATGGATATGTGGTGTGAGATTGAATGTGATTAAGGTTATGTGTATATATAATGGGAGTGATGGACGGATTCTATGGAGAATAAGGGATATTGGGGGAGTTTGTGGGTGGAGGAATGGAGTATTTTCGGTTTTGATAGATGAGAATGGGACAAACCATGTTCTGCAGGCATTTTTATTTTTCTGGAATCCCTACCCCCGTCGGGACGGGGGGTAATTGGCCTAAAATTCCCGCCGGGGTGGGTAGATATAGAGAACCCCCTCGCCGGGGTGGGCGTGTCAGGAGGTGAAAGGGCCCACTGGGGTGGGGGTCTTTCTTCAGCAGGACTTCTGTTTTTTCATTATATTTTTACTCGCGTGTGTACCAAACTTCATCATTAGTACCTGAAACCATTTAAAACCCAAAATATAAGATAATTTCATGGAGTTTGAGCAAGCATGTTTGAAATTACTAACAATTACTAACTAACTACCTAAGAATTGTACATACTTGAACTATGTAATACTAAATTATTAACTAAACTATGAATTAAATAACATGAAACTAAAAGACTTTAAATGACAAGTAAATTGGGTTGCCTCCCAATGAGCACTTGTTTTTGAGTCTTTCAGCCCGACTACTCCTTGTTTCATCGCGCTTCGGCAAGAGTGATCACGGTGGCTTGGTTGTTGATGTTGCTACCCCAATAATGCTTTAGATGCTGCCCATTGACTTTGAACGTTTCAAGTGGAATCCTGTTATACAGTTCAACGATGCCATGTGGGTAGATTGTCTTGATAGTAAATGGACCTGACCATCGTAATTTGAGTTTCAAGAGAAACAACCACAGTCGTGAGTTATACAATAACACAGCTTGGCCCGATTCTAACTTTCTCTGTAAAATCTTCTGATCGTGCCACTTCTTGACCTTTTCTATGTACAGCTTCAAGTTTTTGTAGGCTTGTAGTCAAATTCATCAAGCTCATTAAGTTGCATCAATCTTTTCTCTCTTGCAGCTGTTTGGTCAAAATTTAGCTTTTGAATGGCCCAATATGCTTTACGTTGAAGTTCCACTAGAAGGTGACACGCTTTCCTGTAAACCTATTGATACGGAGACATCCCAATTGGTGTCTTATATGCTATCCGATAAGCCCATAAAGCGTCGTCTAACTTTAGAGACCAGTCTTTTCTGTTCGGATTCACCACTTTCTCTAAAATGCGTTTCACCTCTCTATTTGAAACCTCAGCTTGGCCACTCGTTTGGGGATGATATATCATTGCAACCCTATGATTAACCCCATACTTTGCCAAGAGAGCTATAAAGAATTTATTGCAGAAGTGACTTCCCTCGTCACTTATAATTGCTCTCGGCATGCCAAATCTTATGAAGATGTTTTTCTGTAGGAACTTCAAAACCAATTTGGCATCATTCGTAGGGAGTGCCATAGCTTCAACCCATTTCGATACATAGTCCACAGCTAACAGGATGTATAGATTATTGTATGAAGGCAGAAAAGGTCCCATGAAGTCCATCCCCCATACATCGAAAATCTCAACCTCCATGATTGTGTTGAGTGGCATCTCATTCCTTTTTGAAATATTACCCATCCTTTGACATTTATCACAACTTTTTACGAACTGGTGGGAATCTTTAAACAAAGTAGACCAGTAGAATCCTGCTTGAAGAACCTCAGCCGCTGTCCGCTCACTTCCATAGTGTCCCCCATATACAGATGCATGACATGCGTGCAAGATGTTATTAACTTCACTGTAAGGCACACATCGACGAATCATCTTGTTCGCACACTGTCTGAAGAGATAAGGCTCATCCCACATGTACCACTTGACAGCATGTAGGAACTTTTTTTCCTATTGACTTGTCAAATCAGGGGGAAATATCTTGCTCACCAAGTAATTAGCAAAATACGCATACCATGGAAATTTAGAATTTACTCCAAATAACTGTTCATCCGAAAATGACTCATTGATCACACACTTATCTGCTTTGTCGTTATCCAAATTTTCCAACCTCGAAAGATGATCATCAACTTGATTTTCTGTCCCCTTCCTATCCTTGATTTCCAAATCAAACTCTTGAAGGAGTAGAATCCATCTAATGAGCCTAGGCTTTGCATCTTTCTTTGAAATCAGATAACGAATCGTCGAGTGATTCGTGTATACCACCACCTTTGTTCCTATCAAATATGCTTGAAATTTATCAAAGGCGTACACGAATGTTAGTAACTCTTTCTCGGTAGTTGTATAGTTCAATTGAGCATCCGTGAGGGTTTTACTTACATAATATATGGCATGGAATATCTTCTCTTGGCGTTGTTCCAAAACAGTCCCTACCGTGTAATCGCTAGCATCACACATCAATTCAAACGACATTGTCCAATCCGGTGCTACGATCACGGGAGCTGTTGTCAATTTCTTCTTCAACTGCTCAAATATTATCATACACTCTTCATCAAATCTGAAAATTGCATCTTTCTCTAATAGACTGCATAGTGGTTTTGCAATATTAGAGAAATCCTCGATAAACCTGCGGTAGAATTCGGCATGCCCAAGAAAACTTCGAATTCCCTTAACTGAGGTCGGAGGTGGAAGATTCTCAATAGTTTCTAGTTTTGCCCAATCAACTTCCAACCCTTTCGCAGAGACTTTTTGTCCAAGAATTATTCCCTCTTCGACCATAAAATGACACTTTTCCTAGTTTAATACAAGGTTTGTTTCCACGCAGCATTTCAAAACCATAACCAGATTCTCAAGACAACTATCAAAAGTATTCCCATACACTAAAAAGTCATCCATAAAAACTTCAACATTACGCTCCACCATGTCTAAAAATATGGCCATCATACACCTCTAAAAGGTTGCCGGTGCATTACACAACCCGAATGACATCCTCCTGAAAGCAAATGTGCCATATGGGTACGTGAAAGTAGTCTTCTCTTGATCCTCCGAAGCAATGATGATTTAATTATACCCTGAATATCCATCCAATAGGCAATAATACTCATGTCCGGCCAAATGGTCCAATATTTGATTGATGAACGGTAGAGGAAAGTGGTCCTTCCGGGTTGCCTTGTTAAGCTTCTTGTAATCCATGCATACCCTCCATCCGGTCACTGTCCTTATCGGTATCAATTCATTGTTATCATTCGTCACAACTGTCACAACTGTCATTCCACCTTTCTTTGAAACACACTAAACCAGACTTACCCAAGAACTATCTAAAATATGGTATATTATCCCAAAATCCATCCATTTCAAAATTTCTTTCTTCATAACCTCTTTCATGATTAGATTGAGTCTTCTATGCTGTTCCACTATCGACTTTGATCCTCTTCTAGAAGTATCTTGTGCATACAGTATGAAGGGCTTATTCCCTTGATGTCGGCAATTATCCATCTTATTGCAAACTTGTACTCTTGCAATATCCTTAACAACTTACTTTCTTGTAAATCGTTAAGTGCAGATGCAATAATAACAGGTAAAGTATTAGAATTGCCCAAAAATCCATACCTGAGGTGGTTAGGAAGAGGTTTTAGCTCAAGAGTAGGTGGTTCTTAAAGTGAAGGTTTCATTCGTTCCGATGCTTTCTCTTCCGTATGTATTGGATTGAATGGCACCTTGAATCTACTCACTCTGGGCAATGTATCCAATTTATGCAAGTAGTCCACAAATTTTGGATCATCCAGGTCATCATCCCCCATCAGAGTGTTTTCTAATGGATCCCTGTCCAAACCTCTAATCAAGTCTTCATTAATCATCTTCTCGATCACATCCATTCTGAAACACTCTTCCTCATCCGTAGTGAATCTCATGGCTTTGAACAAATTGAATTTAACTTCTTAGTCTTGTACTCTCATCATTTACTCTCCTTTCTGAACATTAATGAGAGTCCTCCCAGTAGCCAAGAATGGCCTCCCTAAGATGATTGGGATATTCTTGTCCTTTTCATAATCCAAAATAATAAAATCTTCCAGAAATATGAACTTATCCACCTTAACTAGAATGTCCTCAAAAATCCCTCTCGGATAAGTAAACGATCTGTCTGCCAACTGAAGTGAGATGTTTGTAGGTTTTTGTAAGAACCGTGAATTTCATGAAATAAATATTATTTTGATATAATAAGAAAATGAATATTTATTGAATATGAATATTGATGTGTTGTGAGATGAGTAATTCAATCAGTATAAATTGAATTTATATGAGGATTAAGAAATTTGGAATGCCTTGAGTGGCATGAGAATGGATGTAAGAGAGTTAAATTAATTAAGAGATGAATAAATTAAATGAAGAGGATAATTAGTTAATATTATATTATTAATTAATTGTTATTAAGAGTAATAGAATATTAATTGAGTAAAGTAATTTACATAATTGTCTAGAATGTCAAGATAATCTTATTTATTAAGTAAAAAAGGATTAATTAATTGAGAGTGGGAAATTATTGTATCAAGTAACTAAGTTTGAGAAATTTCTAGAGTGGCGTAGCTGCGCCACTTCTGTACTGTAAACCAGCGCAGCTACACCGGTAGTAAGTGTGACGACCCCAAAATAGGTCCATTCCATCCAACCCATTCTGAGTCTCCAAATACATGGTACAGAAAACAACTACAACTTTATTACAACAATTGTCGTGCAAAATACAACAACATAAATGATGTGAGTTTTGATACAAATATATACCAACTGTGACTCATGTCCCAACCTTGGATAGCACGTCACAATGACACCTTACATAAAGGTACAGTCAAAAACTATTTTAGAAATTAGAATCTTTGGAAAGTGCTCAAGAAAACCTTCGTACATAGGAGGCCATGCGTTTAGGTTATGATAGATATCATATGCCCACAGAATTATCCTTGGTTGACCCAATAGACCCCAAAGAAAAACGAGAAGATTACTATAATTTTCTTTCC
Source organism: Panax ginseng (assembly GCA_020205605.1). NCBI lineage: Eukaryota > Viridiplantae > Streptophyta > Magnoliopsida > Apiales > Araliaceae > Panax > Panax ginseng. The sequence goes on along the minus strand of CM035148.1, from coordinate 110,003,019 downwards.
AATGGTGAGTCTTCTCTTGACATATAATTATCTCCACTGTCTCTAATTGAGAATTATACTCCAAACAAACACCAAGATTATATAGGTAGTGCTCGTAGATATACTCCGCAAGTGGATGTGCACAACCCTGTCTTATGATAACACGAGTTTGTATGTCATTAGACATCTTGTATGATAGTGGCAAAACACCCTTCCAAAGTTGAGTTCCTATTCGGTTCACCAAAATTAAATATCAAATGACGTATATAATACGACACACTTATCTAAAGTCTTAATAAAATTATTTTCATACTATTTAGGGAGAACCTCAACAACTATAGACCACCGTTCTATTCCCCTGTTATCCCCCGCTCGACCCAGCTACACTTTTATTACCTGAAAGGAATTGTGAAGCAAAAGGGTGAACACAACTAGCTCAGTAAAGAATATCATGATTAAAGATAATTAAATTATCAATAGCCTTCATCAGTAATAAATCAGAGATTTAGAACGTATGATAGATGATAAAACTTTTCAATCATAGTTGCAGCGGAACGAGCAATCCATTAGAAGAGTCAAATAGACTATAAAGTCTATTATCTTCTCCATGTTAAAAATCCACCAACAATGTTTTATCCCTGCAACATCAATCAACAATTTTGGTCCACAATCATATGAATAACTCATAATCATAATTGTAGTTCTAAATTCCTCTTCTCATCCAAGACGAAGATAATTTTCATCACCTATCTTTACCTGAAACATCAAAGATCATGGTTACACCAAATCACAGCCTTCTATTTATAATCATACTAACAATTCATCTTTTGTCACCACGGGCCAAAGATATTCGTCAACAGATTTATCTATGCACCATCGGCCAAAGATATTCAACAACATGTCATCTTTTGCACTACGGCCAAAGATATTTATCAATAATTCATCTTTGCACTCTGTGCCAAAGATATTCCTCAACAATTCATATTTGCACTACGTGCCAAATATATTCATCAATGATTCATATTTGCACTACTGCATCAAATATATTCATCAACAGCTCATATTTGCACCAGGTGCCAAATATATTAATAACTCAAAGAAATATATAATCATTTAGTAATTTATATAAACAATAATTATAACTATGTTGATCATTTCACCTTTGCACTTAAGCTAAAGATATTCAATTATAAATTCAATGGTCATGATCATACCAGTCAACAATTCAACTTTGCACTACTGGCCAAAGGGAACCCATAGTCATGATCATACCAAAAATCTACCCATCTTCACACTTAAGTCAAAGAGAAATATCATCATTAGGGTTATAAAAATGTTATATATAATAGTAAAATCAATATAATCAAAACATCTAGATTTAATCTCAAGAGTAATATTCATAAATCAACAATAATTTGGTCAGAAAAAGAAACCAACTTTGACGTGAATAGTACCCGTGAATAGTAACTCATGAATAGTAACTCGTGAATAGTAACTCATGAATAGTAACTCATGAATAGTAATTCGTGAATAGTACTCGTAGATTCGCATGAATAGTAATCAGTATCGTAAATAATGTCATATACATAAATAGTGCCGTATACGTGAATAGTATTGTATACGTGAATAGTAACCCCGACTCAAAAAGGTAGAAATTCCACAATAAGATCCATACCAATATGTCAGTATAATGATATTGAAAGAATAACATCATTATGAAGAATATAACATCCCTTAATATCCCTTATTATCCCTTACTATCCCTTACAATCCCTTACCTCAAAAAAGCAGCACTTCTGACTAGATATCGGATATGACGCTGAAGGAAACTTGCACTGATGAATAACAACTCACCAAGTATCTAAATACTCAAAAAATACACTCGATAATCTAGAGAGAAAGAGAGAAAACTTATGAATTCTGGTGTGATTTTTAATTCTAACTTAGCCATCTATTTATAGGAAAATGTTAGCACGCCGAAGCAGACTTGACCTGCTACCTGATGGCTTTACCTGTTACTATTCCACCAACCAAAAATCAGTCATCTTCCCCAACAACCAAAAGTGGGGCCCACCAATTTCTAGAATTTTCCACCAAAATCATTTATAAACCTAATTTCCGAATCAGTCATCGCTTAAAATTCATAACAAATCATTCGTTCATTTTTAACGGTTCAAAATTTGTGAACATATACTCAACTTATATATGTATAACATATTCAAAAATCATAACGATCCAACGGTCGGATTAAATATTATAACTCACACAATAAAGCTGTAAGAACACCAATTTGATCTTTTAATACCTCCAATCCGACAAAATACTGATAAAATACCTCAACATTAATTCCTTCATTTATAACCACATAAATAAATCCATCATTTATATCCACATCAATTAAATATTTCATTATCATATAAATCAATAATTAATTATTCTCAAATAATATTACAGAATCACAATAATGACAACCATGCAGTTCCCACGAAAAGGGGGCTTTCCGATAAGGGTTTCTCCTTACTGGCGCGCAATTAGGTGACCAAACCTCTCCTTAACAGAACTTTCTAGACATTGCCAATAATGTTATCTCATAATATTCTTCAAATAATATGAATTATTGATCTGATAATGGGAAATACTGTGCAGTGACAATTGAAACCACAATAATATAAAATATCAACGCAGCAATTATTGAATCAATAAAATAAAATATTGAAGCAAGAACTCATTGTAACAATTATTGAGTAAGTGCCTTCTACGTAAGGATCAATAATTCAACAATATCGCGTAATATCGTGTCCCATCATGCAACCACGCGCCAGACATCGTATTTTAACCACCGGGTATTCCAACGGTCTTAATTCAGTAATAACTACGCCGTTATTTATAAAAACTCAAACTTTGTCGTTTTTCTTCATCCGACAGGTTATCTCGTTATGGGACCCACAAATAGGCTGCTTGTACTAGTAAATTAATATTCCCTACGTAAAGAATATTCCACGACCAAACGAATACCCCGATAAATGAATATTTTATAACCACTTGCGTATTTTGAAAAATTTCATATATTACCCTTAACTTTAACTTGATATCAATTTAACCATTTACTAAATAGAAAAATTTTATACTTTTATTTCATAAAATTCGAGATCTTACAGTAAGACTTGGAAAAATATTTCCACTGTGTGCATGATTTATAGTGGGGTTTATTCATATTAATAGAGACTAAAGAATTAGTTATCTTTACTGTTAATGTGAACACTATTGTTAAATATTATTTCATGTTACTATGTGTAATATGGGAAATGTGGATAGTAGTATGATATAATTACCTATTGACTAAGATTAAACAAGGTGTGGCATTTAATTATGGTTAATGACATACAAAAACTATATAGTAAAAGTATTTAATTCATAAAGTTGATTTAAATAAGCTTTGTTACCTAATCATGTGTGATGGGGCAATTAAATGTGTACCCTAAAACATGGGAGTAAATAAATATGTATTATTGAAATATTTATTAAAGGAGGTATTAAATTATTATTGATCAATTAAATTAAGTTCACACATGTTATAAATATTTAATTACGTGGACTAATGTACATGAATTATATGATGTGAGTACATAAATAATCCCTAATTTTCCTAATATAGTAACAATTGTACATTAAAATTACATTGTGAGAATTAAAGAAATCAAACCAAGCCTTATTTAACCAAATGCTGAGGATTTAGAACTGTGTCCCAAAATCAGTGACCATCACAGTACATGAACAGTAGCCTAAAAGTTCATTGCGTAAACTCAAACTTGCTAGCAGTGTTGCTGTGATGATGGCTATGAAATGGTGGTTGGCCAACTCCCTTATACACATTGTTTTCTTCTAATTTCCATTGAATCAAACTATAGTGCAAGAGCATTAACTGGGCAACTATTTCTCTTTATATAGTACCCCCATCCTCTCAGTTTTTTTTGTTACGTGAAAATTTTCTCATAAGTCTAAGTTTGAGAGTGTGGGTTGCTGAGCAATTGAATAAGTATAATCAGTGTGCGAGGAGTTTAATTCAAGCTTAAGGAGGTATAAATTCTACTTGTGTTCTTGAATTGGGTCATGCTAAACTCTTGAAATTACTTGAAATTCTCTATCAATCAATGTGAGTTAGCATGCTATTTTGTGTTTATGAAGTATACTTACATGTGTGAAACCTTTAATGTTGGATTTGAGCATGTTTAAACCAAGAACAATCGAAGTCAGTTGATGCTATGTAAAACAGAGTACCTCACTATTTCTGTTCCAGGCATGGCGCAGCTGCGCCCAGTTTATACTAGGGTGCAACGTAGCTGCGGCCCAGAATCAGTTACTGATTTTTGTTATGCTATGTGTTGTGAACTTGGTATTATGACTTAAATATATACCTGAAAAGAAGTATAACATGAGATTTAAAGTCTTCTTATATGGTAAGAAGAGATCAACATGGTTTAGTGAGAAGTTTATAACAAAACTTAAAATGTTGAACACAAGCTTTGATGGAATACATGTGCTACAAGTTCTGAACTTAGTATCTTATACACATGATTGATTTCAAAATATAAATGAGTAGGATATAGTAATTATGGTGTTTTTGTTCATAACTAAACCTCTTAGACCTTGTGTTAGAGAAATTTTCTAGAAAAGATTGGTATAACAGAGCTAATATGCATGAATACTACATGATATACATTCTGATCTTGCGAAAGTGTTAGCATGCCTTTACCACATATGATAAAAGCTTTAAAGTTGTCTTGTATGTGTTAAATGGCATTGTTCAAGTTTAAAATAATTTCAAAAGCACACTTGGGTTTGTTTTCAAACCAAGTGCATTAAGTATGAGTAGTTAAGTTCTGAGAATCTAAAATAACATGTTTACGTTCATTATGTCTCTAAGCATGACTCTTATGTGTTTGATATAACGGTAGTAAACCAAGCATATGTATAGGTATATTTTTAAAGCAGTATCATTGCTAGCTCTGAATAAATGATACGAAATCTATGAGCATGTTTATTAACAGAATGTGTGACCTCACTATGTAGACATATGGCCAAAGTTATAAAGTATGGTGATTACATGACCTCTTTATGCTTTAACTCCATGGAAATCGTAAACTAAAACCATGTAATAATAAACTCAAGATGATCATACATTTATATAAAGTACTTTAGCATGTTTGTATGTTAAGTGTGATTATTTGAGTATACTAAAGGATGAGACAGAAACAGGAAATGCAAGGCTCAACCATGGTCTGGCTAGGAGACAGCGCAGCTGCGCCATCCTGCAGTCATTTCTGGAATCTGATGATCAAAGCATGCTTATATGGTTACTTTAACTTGTATCATATGACCAGCATACTTCCCAATGTGTTAAGAAGCATGCTAAATAGTAGAGTTGAATGTTTAATGAGCAATTATAAAATTTCAAAGTAATAAGTCCAAAAAATGGATGCGAACTATAAAACAATAATTAGAAGCTATAATGTTTGACTTCATGATGTCTTGCAAACTGATGTGTGTTATAAGTACGCAAGTATATGTATAGAGTATACGACTGAGTTAGACATTTATGTGTGCGTTTAAACTTACATATCATGTATGAGCTAATGAATATCCTATACGCGTAACTATATTATGTTAGGATTCGAAAGAGTGTTGATAAGCTATACTTTGGTAAACTACGGTTGAGGCAAGTACTCGAACCTTACTCTTTATTGAGCATTATTGAACTTGTGCAATTATTGATCGTACAATTAGAACTTTGAAGAAATAATATTTCGTAATGAAATTTCAAACTTTGATTCGAACGATAATTGTTCATATATATATTGTGAAAGAAACTGTTTAAGCCATTGATTCAGCTAGACTATTGATATTTGATCAAAAGCTATCCAAACCGAATTAACTTGGTGCAGACTCTTATAACTGAAAAGAACAACCCTCTTGGTAGGGGAATTATATATTGTCGAGAAACCGACGTACGCACTTGAGAAATATTAAATGTAATGCATTGACATAGGGTACTTTAGGCTGATTGTGACACCCCCAAAATTAGGTATACATCACCCATTCTGAGTCGCCAGATACATAGTAAAAAATTTAGATACAACTTCATTTATACAATCATTGGTGTCGATGTATAGAATCGACCATAGTTAACTGTGAGTTTTACAAATGTATGTAACTCTCATGGTGCCTCGACCACAACCTTACAATGGTACTTTACATAAAAGTATAGTCAAAGATTATTTTAGAAATTAAAATCTTTGGGAAGTGCTCAAGAAAACCGTACATGGGAGGCCATGCGTCAGGTTATAATAGATATCATATGGCCACATAATTATCCTTGGTTGATCCAATAGACCCCAAAGAAAAATGAGAAGATTACTATCATCTTCTTTCCAATGGTGAGTCTTCTCTTGACATATAACTATCTCTCCTTTGTCTCCAAGTGAATATTATATTTCAAATAAACTCCAAGATCATATAGGTAGTGCTAGTAGATATACTCAAACAGAGTGGATCACTGACCACATCTTATGATAACACGAGGTTGTATGTCATTAGACATCTTGTGTGATAGTGGAAAAACACCCTTCAAAGTTGGGTTCATCTCACCTATTTGATTCACCAAATATAACTACTAAATGATGTATAGAATATAACACACTTTTCTATCTTGTTTAGGGAGAACCTCCATGACTAGAGACCACATTTCTATTCCCTGTTATCCCCGCTCGATCCCGAACACTCTTACAAGCAACACTCTTATTACGAAAAGAATTGTGAAGCGAGAAAGGGTGCACAACAACTAGCCCACTAAAGAATATCATGACTAAAGATAATTAAATTATCAATAGCTTTCATCAATAATAAATCGGAGATTTAGAACATATGGTAGATGATAAAACTTTTCAACCATAGTTGTAAATGAACGAAGCAATCCATTAGAAGAGTCAAATAGACCATCGGGTCTATTATCTTCTCCATGTTAAAAGTCCACCAATAATGTTTTATCCTGTAACATCAATCAACAATTCTCATCCACAATCATATGAATAACTCATAATCATAATTGTGATTTTGAATTCCCTTTTTCGTACCTAGGGCGAAGATGATTCTCATCACCTATCTTCACCGAAATATCACAAAACATGTTTATACCAAATCACAATTCTGCTTTCATATAATCATACTAATAAATTCATCTTTAGCTTACAAAGAAAAGATATACAATATAAAACCAATAATCTTTGAGACTAGAACAACAAATAATCACATCATCGAATCATGAATCACATCCATGAATTATCCATGCACTACTACCAAGGATATTCATTATTATCACATCCATGAATTAATATTTCATTCTTTGAGACTCAACTCGATAATTAATCCACATCATCAAATTAATCATCCCTACACACTACTGGGCCGAGGATATTCTTTAGTATCACGACCACGAATTATCCATGCACTACGGGCCAAAGATAATCGTGTTTTCATCAACGGTCCTGATCATGCCATAAAACAATTCATCTTTGCACCCTTGGCCGAAGAGAATCCATAGCCATAATCATACCAAAAACTGTCCATCAATGCACTACGGGCCAATGAGGACTTTTTCATTAGTATCACAACCACAAATTATCCATGCACTACGGGCCAAAGATAATCGTGTTTTTATCAACGGTCCTGATCATGCTATAAAATAATTCATCTTTGCACCCTTGGCCGAAGAGAATCCATAGCCATAATCATACCAAAAACTGTCCATCAATGCACTACGGGCCAATGAGGACTTTTACCACGTCATTTGTAACATTACGGTCATGATTATACCGAATAATCCCTGGTCATAATCATACCAAGTCCATCTATGCACTACAGGCCACAAATGACTTTCAACAAAATATAAATATGAGGATGATGACAATGATATAAGAATTCAATAAAACAAGTTCAAGAATTAATTTAACCAAGAACTAATAACGTCTCATTTACTCGTAACTAGATTATTTTCATAAAAAATACCAAATCAGTCCCAAAATTATTCTTTTCTGGGATTAAGCATAATATAGTCCCATATTGAACATATATTTTTCCCGGAATTTTTGAAATTCATTTACTATTTTTCAAAATCAATTTCTAATTAATTCCTTAAGAAATTAGCTACCTTAAGTTTAACTCAGAAATTCCCAAATCTTAGCGAGGATCTTACACATGTTAACGTGAGCTTCGGTTTAAATTTCATGGTCTTTGAGTTATAGAACTCGGTTATAGTTTTTTGTCGAAAAAAACCTAAATATTGAAATGGTCATAACTTGCTCATTTTAAGTCGGAATGAGCTCATTTTGGACAGGAGGTACTTTATACCATATACTTTCATGTCCCAAAAGGCTATAATTTTTCTTATAAATTAAGTGGTAAAAGCTTGACCCTTTTAAATTTACAGGCGGTAGCATTTTTCTCTTTTGCAGCTTTTGACTCCTTTGCTAAAGTCAGTCTACATGAAAATCTACAACACCTTTTATAGTGATTCCATTTGGATAAGTTACAAAACTCATAGATCTAACTCTAGAACTTGACCTCACTCAAAAATTCAAAATATAATAGGAGATATGGTCAATTGAATTTTATGTTCCGTTTTCTCCAAAATCTGATTTTCAACTCTTTGTGATTTCTAAGAAACTTTAATGTTTTCACATAATAACCAACATAACTCATCATAACACTTACTAATACTCAAAACATATGAGGACATCATGTATACTGAGATCATTTCCATAATTTAATAAGGAATGAATACACATGATCATTCACCGTGCGTGTGGTAATCCACATGAGCGAGTTATTCAACGAGAATAATAAAGAATGGAATAACGGGAGGATTCACCATGCGTGCGATAGGCTGCATGCAAAGACATGTTATTCTCAATAGAATAATAAATAATGGAACTAGTCCGGTAAGAAATGCATGCACGAGGATATTCAACGAGAATAGTAAAAAGGCGGAACCGGGTCCGTTGTAAAAGCATATGCAGATAGGATATTCAATGAGAATAATAAAAAATGGAAATAATGAAGAATTTTAACCAAGTATAGGGTAGCTATAGGGTAGCAGCGTATCTGAGTTATTCCAACGAGAATAATAAAGAATGGAATAACATAAGTTCTCTTCATGGATAAGAAAGAAATAATACTCCCTACCTTAGAAAAAAGCTGGATATAGAAGTAGTGAAGTAGTACTTTTCTTCTTTTCTCTCTATAATTTCTCTCTATAATAATTGCTCTATAGCTTTAGTGAATTGGTGAGAAATGAAGGAAGAATGAGCTTCTATTTATAGGAAAATATAGTTTCGATAATTGCACGTTTTGGGGCTCGAAAAATTACTGATCAATACCTCAACTTTTCTTTCATTTTTAATTTAGTCCCTGCAAGTATTATCAAACTTGCACCACCTCCCCTAATAGTAAATAATGTGAATCAATAGTTCAATCATGTGAATCAATAGTATAATCATGTGAAAATATTAATTACAGTATAGTACCTTTAACTATACCTCTATTTTTAACTTAGTCATGCAAGTATTATCAATCTTGCACTAACTCCCTTAATAGTACATGAATGTGATTCAATAGTACCCACATGTGAACAAATAGTTATATAAACATGTGAATTAGTAGTAATTAAGTGCTCATTTATCCGGATAAATTACCTAATTTATCAATATAACCCCAAACATCAATTATCATCGAAATAGATGTCGATTTCCATTAAGACTAATAATCCCAACACAATGGAACTATCAATTTCATCTTTAATCAACACAACTTATTCATCATTAATATTATAACTCACAATATTTAACAACCAGGTCGTTCCCAGGAAAGAGGGGCTTTCAGATAAGGATTTCTTATTATTGGCCATGATTAGGTGACCAAACCTCTCCTTGTGAGAACTTCTAGACATTGTCAATATTGTAAATAATAATATGAATAACTTTGTTGTCTCAATTATTGATTTAATAATAATAAATATATCACGAGATGATCTTGTGACAATAATTGAATCAATAATATGAGAGATATGATGCAACAATTCTTGTAGCAATAATTGAGTATAATGAGTGACTTCTCACGTAAGCATCAATAATCAATCTGTGTGTGCTACTATGCAACCACGCGTATTACTATACTTTTAACACCGGGTGTTTCAATAGTTTTAACGGTAACACTTTCGCCGTTATTTTTATAAAAAGATAATTCTGTCGTTTTCTAACTATGACAATACTTTCGTTGTGGGGTCCACCAATGATTGTGTCGTAAATACGGATATTCCCGACAAAAGAATATTCCCGACCAAAGCGAATATTTTATAACAACTTGCATACTTTGCAAAATTTATAAATACTACCCACAACTATAACATTATATCAAATCCACTCCATAATATAAAAAAAAAAAAATTATTTCGAGAAAATTAAATATTTATTCATAAAATCTGGGGTCTCACAATCTCCCCTCCTTATGGAATTTCGCCCTCGAAATTTACGTACGTACCTGGTATTCGAAGAGATGAGAATACCTTGCTTTCTTTTCGGATTGTACCTTCCCGGTTATTTGCTCTGTATCATGATTTTTCCATTGCTCATCTCCTGTATTTCAGATATCATTCTAGAATATATCTTCAAAACAAAGGTCAATTGACATATCACAAATTGTCAATTTATCAAGTAAAAAAAATTTCGGCTTAGGTAAGTCACACACTAGCGAAGTATATTACTCGTCTCTCCCCTCCTAGTTCTAGACTCATATCTCGCCAAATGACCATATCCTAAGCTCGATACCAAATGTGGCGCCCCCAAAATTAGGTATACATCACCCATTACGAGTCGCTTGGATACATAGTACAAAATTGAGATACAACTTCATTTATACAACTGTTGAGCTGTCGTATAGAATACAACCACAGTTAACTGTGAGTTTTAATACAAAAATATGTAACTCTCATGGTGCCTCGACCACAACCATACAATGGTAATTTATATAAAAGTATAGTCAAAGATTATTTTAGAAATTAAAATCTTTGGGAAGTGCTCAAGAAAACCTTCGTGCATGGGAGGCTATGCGTATAGGTTATAATAGATATCATATGGCCACAGAATTATCCTTGGTTGATTGATAGACCCCAAAGAAAAAGCGAGAAGATTACTATCATCTTCTTTCCAATGGTGAGTCTTCTCTTGACATATAACTATCTCCACTTGTCTCAAGTGAATATTATATTTCAAATAAACTCAAGATCATATAGGTAGTGCTAGTAGAGATATACTCAACAAGTGGATGCACAACCACATCTTATGATAACACGAGGTTGTATGTCATTAGACATCTTGTGTGATAGTGGCAAAACACCCTTCCAAAGTTGGGTTAGCCTCACCCTATTTGATTCACCAAATATAACTACTAAATGATGTATAGAATACAACACACTTTTCTATCTTTGTTTAGGGAGAACCTCCATGACTAGAGACCCATTCTATTCCCTGTTCCCCGCTCGACCCGCAACACACTCTTAGCAACACTCTTATTACGAAAGAATTGTGAAGCGAAAGGGTGAGCACAACTAACTAGCTACTAAATAAAGAATATCATGACTAAAGATAATTAAATTATCAATAGCTTTCATCAATAATAAATCGAGATTTAGAACATATGGTAGATGATAAAACTTTTCAACCATAGTTTGCGGTGGAGCGAGCAATCCATTAGAAGAGTCGAATAGACCATCGAGGTCTATTATCTTCTCCATGTTAAAAGTCCACCAATAATGTTTTATCCCTGTAACATCAATCAACAATTTCTATCCACGATCATATGAATAACTCATAATCATAATTGTGATTCTGAATTCCCTTTTCGCACCCAGGACGAAGATGATTCTCATCACCTATCTTCACCTGAAATATCACAAATCATGGTTATACCAAATCACAATTCTGCTCATAATCATACTAATAAATTCATCTTTGCACTACTGGGCCAAAGATATACAAGCTATAAAACCAATAATCTTTGAGACTCGACAACAAATAATCCACATCATCGAATCACACCTTGACTACTGACCGAGAATATTCGTTAATATCACATCCATGAATTATCCATGCACTACGACCGAGGATATTCATTATTATCACATCCATGAATTAATATTTCATTCTTTGAGACTCAACTCAATAATTAATCCACATCATCAAATCATCCACGCACTACAAGCCGATGATATTCTTTAGTATCACGACCACGAATTATCCATGCACTACGGGCCAAAGATAATCGTGTTTTCATCAACAGTCCGATCATGCCATAAAATAATTCATCTTTGCACCTTGGCGAAGAGAATCCATAGCCATAATATACCAAAAGCGTCCATCAATGCTCTACGGGCCGATGAGGACTTTTTTCATTAATATCACAACCACAAATTATCCATGCACTACGGGCCAAAGATAATCGTTTTTTTATCAACGGTCACGATCATGCTATAAAACAATTCATCTTTGCACCCTTGGTAAGAAAGAGAATCCATAGCCATAATCATACCAAAAGCGTCCATCAATGCACTACGGGCCGATGAGGACTTTTACCACGTCATTTGTAACATTACGGTCATGATTATGCAGAATAATCCACGGTCATAATCATACCAAGTCCATCTATGCACTACAGGCCACAGATGACTTTCAACAAAATATAAATATGAGGATGATGACAATGATATAAGAATTCAATAAAACAAGTTCAAGAATTAATTTAACCAAGAACTAATAACGTCTCATTTACTCGTAACTAGATTATTTTCATAAAAAATACCAAATCAGTCCCAAAATTATTCTTTTCTGGGATTAAGCATAATATAGTCCCATATTGAACATATATTTTTCTCGAAATTTTTAAAATTCATTTACTATTTTTCAAAAATCAATTTCTAATTAATTCCTTAAGAAATTAGCTACCTTAAGTTTAACTCGAAATTCCCAAATCTTAGCGAGGATCTTACACATGTTAACGTGAGCTTCAGTTTAAATTTCATGGTCATTAGAGTTATAGAACTTCGGTTATAGCGTTTTTAAATCGAAAAAACCTAAATATTGAAATGGTCATAACCTACTCATTTTAAGTCGAAATGAGCTCAGTTTTGGACAGGAGGTACTTTATACCATATAATTTCATGTCCCAAAAGGCCAGAAGTTTTCTTATAAATTAAGTGGCCGAAATAGCCCTTTTAAATTTTTGGGCAGTAGCATTTTTCTCTTTTGCAGCTTTTGACTCCTTTGCTAAAGTCAGTCTACATGAAAATCTACAACACCTTTTATAGTGATTCCATTTGGATAAGTTACAAAACTCATAGATCTAACTCTAGAACTTGACCTCACTAAAAATTCAAAATATAATAGGAGATATGGTCAATTGAATTTTATGTTCCGTTTTCACCAAAATCTGATTTATTTCTAAGAAACTTTCATGTTTTCACATAATAACCAACATAACTCATCATAACACTTACTAATACTCAAAACATATGAGGACATCATGTATATAGATCATTTCCACAATTTAATAAGGAATGAATACGGGATCATTCACCGTGCATGTGGTAATCCACATAGGCAATAGAGTTATTCCAAGAATAATAAAGAATGGAATAATAAGGAGGATTCACCATGCGACGGAGGATATGCGATAGATCGCATGAGCGTGTTATTCTCAACGAGAATAATAAATAATGGAACCGGTCGTGGCATGCTTGCGACGAGATAATATTAGGTTATATTTGAATAGTAAAAAAGAACCCGGAACCGGTCCAGGCGAAAAGCGAGCATGCACAAGGATATTCCATATTCAAAGAATAATAAAAAATGGAATAATAGAAGAATTTCACCAAGTATAGGGTAGCAGCGTATCTGAGTTATTCAACGAGAATAATAAAGAATGGAATATGAAGTTCTCTTCATGGATAAGAAAGAAATAATACTCCCTACCTTGGAAGAAAGCTGGATATAGAAGTAGTGAAGTAGCGAGAATACTTTTCTTCTTTCTCTCTATAATTTCTCTCTATAATAATTGCTCTATAGCTTTAGTGAATTGGTGAGAAATGAAGGAAGAATGAGCTTTATTTATAGGAAAATATAGTTTCGATAATTGCACGTTTTGGGGCTCAAAAATTTGAGTACAATACCTCGACTTTTCTTTCATTTTTAATTTAGTCCTGCAAGTATTATCAAACTTGCACCAACTCCCCTAATAGTAAATAATGTGAATCAATAGTTCAATCATGTGAATCAATAGTATAATCATGTGAAAATAATAATTATAAGTATAGTACCTTTACTATACCTCTATTTTAACTTAGTATACAAGTATTATCAATCTTGCACTAACTCCCCTAATAGTAACATGAATGTGATTCAATAGTACCCACATGTGAACAAATAGTTATATAAGCATGTGAATTAGTAGTAATTAAGTGCTCATTTATCCGATAAATTACCCGATTTATCAATATAACCCCCAAACATCAATTATCATCGAAATAGATGTCGATTTCCATTAACACTAATAATCCCAACACAATGGAACTATCAATTTCATCTTTAATCAACACAACTTATTCATCATTAATATTATAACTCACAATATTTAACAACCAGGTCGTTCCCAGGAAAGAGGGGCTTTTCGATAAGGATTTCTCCTTATTGGCGCGCAATTAGGTGACCAAACCTCTCCTTGATAGAACTTCTAGACATTGTCAATATTATAAATAATAATATGAATAACTTTGTCGTCTCAATTATTGATTTAATAATAATAAATATTATGCAGATGATACTGTGACAATAATTGAATCAATAATATGAGAGATATGATGCATCAATTACTGTAGCAATAATTGAGTATAACTGAGTGACTTCTCACGTAAGCATCAATAATCAATATCGTGTGCTACTATGCAACCACGCGTATTACTATTTTTTTAACACCGGGTCTTTCAACAGTTTTAACGGTAACACTTTCGCCGTTATTTTTATGAAAAAATAATTCTGTCGTTTTTTAACTACGACAATACTTCCGTTATGGGGTCCACCAATGATTGTGTCGTCGTACGGATATTCCCCGACAAAAAAAATATTCCTCGACCAAACGAATATTTTATAACAACTTGCATACTTTGCAAAATTTATAAATACTACCCACAACTATAACATTAGATCAAATCCACTCCATAATATAAAAAATAAAAAATTATTTTGAGAAAATTAAATATTTATTCATAAAATCAGGGTATTAGGAATGTACTATTACTATGTTGTGAAAGAACTTATTTACTATGTTATATTAAGCTATGTTTAATTTAAGTTGTGTTGTAAGAGATGTTAAGTTACAAACCCTTGGGACGAGAATAATTATATTATAACAATGTAATTTATTCTGTTATTCCGCTGTGATGATTTTAGTATGATATTAGAGTTAGTACGTGACAACCAAATTTGAGACAAGTGTGGTCTGAATTTGGGGGCGTCACAGGTTGGTAATAGAGCTGTAGTTATAAACCTTAGGAGCGAGAGTCCTTAGATTATAACTTAGGAGAACTTAGAAGATAGAGAGGGATGAAACTCATGTAGAGTTTTCTAGTGAGAGACGTAGTGTGTTATGAAATTTAATTTCATTATATACAATGAACTTATGTTTATTGAACATTCTGATGGAGTTGTTGCTTTTGTTTATCTTATGTTGGTGGTTGTAGGATGACTGACATGGGAGGACCTAACCGAGTGGTAGAGGAGGAGTCGCATGACATCCACGTGGTATATGAGGCACCATCGATAGTGGAGCTTATAACAATAGTTGTGACAAACGAGATTTTGTAATCTAATTTGAATTTTTATTGATATTTATTAAATTAAATAAATATTTTTTGACGATTTAATTATTGGATTAAATAATTAATTGATGAAAGTATGGTAGATTAATTTAATTATATGTGTTATACTGATTAAATTAATGTGGGAAATTTTGTTATTCAAGATATGTATTTAATTAAGCTTATTTGATTAAAGGAATTATTTAATAAGCATAATGATATTTTAATTAATTTTATAATTAATTAGAGATTATTGATTTGACATAACTAATAAATGAGAGATTTAATTATGTGACTATGTGAATTAATGAGAAATTATTATATTTTATTTAAATTAAATTAAATAAGATATTTGATTTATTGTTTAATTGGGTGTGACATTATTAAACTATATTATAAAGGATTAATTAAATTAAATGGGAATAATCTTTTAATGGTTAGCGAAACAGAGCCCTATTGGGAGTTCGGCAGTTAACCCATGAATGTGATTAACTGACCACCACACTAGTTAGATTGCGCATCAGTCTTATTTTTTATTATTACGTATGTTATTTTGAAATAAAGAAACTTGAGAGTTCAGAGAATTCAGAGAAACATTGAGAAAATTATGAGTTGTGTGATTTAAAGAAGTATCTGAGAAAGATTTCATCTCCTATTAATCTACACTCTGGGTAATCTCTTCAACCCAACTTTAAATTCACGTTGTTTATACTTTCTATGAAAATATTTCTATAAGTCTCTGTAATTGAAAAAGTGACTTATGTGTCTATATATGATATATATATATATATATATATATATATATATATATATAATCATAATATGTTTCTATTACCATATATGTATGTTGTCATAACATCAATTGCATACAAACATGTTGTAAATTGATTTGTGAAGTTACTGAGTATAAGTTTCATATGTATGGCCCTTATGGGAATTGGTATG
Source organism: Panax ginseng (assembly GCA_020205605.1). Taxonomy (NCBI): domain Eukaryota; kingdom Viridiplantae; phylum Streptophyta; class Magnoliopsida; order Apiales; family Araliaceae; genus Panax; species Panax ginseng. The sequence continues at coordinate 109,986,140 of CM035148.1, read as the reverse complement.
CTACGAATTGTTATTTAACTTGAAATTTAACGGTAGATTTTGTTATCACATGTTAAAACGAAGAAAATAAACTTTGAATGGGAAGATTCGTTGTTATAACAAACCCGTAATACCATTTTTTCTGTTTCATGTTCAATATTTTCAAAATCACCAAGAACACTGAAATTACATGAATTGATTCAAGTAATTGTATGTTTTAACCTGTTAAAATCATGCTAGAAAGGTTGAGTAATGACTATGTGTATATTATAATGTCTGGGTATGTTTAAATTCATGTATGAATAAAGAAATTGGTAGATTTTAGAACATTACAGGTGTTCTTCGTGACTCGAATGCAGAACAGGTTCTGCTGCGATAAATGGCGCACCGCTCGCTCTAAACGAATGGGCGCTTTTCCTTGCAGAAGTGTAAAGCGCGTGCCACTTTAAAGAACAAATGGAGTGCGCCCGCGTCGTGCTGCGCCGATTCAGAGAACAAATGTAGTGCGCCCGCGCCCTACCTGCAGAACTTCAAAATTTTTTCTAAGTGTTCAAGTTTTGAAAATGTGTTTGTAAAACCTAATGTAATGAACATGAAGACATGTCAAGCATATAATAATATGATAATTAACTTACGTTATGTGATTAATTAATAAGACTTAAAAGTCCAATAACCTATTCAAAGACCAATGTGGGATTCGATAGGTATATCAAATCTATTGATTAATGGGTATTGTGAATGTATTGATATATAGGAATTAATAAAGAACGTGAATTAATCGTAGCTTGTGCAAGAGGCAAGTTTCCTAACCCTACTTGTTATCGTTATGCAAATTTATAAACCTTACTTCTTTATATTAAGCAAATTCTAGATTCATATTCTATATCGAGCAAGTTCTTGTTAATTATATTAAAGGTTATTAATCTTTTCAAAGTATGATTTCTGTTATACAATACTTATTCCATTGTATACCTCTTGAGTTTATTATTCAATTTAAATATCAATTATTGTCGAACCTTGTAAGACTAGCGAACCCTTATTGATTCGACTAGTCTATAGTTGATGAACATTCTAAATTTCAGAACCCTTGTTGAATTTATCCAAACCAAACTTCCTTTGGTGCGGACTCTAATGTCAAACTAAGATGAACAACCCTGTATAGGGGATTACTTATGCTTTAGCGTTAAGATATTGTGCGCATTATATGTTACTAAAATTTGATCCCCCTAAGAAATGCAGTAGAAGAGTCCATAGTCTTCTGACTGTTAAAGGTTTCAAGTTTAAACACTTGAAAACCTAGGACATAGTTCAAGGTCTTATGACTCTCAAAAGTTCTTTTGATTCTTGTTATTCATTCTTGATTCAAAAGTTGAGTTTCTTATTCCAGAAGTCTTTAATTCACTCGCATGTTATTATATTGTTGTTACATTATTATACTTGTGGGCAATTGTGCTCACTCTTGCATAATAATAACATTGCAATTAAGAACGAAAGGTCCGACGGGCCTTTTACTAGGAAAGGCAAGGGCAAGATTAACAAGTGACGAAGACTTGTTGTTTATGTGATTATGAAATTATGTTTCAGACTTATGTCAATGTTGTATAAGACTATTATTTGTTTCCGCATTTGAGATTTAAGGTTAGTAAGACCTGGGATTGATGTATTTATTTCAGATGATGTAACTCCTTAAGGAGAGGATTTATTTCTATCTAAATTATGGTTTCTTTTATTATGGGTAGATAGACATATGATGTTTGTATAGTGAACACCGAATCTCGTGGGAATTGAAGTACCCAGATTTGGGGGTGTCACAATAGTGGCCCCTATTGATAAGGATGATGATGAGAAGGAGATGAAGCCTTTATCTGAGGAGTCTGATCCAGAGGAAGAGCCTATGGAGGAGGAGCCTGAACCTATGGAGGACTTTGACGAGGCTACCTTTGAGGATCGGATGTTGGGAGAATATGAGGAGCAATTTTGGAGTTGGGATGTAGAGTGGAGGAGCTAGAAGCTAAGGCTAGGGAGAGAGAGTCTGAGTTTCAGAAATTGAGGGATGAGGACCATCAAAGGAAATTAGTGATGCAGGAAATATAGGTGGAGATTGCTCACCGTAAGGAGGCAGTAATCCAAATGGGGACCTTGTTTCACCCATCGGTGGATAAGAATGTAGAGTTGGCAAAGAAGTTGGAAGAAATGGAGCAGAGAGAGTTGAGCAAGAGGACAGAGAAGGAAGCACTTCGTACTCAACTAGAGCTGGAGGTGATGGATAGGATCCACTTCGAGGAGAAGTGGGAAGAAGCTAATGATCGGGCTAATGACTTAGAGGATGAGGTGAGATGTAAAAGGAGGAAAATGAACAAGATGGGCTATGCTCTGCGCACAGCCATGGAGAGATTGATTAATGGGGTAAATCACTACCCGGCTGAGCAAGGACAGACCCGGCATACCAAAAGTCAAGATATGGTGGTGCACATTACTCAGAAGGAATACCAGAGCGCTGTGGAGCGTGGGATGTTAGATTAAGTCTAGAGAATGAAGCTTAGTAGTTATATTGTATTTATTTATGTGCTATTTAATCTGTTGTTGAAATCTCAGTCTTTTGTGTAAGATGTGAGATAATAGTAAACCCCAACTTTTGAAAATGTTAAAGGGGTAGTAAGCTGGTGTTGTCCCCGTCTTTTGTGATAATAGGGGATATGTGTTATCATTTATAGCAGTATGCTAGGGAGGATCATGTAATTGTAACGATTTGGCATATAAATATAAATGATCTTATTTCAAAAACGTGTTATAAAATTTTATTTCTTTTATTTGAGAAATGTCTAAGTAATATAATTAGAAAATAAAATAAAAATTTTATGATGCAGAAACATGCCGCCCAGACGTAGAATAACTGCATCGGAAGAGTCGGTTAATGATGATAGAGGACCCATAGATCCAATACAGAGGCTTGTAGATTTGTTAAGAGAAGCTCTTAGGGGAAGAAATGAACCAGTACCACCATTCCCCAAGCAGCTCCAGTCATAAACTTTAAAGATTTTAAGAGTGTAGGACCACCGGAATTTGTAGGAACGACCGACCCGATCGTGGCTCAGACATGGATCAAAGAGATGGAGAAGGCGTTCACCATCGCTCATGTGGGTGAAGACTAGAAAATGACTTTTGCAACCTACATGATGAAAGGCAAAGCAAACTATTGGTGGGAGGCGAATCAGTAGAGAGTGGGAGAAGGGATAGTCACTTGGGAGAGATTCAAGACTCTATTCTTTGAGAATTATTCCCAAAGAGCATGAAAAATAAGATGGAGGTAAAGTTCTTAGAACTTAAGCAAGGAGATATGATGGTGGCACAATACGTGGCTAAGTTCAATTAACTATCTCGGTTTGTTGAACACCAGGTGGTAGATGAAGAGAGGAAAGCTAGGCATTTTGAACAAGGACTGAAGCCTTAGTTGTTTAACAAGGTGTCAGTTTTTCAGATCGATTCTTTTACGACATTGTTGGAAAAAGCTATTATTGCAGAGGGAAGAAGTGAAGCTTTAAGTCTGTATAACAAAGAGAAGAAGGGTAAGAGCACATGAGGAGATAGTCGGGGAATAAGCAGTTGTGGAGGGAGTAATTTAGGAAAAAGAAAGTGGGAGAACAACAACAACAAAAATTTCAACAATCAGGTGGGGAAGTTTTATGGAGAGTTTAAGAAGAAGGCAAAAGGTTGTCCGAAGTGTGGGAGGTATCACCAGGGCGAGTGTTGGAAAAGGCGCAGTGTATGTTACAACTGTGGCCAAGAGGGTCATATTTTGCCCAACTACCCAAAGCTGAAGAAGATCAAAGGTTGTTACGCTTGTGGTTCGGCGGACCATCTGATCAAGGACTGCCCAAGGAAAGGAAGTGGCGGGGGAAGAAACTAGCAATGAGGAAACAACAAGTTGATGATTGAAGGACCGACGCCATCCAACCGTCCAACTGCCAGGACGTTTAATATGACCGTCCAGGATGCCGTAGCTATGAAGGACGTTGTGTCAGGTATCATCCCGATCAATGATATAAATGCCTATGTATTATTTAATTCGGGTGCCACCTGTTCTTTTGTATCTGAGGAATTTTCTAGTCGACTTAAAATACCTCGAGAACGATTAGGAAATCCCTTGAACATAGAAGTTGCGAACAAGGAAGTAATTCCTGTAGAGTATATTTACTGAAATTATCGTGTAAATATTAGAGATCATGAACTCAGCGTAGGCTTGATCCCGATAAGATTGGGAGAATTTGACGTAATAGTAGGAATGGATTAGTTATATAACCATGCTGCGATAATTGACTATCAGAATAAAAGTGTGAACCTTCAGACTCCGAATAAGTCTAAAGTGGTGTTTTATGGTAGCTCATCGCTTAAGCAATCATGTTGTGTTACGATGATGCATGCCAAGAAATTGTTAAGAAAAGGATGTGTAGGTTACTTAGCATACATCGTTGACACTCAAAAAAAGAGAGTAGAAATTAAGGATATATCCGTAGTGAGAGAATTTTAAGATGTATTTTTTGACGACCTGCCTGGTCTTCCGCCAGACAGAGAAATCGAATTCATAATAGATTTAGCATTGGGAACGACACCGATTTCGAAAACCCCATAAAGTATGGCGCCGGTAAAAATGAAGGAATTGATGATACAATTGCAAGAGTTGCTAGATAAGGGTTACATACGACCAAATGTGTCTCCTTGGGGAGCACCCATGTTGTTTGTAAAGAAGAAGGATGGATCGATGAGGCTCTGTATCGATTATCAGGTATTGAACAGAGTTACGATTAAGAATAGATATTTGTTACCAAGGATAGATGACCTTTTTGACCAACTGAAGGGAGCCAAGTGTTTCTCGAAGATAGATTTACGAACGGGTTATCACCAGTTGAAGGTGCGGGAAGAGGATATATCAAAGACGGCGTTTTGAACTCGCTACAGACATTTTGAAATTTTGGTAATGTCATTTGGGTTGACGAATGCTCCGGCAACATTTATGGACTTGATGAACCGAGTCTTTAAGCCATTCTTAGAAAAATTCGTAGTAGTTTTCATCGACGATATCTTAATCTACTTGAAGACGGAAGAAGAACATGCCGAACATCTGAAGATGGTGTTGGAGGCACTAAGAAAAGGGAAGTTGTATACGAAATTTTCTAAGTGTGAATTTTGGATGGAGAAAGTTCAATTCTTAGGACACATGATGGATAAGGATGGAATATCAGTAGACCCTGCGAAAGTAGAAGCAATGAGTGATAAGTGAGATGTTTTTTAGGGTTAGCTGGGTACTATCGAATATTTATCCAGGATTTTTCTAAGATAGCCACCCCGTTGACAAATCTAACGAGGAAGACGGTGAAGTTCGTATGGATGGACAAGTGTGAGGAGAGTTTTCAAGAGTTGAAAAAGAGATTGAGTGAGGCACCTGTATTATCACTACCAGATGATACGGGAGGATTTGTAGTGTATAGTGATGCATCACATAGAGGACTGGGCTGTGTGCTAATGCAACATGGCAAAGTTATTGCGTATGCTTCACGATAATTGAAGGGTTACGAAAAATAATACCCAGCTCATGACTGAGAGTTAACGGCATTAGTTTTTACGTTAAAGATTTGGAGGAATTATCTGTACAGAGAAAAATGTGAGATATACACAGACCACAAGAGTCTGAAATATATCTTCACACAGAAGGAGTTGAATATGCGTCAGAGGAGGTGGTTAGAATTGATTAAGGATTATGACTGCGATATTCTTTATCACCCAGTGAAGGTAAACATAGTGGCTGACGCGCTAAGTAGTAAAGGAAGGGAGAAGTTATGTCAATTGACAACTCAGGATGAGTTAATAAGAGATATGGAGAAATTAAAGATAGAAGTAAAGGGACTAGAGAGGTCTGAGGAAAAATTGTTTGCAGTAGAAGCTAGTCCAACCTTGTTGGACAGAATTAAGGAATCACAAGAAAAGGATGAAGAGTGCGAGAGAATCCGAAAGAGGATCGCGGAAAATAAAGAGGAGAGATTCAAGATGGATAGAGACGGTATTTTGAGATTTGAAGGAAGAGTGTGGGTACCAGCGGTAATCGAATTGAGACAAGAAATTTTATGTGAAGCACACAATACGGCGTATTCCGTTCATCTAGGAGGCACGAAGATGTACCGAGATTTATGACAACATTTTTGGTGGTCCAATCTGAAACGAGAGATCGCGGAGTGCGTTAGTAGATGTCTTACGTGTCAACGGGTAAAAGTAGAGAACTAGAGGCTGAGTTGTAAGACCCCAACTTTTATGAATAAAGAATAATTTTCTCGAAATATATTTTTGAATATTAAGGTGTGGATTTGATATAATGTTATAGTTGTGGGTAATATTTACAAATTTTGCAAATTAAGTAAGTGGTTATATAATATTCGATTGGTCAGGGAATATTCGTTTTAACAGGAAATATTCGTACGATGACACAATCATTGGTGGACCCCACAACAGAAGTATTGTCGTAGTTAAAAAACGACAGAGTTATATTTTTATAAAAAAAACGGTGAAAGTGTTACCGTTAAAACTGTTGAACTACCCGGTAATAAAAGTACAGTAATATGCGTGGTTGCATAGTAGCACATGGTATTGATTATTGATGCTTACGTGAGAAGTCACTCAGTTATACTCAATTATTGCTACAGTAATTGCTGCATCATATCTCTCATATTATTGATTCGATTATTGTCACAGTATCATCTGCATTATATGTTATATTATTAAATCAATAATTGAGACGACAAAGTTATTCATATTATTAAATTAAAATATTTACAATGTCTAGAAGTTCTATCAAGGAGAGGTTTGGTCACCTAATTGCTGCTTGATAAGGAGAAATCCTTATCGGAAAGTCCCTCTTCACAGGAGCGATCTCGGTTGTTAAATATTGTGAGTTATAATATTAATGATGAATAAGTTCGTGTTGATTAAAGATGAATTTGATAGTTCCATTGTGTTGGGATTATTAGTGTTAGTGGAAATCGACATCTATTCCGATGATAATTAATGTCTGAGGGTTATATTGATAAATCGGATAATTTATCGGATAAATGAGCAATTAATTGTTACTAATTCACATGCTTATATATCTATTTGTTCACATGTGTGTACTATTGAATCACATTCATGTACTATTAGGGGAGTTGGTGCAAGATTGATAATACTTGAATGACTAAGTTAAAAATGGAGGTATAGATAGAGGTACTATACTGTAATTCATATTTTCACATAAGTATACTATTGATTCACATGATTGAACTATTGATTCACATTATTTACTATTATGGGAGGTGGTGCAAGTTTGATAATACCTGCAGGACTAAATTAAAAATGAAAGAAAAGTCAGAGGTATTGTACTGTAATATTTCGAGCCCCAAAACGTGCAATTATCGAAACTATATTTTTCTATAAATAGAAGCTCATTCTTCTTTCATTTCTCACCAATTCACAAAACTTTAGAGCAATTATTATATAGAGAATTTATAGAAAAGAAGAAGAGAAACGCTACCTCACTTTATTCCGATTATCCGTTTTTTCTAAGGTAGGGGGTATTATTTCTTTCTTTCGTCTTCATAAAGAGAACTTCATTATTCCATTCTTTATTATTATGTTGGAATAACTTTCATCATCTGATACCACATACATGGTGAAATTCTTACATTATTCCATTCTTTATTATTATGTTGGAATAACTTTCTACATCTCTACAATACCGCATACATGGTGAAATTCTTCCGTTATTCCATTCTTTATTATTTTGTTGGAACATCACATGCTTTATGCTTGACATGACTGGTTCCGTTATTTATTATTCTGTTGGAACATCACATGCAATGCGTTTATGTATTACCTAGTTCCGTTATTTATTATTACGTTAGAATAAATGCATGCATCTTGATCATCGATATGCATGGTGATTTCTTTTGTTATTCCATTCTTTATTATACTCAGTTGGTTAAAGTTTTGACTTCTATACTCCATGAAATTAGTTAAATATCCTTGATATTTGCGCTTCATCCAGTATCTTTTCATAGAAACATTCTTCTGAGCATTCTTGAATTTTACTCTATAAAGCAGTATCATGTTTACAATTTGGACGTTATTGGTTCCTGGATAAATTAATTCTTAAACTTGTTTTATTGAATTCTTATATCATTGTCATCATCCTCATGTTTATATTATGTTTAAAGTCATACATGGCTGTAGTGCATAGATGGACTTGGTATAATTATGACGAGGATTATTCGGTATAATAATGGTAGTAATGTTACAAATGATGTGGTAAAAGTCCTCATTGACCCGTAGTGCATTGATGGACAGATGTTGGCATGATCATGACCATTGATGAATACACGAATATCCTTGGCCCGTAGTGCATAGAGAATTTGTGGTCGTGATACTAATGAATATCATTGGCCGTAGTGCAGGGATGATGTGGTTTATTTATTAAGCTGACTCTCAGCGATTAAAGTGATGAAAAACCTTTTAAATCATAGAAGATAGTAAACTTTATTCTCTACTTGACTCTTCTAATGGATTGCTTGTTCTGCTGTAGTTAAACTTGATGTTTGTTATATTTTATCAGTTTAACACTGTTGGAGGCTAATGATAAATTATTCTGCATTATCTTAGTCATAATATTTCTTACTGGTCTAGTTGAGCTCACCCCTTTCTTTCTTTGTTCTCTTGAGGAAATGAGAGCGTGGCAAGGGACTAAGCCAGGGAGCGGGGTGACGGTCCGGATGATAGCATTAGTAGTCCTCACTATTACATTAAATAGTGTAACAATAAATGTAATGAGGACTCCATTGAGTTTGTATATTGTCTAGATGACAATATTCTTATTAAAAACTCTTAGATTATATTTTGTCGTATTTTACACGACTGTTGTATAATTATGTTGTATTTCAATTTTGTACCATGTATTTGGTGACCCAAGATGGGTGATGTATACCTGTTTTGGGGGCATCACATGAGTGGTCTACTTCAACTGCTGGAAATACCAGAGTGGAAATTGGAGCACATTACGATGGACTTCGTGGTGGGACTTCCAGTCACGCAGAAAGGTTTTGATGCCATTTAGGTTATCGTAGATTGACTAACGAAGATGACTCATTTTCTACCGTTCAAGATCCGATATAGTTTGAATTAGCTAGCAAATATGTACGTGAAGAAAATTGTTTCACGACATGGAATGCCGGTATCGATTGTCTCTGATCGAGATCCGCACTTCATGTCAAAATTCTAGAAAAGCTTGCAAGAAAGGATGGGAACCCAACTGAGGTTATGTACCACTTATCATCCACAGACAGACGGGCAGAGTGAGCGAACGATACAAACGTTAAAAGACATGCTTAGAACTTGCGTGATGGACTTTAAAGGAAGTTGGGATGATCACCTACCCTTAGTGGAATTAGCTTTTAACAATAGCTACCATGCGAGTATAAGCATGCCACCGTTGTGTTGGGATGAAGTTGGAAAGCGAAAGATATTAGGGTCGGAATTAGTTTAACAAAACGCAGATGTGGTGACATTGATAAGAGCTAGATTAGTAGCTGCACAAGATCGCCAGAAGAAATACGCAGACTTGCATCGACAGGACCGTGACTTTGAAGTCGGAAGTCACGTTTTCTTAAAAGTATCTCCTTGGAAAGGAAAAATACGATTCGACAAGAAAGGAAAATTGAGTCCGAGATTCATAGGACCATTCGAGATACTGAAGAGAGTGGGCGAAGTGGCGTACAAAGTTGCATTACCACCTGAGTTGGAGCACATCAATAATGTGTTTCACATCTCCATTTTGCATACGTACAAGCCTGACTACAAACACGTGATTTCTTACGAGCCCATTCAAGTAGATAAAAATCTGGCATATGAAGAAATTCTTGTCCAGATATTAGATAGGAAAGAACAAACATTAAGAAATAAAATTATCTCTTCTGTAAAAGTGCTTTGGCGAAACCGCGATGCCGAGGAGGCCACGTGGGAGTTAGAAGATAAGATGCGAAGGGATTATCCCCATTTATTTGTATAATCTTGTACCAATTCCGAGGACAGAATTTTTATAAAGGGGGGGAGGGGAGGATGTAAGAACCGTGAATTTCATGAAATAAGGATTATTTTGATATAATAAGAAAATGAATATTTATTGAATATAAATTTTGATGTGTTGTGAGATGGGTAATTCAATCAGAATAAATTGAATTTATATGAGGATTGAGAAATTTGGAATGCCTTGAGTGGCATGAGAATGGAAGTAAGAGAGTTAAATTAATTAAGAGATGAATAAATTAAATGAAGAGGATAATTAGTTAATATTATATTATTAATTAATTGTTATTAAGTGTAATCGAATATTAATTGAGTAAAGTAATTTACATAATTGTCTAGAATGGTAAGATAATATTATCTATTAGGTAAAAAGGGATTAATTAATTGAGAATGGGAAATTATTGTATCAAGTAACTAAGTTTGAGAAATTTCAGAGTGGTAAATTGCACCATACAGATCGTAATGCAATGCAATTTCTTGTAGGTAGTAAGACTTGGAAAAATATTTCCACTGTGTGCATGATTTATAGTGGGGTTTATTCACATTAATAAAGACTAAAGAATTAGTTATCTTTACTGTTAATGTGAACACTATTGTTAAATATTATTTCATGTTACTATGTGTAATATGGGAAATGTGGATAGTAGTATGATATAATTACCTATTGCCTAAGATTAAATAAGGTGTGACATTTAATTATGGTTAATGACATACAAAAACTATATAGTAAAAGTATTGAATTCATAAAGTTGATTTAAATAAGCTTTGTTACCTCATCATGTGTGATGGGGCAATTAAATGTGTACCCTAAAACATGGGAGTAAATAAATATGTACTATTGAAATATTTATTAAAGGAGATATTAAATTATTAGTGATTAATTAAATTAAGTTCACACATGTTATAAATATTAAATTATGTGGACTAATGTACATGAATTATATGATGTGAGTACATAAATAATCCCTAATTTTCCTAATATAGTAACAATTGTACATTAAAATTACATTATGGGAATTAAAGAAACCAAACCAAGCCTTATTTAACCAAATGCTGAGAATTTAGAACTATGTCCCAAAATCAGTGACCATCACAGTACATGAACAGTAGCCTAAAAGTTCATTGCGTAAACTCAAACTTGCTAGCAGTGTTGCTGTGATGATGACTATGAAATGGTGGTTGGCCAACTCCCTTTATACACATTGTTTTCTTCTAATTTCCATTAAATCAAACTATAGTGCAAGAGCATTAACTGGGAAACCATTTCTCTTTATATAGTACCCCCATCCTCTCAGTTTTTTTGTTGCATGAAAATTTTCTGATAAGTCTAAGTTTGAGAGTGTGGGTTACTGAGCAATTGAAGAAGTATAATCAGTGTGTGAGGAGTTCAACTCAAGCTTAAGGAGGTATAAATTCTACTTGTGTTCTTGAATTGGGTCATGCTAAACTCTTGAAATTACATGAAATTCTCTTTCAATCAATGTGAGTTAGCATGCTATTTTATGTTTATGAAGTATACTTACATGTGTGAAACCTTTAATGTTGGATTTGAGCATGTTTAAACCAAGAAAAATCGAAGTCAGTTGATGCTCAGAAAAAGCAGTACCTCACTATTACGGTCCGGGCATGGCCTTGGTATTGCCCAATTTATACTAAAGTGCGCCGTAGGCATGCCATACTATACCTGAGAATCGATTACTAGTTTTTGTTATGCTATGTGTTGTGAACCTGGTATTATGACTTAAATATATACCTGAAATGAATTATATCATGAGATTTAAAGCCTTCTTATATGGTAAGAAGAGATCAACATGGTTTAGTGAGAAGTTTATAACAAAACTTAAAATGTTGAACACAAACTTTGATGGAATACATGTGCTACAAGTTCTGAACTTAGTATCTTATACACATGATTGATTTCAAAATATAAATGAGTAGGATATAGTGATTATGGTGTTTTTGTTCATAACCAAACTAGTTAGACCTTGTGTTAGAGAAATTTTCAAGAAAAACTTGGTATAATAGAGCTAATATGCATGAATACTACATGATATACATTCTGATCTTGCGAAAGTGTTAGCATGCCTTTACCACATATGATAAAAGCTTTAAAGTTGTCTTGTATGTGTTAAATGGCATTGTTCAAGTTTAAAATGATTTCAAAAGCAAACTTGGGTATGTTTTAAAACCAAGTGCATTAAGTATGAGTAGTTAAGTTCTGAGAATCAAAAATAACATGTTTACGTTCATTATGTCTCTAAGCATTACTCTTATGTGTTTGATATAATGGTAGTAAACCAAGCATGGGTATAAGTATATTTTTAAAGCAATATCAATTCTAGCTCTGAATAAATGATACGAACACTATGAGCATGTTTATTAACAGAATGTGTGTCCTCACTATGTAGACATATGGCCAAAGTTATAAAGTATGGTGATTACATGACCTCTTTATGCTTTAATTCCATAGAAATTGTAAACTAAAACCATGTAAGAATAAACTCAAGATGATCATACACTTATATAAAGTAATTTAACATGTTTGTATGTTAAGTGTGATTATTTGAGTATATTAAAGGATGAGACAGAAACAAGAAATGCAAGGCTCAACCCTGGTCTGACCAGGGGACAGCGCAGCTGCGCCATCTTGCAGTCACTTCTGGAATTTGTTTGTAATATGATGATTAAAGCATGCTTATATGGTTACTTTAACTTGTATTATATGACCATTATACTTTCCAATGTGATAGGAAGCATGCTAAATGGTAGAGTTGAATGTTGAACAATTATAAACTTTCAAAGTAATAAGTCCAAAAGATGGATGCGAACTATAAAACAATGAATAGAAACTATAATGTTTAACTTCATGATGTCTTGCAAACTGATGTATGTTATAAGTACGCAAGTATATGTAAAGAGTATACGACTGAGTTAGACGTTTATGTGTGCGTTTAAACTTACATATCATGTATGAGCTAATGAATATCCTATACGCGTAACTATACTATGTTAGGATTCGAAAGAGTGTTGATAAGCTATACTTTGGTAAACTACGGTTGAGGCAAGTACTCAAACCTTACTCTTTATTGAGCATTATTGAACTTATGAAATTATTGATAGTACAAGTAGAACTTTGAAGAAATAATATTTCGTAATGAAATTTTAATATTTGATTCGAACGATAATTGTTCATATATATATTGTGAAAGAAACTGTCTAAGCCATTGATTCAGCTAGACTATTGATATTTGATCAAAAGCTATCCAAACCGAATTAACTTGGTACAGACTCTTATAACTGAGAAGAACAACCCTCTTAGTAGGGGAATTATATATTGTCGGGAAACCGACGTGCACACTTGAGAAAGATTAAATGTAATGCATTGACATAGGGTACTTTAGGCTGATCACCTGTTGTACTCGTTCTGTAGAATTTTCAATTTATTACTGTTAATTCTAAGAGAAGTTCACAGTCCTTAGTGACTACTCAATATTCATTACTTTGAAATCTTGAATTAATTAATCATTGAATATTACTGCTATTTCTGTCCATAGCGAATATTGTTGAACATCATTAATATTTATTTCTATCTTTGAACTATTATTATTGTTGTACCCTGGAGAAATATAAAACTACCTTGAACACCCTTATTGCTATATTACTTACTGGGCAAAATTGTTGCTCACCCTTGCTTTCCTCAAAAATTTCAGTTAAGGCAGAACGTGGTGAACCCTCTGGCAAGGACAAGGGTAAAGAGAAGACTTTAGAGTGATTAGTTTCATAGTATTAAGAATGTACTATTACTATGTTGTGAAAGAACTTATTTACTATGTTATATTAAGCTATGTTTAATCGAAGTTGTGTTGTAATAGATGTTAAGTTAGGAACCCTTGGGACGAGAATAACTATATTATAACAATGTAATTTATTCTGTTATTTCGCTGTGATTATTTTTGTATGATATTAGAGTTAGTACGTGACAACCAAATTTGAGACAAGTGTTGTAAGACCCCAACTTTTATGAATAAAGATTAATTTTTCTCTAAATATTATTTTTGAATATTATGGTGTGGATTTCATATAATGTTATAGTTATGTGTAATATTTACAAATTTTACAAAGTAAGCAAGTTGTCATAAAATATTCGATTGGTCGGGGAATATTCGTTTTATCAGAGAATATTCGTACGACGACACAATCATTAGTGGACCCCCTAATAAAATTCTTTATCGGAGTTAGAAAAAGCGAAATATCTTTTATAAAAATAACGGCAAAAGTTTTACCGTTAAGCTGTTGAAATACCCGGTGATAAAAAAATGCGATGTCTGGCGTGGTTGCATAGTAGCGATGTTATGCGAGTATCTTTGATTATTGATGCTTACATGAGAAATCACTCAGTTTTATTCAATAATTGCCACAGTAATTGTTGCACAACTTCTTATATTATTGATTCATTTATTATCACAGTATCATCTGCATAATATTTTACATTATTAAATCAATAATTGATGTGACACAATTTTTCATATTATTAGTTAGCATTATTGACAATGTCTAGAAAATTCTGTCGAGGAAAGGGGTTTGGTCATCTAATTGTGCGCCAATAAGGATAAATCTTTATCGAAAAGCCCCCTCTTTCCTGGGAATGATCTGGTTGTTGATATCGTGAGCTTATAATATTAATTATTATGTGGTAGATATTAGTTCAATTTTGATTTAAATGAAGGAATTTTTAGCATGAAATAATTGTTGAAAGTATGGCATATTTTCTGTGGAATTACAATTATTTCTCCGATAAAATATTCATTCAAATATATTATTATAATATTTTATAATTGTTTAAATAATAATATTATAATATATATATATATATATATATATACATGTGATAAAATGGACGAATATGTGTATTCTTTCTTGGTGGCTTGAAAAATGTCAGCAAATGTGGTTTGCCTAACTTTTGTGGGCCCTCAAAGATGGAAAATAAGAATTTGGAAAGAAGAAATGATTTGTTAGGCCATTTAGTTGGTGAAAAATGTTGCCTGCAAGTTTGTTTCAAAGGTGGCCCTCACCCATATTGAAATTAAGATGTTAGGCATTGAAATGTTTGGCTGATAAGGAAAAGTTAGGCATGCAGTTGATTTTTCTCCTTCCGTATTGCACTATAAAAGGAGGACAACCCTCCATCCTAAATCACACCAAAAATCTCAAGCATTTTTACTATAGTATTGTGAGTATTTTTGTAATATCTGAGATTTTCTATGCAATTTTATAATTATCAATAAACAAACTTATGCGAAACTCTTGTGTGATTTCATTTATTAAATGTATATGTGTTATTTTAAGATATGTGATGGGAGGTATTTAAATTGTTGGTTTAGTTTAATTTAACTATTTAAATTGGTTAAGTATGTAATTAATTTTATTAATTTTGTGGGATGGCATTACAACATGAGTTGGATTTTAGAGTGAAATTTAGAGACGCAGACTACGTATTTGAGTTCGAAACGTCGAAATTAGTCAGGATAGACTATAACCACGAAAATGTGTCACAATTAACTTTTTGGTCAAAGTCACCCGGTTGACTTTTTCGGGGAAAAAGTCAACCACGAATTTCGGAGATGATTTTGACGAAACGGATAGTCCCATGACGTCCGGAACGTTGACTTTTGTAGGAATTGATATAAGTATTGAACACGTTTGGCTACGGAGGACAAAATGGGCATTTAAAGGATTAAAATAATATTATAATGTGTTTATTTAATTGGTCAACAACTGGTGGGACCTTGTGACTCACGAATTGGGACAAGGGAGGAGGAAATATACGTATTGCAAGATATTAAGGGAGAGTGAGTTACATTTGTGTAATAAACCAAAACTTTTCATTTTCTTAACTCCTCTCTCCATACTAAATCTATGCATTATGAGCAATATATACATAACTGATGATTTGGGAATGGAAGAGGCAAGGGAAGCCTATGCTAATATCATATACATATTGTTGGGAGACTGCATATTTTGATTTAATATTTAAAGTAAATGCTCATGATTATATGTAAAGTCCTTCAAGTAATATATGTACAAGGACTTAGTGATAGATCAAAATTGTTAGGTTGATCTAAGCTTTTAATGTTTATCATTCTGTAACTGAATGTATAAATAAAGAGATCAAAGATGTTAGGTTGATCTATGTCTTGAGATGTAATAGATAGGCTTGAACAAAATCGTAGTCTATCGAGCTGATCAAGAGATTGCAGAAGCCAAGGCAAAATCGTAGAGCATCAAGGATCGTAGTGTGTCTGACTTGAAGGGCCTCTCTAGATCGTTGAGTGGTCCAGACATTTTCCGAAGTCAACTTAGAGATTGTAGTTGTAACACCCCAGTCCCATATCGAAAGATAGGGGAAAAATTTGTCTGCATATAATGAAATAAGTTACTACCAATAGAACCTTCAAGTCATGACCTTTTGGGAGCCTGTGGTGGGCTAAGATGACCCATGAAGATACTATTAGGCCAGTAGTTTGAGGCCTTATTGTGATGGATTTGATTCGATTCGGACTTGAGATTTGACCCAAGATTTGTTCTGAACTCGGGATTTGACCCGAGTTGTTTCATATAGTATCGCCAGAGCTCTCGGAAAGCTCGGGTCGGGTCATCCGATCGGGTTGCCGGAGGTGGGGACACGAACGCTGGTGGTATTATCCTATAATGGAGAGATGGAGGTCCGGAGGTGGGGACACGAAGCCAGCCAATATTATCCCACAATAGCTAGAGAGGCAAAGATCTTTGGGCCGTGTGTGTGATCGATTCTGACGGGGACGTCAGAAATTAAAGTGGGGGAGTTTGTACCACCCTAGTCCTATATCAAAAGATAGGGGAAAAATTTGTCTGTATATAAAGAAATAAGTTACTACCAATAGAACCTTCAAGTCATAACCTTTTGGGAGCCTGTGGGGGCTAAGATGACCCAAGAAGATACTATTGGGCCAGTAGTTTGAGGCCTTATTGTGATGGATTTGATTCGATTCGGACTTGAGATTTGACCCAAGATTTGTTCCGGACTCGAGATTTGACCCGGGTTGTTTCAATAGTGTGCTCTCGAAAACGTAGAGTCTGCAAGACAAACAGGTGAAGACAGTAGTGTGTCAGTCCTTAAGAGAAATCATAGTGTTCTTGTTTGCCAGCATCGGATCAAGAACCAAGGTGGCAAGACATCATGATCTGAATTGTAGACTATCATCTGCATGTGTCAGAAGCATCGAGCCGTACCCTTTTGTTTAAAGATAAATCCCAATAAATGTGGAATGGATTATAAATGTTGAAGTCCTCACTAGTCTCAATGGCACAAAAGATATCCTTTGTATACAACAAGGAAACGTATTGAAGAAGCTAAGGAAAGTACCACTGGTCAGAGGAAAACACATTTTCAGGTGTTAGGTGAGAAAGTAGTCTGCTGTGTTAGTGGGCCAGAATGCAATTCAGAAGATGTGCAGAAAAGTCTCCATCAAAGTTCAGAAATGTCAAACGCATTTAATGCTTCAACGGATGTCTTCAACGGATAGATTTCAAGGATCACATATATGAAAAACATCTGTAGATGATTCAACTAAGCAAGCATTGAACAAAATGCAAAAGAACACTCAACGCTCAACTCTATGATCTGAAAAAAGAGAAAGCTTGCTCAGGTACTTAGTTCTTTCGAGCAAGAGCTTAACGGCAACTGAGTAGCACTAATCAAGAACTCATCAACTATCTATCAAGTGAAGTAAGAAGTTCAAAGTCAGAAGGACTTGAAGAGTTCTAAGTGAGATGTGAAGAACCAAGTCTGCTGGACTTGAAGAGTTCAAAAGTGAACTAAGAAGTGCCTAGACTGCTGGTCTAGAAGGAATCTGTGAGATTCAGAAAGTGTAAAAGATATCTTTAGTGGATTTCCTACTCGAGGAGTAGAAGAGTGGACTAGGAGCTTTAAGTGCTCTGAACCACTTAAAACTGCTGTGTCTCTTTCATTCTTGCTATAACTGCTATAACTGCTATAACTGTTATAACTGCCTAACTCTCATTAACTCACCATATCTAAAAGGGAGATCAAACAAATCTTAATTCCGCTGTGTTTGAATTGTTAACAAAACTAAGAAAGTATTTTGAAAAGAATTTTAAATATCTATTCAACCCCCCCTTCTAGATAAATATTGTGCCTCTGGGAACTAACAATTGGTATCAGAGCATGTTCTATCATATAGCCTACAAAGCTTAAGTAGATCCAATGGCACATCTACCAAGCGAATCAAAAACTGGAGGAGGTAACAAGCCACCTATGTGCAACAAAGATAAATTCGCCAACTGGAAGTTCGGATGCAAGCATACATGGATTCAATAGATGAAGATTTATTTCAAACTGTTCAGAATGGGCCCTACGTTCCTACAAATCTTGCACCAACTACAGACGACCCAAGCAGAATACATATCAAGGTCAAAGAAGAATGGACAGACAACAAAAAGAGAGCTGTTCTGTGACTCCCCCAAAATAGGTATACATCACCCATTCTGAGTCGCCAAATTTTATGGTACAAAAATCAAATACAAACTTCTTTTATACAATACGACAAAAGCGTAGCTTAGAGTTTTTACACGAATATCGTCTCATAGATAGTATTCAAACTCAAATGAAGTCCTCAATATATTTATTATCACACTATTTCATAAAATAGTGAGGACTACTATAGCCACCATCTCGGGATAGTCGAACATTCTCCGAGCTAGTCCTAGCTACGTTCTCATTTCCTGAAGAGAATAATGAAAGCAAAAGGGTGAGCTCAACTAGCTCAGTAAGAACTATTTTGACTAAGATAATGTAGAATAAATTATCGTTAGACTTCAACAGTGTTAAACTGATAAAATATGATAAACATCAAGTTTAACTGCAGCGGAACAAGCAATCCATTAGAAGAGTCAAGTAGAGCATGATATCTACTATCTTCTATGATTTAAAAAGTTTTCATCGATTTATCATTTGAGACTCGACAATAATAAATAAACCACATCATCGAATCATCCCTGCACTACGGGCCAAGGATATTCATGTAATCATTAATGGTCATGATTATACCGAATAATCCCTAGTCATAATCATACCAACAACTATCCATCAATGCACTACATGCCAATGATGATTTTTACCATATCATTTGTAACATTACGGTCATGATTATACCGAATAATCCTTGGTCATAATCATACCAATCAATAGTACATCTATGCACGTAAGCCACAGATGACTTTTATCACAATATAAGCATGAGGATGATGACAATGATATAAGAATTCAATTAAAGGAAAGCAAATGATAAATTTTTAAAGATTTATAACTTAATTTATCCAGAATTCAATAATGTCCAAATTGTCAACATGATACTGCTTTGCGGAGTAAAATTCAAGAATAATATTGTACCAAAAATGATTTGGACAACAAAGAAATTAATTTTTGTCATGAATAATTCCCTGGGTGTATAGTACCTGACTGAATAGTACCCCATGAATAGTACTTCAGGAATAGTACCCCGTGAATGGTACTTTGTGAATAGTACTCGTGAAAAATACTTTATGAATAGTACCCGTGAATAATACTTTGTGAATAGTATCCCGTGAATAGTACTTTGTGAATAGTACCATAAAAATGAATACTACTCATGGACAGTACTCCGGCATGAAAAGCTTAAAATTTAACAAGAATGTGCAACAAATATCCTTGTGAAACGATACTAGATAAAACGCAAATTTAAAGGATATTCTACTAATTTCACGGAGTATAGAAGCAATACTTTAACAAAATGAGGGTATAATCAGGAATACGAGATGAAATAATATTACTCACATACTACAGAGTATGGAGGACAATATTATTCCTATGAATACTGAAAAAAAAATAATATCCCTTACCTCAGAAGAAGACTGGATACTGGAATAGTGAGGTAGCAGACTTCTCTTCTACTTTCTCTCTAAAGCTTCTCTATCTATAGCTTCTCTTTCTATAATTGCTCTTGTG
This sequence comes from Panax ginseng, assembly GCA_020205605.1. Lineage (NCBI taxonomy): Eukaryota > Viridiplantae > Streptophyta > Magnoliopsida > Apiales > Araliaceae > Panax > Panax ginseng. The sequence continues at coordinate 109,966,021 of CM035148.1, read as the reverse complement.
AGTAATAGTGAATTGGTGAGAATGAAAGAAGAGTGAGCTTCTATTTATAGAAAAATATAGTTTCGAAAATTGCACGTTTTGGGGCTCAAAATATTACAGTATAATACCTTCATCTTTTTTTTTATTTTTAATTTAGTCCTGCAAGTATTATCAAACTTGCACCACCTCCCCTAATAGTACATCTTGTGAATCAATAGTACAATCATGTGAATAAATAGTACAATCATGTGAAAAAATCAATTACAGTATAGTACATTCATCTATACCTCCATTTTTAATTTAGTCATGCAAGTATTATCAATCATGCACCACCTCCCCTAATAGTACATGGATGTGAATCAAAAGTACACACATGTGAACAAATAGTTATAAGCATATGAATTAATAGTAATTAATTGCTCATTTATCCGATTAATTACCCGATTATTCAATATAACCTCCAGACATCCATTATTATCGAAATAGATGTCGATTTCCACTAACACTAATAATCCCAACACAATGGAAATATCAATTTCATCTTTAATCAATACGAACTTATTTATCATTAATATTATAACTCATAATATTTAACAACCAAATCATTCCCAGAAAAGAGGGGGCTTTCCAATAAGGATTTCTCTCTATTCGCGTGCAATTAGGTGACCAAACCTCTCCTTGACAGAACTTTCTAGACATTGTCAATATTGAAAATAATAATATGATTTAATAATATAAAATATTATGCAGATGATACTGTGACAATAATTGAATCAATAATATGAAAGATATTATGCAGCAATTACTGTAGCAATAATTGAGTATAACTTAGTGACTTCTCACGTAAGCATCAATAATCAATACCGTGTGCTATTATGCAACCACACGTATTACTGTACTTTTATCACCTGTTAGTTCAACAGTTTAACGATAAAACTTTCGCCGTTATTTTTATAAAAAGATAATTTTGTCATTTTTTAACTACGACAATACTTCCGTTGTGGGGTCCACCAATGATTGTTCCGTTGTACGAATATTTCCTGTTAAAACAAATATTCCCCGACAAATCAAATATTATATAACCACTTGCTTACATTGCAAAATTTGAAAATAATACCCACAATTATAACAATATGTCAAATTCATACCATAATATTCAAAGATATATTTCGAGAAAAATTAATCTTTATTCATAAAAGTTGGGGTCTTACAACCTCCATTTCTTATGAAATTTCATCCTCGAAATTAGGGTGCGTACAGGAAATGTCAAAGATGTGAGGATACCTTGACTTCATTTCAGATTTTAACTCCCAGGTCATTTCCTCAACATTGTGGTTTCTCCACAAAACTTTGACTTGAGGTATAACCTTGAAGCGTAGAATATGATCCTTCTTATCCAAGATTTTAATAGGTACCTCTTCATACGTTAAATCTTCCGCTATCTCGTTCGATTCTATTCAATAATGTGGTTTAGGTCTTTCACATATTTACGTAACATAAATATGTGAAAAATATTATGAATACGAGACATACTTGGCGGTAAAGCGAGTCTATATGCCACAGTTCTTACTCGATTGAGGATTAAAAATGGGCCAATAAATCAAGAAATTGAGCTTTCCTCTCTTTCCAAATCTCGTAACTCCTTTCCATGGAGCAACACGTAACAACACATAATCTCCAATATTGAATTCCACATCCTTTCGATGAAGATCAGCATAACTCTCTTGTCGATCTTGTGAGGTTTTTATACGTTATCGGATCGTTTGAATCTTCTCTGTAGTCATACGTACCAACTCCGGTCCCAACAATGTTGCTTCACCCACCTCATCCAAGCATACTGGAGAACGACACTTTCTTCCATACAATGCTTCAAATGGAGCCATGCCAATACTTGCTTGATAACTGTTGTTGTAGGAAAACTCCACCAATGGTAAGAACTTTTCCCAACTTCCTTTGAAGTCAAGGACATAGGCTCTTAATAAATCTTCAAGAGTTTGAATAGTCCTCTCTGACTGCCCATCTATTTTAGGATGATATGCTGAACTAAATCGTAAATTCGCGCCCATAGCTTTTTGTAAACTAACGCAAAATCGTGAAGTGAATCTTGGGTCTCGATCAGAAACTATGGATACTGGCATACCTCGTATCGGTAAGAAATGAGCAGACTTGGTCAATCTATCAACAATGACCCAAATCGCATCTATGCCTTGAGAAACCTTGGGAAGACCAGTAATGAAATCCATGGTAATGTGCTCCCACTTCTATTCTGGAATTCAAGTGGTTGCAATGAACCTTTTGGCACTTGATGCTCCGCCTTGACTCGTTGACAAGTTAGATACCTTGAGATAAACCCCGCTATCTCTCTCTCTTCATATTGCTCCATCAAAATATATGTCAAAGATCACGATACATTTTGGTACTCCCAGGATGGATTACAAACGGTGTATTCCGTGAATTTTGTATCTTTTGGAGTATCAGCCTCAAGTGTTGCTCATGATCTTCACGGCTTTTGGAGTAAATGAGGATGTCATCAATAAAGACGACCACAAAGTAATCCAAATATTCCTTAAATACTCGGTTCATCATATCCATGAAGGCAGCATGAGCATTAGTCAATCCAAAAGACATGACTAAGAATTCGTAATGCCCGTACCGAGTTCTGAAAGCAGTCTTTGGAATGTTATTAGTTTTAATTTTCAACAGATGATATCCAGAACGAAGATCGATCTTTAAAAAGAATTTGACGCCTTGCAACTGGTCAAATAGGTCATCAATGCGAGGCAATGGGTACCTATTTTTGATAGTAACATGATTTAACTCCCGATAATCAATACAAAGTCGTATACTTCCATCTTTCTTCTTCACTAATAAAATAGGAGCACCCCGAAGGGCGTATTAGGTCAAATGAAACCCGATGTCTAACAATTCTGCGATTGGGTTTTTAACTCACGAAGTTCAATAGAGCCATTCGATATGGGGCTTTGGAAATGGGTTTTGTACCGGGTTCAAGGTCGATATCAAACTCGATTTCACGCTTCGGGGGTAGGCCAAGAAGTTCTTCAGGGAATACGTCAGGAAATTTATTAACAATAGAAATATCATTCAAATTTGACGTATTTTTGTTTAAATCTATGACGTGGGCTAAGAAAGCTTGACATCCGTTTTTCAATAAACGAATAGCTTTATGGCTTGAGATGACCGTGATTGATTTTAATGGTCTGGTCGCTTGAATTCGCATAATAGGTTGATTAGAAATATAAAAACTAACAACCTTATAAAAATAATTAATTTTAGCATGATGAGTAGTTAACCAATCAATCCCTAGAATCACGTCAAATGCAAATATTTTTAAGGAGATAAGATCGACAGGTAACGCGCGGTTACTGATTTGAATCAAACAAGACTTATAAACAGTGGATGTAATGAAGGTTTCTCGCAACAGAGTTTCAACAGATAAGTCAAAGTCTAATTTCTTTGGAGTCAAATTTAAATGTTAAGCCCAAGTAGGAGAAATAAAAGAATGGGTAAAACCGGTATCAAATAAGGTATAGACTTCGTTAGAGTTTATAATTAGCTTACCCGTGATCACCTCGTTTGGATTCCTTGCTTTTTGGGAGGTTACGACAAACGCTCTCCCTTGAACTACAGATTTTGTCTTGTCTGGGATGACCTTTGATGCCTCCATCCCAGCTGGACTTGACTTTGGTGCATGACAAAATTGGGCAAGGTGACCTTCTCTTCCACAATTATAACACGCTTTGGATTGTTGCGTACAGTTCGGACTGATATGTCCCTCCCCTCCGCATTTGTAACATACGATGTGCTGTCGTTCCCCTTCCTTAACAACAGGTGCTGGTGATGACGTCTTTCCATCATTGTTGAATCTCCTCTTCTTGAAATTTCCACTTCTATTATCTTGGCCATGATTTCCACCGAAGTGGTTACCATTTCGGCATGTTGATTCCCTCCACATTTGTTGTCACCTTGATGGTATTACTTTGGTATTATCATTTTGTTGGCTGTTTTCTCTTGGTTGGGTTGACTAGTTATTGCGCTCCAATAACTGAGCCCTATTTACAATATCTGAATACAAACACAATTTTTGAGAATTTAAGTATTGACGTATCTTGGGTTTCAAACCTCTTAGAAACATCCACGTCATTCTCTCCTTATTATCAACCAAGTGGGACGCAAACCGGGACAACTAAGCAAACTTAACTTCGTACTGTGACACAGTCATATTGTCCTGCTCCAGCTTGATGAATACTACCTCCTTCATGTGACGAATACTTTCGGGAAAGTACTTGTCGTTGAACAGTTCTTGGAATTTCTCCCAAGACATCTTCAGTGCGGCAGGTTGAGTATGCTTTACCGATTTCCAAGAGTAATCTGCCTCTCCTCGCAACATAAAGGTGGCGAAGGGAACCTTTTGCTACTCAGAGCATCCCAAGACATCAAATATCTTGGTGATCTGCTTTATCCACGTCTCTGCCTTAAGTGGTTTTGGCTCTCCAATAAACTCTGGTGGTCCCAGCTCCTTGAACTGTTTAGAGGTGACCGTCCGAGAGTTTCTAGTGTTTCCACCTGCATTTTGAACATGAGCCACTCTCGCCTAATGTTGCTTAAATTGCATAAAGCCTATGAACATTCCAACGTTCATCATTTGGTCATCGTTGTTGTTTTCTTGAGGATTATTGCAATCCCGATGCACATTATCCTGAGTATTGATTGTTGGTGACTCAACGGTCTCATGTGCTTCATTGCTTATCTCAACATTTTCTGATGCCATTTTCAAATACTGCCATAAAATAAGGGTTAATTGACATGTCACATATTATCCCTATACTCTGACCGACCAATTAAATACCAAATAAACTAAGGTAGGTCATACTAGTGAAGGAATTCCCCATCTCTCCCCTCCTAGTTCTTGTCTCACATCTCAGCCAGGGATCATATCCCTAAGCTTTGATACCAACTATGACGTCCCCAAAATAGGTATACATCACCCATTCTAAGTCGCCAAATACATGGTACAAAAATCAAATACAAACTTCTTTTATACAATACGACAAAAGCGTAGCTTAGAGTTTTTTACGAATATCGTCTCATAGGCGGTATTCAAACTCAAATGAAGTCCTCATTACATTTATTATCACACTATTTCATAAAATAGTGAGGACTACTATAACCACCATCATTGCAAATCACTCTGTTCCTCGACTAGTCCATTCGTTCTCATTTTCAAGAGAACAATGAAAGAAAAAAAGGGTGAGCTCAACTAGCCCGGTAAAAATATTATGACTAAGATAATACGAGAATAAATTATCGTTAGCCTTCAATAGTGTTAAAGCGATAAAATATGATAAACATCAAGTTTAAGCTGCGGCCAGGAACAAACAATTCATTAGAAGAGTCAAGTAGAGCATGATATCTACTATCTTCTATGATTTAAAAAGTTTTTCATCAACTTTATCATTTGAGACTCGACAATAAATAAACCACATCATCGAATCATCCCTGCACTACGGGCCAAGGATATTCATGTAATCATTAATGGTCATGATTATACCGAATAATCCCTGGTCATAATCATACCAACAATTGTCCATCAATGCACTACAGGCCAATGAGAATTTTTACCACATCATTTGTAACATTACGATCATGATTATACCGAATAATCCTTGGTCATAATCATACCAATCCATAATACATCTATGCACGTAAGCCATAGATTACTTTTATCACAACATAAGCATTAGGATGATGACAAAGATATAATAATTCAATTAAAGGAAAGCAAAGGATAAATTTTTAAAGATTTATAACTTAATTTATCCAGAATTCAATAATGTCCAAATTGTCAACATGATACTGCTTTGTGGAGTAAAATTCAAGAATAATATTGTATCAAAAATGATTTGAACAGCAAACAAATCAATTTTTGTCATGAATAATTCCCAGGGTGAATAGTACCCGAGTGAATAGTACCCCGTGAATAGTACTTCAGGAACAGTACCTCGTAAATAGTACTTTGTGAATAGTATTCATGAATAGTACTTTGTGAATAGTACCCGTGAATGGTACTTTATGAATAGTACCCCTGTGAATAGTACTTTGTGAATAGTACCATAAAAATGAATACTACTCACGGACAGTATTTCGGCATGAAAAGCTTAAAATTTAACAAGAATGTGCACAAAATATCCTTGTGAAACGATACTAGATGAAGCGCAAATTTCAAGGATATTCTACTAATTTCACGGTGTATAGAAGCAATACTTTAACAAAATGAGGGTGTAATCAGGAATACAAGACGAAATAATATTACTCACATACTACAGAGTATGGAAGACAATATTATTCCTATGAATACTGAAAAAAATAATATCCCTTACCTCAGAAGAAGACTGGATACTGGAATAGTGAGGTAGCAGACTTCTCTTCTACTTTTTCTCTAAAGCTTCTCTCTCTATAGATTCTCTTTTTGTAATTGCTCTTGTGAGTCTTAGTGAATTGGTAAGAATGAAAAAAGAATGAGCTTCTATTTATAGGAAAACGTAGTTTTGATAATTGCACATTTTGGGGCTCAAAATATTACAGTATAATACCTTCAGCTTTTCTTTTATTTTTAATTTAGTCCTGCAAGTATTATCAAACTTGCACCACCTCCCCTAATAGTACATCTTGTGAATCAATAGTACAATCATGTGAATAAATAGTACAATCATGTGAAAAAATTAATTAAAGTATAGTACCTTCATCTATACCTCAATTTTTAATTTAGTCATGCAAGTATTATCAATCTTGCACCACCTCCCCTAATAGTACATGAATGTGAATCAATAGTACACACATGTGAACAAATAGTTATAAGCATGTGAATTAATAGCAATTAATTACTCATTTATCCAGATTAATTACCATTTATAGATTAATTGCGATTAAATCAATATAACCTCCAGACATCCATTATTATCGAAATAGATGTCGATTTCCACTAACACTAATAATCCCAACACAATGGAAATATCAATTTCATCTTTAATGAACACGAACTTATTTATCATTAATATTATAACTCACAATATTTAACAACCAGATCATTCCCAGGAAAGAGGGGGCTTTCTAATAAGAATTTCTCTCTATTCGCGCGCAATTAGGTGACCAAACCTCTTCTTGACAGATCTTTCTAGACATTGTCAATATTACAAATAATAATATGAATAACTTTGTCGTCTCAATTATTGATTTGATAATATAAAATATTATGCAGATGATACTATAACAATAATTGAATCAATAATATGAAAGATATTATGCAGGAAATATAGTAGCAATAATTGAGTATAATGGAGTGACTTCTCACGTAAGCATTAATAATCAATAAGGTGTGTTACTATGCAGCCACGCGTATTACTGTACTTTTACCACCGGGTAGTTCAACAGTTTAACGGTAAAACTTTCGCCATTATTTTCATAAAAAGATAATATTGTCATTTTCAAACTACGACAATACTTCCGTTGTGGGGTCCACCAATGATTGTGCCATCGTACGAATATTCCCTGTTAAAACAAATATTCCCCGACAAATCAAATATTATATAACCACTTGCTTACTTTGCAAAATTTGTAAATAATACCCACAACTATAATATTATATCAAATCCATACCATAATATTCAAAAATATATTTCGAGAAAAATTAATCTTTAATCATAAAAGTTGGGGTCTTACAACCTCCCCTTCTTAAGAAATTTTGTCCTCGAAATTAGGGTGCGTACCTGGTTTGTCGAAGAGGTGAGGATACCTTGACTTCATTTCAGATTCTAACTCCCAGGTCATTTCTTGAACATCGTGGTTTCTCCACAAAACTTTGACTTGAGGTATAACCTTGGAGCGTAGAATATGATCCTTCTTATCCAAGATTTTAACAGGTACCTCTTCATACATTAAATCTTCCGCTATCTCATCCGGTTCTAATTCAATAATATGGTTCGGGTCTTTCACATATTTACGTAACATAGATATGTGAAAAACGTTATGAACACGAGACATACTTGGCGGTAAGGCGAGTTTATATGCCACAGTTCCTTACTCGATTGAGGATTAAAATTGGCCAATGAATCGAGGATTGAGCTTTCCTCTCTTTCCAAATCTCGTAACTCCTTTCCATGGAGCAACACGTAACAACACATGATCTCCAATATTGAATTTCACATCCTTTCGATGAAGATCAGCATAACTCTTTTGTCGATCTTGTGCGGTTTTTATACGTTGTCGGATCGTTTGAATCTTCTCCGTAGTCATACGTACCAAATCCGGTCCCAACAACGTTGCTTCACCCACCTCATCCCAATATACTGGAGAATGACACTTTCTTCCGTACAACACCTCAAATGGAGCCATGCCAATACGTGCTTGATAACTGTTGTTATAGGAAAACTCCACCAATGGTAAGAACTTGTCCCAACTTCCTTTGAAGTCAAGGACATAGAGTCTTAATAAATTTTCAAGAGTTTGAATAGTCCTCTCCGACTGCCCGTCCGTTTGAGGATGATATGCCGAACTAAATCGTAAATCCGTGCCCATAGCTTTTTGCAAACTAACCCAAAATCGTGAAGTGAATCTTGGGTCTCGATCAAAAACTATGGATACTGGCATACCATGTAATCTTACAATCTCATTTATGTACATACGAGCAAGACGTTCAAGTGTATAAGTTTCTCGTATCGGTAAGAAATGAGCAAACTTGGTCAATCATTCAATAATGACTCAAATTGCATCTATGCCTTGAGAAACCTCGGGAAGACCAGTAATGAAATCTATGGTAATGTGCTCCCACTTCCATTTTGGAATTTCAAGTGGTTACAATGGACCTTTAGGCACTTGATGCTCTGCCTTGACTCGTTGACAAGTTAGACACCTTGAGATAAACCCCGCTATCTCTCTCTTCATATTGCTCCACTAAAATGTATGTCGAAGATCACGATACATTTTGGTACTCCCATGATGGATTGTAAACGGTGTGTTGTGCGCTTCCATCATGATTTTATACTTCAAGTCAGAGTCGTTAGGAACACAAAGTCTGGAGTTGACTCGAAATATTCATTCTTCATCGATTCTTGCTTCTAGAATATCACCTTCTTGAACTTTCTTCCTCATACGCATCAGCTCCAGGTCTGTAGCTTGAGCAGCTTTAACTTTATCGATTAAAGTCGGTTCTACTCGTATATTCTCCATCATCACATGGGTCCTTGGAGTCTTTAACTCTATCTCCATCCTTTGTAAGTCATACAAAATGGGCCTTTGCGTTGACAATATCGCACTTGTACCCGCATATGATCTTCTACTCAATGCGTCTGTAAGACCCCGAATTTTATGAAATGAAAGTATTCAATTTTCTTATAATTATTATTTTATTTCATAAATTGTTAAATTGATAAAAGGTTAAAGTTAAGGGTGATATGTGAAAATTTTTGCAAAGTAAGCAAGTTGTTATAAAATATTTGGGGAATATTCTTTTTGTCGGGGAATATCCGTACGATGGCACAATCATTGGTGGCACAACGGAAGTATTGTCGTAGTTATAAAAGCAGCGTAATTATCTTTTATTAAAATAATAAATGAAAGTATTCTTGTTAAAAGCTGTTGAACTACCCCGGTAGTAAAAAATGCGATGTCGTGTGGTTGCATAATAGCACATGGTATTGATTATTGATGCTTACGTAAGAAGTCACTCGATTATACTCAATTATTTCTCTGATAGATTCTTTGCATCATATCTCCTATATTATTGATTCAATTATTGTCACAGTATCATCTGTATAATTTGTTATATTATTAAATCAATAATTGAGACGGCAAAATTATTCATATTATTATTTGCAATATTGACAATGTCTAGATGTTCTGACAAGGAGAGGTTAGATAATCTAATTGTGCGCCAATAGGGAGAAATCCTTATCGAAAAGCCCCCTTTTTTCATGGGAATGACCTGGTTGTTAAATATTGTGAGTTATAATATTAATGATGAATAAGTTCGTGTTGATTAAAGATGAAATTGATATTTCTATTGTGTTGGGATTATTAGTGTTAGTGGAAATCGACATCTATTTCGATAATAATGGATGTCTAAAGGTTATATTGACCAATCGAGTAATTAACCGGATAAATGAGAAATTAATTGCTATTAATTCACATGCTTAGAACTATGTGTTCACATGTGTGTACTATTGATTCACATGATTTACTAATAGGGGAGTTGATACAAGATTGATAATACTTGCATGACTAAATTAGAAATGGAGGTATAGTTGAAGGTACTATACTGTAATTGTTTTTTCACATGATTAAAACTATTGAGTCACATGATTTACTATTGATTCACATGATTTACTATTATGGGAGGTGGTGCAAGTTTGATAATACTTGCAGGACTAAATTAAAAATGAAGAAAAAGAGGAAGGTATTATACTATAATATTTCGAGCCCCAAAACGTACAATTATTGAGACTATATTTTCCTATAAATAATAGCTCATTCTTCCTTCATTTCTCAGCAATTCATTAAGTCTCATAAAAGCAATTATTATAGAGAAATTATAGAGAGAAAGAAGAAGAGAAATCTGCTACCTAACTATTCCAGTATCCAGTTTCTTCTGAGGTAAGGGGTATTATTTCTTTAGTATTCATGAAGAGAGCTTCTGTTATTCCATTCTTTATTATTATGTTGGAATAACTTTGTCTATCTGCAATACCGCATACATGGTGAAATTCTTCGTTATTCCATTCTTTATTATTACTGTTGGATATATCACATGCATGCAATTACGCATGACTGGTTCCATTCTTTATTATTACGTTGGAATATTGCATGCGTGCGCGTATTACGCATGACTGATTCAATTATTTATTATTACATTGGAATAACTTTATGCATGCTGCGATCTACATCGCATGCCTAGTGAATTCTACGTTATTCCATTCTTTATTATTACGCTAGAATAAATGCATACATGTGGATTATCGCATGCATGGTGAATGATCCTTCGTATTCATTCTTTATTAAATTGTGAAAATGATCTGTCTACGTGGATTACCGCATGGCGGATAAAAATCCATTTGCAGTTTCGTATATTCTATTATACTAGTATGAGATATCATTTCTTTTTTACTCGTTATGAAATATTATTTTCTTTGGTATTTTTTTCTTTTACGAGTTACTATTCACGGGTTACTATTCACCCGATTACTATTCACTCTAGTATTATTCACTCGGGTATTCGAGCACTTTTCGTGCCAGAGTACTATTCACTAGTTACTATTCATAGGTTACTATTCACCCAATTACTATTCATTCTAGTATCATTCACTCAGGTATTCGGGACACTTTTCGTGTCGGGGTACTATTCACAAGGTACTATTCCCAAAGTACTATTCACGGGGTACTATTCACCCAAAAAATATATTTCTTTTCTGTCCAAATTATTTTTGGTACATGAATAGCATTCTTGAATTTTACTCCACAAAACAGTATCATGTTGACAATTTGGACGTTATTGATTTCTGGATAAATTAAATTATAAATCTTTAAAAATTTATCCTTGAACTTGTTTTATTGTATTCTTATATCATTGTCATCATTCTCATGCTTATATTATATTGAAAGTCATCTGTGACCTGTAGTGCAAAGATGGACTTGGTATGATTATGACCGAGGATTATTCGGTATAATCATGGTAGTAATGTTACCTAACGATGTGGAAAAAAGTCCTCATTGGCCCGTAGTGCATTGATGGACAGTTTTTGGTATGATTATGGCTATAGATTCTCTTCGGCCAAGGGTGCAAAGATGAATTGTTTTATGGCATGATCAGAACCGTTGATGAAAACTCGATTATCTTTGGCCCATAGTGCATGGATAATTCGTGCTCGTGATACTAAAAAATATCCTTGGCCTGTAGTGCAGGGATGATTTAATGATGTGGATTATTTATTAAGCTGAGTCTCAGCGATAAAGTTGATGAAAAACTTTTTAAATCATAGAAGATAGTAGATTTTATATTTTACCTGACTATTCTAATGGATTGCTTATTCCGCTGCAGTTTTTGATCTAAAACTTGTTGTCTATTATATTCTATCAGTTGTTATACTGTTGAAGGCTAATGATAATTTATTTTTCATTATCTTAGTCATAATATTTCTTACTGGGCTAGTTGAGCTCACCCTTTTGCTTTCATTGTTCTCTTCAGGAAATGAGAATATAGCTGGGACGAGTCGGGGAACGGATTGACGGTCCAGATAGTTGTTTTAGTAGTCCTCACTATTCTATAAACTAGTGTGACAATAAATGTAATGAGGACTCCATTGAGTGTGGATATTGTCTATATGGAAATATTCGTATTAAAACTCTCAGTTTATGTTTTGTCGTATTTTATACGACAGTTGTATTATTAAGTTGTATTTGAATTTTGTACCATGTATTTGGCAACTCAAGATGGGTGATGTATACCTATTGGGGGGGCGTCACAGTTAGTATCAAAGCTTTAGGATATGATCCACGGTGAGATGTGATCTTAGAACTAGGAGGGAGAGCGAGAAATTCCTTCGCTAGTATGACCTACCTAAGTTTTTTTGGTATTTATTTGGTCAGTCAGAGTATAGGGATAATATGTGGCATGTCAATTAACCCTTGTTTTGTGACAGTGTTTGAGAATGGCATCTGAAAATATTGAGATAAGCAATGAAGCACATGAGACCGTTGAGTCACCAACGATCAATATCCAGGATAATGTGCAACAGGAAGACAATAATCCTCAGGTAAATAATAACAGCGATGAAATGATGAGCGATGGGATGTTCGGAGGATTTATGCAATTCATGCAACATCGGGGCGAGAGAGACTCATTTATAATGCAGTGGAAACAATGGCAACCCATGTTTGGTCACTACTAAGCGATTCAAGGGTGGGGATGTAGAAGTTTTTGGGAAAGCCAGAACCACTTAAGGCGGAGACGTGGTTAAAGCAGATCACCAAGATATTTGATGTCTTGGGATGCTCCAAGGAGTAAAAGGTTCCCTTCGCCACCTTTATGTTGCGTGAAGAGGCAGATTAGTAGTGGGAATCTGTAAAACTTACCCAGCTTAACGCACTCAAGATGTCTTGGGAGAAGTTCCAAGAGCTGTTCAACGACAAGTACTTTCTCGAAAGTATTCATCACATGAAGGAGGTGGAGTTTATCAAGTTGGAGCAAAACAATATGACCATGTCGCAATACGAGGCTAAATTTGCAGAGTTATCCCGGTTCGTATCCCATTTGGTCAATAATGAGGAACGAATGATGCGAATGTTTCTAAGAGGTTTGAAACCCGATACACATCATTACCTCATTTCTCACAAACTTTATTTATATTCAGATGTTATGAATAAGGCTCAGTTATTAGAGCGCGGTAATGAGTCAACACAACCAAAAGGCAACGACCAACAACACGATAATAATCATACCGGTGGCAACGGCCATCGGAACAATGATAACCATCGTGGGGGAAATTATCATGCCAAGAATGGTAACCACTTCGGTGGTAATCATGGCCAAGATAATAGGAGCGAAAATTTCAAGAAGAGAAGGTTCAACAACGATGGAAAGATAACAGCACCAACACCCGTTTTTAAGGAAAGAGAACGACCACCAATTGTATGCTTCAAATGCGGAGGGGAGGGACATATCAGTCCAAACTGTGTGATGCAGTCCAAAGCATGTTACAATTATGGAAAAGAAGGTCACCTAGCCCAATTTTGTCGTGCACCAAAATCAAGTCCAGCTGGGACGGTGGCACCAAAGGCGAATACGGACAAAATAAAGTCGGTGGTTTCAGGGAGAGCGTTTTTAGTGACTTCTCAAAAAGCGAGTAACCCGAACGAAGTTAGCACAGGTTAGTTAATTATAAATTCTTGCGAAGTCTATACCTTATTAGATATCGGTTCTACCCATTTTTTATCTCTCTTCTTGCATTTCAGCGTTAAAATTTGACTCAGGAGAAATTAGACTTTGACTTATCGGTTGAAACTCCGTTAGGAGAAACCTTCATTACATGTGCTATCCAAGTCTTGGATGAGAGTCACAGTTTTGAATGATATTTCTATTGTTAATAAATTTCCTGACGTATTCTTGAAGACTTCCTAGTCTACCCCTATAGCGTGCAATCGAATTTTGTATTGACCCCAGTACAAAACCCATTTCTAAAACCCTTAAATATTTCTTCAACCAAAACGAATGTATCATATGCCAAGGACGTTGGCTCGAGCTGTTGAAGATTATGACTATACCATTCAATATCATCGTGGAAGAGCAAACGTAGTAGCTGACGCGTTGAGTAGAAGATTGTATGCGTTTACGAGTGCGACGTTGTTAACACAAAAACCCATTTCGTATAAATGATGAAGATAGAGTTAAAGACTCTAGGGACCCACGTGAAGATAACGAATATACGATTAGAATCAACTTTAATCGATAAAGTTAAAGTCGCTCAAACTACACACCTGGAGCTGATGAATATGAAGAAGAAGGTTCAAGAAGGCGTTATTCGATGAATAGAGGAAATCTCAACCCTCGATTTAATTGGCGCATTTGAAATCCTCGATCGAGTAGGAACTGTGGCCTATAGAATCGTTTTACCACCAAGTATGTCGCATGTTCATAACGTTTTTCACGTATCAATGTTACGTAAATATGTGGACGACCTGAACCACATTATTGAATTGGAATTAAACGAGATAGCAGAAGATTTAACGTATGAGGAGATACGTGTTAAAATCTTGGATAAGAAGGATCATATTCGACACTCAAAGGTTATACCTCAAGAGTTGGAATATGAAATAAAGTCAAGGCATCCTCACCTCTTCGGCATACTAGGTACGTACGTAGATTTCGAGGGCAAAATTTCATAAGGAGGGGAGGTTGTAAGACCCCGAATTTTATGAAATGAAAGTATTCAATTTTCTTATAATTATTATTTTATTTCGTAAATGGTTAAATTGATAAAAGGTTAAAGTTAAGGGTTATATATGAATTTTTTTGCAAAGTAAGCAAGTTGTTATAAAATATTCGGGGAATATTCTTTTTGTCGGGGAATATCCGTACGACGGCACAATCATTGGTGGACCCCATAATGGAAGTATTCTCGTAGTTAGAAAAGGACAGAATTATTTTATTATAAAAATAACGGCAAAAGTATTACCGTTAAAACTGTTGAACTACCCGGTAGTTAAAGTACAGTAATACCCGTGGTTGCATAATAACACACGGTATTGATTATTGATGCTTACGTAAGAAGTCACTCAGTTATACTCAATTATTGATACAGTAATTGCTGCATCATATCTCTCATATTATTGATTCAATTATTGTCACAGTATCATCTATATAATTTGTTATATTATTAAATCAATAATTGAGACGACAAAATTATTCATATTATTATTTGTAATATTGACAATGTCTAGAAGTTCTGACAAGGAGAGGTTAGATAATCTAATTGTGCGCCAATAGGGAGAAATCCTTATCGGAAAGCCCCATCTTTCATGGGAATGACCTGGTTGTTAAATATTGTGAGTTATAATATTAATAATGAATAAGTTCGTGTTGATTAAAGATGAAATTGATATTTTCATTGTGTTGGGATTATTAGTGTTAGTGAAAATTGACATCTATTTCAATAATAATGGATGTCTGGAGGTTATATTGACCAATCAGGTAATTAACCGGATAAATGAGCAATTAATTGCTATTAATTCACATGCTTATAACTATGTGTTCACATGTATGTACTATTGATTCACATGATTTACTATTAGGGGAGTTGGTGCAAGATTGATAATACTTGCATGACTACATTAGAAATGGATGTATAGTTGAAGGTACTACACTGTAATTGTTTTTTTTCACATGATTAGAACTATTGAGTCACATGATTTACTATTGATTCACATGATTTACTATTAGAGGAGGTGGTTCAAGTTTGATAATACTTGCAGGACTAAATTAAAAATGAAGAAAAAGAGGAAGGTATTTATCTTTGTAATATTTGAGCCCCAAAATGTGCAATTATTGAAACTATATTTTCCTATAAATAGAAGCTCATTCTTCCTTCATTTCTCACCAATTCACTAAGTCACACAAGAGCAATTATTATAGAGAAATTATAGAGAGAAAGAAGAAGAGAAGTCTGCTACCTCACTATTCTAGTATCCAGTATCTTCTGAGGCAAGGGGTATTATTTCTTTCGTATTCATGAAGAGAGCTTCTGTTATTCCATTCTTTATTATTATGTTGGAATAACATGTCTATGCGAAGTACCACATACATGGTGAAATTCTTACATTATTCAATTCTTTATTATTATGTTGGAATAACTTATACATGTGAAATCTCGCATATATGGTGAAATTCTTCTGTTATTCCATTCTTTATAATTCTGTTGGAATATCCTATCTGTGTGGATTATGCATGACCTGGTTCCATTCTTTATTATTTTGTTGGATATCCTGTCTATGCGTATTACGTATGACCTGGTTCCATTATTTATTATTTTGTTGGAATAACTTTTATGCAATGCGATTATCATCATGCGGTGAATTCTTACATTGTTCCATTCTTTATTATTCTCTTTGGAATAACTTTGTCTACATGTGGATTACGGCATGCATGGTGAATGATCCTTCGTATTCATTATTTATTAAATTGTGGAAATGATCTGTCTACGTGTATTACCGCATGGCGGATAAAAATCCATTTGCAGTTTCGTATATTCTATTTGTAAGACCCCAACTTTTATGAATAAAGAATAATTTTCTCGAAATATATTTTTGAATATTAAGGTGTGGATTTGATATAATGTTATAGTTGTGGGTAATATTTACAAATTTGCAAAGTAAGCAAGTGGATATATAATATTCGATTGGTCGGGGAATATTCGTTTTAACAGGAAATATTCGTACGACGACACAATCATTGGTGGATCCCACAACAGAAGTATTGTCATAGTTAGAAAATGACATAATTATCTTTTTATAAAAATAACGGCGAAAGTGTTACAGATTAAAGCTGTTGAACTACCGGTAGTAAAAGAAAAGTACGATGTCTGGCATTGGTTACATAGTAGCTTTACGGTATTGATTATTGATGCTTACGTGAGAAGTCACTCGGTTATACTCAATTATTACTACGATAATTGTCGCATCATATCTCTCAAATTATTGATTCGATTATTGGCACAGTATCATCTGCATTATATGTTATATTATTAAATCAATAATTGAGACGACAAAGTTATTCATATTATTAAATTGCAATATTTACAATGTCTAGAAGTTACGTCGAGGAGAGGTTTGGTCACCTAATTGCGGCGGCATGATAAGGAGAAATCCTTATCGGAAAGCCCCTATTTCACAGGAGCGATCGGTTGTTAAATATTGTGAGTTATAATATTAATGATGAATAAGTTTGTGTTGATTAAAGATGAATTTGATAGTTCCATTGTGTTGGGATTATTAGTGTTATTGGAAATCGACATCTATCCCGATGATAATTGATGTCTGTGGGTTATATTGATAAATCGGCAATTAATTGTTACTAATTCACATGCTTATATAACTATTTGTTAACATGTGTGTACTATTGAATCACATTTATGTACTATTAGGGGAGTTGGTGCAATATTAATAATACTTGCATGACTAAGTTAAAAATGGAGGTATAGATAGAGGTACTATACTGTAATTCGTATTTTTCACATGAGTATACTATTGATTCACATGATTGAACTATTGATTCACATTATTTACTATTAGGGGAGGTGGTGCAAGTTTGATAATACTTGCAGGACTAAATTAAAAATGAAAGAAAAGTTGGAGGTATTGTATTGTAATATTTCGAGCCCCAAAACATGCAATTATCAAAACTATATTTTCCTATAAATAGAAGCTCATTCTTCTTTCATTTCTCACCAATTCATTAAAGCTTTAGAGCAATTATTATAGAGAGAAATTATAGAGAGAAAGAGGAAGAGAAGTCTGCTACCTCACTATTCCAGTATCCAGTTTTTCTAAGGTAGGGGGCATTATTTCTTTCTTTCGTCTTCATGAATAGACTTCTGTTATTCCATTCTTTATTATTATGTTGGATAACCTGTCTATGCGAAGTACCGCATACATGGTAAAATTCTTCTGTTATTCCATTCTTTATTATTATGTTGGAATAACACGTCATCTAAATCCGCATACATGGTGAAATTCTTACATTATTCCATTCTTTATTATTCGTTGGAACATCACATGCGTGCTTTATGCATGACTGGTTCCGTTATTTATTATTCATTGGAATAACTTTTATCCGATTGCTTTATGCATGACTGGTTCCGATTATTTATTATTACGTTGGAACATCCTGTCCTGTATCTTTTTATGGAAACATTCTTACGAGCATTCTTGAATTTTACTCTACAAAGCGATATCATGTTGACAATTTGGACGTTATTGGTTCTGGATAAATTAATTCTTGAACTTGTTTTATTGAATTCTTATATCATTGTCATCATCCTCATGTTTATATTATGTTGAAAGTCATCGTGGCTGTAGTGCATAGATGGACTTGGTATGATTATGACCGAGGATTATTCGGTATAATCATAACTTAGTAATTTTACAAATGATGTGGTAAAAGTCCTCATTGGCCCGTAGTGCATTGATGGACAGATGTTGGCATGATCATGACCATTGATGAATACACGAATATCCT
The DNA here is from genome assembly GCA_020205605.1 of Panax ginseng. Lineage (NCBI taxonomy): Eukaryota > Viridiplantae > Streptophyta > Magnoliopsida > Apiales > Araliaceae > Panax > Panax ginseng. The sequence continues at coordinate 109,947,246 of CM035148.1, read as the reverse complement.
TGGCCCGTAGTGCATAGAGAATTTGTGGTTGTGATACTAATGAATATCCTTGGCCGTAGTGCAGGGATGATGTGGTTTATTTATTAAGCTGAGTCTCAGCGATTAAAGTGATGAAAAACCTTTTAAATCATAGAAGATAGTAGACTTTATTCTCTACTTGACTCTTCTAATGGATTGCTTGTTCCGCTGCAGTTAAACTTGATGTTTGTTATATTTTATCAGTTTAACACTATTGAAGGGTAATGATAAATTATTCTGCATTATCTTAGTCATAATATTTCTTACTGGTCTAGTTGAGCTCACCCATTTCTTTCATTGTTCTCTTCAGGAAATGAGAACGTAGCCGGGACTAGTCGGGGAACGGAGTGACGATCCAGATGATAGCATTAGTAGTCCTCACTATTCTGTTAAATAGTGTAACAATAAATGTAATGAGGACTCCATTGAGTTTGTATATTGTCTAGATGACAATATTCTTATTAAAAACTCTTAGATTATATTTTGTCGTATTTTACACGACTGTTGTATAATTATGTTGTATTTAAATTTTGTACTATGTATTTGGCGACCCAAGATGGGTGATGTATACCTGTTTTGGGGGCATCACAGTTGGTATCAAAGCTTAGGGATATGATCCCTGGCTAAGATGTGAGACTAGAACTAGGAGGGGAGAGACGGGAAAATCCTTCGCTAGTATGACCTACCTAAGTTTATTTGGTATTTAATTGGTTGGTCAGAGTATAGGGATAATATGTGACATGTCAATTAACCCTTATTTTGTGGCAGTATTTGAAAATGACATCCGAGAATGTTGAGAATAGCAATGGAGCACAGGAGACCGTTGAGTCTCCACGGATCAATAATCGAGGATAATGTGCATCGGGAAGGCGATAATCCTCATGCAAACAACAACACGACCAAATGATGAATGATGGAATATTCCTTTTCGTTGCGAATTACGCATGACTGGTTCCATTCTTTATTATTCTATTGGAATATTACATGCGTGCGTATTACGCATTTGACACGGTTCCATTATTTATTATTACATTGGAATAACACATCATATGCGGTCTATCGTATGCCTAGTGAATTCTTCTGTTATTCCATTCTTTATTATTCTGCTAGAATAACCTCTATGTGGATTACCGCATGCATGGTGAATGATCCTTTGTATTCATTCTTTATTAAATTGTGGAAATGATCTGTCTACGTGGATTACCGAATGGCGGATAAAAATCCATTTGCAATTTCGTATATTCTATTATTCTTGTATGAGATATCATTTCTTTTGTACTCGTCATGAAATATCATTTTCTTTGGTATTTTTTCTTTTACGAGTTACTATTCACCCGATTACTATTCACTCTAGTATTATTCACTCGGGTATTCGAGCACTTTTCGTGCCGGAGTACTATTCACGAGTTACTATTCACAAGTTACTATTCACTTGATTACTATTCATTATAGTATCATTCACTCAGGTATTCGGGACACTTTTCGTGTCGGGGTACTATTCTCGAAGTACTATTCATAGGATACTATTCACCCGAAAAATATATTTCTTTTCTGTCCAAATTATTTTTGGTACATGAATAGCATTCTTGAATTTTACTCCACAAAACAGTATCATGTTGACAATTTGGACGTTATTGATTTCTGGATAAATTAAATTATAAATCTTTAAAAATTTATCCTTGAACTTGTTTTATTGAATTCTTATATCATTGTCATCATCCTCATGCTTATATTATGTTGAAAGTCATCTGTGGCCTGTAGTGCAAAGATGGACTTGGTATGATTATGACCAGGGATTATTCGGTATAATCATGACCGTAATGTTACAAATAATGTGGAAAAAGTCCTCATTAGCCCGTAGTGCATTGATGGACAATTTTTGTTATGATTATGGCTATGGATTCTCTTCGGTCAAGGGTGCAAAGATGAATTGTTTTATGGCATGATCAGAACCGTTGATGAAAACACGATTATCTTTGGCCCGTAGTGCATGGATAATTTGTGGTCGTGATACTATAAAATATCCTTGGCCTGTAGTGCAGGGATGGTTTAATGATGTGGATTATTTATTAAGCTGAGTCTCTGCGATAAAGTTGATGAAAAACTTTTTAAATCATAGAAGCTAGTAGATTTTATAATTTACTTGACCCTTTTAATGGATTGCTTATTCCGCTGCAGTTTTTGATCTAAAACTTGTTGTCTATTATATTCTATTAGTTGTTATACTGTTGAAGGCTAATGATAATTCATTCTGCATTATCTTAGTCATAATATTTCTTACTGGGCTAGTTGAGCTCACCCTTTTGCTTTCATTGTTCTCTTCAGGAATTGAGAACGTAGCCGGGACTAGTCGGGGAACGGAGTGACGGTCCAGATGATAGCATTAGTAGTCCTCACTATTATGTTAAATAGTGTGATAATAAATGTAATGAGGACTCCATTGAGTGTGGATATTGTCTAGATGACAATATTCTTATTAAAACTCTTAGATTATGTTTTGTCGTATTTTACACGATTGTTGTATAATTAAGTTGTATTTGAATTTTGTACCATGTTTTTGGCGACTCAAGATGGGTGATGTATACCTATTTTGGGGGTGTCACAGCGTCAGCTACTACGTTCGCTTTTCCAAGATGGTATTGAATGGTATGATCGTAATCTTTCAATAGCTCAAGCCATCGTCGTTGCCACATGTTGAGTTCCTTTTGAGTGAAGAAATATTTGAGGCTTTTATGATCCGTATAGATCTCCACCTTCTCTCCATACAGGTAATGCCTCCAAATCTTAAGCGTAAAAACGACAGCTGCCAACTCTAGATCATAAGTAGGATAATTCCTCTCATATTCTTTGAGTTGTCGTGAGGCATAGGCTATGACTTTCCCATGTTGCATGAGAACACATCCTAACCCTTTGCCTGAAGCATCACTGTAGATGACTAATCCTTCCGAGCCAGATGGTATTGTTAGAATAGGTGCTGAAATGAGTCTCCTTTTGAGTTCTTGAAAACTCTTCTCACATTCCTCGCTCCAACCAAATTTTGTATCTTTTCGAGTCAGCTGAGTTAATGGAGTAGTGATTCGAGAAAACCCTTCTGAATCTCGATAATAACCCATTGGCCAAGAAAAAGCTACGTCTTGATCAACGACTTAGGTTGTTCCCGACTTTGAATTGCTTTAATCTTTTTGCCGAGTCAGCGGATATTAGTGATTTGATATTACGTGCCCAAGGAATGCTACTTCCTCAAGCCGAACTCGCATTTCTTCAACTTGGCATATAACTTGTTTTCACGAAGCTTTTGGAGTATCGACCTCAAGTGTTGCTCATGATCTTCACTTTGCTTTTAGAGTAAATGAGGATGTCATCAATAAAGACGACCACAAAGTGATCCAAATATTCCTTGAATACTCGGTTCATCATATCCATAAAGGCAGCAGGAGCATTAGTCAATCCAAAGGACATGACTAGGAATTCATAATGCCCGTACCGAGTTCTGAAAGCCGTCTTTGGAATGTCATCGATTCTAATCTTCAATTGGTGATATCCGGAACAAAGATTAATCTTTGAAAAGAATTTGGCTCCTTGTAACTGGTCAAACAGGTCATCAATGTAAGGCAACGGGTACCTATTTTTGATAGTGACATGATTTAACTCCCGATAAACAATACAAAGTCACACACTTCCATCTTTCTTCTTCACGAATAGAACAGGAGCACCTCAAGGAGACGTACTAGGTCGAATGAAACCGATGTCTAACAATTCCTACAGTTGGGTTTTTAACTCCTGAAGTTAAATAGGAGCCATTCGATATGGGGCTTTGGAAATGGGTTTTGTACCGGGTTCAAGGTCGATACCAAACTCGATTTCACACTCCGGTGGTAGGCCAGGAAGTTCTTCAGGGAATACGTCAGGGACTTTATTAACAATAGAAATATCTTTCAAATCTGACGTATTTTTGTTTAAATCCGTGACATGAGCTAAGAAAGCTTGACATCCGTTTTTCAATAAACGAATAGCTTTATGGCTTGAGATGACCGTGATTGATTTTAATGGTTTGGTCGCTTGAATTCGCATAATAGGTTGATTAGGAATATGAAAGCTAACAACCTTATGAAAAAAATTAATTTTAGCATGATGAGTAGTTAACCAATCAATTCCTAGAATCACGTCAAATGCAAGTATTTTTAAGGAGATAAGATCAGCGGAGTAACGTGCGATTCTGGATTTGAATCAAACAAGACTTATAAACAGTGGATGTAATGAAGGTTTCTCCCAACGGAGTTTCAACAGATAAGTCAAAGTCTAATTTCTCCAGAGTCAAATTTAAATGTTGAGCGCAAGTAGGAGAAATAAAAGAATGGGTAGCACCAGTATCAAAAAAGGTATAGACTTCACTAGAGTTTATGATTAGCTTACCCGTGATCACCTCGTTTGGATTCCTTGCTTTTTGGGAGGTTACGACAAACACTCTCCCTTGAACTACCAGTTTTGTCTTGTCTGGGACGACCTTTGATGCCTCCATCCCAGCTGGACTTGACTTCGGTGCACGACAAAATCGGGCAAGGTGACCTTCTCTTCCGCAATTATAACACGCTTTAGATTTCTGCGTATAGTTCGGACTGATATGTCCCTCCCCTCCATATTTGTAACATACGATTGGCTATCATTCCCCTTCCTTAACAACAAGTGTTGGTGATGACGTCTTTCCATTATTGTTGAATCTTATCTTCTTGAAATTTCCACTTCTATTATCTTGGCCATGATTTCCACCAAAGTGGTTACCATTTCTGGCATGTTGATTCCCTCCACGTTTGCTATCACCGCTTCGATGACTGTTACCATTGGTATTATCATTTTGTGGGCTGCTCTCTCTTGGTTGGGTTGACTTGTTATCGCGCTCCAATAACTGATCCCTATTTACAACATCTGAATATAAACACAATTTGTGAGAAATTAAGTATTGACGTATCTTGGGTTTCAAACCTCTTAGAAACATCCGTGTCATTCTCTCCTCATTATCAACCAAGTGGGACGTAAACCGGGACAGTTGAGCAAACTTAGCTTCGTACTGTGACACGGTCATATTGTTCTGCTCCAGCTTGATGAACTCTACCTCCTTCATGTGACGAATACTTTCGGGAAAGTACTTGTCGTTGAACAGTTCTTGGAATTTCTCCCAAGACATCTTCAGTGTGGCAGGTTGAGTACGCTTTACCAATTCCCACTAGTAATCTGCCTCTCCTCGCAACATAAAGGTGGCAAAGGGAACCTTTTTCTCCTCGGAGCATCCCAAGACATCAAATATCTTGGTGATCTGCTTTATGCACGTCTCCGCCTTAAGTGGTTTTGGCTCTCCAATAAACTCCAGTGGTCCCAGCTCTTTGAACAGGAGCCACTCTCGCCTGATGTTGCATAAATTTCATAAAGCCTCTGAACATCCCATCGTTCATCATTTGGTCAGCTTTGTTGTTTTCTTGAGGATTATTTCCATCCCGATGCACATTATCCAGAGTATTGATCGTTGGTGACTCAACGGTCTCATGTGCTTCATTACTTATCTAAACATTTTTGGATGCCATTTTCAAATACTGCCATAAATCAAGGGTTAATTGACATGTCACATATTATCCCTATACTCTGACCGACCAATTAAATACCAAATAAACTTAGGTAGGTTATACTAGCGAAGGAATTCCCCGTGTCTCCCCTCCTAGTTCTTGTATCACATCTCACTTGGAGATCATATCCTAAGCTTTGATACCAAGCGTGTGGCGCCCCCAAAATAGGTATACATCACCCATTCTGAGTCGCCAAATACATGGTACAAAAATCAAATACAAACTTCTTTTATACAATACGACAAAAGCGTAGCTTAGAGTCTTTACACGAATATCGTCTCATAGACAGTATTCAAACTCAAATGAAGTCCTCAATACATTTATTATCACATTATTTCATAAAATAGTGAGGACTACTATAGCCACCATCTCGGACCGTCACTCTGTTCCCCAACTAGTCCCAACTACGTTCTCATTTCCCGAAGAGAATAATGAAAGCAAAAGGGTGAGCTCAACTAGCCCAGTAAGAAATATTATGACTAAGATAATGCAGAATAAATTATCATTAGCCTTCAACAGTGTTAAAATGATAAAATATGATAAACATCAAGTTTAACTGTAGCGGAACAAGCAATCCATTAGAAGAGTCAAGTAGAGCATGATATCTACTATCTTCTATGATTTAAAAAGTTTTTCATCAACTTTATCGCGAAGATTCAGCTTAATAAATAAACCACATCATCGAATCATCCTTGTACTACGGGCCAAGGATATGCATGTAATCATTAATGGTCATGATTATACCGAGTAATCCCTGGTCATAATCATACCAACAACTGTCCATCAATGCACTACAGCCAATGAGGATTTTTACCACATCATTTGTAACATTACGATCATGATTATACCGAATAATCCCTGGTCATAATCATACCAATCAATAGTACATCTATGCACGTAAGCCACAAATGACTTTTATCACAATATAAGCATGAGGATGATGACAATGATATAAGAATTCAATTAAAGGAAATCAAATGATAAATTTTTAAAGATTTATAACTTAATTTATCCAGAATTCAATAATGTCCACATTGTCAACATGATACTACTTTGCGGAGTAAAATTCAATAATAATATTTCATCAAAAATGATTTAGACAGCAAAGAAATCAATCTTTGTCATGAATAATTCCCTTGGTGAATAGTACCCGAGTGAATAGTACCCCATGAATAGTACTTCGAGAATAGTACCCAGTGAATAGTACTTTATGAATAGTACTCGTGAATACTACTTTGTGAATAGTACCCGTGAATAGTACTTTGTGAATACTACCATAAAAATGAATACTACTCATGGACAGTACTCCGGCATGAAAAGCTTAAAATTTAACAAGAATGTGCAGAAAATATCCTTGTGAAACGATACTAGATGAAGCGCAAATTTCAAGGATATTCTACTAACTTCACAAAGTATAGAAGCAATACTTTAACAAAATAAGGGTATAATCAGGAATACGAGATGAAATAATATTACTCACATATTACAGAGTATGGAAGACAATATTATTCCTATGAATACTGAAAAAAATAATATCTCTTACCTCAGAAGAAGACTGGATACTAGAATAGTGAGGTAGCAGACTTCTCTTCTACTTTCTCTTTAAAGCTTCTCTCTCTATAGCTTCTCTTTCTATAATTGCTCTTGTGAGTCTTAGTGAATTGGTGAGAATGAAAGAAGAATGAGCTTCTATTTATATGAAAACATAGTTTCGATAATTGCACATTTTGGGGCTCAAAATATTACAGTACAATACCTTCATCTTTTCTTTTATTTTTAATTTAGTCCTGCAAGTATTATCAAACTTGCACCACCTCCCCTAATAGTACATCTTGTGAATCAATAGTACAATCATGTGAATAAATAGTACAATCATGTGAAAAAATTAATTACAGTATAGTACCTTCATCTATACCTCCATTTTTAATTTAGTCATGCAAGTATTATCAATCTTGCACCACCTCCCCTAATAGTACATGAATGTGAATCAATAGTACACACATGTGAACAAATAGTTATAAGCATGTGAATTAATAGCAATTAATTACTCATTTATCCGATTAATTACCCGATTGATCAATATAACCTCCAGACATCCATTATTAACGAAATAGATGTCGATTTCCACTAACACTAATAATCCCAACACAATGGAAATATCAATTTCATCTTTAATTAACACGAACTTATTTATCATTAATATTATAACTCACAATATTTAATAACCAGATCATTCCCAGGAAAGAGGGGGCTTTCCAATAAGGATTTCTCCCTATTCGCGCGCAATTAGGTGACCAAACCTCTCCTTGACAGAACTTTCTAGACATTGTCAATATTACAAATAATAATATGAATAACTTTGTCGTCTCAATTATTAATTTAATAATATAAAATATTATGCAGATGATACTGTGACAATAATTGAATCAATAATATGAAAGATATTATCAAGCAATTATTTGTAGCAATAATTGAGTATAAATGAAGTGACTTCTCACGTAAGCATCAATAATCGATACAGGTGTGCTACTATGCAACCACGCCAGACATCTGTACTTTTACCACCGGGTAGTTCAACTAGTAAAACTTTTCGTAGTTATTTTTATAAAAAATAATTACATCATTTTTTAACTACGACAATACTTCCGTTGTGGGGTCCACCAATGATTGTGCCGTCGTACGAATATTTCCTGTTAAAATGAATATTCCCCGACCAATCGAATATTATATAACCACTTGCTTACTTTGCAAAATTTGTAAATAATATCCACAACTATAACATTATATCAAATCCATACCATAATATTCAAAAATATATTTCGAGAAAAATAAATTTTTATTCATAAAAGTTGTGGTCTTACATGTTCAACTCAATAAAAAGGCCAAGAACATTTTGTTCCAATCCTTAGAAGATGATTTGTTCGAAAATGTGGTCAATATCAAAACAACAAAGGAGGTTTGGGAAGCATTACTCATCATGCATGAAGGAACAGAAGAAGTCAGAGAAAACAAACAATCTCTCCTGACTCAGCAATATTAAATGTTTGCACACGTTCAAGGAGAAAACGTCACTGCCACCTATGAGAGATTCAACGTACTGCTAAACTCTCTACGAGCTTATGGAAAAATCTATCCAAATAAAGATCTAATCATTAAGTTCATGAGAGCCTTACCAAGTAAGTTGGATGCCAAAACCACTGCTATTAGAGAGTCAAAGAATCTCCATAAAATGATTGTTCAACAGTTATATGGCAACCTTCTTACATACGAACTGGAGCTGACTCAACGAACAGAAACTCTATTTGAAGGAAGAAAGAAGGATAAGGGTGTTGCTCTCAAAGAAACTGACAACACCTCCAATGTTAATGCTGAAAATGACTCTGACTGTGACGAAGATTATGATGAGGACTTTGCAATGCTGGTGAAAAGACTAAGAAGGTTCATGCGTCAAGGCAGAATCAATAAACAAAAGAAAGTCAACAACTATAGCAGCCAGGAGTAGATAAATGATCTATGCTACAACTGCAAGAAACCTGGCCATTTCATTGCAAGTTGCAACAAACCTCTTAGAGAAGAACTGAAGAAGAAATCACATTCAAAGAAGGAATTCAAAGGCAACAAAAGGCCTCAAAAGAATGACAAAGGTCTTGTAGCTGGAGGATCGTGGAGTGGCTCAGATAATGACTCAACTCCCGAATCTGGAGATGATGAAGATCCTCAAATGGCAAATCTTTGCCTGATGGCCAAGCATGCAAAGGATAAATAGAACTCTAACATTCATGAAGTAAGTATAGATGAGGTATTTGACTTTAACTCTCCTGATGTTGACATTGATGATTTAAGAACTGCACTGCATGGCATAACATCTGATCTATATAAATACATGAAATGGTTCAGAGTTCTGTCTAAGGATTATTCACTTCTTCAAAAGGAAAAAGAGAAAGTTCAAGAAGAACTGGAAGCAGCCCTTCTAAGTGCTGACTCTCTCTCCAAGTTTGAAGCTGAGAATAAGCTCTTAAAGCAGACCAATGAGCTTAATGCACAAAGAGAGTCAAGTCTAACCTCTAAAATTGAGGAACTAGAAAAGACAATCTCTATATGGATTAAATCCTCTTCATCCATGGACTCCCTGATCTCTAGCCAGAGAAGTGTCTCTGACAGAACAGATTTAGGCTTTGGGGAATCCACCTCAGAGCCATGTGTGGAAAAGGTAAAGGAAACTAGCACTAGTAATGCTTCAAGTTTTAGTAGAGGCATTATATTTGTGAAATCCTCACAGAAGGAAGAACCAGTCCAACCATGCTCTTCTGATTCAATCCATATTCCAAGGAAGAAAGGATCTCATGCTAGCCTAGGTTTCAGAAAAGAGAAGAGTAAGCCAGCCACTACTTTCAAACCTCGAAGGATCGTAGAGTCGAGTAAAATCAACTCCACGAACCAACTGGGAAGGAACAATAGAGGAAAGGTACACTCATCTCAAATCATGAAAGACAAGGACACATGGAAGAAGGAGAATCAGTTTAACGGAAGGATGACTAAGAACCCACAAAAGTCCAATTAGAGGAAGAATCCTCATACACACACAAACATGCATCATATTAGATGTTTTGTGTGTAATAAGGTTGGTCACAAGGCTACAATATGCTATTATAATCCTATACATGTGAGACCCAAAGTCAAGCAGATTTGGATTCCCAAGGGTACTAATAAAGTAGGACCCATGCAAGTATAGGTACCAAAATGAAAGTTTAATGTTACAATAGGAATAAAGCTCCATGATCACAACCTGGTATCTGGACAGTGGATGCTCAAGGCACATGACTGGGAACAAAGCCCTTATGTCTAACTACATAGAGAAAGAGGATCCCTCAGTCATCTTTCGCGACAATGGCTCTAGCAAGACAAGAGGATATGGCTCAGCTGGGAATGGTGCAGTGTCCGTCAGTAAAGTGGCCTATGTGGAAGGACTACAACACAATCTTCTGAGCATAAGCCAACTCTGCGACAAGGGTCATCAAGTAACATTCCTCAACAATCAATGTCAAGTCAGAGATCTGAAGACATCCGCCATAAAACTGACCGGAACAAGAGAAGGAAATGTCTTCACTGTAAATCTTGGTCAACTAAGCTCAGACGAGACAATATGCTTTCTGGCTAAAGCATCTGAAGAAATGAGCTGGCTATGTCATAGAAGACTGTCTCATCTCAACTTCAAGAGCATGTCTAAACTGGCTTCAAAGGATCTAGTTGCAGGCTTGCCCAATTTCAGCTTCGTCAGAGAAAGGCTTTGTAATGTTTGTCAGCTTGGAAATCAGACTAGAAGCTCATTTAAGAGCAAAACTACCAAATCAATTGATAAACCCCTATAGTTGCTTCACATGGATCTATTTGAGCCAATTCTAACAACGAGCCTTGGAGGGAAGAGATACTCACTAGTTGTAGTGGACGACTACAGCAGATTCACATGGGTGTTCTTTCTAACCTCGAAAGATGAAAAAAGCTCCCAACTGATCAAGATGTTCAGACTAGAGATGAACGAGAAAGGGGATAAAATTAAAGCAATAAGGAGTGATCATGGCAGAGAATTCGACTTCTCTGAAATGGACCAGTTCTGCACAGACAATGGCATCAGTCACAACTTCTCAGCTCCACGAACTCCTCAACAAAATGGAGTAGCTGAAAGAAAGAACATAATGTTGATAGAGGCTGGAAGAACTCTACTAGTAGCAGCCCATCTGCCTGAATACTTCTGGGCAGAAGCTGTCAACACTGCATGCTACACTCAGAACAGATCACTGATACACACTACAATTAAGAAGACTCCCTATGAACTGGGGAAAGGAAGAAAGTCAAATGTCAGTTACTTCCATGTATTCGGCTGTGCATGCTACATTCTCAACAATGGGAAGCAATATTTGGCAAAGTTCCAACCCAAGTCAGATGAAAGAATCTTTCTTGGGTATGCCACAAACAGTAAGGCCTACAGAGTGTTCAACAAGAAAACACTGAGTGTTGAAGTCTCGATTCACATCATCTTTGATGAGACAGACTTAGACACAATAGTGCCTCAAGACACTACGATCGACAGTTCAGACATTACGAACGAGGTCGTCGAGCTCAACACTACGATCGTAGTTCCAGATAATGAAATCGCTGAGCAAGGAAATGAGATCGTAGAGAGGCCTACGCAAGACAACGAACCGCCACATCAAGGAGCAGAAATTAATCTTGAAGATCTCAGACAAGAAGGCATCAGGATAGATGTCCCAACAGAAAATAGATGGGAAAGAGATCACACTCAAGACTTAATCATTGGAGATCCTAGTGCAAGAGTCAAAACAAGAGCTGCCACCCAAAATGAATGTTTCTATCTAAGCTTCCTGTCACAAATGGAACCTAAGAAGATAGAGAATGCTATGGAAGAATCCAGCTGGATAGAAGCCATGCAGGAAGAACTAAATCAGTTTGAAAGAAGCAAAGTATAAAGATTGGTCCCAAGACCAAAGAGTCATCTTGTCATTGGAACCAAGTGGGTCTTCAGAAACAAGATGGATAAAGATGGAGTAATAACCAGGAATAAGGCAAGACTAGTGGCCAAGGGTTACTCTCAGGAAGAAGGCATTAACTACGATGAGACATTTACACATGTTGCTAGACTAGAAGCCATCAGAATATTCCTTGCCTTTGCTGCTCATATGAAGTTCAAAGTCTTTTAGATGGATGTCAAAAGTGCATTCCTAAATGGTGAACTTCAAGAAGAAGTATATGTAGAGCAACCTCCAGGTTTCATCAATCCATCTCTTTCTAATTATGTCTATAGATTAGACAAAGCCTTATATGGTCTTAAAAGTATTGACATAACTCAATACAGAGGTATGATAGGCTCTCTTCTATATCTGACTGCCAGTAGGCAAGACATAATGTTTGTAACATGCATATGTGCTAGATTTCAAGCTAATCCTAAGGAATCACACTTAACTATTGTAAAAAGGATTTTTTGGTACCTCAAGGGAACACCTCACTTGGGGATTTGGTATCCCAAGGAGTCCTTCAACTTCGAAGGCAAATTTCTATGTAACATTGCACTACATTCCTCCGTCAATGCCACAGTCTCATAGTCATCAAACTTCTTCCTCCTTAATAGAATACCCTTCATAAACTTTGAATAACTTGGTATCTATTCCAGGGCTTCTGCGAATGAGATGTTAATCTGTAATTTCTTGAAGATTTCCAAAAACTTTGAGAACTGCTTATCCAATTTCTATTTTTTTCACTCTCTGCTGAAATGGTGGTGGAGGACAGACAACTGGCTCAACATCTGCCTGATTCTTGTCCACTTGCTTGTCCTCACCCTGCTTTTCTTCACTTTCTTTCACATATTTTCTTGGCAAAATTTCTGCACTTTATCCCTCAAGATGTTTTCCACTTCTTAATGTGATTGCTTAACATTGTTCATGATTTCCCCTCGGATTCTTCTCTGTGTCACTCGGTAAAGTCCCTTGAGGTCTGTTATTCAATTCCAACGCAAGTCGCTTGTGTTTTCATAGCTGCCTCATTACCCGATATGTACTTCAACAACAGCTCTTCCACATCTGACTTTTTCTCTTGCTGCGGAGCTGACTGTTGATGCTGATTTTGGAAACTAGGGGGATAGGATTATTGTGGAGCCTGCTGATTTTGATTATTAATCCATGAAAAGTTTGGATGGTTTCTTTCCCCCGGGTTGTAGGTATTTTGGTACAGATTTTGAGGTATTCTATAGTAGCTACCTACAAACTGAACTACAGCTGGATTGATGGCACACTGCTCTGTCGGATGTTCCCCAGCAGACAATTAACAAACATATGCCACTTGCTGAACTTGTGCACCTGTGAGGGCATCCATTTTCTTTGACAACACTAAAATCTGAGCTGCTAGGGCTATCACTCCATCTACCTCTAACACCCTAGCTGCCTTCGGTTGTGTTATTCTTACTGTGGGCCACTGGTAGTTGTTAGCTGCCATTGCCTCAATCATATCATACGCTTCCTCAAACCATTTAGCCATAAAAGCTCCCCCAGACGCTGCATCAATACTAGTCCTCAGATTACTGTTCAACCCGTTGTCGAAGGTATTCATCTGCAGCCACTTGGGTAGTCCATGATGTGGACACTTCCTTAGCAATTCCTTATATCTTTCCCAAGATTCATATAAAGACTCCCCATGCTGCTACTCAAACATCGTAATCTCATTCCTCATCTTAGCAGTCTTTGCTGATGGGAAAAAATTGGCTAGGAATTTCTGAGCAAGGTCATCCCAAGTTGTAATTGACCCTGGCGGTAGATAGTGTAACCAACTATTCGCCTTATCCCGCAATGTGAACGGAAACAAACGAAGTCTAACTGCATCATCAGATACCCTATTATACTTAAAGGTATCATAAATCTCCAGAAGGCTAACCAAATGCTCATTTGGATCATCATTGGCCAATTCCCCAAACTGTACTGAATTCTATATCATCTAAATGGTTTTAGGCTTGATCTCAAAGTTATTCGCTGTAATCGCAGGCCTGTTAATGCTTAACTGAATTTTAGTAACCCTGGGAGTAGCATAGTCCCTGTAGACACTCAAAATTTTTTGCACACCTGTCACTGACATTTTAGGAGAGCATGTTTATCTTTCAAAGATAACCCTGAAAGACATTTCACGTCAAAACCGGATACTATCGGAAGTTCAGTCTCAGCCCCGGAACATACACCGGGAGTAACAGTTCCAACCTCGGAGATAACCCCGAGGCATGCAGATACAATACCGAAAATTCCACCAAAGAAGACTGATTAATCTCGGAGATAACCCCGAGGTATCCAGTCTCAGTCCCAACACTGGGAATAGCTTTTACCCACCTTGGTGATAACCCCAAGGAAGGCGATTCGCGATTAGGAGATAACCTTGAAATGCTTGTTTCAAATGTATGCAATCGGCTTCAACCTCGGCGCTCACATCGAGGCACTTTCGATACCAGAACCGGAGATAACAAGGGAAGGCGAGCACATCTCAAAGATGACACTGAGGACCTTCAACACTTGCAACAGTCCAATCTCAGCGATAATCCTGAGCAGCGTCTGCTTTATTAGCCCAAACAGGAGATAACCCCGGGGAGGGGAAAAACCATCATCTTGCCACCTTGACGCCACATAGCGCCATCTCAACATTTCATACATACATTTCTACAGAACAATGTCCCATAAGAATCAAGGAGGTCCAATCCCGAGTGACTATTACGCAGGGTAACAGATAAAATTTGAAGCTTGAAGACCAGAGGGCACCGTCCCATCTTCCTGACTTCGTACAACCTTTAATCCCATGTCATTGAATAATTCTCAACAACGGCGGTCCGAAATAGGTCATACATACCTCAATCGGATGCCTGGATTGCATTCTGAAAGTTCGAGCGGACATTACAGTGCATGCATGCACGTACTTTGAGACGACGTGGCCCGCGAAGCCTGGGGCAACCCGGCTAACCGCAGGTACACCTGCGGCTTCCCCCCTCTATAAATAGAGGGCTTGGGGTGGCCATTTGTAAGAGAAAAAAGGTGAGGAAGCCCTGTCAAATTTGCTCCGTACTCACCCTATACTGAGTGCTTTCTCATTTTAAACAACTGTGAGATCACATATAGCTACTTTTGTACCGGCAGGAGCTGAGTGTTCATCCCTTTAAAGATATAGAAGTCTTCTTTGGCAGCCCACTGTAAGCCTTCTCACATACTTTAAAGCATTTCTCTTCATCTTTGCACACACCCTTCTTCACGGTGAAAGTCGTGTTGCGTGTGTTTGCCTGGACATCGGTCCGTGGTTTTATTTTAGTTTGTAAATACATATATATATATATATAATTATATATATATATTTATATATATGTACTAACATTATCGAGTTATGCCTCGATTGAGCCTAGACTTCGGTCTAAAGCGTTTATTGCTTTAATATATATATACTTATATATATTAACTGTGTGTCGAACTTTGTTCAATGAGCCTAGACTTATGTCTGGAGCGTTTACTGCTTTAATATATATATACTTATATATATAAACTGCGTGTCGAACTCTGTTCGATGAGCCTGGATTTTACATCTGGAGCGTTTAATTGCTTTTATATATATATATATAATTACATTTATATATATGAACTGTTGTCGAACTCTGTTCAATGAGCCTGAATTTTACATCCGGTGCGTTTATCGCTTATATATATATATATATATATATATATATATATATATATTGTCCCACCTGGAGTTTACTTTGTGGTGATTGATCGCTTTTACAGCTTTCTTTACGTTTCGACCAGCCTGGAGTTTCCTCCGTGGCGATTGATGGCTTTTACAACTTTATTTACATTTTCTAATCCCCCATGGAGGTGCTTCGTGGTGGCTAATCATGTCTGTATATATATATTTATGGCTTTTATATATGTATACCTGCTTACTACTTTCATACAAATTGTGGCATCATGTGAGCCTAGGAATCATGTGATTTTAGTCTATTGGATCTAGATTCGGTTCCCGTGATGGACATTTTCAGCTATAAACAGCTTGTAAAATTATTTGCGGTGTTTGGATTTCCTTATATGGTTTTTATACCCACGAGGAGTTCGACATCATTTTGTACATTATTTTCTTATAGATGCTTCACATCTCGAAAATAATAAAACAATCAAGCCGAACACTTAATAAAATGGAAATGCAAAAGGTCTCAATTACTATTGAGCACATGGGTTTGAAAAACCTCTTTTATAAAATATCACTGCCATATCTTGCTTAAAATTGAATTTTTACATAAATTCAAACCCTGTGTATATAGGTGCGAACGAGGCCTCGCACTACTACCAAATAAACAGCACATTGACCCACACACACATATACACACATTCATATAACAGTTTCTTGAAAAGTGGCGGTCACCGTGGTAACACAGATGTCGGGGGGTGCCTAACACCTTCCCTCCGCATAATCAAGTCCCCGGACCCTAAATGAATCTCGGTTTCACCGACCCGTTTAGCAGTGTCACATCACTAGGTCAATGTGCAAACGTTTTCTCGGTTGTGTTAGTACAACAATTTATAAAACCAATTGGCGACTCTTAACATTCCATCGTCGACATTATATATGTCAGACCTTTTTCACTTGTTTTTTCAAACAAATCTCACCTAAAATGAGAACACCAAAGAACAAGTAACGAAAAGGGACAACTAAAAATCCCGACGTCGACAGGTGGCGACTCCAATAAGAGGACTTAAGCCGCTATTACAAGCTTTTCAAAACTGGTATATGTCTGTGTGTGGATGTTGCATTTATATTTATGATGAATGTGTATGAATGCATTTACTTATTGCACTTAGTGCTTCACACCATATCTGCTTGTGATATTAGTGCTTCGCACATGTCATCATTTTCATACGGTGAGAAGCGATGTATGTGAATGTATGTTGTTTGGTCCCTCCACCAGGAGGCTATCCTGTCGATGTTTGATTACTGGACTCGTAGGAAGACTAATTCCAACGAGGCTCAGGAAAGGCACCACCCAAAAATCGCTCCAGTTGAAAGGCCGGATTAACTTCTCGTTGAGTAAATTGCGATGATTTAGGAACCTTCATGCCAAAAAGCCGCGAGAGTAACCTAAGATAGGTCAGCCTCTGATAAACCCAACACGGAGGAAAGTCTCTTCATACTTTCTTATTTTAAATTACTCGTAAAGTCAATTACTTGTAATTTCATTCCATATTCATCTCCATATAATGAGAAATATGAAGAAATGTGTATACATACATGTTTAAATTAACATGCTGTCATGTATTACAAACAGCTAACATCCGTTTTACAGGATAAAATTCCTAAAATGGACACATCACGTAGCATGTTAATATTTACACATTCCCTAAAGACTAAACTATGCAAGTCTTTTGCAGGGAAACAATCGAACCTACTACCCGATAAAAATCCAAAAAGGCCGTGAGCCTACGGTCAATTATGTCATCATCTGACCAGACTAACCTTAATCCAGTTTCTCGCAAAGAATTCGACGAATTAAGCAAATAAATCACAGATTTGGCTGTTCTGCTTAAAGAACTACACCAGTTTACTCAGGGTCCAAAGATACCCATACACTCTGAATCCTCTACACAAGGGGGAACTCAAGCCATTACGATACCTGAACTGCAGTTGGATATGACCAACAAAATTCATGATGCCACCCATCTCACAGGAGATCCCGACACCGGTGACATTAGAAAGAAAATCCTTCAAATGGAAGAAACCCTTCGTGTTATCAAAGGAATTGGAGCACACGGGAGTGTTTCATATGCTGACCTTTATATATTCCTTGGTGTTCATTATCCAAAAAATTTTAAAACTCCTGACTTCGAAAAGTATGACGGGTTAGGAGATCCTTATACACATTTGAAGGTGTTTATTGGAGAACTTGGATCTTATGTAGAGGACGAAGCTCGAGAATTCAAATTTTGTTCGGAAGAGTTTGTTTGGAGAAGCTTGGTTAAGTGGTATACCAGATTAGACAACTCAAAGATCCATAGCTAGGAAGAGCTAGCACACGCCTTCCTCACACAATATAGCTTCCAATCTCAGATGGCTCCTGACTAGTACTAGATTACCAAGGTCAAGAAACAGTCTAATGAGTCGTTTAGAGAGTATGCTCAGAGGTGGAGGTGCCTAGCTGCTCAAGTTATTCCATCTATGACAGAATCAGAAATGGTCATGACCTTCATAGACATACAAGAAGCTCATTTCAATGAAAGAGTCTTATCCGGCATCGGTAAATCATTTTCTAACATGATCAAACACGGGGAGATGGCCGAGATGGGATTGAAGTCAGGAAAGATTCAAGACCTAGCTGCCCTTAAAGCTGTTGCTGAGCACATCCAATCTGGAAATTATGGAAACAACCCCCGGAGGGTCCTTAAAAAGAAAGAGGAGGATGTTTCCTTGATACTACAAGGTCAGAAAGGCAATCAAAATATGCCTATCCAGAGGAGAAATTATACTCCTTTTCAAGCTCAGTCTTCGAACCCTATATTACCGAAAGGTGGAGAAGTCAAACGCCCTCGAGTGTTCACACCCTTAGGGGACTCACTCGAGAATATTCTCACTATTCTGACAACGCAAAAGAAAATTATGCGTCTTCTTCCACCAGCCAGCCCTAATGGGAAGGGTTTCAATGCTGTTAGGAAATGTGCTTATCATGTCGGGGCACCTGGACATGATACTCAAGATTGTTGGGCCTTGAAACACAAGATCCAAGACCTGATAGACAATGGTGAGATCGTGGTCACCAAACTAGATCAACCTCACGTACAAGACAATCCTCTTCCTCACACAAAGAAGAAGAGGTCAACATGATTAATTGGAGCAATGGACAGAGTTCCAATTTTAACGGCGAGTCATCTCAGACCACCAAAGACGGTGTTGATAAATGGGATTATGCCAAGTTCCAGTTCGCAATGGAACGTAAGATGAAAGCTGTATGCAAGCAAATTGAGCAATTGACAGAACTGGTGATATATCAGCATCAAGTTACACACCAGTTAGTCAGCCAGGAGCATGCTAGTGTCCTTCCTATTGTCATGAATATTCCCTTGTCACATTCAGAAAATGAAACGCTGGAGGACAAAGTGACAAAGAGAGCGAATGCCAAAGCCCATCGGGATTTTGCTAATAGAAGGGAATTCACATACCTAGGCCAACCTATGGAGGAAATCCTTCAGATGCTAATAAATGAAGGAAGGATCACTTCCCTTCTACCTCCAATTAATCCCCGTTCAGGACGGTTCAATTCTGATGGAGTATGTCAGTATCACTCCCATTCTCGCGGTTACATCACAGAAGAATGGTGGGCACTCCGCCACCTTATCCAGAATCTAATTGACAGTGGTGTCCTGCAACTAGCAGATGATGATATTGTGTTACATGAGAGTGAGAATATCGGTCCCACTAAGTGGAAGGAATTGGTAGCAGTTATATCCACTGAGGCTGATGACATTGGCAAACCACTCCCAATATCAGCAATTCAACTCAGAGGAAACAACAATCCTTTGAAAGTGCCTGCTCCAGAGCCAATCAACTTACCATGCAGAACGCAATATCCTATTGTCAGCTTAAACAAAGTTCCATTGAATTATGTAGAAGCTGAAGGATCCACCTTGCATATAACTGCTATAATGTCGAAGGAAAATCCAATGTATCTTCCCCAACGGGTGATGAAGTCTACCATCAAATCAAAGGGGAAAATACCCATGGAGAAGATTGAAAAATTCCTCCGCTATGGGTTATAACGAAGCTAAGGTGGTTTTAAGCTTAAGAGAAGCTCCACACCAAATTTCAATTTTGGACTTGGTTTTAACTTCCGAGGATCACCGAAAGATCTTATTGAAGGTTTTGGAAGAAGCCTATCTACCAAAATCAGTGGATGCGGAAAAATTTCAACATTTGGTTGGTCACATTTTCAATAACAATGTGATATTCTTCATTGATAATGATATACCTCCCGAAGGGACCGGTCATTGCAAGCCGTTACACATTGCGGTCTTGTCCTCCGGGTATATGCTAGCTAGAGTCTTGATAGATGGAGGTTCATCTCTAAATATCAGTCCATACACTACATTATTGAAGATGAATGTCAATCTCAACCGAATTCGGAGCAGCCATACGGTTATCAAAGCTTTTGATGGAGCCTTGAGAATTTGGTGAGTAGAGTAATTTTTGCCAATCAAAATTGGTCCCCATACATTTTGCGTGTCTTTTCACGTACTCAAGATAGATTCAGGATACAACCTTCTCTTGGGAAGACCGTGGATTCATATGGTCGGGGCAGTCCCCTCCACCTTTCATCAACAACTAAAATACATTATCAACAATAACCTAGTCACAGTCAACGCTGAACCGGAATGTCCTCAACATAGTGACATACCATACATCAACGCCAATTCAGATGTTGAATCGGTCAGTTCTCATGCCTTGGAAGTCAGCAACACTAAGTACCATGCTATTGGAACGCCATTTCCCGTACCCAAGATTTCTGCCGAAGTAATGTCAGTTACTCAAGAAATGATGTCAATGGGTCATCAGCCAGGACAAGGGCTGGGTAAAGATCACCAGGGTATCAAGCACCCCATTCGAGTATCTAGTCAAACTAGGACAGCTGGATTAGGCTATTCTGCCAGTTCTAGTCATAGGAATCCTCATAAGCATCAGCAGATTCCTTCAGCTTCAGCCGAATGACGATTATCTTCATCTTCGAATTCTTAGTCCTCACAACCTCCGGTAAAGGTGACAGCCAACGTAATGGCTATGTTATTTCCCAAGCCAGTACCGGTGAAGGTGAAAGAAGTCTTTGTTCCAGATCCCGTAGTGGAAGAGGAGGAACAAAGAATCAAGCAAGATATCATCAAAATGATGTCAGGCATACGCATCATCATTCATGATGAACATACAAATAGATACACCCCAGACGATGATTGCCCAGATGTAATGGCCATCATTCGGGAAAAGAAGGATGATGACATCCCTTCCATCATTGCAGTCCACTCGGACTTTGCCCTTGCCAATTGAAATAGCACTCCTTGCATTGGTCGACAAGGGTAAAATGGGCAGGAACTCTTTCTGCCTTCTAGATATCATAATTGCTTACTTTTCTATACAATATTAGCAGTCGTTTTGCCAGTACATGCTAACACTTTGTATGATCAAACCATTTCATATATACTAAGTGAAAGCATATTTTGTTTCAGGACCCTGAATTTAGATGTGCCTGTACTTGCTGATACAGTGCCTCTTCTCCACAAAAATTGTACCTTTGATGTAGAGATGAATTCAGCCTTGATGGAAATACATGAAGACATTGAGGCGCGTCCAGAAATTCAAGAATGGGTCAAAGGCAAACCTAAACCCAACCTTGATCAAACCACTTCCTTCAATCTCGGAACCTTAGAAAATCCTAAGTTAATCCAGATTGGTTCAGACCTTACCCCAAACCAGAGGAATGACATGGTTACGCTACTAACCCAATTTTAGAATATGTTTGCATGGTCTCATGAAGAGATGGTGGGTTTGTCCACTGACATTGTCCTTCATTGCCTTCCCATTAAAGAGGGATTCAAGTCAGTTAAGCAAAAACTCAGGCGATTGAAACCTGAGTGGAGTTTAAAGGTGAAAGAAGAAATTGTGAAACAATTTCAAGCTGGCATCATCATGGTGTCCACATATCCTGAGTGGATATCCAATATCGTTCCTGTGCCTAAACCTGGAGGAAAGGTGTGAGTTTGCATAGATTATCGGGACTTGAACAAAGCTTTCCTTAAAGATAGCTTTCCCATGCCATTTATCCACATTCTCATTGACAATACTGTTCAATACTACATGTACTCCTTTGCTGATTGCTTTGCGGGGTACCATCAGATCATGGTTGCTGAGGAAGATCGTGAGAAAAATGCTTTCATCACACCTTGGGGAACATTTTGCTATAGACGATTGTCATTCGGCCTCATCAATGCCGGAGCACCTATCAGCGAGCTATGATGGCTCTTTTCCATGACCTAATGCACAAAGAGATAGAGATCTACGTGGATGACATCATTGTCAAATCCTGAAAAGAGGAAGACCACTTAGACCATCTCGGGAAGCTCTTCAACAGGTTGCGTAAGTACAACTTGAAGTTGAATCCAGCCAAGTGCGCCTTTGGCGTTAAATCAGGCAAGTTTCTAGGATTTCTAGTCAGCCACAAAGGGATTGAGCTGGATCCCACCAAGATCCAGGCCATCACGGAAATGCCCATTCCTCAGACAGAGAAGTAAATACGGGGATTTTTGGGAAGAATCAACTTCATTAGCAGGTTCATTTCTTAACTCACCGTAACCTGTAAGCCAATCTTCAAGCTGTTAAGGAAGAACTCCTCCATGAAATGGAATGATGATTGCCAGAAGGCCTTCCTTATAATCAAGGAGAAGCTAGTCAAAGCTCCCGTTTTGGTACCACCCAGGGATGATGTTCCCCTGTTCATGTACATGTCCATAAGTGACAATGCCATGGGCTGCATGCTGGGACAAAAAGACGATAGAGGCCGAGAACGAGCTATCTATTACCTCAGCAAGAGATTCAGTAGCAGTGAACACAAGTACACTTTGATTGAGAAGACTTGTTGTGCTTTAGCATGAGCTTCCATGAGGTTACAACATTACCTCCATGGTCACACAACCCATCTCATATCCCGTGTGGATCCTCTCAAGTACGTGTTCAATAAACCCATGTTAAATTGTCGGCTGTCCAGATGGCAGTTGATCCTACAACAATTTGACATCGTCTACGTGACTCAAAAGTCCATCAAAGGTCAAGGAATTATGGATCAACTGGCCGCCGCTCCTTCAGGGGACTTCAAACCCTTGGAGACATACTTCCCCGATGAAGGGGTAATGATCAATTCAAAGAACACTATTACGATACGATACGCCAAACATGGAAGATGTATTTTGATGGAGTCATTAATATGGAAGGTTACGGAGTGGAGCGGTTCTAGTATCCGATGACTGGGGAGCGATATCCGTCGCCGTCAAATTGCGACTTATCGGCACCAATAACGCAGCTGAGTATGAAGGCTATCTCATGGGGCTAAAACTTGCCCGTTCAATGGGCATCAGGCGGTTAACTGTCTTTGGAGATTCGAAGTTAGTGGTCAGACAATCCACGGGAATCTATCAAACCAAAGAGCTACATTTGCTGCCTTACCATCGGCAAGTTTTACAGATTATTTTGGAGTTCGAAGAAATCTCCTTTCTACATATTCCTCGTAATAGGAATGAATTTGCAGATGCATTAGCAACTTTTGCCTCCTTGATTCATATACCTGACAAGGGACACTTACCAAGCATTACAATTGTCCTGCACAAGGCACCAGCCTATGGGAACTACGTTGGAGAAGTATCGGATGAGCTAACTCCCATCCAGCATCCTTGGTATCAACATATCAAGGAGTACCTACGAGATGGATCTACACCCGTTGAGGAGAGCCCAAATGAGAAAAGGCGGATCCATCAACTTGCTATGAAATTCTACCTGAGCGGAGATGCCCTCTATATGAGAGATGCAGGACAAGGTCACCTCAGATGTTTAGACAAAGACCAAGCTCAAAGGCTTATGGATGAGATCCATGGTGGAGTCTGTGGCCCACACATGAGTGCCCCCCTCCTTGTTAAGAAGATCCTCAGGACAGGACATTACTGGCTCTCTCTCAAATCTGACTGCAATGACCACGTCAGGAGATGTTATCAGTGCCAAATTCATGGGAATGCTATCCACGCCCCTCCATGGGAACTCCATAATATGAGTTCGCCTTAGCCCTTCTTAATGTGAGGAATGGACGTTATCGGACCCATTGAGCGTAAAGCCAGTAATGGATATCGATTTATCTTCACCATGATCGACTACTTCACCAAGTGGGTAGAAGCAGCCTCCTTCCCCAGGGTTACCAAAGAAGTCATCATTGCTTTCATCAAAAACAATGTCATTTGTCGATATGGACAACCCGAGGTGATTGTATCAGACAATGCTAAGAACCTCAACAACAAGATGATGGAGGAGTTATGCCATAAATTCCACATCAAACATCTTAACTCTGTCATCTACCGTCCGAAGATGAATGGTGATGTTGAAGCGGCTAACAAAAACATTAAAAAGATCATGCAAAAGATGTCCGCCAACCACAAAGGGTGGCCTGACCTATTGCCTCTTACTCTGTTAGCCTATAGAACCTCAATGCGCACTTCCATTGGGGCAACCCCCTATGCATTAACCTATGGGACGGAAGCAGTGCTCCCTATAGAAGTCGAGATGGAAGCCCTCAGAGTGTTGATAGACGCTCAACTGGAGGAAGACCAATGGGTGCAAGACAGGTATCACCAATTGTCTCTAATAGACGAAAGGCAAACCACGATTATCTTCCATAGTCAGTTATATCAACAAAGGATCGCCAGATCCTACAATAGAAAAGTCCAGTTACGACAGTTTAAACAACATGACTTGGTTTTAAAGAAGATCATTGACAACCAAAATCAATCTAAGGGAAAACTCGCTCCTAACTGGGAAGGTCCGTTTGTTGTCAAGGAAGTATTGACATGAGGCGCTCTCAGATTGCAAGAAATGGACATCGATGAATTTCCACAACTCATCAACTCGGACACTGTGAAATGATACTATGTCTGAAGTTACCATCAAGAAAACATCATGGTGTTCGATCATCAAATCACCAGTCAATCTGGTTCTTTAACCCTTTACAACATACAACTCTTTTCCACACTTTGCCCCTCAGGGAAACATACTTTTCAAGCCAGCAGCCTGGCTTCACTGCGTTCCTACGACTTCGGTCATCCCACTAGGGATTGAACCTTTCACGCTTGCAGTTTGTCCCCACAAACATGGGATCAAATGTGATGCCCCCCAAATAGGTATACATCACCCATCTTGAGTCTCCAAATACATGGTATAAAATTTAAATACAACTTAATAATACAACTGTCGTGTGACATACGACAAAACATTAACTGAGAGTTTTAATACGAATATTGTCTTCTAGACAGTATTTAACTCAAATGGAGTCCTCAATACTTTTATTATCACACTATTTCATAGAATAGTGAGGACTACTAATGTTATCATCTGGACTGTCACTTTGTTCCCCGACTAGTCCCGGCTACATTTTCATTTCCTGAAGAGGACAATGAAAGCAAAAGGGTGAGCTCAACTAGCCCAGTAAGAAATATTCTGACTAAGATAATGCATAATAATTTATCGTTAGCCTTTAATAGTGTTAAACTGATAAAATATAACAAACATCCAGTTTAACTACAGCGGAACAAGCAATCCATTAGAAGAGTCAAGTAGAGAATAAAATCTACTATCTTCTATGATTTAAAAGATTTTTCATCACTTTATCGCTGAGACTCAGCTTAATAAATAATCCACATCATCCCTGCACTACAGCCAAGGATATTCATTAGTATCACGACCACAAATTACCCATGCACTATGGGCCAATGATATTTGTGTATTCATCAATGGTCATGAACATGCCAACAACTGTCCCTCAATGCACTACGGGCCAATGAGGACTTTTACCATATCATTTGTAACATTACAGTCATGATTATACCGAATAATCCATGGTCATAATCATACCAAGTCCATCTATGCACTACAGGCCACAGATGACTTTCAACATATTATAAACATGAAGATGATAACAATGATATAAGAATTCAATAAAACAAGTTCAAGGAATTTTTTTTAAAGATTTATAATTTAATTTATCTAGAAATCAATAACGTCCAAATTGTCAACATGATACTGCTTTGTGGAGTAAAATCCAAGAATAATGATCAAAAGATGGATACAATCAAAGCTAGTAACAAAAATAGACATCTGGGACAAAGAAGAGAAAATTTAATTTTTTTGTGAATAGTGTCATATTTGTGAATAGTACCATATACGTGAATAGTGACGTATACGTGAATAGTAACCCCGACACAAAAAGACAAAAATTTCACAAGAAAGATCTTCCCAATATTCTGGCATAATGATATTGAAAGAAATAATATCATTTATAAAAGAATAACATCCCTTACTTCGAAAGAATAGTACTTCTGGCTGGAATAACGCTGAAAGGAACTTGCACCGTATAACAACACTCAAAGTATCAAAATACTCACAAGAATACGCTCGATAATATAGAGAGAAAAGATTTCAGTTTCTGATGTGATTTTCAATTCTAAACTAAGCACCTTATTTATAGGAAAATGCTTAGAATACCAAAGCAGAAAATTTAATAAAATATTAATATATTAAACAAATTTCACGCCCACCTTAGAAAATCTGAATTGAGCATGTTTACCACTCATGTAGGGCCCACCCAATTGCAAAAAAATGTTTTTCTTAAAATAAATATTTTAAACTCCAAAAATCAATTATTCCGGAACTTCAATAATTCATAATAAATAGCCTTTTTATCAGAAAAATTCAAATCTTATGTCCTTGTATAGGAAATTCAATTCTCTACAACTTTGTAAGTTTAAGTTTTTCCAAATTCCAAACAGAAATTGACCGAAATTCACATACGGACGATTTTACAGGCTATAATCAAATTTCAGTCAAGAAATGGGACCCACAAACATGAAAAACATGTTTTAAATATTTTTAGTAACAAAAATACTATTCCTCCTCATTTACTCATATATCACACATTCATTGTAAAAATATCACCGTTATTATATTATTATAATATAATAATATATTTAAATGAATTATTTTATCAGAAAAGATAAAATATCAATTTTCAACAATTGTCACATAAAACTTTTCTCCATATATATCCACATAAAATGAATATTTTTCTTATCATATAAATTAATAATTAATTATTCACAAATAATATTATGAGAATCGCAATCACGTGACGGTAGTTCCCATGAAAGAGGGGGCTTTCCAATAAGGATTTTTTCTTAATGGCGCACAATTAGGTGACCAAACCTCTCCTTAGATAGAACTTTCTAGACATTGCCAATAATGCTATCTAATAATATTATTCAAATAATATGAATTATTGATCTGATAATGGAAAATACTGTGCAGTGACAATTATTGAAACAACAACAATATAAAATATCAACGTAGCAATTATTGAATCAATAAAATAAAATATTGAATAATAATTACTATAACAATTATTGAGTAGTGCCTTCTTACGTAAGAATCAATAATTGGTGCAAAACCCAGCGTCTTCTTGTGTTTTAACCACCGTTATTCCAATCAGTATTACTAACAGTAACAACTACTGTAGTTATTTATAAATAACTTATACATGTCGTTTTCTTCATCCAATCGCTTTCTGTTATGGGTCCCACACAAGGCTGCGCCGTCATACGAATATTCCCCGACAGTAAAAATATTCCACGACCAAGCGAATATTTCCCCGATAACAATGAATATTTTATAACCTCTTGCTTATTTAAGAAATTTGCGCATGTTACCCATAACTAACCACATTAATCAAATCAACCCTTACTATTTCAAAATAATAAATAGAGGAAATTCAATTTCATTTATAATAAGTTGGGGTCTTACAACCTCCCCTCCTTATAAAATTTTTCCCTCAAAATTGACGTACGTACCTGGTGTTTCAAAAAGGTGAGGATACCTCGCTTTCATTTCCGTTTCCAACTCCCAGGTCATTTCCTCAATAGCATGGTTCCTCCACAAAACTTTGATTTGTGGTATGACCTTTGTGCGTAGGACATGCTCCTTCATATCCAAGATCTTGACAGGTACCTCCTCGTACATTAAATCTTCGGCTATTTCGTCTGGTTCTAACTCAATAACGTGGTTCGGGTCCTTCACATATTTACAAAGCACAGATATGTGAAAAACATTATGAACACGAGACATACTTGGAGGTAACGCGAGTCTATAGGCCACAGTTCCTATTCGTTCGAGGATTAAAAATGGACCAATGAATCGAGAATTGAGCTTTCCTCTCTTTCCAAATCTTGTAACTCCTTTCCATGGAGCAACACGTAACAACACATGTTCTTTAATATTGAATTCCATGTCCTTTCGATGAAGATCATCATAACTCTTTTGTCGATCTTGTGAGGTTTTTATACGTTGTCGGATCGTTTGAATCTTTTCTGTAGTCAGACATACCAACTCTGGTCCCAACAACGTTGCTTCACCCACCACACCCCAGCATACTGGAGAACGACACTTTCTTCCATACAACGTTTCGAATGGAGCCATGCCAATACTTGTTTGATAACTATTGTTGTAGGAGAATTCCACCAATGGTAAGAATTTGACCCAACTTCCCTTGAAGTCAAGGACACAGAGTCTTAATAGATCTTCAAGAGTTTGAATAATCCTCTCTGACTGCCCGTCCGTTTGAGGATGATAAGCCGAACTAAATCGTAAATCCGTGCCCATAGCTTTTTGCAAACTAACCCAAAATCTTGAAGTGAATCTTGGGTCTCGATCAGAAACTATGGACACTGGCATACCATGCAATCTTACAATCTCGTTTATGTATATACGAGCAAGACGTTCAAGTGTATAAGTTTCTTGTATAGGTAAGAAATGAGCCGACTTGGTCAATCTATCAATAATGACCCAAATCGCATCTATGTCTTGAGAAACCTTGGGAAGACCGATAACAAAATCCATAGTAATGTGCTCCCACTTCCATTCTGGAATTACAAGTGGTTGCAATGGACCTTTTGGTACTTGATGCTCCACTTTGACTCGTTGACAAGTTAGACACCTTGAGATAAACTCTACGATCTCTCTCTTCATATTGCTCCACCAAAATGTATGTCGAAGATCACGATACATTTTTGTACTCCCAGGATGGATTGCAAACGGTGTGTTGTGCGCCTCCATCATGATTTTATACTTTAAATCAGGGTCGTTAGGAACACAAAGTCTGGAGTTAACTCGAAGTATTCCTTCTTCATCGATTCTTGCTTCCGGCATAGCACCTTCTTGCACTTTCTTCCTCATATGCATCAGCTCCATGTTTGTGGCTTGAGCAGCTTTAACTTTATCGATTAAAGTCGGTTCTACTCGTATATTCACCATCATCACGTGGGTCCCTAGAGTCTTTAACTCTATCTCCATCCTTTGCAAGTCATATAAAATGGGCCTTTGAGTTGACAATATCGCACTTGTACCCGCATATGATCTTCTACTCAATGCGTCAGCTATTACGTTCGCTTTACCGGATGGTATTGAATAGTATGATCATAATCTTTTAACAGTTCAAGCCAACGTCATTGCTGTATATTGAGTTCCTTTTGGGTGAAGAAATATTTGAGGCTTTTATGATCCGTAAAGATCTCCACTTTCTCCCCATATAAGTAATGCCTCCAAATTTTAAGTGCGAAGACAACAGCTGCCAACTCTAGATCATGTGTAGGATAATTCCTGTGACAACCTGAATTTTCAGAAATTATTTAAATAAGAATTTAATAAATAAAATTCTTATTAAAAGATGTTTTGAGTTTGAGTTTGAGTATGTGTATATATGTGTTATATATTGTGAATATGTAATTTGGTGTGAAGAAAATTATGTATATTCATGTATTAGGAAAAGAGGTCCAATAGTTAATTAAACTATTGAAGAAATTAATGTAATTGTTATGAAAAGAAAATTAACTAAGTAATATTAGTTAATTTGATTAAGTTAAAATTATATTATGAGAGAGTATAATTTAATTATTATTGTGACAATGGAGATTATTATGAATTAAGTTTCCTAAATTATGTGGGTGATTCACTTAATTAAAATAGTGAAATAACGTAAATATATTTGTTTTAATAAAATAAGAAGATAATGTGAATGTAATTCAAATGTGAATTTCAGTATATAGATAAAATATTTATGGAATAAAATAAATATTTTATGAAAATTGTTATGGGATAATTTATTTAAAATGTGATAGTATTGATGGAATGAGAAATATTCTAATTTAATTAAATAATTAAATTAGAGGATTAATGATTTATTAACTAAAATTAGAGTTATATTGTGAACCATATGATAAGAAGGATTGTTATAAAAAAAAATTAAAAAGGATATTTTGGGTGCCTAGCCAAACATGGCTTAGTGACCCTTTGTTATTATAACTGATGAGGCCATAATATATACGCATTATGTTTATATCAGTTATATGAGGGTTACGTGTTTTGTTCTTAAGCCTAAGAATAAAGAAAATAGAGAGTTGGAGAAGAGAGTTAGAGAGCTTTGAGAGAAATTGAGAGTTCTATGAAATTGAAAAAGAGGAATTGGAGAATCAAAGAAGGAAGAAAGAAGAAAATTATTCAAGCTTTATAGCAAGTCAAAGGTAATAATCTAACCTAAACCTCTAGCTTTTAGATTCTTGAGTTTTATTGATATCATGGAAGTATGAATTGATGAAGAAATCAATTAGGGTTATGTCAAGTGTTGAATAAACTGATATTTTCATTCATATGTGAAATTTGAGTAACACAAATTCATGTTTAGAATAATCAAATTCATGAAAATAGGTTGAATGATGAAGAATTTGAGTTTTGTTATTTTTATATGTATTTTCGGTTTGTTTTGAGACTAAAATTGGTTAGGAGATTATGTTATAATTGTAAAATTGGTGATGGATTGTGTTAATATGATAAGAAATGAAAAGAACAAAAGTTGAATGAATCGATTTGGTTACGAAACGAATTTGTAGTGAATGAATTCGCTAAACATGTTAAAATATGAAAGTTTAGTATGAACATGAGTTTTGGGTTAAGATTTAGGCTAGCTAGTATTTTTGTAAATTGTTATAATTCTAGTATGTTGTAGTTCTATAAATTACGAATCCATAGAATTGAAAACAAAATAATTTGGATGTGCATAACTCAAGTTATGAAGATTACTAGGAGAAAAACAGTCAAAAATCGCGAAGAACATAAACTTGGTCCCATTTACGCTATTGGTAGCATTACTTCAACTTATTGTGTCTTAAGGCTTAATTGGGCATGTTTATGCCCAAACTATGTCGTGTGTAATGCATTTTGAACTATTTTAGTAAAATAGGCATAACGTTTTCATAAGAACTCCGATTGAGGTGATTCAAGATGATACGAAACGAGGACGAGTAGACCTACAACTTTTATTCTTTAAGTGTTTCAATTCAAGGTCGGGAACAGTAGTCAAAATGGCCATCTGTGTGACTGATGCGTATTCAGACATGCATATACACAAGTATAGTGATGTTGACGATAATATATGTTGTTCTAAGTTATAGAACATGAATATTATGAAGTATAATGATGCTTAACTTTAATAAATGATATATTAGATAAGTTGTATACGCATACTAAGCACACACAAGAGAGACAAATTGGGCGAGAGACGAATAAACGTCGAAATGCCGTGATAAGTGATAATGAACGTAAAAAGTGTTTTAAATCAAATGAAATGAATATAATAAGATATTGAATAGTGTTAATATAAAACCAATAAGTAGTCCTATCAAGACTTAAACACTTGAATGAACTTCGAATATGAAATACAGTGAGATATAAGTTGAAAGTTAACACAATCAAATTGAACATTGTGTATTAATTAATAAGAAGGGTTATGGGAGGTAGAGTAAAGTTTACATTACAACTATTATGCATTGATATGTGACTAATAGTTGATGTGCATGATTATATAATTGTGTAGGGCACGTGAAGTGCAGATAACTGTAAGCTGTTAAACTATTATTGGTAAACAACGATCAAGGCAAGTCTTTCAGTTCCTATTTGCTATGTGAATTTGATTGTTTTAAATCTTTATTGCAAAGAGCATGATGTGTTATATATATGTTGAATGTATGAAATGTTAAAATCAACTTATGACTTTGTTGATTGAGTAAAGCATGCTAATTGAGTAAGGAACTCAATCTTTATACATCTTTATACTTGTTATAAACACTGTAAAATGTATGTTATGTTAGTCCAATGTTTATGAGATATATGTTGAGCATACTATTATGTGCTACGTGATGCATGAAAACTATTATATTTTACTGGGTTGTCGAGCTCAACCTTGCAAATAACCATTTTTTACAGGTTAAGGATTGAAGGCAACACTATGTGCTACTTGAATGACGTTGATCAGAAATAATACACGAAGATTAATATTTTAGCTAAAGTTGTTACTTCTTTAAACCATGATTAAGATTCATGAGATGTACTAAATGTTTTATGATGTATAGTTTTATGTTGACTTGTAAAGTTAATGTTTGAGTTATCTGATATGTAAAGGTTATCGAATTAAAATGTAAAATTTGATATAATAATTGTGATGAAGTGAATCATAAATTATATATGATTCAAAGACATGTAGATGATAAATATTTTGATTCAGGGAATTTAAGTAAGAAGATAGAAAAGTTTAAATTATTCTGCATATTATTAAGTTTAACATCGAATAATGATGTAAAATTAGAAGTTAGACGTATTATTAACGATCGAAGTCGGTAATTGTATTGTATGAATTTTGGGGTCGTTATAGTTGGTATCAAAACCGTAGGTTATAAACCTTAGGTAGGAGTACCTTAGACTATAACCTTAGAGAAGAGATGTGAAAATGATAAAGAATAAGCTCAGATAGAGTTTGAATAATAAGAAGTAATTTAAGAAATTTATAAAGAAGTGATTAAAACATGCGTGAGAGGATTCAAAGAAGAATCTCGCAGAGTTATGGGGTTACCCAACTCAAATAATATGGATGTAAGGTGATCATAAATAGATAGTGTCTATAAAAAGTGAATGATAAAGAAGTTAAGAATCAAAAAGTTATATTTAAGTATGGTACATTTGTACTCTTTAATAGTTGATGTATGGTATCTGGGCTAAATGATTCCTTCATAGAGCGGAGGTATATACGAACTAGCAACTCGGAACCTAGTTTGTTGGTTGTTTATGGGAAACCACTCAGCGTATCATATTGAAACTGTTAGAGACTCAATGTGTACCAAGTATAGAAAATGGATACGTATGATGAAAAAGGAAAGAAAGAGGATCGTAAAACAAAACGATCACGAGTTAAGAAAAGAATTTTAAGGGAGATGATTATAGAATAAGATCACGACGTGATCAGTTTAAGTTATAAAAGAAAGATGGTCTGTAATGTTTGAATAATTATAGCTTGATGCTATGAAGATGATGTACTATGAAATAGTACGAGATAACTCACAAGGAGTTATAGATGAAGTGATACGAGGAATTCGTATCGAGCAAAGAGCAAGTTATAAGCAAGATAAAGTTAGGTGGGATTTCAATTGAGGACTCATGTGATGGTTGAGTTGTACAAATCTTTGTATGGGCGAGGGTTTTGTGCTTGCACTCAATTTATAATATTGATAATCATTGGAATGTTAGTGTCGCGATATCAATGTATATGTGGCGAAAAGGTGATTCGTTTCTCATGTGTATGTTTGATAGTTAGAAACTATTAAGATTAGTCAGATATTATTAGGATTAGGCGCGGTTCTTAAAACTAATGCATATGGTAAGTTCGTGACTATAATAATATGGTATGTTTTGAACCCTCAAATGAATGGACGCTATGGTACGACTAGGATAAGTTCTTAAACTCATATTATTGTGGCAAGTCCTGAACTTCCAATATGCGATAAGTTTGATGAACTGGGGTATAATTAAGTTATGAATAAAGAATTGAGAATTATGGGAATAGATAGAATTATCAAGCAATGGATCAATATAGAAAGTGGAGACATAGGTTTTTCCAAATCTTCTAGCTATGCTAGACTTCAAAATTTTTGACATCAAGCTAAATTCGCACTATGTGCCTTCTTAAAATGAATTTTTACTCTCAACGCATGGTGACAAATGTGTATGTGTGGACTTCGGGACACTGACACATCGTTACCTGTTGAGATATGATATCACTAAAACTAATTTTTCAAAAATTTTTGAACTGTTTAAAGAATAGTCTATGCTAATTGTTTTGGCTAGACGAAAATGATTTGAAAATATCAAAATGTATTTTATGTCATTAATGCATCATGGAACCTAGTGCAAAGATGATAAAAATGATGGAGTTATCAATGCAGAATTTCTTAGTGTTGGATGTGATCTAAGGATCGTCAGCCCACTATGGTATGATGTAGTATGACAAAGTCACAAAATGACGGAATCCTCAAACGGACTGTAAATACAGTGCGGTATCATGACGTCATAAAAAGATTTTTAAGATTTCTTTAAGATATGGAATATATATATATATATATATATATATATATGTATATTTCGATTGATGTCCGAATTGTTGTAGAAGTCTATGCTATTTGATTCAGCTAGACGATTATTGAAAGATGTTCATGAAATTCAAGCGTTTATTGAAAAGTTATGCCAAACTAAATTATTTTGGTGCAGATTCAGATGTTGAAAAGCTGAGGTGAACAACCCTATAAGGGGATATGTTTTCAGGGACAATGGTTCCTAGCGTAACACATATAGTCATTACAAAACACTACGTTGCGGCCCAACGTAGTGGTGCAATAGGCTGGCCACCTAGTGTACGTGTGGAGGGTGTTTTCAGTCTTTGTGATTGATAAACACTCTGGTTTGCGATGTGAAGGATTGAGTTGAAGCACTAATAAACCTAGCGAAGAGTTCACGGTCTTGTGACCCCTCAGCATGATTTGAGAATCTTTTAAATTCCTGAGTTATTCATACTGCTTCCCAATTATTGAGTAATTGTGGAAGATTCTTGCTATTCTAAAAGGCGAATGTGGTAATGATGATATTCCTTAGAAAGAAGTGAGTCGTAGAATGCGATACTGAATGATGAATATATTGAATGAGTGAGAAAAGAAATTTTGAAATGAGAAGGAGATGAGTTATCGAAGAATAATGTAAAACTTTTAATAGAAAAGTTTAATAATTATAGAAAGATCTTTGTGGAAAGAAATTAGTTATAGAACCCAATGAATGAATAAAGTAATAACATAAAATCTATTTTGATAGATTGAATGAATGAAGACTAATAAATAAAATTTTGAGGACGAAATTCTTAGAAGAATGGGTGAATGTAATATCCTGAGTGTTTATGATAATGATCCTTAGAGAAAGATAATGAACGGGTCAAAGAATATGTAATACTCAAATATAATTGAGTCTAAGTAAAGGTTATGAAATAAAACTTACAAGAATTCATTGTGAAGAATGGTTGGAGTGGTAATAAATAAAACCTATATTGAGGTAATGTGTTGAAGATATTCAACGATAAATTTTGAAAAGAGATTTGATGAAAACCTGAGTAAGGTAGGGTTTCGGTGATTCCGAGGACGAAATCCTTATAAGGAGGGAATGATGTGACAACCTGAATTTTCAGAAATTATTTAAATAAGAATTTAATAAATAAAATTCTTATTATAAGATATTTTGAGTTTGAGTTTGAGTATGTGTATGTGTATATATGTGTTATATGTTGTGAATATGTAATTTGGTGTGAAGAAAATTATGTATATTCATGTATTAGGAAAAAGAGGTCCAATAGTTAATTAAACTATTGAAGAAATTAATGTAATTGTTATGAAAAGAAAATTAACTAAGTAATATTAGTTAATTTGATTAAGTTAAAATTATATTATGAGAGAGTATAATTTAATTATTATTGTGACAATGGAGATTATTATGAATTAAGTTTCGTAAATTATGTGGGTGATTCACTTAATTAAAATAGTGAAATAACGTAAATATATTTGTTTTAATAAAATAAGAAGATAATGTGAATGTAATCAAATTCAAGTTTAGAATAATCAAATTCATGAAAAATAGGTTGAATGATGAAGAATTTGAGTTTTGTTATTTTTATATGTATTTTGGGTTTGTTTTGAGACTAAAATTGGTCAGGAGATTATGTTATAATTGTAAAATTGGTGATGGATTGTGTTAATACGATAAGAAACGAAAAGAACGCAAGTTGAATGAATCGATTTGGTTAAGAAACGAATTCGTAGTGAATGAATTCGCTAAACATGTTAAAATATGAAAGTTTAGTATGAACATGAGTTTTGGGTTAAGTTAGTGTTTCTGTAAATTGTTATAATTCTAGTATATTGTAGTTCTATAAATTACGAATCCATAGAATCAAAAATGGACTAATTTGGATGTGTATAACTCAAGTTATGAAGATTAGTAGGAGAAAAAGGGTCAAAAATCGCAAAACGGTAGCTTAGGTCCGTTTACTTTAATAGGCGAGTAATTATATTTATGCCCTAAGTCATTTAGGCGAGTCAAGATTTGTAAGGCTTTTTGCACTATAGGCTTGTTTTTGCACTATGCCCTGAAGCTTAATTAAGTAGCAATTGCGCTACCAAACTATGTTAGGTGTGACTATTTTGACCTATTTTAGTAAAATAGGCATAACGTTTTCATACGAACTCCGATTTTGGTGATTCAAGATGATCTAGAACGAGGAAGAATAGGCCTACAACTTTTATTCTTTAAGTGTTTCAATTTGAGGTCGGGAACAGTAGTCAAAATGGCCATCTGTGTGACTGATGTATATTCAGAGGCAAACGGAGGGCGTCAAACATGCACATACACAAGTATAGTGATGTTGACGATAATAGATGATGTTCTAAGTTATAGAACATGAATATTATGAAGTATAATGATGCTTAACATTAATAAATGATATATTAGATAAGTTGTATATGCATACTAAGCACACATAAGATAGACAAATTGGGCGTGTGACGAATAAACGTCGAAACACCGTTATAAGCGATAATGAACGTAAAAAGTATTTTAAATGAAATGAAATGAATATAATAAGATATTGAATAGTGTTAATATAAAACTAATAAGTAGTCCTAGCAAGACTTAAAAACTTGAATGAACTTCGAATATGAAATATAGTGAGATATAAGTTGAAAATTAACACAATCAAATTGAACATTGTGTATTAATTAATAAGAAGGGTTATGGGAGGTATAGTAAAGTTTACATTACAACTATTATGCATTGCTATGTGACTAATAGTTGATGTGCATGATTATATAATTGTGTAGGGCACGTGAAGTGCAGATAACTATAAGCTGTTAAACTATTATTGGTAAACAACGATCAAGGCAAGTCTTTCAGTTCCTATTTGCTATGTGAATTTGATTGTTTTAAATCATTATTGCAAAGAGCATGATGTGTTATATATATATGTTGAATGTATGAAATGTTAAAGTCAACTTATGACTACGTTGATTGAGTAAAGCATGCTGATTGAGTAAGGAACTCAATCTTTATACATCTTTATACTTGTTATATGAACTGTAACATGTATGTTATGTTAGTCCAATGTTTATGAGATATATGTTGAGCATACTATTATGTGTTACGTGATGCATGAAAACTGTTAGATTTTACTAGGTTGTCAAGCTCAACCTTGCAAATAACCATTTTTGCAGGTTAAGGATTGAAGGTAACATTATGTGCTACTTGAATGACGTGGATCAAAAATAATACACGAAGATTAATATTTTAGCTAAAGTTGTTATTTCTTTAAACCATGATTAAGATTCATGAGATGTACTAAATATTTTATGATGTATAGTTTTATGTTGAGTTGTAAAGTTAAAGTTTGAGTTATCTAATATGCAAAGGTTATCGAATTAAAATGTAAAATTTGATATAATAATTGTGATGAAGTGAATCATGGATTATATATGATTCAAAGACATGTAGATGATAAAGGTTTTGATTCAGGGAATTAAAGTATGAAGATAGAAAAGTTTAAATTATTCTACATATTATTAAGTTTAACATCGAGTAATGATGTAAAATCAGAAGTTAGACGTATTATTAACGACCGAAATCGGTAATTGTATTGTATGAATTTTGGGATCGTTATAATTCCTCTCATATTCTTTGAGTTGTTGAGAGGCATAGGCTATGACTTTCCCGTGTTGCATGAGAACACATCCTAACCCTTTGCCGAAGCATCACTGTATATGACAAATCCCTCCGAGCCAGATGGTATTGTCAGAACATGTGCTGAAATGAGTCTCCTCTTGAGTTCTTGAAAACTCTTCTCACATTCCACGCTCCAACCGAATTTTGTATCTTTCCGAGTTAGCTGAGTTAATGGAGTAGCGATTCGAGAAAACCCTTCTACGAATCTCCGATAATAACCAGCTAAGCCGAGAAAGCTACGTACCTCGGTCACTGATTTAGGTTGCTCCCAGCTTTGTATTGCTTCAATCTTTGCTGGGTCATCAGATATTCCATGACTTGATACTACGTGCCCAAGGAATGCTACTGCCTCAAGCCAAAACTCGCATTTTTTCAACTTAGCATAAAGCTTATTTTCACGAAGATTTTGGAGTATCAGCCTCAAGTGTTGCTCATGATCTTCACGGCTTTTGGAATATATGAGGATGTCATCGATAAAGACGACCACAAAGTGATCCAAATATTCCTTGAATACTCAGTTCATCATATACATGAAGGCAGCAGGAGTATTAGTCATTCCAAAAGACATGACTAGGAATTCATAATGCCCGTACCGAGTTTTGAAAGCCGTGTTTGGAATGTCATCGATTCTGATCTTTAACTGATGATATCCAGAATGAGGATCGATCTTTAAAAAGAATTTGGCGCTTTGTAACTGGTCAAACAGGTCATCAATACGTGGCAATGGGTACTTATTCTTGATGGTGACTTGATTCAACTCTCGATAATCAATACAAAGTCGCATACTCCCATCTTTCTTCTTCACGAATAGAATAGGAGAACCCCAAGGAGACGTACTAGGATGAATGAAACCGATGTCTAACAATTCCTACAATTGGGTCTTTAACTCCTGAAGTTCAATAGGAGCCATTCGATATGGGGCTTTGGAAATGGGTTTTGTACCGGGTTCAAGGTCAATACAAAATTCAATTTCACGCTCCGGGGTAGGCAGGGAAGTTCTTGAGGAATACGTCAGAAATTTATTAACAATAGAAATATCATTCAAAACTGACGTATTTTTGTTTAAATCCGTGACATGAGCTAAGAAAGCTTGACATCCATTTTTCAATAAACGAATAGCTTTATGACTTGAGATGAAAGTGATTGATTTTAATGGTTTGGTTGCTTAAATTCGCATAATAGGTTGGTTAGGAATATGAAAGCTAACAACCTTACGAAAATAATCAATTTTTGCATGATAAGTAGTTAACCAATCAATCCCTAGAATCATGTCAAATGCAAGTATTTTCAATGAAATAAGATCGATAGGTAATGTGAGGGTACCGATTTGAACCAAACAAGACCTATAAACAATGGATGTAATGAAGGTTTCTCCCAACGGAGTTTCCACAGATAAGTCAAAGTCTAATTTCTTCGGAGTCAAATTCCACAGGTATAGACTTCGCTACCTAAATTGAATTGAATTTCCTCTATTTATTATTTTGAAATAGTAAGGGTTGATTTGATTAATGTGGTTAGTTATAGGTAAAATGCGTAAATTTCTTAAATAAGCAAGTGGTTATAAAATATTCATTGTTGTCGGGGAAATATTCGTTTGGTTGTGGAATATTCTTCTTGTCGCGAGGAATATTAAATGCGTGACGGTAGCGACCTTTTGTGTGGGTCCCATAACTGAAAGGGATTGGATGAAGAAAATGACAAGTATAAGTTATTTATAAATAACGGCGTAGTTGTTACCGTTAATACGGTTGGAATAAAGAATTGGTTAAAACACGAAGCCTTGATTTTTTTGCACCAATTATTGATTCTTACGTAAGAAGACACTACTCAATAATTTTTATAGTAATTACTGCTCAATATTTTATTTTATTGATTCAATAATTGCTACGTTGATATTTTATATTGTTGTTGTTTCAATAATTATCACTGCACAGTATTTTCCATTATTAAATCAATAATTCATATTATTTGAATAATATTATTAGATAGCATTATTGGCAATGTCTAGAAACTTCTGTCTAAGGAGAGGTTTGGTCACCTAATTGCGCGCCAGTAAGGAAAAAATCCTTATTGGAAATCCCCCTCTTTCTTGGGAACTACACGGGTCATCGATGATTGTGATTCTGTAATATTATTTGTGAATAATTAATTATTAATTTATATGATAAGGAAAATATTCATTTTATGTGGATATAGATGGAGAAAATTTTTATGTGACAATTGTTGAAAATCGATATTTTATCTTTTCTGATAAAATAATACATTTAAATATATTATTATATTATAATAATATAATAATAATGGTGATATTTTTACAATGAATGTGTGATATATGAGTAAATGAGGAGGAATAGTATTTTTGTTATTTAAAATATTTAAAACATGTTTTTCATGTTTGTGGATCCCATTTCTTGACTGAAATGTGATTATAGCCTGTAAAATCGTCCGTATGTGAATTTCGGTCAATCTCTGTTTGGAATTTGGAAAAACTAAAACTTAAAAAGTTGTAGAGAATTGAATTTCCTATAGAAGGACATAAGACTTGAATTTTTCTGATAAAAAAGCTATTTATTATGAATTATTGAAGTTCCGGAATAATTGATTTTTGGAGTTTAAAATATTTATTTTAAGAAAAATGTTTTTTTGCAATTGGGTGGGCCCCACATGAGTGGTAAACATGTTGAATTCAGATTTTCTAAGGTGGGTGTAAATTTTTTTTAATATATTAATATTTTATTAAATTTTCTGCTTTGGTGTTCTGTATTTTCCTATAAATAGGGTGCTTAGGTTAGAATTGAAAATCACACCAGAAACTGAAATATTTTCTCTCTATATTATCGAGCGTATTCTTGTGAGTATTTTGATACTTTGAGTGTTGCTATATCGATTTGCAAGTTCCTTTCAAATTATTATATCCGATATTCGACCATAAGTATTATTCTTTCTAGGTAAAGGATGTTATTTTTTTATAAATGATATTATTTCTTTCAATATCATTATACCGAAATATTGAGAACATTTTTCTTGTGAAATTCTTGTCTTTTTGTGTCGAGGTTACTATTCACGTATATGGCACTATTCATAAATACAACACTATTCACAGAAAAATAAAATTTTCTCTTCTTTGTCCCAGATGTCTATTTTTGTTACTAGCTTTGATTGTATCCATGTTTTGATCACTATTCTTGAATTTTACTCCACAAAGCAGTATCATGTTGACAATTTGGACGTTATTGATTTCTGGATAAATTAAATTATAAATCTTTAAAAATTTATCCTTGAACTTATTTTATTGAATTCTTATATCATTGTCATCATCCTCATGTTTATAATATGTTGAAAGTCATCTGTGGCCTGTAGTGCATATATGGACTTGGTATGATTATGACCAGGGATTATTCGGTATAATCATAACCATAATGTTACAAATGATGTGGTAAAAGTCCTCATTGGCCAGTAGTGCATTGAGGGACAGTTGTTGACATGATCATGACCATGACCATTGATGAATACACGAATATCCTTGGCCTGTAGTGTATGGGTAATTTGTGGTCGTGATACTAATGAATATCCTTGGCCGTACTGCAGGGATGATGTGGATTATTTATTAAGCTTAGTCTCTGCGATAAAAGTGATGAAAAACCTTTTAAATCATAGAAGATAGTAGATTTTATTCTCTATTTGACTCTTCTAATGGATTGCTTGTTCCGCTATAGTTAAACTTGATGTTTGTTATATTTTATTAGTTTAACACTGTTGAAGGCTAACGATAAATTATTCTGCATTATCTTAGTCATAATATTTCTTACTGGGCTAGTTGAGCTCACCCTTTTGCTTTCATTGTCCTCTTGTGAAATGAAAACGTGGCCGGGACTAGTCGGGGAGCGGGTGATGGTCAGGATGATAGCATTAGTAGTCCTCACTATTCTATGAAATAGTGTGATAATAAATGTATTGAGGACTCCATTTGAGTTGAATATCATCTGAAGACAATATCAGTATTAAAACTCTCAGTTTATGTTTTGTCGTATGTCACACGACAGTTGTATTATTAAGTTGTATTTGAATTTTGTACCATGTATTTGGCGACTCAAGATGG
Source organism: Panax ginseng (assembly GCA_020205605.1). Lineage (NCBI taxonomy): Eukaryota > Viridiplantae > Streptophyta > Magnoliopsida > Apiales > Araliaceae > Panax > Panax ginseng. The sequence goes on along the minus strand of CM035148.1, from coordinate 109,904,976 downwards.
GTGATGTATACCTATTTTGGGGGCGTCACAGTTGGTATCAAAGCTTAGGGATATGATCCCTGGCTAAGATGTGAGACTAGAACTAGGAAGGGAGAGACGGGGAATTCTTTCGCTAGTATGACCTACCTAAGTTTATTTGGTATTTAATTAGTCGGTCAGAGTATAGGGATAATATGTTGCATGTCAATTAACCCTTGTTTTGTGGCATTATTTGAAAATGACATCCGAGAATATTGAGAATAGCAATGGAACCCAGGAGACCATGGAGTCACCACATATCAATACCTAGGATAATGTGCAACAGGAAGACAATAATCCTCAGGTAAACAACAACGATCAAATGATGAACGATGGAATGCTCAGAGGCTTTATGCAATTCATTCAACATCAGGCGAGAGCGGCTCCTGTCCAAAATGTAGGTGGAAACACTGGAAACTCTCGGACGGTCACCGCTAAATAGTTCAAGGAGCTGGGACCACCGGAGTTTATTGGAGAGCCAAAACCACTTAAGGCGGAGACGTGGATAAAGCAGAACACCAAGATATTTGATGTCTTGGGATGCTCCGAGGAGCAAAAGGTTCCATTTTCCACCTTTATATTGCGAGGAGAGGCAGATTATTGGTGAGAATCGGTAAAGCGTACTCAACCTGCCGCACTGAAGATGTCTTGGGAGAAGTTCCAAGAACTATTCAACGACAAGTACTTTCCCGAAAGTATTGTCACATGAAAGAGGTAGAGTTTATCAAGTTGGAGCAGAACAATATAACCCTGTCGTAGTATGAAGCTAAGTTTGTCGAGTTGTCCCGGTTTACGTCTCGCTTGGTTGATAATGAGGAGAGAATGACGCGGATGTTTCTAAGAGGTTTGAAACCCGAGATACGTCAATATCTAATTTCTCATAAACTGTGTTTGTATTCAGATGTTGTAAATAGGGCTCAGTTATTGGAGCGCGATAACGAGTCAACTCAACCAAAAGAAAGCAGCCGATAAAATGATAATACCAGTGGTAGCAGTCATCGAAGCAGTGACAGCAAACGTGGAGGGAATCAACATACCAGAAATAGTAACCACTTAGGTGGTAATCATGGCCATGACAATAAAAGTGGACATTTCAAGAAGAGGAGATTCAACAATGATGGAAAGACGTCAACACCAACACCCGTTGTTAAGGAAGGAGAACGACCACCTATCATATGCTTCAAATGTGGAGGGGAGGGACACATCAGTCCAAACTGCGCGATGCAGTCCAAAGCTTGTTACAATTGTGGAAGAGAAGGTCACCTAGCCTGATATTGTTGTACAAGAAAACCAAGTCCGATTGGAACGGTGACTCCAAATGTCGTCCCAAACAAGTCAAAACCAGTAGTTCAAGGGAGAGCATTTGTTGTGACCTCCCAGAAAGCAAAGAACCCGAACGAGGTCATCACGGGTAAGCTTATCATAAACTCTAGCGAAGTCTATACCTTATTTAATACTAGTTCTACCCATTTTTTTATTTCTCCTACTTGTGCTCAACGTTTAACTTTGACTCCGGAGAAATTAGACTTTGACTTATCTGTGGAAAATCTGTTGGGAGAAACCTTCCTTACATCCACTGTTTATAAGTCTTGTTTGGTTCAAATCGGTACCCTCACATTACCCGTCGATCTTATTTCATTGAAAATACTTGCATTTGACGTGATTCTAGGGATTGATTGGTTAACTACTCATCATGCAAAAACACTACTAAAAAATGATCATATGTGATGGCCTAAATCCATCACAAAAAGTAGGAAAATCATCACGAACGGTTTACATGATGGCTTTAAGCATCACAATGGCCGTCTTGTATACGCCCACCATGAAAGGTTTTACGTGATGATTTTGGCAATCACGTAAACGCTTAGTGCTTTGTGATGATTAATACAATCACATTAACATATAATCTATTGTGATTGTCAAAGTCATCACAAAAAAAAAAACAAGACTTTAGGGATCAAATGTAAGAACATGAATCTCTATTTACGTATATTTTATTTCACTATATTAATTATATCTATATTAATTGTATCAAATGATACTTGTAGGATTCGAACCCTCTCCCATTTGCAAACTAAATAACGAGTATTACCACTACACCAAAGTCCAGATCATGATTATAATTTTAAAACAAAATATAAAAGGAAACATATGTGAGTTGACTTACTAAATAAAATTACTTTCAAATAAGATTTGGTGATTGCAATGGCAGTCACAAATACTCTATAATGATGGTAAAATTAGTCATCACTAAGAGCCATCATATATTGTATTTTTTTGTGACGGCTTGAAAATTCCATCACAAAATACCTTGTTTTTGTAATTGCAAATAAAAGTCGTCACAAAAATCTAACTTTTTAATGATTGTCACGACCGCCATAAAAAATTGTTTTGATTATTTCTTATATTAAAATATTAGTGATGGATTAAATGTAATCACGAAAAGGGTATATCTATAAGTGATGACTTAGTGCCTCATAACAAGAAAATTTATTTTGCGTGAAAAAATTGGTGTGATTGACATGGCCATCACAATTATAATACATTGATGGCAAAATTAGTCATCACTAAGAGCCATCATATATACTATTATTTTGTGATTGCTTAAAAAGTCCATCACAAATTACTATCTTTTGTGATGGTTTTTAAAAGCTGTCACAAAATTCTGTCACGTATTCTTATTTTTCTAGTAGTGAAATTGATTATTTTCGTAAGGTTGTTAGCTTTCATATTCCTAACTAACCTATTATGTGAATTCAAGCAACCAAGCCATTAAAATCAATCATGTCATCTCAAGCCATAAAGCTATTCGTTTATTGAAAAACGGATGTCAAGCTTTCTTAGCTCATGTCACGGATTTAAATAAAAATACGTCAGTTTGAATGATATTTCTATTGTTAATAAATTTCCTGACGTATTCCCTGAAGAACATCCTGGCCTACCTCCAGAGAGTAAAATTGAATTTTGTATCGACCTTGAACCCGGTACAAAACCCATTTCCAAAGCCACATATCGAATGACTCCTATTGAACTTCAGGAGTTAAAGACCCAATTACAGGAATTGTTAGACATCGGTTTCATTCGTCCTAGTACGTCTCCTTGGGGTGCTCCTATTCTATTCGTGAAGAAGAAAGATGGGAGTATGCGACTTTGTATTGATTATCGGGAGTTGAATCAAGTCACCATCAAGAATAGGTACCCATTGCCACGTATTGATGACCTGTTTGACCAATTACAAGGCACCAAATTCTTTTCAAAGATCGATTTTCATTCCGAATATCATCAGTTAAAGATTAGAACCGATGACATTCCAAAGATGGCTTTCAGAACTCGATACGGGCATTATGAATTCCTAGTCATGTCTTTTGGATTGACTAATGCTCCTGCTGCCTTCATGGATATGATGAACCGAGTATTCAAGGAATATTTAGATCACTTTATGGTCGTCTTTATAGATGACATCCTCATATATTCCAAAAGATGTGAAGATTATGAGCAACACTTGAGATTGATACTCCAAAAGCTTCGTGAAAACAAGCTTTATGCCAGGTTGAAGAAATGCGAGTTCTGGCTTGAGGAAGTAGCATTCCTTGGGCACGTAGTATCAAGTCATGGAATATCTGTTGACCCGACAAAGATTGAACCAATACAAAACTAGGAGCAACGTACGTAGCTTTCTCGGCTTAGCTGGTTATTATCGGAGATTCGAGAAGGGTTTTCTCGAATCGCTACTCCTTTAACTCGGTGACTCGGAAAGATACAAAATTCGATTTGAGGCGTGGAATGTGAGAAGAGTTTTCAAAAACTCAAGAGGAGACTCATTTCAAAGACATGTTCGACAATACCATCCGCTCGGAGGATTTGTCATATACAGTGATGCTTCGGGTAAAGGGTTAGGATGTGTTCTCATGCAATACGGGAAAGTCATAGCCTATGCCTCTCGACAACTCAAAGAATATGAGAGGAATTATCCTACTCATGATCTAAAGTTGGCAGCTGTTGTCTTCACACTTAAAATTTGGAGGTATTACTTATATGGGGAGAAAGTGGAGATCTTTATGGATCATAAAAGCCTCAAATATTTCTTCACCCAAAATGAACTCAACATGTGGCAACGACGTTGGCTTGAACTGTTAAAAGATTATGATCATACCATTCAATACCATCCTGGTAAAGCGAACGTAGTAGCTGACGCATTGAGTAGAAGATCATATGCGGGTACGAGTGCGATATTGTCAACGTAAAGGCCCATTTTATATAACTTACAAAGGATGGAGATAGAGTTAAAGACTCCAGGGACCCACGTGATGATGGCGAATATACGAGTAGAACCGATTTTAATCGATAAAGTTAAAGCTGCTCAAGACATAAACATGGAGCTGATGCGTATGAGGAAGAAAGTGCAGGAAGGTGCTATGCCAGAAGCAAGAATCGATGAAGAAGGAATACTTCGAGTCAACTCCAGACTTTTTGTTCCTAACGACCCTGATTTAAAGTATAAAATCATGATAGAGGCACACAACACACCGTTTATAATCCATCCTGGGAGTACCAAAATGTATCGTGATCTTCGACATACATTTTGGTGGAGCAATATAAAGAGAGAGATCGTAAAGTTTATCTCAAGGGATCTAACTTATCAACGAGTCAAGGCGGAGCATCAATTACCAAAAGTCCACTACAACCACTTGAAATTCCAGAATGGAAGTGGGAGCACATTACCATGGATTTCGTTACCGGTCTTCCTAAGGTTTCTCAAGGCATAGATGCGATTTGGGTCATTGTTGATAGATTGACCAAGCCGGCTCATTTTTTACCTATACGAGAAACTTATACACTTGAACGTCTTGCTCGTATGTACATAAACGAGATTGTAAGATTGCATGGTATGCTAGTTTCCATAGTTTCTGATCGAGACCCAAGATTCACTTCAAGATTTTGGGTTAGTTTGCAAAAAGCTATGGGCACAGATTTATGATTTAGTTTAGCTTATCATCCTTAAACGGACGGTCAGTCAGAGAGGACTATTCAAACTCTTGAAGATCTATTAAGACTTTGTGTCCTTGACTTCAAGGGAAGTTGGGACAAGTTCTTACCATTGGTGTAATTCTCCTATAACAACAGTTATCAAGCAAGTATTAGCATGGCTCCATTCAAAGCGTTGTATGGAAGAAAGTGTCGTTCTCTAGTATGCTGGGGTGAGGTGGGTGAAGTAACGTTGTTGGGATCAGAGTTGGTGCGTATGACTACGGAAAAGATTCAAACGATCCGACAACGTATAAAAACCTCACAAGATCGACAAAAGAGTTATGCTGATCTTCATCGAAAGGACGTGGAATTCAATATTGGAGAACATTTGTTGTTATGTGTTGCTCCATGGAAAGGAGTTACAAGATTTGGAAAGAGAGGAAAGCTCAATCCTCGATTCATTGGTCCATTTTTAATCCTCAAACGAATAGGAACTGTGGCCTGTAGACTCGCGTTACCTCCAAGTATGTCTCGTGTTCATAATGTTTTTCACATATTTGTGCTTCATAAATATATGAAGGACCCGAACCCCGTTATTGAGTTAGAACCAGATGAAATAGCCGAAGATTTAACGTACGAGGAGGTACCTGTCAAGATCTTGGATATGAAGGAGCATGTCCTACGCACAAAGGTCATACCACAAATCAAAGTTTTGTGGAGGAACCATGCTATTGAGGAAATGACTTGGGAGTTGGAAACGGAAATAAAAACGAGTATCCTCACCTTTTCGAAACACCAGGTACGTACGTCAATTTCGAGGGCGAAATTTCATAAGGAGGGGAGGTTGTAAGACCCCAACTTATTATAAATGAAATTGAATTTTCTCTATTTATTATTTTGAAATAGTAAGGGTTGATTTGATTAATTTGGTTAGTTATGGGTAAAATGCGCAAGTTTCTTAAATAAGCAAGTGGTTATAAAATATTCATTGTTGTTGGGAAAATATTCGTTTGGTCGTCGAATATTCTTACTATCGGGGAATATTAAATGCACGTAGCAAATGACCTTTGTGTGGGTCCCATATAAAGCGATTGGATGAAGAAAATGACAAGTATAAGTTGTTTATAAATAATTGGCGTAGTTATTCTGAATTATCTTTGTTGGAATACCCGATGGTTAAAACACAAGAAGACATGCGGTTGCACCAATTATTGATTCTTGCGTAAAGGCACTACTCAATAATTGTTACAAAGTAATTCTTATTCAATATTTTATTTTATTGATTTAATAATTGCTACGTTGATATTTTATATTGTTGTTATTTCAATAATTGTCAGTACACTGTATTTTCCATTATCAGATCAATAATTCATATTATTTGAATAATATTATTAGATAGCATTATTGGCAATCTCTAGAAAGTTCTGTCTAAGTAGATGTTTGGTTACCTAATTGCGCACCATTAAGGAGAAATCCTTATTGGAAAGCCCCTCTTTCCTGGGAATGCCCTGGTTGTCAGTATTGTGATTCTGTAATATTATTTGTGAATAATTAATTATTGATTTATATGATAAGGAAAATATTCAATTTATGTGGATATAGATGGAGAAAATTTTTATGTGACAATTGTTGAAAATTAATATTTTATCTTTTCTGATAAAATAATTTATTTAAATATATTATTATATTATAATAATATAATAATGGTGATATTTTTACAATGAATGTGTGATATATGAGTAAATGAGGAGGAAGAGTATTTTTGTTACTAAAAATATTTAAAACATGTTTTTCATGTTTGTGAGCCCCATTTCTTGACTGAAATTTGATTATAGCCTATAAAATCGTCCGTATGTGAATTTCGGTCAATTTCTGTTTGGAATTTGAAAAAACATAAACTTACAAAGTTGTAGAGAATTGAATTTCCTATAGAAGAAAATAAGACTCAAATTTTTCTGATAAAAGGCTATTTATTATGAATTATTGAAGTTCCAGAATAATTGATTTTTGGAGTTTAAAATATTATTTTAAGAAAAACATTTTTTTGCAATTGGGTGGGCCCCACATGAGTGGTAAACATGCTGAATTCAGATTTTCTAAGGTGGGCGTGAATTTTTTTTAATATATTAATATTTTATTAAATTTTCTGTTTTGGTGTTCTAAAGCTTTTTCCTATAAATAGGGTGCGTAGGTTAGAATTGAAAATCACACCAGAAACTGAAATATTTGCTCTATATTGTCGAGCGTATTCTTGTGAGTATTTTGATACTTTGAGTGTTTCTATACGGTGCAAGTTCCTTTCAGCGTTATATCTGATATTCCAGCCAGAAGTACTATTCTTTCGAGGTAATGGATGTTATTTTTTTTATAAATGATATTATTTCTTTCAATATCATTATGCCGGAATATTGGAAAGATTTTTCTTGTGAAATTCTTGTCTTTCTGTGTCGAGGTTACTATTCACGTATACGACACTATTCGCAAATACGGTACTATTTACAGAAAAATGAAATTTTCTCTTCTTTGTCCTAGATGTCTCTTTTTGTTACTAGCTTTGATTGTATCCATATTTTGATCATTATTCTTGAATTTTACTCTACAAAGCAGTATCATGTTGACAATTTGGACGTTATTGATTTCTGGATAAATTAAATTATAAATCTTTAAAAATTTATCCTTGAATTTGTTTTATTGAATTCTTATATTATTGTCATCATCCTCATGTTTATAATATGTTAAAGTCATATGTGGCCTGTAGTGCATAGATGGACTTGGTATGATTATGACTAGGGATTATTCGGTATAATCATGACCGTAATGTTACAAATGATGCGGTAAAATTCCTCATTGGCCCGTAGTGCATTGAGGGACAGTTGTTGGCATGATCATGACCATTGATGAATACACGAAAATCCTTGGTCCGTAGTGCATGGGTAATTTTTGGTCGTGATACTAATGAATATCCTTGGCCGTAGTGCAATGATGATGTGGATTATTTATTAAGCTGAGTCTCAGCGATAAAAGTGACGAAAAACCTTTTAAATCATAGAAGATAGTAGATTTTATTCTCTTTTTGCTCTTCTAATGGATTGCTTGTTCCGTTATAGTTAAACTTGATGTTTGTTATATTTTATTAGTTTAACACTGTTGAAGGCTAACGATAAATTATTCTGCATTATCTTAGTCATAATATTTCTTACTGGGCTAGTTGAGCTCACCCTTTTGCTTTCATTGTCCTCTTCAGGAAATGAAAACGTAGCCGGGACTAGTCGGGGAACGAAGTGACGGTCCAGATGATAACATTAGTAGTCCTCACTATTCTATGAAATAGTATGATAATAAATGTATTGAGGACTCCATTTGAGTTGAATACTATCTAGAAGACAATATTCGTATTAAAACTCTCAGTTTATATTTTGTCGTATGTCACACGACAGTTGTATTATTAAGTTGTATTTGAATTTTGTACCATGTATTTGGCAACTCAAGATGGGTGATATTTACCTATTTTAGGGGCGTCACACAGAGCATATCTAAAAGGGAAGTGATCAAAAATATATTTTCCTGCTATATATAATGTTGTTTGATATACACAATGTAAATTGTACATGACAAAATGGATATACTAGTCTGTGCAGGAAAATACAAGCCTATCTACAAGTCAGGGTATATGCGAGCTAAAAAGCCCAACATGGCATCCCTCTCAGACGAAGGAGGCGAAGGTGTGGTCTCCTGTATGAAAGTATCCATATGACCCAACAGATCTGCAACCATCTGCATGGTAACCATATGCTCATCAATATAAGTGTTCATCTCTACAATCATGCCAGTGGTAAGGGACCTCACTGCAGTACTATTTGTGACGGCTACATCCCGGGAAGATATGGCACTATCCCGCTCAATTATCACTGCATCTCTGGCTGATCTGGCCTCATCCCGCTCAACAACATCGACATATCTGCGGGCTAATGCCCCGTCTCTCTAACAGAGCTGCTTCTCTCCCATAAGGGCGGTCAACATCAAGGCTCTAGCCTGATCTCTCTCAAAGGTCATTAGATGAAGACTCTGCTCAATGTACTGGGCTGAATGCTGAATCACAACAATACTAGTACTGGGAGAATCTAAAGGAGATGCTGGCAACCCATCACCTAGCTCCTCCTCGATGTGGGAATCAATGTCCTCCATGGGCTCTACATCGTCTAAATAACTACTCGGCAATGTGAATGCTACCGTAGCCGACAAAGTCTCTATCTCTATCCATGCAGAATACTCTGCAGAACAACCCGGATAACTAACAGAAAAAGCAGCTATCTCACGTTGATCCCAACAAGCACACACAAGGGATCGGTCCTCTGTTGAAAGATAGCGAGAAGCTAAACGCTGATCTAGCGCCCCCTCAAAAGGATGGAAATCCTAGAACTGGTCAAACTGCGACATCACGGCCAGTGGGTGATAGGTAGTCATGCCCTTCAAACCAGCCAGAGGGAGATAATCCATGCCTGAAGCATGAGTAATGAAGTTGTAGGGTGAGCTGAGCCCTGTGCACGGCAGAATGCCAAACGGATCTCTAATATCTGCCAAGAACATAGACCAAGACATAGCATCTGTACACTCAGATGGCTGATAGGAGTATAACATGGCTATATCATGGGTGATACAATACTCATGCCATCTAAAAGTGCCAATCGGTCTCAAGTGTGACATGAACCACACGTATAGCATGACCGAGCTTCCCGTAAACACTTCTGTCGGATAAGTATTGTAGTATGTAGCTGACCTCAGAGTCTCTGGTATGATCATCGGTATGATGGTACGACCCTCTTTGAGAGCTCTCACTGCCATGATAACTCCTATGTCCAACTCATCCATATACCGTGGCATATAGATATAGGACAGTACGCACAATAGCAGTACATCCACCCTGGCCAGACGCCAATGATCCTCCGGTATGGTGAAATCCCCAGAATGTCGTGTATAACTATCCTCATAGGCAAATTTGTCAAACAAAAAATGCTGGGATATAACGTGGCCAGATGTGAGCTCATCCTGCACCACCCTACGCCTCAATCTAGTAAGGGTCATGAACCATCGACTCATGTCCCCCAAAGCCATATGCACGCAAGGTCTGTCCAGTGGCAGCATCATCAACCGTGCATACTCTTCTAGAGTGGTAGTCAACTCCTGGGTACCAAATCGGAAAACCTGCCTCTCCGATACCCAGTGCTCCAACATGCCATCCACAAATCCTGTAGGAACCCGAAACATCAACAGGGTTATAGTATGCTGCAACAAGTGATCTATGGTCACCCTATTTGATGGTGACATGTTGTCATACCACGATCGCATACCAGATGCCACCAATAATGGTGGGGTATGATCAATACGGCTAACTGTCGAAGAAGACATCTGTACGGGCCGTGTCATAAGACCATCCAGGGGTCAATGCTGAATATCTCTAGAAAAATACATACATATACATAACATGATACATGTATTACAGGTAATAGATGGCAATATGATATAGGGAATGGAAAACTGTACATATATTCCTAAGTATATCATCATCTACATACATCATCTCTGTACAGCTAAAAATACAGGGAAATGGGGCACAGACGCCCTACTACTAACAGAGGCCTATCAAAAGATATAGCGAGAATGGGACACAACCACCCAATATCTAACAGAGGCCTATGAAAAGAGATAACGAGAATACACATCAGAAGAAGACAATGGTGTCAATATCTACATCATCAATCTTGTCCACCTGATGTAACTCCTCATGAGTCATTGGATCTCTATCAACAGGGATGTCAGGCCTATACAAAGGAGGATCTGCGCTGACAAAACCAAATAGGTCATCTGAGGGGCCAGCGCCTGAGCTAGAAGGATCAAATGAATCTTCCTCTGCCGGATCTCTGCCCAAATGCCAGATAAAGAAATGTGCCCGGTCTAGGCACTGGGTCAAGCTGTCAATCTGTGTCACATGAGTCAGATCTCGGACATAGGCTAGCCAATCCGTCATCATCACGGATCCTGGAACCATATCCCCCATGAACTGAGTGGCGTGGGTCTGGGCTCCAATAGTACGAGGGAACCACCAACGCTAGAAAATCTCCTGAGTGCAGGGACCCTCTGACAGTGCGAAGTCGTTAACCCCCAACAATGGGATATCAGTGACGGGTGACTGCGATATTGGCCAATGACGCTTGGTAGGAGGCAAGATCGGTAGACAGATCTCTCATGTGGTGCTCCTAATAGCGCGCTCTCCTAAATAGAGCTCCCATCCTCCATCTGTAAAGAGAGGAACTCTTCGGGTGGAAATAACATACTCGACGCCAGTCGTGTACCCATCCTCAAATTCGATGGTCAAGTGCTCCCAAGAATAGGGAATCCATGTAATAATGTCAGCTGTCAACAACTCTAGCTGCAGGCGGCAATTAGTGAAACCCTCAGCTATAGGGACCTCCGCCAGTATTGAATGATGCCATCGTCGTCCTCGTGGATAGGTATCTAAACCTAGCACGCTCATAGGACGCAAACATGGAAGCCTCTCATAGGCCCAAAACTGCTAACATAATGGCAAAACATCTGTGGTCAGTAAACACTCTTAACCTATAAATGGGAAATGACAAGAGAAATACTTACTAGCAGAAATGGGTAGAACCCTAACCAAGCCTCCGTCAAACCCTGCGAGCGCATATACATGCCCCTGAGGAAATAGGCAAAGGTGTAGGAACCCCAATCATACTCTTCAATACGGTCCACATGACGCGTGGCGCTGATCAAAGCGAACGACACCGTAGAAGAAGTATTTTCTATGAAGCAGCCTCTAATGATCATCAGGAACAATCGCTGAAGATTGCGATCCCTAACCCTGACATCATCTGGAATGGGCTCGCTCAACAGTCCCCTCATAGCATCTACGCTCAAAGGACCTTCGCGGATAGTCCTGCCCTTCAACGCCTCCGCCAGAACTCCTAGCAAGGATCTGACGGTAATAGGGGTAATATCTGCCATGCAAGCCACTGGTGCCCCTCCAAACTCCATACCTGTGATAAACCGCCAATCCATCGGCGTCATCATCACCTCACAATCCAGCAGATGGAGTGACTGAGTCTGGTGAAACCAGCGCTCAGATAATGCCCTGAGGTAACCCCAGGGGCAACGGCGGGGAAGAATGGAAAAGAATGCTCCAAAACCCCAGTCATGCATAATCTCTCTATAGTCAGGATGAAGAGCCTGGTACATGGAGTGTATGCAAAACCAGTTCCCTCGAGGCTGTGTAAAGCCAGGAACCTGCAAGCAATGCAGATCAACATCAAAACCCTTTAATCCTCATCAATAGGAAAGAAGGAAGATTAAGATCTAACGTCATACCTCGTTAGCGTGCAAATATATCGAGGGATGTCAACTCAAATAACCCAGAAACTCTGGGGAATATGCGTAGCAAGAGCGGAGTCCGCAACCGGAACATCCTCCTCCTCGTCCTCGACGTCCGGTACATCAACCTGGACTGGACGTATCACCACCTCCACCAACCGACGATGCTGTCTAACAAAACAGGGTTGAGGCTGCGACGCCCCCGAATCCGGGTCCTCTGACCCCGGTTCAGTCATCACGATAAAATACAAACATCCACCTCTAAACAACATATGATAACTAAAATGCGGAATATAATAAACGTACGTCGTTCATTCAAAAGGTGTTACTAGTCCCAAGAATTGGTAACCTTAATACAATCTTTCAAACATACCCTATAATAGTACTTAGGGTTCATATTACATAATAGTAATTTAAATTAAGCATAAGATACATTCTGCTTCTAGCGACTATCCTACATCTTTCCTTTACCCTTGTTCTTTCCTGAGGTCTCGGGCTTAGCTGCAATATAATTCATGATATAGCAAGGATGAGCAACAAGTTTGCTCAACAAGTTTAAATACAACAATAAGGATATATCATGATGAATAGAAAAATATCTGGAAATGGATTCAACAATATGAATATCGCAAGCAAAGATAATGTTTGCTTTTAGAATAACCGCTAGTCGAATAAACTTTGAACTATAACACTCCAATGGAATCAAATAGCTAATTGACCCTTTCATTAACAAAGAATTTAATAAATTCCTAATAATTTGGCAAACCCAACTAAGAACACAAGTTAAGATTTTAACCTCTTGAAGAAATTGGGCAGCAATACACTCACTCCTTAGCAACTAATTCTCAGCAATTGTAACAAGGAAGATGAAGGTCTTATTTATAGAAGAATGGTTAACTAGATAATGCCATTACCTCACAAATCAAACCAAAGAAATTCAAGAATGCACAAAGGTTAAGAGAGAGTTGGTAATCTCAATCATGAATCCCAGTCCCCATCCATTAATTGATCTAGATTTGATGAATTTGAGATGAAGCTAGGCTAGGTTTGCTAGCATTTGAAAAAATACGTGAGTTAGCTTTTATGCTACTATTCATGTACCATGGTGACACCCATTTTGGGACAAACTTAGCAACAAGTTATTTAGGGCTCGGTTTGGATACTATAATTCCCAAAATGTAATATAAATTTGTTACTACTACTACACAAAGGAAATTTGGGATTTATTTATGTACTCACATTATATAACCCATGTACATTAAATACACGCAATAAAATAACGCAGTCAAGTATTATTGTCCGGGTAGTTTCATAATTATCTCTACTACTCACATAGGCATATTATAAAATTATTTAATATTATATATCAAGTGTACACACATAACTTCTTTTCCAATTTCTGGAATACACGGATATTTAATTATCTATGTTTAACAATCACTTATGATTTTATTGCACTACTTGATACTTCATATCATTAGAATATATTCTTATTATATGATTCTATGCACGTCACACATTTCTCCAATGTTCAAATTCATTTTCTATAGCAGAACTTAACTTTCTAAGTTTGGACATTATGGCCTTAATTGCGCCATTTTTCTTCTTCATTGGCCTTGTACTTCTTGGGAAGTCCTTGGCGATGCTAAAATAGGTTAGCTTCAAGCCAGTTCCAGTTCCTATCACCACATAAGTTTCATATGGGATAAATTAACTTCTTCAATGGTGATATACTCATACTTGACATAAATCAATACGTTCAAATCTTGATACTATATTTAAATAAATTGAATATTTAATTATTAAGAATCCTATCAATTCTTGATATCAAACTCTTAGGGTTAGTCCACTAATTTAAATAACTATTAGTGACTCCCTTTAATCATTTCATAAACTCACATAACCACATAAGGTTTAAATAAACTCACAAAACTAACTCAATAAAATTAAATCACATATTTAATTAATAAGGAGTTTCAAATTCGTGGACGTTACATCCCTCCCCCCTTATAAAAATTCCATCCTCGGAATTGTAAAAATAATGTTACTCAAATAAAAATGGATAATTCACTCTCATTTTCTCTTCTTGCTCCCACGTAGCTTCTTCTACTGCGTGATTCCTCCAGAGAATCTTAACGGAATGGATAATCTTATTCCTCAGCTTCTGCTCCTTCCTATCTAGTATCTGGACAGGAACATCTTCGTACGATAAGTCTTTCTCGACTTGGATTGGTTCATAGGAGATAACGTGCTTGTAGTCTGGTTTATACGGCCGCAATACTGACACGTGAAACACATTGTGAATGTGCTCAAGTTCAGGAGGTAACGCTACCTCGTACGCCACTTCACTGACTAACGTCAGAATCTCGAACGGTCCTATGAACCTGGGGCTCAACTTTCCCTTCTCCCCAAAATGAATCTTCCCTTTCCAGGGAGATACTTTCAGAAATGCATAGCTTCCTAATTCAAAATCTCTCTTCTTGCGATGTAAATCCACATACTTCTTCTGGCGATCTCGAGCTGCTACTAGTCGGGCTATTAGCACCTTGATGATTTCTACCGTTTGTTGTACCAATTCTGGTCCTAACAGTCGACGTTCTCCAATTTTGTCCCAGAATAAAGGCGTTCTACATTTCCTCCCATACAGTGCTTTGTACGGTGGCATTCTAATACTGGCGTGATAACTATTGTTATACGCAAACTCTACTAATGGAAGGTGATCCTCCCAACTACCCTTGAAGTCCATCACACAAGCTCGGAGCATGTCTTCAAGTGTTTGAATTGTCCTCTCACTTTGCCCATCGGTCTGCAGATGATATGCGGTACTCATTCGCAGTTGTGTCCCCATTCTTTCTTGAAGACTCTTCCAGAAGTTTGACGTGAATCGCAGATCTCTATCTAATACAATAGATACCGGCACCCCATGCCTCAAGATAATTTCTTTGACATACAATTTGGCTAACTGGTCCAAACTATACTTAATCTTAATCGGCAAAAAGTGGGCTGACTTAGTAAGACGATCTACAATCACCCAAATGGCGTCGTGCCCTTTTTGCGTTACCGAAAGTCCCACCATGAAGTCCATTGTGATGTGCTCCCATTTCCATTCTGGAATCTCTAATGGTTGTAATAACCCACTTGGTCGTTGGTGCTTTGCCTTGACCTTCTGACAAGTTAGACATCTACTTATGCATTCCGTAACCTCTCTTTTCATGTTTGGCCACCAGAAGTGGTGACGCAAATTTGGTACATCTTCGTGCTTCCTAGGTGTATCGAATATCTCGTACTGTGCGCTTCTTGCAAAATCTCTTCTCTCAGTTCTGGTACTAACGGTACCCAAATTCTTCCTTCAAATCCTAGCAGTCCAGTGCTATCAACCTTAAATTTCAATTCCTCACCTTCAGTCAATCGCTTCTTGATGTTATTGCAATCTTCGTCCTTTTTCTTGTGCCTCTTTAACCTTATCCAATAAAGTCGAGCTCGCTGTCACTATAAATAATTGCTCGTCAGTCTCCATCGGATACCTAATTTCCAAGTCTAGTCGTTCGAAATCTTTCACCAATTCTTCTTGAATGGTCAACTTCAATAACTTCTCTCTGCCTTTTCCGCTCAAGTCATCTGCCACTACATTTGCTTTGCCTGGATGGTACAAAATTTCAAAATCATAATCTTTGATCAATTCTAACCATCGGCGCTGCCTCATGTTTAACTATCTCTGCGTGAAGATATACTTCAGACTCTTGTGATCCGTATATATCTCACACTTCTCTCCATACGAATAATGCCTCCAGATCTTCAAGGCGAAAATTACTGCTGCTAACTCCAGGTCATGAGTCAGATATCCCTTCTCATAATCTTTGGTCGGCGTGAAGCGTCGTAATGAACTCTAGTGTTGCATCAATTACGCGACCAAGACCCTTGTGTGATGCATCACTATACACTATAAACCCTCCCGTGTTGTCCGATAAAGCCAACACAGGTGCTTGACTAAGCCTCTTCTTCAATTCTAGGAAACTTTCTTCACACTTCTTCGTCCAAACGAACTTAACTATTTTTCTGGTAAGATTAGTCAACGATGATGCTAACTTCAAAAAATCCTGAATGAACCTTCGATAGTATCCCGCCATTCCTAAGAAACTCTGGATTTCTATTGGCGTCTTCGGCTGCTCCCAATTGATAACCGTTTCTACCTTCGCTGGATCCACTAAAACAACATTTTTGTCGATAACGTGCCCTAAAAACTGCACTCTATGCAGCCAAAACTCACACTTGGAGAATTTTGCATACAGCTTCTCCCTTCTTAATGTCTCCAACACTATTCGAAGATGCTCGATGTGTTCTTCCTCCATCTCTGAATACACAAGTATGTCATCTATGAATACGACAACAAACTTATCCAAATACTGTTTGAATACTCTGTTCATCAAATCCATAAATGTTGTTGGCACGTTCGTCAATCCAAATGACATTACCAGAAACTCAAAGTGTCCATACCGAGTTCTGAATGCCGTCTTTGGAATGTCTTCCGGCCTCACTTTCAGTTGGTGATAATCGGTTCTCAAGTCAATCTTTGAAAAGTACTTTGCCCCCTTCAACTGATCAAACAAATCGTCTATCCTAGGCAATGGATACTTATTCTTAATGGTGACCTTGTTCAACTCTCGGTAGTCGATACAAAGTCTTAACGACCCATCTTTCTTCTTCACGAATAAGACTGGTGCTCCCCACGGTGATACGCTCGGTCGAATGTATCCCTTATCTAACAACTCTTGTAATTGTGACATTAGTTCTTTCATCTCTACTGGTGCCATACGATACGGCGCTTTGTATACTGGTGTTGTCCCCGGTTCCAAATCAATAACAAACTCAATCTCTCTATCCAGTGGCAATCCCAGAATCTCATCTGGGAAGACATCTACGAAATCCCTTACAATAGGTATATGACTCAGTTCACCCTCGACTCATCGAGTATCAACCACATGAGCCAAATAACCAACCCTTCCTAAGCAATCTCTGCGCTTGCACCATCATCAGACAATGAGATTGTCTCGGCGATTTACTACCATAAAATACCACCTTCGACTTATTCAGAGTCTGAAGGTGTACACACTTCTTCTTATAATCTATAACTGCTCCGTGAACCGATAACTAATCCATTCCAAGGATTACATCGAACTCCCCCAAACGAATCGGTATCAAATCCACTTTGAGCTTAAATCCTCGTAATTCGGCACAACAATTCCTATGAATGTATTCTACGGGAATAATTTCCTTGTTCGCGACTTCAACGTTCATAGGGTGTTCTAATCTTTTACGGGGTAAGTCTATCTGCTTAGCAAATTCTTCGGAAACAAAAGAGCAGGTAACACTCGATTCAAATAACACGTATGCATCTATATCATAGATCGAAATGATACCTGATACCACATCCTTAGATTCCACCGCATCATGTACGGTCATGTTGAACGTTCGTGCCGTTGGTCTGTTGGATTGACTGGTTGGCCCTCCAATGTTTAGCCCATTATTTTTGTTGTTGTGACAACCCCAAATCCAGGTACTTTAATTCCACGGGATTTGGTGTTCACTGTACAAATATCATCTATCTATCTACCCATAATAAATGCAAACCATGAAATAGATAGAAATAAATCTTCCCCTTATGGGGTTACAACATCTGAATAATAAACATAATCCCAGGTCATACTAACCTTAAACATCTGTGCGGAAACATAAACAAATAAGTCTTAAACAACATCATTAACTTAAGTTTTAAACAGAAATACATCATCATTTAAAATAACAAGTCTTCATTACTTGTTAATCTTACCCTTGCCTTTGCTAGTAGAAGGCTAAATGGGACCTTTAGTTCTTTAGCGCAATGTTGTTATTATTACGCAAGAGTGAGCACTATTGTCGACAAGTAAAATAATGAAGTAATAATGTATAATAACATGCGAGTGAATTAAAGACTTCTGAAATAAAAGCTCAACTTTTGAATCAAGAATGAATAACAAGAATCAAAAGATTTCTGAGGGTCATAAGACCTTGAACTATGTCCTAGGTTATCAAGGGTTATACTTGAAACCTTTAACAGTCATAAGACTATGGACCTTTCCACTCGTACTTAGGGGGATCAACCCTTAGTACCATATTGTGCACAATATCTTAACGCTAACGCATAAGTAAATCCCTTTGCAGGGTTGTTCATCTCAGTTTGACATTAGAGTCTGCACCAAAGGAAGTTTGGTTTGGATAAATCAATAAGGGTTCTTAATTTAGAACGTTCATCAATTATGGACTAGTTGAATCAATAAGGATTCGCTAGTCTAACAAGGTTCAACAATAAATGATATTTATAATGAATAACAATCTCAATAGGTATACAATAGAACAATTATTGTATAACAGAATCATACTTTGAAAAGATAGTAAATCTTTAACATAACAAATGAACTTGATTTATAACTTGAATAATGATAACAAGTAAGGTTATGAAACTTGCCTTGTGCGTAGATTACACGTTAATTAAACTCGTTCCTTGATTTAAATCCTACATATCATTTTCATTCACAACTCTAGTTAATTACAATGTAACTAGTCATCAAAATTCATTCTTTTGTCTAAGTTCTGGTTATGATTATACTTAGTCAAATTATCACACTTATTGTCACATAATAACCACTTCACGAATAATAAGCTAACTATGCATTAAATAATTCAGTCCACATACAATTATGTTATTGACATGTTAATATCTATTTTTAACATCTCATTACTTCTAACATATTTCTATGTTTATTAAATTAGGTCAATACCACATTGCTAGACTTAAACATTTTTAAAAATTCATTTCTGGACATTCTGCATAGAGTGATATATGTATTTCACTTTTATACTTTTACTTTGTATATTTACAATATGTTACGATGGTATTCATATGTCAAGACTTGACTTGTCATTATGACATGAGACTTGATTACGGAGTTGGCATGCCATGAAAACTCGATTCGATTCCGGTTCTGTGAAGAACATGAGTTCAAATGAAATGGACACTATATGATCATTAATTTCACTAAATTAACATACCCACATGTTAGAATTCATACATAATCATTACCCAACAATTATAGAATGATTTTAACCCATTAAAACATATAATTACTGTAATTAAAATATATAAATTTCTTTGTTCTTTGTTCTTGAAAGTTTTGAACATAAATCATGAAAATTAATACTACGGATTCGTTATAACACCGAATCCGTTCATTTAAGGTTTGGTCTCTTCTTATCAACATGCATAATCAAATAAGAGTGGGAATTTTGCAAAAACATTTATGTTTGACATATTAAAATCACGTATAAGGCCATATGGCCATATTCCATACTCTGTAAGTTTTGAGCAACATATGCGACATGTTTTATGATACTAAAGATATGGTTTACATAATATATATAATCAAATATGATATGGTAACATTAAACACATACATAAACTCATAATCATACCCTTTCCCAATTACAGAGACTTTACAAAAGCTTTGAAAGCCATTTTCATGAAATCTTAAATACGTAAAATAGAAATTGGTTTGGAGAAATTACTTAGAGTATAGATTAGAAGGATGATCAATGATGATCCTTTCACAAATACTTATTGATTACACTCTCTCACAATTTCTCTATGTGAACTCTCAACCTTTTCTCTATTTATTTTCTAGAATTAGAAAATGAAAAAAAAAGAATATGCATAATATAATAAAGGAAAAGGAACTAAGCAAGCATTAAGGTGTCGATTAACCCAATCATGGGTAAGCGCTAATAACTCCTTTAGGGCCTTGTTTGGCTAGCAAAGAATAGGTTTCAAAACCATTTAATTTAATAAATCTCTTATACTATAGTTTAAAACATGTCACACCCAATTATACAATAACTCAATTATATTATTTAATTTAATTTGAATAAAATATAATAATTTCTCATTAATTCACATACAGATCATATAATTAATTTTCTCATTAATTATAAAATGATATTAAAGCTTATTAAATATTTCTCTTAATTTAATAAACTCACATAATTATATACTTTGAATAATAAAATTCTCTACATTAATTTAATAAATATAACACATATAATTAAATTAATCTATCACAATTGCATCAATTAATTATTTAATCTAATAATTAAATCATCGAAAATATTTATTTAATCAATAAATATTAAAATTAATTTACAAAAATCTCATTCGTCACATCTTTCCCCCTTAAAAGGATTACGTCCCCGAATCATGACTCAATAAATTAGACCAATTACATTTCTCCCCATTCTATAAAGATTACATCCCCGAATCGATTACACATAAATTAAGTAAATAAATGAGGGTAATTCTTCATCATATTCTCTTCAAGTTCCCACGTAGCTTCTTCAGTGTTGTGGTTCCTCCAAATTACCTTAACAAAAGGTATTACTTTATTTTTGAGAACTTGTTCTTTTCTGTCGACAATTTGAACATGAATTTCTTCGTAAGATAAGTCTTTTTCAAAATATAGGGGTTCGTATTCAATTACATGCTTGTAATCGGCTTTTTAGGGTCGTAAAACAGAAACATGGAAGACGTTGTGGACATTCTCGAGTGCTGGAGGTAAGGCTACCTCATACGCGACTTCTCCAATTCTTCGTAGTACTTCAAATGGTCCAATGAATCTTGGGCTTAATTTCCCTTTCTTTTCGAACCTGATCTTTCCCTTCCATGGAGAGACCTTTAAGAACACATAACTACCCGATTCAAACTCAACATTTTTACGATGTGGATCAACGTATTTCTTCTGTCTACCTTGAGCTGCTACCAGTAGTGCTCGGATAACTTTGACTATTCCTACTGTCTGCTGTACCAATTCTGGCCCTAGCAATTGCCTTTCGGCCGTATAACGCTTCATAAGGCGGCATACTTATACTAGCGTGGTAACTGTTGTTGTAGCCAAACTCTACTAACGGTAGGTGATTGTCCCAATTTCCTTTAAAGTCCATCACACAGGCTCTTAACATATCTTCTAATGTCTGAATCGTTCTTTCGCTCTGTCCATCTGTTTGAGGTTGGTATGTTGTACTCATTCGCAATTGCGTACCCATGCATTCTTGTAGACGTTTCTAGAAATTCGATGTAAAGCGCGGGTCTCTATCAGAAATAATTGACACCGGCACTTCGTGCCTCGAAACAATCTCTTTTACATATAACCTTGCCAACTGATCTAAGTTGAATCTAATTTTGATCGGAAGGAAGTGTGCAGATTTTGTCAGTCGGTCAACAATAACCCATACTGCGTCGTAGCCTTTCTGAGTCATCGGAAGGCCAACCACAAAGTCCATTGTAATATGTTCCCATTTCCATTCTGGGATCTCTAACGGTTGTAGCAATCCACTCGGTCTCACGATGTTACGCTTTCACTTTCGACAGTTGGACACTTGGCAACACATTCTGCCACATCACGTTTCAAATTCGGCCACCAGAAGTGTTGTCGAAGATCTTGATACATCTTGGTACTACCCGGGTGAATCGAATATCGTGAGCTATGAGCCTCACTCAAAATGTCTTCCTTAATCTCTGGTACTGGCGGTACCCAAATTTTTCTCTCGAATCTCAGTATTCCTTCCTTATCCATCTTAAATCTTGGTTCGGTTCCTTCAGATATCTTCCTTATCACCTTTTTGCATTCATCGTCCTTAAGTTGAGCCTTCTTAACTTTATCCAGTAGGGTTGTACCAAATTGCATCTGAAATAGCTTCTCATCAATTTCCATAGGATACTTCACTTCCAACTCCAGTTTCTCCATTTCTAAAATTAGCTTCTCCTGAGCGGTCAACATCATCAACTTCTCCCGACCCTTTCTACTTAAGGCGTCGGCAACTACATTTGCCTTACCGGATGGTATAAAATCTCACAATTGAAATCCTTTATTAACTCCAACCACCTTTTTTGGCGCATATTCAAGTATTTCTGTGTAAAAATATATTTCAGACTCTTATGGTCTGTATATATTTCATACTTCTCCCTGTAGAGATAGTGCCTCCAAATTTTCAAAGCAAAAACTACTGCAGCTAACTCCAAGTCGTGGGTCGGATATCCCTTCTCGTAATCCTTCAATTGTCGTGATGCATACGCAATGACTTTGCCGTTTTGCATCAGCACACAACCAAGTCCTTTATGCGATGCATCACTATAAACAAGAAAATTTCTTGTATCATCCGGAAGAGACAACACAGGTGTTGTACTCAACCTCTTCTTCAATTCTTGAAAGCATTCCTCACACTTCTCCGTCCAAACAAATTTCACAGCTTTTCGAGTTAAATTCGTTAATGGAGTTGCGATCTTGGAAAAGTCTTGTATGAACCTTCTGTAATATCCTGCCAATCCAAGAAAACTTTATACTTTCGATGGCATCCTCGGCTGATCCCAGTTAATCATGGCTTCGACTTTGGATGGATCTACCGAAATTCCATTTTTATCAATCACGTGCCCAAGAAATTGCACTCGCTCGATCCAAAATTCGCATTTCAAAAACTTGGCATACAACTTCTCCCTCCTCAACACTTCCAACGTTAATCTCAAATGCTCTTCATGTTCTTCCTTGGTTTTCGAATAAACCAAAATATCATCTATAAATACCACTACAAACTTGTCCAAAAATGATTTGAAAACACCATTCATTAATCCCATAAATGTTGCAGGAGCATTCGTTAGACCAAACGACATAACCAAAAATTTGTAGTGACTATATCGTGTTCTGAAAGCTGTCTTTGGTACATCCTCTGGTCTCACCTTCAGTTGATGATAACCACTCCTCAAGTCTATCTTAGAAAAATATCTAGCCCCCTTCAATTGATCAAACAGGTCATCGATCCTCGGTAATGGATATCTATTCTTAATCGTAACCTTATTTAGTTCTCCGTAATCAATGTAGAGCCGCATCGTTCCATCCTTCTTCCTCACAAACAACACCAGTGCTCCCCACAGTGATATGCTTGGTTGAATGTACTTCTTGTCCAGTAACTCTTGTAGTTGTACCATTAATTCTTTCATCTCTACTGGTGCCATTCGGTATGGTGCCTTCGATATTGGAGCGATTCCTGGCGCCAAATCGATCACGAAATCAACTTCTCTATCTGGCAGAAGTCCTGGCAAATCGTTGGGAAAACATCGACGAAGTCTCTCACTACCGGTATTTCTTCTACTTTCGGGTTCTCTTTACGACTATCGACTATGTAAGCTAAATATCCTATCTGATTACTGTCTTAACAACTTCACGGCTGCGCATCATCGCCGTCGGACAACTTGCTTGCATACAGGCGACTTCTTACCATAAAACACAACCTTTGGCCGGAGTCATAAGGTTAATACGCTTCTTTTAGCAATCAATTCTGACCCGTAATTGAATAACGATCCATTCAATATAACATCAAATTCCCCAAGTCGAATAGGGATAAGATTTACGTTCATGATATTACCCTTAATATCCACTCTACAGTTCTTATGTACGTACTTAATAAGGATTATTTCTCTATTTGCAATTTCTATGTTCATGGGGTAACCCAACTCATCCTTAGGCAAATCTAAATTCTTAGCAAAGTCATCGGATATAAAGGAACAAGTAGCACCCGAATCAAATAAAATATAAGTATTAATTTTATTGATCGGAATGATACCTGACACCACATCACGAGACTGAACTGAATCCTGCACCGTCATGTCTAAAGTCCTGGAGGTCGGTCGGTTAGTTGCGGTTGGTCCTGTGATAGTCAAGGCATTTTCACTGCTGTTTCCCTTGTTTCCTCCTGATCCTGCCCCTCCAGATCCCTTCTTAGGGCAGTCTCTTGCCAAATGATCCTTTGAACCACAAGTGAAGCAGGCACGCTTCTTTGGGTTAGGAAAGTTAGGTGCTATGTGGCCCTCCTGACCACAATTGTATCACACTCGTTTTCCATTCATACAAACCCCTAGATGAGCTTTCCTGCAGGTCGGGTATGCTTCGATTCTCTTCTTTTGACCTCCTTGTTAATTCCCCGATGATGAGTTGTCATTCAATCTTTTCTTCTGATTAATATTACCAACTCCCGCATTACTTCCACCAGCCTTGTTATTTCCTTCACTTTCACTCTTCTTCTTCTTCTGATCTTGATTGTACTTAGTCACCGCGATCGCTTCCACCTTGATGAGGATGTCCTTTTCGATTACTCCAAAGAAAAGTGTTTTTATTTGAAACATTGATACTTTTTACTATATACCGGGACTTTAGTCCTTGTTGAATCTTCGGCTTTTCTCTCGTCTCAAGTGTGTACTTGATGCAGGCGAACCTCGCCAACTCGTTGAATCTAGCCGCATAATCAGTGCGGTCATATATTCCCATGCTTCAATTCTAGAAATTGAACCTCCATTTGGTTCTGTGAGCTGGTCGGGAAATACATCTCGAAAAACATCTCTTTGAATCTCTCCCAAGTAATTACACCTTCACCTCCACGAACTTTGTTTGCTTGCCACCAATAGCTAAGCGGACTTGACATAAATGTTGCAAAAGCGGTCTTACGGTCTTCTCTAACCCTAGCAATGTCGAAAACCTTCTCCATCTCCATAACCCACTTTTGAGCCTCGATCGGGTTCATGGAACCTTTAAACTTTGGCGGTCCCACCGCCTTGAAATCTTTAAACGTAGTATTTGGTGGAGCTTGAGGTTGATTATTCATTGCTCCGGTCGATAAGTTAACCAAGCTTTGAGCAGGATTAAGCATTAGCATTATTGTTGTTATTTGTTGACTCTTCTTGAAATTTGGTTGGCGTTGTTGTCTTCTTCTTGGCGGCATATTTACATTAAAATATATGCTTATTAAATCTCTATTAAATTCTCTAAATAGTTAAGACTTAACTAAACAATTTAATATAATTATTTAACACATCATCTCAAACAACTTGATATATATTCATTCAAGTCAAAAGTTTTACATCAAGCGATAGCATCATTGCTATTTACATCAACTATCACGAGATAAAGAGTCTACTGAGATTTAAATATTAAAATATTCCTTTGTTCATAACTACATCGAATTTACATCTAAGTACTAGATAAGTTTATCACACAAGCAAACAAATTTATCACCTTTATGCATCGTCAGTATTTGAATAGCCTTGCTACGCTCCTCTTCCATGATGCGAGACATCGTCCTGCGATCCAGCATGTACGATGGAAGTCCTTCGAACTGGATGGGGTACCTCAAAACTCGATCATGGACCTCATCCATTGCATGATTAAGTGTAGAGTATGTCTCCCCAAGCTTCACCTTCTTTACCCAACCATCCTCTTCCGCAAGATCAGCACGACGTGACTCTCTTACCCAGCCTTCCTCTGCTATGATCAGTCTTTCAGAGCATTCCTTCAGTTCCTTCTTCAACTTCTCTATCTCCTCAGTCTTATCTTCGGTTTGACCCTTCTCGTGGACCAATTCACATTCTACATTTCCCAGTCGTGAGTGAAGAGTCAAAATCTCCCTCTCTTACGCTTCTAAAATAATCTGCTTTGAATAATCGCGCTTCGGTCAGGATCTCAGACTCTCATCTCAGAAACTCTACGTTACGGTCGTATAATGTGTCGTACATCTCAGCATTAATGGAGTGCTGTGGAAAGTCCTCTTCTTCCTCTTCAAATTTCTTCCTCTGGATCAGTCTCAGGCTCATGCTCCTGACCAACAACAGTGATCAAAGGAGATGGCTCTCTCTGTACCAACTGTTCCCTAACGACATGAATGTCTCGGGGCTCCTCCTCTGCAGGTACTGTAGGTACTCGGGGTTCCTCCTCCCCAGTTCGACTATTTCCTCCAACATCCGACATCCTGACAACAAAAATCTCAAGTTTTAGTTACTAAGTCGTACTAGTGAGCACATAATTTAACACATAAGCACATAAAGTCTTTTATTATCTTTAATGAATTACAAAAATTCATTTCCTAGAACTCAATAAGAGTTTTCCATCTCTATGTTCTTCCTATAAGGCTACTACCTAAGGTTGTTTCCCCACCTAAGGTTCATAACCTACAGCTCTGATACCAACCTGTGACACCCCCAAATCCAGGTACTTCGATTCCACGGGATTTGGTGTTCACTGTACAAATATCATCTATCTATCTACCCATAATAAATGCAAACCATGAAATAGATAGAAATAAATCTTCTCCTTATGGGGTTACAACATCTGAATAATAAACATAATCCCAGGTCATACTAACCTTAAACATCTGTGCGGAAACATAAACAAATAAGTCTTCAACAACATCATTAACTTAAGTTTTAAACAGAAATACATCATTATATAAAATAACAAGTCTTCATCACTTGTTAATCTTGCCCTTGCCTTTGCTAGTAGAAGACTCGTCGGACCTTTCGTTCTTAACTGCAATGTTATTATTACGCAAGAGTAAGCACTATTGCCCACAAGTAAAATAATGAAATAATAATGTATAATAACATGCGAGTGAATCAAAGACTTCTGAAATAAAAGCTCAACTTTTAAATCAAGAATGAATAACAAGAATCAAAAGATTTCCGAGGGTCATAAGACCTTGAACTATGTCCTAGGTTATCAAGGGTTATACTTGAAACCTTAACTTGATCATAAGTCTATGGACCTTTCTACTCGTACTTAGGGGATCAACCCTTAGTACCATACATCGTGTGCACAATATCTTAACGCTTAACGATAAGTAAATCCCTTTGCGGAGGTTGTTCATCTCAGTTTGACATTAGAGTCCGCACCAAAGGAAGTTTGGTTTGGATAAATCAAAAAGGGTTCTGAATTTAGAACGTTCATCAACTATGGACAAGTTGAATCAATAAAGATTCGCTAGTCTAACAAGGTTCAACAATAAATGATATTTATAATGAATAACAATCTCAATAGGTATACAATAGAACAATTATTGTATAACAGGATCATACTTTGAAAATATAGTAAATCTTTAACATAACAAATGAACTTGATTTATAACTTGAATAATGATAACAAGTAAGGTTAGGAAACTTGCCTCGTGCGTAGATTACACGTTAATTAAACTCGTTCCTTGATTTAAATCCTACATATCATTTTCATTCACAACTCTAGTTAATTACAATGTAACTAGTCATCAAAATTCATTCTTTTGTCTAAGTTCTAGTTATGATCATACTTAGTCAAATTATCACACTTATTGTCACATAATAACCACTTCACAAATAATAAGCTAATTATGCATTAAATAATTAAGTACACATGCAATTATGTTATTGACATGTTAATATCTATTTTAACATCTCATTATACTTCTAACATTTTTCTATGTTTATTAAATTAGGTTAATACCACATTGCTAGACTTAAACATTTTTAAAAATTCGTTTCTAGACATTCTGCAGAGTGGCGCTGCGATGCCACTTTTATACTTGTACTTTCATTGGCGTGATGGATATATTATGTGCGAAGACTTTATGTCATGTCTTGGTGGCCCATTAAATATGAGACTTTAGTTCGGAGTTGGCCATGGCACTGAAACTCGATTTACGATTCGATTTGCGAAGAACACGAGTTAATGAAATGGACACTACATGATCATTAATTTCACTAAATTAACATACCCACATGTTAGAATTCATACATAATCATTACCCAACAATTATAGAATGATTTTAACCCATTAAAACATATAATTACAGAATTAAAATATGTAAATTTCACTGTTCTTGAAAGTTTTGAACATAAATCATGAAAATTAATACTACGGATTCGTTATAACACCGAATCCGTTCATTTAAGGATTGGTCTCTTCGTATCAACATGCATAATCAAATAAGAGTGGGAATTTTGCAAAAACATTTATGTTTGACATATTAAAATCACGTATAAGGCATATGGCCATATTCCATACTCTGTAAGTTTTGAGCAACATATGCGACATGTTTTATGATACTAAAGATATGGTTTACATAATATATATAATCAAATATGATATGGTAACATTAAACACATACATAAACTCATAATCATACCCTTTCCCAATTACAGAGACTTTACAAAAGCTTTGAAAGCCATTTTCATGAAATCTTAAATACGTAAAATAGAAATTGGTTTGGAGAAATTACTTAGAGTATAGATTAGAAGGGATGATCAATGATGATCCTTTCACAAATACTTGTTGATTACACTCTCACAATTTCTCTCTGTGAACTCTCAACCTTTCTCTATTTATTTTCTAGAATTACAAAAATGAAAAAAAAAAGAATATGCATAATATAATAAAGGAAAAGGAACTAACGCGCATTAAGGTCAGTTAACCCAATCATGGGTAACTGCTAATAACTCCCTTTAGGGCCTTGTTTGGCTAGCAAGAATAGGTTTCAAAACCATTTAATTTAATAAATCTCTTATACTATAGTTTAAAACATGTCACACCCAATTATACAATAACTCAATTATATTATTTAATTTAATTTGAATAAAATATAATAATTTCTCATTAATTCACATAGTCATATAATTAATTTTCTCATTAATTATAAAATGATATTAGGCTTATTAAATATTTCTTTTAATTTAATAAACTCACATAATTATATACTTTGAATAATAAAATTCTCTACATTAATTTAATAAATATAACACATATAATTAAATTAATCTATCACAATTGCATCAATTAATTATTTAATCTAATAATTAAATCATTGAAAATATTTATTTAATCCAATAAATATTAAAATTAATTTACAAAAATCTCGTTCGTCACAGTTGTTGTGGTTGCCGCTAGCTGCATCGCTATTTTTCTTCGGGCAGTCCTTGATTTGATGGTCTGTGGCTCCACACGAGAAACATCCCCCCTTCTACTTATTCGGACACTGAGGAGCCATGTGCTCTGGTTGTCCACAACGATAATAAACAATCTTTCCCTTCATACACTCCCCCGAGTGACTCCTCCCACAATTATTACACTTCATACTTTCCTTAGCCTCCCCCCCGGACTTATTACCTCCCGAGGATTGGCTCTCCGTCCATTTACGCTTGTTGGGGTTGCTTCCTCCGCTGCTTCCCCCTTTTTGACCGTCCTGACCAGTCTTCTTCTCTTGTTTGAATCGAGCGATGGCTTCATTGCCTCCTTCGGCAATGATAGCCCTTTCCAAAAGATCAGAGTAAGTCTTAATCTTTAATACAACCACTACTTTCTGCACCCATGGTTTCAGTCCTAATTCGAACCTCCTTGCCTTTCTGGCCTCTGTGTTAACTTGATGTGACGCGAATCGGGCCAACTCATTAAATCTTGTCGCGTACTCTGCGACAGTCATACTACCTTGCTTCAGTTCCAGAAACTTAACTTCCATATCCTGTTACGTATTATATGAGAAGTAATTCTCAAGGAATAGCTCCTTAAACCTATGCCAAGGAATAACTCCTTCGTCTGCTCGGCCCTTATTGGCTTTCCATCAATAATTAGCTTCGCCCTTCATCATGAAAGTGGCAAAACTCATCTTATGTGCTTCGGCCACTCGTGCGACCTCAAACACTTTCTCCATTTCTTTTATCCATGTCTGGGCTTCAATTGGGTCCAAGGTTCCCCGGAACTCCGGTGGTCCTACCAATTTAAAGTCCTTAAAGCTAGCTAAAGTGTTGTCTGGCCGCCTGGCATTGGCGAGGGGCCTATTTTGCATTGCCTCAGTTAACAGGTTAACGAAGTTCTGCATTGGATCAACATTTTCCCCTCCACCATTGTTAACGGATCCTTTCTCCCTCTGATTCCGCTGAAGTCTCATAGGCGGCATGATCTGAGGAAAGGATGAAACAATTAGGCTTTATGTGATATGCTATCCATGTTAGCATTAAGAAGTTTAAGACGTCTATCAATCATTTTGATTTAAATAAACCACTTCAATATCACAATAAAACTCGATGGATTTCCCCAACCCATCACTTACATACTCTACTTGAGTTTTCTACTAAGGTTATAACCTAGATTTTGCATTCCTAATGTTTATAACCTACGCTTTGATACCAACCTGTGACGCCCCCGAATCTGGGTCCTCTGACCCCGGTTCAGTCATCACGATAAAATACAAACATCCACCTCTAAACAACATACGATAACTAAAATGCGGAATATAATAAACGTACGTCGTTCATTCAAAAGGTGTTACTAGTCCCAAGATTCAGTAACCTTAATACAATCTTTCAAATATACCCTATAATAGTACTTAAGGTTCATATTACATAACAGTAATTTAAATTAAGCATAAGATACATTCTGCTTCTGACAACTATCCTACATCTTTCCTTTACCCTTGTCCTTTCCTGAGGTCTCGGGCTTAGCTGCAATATAATTCATGATATAGCAAGGATGAGCAACAAGTTTAAATACAACAATAAGGATATATCATGATGAATGGAAAAATATCTGGCAATGGATTCAACAATATGAATATCGCAAGCAAAGATAACGTTTTCTTTTAGAATAACTGCTAGTCGAATAGGCTTTGAACTATAACACTCCAATGGAATCAAATAGCTAATTGACCCTTTGGTTACTGCTACAGAATGAGTACTTGAGGGGATCAGCCTCGCGTACACTATGTATATGCATAACATATAAATCTGCTCTGTTGTATCTTATATTAGATACATGGGGTACTCCCCTATCATAAGAGGGGTGTTCTTTCAGTCTAAGAATCCTTACCATCAATTGGTTTGGATAGCTTTTATAAAACTTCATAGGCTTGTCTGACCGGACAAAGGATCAGACTCTATTTACCACAGTTCAAGAATTTTTGAACTTTAAATGATGTACAAGTGCAAGACTGTACGAACTCAAGTGCACTAAGTGTGAATATCAATAATATCGATGTGGAATAATTGTAAGGAAATTAAACCACTTAATAGCATCCTTGGAAATAAGATTCAAGCTTAAATGAATAACTTTCAATTTAACAATATCCTGCTCAATGCAATATGAGGAGGATAGGAAAACTTTCACAAACTCAAAGTTGTGTAATTTAGGAAACTTGTAACATAATAAATTTGGATACTTGCTCAACATAATTTAGGGTAAATTTAGGGAAACTTGCTTAACAAAAGTAGGATTCAAGGAACTTGCTCAATAAAAGTAGGGTTCAAAGAACTTGCATAAACATATACCTATTTTCACAAAATAAAGGTACTGCGTAAGGTTTAGATACTTGCATGTTTGCTCAGCTACAATAAAATCTAGCTTTAATTACTTGCGTTGAAACGACCTAACGTTATCAAGTTGATCATTTCAATTAGTATGTGTAAACTAGTATGTGTTTACACTAACAACAATCAAGTCATCACATAACATGCTACTCAACACATTGAAGGCATATTGGTCATATATTACAAGGTAAAGAAATCATATAAGCATGCCTTAAATTTCAGAACCAAAAACAGAATCTGGGAAAACTGCAGGACAGCGTAGCTGTGCCTGGTCTAGGCTTAGGGACGGAGCAGCTGCGTTGTCCCTTGGCCAGACCAAGGTTAAGCTTCTGCACTTCCTGACTTCAGTCCAACTCTAACATACACCTATACATACATATTAACATACATATATGCTAGAGTTTCACATATACCACATGATCCTACTTGAGTTTACTACCACAAGTTTAACTCACAATTTTATATGTCATCAAAACATAAGAAGGTCATGTAATCATCATGCATAATACATATAAATCATGTTTAGGACCATTATAGCCATAACATGACATCTTACAACACTAGTATCTAAGTACTCATATAATATGCAACTTAAATTTGAAATCATGTTCGAGGTTGTCTTTGAAATCATTTTAGCACTAATGATGAAATCCAACACATGTAAGACAAGTCTAAAACCTTTGTCATAAGTAAATAAGTTATGATAATCTCTTTTCAAAAATCAGAAACTATAACTCTTAGCATTCGTGATCATTAGCCTTAACTAATCTTTTCTTTTCAAACTAAGTTCTAGCACAAAGCTTATCAAGTTGGTCATGGATAAAACATCTATGAATCACATATCATGCTCATTTAGGTTCCAAATTAGTTATGCAAATGGTCTCGTAAGTTCAGAACTTGTGAACATAAGTTTTCCTCAAAGTTAGTTTTGAAAACTTTAAGTTTTGCTACAACTTTCTTATTAATCCAAGTTGATTACTTCATACCCCATACAAAGGCTTTACATATCATGTTATACTCTTCTATAGGCATGTATATAGGTCATAACATCAATTTAGTAACATATATCACAAACAGAAACCAATAAGCGGTTCGTTGCGAAGTGCAGTAGCATTGATTGCCGCACCCTAAGTATAAATAGGTGGCACAACGCCATGTAATCCTGGAAATGAATCGATTTTGGGTTACTGACATATTTGTGTTTTGTGCCCAAGACAAATAGGGTATATTTGCCACACCCATTACAAATAGGGCGTAGCTGCGCCATGCCTGCACCATAGGCAGTAACTTGCTCTGTTCTGCAGAGCATCAACCAATTTTCCTTGATTTTAAACATGTTTCATAAAGTCAGAATGCTCGCATTATGTATTCGTGACAAAGTCTACTTTTGAAACTATGATTTCATTCCAAAACCACAAGTGTTATGTCAATCATTGATATACTTGTTCATACTACATGCATGTGCTTACACGTGTGTGTTGTCTGATTTACAAGCTCATTTCAACAATGTACCAACAAGTTATCACAATGAAACCACCAACCTGAATCTCGAGGTGCAGTAGCGGTGTGTTGCACCCTAGTACAAATAAAGTACTGTGTTATGCCTCGCACGCCGAGGTGTTGACACTGCGATTCTGCAGAGCCTTAGCCTCCTTGGTTCATTTCAGTTTTAAACATGCTACAACTTATCATTTAAGAGTTTAAACATGTAAACATACTTTAGAAACATATCATGGCATGTTAATTCACTTTGATTAACAAAGAATTCAATAAATTCCTAATAATTTGGTAAACCCAACTAAGAACACAAGTTAAGATTTTATACCTCTTGAAGAAATTGGGCAGCAATACACTCACTCCTAAGCAACTAATTCTCAGCAATTGCAACAAGCTAGGCTAGGTTTGCTAGCATTAAAAAATACGTGAGTTAGCTTTTATGCTACTATTCATGTACCATGGTGATACACATTTTGGGACAAACTCAGCAACAAGTTATTTAGGGCTTGGTTTGGATACTATAATTCCCAAAATGTAATATAAATGTGTTACTACTACTATACAAAGGAAATTTGGGATTTATTTATGTACTCACATTATATAACCCATGTACATTAAAATAACGCAGTCAAGTATTATTGTCTGGGTAGTTTCATAATTATCTCTACTACTCACATAGGCATATTATAACATTATTTAATATTATATATCAAGTGTACACACATAACTTCTTTTCCAATTTCTGGAATACACGGATATTTAATTATCTATGTTTAACAATCACTTATGATTTTATTGCACTACTTGATACTTCATATCATTAGAATATATTCTTATTATATGATTCTATGCATGTCACACATTTCTCCAATGTTTTAATTCATTTTCTGTACCAAAACTTAACTTTTTAAGTTTGGACATTTGGCCATATTGCGCCATTTTATCTTCTTTGGGACGGTAGCAATTTCTGCTACTGGGTCCTCGGCGAAGGCAAAATAGGTTAGCTTCAAGCCAGTTCCAGTTCCTATCACCACATAAGTTTCATATGAGATAAATTAACTTCTTCAATGGTGATATACTCATACATGACATAAATCAATACGTTCAAATCTTGCTACTATATTCAAATAAATTGAATATTTAATTATTAAGAATCCTATCAATTCTTGATATCAAACTCTTAGGGTTAGTCCACTAATTTAAATAACTATTAATGACTCCCTTTAATCATTTCATAAACTCACATAACCATATAAGGTTTGAATAAACTCACAAAACTAACTCAATAAAATTAAATCACATATTTAATTAATAAGGAGTTTCAAATTCGTGGACGTTACAGAGGCACCTTAGAAGCCCTCCTCCGTACACCAGAAGTGGTCCTGCGGGAACTACTCGGCTGATCCGGATCCATAATATCTGGACAATAAGTCTCCAAATCACCTCAGAAAGGGTGTGGTATTTTCTAACCTGGAGCTTTTCAAAATGCATTTTATGACTAAATGCATGCACGTATTACTTTCACATACAGCTACAGTAGAGTTAAAAAATGCATAACTATTCAAATGCTTACATTTTAAAAATTTTGCCATAGTCCCCTTTGTAAATCGGACTATCCACATGCATATAGGCATGACTAGGTGGTCATTCAGTAGCACACCTACCCACAGTCATATACGTAATATATGCATTAAAAATCAAAGTCATTAATCCATAAAGTTAACCTCAATACCAGGAGTACTTTGCCTTTTTACCTTTTTCTCATTTATCCTCAAATAGGATAAGAAATAGCAGAAAAAGGTGTCAATTTGACTATCTCAAAAGTCAAATTTTTTTACATCATTATGTTCAGCATGGTTTAATACTAACATTTACTATGTTGAATATTTTTTATCAAATTATTTGAGTATACATAATCACTACTATGTGTTTAGATGCATTTCATTTTATAAGTAATTTTCCAATGGATAAAAACTTGAAATAAATACATGCATACGTTACCAGGACAGTGTAGAACACTTGTACGGTGACAGAATTTGCAGAAAATCTCCCGAACTCAGCAGATCTGAAGAAGAGCTCTCGGATTTCCTTCGCGGCGTAACTTGAAAATTACTTATGAAAGCAACCTGCTGGCCTTTAGCATCTATGGTTGGCCGCAGGTCCATCTGTGGCTGCAGCAGGTGTACCTGCGGCATCCCTATGTGGGTCCCACCCCTCCGGCTCGGTCCAGTTCAAGTTACAAAGGAGTTTTCACAGACTGAAAAGGTCAAATCAGGAATAAAAATGCTATGCGATTGAGCAGAATAGCTTACAAATCCTTGTCTTCTCAGATTGAACCTTGGGTCTGCACATCACTCATTGGTATTCGCCCAAGCATAGGTTACACTATGCTGATGATCTCAGCTATTACAAATCACACTCGACAATACCTTACGTAGGTCCAGTGCCGCCAATTCTGGTTCGTCATCCTAATCTTAAACGAAGACCCCGACGGGGGTTACAACGTATGTTCATCAGTTGACACACATATCAATGAAGTTCAAGCAGCTTTAACAACATTATAACCGTTGGCAAGTAAATCCAACAAAGAGTCGAAAGCCATCCGATGACCAGCCGCTGATACACACATCAGCGATGATCCAAACGAGAATCCCCGGTGGGGGTTACAACGCAAACTCAAGAAGAGAATCCCCGACAGGGGTTACAACGCATATCAGCTGGTTATTCACACGTCAGTGAAGGTAAAACTGCCTTGACAGTATGCCCAACAGGGATTTCATCCATTGATTCATACGTCAGCGAAGGTCAAGCAGCCTTGACAGTCTGCCCCACAGGGTTTTCATCTGTTGATTCACATGACGGTGAAGTACACGTCAACGAAGGTCAGGCAACCCTGACAGCATATGTTGTTGGCAGTAAATCCAATAAAACCTTGACATATCCTGGTGATACAAACCAGGAAAGGTCAACATCATCAGGGAGGATCGATGATGGAATATGTTATACACATCCTCAAACAGACGAAGCTTTATCCCCACAGATCTCTTACACATAAGCGGCACCTCTTCGGAATCAAGTCTGTATCAAGGATTAAGGACTTTGGTGATAACTCCAACGTCAACCTCCTAGAAGATTTGGATCACACATCCAATCAGGTCATAGTTGCCAATCCCCAGTAGAAGCAATAGGGAGCCAGCAATCATCCCCAGCATGTTGGGCAACAACCCCGCACACATGTATCATACATTTGTATCATGTTGCTATACATAATATCATGTTTATCATGTTGCATTTCAATTGTCTAGGATTCTTTATCCTACCCATGCATTGCATTGCATGAATATGATAAAGAGGGGCATCTGTAGACATTCAAAATTTTCTGCACACCTGTCACTGACATTTTAGGAGAGCAGGTTCGTCTTTCAGAGATAACCCTGAAAGACAGTTCACATCAAGACCGGATACTACCGAAAGTTCAGTCTCAGTCCCGGAACACACACCGGGAGTAACAGTTCTAACCTCAGAGATAACCCTGAGGCATGTAGATACAATACCGGAAATTCCACCGGAGAAGACCAATTAATCTCGGAGATAACCCCGAGGTATCCAATCTCGGTCCCAACACTGGGAATAACGTTTACCCACCTTGGTGATAACCCCAAAGAAGGCAGTTGCAGTTCCAGAGATAACCCAAGAAATGCTTGTTTCAAATGCATGCAATCGACTTCAACGTCGGCGCTCACACCAGGGGACTCGAAGACATTGACCGGAGATAACACCAGAAAGACAGCACACCTCAAAGATGACATCGAGGACCTTCAACACTTGCGGCAGTCAATCTCAAATGATAACCACAAGCAACGTCGCTTTATCACCAAACCGGAGAGATAACCGGTGAGGGCAAAATAAATCATCTTGCCACCTTGACGCCACATAGCGCCGTCTCAACATTTCATACATATATTTCTAC
This sequence comes from Panax ginseng, assembly GCA_020205605.1. Taxonomy (NCBI): domain Eukaryota; kingdom Viridiplantae; phylum Streptophyta; class Magnoliopsida; order Apiales; family Araliaceae; genus Panax; species Panax ginseng. The sequence continues at coordinate 109,867,915 of CM035148.1, read as the reverse complement.
ACAATAATGTCTCACAAGAATCAAGGATGTCCAATCCCTAGTGACTATTACGCAGGGTAACGGATATAATTTGAAGCTTGAAGACCAGAAGGCACCGTCCCATCTTCCTGACTTCCTACAACCTGTAATCCCATGTCATTGCGTAACTCTCGACAACATCAGTCCGAAATAGGTCGTACATACCTCAATCGGATGCCTGGATTGCAATTCTGAAAGTTCGAGCAGACATTATAGTGCACGCTGCATTACGTCTTGAGACAATGTGACCATGAAGCGAGGGCAAATGACCAACCATATAGTACAATCATGGCTCCCCCTCTATAAATAGAGGCCTTGGGGTGGCCATTTGTAAGAGAAAAAAGGCGAGGAAGCCCTATCAAATTTGCTCCGTACTCACCCTATACTGAGTACTTTCTCATTTTAAACACTTGTGAGCTCACATATAGCTACTTTTGTACCGACGGGAGCCGAGTGTTCATCCCTTTAAAGATATAGAAGTCTTCTTTGATAGCCTACTGTAAGCCTTCTCACATACTTTAAAGCATTTCTCTTCATCTTTGCACACACCCTTCTTCACGTTGAGAGTCGTGTTGCGTGTGTTTTCCCGGACTTCGGTCCGTGGTTTTATTTTAGTTTGTATATACATATATATATTTATATATATATATATATATGGACTAACATTATCGAGTTATGTCTCGATTGAGCCTAGACTTCGGTCTGGAGCGTTTATTGCTTTAATATATATATACTAATATATTAATCGTGTGTTGAACTTTGTTCGATGAGCCTAGACTTATGGCTGGAGCGTTTACTGCTTTAATATATATATATACTTATATATATATGAACTGCGTGTCGAACTCTGTTCGATGAGCCTGGATTTTACATCCGGAGCGTTTAACTGCTTATATATATATATATATATATTTATATTTATATATATGAACTGTTGTCTAACTTTGTTCGATGAGCCTGGATTTTACATCGGGTGCGTTTATCGCTATATATATATATATATATATATATATTGTGGCGCCCCAAAATTAGGTATACATCACCCATTACGAGTACTTGAGATACATGGTACAAAAATTCAAATACAACTTCATTTATACAATCTGTTGAGTATCAGTATAGAATACGACCACGATTAACTATGAGTTTTAATACAAATGTATGTAACTCTCATGGTACCTCGACCACAACCTTACAATGATACTTTACATAAAAGTATAGCCAAAAACTGTTTTAGAAATTAAAATCTTTGGGAAATGCTCGTAGATATATTCAGCAAGTGGATATGCACAACTATGTCTTATGAGAACACGAGGTTGTATGTCATTAGACATCTTGTATGATAGTGGAAAAACACCCTTCCAAAGTTGGGTTCGCCTCACCCTATTTGATTCACCAAATATAACTACTAAATGATGTATAGAATACAACACACTTTTCTATCTTTGTTTAGGGAGAACCTCCACGACTAGAGACCCTTCGTTCTATTCCTGTTATCCCAAATTTCGACCCAAGCAATACTCTTACGGCAACACTCTTATTACCTTAAAGGAATTGTGAAGCAGAAAGGGTTAGCACAACTAGCCCAGTAAAGAATATCATGACTAAAGATAATTAAATTATCAATAGCTTTCATCAATAATAAATCTGAGATTTAGAACATATTGTAGATGATAAAACTTTTCAACCATAGTTGCAGCGGAACGAGCAATCCATTAGAAGAGTAAAATAGACCATAAGGTCTATTATCTACTCTATGTTAAAAGTCTGCCAATAATGTTTTATCCATGTAACATCAGTCAACAATTCCTGTCCACAATCATATGAATAACTCATAATCATAATTGTGATTCTAAATTCCTCTTCGCACCCAGGACGAAGATAATTTTCATCACCTATCTTCACCTGAAACATCAAAAATCATGGTTATACCAAATCACAATTCTTGTTCATAATCATACTAATAAATTCATCTTTGCACTACTACCAAAGATATTCATTAACAATTCATCTTTGCACTACAAGCCAAAGACATACAACTGTATTTTAGAAAAGTTAAGTAGAGCATGATATCTACTATCTTCTATAAATTAAAAGTGTATAACCAATATTTTATCGCTGAGACTCAGCTTAATAAATAATCCACATCATCGAATTATCCATGCACTACGGCCAAAGATATTCGTTAGTATCACATCCATGAATTAATATTTCATCGTTGAGACTTAGCTCAATAATTAATCCACATCATCGAATAATCCCTGCACTACAGGCCAAGGATATTCATTAGTATCACGACCACGAATTATCCATGCACTACGGGCCAAAGATAATCGTGTTTTCATCAACGGTCCTGATCATGCCATAAAACAATTCATCTTTGAATCCTTGGCCGAAGAGAATCCATAGCTATAATCATAACAAAAACTGTCCATCAATGCACTACGGGCCAATGAAGACTTTTTCATTAGTATCACAACCACAAATTATCCATGCACTACGGGCCAAAGATAATTGTGTTTTTATCAACGGTCCTGATCATGCTATAAAACAATTCATCTTTGCACCCTTGGCCGAAGAGAATCCATAGCCATAATCATACCAAAAATTGTCCATCAATGCACTACGGGCCAATGAGGACTTTTTCCACATCCTTTGCAACATTACGGTCATAATTATACCAAATAATTCCTGGTCATAATCATACCAAGTCCATCTATGCACTACAGGCCACATATGACTTTCAACATAATATAAATATGAGGATGATGACAATATTATAAGCATTAATCAAACTAAATCAAGGATAAATATTAAAGACTTTAAATTTATCCAGACATTATCAATTACTTAATAAAATCATAATCTAATACTGTTAATACTATAACAATATTTTAATCACTTCTTAAACTTATAAACAATTACATTTAATTGTTTACACTTTTTCCAAATAATGCATTTAATCATTCAAAAATGTCATACTCATAAGATTTCATCACCGATAATCAAATTACTCATCAAAATCAGCATATACCTTATATAGGATTTTCAAGCCATAAAATCCTATTTACCAATTCTTCAACTCCACATAACATATTTAATTCATATGTTCAGTAATTAACTATTTTCATGAAAAATACCAAATCAGTCCCAAAATTATTCTTTTCTAGGATTTAGCATAATATAGTCCGTATTGAACATATATTTTTCTTGACATTTTAAAATTCATTTACTATTTTTCAAAAATCAATTTCTAATTAATTCCTTAAGAAATTAGCTACCTCATGGTTAACTCGAAATTCCCAAATCTTGGCAGGATCTTACACATGTTAACGTGAGCTTCGGTTTAAATTTCATGGTCAATGTGAGTTATAGAACTCCGGTTATAGCATTTTCGTCGAAAAAACCTAAATATTGAAATGGTCATAACTTGCTCATTTTAAGTCGTAATGAGCTCATTTTTAGGTAGGAGGTACTTTATACCATATACTTTCATGTCCCAAAAGGCGTAATTTTTCTCACAAATTTAGTGGCGAAACAAATTTTTTTAAAATCGTGGCGATTGACTTTTTTCATATTTTGCAGTTTTTGTACTTTGCTAAAATCAGTCCACACGAAAATCTACAACACCTTTTTCAGTGATTCCACTTGGATAAGTTACAAAACTCATAGACCTAACTCTAGAACTTGACCACACTCAAGAATTCAAAATATAATAGGAGATATGGTTAATTGAATTTCATATTCCATTTTCACCAAAATCTAATTTTTCAACCCTTTGTGATTTTTAAGAAACTTTCATGTTTTCACATAATAACCAACATAACTCATCATAACACTTACTAATACCACATATACCCATGATTTTCATCAGTCCAATGCTTTTATTATGACTTTCATCATAATTCACGTAAACAAATCATTTCCATAATTTAATAAGGAATGAAATACAAAGGATCATTCACCATGCATGTGGTAATCCACATGTATGAGTTATTCAACGAATAATAAAGAATGGAATAATGAAGGATTCACCATGCGTGTGATAGGCTACATGCAGACGAGTTATTCCTAACAAAATAATAAATAATAGAACCAGGTCGTAAAGCGTGCAGACGAGGATATTAAAGCAGAATAATAAAGAATGGAATAACAATGAAATCACCATGCATGCGGTACTTCACATGAGGCGAGGTTATTCCAGCGAGAATACTAAATAACGGAACCAGGTCGAATATGTACGTGCTGCGAGGATATTCCAACAGAATAATAAATAACGGAACCAGGTCCAGCGTAAAATGCACAGACAGGATATTCCAACAGAATAATAAAGAATGGAACTAGGTCCGACGTAAAACGCACAGACAGGATATTCCAATAGTATAATAAAGAATGGAATAGCAGAAGAATTTCACCAAGTATAGGGTATCCCGCATATACAGGTTATTCCAACATAATAATAAAGAATGGAATAACAGAAGTTCTCTTCATGAATAAGAAAGAAAGAATACCCCTTACGAGTACAACAAATAATATTCCCTACCTTAAGAAGAAGAGTACTGGATATATTAGTAGTGAAGTAGCAGAATACTTTCTTTTTTCTCTCTATAGTTTATCTCTCTAGAGTTTCAGTGAATTCGTAAGAAATAATGAAGGAATGAGCTTCTATTTATAGAAAAATAGTATCAGACGATAACTAAACTCATGAACGATCGAGATTGATTTACTTTAATCTGACGGTCCATATTTAAAGCAAAATCTTTTAAATAAAATATAATATATTCTATTTAAAATTTATAAAACGAATAACTTTATAAAAGATTTACTATCGCAGCACTATCTGAGGCTTTATGCAAAACACTATGCATAATAAAATATAATATATTCTAATTATTGTCTAATAAAAAGATAACTTTATAAAAGTATTACATTTTATATAAAAAAGATTTTACTATTAGCCTAATAAAAGCGAATAACTTTATAAAGTATTCATTTTATATAAAAAGCTTTTCTTTTTTATTACATTAATAATACCAATAAAAAACAAAATAGAGTGACTTATCACATAAGCATCAATAATCAAATATCGCTATTTACCAAAATAGAATAAAATTGAATTCTTTATTTCATAAAATTGAGGTCTCACAATCACCCCTCCTTATGAAATTTAGCCCTCGAAATTTACGACGTACTGATATTGAAGAGATGAGAATACCTTGTTTTCTTTTCGGATTGTACCTTCCGGTTATATCCTCTGTATCATGATTTTTCCATTGCTCATCTCCTGTATTTTAGATATCATTCTAGAATATATCTTCAAAACAAAGGTTAATTGACATATCACAATTTGTCAACTTATCAAGTAAACAATTTTAGCTTAGGTAAGTCACACACTAGCGAAGTATATAACTCGTCTCTCCCCTCCTAGTTCTAGACTCTTATCTCCGCCAGCGACCATATCCCTAAGCTCTGATACCAACTGTGACGCCCCCAAAATTAGGTATACATCACCCATTCTCAATCGCCAGATATATGTTACAAAATTCAAATACAACTTCATTTATACAACTGTTGAGCTGTTGTATAGAATACGACCACAGTTAACTATAAGTTTTAATACAAATGTATGTAACTCTCATGGTACATCGACCACAACCTTACAATGATACTTTACATAAAAGTATAGTCAAAAACTGTTTTAGAAATTAAAATCTTTGGGAAGTGCTCGTAGATATATTCAGCAAGTGGATGTGCACAACCATGTCTTATGAGAACACGAGGTTGTATGTCATTAGACATCTTGTATGATAGTGGCAAAACACCCTTCCAAAGTTGGGTTCGCCTCACCCTATTTGATTCACCAAATATAACTACTAAATGATGTATAGAATACAACACACTTTTCTATACTGTTTAGGGAGAACCTCCACAGCTAGAGACCACTGTTCTATTCCCCTGTTATTCCCGCTCGACCCGGCAACACTCTTATTACCTGAAAGGAATTGTGAAGCAGAAAGGGTGAGCACAACTAGCCTAGTAAAGAATATCATGACTAAAGATAATTAAATTATCAATAGCTTTCATCAATAATAAATCAGAGATTTAGAAAATATGGTAGATGATAAAACTTTTCAACCATAGTTGCAGCGGAACGAGCAATCCATTAGAAGAGTCAAATAGACCATAAGGTCTATTATCTTCTCTATGTTAAAAGTCCGCTAATAATGTGTTATCCCTGTAACATCAATCAACAATTCCTGTCCACAATCATATGAATAACTCATAATCGTAATTATGATTCTAAATTCCTCTTCGCACTCAGGACGAAGATAATTTTCATCACTTATCTTCACCTGAAACATCAAAAATCATGGTTATACCAAATCACAATTCTTGTTCATAATCATATTAATAAATTCATCTTTGCACTACGGCCAAAGATATTCATTAACAATTCATCTTTGCACTACAAGCCAAAGACATACAACTGTATTTTAGAAAAGTCAAGTAGAGCATGATATCTACTATCTTCTATAAATTAAAAGTGTATAACCAATATTTTATCATTTGAGACTCGGTTTAATAAATAATCCACATCATTGAATTATCCATGCACTACTGACCGAGGATATTCGTTAGTATCACATCCATGAATTATCCATGCACTCCGGCCAAAGATATTCATTATTATCACATCCATGAATTAATATTTCATCGCTGAGACTCAACTCAATAATTAATCCACATCATCGAATCATCCCTGCACTACAGGCCAAGTATTCATTAGTATCACGACCACGAATTATCCATGCACTACGGGCCAAAGATAATCGTGTTTTCATCAACGGTCATGATCATGCCATAAAACAATTCATCTTTGCACCCTTGGCCGAAGAGAATCCATAGCTATAATCATACCAAAAACTGTCCATCAATGCACTACGGGCCAAATGAAGACTTTTTCATTAGTATCACAAGCACAAATTATCCATGCACTACGGGCCAAAGATAATCGTGTTTTTATCAACGGTCTTGATCATGCTATAAAACAATTTATCTTTGCACCCTTGGCCGAAGAGAATCCATAGCCATAATCGTACCAAAAATTGTCCATCAGAGCACAACGGACCAATGAGGACTTTTTCCACATCCTTTGCAACATTACGATCATGATTATACCGAATAATTCCTGGTCATAATAATACCAAGTCCATCTATGCACTACATGCCACAGATGACTTTCAACATAATATAAATATGAGGATGATGACAATATTATAAGCATTAATCAAACTAAATCAAGGATAAATATTAAAGACTTTAAATTTATCCAGACATTATCAATTACTTAATAAAATCATAATCTAATACTGTTAATACTATACCAATATTTTAATCACTTCTTAAACTTATAAACAATTACATTTAATTGTTTACACTTTTTCCAAATAATGCATTTAATCATTCAAAAATGTCATACTCATAAGATTTCATCACCAATAATCAAATTACTCATCAAAAATCTGCATATACCTTATATAGGATTTTCAAGCCATAAAATCCTATTTACCAATTCTTCAACTCCACATAACATATTTAATTCATATGTTCGTAACTAACTATTTTCATGAAAAATACCAAATCAGTTCCAAAAATTATTATTTTCTAGGATTTAGCATAATATAGTCCCGTATAGAACATATATTTTTCTAGACATTTTTAAAATTCATTTACTATTTTTCAAAAATCAATTTCTAATTAATTCCTTAAGAAATTAGCTACCTCATGGTTAACTCCAGAAATTCCCAAATCTTGGTAGGATCTTACACATGTTAATGTGAGCTTCCAGTTTAAATTTCATGGTCATCGGAGTTATAGAACTCCGATTATAGCATTTTTTGTCAGAAAAACCTAAATATTGAAATGGTCATAACTTGCTCATTTTAAGTCGGAATGAGCTCATTTGTAGACAAGAGGTACTTTATACCATATACTTTCATGTCCCAAAAGGCCATAATTTTTCTCACAAATTAAGTGGCCGAAATAGCCCTTGTAAATAAATGGCGTGACCTTTTTTCATATTTTGCAGTTTTCGTACTTTGCTAAAATCAGTCCACACGAAAATCTACAACACCTTTTTCAGTGATTCCACTTGGATAAGTTACAAAACTCATAGACCTAACTCTAGAACTTGACCACACTCAAAAATTCGAAATATAATAGGAGATATGGTTAATTGAATTTCATGTTCCATTTTCACCAAAATCTGATTTTTCAACCCTTTGTGATTTCTAAGAAACTTTCATGTTTTCACATAATAACCAACATAACTCATCATAACACTTACTAATACCATATATACCCATGATTTTCATTAGTCCAATGCTTTTATTATGACTTTTATTATGATTTTCATCTGTTTTATATAAAAAGATTTTATTATTAGCCTAATAAAACGAATAACTTTATAAAAATATTCTGTTTTATATAAAAAGCTTTTCTGTTTTATTACATTAATAATACCAATAAAACAAAACTGAGTGACTTATCACATAAGCATCAATATTCAATACCGTGCTATTTACCAAAATAGAAAAAAATTTGAATACTTTTATTTCATAAAATTCGGGGTCTCACACACACACACACACACACACACACACACACACACACACACATATATATATATATATATATATATAAATTTCGTCCCACCTGGAGTTTACTTCATGGTGGTTGATCGCTTTTACAGCTTTCTTTACATTTCGTCTCGCTTGGAGTTTCCTCCGTGGCGGTTGATGGCTGTTACAGCTTTATTTACATTTTCTGATCCCCCATGGAGGTGCTTCATGGTGGCTGATCATGTCTATATATATATATTTACGGCTTTTATATATATATATATATATATATATATATATATATACTACTTTACTGCTTTCATACAAATTGCGGCATCATGTGAGCCTAGGAATCATGTGATCACAGATTCATTCTATTGGATCTAGATTCGGTTCCCGTGATGGACATTTTCAGCTGTAAGCGGCTTGTAAAATTATTTGCGGTGTCTGGATTTCCTCAGATGGTTTTCATACCCACGAGGAGTTCGGCATCATTTTGTACATTATTTTCTTATAGATGCTCCGCATCTCGAAAATAAAAAAAATTCAAGTCGAACACTTAATAAAATGGAAGTGTAAAAGGTCTCAATTACTATTGAGCACATGAGTTTAAAAAACCTCTTTTATAAAATATCACTGCCATATCTTGCTTAAAATTGAATTTTTACATAAATTCAAACCCTGTGTATATAGGTGCGAACGAGGCCTCGCACTACTTCCAAAGAACAAGTAACGAAAAGGGACAACTAAAAATCTCGATGTCAACAATCCGTCAGGCTTTCTGATCCTCTATAGCCATACTTTCCTGTTTATCAAAATTTTCTCTAGTCTCCTTAATCCACTTACTAAGTCTCTAAAACCTTCGTTCGATGTCATCCTCGTAAGGAAGCAAATCTATTTTCATTTACCGAGTTTGCATGCACTAAGTAAGAGAACCTGAAACAAGAAATAACAAAAATGAAAAGAAAAAATTTATTAACTAAAACTGAACTAATTAAACTGATATTGAAAGTAATAAAATCAAAACTAGTCCCCGGCAACGGTGCAAAAAACTTGTTGGGTGTAAATCTAATTATGCACTTCACGCAAGTATACGTGATCAACAAGTAATACAATGATAAGTCAAGTATCGTTCCCACAAAGACAAGTATTAATTTTAATCTAACAATTACAAACCTTATATTATTTCAATTTTATTAAAGTAATCGAATTAATGATTTAAAACAATAAAAACTAATAAACTAGAAATCAAAACAATCAACACAACTCGCTACCACAAATTTTAATCAAATAATGGAGAATTAAGCCTACAACTTCACTTTAAGCTTCACTCAGATTATCACACTTCTATTCAATTCAATTAACTATCATAGTTCATTAATCAAGAACAAAAAAGTAGAATTAGCCATCTCTCACTGCACTAACACCATATAAACTTAAATCCACAATTGATAAAATTAAGCCAAACACCCTAATTAACTAATTCATTATATCTCTATATGAATTACAATAAAATAAGGTTTAAATTCCAAGTTCTTACACGATTACATGCGATGTTAGGTATATCTCTATCCTAAACACACATCAAGAATTCCATCAAAATGCAGAAATCAAGAACACATGCTATTATGACTAAGTCTAGATTCAAATCTCATCTCTCGAGTCCATATAAATCTACATAGAATTGGTGATCAATCAATTCATAAGTTAAGCGCAAATCACAATAGATGAACTGAAAAGATAGTTTTATTGAACTAAAATCAAAGCATAATAATCATCATTCCATATTAAAGATCCATTGCAAGCTTAATAAGAAATTTAGTACATAACGAATGAATTAAACACTAAGTAGATTAAAAAGTACATCATCCCAATTACAGAAACTGAAATAAAGATAAAGAATAGTATTAAACCACCCTTCTCTACCTTTAATTCTGAAATCTTCGTGATCATGCTCCTCAATCTATTCCTCCACGATTTTCTCCAAATTAGGGCTTCAAAAGTTATACTTGGTGATTGTATGATTCCCTTCTGTATTCCTTGGCATAAGTCACTGTAATAGCTGATAAAAACGTTCCAATCCTAGTCGAAGCCAATTACATTATGTCTATGCCACTGCAGTATTCAAATTGCATTAAAACTCTTCTTACATCACAGCACTTCCTACCTTACGAGGTTTAAGCCTTAGGAATGCAAGCCTCGGCGGGGTGCTGATTTTCTTGACACGTATACCCCCACCCCGGCGGGGTACCAAGATGCATGCTTGCTGATTTCCTTGTTTTTCCTGCCGCAGTGCCACCATCATACCTAAGCTAACTAGTAATGAAACATGCAAACAAAATAAACATAAAACACATAAAAATGTACAAAACTAACTGGATTACGCATTATTTAAGTTCGAATAGGAACCCGATTCGTAGGTATAAAACCCACTCATCACATGTTCAGTTGAATATCTGTGAGAAAGGTGAGTGTCAACATGAAATGGATCGCATAAATAAATTTGAGATTGCTAATAAGATATTGGTCACAAACATATATAAAGAGGCTAGAGTGGTGTTAGTGAGGTAAGAATATGAGAAGCTATGGATGTACATGTTGTCGAAGTTGGGAAAAATTTGTGTGTGTTTCTTTCTTCCTTTTTTCCTCTTTTTGACTTGTTTATACCCTTTCTATTTCGATATGTCAATTGATTTGATTAATTGGTGAGGTTTTAGGAAAAGACCGACATTTGGTTGACTTATTTTACCAAAGTTAATTTTATTAATTTTGATAATTGGACCGCGTGAGATATAGCCGCAAGTTGGTATGGTTTAAATAGATGTGTCACGAATAAGCATGTGAATGATTCGAAGGTAAATATGTAAATAGGAATAGACTGCCAGGAATATGTCAGGAATAACCTATTTACATATGGTTTAAATAGATATAGCTTGCATTAAGAAAAGCTGTAAAGTCCTTTGATAGACAATAGAAACATATGTACAAGGACTTAGAATGAATTGATCAAATGTGTTAGGTTGATCCTACATAAGCAAAACAGCTTTGTAAAGTCCTTAAAAAGAAATAATGTACAAGGACTATAAATATAGAAAGATCAAGAATGTTAGGTTGATCTTATGATGTAATAGATAGGCTTGTATGATTGTCGAAACCAACGCACTGCAGAAATCTTGAATCCGCGGAGAGTCGAGGAAAACTCGAGAGCTATATCAAGCGAATCGTAGAATGCAAGATAGTAGATCTCGGAGTTCGTAGAATGCCGGGAGAGATGAGGAAGGATCGTGAGTGTGTGAGGAGAACTTCCTCGGGACAAGTATTATCTTTGAGGAAGTCATGTTGAGAATCGTGAGAGCAGACACGCCTCTGAAGCCAAATAGGGCATCTACCGAAACCAAGTCAAGAATTGTAGACTACACTTAGAGTCGTAGAGTCTATTGATCATATCAGAGGCAGAGACCGTAGTCGAGCAAGATCAGTTGAAGACAACAAGCACAACGACAGAATCGTAGTGTCAAGAACTGATCTCGAAGTCGTGAGTGTCTCTTGCATGTAGAAATTTGAATCGTAGAGTGAACCGAGACTTCAACAGAGGTACTCCTGGCGTTAAGCGAGAATCGTAGAGCAAAATCGATTCTCAACAAATGAGCACTCCCGAATATCAAAGGAATGAAGCCTCTGGTTGCCTTTGCAAAGATACATCCCATCTGAAGGAAAGGAGAGCACTCAACGAATGGCATGCAAGCTAACAGAAGATCTAAGCACCAACCCAATCAAACATCCAGTTGAGTTGTGAAGCCATTCAGGATGAAGTCTTCCACAAGAAGATCAGAAGAAGACTTCAGTAACTTACTAAGGAAAGTCAAGAAGTGCGAGAGGCATCAAATAGAGAAGAAGGCGGCGATCTTGGTAGCAACCGGGATCGTGAGTGTTTTCAAACAAAGAAAGAAGCGATGGAGTGCATACAAAGATACTGGATAGCTTCTGAAGAACAAGGCTAAAGTGAGTAAGCATTGGGTCAGTCCATTAATGATAAGTGAACGGGAGATCACAAGGAGAAAGCGAGCTGGACACGCCACAAATCTGAAGTGTCTTGTTATTCAGAAAGGGCCAGAACAAAGAAGTCAAGCCATCAGTATCTAAGACTATTGAGGCAAACAGAAGTGTTGAAGCACTGCACAAGAGAATGAAGAGATGTTCTATATTGAAGATTCAATCAACACTCTTCAAGATCGTAGTGTTGTCTCTACCAGTCAACACGACACTACGATCAGGTCCAAGAAGACATGCATCAGAATCGTAGAGTTCGAACAGCTAAAGATGGAAGCATTGGCAATGGTTCAAATCTGAAGGTTGATATTTAAATAAGAGCTTATTAAGAGCATCGATGCAAAAGGACAACCTCTGATCGAGGAATCAGAAGGGTGAATAAAGTCTTCACCTGCCCGAGGTATAAAAGTAATATATCTGACAGGGTAGGTGAAACAGTAGACTGCAGTGTCTGAAAGTCAGAAAAGGAGATGTTATGTCACATCTGCAGTCTGCACCAAATAACTCAAGATCTGCGAAGAAAATCTAAGAGCTTTCAACGGCTACTTTCCAACGGGAAGATTGGGAAGTAGTATAAATCAACAGAGCTTCAAAGATCAAAAGTTGCTGATGATTGCAATGTTGCAGAATCGTTGAGTTGGTAGAATGCTAACGTTGACTCTACGAGTTCCACCTGAGCTTAAATAAAACAAGTCTCAGTGATAATGAGACTACGAAGGTGGAAGTGAAGCAGATTTGAAGAATGACTTAATCAGATCAAAGCTTCACTCAATAAAGATGAGAATGCCACTTGAATTGGCATCTAAGCTAAGAGTCGAGAAGGACAAGAAGAGAGCATTCAGAAGAGTGGCAAAGCCCATGGCAGATCCTAAGGGCCACTCTACGATTCACCATGAACCTAAAGCTGAAGCAGAGCAAGTGCAGAATCATGTCTGCCAACATGTAAAGAAGGGTTCAGGAAATGGTGATGGTGCACAGCTGACACTACATGAAGATGAGAAAAATAGAAGAAGATCAGCTGCACCAAAGATGATGTGGTCCAGTCTCAAAGCAAAATGCAAGAGGACCACACCAAGCTGCTAAGTACAAAAGATGATCAAGCTTAAAGATATATTAGCAGCTCAACACCAACAACAACAACAACTACAATAACAAGAAGTCAAGGCCTGAGGGGTCCTTATCCAGAGGGACTAAATGAAGTTCCAAGCCTCTTTGGGCTTGAAGAGTTCTAGGGAACTAGAGAAGTTCCAAGGCTCCTTGGTCTTGAAGAGTTCTTAGTGAATGAAGTCCCAAGTGCGGCCTTGAAGGAATCTTAGTGATTGAGGTCTTGCCCTTCCTTGGTGGAAATCCTGCTAGTTGAAAGCAGAAGAGTGGATTAGGAGCTTGAGTCTCTGAACCACTTAAAACTCCTTGTGTCTTTTACCTTATGTCATTTACATTATGTATATTAACTGCTATAACTGCTATGTATGTTTTAACTACTTACAACTGAACTAACTCTAAGAATAATGTATGTATGATTATGAATATATCAATGAAGGGGATCTTTTACTTATTCCGCTGTGCTTGAAAAGATTCTTATGTTTGTCATATGCTAATTCATGAGCAATACAAAAGAAACCAGAAAAGTATTTGACATTAAAAAGGATCTATTCAACCCCCCCCTTCTAGATCTATATTGTGCCTACTGGGAACTAACAATTGCTATTAGAGCAGGTTCTCATGCTATATTCAAAAGTTAATCGCTTTAAGTCTGATCCTAGGCACAAACATTGTTCTAAACTTAGTTTAGTAGTAAGTCAGTTGTTGTATGAAGATGAGCTCACACATTGGAAATTTTGTATAGGTAAATGTGTATATACACCTGAAGCTGCTTAGATTGGTCCATGTTCTTAACTATCATATCAACAAGACCAATCCTTGCTCGTAGTCAATCTTGTAGTCTGAAGACCAGGCTAGAACGCTCAGAAGACATCCAGTCAAACATCCACTAGCCTGAAAAGATGAAAAGGCCATACATGCAAAGAAATGCTTATCATGAGAAAAAAGAAGAACTTCTCTAAAATGCGTCTGGCCAACTAGCAGCTGAATGTAAACCTGGTAAACTCAAGGATGTCAAAGAACTGAAGATGTTGAGATCTTCTTAGCCTGCATCTTCAAGATCACGACTGATTGATTGAAGGTTAAGAGGAGCAACAAGTTATCAGGAGCAAATAAGAAACTATGCACATCAATGCCTAACTTCAGTATGTCTAAGTTAAATGATTGTTAAGAAACTAACAGCAGAAAGGTACGGTTCCTCACTAAGATAATTGTGAACATCATGTTGCACCACCTTATGAACTATGACGGTACTATTTCAAGAAATTATAATCTACCTAAAAAGGTGAAGAGAGAAAATACACTGAGGATGGACACTCAAATGCTTATAAACCTTCTCTCCATCCAGGTTTTAGGTTGAAGATGACATCTTGAAAGAAAACTGAAATAGGTTATAAGCATGTCATAGGTTAAATCAATTTTATGTGGTGAAATCTTAGCTGATGGGTTAGTATGTATGTACAAACCTATGTTCTAAGTGTTTGATAACCCACAGAGTATGATCAGTTCTACAAAAGTATCTTAATGATTTATAGAAATTGATCACCTCCATGAATTAACTAGATACACATAAATCGTAGAGTTGATTCTTACTCTGAACATTTAAACCTTGTGAACATAACCCAGTAAATGATGAAACCATCAAAGAAATAGAGTGTGTTATTAAAATGACGAATCTTACACACACTCACCATCATGCATCTAAAATGTATTATATAAAACAAGTTGCATACATGAATATGACTGTTGGTAATAAACGTGATGATTATCCAAATATGAGGAACAGGGGTTTAGAAAACTAACCTTGCAGGACCCATTAAATTGTGGGTACCAAAAATAGAAATGTATCTAACCTGCAGGTACTTGGTCTGTCGACCACACTAAGGAATGTTGAAGCGAAGACTTGATCAAAAAGATTCAACCAAATAGGAAGGCTTAAGACCATTGAAATGATTACGATAAAATTCCTATATATCAAAGCATGTCTTTGAAGACTCTTGAAAGCTAATTCAAATGAAGCTCAGCAGCTCACGATACTTATATGGAAGTAGGCCATTCAACCATAGATGGAAAGGGTCTTATATACTCAATCATGCAAAGCAAGACATATAAGAAGAATCCTCAAAGAAGCTGATCACAGAGGATCATTGAGCAGCAAGCATGAGGAAATCATTACGGGAGTAGAACTCAACGAGCACATGCTGATAAAGGAGACTACGTTCGAAGTGCTGACAAATGATTGTAGAATGATCAGTCTTGGAGATAACCATGTCTACGATGAAAACAAATTTATGCATCGGTGGTGATTCCAATCGAAAAAAGAAACAAGCAAGGATGTCTCCTAACGCACATGAAGAAAGTGGAATCACACCTCATTGAGAAGATAATATGAACATGGGGAAGCAGTGATCTGTTAAGAAACAACAGCACTGAGTTATACTATGAAGCAGTGTACCAGCTACAGAGTCCCAAAACTTTATGGCTGATGAACCAAATGAAGAACCATAGCCAGTAGGAACGTCTCAAAATGTACTACTGATAACCTTTCAGCCACCCAACCCAAAATCGTGGAGTGCCTACGATCAAACATCTGATCGTAGTGTAAGAACAGGAGGACACCACGATTATAGCAAATAAAATTGCCTGAAGTTAGTAGAGGTCCTCCCCAGCAGAAAAAGGTCAAATGAGATATCAGTGCAAACCACTTCTAAAGTATTTCATCTGGAAAGCGCCTCAAGGACAAACCTGACCCTTAGCTCACTCTAAGAGGTTGGCCCTTCCTGAGCTACCTTGACCCAGAAGGAATGCTAAGTTAAATTCATCTCAAGGACCAAGTCGGTTAACGTTCAGTGAGTCGAGATTGAAGAGAACTCCACGAGCGTAGTGCAACTTCTCGGCGATCGTAGAAGCGGTCTTGACGATCGTAGTCTACTACCAGAGGATACCCTAGCTAATGAGGAGCTCGGAAGAAGCTGGACAATTGCCTAACCATTCAGATCATAAGAAGATAAGTTCAAATGTTGGTTGGAAAAGTGTCCGCTAAAAAGAAAGCCCAAGTCTTCAAAAAGAACATCGGTGATCAAGTTATCTGATGTCGAGATGTCAAAACCATTCACTGCAGCGTCTCTCAAAAGATGAACGTTGAGTCAACAAACGAAAACGTAGAGTCCATAACTGCCCTACCATGCTACTCAATGAATCAAAATGGTCAATGGTCAATCCACGTCATTGACGCCTATTTGTTTTTGAAAAGAGACATTAAAGCGAAGAGTTAATGGGGAGTTGACTCATTATTGGGCATCGTGCAACCAATGGTAGGTTGACATCTTTGTTTATGAAGAGTTAGAAGGAAGCGCTATAAAGGAAAATTCAAATTAGCAAGCAGTTATTAGAATCTATCGAACCTCTTCCTCCCATCTTCAAACCCTAGAACCCTCTCAAAAGCCAAAATCAGTTAACCCTCCAGAGCCTTGCCCAAATCACAATCAGCCATCTCTCATAGACTCCTCTAAATCATATACCCATATTCCTCGAACTATTCAAATGGAAGATTAGCGAGTAATCATTGGCATTCAGCTCAGAACCAAGTCATTTGAAAAATCCAAAAAGAAGTTCAGAGACATTCTCGAACTTGTGAAGAAAGCTGGATTCTTAGAATGTCTTGAGTCTAGCACTCGAGTATATACTGAACTGATCAAGGAATTCTACTCAAATGCATCCATAAATGTCGGAACCCTTTCAAAGGTTAAAGGTCAGTCTCTTAAACTGAAATCATTCGATATCAACCAATGCCTAGGGTTTCCCAACCAAGGTCTGATAAACCTGGATGAAGTCGACATTGAAGAAGGAAAGAGTCTAATGAGGTACCAAAGAAACCCTAGTCTGAAGGACATAAAGAAGAAGGAGTTTCTGGAGGAATTCGAGTTCCTTGCTGAGATAGTGGGCAAATGTATATTATGCAAGGATACTGAACACGACACGGTGCTTGATCAACATTTGAAAATTATGTCTACAATAGTTCTGAAGAAGCGAGTCAACTTTGGAGCTATCTTGTTCGATCAGATCTTTAAATGGATAGAAAAGGCTGAGCTGAAGAAGTCTACAGAAAAACCACTTACGAAAGTGTTTCATGGAAGACTACTAAGCATTGTGATGAAGAAGAAGTTGGGAGGCAAAATCAAGGATGATGAGGGAGAACCTTTGAACGTTCACAAAGTGATGTCTCCACAACTATTTGTGAATTGGAAGAAGAACCCAAAGGAAAACAGGAGGTTGACAACTACAGGGAGTAGAGTAGCAGAAAGAACTCTGCAAAGAAGAGAAAGGCAAAAGAGGTAGAAAGTTCTGAGTCTGGTAACTCTGTACTAGCAGAAATCACACAAGCCAGAAAGAAATTCAAAGGTGTGAGAAAAGCTGAGTCCTTGCCAAGATGTCTCTCCACAGAGGACAAAGATGAAGATGAAAAAGTCTTTACTGCAGAAACCACAAAGAGAAGAAGCAACAGGCTGCTTCAAGGGCCATCAAGCAAGAAAGCTAAGGTGGAAAATAGGTCAGCCTCAGTTTACCAAGAAATTACATCTGACGAAGAGGAGATCGTAGAGTCAAAAGAAGAGAAGGGAATCGAAGATCTCAAGATCGAGTCCCCAAAGAACAAATCGGTGATGAAGGTGAAGTTGGATTAATGGAAAAAAAATCAAACATCTGCTAATAATGAAGAAAAGATTCAAGATGCCCCAACTCCATCCCCAAATGCAAAATGCCCCAACAAGCCTAGATGATGGGTCAAATGATGTTGTTTCTAAAGAAGAAGGTTACGCTTTGCCGATTGCTAAACCCCAATGAAGTTCGTCTCGATGAACCAAAGGTTTGAGTGCGAAGAGGAAGAAGAGTCGACTCTCCCATAGTTGAACCTCCAAGGAGAAGGAAGAGCTACAGGACTACAAGCTAAATTTTCCTCCACGAGGAGAAGTGAGCAGATCAAATGCTATCATTGAATTAAGCGATGATGAGTACGTGTCACGGGGAAGGAAGTCTTTGAGAATAGAGCAGGTGATGAAGAAGATGGATCGGAAGAAGATCTTCTTTGAAGAAGGTTACGGAAATGAAATGCAACAAGAAGGATTCATTGATGGAAATCATCAAAATGGTTCGAACTCTCGAAGAGAAGAAATGAAGAATGATTCAAATTCTTCAAATCGGGAATCGAGAGGAACGAAATTCTATCACATCCTCTCTCTAGCAAAAATCACCGGGAGAATAGTGGTGGAAGTCTCGAATGAACCACCGGAAAGATGGGTAAGCTATGGAGATGAACAACTCAAGGTAGTAAGGATGACTACATTTGATATAGTTAAAAACTGGAACAACATGGAGCTAGACAACATGACCATCCTCTATAATCCAGATGATTTGCTGATGAGATGGTTCTTCCAATGGATGTTATGGCTAAAGGCCCATACTGAAGGAGATGGAAACTACTTCAACTGGTGCTACTCTCATTTTCCAAGCATGGAGCTGGTGGCCCAAAACTTCCCAAGGGTGAAGAAGTTTGCAACCAAAATGATCAAAGACCGACCATACTTCAAAGTCTATCGATATCTCGGAAACCACTATATTCCCTATGATCGTAGAGTGGACTCTGAAGGAAGAAGGTTCATGACCAAAGAGATGATCGTAGAGTCTGTTCACTCTACTAATAATGAGATTCAAGGTCAACATCAGAAGCCTCCATCAGCCCAAGCACTGGTCTCTGACACACCCTCATCCTCAAATAGCAAATGGTACTCAACGATTGTTCAGATTCTCAAAGCTTTCAAAAATCTGTCCAAGGATGAAAATCGTAGAGAATAATCTGATGCTCAACCAGAGGCTGCCCAACAAGATGATCAAAATCTTATGGAGCAGGAACTACTGAAAAATTCTAATGTGCTGATTGAGAAGATATCTCAAATCAATGAAGAGTCAAAGATTTTGTTTGGCGAGAAGGAGATAATTCGATTCAGAACAAACTTCAAACTGCAATGGCTGATGAATCTCTCAAAATCAAAGAGAGAGATAACATCTATCTGAAAGCCATACATAATCAACAAGCAGAAGCTCTACGAGCACAGAAGGCCAATGAAGAGCAGATTTAAGTCCTCTCTGATAAGATTGACAACATGAATCAGTCTTTCTTCATGCAACTTGAGTTGAGCCAAAAGGAACTCAAGTTTGAAGTCTTTAACTCCTCATATGTGATGGATCAGCTTATGTCCAACATGGAGCAGCTCTCCCATGTGATTAATGACAAAATGGGGGAGAAAAAGAGGCATAGAAAGAGGCAGAGGAAGAGGCATTCAAGGAAGAGCAAGAAGGTCAAACATGAGAAGAAAATAGCTGATCAACAAACATCCTGGAAACATATATGGATCTAAAGAGGTACATCTCTAACTAGTTAGGTATGTTCTGGATCCAGGATGTAAAATGTCAGTGTATTAAATTCCACATCATTATAAATGACATTCATGATTATCTGTTTTAGAAATACAACTACTCATTGTATATAAGATTCATTCATAACATGCATATGCACTTATTGTTTTTGTCATAATCAAATAGGGGGAGATTGTCAGGAATAAGCATGTGAATGATATTCCTATATATATATATATATGATTTGATTATGATATATATATATATATATATGAATGAATATGCAAGTATGCTTGCATTAAGAAAAGCTGTAAAGTCCTTTAATAGACAATAGAAACATATGTACAAGGACTTAGAATGAATTGATCAAATGTGTTAGGTTGATCCTACATAAGCAAAACAGCTTTGTAAAGTCCTTAAAAAGAAATAATGTACAAGGACTATAAATATAGAAAGATCAAGAATGTTAGGTTGATCTTATGATGTAATAGATAGGCTTGTATGATTGTCGAGCACTGCACCAAAAATCGTAGTCTGCCAGGAGAGTCAAGGAAAACTCGAGAGCTATCAAGGCAGAATCGTAGTATGCAAGATAGTAGATCTCGGAGTTCGTAGACTGCCAAGAGAGATGATGAAGGATCATAGTGTGTCGAGGAGAACTTCCTCAGGACCGTAGTATGCTAAGGAAGTCATGTTCAGAATCGTGAACCACGGCCGCTTTCTGAACCAAATGAGAGCATTTGTCGAAGCCAAGTCAAGAATCGTAGACTACACTCGAGTCGTGAAGAGTCTGATCATATCGAGGCGAGAGATCGTAGTCGAGCAAGATCGGGTTGAAGACAACAAGCACAACAACAGAATCGTAGTGTCAACAAGCTCGATCTTAAAGTCGTGAAGTGTACTTGCGGTAGAAATTTGAATCGTGAAGTCTTGTAATCGAGACTTCAACGGAGGTGCTCACAATGTCAAGGCGGAATCGTGGAAGCAAATACAATTCTCAACAAATGAGCACTCCCGAATATCCAAAGGAATGAAGCCTCTGGTTGGCACTACAAAGATACATCACATCAGAAGGAAACCAGAGAGCACTCAGCGAATGGCATGCAAGCTAATAGAAGATCTAAGCACCATCCCAATCAAACATCCAGTTAAGTTGTGAAGCTATTAGGGATGAAGTCTTCCACAAGGAGATCGGAAGAAGACTTGATGAATGACTAAGGAAAGTCGATGAAGTCGTGATGGTCATCAAATAGAGCCAGGAAGACGACGATCTTGGTAGCAACAAGAATCGTAGTGTTTGCCAAACAAAGAAAGAACTGATGGAGTGCATACAAAGATACTAGACAGCTTCTGAAGAACAAGGCTAAAGTGATTAAGCATTGGGTTAGTCCATTGATGATAAGTGAACGGGAGATCACAAGGAGAAAGTGAGCTGGACACGCCACAAATCTGAAGTGTCTTGCTATTCAGAAAGGGCCAGAACAAAGAAGTCAAGCCATCATTATTTGAGAGCTGTTGAGGCAAACAGAAGTGTTGAAACACTGCACAAGTGAAGGAAGAGATGTTCTATATTGAAGATTCAATCAACACTCTTCAAGATCGCGATGTTGTTGTCTCTACCGATCAACACGACACACTACGATCGAGGTCTAAGAAGACATGCATCAAAATCGTAGAGTTCGAATAGCTGAAGATTAAAGCATTGGCAATGGTTCAAATATGAAGGTTGATATTTGAACAAGAGCTTATTGAGAGCATCGATGCAAAAGGACAACCTCTGATCGAGAAATCAGAAGGGTGAAATAAAGTCTTTGACACTTAGAGGCATAAAAAGTAATATATCGACATGGTAGGTGAAACGGAGGCTGCGATGTCGAGGAAAATCGAGAAGAGGAGATGTCATGTCACATCCGTAGATGCGACCAAATAACTCAAGATCTGCAAAGCAAATCTAAGAGCTTTCAGCGGCTACTTTCCAACGGGAAGATTGGGAAGTAGTATAAATCAACTGAGCTTCAAAGATCAAAAGTTGCTGATGATTACAATGTTGCAGAATCGTTGAGTTGGTAGAATGCTAACGTTGACTCTACGAGTTCCACCTGAGCTTAAATAAAACAAGTCTCAGTGATAGTGAGACTACGAACATGGAAGTGAAGCATCTTTGAAGAAGGACTTAATCAAATCAAAGCTTCACTCAATAAAGATGAGAATGCCACTTGAATTGGCATCTAAGCTAAGAGCTGAGAAGGACAAGAAGAGAGCATTCAGAAGAGTGGCAAAGCACAAGGCAGATCCTAAGGGCCACTCTACAATTCACCATGAACCTAAAGCTGAAGCAGAGCAAGTGCAGAATCATGTCTGCCAACATGTAAAGAAGGGTTCAGGAAATGGTGATGGTGCACAGCTGACACTACATGAAGATGAGCAAAATAGAAGAAGATCAGACACAAAGATGATGTGGTCGATCTCAAAGCGAGAATGCAAGAGGACCACACCAAGTCACTAAGTACAAAAGATGATCAAGCTTAAAGATATATTAGCGATTCAACACCAACAACAACAACAACAACTACAATAACAAGAAGTCAAGGAGCTGAGGGTCCTTATCCGGAGGGACTAAATGAAGTTCAAACTTCTTTGGGCTTGAAGAGTTCTAGGGAACTAGAGAAGTTCAAACTCTTGGTCTTGAAGAGTTCTTAGTGAGGCTGAAGTCCCAAGGTTGCTTTGGCCTTGAAGGAATCTTAGTGATTAGAGTCTTGCCCTTCCTTAGTGGAAATCACGCTAGTTGAAAGCAGGAAGAGTGGATTAGGAGCTTGAGTCTCGAACCACTTAAAACTCCTTGTGTCTTTTACCTTATGTCATTTACATTATGTATATTAAGCTGCTATAAGCTCAAGTATATGTATGTTTTAACTACTTACTGCTGAACTAACTCTAAGAATAATGTAAGTATGATTATGAATATATCAATGAAGGGGATCTTTTACTTATTCCGCTGTGCTTGAAAAGATTCTTATGTTTGTCATATGCTAATTCATGAGCAATACAAAATAAACCAGAAAAGTATTTGAAATTAAAAAGGATCTATTCAACCCCCCCTTCTAGATCTATATTGTGCCTACTGGGAACTAACAATTGGTATTAGAGCAGGTTCTCATGCTATATTCAAAAGTTAATCGCTTTAAGTGCGATCCTAGGCACAAACATTGTTCTAAACTTAGTTTAGTAGTAAGTCAGTTGTTGTATGAAGATGAGCTCACACATTGGAAATTTTGTATAGGTAAATGTGTATATACACACAAGTTGCTTAGATTGGTCCATGTTCTTGACTATCATATCAACAAGACCAATCCTTGTCAGTAGTCAATCTTGTAGATACGAAGACCGAGCTAGAACGCTTTCGAAGACATCCGATCCAAACATCCACTAGCTTTGAAAAGATGAAAAGGCCATACATGCAAAGAAATGCTTATCATGAGAAAAAAGAAGAACTTCTCTAACATGTGTCTGGCCAACTAGTAGCTGGATGTAAACCTGGTAAACTGAAGATGTTGAGATCATCTTAGCCTGCATCTTCAAGATCACGACTGATTGATTGAAGGTTAAGAGGAGCAACAAGTTATCAGGAGCAAATAAGAAACTATGCACATCAATGCCTAACTTCAGTATGTCTAAGTTAAATGATTGTTAAGAAACTAACAGCAGAAAGGTACGGTTCCTCACTAAGATAATTGTGAACATCATGTTGCACCACCTTATGAACTATGACGGTACTATTTCAAGAAATTATAATCTACCTAAAAAGGTGAAGAGAGAAAATACACTGAGGATGGACACTCAAATGCTTATAAACCTTCTCTCCATCCAGGTTTTAGGTTGAAGATGACATCTTGAAAGAAAACTGAAATAGGTTATAAGCATGTCATAGGTTAAATCAATTTTATGTGGTGAAATCTTAGCTGATGGGTTAGTATGTATGTACAAACCTATGTTCTAAGTGTTTGATAACCCACAGAGTATGATCAGTTCTACAAAAGTATCTTAATGATTTATAGAAATTGATCACCTCCATGAATTAACTAGATACACATAAATCGTAGAGTTGATTCTTACTCTGAACATTTAAACCTTGTGAACATAACCCAGTAAATGATGAAACCATCAAAGAAATAGAGTGTGTTATTAAAATGACGAATCTTACACACACTCACCATCATGCATCTAAAATGTATTATATAAAACAAGTTGCATACATGAATATGACTGTTGGTAATAAACGTGATGATTATCCAAATATGAGGAACAGGGGTTTAGAAAACTAACCTTGCAGGACCCATTAAATTGTGGGTACCAAAAATAGAAATGTATCTAACCTGCAGGTACTTGGTCTATCTGACCACACTAAGGAATGTTGAAGCAGAAGACTTCAGTCAAAAAGATTCAACCAGCAGAAGGCTTAAGACTGTTCAGAAATGATTCTGATAAAATTCCTATATATCAAAGCATGTCTTTGAAGACCTGCTGAGCTAATTCAAATGAAGCTCACCAGCTACCGATACTTATATGGAAGTAGGCCATTCAACCATAGATGGAAAGGGTCTTATATACTCAATCATGCAAAGCAAGACATATAAGAAGAATCCTCAAAGAAGGCGATCACGAGAGGATCATTGAAGCGACAAGCATGAGGAAATCATTACGGGAGTAGAACTTCAGCGAGCACGTCGCGATAAAGGAGACTACGTTGAAGTCTTGACAAATGATTGTAGAATGATCAGTCTTGGAGATAACCATGTCTACGATGAAAACAAATTTGTCTGTCAGTGGTGATTCCAGTCAGAAAGAAACAAGCAAGGATGTCTCCTAACGCACATGAAGAAAGTGGAATCACACCTCATTGAGAAGATAATATGAACATGGGGAAGCGGTGATCGATAAGAAACAATGACCTTTGAGTTATACTATGAAAAGCGATGTACCCGACTCTGAGTCCCAAAACTTTATGGCTGATGAACCAAATGAAGAACCATAGCAAGTAGGAACGTCTCAAAATGTACTACTGATAACCTTTCAGCCACCCAACCCAAAATCGTGGAGTGCCTACGATCAAACATCTGATCGTAGTGTAAGAACAGGAGGACACCACGATTATAGCAAATAAAATTGCCTGAAGTTAGTAGAGGTCCTCCCCAGCAGAAAAAGGTCAAATAAGATATCAGTGCAAACCACTTCTAAAGTATTTCATCTAGAAAGCGCCTCAAGGACAAACCTGACCCTTAGCTCACTCTAAGAGGTTGGCCCTTCCTGAGCTACCTTGACCCAGAAGGAATGCTAAGTTAAATTCATCTCAAGGACCAAGTCAGTTAACGTTCGTAGAGTCGAGATTGAAGAGAACTCCACGAACGTAGTGCAACCTCGGCGATCGTAGAAGCAGTCTTGACGATCGTAGTCCTACCAGAGGATACCCTAGCTAATGAGGAGCTCGGAAGAACTGGACAATTGCCTAACCATTCAGATCATAAGAAGATAAGTTCAAATGTTGGTTGGAAAGATGTCCTGCTAAAGAAGAAAGCCCAAGTCTTCAAAAAGAACATCAGTGATCAAGCTATACAGTATCGAGATGTCAAAACCATTCACTGCAGCGTCTCTTAAAAGATGAACGTTGAGTCAACAAACGAAAACGTAGAGTCCATAACTGCCCTACCATGCTACTCAATGAATCAAAATGGTCAATGGTCAATCCACGTCATTGACGCCTATTTGTTTTTGAAAAGAGACATTAAACTGAAGAGTTAATGGGGGGAGTTACAGCTCATTATTGGGCATCGTGCAACCAATGGTAGGTTGACACATCACTGTTTATGAAGAGTTAGAAGGAACTGCTATAAAGGAAAATTCAAATTAGCAAACAGTTATTAGAATCTATCGAACCTCTTCCCTCCCATCTTCAAACCCTAGAACCCTCTCAAAAGCCAAAATCAGTTAACCCTCCAGAGCCTTGCCCAAATCACAATCAGCCATCTCTCATAGACTCCTCTAAATCATATACCCATATTCCTCGAACTATTCAAATGGAAGATTAGCGAGTAATCATTGGCATTCAGCTCAGAACCAAGTCATTTGAAAAATCCAAAAAGAAGTTCAGAGACATTCTCGAACTTGTGAAGAAAGCTGGATTCTTAGAATGTCTTGAGTCTAGCACTCGAGTATATACTGAACTGATCAAGGAATTCTACTCAAATGCATCCATAAATGTCGGAACCCTTTCAAAGGTTAAAGGTCAGTCTCTTAAACTGAAATCATTCGATATCAACCAATGCCTAGGGTTTCCCAACCAAGGTCTGATAAACCTGGATGAAGTCGACATTGAAGAAGGAAAGAGTCTAATGAGGTACCAAAGAAACCCTAGTCTGAAGGACATAAAGAAGAAGGAGTTTCTGGAGGAATTCGAGTTCCTTGCTGAGATAGTGGGCAAATGTATATTATGCAAGGATACTAAACACGACACGGTGCTTGATCAACATTTGAAAATTATGTCTACAATAGTTCTGAAGAAGCGAGTCAACTTTGGAGCTATCTTGTTCGATCAGATCTTTAAATGGATAGAAAAGGCTGAGCTGAAGAAGTCTACAGAAAAACCACTTACGAAAGTGTTTCATGGAAGACTACTGAGCATTGTGATGAAGAAGAAGTTGGGAGGCAAAATCAAGGATGATGAGGGAGAACCTTTGAACGTTCACAAAGTGATGTCTCCACAACTATTTGTGAATTGGAAGAAGAACCCAAAGGAAAACAGGAGGTTGACAACTACAGGGAGTAGCAGAAAGAACTCTGCAAAGAAGAGAAAGGCAAAAGAGGTAGAAAGTTCTGAGTCTCAGTAACTCTGACTAAAGCAGAAATCACACAAGCCAGAAAGAAATTCAAAGGTGTGAGAAAAGCTGAGTCCTTGCCAAGATGTCTCTCCACAGAGGACAAAGATGAAGATGAAAAAGTCTTTACTGCAGAAACCACAAAGCGAAGAAGCAACAGGCTGCTTCAAGGGCCATCAAGCAAGAAAGCTAAGGTGGAAAATAGGTCAGCCTCAGTTTACCAAGAAATTACATCTGACGAAGAGGAGATCGTAGAGTCAAAAGAAGAGAAGGGAATCGAAGATCTCAAGATCGAGTCCCCAAAGAACAAATCCAGCGATGAAGGTGAAGCTGGATTAATGGAAGAAAATGCAGCATCTGCTAATAATGAAGAAAAGATTCAAGATGCCCCAACTCCATCCCCAAATGCAAAATGCCCCAACAAGCCTAGATGATGGGTCAAATGATGTTGTTTCTAAAGAAGAAGGGTCTGCCCCTGCCAGTGTTAAACCCCAATGAAGTTCGATCTCGATGAACCAAAGGCTTGAGTGCGAAGAGGAAGAAGAGTCTGACTCTCCCATAGTTGAACCTCCAAGGAGAAGGAAGAGCTACAGACTACAAGCTAAATTTTCCTCCACAAGGAGAAGTGAACAGTCAAATGCTGTCATTGAATTAAGCGATGATGAGTCTGTGTCACAGGAAGGAAGTGCTGAGAATAGAACCGGTGATGAAGAAGATGGATCAGAAGAAGATCTTGCTGAAGAAGGTTCTGGAAATGAAATGCAACAAGAAGGATTCATTAATGGAAATCATCAAAATGGTTCGAACTCGAAAGAGAAGAAATGAAGAATGATTCAAATTCTTCAAATCGAGAATCGGAAGGAACGAATTCTATCCTCATCCTCTCTCTAGCAAAAATCACGGGGAGAATAGTGGTGGAAGTCTGAATGAACCACGGAAAGATGGGTAAGCTATGGAGATGAACAACTCAAGGTAGTAAGGATGACTACATTTGATATAGTTAAAAAGCTGGAACAACATGGAGCTAGACAACATGACCATCCTCTATAATCCGGATGATTTCTTGATGAGATGGTTCTTCGATGGATGTTATGGCTAAAGGCCCCATCTTGAATGAGATGGAAACTACTTCAATTGGTGCTACTCTCATTTTCCAAGCATGGAGCTGGTGGCCCAGAACTTCCCAAGGGTGAAGAAGTTTGCAACCAAAATGATCAAAGACCAGCCATACTTCAAAGTCTATCGATATGCTAGAAACCACTATATTCCCTATGATCGTAGAGTGGACTCTGAAGGAAGAAGGTTCATGACCAAGGAGATGATCGTAGAGTCTGTTCACACTACTAATAATGAGATTCAAGGTCAACATCAGAAGCCTCCATCAGCCCAAGCACTGGTCTCTGACACACCCTCATCCTCAAATAGCAAATGGTACTCAACGATTGTTCAGATTCTCAAAGCTTTCAAAAATCTGTCCAAGGATGAAAATCGTAGAGAATAATCTGATGCTCAACCAGAGGCTGCCCAACAAGATGATCAAAATCTTATGGAGCAGGAACTACTGAAAAATTCTAATGTGCTGATTGAGAAGATATCTCAAATCAATGAAGAGTCAAAGATTTTGTTGACGGCAGAAGGAGATAATTCAATTCAGAACAAACTTCAAACTGCAATGGCTGATGAATCTCTCAAAATCAAAGAGAGAGATAACATCTATCTGAAAGCCATACATAATCAACAAGCAGAAGCTCTACGAGCACAGAAGGCCAATGAAGAGCAGATTTAAGTCCTCTCTGATAAGATTGACAACATGAATCAGTCTTTCTTCATGCAACTTGAGTTGAGCCAAAAGGAACTCAAGTTTGAAGTTGCTAACTCCTCATATGTGATGGATCAGCTTATGTCCAACATGGAGCAGCTCTCCCATGTGATTAATGACAAAATGGGGGAGAAAAAGAGGCATAGAAAGAGGCAGAGGAAGAGGCATTCAAGGAAGAGCAAGAAGGTCAAACATGAGAAGAAAATAGCTGATCAACAAACATCCTGGAAACATATATGGATCTAAAGAGGTACATCTCTAACTAGTTAGGTATGTTCTGGATCCAGGATGTAAAATGTCAGTGTATTAAATTCCACATCATTATAAATGACATTCATGATTATCTGTTTTAGAAATACAACTACTCATTGTATATAAGATTCATTCATAACATGCATATGCACTTATTGTTTTTATCATAATCAAATGGGGAGATTATCGAGGGAATAAGCATGTGAATGATATTCCTATATATATATATATATATATGATTTGATTATGATATATATATATATATATGAATGAATATGCAAGTATGCTTGCATTAAGAAAAGCTGTAAAGTCCTTTAATAGACAATAGAAACATATGTACAAGGACTTAGAATGAATTGATTAAATGTGTTAGAGTTGATCCTACATAAGCAAAAACTTGACTTTGTAAAGTCCTTAAAAAGAAATAATGTACAAGGACTATAAATATAAAAGATCAAGAATGTTAGGTTGATCTTATGATGTAATAGATAGGCTTGTATGATTGTCGAGAACCTTGCACCAAAAAGCGAGTCTCCGCCAGGAGAGTCAAGGAAAACTCGAGAGCTATCAAGGCAGAATCGTAGTATGCAAGATAGTAGATCTCGGAGTTCGTGATCGCTTGAGAGAGATGATGAAGGATCATAGTGTGTCGAGGAGAACTTGCTCAGGACCGTAGTATGCTAAGGAAGTCATGTTCAGAATCGTAGACACAGCCTGCCTACGAACCGACTGAGCATCTGTCGAAGCCAAGTCAAGAATCGTAGACTACACTCAGAGTCGTAGAGTCTACTGATCATATCAGAGGCAGAGATCGTAGTCGAGCAAGATCAGTTGAAGACAACAAGCACAACAACAGAATCGTAGTGTCAACAACTGATCTTAAAGTCGTAGTGTGTCTGCTTGCGGTAGAAGAAGTGAATCGTAGAGTCTGTAATCGAGACTTCAACAGAGGTGCTCACAATGTCAAGGCAGAATCGTAGAGCAAATACAATTCTCAACAAATGAGCACTCCCAGAATATCCAAAGGAATGAAGCCTCTGGTTGGCACTACAAAGATACATCACATCTGAAGGAAACCAGAGAGCACTCAACGAATGGCATGCAAGCTAATAGAAGATCTAAGCACCATCCCAATCAGCATCCAGATTAAGTTGTGAAGCTATTCAGGATGAAGTCTTCCACAAGGAGATCAGAAGAAGACTTGATGGCGACTAAGGAAAGTCAAATAGCGCAAGTCGATGGTACAAAATGAGCGAAGGCGATGATCTTGGTAGCAACAAGAATCGTAGTGTTTGCCAAACAAAGAAAGAACTGATGAAGTGCATACAAAGATACTAGGCGACCACGAAGAACAAGGCTAAAGTGATTAAGCATTGGGTTAGTCCATTGATGATAAGTGAGCAGGAGATCACAAGGAGAAAGTGAAAGTGGACCGCCACAAATCGAAGTGTCTTGCTATTCGAGAAGGGCGAACAAAGAAGTCAAGCCATCGATTATTTGAGAGCTGTTGAGGCAAACAGAAGTGTTGAAACACTGCACAAGAGAAGGAAGAGATGTTCTATATTGAAGATTCAATCAACACTCTTCAAGATCGCAGTGTTGTCTCTACCTGTCAACACGACACTACGATCAGGTCCAAGAAGACATGCATCAAAATCGTAGAGTTCGAATAGCTGAAGATTAAAGCATTGGCAATGGTTCAAATATGAAGGTTGATATTTGAACAAGAGCTTATTGAGAGCATCGATGCAAAAGGACAACCTCTGATCGAGAAATCAGAAGGGTGAAATAAAGTCTTTGACCTGCCCGAGGCATAAAAGTAATATATCTGACATGGTAGGTGAAACAGTAGACTGCAGTGTCAGAAAATCAGAAGAGGAGATGTCATGTCACATCTGCAGTCTGCACCAAATAACTCAAGATCTGCAAAGCAAATCTAAGAGCTTTCAGCGGCTACTTTCCAATGGGAAGATTGGGAAGTAGTATAAATCAACAGAGCTTCAAAGATCAAAAGTTGCTGATGATTACAATGTTGCAGAATCGTTGAGTTGGTAGAATGCTAACGTTGACTCGACGAGTTCCACCTGAGCTTAAATAAAACAAGTCTTAGTGATAGTGAGACTACGAACATGGAAGTGAAGCATCTTTGAAGAAGGACTTAATCAGATCAAAGCGTCACTCAATAAAGATGAGAATGCCACTTGAATTGGCATCTAAGCTAAGAGCTGAGAAGGACAAGAAGAAAGCATTGGAAGAGTGGCAAAGCACAAGGCGGATCCTAAGGGCCACTCTCGATTCACCATGAACCTAAAAAGTGAAGCGAGCAAGTGCGAGAATCATATACGCCAACATGTAAAGAAGGGTTCGAGGAAATGGTGATGGTGCACGGTGACACTACATAAAGATGCATGAAAATAAAAGAAGATCAATTTGCACTAAAGATGATGTGGTCCGATCTCAAAGCAAAATGCAAGAGGACCACACACCAAGCTGCTAAGTACAAAAGATGATCAAGCTTAAAGATATATTAGCAGCTCAACACCAACAACAACAACAACTACAATAACAAGAAGTCAAGGCCTGAGGGGTCCTTATCCAGAGGGACTAAATGAAGTTCCAAGCCTGCTGGGCTTGAAGAGTTCCTAGGGAACTAGAGAAGTTCCAAGGCTACTGGTCTTGAAGAGTTCTTAGTGAACTGAAGTCCCAAGGCTGCTGGCCTTGAAGGAATCTTAGTGATTCAGGGTGCTGCCCTTCCTTGGTGGAAATCCTGCTAGTTGAAAGCAGAAGAGTGGATTAGGAGCTTGAGTCTCTGAACCACTTAAAACTCCTTGTGTCTTTTACCTTATGTCATTTACATTATGTATATTAACTGCTATAACTGCTATGTATGTTTTAACTACTTACAACTGAACTAACTCTAAGAATAATGTATGTATGATTATGAATATATCAATGAAGGGGATCTTTTACTTATTCCGCTGTGCTTGAAAAGATTCTTATGTTTGTCATATGCTAATTCATGAGCAATACAAAATAAACCAGAAAAGTATTTGAAATTAAAAAGGATCTATTCAACCCCCCCTTCTAGATCTATATTGTGCCTACTGGGAACTAACAATTGGTATCAGAGCAGGTTCTCATGCTATATTCAAAATTTAATCGCTTTTAAGTCCGATCCACAGGCACAAACATTGTTCTAAACTTAGTTTAGTAGTAAGTCAGTTGTTGTATGAAGATGAGCTCACACATTGGAAATTTTGTATAGGTAAATGTGTATATACACCTGAAGCTGCTTAGATTGGTCCATGTTCTTGACTATCATATCAACAAGACCAATCCTTGCTCGTAGTCAATCTTGTAGTCTGAAGACCAGGCTAGAACGCTCAGAAGACATCCAGTCAAATATCCACTAACCTGAAAAGATGAAAAGGCCATACATGCAAAGAAATGCTTATCATGAGAAAAAAGAAGAACTTCTCTAACATGTGTCTGGCCAACTAGCAGCTGGATGTAAACCTGGTAAACTGAAGATGTTGAGATCATCTTAGCCTGCATCTTCAAGATCACGATTGATTGATTGAAGGTTAAGAGGAGCAACAAGTTATCAGGAGCAAATAAGAAACTATGCACATCAATGCCTAACTTCAGTATGTCTAAGTTAAATGATTGTTAAGAAACTAACAGCAGAAAGGTAAGGTTCCTCACTAAGATAATTGTGAACATCATGTTGCACCACCTTATGAACTATGACGGTACTATTTCAAGAAATTATAATCTACCTAAAAAGGTGAAGAGAGAAAATACACTGAGGATGGACACTCAAATGCTTATAAACCTTCTCTCCATCCAGGTTTTAGGTTGAAGATAACATCTTGAAAGAAAACTGAAATAGGTTATAAGCATGTCATAGGTTAAATCAATTTTATGTGGTGAAATCTTAGCTGATGGGTTAGTATGTATGTACAAACCTATGTTCTAAGTGTTTGATAACCCACAGAGTATGATCAGTTCTACAAAAGTATCTTAATGATTTATAGAAATTGATCACCTCCATGAATTAACTAGATACACATAAATCGTAGAGTTGATTCTTACTCTAAACATTTAAACCTTGTGAACATAACCCAGTAAATGATGAAACCATCAAAGAAATAGAGTGTGTTATTAAAATGACGAATCTTACACACACTCACCATCATGCATCTAAAATGTATTATATAAAACAAGTTGCATACATGAATATGACTGTTGGTAATAAACGTGATGATTATCCAAATATGAGGAACAGGGGTTTAGAAAACTAACCTTGTAGGACCCATTAAATTGTGGGTACCAAAAATAGAAATGTATCTAACCTGCAGGTACTTGGTCTATCTGACCACACTAAGGAATGTTGAAGCAGAAGACTTCAGTCAAAAAGATTCAACCAGCAGAAGGCTTAAGACTGTTCAGAAATGATTCTGATAAAATTCCTATATATCAAAGCATGTCTTTGAAGACCTGCTGAGCTAATTCAAATGAAGCTCACTTGGCTACTGATACTTATATGGAAGTAGGCCATTCAACCATAGATGGAAAGGGTCTTATATACTCAATCATGCAAAGCAAGACATATAAGAAGAATCCTCAAAGAAGCTGATCACAGAGGATCATTGACCGCAAGCATGAGGAAATCATTACGGGAGTAGAACTCAACGAGCACATGCTGATAAAGGAGACTACGTTCGAAGTGCTGACAAATGATTGTAGAATGATCAGTCTTGGAGATAACCATGTCTACGATGAAAACAAATTTGTCTGTCAGTGGTGATTCCAGTCAGAAAGAAACAAGCAAGGATGTCTCCTAACGCACATGAAGAAAGTGGAATCACACCTCATTGAGAAGATAATATGAACATGGGGAAGCAGTGATCTCATTAAGAAACAATGAGATCGAGTTATACTATGAAGCGAGGTAATACCCATTCTGAGTCCCAAAACTTTATGGTGATGAACCAAATGAAGAACCATAGCGGAGGGCGTCTCAAAATGTACTTCATCGATAACCTTTTGACCACCCAACCCAAAATCGTGGAGTGCCTACGATCAAACATCTGATCGTAGTGTAAGAACAGGAGGACACCACGATTATAGCAAATAAAATTGCACGAAGTTAGTAGAGGTCCTCCCGTGAGAAAAAAAGGTCAAATGAGATATCGGTGCAAACCACTTCTAAAGTATTTCATCTGAAAGCGCCTCGAGGACAAACTCGACCCTTAGCTCACTCTAAGAGGTTGGCCCTTCCCCGAGCTACCTTGACCCGGAAGGAATGCTAAGTTAAATTCATCTCAAGGACCAAGTCGAGTTAACGTTCGTGAGAGTCGAGATTGAAGAGAACTCCACGAGCGTGAGTGCAACCCTCGGCGATCGTAGAAGCGGTCTTGACGATCGTAGTCCTACCCGAGAGGATACCCTAGCTAATGAGGAGCTGGGAAGAAGCGGACAATTGCCTAACCATTCAGATCATAAGAAGATAAGTTCAAATGTTGGGTTGGAAAGATGTCCTGCTAAAGAAGAAAGCCCAAGTCTTCAAAAAGAACATCAGTGATCAAGCTATACAGTATCGAGATGTCAAAACCATTCACTGCAGCGTCTCTCAAAAGATGAACGTTGAGTCAACAAACGAAAACGTAGAGTCCATAACTGCCCTACCATGCTACTCAATGAATCAAAATGGTCAATGGTCAATCCACGTCATTGACGCCTATTTGTTTTTGAAAAGAGACATTAAACTGAAGAGTTAATGGGGGGAGTTACAGCTCATTACTGGGCATCGTGCAACCAATGGTAGGTTGACACATCACTGTTTATGAAGAGTTAGAAGGAACTGCTATAAAGGAAAATTCAAATTAGCAAACAGTTATTAGAATCTATCGAACCTCTTCCCTCCCATCTTCAAACCCTAGAACCCTCTCAAAAGCCAAAATCAGTTAACCCTCCAGAGCCTTGCCCAAATCACAATCAGCCATCTCTCATAGACTCCTCTAAATCATATACCCATATTCCTCGAACTATTCAAATGGAAGATTAGCGAGTAATCATTGGCATTCAGCTCGGAACCAAGTCATTTGAAAAATCCAAAAAGAAGTTCAGAGACATTCTCGAACTTGTGAAGAAAGCTGGATTCTTAGAATGTCTTGAGTCTAGCACTTTAGTATATCTTGAGGCGATCAAGGAATTCTACTCAAATGCATCCATAAATGTCGAAACCCTTTCAAAGGTTAAAGGTCAGTCTCTTAAACTGAAATCATTCGATATCAACCAATGCCTAGGGTTTCCCAACCAAGGTCTGATAAACCTGGATGAAGTCGACATTGAAGAAGGAAAGAGTCTAATGAGGTACCAAAGAAACCCTAGTCTGAAGGACATAAAGAAGAAGGAGTTTCTAGAGGAATTCGAGTTCCTTGCTGAGATAGTGGGCAAATATATATTATGCAAGGATACTGAACACGACACGGTGCTTGATCAACATTTGAAAATTATGTCTACAATAGTTCTGAAGAAGCGAGTCAACTTTGGAGCTATCTTGTTCGATCAGATCTTTAAATGGATAGAAAAGGCTGAGCTGAAGAAGTCTACAGAAAAACCACTTACGAAAGTGTTTCATGGAAGACTACTGAGCATTGTGATGAAGAAGACGTTGGGAGGCAAAATCAAGGATGATGATGGAGAACCTTTGAACGTTCACAAAGTGATGTCTCCACAACTATTTGTGAATTGGAAGAAGAACCCAAAGGAAAACAGGAGGTTGACAACTACAGGGAGTAGCAGAAAGAACTCTGCAAAGAAGAGAAAGGCAAAAGAGGTAGAAAGTTCTGAGTCTGGTAACTCTGTACTAGCAGAAATCACACAAGCCAGAAAGAAATTCAAAGGTGTGAGAAAAGCTGAGTCCTTGCCAAGATGTCTCTCCACAGAGGACAAAGATGAAGATGAAAAAGTCTTTACTGCAGAAACCACAAAGCGAAGAAGCAACAGGCTGCTTCAAGGGCCATCAAGCAAGAAAGCTAAGGTGGAAAATAGGTCAGCCTCAGTTTACCAAGAAATTACATCTGACGAAGAGGAGATCGTAGAGTCAAAAGAAGAGAAGGGAATCGAAGATCTCAAGATCGAGTCCCCAAAGAACAAATCCAGCGATGAAGGTGAAGCTGGATTAATGGAAGAAAATGCAGCATCTGCTAATAATGAAGAAAAGATTCAAGATGCCCCAACTCCATCCCCAAATGCAAAATGCCCCAACAAGCCTAGATGATGGGTCAAATGATGTTGTTTCTAAAGAAGAAGGGTCTGCCCCTGCCAGTGCTAAACCCCAATGAAGTTCGTCTGATGAACCAAAGGCTTCAGAGTCTGAAGAGGAAGAAGAGTCTGACTCTCCCATAGTTGAACCTCCAAGGAGAAGGAAGAGCTACAGACTACAAGCTAAATTTTCCTCCACAAGGAGAAGTGAACAGTCAAATGCTGTCATTGAATTAAGCGATGATGAGTCTGTGTCACAGGAAGGAAGTGCTGAGAATAGAACCGGTGATGAAGAAGATGGATCAGAAGAAGATCTTGCTGAAGAAGGTTCTGGAAATGAAATGCAACAAGAAGGATTCATTGATGGAAATGATCAAAATGGTTCAGGCTCCGAAAGAGAAGAAATGAAGAATGATTCAAATTCTTCAAATCAGGAATCAGAGGAACCAGAATTCTATCCTGTCCTCTCTCTAGCAAAAATCACCAGGAGAATAGTGGTGGAAGTCTCGAATGAACCACCAGAAAGATGGGTAAGCTATGGAGATGAACAACTCAAGGTAGTAAGGATGACTACATTTGATATAGTTAAAAACTGGAACAACATGGAGCTAGACAACATGACCATCCTCTATAATCCAGATGATTTGCTGATGAGATGGTTCTTCCAATGGATGTTATGGCTAAAGGCCCATACTGAAGGAGATGGAAACTACTTCAACTGGTGCTACTCTCATTTTCCAAGCATGGAGCTGGTGGCCCAGAACTTCCCAAGGGTGAAGAAGTTTGCAACCAAAATGATCAAAGACCAGCCATACTTCAAAGTCTATCGATATGCTAGAAACCACTATATTCCCTATGATCGTAGAGTGGACTCTGAAGGAAGAAGGTTCATGACCAAGGAGATGATCGTAGAGTCTGTTCACTCTACTAATAATGAGATTCAAGGTCAACATCAGAAGCCTCCATCGGCCCAAGCACTGGTCTCTGACACACCCTCATCCTCAAATAGCAAATGGTACTCAACGATTGTTCAGATTCTCAAAGCTTTCAAAAATCTGTCCAAGGATGAAAATCGTAGAGAATAACTCGATGCTCAACGGAGGTCGCCCAACAAGATGATCAAAATCTTATGGAGCAGGAACTACTGAAAAATTCTAATGTGCTGATTGAGAAGATATCTCAAATCAATGAAGAGTCAAAGATTTTGTTGACGGCAGAAGGGGATAATTCAATTCAGAACAAACTTCAAACTGCAATGGCTGATGAATCTCTCAAAATCAAAGAGAGAGATAACATCTATCGAAAGCCATACATAATCAATAAAGCGAAGCTCTACGAGCACGAAGGCCAATGAAGAGCGATTTAAGTCCTCTACGATAAGATTGACAACATGAATCGGTCTTTCTTCATGCAACTTGAGTTGAGCCAAAAGGAACTCAAGTTTGAAGTTGCTAACTCCTCATATGTGATGGATCGACTTATGTCCAACATGGAGCGACTCTCCCATGTGATTAATGACAAAATGGGGGAGAAAAAGAGCATAGAAAGAGGAGAGAGGAAGAGGCATTCAAGGAAGAGCAAGAAGGTCAAACATGAGAAGAAAATAGCTGATCAACAAACATCCTGGAAACATATATGGATCTAAAGAGGTACATCTCTAACTAGTTAGGTATGTTCTGGATCCAGGATGTAAAATGTCAGTGTATTAAATTCCACATCATTATAAATGACATTCATGATTATCTGTTTTAGAAATACAACTACTCATTGTATATAAGATTCATTCATAACATGCATATGCACTTATTGTTTTTATCATAATCAAATAGGGGGAGATTGTCAGGAATAAGCATGTGAATGATATTCCTATATATATATATATATATATGATTTGATTATGATATATATATATATATATATGAATGAATATGCAAGTATGCTTGCATTAAGAAAAGCTGTAAAGTCCTTTAATAGACAATAGAAACATATGTACAAGGACTTAGAATGAATTGATTAAATGTGTTAGGTTGATCCTACATAAGCAAAACAGCTTTGTAAAGTCCTTAAAAAGAAATAATGTACAAGGACTATAAATATAAAAAGATCAAGAATGTTAGGTTGATCTTATGATGTAATAGATAGGCTTGTATGATTGTCGAGCTCTGCACCAAAAAACGTAGTCTGCCAGGAGAGTCAAGGAAAACTCGAGAGCTATCAAGGCAGAATCGTAGTATGCAAGATAGTAGATCTTGGAGTTCGTAGACTGCCAAGAGAGATGATGAAGGATCATAGTGTGTCGAGGAGAACTTCCTCAGGACCGTAGTATGCTAAGGAAGTCATGTTCAGAATCGTAGAACACGACACCGCCTCTGAGCAAATAGTAGAGCATCCGTCGAGTTAAGTCAAGAATCGTAGACTACACTTTCAGTCGTGAGAGTCTCTTGATCATATCGAGTAGAGAGATCGTAGTCGAGCAAGATCAGTTGAAGACAACAAGCACAACAACAGAATCGTAGTGTCAACAACTGATCTTAAAGTCGTAGTGTCTGCACAGCCGAAGCTGAATCGTAGAGTGCAGAACTGAGACTTCAACAGAGGTGCTCACAATGTCAAGGCAGAATCGTAGAGCAAATACAATTCTCAACAAATGAGCACTCCCAGAATATCCAAAGGAATGAAGCCTCTGGTTGGCACTACAAAGATACATCACATCTGAAGGAAACCAGAGAGCACTCAACGAATGGCATGCAAGCTAATAGAAGATCTAAGCACCATCCCAATCGACATCCAGTTAAGTTGTGAAGCTATTCAGGGATGAAGTCTTCCACAAGGAGATCGGAAGAAGACTTGATGAATCGACTAAGGAAAGTCGCCAAGTGCGATGAGTCATCAAATAGAGCGAGAAGACGACGATCTTGGTAGCAACAAGAATCGTAGTGTTTGCCAAACAAAGAAAGAACTGATGGAGTGCATACAAAGATACTAGACAGCTTCTGAAGAACAAGGCTAAAGTGATTAAGCATTGGGTTAGTCCATTGATGATAAGTGAGCAGGGGAGATCACAAGGAGAAAGTGAAAGTTGACACGCCACAAATCAAGTGTCTTGCTATTATTCGGAAGGGCGAACAAAGAAGTCAAGCCAACAGTATTTGAGAGCTGTTGAGGCAAACAGAAGTGTTGAAGCACTGCACAAGAGAAGGAAGAGATGTTCTATATTGAAGATTCAATCAACACTCTTCAAGATCGCAGTGTTGTCTCTACCAGTCAACACGACACTACGATCAGGTCCAAGAAGACATGCATCAAAATCGTAGAGTTCGAATAGCTGAAGATTAAAGCATTGGCAATGGTTCAAATATGAAGGTTGATATTTGAACAAGAGCTTATTGAGAGCATCGATGCAAAAGGACAACCTCTGATCGAGAAATCAGAAGGGTGAAATAAAGTCTTTGACCTGCCCGAGGCATAAAAGTAATATATCTGACATGGTAGGTGAAACAGTAGACTGCAGTGTCAGAAAATCAGAAGAGGAGATGTCATGTCACATCTGCAGTCTGCACCAAATAACTCAAGATCTGCAAAGCAAATCTAAGAGCTTTCAGCGGCTACTTTCCAACGGGAAGATTGGGAAGTAGTATAAATCAACAGAGCTTCAAAGATCAAAAGTTGCTGATGATTACAATGTTGCAGAATCGTTGAGTTGGTAGAATGCTAACGTTGACTCTACGAGTTCCACCTGAGCTTAAATAAAACAAGTCTCAGTGATAGTGAGACTACGAACATGGAAGTGAAGCATCTTTGAAGAAGGACTTAATCAGATCAAAGCTTCACTCAATAAAGATGAGAATGCCACTTGAATTGGCATCTAAGCTAAGAGCTGAGAAGGACAAGAAGAGAGCATTCAGAAGAGTGGCAAAGCACAAGGCAGATCCTAAGGGCCACTCTACGATTCACCATGAACCTAAAGCTGAAGCAGAGCAAGTGCAGAATCATGTCTGCCAACATGTAAAGAAGGGTTCAGGAAATGGTGATGGTGCACAGCTGACACTATATGAAGATAAGCAAAACAGAAGAAGATCAGCTGCACCAAAGATGATGTGGTCCAGTCTCGAAGTAGAATGCAATAGGACCACACCAAGCTGCTAAGTACAAAAGATGATCAAGCTTAAAGACATCTTAGCCGCTCAGCATTAACAACTACAACAACAAGAAGCCAGGGCCTGAGGGGTCCTTCTCTAGAGGGACTAAATGAAGTTCCAAGCCTGCTGGGCTTGAAGAGTTCCTAGGGAACTAGAGAAGTTTTAAGACTGCTGGCCTTGAAGAGTTCTTAGTAAACTGAAGTCCCAAGGCTGCTAGCCTTGAAGGAATCTTAGTGATTCAGGGTGCTGCCCTTCCTTAGTGGAAATCCTGCTAGTTGAAAGCAGAAGAGTGGATTAGGAGCTTGAGTCTCTGAACCACTTAAAACCCCTTGTGTTTTTTACCTTATGTCATTTACATTATGTATATTAACTGCTATAACTGCTATGTATGTTTTAACTTCTTACAACTGAACTAACTCTAAGAACAATGTATGTATGATTATGAATATATCAATGAAGGGGATCTTTTACTTATTCCGCTGTGCTTGAAAAGATTCTTATGTTTGTCATATGCTAATTCATGAGCAATACAAAATAAACCAGAAAAGTATTTGAAATTAAAAAGGATCTATTCAACCCCCCCCCCCTCTAGATCTATATTGTGCCTACTGGGAACTAACAAGATGTACCAACTCATCCGAATTTCGAAGGTTTTTACAATATGGTCCAATATGTAACTCCATAGGATTGGTCGGCAAACCCGAGATTCATAGAGTTCAGGGGCTCGTTTAAGCAAGGGGAAGTTGTTAGGCACCCCCCGACTTCCGTGACATCACAGTTACCGCATTTTATTTATTTCTTATGCATAAAGTGTGTGTGTGTGTGTGTATGTGTATGTGTTATTGTGCTCAGTGCTTTAATTTTAAAGTCTTTTTTAGGCTTTATTTGAGTTATTTGGAAGTAGTGATGTTTCTCTTTTGCACCTATGTACGAAGGATTTGATTTAGCAAAAAATTCATTTTAGACAAAATATAAATTTCAAATGATA
The DNA here is from genome assembly GCA_020205605.1 of Panax ginseng. NCBI lineage: Eukaryota > Viridiplantae > Streptophyta > Magnoliopsida > Apiales > Araliaceae > Panax > Panax ginseng. Next base: position 109,826,375 of record CM035148.1, on the reverse strand, counting down.
TTTTGGAAAAACAAAATTTTCAAATCCTTCACCCAAATAGTAATCGAGGACCTTTATGAAGGGTTTCGACACAGAAACGCACAGCGAAAATAGAACAATTTAAAGAAATTTCGAAACCCTAAACAGGATCCATGCGAAAAACAATTAATTCAGTGGTTAGAAATTATACCGATTAAGAAAGCTAGAAACGATGCGTAGAATCTCCAACGCTTAATTCAAACGAATGCGTCTCTACAGTATCCACCACGAACGCTCCACGATGAACCGGTAAATTCGATCTGCGATAAAAAAGCGTGGTACTAGCCACCAAGGATGAGGATTTTCAGAACTATTTCTCTCTAGTCTCTCTCTAAGAGCGGCTAGGATTTTAGTTAATGAATAAATCCCTAAATGATACTACATATCATATATATAACGATTAAAAAGAATTAATCAAAACCTAATTTAATAAAATCAATTTATATATATATATATATATATATATCTTAATTAAGTCTTACTTAATTAATATACCTATATATATAAATTATCCTATTAATTTAAATTCGTAATTTAAATACTATCACTCATATTGACATATTTAAATCTTTACAATTTAAATTAATTCCCTTTTAATTATGTTCTATGTGTGTGACCATATAGGTTATTATTACATTGGCAATAATTTTAAATCATATTATAAAATTATAAACAGTGAGCGGCATCTAGTAATGCATCACTGCTACCCAAGTAATAATAAGATCGACGATTCGATGCAACCTTTTCGTGATCAATGTTTCAATGTAATTTAATCCTTTTAACATTGACATCCTAGATTAAACTCGAGTCATGGAATGTGTCATACTCTTCATAATTTAATCTGTGTTTTCTTGATCAATGAGTAGACTATATGAAACAAGTCACTATTTGAGCATGGCCATGCATTTCATAGTCCTACTCAATCAAGAGGCCTATGGATATCACTCCTAATATCCCTCACACGATTCATGATGTACCCTCACACGATTCATGATGTACCCAATAATCACCTTTATAGTCCACCCTATTAAAGGTGACATTTGATGATATCAAAGTACATAAATTCCCGTGTAGTAATATAGTGATTTCAGGTCGGAGGACCATAACATCATTGTCACTATGAGAATCGCTAATTACACTTTGCATAATGTTCCACGTAGAATTCTCATGGTGGGTATGTCCAGTACATCGTTCTCTAGCATGTACCTATGCATTGACTTAATATCTCATATATTTATGACTAATGAGATTTGGTCATCAGTCAATTCACATACTGGTCTCAATGCATCATTGTTGTCCCATCAATAATGATACTCGACTAGGGACATTTAAGAACAATGATACTAATTGTAATTATATAATCTCACGTTCAAGTCAAATACTTGAAACTATATAATTTGTATCACTATTCTAAGAATTTTTATTATGTTAACATTTATATAACGCAGTACATAAAACCATAATAAAATCATTCATTTATTCAATCAAATATAATATCAAAACGTTAAGCAATTATATCAAATAATTGGCCTCTAGGGCATAAACTCTAACAGTCTCCCACTTGTACTAGAGCCAATCACTCATGTATCTAATACCCATGGAACTAGTGTGACCATTGTGCTTCTGCTGCGACAAAGCCTTGGTCAGTGGATCTGTAACATTATCATCTGTTGGCACTCTTCCTATATGTACATCTCCTCTATCACAGATTTCACGGATGAGATGGTACCGCCTAAGTATATGCTTGGATCGTTGGTGAGATCTGGGTTCCTTAGCATGTACAAAGGCTCCATTATTATCACAGTATAGCTTAACCGGATCAACAATGGTTAGAATAACACCAAGTTCAGTGACGAACTTTTTAATCCATCTGACCTCCTTGGTCGCACTAGAAGCGACAATATACTCGGCTCTGTTGTAGAATCGATTCATCGTCTCTTGCTTGAACTCTTCCATTAACAAACACCACCATTAAGGCAAAACACAAAACTGGACCGAGACTTATAGTCATCATTGTCGATCTGAAACTAACATCTGTGTAACCCTTTTACCGCCAGTTCGTCTTCACCTCCATATACCAAGAATGAATCCTTAGTCCTTTTTAGGTACTTGAGGATATTCTTGACTGCTGTCCAGTGACCTTCACCTGGATTCGACTGGTATTTTCTCTTCATGCTCAAAGCATACGAGACATCTGGACGAGTACATATCATTGCATACATGATAGATCCAATTGCCAAAGCATAAGGGATCTTTCTCATACGCTCCTCCTCATCTTGTGATTTAGGACACTGGGCCTTCGAGATCTTTACACCATGAGTCACGGGTAAGTTTCCTTTTTTTGCTTCTTGCATGCTGAACCGCTTTATCAATATATGTAATTTAACTTGGACCAAGCATTTTTTCTCGATCTATCTCTATAGATCCTGATACCTAAAATGTAGGCAGCATCGCCCAAATCCATTGAGAAATATTTTCCTAACCATGTTTTTACAGCCTGTAAGGAAGGAATGTCATTCTCAATAATTAATATGTCATCAACATATAATACTAGGAATATAATGTGACTCCCACTAACCTTCTTATATACACAATGTTCATCTTCATTTTTTATAAAGCCAAACTCTTTGACTGCTTCATCAAATCGAAGATTCCAACTCCGAGAGGCTTGCTTTAATCCATAAATGGATCGCTACAGTTTACATAACTTTCCAGCATCCTTTGGAGTGACAAAACCCTCAGGTTGTGTCATGTACACATCCTCAAGGAGATTTCCATTAAGGAAAGCGGTTTTGACATCCATCCGCCGATTTCGTAATCATAAAAGGCTGCAATAACAAGTAATATCCTGATGGATTTAACCATTGCCACTGGAGAGAAGGTTTCATCATAGTCAACACCTTGAACCTGTTTAAAACCTTTTGCTACCAGTCGGCCTTTATAGGTTTGTACGTTACCATCCATGTCAGCTTTCTTCTTGAAAATCCACTTGCACCCGATTGGTTTTACCCCTTCGGGTGGATCAACCAGAGTCCATACTTGGTTAGTATACATGGAGTCCATCTCAGATTTCATGGCTTCAAGCCATTTTTCAGAATCTGGTCCATTCATAGCTTCTTGATAGGAAGCAGTCTCATCTTGATCTATGAGCATCACATCGCCGTTTTGAGTCATAAGATATCCATAATATCTCTCGGGCTCTTGGCGTGTCCTACCAGATCTCTACGAATGACTTGTGTAATTTGAGCGGAGTTCACTTTCCACAATTTCTTGTGGTTTCCGCTCATGTTCCAACTCAGTTCAATGATATTTTGTGGTTCTCGAATTTCTTCGAGTTCTACTTTCCTCCCACTGTTTCCTTTAGAGACAAATTCTCTTTCTAGAAAAATACCAGTTCGAGCAACAAACACTTTGTTCTCAAAAGGTTTGTAGAAATAATACCCTTTTGTTTCCTTTAGGTATCCCACAAAATTACATTTGTCAGATTTGGGTCCGAGCTTGTCAGAATCCAGACGTTTTAAAAACGCCTCACAACCCCAAATCTTCATGAATGACATAGTAGGACGTTTCCCAGTCCACATCTCATATGGTGTCTTCTGAACCGTCTTTGTAAGAACACGGTTAAGTGTGAATGCAGCTGTCTCTAGGGCATGACCCCAGAAGCTTATTAGAAGATCTGCATGACTCATCATTGATCGTATCATGTCCAACAAGGTTCGATTCCTCCTCTCAGATACACCATTCTATTGTGGTGTTCCAGGTGGAGTGAGCTGTGATATAATACCACACTCCTTTAGAAGGTCATCGAAGGGCTTTTATGCTTTTTCCAAATTGGTTTTGAACTTCATTCTTGAATTCCTTGAACTTTTCAAAGGATTTGGATTTGTGTCTCATAAGATACACATATCCATATTTACCGAAGTCGCTAGTAAATGTAATGAAGTAATAAAACCTACCTCTTACTAACAAACTCATGGGTCCACATACATCACTATGTATAAGTCCCAATACATTGCTAGCCCATTCACTATGTCCAGTGACAGGGACTTTAGTCATCTTACCTAATAAACAAGACTCGTATTTCTCATATGATTCAAAATCAAATGAATCCAAAAACCCATCTTTATGGAGTTTAGATATGCGTTTCTTATTTATATGGCCTAAACGACAATGCCAGAGATATGTCGAATTTGAATCATTTGATTTAAATTGTTTTGTATTTATATTATAGATAGGCATTTCTAAATCAAGAATATAAAGACCATTAAACAATTGTGCAACACCATAGCATATATCATTTACAACGATTGTTCTTTATTATAAATGAAAAACCTTTCTTGTCCAAATAAGAAACAGAAATAATGTTTTTGCTTATAGCAGGCACAAAATAAAAATCTTCTAATTCTAAAACTAGCCCAGTGGGCAAAGATAAATGATAAGTTCATACGGTCAGTGCAGCAACTTTTTCTCCATTCCTAACTCGTAGGTCAACCTCTCCTTTCGCCAAAGTCCTACTCCTTCGGAGTTCCTGCACATTAACATAAATGTGGGAACCACATCCAGTATCCAATACCCATGATGTAGAAGTAGACAAGTTGATTTCTATAACATATATACCTGAATCAGAAGTTGCACTTCCTTTCCTTTTCTTCACATCTTCCAAATAAGCATGACAGTTCATCTTCCAATGTCCAGGTTTTCCACAAAAGTGACACTCACCTTCTTTAGCCACCCCACCTTTAGGTTTTAAAGCCTGTTTGGTTTTGGAATTGGGTTTGGCAAAAGATTTAGATCCTATCTTCTTCTTGCTTTCCGGTTTCATTTAGCATTCCCTTTTGCACCATCATTATGGGAGCGGGTCCCGCCTTTTTTCATGTTGTTCTCGGCGAGTTCTTAACATGCTCAACAACTTTCAAGAAGGGGTTTCTCAATTTCATTCATAAGATAATTCATAACAAATTGAGAGTAGCTGTTGTTCAAGAATTGCAAAACAAGATCAGTTTGGGCTTCTGGAGTGATTGGAAAACCCAACCTATCAAGGTACTCAATATTGTGGCGCCCCCAAAATAGGTATACATCATCCATTCTGAGTCGTCAGATATCGCACTATAAAAATCAAATATAAACTTCTTTTATACAACTGTTGAACTGTCGTGCAGAGTACGACCACAGATAAGCTGTGGATTTTAATACAAATATATATAACTCTCGTGGTGCCTTGACCACAAGACCTTACAATGGTACCTTACATAAAGGTACAGTCAATAATTATTTTAAAAATTAAAATCTTTGGAAAATACTCAAGGAAACCTTCGTACATGGGAGGCCATGCATCTAAGTTATGATAGATATCTTATGTCCATAGAATTATCCTTGGTTGACCCAAAAGTCCCCAAAGAAAAACAAGAAGATTACTATCATCTTCTTTCCAATGGTGAGTCTTCTCTTGACATATAATTATCTCCGTTATGTCCAAGTAAAAATTATATTTCAAATAAACTCCAAGATCATATAGGTAGTGCTCGTAGATATACTCAGCAAGTGGATGTGCACAACCATGTCTTATGATAACATGAGGTTGTATGTCATTAGACATCTTGTATGATAGTGGCAAAACACCCTTCCAAAGTTGGGTTCACCCCACCCTATTCGGTTCACCAAAATTAAATATCAAATGACGTATACAATACGACACACTTATCTAAAGTTCTCAACAAAATTAATTCCATACTATTTAGGGAGAACCTCAATAGCTATAGACCACCGTTCTATTCCTGTTATCCCCCCTTTCAATCTCCAAGAACACTCTTATTACCTAAAAGGAATTGTGAAGCAAAAAGGGTGAGCACAATTAGCCCAGTAAAGAATATCATGACTAAAGATAATTTACATCATCAATAGCCTTCATCAGTAATAAATCAGAGATTTAGGACATATGGTAAATGATAAAACATAGTTGCAGTGGAACGAGCAATCCATTAGAAGAGTCAAATAGACCATCAAGTCTATTATCTTCTCCATGTTAAAAGTCCACCAATAATGTTTTATCCCTGTAACATCAATCAACAATTCATGTCCACAATCATATGAATAACTCGTAATCATAATTGTGATTCTAAATTCCTCTTCGAACCCAAGACGAAGATAATTTTCATCACCTATCTTTACCTGAAACATCAAAAATCATGGTTATACCAAATCACAATTCCTGCTCATAATCATACTAATAAATTCATCTTTGCACTATGGCCAAAGATATTCATTAACAATTCATCTTTGCACTACAGGCCAAAGACATACAACTGTATTTTAGAAGAGTCAAGTAGAGCACGATATCTACTATCTTTTACGAATTAAAAGTGTAAAATCAATATTTTATCACTGAGACTCAGCTTAATAAATAATCCACATCATCGAATCATCCCTGCACTACGGCCAAGGATATTCATGTAATCATCAATGGTCATGATTATATCGAATAATTCCATGTTATAATCATACCAATAACTGTCCATCAATGAACTACAGGCCAATGAGGACTTTTACCACATCATCTATAACATTACGGGTCATGATTATACCGAATGATCCCTGGTCATAATTATACCAATAAACAGTTCATCAATGCACATAACCCAAAGATACTCATCAATCAACAGTAAAACCAATAATCAACAGTCCATCTTTGTACGTAAGCCAAAGATATACAACTGTAAAACCAATAATCAACAGTCCAACTTTGCACGTAAGCCAAAGATATACAACTGTAAAACCAATAATCAACAGTCCATCTTTGCACGTAAGTTAAAGATGACTTTCATCATAATATAAGCATGAGGATGATGACAATGATATAAGCATTAATCAAACGAAATCAAGGATAAATATTAAAGACTTTAAATTTATCTAGAGTTTAAAAATATCCAAATTGTCAACATGATACTGCTTTGTTGAGTAAAATTTAAGAATAATATTGATGTACTAAAAATAATTTGGACAGAAAAGAAATATATTTTTCGGGTAAATAGTACCCCGCAATAGTACCATATGAATAAGACTTGAGGAATAGTACTCGTGAATAATAGTTCCCAAGATGAAAAGTACCCCAAATACCCGAGTGAATAATATTTGGGTGAATAGTAATTTGAGTCAATAGTAACTCGTGAATAGTACTCCGACACAAAAAGTGCCCCGAATACCCGAGTGAAAAATACTAGAGTGAATAGTAACTGGTGAATAGTAACTCATGAATAGTAACTCATAAAAGAAAAATACCAAAGAAAATGATATTCCATGACGAATACAAAAGAAATGATATCTCATATGAGTATAATAGAATATACGAAACTGCAAATGGATTTTCACCCGCCATGTGTTAATCCACGTAGACAGATCATTTCCACAATTTAATAAAGAATGAATAAGAAGGATCCTTCACCATGCATATAGTAATCCACATACACAGGTTATTCCAACAGAATAATAAAGAATGGAACCAGGTCATGCGTAATCCGCACAGACAGGATATTCCACCAGAATAATAAAGAACGGAACCAGGTCATGCGTAATCCGTACAGACAGGATATTCCAACAGAATAATAAAGAATGGAATAATAATTGTGAGATAGCAGACTTCTCTTCTTCTTTCTCTCTATAATTTCCCTTTATAATAATTGCTCTATAGCTTTAGTGAATTGGTGAAAAATAATGAAGGAATGAGTTTCTATTTATAGGAAAATATAGTTTTGATAATTGCACGTTATGGGGCCCGAAATATTACAGTATAATACCTTCCTCTTTTTCTTCATTTTTAATTTAGTCCTGCAAGTATTATCAAACTTGTACCACCTCCCCTAATAGTAAATAATGTGAATCAATAGTTCTAGACATGTAAAAATAGGAATTACAGTATAGTACCTCCATCTATACCTCCATTTTTAACTTAGTCATTCAAGTATTATCATTCTTGCACCACCACCCCTAATAGTACAAGAATGTGAATCAATAGTACATACATGTGAACAAATAGTTATAATCATGTGAATCAATAGCAATTAATTGCTCATTTATCCGATTAATTACCCAATTGGTCAGTATAACTTCCGGACATCAATTAATATCAAAATAAATGTCGATTTCTACTAACACTAATAATTCCAACACAATGGAACTATCAATTTCATCTTTAATCAACACGAACTTATTCATCATTAATATTATAACTCACAATATTTAACAACCAGTTCCCAGGAAAGAGGGGGCTTTCCGATAAGGATTTCTCCTTATCATGCGCGCAATTAGGTGACCAAACCTCTCGATGCAGAACTTCTAGACATTGTCAATATTGCAAATAATAATATGAATAACTTTGCCGTCTCAATTATTGATTTAATAATATAACATATTATACATATGATACTGTGACAATAATTGAATCAATAATATGAGAGATATGATACAGCGATTACTATAGCAATAATTGAGTATAACTGAGTGGCTTCTACACGAAGCATCAATAATCAATACCGTGTGCTACTATGCAACTACAGCGCCAGACATCTTTTACTTTTACTACGAGGTAGTTCAATAGTTTTAACGGTAACACTTTCGCCGTTATTTTTATAAAAAGATAATTCTGTCGTTTTCTTACTACGATAATACTTCCGTTGTGAGGTCCACTAATGATTGTGTCGTCGTACAGATATTCCCCAACAAAAATAATATTCCCCGACCAAACAAATATTTTATAACCACTTGCTTACTTTGCAAACAATTTCACATATCACCCTTAACTTTAAACTTTTATCAATTTAACCATTTACGAAATAAAATAATAATTATAAGAAAATTGAATACTTTAATTTCATAAAATTCGGGGACTCACATATACCTCCATTTTTAACTTAGTCATGCAAGTATTATCAATCTTGCACCACCACCCCTAATAGTAGAAGAATGTGAATCAATAGTACACACATGTGAACAAATAGTTATAATCATGTGAATTAATAGCAATTAATTGCTCATTTATCCGATTAATTACCCGATTGGTTAGTATAACTTTCATACATTAATTAATATCGAAATAAATGTCGATTTCTACTAACACTAATAATTCCAACAAAATGGAACTATCAATTTCATCTTTAATCAACACGAACTTATTCATCATTAATATTATAACTCACAATATTTAACAATCAGGTCGTTCCCAGGAAAGATGGGGTTTTCCGATAAGGATTTCTCTTTATTGACGCGCAATTAGGTGACCAAACCTCTCCTTGACAAAACTTCTAGACATTGTCAATATTGCAAATAATAATATGAATAACTTTTGCAGTCTCAATTATTGATTTAATAATATAACATATTATATGAGATGATCTCGTGACAATAATTGAATCAATAATATGAGAGATATGATGCAAAGAATAATCGTAGCAATAATTGAGTATAAGCGGAGTGACTTCTTACGACGCATCAATAATCAATACCAGGTGTGCTACTACGCAACCACGCCAGACATCGCATTACTTTTACTACCGGGTAGTTCAACGGTTTTAACGGTAACACTTTCGCCGTTATTTTTATAAAAAGATAATTCTGTTGTTTTCTTACTACGACAATACTTCCATTGTGGGGTCCACCAATGATTGTGCCGTCGTACGGATATTCCCCGACCAAATGAATATTTTATAACAATTTGCATACTTTGCAAAATTTTCACATATCACCCTTAACTTTAACCCTTTCTCAATTTAACCAATTATTAAATAAAATAATAATTATAAGAAAATTGAATACTTTCATTTCATAATTTCGGGATCTCACAAATATGCCCAATCATTTTCAGCACATGTGGACCAACTGGATCATGTTCACCCATCTTGCAGTGATACAATGTCTTGCTTGTATCATACCTCTTCTGTCGAGCATGCCCTTCGAATAATTTCTTGAGATGCTCGATCATCTCATAAGTATCCATCAACTCATGTTGCTTCTGAAGCTCAGTGTTTATGGTTGCTAGCATGAGACAACTCACGTCCAGAGCATCATCTTGATGTTTCTTGTAAGCATTATGCTCCGCACGTGGTGCAGTAACAGCTGGTGCTGCAGGAATGAGCCCATCAAGGACATATAGTTTGCGCTCTTGTTTGAGGACAATCCTCAAGTTTCTATGCCAGTCAAGGAAATTAATCCCACTCAGCTTGTCCTTCTCAAGGACTGATCGTAGTGAAAGACTACTTGTGTTGTTGTTGTTTGCCATTGATATCTACAATTTATAAGTGCAAAAATAATAAGTCAAATTGTAGAGTTGATATTATGTTATTGATAATAGTACATTCAAAATATACCTCCCACTATTTTATTCAAATTAATAGCCCTCACCATTAATTCGGAAAGTATTTTCTATTAAATCTTTCTAGTGAGCCAAGATCCATATTTCATTATGCCTTAAGTTAGCTTTGGCTAATCTCTTAAAACACAATTATTTAGGTAGACAACCCTTTGTCAATTACATTATATATAACTCTTGGATAGTTTGGTAAACAACATTTGTTTCTAGCCTATCTAATGGTACCCACCAAACTCTATGTCTCTAAGTCCACAATCCTATTGAGATAACTTAGTTAAGTCAGGCCCAATGATTTTAATAGCTTGGATATCACAATTATCCTATCGCATCTTACCTAGATAAATAGGGTACTTTGCTTTGGCAAACCTACATCCATTGATCAAGGTCTTGATGAGTGTTATTCATTGGAAGGCATCTGATTTAGACTTAATAATTTATTGAGGGATTTTATAAATTAATTTAGATCTCACCAATTTTAATCTTATTAAACATCCACATTATTTATCATATCATACACAAGCATAAATAAAGTGAAAAATAAAATGTGTCACAATTATGGCCCAATCCATTGTCAATCTTTTCATGCTAATGAGAGATTGAAGGTCAATCTAAGGTGGAAAAAGATCTTAAAATAAGTAGCTTCCTTGGGTCTTCCTCAAGCATGTGCCTCCTCTCCATCATCATCTTACCATCATGTCCTTCATCTTGTCATCTTCATAATAATAGATTATTACATGACATAAAGAAACCTCGAGTTACATTCGAGGGGATTCAGATGAGAAGAGAATGTTACATCAGAATTTATAGAAAGGCACGACATGCAAGCCGTATTTCAAAACTAAAACCACTAACCTATGGGTCAAAAGGCCATAACTGTACACCATGCATATCACAATAAGCACATAACAAAATATATATAATCAGAAAACTATATATCAAATATTGGGGTCACGACCATCGTGCGCTACGACGGGGGGGGGTCCAAGGGGTGGTCTCCCCCTTGGCGGTAGTCTGGCTGATCGGGGTCGGGAAAAAATATTCGAACTACAATCTGTATTGTAGAATTTTTCCATATGATTCTCTGAAACGGTTTCAGAATCATATATTTTAATCCACCAAAACACCCATAATAACAAATCATATATGTCCAGTTTCGATTAATCATATTAAAACGAATAACAGTACACCCAGAACATATCATATATGTCCAGTTTCGATTAATCATATTAAAACGAATAAGCATGCTTCTAATCCGATTAGAACAGTTATATTGTTATTCCACCTTCTAAGATACGATTAACAGAATTATCATATACATGTATATATATTACAGATACAATCAAAATACCAGAATACGCATACAGCGGAATATCATATATTCACTTTCAGATCGATAAACATGCATAATCATATATCATATATATCGAATACAATTAAAACACGTAATCTGAATTAATCGTTTTCGCAAGTAGCTCTGATACCACTGAAGGGTTTCAATATAGAAACGCACAGCGAAAATAGAATAATTTAAAGCAATTTCGAAGCCCTAAACAGGATCCATGCGAAAAATAATTAATTCAGTGGTTAGAAATTATACCGATTAAGAAAGCTAGAAATGATGCGGTCGAATCTCCAATGCAATTCAAACGAACTGCGTCTCTACTGTATCTACACGAACGCTCCGCTGCGAACCGTCGTACGATCTGCAATAAAAGGAACTGTGGTACTAGCCACTAAGGATGAGGATTTTCAGAACTATTTCTCTCTAGTCTCTCTCTAAGAGCGGCTAGGGTTTTAGTTAATGAATAAATCCCTAAATGGCTGCTACATATCATATATATAACAATTAAAAAGAATTAGTCAAATCCTAATTTAATAAAATCCGAATTTATAAATATATATATATATATATATATATCTTAATTAAGTCTTACTTAATTAATATACCTAAATATATAAATTATCATATTAATTTAAATTCGTAATTTAAATACTATCAATCATAATGACATATTTAAATCTTTACAATTTAAATTAATTCCCTTTTAATTAGGTTCTATGTGTGTAACCCTATAGGTTATTATTACGTTGGCAATAATTTTAAATCATATTATAAAATTATAAACAGTGAGCGGCATCTATTAATGCATCACTGCTACCTAAGTAATAATAAGATCGACGATTCGATGCAACCTTTTCGTGATCAATGTTTCAATGTAATTTAATCCTTCTAACCTTGACATCCTAGATTAAACTCGAGTCATGGAATGTGTCATACTCTTCATAATTTAATCTGTGTTTTCTTGATCAATGAGTAGACTATATGAAACAAATCACTATTTGAGCATGGCCATGCATTTCATAGTCCTACTCAATCAAGAGGCCTATGGATATCACTCCTAATATATAGGAGGGTTAGATTCCATCTAGATCACTCATATCCCTCACACGATTCATGATGTACCCAATAATCACCTTTATAGTCCACCCTATTAAAGGTGACATTTGATGATATCAAAGTACATAAATTCCCGTATAGTAATATAATGATTTCAGGTCGGAGGACCATTACATCATTGTCACTATGAGAATCGCTAATAACACTTTGCATAATGTTCCACGTAGAATTCTCATGGTGGGTCTGTCCAGTACATCGTTCTCTAGCATGTACCTATTCATTGACTTAATATCTCATATATTTATGACTAACGAGATTTGGTCATCAGCCAATCCATATACTGGTCTCAATGCATCATTGTTGTCACATCAACAATGATACTCGACTAGGGACATTTAAGAACAATGATACTAATTGTAATTATATAATCTCACGTTCAAGTCAAATACTTGAAACTATATAATTTGTATCACTATTCTAAGGATTTTTATTATGTTAACATTTATATAACGCAGTAAATAAAACCATAATAAAATCATTCATTTATTCACTCAAATATAATATCAAAACGTTAAGCAATTATATCAAATAATTGGCCTCTAGGGCATAAACTCTAACACTTTGATACTTCCTTTTATCATTATTTTTCTTCAATGATCTACCCAAATCGCTTTATTCTGCACGAAAGCTCTTTATAATTTTATTAGAAAATCATTTTGGTTGATAATGTATGCAAAGAAAGTGCTAAAAATATGTCGGATCATCATCGGGCATGAAAGCCATCTCGATGAATCCAAACACTCACAAACATGATTTTCACTATCACGAGATCTTAAATCTGAATTCTCGAGGCGACCCCCTCGAACTTGTTTTAAGATCCAATATTACATGTACAATGATTTTTGCAGTATTTAAACATTACATTTAACCAAAAAGTCCATTATGGGAATCTAGTTAAGATCCATTCAGTAGATCTCAACCCCGGGATTCCTAGGCTCACATTTATATTCTTAACTATGTATATACAACATCCTAGACTTGATGTTAGGTGATTTGATCGGTTAAAAACTCCATATCGAGCCATTAGGACCCCCTCACCTCTAAATACAGATCTAGGGCTCTACAAAGTGACTAGGACTGACAAAAAGTAGTTAAACATCTAGATCTACAATAGATCTAAGACAATCTAACATATAAGTTTGAGCATCATGCTTCATGTTCAAAATGTTAGATTTGGCTAAATCTAGTCAAATAACTTGATTTACAACTGAATATATACAATATAACCGGTAGAAACTCAATTTCTACCATCTAATACACAATATATAGGTAAAACAACTAATTTAACCAGTAGAAATTATTATATCTACATAAAATTGGTATTTATAACAGTTACAATGAAAGTGGCTAAAATGAGTGTTTTTCACCTTGGGAGACACGTGAACCATTTTCTTTTGGCTTGAATTCAACTTATATCACTCTAAAATTACAATATGTATGATATAGAAGATCAAACAATGAAAATGTGAAAAAGAAATGCCAAATCTGAAGCTCTCTCTCTCTCTCTCTCTAGAACTCTCTCTGGCTTTTCCATCTTGTGCATATATGATTATGAGTTGTTGATGTTGCCTTAAGGCCATCTGACCTTAGCCAAAGTGGGTAAACCTTAGGACTTCGTCCGATGAAAGTTGAGCTTTGCACCCAAAAATCTCCAAAAGTCCTTGCAGAAGGCTGCGAAATGCGATCGAATCTGACTAACTCGGAGTCCGGGAAGATGATGTAATTAGCTAAAAGGTATCTTTCGGCTCCTGAGGGTTATCAATCGGCTCATCTTCGATAGCTCGTAGTTCATTAGTTGATGTAGTGACGTCTTATGGTCACATCCTCATCTTTGCGATCCTCGTTCGGTTAGCATCGTTTATGGGCATTGTTGTACTTAGATCTCTCATTGGGGTTATCGTCGGGGTGAAATGATGCTTTTTCCCTACCTCAGGGTTGTTTTTGAAGTGAAATGACGCTTTTTCCCTCCTGCAGGGTTAGTCCAGGGAAAACAAAATTTCGAGTCTATAGATGCCCCTCTTTGTCATGTTTATGTAATGCAATGAAATGAACATGATAAAGATTATTATACATAAAGATACATAATAAGGTATATCTAATGATGCAATGTCATGTGTAAAGTATATAATGAAATGTTTGATTTAGATTTAAAAAGGGTTACTCCCATCTGCTGGGGAGGATAAGGATTGTGAGAACATCGTCGGTTACTACCGACATCTTTGTTGAGATATTTCCAATGCCTTCACTGGGTTGTTGCCAATGGACTGCACCATCGGGGTCAAGACGACGCCTTCATTAGGTTGTTGCTAATGGATTACATTATCGGGATCAAGTCGATCTACATTAGATTGTTGCCAACGGATTACATCATCGGGGTCAAGTCGATCTTTCATTGGGTTGTCGCCAACGGATTCCATCATCGGGGTCAAGCCGATCTTTTATTGGGTTGTCGCTAACGGATTACATCGAGGTAAAGCCAATCTTTCATTGGGTTGTCGCAAATGGATTACATCATCGGGGTTAAGCCGATGTCTTCATTGGGGTCAAGCAAATGGATTGCGTCATTGGGGTTAATGCCAACAAATTACACAACATCGGGGTAAAGCCGACGGCTTCATTGGGGTTAAGCCTAGTGGATTGAATCATCGGGGTCAAGCCGATCTGCGTTGGGGTCAATGCCAACAGATTACATAACATCGGGGTTAAGCCCACGCCTTTACTAGGGTCAAGCCAGTAGATTGCATCATCGGTGTCAAGCCGATCTGTGTTGCGGTAAATTCCAACGGATTACAAAATATCAGGGTTAAGTCGACGCCTTCACTAGGGTCAATGTGACGCCCCCAAAATAGGTATACACAACCACTTCTGAGTCACCAAATTTATGGTACATAACTCAAATACAAACTTAATTAATACAACTATCGTGCAAAATACGACAACACAATAGCTGAGTTTTAACACGAATATTGTATTCTAGACAATATCCAAACTCAAATTCAATCCTCATTACAATTATTAACACACTATTTTATAGAATAGTGAGGACTACTATGGCAACCATCTCGGACCGTCACTCCATTCCCCGACTAGTCTCAGCTATATTCTTATTTCCTAAAGAGAATAGTGAAAGAAAATGGTGAGCTCAACTAGCCCAGTAAAGAATATTATGACTAAGATAATGCAGAATAAATTATCCTTAGCCTTCAATAGTATAACAACTGACAGAATACAATAGACAACAAGTTTAACTGCAGTGGAACAAGCAATCCATTAGAAGAGTCATGTAGAGAATGATATCTACTATCTTCTGTAAGACCCCAACTTTTTAATGAATAAAATCAAATTTCCTCTATTTATTATTGTGAATAATAAAGTATTAATTTGATATAATACTTTGGTTATGGGTGAAATGTGAAAATTTGCAAAATAAACAAGTGGTTATAAAATATTCATTTTGTCGGAGAATATTCGTTTTATCGTGGAATATTCTTTCTGTCGGGGAATATTTGTACGAAGGCACATCCATTTGTGGGCCCCATAACGGATAACGGTCGGATGAAAAAAAATGACAAATTTGAGTTTTTATAAATAACGGCGTAGTTGTTACCGTTAACACTGTTGGAATACCCGGTGGTTAAAATACTGAATGTCTGGCGTGGTTGCACGAAATATACACGGTTTTGCATGTATTTTTGAATTATTGATTCTTACGTAAGAAAGGCACTACTCAATAATTATTACAGTAATTATCGTTCAATATTTTATTTTATTGGTTCAATAATTGTTGCGTTGATATTTTATATTATTGTTGTTTCAATAATTGTCACCGCACAAGATATTCCCATTATCGGATCAATAATTCATATTATTTGAATAATATTATGAGATAGCATTATTGGCAATGTCTAAAAATTTACACAAGGAGAGGTTTGGTCACCTAATTGTGCGCTTGAGAAGGAAAAATCCTTATCGGAAAGCCCCTTTTTCCGAGGAACTACTGGTTGTCATAGTGTGATTACGTAATATTATTTGTGAATAATTAATTATTGATTTATATGATAAGGAAATATTTATTTGATGTGGATATAAATGATGGATTTATTTATGTGGTTATAAATGAAGGAATTAATGTTGAGGTGTTTTATCAGTATTTTGTCGGATTGGAGGTATTAAAAGATCAAATCGGTGTTCTTAAAGCTCTATTGCGTGAGTTATAATTTTTAATCCGACCATTGGATCGTTGTGATTTTTGAATATGTTAAAAACGAATGTATGATTTGTTATGAATTTTAAAAGGTGACTGGTTCAAAAATTGTTGAAGTATCCGAATTTATCATTTTGGTGGAAAATTCTAGAATTGGTTGGCCCCACTTTTTGGTTGGTGAGAAATGTGCTCAAATTGAATTTCAAATGTGGTGGGTGGCAATAGTAGCAGGTAAAGCCATCAGGTAGCAGGTCAAGTTTGCTTCGGCGTGCTAACATTTTCCTATAAATATAGGGCTAAGTTAGAATTGAAAATCACACCAGAAATAAGTTTTCTCTCTTTCTCTCTCTATATTATCGAGCGTATTCTTGTGAGTATTTTGATACTTTGAGTGTTGCTATATGGTGCAAGTTCCTTCAGTACTATATCCAGTATTTCAGTCAGAAGTACTATCTTTTTGAGGTAAGGGATGTTATTTTCTTCGTAAATGATATTATTTCTTTCAATATCATTATGCCAAAATATTGGTCTGAACTTTTTTATCAAATTTGGAATTTTTTGTGTCGAGGTTACTATTCACGTATACGGTACTATTCA
Source organism: Panax ginseng (assembly GCA_020205605.1). Classification (NCBI taxonomy): domain Eukaryota; kingdom Viridiplantae; phylum Streptophyta; class Magnoliopsida; order Apiales; family Araliaceae; genus Panax; species Panax ginseng. Next base: position 109,808,741 of record CM035148.1, on the reverse strand, counting down.
CGAATACGACACTATTCACCAAAAAATGAAATTTTCTTCTTTTTGTCCAAGATGTCTATTATGGTTATTATCTTTGATTGTATCTATGTTTTGATCATTATTTTTGAATTCTTCTTCAAAATTGGATATTTCAGAGTATTATTGAACTTGGATAAACTGTAATACGAATCCCTAATATTTGTTCTTTTATCTCATTGGATTCGTTTTCTTTAATATATTTTTCATCATCCTCGGTCCTAAATGATGATATTACTGAATATCTTTAGCATGATATTACTGAATATCACTGAATTATCCGTGCACTACGGGCAAAGGATATTCATTAATATCACATCCACGAATTATCCATGCACTACAGGCCAAGGATATTCGTGTTTTCACCAATGGTCATGAACATGCCAAACAACAATTCATCATTGCGCCCTTGGCCGAAGAGAATGCATGGTCATGATCATACCAACAACTGTCCATCAATGCACTACGGGCCAATGAAGACTTTTACCACATCATTTGTAACATTACAATTCATGATTATACCGAATGATCACTGGTCGTAATCATACCAATCAACAGTCCATCTATGCACTATTGGGCCAAAGATGACTTTTACTACACCAGAAGCATGAGGATGATGACAATGATATAAGATTTCAATTAAATGAAAATAAATGATAAATTTTAAAGATTTATAATTCAATTTATCCAGAATTTAATAATGTCCAAATTGTCAACATGATACTGCTTTGTGGAAGAAAATATTATTTCTTACGAATATTAAACAAAAATAATATCCCTTACAATTGTTGAACGAAAATAATATTCCTTACGAATGTTGAACGAAAATAATATTCCTTACGAATATTAAACGAAGATAATATTTCTTGCGAATATTGAACGAAATAAAATTTCTTACGAATATAAAAAATAATATCATAAGCGAATATGAAATAAATAATACCCCTTATCTTAAAAAGAGAGCAATTCCAACTGGTATAGCATATATATTATTGAAGAAAACTTTCACTATTTTTTACACTCAAAGGTTATTTAAACTCAAAAGAAATACGCTCAATATTATAGAAGAAAAATTATCTGATTCTGGTGTGATTTTTTTTTCTAAACTGAGGGTCCTATTTATAAGTGAAGGGAATGATACTATTTGAATTAGAAAATCATGGACGCACACTAAATATTCGGCGAATTCACGGGCGTACCGGCTGATTTCATATGTTTTTACTATGCAAACACTATGCAAATACTATGCATAATAAAATATAATATATTCTATTTTTCATAAAAAAACAAAACTTATTAAAATATATTTATATATAAATATAATAAAAATAGTAATCCCACCCGTGAACCCCGCAAAACTCCCCCACATATCATTATTATACACGTGGGCCCCACCACATTATATATATATATATATATATATATATATATATATATATATATATATATATATGTAATAACCTTCTACCGATTATTTTAAAAATGGGTAAGTGAGAGTTCAAATAATACGCCAGACTTACAACAAATACTTCATAAAAATCCCCTCAATATTTTTAACAACATTTATTCATCAATAATATAACTTGCAATAATAACAACCAGATCAATCCTAGAAAAGATGGTGCTTTTCGATAAGGATTTCTCCCTATTGGCGCGCAATTAGGTGACCAAACCTCTTTCCTCGACAGAATTTTCTAGATATTGTCAATAATGTAAATAATAATAAGAATAACTTGTCATCTCAATTATTGATTTAATAATATAAAATATTGTGCAGATCATACTGTGACAATAATTGAATCAATAATGTGAGATACTATGTAAAAAAATTATTGTAGCAATAATTGAGTATAACTGAGCGACTTCTCACGTAAGCATCAAATACGGTGCACTACTATGCAACCATGTGTATTACTGTACTTTTATCACCGGGTATTTCAACAGTTAACGGTAAAACTTTCGCCGTTATTTTTATAAAGATATTTCTGTCATTTTCTAACTCCGAAAATAATTCTGTTATGGGGTCCACCAATGATTGTGTCGTCGTACGAATATTCCCTGGTAAAACGAATATTCCCCAACTAAACGAATAATTTATGACAACTTGCAAACTTCGCAAAAATTGTAAATATTACCCACAACTATAACATTATATCAAATCCACACGATAATATTCAAAAAGATATTTTGAGAAAATTAAATCTATATTCATAAAAGTTGGGGTCTTACAGTCAAGCCAATGGATTGCATCATCGGGGTCAAGCCGATCTTCATTGGGGTCAATGTCAACGTATTACCCCACATCGGGGTTAAGCCGACGCCTTCACTGGGGTCAAGCCAGTGGATTGCATCATCGGGGTCAAGCCGATCTTTGTTGAGGTCAATGCCAATGGATTCTAACATCAGGGTCAAGCCGATCCGCATTGGGTTATTTCCAACGGATTACATCATAGGGGTCAACTCAATCTGCGTTGGGTTGTTGCTAATGGAGAATACACCATTGGGGTTAAGCCGATCTACGTTGATTTTTTTTCCAACATATTACATTATTGTATATCGCACTTTGCAAATCGCATATTGAATCATTATCAAATTTCATCGCAAATCGCATCCTGACTCATTGTCAAATCGCATATTGACTGATTGTCAAATTGCATACTGACTTATTGTCAAATCGCACACTGACTCATTGTCAAATCGCACACTGTCTCATTGTCAAATCGCATCGCAAGTTGCATTTTAACTTATTATCAAATCACATCTCAAATCGCACATCGTAAATCGTAACTCGCATATTGGATGTTAAAAATCGCATATCACACATCGCATACTTCACATATTGTAAATTACATGTCACACATCGTAAATCGCAACTCGCATATCGCATGTCGCAAATCGCTTATTGTAAATCACATATCTCACATCGTATGTTGCACTTTGTATATTGTAAATATGTACATCGCATATCGCACTTCACATATTGTAAATCGCATATCACACATCACAACTCGTATGTTGCACTTCGAATATTGTAAATCGCATATTGCACATCGCAACTCGCACATCGCATGTCTCGCTTTGTATACTATAAATCGCATATTGCACATCGCAACTCGTACATCGCATGTCGCACTTCGCATATCGTAAATCGCACATCGTAACTCGCACTTTGCATATTGCACATCGCAACTTGCACATCATATATCGCACTTCGCATATTGTAAATCTCATCTCGCACATCGCATATCGCACATCGCATATCGCACTTCGCATATTGTAAATCATATATCACATATTAAACTTCGCATATTGTAAATCACACATCGCATATGGCACATCGCATATTGTAAATCTCATATCGCACATCGCATATTAATTCGCATAATAAATCACATATCAATTTGCAAGTCAAATGTCATCTCTCATTGAGAATCACATCGCCAATCGTATCTTCAATCATTATCACATGAGACAATTCTTTCATCGCTTATGTGACGCCCCCAAAATAGGTATACATCACCCATTTTGAGTCGCCAAATACATGGTACAAAATTCAAATACAAACTTAAATATATAACATGAGCTGTGAGTTTCAATACAAATAATGTCATCTAGACAGTATTCAAACTCAAAATAAGTCCTCATTACATTTATTATCACACTATTTCACATAATAGTGAGGACTACTAATGCAAACATCTGGACCGTCACTCCGTTCCCCGACTAGTCCCAACTATATTCTCATTTCCTGAAGAGAACAATGAACGAAAAGGGTGAGCTCAACTAGCCCAGTAAGAAATATTATGACTAAGATAATGCGAAATAAATTATCGTTAGCCTTCAATAGTGTTAAACTGATAAAATATAATAAACATCAAGTTTAACTGCAGCAGAACAAGCAATCCATTAGAAGAGTTAAGTAGAGTATAAAATCTACTATCTTCTATGATTTAAAAAGGTTTTTCATCACTTTTATCGCTGAGACTCGGCTTAATAAATAATCCACATCATCGAATCACCCCTGCACTACGACCAAGGATATTCTTTAGTATCACGACCGCAAATTATCCATGCACTACATGCTAAGGATATTCGTGTATTCATCAATGGTCATGATCATGCCAACAAATGTCCATCAATGCACTACGGGCCAATGAGGACTTTTACCACATCATTTGTAACATTACGGGCCATGATTTATTAGAATAATCCTTGGTCATAATCATACCAAGTCCATCTATGCACTACGGCCATAGATGACTTTCAACATAATATAAGCATGAGGATGATGTCAATGATATAAGAATTCAATTAAATGAAAGCAAAGGATATATATTTTAAAGATTTATAATTTAATTTATCCAGAAATTAATAAAGTCCAAATTGTCAACATGATACTGTTTTGTGAAGTATAATTCAAGAATAATATTGTACCAAAAATAATTTGGACCAAAAATGAATCAATTTTTATCATGAATAGTACCCCGTGTGAATAGTAACCGAGTAAATAGTACCTCCTGAATAGTAACTTCGAGGATAGTAACCCCGTGAATAGTACTCCGACATAAAAAAGTTAAAACTTATCAAGAATGCTCAGAATAATATTTCCATGAAAAGATACTGGATGAAGCGCAAATATCAAGGATATTCTACTAATTTCATGGAGTATAGAAGCCAAAACTTTAACAAAACGAGTATAGAATTCGAAATCTGAAACGAAATAATATTACTTATATATTACATAGTATGGAAGAAAATATTATTTCAAGCGAATATTGAACAAAAATAACATCCCTTACCTTGAAAAGAAGAGTATTCCAACTGGTATAGCGGGGATATTCTTGAAGAAAACTTTCACTGTTTTCTACGCTCCAAGCTTTCTAAAACTCGAAAGAAATGCGCTCAATATTATAGAAGAAGAATTCTGTGATTCTGGTGTGATTTTCAATTCTAACTAAGCATCCTATTTATAGGAGAATGGAAGGATACTATTTGAAAATACAAATCACGGACACATAGTACTTTTATATGAAATCATTTCACGGGCGCCGAAAATCGTCTAATTTTCTAAATTATTACTATGTATTTACTATGCAGACACTATGCAAACACTATGCATAATAAAATATAATATATTCTATTTTTCATAAAAAAAATAAAACTTATTATAATAATTATAATAATAATAATATTACAACTCCCTCCCATCCACGCTTTCCCCCCCCCCAATTTTTTTCACATGTCATATATATATATATATATATATATATATATATATATATATATATATATATATATATATATATATATATATATCAATAAAACAAAACATATATATATATATATATTATATATATACATTACATGCCTTATACGACATTCCATCCTTTATATAATATATATATATATATATATATATAACTTATATATATATATATATATAATACAAAACTGAGATAACTTCTCCCGACTATTTTAAAAAAAATGGATAAGTGGGGGTCCAAATGATACACCAAACTTACAACAAATACTTCATAAAATTCCTTCAATATTTTTAACAACATTTATTCATTATTATTATAACTCGCAATATTAACAATCAGATCGTTCCCAGGAATGAGGGGGCTTTCCAATAAGGATTTCTCCCTATTAGCGCGCAATTAGGTGACCAAACCCCTTTCCTCGACAGAACTTTCTAGACATTGTTAATTATGCATATAATAATTAGAATAACTTGTCATCTCAATTATTGATTTAATAATATATAAAATATTGACAATCATTGAATTAAATAATATGAGATACTATGCAACAATTACTGTAGCAATAATTGAACAAACTGAGTGACTTCTCACATAAGCATCAATAATCAATACCATGTGCTACTATGCAACCACGCGTATTACTGTACTTTTATCACCAGGTATTTCAACAGTTAACGGTAAAACTTCTGCCGTTATTTTTATAAAAAGATATTTATTTCGTTTTCTCATTCTGGCAATAATTCCGTTGTGGGGTCCACTAATGATTGTGCCGTTGTACGAATATTCCTTGTTAAAATGAATATTCCCCAACCAATCGAATATAATATAAAAACTTACGTACTTTGCAAAATTTATAAATATTACCCACAACTATAACATTATATCAAATTCACTCCTTAATATTTAAAAAGATATTTATAGAAAATTCATCTTTATTCATAAAAGTTGGGGTCTTACAACCTCCCCTTCTTATGAAATTTTGCCCTCAAAATTAGGGTACATACCTGGTATGACGAAGAGGTGAGGATACCTTGATCTCATTTCAGATTCGAACTCCCAGGTCATTTCCTCAACATCATGGTTTCTCCACAAAACTTTGACTTGAGGTATAACCTTGGAGCGTACAATATGTTCCTTCTTATCCAAGATTTTAATAGGAACCTCTTCATACGTTAAATCTTCCGCTATTTCGTCCGGTTCCAACTCAATAATGTGGTTCGGGTCTTTCACATATTTACGTAACATGGATATGTGAAAAACATTATGAACACGAGACATACTTAGCGGTAAAGCGAGTCTATAGGCCATAGTTCCTACTCGGTCAAGTATTTCAAATGGGCCAATAAATTGAGGATTGAGCTTTCCTCTCTTTCTAAATCTCGTAACTCCCTTCCATGGAGCAACACGTAACAACACATGTTCTCCAACATTGAATTCCACATCCTTCCGATGAAGATCAACATAACTCTTTGGACGATCTTATGAGGTTTTTATACGTTGTCAGATCATTTTAATCTTTTCCATTGTCATGCGTACCAATTCCGGTCCAAAACAACGTTGCTTCACCCACCTCGTCCTAGCATACTAGAGAACGGCACTTTCTTCCATACAACGCCTCAAATAGAGCCATGCCGATACTTGCTTGATAACTGTTGTTGTAGGAAAACTCCACCAATGGTAAGAACTTGTCCCAACTTCCTTTGAAGTCAAGGACACAGAGTCTTAATAGATCTTCAAGAGTTTGAATAGTCCTCTCCGACTGCCCGTCCGTTTAGGGATGATATGTCGAACTAAATTGTAAATCTGTGCCCACAGTTTTTTGCAAACTAACCCAAAATCTTGAAGTGAATCTTAGGTCTCGATCAGAAACTATGGATACTGGCATACCATGCAGTCTTACAATCTCATTTATGTATATACGAGCAAGACATTCACGTGTATAAGTTTCTCGTATAGGTAAGAAATGAGCAGACTTGGTCAATCTATCAACAATGACCCAAATTGCATCTATGCCTTGAGAAACCTTAGGAAGACCAGTAACAAAATCCATGGAAATGTGCTCCCACTTCCATTCTGGAATTTCAAGTGGTTGCAATAGACCTTTTGGCACTTGATGCTCTGCCTTTACACATTGACAAGTTAAACATCTTGAGATAAACTCTGCGATCTCCCTCTTCATATTGCTCCACCAAAATGTATGTCGAAGATCACGATACATTTTGGTACTCCCAGGATGGATTACAAACGATGTGTTGTGCGCCTCCATCATGATTTTATACTTCAAGTCAGAATCGTTAGGAACACAAAGTCTGGAGTTGACTCGAAGTATTCCTTTTTCATCGATTCTTTCTTATGGGATAGCACCTTCTTGCACTTTCTTCCTCATACGCATTAGCTCCAGGTCTTTAACTTGAGCAGCTTTAACTTTATCGATTAAAGTCGATTCTACTCGTATGTTTGCCATCATCACGTGGGTCCCTAGAGTCTTTAACTCTATCTCCATCCTTTGCAAGTCATACAAAATGGGCCTTTGCATTGACAATAACGCACTCGTACCTGCATATGATCTTTTACTCAATGTGTCAGCTACTACGTTTGCTTTTCCAAGATGGTATTGAATAGTATGATCATAATCTTTCAACAGTTCGAGCCAACGTCGTTGCCGTATGTTGAGTTTCTTTTGAGTGAAGAAATATTTGAGGCTTTTATGATCCGTATAAATCTCCACTTTCTCCCCATACAAGTAATGCCTCCAAATTTTAAGTGTGAAGACAACATCTGCCAACTCTAGATCATGAGTAGGATAATTCCTCTCATATTCTTTGAGTTGTCGAGAGGCATAGGCTATGACTTTCCCATGTTGCATGAGAACACATCCTAACCCTTTGCCCGAAGCATCACTGTAGATGACAAATCCCTCCGAGCCAGATGGTATTGTCAGAACATGTACTAAAATGAGTCTTTTCTTGAGCTCTTGAAAACTCTTCTCACATTCCTCGCTCCAACTAAATTTTGTATCTTTTCGAGTTATCTGAGTTAATGGAGTAGCAATTCGAGAAAACCCTTCTATGAATCTCCGATAATAACCATCTAAGCCGAGAAAGCTACGTACTTCGGTCACTAATTTAGATTGCTCCTAGCTTTGTATTGCTTCAATCTTTGTTGGGTCAACAGATATTCCATGACTTGATATCACGTGCCCAAGGAATGCAACTTCCTCAAGCCAAAACTCGCATTTCTTCAACTTGGCATAAAGCTTGTTTTCACGAAGCTTTTGGAGTATCAACCTCAAGTGTTGCTCATGATCTTCATGACTTTTAGAATATATGAGAATGTAATCAATAAAGACAACCACAAAATGATCTAAATAATCCTTGAATACTCGGTTCATCATATCCATGAAGGAAGCAGGAGCATTAGTCAATCCAAAAGACATGACTAGGAATTCATAATGCCCGTACCGAGTTTTGAAAGTAGTCTTTGGAATGTCATCAATTTTAATCTTCAATTGGTGATATCCGGAATGAAGATCAATCCTTGAAAAGAATTTGGCGCCTTGCAACTGGTCAAATAGGTCATCAATGTGAGGCAACGGGTATCTATCTTTGACAGTGACATGGTTCAACTCCCGATAATCAATATAAAGTCGCATACTCCCATCTTTCTTCTTCACGAATAGAACAGGAGCAACCCAAGAAGACGTACTAGGACGAATGAAACTGATGTCTAACAATTCCTGCAGTTGGGTCTTTAACTCCTGAAGTTCAATAGGAGCCATTCGATATGGGGATTTGGAAATGGGTTTTGTATCGGGTTCAAGGTCGATACAAAATTCAATTTCACTCTCTGGGGGTAGGCCAGGAAGTTCTTCGGGGAATACGTCAAGAAATTTATTAACAATAGAAATATCATTCAAAACTGACGTATTTTTGTTTAAATTTGTTATATGAGCTGAGAAAGCTTGACATCCGTTTTTCAATAAACGAATAACTTTATGGCTTGAGATGACAATGATTGATTTTAATGGTTTGGTTGCTTGAATTCGCATAATAGGTTGGTTAGGAATATGAAAGCTAACAACCTTATGAAAATAATCAATTTTTTCATGATGAGCAGTTAACCAATCAATCCCTAGAATTTTGTCAAATGTAAGTATTTTTAAGGAAATAAAATCGACAGGTAATGTGAGGGTATCGATTTGAACCAAACAAGACTTATAAATAGTGGATGTGATGAAGGTTTCTCCCAACTGAGTTTCAACAGATAAGTCAAAGTCTAGTTTCTCCGGACTCAAATTTAAACGTTGAGCGCAAGTAGGAGAAATAAAAGAATGGGTAGAACCGGTATCAAATAAGGTATATACTTCGCTAGAGTTTATGATAAGCTTACCCGTGATGACCTCGTTCGGGTTCCTTGCTTTCTGGGAGGTCAGGACAAATGCTCTCCCTTGAACTATTGGTTTTGACTAGTCTGGGATGGCATTTGGTGTCACCATTCCAACTAGACTTGGCTTCCCTGTACGATAAAATCTAGCTAGGCGACCTTCTCTTCCACAATTGTAACATGTTTTGGACTGCTACGCACAATTTGGACTAATGTGTCCCTCCCCTCCACATTTGAAGTATATGATAGGTGGTCATTCTCCTTCCTTAACAACGGGTGCTGGTGCTGACGTCTTTCCATCATTGTTGAATTTCCTCTTCTTGAAGTGTCCACTTTTATTGTCTTGGCCATGATTACCACCGAAGTGGTTACCATTTCTGACATGTTAATACCCTCCACATTTGTTTTCACCTCTTCGATGACTGCTACCACTGGTTTTATCATTTTGTCGGCTGCTTTCTCTTGGTTAGTTTGACTCATTATCGCGCTCCAATAACTGAGCCCTATTTACAACATCTGAATATAAACACAGTTTGTGAGAAATTAGATATTGACGTATCTCGGGTTTCAAACCTCTTAGAAATATCTGTGTCATTCTCTCCTCATTATCAACCAAGTGGGACGAACCCGGGACAACTTCGGCAAACTTAGCTTCAGATCGCGACATCGTCATATTGTTCGCTTCCACTTTGATAAACTCTACCTCTTTCATGTGTGAATACTTTCGTGAAAGTACTTGTCGTTGAATAGTTCTTGGAACTTCTCCCAAGACATCTTCGGTGTGGCGAGGTTGAGTACGCCACCGATTCCCAATAGTAATAACCGCCTCCTCACAACATAAAGGTGGCAAAGGGAACCTTTTTCTCCTCGGAGCATCCAAAGACATCAAATATCTTGGTGATCTACTTTATCCACGTCTCCGCCTTAAGTGGTTTTGGCTCTCCAATAAACTCTGGTGGTCCCAGCTCCTTGAACTATTTAGCGGTGATCGTCCAAGAGTTGCCAGTGTTTCCACCTGCATTTTGGATAGGAATCTCTCTTGCCTGATGTTGTACGAATTGCAGAAAGCTCCTAAATATTTCGTCGTTCGCCATTTGGTCGGTGTTGTTGTTCACCTAAGGATTATTACCTTCCTGATGCACATTATTCTGGGTGTTGATCTGTGGTGACTCAATGGTCTCTTTTGAGTCTTTATAGATTCTACATTACATAATTACATAGCATACAACATTAGGTCATAAACAATCAATAAGTATTGTCTTTAACCTATCTTCTCCTTCTTCTTGGTCTAACTATCCATTCGCATAACTTACCAACATTCATTAGGTTAGTTAACATTCATTATGGATTTATAACATATTATTATTATAAGTAATCTTATTCATTCAATGCTTAAGTAATTACATTACAAGTAATCTCAAACATTCATTCATCGTGCGTACGGTTTTCAAATTACTAACTTACTTCGTGTTTACGTTTTCGTAACCTTTCGTTAACTTTTAATAGTTAAACTTAAGGTTTTAATCATCCTTTATGATGTTACTTAAGTTCAATTAAGGTCATGATTCACCTTCAATCAACTTCCCCTTTCATTATATTTATTAACTTTCTTCTCTGCCTCGTGCCTAGTACTAGCGCTATGGCGTCAGTCTCCTTTGTATATATCGCGCTGCAACACGACTCATTAGTGTCTGGGATCCGGGCATGGCGTTGCAGTGCCATATTCATAGGCTTGGGTGGCGCTGCGGCGCTGGCCTTGAGCCTTTGAATTTTTTAAAGTTTTCCAACTTCAATCATTTCCGGGCTCGTAATTTAATCATTATAAGCCAAAATTGGCTCGTTCAAAAGTCGTTATCTCACATATCTTGTATACTACGATTTCATTAGGACATCTTACGTTTTTGAATCCGTTAACACTAAATTCACAGTTTAATTTCCTTATTACGCGTTCATTAAATGTTCGTGAACGTCCATAGCTCGTTTCTTCATTTTAAGTCGGAATTCGACCATTCTTGAGTCCACAACTCTTAAATGCAAAGTTCTACTATATTCCATCGAAAACTAAGGTTTCCGAGTTAAACGGAGACTTTTAACTTTCATTCCGAGAATTTCACAATTTTGACGATTATCGTCTAATCTCGTAAATTTTGACATAACTTTGTTACTTGAGATTTTTATTCCGTTCAAAATGGATTCATTCCATTATCCAAACATCCATCATATTAAACAAACATATATCATTTAATCCTACATATGATGGTTTTAAACTTATCCATCAACAACATATGATAAATTTTCATGTGTTCTTCTTTAGTTCATAAATCTATGATTATGATTCCACTTGTAACATGGTTTATTAATTATTAAGTCCAATAATAGCCATCCTTGTTACTCCTTATGATACATGCTCCACCAATATCCACTTCTCTATAAAAACTACAAATGAAGAGATTAAGATTAAAGGTTAACATTTCATTACCTTTGGTGTTCTAGCTTGATTCTTCTTCCTCGATTAGTTAAACTAGCTCTCACTTCTCTCTCGATATTAATGCTGTAAGATGTTGGTGATTTGAACAAGAAACAAATGATCCACCAAGCTCTCTATTTATAGAATTCCAAAGTGAGGGCGAAATGGTCCATTGTCCCACCTCCTTACTATTCCACCTCCTTACTATTCTTAACTTGCTAACAAAGCCACCTCCTTTGCTTGGCCACTAAGTGGCCAACCATGACTCACTATGGAGGGGCCATATGGGTTTCCCTATGGGTTTTTCTCACCTGGTGACCCATAGGTTCGATCCACGGGTTCGATTCTTGGTTCAGGCTTAAGTTCAATTAACTATGGGCCTAATATTGGGCTTGCATTACTTATTTTTGGGCCTTAACATAAATTCATTTGGGCTTGCCAAATTCATAATAAATCCTACTAGTCCATTAAGAATGGTTTAAACTTTTAACGTATAATCCTCGTATTCTTATCGTATACTAGTTCGTATAACATTCATCATATACGTTATGTCATCTTTCGTATATACTTATATAATACTTCGTATTATACTTGTATTCATTCCTTCGTATAATAACTTTCTTATCATACGATCATCATTTATTCTAATTATCACATTACTTAACATTCTCGAACTTAGTACGCAGGCAAAAAACTGTGTTTGTCATAATGAAATTATTATTAGATTATCCATCCTTCCTTATTATTCTATCGTTACGTATTTCCCGAAAGTTAAAAAATAATTCCCGAGCAGAAATGGATGAATAGTATTTTTCAGAGAATTTCTCGGAAAGCTTTTATTTTCGTCTTGGAAATTCAAATACTTTAATTCTATCACGTAGCCAGGATACTACGATATTATTCCTCCTTTAGGTTATAGAACAACCTTCATCACGCGTACTCGTTATAAATAACATATATTATAATTTTATTCATTATTTATTCAAATAAAATTATTTTACATTTAATCCGATTTTCTCGGTTGTTACACAAACTCTTTGATTGCCTCATCAAAATGGATGTTCCATCTACGAGAAGCTTGTTTCAATCCATAAATGGATCGTTGTAACTTACAAACTTGATTTGTTCCAACTTTTGAAAAAAAATCCCTCTGATGGTGTCATATACTCATCTTCCTCAAGTTTCCAATTGAGGAAGGTCGTTTTCACGTCTATCTACCAGAATTTGTAGTCGTGGTAAGCTGCAATCGCAAGCAAAATCCGAATGGACTTGAGCATAGCTACTGGTGAGAAGGTTTCATCATAGTCAACTCCTTGTCTTTGTTTGAAACTTTTTGCGACCAGTCAAGCCTTATAGGTCTCTACCTTGCCGTCTACTTCAGTCTGTCTTTTAAAGACCCATTTACAACCAATATGCTTAATGCCTTCAGGTGGTGAAACCAAAGTCCATACTTGGTTTTCATATATGGAGTCCATCTCGGATTTCATGGCTTTTTTCCACTTCTTTGTGTCTTTACTACTCATATCTTGTTCGTAATTCAATGGATCATCATCATTTATGATGTATACCTCATCAGCATCCGCTATGATGAATCTATACATATCAAGTATCTTCGGTACTCTTCTAGATTTACAAATAGGGTGTGTTATAATAGGTTCTTCCACTTGGTTAAGTACCTGACTTTGATCAGTAGTATTTTGTGGTTCTTGAACTTCTTCCATATATATCTTACTCCCACTGACCCCTTCAAGGATAAACTCCTTTTCCAAGAAGGAATCATGTTTCGCAACAAACACTTTTTGATCAGTCGAATGATAGAAATAATACCCTGATGTTTCTTTAGGGTATCCCACAAATCTACACTTGTCGGATCTAGTCTGTATCTTATTGTTTTCAAACTTTTTTACATAAGCTGGACAACTTCAAGTCTTAACATGCTTAAGATTTGGTTTTCTCCCTGTCCATAACTCATATGGGGTCTTAGGGACGGATTTGGTAGGTACCTTGTTAAGTAAGTATGTAACTGATTCTAGGGCATATCCCCAGAAGGAAACTGGAAGGTCGGTAAAGCTCGTCATAGATCAAACCATGTCCAACAATGTTCGATTTCTCATTTCAGATAAACCATTCAGCTGTGGCGTCCCTGATGGAGTCCATTATGAGATTATACCATTTTCTTTGAGACAATTGAGAAACTCACCGCTTAGGTATTCACCACCTCAATCTGATTGAAGATCTTAATAATTTTGCCAGTTTGTTTCTCTACTTCACTTCTGAACTCTTTGAACTTTTCAATTGATTCAGATTTGTATTTCATTAAATACACATATCCAAATCTTGAGTGATCGTCAGTGAATGTAATAAAATAAGAATACCCTCCTCGTGCAGTCGTTGTCATAGGTCCACATACATCTGTGTGTACCAATGTTAATAACTCTGTAACTCTTTCTCCTTTTCCACTAAAACGAGATTTAGTCATTTTTCCCATGAGACAAGATTCACAATTTAGATATGATTCATAATCTGATAGCTCTAGGAGGCCATCTTTATTAAACTTGGATAATCTTGTTTCATTAATATGACCAAGTTTATAGTGTCACATATAGGTATAATTAACACCATATCTTTTCTTTTATTAGTTTATTCAATTTGAGGTATATTTTTATGCAAGTCAAGTGTGACAACCCCAAAATAGGTCCATTCCACCCAACCTATCCTGAGTCGCCAAATACATGGTACAGAAAACAACTATAACTTTATTACAACAATTGTCATGCAAAATACAACAACACATATGTTGTGAGTTTTGATACAAATATATACCAACTGTGACTCTTATCCCAACCTTGGATAGCACGTCACAATGACACCTTACATAAAGGTATAGTCAAAAACTGTTTTAGAAATTAGAATCTTTGGGAAGTGCTCAAGGAAACCTTCGTACATGGGAGCCCATGCGTCAAGGTTATGGTAGATATCATATGTCCACAGAATTATCCTTGGTTGACCCAATAGACCCCAAAAAAAAACGAGAAGATTACTATTTTTACCGATCAATATATGCGTGAAAGTATACACGGTCAACAAGTAATAAAGAGTAAGTAAAGTATCGTTCCCTCGGAGAATTAACTAATAAAAATCACCAAGCATTAACCCATAACCATCTCAGTCTTCTTTAAACGAATGATATTATATTTTATAGTTAAACTACGAAATTAAATAAACCTAACTATTTCTAGAGTGAGACTAGATAATGAAGACCTGAGATTACGATTTCATCTATTGAATAATTTAAATCAACGCACTTCCTGTTAAGCCAAATTACTTGCACTGGATTACTAGTCGAGAACACGAAAGTAAAGTACAGCCATCTTTCAATGTACCATACCCATATCACATATAGTCCATAATTGATAGAATACACATGAACACCCACATTACCTAAACCACTATATGTCTATGTGATTTACAAATAATTAGGGTTTAAGCCCAAGTTCTTAATTGACTACGAATGGTGCTTCGGTATATGTCTATCCTAAGCACAAATCATACATCCCATCACAATGTAGAACATACAAACACAAGCTATCAAGATCAGATCTAAACCCATACTTCATCTTTCAAGTTCATATCGGTTATCATAGTAATTGATCGACAATCAACTAAGCAAATAGCATGAATCTAAATAGACAATCCTATAGCAATCAACAAGGCTAACAATGAAATATATCAGAATAAATTAATCCATAGAATCCATTACAATCTCAGAATAGAGTTTAAATCATAGTTGAGTCAAATCTATCATCCACATATTGAATAAACATCATAAGATACAATTAGGAATCAAAGAGATAGTAAGAATAGAGAGTGGTAGTGCAAATCTGTTCTCTTGCTCCAAGGTTGAATCTCCAATTCTTTCCAATCGCTTCAAGTCTTCAATCTAATCAACTCGAGAAATTACTACTCTAATCTACTCTAATCTACTTATTCAAAGTTGAAGAAAGAAAAACAATAGTAGCTTTAGCCCCCAAGGGGTGGAATACCCTTTTATTGCTGATAATAAGTCTAATATATATGACCTAATCGAACTCTCCCCTCAGTTACGCTTCTAATTTCCAATTTAAAATAAAGTCAAGAAATAATAATCAGCGTCGGCCGGCCAGCGCCTCCCAAGTGTAATCCTCGTGTGGTATGCGACTTGCAAGAGGTAATGTTGTCCACCGGTGCTTCGTCTGGCTGCGTTCCCAAGCTTGTCGATCAAGGCGGTGCGCAAGCTTACAAGCACTCGGTTCTGGTTCTCAGTTACTGTAACCGATCGATCATTCCTCTGCTCTCCCGCTTTGTCCATCCACGCTTAGTCTTCTGCTCCACTTGATCCTCATGCCATGCATATCCCAGCTTGTGCCTCACTTCATGCGTCCATTCGCCTCTTGTCTTCTAATTCCACCAAATTAGGTCGTTTCCTGCACTTTTTCACCAAAAGGTGTTTTAAGTATATGCATTGCAAAATAATATGAAATGCAACTAAAACACACTAAAATGTACTTGAGATGGGCATAGTTCGTGTGAATTGATATTCTATAAGTAGGTATAAAACCCACTTATCAAATACCCCCAAACTTGAACTATTGCTTGCCCTCAAGCAATGCAATATAATGCAATCTACATGCTATGAAAGCTACGCTACTATGACAATGAATCCCCAAATTTCCATCCATGTTAAGAATTCCAATAAGATATGCCTCAGAGAAATATCAAGATCCAAGAACAAAGCATCAAACTAAGCTAAAGGCATAATGACATACAATCATATAATCCTAACCTGCTATAAAGATGTTGTGTGTGTGTGATGTGTTCACAGATAAGCCTGATAAAGATGAAGATACCACATGCTAAATTGCTTAAGACAAAAAATTAAAGTTTAAATCAAGAACTGCATAAACTAATGAGACATCAACTACTCCAACACATCAATTCAAATTAAGGTTCAACAATGGGTTTATTCTGCTTTATTTTTACTCACGAGGGCGATTTTTGCACTTTCCCACGGTGTTTATTGATTTCTTTTTCTTTTTTTTTTCTTTTTTTTATATATATAGCGAGTGCATTTTACGCTCCATCTCACTTTCCATTTCCATTTAAACGAGTGCGTTTTACGCTTCATCTCGTCCCAATAGCAAGCATACCCATGTGTTCCCAAAGTTTGAGTATCTGTGTCTACATAGTCATTACTCACTTCCTACACAATTCTATCATTAAAAATAATATTTTCCTCTCAGCAGACAAGCATGCTAATCTTAACCAACAAGCAAATAGGAACATTGTCGTGCTACCTAGTAACATCTAAACAGCAAGCATGAATTATATCCTATATAAAATTATAACTAAGCTCGAGATATCCACTAAATTCAAAAATCTATCAAATTTTTATGTCATCATTGGCCAAATTAGAATTCAACTAACTAAAAACCTGGGATTATGCAATGTTATGCAACTAAACACATACTAAGTAAATAAGACAAAAGAAAACTAAAAAAAATAAATTTCATACTAAAATACCCCTACTATGCAACTTAAACATGCAATCAAACTATATGCAACTAACTACTCACTACAAACCAATAACCCCAAACTTAAAATAAACAATGCCCTCATTGTAATTAAAAGTGAAAGAATACTCCCCTAAGTGGCAATGTCATCTCCGTTCGCCTCCTCATGATCCAATGGTATATTAGGCGATGGCTAAGTTAGAGATATTCTATTGTTGGAAACTGAGTGTGGGCTTCTAACTATCCAAATGCTTGAGTCAAAAATTCAAAAAAAATTAGCATTTTTTTCTCGTGGATCGAGCTATGGCGCGCCGCCATGCAGTGGTGGTTAGCTTATGGTCAAGCCGCCACGCACCTGTCAGACTTCTGGCGACTTCAGCTTTTTGACTTTTGTTTGATCCTAAATGCTTATACCAATTGGATTCAACCTGAGAGGAGAAACAATAAAACTATTATTAAGACTTACCACTATCTAACATCTACTAAATATGGAAATGTAAAAAAAAAAGAATTAAACAAGGAGGGAGAAAGATTGGATGGGGTGCCTCCCATCGAGCGCTCGATTTATAGTCCGTTAGCTGGACTCTTTTCTTGACACCACTATCCAATTCCTCTACGATAAGTTAGGAACCCTCCATCTATTAGAACTGCAATATGCGTAGGTAGGTTCCCCATCTTGTGTGTCTGTGAATTGAAACAACCTGGCATATTTCCTGTACATGATGCCCCCAGTTCTAATGCATAGCCAGGTGCTCCTTCCGTTTTCTCTGTGAATAGATTTTTGCATTGAGGCATGACAGATACAACATGTTTCTCTTCTTCTATTATCTCTTCCTCAGCCCACCATGGTTTGTAAGAGGCCTCATAATCGCAGAAATTCTTGCTTTGGATGTGACTACCAAGGGGACATGGGTGTGCAAATTTCACTGAATTTTTCAACTCTATTTGAGAAGGCACTTGGGGTATTATACAAGTCAGCTCATGATCTTCATTTTCTATACCCCTAGTTGTCTCTTCAATGTCCACTTCTTTCAGTTCATTCAGTGGCATGAACACCTCTGGCTCTCCATCGGTTTCATCGTCCATGTCATAACACCAATTGTTTTGATGGCGATTGTGCAAGGCTTCGAGTATTTGATCCATTTGATTCTGCAAATTTTGAATTGACCTCCCTTGCTCAATCATCTTCTCCTCAGTTGATGCTACAAACTTGAACCACAAAACCTCCACTCTTGAATTATCTTGTTCAGTTTCAAAATCAATGTATTGAGGACCATTCATTGGGGAGTTAATGAGTTGTTCCGTCTGTTTGGTAAGATTTTGGCTTGATAACTCCTGACTCATCATCATCTCGTCATGGTCTGCTATGCTTTTTGACATGAATTCCTTCAACCTTGAATTTTCCTCTTGGTGCGTTGAAGGTGGATATGAGAAATTTGATGGATGTGTTGGACTTGGGATGCAGTATTGGTTGGGATAGTTATAACTCCATTCATAATCTGGGTGATACCCCCAACCTTGTTGATAATCAGGATAAACATCATTGTTGAAGTAATCACCCCAAACCGCACTTGTCCAACCTTGATGTTGCCAGATCGATAACTTTCGATGCTCGCCAACACAGTATTCAAATGTAACTACTATCTCTCGAGTGCGTTGGGCTGCAAGAATATCCAACCTCTCCGAAAGTGTTGCAATTTGTGCGGATAATGTAGAAAATACATTGAGTCCCTCAGTGCTCGTGTCCCTTGGTTAAATCATATTTGCCTAAGGCCATTGATAAGCAAAGTCACCCATGGTACCTGAAAAGAGAGAAATATAAGAAGATAATTAAAACAACAAAAAAAATGTTTAAATTAAGACTAATTTGATTGAAATTAATGTTGGCAAAAATTATTAAAATTATTCCCCGGCAATGGCGCCAAAAACTTGTTGGTCGTTTTCCCGATCAATATATGCGTGAAAGTATACACGGTCAACAAGTAATAAAGAGTAAGTAAAGTATCGTTCCCTCGGAGAATTAACTAATAAAAATCACCAAGCATTAACCCATAACCATCTCAGTCTTATTTAAACGAATGATATTATATTTTATATTTAAACTACAAAATTAAATAAACTTAACTATTTCTAGAGTGAGACTAGATAATGAAGACCTGAGATTACAATTTCATCTATTGAATAATTTAAATCAACGCACTCCCTGTTAAGCCAAATTACTTGCACTGGATTACTAGTCGAGAACACGAAAGTAAAGTACAGCCATCTTTCAATGTACCATACCCATATCACATATAGTCCACAATTGATAAAATACACATGAACACCCACATTACCTAACCCACTATATGTCTATGTGATTTACAAATAATTAGGGTTTAAGCCTAAGTTCTCAATTGACTACGAATGGTGCTTCGGTATATGTCTATCATAAGCACAAATCATACATCCCATCACAACGCAGAACATACAAACACAAGCTATCAAGATCAGATCTAAACCCATACTTCATCTTTCAAGTTCATATGGGTTATCACAGTAATTGATGGCCAATCAAATAAGCAAATAGCATGAATCTAAATAGACAATCCTATAGCAATCAACAAGGCTAACAATGAAATATATCAGAATAAACTAATCCATAGAATCCATTACAATCTCAGAATAGAGTTTAAATCATAGTTGAGTCAAATCTATCATCCACATATTGAATAAACATCATAAGATAAAATTAGGAATCAAAGAGAGAGTAAGAATAGAGAGTGGTAGTGCAAATCTGTTCTCTTGCTCCAAGGTTGAATCTCCAATGCTTTCCAATCGCTTCAAGTCTTCAATCTAATCAACTCGAGAAATCACTACTCTAATCTACTATAATCTACTTATTCAAAGTTGAAGAAAGAAAAACAATAGTAGCTTTAGCCCCCAAGGGGTGGAATACCCTTTTATTGCTGATAATAAGTCTAATATATATGACCTAATCGAACTCTCCCCTCAGTTACGCTTCCAATTTCCAATTTAAAATAAAGTCAAGACTACATTCATCAACGCTGCCATTGTGGCCTCCTCAAGTGTAATCCTTCTTGAGGTGCGCCGACTTGTAGTAGGTAATGTTGACCAATTGGTGTTGCCATGTGCGGTATGCTCCCAAGCTTGTCAACTTGCCACGCTTCTATAATTCTCGGTTCGGTTCTGCTGCTCAGAATCGATCCATTCCATCGCTTCCTACCTTTGTCCATCCACGCTTAGTCTGCTGTTCCACTTGATCTTCATGCCATGCATATCCCAGCTTGTGCCTCGCTTCATGCGTCCATTCGCCTCTTCTCTTCTAATTCCACCAAATTAGGTCGTTTCCTGCACTTTTTCACCAAAAGGAGTTTTAAGTATATGCACTGCAAAATAATATGAAATGCAACTAAAACACACAAAAATGTACTTGAGATGGGAATAGTTCGTGTGACTTGATATTCCATAAGTAAGTATAAAACCCTCTTATCAACTATCATATTCTTTCCAATGGTGAGTCTTCTCTTGACATATCATTAGCTCCACTGTCTCTAATTGAGAGTTATACTTCAACCAAACACCAAGATTATATAGGTAGTGCTCGTAGATATACTCAGCAAGTGGATGTGCACAACCCTATCTTATGATGACACGAGATTGTATGTCATTAGACATCTTGTATGATAGTGGCAAAACACCCTTCTAACATTGGGTTCGCCTCACCCTATTTGATTCACCAAATATAACTACTAAATGATGTATAAAATACAACACACTTTTCTATACTATTTAGGGAGAACTCCCATGACTAGAGACCATAGATTCTATTCCTTGTTACCCCGCCGGACCCACCTACTCTCTTATTACCTGAAAGGAATTGTGAAGCAAAAGGGTGAGCTCAACTAGCCTAGTAAAGAATATCATGACTAAAGATAGATAAATTATCAATAGCCTTCAACAATAATAAATCAGAGATTTAGAACATATGGTAGATAATAATATTTTTCAACCATAGTTGCAGCGGAACGAGCAATCCATTAAAAGAGTCAAATAGACCATAAAGTCTATTATCTTCTCCATGTTAAAAATCCACCAACAATGTTTTATCCCTGTAACATCAATCAACAGTTCTGGTCCATAATCATATGAATAACTCATAATCATAATTGTGATTCTAAATTCCTCTTCGCATCTAGATTTAAGATAATTTTTATCACATGTCTTTACGAAACATCAAAGATCATGGTTATACCAAATCACAGTTCTTGTTCATAATCATACTAATAAATTCATCTTTGCACTCACAGTGCCACGAGATATTCATCAACAGTTCATCTTTGCACTCGTGCCAAAGATATTCAACAATGATTCATCTTTGCACTACAGGCCAAAGATATTCAATAACAGTTCATCTTTGCACTACTGGCCAAAGATATTCAATAACAGTTTATCTTTGCACTACTGGCCAAAGATATTCAATAACAATTCATCTTTGTACTACTGGCCAAAGAGAACCCGTAGTTACGATCATACCAATAATCTACCCATCTTTATACTCAAATCAAAGAGAAATTTCTTCACCAGAATTATAAAAATGTTATATATTATAATAAAAACAATATGATCAAAATATGGATTTAATTTCAAGAGTAAGATTCATAAATCAACGATAATTTGGTCAAAAAAAGAAACCAATTTTGTCGTGAATAGTACCCAGTGAATAGTAACTCGTGAATAGTAACTCATAAATAGTAATCCCGACATGAAAAAGGTAGAATTCTACAATAAAATCTATACCAATATTTCGGTATAATGATATTGAAAGAATAACATTTCTTAAACTTATAAACAATTTATTTTAATTGTTTACACTTTCCTAAATAATACATTTAATCATCCTAAAATGCCAAACTCATAAGATTTCATCACCAATAACCAAAACCCTCATCAAAAATCTGCATATACCTCATATAGGATTCTCAAGCCATAAAATCCTATTTTCTAATTTTCTTACTTCACATAACATATTTAATTCATTTACTCATAACTAGTCCATTTTCATGAAAAATACCAAATTAGTCCCAAAAATATTTCTTTTCTGGGATTTAGCAGAATATAGTCCTATATTGAACATATATTTTTCCCGAAATTTTTAAAATTCATTTACTATTTTTCATATAGCCAAAACTGCTAAATATTTAGACATTTATCATAAATTGTACTTTTGTTCAAAAATTCCGAAATTTATAGAGTATACTTCTGTTATATCATGTACTCCCAATAAAAATTTCACCAATTTTGGAGTTAACCACAAGGAGTTATAAGGGTTTACTTTTAAAATAGTCTTTTCCCATAAAATTCATAACTCCTAATCTATACATTCAAAAATTGCCATTTTTGGACACAATTTAGAAAACTCATCAAATTATCATTTCAAATGTTTCCAGAATTTTTGAAGGTCAGAAAAATTACGAAACTGAAAAACATAACAACCCTTAAAATCCCTTACCTCAAAAGAGCAGTATTTCTGATCGGGATATCGGTATAAGGTTGAAGGAAACTTGCACTGATAAATAGAAACTCA
This sequence comes from Panax ginseng, assembly GCA_020205605.1. Lineage (NCBI taxonomy): Eukaryota > Viridiplantae > Streptophyta > Magnoliopsida > Apiales > Araliaceae > Panax > Panax ginseng. The sequence continues at coordinate 109,785,476 of CM035148.1, read as the reverse complement.
CAAAGTATCTAAATACTCACAAAATACGCTCGATAATATATATATATATATATATATAGAGAGAGAGAGAGAGAGAGAGAAAGCTTATGTTTTTGGTGTGATTTTCAATTCTAACTTAGCCCTCTATTTATAGGAAAATGTTAGCATGCCAAAGCAGACTTGACCTGCTACCTGATGACTTTACCTGCTACTATTACCACCCACCACATTTGAAATAAAATTCAGCACATTTCTATAATTTTCCACCAAAATCATTTATAAACCTAATTTCCGAATAAATCACCTCTTAAAATTCATAACAAATTATACGTTCATTTTTAACGGTTCAAAATTTGTGGACATATACTCAACTTATATATGTATAACATATCCAAAAATCACAACGATCCAACGGTCAGATTAAAAATTATAACTCACGCAATATATCTCAAGTACAGTGATTTAATTTTTAATACCTCCATTCCGACAAAATACTGATAATACACCTCAACATTAATTTCTTCATTTATAACCACATAAATAAATCCATCATTTAAATCTGCATCAAATAAATATTTCTTTATCATATAAATCAATAATTAATTATTTACAAATAATATTACGGAATCACATTTATGACAACCAGGCAGTTCCCAGGAAAGAAGGGGCTTTCCGATAAGGATTTCTCCTTACTGGCGCGCAATTAGGTGACCAAACCTCTCCTTGACAGAACTTTCTAGACATTGCCAATAATGTTATGACGCCCCCAAAATTAGGTATACATCACCCATCTTGAGTCGCCAGATACATGGTATAGAATTCAAATACAACTTAATAATACAACTATCGTGTACAATATGACAAAACATAAACTGTGAGATTGAATACAAATATTGTCTACTAGAGAGTATACAAACTCAAAAGGAGTCCTCATTACAATTATTATCACACTATTTCACGTAATAATGAGGACTACTAATGCACCATCTAGGACCATCACTCCGCTCCTCGACTCGTTCCAAACCTTTATATTCTCATTTCTCAAGAGAATAAAGTGAAAGAAAGGGTGAGCTCAACTAGCCCAAAGAAGAAATATTATGACTAAGATAATGCGAATAAATTGTCATTAGCCTTAAACAGTGTTAAACTGCTACAATATAACAAACATCAAGTTTAACTGCAGAGGAACAAGAAATCCATTAAAAGAGTCAAGTAGATAATAAAATCTACTATATTTTATGATTTAAAAGGTTTTTCATCACTTTTATATTTGGGACTCAAATTTTAATAAATAATCCACATCATCGAATCACCCCCGCACTATGGCCAAGGATATTCTTTAGTATCACAACCACAATTATCCATGCACTACGGGCCAAGAATATTTATGATTCATTAATGGTCATGATCATGCCAACAATTACATCCATCAATGCACTACGAGCCAATGAGGACTTTTACCACATCATTTGTAATATTACGATCATGATTACACCGAATAATCCCTGGTCATAATCATACCAAGTCCATCTATGCACTACAGGCCACAGATGACTTTCAAAAAAAAAATATAAATATGAGGATGATAACAATGATATAAGAATTCAATAAAACAAGTTCAAGAATTAATTTGTCCAAGAACCAATAACGTCCAAATTTTCAACATGATACTGCTTTGTAGAGTAAAATTCAAGAATGCTTAGAAGAATATTTCCATGAAAAGATACTGAATGAAGCACAATTATCAAGGACATTCCACTAATTTCATGGAGTATCGAAGTTAAAACTTTAACCATCTGAGTATAATACAGAATGGAATAACAAAAGAAATCACCATGCATGCTAAGTACTTCAGATGATGAAAAGTTATTCCAACGAGAATACTAAATAACGGAACCAAGTCAAAGTGAAATTTTCACCGGATGGATGTTCCAATGAGAATAATAAAGAATAGAATAACAAATGTAAATCACCATGCATACGGTACTTAGCATGTATAAAAGTTATTCCAACGAGAATACTAATAAGGACGGAATCGGTCCCACAGAAACGCATGCATGATGATAGGATATTCCAATGAATAATAAAGAATGGAACCGGTCCCACAGTAAAATGCATGCAGGATGTTCCAATGTAATAATAAAAGACGAAATCGGTCCGTACAGAAACGCATGTGAGATAGGATATTCAATGTAATAGTAAAGGCGGAATAATAGAAGAATGTCACCAAGTATAGGTAGCTCACAGATCTGAAAGTTATTCCAATGAATAATAAAGAATGGAATAACATAAGTTCTCTTCATGAATACAAAAGAATAACACCCTTACGAGTACAACAAATAATATTCCCTACCTTAAGAAGAAGAGATCTTGGATATATAAGTAGTGAAGTAGCGAATACTTTCTTCTTTCTCTCTATAGTTTATCTCTCTAGAGTTTCAATTGAATTCGTAAGAAAATAATGAAGGAATGAGCTTCTATTTATAGAAAAATGGATCGCAGATAGTAACTAACTCATGAACGGTCCAGATTGATTTATTTTAACTGACCATCCATATTTAAAGCAAAATCTTTTAAATAAAATATAATATATTCTATTTATAATCTAATAAAACGAATAACTTTATAAAAGATTTTACAATGCAAACACTACGCAGCACTATGCAAAACTACTATGCATAATAAAATATAATATATTCTAATTATTGTCTAATAAAAATGATAGCTTTATAAAAGTATTATGTTTTATATAAAAAGATTTTACTATGCAAAACACTATGCAGATACTATGCAACACTATGCATAATAGAATATAATATATTATATTTATAGAATAACTTTATAAAAGTATTACATTTTATATAAAAGATTTTACAGATTATTACATTAATAATACCAACAAAACCGAGTGACTTATCACGTAAGCATCAATAATTAATACTATGTGCTACTATGCAACCACGCATATTATTATCAGACGCTTTTAACCGGGTGTTTCAACAGATTAATGGTAAAACTTCCGCCGTTATTTTCATAAAGTATTTTTGTCATTTTTCAATCCGATAATAATTCTATTGTGGGGTCCACCAATGATTGTCTTGTTGTTGCATTTAATATTCCCGTTAAAACGAATATTCCGCTACCAATCAAATATTATATAACAACTTGCGTACTTTGCAAAATTTATAAATATTACCCACAACTATAACATTATATCAATTTCACTCCATAATATTCAAAAATAATATTTATAGAAAATTCATCTTTATTCAAAAAGTTGGGGTTTTACAATCTCCCCTTTCTTATAAAATTTCACCCTCGAAATTAGGGTACGTACCTGGTATATTGAAGAGGTAAGTATACCTTGATTTCATTTTAGATTCTAACTCCCAAGTCATTTCCTCAACATCTTGGTTTCTCCACAAAACTTTGACTTGAGGTATAACCTTGGAGCGTAGAATATGTTCCTTCTTATCCAAGATTTGAACAGGAACCTCTTCATACGTCAAATCTTCCGCTATTTCATCCGGTTCTAACTCAATAATGTGGTTCGGGTCTTCCACATATTTACGTAACATGGATATGTGAAAAACGTTATAAATACGAGATATACTTGGCGGTAAAAGCGAGTTTATAGGCCACAATTCCTACTCGATCAAGGATTAAAATGGTAAGATGAATCGAGGATTGAGCTTTCTCTTTCCAAATCTCGTAACTCCTTTCCATGGAGCAACACGTAACAACACATGATCTCCTATATCGAATTCCACGCCCTTTCGATGAAGATCAAGATAACTCTTTTGTTGATCTTGTGAGGTTTTTATACGCTGTCGGATCGTTTGAATCTTTTTCGTAGTCATACGCATCAACTCTGGTCCCAACAACGTTGTTTCACCCACCTTATCCCAAAGATATCGGAGAAGCGACACTTTCTTCCATACAACGCTCAATGCAACCATGTCAATACTTGCTTGATAACTGTTGTTGTAGGAAAACTCCACCAATGGTAAGAACTTGTCCCAACTTCCCTTGAAGTCAAGGACACAGAGTCTTAATAGATCTTCAAGAGTTTAAATCGTCCTCTCTCAACGCTCTGTCCATTCCGAGGATGATATGCCGAGCTAAATCATAAATCCGTTCTTATAGCTTTTTGCAAACTAACCCAAAATCTTGAAGTGAATCTTGGGTCTCGATCAAAAACTATGGATACTAGCATACCATGCAATCTTACAACATCGTTTATGTACATACGAGCAAGATGCTCAAGTGTATAAGTTTCTCGTGTCGGTAAGAAATGAGCAGACTTGGTTAATCTATCAACAATGACCCAAATCGCATCTATGCCTTGAGAAACTTTGAGAAGACCGGTAACGAAATCCATGGTATTGTGCTTCCACTTCTATTCTGGAATTTCAAGTGGTTACAATGGACCTTTTGGTACTTGATGCTCCGCCTTGACTCGTTGACACGTTAGACACCTTGAGATAAATAGCGTTATCTCTCTCTTGATATTACTCCACCAAAATGTATGATTTAATATCATGATACATTTTGGTACTCCTGTGATGGATTAGTAAAAAAAGTGTGTTATGCGCTTCCATCATGATTTTATACTTTAAATTAGGGTCGTTAGGAACACAAAGTCCGGAGTTGACTCAAAGTATTCCTTCTTCATCGATTCTTGCTTCCTAAGATAGCACCTTCTTGCATTTTCTTCCTCATACGATCATTACCTGTGTCTCAGAGCTTGAGTAACTTTAAACTTTATCAAATAAAGTCCGTTCTACTCGTATATTTGTCATCATCACATGGGTCCCTAGAGTCTTTAACTCTATCTCCATCCTTTGCAAGTCACACAAAATGGGCCTTTGCGTTGACAATATCGCATTCATACTTGCATATGATCTTCTACTCAATGCGTCAGCTACCACGTTCGCTTTTCCAGGATGGTATTGGATGGTATGATCATAATCTTTCAACAGTTCAAGCCAACATCGTTGTCGTATGTTGAGTTCCTTTTTGAGTGAAGAAATATTTGAGGCTTTTATGATCCGTAAAGATCTCTACTTTCTCCCCATACAAGTAATGCCTCAAAATCTTTAGTGCGAAGACAACAGCTGCCAACTCTAGATCATGAGTAGAATAATTCCTCTCATATTCTATGAGTTGTCGTGAGGCATAGGCTATGAATTTCCTATGTTGCATGAGAAAACATCCTAACCCTTTGCCCGAAGCATCACTGTAGATGACAAATCCCTCCGAACTAGATGGTATTGTCAGAACAGGTGCTGAAATGAGTCTCCTCTTGAGTTCTTGAAAACTCTTCTCACATTCCTCGCTCCAACCAAACTTTGTATCTTTCCGAGTCAGCTGAGTTAGTGGAGTAGCGATTCGAGAAAACCCTTCTACGAATCTCCGATAATAACCAGCTAAGCCGAGAAAGCTACGTACTTTGGTCACTGATTTAGGTTGCTCCCAGCTTTGAATAGCTTCAATCTTTGCCCAAGACTTGATACCACGTGCCCAAGGAATGCTACTTCCTCAAGCCAGAACTCGCATTTCTTCAACTTGGCATAAAGCTTATATTCACGAAGCTTTTAGAGTATCAGCCTCAAGTGTTGCTCATGATCTTCACGGGTTTTGGAATATATGAGGATGTCATCAATAAAGACGACCACAAAGTGATCCAAATATTCCTTGAATACTTGGTTCATCATATCCATGAAGGCAGCAGGAGCATTAATCAATCCAAAGGACATGACTAGGAATTCATAATGCCCATACCGAGTTTTGAAAACCGTCATTGGAATGTCATCGGTTCTAATCTTCAATTGGTGATATCCGGAACGAAGATCAATCTTTGAAAAGAATTTTGCTCCTTGCAACTGGTCAAACAGGTCATCAATACGTGGCAATGGGTACCTGTTTTTGATGGTGACATGATTCAACTCCCGATAATCAATACAAAGTCGCATACTCCCATCTTTCTTTTTCACGAATAGAACAAGAGCACCCCAAGGAGAAGTACTAGGATGAATGAAACCGATGTCTAAAAATTCATGTAGTTGGGTCTTTAACTCCTGAAGTTCAATAGGAGGCATTCGATATGGGGCTTTGGAAATAGGTTTTGTACCAGGTTCAAGTCGATACAAAATTCAATTTCATGCTCTGGGGGTAGGCCAAGAAGTTCTTCAGGGAATACGTCAGGAAATTCATTAACAATAGAAATATCATTCAAAACTGACGTATGTTTGTTTAGATCCGTGACATGAGCTAAGAAAGCTTGACATCCGTTTTTCAATAAACGAATAGCTTTATGGCTTGAGATGACAGTGATTGATTTTAATGGTTTGGTGGCTTCAATTCGCATAACAGATTGGTTAGGAATATGAAAGCTAACAATCTTACGAAAATAATCAATTTTTGCATGATAAGGAGTTAACCAATCAATCCCTAGAATTACGTCAAATGCAAGTATTTTTAATGAAATAAGATCGACAGGTAATGTGAGGGTACCAATTTGAACCAAACAAGACTTATAAATAGTGGATGTAGTCAAGGTTTCTCCCAATGAAGTTTCTATAGATAAGTCAAAGTCTAATTTCTCCAGAGTCAAATTTAATCGTTGAGCGCAAGTAGGAGAAATAAAAGAATGGGTAGAACCGGTATCAAATAAAGTATAGACTTCGCTAGAGTTTATGATAAGCTTACCCATGATGACCTCATTCGGGTTCCTTGCTTCGGGAGATCACAACAACGCCTCCCTCAGACTTCCGGCTTTGACTTTTCTGGGATGGCCTTTGGTGCCTCCATCCTGGCTGAACTTGTCTTCGGTGAACGACAAAATCGGGCTAAGTGACCTTCTCTTCCACAATTATAACATGCTTTGGATGGCATCGCGCAGTTTGGATTGATGTGTCCCTCCCCTTCGCATTTGAAGCATATGATAGGTGGTCGTTCTCCTTCCTTAACAACGGGTGCGTTGGTGCTGACGTCCTTCCATCATTGTTGAATCTTCTTTTCTTGAAATGTCCATTTTATCGTTTTGGCCATGGTTACCACACCAAGTGGTTACCATTTTCGCATGTTGATTCCTCCACGTTTGTTGTCACCGCTTTGATGATCGATACCATTGGTATTTTCATCTTTGCGTACCGCTTTTCTCTTGGTTGCGCTGACTCGTTATTACGCTCCAATAATCGAGCCCTATTTACAACATCCGAGTACAAACACGCTTTACGAGAAATAAGATATCGACGTATCTCCGCTTTCAAACCTCTTAAAACATTCGCGTCATTCGGCTCCTCATTATCGACCAAATGGGATGCAAAACGGGATAACTCCACAAATTTAGCCTCGATCATGACACTGGTCATATTATTTTGTTCCAATTGGATAAACTCCACTTCTTTCATGTGATTTAATACTCTCGGAAAGTACTTGTCATTGAATAGCTCTTGGAACTTCTCCCAAGACATCTTGAAAGGCGTCAGTGGAGTACGCGTTCTGATTCCCCACCAAGAATCGCTCTTCACGCAACATGAAGGTGGCGAAGGGAACCTTTGCTCGTTGAGCATCCCAATACATCAAATATCTTGGTGATCTCGCTTTATCCACGCTTCCGCCTTAAGTGGTTTTGGCTCTCCAATAAACTCGTGGTCCCAGCTCTTTAAATCGTAGTAGGCAGAATCCGTCCGAGAGTTTCGGTGTTTCCACCTACATTTTCGGATGAGAGCCGCTCTCGCTGATGTTGCATGAATTGCATAAAGCCTCTGAACAATCCATCATTCATCATTTGGTCCGTGTTATTGTTTGCATGAGGATTGTCGCCTTCCTGATGCACATTATCCTGATTATATATATGTGGAGACTCAACGGTCTCATGTGCTCTATTGCTATTTTCAACATTCTCGGATGTCATTTTCAGATACTGCCACAAAATAAGGGTTAGTTGACATGTAACATATTATCTCTAAACTCGACCAACCAATTTAAATACGTAATAAATTTAAGTAGGTCATACTAGCGAAGAAATTCCGCTCTCTCCCTCCTAGTTCTAGTCTCACATCTTAGCTTGTGGATCATAACCCTAAGCTTTGATATTAATGTGGACGCTTCAAAATTAGGTGTACATCACCCATCTTGAGTCGCTAGATACATAGATGCAAATTATACAATAATAATAATAATAATGTAAATAATACGACAAAACATAAATTTTGAGTTTGTATACTCTCTAGTAAACAATATTTGTATTCAAACTCACAGTTTATGTTTTGTCGTATTGTATACGCATAGCTTGTATTATTAAGTTGTATTTGAATTATGTACCATGTATTCGATTTACTCAAGATGGGTGATGTATACCTAATTTTGGGGACGTTACAAATGCTATCTCATAATATTATTCAAATAATATGAATTATTGATCCGATAATGAGAAATACTATGCCGTGACAATTATTGAAACAACAATAATATAAAATATCAACGCAACAATTATTGAACCAATAAAATAAAATATTGAACAGTAATTACTGTAACAATTATTGATTAGTGCCTTCTTCACGTAAGAATCAATAATTCAAAAAATATTGTGCAAAAACAAAGGTGTTATTCTTGTGCAACCACGCCAGACATCGTATTTTAACCATCGGGTATTCCAACAGTGTTAACGGTAATAACTACGTCGTTATTTGTAAAAACTCAAATTTGTCATTTTCTTCATCCGACCGTTATCTATTATGGGGCCCACAAATGGTCATGCGTGGTGCATGCATAATATTCCCTACGTAATTCCACGACCAAACGAATATTCCCCGACAACAATGAATATTTTATAACCACTTGCTTATTTTGAAAAATTTGCACATTTCACCCATAACCAAAGCATTATATCAAATTAACACCTTATTATTCACAATAATAAATAGAGGAAATTCAATTTTATTCATTAAAAAGTTGGGGTCTTACATCATGTATATAAAGTCCATTTTGTAAATTACCAACACCGTATAAAATATTATTATTATAAATAGAACAACTGTTGTTCTTTATTATAATGTCAAAACCATCCATATCCAATACAGAAATTGAAATAATATTTCTAATGATATTCGGAACAAAATAATAATTAATTAAATTAATGAACTTGCATGTAGGCAGTGCTAAATAATAAGTCCCTACAGCTAATGCAACAACATTTGCTTCATTTCCCACTCGTAGAACGACCTCATCCTTGCTTAGCTTTCTACTTATGACCAGTCCCTGCATATTATTATATATGCGAGAACCACAGCCGATATCCAATACCCAAGTAGAAGATTGACTTTCAGAAAAATTAATTTCAATCATAAACAAACCTTGATTAGGATTCGAAGCTTCTCCAAGCTTCTTCTACTTTTGCTCCGCAAGATAATCCTTGCAGTTTCTCTTCTAGTGACCCGGTTTGTTGCAATAGAAGTAAATTCCTTTGCTAGCTTGATCAGGTTTCTTTTGATCCTTCAGCTTCGCCTTACCTTTAGCCTTCTTGGATTTCTTCTTTTCAGAATATACCTTGGGCCTCCTCCTTTTCTTGGAAGAATCATCCACTATTAAGACATGGTCCTTCTTGGATGGGAAGTGACATTCATCAGTTTTCAACATGTTAAGTAATTCAGGCAAGCTGACATCTAACTTATTCATGTGAAAATTCAAAAAAAAATATGAGAAGGTGTCAGGGAGTGACTGCAAGACTAAATCTTGACTCAACTCCCCATCCATGACAAACCCAAGCTGTCCAAGACGTTCAATCGGATTGATCATCTTTAAGACATGAGTCTCTACAGTAGTGCCCTCGATCATCCGAGATCGGAAGAGCTCCTTAGATATTTCATATCTAGCAGTCCTACTTTGCTCACCATACGCCTCTCTTGCAGAAAGTGCAACAAAGATAGTAGAGCATCCATGGTTTCATCTTCGATGTCAAGCTCGTTACTCATGGATGCGAGCATGATGTATTAAGCCACAGATGCATCATCTTGCCACTTTCTAAAAGTAGCAATCTTTTCCCGAGAGACTATTTCTATAACATTTGCAAGGACATGCGAATTTAGGATATAAGAAATCTTTTCAACAGTGAGAACTATTCTCAGATTCCTTAACCAGTCCGTGTAATTTGGTCCGGTCAGTTTGTTAGCATCAAGTATGCTACATAGTGAAATTAGTGAATGTGACATTTTCAAATTTTTGCGTGTGAAAAAATAACATTTTAGCAAACATTCATTTAATTAATTTATTTTACCAAAATAAATTAGGTCTTATTTTATATTGGTATCTCCCACTATTTTCTTCAAACTATATTAACCTCATCTATATAGTTTGGCAAAATCTAATTAAAGTGTTTGCTAGTGAGAATAAGGATCACATTTCAAAAATATATAGCCTTGTGGTGACACAATAAACTATATATAAATAAATATGTAGACAACTCCTTGTCAATTTCATTATGTAAACTCCTTATGTTTTGCCTCTTGGATTATTTTGATCAAGTGGTGGCACATCCGAATCTAAATTATCTAAGTTAAGTCCAACCTAGCACTTCCATATATTCAAAAAAGAAAAATGTGAAGAATGTTTGCATAATATATAATATATATAATACTAGCATGCATATATAGAATACTATATTCTACCCGGATTGATTATGGACTTTTATTCTAATTTGGTTTATTAGAGCCATCAAGTGAACCAAAAGGTCAAACCCTAGGGTTCAAGAATTAATATTTAAATATAACTATTAGATTTAAACGCAGGCTCCATTACAAACGGGTCTTCGAGCGCTCATTTCTCCTTGATCTCCGATTCTTCGAAAAATTATAACTAATCATATTACATAAACTATTTAATTTAAATACAAACCTTGATCAACAGTCAAGGGGAAGTACATAGGAGAGATATATAATTTACATTAAGAAGAAAGCCAGAAAAGATGAGGTACACATACCCCATATAATAAAACTCATTCATTCAAGCATTCAACCAAAATAAATCCAATCAAAATGATCAATAGTCTATAATCAACCCCATTTATTATCATATATATCACCATATGTATCAATAAATAAAACATTCATATTATGAATAATAAATATTTAATATATATATTGATACCGATTTAATGGGCAAATTTAATTAGCATCAATTTCAATTTTGATTTTAAATAAACACATTTATTTAATCAATATGAAATTATATTCTAAATATAAAATAAACAACTTTATTTTAATTTAGAATTTTTGTAAAAACATGAAATATAATTTTTAATTTAAATAAACATTTTATTTTAATTAGAAATCAGCTTTTATAAATAAAAATAATTTTTATTTCTTTCTAGGTACCAATATATTGTGGCGCTTCAAATGTACTAGGTTTGGGAGTCGACAAAGACCGGATCAAACCCATTTTCAAAAATACGGTCCCCGGCGTTGCAGCCGCTTAATCGCCGCTTTTGAAAACTCTACCTGGCAGCAGCTGCCAATTCGCAGAAATAATTTTCTAGTTCGCGAATTCTGCAGTTTTTCTCCAACAACTCAATTTTATGCTAACAATGAAGCCCACAAAATTTGTGTAAAACACATATCAATCATATATATCAAATAAGGAATTAATAACAACATAAAGGTTTGACTCTGATACAACTATTAGGTTTTGTAAAGATCAAAGACACAATCAATTTGCAAAATTAGCGGAAGCAAAGTAAAATAAGATTTTAAAAATTTTCACAAACCAATTACCCGGATCATCCTTTATGTATATTATTAATTAAAACGAAGAACAAAAAGTTATGGAATCATACTCTTGTAGATACGAGCTTCCACAGGTACGAGTTCAACTCATACTTCTCCGCGATCTCTTTGAATCTCCGGGTTAGATTCCTTTCTTTTGATCAATGTTATCCACCCAAGTGTATGGCCACTATAGATGATCCACCAAGGAAGAAGAATATTCAAGAAGAAGAGTGTATTGGCTAAAACCCTAGTTTTCTATTTGTGTAGAAAAAGAACGTACTCTCCAACTATTGGAATTACGTATCACTTACTGATATCTAATATAAGATTCATCTTATATAGATATTAGTTAACCCTTTTTAATATAATTAGAATAGGGTATTATTTAATTAATTAAACTCCTTTAATTAATTAGGCTCCCTAATCTTATTAGGGATAATTAATTAAACTCTTTTAGTTAATTTGCCTCCTAATCCTATTAGGAATAAATGAGAGTACTTATATTAAAATTAATTCATAAAATCCTTTAGAAATTAAAATAATAATTATTGTAATAATATTAATAAGACTCTTCTTATTAATTTATATTTAATATTTCTAAAATATTAAATAATAATATTAAGTTATTTAATTTACTCTATCACCATAGATTAAATTAAATACATTTAACATATTATTATGATTCTCGCCATTATCTTCTTAAATAATTATTCTTCCTTTTATGGTGTGACTCTTTAAGTTCTCCATATTAAATCGGTTGTGAATAAATCAAATAGAACAATTCTAATCTCATTTAAATAAATAAATTAAACTATTAATTTATTTAAATAAATAATATTTATTCTATAATAAGGATAAGCCTCCTTAGCGATCAACGACTTTCCAGACAATATAGATTTCAACATTAATCATAAAAGAACCTTTGAGTAAATAGTTACCGTACAATTCAATACTTCCACCATACAATGTCCCAATTAAATATAAAACATGGAATTACTGTCAAGTCTTATTTTATTTATTTATATGTATTTCGATTTCCAAATGCACAACTCCGAATAAATGCAAATTAGAAACTACTTTCTAATTTCATTTCACCTTGGCCAAGGATTCATGGGTTGTCATTTATCGAATCACATAGGAAATTTCTCTTCTTATACTAGAAGTGATAGATTCTTTATTGATCATTCATTATCTCCATATATAACTTATTACACCCAAGCATACCCTTTGATATACCCTAAGGGTCTTAAGGAATAAGTCAAAATGTAATTCATTATACATAAGATACTATGATGATCTCAAGTCTAAGGATCATTTGTACTACTTTCACTACATGAATTCCTATTGACAGACAAGTAAAACTCCATTAGGTATTCCTTAGAGAGTTACGTTCCATAAACTTATTCTCTAATAAGCACATATATACTTGCTTTAGTGTCTCCATAGAAATGATCATGAGATCAATCATTTTCATCCAATGAGCAAGCAACGTATGTATCAATCTATCCGGATTCACTAATTCCCTTTTTAGTAATCCATTGATTGAGAACATTTTAGTTTTAAGTTATCTAAGAATTTAGATCTCATTAGCATGATCATATCATGATTCTAAAAGTATTGCTTAAAACTATGAGTTTATTACATATTATTAAAACAATACCATGTAGATAATTAAATGCCTTTAATAAATAATTCTTTTATTAATAAATAAATAATATTGATTACAAAGTATATGTTTTATCATCATACATGGTTGGCTTGTATGCATACTACTTTCAATCTCCCACTTGCACTAAAGCCAATCGCCATGGTATATCATACCCATCTTTTCTAAGTGACGATCGAACTATTGTTGTGTTAACGCTTTAGTAAATGGATCTGCACTATTGTCTTGAGAGTCCACACGCACCAAGGTGACATCTCCTCTTTTAATAATTTCTTTAATCAAATGAAAGCACTGTAACACGTGTTTGGATTTACGATGAGACTGGTTCTTAGCCTTGCAATGCCTCCTCCGGTGTTGCTGGAATAAAGGTACTGGTCATGTAATGCTAGGAACCACACCAAGTTCGGTAATGAACTTCTTCATCCAAACAGCCTCCTTTGCAGCTTCACTTGTAGCTATGTACTCTGCCTTTGTCACTGAATCAACAACTATTTGCTGTTTGGAACTTTTTCAACTCACTGCGCCACCATTCAAGGTAAACACATACCCCGAAACAGATTTACTGTCATCTTGATCCGTTTGAAAACTTGAGTCTATGAAGACCTCTAGTTTCAATTCAGACCCATCGTAGACAAGAAATACATCCTTAGTTCTTCTTAAGTACTTTAGGATATTTTTCACTGCCTTCTAGTGCTCCTCTCCTAGATTTGACTGATATCTGTTTGTTACACTAAGTGCATGAGCGACATCCGGTCTAGTACATAGCATACCGTACATGATAGATCCTATTGCTGAAGCATAAGAAATCTTACTCATACGGTCTCTCTCCTTAGGTGTTTTTGGGGCTTATTTCTTGAAGAGATGTATTCCATGACTCATCCGCATGAGACCTCTTTTGGAATCTTCCATACTAAACCTCTTTCGCATCGAGTAAATGTACGTTCCTTAGGATAAGTCAAGCATTCTTTTAGATCTATCTCTATAGATCTTTATCCCCAAAATATAGGATGTTTCTCCCAATTCCTTCACTGAGAAGTGCTTAGATAAACCAGATTTTAATCGATTGTAGCATAGGAATATCATTCCCAATCAATAGTATATCATCAACATATAATATAAGGAATGAAATAGCGTTCCCACTAACCTTCTTGTATACACATGATTCATCCTCATTTTTGATAAAATTAAACTCTTTAATTGTCTCATCCAAACGGATGTTCCATCTACGAGAAGCTTGTTTCAATCCATAAATGGATCGTTGTAGCTTACAGACTTGATTTATTCCAACTTTTGAAAGAAATCCCTCTGGCTGTGTCATATACACATCCTCCTCAAGTTTCCAATTGAGGAAGGCCGTTTTCACGTCCATCTGCCAGATTTTGTAGTCGTGGTAAAGCTACAATCGCAAGCAAAATCCGAATGGACTTGAACATAGCTACTGGTGAGAAGGTTTCATCATAGTCAACTCATTGTCTTTGTTTGAAACCTTTTGCGACCAGTCGGGCCTAATGGGCATGAAAGCCATTGAAGGATTTCCAAACACCATATATATATATATATATATATATATATATATATATATATATATATATATATAAAGCTATTTATCGTGTTTAAATATCTATTTTAACTGTTCATTCAATGTAAATCCATAATATTTAAATCTGTGGACTAGATTTATCTAAATCTAGTCATATCTAACTTTTAACTGGTTCAAAAAGTTGTAAAAATAGAACTGTTGAGCTAGAATGGATAAGGTTTATTTAAATCTATTTTTCTTTCTAGTTTTTTTGTAAATATTAAGTAACCATGTTACCCTAGATCTGTATCTAGAGGGAATGGGAAGCTTGGCTACGTGCAGGACGAGATTTAACTGATGAATCATTTGTTTTACGTCGTTTAGATTAAATATCTGTTTTATTTCAGTATCCTCGTTAGGCAGGATATTCATATGATATTATGTGAGCTTAGAAGCCACGGGATCTAAGATCCAGCTGGCGTATCTAGATCTGGTTCCCATGATGGACCTTTTTCAACTGTACAACTAGCTTGTAAATTATTTATGGTGTTTGGAAATTCTTCGATGGCTTTCATGCCCATAAGGAGCCCGACACTTATATGTATTTTATTTTGTCAAAGATGTTTCGCATCTCGAGAATAAAATCAAATCAAGTCGAATACGGAATAAAATTGAAGTATCAAATGCCTCAATTACTATATAAGTATAAGGGTTTGAAAACATGTTTTCAAAATATCATTTCTGTATATATTGCTTAAAATTGAACTTTTATGCAAATCAAACCCTTTGTATATATGCAAACGAGGCATAGCACTACTTCCAAATAATGCACTTAGGCCTAATTAACACACACTTCAAATAAATTAGGGAATTGAAAAGACGTGGTAACCGTATTTTTACGGAAGTCGGGAGGTGCCTAACACCTTCCCCCGCTTAATCAAGCCTATGAATTTTATGAATCTCGGTTTCTAAGGCTGGTTAAACAGAGTCCAACAATTGGGCCTTTGTGTAATCGTCGAAATTTTGTGTCGGACTCTTTTCAAACTCGCTCTTTCAAATAAAATTCAACACGTAGAAAACATAAAGGGTAAAAAGAAGAATTCCAAAAAAGAAAATTTTACCGACGTCGACAAATATATTTAACTAATATGTTGATGACACATTATTATTTAGACTAAAAATTCAAGACACTATCCACATAATTTTTTATTATTAATAAAAAGTTATGGTTGAACAAAAGAACTGAGAAACTGTCGAAAAGAAAGACTTATTATAGATAAAAATTGTTCGTGTAGAGCTAAATAATTTGGGGAATAATTGACTAAAGCACAAAGAAACGAATATTCAAAGTAAAAAATACGTTTGTTCAAGCTTACTCAGAAAAATGGCCAACAAAAGAGTCAAACTTGACAGAAAATTAGGTTTAAGGGCTGAGATTTTGTCCATACTTTCGTACTTGATTGGACACCTCATATACAACAAAATGAGTTGGACTATATATAGAGATCTGAAGGGATAGAAAGATGGTAGATATTTTTTACAGTTAAAGTTAAATCAAATTGATCACTTAACTCTGTGTCATGTTTACTAATATTCTCACCTGATACGCTTCCACGGAAATGCAGGTTCGGACGAACAGGGACCCACATTTGGAGGAATTAGGATCTTCTCCATTTTAAATGAAATGGATAGTCTCTATTTTATGGTTCAAATTTAAAATGTATTCACAAATGATAGAGAATTAAGAATAACACAGAGATATACGTGATTTTCTAATTTGGGTACTCCACAGACAGCTTGTTGTTTATTGATGATTCCTTGGTTACATAGGGCTTTACAATAGATAGTATTTATACCTACTAATCATATTCCAACCCTACTTCACATTATGTCTCAATTACCCATAATGTCCTTTCCAAAACAACCTGAAAGTCTCTCGTCTCACGACCGACGCTACACGCCAGCTCACACAGTGTTCCGTGGCTACTACCAAGACTACTCTGGCAAGAATTCCTCTAGTACTCTGCATGGCTACGCGTGCCACTCTAGATCGATACAATAGCGCCCGTGCCACTCAGTGATCGATACTCAGCGTTAAGGTTCGCGCCACTCCAGTCGATACTCCAATACATTCCCACCGAGCAGTGGTGAAACCTTGATCGGCTAGTACGTCCCCTCGCTACGCTCCACACTAGTCTTTTCCAGTAACTTCTTTGTTATGAGTCACAAGTTCCAACAGGAAAATTAATATACAAGAAAATAAAAATTCTCGATTTTATTTTGCTCTGTACACACTTTAAATTGAGTGATTTCTCTTTCCAAACACTTGTGAGCTTGTGTTTTGCTATATTTTACCGGTGGAAACCGAGTATTCATTCATTTAAAACTATCTGAAGTCTTCTTGGTAGCCAATGTAAGACATCTCAGATTTCTTAAAGCCTTTCTCCACTTTCATTCACACACAATTATTCACGTTGAGAGTCGTGTTGTGTGTGTATGTTCGGATCGTCGATCCGTGACTTTTATTGCTTTTATATATATATTATCGAGTTATGCGTGGATTGAGCCCGAATATAATATCTAACAAAAGTAGTAGTACTAGTGGTTGAATAAAAGAACTGAAAAACTACGTCCAAAAGAAAGACTTACTAAAGGGCAAACAAGAGAAGCACAATATAGAAAGAATGATTGCAAACCAAAGTTTTATTAAAACATTATAATTAAAACTTACATACTAGTAATACAAAGCAGAAGTTTACAAATTACAAGTCTGATAGTAATCTAGTTCCTCTAATTTACATAAAAGAGCCTTTAAATAGTCTAAATACAGAACTTTAAAAACAACTGAAATACCCTAGCTAGGGAAATTAAATATATACATACATACAAACAAACAACTTGTATAAAGCTACTTTAATGAGACTACATTAAATAATATTTATTGTTAATTTGCAAGCGTTGATAAAGCTCTTTGATAATGTGCCAGCCAACTTGATGCATCATTGAAAGTCATCTAGCTTCATTGTGATTGTCTTCTTGTTTGATCTCTTGTCAAGTCTTGATTCCATGCTGATTATGTATCAAACTTTAGGCTTTTGAGAATCTCTAATACTGAATTAATTGAATCGTATCAACAGAGGTAACATGTGGGGTTGTTGTTCCTGCAGATTCTGGAGTTTCAACCTCGTAAACATTTTGAGTAAATATTCCAGAGGAACTTGATTCAATAACTCTTGATTTAAGACCTTTATCTTTTGCATCACTGGAGGAGGATGAAGTCAACGGCGACGACGATGTTGTATGTCCTGGAGGAGTAAAAATTGCTTGGGAGTTTCTAATAAACCTTACCATCACACTACCATCATCTCTGGTAGTAAAAATTGCTTGGCTACTTTCAGGACTGGATTCTCGAATTTGATCTAATTCTAAAATCCAAGATTCAGGAGGAGTAACATCGTCCCATCTAATACTCTTTGGGACTCCTGTAACTATGGAGGATGTATTCAAATTTGTCTGAAATAACGAGGTAGTACCATGGTTGACACTATATTTAAATATGGGGCTACTGTATTCATAGCTTTATAGTAAATCCTATAAACAACAGCAATATCACCTTCATAATAACAACCATTTGTTTGTAGATCTAAAGTGAGAAATTTCACTGTATGTGGATCACTTAGAGAAACTAAAAAATTAGGAAAACAATTAAAATATATTGGACCATTGCACAAAGTAGTCTCTACCAACCCTAGTAAGGTATCTTTAAATTTATTATGCCTTCTATCCCTTATGCATGCTATTATAGAAGCATTCAATCCATTTTTTGTCAAAGGTTGGACACCAACTTGGACCAGTCCAAAATGAATAAAATTAAAACCTTTCCTTTTAAGCTTTAGAAGAGCATATTTTGAAAATAATTGGAAACTCATATTTGAGTCCTTCACAAAATGGGTTGATTCTACCGTCTTAATAACATAAGTTTGCCATAATAATTCAAAGGGTTTAACATATAGTTCACTAGTACTAACTTTAGGTAATTTCCAGCTTCTAAGATTTTGTTCGATATTATCGATATTAATTTCATTACTATTACTAATAGACATTTTATTACTAGAGCTTCGTAATAAACTTCTAATAATTCCTGCCATAGAAATACCCTTTGTCTTTTCAAGACAAAACTAACAATTAATTAATTGTTACCTGGGAACTTGGTGCATAAATAATTAAAATTCCAAACAGTAAACTATTTCAGCAATTATTATCAGCATAACTTGGGTTTTATATGCAAGATATAAATATAACAACTTAATTAAAATATAAAAAATCTGAAATATATATTAACAACTGATTTGAATAGGGATTTTTGAGATATTGAAGAGAACTTAAAAAACTTACAAGCTAGGTTTCTGGCAAGACCACTTATTCTAGAAAATTATGAAGAGAGGTTTATAGAGAGGCTGAAAAAAAAGGGATGCCTTGCACTAAAGAAAAGTCTCTCCTTTTATAGATAGCAAGGTCCCCTAATCTTTTATTATTTCAGTTTCAAAATTAGACATATATTTTAATTTTTTAAATTCAGATTTATGAAAATTTAAAATTCAAATTGATATAATTATGTTCAAATTTTAAAAACAACAAAAGTAACAATTAATACTTTATACTTATTATATTTATTTATATTAAAATTAATAATTAAATAATTTCATATTAATTTTAAATTTAAAATTTTATAAATTAATTTAAAAAAATTAAAATATATCTCTAATTTAAAACGGGAGTAATTGCTTTTGCCTTGGATTCTTTAAACCACTAGAGCTTTTGCTTAATTGATAGATGTTTTGTCAAAATTACTTTTTGTTAAAGTTATAAGTTTTAGGTGTAAGGGCACTTTTGAGATAAATTAAAATATGTGTACTTTTGTAACTTTTTGTGCATTAAATTTTAAACCCTTTTCAAAAAATATTATAAATTTCTATGAAAATTATTGTCGTTGATAATGTCACGTTTAAATGTGTCATTAAATACATACTCCATCTCGGGACAACGCAGTAATTAGTTTCGACATGTTAATTAATAATATATATTTTTATCTAAATTGTTCTTCTAAATTAATAATATTTTTTAATTGAAGTATTCATTCAATTTTTTATGACCCCAACATTAATTATTTTTTGCAAGTTCCCAAATTAATAAATTCTCTAGATCATTTTTATTGTTATTCTAACATTCTAATAAGTAGTATATTTTTAGCTACTTTATCATTTTTGTTGTATTCTCACATTAAATAAAAGAGATATTATAATAATATGATAGAGAAAATATTATAACAATACATCACTTTCCAATGTAAACCTTTTATCATTTCATAAGTATTAGTTTCCAACAAAAGTTGACTAAAAAAATTATGAGGGTATAAGTGAAAAAATAAGATAAAAATAATTACTAATATAAAAATAAAATATTTATTGTGAATCATTCTAAAAAAAATTAAAACATTTAATATGGGACGGAGGAAGTATTTGTTATGATATTATCAATCGTCAAAATAATTTATAAAACAATTTTTAATTTTTTGGTAAAGCACTTTTTCTAATATCTCTATTAGTGAAAAAATGATCCGCTTCACTGCAAAGTACCGCAGAGTTTTGGGCTACAATTACTTTTAATCCAAAATATTGCATTTTAAATTGTTTTAGTAACATAACTTAGGAAAATGATCTATATTATAAATATTGATGGGTATCCAATGATTCAGACCATTTCGTAAGCCCAATATAAAATATAGGCCCAAGTTCAAGAAGTCTGGCGAGCCCAACAAAGATGATCCATCCCGATTGGGTTAATTGAGCTCATCAGTTAGCTATGCATGACCACATCATGAAGGAAGTGGGCAAACCCCGTTTCCAGATCTCACGGAGAGCAAGTCAACTATCTTGCGCATTAGGAAGAGGTTGGGAGCTCCACTACAGTAGTGGTTTAGTGGCTATATGTTCACCCCAAAATTATCACGAGGTCGCTATAAATTGTACGTCTCACCATCACTTGGGGGGAAACTGATTTCTTGTACTTGAGAACTCTCTGTACTCCCTCTGTTTCCAAGACACTTGATATAATAAAAAGTGTCGGCGACTAAAGCCATTCAAAAGTGGACTAGGTCACCTAGACCGAACCACTCTAATTATTGTGTTATTTCCTTACTTTAACATTTATTATTACTTGACAGGTGTGTACAAAGTTTATTTTGTGCATCATCTGTTTGGCGCCGTCTGTGGGAATCAAAAAGATTTTCACCTTCAAACATCTAAACCAATGATGATAACAACCAGGTCAATGAACCAACCTGAAGACAATCCACGACTAGAGGAGGGTGTTCCTCCGCACACCAACCCCGTCTCAAATACTTCAGCTCCAAATCCACAGCAAATGTTGGAGACCATGCAACCATTGGCTACCTAAAATCAGTAGATACTACAACTCCTGCTCGCCGAACAAGGAGGAGGAGCACAACTAGGAGGAGCACAGGGAGCTCCACCCCCTGGACATCAAGGAGCTCCACACAGAGGATCCCATCATGATCCACCTCCTCCTCCTCCTCTCCTGCTCACCGGACAAAGAGGAGGAGCGCAACTAGGAGGACCGCAGGGAGCTCCACTCCCTGAACATCAAGGAGCTCCACGGAGGAGTCCATCATGATCCACCTCTTCCTCCTCCTTCTTCACAGGGTGGAGATCTTCATCTCCAAGAAGACAAAGATGAGAACTGAAGCGTGGAGCATGGGAGTCATTTCCATGATCATTCCAGGGGAGCCCCTGATCAATGGGATGAGAAAAATTAAAGAAGTACAAAACCAACTCGGTGATGTCTTTAACACCATGAAGGCGCGAGGACCAGAAATCGTGGACTACCTTATAAGGCGAACAGACACCCCTTTCAAGCCTGACGTGGCGAACTAACCACTCCCTTAAAAATTCAAAATGCCATCCGTGGAGACCTTTGACGGAATGAAAGATCTGTTGGATCACCTCGAAACGTACAAAACCCTGATGCAGCTTCATAACATCCCCAATGAAATCATGTGCAGGGCATTCCCAACCACCTTGAGGGGCTCCGCTCGACAGTGGTTTGCCAAGCTCTCTCCAGCCTCCATTTCAACCTTTGTTGAACTGAGCAGGTCTTTCGTGTCCCACTTTATTGGGGGGCGACATCATCAGAAGCCCGTCACACACCTTCTCAGCATAAAACAAGACAAAGACGAGAGCCTGAGGGACTACCTCACTCGTTTTAACAAGGAAGTACTTCAAGTAGAAGAACCTGATGATAAGGTTACCATGACTACCTTTTTGGGGGGACTCCGCTCGTCAAGTTTTCTTTTCTCAATGATGAAACATCCACCAAAGAACATGACCAATCTACTAGCAAAGGCCCAGAAATACATAAATGCTAAGGACGTCACAAGGGCCAGACGAGGTGAATCCTATAGAGCAGGAGAAAAGAGAAATGGAAGAAACATGGACGATAGGAAGGAGACTGACAGCAAATCAAGCAGAACAGAGAGGGTATCCACCAAAGACAGACTCGGTCCTGCTCCACAGAAAGATCGACGACCCTTCACTCTCCTCAATGCTACTGTCGGACACATTCTCCTATAAGATACAAAATTTTGAAGGGAAGATCTTACCCCGTCCATGGAACGCTGAGCACTTGAAGAGCATCTTCAGAACCTCCATCGTCAGGCGCCTCAGTTGGAACTAAGCCTGAGAAATCAATATCAGGGAAAGAAGCAGAGATCTTGCCCCGAAGCTCTTCATAGCCATTAATGAAAGCACCTGCAACAGCATACTCCATATCCGCTTTAGCTTGAGAAGCTCTCTCCTGAGCTGCCCTCAATTCGATCTGCGTCCGCTCTCGAGCATGCAGCCTCCCTGAGCGCATCCCTCTCACAAGCCGTCTGAAGCTCAGTCTCAAGCTTAGTTTCCCTCTCACGGGCCTCAAGAAGATCCACCTCCCTGAACGCATCCCTCTCACGAGTTGCCAAAAGCTCAGCTTCGATCTTAACTGTCCTCTCACAGATAGCCGAAAGATCAGTTTCAGCCTTCGAGCAAGCTGCCTCACTAAGTGCGGCCTTCCCACAGGTCTCCAATATCTCAGCCTGAGAAGCCCTATGAGCAGCAAAAAGCTTGGCAATCCTCCCATGAGCAGCAAGAAGCTCCTTCTGTACAGCCTCATGGTTAAGATTTAATTGGCCGTAATAATGAGCCCTCAAGAACAAGCATACAGATGCAGTGGAAATATGAACCACGAGCTCCTCCGTTCCAACGAGCTCCTCTGTCCCCACGAGCTCCTCCGTTGCCACGAGCTCCTCCGTCCCCACGAGCTCCCCCATCCCCACGAGCTCCTCCGTCGCCACGAGCTCCTCCTCCCCACGAGCTCCACCGTTGCCACGAGCTCCCCCATCGCCACGAGCTCTCCCGTTGCCACAAGCTTCTCCATCACCACGAGCTCTCCCATCACCAGCAGTTCTCCTATCAGTAGCATGTTCGCCCAAGGCATGCCCAGCTTTCCCCTGTCCAGCTCCACTGCGGACCTCGCCCAGCTCGCCCTTGTCCAGCTCCGCTACGGACCTTGCCCAGTTCGCCCCTGTCCAGCTCCGTTACGGACCCCAGATGGATCTACACTCCCATCAGCGCTACCCACCTAAGGTACCTTGGATATATCAAAATGACCATATTGACGAGCTCTACAAAAGTCATCGCCTACAGCCATGACACATGTTGTTGAATGCCCGAAAAAGTCTTAGAAGTGAATGTTTTGGCCTCCCAAAGTTTTTCCAGTTTTGTCAGAAAATCAAAATTAAATTGAATGCCCTCCTTTCCAAGTTCTGTTGGACGCAGGGCATTGGAGGGCAAATGATGGGTATCCAAGGATCCAGACCATCGCGTAAGCCCAATATGAAATATAGGCCCAAGTTCAAGAAGTATGGTGAGCCCAACAAAGGTGATCCATCCCGGTTGGGTTAATTGAGCTCATCAGTTAGCTATGCATGACCACATCATGAAGGAAGTGGGAAAACCTCGTCTCCAGATCTCACGGAGAGCATGCCAACTATCTTGCACATTAGGAAGAGGTTGGGAGCTCCACTACAGTAGTGGTTTAGTGGCTATATGTTCACCCCAAAACTGTCACGGGGTCGCTATAAATTGTACGTCTCACCAACACTTGGGGGGAAACTGATTTCTTGTACCTGAGAACTCTCTGTACTCCCTCTGTTTTCAAGACACTTGATATAATAAAAAGTGACGGTGACTAAAGTCATTCAAAAGTGGACTAAGTCACCTAGACCGAACCACTCTAATTATTGTGTTATTTCCTTACTTTAATTATCACATTTATTATTACTTGACAGGTGTGTACAAATTTTATTTTGTGCATCATCAAATATTTACGTCGATTTTTTGATTATGGATAAATATTAGTAATAATATTTTTAGATAGATGTGTAATAAGTGGGGCCCAAATATTTTTAATATTAGAGATTTTTGGTGGAAAAAATACTTTTGTGAAGAAGTTCAAAATTTTAATGCTTTTAAAATTACGTTTAAATTTAAAAATTCTCAAAAAAAATTCTTAAAATGCTTTCGGAAATTGTTTCACACCCTTTTAAATTCTTTGCATGTAAACACCCTCTAATAGTTTGACTTACAAAATGCTTCATCTTACTATACCACACGGGTGTTGCTACAATGATAAAAAAAACTTATAAAAATTAGTTTACAAAATGTTGTGATAGAGTATAATTAGTAAATGATCCATTATACATAGGTGAATCTAATAATATATAACAACCAACCATAACCAATTACATTATTTTATAAGCAATTTTTTGTAAAACAAATTTGTCATCAAAATACTATGGATATCGTAAAACTATTTAGGTCCCCTCTTCTCTTTGTTGACAATGGAATCTCCGTACTTCAAAGGCCTAACACTATTTCCATAATACTTAATGGACATTTTATTACTAGTGTTTCGATTCAAAAAAATCTAATAATTCAGGATAGGAGGTGTAAGTCGAGTCGAGTATATAGCTCGGTACTCGACTCGAGATCGGCTCGAAAATATGATTCAAAACTCGAATTCGAAGTTGATCCGAGTCGAATCCGATTCATACTCGTTTTTTTGTTAAATGACACACAAGTCGAATTCGAGCATATCAGTGTTCGCTCATATTAGGATTCGAGTATTTTATTTTTTCACGAACCATACTCGATACCTGTTCGATGAATCATATTCGAATATTGGTCTGATCTGTAAGATCCCAATTTTTATGAAATAAAAGTCTAATTTAATTTATGATTATTATTCTAAAACTGTAAAATATCAAATTGATAAATAGTCAACGAACATTTAATCGAATAAATGAGCTAATAAAAGAGGAGAAATGAGATTATTTGAAGGGAGTGGGGCTGCTTGTGCGGCTGATAATTGAGAATGAAGAGAAGAAGTGGGAAATGATGGGGGAACATGTGAGAAAGGAAGAAAAGAAAGGAAGAAAAGAGGAAAAAAAGGAAGAAAGAGAAGAGAGAGAAATAAATTATGATTCTTCTCATTCCTCACCTCACATACATGCCTGGAAATTTCCAAGAGAAAGATGAGAGACAAGAAGAAGAAGAAGTAGAAGAAGAAGAAGAAGAAGAAGAAGTAGAAGAAGAAGAAGAAGAAGAAAGAAGAAATGAAGAGGAAATTAAAAAAATATTTTTAAAATCTTTGATTTATTCTTAGATTTAGGAGGGTGTATTCAATAAAGACTTTTAAAGACTTTTTAAAGATTTTTAAAGTTTAGTTGTATTCAATCAAGACATTTAAAAATTTTATAAAAGTTTACTGGTATTCAATTATAACTTTTGTATTGTCTTTAAAAGTTATGTGGTATTAAGTTGAGACTTTTATAAAGTCTATAAAAGTATTTTGGTATTCAACAAGTCATTGATTTTTCAGATTTCTATCATATGGTAGAGTTTGATCGACTTTAGAAGAAAAGTTATATCTATCAACCCATATCCAAAGTCTGACCTCATCTCTAAAAACTTCTAAAAACTTCCAAATATTAAATACAAAGGTAGAAATTCAAATCGCCAGTAAAGAAATTGCCAGAAAGATTTTATGGAAAATTCAAAAGTCGCTAAACTCTCTGGTAAATTTTTAACTTAAAATAAATATAAATTAATCTAATTTTAGAAAATATAATTATTAAAATTATAAGCCGTTTATATTTTTTTTTACTAAATTTATTAAAAATTAGATAAATTACACAAACTTTTATTATAGGAATATTTCGTTATAACTTTGAAAAATCAAACAGTAAATTTTGATTTTGAATATTATATATATATATATATTATAGTATATAGATATAGTATATTGTAAGACCCCAACTTTTATGAATAAAGATTAATTTTTCTCGAAATATATTTTTGAATATTATAGTGTGGATTTGATATAATGTTATAACTGTTGGTATTATTTATAAATTTTGCAAAATAAGCAAGTGGTTATAAAATATTTGATTGGTCGAGGAATATTCGTTTGAACAGGGAATATTCGTACGATGACACAATCATCGGTGGACCCCACAACGAAAGTATTGTCGTAGTTAGAAAACGGCGTAATTATCTTTTATAAAAATAACGACGAAAGTTTTACTACAATTAACCGTTGAACTACCCGGTGGTAAAAAAATGCGATGAATACGCATGGTTGCATAGTAGCACACCAGTATTGATTATTGATGCTTACGTGAGAAGTCACTCGGTTATACTCAATTATTGCTACAATAATTAACGATAATATCTCTCATATTATTGATTCAATTATTATCACAAAGATCATCTCGCATAATATTTTATATTATTAAATCAATAATTGAGACAAAAAAGTTATTCATATTATTATTTATAATATTGACAATGTCTAGAAGTTCTGTCACGGAGAGGTTTGGTCACCTAATTGCGCGCCAATAAGGAGAAATCTTTATCGAAAAGCCCTCTCTTTCCTGGGAACGACCTGGTTGTTAAATATTGTGAGTTATAATATTAATGATGAATAAGTTCGTGTTGATTAAAGATGAAATTGATAGTTCCATTGTGTGGGAATTATTAGTGTTAGTAGAAATCGACATTATTTCGATAATAATTAATGTCTGGAGGTTATATTGACCAATCGGGTAATTCATCGGATAAATGAGAAATTAATTGCTATTAATTCACATACTTATAACTATGTGTTCACATGTGTGTACTATTGATTCACATGATTTACTATTAGGGGAGTTGGTGCAAGATTGATAATACTTGCATGACTAAATTAAAAATGGAGGTATAGATGAAGGTACTATACTGTAATTAGTTTTTTTACATGATTATACTATTAAGTCACATGAATGAACTATTAATTCACATTATTTACTATTAGGGGAGGTGGTGCAAGTTTGATAATACTTGCAGGACTAAATTAAAAATGAAGAAAAAGAGGAAGGTATTATATTGTAATATTTCGAGCCCCAAAACGTTAAATTATTGAAACTATATTTTCCTATAAATAGAAGCTCATTCTTCTTTCATTCTCACCAATTCACTAAGTCTCACAAGAGCAATTATTATAGAGAGAAATTATAGAGAGAAAGAAGAAGAGAAGTCTGCTACCTAACTATTCCAGTATCCAGTTTCTTCTAAGGTAAGGGGTATTATTTCTTTCGTATTCCTGAAGAGAGTTATTTTCTTTCAATACTCGTAAGGGTTGTTATTCCATTCTTTATTATTCTATTGGAATAACTCCGTCTGCATGCGATCTTCATCGCATGCTTGGTGAATTCTTACGTTATTCCATTCTTTATTATTCATTGGAATAACTCGTCTCAGGTTGTCTATCGCATGCTCGGTGAATTCTTTCATTATTCCATTCTTTATTATTACATTGGAATAACTCGTTCAGACGGTCTATCGCATGCTCGGTGAATTCTTCGTTATTTCATTCTTTATTATTCTCATTGAAATAACATGTATGCATGCGATTCTATCGCATGCCTGGTAAATTCTGTTGTTATTCCATTCTTTATTATTCTGTTGGAATAACCTGTCTACTCGGGCTACCACATGCATGGTGAATTCTTCTGTTATTTCATTCTTTATTATTCTGTTGGAATAACTCATACATGTGGACTATCAGATGCATGGTGAATGATCCTTCGTATTCATTCCTTATTAAATTGTGGAAATGATCTATCCACGTGGATTACCGCATGGCGGGCAAAAATCCATTTGCAGTTTCATATATTCTATTATACTAAGTTGGTAAAAGTTTTGGCTTCTATACTCCATGAAATTAGTAGAATATCCTGGATATTTGCGCTTCATCCAGTATCTTTTCATGAAAATATTCTTTCGAGCATTCTTGAATTTTACTCCACAAAACAAAGATCATGTTAACAATTTGGGCGTTCTTATCGATTTTCGGATAAATTAAATTATAAATCTTTAAAATTTATCTTGAACTTGTTTTATTGAATTATTATGTCATTGTCATCATCCTCATACTTATATTCTGATGAAAGTCATCTCTAGCTTACGTGCATAGATGGACTTGGTATGATTATGACCAGGGATTATTCGGTATAATCATGACCGTAATGTGATGAATGATGTGGTGAAAGTCCTCATTGGCATGTAGTTCATTGATGGACAATTGTTGGTATGATTATGACCAGGGATTATTCGGTATAATCATAACCATTGATGATTACATGAATATCCTTGGCTGTGATGCAAGGATGATTTGATTTTATTTATTAAGCTGAGTCTCAGCGATCAAGTTGATGAAAAACTTTTTAAATCGTAGAAGATAGTAGATTTTATGCTCTACTTGAATCTTCTAATGGATTGCTTATTCCGCTGCAGTTGTTGATCTAAAACTTGTTGTCTATTATATTCTATCAGTTGTTATACTGTTGAAGGCTAAGGATAATTTATTCTGCATTATCTTAGTCATAATATTTCTTACTGGGCTAGTTGAGCTCAACCTTTCTTTCACTGTTCTCTTCAGGAAATGAGAATATAGTCCTCACTATTCTATAAAATAGTGTGACAATAAATGTAATGAGAACTCCATTGAGTGTGGATATTGTCTAGATGACAATATTCTTATTAAAAACTCTTAGATTATGTTTTATCGTATTTTACACGACTGTTGGATAATTAAGTTGTATTTGAATTTTGTACCATGTATTTGGCGACTCAAGATGGGTGATGTATACCTATTTTGGGGGCGTCACATCTTCTTCAAATCTTGAAAACTTTCTTCACATTTCTCCGTCCAAACAAATTTTACAGCTTTCCTTGTCAAATTTGTTAGCGGAGTGGCTATCTTGGAAAAATCTTGAATAAACCATCTATAATAATCGGCCAGTCCCAAGAAACTCCTCACTTTCGACGGTGTTCTTGGTTATTCCTAATTGATTATGGCTTCAACTTTTGATGGATCCACTGAAATCCCATCTTTGTCAATCACATGTCCCAAAAATTGTACTCGATCTAACAAAAATTTGCACTTAGTGAATTTTGCGTACAACTTTTCCTTTCTTAGTGTCTCCAACATCAAACATAAATGTTCTACGTGTTCTTCTTGAGTCTTGGAATATACCAGAATGTCGTCGATAAATACTACCACAAACTTGTCTAAGAATGGTGTAAACACCTTGTTCATCAAATCCATAAATGCAGCAAGGGCATTGGTTAAACCAAAAGACATCACCAGAAACTCGTAATGTCCATACCGAGTTCTGAAGGTCGTTCTAGGTATATCCTCCTTTCTTACCTTCAATTGGTGATATCCACTTCTCAAATCTTTTTTTGAGAAATATCTAGCACCCTTCAATTGATCAAACAAGTCATCTATTCTTGGCAATGGATATTTATTCTTAATAGTGACTTTGTTTAATTCTCTATAATCAAATCAAAGATGCATTGACCCATCCTTCTTCTTCACGAATAACATCGGTGCTCCCCACGGTGATACGCTTGGTTGAATATACTTCTTATCTAACAGCAATTGTACCATCAGTTCCTTCATCTCTACTGGAGCCATTCTGTATGGGGCCTTCGATATCAGTGTTGTTCCTGGCGCTAAGTCGATCACGAACTCAATCTCTTTGTCAGGCGGAAGTCCTGGAAAATCCTCTGGAAACACATCTACAAATTCCCTAACCACTGGTATCTCTTCCAGTTTCACACCCTTCTTTTGAGTATCGACTATGTAAGCTAAATAACCCACACAGCCTTGACTCAACAACTTCTTGGCCTGCATAATCGTCAGACATCTCATTTGTCTAGGTGATTTGGTACCATAGAAAACTACCTTTGACAGAGTTATAAGGTTTACACATTTCTTTTGGCAATCAATTACCGCTCCATAATTGAACAACCAATCCATTCCCAAAATAACATCAAACTCTCCAAGTCTAATCGGAATTAAATCTACCATCATGACATTCCCCTTAATATTCACCCTATAATTCTTGTATACAAACCTAATAGGAATTACTTCCTTATTCGTAATTTCTATGTTTAAAGGGAAATTCAATTTTTCACTAGGCAATCTTAACCTCTTAGCAAATTCATCAGATATAAACGAGCAAGTAGCACCTGAATTAAATAATACATAAGCATCAATATCATTAATTGGGATAATACCTGACACCACATCCTTTGATTGCACAACATCTTGCACAGTCATGTTGAAGGTTCTAGATGTGGGTTTGTTTGATGTCGTTGGTCCAGCAATGGCCCATGTACCACTATTGCTACCTCCTTTACTTCCTGCTGTCTCTCCAGCCTTCTTCTTAGGGCACTCACGAGCAAAGTGATCCTTGGACCCGCACGTGAAGCAAACATTCTACTTGGGTTGATTACAATTTGGGGCGATGTGACCCTCTTGGTCATAGTTAAAATATACACGTTTCCCCATTAAGCATATACCCTTATGAAACTTTCGAACTTCTTATCCTGCTAGTTACCCTGCTGATTTCTAGCACTCACATTTCCATTCCATTTTCTCTTCAGGTTATTGTTGTTATTCCCACGACCACCACCACCATTCTTGACCTCCACTTCATCCTTCTTCTTTTTCTGCTCTTGGTTAAACTTCGTTACTGCCTTGCCTCCACCTTCAGCGAGAATTTCCTTCTCCATTACCGCTGCGAATGTCTTCAGCTGGAACATGAAGACCCTACTGTATAACCAGGGTTTTAGTCTCTGCTCAAATCTCTTAGCCTTTCGTTCATCTGTGCTGACTTGATATGGCGCAAACCTCGCCAACTCGTTGAATTTTGCGGCATATTCTGATACCGTCATCGTTCTTTGCTTCAGTTCTAAAAACTGTACCTCTAGCTAACTCTTTGAACTCTCTGGGAAATAAGTTTCGAAGAATATCTCCTTAAACCTATCCCAAGTCATAACTCCTTGACCTCCTCGAGTTTTATTAGCCTGCCACCAATAACTAGCATCTGCTTTAAACATGAATGTTGCAAAAACAGTCTTCTGATCCTCCCCTACTCTCGCAACATCGAATACTTTCTCTACCTCCATGATCCAAGTCTATGCCTCAACTGGATTCATGGACCCACGGAATTCTGGTGGTCCAACCGCTTTGAAGTCCTTAAACGTTGTAGCTTGATTCTGCGGTTGATTCTGCAGTGCACCCGTCAGTAACGTCACCAGCTACTGGTTTGGGTTAGCATCAACATTGTCGTTATTGGTGGTTCCCTCAACGGTTCTTTGTTGGGGTTGACGTCTTGGAGTCATTTTCTATTAAAATACACTCATTAGATTATTACTCAACTCCTTTAAGTATTTCCTACTTAACTTACATCTCATAAAAGAAATCATCACATAACACATAACACTTTGAATAAAATAAAATAATAACTTTTATTCCTTCATAATCTCTTTAAAAAACATAAGAACAATAGCATCACTACTATTTACATTACTTTCTTGAACTACAAAAGTTTCATGATAACATCATCATCATATCCCATAGGTTACATCACACTTGGGATTTACAAATTATTTAACATTTTATTAATCGTATAACAGGTACATTCCCTATGATGTCCTACTAACATACTGCGTAGCCTTACGACACTCTTCCTCCATGATTCGGAACATTGTTCTGCGATCTAATATGAATGATGGTAGCGTCTCAAACTGAATAGGATAACCCATGACCCGATCTTGAGCTCGATTAATCACGGTGTTGAATACGTTATTCATTTCCTCCATCTTCATCCTCTTTTCTTGTGTGTCTCTCTCTGTTATTCTGACTCGTTGATAAGCTTCCTCGTACATGTCTTCGGCTCTTTCCCTCTTAGCAGACTCTTCCCTCAGTTTGTTTTTCATTTCTGCGATCTTCGCTATCATTTGTTCATTCTCTTCTTCAGTGTGGACCAGCTTCTCTTTGACATTAGTCAGACGTTCATCTCGATCCTGGATCTCATCGTCCTTCTGTGCCATCGAGGTCTGTTGCTCAGCTACTATCTCCTCCAACTCCTCGACGGTATCCTGAAGTTCCACATTGTGGTCGTAGACTTCATCGTACATACGAGCAGCTATCAAGTTTAGTAGAATCTCTTCCTCCTCATCATCCTCATTTGGCTGTGGCAGCTCAACGGGATCCTCCTCATCCATTTCCACATAATCTTCCTCATCTTCATCCACTATGACCAACGGGGCTGACTCACGTGGAAGTAGTTGTTCCCAAACCACCTGAATGTCACGAGACTCCTCTTCTCTAGGCATCTGAGGACCTTCCTCCCTAGCCTGACTGGATTCTCTGACATTAGTCATCCAGACAACAAAAAATTAATG
This sequence comes from Panax ginseng, assembly GCA_020205605.1. Taxonomy (NCBI): domain Eukaryota; kingdom Viridiplantae; phylum Streptophyta; class Magnoliopsida; order Apiales; family Araliaceae; genus Panax; species Panax ginseng. The sequence continues at coordinate 109,752,629 of CM035148.1, read as the reverse complement.
TTTTAATTATTAATCATTACTAGTCGACTCACGAGCACATAAGTGTTTTATTACTTCTTCCTTAAAACTCGATAAGAGTTTATCACCACTATCTTGTCAAAGGTTACTTTCTAAAACTTCTTCCCCCCACCTAAGGTTCATAACCTAAAGCTTTGATACCAACTTGTGACACCCCCATATTCCGGTACTTCATTACCTCAAGATTTGGTGTTCACTTTATAAAAACATTCACATCTAACTACCCAATCATAATAAAATTGAATAATAAACCTTCCCATTAAGGGATTACATTAATAAATTCTCCCAGGTTGTCTAACCTTTAAATACAATCATTCAAATGCGGAATTTAAATAACTTCATTATAATAATTCAAGTAAAGTCTGATAATAACATATCAACATAATTACAAGTCTTCAATACTTGTTCATCTTTCCCTTTCCCTTATTGGTGCTAGGTACATCGACCTTCTCAACTTTAGCTGTAATGTTTATATAAGCAAGAGTGAGAAAACAAAGCTCACTTGAAATAATAATGAATAAAATCTTTACAACAATTGCCAAATGATAGGCTGAACAAAATGTTTTATCAATGATAATCTGAATTATGAAATATATAACTGAGGGTCATAAGACCACGAACTATGTCCATAGTTATAAGTAATCTTTCAACTTAAACTTTAACAGACATAAGACTATAGGGACTCCTCTTACTTAGGGGGATCGGCCCTTCGTACAATGTATCGTGCACAAACATTTCAACACTATGCGTAAATTATCCCCTATAATAGGGTTGTTCTTCTCAGTTTTAGAGTATAAGTCCGCACCAAAGAAAGTTTGGTTTGGATAAGCTTTCAATGGTAATTTGGAGTTTAACAATCATCAACTAGAGTACTAGTTGAATTAGTAAGGTTTGATAACACAACAGTTGTTTAATAACAACATAATATAGAGCAATTGAAAATCATAGATGAATTGACTATATACTAAACTCATGCTTAAAAATAACTAGAGAGCATAAGCATTAAATGAAATGAATAAAATGATAAACATTTGCTTGAACAATAATAAGTTAGGTCTATGATCTTGTCAAATTAGAAAGTTAATTACTGAATATACACTAATCAATAGCAAGCTAGAAACAAAGCTTGCTCAACATGATAATAATTTGTGCATAGTAATTTTAAGACAAACATCTCAATATTAGAGACGAGAGTTCAAGAAGTTACCTCTATTATAAGGAAATAGAATTTAAGAAAATTTCTTAGTTATAAACAAGTTAGAATAACTCATTCATGATTAGAATACAAAACTTGCTTGGATAACGTTAGAATTAGAGCTTGCTCGAATAAAGATTAAGAATAAAAGGATTTGCTTAATCAATAATTAGAAAAGGAACTTGTTCAATGTAAAATATAAGGTTTAGAAACTTGCCTCAAGCGTAAGCTATAATATTAAAACTCACGTTCACCTACACATTTTAGTGGAATCACAATATCTATTAGACATGTTAACATCCACTTACCAAATAGCACCATTTCTAGCTAAACTTGTTAATTTAGTACAAATCTTATGCTACTATATAAATATCAGAAATTCCAAGTGTTAACCTTCACAACACTTATTTATTAATCCTCGTGTACACTAATTTCTAATATATCGCATTCATTATGTACACTAAGTCATAACATAACGCGTTTGTAACTTACTAATCATTTTTATAACTTTGAATTTATCAATGACATATCACGGTTTTGTTTTAACCTCTATATTACATGTTTATTACATTAACACATCATTAGACCAAGTTATAAGGGTATTCAAAATCTGCAGCAGCAGGAGACTCCTTGTCTCGATTCAGGTATGGCGCAACAAGACTATACACAGTGTAGACACTCGAAATTTTCTCAGATATTGCCACTAACATTGCGGGGAGGATGATTCGTCTTTTAAGAAGGAACCCTGAAAGACAATCCATATCCATACCGGATACTACCGGAAGCTCAGCATCAACCCCGGAGCCCACTATGGGAGTAACAATTCCAACCTCGGATGTAACCCTGAGGCATGCAGATCCAATATCGGAACACACACACCGGAGAAGACCGATTAATCTCGGAGATAACCCCGAGGTATCCAGTCTCAGTCCCAACCATGGGAATAGCCACCAACCTTGGTGATAACCCCAAGGAATGCGCTTTGGCGATAACCCTAAATGCTTGTTTCAAATATCGACCGTTTAATCTCAAATACCACAATGAAATACACTGTACCAACTCAGCGATAACATCGGGAAGACAGGCACACCTCAAATATGACAATGAGGACCTTCAACAAATTGCAGTAGTCCAATCTCAAATAAGCTCGAGTAACGTCGCTGATCATTAATCAAAGCGATAAACCAAGGTGAGGGCAACATCATCATCTAGCCAACGCAATGCCATGCCACGTCGTCTCAACATCTCTACGCAACGATGTCCCACAAGACTAACCAATCGAGTGACTATTGTGCTGTGTAACGGATGAAAGTTGAAGCTTGAAGACCAGGAGGGCATCGTCCCATCTTCAATGACTTCAGACAAACTCTAATCCCATGCCATCGTACAACTCTCGACAACCATGATTCAGGAAATAGGTCCCTGTATACCTCAAACAGATGCCGGATTGCACTTCATAAAGTTTGAGTGGACATTACGATTGCTCGAGTGCACGATCTCGAGACGACCCGACCCAAAAAACCTGGGCCCACCCGGGTTGCCTCTGGTACACTAACGGCTCAACTGCAGGTACACTCTTGACTAAATCATCTATAAATAGAGGGCTTGGGCTGCCCATTTTGCAAGAGAAAAGCAATGAGGAATCCACCCAATTTGCTCAAGACTCACCCCACGCTGGTGTACTTTCTCATTTTAAACACTTGTGAGCTTATATATAGCCCTTTTGTACCTACAAAAGCCAATGTTTACCCATTCTAAAGATATAGAAGTCTTCTTTGGCAGTCAACTGTAAGCATTCTCACACACTTTAGAGTCTTTCTCTTCATCTCGCACACACCCTTCTTCACGTTGAGAGTGGTGTTGCGAACATTTGCCCAGGACTTTGGTCCGCGGTTTTATTTCTTGTATATATATATATATATATATATATATATATATATATATATATATATATATATATATCGACTAACATTATCGAGTTATGTAAGACCCCAACTTTTATAAATAAAGATGAATTTTTTATAAATATCATTTTTGAATATTATGGAATGAATTTGATATAATGTTATAGTTGTGGATAATATTTATAAATTTTGCAAAGTACGCAAGTTGTTATATAATATTCGATTGGTCGAGGAATATTCATTTTAACAGGGAATATTCGTACAATGGCACAATCATTGGTGGACCCCACAATGGAATTATTGTCGGATTGAAAAAACGACAAAAATACTTTATGAAAATAACGGCGGAAGTTTTACTGTTAGCTCGTTGAAACACCGGTGTTAAAAGTACAAGAATACGCCAGAGTTGTTATAAAGAGCACACGATATTGATTATTGATGCTTACGTGAGAAGTCACTCAGTTTTGTTCAATTATTGCTACAGTAATTGCTGCATAATATCTCACGTTATTTGATTCAATTATTGTCAATATTTTATATATTATTAAATCAATAATTGAAACGACAAAAGTTATTAATATTATTATTTGCAATATTAACGATGTCTAGAAGTTCTGTCAAGGAGAGGTTTGGTCACCTAATTGTGCGCCAATAGGGAGAAATCCTTATTGGAACGCCCCCTCTTTCCTGGGAACAACCTGGTCGATTAATATTGTGAATTATAATAAAGGTGATAAATGTTGTTAAAATTATTAAGGTGATTTTTATGAAGTTTAACTTATTTTATGAATTCCCATTTGCCCATTTTTCAAAATAATCGGTAGAAATTTTTTCATTATAAAAGGTGGAGCCCACATGTGATGATGACACATGGGGCCCACATGTTTATGACTTTGGGGGAGGTTGGCTGAGAAGTTGTTCATGGGTTGTTGTTGGATTATATATATATATATATATATTATATTTTTTTTTATATATATATATATATATATATATATATATATATATATATATATATATTGAAAGATTGCAAAAGTTGATTCACGGGAGGTATCCCGTGATTTGTTAAATATATATATATATATATATATATATATATAATATATATATATATATATATTATATTTTATATTTTATTTAAAAGATTTTATTTTAAATCGACTGAATTCATTTAAAAGTAAATCAACTGGACCGTTCATGAATTAGTTACTATGCGGTCCATTCTTCTATAAATGAAGCTCATTCCTTCATTATTTCTTACTTAATTCATTGAAACTCTAGAAAGAGAAATTATAGAGAAACTATAGAAAAGTATTCTCGCTACTTCCCTACTCTTATATTCAGGTTTCTTTTTACGGTAAGGGGTATTATTTCTTTTGTATTCATGAAGAGAACTTCATTATTCCATTATTTATTATTACATTGGAATAATATGTATGCTGTGGCTACCCTATACTTGGTGAAATTCTTCATTATTCCATTCATTATTATTCTATTGAATATCCCGTCATGCATGCGCTTTTTACTTTGGACTCGATTTCGTTATTATTATTTTGTTGGAATATCCTCATGCATTGCATTTTACTGGACTGATTCCGTCTTTATTATTCTCGTTAGAATATCACATGCTCATGCGCTTTTACGCATGATTCGATCAAATCTTTATTATTACTGTTGGAATATCCGTTCATGCATGCTTTTACTGTGGGACCGATTAATCTTTATTATTCTGTTGGAATAACCTGCTTGTGCGGTCTATCGTATGCATGGTGATTTCTTTTGTTATTCCATTCCTTATTATACTCAGTTGGTTAAAGTTTTGACTTCTATACTCCATGAAATTAGTGGAATATTCTTGATATTTGCGCTTCATCCATTATCTTTTCATGGAAATATTCTTCTGAGCATTCTTGAATTTTACTGCACAAAGCAGTATCATGTTGACAATTTGGACGTTATTACTTCATGAATAAATTAATTCTTGAACTTGTTTTATTGAATTCTTATATCATTGTCATCATCCTCATGTTTATATTTTTTTGAAAGTCATCTGTGGCCTGTAGTGCATAGATGGACTTGGTATGATTATGACCAGAGATTATTCGGTGTAATCATGACCGTAATGTTATAAATGATGTGGTAAAAATCCTCATTGGCCCGTAGTGCATTGATGGACCGTTGTTGGCATGATCATGACCATTAATGAATACACGAATGTCCTTGGCCCGTAGTGCATGGATAATTTGTGGTCGTGATACTAAAGAATATCCTGGTCAGTAGTGTGGGGTGATTCGATGATGTGGATTTTTATTGTCGAGTCTCGGCGATAATAAATGATGAAAAACCTTTTAAATCATAAAAGATAGTAGATTTTATTCTCTACTTGACTCTTTTAATGGATTGCTTGTTCGCCGCAGATTAAACTTGATGTTTGTTATATTGTATCGGTTTAACATGTTTTAAGGCTAATGATAATTTATTCTCGCATTATCTTAGTCATAATATTTCTTACTAGGCTAGTTGAGCTCACCCTTTCTTTCCTTTGTTTCTTCGTGAAATGAGAAATATATTTGGGACGAGTCGTGGAGCGGAGTGATGGATGGGAGGATAGTATTAGTAGTCCTCACTAATCATTAAATAGTGAGACAATAAATGTAATGAGGACTTATTCTAAGAGTGGATATTGTCTAAAAGACAATATTTGTATTGAAACTCACAGCTCTCTTGTTGTATATTAAAGATTGTATTTATATTCTGTACCATGTATTTGGCGACTCAGAATAGGTGATGTATACCTATTTTGGGGGCATCACAGTTGGTATCAAATCTTAGGAATATGATCCCTGGCTAAGATGTGAGAATAGAACTAGGAGGGGAGAGACGGGGAATTCCTTCGCTAATATGACCTACCTAAGTTTATTTGGTATTTAATTGGTCGGTCAAAGTATAGGGATAATATGTTATATGTTAATTAACCTTTGTTTTTTGGCAGTATCTGAAAATGACATCCGAGAATGTTGAGAATAGCAATGGAGAACAGGAGACCGTTGAGTCTCCACAGATCAATAATCAGGATAATGTGCATCAGGAAGGCGACAATCCTCATGCAAACAATAACACTGACCAAATGATGAATGATGGAATGTTCAGAGGCTTTATGCAATTCATGCAACAAAGAAATGAGAGCGGCTCCTATCCAAAATATAGGTGGAACATCGAAACTCTCTGAATGATCACCGCTAAACATAGATTCAAGGAGCTGGGACCACCGGAGTTTATTAGAGAGCCAAAACCACTTAAGGCGGAAGCATGGATAAAGCAGATCACCAAGATATTTGATGTCTTGGGATGCTCTGAGGAGCAAAAGGTTTCCTTTTGCCGCCTTTATGTTGCGAGGAGAGGCGGACATTGGTGGGAATCAGAAAGCGTACTCAACCGCTTGATCAAGATGTCTTGGGAGAAGTTCCAAGAACTATTCAATGACAAGTACTTTCCTGAAAGTATTCATCACATAAAAGAGGTAGAGTTCATCAAGTTGGAGCAAAATAATATGACCGTGTCGCAGTACGAAGTGAAGTTTGCCGAGTTATCTCGGTTTGCATCCCACTTGGTGGATAATGAAGAGAGAATGACGCGAATGTTTTTAAGAGGTTTAAAGCCGGAGATACGTCAACATCTTATTTCTCATAAACTGTGTTTGTATTCAGATGTTGTAAATAGGGCTCGATTAGTAAGTAGCGATAACGAGTCAACGTAACCAAAAGAGAAGCAACCACAAAAATGATAATACCAATGAGGCGAGCGTCATCGAAGCGGTGACAACAAGCGTGGAGGGAATCAACAGGCCAGGAGTGGTAACCACTTCGGTGTTAATCAGGGCCAAAACAATAAGAATGGACATTTCAAGAAGAGGAGATTCAACAATGATGGAAGGACGTCAGCACCAGCACCCGTTGTTAAGGAAGGAAAACGACCACCTATCATATGCTTCAAATGCGGAGGGGAGGGACACATCAGTCAAAACTGTGCGATGCCATCCAAAGCATGTTATAATTGTGGAAGAGAAGGTCACTTAGTCTGATTTTATCATTCACCAAAGACAAGTTCATCCAGGATGGAGGCACCAAAGGCCGTCCCAGAAAAGTCAAAGCCGGTAGTGCAAGGGAGAGTGTTTGTTATGACCTCCCAGAAAGCAAGGAACCCGAATGAGGTCATCACGGGTAAGCTTATCATAAACTCTAGCAAAGTCTATACTTTATTTGATACTGGTTCTACCCATTCTTTTATTTCTCCTACTTGCGCTCAACGATTAAATTTGACTCCGGAGAAATTAGACTTTGACTTATCTGTGGAAACTCTGTTGGGAGAAACTTTCATTACATCCACTGTTTATAAGTCTTGTTTGATTCAAATCGGTACCCTCACATTACCTGTCGATCTTATTTCATTGAAAATACTTGCATTTGTTGTGATTCTAGAGATTGATTGGTTAACTACTCATCATGCAAAAATTGATTGTTTTCGTAAGGTTGTTAGCTTTCATATTCCTAACCAACCTATTATGCGAATTCAAGCAATCAAACCATTAAAATCAATCACTGTCATCTCAAGCCATAAAGCTATTCGTTTATTGAAAAATGGATGTCAAGCTTTCTTAGCTCATGTCACAGATCTAAACAAAAATACGTCAGTTTTGAATAATATTTCTATTGTTAATGAATTTCCTGACATATTCCCTGAAGAACTTCCTGGCCTACCCCCAGAGCGTGAAATTGAATTTTGTATCGACCTTGAACCCGGTATAACACCCATTTCCAAAGCCCCATATCGAATAGCTCCTATTGAACTTCAGGAGTTAAAGACTCAACTACAGGAATTGTTAGACATTGGCTTTATTCATCCTAGTACTTCTCCTTGGGGTGCTCCTGTTCTATTCGTGAAGAAGAAAGATGGGAATATGCGACTTTGTATTGATTATCGGGAGTTGAATCATGTCACCATCAAAAATAGGTACCCATTGCCACGTATTATTGATGACTGTTTGACCCGATTTGCGAGGAGCCAAATTCTTTTCAAAGATTGATCTTCATTCTGGATATCACCAATTGAAGATTAGAACCGATGACATTCCAAAGACGGCTTTCAGAACTCGGTACGGGCATTATGAATTCCTAGTCATGTCCTTTGGATTGACTAATGCTCCTGCTGCTTTCATGGATATGATGAACCGAGTATTCAAGGAATATTTGGATCACTTTGTGGTCGTTTTTATTGATGACATCCTTATTTATTCCAAAAGCCGTGAAGATCATGAGCAACACTTGAGGCTGATACTCCAAAAGCTTCGTGAATACAAGCTTTATGCCAAGTTGAAGAAATACGAGTTCTGGCGAGGAAGTAGCATTCCTTGGGCACGTGGTATCAAGTCATGGAATATCCATTGACCCAAAGAAAGATTGAAGCTATTCAAAGCTGGGAGCAACCTAAATCAGTGACCGAAGCACGTAACTTTCTCGGCTTAGCTGGTTATTATCGGAGATTGGTAGAAGGGTTTTCTCAAATCGTTACTCCACTAACTCAGCTGACTCGAAAAGATACAAAGTTTAGTTGGAGTGAGGAATATGAGAAGAGTTTTCAAGAACTCAAGAGGAGACTCATTTTAGCACATGTTCTGACAATACCATCTGGTTCGGAGGGATTTGTCATCTACAGTGATGCTTCGAGCAAAGGGTTGGGATGTGTTCTCATGCAACATGGTAAAGTCATAGCATATTCCTCAAGACAACTCAAAGAATATGAGAGAAATTATCCTACTCATGATCTAGAGTTGGCAGATGTTGTCTTCACACTTAAAATTTGGAGGCATTACTTGTATGGAGAGAAAGTGGAGATCTTTACGGATCATAAAAGCCTCAAATATTTCTTCACTCAAAAGGAACTCAACATGCGACAACGACGTTGGCTTGAACTGTTGAAAGATTATGATCATACCATCCAATACCATCATGGAAAAGCGAACGTGGTAAACACATTGAGTAGAAGATTATATGCAAGTGCGAATGCGATATTGTCAACGCAAAGGCCCATTTTGTGTGACTTGCAAAGGATGGAGATAGAGTTAAAAACTCCAGGGACCCATGTGATGATGGCGAATATACGAGTAGAACCAACTTTAATTGATAAAGTTAAAACTGCTCAAGCTACAGACCTGGAGCTGATGTGTATGAGGAAGAAAGTGCAAGAAGGTGCTATGCCGAAAGCAAGAATCGATGAAGAAGGAATACTTCGAGTCAACTCCAAACTTTGTGTTCCTAACGACCCTGATTTAAAGTATAAAATCATGATGGAGGCGCACAACACACCGTTTTCAATCCATCCTGGGAGTACCAAAATGTATCACGATCTTCGTCATACATTTTGGTTGAGAAATATGAAGAGAGAGATAGCGCTGTTTATCTCAAGGTGTCTAACTTGTCAACGAGTTAAAGCAGAGTATCAAGTACCAAAAGGTCCATTGCAACCACTTGAAATTCCAGAATAGAAGTGGGAGCACATTACCATGGATTTCGTTAGCGGTCTTTCTAAGGTTTCTCAAGGTATAGATGCGATTTGGGTCATTGTTGATAGATTGACCAAGTCTGCTCATTTCTTACCGATACGAGAAACTTATACACTTGAACGTCTTGCTCGTATATATATAAACGAGATTGTAAGACTACATGGTATGCCAGTATCCATAGTTTCTAATCGAGACCCAAGATTCACTTCAAGATTTTGGGTTAGTTTGCAAAAAGCTATGGGCACGGATTTACGATTTAGTTCGGCATATCATCCTCAGACGGACGGACAATCAGAGATAACTATTCAAACTCTGGAAGATTTATTAAGACTTTGTGTCCTTGACTTCAAGGGAAGTTGGGATAAGTTCTTACCATTGGTGGAGTTTTCCTACAACAACAGTTATCAAGCAAGTATTGACATGGCTCCATTCGAGGCATTGTATGGAAGAAAGTGTCGTTTCTCCAAAGATTTGGGATGAGGTGGGTGAAGCAACGTTGTTGGGGACCGGAGTTGGTATGTATGACTACAGTAAAAGATTCAAACGATCCGTGAACGTATAAAAACCTCACAAGATCGATTAAAAGAGTTATGCCGATCTTCATCGAAAGGACGTGGAATTCGATATTGGAGATCATGTGTTGTTACGTGTTGCTCCATGGAAAGGAGTTACGAGATTTGGAAAGAGAGGAAAGCTCAATCCTCTATTCATTGGCCCATTTTAATCCTCGATCGAGTAGGAACTGTGGCGTATAGACTCACTTTACCGCCAAGTATGTCTCGTGTTCATAACGTTTTTCACATATCTATGTTATGTAAATATGTTAAAGACCCGCACCACATTATTGAGTTAGAACCAGACGAAATAGTGGAAGATTTAATGCATGAAGAGGTTCTTGTTCAAATCTTGGATAAGAAGGAACATATTCTACGCTCCAAGGTTATACCTCAAGTCAAAGTTTTGTGGAGAAACCACGATATTGAGGAAATGACCTGGGAGTTAGAATCAGAAATAAAATCAAGATATCCTTACCTATTCGACATACCAGGTACGTACCCTAATTTCAAGGGTGAAATTTTATAAGAAGGGGAGGTTGTAAGACCCCAACTTTTATAAATAAAGATGAATTTTCTATAAATATCATTTTTGAATATTATGGAATGAATTTGATATAATGTTATAGTTGTGGGTAATATTTATAAATTTTGCAAAGTACTCAAGTTGTTATATAATATTCGATTGGTTGGGAATATTCGTTTTAACAGGGAATATTCGTACAACTAAGACAATCATTGGTGGACCCCACAACGGAATTATTATCGGATCGAGAAAACGACAAAAATACTTTATGAAAATAACTATGGAAGTTTTACCGTTAATCTGTTGAAACACCGGTGTTAAAAATAAGAATACTCGTAGTTAAACAAAGAGTACGCGATATTGATTATTGATGCTTTACGTGAGAAGTCACTCGCTTTTGTTCAATTATTGCTACGAGAATTCGTGCATAATATCTCACATTATTTGATTCAATTATTGTCAATATTTTATATATTATTAAATCAATAATTGAAACGACAAAGTTATTAATATTATTATTTGCAATATTAATGATGTCTAGAAGTTACATCGAGGAGAGGTTTGGTCACCTAATCAATGCGGCCAATAGGAGAAATCCTTATTGGAAAGCCCACTCTTTCTCGGGAACGACACGGTCGATTAATATTGTGAATTATAATAAAGGTGATAAATGTTGTTAAAATTATTACGGTGATTTTTATGAAGTTTTACTTATTTTATGGATTCTCATTTGCCCATTTTTCAAAATAATTCCAGAGAAAGTTTTTCATTATAAAGGTGGAGCCCATATGATGATGATGACACATGGGGCCCACATGTTTATGACTTTTTGGGGAGGTGTTGAGAAGTTGTTCACAAGTTGTTGTTGGATTATATATATATATATTATATTAATTTTGTATATATATATATATATATATATAAGTATTATATATATATATATATATATATATATATATTGAAAGATTAGCAAAGTTGATTCACGGGAGGCATCCCGTGATTTGTTAAATATATATATATATATATATATATATATATATATATATATATATATATATATTGTAAAACCCCAACTTTTTGAATAAAGATGAATTTTCTATAAATATTATTTTTGAATATTATGGAGTAAAATTGATATAATGTTATAGTTGTGGGTAATATTTATAAATTTTACAAAGTATGCAATTTGTTGTATTATATTCGATTGGCCTGGGAATATTCGTTTTTAGCAGGAATATTAGATAATCTACAATAATCATTGGTGGACCCCATTAACGGAATTATTTTCGGATTGAGAAAACGACAAAAATATTTTTTATGAAAATAAGCGGAAGTTTTACCATTAAGCTGTTGAAACACCCTTGTTAAAAGTACATGAATCTGGCGTGGTTGCATAGTAGACACTACGGTATTGATTATTGATGCTTACGTGAAAAGCTATCTCAGTTTTTTTTTCATTATATATATATATATATATATATATATATATATATATATATATATATATATATATGATTGATATTTATATATATTATATATGTGTAAGTTGACAAGTAGGGTGGGAGGAAAATGGGTGTTACGTGGGAATGCGAGTAATAATTAGTCAAGTGATGGGAGATTTTGTCAAGTGGGTAGAAAATTAATTGGTGATGATGACATGGGGGTGTATTATTCCATTATTATATGTATGGAGGATTGAAAATCTTGGCAGATGGAATCAATTGAGTCACAGGCCATGATAATTGTCTACACATGTTTTATATTATATATATATATATATATAAATATAATATATTATTTAAAAGATTTTACTTTAATTATGGTCCGTCAGATTAAAGTAAATCGATCTGGATCGTTCACGAGTTAGTTACTATGCAGTCCATTTTTCTATAAATAGAAGTTCATTCCTTCATTATTATCTTACGAATTCACTGAACTCTAGAGAGATAAACTATAGAGAGAAAGAAGAAAGTATTCTGGTACTTCACTACTTATATATATCCAGTACTCTTCTTCTTAAGGTAGGGAATATTATTTGTTGTACTCGTAAGGGGTGTTATTCTTTTGTATTCATGAAGAGAACTTATGTTATTCCATTCTTTATTATTCATTGGAATAACTCAGATATGCGGCTACCCTATACTTGGTGACATTCTTCTATTATTCTACATCTTTACTATATTCGCTGGAATATCCACATCTCATGCATTTTACGCCGGACCGATTCCGTCTTTATTATTCTCATTGGAACATCCTGCTACATGCATTTTACGCCGGACTGGTTCCGCTTCTTTATTATTATTATTCATTGGAATATCCTCATTCATGCATTTTACGTCGGACCGATTCCGCCCTTATTAGTATTCTCGTTGAATAACTCGTCATGCGCAAGTACCGCATGCATGGTGATTTTGTTGTTATTCCATTCTTTATTATTCCGTTGGAACATCCACATCGATGCTAAATTTACGACGACCGTTCCGTTATTTAGTATTCTCGTTGGAATAACTCCGTCTACGCTAAGTACCGCATGCATGGTGATTTCTTTTGTTATTCCATTCTTTATTATAATCAGTTGGTTAAAGTTTTGACTTCTATACTCCATGAAATTAGTAGAATATCCTTGATATTTGCGCTTCATCCAATATCTTTTCATGGAAATATTCTTCTGATCATTCTTGAATTTTACTCTACAAAGCTGTATCATGTTGACAATTTGGACATTAGTAGTTCTTGGACAAATTAATTCTTGAACTTGTTTTATTGAATTCTTATATCATTGTCATCATCCTCATGTTTATATTATGTTGAAAGTCATCTCGTGGCACAGAAGTGCATAGATGGACTTGGTATGATTATGACGAGGATTATTCGGTGTAATCATGACCGTAATATTACAAATGATGTGGTAAAAGTCCTCATTGGCCCGTAGTGCATTGATGGATGATTGTTGGCATGATCATGACCATTAATGAATACACAAATATTATTGGCCCGTAGTGCATGGATAATTATGGTCGTGATACTAAAGAATATCCTGGCGTAGTAGTGTAGGGGTGATTCGATGATGTGGAATATTTATTATGCTGAGTCTCTGCGATAATAAATGATGAAAAACCTTTTTAATCATAAAAGATAGTAGATTTTATTTTCTACTTGACTCTTTTAATGGATTGCTTGTTCCATTGCACTTAAACTTGATGTCTATTATATTTTATCGGGTTTAACATTGTTGGAGACTAATGATAATTTATTTCGCATTATCTTAGTCATAATATTTCTTCATGGGCTAGTTGAGCTCACCCTTTCTTTTCATCGTTCTCTTCGTGAAATGAGAATATATTTGGGACTTAGCTGGGAGCGGAATGATGGTCCGGAGGATAGCATTAGTAGTCCTCACTATTCGTGAAATAAGCGTGATAATAATTGTAATGAGGACTCCTTTTGAGTTTGTATAATCTCTAGTAGATAATATTTGTATTCAAACTCACAGTTTATGTTTTATCGTATTGTATACCATACAGTTGTATTAGTAAGTTGTATTTGAATTTGTACCATGTATTCATGACCCAAGATGGGTGATGTATACCTAATTTTTGGGGCACACACACACACACACACACACACACATATATATATATATATTATATTTTATATTTTATTTAAAAGATTTTATTTTAAAACCGACCGTCTGCTTAAAAGTAAATCAATCGGACCGTTCATGAATTAGTTACTTATGGTACCCATTCTTCTATAAATAGAAGCTCATTCCTTCATTATTTCTTACTTAATTCACTTTGAAACTCTAGAGAGAGAAATTATAGAGAAACTATAGAAACGATTCTCGCTACTTCCCAACTCTTATATCCAGTTTCTTTTTACTAGAAGGGGTATTATTTCTTTTGTATTCATGAAGAGAACTTCGTTATTCCATTATTTATTATTCTCGTTGGAATAACTTTTGTATACGGGCTACCCTATACTTGGTGAAATTCTTACGTTATTCCATTCATTATTATTCGGTTGGAATATCCTCGCTCAGACGTTTTACGCCGGACTCGATTAAAATCATTATTATTTTGTTGGAATATCCCATGCATGCGTTTACGCCGAGACCGATTCCGTTTTTATTATTCTCGTTGAATATCCTCGTCTCAAGCGTTTTACGCCTGCACTGGTTCCGTTAATTATTATTCGTTGGAATAACATGCACATGGCGGTGACACACCCCAAATCCAGGTACTTCATTTCCTCAAGATTTGGTGTTCACTTAATCAAAACATTCATTTCTAACTATCCAATTATAATAAAATTGAATAATAAAACCTGCCCATACAGGATTAAACTTAAATAAAAATCTCCCAGGTTATCTAACATTTAACAACAATCATTCAAATGCGGAAATTTAAATAAACTTCATTACAATCTTTAAACCAAAGTCTGAAAGTAAACTATCAAAACTATTACAAGTCTTCAGTATTTATTCATCTTTTCTTTTCCCTTACTGGTGCTAGGTATGTCACCCATTTCAACTTTAGCTGTAAGAAATTTTACAGGCAAAAGTGAGCAAACAAAGCCCACTTGAAATAAGAATAAATAAATTTTAAACTTTTACATCAATTGCCAATATCAGGCTCAATAGATCTGAACAATATATTCTATTAACTTTCGAAAAATTATAACATTCACTGAGGGTCTAATGACCAAGACTCATGTCCACAGTTATAAGTAATCTTTCAACTTTAACTTTAACAGTCATAAGACTATAAGGACTCCACGTACTTAGGGGGATCAACCCTTCGTACAATGTATTGTGCACAACCATTTCAACGCTAAGCGTAAACCTCTATTAAAAGAGTTGTTCATCTCAGTATTTAGAGTACAAGTCCGCACCAAAGGAAGTTTGGTTTGGATAAGCTTTCAAGGAAATTTGGAATTTAACGAACATCAACTAAGGAGTAGTTGAATAAAACCAATAACACTATACTATAGAATAATCGTAATTGAATCAATCATAGTAAACTAAAGTCATGCTTTAGGAATAATCTAATAACATACAATTTGAATAACTATAGCATACCTTGCTTGAACAACACTAAGCCAAGGTTAATTAGAATTGAATAATAAGCATGCATAGCATATATAGTGGTGCATGCTAAACAACAAGTTAAATACAAGAATAACTTGCTACAAATAACTTACATCATTATATTGTAATCGAATTGAGAACAGTAATTGAATTAACAAGATAATAGATTAGAAAACTTGCTTAATACTAAACTATAAGATTTGGGATACTTGTATCGTCATGAGCAACTAGATACAATGACTAACTCAATAATAGGCAACCTAGCTCTACGAAAGTGTAGAGGTAGCAACTTACAACAATTGTAATTGAATTTGAAAACAATAATGTACCAAATGAAATTAAACTCGCACAATGAAGTTTTGAGTTAGAGAACTTGCTCAATTATAAAATAGAGTTAGAAAACTTGCCTTTAGCACAAGATAAACCTTACAACTTGAATCAATACCCTATACATATGCCATATTGACATAGTTAGTCATTACCAACATTGTATTTTTATATATACAAATATATACATCATATAAGTTAAATTACCCTTTCACATAATCAACTATGTTACAAATAGGTAACACTTGATAGCATGTTCATTCATAGTTTAATACTACTAAAATCATCATTTAACATTCCTATTATTAACACATAACATTTATTTTCTAAATTTGTATACTTAAACAAAACCTGCTAGAACCTTCGCTAACTTCAAAGTCATGCACAATTGATTTACATCATGTTCAGTATTGCTTGTGCTTGAGTGAGTTAGTTGCGCATGCTTCAGTCACAAAGCCATTGGTTGGCGCTACGGAGTGACACCGCTCATGACGCGAGATTTATATTTTCTTTGGTTGCGTGACTGCAGCGCCAGAGTCCGAGCTTCTACGACAAAGCTCTCAAGAACAAAGATGAACAAAAGCCAAATTGGCCTAAAAGCTCGAATCTAATAGACTGATTAACATGTAATACACATATAGACTTCATATAAACATATTGTGAAGACTTCTAACATGATTTTACCCATAAAATATCTTAAACATCAAATTTACAACACCCAATTTCAATGTTTTTGGCAAAAACTCCATTGTTGACATTTTTAATGAAAATCAACACTGTGATTTTGTTTTTCAATCAAAACAGAATTTTCAAAACATCATAGTTATGATTATACATACTCTATCAATTTCCATAATCAATTTATCAATTTAACAACTAATTAAACCTTAATTTCTATTTTAAATTAAGTCATAATCATATATATTTTCATGTAAACACTGTAATATAATTTCTTCCACAAACACATACACACATGAACTAGTTTCTCTATAATCATATACAAACTCATGAAATAACCTTATAATCAATAATCATACAAAACTATATACATAACCACAATTTATCTTTTATAAAAATTTCACAGAGAACTTTTTGGGAAGAGGAAAACTAAATTTTTAAAGAAGAAGGTTAAGCTCCTACCTTTGATTAAGAAGATGATGGCTACTTTTGATTATCAATTTCTTTTCTCCAATTCCTTTCTCAAACCTGTTAGAAATCACTCACTCTCTAGAGTTTTTCTCAATTCTCTCTTATTTTCTCTCTGTTTCTTTAACTGAGCTTTTCTCACAACTCAACTCTAACTTACGTAATAAAAATATAACGTATATAGTAATAATTATATAATATAACTCTAGATATAATGATATCAGTTATATAAGTTTTGAAAATCAAAAGCCATAAGGCTTGTTTGGTTAACCTAATAAAAATAACTCATTAACCCTTACACCTTGTTTGGCAAATCTAACTAAAATAAATGGATTAATCCTTATACCTTGTTTGATAAAATACTATTAGATTAAAGACTTAATATGCATTAAGACTTGTTTGGCCAAAACTAAATTAAAGTCCTTTAATTTATTTTAATAACTCCTTTATAGCAAGGTTATTAGTCACACTTTTATTTAATTAATTAATCAATTAAAACATTAATCTATTAAATTACTCTAGCACATAATTTAATATCACAAATTCTAATTAAAATATTATAATTCATTTAATCCTTATAAGCTCTCTAGCTTACTTATTAAATTCAATTATTATATAATCTCATAACAATTAATTTTCTTAGCTCCTTTATTATTTATTCAACAAATAATTAACTAAACCACATCAACTCAAATTGAACAATTATTTATTCAACAATAAATATATCCATTAAATACTTATATAAATCAATAAATATTTAATATTGCAAGTAAATATTTAATATTTAATATTTAATTATTTATTCAACAAATAATTAACTAAACCACATCAACTCAAATTGAACAATTATTTATTCAACAATAAACATATCCATTAAATACTTATATAAATCAATAAATATTTAATATTACACTTTAAAATTATGGAATGTTACATGCGATCTATCGCATGCCTGGTGATTTCTTTTGTTATTCCATTCCTTATTATACTCAGTTGATTATAGTTTTGACTTCTATACTCCATGAAATTAGTGGAATATTCTTGATATTTGCGTTTCATCCAGTATCTTTTCATGGAAATATTCTTACGAGCATTCTTGAATTTTACTTGCATAAAGCAAAGATCATGTTGACAATTTGGACGTTATTAGTTCCTGAATAAATTAATTCTTGAACTTGTTTTATTGAATTCTTATATTATTGTCATCATCCTCATGTTTATATTTTTTTAAAAGTCATCTATAGCCTGTAGTGCATAGATGGACTTGGTATGATTATGATCAGGGATTATTCGGTGTAATCATGACCGTAATGTTATAAATGATGTGGTTAAAATCCTCATTGGCCCGTATTGCATTGATGGACCGTTGTTGGCATGATCATGACCATTAAAGAATACACGAATGTCATTGGCCCGTAGTGTATGGATAATTTGTGGTCGTGATACTAAAGAATATCCTTTGCTCGTAGTGCATGGGTGATTCGATGATGTAGATTATTTATTAAATTTGTCTCGCCGATAATAGTGATGAAAACCTTTTAAATCATAAAGATAGTAGATTTTATTCTCTCTTGACTCTTTTAATGGATTGCTTGTTAAGATTCTTGATTAAACTTGATGTTTGTTATATTGTATCGCTTTAACATCATGTAAGGTTAATGATAATTTATTACGCATTATTTTAGTAATAATATTTCTTACTGGGCTAGTTGAGCTCACCCTTTCTTTCACTGTTCTCTTCAGGAAATGAGAATATAACTGGGACGAGTCGGAAAACGGAGTGATGGATCAGATGATAGTATTAGTAGTCCTCACTATTCTGTTAAATAGTGTGACAATAAATGTAATGATGTGACGTCCCCAAAAGTAGGTATACATCACTCATCTTGAGTCGCCAGATACATGGTACAGAATTCAAATACAGCTTAATAATACAACTGTATTGTACAATACGACAAAACATAAACTGTGAGTTTGAATACAAATATTGTCTACTAGAGATTATACAAACTCAAAAGGAGTCCTCATTACAATTATTATCACACTATTTCACAGAATAGTGAGGACTACTAATGCTATCCATCTAGGACCATCACTCCATTCCCCGACTAGTCCCAGCTATGTTCTCATTTCCTGAAGAGAACAGTGAAAGAAAGGGTGAGCTCAACTAGCCCAGTAAGAAATATTATGACTAAGATAATGCAAAATAAATTATCATTAGCCTCCAACAATGTTAAACTGATAAAATACAATAGACATCAAGTTTAACTGCAGCAGAACAAGCAATCCATTAAAAGAGTCAAGTAGAGAATAGAATCTACTATCTTTTATGATTTAAAAAGTTTTTCATCACTTTTATCACTGAGACTCAGCTCAATAAATAATCCACATCATTAAATCATCCCTGCACTATGTGCCAAGGATATTCTTTAAGATCACGACCACTAATTATCCATGCACTACGCCAAAGATAATCGTGTTTTCATCAACGGCCCCGATCATGCCATAAAACAATTCATCTTTGCTCCCTGGTCAAGAGAATCCATAGCCATAATCATACCAAAAAGCTGTCCATCAATGCACTACACGGCCAATGAGGACTTTTAATTTTCACATCATTTGTAACATTACGGTCATGATTATACCGAATAATCCCCGGTCATAATCATACCAAGTCCATCTATGCACTACAGGCCACAGATGACTTTCAACATAACATAAACATGAGGATGATGACAATGATATAAAAATTCAATTAAACAAGTTCAAGAATTAATTTGTCCAGAACCAATAACGCCCAAATTGTCAACATGATCATCGCTTTAGTAGAGTAAAATTCAAGAATGCTCAAAAGAATATTTCCACGAAAAGATACTGGATGAAGCGCAAATATCAAGGATATTCCACTAATTTCATGGAGTATAGAAGTCAAAAGTTTAATCAACTGAGTATAATACCGAATGGAATAACAAAAGATATCACCATGCATGTGGTACTTCAGATGTATTTGTTATTTCAACAGAATAATAATAACGGAACCCGTGTCGTGAAATTCACAACCGGCTGTGATGTTCCAATGTAATAATAATAATGAGAATAATAAATGATGGAACCAGTCCCAGATATAGCATGCATGTGATATTCGACGTAATAATAAAGACAGAATAATAAAAAAATGGAACCCAGTCCCACAGATATAGATGCATGATGTGATATTCACGTAATAATAAAGATGTAATAATAGAAGAATGTCACCAAGTATAGGGTAGCTCGCGATATACAAAAGTTATTCCAATGTAACAATAAAGAAATGGAATAATGTAAGTTCTCTTCTTGAATACAAAAGAATAATATCCCTTACCGTAAAATAATACTTGATATAAGAGTAGTGAAGTAGGTAAAACTTTTCTTCTATCTCTCTATAGTCTCTCTCTCTCTCTATAGTTTCTCTCTAGAGTTCAAAGAATTCGTAAGAAAATAATGAAGGAATGAGCTTCTATTTATAGGAAAATGGAATGCATAGTAACTAATCCATGAACGGTCCACATTGATTTACTTTAATCTGATTTATCCATATTTAAAGAAAAATCTTTAAATAAAATATAATATATTCTATTTATATAAAAAGATTTTTATTATGCAAACACTACGCTAGCACTATGCAATTACTATGCATAATAAAATATAATATATTCTATTTATAGAATAACTTTAATAAAGTATTCATGTTTTATATAAAAAGATTTTACTATGCAAAATACTATGCATAATAGAATATAATATATTCTATTTATAGAATAACTTTAATAAAGTATTCATTTTATATAAAAGATGTTTCTATTTTATTACGTGAATAAAACAAAACTTCTAAATCAACAATAATTGAATCAAATAATGTGAGATACTATGCAAGAACTATTGTAGCAATAATTGAACAAAACCGAGTGACTTCTCACATAAATATCAATAATCAATACCGCAGTGCTACTATGCAACAACGCCAGACATCGTATTTCTTTTACTACCGAAAGTAGTAGTTCAACAAGATCAACGGTAAAACTTCCGCCGTTATTTTTTTAATAAAATATTTTTGTCGTTTTCTCAATCCGACAATAATTCCGTTGTAGGGGTCCATTAATGATTGTGCCGTCAGTGCATTTAATATTTTCGCTTAAAACGAATATTCCCCACCAATCTAATATAATATGACAACTTGCATACTTTGCAAAATTTATAAATATTACCCACAACTATAACATTATCTCAAATTCACACCATAATATAAAAAAATTATTTTGAGAAAATTAATTCTTTATTCATAAAACTGGGTTTCACAATCTCCCCTCCTTATGGAATTTCGCCCTCGAAATTTACGTACGTACTGGTATGCCGAACATGTGAGGATACCTTGACTTCATTTTAGATTCTAACTCTTGAGGTATAACCCTTGAGTGTTGGATACGATTCTTCTTATCCAAGATTTTAACACGAGATCTCATACGTTAAATCATCCGCTATCTCGTCCGATTCTAAATTAATAATGTGGTTCGGGTCATCCACATATTTACGTAACATTGATACGTTAAAAACGTTATGAGCACGCGACATACTTGGCGGTAAAACGAGTCTATAAGCCACAGTTCCTACTCAATCGAGGATTTCAAATGGGCCAATTAAATCGAGGGTTGAGATTTCCTCTCTTCAGCAACTCTTGCTTCTAGAATAACGCCCTCTTGAACCTTCTTCTTCACATTCATCAGATTCGGGTATGTAGCTTGAGCGTCTTTAACTTTATCGATTAAAGTCGATTTTACTCATATATTCGTTATCTTCACGTGGGTCCCTAGAGTCTTTAACTCTATCTTCATCATTTGTAAGTTATATTTAAATGAGTCTTTGTGTTAACAACATCGCACTTGTAAACGCATACGATCTTCTACTCAACACGTCGCCTACCACGCTCGCTTCTTCCACGATGATATTGAATGGTACGATCGTAATCTTCAACAAATTACCGAGTCAACGCTCTTTGCGCGCATGTTACGCTCATTTTAGTGAAGAAATATTTGAGGGTTTAAGAAATGGGTTTTGTATTGGGTCAATACAAAATTCGATTTCACGCTCTGGGGTAGGCTAAGAAGTCTTCAAGAATACGTAAGAAATTTATTAACAATAGAAATATCATTCAAAATCGTGATCTCATCCAAGACTTGGATAGCACGTCACATTGATACCTATCAACTTGCCATCACATTCACGACTTGTCATCGCGCCGCTACGTAAAGTCCGGCTTTTGCATTTCACACAAGGAAGTCAACAACGAAAGGATCAGGCTTTTTACTTATGGCTTGATATGACAATGATTGACTTTAGTGGTTGGGTTGTTTGAATTTGCATAACAAAGTTGGTTAGAATATGAAAGCTAACAACCTTATTTAAAAGCTTGATGAGTAGTTAACCAATCGATTCCTAAAATCACATCAAAGGCAAGTATTTTCAAAGAGATAAGATCGACATGTAACATGAAAGTGTCTATTTGAATCATCAAGATTTATAAACAGTGGAGGTAACGAAGGTTTCTACTATTGAAGTTTCAACCAATAAGTCAAAGTCTAATTTCTCCGAAGTCAAATTTAAACGTTGAGCGCAAGCAAGAGAGATAAAAGAATGGGTAGAAACGGTATCTAATAAGGTATAGACTTCGCAAGAATTTATAATTAACTAACCCGTGCTAACTTCATTCGGGTCACTCATTTTTTGAGAAGTCACAAAAAATGCTCTTCCTGAAACCACCGACTTTGTTTTGTCCGTATCCGCCTTTGGTGCCACCGTCCCAGCTGGACTTGACTTCACTATACGACAAAATCGAGCTAAATGACATTCTCTTCTTGAAATTTCCACTTCTATTATCTTGGCCATGATTTCCACCGAAGTGGTTACCATTCTTGGCATGATAATTTCCCCAATGATGGTTATCATTGTTCGATGGCCGTTGCCACCTAAGATGATTATTATCATATTGTTGGTCGTTACCTTTTGTTGAAATGAATCAACGCCTCATGTGCTTCATTGCTTATCTCAAACATTTTCGGATGCCATTTCAAACATCGTCACAAAACAAGGGTTAATTAACATATAACATATTATTCCTATACTACGACCGATCAATTAAATACCAAATAAACTTAGGTAGGTCATACTAGCGAAGGAATTTCGATCTCTCCTCCTAGTTCTATTCTCACATCTCAGCTGTGGATCATATCCCTAAGCTTTGATACCAACCGTGACGCCCCCAAAATTAGGTATACATCACCCATCTTGGGTCGCCAGATACATGGTGGTACAAAATTCAAATACAACTTAATAATACAACTATCATACAGGTACAATACGACAAAAAACATAAACCGTGAGTTTGAATACAAATATTGTCTACTAGAGATTATACAAACTCAAAAGGAGTCCTCATTATAATTATTATCACACTATTTCACAAAATAGTGAGGACTACTAATGCTATCCTCTAGGACCATCACTCCGCTCCCCGACTCAGTCCCAGCTATATTCTCATTTTCAAGAGAACAAAGTGAAAAGAAAGGGTGAGCTCAACTAGCCCAAAGAAGAAATATTATGACTAAGATAATGCGTAATAAATTATCATTAGCCTCCAACAATGTTAAACCGATAAAATACAATAGACATCAAGTTTAACTAGCAATGAACAAGCAATCCATTAAAAGAGTCAAGTAGAGAATAAAATCTACTATCTTTTATGATTTAAAAAGTTTTTCATCACTTTTATCACGAGACTCATTTCAATAAATAATCCACATCATTAAATCATCCCCGCACTATAGGCCAAGGATATTCTTTTAGTATCACGACCATTTAATTATCCATGCACTACGGGCCAAAGATAATCATGTTTTCATCAACGGTCCCGATCATGCCATAAAATAATTCATTTTGCTCCCTTGGTCAAGAGAATCCATAGCCATAATCATACCAAAACGTCCATCAATGCACTATGGGCCAATGAGGACTTTTAATTTTCACATCATTTGTAACATTACTACCATGATTATACCAATAATCCTCGGTCATAATCATACCAAGTCCATCTATGCACCACAAAGCCATGATGACTTTCAACATAACATAAACATGAGGATGATGACAATGATATAAGAATTCAATTAAACAAGTTCAAGAATTAATTTGTCCAGAACCAATAACGTCCAAATTGTCAACATGATATCGCTTTTGTAGAGTAAAATTCAAGAATGCTCAAAAGAATATTTCCATGAAAAGATATTGGATGAAGCACAAATATCAAGGATATTCCACTAATTTCATGGAGTATAGAAGTCAAAATTTTAATCAATCGAGTATAATAACCGAATGGAATAACAAAAGATATCATCACCATGCATGCGGATTGTGATGATACGGTTATTTCAAGAATAATAATAATAACGGAACCAGTCGTGAAATTCACACCGACAGGATGTTCCAATGTAATAATAAATGCGAATAATAAATGATGGAACCAGTCCCAGAGATAGATGTATAAGATATTCCATGTAATAATAAAGACGGAATAATAAAATGGAACCAGTGTCCCACAGATAAGATGCATGTGATATTTCGATGTAATAATAAAGATGTAATAATAGAAGAATGTCACCAAGTATAGGGTAGCTCACAGATACAAAAGTTATTCCAATGTAACAATAAAGAAATGGAATAATGTAAGTTCTCTTCTTGAATACAAAAGAATAATATCCTTACCGTAAAATAATACTTGATATAAGAGTAGTGAAGTAGCGTAAAACTTTTCTTCTATCTCTATAGTCTCTCTCTATAGTTTCTCTCTCTAGAGTTCAAATTGAATTCGTAAGAAAATAATGAAGGAATGAGCTTCTATTTATAGGAAAATGGAATGCATAGTAATTAATCCATGAACGGTCCACATTGATTTACTTTAACTGACGGTCCATATTTAAAAAAAATCTTTTAAATAAAATATAATATATTCTATTTATATAAAAAGATTTTTATTATGCAAACACTATGCGGGCACTATGCAAATACTATGCATAATAAAATATAATATATTCTATTTATAGAATAACTTTAATAAAGTATTCTGTTTTATATAAAAAGATTTTACTATGCAAAACACTATGCATAATAGAATATAATATATTCTATTTATAGAATAACTTTAATAAAGTATTCTATTTTATATAAAAAGATGTTTCTATTTTATTACGTGAATAAAACAAAACTTCTAAATCAACAATAATTGAATCAAATAATGTGAGATACTATGCAGCAACTATTGTAGCAATAATTGAACAAAACTGAGTGACTTTTCACATAAATATCAATAATCAATACCGTGTGCTACTATGCAACAACGCCAGACATCGTATTTTTTTAACCGAAAGTAGTTCAACAATATCAACGGTAGAAACTTTCCGCCGTTATTTTCAATAAAATATTTTTGTCGTTTTCTCAATCCGACAATAATTCCGCTATTAGGGGTCCACCAATGATTGTGTGTCGTCGCATTTAATATTTCCGCTTAAAAATGAATATTCCCCACCAATCGAATATAATATGAAAACTTGCATACTTTGCAAAATTTATAAATATTACCCACAACTATAACATTATCTCAAATTCACACCATAATATAAAAAAATTATTTCGAGAAAATTAATTCTTTATTCATAAAACTGGGTTTCGTATTTGGCGACTCGAATAGGTGATGTATACCTATTTTAGGGCGTCCAAGTTATATTTCGATTGAGCCTAGACTTGATCTGGAGCGTTTATTTGCTTCAATATATATATATATATATATATATATATATATATATATATATATACATTTATATATATTAACTGTGTGTCGAACTTTGTACGATGAGCCTAGACTTCAGTCTGGAGCGTTTATTTGCTATATATTTATATATATTAACTGTGTGTCGAACTTTGTTTGATGAGCCTAGACTTCGGTCTGGAGCGTTTATTTGTTGTAATATATATACATTAATTGTGTGTCGAACTTTGTTCGATGAGCCTAGAACTTTAGTGCAAGCGTTTACTAGCTTTTATATATATATATATATATATATATATATATATATATATATATATATATGAACGTGGTGGGACTACATTCGATGAGCCTAGATTTTACATCCAGTGCGTTTACTTCGCTTTTGTATATATATATATATATATATATATATATATATATATATATATATATATATATATATATTTTCAAATCCGCCAGAGTTTTCTTCGTGGCGATTGTTGATATTTACTGACTTTATTTATATTTCGTCACTTTGAGTTTCCTTACGTGGCGGTTGGCCAGTATATTCTGACTTCATTTACGTTTCATTCACTTTGGAGTTTCCTCCATGACGGTTGATATCTTTTACAGCTTTATTTATATTTCTGATCCCCCTTGGAGGTGCTTCGTGGTTTGTGATCCTGTCTGTATATATATATTTGTAGCTTTTATATATATATGTGCTTACTGCTTTAGTACAAATTGCGGTATCTTGTGCGCATAGGAATCATGTGATCACAGATTCAACCTATTGGATCTAGATTCGGTTCCCGTGATGGAATTTTTCAGCTGTAAGTAGCTTGTAACTTATTCTACGGTGTCTGAATTTCCTTAGATGGTTTCCATACCCATGAGGAAGTCGACATTATTTTGTACATTATTTTCGTACGGATGCCTCGCATCTGTAAAAATAAAATCAATCTGTAAGAGCCTAACTTATTATAAATAAAATTGAATTTCCTTTATTTATTATTTGGAAATAGTAAGGGTTAATTTGATTAATGTGGTTAGTTATGGGTAAAATGCGCAAATATTTTAAATAAGCAAGTGGTTATAAAATATTCATTTTTATCGGAGAATATTTGTTTGGTCGTGGAATATTCTTCTTTGCTTTGGGAATATTAAATCTGAATAGTAGCGAGCCTTGTGTGGGCCCCATAACGGAAAGTGATTGGATAAAGAAAACGACAAGTATAAGTTGTTTATAAATAACGGCGTAGTTGTTACCGTTAATACTGTTGGAATACGTGGTGGTTAAAACACAATAATATGCGTTGTTGCCAAGAAGATAGCTGCGGTATTGCACCAATTATTGATTCTTACGTAAGAATGCACTACTCAATAATTATTACAATAATTTCGCTCAAAGATATTTTATTTTATTGATTCAATAATTGTTGCGTTGATATTTTATATTACTGTTGTTTCAATAATTGTCACTACACAATATTTTCCATTATCGAAGCAATAATTCATATTATCTGAATAATATTATTAGATAACATTATTGGTAATGTCTAGAAAGTTCTATCTAAGGAGAGGTTTGGTCACCTAATTGCGCGGCCAGTAAGGAGAAATCCTTATTAGAAAGCTCCCTCTTTCCAGGAGCGGCACCAGTTATCGTGATTGTGATTCTGTAATATTATTTGTGAATAATTAATTATTGATTTATATGATGAGGAAAATATTAATTTTATGTGGATATAGATGTAGAAAATTTTTAAAGTGACAATTGTTAAAATTGATATTTTATCTTTTACGATAAAATAATATTTTATTTTTTCTGATAAAATAATATTTTATTATATTATTATAATATAATAATGGTGATATTTTTACAATGAATGTGGGATATATGAGTATATGAGGAGGAAGAGTATTTTTGTTGCATTAAATGATTAACACATGTTTTTTGTGTGTCGGTGGACCCCATTTCTTGATTTGAAATTTGATTATAATTTTTGTAAAATCGTCTAGTTTGTAGATTTCGGTCAATTTCTGTTTGGAATTTGGAAAAACTTTCTTCTGTAAAGTTGTAGATAATGGAATTTCCTATGAAAAAGACATAAGGTTCAAATTTTTCTGAGAAAAGGGTCATTTATTATAAATTATTGAAGTTCCGAAATTCCGAAATAATTGATTTTTGGAAGTTTTAATTATTTTTAATAAGAAAAACGTTTTTTGTAAGTTTTGTGAGGTGGCTACGTGGTGGCTGAGGTTTTGGGCAAAATAAGGGTGCGTAGGAAATTTTTAAAAAAATATATTAATATTTTATTAAATTTTCTGCTTTGGTGTTCTAAGCATTTTCCTATAAATAGGGTGCTTAGGTTAGAATTGAAAATCACACCAGAAACTAAAGTTTTCTCTCTCTTTCTCTCTCTATATTATCGAGCGTATTCTTGTGAGTATTTTGATACTTTGAGTGTTCTTTATCTGATTGCAAGTTCCCTTCAAAGACTATATTCAGTATTCCAATCGGAGAAGTCTTGCTTTTTACGAGGTAAAGGATGTTAATTTCTTCTTAAATGATATTATTTTCTTCAATATCATTATGTCGAAATATTGGTTTGAACTTTTATCAAATTTGGAACTTTTTTGTGTCGGGGTTACTATTCACGATACGGTAATATTCACGATATACACTATTCACGAGAAAAATTAAATTTTCGCTTTTTGTCAAAATATCTATTATGGATACTAGCTTTGATTGTATCCATGTTTTGATCATTCTTGAATTTTACTCCACTATGATTATTTATGAGGTATTTTTGGACATGGAATATGAAATCTGAATCCTTAATATTTATTCTTTTGTTTCATTGGATTCGTTTTCTTTAAAATATTTTTCATCATCCTCGGTCCTAAATGATGATATTCTTGAATATCTTTGGCATGTAGGCAAAGATAAATGATTTTTCGATGAATATCTCTCGGCCGTAGTGCAAAAGATGAGCAGTGTTTAGATGAACATGACTAAGTGATGAATATCTTTGGCTTTTGTGGTGCAAAAGATGAATATTTAATTCAGATATATATTGTTTGATGTTACAGGGATAAAATATCGAGGATGAACTTTTAAATTCATATATAGAAGATAGTAGATTGCATTCTCTACTTAACTCTTCTAATGAATTATTATTTCCACTGCGAAGATTGATTTAAAACTGGTTGTCTATTGTATTCTATTAGATTTTTCCCTGTTGAAGACTAACGATAATTTGTTCTATGTTATCTTAGTCATAATGTTCTTTACTGGGCTAGTTGAGCTCACCCTTTTCCTTTTTGTTCCATTTTTCTTCTCAGGAGGCGAAAATGTAGCGAGTACTAGTCGGGGTGTTGAATGATGGTTCTAGAAAGTCGTTTTAGTACTCCTCACCATTTTTGTAAAATAATGTATCAATAATTGTAATGAGAACTTATTTGAGTGTGGATATTGTTTAGATGACAATATTTGTATTTAAACTCACAGTTTTTATGTTGTATTAATAAAGTTGTAGTTATTTCTGTACCATGTATTTTGACGACTCAGAATGGGTGTTGTATTCCTATTTTGGGGGTGTCACAGTTGGTATCAGAGCTTAGGGATATGATCTCTGGCGGAGATCGGGGAATAGAACTAGGAGGGGAGAGACGAGTAAATCCTTCACTAGTGTGTCCTACCTAAGCTTATTTGTTAGTCGGTCATAATATATGGATATTATGTGATATGTTAATTTGTTAAATTAACCCTTGTTTTATGGCAGTATTTGAGAATGTCAACTGAGAATGTTAACAGTGGAGTAAATGAGACCGTGGAGACACCTTTGCTCACCAATGAGGAGAACGTGCAACAGGCTGGCAATGTTCCTCCTGTAAACAACACCACTGAGCAGACGATGAACGATGAGATGTTTAGAAGCTTTTTGCAATTCATGCAAAACCAGATGAAGGAGATTCTTGTTCAAAATATAGGAAGAAACAATGGCAACGCATAGCTGGTCACAGCCAAGCAGTTCAAAGAGTTGAGACCACCAGAATTCAGGGGAAAGCCATATCCGATTAAGGCGGAGACGTGGGTTAAGCAAATTACCAAGATATTCGATGTCTTGAGATGCACGGAGGAACAGAAAGTTCCATTCGCCACTTTTATGTTCCGTAATGAGGCAGATTACTGGTGGGAATCTGTGAAGCGTACCCATCCAGCCGCGCTCAACATGTCTTGGGATACATTATGAATCTGTTCAATGACAAATACTTTTCCGAAAGTGTTCGTCATATGAAGGAGGTAGAGTTTATTAGATTGGAACAAAACAACACATGATTTGTCCCGAAGACGAGGCGAAGTTCGCGGAATTATCCAGGTTTGCACCTCATTTAGTGGAGAATGTGGAACGTATGACGCGGATGTTTCTGAGAGGTTTGAAACCCGACATACGTCAATATCTCATTTCTCATAAATTTTCTCTCTATTCGGATGTTGTCAACATGGCTCAATTATTAGAGCGAGATAACTTGAGTACGGTCAATGAGGGACCACAAACCGAGGATCATCTGGGTGTGGTAGATCATCGAACAACGATAACCGGCGGAGAAAGAAGAATACTTAACAAGAGCAAAGAACCACTCTGGTGGTAATCATGGCCATGAGAATAGAAGAAGCGAGTCAGGGGGAGATTTTAAAAAAAGGAGATTCAACAATGATAATGCGAAGACATCAGCACTAGCAGCAACTGGTTCCAAAGGAGGAGAACGACCACCGGTCATATTCTAGAAATGCGGGAAAGAAGGACATATCAGTCCAAACTGCCCAAAACAGTTCAAGGTATGCTATAATTGTGGAAATAAAGGACATATCGCTCGAGATTATACGATACTAGAAACCAAGTTCAAGTGAGGGACGGTGACTCAAAAGGTCATCGTAAAAAGTCAAAGTCAACGGTTCTAGAAGAAGCGTTTGTCGTATTTGGTTAATATGCGAGGAACCTAAGCGAGGTGATCACGGTAAGCTAATCATAAATTCATGCGAAGTTTATACCTTACTAGATACCGGTGCTACCCATTCATTTATTTCTCCTGCTTGTGCTCAATGTTTAAACTTGACTCAGGAGAAATTAGACTTTGATTTATCTGTGGAGACTCAGATTGGGAGAAACTTTCATCACATCCATTGTTTATAAATCTTGTTTGATCCAAGTTGGCACCATCACCTTACCGTTGACCTTATCTCTTTAAAAATACTTGCATTTGACATGATTTTAGGGATTGATTGGTTAACTACTCATCATGCCAAAATTGATTGTTTTTCGTAAGGTTGTTAGTTTTCATATTCTAATCAACTTTGTTGTTCAATTCAAGCAACTAAACCATTAAAATCAATCACTGTCATATCAAGTCATAAAGATATTCATTTATTAAAAAACGGATGTCAAGCTTTCTTAGCCCATGTTATGGATTTGAATAAAGACACGTCAGATTTGAATAATATTCTGTTGTTATTGACTTTCTGACGTATTTCACGAAGAACTTCCGGTCTACCCCGAGCGTGAAGTTGAATTCTTTATTGATCTTGAACCTGGTATAAAGCCCATTTCTAAAACCCCATATCGAATGGCTCCTATTGAACTTCAGGAGTTAAAGGTCCAACTACAGGAGTTGTTGGACATCGGTTTCATTAAATCTAGTACATCTCCTTGGGGTGCTCTATTTTATTCAGTAAAGAAGAAAGGCGGGAGTATGCAACTTTGTATTGACTACCGGGAATTAAACCATGTCACTATCAAGAATAGGTATCCGCTACCTCGTATTGATGACCTATTTGACCAGTTTCAAGGAGCACAATTCTTTTCAAAAATCGATCTTCGATTACGGATATCATCAATTTGAATGTTAAAGCGAGGATATTAGAAAGGCGCCTTGAACTTCGATGCGGGCATTATGAATTCTAGTCATGTCTTTTGGATTGACTAATGCTCTGCTGACTTTCATGGATATGATGAATCGAGTATTCAAGGATTATTTGGATGGGTTCATTGTTGTCTTTATTGATGACATCCTCATATATTCCAAAAGCCGTGAAGATCATGA
This sequence comes from Panax ginseng, assembly GCA_020205605.1. NCBI lineage: Eukaryota > Viridiplantae > Streptophyta > Magnoliopsida > Apiales > Araliaceae > Panax > Panax ginseng. Next base: position 109,720,376 of record CM035148.1, on the reverse strand, counting down.
GCACCATTTGAATTTGGTAATTGCAAAACCGTGATAACAAGTTATATGCCGAAATTTGAAGAAATGCGAGTTACGGCTTGAGGAAGTAGCATTCCTTGGGGCACGTGGTGTCAAAATATGGAGTATCTGTTGACCGACGAAGATTGAAGCAATACAAAGTTGGGAGCAACCGAAATCGGTGATCGAAGTACGTAGTTTTTTGGGCTTAGCTGGTTATTATCGGAGATTTGTGGAAGAATTTTCTCGAATCGCTACTCCGTTAACTCAGCTGACTCGTAAAGATACCAAATTCGTATGGAGCGAGGAATGCGATAAGAGTTTCCAAGATCTCAAGAGGAGACTCATTTCAGCACCTGTTTTGACAATACCATCTGGGTCGGATGGATTTGTTATCTACAGCGATGCTTCAGGCAAAGGGTTAGGATGTGTTCTCATGCAACGTGGGAAAGTCATAGCCTATGCCTCGCTACAACTTAAAGAATATGAGAGGAATTATCCTACTCATGATCTAGAGTTGGCAGCAGTCGTTTTCACGCTAAAGATCTGGAGGCACTATCTATATGGGGAGAAAGTGGAGATATATTCAGACCACAAAAGCCTCAAATATTTCTTCACCCAAAAAGAACTCAACATGTGACAACGACGTTGGCTCGAGCTATTGAAAGACTACGACCATACCATTCAATACCATCCTGGAAAAGCGAACGCAGTAGCCGACGCATTGAGTAGAAGATCATACGCGGGAACGAGTGTGATGTTGTCAACACAAAGGCCCATTTGGTGTGATTTACAAAAGATGAAGATAGAAGTCAAGACTCTGGGGACTCATGCAATGATGTCAAGATTATGTATAGAACCAACTTTAATCAAAAAAGTTAAAGTTGCTCAAGCCACAGACCTGGAGCTGATGCATATGAAGAAGAAAGTACAAGAAGGTGCTATTCCAGAAGCAAGAATCGATGAAGAAGGAATACTTGAGTCCACTCGGACTTTGTGTTCTAACGATTACGATTTGAAGTACAAGATCATGATGGAGGCACACAATACACCATTTGCAATCCATCCTGGAAGTAAGAAAATGTATCGTGATCTTCGACATACATTTTGGTGGAACAATATGAAGAGAGAGATTGTAAAGTTTATCTCGAGGTGTTTAACTTGTCAACGTGTAAAGGTGGAGCATCAAGTACCTAAGGGTCCGTTGCAACCACTTGGGATTCCGAAATAGAAGTGGGAACACATTACAATGGATTTCGTTACGGGTCTTCCCACGGTTTCTCAAGGAATAAATGTTATTTAAGTTATTGTTGATAGATTAACCAAGTCTGATCATTTCTTGCCGATACGGGAGACTTATTCCCTTGAACGTCTTGCTCGTATGTACATAAATGAGATTGTGAGATTGCATGGAATGCCAGTATCCATAGTTTCGGATCGTGACCCAAGATTCACTTCAAGATTTTGGGTTAGCTTGCAAAAAGCTATGGGCACGGATTTACGATTTAGTTCGGCATACCATCCTCAAACGGATGGACAAATGGAGAGGACTATTCAAACTCTTGAAGATCTATTAAGACTCTGTGTCCTAGACTTCAAAGGGAGCTGGGATAAGTATTTACCATTGGTGGAATTTTCCTACAACAAAAGTTATCAGGCAAGTATAGGTGTGGCTCCATTTGAAGCATTATATGGACGGAAGTGTTGCTCTCCAGTGTGTTGGGATGAGGTAGGTGAAGCAACATTGTTCGGACCAGAGTTGGTACATATTACTACAGAAAAGATCCAAATGATTCGACAATGTATACAAATGGCACAGGATCGACAAAAGAGTTATGCGGATCTTCATCGAAAGGATGTGGAATTTAGTATTGGGGATCATGTATTATTGCGTGTGGCTCCATGGAAGGGAGTTACAAGATTCGGGAAGAGAGGAAAGCTCAATCCACGATTTATTGGTTCATTTTAGATTCTTGACCGAGTAAGAAATTTGGCCTATAGACTCGCGTTACCTCCAAGTATGTCTCATGTTCATAATGTTTTTCACGTATCCGTGCTTCGTAAATATGTGAAAGACCCGAACCACGTTATTGAGTTAGAACCGGACGAGATAGCCGAAGACTTAACATATGAAGAGGTACCTGTCAAGATTTTGGATAGGAAGGAGCATGTCCTACGCACAAAGGTCATACCATAAGTCAAATTTTTGTGGAGGAACCATGTTATTGAAGAAATGACCTGGGAGTTGGAAACGAAAATGAAAGCAAGGTATCCTCATCTTTTCGAAACACCAGGTACGTACGTCAATTTCGAGGACGAAATATCATAAGGAGGGGAGGTTAAGACCCCAACTTATTATAAATAAAATTGAATTTCTTTTATTTATTATTTTGAAATAGTAAGGGTTAATTTGATTAATGTGGTTAGTTATGGGTAAAATGCGCAAATATTTTAAATAAGCAAGTGGTTATAAAATATTCATTTTTATCGGAGAATATTCGTTTGGTCGTGGAATATTCTTCTTGTTGAGAATATTAAATGCGATTTAGTGAAGCCTGCCTTTGTGGGCCCCATAACGGAAAGTGATTGGATAAAAAAATGACAAGTATAAGTTGTTTATAAATAATTGGCGTAGTTATTACAGATTATCTTTGTTGGAATACGTTGTTTAAAACACGATGTCTGGCGTTGTTGCCGCGAAGAAGCACACGCAGTATTGCACCAATTATTGATTCTTACATAAGAAGACACTACTCAATAATTATTCTGATAATTATTATTCGATATTTTATTTTATTGATTCAATAATTGTTGGGTTGATATTTTATATTCTTGTTGTTTCAATAATTGTCACTACATGATATTTTCCATTATCGAAGCAATAATTCATATTATCTGAATAATATTATTAGATAACATTAATGGCAATGTCTAGAAAGTTACATCTAAGGAGAGGTTTGGTCACCTAATCATGCGCCAAGTAAGGAGAAATCCTTATTAGAAAGCCCCTCTTTCTGAGGCAGCACTGGTTATCGATATTGTGATTCGTAATATTATTTGTGAATAATTAATTATTGATTTATATGATGAGGAAAATATTGATTTTATATGGATATAGATGTAGAAAATTTTTAAAGTGACAATTGTTAAAATTGATATTTTATCTTTTACGATAAAATAATATTTTATTTTTACGATAAAATAATATTTTATTATATTATTATAATATAATAATGGTGATATTTTACAATAAATGTGGGATATATGAGTATATGAGGAGGAAGAGTATTTTGTTGCATTAAATGATTAACACATGTTTGTGTGTTGGTGAACCCCATTTCTTGGTGAAATTTGATTATATCTCCGTAAAATCATGGTTTATAGATTTCGGTCAATTTACATTTGGAATTTGGAAAAACTTTCTTCTGTAAAGTTGTAGATAATGGAATTTCCTATGAAAAAGACATAAGGTTCGAATTTTTCTGAGAAAAGGGTAATTTATTATGAATTATTGAAGTTCTGAAATTCCGAAATAATTGATTTTGGAAGTTTTAATTATTTTAATAAGAAAAACGTTTTTTTGTAAGTTTTGTGAGGTGGCTACTTGGTTTGAGGTTTTGGGAAAAATAAGGGTGCGTAGGAAAATTTTAAAAAATATATTAATATTTTATTAAATTTTACGCTTTGTGTTCTAAGCATTTTCCTATAAATAGGTGCTTAGGTTAGAATTAAAAATCACACGAAACTAAAGTTTCTCTCTCTTTTCTCTCTATATTATCGAGCGTATTCTTGTGAGTATTTTGATACTTTGAGTGTTGCTATCTGGTGCAAGTTTCCTTCAAAGACTATATTCGATTATTCGATGTCAGGAAATCTTGTCTTTTCGAGGTAAGGATGTTATTTTCTTCTTAAATGATATTATTTTCTTCAATATCATTATGTTGAAATATTGGTTTGAACTTTTTATCAAATTTGGAACTTTTTGTGTTGGAGTTACTATTCACATATACTCTGGATACTTATTCACGTATCTGAGACTATTCACGAATTTACATAATTATTCACGTCAGAAAAATTAAATTTTTGCTTTTTGTCCAAAATATCTATTATGGATACTAGCTTTGATTGTATCCATGTTTTGATCATTCTTGAATTTTACTCCACTATGATTATTTATGAGGTATTTTTGGACATGGAATAGCTGAAATACGAATCCTTAATATTTATTTTTTTGTTTCATTGGATTCATTTTCTTTAAAATATTTTTCATCATCCTCAGTCCTAAATGATGATATTACTGAATATCTTTGGCATGTAGTGCAAAGATAAATGATTTTCTGATGAATATCTCTGGCCCGTTGTGCAAAGATGAACATGTGTTTAGATGAACATGACCAACTGATGAATATCTTTGGCCTGTAGTGCAAAGATGAATATTTAATTCCGGATATATATTGATTGATGTTCTGAGGATAAAATATCGACGATGAACTTTTAAATTCATATATAGAAGATAGTAGATTGCATTCTCTACTTAACTCTTCTAATGAATTATTATTTCCGCTGCGAAGATTGATTTAAAACTGGTTGTCTATTGTATTCTATAGATTTTTCCCTGTTGAAGACTAACGATAATTTGTTCTATGTTATCTTAGTCATAATGTTCTTTACTGGGCTAGTTGAGCTCACCCTTTTCCTTTTTGTTCCATTTTTCTTCTCAGGAGGCGAGAATGTAGCGAGTACTAGTCGGGGTATGGAATGATGCTTCTAGAAAGTCATTTTAGTAGTCCTCACCATTTTTGTAAAATAATGTATCAATAATTGTAATGAGGACTTATTTGAGTGTGGATATTGTCTAGATGACAATATTTGTATTTAAACTCACAGTTTTTATGTTGTATTAATAAAGTTGTAGTTGTTTCTGTACCATGTATTTTGACTACTCAGAATGGGTGTTCTATACCTATTTTGGGGGTGTCACACAATCAAGCTGAACACTTAATTAAATGGGAGTGTAAAAGGTCTCAATTACTATTGAGCATCAGGGTTTGAAAAACCTCTTTTTATAAAACATCTTTGCCATATCTTGCTTAAAATTGAATTTTACATAAATTCAAACCCTGTGTATATATAGTACAAACGAGGCCCGCAGACTACTTCCAAATAACAAACACATTGACCCACACATATACACATTGAGATAATAGTTTCTTGAAAAGAGGCGGTCATCGTGGTAACACAGATGTCGGGGGGTACCTAACACCTTCCCTCCGCATAACCAAGTCCCCGGACCCTGATGAATCTCGGTTTCACCAACTCGTTTAGTAGTGTCACATCACTGGGTCAATGTGCAAACCTTTTCTCGGTTGTGTTGGTACAACCATTTAAAAAACCAACTGGCGACTCTTAACAGTCCATCGTCGACATTATACATGTCAGACCTTTTTCACTTGTTTTTTTAAACAAATCTCACCTAAAATGAGAACACCAAAGAACAAGTAACGGAAAGGGACATCTAAAAATCCAGACGTCGACAGGTGGCGACTCTGCTGGGGACTCCAGTAAGAGGACTTAAGCCGCTATTACAATCTTTTCAAAACTGTTATCTGCTTGTGTGTGGATGTTGCATTTACATTTGATGAATGTGTATGAATGCATTTCCTTATTGCACTTGGTGCTTTGCACCATAACTGCTTGTGATATTAGTGCTTTGCACCATAACTGCTTGTGATATTAGTGTTTCGCACTCTATCTGCTTGTGATATTAGTGCTTCGTACATGTCATCATTTTCATACGGTGAGACGCGATGTATGTGAATGTATGTTGTGTGGTCCCTCCACCAGGAGGCTATCCCGTCGGTGTTTGATTACTGGACTCGTGAGAAGACTAATTCTCCGAGGCTCAGGAAAGGCACCACCCAAATTCGCTCCAGTTGAAAGATCGGATTAACTTCCGTCAAGTAGATTGCGATGATTTGGGAACCTTCATGCCAAAAAGCCATGAGAGTAACCTAAGATAAATTGACCTACGATAAACCCAAAGCGGAGGAAAGTCTCTTCATGCTGTCATTTCAAATTACTTGTAAACATAATTACTTGTAATTTCATTCCATATCTATCTCCATGTAATGAGAAATATCAAGAAATGTATACACATACATACTAACATGCTACAAATAGCTGACATCCATTTTGTAGGATAAAATTCCTAAAATGGACACATCACATAGCATATTATTATACACATTCCCTAAAGACTAAATTATACAAGTCTTTCGCAAGGAACCAATCGGACCAACTACCCGGTCAAAGTCCAAAAAGGCAACAGGCCTACAGTCAATCATGTCGTCATCCGACCAGACTGAACTTAATCCAGTTTCTCGCAAAGAATTTGACGGATTAAGCAAACAAATTCTGATTTGGTACGTTACTACTCAAAGAATTACACGAGTCTACACAGGTCGAGAAAATACCCGTACATCTTTGAATCCTCCACACTGAGGAGGAACCCATGTCATTACAATACGAGCTGCGAGTTGGATACGACCAACAAAACTCATGATCTTGCCCATCCACTTGGAGATCCGACACTTAGTGACATCAAAAAGAAAGTCCTTCAAATGGAAGAGACCCTTCGTCTTTATTAAAGGAATTGGAACACACGGAGTGTTTCATATGTTGATCTGTGTATTTTCCACGGTGTTCATTATCCGGAAAAATTTAAACTCGACTTTGAAAAATATGAATGCAAGTTAGGAGATCCTTACACACATTTAAAGGTGTTTATTTGGGAACTTGGATCTTATGCAGAGGACGAAAAGCTTAGAATGCAATTGTTCCAAAAGAGTCTAACTGGAGAAGCCCGATCGTGGTGCACAAGATTAGACAATTCAAAGATCCATAGCTGGGAAGAGCTAGCACATGCTTTCCTCACTCAATCTGACTTTCAAAATCAAATGGCTCGATCGGTATCAAATTACCAAGATCAAGAAAGCAGATCTAACGAGTCTTTCAAAGAGTATGCTCAAAGGTGAGAGATTTGGTTGCCCCAAGTTAGTCCTTCCATGATAGAATCGAGAGATGGTCATGACTTTCATAGACATACAAGAAGCTCCGTTCTATGAGAGAGTTTTAGCCGGCATCGGCAAACCATTTTCTGAAATGGTCAAACATGGGGAGATGGCTGAGATGTGATTGAAGTCCGGAAAGACTCAAGACCTAGCTGCACTCAAAGTTATTGCTGATCACATCTAGTCCGGAAATTATGGGAACAACCCCCGGAGGGTCCATAAAAAGAAAGAGGAAAATGTTTCCCTGATACTACAGGGGCAAAAAGGCAATCAGAACATGCCTATTTAAAGGAGAAACTACACTCCCTTTCAAGCACAGTCTGTAAACCCTCCAATACCAAAAGGTGGAGAAGTCAAATGCCCTCGAGTGCTTACACCCTTAGGGGATACCCTCGAGAACATTCTTAATCTTCTGACAACACAGAAGAAAATTACGCATCTTCTTCCACCAGCCAGCCCTAATGGACGGGGTTTCAATGCTGCTTGCGAATGTGCTTATCATGTCGGGGCACCTGGACATGATACTCAGGATTGCTGGGCCTTGAAACACAAGATCTAGGACCTGATAGACAATGGAGAGATCATGGTCACCAAACCAGATCAGCCTCACGTTCAAGACAACCATCTTCCTCAACACAAAGAAGAAGAGGTCAACATGATAAATTGGAGTAGCGGACAGAATTCCAATTTCAGCTGTGAATCCTCCTAGACCCTCAAAGACGGTGATGACAAATGGGATTATGCCAAGTTCTAGTTCATAATGGAACGAAAGATAAAAGCTTTAGGCAAGCAAATTGAGCAATTGGCGGAATTGGTGACTTATCAACATCAAGTGACACGTCAGTTAATCAGCCAGGAGCATGCCAGTCTCCTACCTCTTGTCATGAATATTCCCTCGTCATTTTCAGAAAATGAAATGCTACAAGACAAAGTGACAAAGAGAGCAAATGCCAAGGCCCATCGGGATTTTTCCAACAAAAGGGAATTCACCTATTTAGGCCAACCTATGGAGGAAATCCTTCATATGTTAATCAATAAAGGAAGGATCAGTTCCCTTCTACCTCCAATCAACCCCCGTTCAGGATGGTATAATTCTGATGGAGTATGTCAATATCACTCCCAGTCTCGCGGTCACAACACAGAAGAATGTTGGGCACTCTGCCACCTTATCCAAAATCTAATTGACAGTGGTGTCCTGCGCCTAGCGGACGACGATACTGTGTTACGTGCAAGTGAGAATTCAGGTCCTACTAAGTGGAAGAGTGTGGTAGCGATCCATATCCACTTTGAAGGCGATGGGGTTAACAAATCACTCACAATGCCAACAATTCAACTCAAGGGAAGCAACAATCCTTTGAAAGTGGCCGCTCCCGAGCCAATTAACTTGCCATGCAGAGCACAATATCCTATTGTTAGCTTGCGCAAAGTTCCATGGAATTATGGAGAAGGTGAAGGATCCACTTCATATACGACTGCTACAGTGTCGAAGGAAAATCCACTGTATCTTCCCCAATGGGTGATGAAGCCTACCATCAAATCAAAGGGGAAAATACCCATAGAGAAAATTGAAAAGTTCCTCCGCACTATGGGTCATAACGAAGCCACGGTGGTATTAAGCTTAAAGGAAGCTACACAACAAATATCAATTTTGGACTTGGTCCTAACTTTCAAGAATCATCAGAGGGTCTTGGTGAAGGTTTTAGAAGAAGCCTATCTGCCGACATCAGTTGATACGGAAAAATTTTAACATATGGTTGATCACATTTTCAACAACAATGTGATATCCTTCATTGATAATGACATACCGCCCGAGGGGACCGATCATTACAAACCATTGCACATTGCGGTCTTGTCCTCCGGATACATGCTAGCTGGAGTATTGATAGATGGAGGTTCCTCTCTAAATATCTGTCCATATGCTACCTTGGTGAAGATGAATATCAATCTCAACAGGATTCGGAGTAGCCATACTATCATCAAAGCTTTTGATGGAGCCCGCCGTAATTCGATCGGAGTAATTGAGCTGCCAATCGAAATTGGTCCTCACACATTCTGTGTATCCTTCCATGTGCTCAAGATAGATTCAGGATACAACCTGCTCTTGGGACGACCATGGATTCACATGGCAGGGGCAGTCCCCTCCACTCTTCACCAACAGTTGAAATACATTATCAATAATAGCCTGGTCACGGTCAACGCTGAACCGAAGATTCCTCAGTACGGAGACATACCATTCATCAATGCCAATGCATATGTGGAACCAGTCAGTTTTCATGCTTTGGAAATAAGCAATACCCAATACCATGCTATTGGAATGCCTTTGCCCGAACCTAAGATTTCTACCGAGGTAATGTCGGCTACCCAAGAAATGATGTTATTGGGTCATAAACCGGGACAAGGGCTGGGTAAAGATTTCCAGGGTATCAAATATCCAATTCGATTAACCAAGCAAACTGGAACAGCTGGACTAGGCTATTCTGCCAGTTCTAGTCATAGGGACCCTCATAAACATCAGCAGATTCCTTTAGCTTCAACCATGTGGCGTTTATCTTCACCTTCAAATTCTGAGTTCGCACAACCTCCTGTAAAGGTGCCAGCCAATGTAATGGCTATGTTATTTCCCAAGTCGGTGCCGGTAAAGGAGAAAGAAGTCTTTGTTCCAAATCCCACAATGGAAGAAGAGGAACGAAGAATCAAGCGATACATCATCCAAATGATGTCAGGCATACGCATCATCGTTCATGATGAACATACCAATAGATACACCCCAGATGATGATTGCCCAGACATAATGGCCATCATTCAGGACAGGGAGGATGATGACAATCCCTCCATCGCTGCGGTCCACCCGGACTTTACCCTTGCCAATTGGAGCAGTATTCCTTGCATTGGTCGACAAGGGTAAAACGGGCAAAAATCTTTCTGCCTTGTAGATATATTAACTACTTACTTTTCTGTACAGTACTAGCAGTTTATTTTTCTAGTATATGCTAACATTGTGTATGATCAACACATTTCATATATACTAAGTGAAAGCATATTTTATTTCAGGACTCTGAATTTAGATGTGCTGTGCTTAGCGTCACGGTGCCTCTTCTCCACAAGGATTGTACCTTTGATGTAGAGATGAATTTAGCCTTGATGGATATACAGGATGACATTGAGGTGCCTCCAAAAATTCAAGAATGAGTCAAAGACAAACCTAAACCCAACCTTGATCAAACAACTTCTTTCAATCTTGGAACCTTAGAAAGCCCTAAGTTAATCCAGATTGGTTCAAACCTTACCCCAGACCAACGGAATGACATGGTTATGCTACTAACCCAATTCTAGGATGTGTTTGCATGGTCTCTTAAAGACATGGTGGGTTTGTCCACTGACATTGTTCTTCATCGCCTTCCCATTAAAGAGGGATTTAAGCCAGTTAAGCAAAAGCTCAGGCGATTGAAACCTGAGTGGAGTTTAAAGGTAAAAGAAGAAATTGTGAAACAATTTCAAGCTGGCATCATCATGGTGTCTACATATCCTGAGTGGATATCCAACATTGTGCCCATGCCTAAACCTGGAGGGAAAGTGCGAGTTTGCGTGGATTACAGGGACTTGAACAAAGCTTGCTTAAAAGATAGCTTTCCTGTGCCATTTATCCATATTCTCATTGACAATACTGTGCAATACGATATGTACTCCTTTGCTGATTTCTTTGCGGGGTATCATCAGATCATGGTTGCTGAGGAAGATCGTAAGAAGACTGCTTTCATCACACCTTGGGGAACCTTTTGTTATAGAAGATTGTCATTCGGCCTTATCAATGCCGGAGCCACCTATCAACGAGCTATGATGGCTCTTTTCCATGACTTAATGCACAAAGAGATCAAGATCTACGTGGATGACATCATTGTCAAGTCCCGGAAGGAGGATGACCATATAGACCATCTTAGAAAGTTGTTCAACAGGTTGCATAAGTACAACTTGAAGTTGAATCCAGCTAAATGCGCCTTTGGTGTTAAATCAGGCAAGTTGCTAGGATTTCTATCAGCCATAAGGGGATTGAGTTGGATCCTGCCAAAATCAAGCCATCACAAAAATGCCCATTCCTCAAACAGAGAAGGAAATACGGGAATTTTTGGGAAGAATCAACTTCATTAGCAAGTTTATCTCTCAACTCACAGCAACCTGTGAGCCAATCTTCAAGCTATTAAGGAAGAACTCCTCCATGAAATGGAATGATTAGTGTCAAAATGCCTTCCTCACAATCAAGAAACAGCTAGTCAAAGCTCCCGTTTCGGTACCACCCAGGGATGATATTCCCCTATTTATGTACCTGTCCATAAGTGACAATGCCATGGGAATTTGCATCTTTGAGACGACGGAAGGACGATAGAGGCCAAAACAGCTATCTATTACCTCAAACAAAAGGTTTCAAAGAAGTGAAACACATGTACACTCGATCGAAAAAGGCGTGTTGTGCTTTAGCATGGGCTTCCATGATGTTACAACATTACCTCCATGGTCACACAACCCATCTCATATCTCGCGTGGATCCTCTCAAGTACGTGTTCAACAAACCCATGTTAAATTGCCAACTGTCCAGATGGTAGTTGATCCTAAAACAATTTGACATTGTATATGTGACTCAAAAGTCCATCGAGGTCAAGGAATCGTGGATTAATCGTAGCGCGCTTTTGAGAGGATTTCAAACCCTTGAAACATATTTCCCGATGAAGGAGTAATGACAGGTCTTGATAATATCATCGATGCGATACTGTCGCCAATCATGGAAGATGTATTTTGATGGAGTACATTAATATGGAAGGTTACGGAGTGGTGCAATTCTAGTATCTAAAATGCGGGGAAGCGATACCCATGTCACAGTCAAATTATAGTTTGTCGGCACCAATAATACGGTGAGTATGAAGGTTTGTCTCATGGGGCTAAAAATTTCCCGTTCAATGGGCATCAGGTGGTTAACTGTCTCTGGAGATTCGGAGTTGGTAATCAGACAATCCACCGGAATCTATCAAACCAAGGAACTACATTTCTTTGCGCCTACCATGGCGGAGTTTTGAAGATGGCTTTGGAGTTCGAAGAAATCTCCTTTCTACACATTCCTCGTAATAGGAATGACTTTGCGGATGCATTAGCAACTTTGGCCTCCTTGATTCGCATATCAGATAAGGAACACTTACGAAGCGTCATAATTTCCCTGCAAAAGGCTCCAGCCTATGGGAATTACATTGGAGAAGTATCGGATGAGCTACCTCCCATCCAACATCCTTGGTATCAGCATATCAAGGAATATCTATGAGATGGATCTACACCCGCTAAGGCGAGCCCGACTGAGAAAAGGCGGATCCATCGACTTGTTATGAAATTCTACCTGAGTGGAGATGCGCTCTACAAAAGAGATGCAGGAATAGGTCTCCTCTGATGTTTAGACAAAGATCAAGCCCAAAGGCTTATGGATGAAATCCATGGCGGAGTCTATGGCCCCCACATGAGTGGCCCCCTCCTTGTCAAGAAAGTCCTTAGGACGGGACATTATTGGCTATCTCTCAAAGCTGATTGTGATGACCACGTCAGGAGATGCTATCAATGCCAGATTCATAAGAAAGCTATACATGCCCCTCCAAAGGTACTTCACAATATGAGTTCACCTTGGCCCTTCTCAATGTGGGGAATGGACGTTATCGGGCCCATTGAGCTTAAAGCCAGTAATGGTCATCGATTTATCTTCACCATGATCGACTACTTCACCAAGTGGGTAGAAGCAGCCTCCTTCCCCAGGGTTACTAAAGAAGTCATCATTGCTTTCATTAGAAACAATGTCGTTTGTCGATACGGACAACCAGAGGTGATTATGTCAGACAATACCAAGAACCTCAACAACAAAATGATGGAGGAATTATGCAATAAATTCCACATCAAACATCTTAACTCCGTCATCTATTGTTTGAAGATGAACGGTTCTGTTGAAGTGGCTAACAAAAACATCAAGAAGATTATGCAAAAGATGTCCGCCAACCACAAAGATTGGCCTGACCTATTGCCTCTGACTCTGTTAGCCTACGAACCTCAATGCGCATTTCCCAGGGGCAACCCCTACGCATTAACCTATGGGATGGAAGCAGTACTCCCCATAGAAGTTGAAATGGAATCCCCTCGAGTGTTGATAGCGCTTCGGTGGATGAAGACCAATGGGTACAAGAGGCGGTATCACCAATTGTCTTTAATAGGCGAAAAGCGAACCACGACTATCTTCCATGGTGATTATATCAACAAAGGATCGCCAGATCCTACAACAAAAAAGTCCGGCTACGGCAGTTTAAATAACATGACTTTGCTTTGAAGAAGATTCTTAACAACTAAGATCAATCTAAGGGAAAATTCGCTCCTAACTGGGAAGGCCCATTTGTTGTCAAAGAAGTATTGACAGGGGGTACTCTAAGGTTACAAGAAATGGACGGCGATGAATTTCCACAACTCATTAACTCACACGCCGTGAAACGGTACTATGTCTGAAGTAATTCGCAAACATCCTAGTACGGAACCATCAGATCACCAGTCATTCCTGTTCTTTAACCCTTTACCACATATAACTTTTCTACACTTTGCCCCTCAGGGAAACATACATTTCAAGCCAGCAGCCTGGCTCTCCTTTGCGTTCCTACGACTTAGGTCATCCCACCGCGGATTGAACCTCTCGCACTTGCAGTTTGGCTACCCATACATGGGATTAAACTTCTCATACCTGCAGTTTATCCTCAACCTAAGATTAAACTTTCTCCTCCTCGCACTCTGACCTGCACATGGGATTACGCTTTTTGTCTCGCCCTAAGGGGCGAACTAAGTCGACCTGATCTCCTCTTTAATAGGAGTACGTAGGCAACCATTTCACATGGCCCAATCGCAATAAAACAAAAACAACAAAAACATTTCTACCCTTACAAAAAACAAAAACAACAAAAACATTCCTACACCGTTTTTACCATATACAGCGTTGAACCTCTTACACCAGGTTCAAACTATGCAGACGTGATCTCCTCTTCAATAAGAGTACGTAGGCAGCCATTCATGGTTCGGTCTCATCCCCTACCAAAACACAAACCCTTGTCAGTTGGTACTGGAATCAAACATCAATCCACTACATTTCATTGGCTTCAGACCAAAGGGATGGAATTACCTGAACTCCTCCCCAAATAGGAGATTCGGCGACCATCTAAGCTATGGTCATACCTTGAAGAGTAACACCAATCCATAAGAGGTGGAATTAACTAGGCTTCTCCTAAATAGAAGTACTGTGGTGCGGTCAATCTTAGAGAGGAAAGCCACACTCCTCTCCACATTTTCATCCAGAAACCAGTCCTAAGACACCAAATATGGTAAGGATACACAGAGATCGATGATCCATTCTAAACTATCCAGAGATAACTCAATGTCCATCCACCCAGGAGTAATTCAGAATACATCAAGACCACAAGCCCTGAAGCAGCAGGCAAAATATCAAGCAAATAGCAAGGCATATCTAAAAGGGAAGTGATCCAAAAATATATTTCCCTGTCATATATATAATGTTGTTTGATGTATACAATGTAAACTGTATATGACAAAATGGCTAAGCTAGTCTGTGCAGGAAAATACAAGCTCATCTACAAGTCAGGGTATATGCGAGCTAACAAGCCCAACATGGCGTCCCTCTCAGAGGATGGAGGTGAAGCTGTGGTCTCCTATACGAGAATATCCACACGACCCAACAGATCTGCAGCCATCTGCATGGTGACCATATGATCATCAATACATGTGTTCATCTCTGCGATCATGCCAGTGGTAAGGGACCTCACGGCAGTACTATCTGTGACGACCACATCCCGGGTAGATATAGCACTATCCCGCTCGACTATCACTGCGTCTCTAGCTGATATGGCCTCATCCCGCTCAACAACAGCGGCATCTCTGCGAGCTAATGCCTTATCCCTCTCTAATAGAGCTGCGTCCCTCCCATCAAGGGCATTCAACATCATAGATCGAGCCTGATCTCTCTCAAAGGTCATCAGATGAAGACTCTGCTCTAGAAATCGTGTCGAAGAGTTTCGAATCACAATGAGATTAGTACTAGGAGAATCCGGAAGAAATGTTGGCAACCCAATGGCGGGCTCTCCTCGATGTATGAATCGATGTCCTCCATGGGCTCTACATCATCTGACTCACTATCCCAGATTGTGGACACTACCGCAGCGTAGATAAAATCTATGTCTCCATCCATGCGGAATACTCTGTGAGAATAACTGGATGACCGACAGTAAAAAGAAGCTATCTCGCGCGATGATCCCAACAAGTATATACACGGGATCGGTCCTCTCGCCGAGAGATATCGAGAAGGTGAGCAATGACTATCCCCTCGAAGGATGAAAGTCACAGGCCCGGTCAACCGTGACATCACGGCGGATGGGTGATAAGTAGTCACACCTCTTAAACCAGCCAGAGGGAGGTAGTCCATGCTCGGAGCGTGAGTAATGAAGCTGTATGGTGAGCTAAGCCTCGAACATGGCAATATACTAAAAGGATCTCTGATATCTGCCAAAAATGTGGACCAAGACAGAGCATCTATACACTCCGATGGCTGAAAGGAGTATGACATAGCTACATCATGGGTGAAGCAATATCCATGCCGTCTAAGGGTACCAATCAGTCTCAAGTGTGACATAAACTACACATATCTGAGATGATAGAACTCCCGGTGAACACTCCCTGCTTCCGGATAAGTGCAATAATAGGATGCTGACCGCATGGTCTCTGCTACAATCATAGGTACAATGGTACGACCCTCTCTAAGAGTTCTCACAGCCATGATGACACTAATGTCTATCTCGTCCATGTATCGTGGTATATAGACATACGACAGTATGCATAGCGATGAGTACATCAACCACGCCAAGTTACCAATGATCCTCCGGTTCGGTAAAATCCCCGAAATATCGTGAATAGCTATCCTCCGAGCCAAATCTGTCGTACAGAAAACGCTGGAATATCATGTGGCTAGATGTAAGCTCATCATGTACTACTCTGCGCCGCAATCCAGTGAGAGTCATGAATCATCTACTCATGTCTCCCAAAAGCCGGTGCACGCATGGTGCGGTTCTAAAGGCATCATCGTCAATCGCATACTCCTGCAGAGTAGGTCGATTTCGTGGGTCCAGAATTGGAAAACACGCCTATCCCGGTGTCCAATGCTCTAGCATCCCGTCTATAAACCTGCGGGAACTAAAACGACAATAAGGTCATGGTATTGCAAACAAATGATCTCTGATCACCATATGCGGTGGTGACATACTATCGTATCACGATCAAGATACCCAATGCCACCAATGACGGTGGGGTATGATCTATCTGACTAAGCGTCGAAGAAGACATTTCATGCGGGCCGTGTCATAAGACCATCTAGGGTCAATCTTAGAATATCTCCGAACATACATACATATGCATAACATGATACATATCTGATAGATAATGGATGGCAATATGATATAGGGAATGGAAAAAGCGTGCATACATTCCTAAGTATATCATAATCTAATACATCATCTCTATACAAACTACAAATACGTGGGAAATGGGGCACGGGCAGCCCTACTACTAACAGAGGCCTATCAAAAGATATAGCGAGAATGGGGCACGACCACCCAATATCTAATGAGAGGCCTATCAAAAGATATAACGAGAATACATATCAGAAGAAGACAATGGTGTCGATGTTTACATCATCAATCCTGTCCACCTGATGTAATTCCTCCTGAGTCACCGGATCTCTATCAATAGGGATGTCAGGCCTATAAAGAGGAGGATCTGCACCGACAAAACTGAATGGGTCATCGAGGAATTGGCGCACCGAGCTAGAAGGAACAAATGAAGCCGCCTCTTTGGATCTCTGCCCAAATGCCGGATAAATATATGTGCTGGTCCAACCGCCGGGTCAAACTATCAATCTAGGTCATATGAGTGGGATCTGGACACAAGCTATCCAATCCGTCATCATCAAGGATCACGGAACTATATCTCCCATAAACCGAGAGTGGCGGGGTGAGCTCCAATGGTGCGAGAGACCACCACCTGCTGGAACGTCTCACAGGTACATGGACCCTCCGACAATGCAAAACCGTCAACCCCAACAATGGGATATCGGTGGCGAGTGGATGTGATATGAGCCAATGGCGCTGGCGGGGAGGCAAGATCGGCATCTGGATCTCCCCTGTTGTGCTCCTAATAGCACGCTCTCTTAAATAGAGCTCCTAGCCTCCATCTGTGAAGAGAGGAACTCTCCTGGTGGAAATCAAGTACTCGACTCTAGTCGGGTACCCATCCTCAAAGCCGATGGTCAAGTGATCCCCTGAATAGGGAATCCATGTGATGGCGTCAGCTGTCAGCAACTCCAGCTGCATACGGCAGTGAGTGAAGCCCTCAACTACAGGGACCTCCGGCAAAATAGAATGGTGTCATCGTCGTCCTCATGGATAGGTATCTAAACCTAACACACTCACATGACGCAAGCATGAGAGCCTCTCATAGGCCCAAAACTGCCAACACAATGGCAAAATATCTGCTATCAGTAACCACTCTTAATCTCTAAATGGGAAATGACCAGAGAAAAACTCATCAGCAGAAACGGGTAAAAGCCTAGCCAAGCCTCGGTCAAACCCTGTGAGCGCATATGCATGCCCCGAAGGAAATAAGCAAAGGTATAGGAGCCCCCAATCATACTCTCTAATACGGTCCACATCACGTGTGGCGCTGATCAAAGCGAAAGACACCGAAACTCCTAACAAGGATCGTGGCAAGTAGGGTAATATTAAATCACGCAAGGCATGGCGCCCCTCAAAACTCCATACGTGATAAATCGCCAATCCATGGCGTCATCATCACCTCTCAATCCAATGAGATGGAGTGGCTGAGTCCCGATGAAACCATCACTCGAGACAATGCCCCGAGGTAACCCTGGGGACAACGACGGGAAGGATGGAGAAGAATGCCCCGAATCCCCACTCATGCACTCACCGCTCTATAGTCGGGATGGGCGCTGATACATGGAGTGAATTTGAACCAGTTCCTCGAGGTGTAAAACCTTAAACCCGGAACCTGCATAAAATGCAGATCAACATCAAAACCCTTTGCTCCTCATCAATAGGAAAGAAGAAAGATCAAAGTCTAACACCATACCTCGTTAGCATGCAAATACATCGATGGATGTCTGCTCAAATCACCCAGTAGCTCTGGGTTTGCCACCTGAATACTCGGGAGCTCCCTACGAGGGACATGTGTAACAGGAGCAGGATCCTCAATCGGAATATCCGCCTCCTCATCCTCAACGTCTGGCACATCTACCCGAACAGGACGAATCACGGCTTACACCAACCGACGAGGCTGTCTGACAGAATAGGGACGAGGCACTTCAGAAGCCCTCCGTCGTACCCTAGAAGTGGTCCTGTGGGAACTGCTCAGCTGATCTGGATCCATAATATCTGGACAACAAATCTCCAAATCACCTCAGAAAGGGTGTGGTATTTCCTTACCTGGAGTTTTATAGAATGCATTTTATGACTATATGCATGCATGCATTTACTTTAACATACAATAGAGTTAAAATGCATGACTACCCAATGCCTACATTTTGAAATTTTTTGCCATAGTCCCCTTTGAAAAGAGGACTATCCACATGCACATAGGCATTTCTAGGTGGCCATTCAGTAGCACACCTGCCCCAAAGTCATATACATAATATATGTATTAAAAATCAAAATCATAAATGCATAAGGTTAACCTCAATATCAGGAGTACTTTACCTTTCTACCTTTGCTCATTGGACCTTAAATAGAACAAAAAATAGCAGAAAAAGGTGCCAATTTGACTGTCTCAAAAGTCAAATGTTTTCACATCATTATGTTCAGCATGATTTAATACTAACATTTACTATGTTGAATATTTTTTATCAAGTCATTTGTGCATACATAATCACTACTATGTGTTTAGATGCATTTCATGCTATAACTCAAAATCCAACGGATAAAAACTAGAAAAAATACATGCATACGTTACCAGGATAGTGTAGAACACTTGTACGGTGACAGAATTTACAGAAAATAGCCCAAACTCAGCAGATCTGAAGGAGGGTCATGAATTTCCCTTCGCGCGCAAAGCTGAAAATGACTTATGAGACCAACCAGCTGGATTTTATCATCCACGGTTGGCTGCAGGCTCACCTACGGCTGCAGTAGGTGCACCTGCAGCACCCCTATCTGGGTCCTACCCCTCCGACTCGGTCCAGTTCGAGTTGCAAAGGAGTTCTTGTGGACTAGAAAGGTCAAATTGAGAATAAAAATGCCACGCGATTGAGTAAAACAACATACAATCCTGGCCTTCTCAGGTAAAACCTTGAGTCTGTACATCACTTATTGGTAGTCACCTGAACATGAGGTATACTCTGCCAATGATCTCATTTGTTATAAACCACATCCGAAAATACCTTGTATAGGTCTGATGCTGCCAACTCCGGGTCATTACCCTACGTGAGTCCCCGACGCGGGTTACAATGTGAGTCCTTGATGGGGGTTACAACGTGAGTCCCCGATGGGGGTTACAACGTATGTCCCCGACGGGGGTTACAACGTGAGTCCCCGACAGGGGGTTACAACGTGAGTCCCCGACGGGGGTTACAACGTATGTCCCCGACGGGGGTTACAACGTGAAGCCCTAGCAGGGGATTACAATGTACATTTAAGCCGTTGACACACATATCAACGAAGGTCAAGCAGCCTTGACGTTATCTCAGCCGATAGCAATTAAACCTACCAGAGCTCTAGAGCTATTCGAGGATTTCATGCTCGATTACTCATATTCCCCCAGCGGATCCCCGGCGGGGGTCACAACGCAATGTTCAGTTGATTCACACGTCAGCGAAGGTCAAGCAACCTTGACGATCTACTCACAGAGTCTCAGCCGTTTATTCACACGTCAGCGAAGGTCAAGCAGCCTTAACAATATATCCCATAAGATTTTTCAGCCGTTGATTCACATGTCGGTGATGTACACATCAACGAAGGTCAGGCATCCTTGACAGCATTTGTTGTTGGCAGTAAATCCAACAGAATCTTGACATGTCCTAGCGATACCAACCAGGAAAGGTCAATGTTATCAAAGAGGATAGATTATGGAAAATGTTATACACATCCTCAAACAGACCAAGCTTTATCCCCACAGATCTCTTGCACATAAGAGGTACCTCTTCAGGATCAAGTCGTTATCAAGAACACAGGAATTTGGTGATAACTCCAACATCAGCATCCTAACAGATTCGGCTTACACAACAAATTTGGTCAGCATTGCTAATCCCCAGTTAAAGCAACAGGGATCCAGCAATCGTCCCCAACATGTTGGGCTACAACCCCGTACACATGCATCATACATTTGCATCATTTTGCTACCCATAGTACCATGTTTGTCTTGTTGTGTTTCAAGTGTCTAGGATTCTTTATCCTACCCATGCATCGCCATGCATGCGTATGATAAAGAGGGGCATCTGTAGACACTCAAAATTTTCTGTATACCTGTCACTAACATTGCAGGAGGAAAGATTCGTCATTTAAGAGGGAACCCTGAAAGACAATCCATATCCATACCGGATACTACCGAAAGCTCAGCATCAACCCCGTAGCCCACTCTGGGAGTAACAATTCCAACCTCGGATGTAACCCCGAGGCATGCATATCCAATACCAGAACACACACCGAAGAAGACCGATTAATCTCGGAGATAACCCCGAGGTATCCAGTCTCAGTCCCAACCATGGGAATAGCCACCAACCTTGGTGATAACCCCAAGGAATGCAGTTTCAGCGATAACCCCGAAAATGCTTGTTTCAAATGCGACCAGCTTCAATCTCGGCGCTCACAATGAAATACACTGTACCAACCCGGTGATAACATCGGGAAGACAGACACACCTCAAGATGACAATGAGGACCTTCAACAAATTGCAGCAGTCCAATATCATTGAACCTGATCAACGTCTGCTTTATCAGCCCAATCCGGCGATAACACCGGTGAGGGGGAACATCGTCATCTAGCCAACGCAATGCCATGCCACGTCGTCTCAACATCTCTACGCAATGATGTCCCACAAGACTAACCAATCCCGAGTGACTATTATGCGGGGTAACAGATGAAAGTTGAAGCTTGAAGACCGGAGGGCATCGTCCCATCTTCAATGACTTCATACAAACTCTAATCCCATTCCATCGTACAACTCTCGACAACGGAGGTCTGAAATAGGTCCTGTATACCTCAAACGGATGCCCGAATTGCACTTCATAAAGTTCGAGTGGACATTACAGTGCCTGAGTGCACGTACTTCGAGACGACCCGACCCAAAAAACCCAGGCCCACCCTGGTTGCCTCTGGTACACCTGCGGCTCAGCCGTAGGTACACCTGCGGCTAAATCATCTATAAATAGAGGGCTTGGGATGCCCATTTTGCAAGAGAAAACGGCGAGGAAGCCCTGTCCAATTTTCTCTGCACTCACCCTATGCAGTGTACTTTCTCATTTTAAACACCTGTGAGCTCATATATAGCCCTTTTGTACCTACAAAAACCAAGAGTTTACCCACTCTAAAGATATAGAAGTCTTCTTTGGCGCACCAATTTGTAAGCCTTCTCATACACTTTAAGTCTTTCTTCATCTCTCGCACACACCCTTCTTCACGTTGAGAGTCGTGTTACAAGACATTTTGCGGACTTTGGTCGGTTTTGTTTTTGACTTGTATATATATATATATAATTATATATATTGACTAACATTATCGAGTTATGCCTCGATTGAGCCTGAATTTTGATGCGGAGCGTTTATTTGCTTTAATATATATATATATATATACATTTTTATATATTAATCGTGTGTCGAACTTTGTTCGATGAGCCTAGACTTTCTGCAGGCGTTTATTTTCTTTATATATATATATATATATATATATATATATATATATATACACATTTATATATATTAAGCGTGTGTAGAACTTTGTTCGATGAGCCTGAACTTGATGCTGAGGCGTTTATTTGCTTTTTTATATATATATATATATATATATATATATATATATATATATATATATACATTTATATATATTAAGCGTGTGTTGAACTTTGTTCGATAAGCCTGAACTTGATGCGAGCGTTTATATATATATATATATATATATATATATATATATATATTAATCGTGTGTCGAACTTTGTTCGATGAGCCTAGACTTTGGTGCAGGAGCATTTATCGCTTTTATATATATATTTATATATATAAAGCGTGGTCGAACTGCATTCGATGAGCACTGGATTTTACATCCAGTGCGTTCTTGCCGCTTTTGTATATATATATATATATTTATATATATGAATGTCATCGAACTCATTCGATGAGCTCGGGTTTTACATCAAGAGCATTTATTGCTTGTATATATATATATATATATATATATATATATATATATATTAAATCTCGCACAGAGTTTTCTTCGTGGCGATTGATCGCTTATGACTTTATTTACATTTCGTCCCACACAGAGTTTTTCTTCATGGCGGTTGGCCCGTATTCTGACTTCATTTACGCTTTCGTCCACTTTGGAGTTTCCTCCGTGACGGTTGATAGCTTTATGACTTTATTTACATTTTTGATCCCCATGGAGGTGCTTCGTGGTTGGTGATCCTATTCGTATATATATATATATATATATATATATATATATTTATAGCTTTTATATATATACATGCTTATCGCTTTCGTATAAATTGCGGTATCTTGTGCTTTAGGAATTATGTGATCACAGATTCAAATTTATTGGATCTAGATTCGGTTCGTGATGATGGACATTTTCTGCTGTAAGCAGCTTGTAAATTATTTTACGGTGTCTGAATTTCCTCAGATGGTTTCCATACCCATGAGGAAGTCGGCATTATTTTGTACATTATTTTCGTACGGATGCCTCGCATCTGTAAAAATAAAATCAATCAAGCCGAACACTTAATAAAATGGGAGTGTAAAAGGTCTCAATTACTATTGAGCATCATGGTTTGAAAAGCCTCTTTTATAAAACATCACTGCCATATCTTGCTTAAAATTGAATTTTTACATAAATTCAAACCCTATGTATATAGGCCTCGCACTACTTCCAAATAACAGCACATTGACCCACACACATACATATTAAGATAATAGTTTCTTGAAAAGAGGCGGTCACCGTGGTAACACGGATGTCGGGGGGTGCCTAACACCTTCCCTCCGCATAACCAAGTCCCCGGACCATAATGAATCTCGGTTTCACTGACCCATTTAGCAGTATCACATCACTGGGTCAATGTGCAAACCTTTTCTCGATTATGTTGGTACAACCATTTAAAAAACTAACTGGCGATTCTTAACAGTTCATCGTCAACATTATACATGTCGGACCTTTTTCACTTGTTTTTTCAAACAAATCTCACCTAAAATGAGAACACCAAAGAACAACTAACGGAAAGGGACATCTAAGAATCCGGACGTCGACACGACAAGTTCGGGACCCACAGCGTGGAAGTAGTATGGCAGTTAAGCTCGCCTTGGCACTAGTTAGCAATTGCTATTGGTGCATAAACGTAACTAGAAACGCGCGATGAACAAGATGTCGTTTTTAGCCCAACTAACACGAATTTCACCCACAAAACAGTGAAATTAACATATAAAATAAATATAAAACTATCATAAACATGATTACTAACCTATTCAACCACTTAGAACAATTTAACAACCACTTTAACTATTTTAATTCCTTGAATTTCATGTTTTCATACAAAACTCCATTTTTTTATATTTTTCACAAAATTTGACACTATGATAACAATTCTTGTCCAAATTACTTCGTTCAAACTACGTTCTTTCGTTTCTTAATGGACTAGCATAATCAAGACTCAACTTACAGATTAACATACAAATTGACCACTAAAATTGGTACTTTTACAAGCCATATGAAAAATATAAACACTGTCATTACTTTCCTACTTTTAAACGAAATTAGCATACGAATTCTTGTTTAAACACAAACTCTAATCATCATAACCACGTACAATCACCAGTAATCAGTTGTATAGCAAGAATTCGAAAAATTTGCATTCAAAGAGTTTGAAGCTTCATGCCGTAAAACTCATAATTACATATATATATATATATATATATATATATATATAATATAATATCAAGATTAAAGAAAATACCTTCAAATTGCTTGGTAATTCTTGCTAAAACACTAAAATTGCTTTGGAAATTCTTAGGTTTTCTCTCAATCCCTCCCTCTATCCTCTCTCAAGTTCTCTGCAGCTTTTCTTCTTTAGGCCAAATAACCATTCACGTAAAACTAATACATACTTAAACTGATAAACCATAATACGTCTAATTATTAGAATGTCAGTTACAAATATAACGCTTAAGTTATAAATATATTATATTTATTATTTTATTTATTTTATTTATAATTCAAAATTCAAAAATCCAAAAGTCATAAGGCTTTGTTTGGCAAAAAGTCTTTAAAATAAAGACTTAATATCTTTAAGCCTTGTTTAGGTTAAATCAATTTAAAACTATTTTAATTATTTTAATAAACAATCTAGTTTATAATTTATAATCACATTTTTTATTTGGATTTCTATATCCAACATTAATTGAATAATTAATTATACATACTATATATTAAATAAATATTCCACTTAAACAATTATCACAAAATTATAGTTTCAGTTATAACTTTATTTAATAATTTAACATACCACTTTAAATTAAAACAACAATATAACATCTCATGTTATATTACAACTCTCTAAATTATAAATTAATTTAATTTAAAATATTATCTAATAAATTTAAATCATAAATATTTACTAATAGTAACCACATCAATAAAATATTTATTCATCAATTTCAACAATAAAATATCAAATAAATATTTATATAATTCAATAAATATTTAATATTATAATTTGAAATTTTGGATTGTTACACCACACATAGGTATATTGGTCGCGCCGCAGCGCGACCTTTGGTGCCCAGACACTAAAGGCTTGATTTTGACCTAGCAAAAGAGGAGAGGCGTATATAACATAGGAGAAAGCCTCTGCATAAAGATATCTCTTATAACCTATGTCATATGAAACCTTAGAATAGTATAGCTTAACTTAGATTAGTTTTATTCTGTAATTTCTCTTTCTTTCTTCCTCATGTCTGTAAATATAGATTAGGTAAATTAAGGGAGAAGTCTGTTATTTCTTTGGAGTGACAAGAGCAGTGAGCGACACGGATTGGAAAGCTTGAAAGGAGCGGATTGCTTGGTGACTAAAGGGCTTTGACAGAGTTCCTTCTTATCCACTTATTTCCTCTAATTTTGTAATCCATAAATGTTGTCTTTATTGCTACTTTTATTTGGTTTGATAGCTATAAACTGAATATTTGCTCTAAGATTATAATGGAACCCTTTGTTATTTAAATTGACTGTTTTATCTCTTTGGTTGGCACCATATGATTTGGTTTAATATATTTGTGCTTAATGATTCTCGCTAAGACATTAGTGATGATTTGGGTAATCTACATGATATCGACAGAAGGAATGTAGATTTACACATAAATATATTGGCATGTGATTGTGGGTTTCGACTGCATAAGTAGTGCATAGAATAGACATATCTTTGTGCGCCACGTGCGACCTAATTGAGAACTTATGCTTAAATCCTTGTTATGATTAATTCGCATAGACATGTGTAGGATTATATCTAGCTTGGGCGTCTTTTCTGTTCTATTCCCAATAGGGTGGATCTGGAGAGGATATGTTTGTGCATACCTCGATAGAGGTGCACATGCACCTGTGTGTTCTCGGTCGACAGATTGTCGTGACCATTAAGACCAAAGAGAGAAGGGTAACTAGTTTGATGAAGCATATCAAGCCAGGTGTTCGACAGAATGCTTGTGTGGGGTGAAGTTGTAACCTTAGCTTGTTATTCCTTCGATTACCATTCGTTATCCATTTACTGCTTTGTTAATTAGTTTTAACTAGATTAATCACACTTCCATTTAATGTTGTTCGAATAAGACTTTAGCGATACATAGTCGGTACTTGGTAAATATTAGTCATAGTTCCTCGTGATTACGACACTTTCCTTATCACTGTATTACTTGTTAGACCGCGTATACTTGCGCATGTTTAGTGATCGGTTTTCTGACCAACAATCATGTCAAACACCTGTTCATCTTTGCACTACGGGCCAAATATATCACTCAACAGTTCTTCTTTGCACTACGGGCCAAAGAGAAATTTCATAACAAGTCTTTATCTATAACATTAAAGGTCATGATTATACCAATACACAGTTCCTGGTCATAATCATACCAATCAACAATTCATCTTTGCACTACGGGCAAAAGATATTCATTAATCAACAGTTCATCTTTGCACTACGGCCAAAGATATTAATTAACAGTTCTTCTTTGTACTACGGTCAAAGATATCAATCAACAGTTCTTCTTTGCACTACGGACCAAAGAGAACTTTCATCACAAGTCTTTATCTGTGCATTAAAGGTCATGATTATACCAATACACAATTTCTGGTCATAATCATACCAATCAATAATTCATCTTTGCACTACGGGCCAAAGATAACTTTAACCACAATTTAAGTTTAAGGATTATGATAATGATATAAAGAATGAATCAAGTGAGATCAAGGATAAATATTAGAGATTTATAATTCAATTTATCCATAGTTCAAGAATGTCCAAATGGTCAACATGATGATAAAAACATGGATTCAAATTTAAGAATAAGATTCATATATCAAAGATAATTTGGAAATAAAAAGAAAATAATTTTATGGTGAATAGTACCCCAGCATAAATAATACCCCGAATGAATAATACCCTGACATGAATAGTACCCCGACATGAATAGATTATAATTATAGAAGTAATACTTACCTTAGTAAGTTTAGATTTAAGAATATAAATAATATACGAAACTGCAAATGGATTTTTACCCTTCATGCGGTAATCCGCGTAGACGGATCATTTTCATAATTTAATAAAGAAAGAATACGAAGGGTTATTCACCAGGTATGCTGAAACAACCCGGGTCAAATCCCGAGTCCGAAATAAATCTCGGGTCAAATCCCAAGTCCGAATCAAATCAAATCCATCAAAATAAGGCCTCAAACTACTGGCCCAATAGTATCTTCTTGGGTCATCTTAGCCCACCACAGGCTCCCAAAAGGTCATGACTTGAAGGTACTATTGGTAGTAACTTATTTCCTTATATGCAGACAAATTTTTCCCCTATCTTTTCGATGTGGACCTGGGTGTTACAAACTCCCCACATTTAAATTTTCGACGTCCCCGTCGTAATCCGATCACACACAAACCCAAAGATCTTTGCCTCTAGCCATTATGGGATAATACCTACCGGCCGTGCCCCCACCTCCCGGACGTCCATCTCTATTGTGGGATAATACCACCAGCCTTCGTGTCCCCACCTCCGGCAACTCGATCGGATGACCCAACCCGAGCTTTCGAGAGTTGGCTTTGATACCATATGAAACAACCCGGGTCAAATCCCGAGTCCGAAATAAATCTTGGGTCAAATCCCAAGTCCGAAATGAATCAAATCCATCAAAATAAGGCCTCAAACTATTGAGCCAATAGTATCTTCTTGGGTCATCTTAGCCCACCACAGGCTCCCAAAAGGTTCTGACTTGAAGGTACTATTGGTAGTAACTTATTTTCTTATATGCAGACAAATTTTTCCCCTATCTTTTCGATGTGGGACTGGGGTGTTACATATGCGGTAATCTGCGTAGACAGGTTATTCCCACAGAATAATAAGGAATATAATGACAACCTTTATGAGTATGAAGAAAATGACATCATTTACGAATATGAAATAAATAATACCATTTACCTTAATAGGAGATTGGATACTGCAATAGTGTAGTAGCAGAATACTCTTCTTCTTTCTCTCTTATTCTCTCTCTATAGTTTTAGTGAATTGGTGAAGAACTAATGAATTTAGCTCCATATTTATAGGAAAACATAGTTTCGATAATTACATGTTAGGGGCTTGGCTTATTACAGTTTAGTATATAATTAATTACACCTTAGTCCAGGTGACATCATCATGATGTCATGCTTACATCATGTTTGCATCATCTCTTCTCTGATTGGTTGATTCAAGTTCACATGGATTGGTTGACTTATTACAGTTTGGTACCCCTAAAGTTTTCCAAGTTCGCATTATTCCCCATTAACTTTTGTAATTCACTTATCTTTAATCAACAAAATCTTTAATCTTTTAAATAATTATTCACCATTAATATTATAGATTTCAATATTGACAACCAGATCATTCCCTAGAAAGAGGGGGCTTTCCGATAAGTATTTCTCATTATTGGCGCTCAATTAGATAACCTAACCCCTTTTCTCGACAAAACTTTCTAAACATTGTCAATAATGCTTATCTAATAATATCATTTCAATAATATGAGTTACTGTGTCATGAAAATTATTGATTTAATAATATAAAATATTATGTGGATGTTATTGTGACAATAATTGAATATAAGATACTATGCAGCAACTATTGTGACAATTATTGAATGAAACTAAGTGACTTTTTACGTAAGCATCAATAATCAGAGATATTGTGCAATACTATGTGCTACTATGCAACATCACTTATTATTGTAATTTTATCACCGGGTATTTCAACAATTTAACGGTAAATGTTTTGCCGTTAATTTTATAAAATGATTATTTTTTTCGCTTTCTATATCTGAAAGTTATTTTATTGTGGGGTCCACTAATGATTGCTTCGTCGTACGAATATTCTTCAACAAAAAAGAATATTTTCTGACCAAATAAATATTTCCCGACACAACGAATATTTTATGACAACTTGCTTACTTTGTAAAATTTGCACATATCACTCATAATTATAGCATTTATTAAATTATCACCTTACTATTTAGAATAATATTTATAAAAAAAATTAAATACTTTTATTTCATAAAATTCGGGGTCTTACACATATACATACATATATCATATCTATACATTTACAAACAAACAAAACCCATCTTATTTCTCTCTTATCTCTTATTAGCTAACATAAAAAGAAAGAAAAACAAAACAGAGAGAAGAGAGGATTTTCAACAGCCATAGAGGTGAGAAGGGAGAGATTTTTTTTAAGCCAGCTAGCTCCATAATCAAACCTAGGAAGAAGGAGAAAGAAAATCAAGCAAATGTATAATTTTTAATCTAGTTTATTTCCTATTGTTTTAGTTTGATTTAGATGATATAAAGTTTATGATCTTGAGATCTAAAATCTTTTATCTACATGTTAATAAATTTTTTATGTTTAGATTTAACTCTTTTGAGTGTCAAAAGTTGGATCAAGAGGAAAAAAAATGAAAACTAGTTTTTTAAATGCTAGAAAACCATAACTTTTTACTACTTTAAAAGGTTATAACTTGAGATCTATAACTTTGTTTGGCAATCCGTCAAAGAGGGGTACTAGATATATAAGTTAACTAGTAAACTCAAGTGTTAGTACTCAAAAATATTGAGTTTACAAGCCATGGTGGTTGTTTTGGTCAAAATGGTCCAGATAAAGAAATGTGGGAAAAAGGGAAAATAAAGTTTATGTCTAGCTGCTTCTGTAAGACCCCAACTTTTATGAATAAAGATGAATTTTCTATAAATATCATTTTTGATTATTATGGAATGAATTTGTTATAATATTATAGTTGAGGGTAATATTTATAAATTCTGCAAAGTACGCAAGTTGTTATATAATATTTAATTGGTCGGGAAATATTCGTTTTAACAGGGAATATTCGTACGACGGCACAATCATTGGTGGACCCCACAACGGAATTATTGTTGGATTAAGAAAACGACAAAAATATATTTTTATAAAATAACGGCGAAAGTTTTACCGTTAACACTGTTGGAATACCTGGTGGTTAAAATACAGTAATATGTGTTGTTGCACAATAGCACACGATATTGCACAATATTTTTGAATTATTGATTCTTACGTAAGAAGGCACTACTCAATAATTGTTACAGTAATTACTGTTCAATATTATATTTTATTGGTTCAATAATTGTTGCGTTGATATTTTATATTATTGTTGTTTCAATAATTGTCACTGCACAGTATTTCTCATTATCATATCAATAATTTATATTATTTGAATAATATTATTAGATAGCATTATTCGCAATATCTAGAAAGTTCTGTCAATGAGAGATTTGGTTACCTAATTGTGCGCTAGTAAGGAGAAATCTTTATTGGAAAGCCCCCTCTTTCCTGGGAACGGCCTGATTGTCATTATTGTGATTCTGTAATATTATTTGTGACTAATTAATTATTGATTTATATGATAAGAAAATATTTATTTTAGGTGGACACAAATGATAGACAAGAAAATATTTATTCGAAGTGGATTTAAACTGAGGAATTTTTTAGCATGTGACATTTGTTGAAAGTTGGTATTTTATCTTTTTCGATAAAATAATTAATTCAAATATATTATTATAATATTACATTATAGTAGTATGATGTGATTATATAATAGTACATTTTTTTTATAATTTGAATGGTAGCATTATTATAGTAAATTCATGGTATAAAAGTAAAAGGATGTGGAAGAAAACAAATTGAATTTGAATTCATGTGATGCAAGCGATGATGTCATCGGATGATGAGGTATGCAATGATGTATTATGATCGATGACGTCAGCGGTGATATCATAAATTATGGCAAAAAGACTATTTTACCCTTACTCTGCCAAGCTTATAAATAGAAGCTCATTTCTTCATTATTTTTCACCAATTCATTCAAGCTATAGAGAGAAAGTATAGAGAAAATAAGAGAAAAAGAAGAAGAGTATTCTGTTACTACACTATTGCAGTATCCAATCTCCTACTAAGGTAAGGGGTATTATTCTTTCGTATTCATGAAGAAAATTGTTTTCTTTCAATACTCGTAAGGGTTGTTATTCCATTCTTTATTATTCTGTTGGAATAACCTGTCTGTGCGATCTATCACATGCCTGGTGAATTCTATTTTTATTCTATTCTTTATTATTTTGTTGGAACATCCTGTTTGTGCGAATTACGCATGACCTGGTTCCATTCTTTATTATTTTGTTGGAACATCCTGTCTGTGCGGATTACGCATGACTTGGTTCCATTTTTTATTATTCTGTTAGAATATCCATGCATGCATGGATTACATATGACCGGTTCCATTCTTTATTACTCGTTGAAATGATCATGTTTCACGTGGATTACTGCATGGCGGGCAAAAAATCCATTCATAGCTTCATATATTCTATTATACTCGGTTGGTTAAAGTTTTGGCTTCTATACTCCATGAAATTAGTGGAATATCCTTGATATGTGTGCTTCATCCAAGATCTTTGTGACGCCCCCCAAAATTAGGTATACGCCACCCATCTTGGGTCGCCACTTACATGGTACATAAATTCAAATACAACTTAATAATACAATCATGTATAATCTGACAAAACATAAGTCGTGAGTTTGAATACAAATATTGTCTACTAGAGATTATACAAACTCAAAAGGAGTCCTCATTACAATTATTATCACACTATTTCACATAATAGTGAGGACTACTAATGCTATCATCCGTCCAGCATTCGCTCCCCGACTAGTCCCTGCTACGTTCTCATTTTCTCAAGAGAACAATAAAAGTAAAAGGGTGAGCTCAACTAGCCCAAGAGGGAAATATTATGACTAAGATAATGCGTAATATATTATCGTTAGCCTTTTCAGCATGTGTTAAACCGATACAATATAACAACCATCAAGTTTAATCTGCGTGAACAAGCAATCCATTAAAAGAGTCAAGTAGAGAATAAAATCTACTATCTTTTATGATTTAGAAGGTTTTCATCACTTTTATCATTTGGGACTCAAATTTTAATAAATAATCCACATCATCGAATCACCCCTACACTACTACAAGGATATTCTTTAGTATCACGACCACAATTATCCATGCACTACGACCCAAGAATATTTTGTGTATTCATTAATGGTCATGATCATGCCAACAACTCTGCCCATCAATGCACTACGCCAATGAGGACTTTTACCACATCATTTGTAGCATTACGATTATGATTACACCGAATAATCCTCGGTCATAATCATACCAAGTCCATCTATGCACTATAGGCCACAGATGACTTTCAACAAAATATAAACATGAGGATGATGACAATGATATAAGAATTCAATAAAACAAGTTCAAGAATTATTTTATCCTCGGAACTAATAACGCCCAAATTGTCAACATGATAACGCTTTGTAGAATAAAATTCAAGAATGCTCGTAAGAATATTTCCATTTAAAAGATCTTTGGATGAAGCGCAAGAATATCAAGGATACTCCACTAATTTCATGGAGTATAGAAGTCAAAACTTTAACCAACCGAGTATAATAAGGAATGGAATAACAAAAGAAATCAAAGCAAAAGTTATTCCAATGTAATAATAAATAACTTAATCAGTCCGCATAAAAACGCATGCATGGTGATATTCCAATAGAATAATAAAGAGCGGAATCAGTCCGTAAAATGCATGCATGTGATATTCCAATGAGAATAATAAAGACGAAATCAGTCCCATGAAACGCATGTAGATATGATATTCCAACGAGAATAATAATAAGATTTTAACCTGTGTCCCGGCGTAGAACGCATGCATGTGATGTTCCAACAAAATGATAAAGAATGGAACAACAGAAGAATTTCTCCAAGTCTAGGGTAGCCCACGTATACAGGTTATTCCAACAGAATAATAAGAATGGAATAACAGAAGTTCTCTTCATAGATAAGAAAGAAATAATACTCCCTACCTTGGAAAAACTGGATACTGGAATAGTGAGGTAGCAGATTTCTCTTCTTCTTTCTCTCTATAATAATCGCTCTAAAGATTTTGTGAATTGGTGAAAAATGAAGGAAGAATGAGCTTCTATTTATAGGAAAATATAGTTTCGATAATTGCACGTTTTGGGGCTCGAAAAATTACAATACAATACCTCCAACTTTTCTTTCATTTTTAATTTAGTCCTGCAAGTATTATCAATCTTGCACCAACTCCCCTAATAGTAAATAATGTGAATCAATAGTTCAATCATGTGAATCAATAGTATAATCATGTGAAAAATACGAATTACAGTATAGTACCTCCATCTATACCTCAATTTTTAACTTAGTCATGCAAGTATTATCAATCTTGCACCAAATTCCCTAATAGTAAATAATGTGATTCAATAGTACACATATGTGAATAAATAGTTATAATCATGTGAAATAATACCAATCAATTGCTCATTTATCCGGTTAAATACCCGATTGGTCAATATAACCTCCAAACATCAATTATTATCGAAATAATTGTCGATTTTCACTAAAACAATTAATTCCAACACAATGAAACTATTTTTATAAAAAATATAAATTTTGAAATTTTGAAGTTTGACTTTTCTCGAAAAAGTCAACTGTTGACTTTTTGACCAAATAGTGAATCCTAGAAAATTTTGTGTTTATAGACTATTTTTACTAATTTCACGTTCGGACTCAAATATCACGTCCAAGGCTCTCCAAATTCAACCCCTAACAACATTCATTATTAATATTATAACTCACAATATTTATCAACCAGGTCGTTCCCAGGAAAGAGGGGGCTTTTCAATAAGGATTTCTCCCTATTGGCGCCCAATTAGGTGACCAAACCTCTCCTTGACAGAACTTTTAGACATTGTAAATATTGCAATTTATAATATGAATAAATTTATCATCTCAAGTATTGATTTAATAAAAAAACATTTTATGCAGATGATACTGTGACAATAATTGAATCAATAATATGATAGATATGATGCGTTAATTATCGTAGTAATAATGGAGTATAATCTGAGTGACTTCTCACGTAAGCATCAATAATCAATAATGGCAGTGCTACTATGCAACTAATGCCAGACATCGCATTTCTTTTAACACCGGGTGTTTCAACAATTAACAGTAGAAAACTTACGCCGTTATTTTCATAAAGTATTTTTGTCATTTTCTCAATCCGATAATAATTCCGTTGTGGGGTCCACCAATGATTGTGCTGCCAGCATTAATATTTCTGTTAAAACGAATGTTCCCCACCAATCGAATATTATATAACAACTTGCATGACTTTTGCAAAATTTGTAAATAT
Source organism: Panax ginseng (assembly GCA_020205605.1). Classification (NCBI taxonomy): domain Eukaryota; kingdom Viridiplantae; phylum Streptophyta; class Magnoliopsida; order Apiales; family Araliaceae; genus Panax; species Panax ginseng. Next base: position 109,685,958 of record CM035148.1, on the reverse strand, counting down.
TACCCACAACTATAACATTATATCAAATCCACACCATAATATTCAAAAATATATTTCGAGAAAATTTAATCTTTATTCAAAAAATCCGGGGTCTCACAATCTTTTCATGGAAATATTCTTCTGAGCATTCTTAAATTTTACTCCACAAAACAATATCATGTTGACAATTTGGACTTATGGATAAATTAAATTATAAATGTTTAAAAATTTATCCTTGAACTTATTTTATTGAATTCTTATATCATTGTCATCATCCTCATATTTATAATATGTTGAAAGTCATCTGTGGCCTGTAGTGCATAGATGGACTTGGTATGATTATGACCAGAGATTATTCAGTATAATCATGACCGTAATGTTACAAATGATGTGGTAAAAATCCTCATCGTGGCGTAATGCATTGATGGATGAGTTGTTGGCATGATCATGACCATTGATGAATACACGAATATCCTCGCCCGTAGTGCATGGATAATTTGTGGTCGGATACTAATGAATATCATTGGTAGTAGTGCAAGGATGATGTGGATTATTTATTGTCGAGTCTCGGCGATAAAAGTAATGAAAAACCTTTTAAATCATAGAGGATAGTAGATTTTATTCTCCACTTGACTCTTCTAATGGATCGCTTGTTTCATTGCTTGATTAAACTTGATGTTTGTTATATTTTATCGTTTAACATCGTTGAAGGCTAATGATAATTTATTCTCGCATTATGTTAGTCATATTATTTCATCGGGCTAGTTGAGCTCACCCTTTTGCTTTCATTGTTCTCTTCTGTGAAATGAGAACGTAGCGAGGACTAATCGGGGAAGCGGAGTGACGGTCCGTAGATGATAAGATTAGTAGTCCTCACTATTCTATGAAATAGTGTGATAATAATTGTATTGAGGACGTATTTTGAGTTTGAATATTGTCTAGAAGATAATATTTGTATTAAAACTCACAACTCATGTTGTATATTTAAGGTTGTATTTGTATTCTGTACCATGTATTTGGCAACTCAGAATAAGTGATGTATACCTATTTTGGGGGCGTCACAGTTGGTATCAAATCTTAGGAATATGATCCCTGGCTAAGATGTGAGAATAGAACTAGTATACAAATTCAGGAAAAATTTGGGATGATAATATGATAAGATAAATGACTCTTGTAAAATGATGAGAATTTTGGCCATGTAGAATGAGAGTTATGGATTTTACGACCAATGACTACCTTTAAAATTACACCAGAATAACTCTTTTTGGTTAACTCCAAAAATTATACAATTTTTATTGGAATTATATATATAGCAGGAACATACCCTGTAAATTTCAGAATTGTTGGACAAAATTTCAATTTATAAAAAATGTTGCAAGATCTAACTATTTTGGTCATTTTAAAAATAGTAAACGAAATCGAAAAATTCTAGAAATATTATAAGTTTATCATGATATCATGTAATGATATTTTCCAGAAAATAAGAATTTTCAGAACTGTTTTGGTATTTTTCATGGATGTGTTTGAGTTATGAATAAATAAAAATAATAAGTTATATGATGTCATAAATGGAAAAAATATGATTTTATGTCTTAGAACCCCTAAATATGCTAGAATTAGATTTCTGAAGGGTGTTTTGGTCATTTTTGATAATGTATTATGTTTATGGCCTTGTATAATTATTAAATAAAAGATTTAATAAAGATTAAACAATTAAAATAAATTGTTTATCAGTTTAATAAATGCTTAAAATATTATTAAAAGATTAATAATATTAGATTAAGATATTATTAAATAATTAATATTATTTAGATTAAAGTTAAATTAAAATATTATTAAATGATTAATAATATTATTCAAGTGATTAAAATATTATTAAATAATTAATAATATTAGTTAAGATTAAAATATTATTAAATGGTTAATAATATTATGAGATGAGTAATATATTATTAAATGATTAATAATATTATGAGGTGTGTAAGATATTATTAAATGATTAATCATACTTGTGAATGAATAAAATATTATTAAATAATTAATAATATTAAATGAAAGTTTAAAATAAATAATAATGAAAAGTTAAGTTATTTAAAGTGTAGTTTGTTGAATTGGACATTCAATGGACTATATTATGTATATAGTATACTGGATTGGATAATCCAGATTGTTGGATTGGTCAATTCAAGTTGTTGGATTGGGTAATATGGTTTGCTGGATTACGTATTCGATTTATTGGATTAGGTATTTGGTTTACCGAATTATAAATAAGAACTTATAAAACGAAAGAGTAAGTGTTAAATCTTAATGTACATGGTTTAGTGATTGAAATATTATCAAAGGACAATAATATTACTAATGATTTATGGTAGTATCCAATGTTTGATTATGTGATTACATGTTAGCTAAATTATTATGGAATAATATTACAAGTAAGATATGTAATGCTAATTGAGATATCAATCTTATTAATGATAGGTCTTACGAAAGAAGTTAAATTAAATTGTGTAGCAGTAGTCAACAGATCAGACAAGTTCCCTAACTCAAACTCGACTTATTATTTTTCAAGTGTGTTAGTGGATAATTATTGTTGGTTATTCACATCCATAATAATTATTGTTATTCGCATATAGTGCAATTGATTCATGCTCTATTAATTAAACTGTTTACGAGCCATGTCTCAACTATTTATTTTGACGAGACTAATATTTGTTAAAGCATGAAACACTCTATTTATTATGAGCTGATTTATTATTGGAAGATCTATGTCATTGATTTCGGCTAGATCAATATTGATATTATATGTTGAAATCATATCATTTCTTTAAAAGTAATCCAAATCATATTGTTGTGGTACAGACTCATGATGTAAGACTGAGATAAACTTTATTATCGGACATCTGACCTCTTGCACTATTTTTGAGTATTATGCATTGTTAGTTCCCAGTAGGAATAATAAATCTAGAAGGGGGGTTGAATAGATCCTTTTTAATTTCAAATATTTTTCTCTTTTATTTTGTATTGCTATTAAATTAGCATATGACTACCATAAGAATCTTTTCAAGCACAGCGGAATAAGTAAAAGATCCCCTTCATTGATATATTCATAATCATACATACATTGTTCATGGAGTTAGTTCAGTTGTAAGTAGTTAAAACGTACATAGCAGTTATAGCAGTTAATAGACATAATGTAAATGACATAATGTAAAAGACATAATGTAAATGACATAATGTAAATGACACAAGGGATTTTAAGTGGTTCAGAGACTCAAGCTCCTTATCCACTCTTCTGCTTTCAACTAGTAGGATTTCCACTAAGGAAGGGCAAAGACCTCGAATCACTAAGATTCCTTCAAGGCCAGCAGCCTTGAGACTTCAGTTCACTAAGAACTCTTCAAGGCCAGCAGCCTTGGAAGTCCTCTAGTTCCCTAGGAACTCTTCAAGCCCAGCCAGCTTGGAAATTCATTTAGTCCCTCCAGACAAGGACCCCTCAGGCCCTGGCTTCTTGAGTTGTTTGTTTGTTTGTTGGAGTTGGTGCTGAGCTGCTAAGTTGTCTTCATGCTCTAAACATCTTCTGTACTTAGCAGCTTTGCGTGATTACCCTTGAAGTGCAGTTGAGTGTTGCATGATGCTCAACTTCTTCAGTTACTCAACCACTTCGGATGATCCCTTGATGACTTCCTTGAAGATCATTCCTCTTGATACATGATGGCTACACATGATAGGTTTCTAAGATGACTGTAAGCCCTTCTGCTAGGTACTTAGAAACTTTCTCATGCTTGCCACCATGATAACGTTTGTGATCTTCCTTCTTGATACTTGACGACTTCTCATGATGGACTTGCTAAGATGACTGTGAGCTATTCTTTTTGGTACTTAGATTCTTCCCATGATGGACACCAAGATGACATAATGCTCTTCTTTCTCTCGGCAGTTCAGAACACTCTTCAAGTAGTAGAACTCTCACTTCTATATTGTAGAACTCTCTATTCTACTTCTTTCTTTGTCTGAGTCCAAGTGTTCTTGGTGGATCGTAGAGTGAGCCTTCGGACTCAATATCTTACATGGTTTAGAACAGTCACCATTACTCCAAAATTGGCAACTCCAGCAACCTTCAATCTTTGAAGCTCTAGCATATTTATACTCCTTCCCAATCCTTCCGTTGGAAAGTAGCCGTTGAAAGCTATTCAAACATCTTCACAGATCTCGAGTTGCTTGAGGTAGACTGCAGATGTGACATGTCATACTTTTTCTGACACTGCAGTCTACTGTTTCACCTACCCCATCAGAGTTGTCACTTTAATGTCTTGGGCAGGTCGAAGACTTTATTTCTTCCCTTTGATTTCTTGATCAGAGGTTGTCCTTTTGCATCGATGCTCTTAATAAGCTCTTGTCCGAATATTACCCTTCAGATTGAACCGTTGCCAATGCTTTTAGTCTTCAGCTATTCGGACTCTACGATTCTGATGCATGTCTTCAAGGACTTGATCGTAGTGTCATGTTGACTGGTAGAGACAACACTATGATCTTGAAGAGTGTTGATTGGATCTTCAATGTAGAACACCTCTTCCTTCTATTGTGCAGTGCTTCAACACTTCTGTTTGCCTCAATAGCTCTCAGATACTGATGACTTGACTTCTTTGTTCTGGCCCCTTCTAAATAGCAAGACACTTCAGATTTGTGGCGTGTCCAGGTCACTTTCTCCTTGTGACCGCTTATTCACTTATCATCAATGGACTGACCCAATGCTTAATCACTTTAGCCTTGTTCTTCAAAAGATGTCCAGTATCTCTGTATGCACTTCATCAATTCTTTACTTTGTTTGGCAAACACTACGATCCTGGTTGCTTCCAAGATCATCGCCTTTCCGCCTATTTGATACCATCGCGACTTGGTCGACTTTCCTTAGTCGCCATCAAGTCTTCTTCTGATCTCCTTGTAGAAGACTTCATCTCGAATGGCTTCACAACTCAATCTTGATGCTGATTGGGTTGGTGCTTAGATCTTCTGTTAGCTTGCATGTCATTCGTTGAGTGCTCTCTGGTTTCCTTGGATGTAACATTGTAGTGCCGACCAGAGGCTTCATTCCTTTGGATATTCTGGGAGTGCTCATTTGTTGGGAATCGTATTTGCTATACGATTCTGCCTTGGCATTATGAGTAATAAACGGTTGAGGTCATAGTCCCAAGACTCTACGATTGACTTTAGGCATGCAGAGACTACGACCGAGATCGATCTTTACACTCTCTACGATTTTGGCCTTGTGCTTATTGTCTTCATCCGATCTTGCTCGACTATGATCTCTCGCATGTAATCAATAGACTCTATGACTCAGAGTGTAGTCTACGATCCCGACTTGGGCTTTAAGATCAAGAGACTCACGACTCAAAGTGTAGTCTACGCTTCTAACTGGCTTCGCAGATGTTGATTCGGTAGTAGGCGTGTTGTCTCTCACGATTTCAACATGACTTCCTCAAACAGATCACGACTACGAGAAAGTTCTACTCGACACCTCACGATCCTTCATCGTTTCTCCCGGCGATCTCATTTAACTCCCGAGATCTACTATCTTGCAGACTACGATTCTACTTCGATAGCTCTCGAGTTTTCCTTGACTCTCCTGGCAGACTCCAATTTCTAGTGTAGTGCTCGACGATCAGACAAGCCTATCTATTACATCATAAGATCAACCTAACATGCTTGATCTTTCTACGTTTATAGTCCTTGTACATCATTTTTTTAAGGACTTTACAAAGTTGTTTTGCTTATGTAGGATCACCCTAACATATTTGATCAATTCATTCTAAGTCCTTGTACACATGTTTCTATTATCTGTCAAAGGACTTTACAGCATTTCTTAATGCAAGCATACTTGCATATTTATTCATATGTATATCATAATCAAATCATATATAAATAGGAATAATATTCACATGCTTATTCTTGACAATCTCCCCCTATTTGATTATGACAAAAACAATAAGTGCATATGCATGTTATGAATGAATCTTATATATGTGAGAGCATTTGTATTTATAAAACAGATAATCATGAATGTCAGTTATAATGATGTGGAATTTAATACATCGACATTTTACATCCCGGATCCCAACATACCTAACTAGTTAGAGATGTACCTCTTTGGCTCCATGTATGTTTCGTGGATGTCACATTGATCACCTATTCATCCTGCTTATTCTTCTTGCTCTTGCTCCCCCTGGGATGATGATCTTCTATCTTTGTTTGGCTCCCTTTCAGCTTCTTTCTGAACATTCTCCCCCTCAGACTCTGCGATCATGTTATCATCATCTTTTGGCTCTCCCTCAGATGATGATTCTTTTTCTGCAGCTGTTGTCCTCTTCTTTGACTTCTTCTCCCCTTTCCTTCTGCTCTTCTTTGAGTGCCTCTTGCTCTTCCTCTTTCTATGCCTCTTTTTCTCTCCCTTTTTGTCATTAACCATTTGGGAGAGCTGCTCCATGTTGGACATAAGCTACTCCATTAGGTAGGAGGAATTAGCAACTTCAAACTTGAGTTCCTGTTGGCCTAGCTCAAGTTGTACTGAGAAAGACTGCTTCATGTCATTAATCTTGTCAGAGAGGCTTGAATCTGCTCTTCATTGGCCTTCTGTGCTCGTAGAGCATCTGCTTTTTGATCATTCATGACTTTCAAATAGATGTTATCCCTCTCTTTAAGTTTGAGAGATACATCAGCCATAGTACCTTGAAGCTTGTTCTAGAGTGAAATATCTCCTGTCGTTGTCAGCCTTCGTGACTCTTCAGTGAATAGAGATATTTTCTCACTCAGTTCATCAGAATTTTTCATTAGCTCCTTCTCCACAGATACTTGATTATCTGGTTGAGCAGCCTCTTGTCGAGCATTAGATTGAACTCTACGATCTGCATTCTTGGACATATTTTCAAAGGTTTTAAGAATTTGAAGAATCGTTGAGTTCCAATCGCTGGTTGAGGATGAAGGAATGTCAGATAGTAGTGCTCGGGATGGTGTAGGTTTCTGATTTTGATCTTGAACACCATCAACAGTAGAGTGAACAGACTCTACGACCATCTCCTTTGTTATATTCCTTCTTCCTTGAGATTCCACTCTACGATCGTAGGGGATATAGTGATTTCCAGCATGGTGATAGACTTTGAAGTGAGGCTAGTTTGTGATCATCTTTTTAGCAAAACTCTTTACCCTTGGGAAGTTTTGTGCCACCAGCTCCAGGCTTGGAAAATGAGAGTAGCACCAACTGAAGTAGCTTCCATCTCTTTCAGTGTGGGCTTTTAGCCATGGCATCCATTGGAAGAACCATCTTACGAGCAAATCATCAGGATTATAGAGGATTGTTGTGCAGTCTAGTTCCATGTTGTTCCAGTTTTTAAACACCTCAAATGCAGTCATCCTTACTACCTTGAGCTGTTCATTTCCATGATTTACCCATCTTTCTGGTGGTTCATTTGAGACTTCTATCACTATTCTCCTGGTGAATTTTGCTGGAGAGAGGACATGATAGAATTCTGTTTCCTCTGATTCCTAATTTTTAGAATTAGAATCATTCTCCATTCCTTCTCTTTCGGAGCCTGAACCATCTTGATCACTTCAGTGAATCCTTCTTGCTGATTTCATTTCCAGAACCTTCTTCAGCAAGATTTTCCTCTGATTCATCTTCTTCACCACTGGTTCCATCTTTAGCACTTTCATCCTTTGATACTGATTCATCATCACTTACTTCAATGACAGCATTGGTGTGATCACTTTTCTTTATGGAGGCAAATTTTGCTTGTAATCTGTAGCTCTTCCTTCTCCTTGGAGGTTCAGCTTTGGGAGAGTCAGATTCTTCTTCTTCTTCAAACTTTGAAGCCTTCGGTTCATCAGACAAACTTCCTTGGGGTTCAGCATTGGCAGGGGCAAACCCTTCTTCTTTTGAAACATCATTGTCTGACCCATTATCTGGGCTTGTTGGGGCAGTTTCATTTGGGGATTGAATTGGGTTATCTTGAATCTCTTCTTCATCAGCAGAGTGACTGTTCTGAGGATTAGCCACAGGGCTTAAGCATTCCTATTCATCAACAGATGCTGCATTTTCATTCATTAATCCAACTTCACCTTCACTGCTGGATTTGGTCTGTGGGGACTCAGCCTTGAGATTGTCAGTTGCCTTTTCTTATTTTGGTTCTACATCCTTCTCTTCATCAGATGTACTGTCTTGGGAAACTGAGGCTGGTTTGTTTACCACCTTAGCTTTCTTTTGTGATGGCCCTTGAAGCAGTCTGTTGCTTCTCCTTTTAGTGGTTTCTGCAGACATGACTTTTTCTTCTTCATTCTTGTGTTTGGTGGATAGGCTTCTTAATGGAGCTTTGGTTTTCTTCACACCCCTGGATTTTTTCTTGGCTGGTGTGGTTTCTGCTGGTACAGAGTCATCAGACTCAGAGCTTTCTACCTCTTCTGTCTTTCTCTTCTTTGCAGAGGCTGCTCTTTGCCCAAATTGTTAGCCTTCTTGCTCTCCTTGGGGTTTTTCTTCCAATTCACAAATAGTTGTGGAGACATCACTTTGTGAACGTTCAGAGGCTCTTCTTCATCATCTTTGATCTTGCCTCCTAGCTTCTTGTTCATTATAATGCTCAGCAGTCTTCCATGAAACACCTTTGTCAGAGGTTTTTCTATAGACTTCTTTAGCTCAACCTTTTCTACCCACTTGGAGATTTGATCGAACAAGATAGCTCCAAAGTTGATTTGTTTCTTCATAACTATTGCTGACATTATCTTTAACTGTTGGTCAAGCACAGTATCATGTGCAGTATCCTTGAAAAAAATACATTTGCCCACTATCTCTGCAAGGAATTCGAACTCTTCTGGAAACTCCTTTCATGTCCTTCAGACTAGGGTTTCTCTAGTACCCCATGATCTCCTTTGCTTATTCCGTATCGACATCATCAAGGCTCTTCAGTCCTTGGTTAGGAAAACCTAGGCATTGATTGAGGTCAGAAGATTTCAACTTCAGAGACTGACCTTTGAATTTGGTAGAAAGGGTCCCAAAGTTTATGGAAGCATTTGAGTAGAACTCTTTAACCAGGTCAACATATACTCGAGTGCTTGCCTCAAGATATTTTGAGAATCCAGCTTTCTTTACAAGTTCGAGAATGTCTCTGAACTTCTTTTTGGATTTCTCAAACGACTTGGTGTCGAGCTGAATGCCAGTGATAACTTGTCATTCTTCCATTTGAAAAGTTCGAGGAATATGGGTATATGATTCAGAGGATTCTGTGAGAGATGGCTGATTGTGATTTGGTAAGGCTCTGGAGTGTTAACCTATTTTGGCTCTTGAGAGGATTTTAGGGTTTGAAAATGGGAGGGAGAAGGGTTTGATAGCTTCTAATAACTATTTATAGATTTGAATTTGTCTTTATGGCAGTTTCTTCTAACTCTGTATAAACAGTGATGTGTCAACCGACCATTGGTTGCACGATGCCCAAAGAATGAGTCAGAACTCCTATATCTTTTCGCTAGATATTTCCTTTTAGAAGAGTAGATGTTTAATTGACGTGGCTTTAATGCTGACGACTTGTGATTCGTAGAGAGTAGATGGTAAAGGCAAACTATGGACTCTACGTTTTCCTTTGTCGACACAAATGATCAACTTTTGAGAGATGTTGTAGTGGGTGGTTTTGACATTAGTCCTTATCTTGACACTGCTCATCTTGACCACTGATGTACTTCATGAAGGTTCGAGGGCTCCATTTCTGAGATGAATCTGCAAGACTTCTTTCAAGCTGATGATTGAACTTATCTCCCCATACTCTGAATTTTTGAGCAATTGTTCAGTTCTTCAAAGCTCCTCATGAGCTGGATTATCCTCTTGTAGAACTGCGATCGTCGAGTCTGCTTCTATGATCGCTGAGGTTGCACTACGATAGTGGAGTTTTCTTCAATTTTGACTCTACTATCGTTGACTATCTTGGTCCTTGAGATGAACTTGATCAAGCATTCCTTCTGGGTCAAGGTAGCTCAGGAAGGGCCAACCTCTTAGAGTGAACTAAGGGTCAGGTTTGTCCCTGAGGCGCTTTCCAGATGAAGTACTTTAGGAGTTATTTGCACTGACATCTCTTTTGACCTTTTCTGTTGGGGAGGTCCTCTACCAACTTTGGACAATTGCATTTGCTGTGATCGTGGTGTCCTCCTACTTCTACACTGCGATCAGATGTTTGATCGTAGGCACTCCACGATTTTGAGTGCATTTGACGCGATTCTAGGGATTGATTGGTTAACTACTCACCATGGTAAAATTGATTGTTTTCGTAAGGTTGTTAGCTTTCATATTCCTAATCAACCTATTATGCGAATTCAAGTGACCAAACCATTAAAATCAATCACGGTCATCTCAAGCCATAAAGCTATTCGTTTATTGAAAAATGGATGTCAAGCTATCTTAGCTCATGTCACAGATTTAAACAAAAATACGTCAGATTTGAAAGATATTTCTATTGTTAATAAATTTCCTGACGTATTCCCTGAAGAACTTCATGGCCTACCCTCAGAGCGTGAAATTGAATTTTTTATCGACCTTGAACCTGGTACAAAACCCATTTCCAAAGCCCCATATCGAATGGCTCCTATTGAACTTCAGGAGTTAAAGACCCAATTGCAGGAATTGTTAGACATTGGTTTTCATCTGGCCCTAAGACGTCTCCTTGGGGTGCTCCTGTTCTATTCGTGAAGAAGAAAGATGGGAGTATGCGACTTTGTATTGACTACCGGGAATTGAACCATGTCACCATCAAGAATAGGTATCCGTTTCCTCTCATTGATGACCTGTTTGACCAGTTGCAAGCAGCACAATTCTTTTCAAAGATTGATCTTCATTCTGGATATCATCAGCTGAAGGTTAAAACTGAGGATATTCCAAAGACTACCTTCAAAACTCGGTACGGGCATTATGAATTCTTAGTCATGTCTTTTGGATTGACTATGCTCCTACTGCCTTCATGGATATGATGAACCAAGTATTCAAGGAATATTTGGATCACTTTGTGGTCGTCTTTATTGATGACATCCTCATTTACTCCAAAAGCCATGAAGATCATTAGCAACACTTGAGGCTGATACTCCAAAAGCTTCGTGAGCACAAGCTTTATGCCAAGTTGAAGAAATGCGAGTTCTGGCTTGAGGAAGTTGCATTCCTTGGGCACATGATATCAAATCATGGAATATCTGTTGACCTGGAGAGTTTGAAGCAATTCAAAGCTGGGAGCAACCTAAATCAGTGACCGAAGTACGTAGCTTTCTCGGCTTAGCTGGTTATTATCGGAGATTCGTGGAAGGATTTTCTAATATCTACCCCATTAACTCAAATTGACTCAAAAAAAGATACAAAGTTCGGTTGAGCGAGGAATGTGAGAAGAGTTTTCAAGAACTCAAGAGAAGACTCATTTCAAAGACCCGCTCGACAATACCATCCTGCCTTGAGGATTTGTCATCTACAATGATGCTTCGTGCAAAGGGTTAGGATGTGTTCTTATGCAAAGATGAGAAAGTCATAGCCTACGCCTCACTTATTAAACTCAAAGAATATGAGAGGAATTATCCTACTCATGATCTAGAGTTAGTAAAGAAATGCGTTTGGCGCTTAAGATTTGGAGGCATTACCGATATAGAGAAGGTGGAGATCTATACGGATCATAAAAGCCTCAAATATTTTTTCACTCAAAAGGAACTCAACATGCGGCAACGACGATGGCTTGAGTTGTTGAAAGATTATGATCATACCATTCAATACCATCCTGGTAAAGCGAACGTAGTAGCTGACGCATTGAGTAGAAGATCATATGCGAGTACGAGTGCAATATTGTCAACACAAAGGCCCATTTTATATGACTTGCAAAGGATGAAGATAGAGTTAAAGACTTCAGGGACCAATGTGATGATGGCAAATATACGAGTTGGGCCAACTTTAATCGATAAAGTTAAAGTTGCTCAAGATATAGACCTGGAGCTGATGCGTATGAAGAAGAAAATACAAGAAGGTGCTATGCCGGAAGCAAGAATGGATGAAGAAGGAATACTTTGAGTCAACTCCAGACTTTGTGTTCCTAACGACCCTGAATTAAAGTATAAAATCATGATGGAGGCGCACAACACACCGTTTGCAATCCATCCTGGGATTACCAAAATGTATCATGATCTGCGACATACATTTTGGTGGAACAATATGAAGAGAGAGATAGCGAAGTTTATCTCAAGGTGTTTAACTTGTCAACGAGTCAAGGCGGAGCATCAAGTACCAAAAGGTCCATTGCAACCACTTGAAATTCCAGAATGGAAGTGGGAGCATATTACCATGGATTTCGTTACTGGTCTTCCCAAGGTTTCTCAAGGCATAGATGCAATTTGGGTCATTGTTGATAGATTGACCAAGTCTACTCATTTCTTACCAATACGAGAAACTTATACACTTGAACGTCTTGCTAGTATGTACATAAACGAGATTGTAAGATTGCATGGTATGCCAGTATCCATAGTTTAGATCGAGACCCAAGATTCACTTCAAGATTTTGGGTTAGTTTACAAAAAGCTATGGGCACAGATTTACGATTTAGTTCGACATATCATCCTCAAACGGACGGGCAGTCAGAGAGGATTATTCAAACTCTTGAAGATTTATTAAGACTCTGTGTCCTTGACTTTAAAGGAAGTTGGGACAAGTTCTTACCATTGGTGGAGTTTTCCTATAACAACAGTTATCAAGCAAGTATTGGCATGGCTCCATTTGAGGCGTTGTATGGGAGAAAGTGTCGTTCTCCAGTATGTTGGGATGAGGTGGGTGAGCAACGTTGTTGGGACCGAAGTTGGTGCATATGACTACGGAAAAGATTCAAACAATCCGACAATGTATAAAAACCTCACAAGATCGACAAAAGAGTTATGCTGATCTTCATCAAAAGGACGTAGAATTCGATATTGGAGATCAAGTGTTGTTACGTGTTGCTCCATGGAAGGAGTTACAAGATTTGGAAAGAGAAGAAAGCTCACTCCTCAATTCATTGGCCCATTTTTAATCCTTGATCGAGTAGGAATTGTGGCCTATAGACTCCCCTTACCGCCAAGTATGTCTCGCGTTCATAACATTTTTCACATATCCATGTTACGTAAATATGTGAAAGACCCGAACCACATCATTGAGTTAGAACCGGACGAAATAGCCGAATATTTAACGTTTGAAGAGGTTCCTGTTAAAATCTTGGATAAGAAGGAATATATTCTACGCTCCAAGGTTATAACTCAAGTAAAAGTTTTGTGGATAAACCACAATGTTGAGGAAATGACCTGGGAGTTAGAATATGAAATGAAATCAAGGTATCCTCACCTCTTCGACATACCAGGTACGCACCCTAATTTTGAGGTCAAAATTTCATAAGAAGGGGAGGTTGTAAGACCCCAACTTTTATGAATAAAGAATAATTTTTCTCGAAATATATTTTTGAATAATATGGTGTGGAATAGATATAATGTTATAGTTGTGGGTATTATTTACAAATTTTGCAAAGTAAGCAAGTGATTTTATAATATTCGATTGGTCGGGGAATATTCGTTTTAACAGGGAATATTCGTACGACTGCACAATCATTGGTGGACCCCACAACGGAAGTATTGTCGTAGTTAGAAAATGACAAAATTATCTTTTATAAAAATAACTACGAAAGTTTTACCGTTAAACCGTTGAACTACCCAAAGAGTAAAAGTACAAAGAATACACGTGGTTGCATAAAGAGCACATGGTATTGATTATTGATGCTTACGTGAGAAGTCACCGCTTATACTCAATTATTGCACAAAGAATTACGTGATCATATCTCTCATATTATTGATTCAATTATTGTCACAATATCATCGTGATAATATCTTAAATTATTAAATCCATAATTGAGACGACAAAGTTATTTATATTATTATTTGTAATATTGACAATGTCTAGAAAGTTCTATCAAGAAGAGGTTTGGTCACCTAATTGTGCGCTAATAAGGAGAAATCCTTATCGAAAAGCCCCCTCTTTCCTGGGAATGATCTGGTTGTTAAATATTGTGAGTTATAATATTAATGATGAATAAGTTCGTGTTGATTAAAGATGAAATTGATATTTCCTTTGTGTTGGGATTATTAGTGTTAGTGGAAATCGACACCTATTTCGATAATAATTGATGTCTGGAGGTTATATTGACCAATCAGATAATTAATCCGATAAATGAGCAATTAATTGCTATTATTTCACATTCTTATAACTATTTGTTCACATGTGTGTACTATTGATTCACCTTCATGTACTATTAGGGGAGGTGGTGCAAGATTGATAATACTTGCATGACTAAGTTAAAAATGGAGGTATAGTTGAAGGTACTATACTGTAATTAGTTTTTTCACATGATTATACTATTAAGTCACATGAATGAACTATTAATTCACATTATTTACTATTAGGGGAGGTGGTGCAAGTTTGATAATACTTGCAGGACTAAATTAAAAATGAAGAAAAAGAGGAAGGTATTATACTGTAATATTTTGATCCCCAAAACGTGCAATTATTGAAACTATATTTTCCTATAAATAGAATCTCATTCTTCCTTCATTTCTCGCCAATTCACTAAATCTATAGAGAAATTATTATAGAGAGAAATTATAGAGAGAAAGAAGAAGAAGTCCGCTACCTCACTATTCCAAAGATTCAAATTTCTTCTAAGGTAAGGGTATTATTCTTTCAGATTTATGAAGAAAGTTATTTTCTTTCAATAATCGTAAGGGTTGTTATTCTATTCTTTATTATTATGTTGAATAACTCGCTTCATGCATAAGTTCGCATACATGGTGAAATTCTTCTCGTTATTCCATTCTTTATTATTCTGTTGGAATAACCCGTCTGCAAGGTCTATCGCATGCTTCGTGAATTCAAGTTATTATTCCATTCTTTATTATTCGTTGGAATATCCGTCTTCAGGCAGATTACGTGTGTGACTGGTTCCATTCTTTATTATTCGTTGGAATATCCCGTCTCAGACGCAAGTTACGCATGACCTAGTTCCATTCTTTATTATTCGTTGGAATAACCTATCTCGCATGCGGATTACGCTACCTACCGAATTCTTCTGTTATTGCATTCTTTATTATTATGTTGGAATAACCCGTCTATGTGGATTACCGCATGCATGGTGAATGATCCTTCGTATTCATTCCTTATTAAATTATGGAAATGATCTGTCTACGTGGATTACCGCATGGTGGGCAAAAATCCATTTGCAGTTTCATATATTCTATTATACTTAGTTGGTTAAAATTTTGGCTTCTACACTCCATGAAATTAGTAGAATATCCTGGATATTTGCGCTTCATCCAGTATCTTTTCATAGAAATATTCTTCTGAGCATTCTTAAATTTTACTCCACAAAATAGTATCATGTTGACAATTTGGACCTTATTGATTTCTGGATAAATCAAATTATAAATCTTTAAAAATTTATCCTTAAACTTATTTTATTGAATTCTTATATCATTGTCATCATCCTCATGATTATATTATGTTAAAAGTCATCTGTGGCCTGTAGAGCATAGATGGACTTGGTATGATTATGACTAGAGATTATTGGTATAATCATGACCGTAATGTTATAAATGATGTGGTTTATTTTTTAAGCTGAGTCTCAGCGATAAAAGTGATGAAAAACCTTTTAAATCATAGAAGATAGTAGATTTTATTCTCTACTTGACTCTTCTAATGGATTGCTTGTTCCGCTGCAGTTAAACTTGATGTTTGTTATATTTTATCAATTTAACACTGTTGAAGGCTAACGAAAAATTATTCTACATTATCTTAGTCATAATATTTCTTACTGGGCTAGTTGAGCTCACCATTTCTTTCACTGTTCTCTTCAGGAAATGAGAACGTAGCCGGGACTAGTCGTGGAACGGAATGACGGTCCAGATGATAGCATTAGTAGTCCTCACTATTCTGTTAAATAGTGTGACAATAAATGAAATGAGGACTCCATTGAGTGTGGATATTACCTAGATGACAATATTCTTATTAAAACTCTTAGATTATGTTTTGTCGTATTTTACACGACTGTTGTATAATTAAGTTGTATTTGAATTTTGTACCATGTATTTGGCGACTCAAGATGGGTGATGTATACCTATTTTGGGGGCGTCACAATTATTTGCAATATTAATAATGTCTAGAAAGTTTTGTCAAGGAGAGGTTTGGTCACCTAATTGCGCGCCAATAGAGAGAAATCCTTATCGGAAAGCCCCCTCTTTCCTGGGAATGATCTGGTTGTTAAATATTATGAGTTATAATATTAATGATGAATAAGTTCGTATTGATTAAAGATGAAAGTGATATTTTCATTGTGTTGGGATTATTAGTGTTAATAGAAATCGACATCTATTTCGATAATAATTGATGTCTAGAGGTTATATTGACCAATCGGGTAATTAATCGAATAAATGAGCAATTAATTGCTATTAATTCACATGCTTATAACTATTTGTTCACATGTGTGTACTATTGATTCACATGCATGTACTATTAGGGGAGGTGGTGCAAGGTTGATAATACTTGCATAACTAAATTAAAAATAGAGGTATAGATGAATGTACTATACTGTCATTATTTTTTTCACATGTATAGAACTATTGATTCACATGATGTACTATTAGGGGAGGTGGTGCATGTTTGGTAATACTCGCAGGACTAAATTAAAAATGAAGGAAAAGATGAAGGTATTATACTGTAATATTTCGAGCCCCAAAATGTGCAATTATCAAAACTATGTTTTCCTATAAATAGAAGCTCATTCTTCTTTCATTCTCACCAATTCACTAAGGGGTGTTTGATAAAAACAGAATAAATTTGAATAAGTTGAATCTGAATCTGAATGAAAAAAGTTATTTGATAATTGACATGTTTGAAACATCTGAATGACAAAATTTTATTATTTTACCCCCTCTAAAAAATTTAAAATTATTATAAATTTATTTAATATTACTTAATATAATAGTTAATATTTTTTAAAAAATTTAAATTTTTTTACTTCATTAAACCGCTTTCATTCATATTCAAATTTCAAAAATCTCGACTTAGCCATTCAAATTTCGCCTATCTCATCGATTCAAATTTATTCGCACTAAAACAAACGCGCCTTAACCGAGTCAGCCTTTCAGATTCAGCTCCATTCAGCTCTAAACAAACACCCACTAAGACTCACGAGAGCAATTATAGAGAGAGAAGCTAAAGAGAGAAAGAAGATGAGAAATCTGTTACCTCACTATTCTAGTATCCAGTCTTCTTCTGAGGTAAGGGATATTATTTTTTTCAGTATTAATAAGGAATAATATTTTCTTCCATACTCTGTAGTATGTGAGTAATATTATTTCGTCTCGTATTCCTAATTATACCCTCATTTTGTTAAAGTATTGCTTCTATACTCTGTGAAATTAGTAGAATATCCTTAAAATTTGTGCTTCATCTAGTATCGTTTCACAATGATATTTTCTGCACATTCTTGTTAAATTTTAAGCTTTTCATGCCGGAGTACTGTCCATGAGTAGTATTCATTTTTATGATACTATTCACAAAGTACTATTCACGAGATACTATTCACAAAGTACTATTCATAAAGTACTATTCACGGGATACTATTCCTGAAGTACTATTCACGGGGTACTATTCACTCGGGTACTATTCACCTGGGGAATTATTCATGACAAAAATTTATTTCTTTGTTGTCCAAATCATTTTTGATATAATATTATTCTTGAATTTTACTCTACAAAGAAGTATCATGTTGACAATTTGGACATTATTGAATTCTAGATAAATTAAGTTATAAATCTTTAAAAATTTATCATTTGCTTTCTTTTAATTGAATTCTTATATCATTGTCATCATCCTCATGCTTATATTGTGATAAAAGTAATTTGTGGCTTACGTGTATAGATGTACTATTGGTTGGTATGATTATGACCAGGGATTATTCGGTATAATCATGACCGTAATGTTATAAATGATGTGGTAAAAGTCCTCATTGGCCCGTAGTGCATTGATGAACAGTTGTTGGTATGATCATGACTATTGATGATTACATGAATATTCTTGGCCCATAGTGCAAGGATGATTCGATGATGTGGTTTATTTATTAAGTTGAGTCTCAGCAATAAAGTTAATGAAAAACTTTTTAAATCATAGAAGATAATAGATATCATGCTCTACTTGACTCTTCTAATGGATTGCTTGTTCCGCTGCAGTTAAACTTGATGTTTATTGTATTTTATCAGTTTAACACTGTTGAAGGCTAATGATAATTTATTCTGCATTATCTTTGTCATAATATTTCTTACTGGGCTAGTTGAGCTCACCCTTTTGCTTTCATTGTTCTCTTCAATAAATGAGAACGTAGCTGGGACTAGTCGGGGAATAGAGTGACGGTCCGAGATGATGGCTATAGTAGTCCTCACTATTTTATGAAATAGTGTGATAATAAATATAATGAGGACTTCATTTGAGTTTGAATACTGTCTATGAGACAATATTCATGTAAAAACTCTAAGCTACGCTTTTGTCGTATTGTATAAAAGAAGTTTGTATTTAATTTATGTACCATGTATTTGGCGACTCAAAATGGGTGATGTATACCTATTTTGGGGGCGTCACAGATTCTAGTCATCCTCCTCCCCCGAGACCATTACTCTGTCTGGTACCGCTACCCTCGCCTCTGGTGATCTGATTTCGTTCGAATTACCAACAGCCTCCACTGCCCATCCTGCCAAAAGCGCTAAATTTAAGATCTGACGTCTCTATGCATCCGAAGCCGATTATTTTGTTATCAATACCAAATCGTCCATCACTCCATCCCAACTGTCTGACATTCGGTCCGTGTTTAATATCCCCAAAGAGTACAAACTCTGGGTTCCGGAACCGAAGGAAAAAATGTTCTGGCGTCCCGAAAGTGACTGGATGCTCGTTCCCCTCTACGCTTTGAGGTAGGGGGTTCGGTTCCCCCTTACGAATTTATCTCCTCTTTTCTATATTTTGTTGGGATCGGGTTCGCCCAGCTAGTGCCGAACACCTATATCCAGCTCATCAGCTTCATAGCCTTGTGCCAGGAGGCTGGTATCACTCCGGGACTGGATTTCTTTTTCGTCCTGTTTTCTTTTGGCAGATCTAAGGATCCAGGCCTTCGACATCTGAACTGGGTATCTGGCCGAGCCACTTTCATGAAAATCCCTTCTAGCAACAAGGGTTGGCATCCACAGTGGTTCTTCGTGAAGGGAACTGACCTAAAACTCCTACCGAACTGGGCCGGTCCCGAAGATCCTATAGTAAAGGTCACCAAATTTTTGAAGGACCGTGTCGACGCCTTTAAGAAGTTTTATAAGCTTTTGCAAAAAACTAGTTGGGGTCTAGAGGTCATTTCCAAGGAAACCTGGCTCTACTAACACGGCCGTAAGTTACAAACCTCGAACCTTCTTATATCTGACTTTGATCTTCTACTGAATTTGTATTGACTGTCTTGTCTACTTTTGTAGTGACCATCTTCAAGCCCGAGGGGGCTGATGCCTCCTTAACGCCTTTGTCGGTTGCTACCGAGCCCATTCGTCCCCCGGTGGCAGATGATTCCCCCTAAGAAGAGGCCATTCCACTCGTCGAACTCTCCATCGGTTCTGAATTGGGTCCCCTTCTGCCAACCTCCAAAGCTGAACCTTCCACAAAGAGTGCCCTAAAGATGGATTGGGCCAAGAAGATGGCACTGTTAAAGGGAAAGAAAAAGAAGATTTCCTTTAAATCCGCCCCCCCCCCCATAAAGGTGTCTACCTCGGCCCCTCCGAAACCTGCTCTACCCCCACAACCCACAGCGGTCGTCGCGGATTCAGAGGAGACCGAAGAGATTCCTCTGGAACCCCGACCTAAGAAGCCCCGACTGACACAGGATCTGGACCTGCAAATTGTGGAGGTCAATCCTCTTCCCACCTCGACACCTACCTCTAAGCCGACTACCGAGTTGAGTTCTTCTCCAGGAACCCCGAATACCTTTTGGCTGAGGAGCCCTTCCGAGGTCTTTCCCTTTACCCAGCTCGAACACTTCAAATTGCCTGGAGATGATGAGTGGTTTAAGGGGTATTCTTCCGAGGAGTTTTTGGAATCCTATATCAAGGCCCAATGCCATGTAAATTTCAATAAACTAAACTATTTCCTTTGTTGATCCCTCCTTCCTTCTAACTGACATGCTCGTGTACCCGATTATAGGCTAATGCTATCTTGGCTAGAGCCGTTCCTCCTCTGGCCCGGGCCACTAAGAAGGAGTTTCAACTGAGGAATGACGTAGCCCTACTCGAAGCTGATGTTCGAGGTTTGAACTCAGATCTACTGAAAGAGAGGGATCTCCACGCCGCGACTCGCAATAAAGCGACCAAGGCCGAATGTGAGACCGCTGAGCTTAAATAGCAATACGCCCTTCTGCAACAGAATTTCGTCGGTCTTGAGGTTCATGCCAAGAAGATAATCCAGGAGAAGGATATATTATCCAAAGAAGTCAAGAGTCGGGAGAAGGAGAAGGCCATCAATGCTATCACTGAGAAGTTTGTCGAGGAGACCGCCAAAATGTGGGACGCGATTCGGGAAAGTAATTCTTTGAATGAGGAATGTGTCAAGGTCAAGCAGCGTACAATCAAAGAGTACGAAGAATCTCCTGCTTTGACTGAGAAGATCATAGCTCAGTTTGCTGACGGCTATGAAGCTTATCGGGAAAAGGCTCGGGCTAAGATGGAAGCTGCTGGACTTGATGCCTCTATCCTTGATTCTTCTGATGAAGAATCCGAAGCTGGAGATGAGGGTCCTAAGGAATAGTTTCACTTAGGTTTCATACTTGTGATTTTTGTAATTTTTTTTCTTTTCTTAGTTTGTAACCTGCCCGATAAGTTATGCTTGTGATATCATATCGATCAGTACGTTGTTTCTAACTTTTGAATCAGTTTATGTCCGAAGCTTATCTGATCGGAGAAGGGTAGGGGATACGATCTCCATAGGTATGAGGGCATCGGTCCCGAAGGCCAATCTGAACGGGGAATCTCCCGTCTTTGTTCTCGGTGTAGTCTGATAGGCCCATAAAATGCTAAGTAACTCCTCTGGCCAGCGACCTTTCAATTCATCCAACCTCCTTTTGATCACGTTACGTAAGGTTCGATTGGTGACTTCTACCTGCCCATTTGACTGAGGGTGTGCTACCAAGGTCTTTCTGTGTTGAATTCCCAATTCCTTCAGAAAAGTTTTAAACTTTGATCCCACAAACTGTCAGCCATTGTCCGAGACCAATGCCTGCGGGATACTGAATCGAAATACAACCCCTTCCTTGAAAAATTTTAGACACTCCTGTTCGGTGATTTTTTTGTAGAGGTTTGGCTTCGACCCATTTGGTCATATAATTGATGGCTACGATCACAAAACTCACTTATCTCTTGGCCTTCGGTAGAGGCCCCAGGATGTCGATTCCCTATATGGTAAAAGGAATGGGGGATAAGACCGAATACAACTCTTCAGGAGGTTGATGTGGAATGACACCGTTCAGCTGACACTTGGGACATTTTTTGACAAAGTCCTTTGCTTCCTGATAGATGGTTGGCCAGTAATATACCTACTTCAAGATTTTATGTGCTAGTGACTTCTCTCCCATGTGATCCCCACAAATACCTTCGCGCACTTCCCGAAGTGTATAATTTGCTTCTAACGGTGCCAAGCACTTGAGCAATGGAGAACTAAAAGCTATTCGATATAGATCTCTGTCAATAAGAATGAATTTTGAACTCCGATGCTTGATCTTTCTTGCTAAGAGGCGATCCAAAGGTAAAACTCCATCAGCCAGGTAGGAGATGTATGGCGTAAGCCAGCAGTCGAGTCGATCCATGGATAGTACTTCCACCTTCGGAACACTTGGTTGTTCCAACACCTCTAGATATACCGAACCACTGAACAAACTGGCTTCGGTAGTTGCTAATCGAGCCAAAGCGTCTGCTATTGTATTATCGAACCGATCAACTCCCTGACAACTGAGCGAAGTGAAGTATGCCAGTTTATCCTTTACCTCAACTAAATATCTCATTATTCTTGCACCCCGAGCCTCATACTCCCCTGATATCTGTTTGACGACCAACTGGGAATCACTATAGATGACTAATTGCATGCCTCTCCGTGCTTCAAGCCAACCGCAGATCAACTAGAATGGCATCAGATCGCTTCGTTGTTGGTGGCTTTGAATCGGAAACGGATGGTTCTGTTGGACTTTGAACCCTTCCAAGGACTCATCAAGAGATGACGCCCGCATCGCCGACATCCAAAGTTGATCCTACATCCAGTTCTGTGAACGAACATTCCACAATAAAATCTGCCAATGCATGTCCTTTGATTCATTGTCGGTAGATATTCCAAAGGTAAATCAAGGCCAATTCCATTGCTCACGCAAAGAAGCCATCCTGATACCTCTAGTCTATGCAGTACTTTCTTTAACGGCTGATCCGTGTATACCACCACCAACTGAGCCTGGAAATAATACCGAAGTTTCCTACTAGCAATAATCAAAGCGTAGGCGAATTTTTCCAAGTTCGGGTATCAGGTTTCTGTGTCTCGAAGTACGTGGCTGACATAGTATACCGAGAACAAATGTCCCCCTTTATCACGAACTAAGGTCGCTCCCACCACCATTGAGCTTGCAGCCAAGTATAAATACAGAGGTTCCGAAGGGATCGGCTTCATCAGCAATGGTGCCGAGGATAAATATTGTTTGATCCCTTGGAATGCATCTTCGTATTCTGAAGTCCACTGAAAACTTTTGTCATTTTTAGGCCCTTTCAAGGTGTCAAAGAGTGGTAGGCATCTCTCTGCTGATTTTGAGACAAACCTTCGAAGGGCCGCGATCCGACCTATCAATCTCTGAACATCCTTATACGACTTTGGGGATTTCATATCCAGGACCGCCTGAATCTTCTCTGGATTTGCTTCGATTCACCTTTTGCTGACCAAATACCCTAAAAACTTTCCCGATCCTAATCCGAACGTGCACTTGGTCGGGTTCAACCTCAACTTACGTCTTCTTACTATTTCGAAGTAGTTTTCCAGATCCTCAAGATGATCATGGACTGACATGCTTTTGACGATCATGTCATCCACGTAGACTTCCATGCTTCTCCCTAATTGCTTCGTGAACACGAAGTTCATCATTCGCTGATACGTCGCCCTGGCATTCAACAATCCGAAGGTCATCTTCCGATATGCATAAATTTCTCGATGAGTGATGAAACTAGTCTTCGGGATATCTTCCTTATTCATTGAAATCTGATGGTACCCTGAAAAGGTGTTCATGAAGCTTAACATGCCACATCCCGAAGTGGCGTCAATCAACTGATCTATGTTAGGCAAAGGATAGAAGTCTTTCGGATACGCCCTATTTAAGTCTGTATAGTCGATGCATAACCTCCACTTCTCGTTCTACTTCTGGACCAAGACTACATTAGCCAACCACTCTGGATAATCGATTTTGAAGATGAATTCTGCCTCAAGGAGTTTGGCAATCTCCTCATCGATGATCTTCTGTCTCTCTGGGGCGAAAACTATTCATTTCTGTATGATTGGTTTTTTGTTCGGGTCCACATGTAATCTGTGTAGGGCCACCGACTCGCTTACACCAGGCATATCACTAGGCTCCCACGCGAAGATATCGGCATATACTCGAAGAAGATCTATCAAACCTGTCCAAAATGGTTCTGTCAACCCTGACCCGATCTTGATCATTTTTTCTATATTTCCCAGTACCAATTCTATATCCTTTGTTTCCTCGACAGGCAGAGCAAGCGGTTCTATATTACTCTCAGTGAATGGCTCTATTTTAATAGCAATTGTTTGTTTATGCTTACTGACCCCAACCCTTGAAGAAATTAAACTATTCTGATAGCACCTTCGGGCAATGTTACCTCCCCGATCCCGTTCGGTGTTGGAAATTTGATTTTGAAATGGGGTATGGAAGTCACTGCTTGTAGAGTGGCTAGGGTCGGTCGTCCGAGAATTGCATTGTACACCGAATCCACCTGGACCATGAAAAATCTAACCATTATCTCGACCTGGTTGGGTGTTGTGCCGAACTTAACTAGTAACTCTATTGTACTAGACATATATACCGGATCCCCACTGAACCCATACAAAGGTCCTTCTCCTCCCAATTCCATCTTCTTCCCCTCTAGATCCATCCTTTGATAGGCATGAGTGTATAATATGTTGACTGAGGATCCATTGTCTATCATCATTCGTTTCATATCTACAGTCCCGACCTGAGCGGTTATCACCAACACCCCGTCATGCAGTTCTATGAGATCCATAGGATAGTCCTCGTCAGAGAAAGAGATAGATGTCCCCGAATAGGCTCGATCCCTTCTTGTCGTAGACCCCGTAACCGACAACACTGCATCGAGATGCCCACCTCTCTTCTTCCCGGTTACACGTCCCAGAGAACCGCCTGAGATCACATCAATTACGCCTCGGGCTGGCGGTTTTTGTGGAGGCTGAATATCCCGATCTGGTGCTCTACTTTCCTCTCTGGGTGCTACCACATTATCCTGACTGGCTACGTACTGAACCAGCTGACCATTTTGAACATTCTTCTCTATCATGTCCATCAAGTCATTGCATGCCTCTATGGTATGTCCGGAACTATGGGGGTAATCACAGAATTTCTCTCTCCCCCTCTTCCCGGGTTTCGTTCATTTCGAGCAAGGTTCATAGAAGGACTTGTTTCTTATCTCTTCCAATATCTTCGCCCGATCCATAGTGAGAGGGGTGTATACTTTACTGACATTTCGGCTCAGAAGGGGATGTCGATTACTTCCAGATCCCCCGCCATTGTAGTTTTTTCTTTCCAGGATTGTCTGCCCTCCACTGGTTATTGTCCGAACGCTGATAACTTTGTTTGTCCCGATCCTTAGACTTCTGGTAAGACTGGGAGTATTGCTTAAAATTACCCATGGCCTCTTCTATCGCAATAAACCCTTCGCCCCGATGGAAGGCTTCGGTCAGAGCTGCAGGAGGGTTAATCACCAAGTCTTTCATCAGCTTCTTCGACCTTCCGATGTCTAGACCCATCGTGAAAAATCCCAAGGCTTGCGGGGAATTTAACTCTGCCACCAAACCCATGGCCTCCTGAAACCTCTTAACATACTGTTTAAGGCTTTCATCTGAACGTTGTCTCACTTGCATGAGGGATGCAGTTATTTTTCCCCGTCTCTTGTTACTCCCAAATTGAGCATGAAACTTTTCCTGAAGGTCATTCCAAGATCCGATCTATCCGGCTGCCAAAGTTCCCATCCATTCTCGGGCGCTCTTTTTCAACGTTGTGGCGAACATATAGCATTTGGCATCATCCGAATGCCAATAGTAAGACATCAGACGGTCATATCCATCCTAATGATCGTAAGGATCCCCTAGCCCGTCATACGTATCCATTGGGGGCATTTTCTTCTTTGGATCGGCCGTGACTTGATTAATTTCTGGTGAGAAGGGTGATCCTGGACAACTCAAAGAGGTTCCCATCGGGCTCTTTGCCTCTAACAACTTCTCTAATTATGCGACCATTCTAGCGAGGGGATCAGTCTCCTCTTTACAGGGGGACGACTTATGTCTATCCCTCTCATATTTGGGCGACGCGATCCTCCTCTTTTACCCCGATCTTCCTTGGTGCCTAGATTTTCTATCGTCCGATCGACTCCTCCTTTGGCTTCTACCTTCCCGGGAGCGACTCCTAGGTCAGATCCTTTCCTTTCTAGCCTCATCCCGTCAAGGTGACCGGGATCGGCTGTGATGTCTACGCCTCTTCGAGGAGGCTTCCTGTTCTCCGGCCATTTTGGACATCTGCGCTTCGAGTTCCTCCTGTTGTAGCCGTAGTGCCATCATGGCGTATTTGTTCTACTCCATCTTCTTCTCGAATAAATTCTCTGGTTGGTCTCTACCCTTTCCTACCCCAGAAAGGTTTTCACCAAGCATGGACTGACGGATGGGCGTAGTCGACTAGCAGAAAACAACTGTCGTCGGAGAGATGGGATGGGTTCAGGTTGGCCTCACTGTGTCCTTGAACCCAGCCTATCTTTTACCGAGCCCCTCACTTGGGTAGTCTGGTGAGTCTTTGCTTTTTCCTAGGCAGAAGCATTTTTACCTTCACTTGCCATGGCCTCCTACCGGAAAAAGATCATTGTGATTGTATAAAGCACTAAACCCCTCCTTCTAGCACCAATGTTAACGTCAAGTTTCGTCGATGCATCCAATCACCAAATCCACGCTCTGAATCATGCACAATAACATATCACACGTGAAGCTTGACGGCTTGTGCCGCCAGGGGATAGCTCCGGTGTGAGAATAAGTACAAGCCGTTCACAAGGTTTAACAATGGAGGCTTAAGTGTTTAGTGCTCAAAGATGTATTACCTGTTAATTGTAGTCAAGCCTTATATTTATAGCCCTTCTCATCTCCCTAGAATCCCTCTCCGAGTTGGACTAGGACTCCTAAATATGGTAGTTACCTATATTTGGGTCCAACACAATCTTCTTAAAAGGTGTAAGTAGAATCCAATTCCAATACTACCTTTGGAGTTACCGTATTCGAATATGATTAGAATTAGAGTCCTTAACCACGTAAACCCCTTAAAACTCCAGACTCTGCACATGGGTTGCCCCACTGTACAGGTCCAATCCCACCAAGCTTATATACGTTGGTATGGGCTTGGCCCAAGGAGCACGAAGGCTCGACCTCGAACACCAATACTAAAATAGAACCCCGACCTGAGCTTCGGCCCAAAAGGACTCGAAGGCCCGACCCTGAACTCCATATACCAAAATAGGTTTCTGGCCCAAAGGACTCGGATACCCGAACCCAAAACTCTTCAACATCTCTGAGGGTTTCGGCCCATTGAGCTTATAAACTCCTTCTTGCGTCAGGCATTCGGCCCACATGGAGGTCGGTAAAATGCTCCCGAACAATTGTAATTAAAGATGCTTTATAAATTTTAACAAAAAAAATTCACAATATTTCTCAACTTAACTTAAGTCTAATAATACTACATACATTAATATATGGTGACTATTCATAAATTCCGTGGTTAGTGTATAAATTAACTAATTAATAATATACATACACATAAATATATATATACACTACAAGAAAATGGTCCAACTGTGACCAAAAATTCCATTCGCTAATTGTATTATTAACGACAGCTATTAGCAACCGCTAGCTAATACAGTTGCTAGTTACTATCAGCGACCACATGTGGTCGCTGATCGGTCGCTTATTTACTTTTACCGCCTAGAATTTGGTGCAAATGTTGGCGGGGAAGTTATCTGTGACCATATAAGTTATTACAATCGGGATACGGTCACTTATACATCCATGTCATTAAAATTCAGTGGCTGCATACGGCGCTGATTCTTTTAAATATTAGAACCAGGCAATCGACCAAGCATACTAGCAGGCGAAAAGAAAAAGAAGAGGGAGAGGGAGAAGATGGAAGAGAAGGAGTCGTCGCTACCGTCATTGACGCCGCCGAAAAAGCCCAGACTGCCATAATGATTAGGTATTCTTATTGTTAGCTTTTTTACTCTACATATATATGGTGTAATGAAATTAATTTATTTGATATGTATGTAGTTGAGAGTATACATAGTTCATGTGTCTCTCTCTATATATGGTGTATTTAAAGATTAGGGTTTATGATTTTTGCTCGTATTTTGTATATATATTATTAATTACAGATATAGTGAAAAAAGAGGAAGTATATATATATATATATATATATATATATATATATATATATATATATATATATATATATATATATATATCGCAGATTAATCTTATCTCTTTATCAAACATACCTTGCCCACCCCCTTTAAATGATTTTAATTGGTGTACGATTTGGTCCATCACTAAAGGGGGGTGAACAATGTATGTTAGATAAGGGGTGACCTTAAGATTCGGACAATATATATATATATATATATATATATATAGAGAGAGAGAGAGAGAGAAAGAGAAAGAGAGAGTCTGGATCCAGTCTAGACTCCCGAATTTTTTTAAAATACGGATTTTTTTTTGCTTTTTTTTAAAACAACTAAAAAAAAAGTTTAATATTTTATGGAACTAATTTTTTTTTCCAAAATACAGTGTTTTGGGTGTTGTAGACACTCAAAATTTTCTCGTATCATCATAATAACATCATAGCAGGGAGGGATGATTCATCTTTTAAGAGGAACCTCGAAGACAATTCATATCCATTCAGGATACTCTAGGAAGTTCAAAGATCAACTCCTAACACACACCTTCGGGGTAACAATTCCAACGTCGGAGATAACCCCGAGGCTTGCAGATCCAATACCAGAACACACATCGAAGAAGACCGATTAATCTCTGGAGATAACCCCGAGGTATCCCGGCCTCATTCCCAATCATGGGAATAGCCACCAACCTTGGTGATAACTCCTAAGGAATGCAGTTTCGGTGATAACCCGAAAATGCTTGTTTAAATGCAACAGCCTTCAATCTCGTCGCTCACAACGAGATACTCAGTACCAACCCAGATATAACATCGGGAGGACAGGAACACCTCAAAGATGACATTGAGGACCTTCAACAAATGCATAGATCAATCTCAAATAAGCCTTGAAAGCAACGTCTACTTTATCATTTCAAACCGCGATAATAACCGGTGAGGGCAACATCGTCATCTCGCCAACACGATTCCCCGTCACGTCGTCTCAACATTTCATCACATTTCTACACAAACGATGTAAGACCCAAACTTTTATGAATAAAGATTAATTCTCTCGAAATATATTTTTGAATATTATGGTGTGGATATGATATAATGTTATAGTTGTGGGTATTATTTATAAATTTTGCAAAGTAAGCAAGTGGTTATATAATATTCGATTGGTCGGGAAATATTCGTTTTAACAGGGAATATTCGTATGACGACACAATCATTGGTGGACCTCACAACTAAGTATTATCAGCTAGATTAAAACTACGTAATTATCTTTTATAAAAATAATGGCGAAAGTGTTACCGTTAAAACTGCTGAACTACCCAGTAGTAAAAGTACGATGAATACGCTATGGTCGTCGCATAGTAGCACATGGTATTGATTATTGATGCTTACGTGAGAAGTCACTCGCTTATACTCAATTATTGTTATAAAGAATTTGCCGCATCATATCTCTCATATTATTGATTCGATTATTGTCGCAGTATCATCTGCATTATATGATATATTATTAAATCAATAATTGAGATGACAAAGTTATTCATATTATTAAATTTCAATATTTATAATGTCTAGAAGTTCTGTCAAGGAGAGGTTTGGTCACCTAATTGCGCGCCAATAAGGAGAAATCTTTTATCTGAAAGCCCCTTTTTCCGGGAACGACTCGTTGTTAAATATTATGAGTTATAATATTAATGATGAATAAGTTCGTGTTGATTAAAGATGAATTTGATAGTTCCATTGTGTTGGGATTATTAGTGTTAATGGAAATCGACATCTATTCCGGATGATAATTGATGTCTGGGGTTATATTGATAACCGGGTAATTTATCTGGATAAATGAGCAATTAATTGCTACTAATTCACATGCTTATATAACTATTTGTTCACATGTGTGTACTATTTGTAGACACTCGAAATTTTTGTACTACTGTTACTAACATTGCAGGAGGACAGATTCGTCTTTTAAGAGAGAACCCTGAAAGTCAATCCAAATCCATACTTTGGGCACCTAAGTTCAAGATTAACCTTGATCGCAATCTTGGAGTAACGGTTTCAAACTCGGATCTAACCCCGAGACCTGCAGATACAATACGGAACACACAACCAAGAAGACCGGATTAATCTTGAGATAACCCCGAGGTATCCGGGTCTCGGCCCCAACCATACGGAATAGCCACCAACCTTGGTGATAACCCCAAGGAATGCATTAGGAGATAACCCCGGAAATGCTTGTTTCAAATGCCATCAGCTTCAATCTCGACACTCACAACGAGATACACTGTACCAACCCGGAAATAACATCGGGAAGACAGGCACACCTCAAAGATTACAATGAGGACCTTCAACAAATACATCAAAGTATCCAATCTCAAATAAGTCTCGAGGAACGCCTCGCTTATCGCCCAATCCGTGATAAGAATACCGTGAGGGGCAACATCGCCATCTCATCCAACACGATGCCACGTCTCGTCTCTACGTAACAATGTCCCACAAGGCTAACCAATCCCGAGTAACTATTGTGCGGGGAAACGGATGAAAGTTGAAGACCGGAGGGCATCGTCCCATCTTCAAAGACTTCAGACAAACTCTAATCCCATGCCATCGCATAAACTCGACAACCCATGTCGAAATAGGTCCTGAATACCTCAAAACGGATGCCCGGATTGCACTTCTCAAAATTCGAGTGGACATTACAGTGCTTAAGTACACGTACTTCGAGACGACCCGACCCAACAAAACTGGGCCGACCCGACCCGCCTCTGGTACACCTGCGACACCTTTTGCCTATAAATAAGAGGCTTGGGGTGCTGATTTCTAAGAGAAAAAAGACGGGAATCCTCAGATAATTTGCTCTCAGACTAGCCATACAGTGTATTTTCCCACTTTCAAACACATGTGAGCTCATATATAGCCTCTTTTGTACCCACAAAAGCCCCGTGTTTACCCACTCTAAAGATATAGAAGCCCTTTTTATCAGTCAGCTATAAGCCTTCTCAAACACTTTAGAGTCTTTCTCTTCATCTTTGCACACACCCTTCTACACGTTGAGAGTCGTGTTGCTTGCTTTGCCTAGACTTAGATCAGTGGTTTCATTCCGGTCTGATATATATATATATATATATATATATATATATATATATATATATATATATATATATATATTGACTATCATTATCGAGTTATGCCTCGATTGAGCCTAGACTTTAGTCCTGAGCGCTTACTACTTTAATATATATATATATATATATATATATATACTATATATATATTAACTATCCTTTCGGACTTTGTTCGATGAGCCTGAACTTTGCCCTGTGCGTTTATTCGCTTTTATATATATATATATATATATATATTTATACTTATATATATCAATTGTGTCGGACTTTTGTTCGATGAGCCTGACTTGATGCAGTGCGTTTGTTTCTTTTTTATATATATATATATATACTTATATATATGAACTCGTGGTCGAATCTGTGTTCGATGAGCCTGGATTTTACATCAAGTATGCTTATTGCTTATATATATATATATATTTATTTATTTTGTCTCGCTCGAGTTCCTTCAGAGTAGCGCTTGATCGCTTTTATGACTTTTCTTTACATTTCGTTCCCGCTTAGAGTTTACCTCATGGCGATTGACCGCATTTCTGACTTTATTTACATTTTGTCCCGCCTAGAGTTTCCTTCGTGGCGGTAATAACCGTATCTCTGACTTTATTTACATTTCTGATCCCCCATGGAGGTGCTTCGTGGTTGGTGATCCTGTTTGTATATATATATTTACCGCTTTTATATATATACCTGCTTATTGCTTTTATACAAATTGCAATATTATGTGTGCCTAGGAATCATGTGATCACAGATTCATCTCATTGGATCTAGATTTGGTTCCCGTGATGGACATTTTCAGCTGTAAGCAGCTTGTAAATTATTCTGCGATATCTGTATTTCCTCAGATGGTTTCCATACCCACGAGGAAGTCGACATTATTTTTGGATGTATTATTTTTCATACGGATGCCTCGATCCACAAATAAAATCAATCCAAATTACCACTTAATAAAAATGGAAGTGTAAAAGGTCTCAATTCCTATTGAGCATCGTGGTTTGAAAAAACCTCTTTTATAAAAACATCATTGCCATATCTTGCTAAAAACTGAATTTTTACATAAATTCAAACCCTGTGTATATAGGCTCGAACGAGGCCTCGCACAACTTTCATATAACAGCACATTGACCCACCCACCCACACACACACACAGAGATAATTGTTTCTTGAAAAGAGGCGGTCACCATGGTAACACGGATAAATGGGGGGGGGGGGGGTGCCTAACACCTTCCCCCCGCATAACCAAGTCCCCGGACCCTAAAGGAATCTCGGTTTCACCGACCCGTATATCAGTGTCACATCACTGGGTCAATGTGCAAACCTTTTCTCGGTTGTGTTGGTACAACCATTTAAAAAACTAACTGGCGACTCTTAACAGTCCCATCATCGACATTATACATGTCGGACATTTTTCACTTGTTTTTTCAAACAAATCTCACCTAAAATGAGAACACCAAAGAACAATGTGAAATGGACACCAAAAATCCCGACGCCGACAGTGGCGACTCATTGGGACTCCAAAGAAGAGGACTTAAGCCGCTACTACAATCTTTTCAAAACTGATTATATGCTTGTATGTGGGTGTTGCATTTACATTGGATGAATGTGTACGAATGCATGTCTTGTTTGAGCTTAGTGCTTCAGATCATATCTCGCAGGATGTTAGTGCTTCGCACTATAAACCGCTTATGATATTAGTGCTTGAACATGTCATCATTTCATACGGTGAGACGCGATGTATGTGAATGTATGTTATGTGGTCCCTCCACCAGAGGCTATCCGTCGGTGTTTGATTATTGGACTCGTGAGAAGACTAATTCTCGAGGCTCGGAAAGGCACCACCCAAATTCTCTCGGTTGAAAAACTGGATTAACTTCCGTCTAGTAGATTGCGATATGATTTGGGAACCTTCATGCCAAAAAAGCATGAGAGTAACCTAAGATAGGTCAACCTCTGATAAACCCAAAACGAAGGAAAGTCTCTTCATGCTCTCATATTAATTACTTGTAAACACAGTTACTTATAATTTTATTCCATATCTATCTCCATGTAATGAGAAATATGAAGCAATATGTCCACATACATGCTACAAACAGATGACACCCGTTTTGCAGGATAAAATTCCTAAAATGGACACATCACATAGCATGTCATTATACACCTTCCCTAAGGACTAAACTATGCCAGTCTTTCGCAGGGAATCAATCGGACCTACTACCCGGTCAAAGTCCAAAAAGGTAACATGCCTACAGTCAATCATGTCGTCATCGACCAGACTGAACTTAATCCAGTTTCTCGCAAAGAATTCGACGGGTTAAGCAAACAGATTACAGATTTGGCTGTTCTATTAAAAGAATTACACCACGACACACAGGTCGAAAATACCAGACATACCGAGCCCTCCACACAAGGAGGAATTCCGTTCATTACCATACCAGAGCCACAGTTGGATACGACCAACAAAACGCGATAATCTTGCCCATTCCACTTTGGAGATCCGCATAATGGTGACATCAAAAAGAAAGTCTTCCAAATGGAAGAGACCCTTCGCTTATTATCAAAGGAATTGGAACACACGGAGTGTTTCATATATTTGATCTATGTATTTTTCCTGGTGTTCACTATCCGAAAAATTTAAAACTCGACTTTGAAAAATATGACCGGGTTAGGGGATCCTTATACACATTTAAAAGTCTTTATTGGAGAACTGGATCCTCACGCAGAGGATGAAAAACTCGAGAATGCAATTGTTCCAAAAGAGTCTAACCGAGAAGCCCGCTCGTGGTGGTACAAGATTAGACAACTCCAAAATACACATTTGGGAAGAGCTAGCATATGCCTTCCTCACTCAATACAGCTTTTCAAACTCAAATAGCTCTGATCAGGTGTCGGATTACAAGATCAAGAAACAGTCTAACAAGTCTTTCAGAGAGTATGCTCAAAGGTGGAGACGCCTGGCTGCCCAAGTTAGTCCTGCCATGTCAGAATCAGAAATGGTCATGACATTCATAGACATACAAGAAGCTCCCATCTATGAGAGAGTTTTAGCTGGCATCGGCAAACAGTTTTCTGAAATGGTTAAACATGGGGAGATGGTTGAAATAGGGTTGAAGTCAGGAAAGATTCAAGACCTAGCCGCACTCAAAGTTGTTGCTGATCACATCCAATCTGAAAATTATGGGAACAACCCCCGGAGGGTCCATAAAAAGAAAGAGGAAGATGTTTCCCTGATACTACAGGGACAAAAAGGTAATCAAAGTATGCCCATTCAAAGGAGAAACTACACTCCCTTTCCAGCACAGTCTGCAAACCCTCCAGTACCAAAAGGTGGAGAAATCAAACGCCATCGAGTGTTTACACCCTTGGGGGATACCCTTGAGAATATTCTTAATTTTCTGACAACACAGAAGAAAATTATGCATCTTCTTCCACCAGCCAGCCCTAATGGACGGGGTTTCAATGTTGCTAGGAAATGTGCTTATCATCTTGGGGCACTGGACATGATACTCGTGGATTGTTGGGCCTTGAAACACAAGATCCGAACCTAATAGATAATGGAGAGATCGTAGTCACCAAACCCGATTAGCCTCACGTGACAAGACAACCCTCTTCCTCAACACAAAGAAGAAGAGGTCAACATGATTAATTGGAGCGGTGGGATGAGTTCCAACTTCAAACTTTGATTCCCCTGCACCATTAAAAAGGCGGTGATGACAGATGGGATTATGCTAAGTTCCATTCACAATGGAACAAAAGATGAAAGCTCTCTACAAATAAATTGAGCAATCATGGCGGGCGGTGACTTATCAAAGATCAAGTGACTCGACAATTAATCAGCCAGGAGCATGCCAGTCTCCTACCAATCGTCATGAATATTCCCTCGTCACTTTCAAAAAATGAAATGCTGGAAGATAAAGTGACGAAGAGAGCAAATGCCAAAGCCCATCAGGATTTCGCCAACAAACGGGAATTCACCTATTTGGGCCAACCCATAGAGGAAATCCTTCACATGTTAATCAATGAAGGAAGGATCAGTTCCCTTCTACCTCCAATCAACCCCCGGTCGGGACGGTACAACTCTGATGGAGTATGTCAATACCACTCCCAGTCTCGCGGTCACAACACAGAAGAATGCTGGGCACTCCGCCACCTTATTCAAAATCTAATCGACAGTGGTATACTACGCTTGACAGATAACGACACTGTGTTACGTGCAAGTGAAAATGCAGGGCCTACTAAGTGGAAAAGTGTGGTAGCAGTTATATCTACTGAAGTTGAAGGGATTAATACTGTTCTCACAATACAGATAATCCAGCTCAAAGGAGGAAGCAATCTTTTGAAAGTGGCCGCTCCCAAGCCAATCAACTTGTCATGCAGAGCACAATATCCTATCGTTAGCTTGTGCAAGGTTCCGTGGAATTCTGGAGAAGGTGAAGGATCCACCTCACATACCACTGCTGCAGTGTCGAAGGAAAATCCACTGTATCTTCCCCATCGGGTGATGAACCCCACCACCAAATCAAAGGGGAAAATACCCACAGAGAAGATTGAAAAATTCCTCCGCGCTGTGGGTCATAACGAAGCCTCGGTGGTTTTAAGCTTGAAGGAAGCGCCACCAAAAATATCAATTTTGAACTTGGTCCTAACCTCTGAGAACCACCGGAAGGTCTTGTTAAAGGTTCTAGAAGAAGCCTATCTCCCGACATCAGTGGATACAGCAAATTTTCAACACATGGTTGATCACATTTTCAACAATAATGTGATATCCTTCACTGATGATGACATACCATCCGAAGGGACTGGTCATTGCAAGCCGTTACACATTGCGGTCTTGTCTTCCGGATATATGGTAGCAGGGGTCTTAATAGATGGAGGTTCCTCTCTGAATATCTATCCAAATGCCACCTTGGTGAAGATGAATATTAATCTCAACCGAATTCGGAGTAGCCATACTATCATCAAAGCTTTTGATGGAGCCCGCCGTAACTCAGTTGGAGTAATTGAGCTGCCAATCGAAATTGGCCCTCATACATTCTGCGTATCCTTCCATGTGCTCAAGATAGATTCGGGATACAACCTGCTCTTGGGACGACCATGGATCCATATGGCTGGGGCAGTCCCCTCCACTCTTCACCAACAATTGAAGTACATTATCAACAATAGTCTGGTCACAATCAATATTGAACCAGAGATTCCTCAGCACGGGGACATTCCGTTCATCAATGCCAATGAAGACGTAGAACCAGTCAGTTTTCATGCTTTGGAAATAAGCAACACCCAATACCACGCTATTGGAGCACCACTGCCTGAACCCCACATTTTTACTGAGGTGATGTCAGCCACTCAAGAAATGATGTCGTTGGGTCATAAGCCGAGACAAGGGTTGGGTAAAGATGGCAGGTATCCAAAGACTTATTCGATTAACAAGCAAGTTGGAACAATTTGGACTAGGCTATTCTCGCCACTCTAGTCACAGGAATCCTCATAAGAATCAACAGATTCCTTCAGCTTCAACCATGTGGCGTTCGGCTTCGCCTTCAAACTCCAAGTCCGCACAACCTCCAGTAAAGGTGCCAGCCAATGTTATGGCCATGTTATTTCCTAAGCCTAAACCGGTGGAGGAAAAGAAAATCGTTATTCCAGATCCCGCAATTGAAGAAGAAGAGCAAAGAATCAAGGAAACGTTGTTCGAATAATGTCGGGCATGCGCATCATCGTCCATGATGAACATACCAACAGATACACCCCAGATGATGATTGCCCTGACGTAATGGCCATCATTCGGGACAAGGAGGATGATGACAATCCCTCCATCACTGCGGTCCACCCGGACTTTACCCTTACCAATTGGAACAAAGATTCCTTGCTTTGGTCGAAAAGGGTAAAGCAAGTAAATTTTTTGCCCTATAGATACAATAATCGCTTACTTTTACATACAAGATTAGCAGTTTATTTTGCCAGTATATGCTAACACTGTGTATGATCAACACATTTCATATATACTAAGTGAAAACATATTTTGTTTCAGGACTCTGAATTTAGATGTGCCTATATTTACGGATACGATGCCTCTCCTACACAAGGATTGTACCTATGATGTAGAGATGAATTCAGCCTTGATGGATCTCCAAGATGACATTGAGGTGCCTCCAGAAATTCAAGAATGGGTCAAAGACAAACCCAAACCTAACTTTGATCAAACCACTTCTTTCAATCTCGAAACCTTAGAAAGCCCTAAGTTAATCCAGATTGGTTCAGACATTACCCCAAACCAACGGAATGACATGGTTATGATATTAACCCAATTCCAGGATGTGTTTGCATGGTCTCATGAAGACATGGTGGGTTTATCCATTGACATTGTCCTTCATCGCCTTCCTATTAAAGAGGGATTTAAGCCAATCAAGCAAAAGCTCAGGCGATTGAAACCTGAGTGGAGTTTAAAGGTGAAAGAAGAAATTGTGAAACAATTTCAAGCCGGCATCATCATGGTGTCTACATATCCTGAGTGGATATCCAACATTGTACCCATGCCTAAACCTGGAGGGAAGGTCCGAGTTTGCATGGATTACCGGGACTTGAACAAAGCTTTCTTAAAAGATAGCTTTCCCGTGCCATTTATCCACATTCTCATTGATAATACTGCGCAATACGACATGTACTCCTTTCTTTGATTGCTTTATGGGTACCATCAGATCATGGTTCCCGAGGAAGATCGTGGAGAAGACTTCTTTCATCACTCCTTGGGGAACTTTTTGCTATAGACGGTTGTCATTCGGCCTCATCAATGCCGGAGCTACCTATCAACGAGCTATGATGGCTCTTTTCCACGACTTAATGCATAAAGAGATTGAGATCTATGTGGATGACATCATTGTCAAGTCCGGAAGGAGGATGACCATCTAGACCATCTCGTAAAGTTGTTCAACAAAGTTGCGTGTAAGTACAACTTGAAGTTGAATCCACTAAGTCGCGCCTTTGGCATCAAGTCGAGCAAGTTGCTAGGATTTCTAGTCAGCCACAAAGGGATTGAGCTGGATCCTACCAAAATCCAAGCCATCACGGAAATGCCCATTCCTCGATGCGAAAAGGAAATACGGGATTTTTGGGAAGGATCAACTTCATCGGTAGGGTTTATCTCCCAACTCACAAAGCAACTCCGTGAGCCAATCTTCAAGTTATTAAGGAAGAACTCCTCCATGAAATGTAATGATGAGTGCCGTAATGCCTTCCTTACAATCAAGAAGCAGCCTAGTCAAAGCTCTATCTTGGTACCACCCAGGATGATGTTCCCTGCTCATGTACTGCACATAAGTGACAATGCCATGGGCTATATGCTAGGACAGAAAGACGATAGAGGCCAAGAACGAGCTATCTATTACATCAGCAAAAGGTTCAACAGCAGTGAACACAAGTACACTCTGATCGAGAAGACGTGTTGTGCTTTAGCATGGGCTTCCATGAGGTTACATCATTACCTACATGGTCACACAACCCATCTCATATCCCGCGTGGATCCTCTCAAGTACGTGTTCAACAAACCCATGTTGAATTACTGGCTGTCCAGATGGCAGTTGATCCTACAACAATTTGACATCGTATATGTGACTCAAAAGTCCATCAAAGGTCAAGGAATCGCAGATCAACTGGCCGCCGCACCTTTAGGTGATTTCAAACCCTTGGAAACATATTTCCCCGATGAAGGATAATGACAGTGCAGCAACACCATCAGTACAATACACGCCAATCACGGAAGATGTATTTTAATGGAGCTGTTAACATGGAAGGTTCTGGAGCTAGAGCAATTCTAATATCTGATACGGGGGAGCAGTATCCCGTTGCCGTCAAATTACAGTTTGTCAGTACCAACAATACGGCTGAGTATGAAGGCTGTCTCATGGGGCTAAAACTTGTCCGTTAAATGGGCATCAAGCGGTTAACTATCCTTGGAGATTCGGAGTTGGTAATCAGACAATCCACCGGAGTCTATCAAACCAAGGAACTACATTTGATGCCTTACCATCGGCAGGTTTTGAAGATGGCTTTGGAGTTCGAAGGAATCTCCTTTGTACATATTCCTCGTAATAGGAATGATTTCACGGATGCATTACCAACTTTGGCCTCCTTGGTTCGCATATCAGACAAGGAACACTTGTCAAGCGTCATAATTTCCCTGAACAAGGCCTCAGCCTATGGGAATTACGTTGGAGAAGTATCGGATGAGCTACCTCCCATCCAACCTCCTTGGTATCAGCATATCAAGGAATATCTGCGAGATGGATCTACACCCGCTGAGGCGAGCCTGATTGAGAAAAGGCGGATTCATCGACTTCTTTATGAAGTTCTACACCGAGTGGGAGATGCGCCTACAAAAGAGATGCGCAGAATCGGGTCTCCTCAGGTGTTTAGACAAAGATCAAGCCCAGAGGCTTATGGATGAAATCCATGGTGGAGTCTGTGGCCCCCACATGAGTGGCCCCCTCCTTGTTAAGAAAGTCCTCAGGACGGGACATTACTGGCTGTCTCTTAAAGCTGATTGCAACGACCACGTCAGAAGATGCTATCAGTGCCAGATTCATGGGAATGCTATACACACCCCTCCACGAGAGCTCCACAATATGAGTTCGCCTTGGCCCTTCTCAATGTGGGGAATGGACGTTATTGGGCCCATTGAGCCTAAAGCCAGTAATGGTCACCGATTTATCTTCACCATGATCGACTACTTCACTAAGTGGGTAGAAGCAGCCTCCTTCCCTAGGGTCACCAAAGAAGTCATCATTGCTTTCATCAGAAACAATGTTGTTTGTAGATATGGACAACCAGAGGTGATTGTGTCAGACAATACCAAAAACCTCAACAACAAAATGATGGAGGAGTTATGTAGTAAATTCCACATCAAACATCTTAACTCTGTCATCTATCGTCCAAGATGAAGCAGGTCTTTGTTAAGCTAACTAACAAAAATATCAAGAAGATTATGCAAAAGATGTCATCCAACCACAAAGATTAGCCTCGACCTATTGCCTCCTCGACCGACATTGTAGCCTACAGGACCACAATGCGTATTTCAACCTGGGCAACCCCCTACGTTTTAACCTATGGGATGGAAGCAGTGCTCCCCATAGAAGTTGAGATGGAATCTCTCAGAGTGTTGATCGATGCTCAGCTGGATGAAAACCAATGGGTACAAGACAGTATCACTAATTGTCTCTGATAGACGAAAGGCGAACCGCGGTTATCATCCATGGTCAGCTATATCAGCAAAGGATCGCCAGATCCTACAACAAAAAAGTCCGGCTACGGCAATTTAAACAACATGACTTGGTTCTGAAGAAGATTCTTGACAATCAAGATCAGGCCAAAGGAAAATTCGCTCCTAACTGGGAAGGCCCGTTTATTGTCAAAGAAGTAT
The DNA here is from genome assembly GCA_020205605.1 of Panax ginseng. Lineage (NCBI taxonomy): Eukaryota > Viridiplantae > Streptophyta > Magnoliopsida > Apiales > Araliaceae > Panax > Panax ginseng. The sequence goes on along the minus strand of CM035148.1, from coordinate 109,645,618 downwards.
TGACAGGAGGCGCTCTCAGATTACAAGAAATGGACGGCGATGAATTTCCATAACTCATCAACTCAGACACCGTGAAACGGTATTATGTCTGAAGTAACCAGCAAACACCCTGGTGCATTATCATCGGGTCACCGGTCATTCCGTTTTTTAACCCTTTACCACCTACAACTTTTCTACACTTTGCCCTCAGGAAACATACTCTTCAAGCAATGCACTGGCTTTCTCCTTTCTTGCCATACAACTTAGGTCATCCCATCGCTGATTGAACCTCTTAGCGTTCATATTTGGCTACCCATACATGGGATCAAACCTCTCGCACTGCAGTTTATCCTCAACCTAGGATTAAACTTTCTCCTCCCCCGCACTGACCGCACATGGGATTACGCTTTTCTTCTCGCCTACGAGGGCTTAACTACGCCGACTGATCTCCTCTTCAATAGGAGTAACGAGGCAACCATTTCATATGGCCTAAGAGCAATAAAACAAAAACAACAAAAACATTTCTACCCTCTTCTCCTTAAAAACAAAAACAACCAAAAACATTCCTACAACATATCACCATATATGACGTTGAACCTCTTACACCAGTTTGAACTCACGCAGACCGATCTCCTCTTCAATAGAGTACGTAGTTACCATTCATGGTGCGGTCTCACCCCCTACCAAAACACAAACCATTGTCAATGGGTGTTGGGATTCCTTTCAATCCATTATATGTCATTTGGCTTCAGACCAAAGGGATGGAATTACGTAACTCCTCCCAAATAAGAGATTCACGACCATCTAGTCTGCGGTCATACCTCAAAGAGCAATACTAAACCATAAGAGGTGGAATTAACTAGGCTTCTCCTATATAGAAGTATTGGCGACCATCTGTGGTACGGTCAATCTCAAAGAGGAAAGCCACACTCCTCTCCATATTTCCATTCAGAAACAAGTCCCAAGACACCAAAGATGGTAGGGATATACATAGATCGATGATCCATTCTAAACTATCGAGAGACATTTCAATGTCCATCCACCAAGGAAGAATTCGAATTCATCAAGATCACAAGCCCAAGCAAAAAGCAAAATATCAAGCAAAAATATAAGGATATCTAAAAGGGAAATGATCCAAAAATATATTTCCCTATCATATATAATGTTGTTTGATATATATACAATGTGAATCAGATATGACAAAATGGCTAAGCTTAGTCCGCATGGTGTAAATACAAGCTCATCTACTGAATGGGTACATGCGAGCTAGCAAAACCAACATGGCATCCCTCTCGGATGAAGGAGGTAAAGTCAGTAGTCTCTCGGATAAGAATATCCACATAACCCAACAGATCTGTAGCCATCTGCATGATGACCATATTCTCATAAATATAAGCGCTCATCTCTGTAATCATACATGTGGCCTCGCTGCAGTACTATCTGTGACAGCCACATCCCGGGCAGATATAGCACTATCCCGCTCAACTATCACTGCGTCTCTGTCTGACCTGGCCTCATCCCGCTCAACAACAACAGCATCTCTACGAGCTAATGCCTCGTCTCTCTCTAATAGGGCGGCGTCCCTCACATCAAGAGTAGTCGACATCATAGATCGAATCTGGTCTCTCTCAAAGGTCATCAGATGAAGACTCGCTCTCAATATCTGCGTCGAAAAGTCTTTGGATCACAAAATCTTGGTACTAGGAGAATCCGGGAAGAAATCTTGGCAACCCAACAAATGCATCCTCCTCGATGTAGGTATCAATGTCCTCTATAGGCTCTACATCGTCTAACTCAATCTCCCAGATCGCAAATATCGTCTGCAGCGGTAGATAAAACCTCCGTCTCCATCCATGCGAGTACTCTCACGGAATAACCGGGATGACCGGCGGGAAAAGCAACTAGCTCACGCCGATCCCAAAGAAGCGATACGCTTAGATCGGTCCCTACGAGAGGTATCGAGAAGTCGAAATGACCGACCGCCGCCTCGAAAGGATGAAAATCTTGAACCGGTCAAATCTGCGACATCACGGCCAATGGATGATAAGTCGTCACGCCCTCAAGCCACCTAAAAGGAGAAAATCCATGCCATGAGTAATGAGTAATGAAGTTGTATGGTGAGCAAAGCCCCGAGCATAGCAATATGCTAAATGGTTCTCGAATATCTGCCAAAAATGCGGACCAGGACTGAGCATCTACACACTCTGATGGCTGAAAGGAATACGACATAGCCACCTCATGGGAGAAACAATACCCGCGTTGCCTAAAGGTACCAATCGGTCATAATGTGACATAAACCACACATACAGCATGATCGAACTCCCAGTAAACACACCTGACGGGTAAGTACGGCAGTAGGATGCTGATCGCAAGGTCTCTGCCACGATCATAGGTACAATGGTACGACCCTCCCTAAAAGCTCTCACCGCCATGATAACGCCTATATCTATCTCATCCATGTACCGCGACATGTACACGTATGACAGTACACATAATATCAATACATCAACTCTGGCCAAACGCCAATGATCCTCTGACATGGTGAAATCCCTTGAATTTCGTGAGTAGCTATCCTCCGCACCAAATCTGTCATACAGAAAACGCTGAGAGATCACATGGCCAGATGTCAGCTCATCCTGGACCACTCTGTGCCTCAATCCTGTGAGAGTCATGAATCTCCTACTCATGTCTCCCAAAACCATGTGCACGCAAGGTCTGTCTAAGGGAAGCATCGTCAAATGTGCATACTCCTCCAGAGTAGGAGTCAACTCATGGGTACCAAAATGGAATACCTGCCTATCAGCTAGCCAATGCTCTAGCATCCCATCTAAAAATCCTGTAGGAACCTGAAATGCCAAAAGGGTCATGGTATGCTGCAATAACAGATCTACAGTCACCCTATCTGGTGGTGACATGCTATCGTACCACGAGCGCATACCCAATGCCACCACTGACGGTGGTGTATGATCTATATGGCTAACTGTCGAAGAAGACATCTGTGTGGGCCGTGTCATAAGACCATCCAGGGGTCAATACCGAGTATCTCTGGACATACATACATATGCATAACATGATACATGCATAACAGATAATGGATGGAAATACGATATAGGGAATGAAAAAATGGTGCATACATTCCTAAATATATCATCATCTAATACATCAGCTCTATACAGCTACAAATACATGAAAATGGGGCACAAAAGCCCTACTACTAACAGAGGCATATCTAAAGATATAGCAAGAATGGGGAACAACCACCCAATATCTAACAGAGGCCTATCAAAAGATATAGCGAGAATACACATCAGAAGAAGACAATGGTCTCGATGTCCACATCCTCAATCCTGTCCACCTGATGTAACTCCTCATGAGTCACTGGATCTCTATCAACAGGGATGTCAGGCCTATAAAGGGGAGGATCTGCGCCGACAAAACCAAATGGGTCGTCTGAGGGGCCAGCACCTGAGCTGGAAGGAACAAATGTCTCCACCTCTGCTGGATCTCTGCCCAAAAGCTGAATAAATATCTGTGCCCGATCCAACTGCCAGGTCAAGCTATCAATCTGGGTCATATGGGGTTTGAGCTCGAACATAAGCTAACCAATCCGTCATCATCAATGATCCAGAACCATGTCCCCATAAATCGTGGTGGCACGGATTTGGGCCCCAATAGTGCTTAGGGAGCCACCCGGTAGCGGAATATCTCCGAGTACATGGACCTCAAATAAATCAAACCGTCAACTCCCAACAATGGAATATCAATGGCGGGTGATCGTGATATAGGCCAATGATGCCTAATGAGGAGGCAAGATCGGTATACTGAATCTCCCCCCTGTGGTGATCCTAATAGCACGCTTCTCCTAAATAGAGCTCCCAGCCTCCATCGGTGAAAAGAGGAAATCTCCGGGTGGAAATCAAATACTCTACTCCATTAGGGTGTCCATCCTCAAAACCGATGATCAAATGATCCCCTGAATATGGAAGCCATGTGATGGCGTCGGCCGTCAACAACTCCAGCTGCATATGGTAATGAGCGAAGCCCTCAGATACAGGGACCTCTGGAAAAATAGAATGGTGCCATCGTCGTCCTCGTGGATAGGTATCTAAGCCTAACACACTCACAGGACGTAAACATGGAAGCCTCTCATAGGCCCAAAACTGCCAACACAATGGCAAAACATCTGCTATCAGTAAACACTCTTAACCTGTGAAAGGAAAAGACAAGAGAAATACTCACCAGCAGAAACGGGTAAAATCCTAGCCAAGCCTCGGTCAAACCCTGTGAGCGCAGACGCATGCCCCGGAGGAAATAGGCAAAGGTGTAAGAGCCCCAATCGTACTCTCCTATACGGTCCACATCGCGTGTGGCGCTAACCAGAGCGAAAGATACCGTGGAAGAGTTATCTGCTATGAAGCAGCCTCGAATGATCATCAGGAACAATCGCCGCATAACGCGATCCCTGATCCTGACATCATCGCATGGCCTCACTCAATAGCCGGCTCATAACATCTACGCCAAAGGACACGAACAGACGGCCCTACCTTTGAGCGCACCGCGGAACTCCTAACAAGGACCGGACGGCGAAGAGGGGTGATATTCGCCATGCAAGGAGGCGCCCCTCCAAACCCCATACCGTGATAAATCGCCAATCCATAGGCGTCATCATCACCGCAATCCAAGGTGGAGTGACCGAGTCCGATGAAACCATCGCCGAGACAATGCCCCGAGGTAACCCTGTGGACAACGACGGGAAGGATGGAGAAAAATGCCCCAAATCCCCACTCATGCACTATCGCTTCTATAATCGGGATGAAGCGCTGGTACATGGAGTGGATGCTAAACCGATTCCCCGATGTTGTGTCAAACACGGAACTCGCATGAAGCACGATCAACATCGTAACCCTTTAATCCTCATCAATAGGAAACAAGGAAGATAAAGTCTAACGTTATACCTCGTTAGCATGCAAGTACATCGATGGGTGTCTACCCAAATCACCTAGCAACTCGGGTTCACCACCGGATGTTCTAAGCTCCTCGCGAGGGATATGTACAGCAGGAGCGGGATCCTCAATATCCACCTCCTCGTCCTCAACGTCTGGAACATCTACCTGGACGAGATGAATCACAGCCTCCACCAACCGACGAGGCTATCTAACAGAACGGGGATGAGGCACTTCAGAAGCCCTCCGCCGTATGCCAGAAGCGGTCCTATAAGAACTGCTCGGCTGATCCGGATCCATAATATCTGGACAACAAGTCTCCAAATCACCTCAGAAAGGGTGTGGTATTGCCTTACCTGGAGCTTTCTAAAATGCATTATATAACTATATGCATGCATGCATTTACTTTAACATATAATAGAGTTAGAATGCATGACTACCCAATGCCTACATTTAGAAAAATTTCGCCATAGTCCCCTTTGAAAATAGGACTATCCACATGCGCACATGCATGTCTAGGTGGCCATTCAGTAGCACACCTACCCCAAAGTCATATACAGAATATATGCATAAAAAATCAAGAACATCATGCATAAGGCCAACCTCAATGCTAGGAGTATTTTGCCTTTCTACCTTTTGCTCATTGGACCTCAAATAGGATAAAAAATAGCAGAAAAAGGTGCCAATTTGACTGTCTCAAAAGTCAAATTTTTTCACATCATTATGTTCAGCATGGTTTAATACTAACATTTACTATGTTGAATATTTTTTATCAAGTCATTTGTGCATACATAATCACTACTATGTGTTTAGATGCATTTCGTGCAATATCTCACAATCTAACCGACAGAAACTGGAAAAAATACATGCATACATTACCAGGATAGTGTAGAACACTTGTACGGTGATAGAATTTGCAGAAAGCAGCCCGAACTCAGCAAATCTGGAAGTGGCTCACAGTTTTTTCTAGAGAGAAACAAGTTGAAAGTCACTTGTGAAAGGCATTCTTTGGGATTTATCATTCACACCGTCAGCAGAGCTCACTGCTTGCGCAATGCAGTGCACCGCAGCTCCTCTATGTGGACCCCACCCTCCAAATTTCCCGATTCGAGTTGAAACGGAGTTCTTACAGGCTAGAAAGGTCAAATCGGGAATAAAAATGCCACACGATTGAGCAAAATAGCATACAATCCTGGTTTTCTCATATGAGACTTTGAATTTGTACATCACTCATTGGTAGTCGCCTGAACACAAGGTATACTCTGCCAATGACCTCAGTTCTCATAAATCACATACGGTAATACCTTATATAGGTTTGATGTCACGACCTCGTGTCGTTACCCTACGTAAGTCCCAACGGGTTATAACGTGAGTGCAAGCGACGGGTTACAACGTATATCTCCCATGGGAGTAAGAACGCATGCTCAGCCGTTGACACACATATCAACGAAGGTCAAGCAACCTTGACATCATTTCATCCGATAGCGTTTAAACCTGTCAGAGCTATAGAGTTATTTGAGGTTCTCATACCCAGCTGCTCATATTCCCCAACGGATCCCCGGCGGGGGTCACAATGCAATGCTGCTCGTTGATTTACACGTCGTGAATGTCAAGCAACCTTTACGATCTCCTCACGTAGTTTCGGTAGTTGATTCACACATCGGTCAAGGTCAAGCAACCTTTGATAAAGATATCCCATAGGATGTTTCAAATTGTTGATTCACATCGCCAACGAAGGTCGCATCCTCGATAAAGATTTTCTTGTTGGCAATAAATCCAACGAGTAATCATGACATATTTCGCGATACTAACCAGAGAGGTCAACATTATCCAAGAGGATAGATGATGGAATATGTTAAACACATCCTCAAACAGATCAAGCTTTATCCCCACGGATCTCTTTACATAAGAGATACCCCTTGAAGATCAAGTCATTCTCAAGAACACGTGAATTTGGTGATAACTCCAACACCAATATCCTAATAGATTCTTGCACATCGGATTCGGGTCAGATTACAATCCCCAAATTGAAGCAACAGGAACCAAAGAATCATCCCAAAGCATGTTGGGCCACAACCCCGTACACATGCATCATACATTTGCATCATGTTACTATCCATAGTACCATGCTTATCTTGTTGCATTTCAAGTGTCTAGGATTCTTTATCCTACCCATGCATCGCCATGCATGACTATGATAAAGAGGGGCATCTGTTGACACTCGTAAATTTTCCAACTCATTACTAACATTGCAGGAGGATGATTCTTCTTTTTAAGAGAGAACCCCGAAAGACAATCCAAATCCACTGGGACACTCACCGAAAGTTCAAGATTAACCCCGGATCGCATGATGGAGTAATTGATTTCAACCTCGAATCTAACCCCGAGACCGCAGATACAATACCGTAACACACACCGAGAGAAGACCGATTAATCTCTAGGAGATAACCCCGAGGTATCCAAATCTCGACCCCAACCATAGGAATAGCCACCAACCTTGGTGATAACCCCTAAGGAATGCATTTGGAGATAACCCGAAAATGCTTGTTTCAAATGCCATCGCCTTCAATCTCGACACTCACAACGAGATACCTTTGTATCAACCCGCAATAACATCGGAAGACAGTACACACCTCAAAGATGACAATGAGGACCTTCAACAAATACAAAGAATTCAATCTCAAATAAGTTCGAGGAACGCGATACGCTTATCGGCCCAATCCAAGAAGAATACCGGTGAGAGGCAACATCGCCATCTCATCCAACACGATGCCACGTCTCGTCTCTACGTAACAATGTCCCACAAGGCTAACCAATCCCGAGTAACTATTGTGCGGGGTAACGGATGAAAGTTGAAGACCGGAGGGCATCGTCCCATCTTCAAGACTTCAGACAAACTCTAATCCCATTCCATCGCATAACTCTCGATAACCGGCGGTCCTAAATAGGTCCCTGAATACCTCAAACGGATGCCCGAATTGCACTTCTCAAAATCCGAGTGGACATTCTGATGCTCGAGTGCACGACGTGCTTGAGATAAGATGACGGGCAAGCGACGTAACCGGCCGACTGACCTCGCCTCTGGTACACTGCAAGAATGAGCGCAGTAAACTCCGAGGCACCTTTTGCCTATAAATAAGAGGCTTGGGGTGCTGATTTCTAAGAGAAAAAAGACGGGGAAACCCTACACAATTTGTTTTGCACTCGCTATACAGTGTATTTTCCCACTTTCAAACACTTGTGAGCTCATATATAGCCTCTTTTGTACCCACAAAAGCCCCGTGTTTACCCACTCTAAAGATATAGAAGCCCTTTTTATCACCACCGTAAGCCTTCTCACACACTTTAGAGTCTTTCTCTTCATCTTGCACACACCCTTCTACACGTTGAGAGTCGTGTTGCTTGCTTTTTGCCGGACTTGATTTCAGTGGTGGTTTCATTCCATCAGATATATATATATATATATATATATATATATTGACTAACATTATCGAGTTATGTCTCGATTGAGCCTAGACTTGATGCGAGAGCGCCATCGCTTTATATATATATATATATATATATATATATATATATATATATATATATATATATATATATATACATACTTATATATATTAACTATCTATGCCGACTTTGTTGATGAGCCTAGACTTTTTGGCCTGGTATGCGTTTTTATTATATATATATATATATATATATATATATATATATATATATATATATATATACTTATATATATCAACCTGTGTGCCTAGGACTTTGTTCGATGAGCCTAGACTTTGATCAAAAGTGCGTTTACTCGCTTTTATATATATATACTTATATATGAAGCGTGTGGTCGAACTGTGTTCGATGAGCCCGGATTTTACATCTAAGTGCGCTTATTGCTTTTATATATATATATATATATATATATATATATATATATATATATATATATATATATATATATATATTGTCTCGCCTGAGAGTTCCTTCGTGGCGCTTGATCGCTTTTCTGACTTTCTTTACATTTCAAATCCGCCTGAGTTTACTTCATGGCGATTGACCGCATTTCTGACTTTATTTACATTCTCGTCTCCGCCTAGAGTTTCCTTTGTGGCGGTTGACCATATCTACAGCTTTATTTACATTTCTGATCCCCCATGGAGGTGCTTCGTGGTTGGTGATCCTGTCTGTATATATATATTTACCGCTTTTATATATATACCTGCTTATTGTTTTTATACAAATTGCAATATTTTGTGCGCCTAGGAATCATGTGATCACAGATTCATCTCATTGGATCTAGATTCGGTTCCCGTGATGGACATTTTCAGCTGTAAGTAGCTTGTAAATTATTCTGTGATATCTGTATTTTCTCAGATGGTTTCCATACCCACAAGGAAGTCGGCATTATTTTTGGATGTATTATTTTTCATACGGATGCCTCGCATCCATCAAATAAAATCAATTCAGCTGCTCACTTAATAAAAATGGAAGTGTAAAAGGTCTCAATTCCTATTGAGTATCAGGGTTTGAAAAACCTCTTTTATAAAACATCATTGCCATATCTTGGTAAAAACTAAATTTTTACATAAATTCATTTCTCACCAATTCACAAAAGCTTTAGAACAATTATTATAGAGAGAAATTATAGAGAGAAAGAAGAAGAGAAGTCCTCATTACCTCACTATTCCAAAGATTATCCGCTTTTTTTCTACCAGAAGGGTATTATTTCTTTTTGTATTCATGAAGAAAACTTCATTATTCCATTCTTTATTATTCGTTGGAATAACTTTGATACGCTTGGACTACCCTATACTTGGTTAAATTCTTCTATTATTCCATTCTTATCATTCGTAATTCGTATTTTTCACATGATTATACTATTGATTCACATGATTGAACTATTGATTCACATTATTTACTATTAGGGGAGGTGGTGCAAGTTTGATAATACTTGCAGGACTAAATTAAAAATGAAAGAAAAGTTGGAGGTATTCAGATCGTAATATTTCGAGCCCCAAAACGTGCAATTATCGAAACTATATTTTCCTATAAATAGAAGCTTATTCTTCCTTCATTTCTCACCAATTCACAAAAGCTTTAGAGCAATTATTATAGAGAGAAATTATAGAGAGAAAGAAGAAGAGAAGTCTGCTACCTCACTATTCCAAAGATTATCCTTTTTTTTTTAAGGTAAGGGGTATTATTTCTTTTGTATTCATGAGAGAAAACTTCGTTATTCCATTCTTTATTATTTCGTTGGAATAACTCGTATACGCAGCTCTACCCTATACTTGGTGAAATTCTTCTATTATTCCATTCTTTATCATTCGTTGGAACATCGTCGTCGTCGTTTTACGCATGACCTAGTTCCATTATTTATCATCTCGTTGAACATCCCGTGCGTGCTTTTACGCATTGATTCGGTTCCGTTAATTATTATTCTCGTTGGAATATCCCGCCTGCAAGCGCTTTACGCATGACCGGTTCCGTTATTTATTATTCCGTTGGAATAACCCGTCTGCAGGCGGCCTATCGCATGCCATCGGTGATTTCTTTTGTTATTCCATTCTTTATTATACTCAGTTGGTTAAATTTTTGGCTTTTATACTCCATGAAATTAGTGGAATATCCTTGATATTTGCGCTTCATCCAGTATCTTTTCATAGAAATATTCTTCTGAGCATTCTTTAGTTTTATCCCACAAAGCAGTATCATGTTGACAATTTGAACGTTATTGGTTCCTGGACAAATTAATTCTTGAACTTGTTTTATTGAATTCTTATATCATTGTCATCATCCTCATGTTTATAATATGTTGAAAGTCATTTGTGACCTGTAGTGCATAGATGATTATGACCAGGGATTATTCGGTATAATCATGACCGTAATGTTACTAATGATGTGGTAAAAGTCCTCCTTGGCCATAGTGCATTGATGGACAGTTGTTGGCATGATCATGACCAGTGATGAATACACGAATATCCGTGGTCAGTAGTACATGGAAAATTTGTGGTCGTGATACTAATGAATATCCTTGGTCAGAAAAGGTGGATGATGTGGTTTATTTATTGTCGAGTCTCAAATGATAAAAGTGATGAAAAACCTTTTAAATCATAGAAGATAGTAGATTTTATTCTCTACTTGACTCTTCTAATGGATTGCTTGTTCATCCGCAGCTTAAACTTGATGTTTGTTATATTTTATCGCTTAACATCGTTGAAGGCTAATGATAAATTATTCTGCATTATCTTAGTCATAATATTTTTCATCGGGCTAGTTGAGCTCACCCTTTTGCTTTCATTGTTCTCTTCGTGAAATGAGAACGTAATGGGACTAGCTCTGGGAACCGGAGTGACGGTCCAGATGATAGCATTAGTAGTCCTCACTATTCTATGAAATAGTGTGATAATAAATGTAATGAGGACTCCATTGAGTGTGGATATTGTCTAGATGACAATATTTGTATTAAAACTCATAGCTTATGTTTTGTCGTATTTTACACGACAGTTATATTATTAAGTTGTATTTGAATTTTATACCATGTATTTGGTGACTCAAGATGAGTGATGTATATCTATTTTGGGGGCATCATAGTTGGTATCAAAGCTTAGGGATATGATCCCTGGCTAAGATGTGAGACTAGAACTAGGAGGGGAGAGACGGGGAATTCTTTCGCTAGTATGACCTACCTAAGTTTATTTGGTATTTAATTGGTCGGTCAGATTTTAAGGATAATATGTTGCATGTCAATTAACCCTTGTTTTGTGGCAGATTCTCAAAATGACATCCGAGAATGTTGAGAATAGCAATGGAGCACAGAGACCGCTGAGTCTCCATGATCAATAATCGTGATAATGTGCATCGTGAAGGCGATAATCCTCATGCAAAAACAACAACACCGACCAAATGATGAACGATGGAATGTTCAGAGGCTTTATGCAATTCATGCAACATCAAAGCAGAGTGGCTCCTATCCAAAATGTAGGTGGAAACACTGAAAACTCTTGACGGTCACCGCTAAACAGTTCAAGGAGCTGGGACCACCAGAGTTTATTGGAGAGCCAAAACCACTTAAGGCGGAAGTGTGGATAAAGCAGATCACCAAGATATTTGATATCTTGGGATGCTCCGAGGAGCAAAAGGTTCCCTTTGCCACCTTTATGTTACGAGGAGAGGCAGACATCGGTGGAAATCCAGAAAGCGTACTCAACCTACCAGACCAAGATGTCTTGGGAGAAGTTCCAAGAACTATTCAATGACAAGTACTTTCCTTAAAGTATTCGTCACATAAAAGAGGTAGAGTTCATCAAGTTGGAGCAGAACAATATGACCGTGTCGCAGTACGAAGCTAAGTTTGTCGAGTTGTCCCGATTTGCGTCTCACTTGGTTGACAATGAGGAGAGAGAACGACGGATGTTTCTAAGAGGTTTAAAACCCGAGATACATTAATATCTAATTTCTCATAAACCGTGGTTTGTATTTAGATGTTGTAAATAGGGCTCGCTTATGGAGCGCGATAACGAGTCAACGCAACCAAGAGAAAGCAACCGCAAAATGATAATACCAAGTGGTAGCAATCATCGGGTTATGGACAACAAACGTGGAGGGAATCAACATGCCAGAAATGGTAACCACTTCGATGGTAATCATGGCCAAGACAATAAGAATGGACATTTCAAGAAGAGGAGATTCAACAATGATGGAAAGACGTCAGCACCAACACCCGTTGTTAAGGAAGGAGAACGACCACCTATCATATGCTTCAAATGCGAGGGAGGGACACATCACCAAACCACGCGATGCAAACCCAAAGCGTGTTATAATTATGGAAGAGAAGGTCACCTAGCCCGATTTTGTCGCGGCAATCAAGACAAGTCCAATTGGGATGGAGGCACCAAAGGTCATTCCTAAAAAAGTCAAAGTCAGTAGTTCAAGGGAGAGCGTTTGTTGTGAACTCCCGTAAAGCAAGGAACCCGAACGAGGTCATCACGGTAAGCTTATCATAAACTCTAGCTAAGTCTATACCTTATTTGATACCGATTCTACCCATTCTTTATTTCTCCTACTTGCGCTCAACGCTTAAATTTGACTCCGAGAAATTAGAATTTGACTTATCGGTTGAAACTCCGCTGGGAGAAACCTTCATTACATCCATCGCTTATAAGTCTTGTTTGATTCAAATCAGAATCGCACGTTACTCGTCGATCTTATTTCTTTAAAAATACTTGCATTTGACGTGATTCTAGGATTGATTGGTTAACTACTCATCATGCTAAAATTGATTATTTTCGTAAGGTTGTTAGCTTTCATATTCCTAATCAACCTACTATGCGTAATTCAAGCGACCAAACCATTAAAATCAATCACGGTCATCTCAAGCCATAAAGCTATTCATTTATTAAAAACGGATGTCAAGCTTTCTTAGCTCATGTCATAGATTTAAACAAAAATACGCCGATTTGAATGATATTTCTATTGTTAATAAATTTCCGACGATTCCCTCAAGAACTTCCGGCCTACCCCCTCGAGCATGAAATCGAAGTTTGTATCGATCTTGAACCCAGACAAAACCCATTTCCAAAGCCCCATATCGAATGGCTCCTATTGAACTTCAAGAGTTAAAAACCTAACTACAAGAATTGTTAGACATCGGTTTCATTAGACCTAGTACGTCTCGTTGGGGTGCTCCTATTCTATTCGTGAAGAAGAAAGATGGAAGTATGCGACTTTGTATTGATTATCTGGAGTTGAATCATGTCACCATAAAAATAGGTACCCATTGCCTCGCATTGATGACCTATTTGATCAGCTTGTAAGGCGCCAAATTCTTTTCAAAGATTGATCTTCGCTCCGGATATCATCGGGCTGAAGATTAAAATCGATGACATTCCAAAGATCGCTTTCGTAATCCCTAGACGGCATTATGAATTCCTAGTCATGTCTTTTGATGACTAATGCTCCCCGCCGCCTTCATGGACATGATGAACCGAGTATTCAAGGAATATTTGGATCACTTTGTGGTCGCTTTATTGATGACATCCTCATATACTCCAAAACCCGTGAAGACCATGAGCAACACTTGAGGTCGATACTCCAAAAGCTTCGTGAAAACAAGCTATATGCCAAGTTGAAGAAATACGAAGTTCGCTTGAGGAAGTTGCATTCCTTGGGCACATAATATCAAATCATGGAATATCCGTTGACCCCAAGAAAGATTGAAGCAATTCAAAGTTGGGAGCAACCTAAGTCAATGATCAAGACGTAGCTTTTCGCTTAGCCGGTTATTACTCTGAGATTCGTAGAAGGGTTTTCTTGAATCGCTACTCCATTAACTCAAACCGACTCAAAAAGATACAAAGTTTGGTGGAGCGAGGAATGTGAGAAGAGTTTTCAAGAACTCAAGAGAAGACTCATTTCAAAGACTGCTCGACAATACCATCCTGCCTCTGAGGGATTTGTCATCTACAAGTGATGCTTCGTGAAAAAGGGTTAGGATGTGTTCTCATGCAACATGGGAAAGTCATAGCCTATGCCTCACGATAACTCAAAGAATATGAGAGGAATTATCCTACTCATGATCTAGAGTTGGCAGCAGTCATTTTTGCGCTTAAGATTTGGAGGCATTACCTGTATGGAGAGAAGGTGGAGATCTATACGGATCATAAAAGCCTCAAATATTTCTTCACTCAAAAGGAACTCAACATGCTAAGAACGACGATGGCTTGAGTTGTTGAAAGATTATGATCATACCATTCAATACCATCCCGAAAAGTTTAACGTAGTAGTCGATGCATTGAGTGTAAGATCATATGCGGTACGAAAGTGCATTATTTTCAATGCAAAGGCCCGTTTTATATGACTTACAAAGGATGGAGATAGAGTTAAAGACTCCAAGGACCCATGTGATGATGGCGAATATACGAGTAAAACTGACTTTAATCAATAAAGTTAAAGCTGGTCAAGCTACAGACCTGGAGCTGATGCGTATGAGGAAGAAATTGCAAGAAGGTGCTATTTCGGAAGCAAGAATCGATGAAAAAGGAATACTTCGAGTCAACTCCAAACTTTGTGTTCCTAACAACCCTGATTTAAAGTATAAAATCATGATGGAGGCGCACAACACACCATTTGCAATCCATCGTGGGAGTACCAAAATGTATCGTGATCTTCGACATACATTTTGGTGGAGCAATATGAAGAGAGAGATCGTAGAGTTTATCTCAAGGTGTCTAACTTGTTAACGAGTTAAGGCGGAGCATCAAGTGCCAAAAGGTCCATTGCAACCACTTGAAATTCCGTAATGGAAGTGGGAGCACATTACCATGGATTTTGTTATCGGTCTTCCCAAGGTTTCTCAAGGCATAGATGCGATTTGGGTCATTATTGATAGATTGACCAAGTCCGCTTCATTTCTTACCTATATACGAGAAACTTATACACTTGAACGCCTTGCTCAGATGTACATAAATGAGATTGTAAGATTGCATGGTATTCCAGTATCCATAGTTTCTGATCGAGACCCAAGATTCACTTCACGATTTTGGGTTAGTTTGCAAAAAGCTATGGGCACGGATTTACGATTTAGCTCAACATATCATCCTCAAACGGACGGGCAAATGGAAAGGACTATTCAAACTCTTGAAGATTTATTAAGACTCGTGTGTCCTTGACTTCAAAGGAAGTTGGGACAAGTTTTTACCATTGGTGGAGTTTTCCTACAACAACAATTATCAAGCAAGTATCGCATGGCTCCATTTGAGGCGCCAGATGGAAGAAAGTGTCGCTCTTCAAAGATCTTTGGGATGAGGTGGGTGAAGCAACGTTGTTGGGACCCGAGTTGGTACGTATGACTACGGAAAAGATTCAAACGATCCGACAACGATAAAAACCTCACAAGATCGATAAAAGAGTTATGCCGATCTTCATCGAAAGGACGTGGAATTCGATATCGAGATCATGTGTTGTTACGTGTTGCTCCATGGAAGGAGTTACTTAGATTTGGAAAGAGAGGAAAGCTCAACCTCGATTCATTGGCCCATTTTTAATCCTCGATCGAGTAGGAACTGTGGCCTATAGACTCGCCTTTACCGCCAAGTATGTCTCGTTGTTCATAACATTTTCACATATCTATGTTACGTAAATATGTGAAAGACCCAACCACATTATTGAATTAGAACCGGACGAGATAGAGGAAGATTTAACGTATGAAGAGTTACATGTTAAAATCTTGGATAATAAGGATCATATTCTACGCTCCAAGGTTATACCTCAAGTCAAAGTTTTGTGGAGAAACCACGATGTGAAAGAAATGACCTGGGAGTTAGAATCTGAGATGAAGTCAAGATATCCTCACCTCTTCGATATACCAGGTACGTACCCTAATTTCGAGGATGAAATTTCATAAGAAGGGAAGGTTGTAAGACCCCAACTTTTATGAATAAAGATTAATTCTCTCAAAATATATTTTTGAATATTATGGTGTGGATATGATATAATGTTATAGTTGTGGGTATTATTTACAAATTTTGAAAAGCAAGCAAGTGGTTATATAATATTCGATTGGTCGGGAAATATTCGTTTTAACAGGGAATATTCGTACGACGGCACAATCATTGGTGGACCCCACAACGAAAGTATTGTCGTAGTTAGAAAACGATGTAATTATCTTTTATAAAAATAACTACGAAAGTGTTACCGTTAAAACCGTTGAACTACCCTAGTAGTAAAAGTACAAGAATACGCTGTGGTTGCATAAGAAGCACATACCAGATTGATTATTGATGCTTACGTGAGAAGTCACTCGCTTATACTCAATTATTGCTACAAAGAATTGTCGCATCATATCTCTCATATTATTGATTCGATTATATGTCACAAAGATCATCTCGCATTATATGATATATTATTAAATCAATAATTGAGACGACAAAGTTATTCATATTATTAAATTGCAATATTTACAATGTCTAGAAGTTTCACAAGGAGAGGTTTGGTCACCTAATCATGCCGCCAATAAGGAGAAATCCTTATCTGAAAGCCCCTCTTTCTCGGGAACGACTTGGTTGTTAAATATTGTGAGTTATAATATTAATGATGAATAAGTTCGTGTTGATTAAAGATGAATTTGATAGTTCCATCAGGTTGGGATTATTAGTGTTAATGGAAATCGACATCTATTCCGATGATAATTGATGTCTGGGGTTATATTGATAAATCGGGTAATTTATCGGATAAATGAGCAATTAATTGCTACTAATTCACATGCTTATATAACTATTTGTTCACATGTGTACTATTGAATCACATTCTTGTACTATTAGGGGAGTTGGTGCAAGATTGATAATACTTGCATGACTAAGTTAAAATGGAGGTATAGATGGAGGTACTATAATCGTAATTCGTATTTTTCACATGATTATACTATTGATTCACATGATTGAACTATTGATTCACATTATTTACTATTAGGGGAGGTGGTGCAAGTTTGATAATACTTACGTGACTAAATTAAAAATGAAAGAAAAGTTGGAGGTATTGATAATTGTAATATTTTGAGCCCCAAAACGTGCAATTATTGAAACTATATTTTCCTATAAATAGAAGCTTATTCTTCCTTCATTTCTCACCAATTCACAAAAGCTTTAAGGCAATTATTATAGAGAGAAATTATAGAGAGAAAGAAGAAGAAAAGTCTGCTACCTCATTATTCCAGTATCCAGTTTTTTTTCTACGGTAAGGGGTATTATTTCTTTTGTATTCATGAAGAGAACTTATGTTATTCCATTCTTTATTATTCTGTTGGAATAACCTGTATACGCGGACTACCCTATACTTGGTGAAATTCTTCTATTATTCCATTCTTTATCATTCTGTTGGAACATCCTGTCTGTGTGCTTTTACGCATGACCGGTTCCATTATTTATCATTCGTTGGAACATCGTCTGCATGCTTTTACGCATGACCCGGTTCCATTAATTATTATTCGCGTTGGAATATCCCGCTTTGTGCGCTTACGCATGACCGGTTCCGTTATTTATTATTCTCGTTGAATAACCCGTCTGCATGGGCTATCTATCGATGCCGGTGATTTCTTTTGTTATTCCATTCTTTATTATACTCAGTTGGTTAAATTTTTGGCTTTTATACTCCATGAAATTAGTGGAATATCCTTGATATTTGCGCTTCATCCAAAGATCTTTTCATGGAAATATTCTTCCGAGCATTCTTGAGTTTTATCCCACAAAGCAAAGATCATGTTGACAATTTGACGTTATCGGGTTCTCGGACAAATTAATTCTTGAACTTGTTTTATTGAATTTTATATCATTGTCATCATCCTCATGTTTATAATATGTTGAAAGTCATTTGTGACCAGAAAGCATAGATGGACTTGGTATGATTATGACTGTGGATTATTAAGTATAATCATGACCGTAATGTTACAAATGATGTGGTAAAAGTCCTCATTGGCCGTAGTGCATTGATGGATGCTTGTTGGCATGATCATGACCATTGATGAATACACAATATCCTTGGCCCGTGAGTGCATGGAAAATTTGTGGTCGGATACTAATGAATATCCTGGTCAGAAAGTGTGGATGATGTGGTTTATTTATTGTCGAGTCTCAAATGATAAAAGTGATGAAAAACCTTTAAATCATAGAAGATAGTAGACTTTATTCTCTACTTGACTCTTCTAATGGATTGCTTGTTCACCGCAGCTTAAACTTGATGTTTGTTATATTTTATCGCTTTAACACTCGTTGAAGGCTAATGATAAATTATTCTCGCATTATCTTAGTCATAATATTTCTTATCGGGCTAGTTGAGCTCACCCTTTTGCTTTCATTGTTCTCTTCAGAAATGAGAACGTAGCTTGGACTAGTCGGGGAATGGAGTGATTGGTCCAGATGATAGCATTAGTAGTCCTCACTATTCTATGAAATAGTGATAATAAATGTAATGAGGACTCCATTGTGGATATTTCTGTTTTAATATATATATATATATATATATATATATATATACACATTTATATATATTAAGCGTGTGTGGGACTTTGTTTGATAAGCACGGATTTTACATCAGGTGCATTTGGTCGCTTTATATATATATATATATATATATATATATATATATATATATATATATATATATATATATATATATATATATATATACTTATATATATGAACCTGTTGTCGAACTCTATTCGATGAGCTCGAATTTTACATCGGTATGCGTTTATCGCTTTTATATATATATATTTTCGTCCCACACGGAGTTTACTTTCGTGGTGGTTGATCGCTTCTGACTTTTCTTTACGTTTTCGTCTGCGTGGAGTTCACTTCGTGGAGTTGATTGCTTTATACAATTTTATTTACATTTTTCCCTTTGGAGTTTCCTCCGTGGTGGTTGATAGCTTCTGACTTTATTTTTACGTTTTCGTCCCAACTTGAGTTTCCTCCGTGGTCATTGATAGATTTTCTGACTTTATTTACATTTTTTGATTCCCCATGGAGGTGCTTCGTGGTTGGTGATCATGTCTCAGTATATATATATTTACTGACTTTTTATATATATACCTATTTCTTCGCTTTCATAGAAATTGTGGTATCACGTATGCCTAGGAATCATGTTATCATGATTCAAATTTTATGGATCTAGATTCGGTTCCCGTGATGTACATTTTCAGCTGTAAGCAGCTTGTAAATTACTCTGTGGTGTCTGAATTTCCTCAGATGGTTTCTATTAGGTTTGTAATAATCATAAACGCAATCAAATTGCACAAAAAAAACGGAAACGTGAAAAATCAGAGTTTTAAAATTTTATAAACTATATACCCGGATCATCCTTTATGCATAATTATTAATTAAATGAAAAGATATGAAGAACAAGAATCATACCCTTGAAGATTCGAGCTTCCTCAGGTACAAGTTCAGCTCCAATCATTTTCGCGTTCAACTTGAATCAACCGGGTTTGGTTCCTTCCTTTGATCAACGTTAGCTACCCAAGTGTTTGACCTCTAGAGGTGATCCACCAAGGAAGAAGAAAGATCCAAGAAGATGGGTGTTTGGCAAAACCATAGATTTTCTATCTCTCATAGAAAAGGAGCGTACTCTCCCAACTATTGGAATTACGTATGTTGTGAAAAATTCAACAACAACTCTGCACCCATAATAAGACTCCTCTTATTTATAGATGTAGACAACCCTCCTTAACAATTAAGGATTTGGTTTTTATTTTAATTAATTAAATTCCTTTAATTAATTATGCTCCCAATCTTATTAGGAATAATTAATTAAAATCTTTTAATTAATTTACGCCCCTAATCTTATTAGAATATATGAGAGTACTTTTATTAATTAATTCCCAAACTCCTTTAGGAATTAAATAATAATAGTAGTAATAATAATAATAAGACTCCTCTTATTAATTTATATTTAATATTTCCAAAATATTAAATAATAAATATTAAGCTATTTAATTTATTCAATCACCATAGATTAAATTAAATATACTTAACTTATTATTACGATTATGCCATTAACTTCTTAAATAATTATTCTTCCTTTTATGGTGTGACCCTTTAGGTTCTCCATATTAAACCGGTTGTGAATAAATCAATTAGAACAATTATAATCTTATTATAAATAAATTAAATAATTTATTTATTTAAATAAATAATATTTATTCTACAATAGGGATAAGCGTCCCTAGAGATCAACGACTTTTCAGATAATATAGATTTCAACATCAATCATAAAAGAACCTTTGAGTAAATAGTTCTTGCGACAATTCAATCCTTCCACCATACAATGTCCCAATTAAATATAAGACATGAAATTCTTCGTCAAGTCTTATTTTATTTAATTATATGTATTTCGACTCTTAAATGCACAACTCCAAATAATGCAAATTAGAAACTCTTTTCTAATTTCATTCTGCCTTGGCCAAGGACTACTGAGTTGTCATTTATCGAATCACATAGGACATTTTTCTTCTTTTACTAGAAGTGGTAGATTCTTTATTGATCATACATTATCTCCATGTACAACTTATTATACCCAGGCATACCCTTTGATATACCCTAAGGGTCTTAAGGAATATGTCAAATATAACTCATCATGCATAAGATACTATGATGATCTCAAGTCCAAGGATCACTTGTACTACTATTACTACAGGAATTCCTATTGATAGGCAAGTAAAACTCCATTAGGTATTCCTTAGCGAGCCACGTTCAATGAACTTATTCTCTAATAAGCACCTACATACTTACTTTAGTGTCTCCACACAAATGATCATGAGATCAATCATCCTCATCCAATGAGCAAGCAACGTATGTACCAATCTATCCGGATTCACTAATCCCCAATTTAGTAATCCAACGATTGGGAACTATTTTAGTTTTAAGCTTTCTAAGAATTTAGATCTCATTAGAATGATCATCATCATTATTCTAAAAGCATTGCTTAAAACTATGGGTTTATCACATATTATAAAACAGCATCATGCAGATAATTAAAAGCCTTTAATAACTTAATACTTTTTATTAATAAATGAATAAGATTGTTACAAAGTATATGCTTTATCATCAAACATGATTGTCTTGTGTGTATACTACTTTCAATCTCTCACTTGCACTAAAGCCAATCGCTATGGTATCTCATACTCTTCTTCTCTAAGTGACGATTATCCTGCTGTTGGATAAGCTTTAGTTAATGGATATGTAATATTGTTTTTGAGAGTCCATTATCTCTATAGTGATTTCTCATCTTTCAATGATTCCTATAATCAAATAAAAGTGCCACAACAGATGTTTAGATCCAAGATGAGACTTAGGAACTATTCCTAGTTCTGTAATGAACTTTTCATCTAAACAATCAACTTGCAGCTTCATTTATAGTTATATACTTTGTCTTTATAACTAAACCAAAGAACTATTTCTTTGTTTGGAACCTTTCAATTCACTTTCGCACCACCGATTCAAGGTAACACTTTACCTTAAAGTGGATTTTTACGTCGTCTTGGTATGTCTGAAAAACTTGAGTCTGTTAAGCCCTCTAGTTTTAATTCAGACCCAGCATGAATATGATCACATCCTTAGTGTCGGTTAAGTACTTTAAGATATTTTTCACTGACTCATAGTGAACCTCTCCAGAATATGACTGATCAACATCAGGTCTCGTACATTTCATTGCATACATGATAGTTACTCATGCGATCTCTCTTTTTGGAGTCTTTGGGGACTATTAAGAGAGATTCACTCCATGGCTCATCAACATGAGACATCCCACGGAGTTTTCCATGCTAAACGACTTTAGCATCAAATAAATATACGTTCCTTGGGTTAATTCGAGCATCCTCTTTAATCTATCTATATAGATTTGTTTTCCCAATTAAGATACTCTTCCCAAATCATTCATGGAGGAATATTTTGACAACTTTATGTTTACTGATTCTAGCATTGGCATGTCATTCCTTATCCGTATTATATCAACATATAATACTAGAAATGTCATGACGCTCCCACTGACCCTTTTGTACAGTCTAGATTTATTCTTATTTTTGATTAAATCAAACTCTTTTGATTGTCTCATCAAAATGAATGTTCCATATTTGAGAAGCTTGCTTCAATCCATTTCTCTGAATGTCTACAACTCTTCCCTCATCGTATGTAACTGGATCATCATCTTCTATGATGCGTACCTCATCATCATCACCCATGATGAATCCATACCTCCCAGGTATCTTCGGTACTATTCCAGATTTACGATTCAGTTGTGGTACAATAGATCTATCTGCAGGTTCCTCTTATTTGACTTATAGTGTTTTGTGGTTCTTGAACTCTCCAAGATCTATTATCGTCCCACTAGCCCCTTTAATGATAAACACCTTTATCTTAGAAGGTAGTGTGTTTCGTAACAAACACCTTTTGCTAAGTAGGATTATAGAACATATACCCTAAACTTACTTTAGGATGTCCCACAAATGACACTTGTCAAATTTTATCCCAAGCTTATCCTTTGAAACCTTTTCACATAAGTTGGACAACCACTTATCTTAACATACTTAAGATTAGGAATCCTCCCTGTCTATAACTTTTATGGAGTCTTAGAGTCGGATTTTGAGGTTACCTTTTTCGTAGATATGCAGCCTGTGACGGCCCCGAATCCGAGGTCCCGAATCACCGCGGATCCGATTCGATCATTCTATAACTACTATTACTATTTACGGAAGATATAAACATAAATTGTTTATACATTACATTACACACTATTCCCCAAGTTTGAAACCTTAACTTATACATAATTCATAACTTTTCTAACATATAACAACCTTAATATCATACAATACAAATCTAACTGCACGCATCTACTAAAGTTGGAACTGTCTTGGACCTTTCCTTGTATCCGACGCATTTGTCTTAATCTTCAATGTTTTATCATGATATAGCAAGGGTGACCATAAGGATTGCCCATCAAGTTTAAGTTCAATAATATAACAATATATCATGATTAAAATGATTTGAATAATTGGCTGGCTATAATTCAACAATATAATTGTGAACTAGTAGGAACAAACTTTTGACTGAACAAGTATTATACACGAACAAATATATCTGAAACAACTGGTAATGAAGGTGATCAGCCTTTCATACCTGACTTATACATGCAATATGTACAGAGTACAATTCATGGCAACCAGCAATTATTAACCATAAGCTTATCCGAATAAAATAACTCTTAGTAGAGTTAAGTAAAACAAACTTGCCTGAACCGTTGATTACCGCTACGTAATTTATAACGCTTTGTCTGAACCTAATATATAAATAATATCGATTGCTAAGTTAGAATAATATCATCACAATTTATAAAATAACCTAAACACATTACACATAACACATAACTCTATCAGTCTATTACACACATAAGACTCAGTATCAAGTCAAACTATTGCAGCCTGAGTTCAACCCGACATAAAACTGACATCCCGACGGTCTAGTCGGACAATTATCGAGTCTAAGTTCAATTAAACTCTGACTTAACACTTAACAATTATCTTAAATAATGTTATTAACAGTTAAAACATTTATCGAAGTCTCGTAATAATTTTTAAATAATTATTACTATTTATCATGAATTTTTCAATCATTAAAAACGTATTTAAACAATATAAATACCACATAATTCTTTTATCATTAATATTTATTTATTATCAAATATTAATGAAATACATGCCATAATATTATAATATAGTTATAATATCATAAAGTATTTTTAATATTTTAAAATCATATTTATATGATTTTTAATCACTTAAATTCATTATCCAGATAATTGCTTTTAATATTAAAATATTAATATTTTCATGACAAAATATCAAAAGTTATATGTTATAACTTAAAATATTTTATATCACTTAAATCATTTTTATATGATTTTTAAAACATTAATTCTATTTTTCCATAATTTATTTAATATATTTATGAAATAAACTAATATTAATATATATTAATTAATAAAATTCATCACAAAATATTAAAAGTTACTAAAAATAACTTAAAATATTTTATTATACCATAATATTATTTTTCATGTATTTAAATCATTTTTAAATCATTTATTTAATATTATAATTAAATAAATTAAATACCATTTATATACCAAAAATAATAAATATTTATGAAATATACTCTAAATAATTAAAACTATTTTTCGTAATTAAAAATAAATTTTCGGAATTTATTTAGTATTTTTAATAATTAAAATCTATTTATTTCGATTTATTAATTAAAATAAATTATTTTCTAAAACTAACTGTCGCTAAAGGGGTTACGGCGGCATTTAATCAAAATCGTTGAAAGTGTTCTTGAAATGTTTCTTCTTGAGAAACCTGTAAACGCAAAGTCGATACTGAGGTGCCATGTTTGGCCATTACACGTAGATCTCTGTGTTTGTAAGGTTTTTTGGGCTTTTAATGTTTCTAATCATGTAGTACATGTGTAATACTACAACCAACAACCAAATTCATGGTCATAACATAACACAACTGAGAGATTAAAGCCTTCAAACGTTCTGACAACACTTTTCTTCATTTCTGGGTTTTCCAGAAAATGAAGAACAACCGTAGGTGCTAGATCTAGATCCTTATAGCTTCCGACATATGTCTTGTTTATGTGATCTAAGGGTTAGATCATGTAGAGAACATGTCAGGCTACAATTAAATATCATCAGATACTAACAACAACATCACATAAGATATAACAAACCTAGTCAAACTACTGACAAAAACTTTGTTCTTGAAGATTCTGGGTTTTCCAAAATCTTCATCCGAGCAATCGGTCAACGGTGGTTTGACCACTCCTAATTTTGATTATGAGATATATCATGGTGATCTAATGACTTTAGTATGTAGACTACATGCCAGGCTACAACAAACAAACGACAACTGGGCCAAAACATTAACATACAGCAAGATCTAGGACGTTAAAAATGTTGTCAGACCACTGGAAATATTATGGGTTACCCATATTTTGATAGCCGTGAACGGTCAACGCCTTTTGACCGCATATATCTTACGATCAAGACATGCTATGACCTTACTTCCAGTTTCAGATCACAGTCCTCATGTCATAGAACAGATTCAAAACAAAAAATACACAAAACATCAAACACATAAAGATCTAGAGGCTCTGACATTAGGCTGTCAGGCCTTATTTTTCCATTTTTCCCAGATTTGATAAATCTTTAATTTCGAGCATCTAAATGATATGGATCTAATTTTAGCAACCCAGATCATCAAGTGACACCCTAATACACAACTTTAACCAATAAATTACAACAACTAACATCAGATTATAAGATTTCAAAAATTAAGGTTTATACCATTCTTGCCTTGATCTTTGATTTTTGACTTCTAATTATAATCTTGGTAAGTTATACACTAATCATGGTTCATCTTCTTTCTCTCTCTCTCTTTGAATTTCGGATTTTTGAGAGAGAAAAACTTTGGAGAAAAAAATGAGAAATAAAGTGGGCTCTTTCTCTCTCTTAAATCTATATCATTGATATGATACAATGTATATAGCAATCTAGATGGCTGATCATTTTAATTTAAGTCGAATGCCTAGAGCTAGGGTGGTTGAACAACTCACTAGAATAACTCTTGTAAGCTATGTTACAATAATGCACTAAAGGGCATTTAAGTCTTTTCAATTTTAATTTTAATGGCAATTTGGACATTAGCTAAACCCTTAGGGTTTAGGGTTTGGGTTAGGGTTTAAAACCCTTTGGGTTTGTAATTTAATTTTCTAAAATTTCCAATTTAGGTTTTAAAAATAGAAAATTTAATTTTTAAAAATTATAATTAGTATTTTCTAATTATATTAAAATTTCTTAATCATAATTTAAATCTTGCTAATTAGGATTAATATTTCCTAATTAAAATTTCTAATAAAGCAATTAAGGACAAAATTGGTCATTAGGGTTTTTAACCCAGAATTAGGGTTTTAATTAGAAAAATAATATTTCAAATTTCGAAATTAGATTTCGTAATTAGATTAGGGTTTTCTATTTATTTAACTTGAAAATTAGGATTAATATTTCCTAATTATCATTACAATTATTAAATTAAAACTTAGGTTTTCCCTAATTATAAAATTAGGGTTTCAAATCCCAAAATTAATGTTTTCTAAATTTGAAATTAGGGTTTGTTAAATAATTAAACTTTACCCTAATTAATAATATAATATATAGCACTTAAGCAATATAATTATTCTTTAAGTTCCCAAATTAGGGTTTTAAATTTCTGAATTAGGGTTTCAGATTCTAGGAACTGAAATTAGGGTTTCTAGAACCGGTTTCTAGGGTTTCTTGTTAATCACTAGGGTTTTCTAACTGAACGTTGACGTTCTTAATATATAATTAAGGTTTGTTACAGATATCGTTTATCTAGTCAACCCCTGACCCTTAACCACATTCTGAATACATAAATGACCATATACACAGAACATAAACACGTATACACTTAATCTTGAATAATTTACTTAAATCCTTCACATAATTTTGAAATTCTCAAAATTCCTTCTTAAAAATATTAAAAGCATACACTTATTTTCTGTCTAGGTTCTAATATTGAACCTTAAATCAATTAATTAAAATTTTAAAAATATTCAAAATTCTCGGGTTGTCACATTCACCACTTCTTCTAAAAATTTCGTCCCCGAAATTTACCTTACACCTTACACCATACACCATATTGCTTACACCATTCACACATATTCGCTTGCTACCCAATACATCACTCACAAGAGTAAAAGTTTTCAAATTGTGTGGAGGGGTCATATAGACCATGAAGACATAGTTTTAACGGTATTGATCATACCGCAAAATAATACATTACTTGGTATATTTACAATCACAAAGAATGTAAACTATCGTTGTTAGTACTTTAGGTGATCAGCCTATCATACTCTTACGTCATGCATAACGTATTAATTATATATAGCGAATATTTACGCTACTTGATTGGATTATTTATCCAAACAACATAGTTCACCTCAGTCTTATCATAGGATTCCGTACCAAAGCAATTTGGTTCGGAAAATTTCTTTCAATGAACACTTTAGAGTTTTCATAACATTAGTCTAGCTGAATCGAATAGCATAGACTCATATCAATAATTCAATTCAATCGAATTATTAAAGTGTAGCCAAACCCCGTTAACAAATTAAAATTTTTGAAAATATTTTCGAGAATGACGTCATGATGTCGTACTGTATTAACAGTCCGTTTAAGGATGCCGTCATTGTATGACTTTGTCATAACACATCATACAATAATGGAATAACGATTTTAGATCAAATTCACACTAAGTATTCTTGTATTTACAACTCCATCAACTTTTTATCATCTCTGTACCAGGTTACATGGTACATGAGTGATAAATAAAATATATTTTGATATTTCAAATCGTTTACGTCTAGCTGAAATAAGTAACATAGACTATACTTTAAACCATTTCAAAAATGATTATGAGTCCACATATATTATATTTTTTTTCAAAAGCACATAGTGCGTATTTAGCTTGATGTCAAAATTTCGAATTCTAGCATAGCTAGGAGTTTTGAAAAACTTAATTCTTCACTACTAATCATTTGCTTAAACAATCTATTTGTTCCTATAATCTTCAATACTCCATTTACACACAACTATACCCAGTTCGTAAAACCACACTTATGAGTCCATAAATTGCCACAATCATGTGAGTTTAAGAACTTTTCTAGACAGACCTTTGTCGTACATTCGCTGAGGGGTTCATAAACATTTCATATAATTATGAATCAAGTATGTCACATAAGTATGAGTTTTAAGAACTCGTACTTAACCTTATATCCTCTACCTATGACCTATCTATCTGTTATATACATGAGAAAGGAATCACCCTCTTAAAATGCATATATCAAATAGCACGACAAAACATTTCAATGATTATCAATGTCAGAACTAAGTAGTTGTTACACCAAGTACAATTCCCCGCACCACACAAGGAATCATACAAACTCGATTCTTTGACATGAATCCTCAATTGAATCCCCACCTAACACTAACACCCTTCTCAATACGAATTTCATTTAACTCGTATTCCTAATCCTTTCCTGAATCTGTACCAATTCCTAGTACAACTGTCACACATCAATCATGGTGTAAACTTTTCAATCATTAGATTGATTCTTATCCCTGATATCACTTTATCAAATCACGGGGTGATCTCATCATATATATTACGATTCATTTCTATATCTTGATAGTTTTATTTTACGATCTCCTATCACTGTACTTTTAGTCTTTTAGACTCGATCTATTCACCACTACTGTTCAACTTTATTATCAAAGTTAGGGAACTCTGTATCTTATAACTCGCCGAGATTCGTCTTTGAATCTTACCGACTAACTAACTCTATTTGAGTTAGTATTTATCCTAATCACTGTGGTTATTGGTCTCAGGTATTCCTACCTAAGCTTCATAACTAACAGCTTTGATACCAACTGTGACGGCCCCAAATCTGAGGTCCCGAATCACCGCGGATCCAGTTCGATCATTCTATAACTACTATTACTATTTACGGAAGATATAAACATAAATTGTTTATACATTACATTACACACTATTCCCCAAGTTCGAGTAACCTTAACTTATACATAATTCATAACTTTTCTAACATATAACAACCTTAATATCATACAATACAAATCTAACTGCACGCGTCTACTAAAGCTAGAACTATCTTGGACCTTTCCTTGTATCCGACGCATTTGTCTTAATCTGCAATGTTTTATCATGATATAGCAAGGGTGAGCAAAAGGATTGCCCAGCAAGTTTAAGTTCAATAATATAACGATATATCATGATTAAAATGATTTGAATAATTGGCTGGCTATAATTAAACAATATAATTGTGAACTAGCAGGAACAAACTTTTGACTGAACAAGTATTATACATGAATAAATATATCTGAAACAACTGGTAATGAAGGTGATCAGCCTTTCATACCTGACTTATACATGCAATATATACAGAAGTACAATTCATGGCAACCAAAGAATGATTAACCATAAGCTTATCCAATAAAACAACTCTTAGTAGAGTTAACTAAAAACAAACTTGATTCAGCTACATACTGTTGATTACCGCTACTATAATTTATAACGCTTTATGCGAACCTAATATATAAATAATATCGATTGCTAAGTTAGAATAATATCATCACAATTTATAAAATAACCTAAAACATTACACATAACACATAACCCTATCGATCCTATTACACACATAAGACTCTAGATCAAGTCAAACTATTGCGATACCGAGTTGAACTCGACACTGGCCGACATCCCGAAGCGATCAGTGGGATAATTATCGAGTCTAAGTTCAATTAAACTCTGACTTAACACTTAACAATTATCTTAAATAATGTTATTAACAGTTAAAACATTTATCGAAGTCTCGTAATAATTTTTAAATAATTATTACTATTTATCATGAATTTTCAATCATTAAAAACGTATTTAAACAATATAAATATCACATAATTCTTTTAACATTAATATTTATTTATTATCAAATATTAATAAAATATATGCCATAATATTATAATATAGTTATAATATCATAAAGTATTTTTAATATTTTAAAATCATATTTATATGATTTTTAATCATAAATTCATTATCCAGATAATTGCTTTTAATATTAAAATATTAATATTTTCATGACAAAATATCAAAAGTTATATGTTATAACTTAAAATATTTTTCTAATACATAAATCATTTGTATATGATTTTTAAAACATTAATTCTATTTTTCCATAATTTATTTAATATATTTATTAAATAAACTAATTATCATTAATATTAATTAATTAATAAAATTCATCACAAAATATTAAAAGTTACTAAAATAACTTAAAATATTTTATTATACCATAATATTATTTTTCATGATTTTTCATGTATTTAAATCATTTTAAATCATTTATTTAATATTATAATTAAATAAATTAAATACCATTTATATACCAAAAATAATAAATATTTATGAAATATACTCTAAATAATTAAAAACTATTTTTAGAATTTAAAATAAATTTTCGGAATTTATTTAGTATTTTTAATAATTAAAATCTATTTATTTTAATTTATTAATTAAAATAAATCATTTTCTAAAACTAACTGTCGCTAAAGGGTTTTCGGCGATTTAATCCGTCATTGAAAATGTTCTTGAACATTCTTCAAAGAAACCCGTAAAACGCAAAGTCGAATCACGAGGTGCCGTATCAATTTGGAAATTTGTAGATCTGTGTTTGTAAGGTTTTCTGGGCTTTTAATGTTTCTAATCATGTAGTACATGTGTAATACTACAACCAACAACCAAATTCATGGTTATAACATAGCACAACTGAGAGATTAAAGCCTTCAAACATTTTGACAACACTATTCTTTATTTCTGGGTTTTCCAGAAAATGAAGAACAGCCGTAGGTGCTAGATCTAGATCCTTATAGCTTCCGGTATATGTCTTGTTTATGTGATCTAAGGGTTGGATCGTGTAGAGAACATGTCAGGCTACAATTAAATATCATCAGATACTAACAACAACATCACATAAGATATAACAAACCTAGTCAAACTACTGACAAAAACTTTGTTCTTGAAGATTCTGGGTTTTCCAAAATCTTCATCCGAGCAATCGGTCAACGGTGGTTTGACCACTCCTAATTTTGATTATGAGATATATCATGGTGATCTAATGACTTTAGTATGTAGACTACATGCCAGGCTACAACAAACAAACGACAACTGGGCCAAAACATTAACATACAGCAAGATCTGGGACGTTAAAAATGTTGTCAGACCACTGGAAATATTATGGGTTACCCATATTTTGATAGCCGTGAACGGTCAACGCCTTTTGACCGCATATATCTTACGATCAAGACATGCTATGACCTTACTTCCAGTTTCAGATCACAGTCCTCATGTCATAGAACAGATTCAAAACAAAAAATACACAAAACATCAAACACATAAAGATCTAGAGGCTCGACATTGGGGTACATGGGGCCTTATTTTTCCATTTTTCCCAGATTTGATAAATCTTTAATTTCGAGCATCTAAATGATATGGATCTAATTTTAGCAACCCAGATCATCAAGTGACACCCTAATACACAACTTTAACCAATAAATTACAACAACTAACATCAGATTATAAGATTTCAAAAATTAAGGTTTATACCATTCTTGCCTTGATCTTTGATTTTTGACTTCTAATTATAATCTTGGTAAGTTATACACTAATCATGGTTCATCTTCTTTCTCTCTCTCTCTTTGAATTTCGGATTTTTGAGAGAGAAAAACTTTGGAGAAAAAATGAGAAATAAAGCGGGCTCTTTCTCTCTCTTAAATCTATATCATTGATATGATACAATGTATATAGCAATCTAGATGGCTGATCATTTTAATTTAAGTCACATGCCTAGAGCTAAGGTGGTTGAACAACTCACTAGAACAACTCATGTAAGCTAAGTTACAATAATGCACTAAAGGGCATTTAAGTCTTTTCGATTTTAATTTTAATGGCAATTTGGAAATTGGCCAAACCCTTAGGGTTTAGGGTTTGGGTTAGGGTTTAGAGTTTGAAACCCTTAGGGTTTGCAATTTAATTTTCTAAAATTTCCAATTTAGGTTTTAAAAATAGAAAATTTAATATTTCAAAATTATAATTAGTATTTTCTAATTATATTAAAATTTCTTAATCATTATTTAAATCTTGCTAATTAGGATTAATATTTCCTAATTAAAATTTCTAATAAAGCAATTAAGGACAAAATTGGTCATTAGGGTTTTTAACCCGGAATTAGGGTTTTAATTAGAAAAAATAATATTTCAAATTTCGAAATTAGATTTTGTAATTAGATCAGGGTTTTCTAATTACTTAACTTGAAAATTAGGATTAATATTTCCTAAATAATTTTCTGTTTTCTAAATAATTAAGCTTTACCTTAATTAATAATATAATATATAGCAGTTAAGCAATATAATTATCCTTTAAGTTCCCAGATTAGGGTTTTAAATTTCCGAATTAGGGTTTTGGATTCCCGGAACTGAAATTAGGGTTTCCAAAACCGGTTTCTAGGATTTCTTGTTAATCACTAGGGTTTTCTAACCGAACGCTGACGTTCTTAATATATAATTAGGGTTTGTTACAGATATCGTTTATCTGGTCAACCCCTGACCCTTAACCACATTCTGAATACATAAATGACCATATACACAGAACATAAACACGTATACAGTTAATCCTGAATAATTCACTTAAATCCTTCACAGAATTTTGAAATCCTCAAAATTCCTTCTTAAAAATATTAAACGCATACACTTATTTTTTGTTTAGGTTCTAATATTGAACCTTAAATCAATTAATTAAAAATTTTAAAATATTCAAAATTCTCGGGTTGTCACACAGCCATTTCAGGGACATTATCCTAGAAGGATACTGAAATGTCGGTAAAATCATTATGGACCGCACCATGTCCAACAAGGTACAATTTTTTCTTTCAGATACATCAATCAATTATTGCGTATCACGAGGTGTCCATTATGAGAAAACCATTTGAGATGATTTAAAAACTTATTGCACAAGTATTCGTTCCTTGATCAAATCAAAGAATCCTAACACTTTGCCAATTTCTTTTAGTTCTGAATTCTTTGAACCTTTCAAATAATTCACACTTGTATTTCAGCAAATACAAACATTCAACTCTTTGAATGATCATCTCCTTTTCTTATACTAATTTGTTCAATATGCAAAATTATTTTCACGTAAGTCAAGTATACAAAATCCATTAAGTAATATTTCAGTTCTATACTAAACATTATTATTATTAATAGAACAACAATTGTTCTTAATTATAATACCAAAGATTTCATTGTCCAACAATAAAATGAAAATAATGTTTCTAACGTGAACTGGAATACAATAACAACTTATTGACTTAATAGATTTGCCCATAGGCTGTGCTAAACTATAAGTTTCTATGGCTAATGTAGCAACCTTTGCTTCATTTACCAGACATAGGATTACTTATCCTTTGTTTATCTTTCTACTTCTACTTGGTCCCTTCATAAATCTATATTTATGATAACCAAAGTCGTATCCAATACCCAAGTAGAATCTTGACTTAAAGAAAAATTTATTTCAATCATGAACAAAAACTATATTTGTAACCAAAACTTCACTAAGCTTCTTCTGGTTAGCCTCTACAAGATGCTTCTTCAGATTTCTTTCCGATTGTCACGGCTTATTCTTTGTGGAAGCAAACTCCTTTGTTATCCGTATCAGTTTTGTTCTTATTATCCTTTGTTTTTTCCTTTTCTATTTACCTTCTTAGAATCGTTCTTCTTTTCAGAAGATCCTTCGGCCCCTACCTGTAAGACATAGTCTTTCTTGGTTGAAAAGTGACTCTCAACATTTTTCAACATGTTAAGCAACTCAGCGAGACTGATATCTAGCTTGTTCATATGAAAAATTCATAACAATTGTGAAAGAAGTACGGGAGTGAGTGCAAGATCAAATCTTGGCTCAACTCTCCATCCATGACAAAACATGTTGTCATAATTGATCAATAAAATTGATAATGTTAAGGACTTTTATCTGTACTGTAGTGTCATCGGTCATTCTAGATCGGAAGAGCTTCTTAGATATCTGATATCTATCAGTCCTACTTTCCTCACCATCAACTACTTGATATGCAGGAATATAGTAAGAGCATCCATAGTTTCGTGCTGACGCTGAAGCTCATTACTCATGGATGCGAGCATGATGCATTGAGCCAAATGTGCATCATCTTGCCACTTTCTAAAAATAGTAATCTCTTCCTCAGAGGCATTGTCTGTAACCATTGCAGGGATAGGCATATTAAGGACATAAGATAACTTTTTAGCCATAAGAACTATTCTCAAATTCCTTAACCAATCCGTTTAATTCGGTCCGATTAATTTAGCATCTAATATGCTACGCAGTGATAGTAATTTTAGACATTGTAAATGTAAGACCCCAACTTTTTGAATAAAGATTAAATTTTCTCAAAATATATTTTTGAATATTATGGTGTGGATTTGATATAATGTTATAGTTGTGGGTAATATTTACAAATTTTGCAAATTATGCAAGTTGTTATATAATATTCGATTGGTCGGGGAATATTCATTTTAACAGGGAATATTCGTACAATGGCACAATCATTGGTGGACCCCCCACAACGGAATTATTATCGATGAGAAAACGACAAAAATACTTTATGAAAATAACGGCGGAAGTTTTACTGTTAACTGTTGAACTACCCCATTAGTAAAAGTACGATAATATGCGTGGTTGCATAGTAGTAGCACACCAGTATTGATTATTGATGCTTACGTGAGAAGTCACTCGGTTATACTCAATTATTACTACGATAATTCTTTGCATCATATCTCTCATATTATTGATTCGATTATTGTCATAGTATCATTTGCATAATATGTTATTTTATTAAATCAATAATTGAGACGACAAAGTTATTCATATTATTAAATTGCAATATTTACAATGTCTAGAAGTTTTGTCAAGGAGAGGTTTGGTTACCTAATTGCGGCATGATAAGGGAGAAATCCTTATTGGAAAGCCCCTCTTTCCAGGAGCGACACGGTGGATAAATATTGTGAGTTATAATATTAATGATAAATGTTATAAAAATTAAAGTTGTGTTCGGAGTTGAATTTGGAGACGCGGATGTGATATTTGAGTCCGGAACGATGAAATTAGTAAAAATAGTCTATAAACACAAAATTTTTCGGAATTCACTATTTGGTCAAAAAGTCAATAGTTGACTTTTTTGGGAAAAGTCAAACTTCGAAACTTCAAAATTTATATTTTTGATAAAAATGGTTTCATTGTGTTGGAATTATTTGTGTTAGTGAAAATCGACAATTATTTCGATAATAATTGATGTCTGGAGATTATATTGACCAATCGGGTATTTAACCGGATAAATGAGCAATTGATTGCTATTATTTCATATGATTATAACTATTTGTTCACATGTGTATACTATTGTTTCACATTCTTGTTACTATTAGGGGAGTTGGTGCAAGATTGATAATACTTGCATAACTAAGTTAAAAATGAAGGTATAGATGGAGGTACTATATTGTAATTCGTATTTTCACATGTCTAGAACTATTGATTCACATAATTTACTATTGAATCACATTGTTTACTATTAGGGGAGGTGGTGCAAGTTTGATAATACTTCCATGACTAAATTAAAAATAAAGGAAAAGTTGGAGGTACTGTACTGAAATTTTTTCGAGCCCCAAAACGTGCAATTATCGAAACTATATTTTTCTATAAATAGAAGCTCATTCTTCCTTCATTTCTCACCAATTCACAAAAGCTTTAGAGCGATTATTATAGAGAGAAATTATAGAAAGAAGAAGAGAAGTCTGCTACATCACCAGTATCCAGTTTTTTTAAAGGTAGGGAGTATTATTTCTTTCTTATCTATGAAGAGAATTTCTATTATTCCATTCTTTTTATTATTACATTGGAATAACTTTGATATCTGTGGCTACCCTATACTTGGTGAAATTCTTTTGTTGTTCCATTCTTTATCATTCTGTTGGAACATCCATGCACATGTAGGCGTTCTACGGACTTGGGTTGGTTAAAATCTTTATTATTACATTGGAATATCACATACATGCATTTTACGTCGGACTGATTTCGTATTTTTTATTACATTTGGAATATCACATGCATGCATTCTCGTCGGACTGATTCCGTCTTTATTATTACATTGGAATATCACATGCATGCGTTTCACCTTGGGACCTAATTAAAATCTTTATTATTTTGTTGGAATATCCTCTCTCTGCGTTTTACTGTGGGACTGATCTCGTTATTTATTATTCATGTTGGAATAAACTTTTGTCTGCGGTCTATCGCATACCGGTGATTTCTTTTGTTATTCCATTCCTTATTATACTCGGTTGGTTAAAGTTTTGACTTCTATACTCCATGAAATTAGTGGAACATCCTTGATATTTACGCTTCATCCAGGATCTTTTCATGGAAATATTCTTCCGAACATTCTTGAATTTTACTCTACAAAGCAGTATCATGTTGACAATTTGGACGTTATTAGTTCTTGGATAAAATAATTCTTGAACTTATTTTATTGAATTCTTATATCATTGTCATCATCCTCATGTTTATATTTTGTTGAAAGTCATCTGTGGCCTATAGTGCATAGATGGACTTGGTATGATTATGACGAGGATTATTGATTGTAATCATGACCGTAATGTTACAAATGATGTGGTAAAAGTCCTCATTGGCCCGTAGTGCATTGATGGACAGTTGTTGGCATGATCATGACCATTATTGAATACACAAATATTCTTGGCCCGTAGTGCATGGATAATTGTGGTCGTGATACTAAAGAATATCCTTGACCGTAGTGCAGGGGTGATTCGATGATGTGGGTTATTTATTAAGATGAGTCTCAGCGATAAAAGTGATGAAAAACCTTCTAAATCATAAAAGATAGTAGATTTTATTCTCTACTTGACTCTTTTAATGGATTATTTGTTCCGCTGCAGTTAAACTTGATGGTTGTTATATTGTATCAGTTTACAACTGTTGAAGGCTAACGATAATATATTCTGCATTATCTTAGTCATAATATTTTCTACTGGGCTAGTTGAGCTCACCCTTTTACTTTTATTGTTCTCTTCAGGAAATGAGAACGTAGCAGGGACTAGTCGGGGAACGGAGTGACGGACCAGATGATAGCATTAGTAGTCCTCACTATTCAGTGAAATAGTGAAAAATAAATGTAATAATATTGAATTTGAGTTTATATATTGTCTAGACGACAATATTTGTATTAAAACTCACAGCTTATGTTTTGTCGTACTTTACACGATAGTTGTATAATTAAGTTGTATTTGTATTCTGTTCTATGCATTTGGCGACTCAGGGTAGGTGATGTATACCTATTTTGGGGGCGTCACAGTTGGTATCAAAGCTTAGGGATATGATCCCTAGCTAAGATGCGAGACTAGAACTAGGAGGGGAGAGACGGGGAATTCCTTCGCTAGTATGACCTACCTAAGTTTATTTGGTATTTAATTGGTTGGTCAGAGTATATGGATAATATGTTGCATGTCAATTAACCCTAGTTTTGTGGCAGTATTTGAAAATGGCATCCGAGAATATTGAGAATAGCAATGGAGCACAAGAGACCGTTGAGTCTCCACAGATCAACAATCAGAATAATGTGCATCAGGAAGGCGACAATTCTCATGCAAACAACAACACTGACCAAATGATGAACGATGGAATGTTCAGGGCTTTATGCAATTCATGCAACATCAGGCGAGAGCGGCTCTTGTCCAAAATGTAGGTGGAAACTGGAAACTCTCGGACGGTTACCGCTAAACAGTTCAAGGAGCTGGGACCACCGGAGTTTATTGGAGAGCCAAAACCACTTAAAGGTGAAGCATGGATAAAGCGAGATCACCAAGATATTTGATGTCTTGGGATGCTCCGAGAGCAAAAGGTTCCTTCGCCACCTTCACGTGTTGCGTGATGAGGTAGATTCTTGGTGGGAATCGTAAACGCATTACCCGATCGACGACTCAAGATGTCTTGGGAGAAGTTCCAAGAGCTATTCAATGACAAGTACTTTCCCGAAAGTATTCGTCACATGAAAGAGGTGGAGTTTATCAAGTTGGAGCAAAATAATATGACCGTGTCGCAATACGAGGCTAAATTTGCGAAGTTATCCCGGTTTGCATCCCATTTGATCGATAATGAGGAACGAATGAAGCGAATGTTTTTAAGAGGTTTGAAACCGGAGATACGTCAATATCTTATTTCTCATAAACTGTGTTTGTATTCAGATGTTGTAAATAGGGATCGATTATTGGAGTAGCGATAACGAGTCAACTAACCAAGAGAAAAGCCGGCAGAATGAAAGTACAAGTGGTAACAGTCATCGAAACGGTGACAACAAGCGTGGAGGGAATCAACATGCCAGAAATGGTAACCACTTTGGTGGTAATCATAGCCAAGACAATAAAAATGGACATTTCAAGAAAAGGAGATTCAACAATTATGGAAAGAGCGTCGGCAAAGACCCGTTGTTGTTAGGAAGGAGAAGCGACCACTTATCATATGCTTCAAATGCGGAGGGAGGGACACATCGGTCAAAGCTAGCGATGCTATCCAAAAGCATGTTATAATTGTGGAAGGAAGGTCACTTAGCTCAATTTTGTCGTTCATAGAAGACAAGTTGACTAGGATGGAGGCACCAAAGGTAGTCCCGGAAAAGTCAAAGCCGTGTAGTGCAAGGGAGAGCGTTTGTTTTGACCTCCCGAAAGCAAGGAACCCGAACGAGGTTATCACGGGTAAGCTTATCATAAACTCTAGTGAAGTCTATACCTTATTTGATACCTGGTTCTACCCATTCTTTTATTTCTCTACTTGCGCTCAACATTTAAATTTGACTCAGGAGAAATTAGACTTTGACTTATCTGTTGAAACTCCATTGGGAGAAACCTTCATTACATCCAATTGTTTATAAGTCTTGTTTGATTCAAATCGGTAACCGCACTTTACCTGTCGATCTTATCTCCTTAAAAATACTTGCATTTGACATGATTCTAGGGATTGATTGGTTAACTACTCATCATGCTAAAATTGATTGTTTTTGTAAGGTTGTTAGCTTTCATATTCCTAATAAACCTATTATGCGAATTCAAGCGACCAAACCATTAAAATCAATCACGGTCATCTCAAGC
The DNA here is from genome assembly GCA_020205605.1 of Panax ginseng. Taxonomy (NCBI): domain Eukaryota; kingdom Viridiplantae; phylum Streptophyta; class Magnoliopsida; order Apiales; family Araliaceae; genus Panax; species Panax ginseng. The sequence continues at coordinate 109,606,289 of CM035148.1, read as the reverse complement.
CATAAAGCTATTCGTTTATTGAAAAATAGATGTCAAGCTTTCTTAGCTCATATCACAGTTTAAACAAAAATCGTAAGATTTGAAGGATATTTCTATTGTTAATAAATTTCTGACGTATTCCTGAAGAACTTCTGGCCTACCCCAGGCGTGAAGTTGAATTTTGTATCGACCTTGAACCGAGACAAAACCCATTTCCAAAGCCCCATATCGAATGGCTCATATTGAACTTCAGGAGTTAAAAACCCAATTACAGGAATTGTTAGACATTGGTTTCATTCGTCCTAGTACATCTCCTTGGGGTGCTCCTGTTCTATTCGTGAAGAAGAAAGATGGGAGTATGCGACTTTGTATTGATTATCGGGAGTTGAATCATGTCATCATCAAAAATAGGTACCCATTGCCACGTATTGATGACCTGTTTGATCAGTTAGAAGGAGCACATATTTTTCAAAGATCGATATTCATTCTGGATATCATCAGCTGAAGGTTAAAACTGAGGATATTCCAAAGACTGGCTTCAGAACTCGGTACGGGCATTATGAATTCTTAGTCATGTCTTTTGGATTGACTAATGCTCCTGCTGCCTTCATGGATATGATGAACCGAGTATTCAAGGAATATTTGGATCACTTTGTGGTCATCTTTATTGATGACATCCTTATTTATTCCAAAAGTCGTGAAGATCATGAGCAACATTTGAGGCTGATACTCCAAAAGCTTCGTGAATATAAGCTTTATGCCAAGTTAAAGAAATGTGAGTTCTGGCTTGAGGAAGTAGCATTCCTTGGGCATGTAGTATCAAGTCATGGAATATCCGTTGACCCAGTAAAGATTGAAGCTATTCAAAGATGGGAGCAACCCAAATCAGTGACCGAAGTACGTAGCTTTCTCGGTTTAGCTGGTTATTATCGGAGATTCGTGGAAGGATTTTCTTGAATTGCTACTCCATTAACTTTCGGTGACTCGGAAAGATACAAAAGTTCGGTTGGAGCGAGGAATGTGAGAAGAGTTTTCAAGAACTCAAAAGGAGACTCATTTCAAAGACCTATTCGGCAATACCATCGGTTCGGAGGATTTGTCATCTGATGATGCTTGAGGGAAAGGGTTAGGATGTGTTCTCATGCAACATGAGAAAGTCATAGCCTATGCCTCACGACAACTCAAAAAGAATATGAGAGAAATTATTCTACTCATGATCTAGAGTTGGCAGCTGTCGTTTTTGGCGCTTAAAATTTGGAGGCATTACCTGTATGGGGAGAAAGTGGAGATCTATACGGATCATAAAAGCCTCAAATATTTCTTCACTCAAAAGGTACTCAACATGCGGCAGCGATGTTGGCTCGAATCTGATTGAAAGATTATGATCATACTATTCAATACCATCACGGAAAAGCTTAACGTAGAGGCGATCTTGTTGAGTAAAAGATCATATGCTTGAATGCAGTGTAATATTAATATTATAAAGGCCCATTTTGTATGACTTGCAAAGGATAGAGTTAGAGATCTGAGACTCCGGGGACCCATGTGATGATGGCGAATATACGAGTAGAGAACCGACTTTAATCGATAAAGTTAAAGTTGCTGCTCTGCACGGACACAGGCGATGCGTATGAGGAAGAAAGTACAAGAAGGTGCTATGCGGAAGCAAGAATCGATGAAGAAGGAATACTTGAGTCAACTCCGGACTTTGTGTTCTAACGACCACGATTTAAAGTATAAAATCATGATGGAGGCGACAACACACCGTTTGCAATCCATCACTGGGAGTACCAAAATGTATCGTGATCTTTGGCATACATTTTGCTGTAGCAATATGAAGAGAGAGATAGCGCTATTTATCTCAAGTTGTCTAATTTGTCAACGATTTAAAGCGGAGCATCGAGTACCAAAAGGTCCATTGCAACCACTTGAAATTCTAGAATGGAAGTGGGAACACATTACCATGGATTTCGTTACCGGTCTTCCCAAAGTTTCTCAAGGCATAGATGCAATTTGGGTCATTGTTGATAAATTGACCAAGTCTGCTCATTTCTTACCTATACAAGAAACTTATACACTTGAACGTCTTGCTCGTATATACATAAATGAGGTTGTAAGATTGCATGGTATGCCAGTATCCATAGTTTCTGATCGAGACCCAAGATTCACATCAAGATTTTGGGTTAGTTTGCAAAAAGCTATGGGCACGGATTTACAATTTAGCTCGGCATATCATCCTCAGACGGATGGGCAGTCGGAGAGGACGATTCAAACTCTTGAAGATCTATTAAGACTCTGTGTCCTTGACTTCAAGGGAAGTTGGGACAAGTTCTTACCATTGGTGGAGTTTTCCTACAACAACATTTATCAAGCAAGTATTGACATGGCACCATTCGAGGCGTTGTATGGAAGAAAGTGTCGTTCTCCAATATGCTAGGATGAGGTGGGTGAAGCAACGTTGTTGGGACCAGAGTTGGTAGGTATGACTACGAAAAAGATTCAAATGATCCGACAACGTATAAAAACCTCACAAGATCGACAAATGAGTAATGCTGATCTTCATCAAAAGGACGTAGAATTCGATATTGGAGATCATGTGTTGTTACGTGTTGCTCCATGGAAAGGAGTTACAAGATTTGGAAAGAGAGGAAAGCTCAATCCTCGATTCATTGGCCCATTTTTAATCCTCGATCGAGTAGGAACTATGGCCTATAGACTTGCGTTACCGCCAAGTATGTCTCGTGTTCATAACTTTTTCACATATCCATGTTACGTAAATATGTGAAAGACCCGAACCACATTATTGAGTTTGAACCGGGCAAAATAGAGGAAAATTTAACGTATGAAGACGTTCCTGTTAAAATCTTGGATAAGAAGGAACATATTCTATGCTCCAACGTTATACCTCAAGTCAAATTTTTGTGGAGAAACCACGATGTTGAGAAAATGACCTGGGAGTTAGAATTTGAGATGAAATCAAGATATCCTTACCTCTTCGATATACCAGGTACGCACCCTAATTTCGAGGACGAAATTTCATAAGAAGTGGAGGTTGTAAGACCCTAACTTTTTTAATAAAGATTAAATTTTCTCAAAATATATTTTTGAATATTATGGTGTGGATTTGATATAATGTTATAGTTGTGGGTAATATTTACAAATTTTGTAAAGTACGCAAGTTGTTATATAATATTTGATTGGTCGGGGAATATTCATTTTAACAGGGAATATTCGTACAACGGCACAATCATTGGTGGACCCCTACAACGGAATTATTGTCGGATTGAGAAAACGCTAAAAATACTTTATGAAAATAACGGCGGAAGTTTAACCGTTAACTGTTGAACTACCCGGTAGTAAAAGTACAGTAATACGCGTGATTACATAGTAGCACACGTTATTGATTATTGATGTTTACGTGAGAAGTCACTCAGTTATACTCAATTATTGCTACAGTAATTGTTGCATCATATCTCTCATATTATTGATTCGATTATTGTCATAGTATCATCTGCATAATATGTTATTTTATTAAATCAATAATTGAGACAACAAAGTTATTCATATTATTAAATTACAATATTTACAATGTCTAGAAGTTCTGTCAAGGAGAGGTTTGGTCACCTAATTGCGGCATGATAGGAGAAATCCTTATTGAAACCCCCTCTTTCCTGGGAATGACCTGGTTGATAAATATTGTGAGTTATAATATTAATGATAAATGTTATTACAATTAAAGTTGTGTTCAGAGGAAATTAGTAAAAATAGTCTATAAACACAAAATTCTCTGGAATTCACTATTTGGTTAAAAAGTCAACAGTTGACTTTTTTGGGAAAAGTCAAACTTTGAAATTTCAAAATTTATATTTTTGATAAAAATGGTTTCATTGTGTTGGAATTATTTGTGTTAGTGAAAATCGACAATTATTTCGATAATAATTGATGTCCGGAGGTTATATTGACGATGAATATTTAATGGATAAATGAGCAATTGATTGCTATTATTTCATATGATTATAACTATTTGTTCACATGTGTATACTATTGTTTCACATTCTTGTTACTATTAGGGGAGTTGGTGCAAGATTGATAATACTTGCATGACTAAGTTAAAAATGAAGGTATAGATGGAGGTACTATACTATAATTCGTATTTTCACATGTCTAGAACTATTGATTCACATAATTTACTATTGAATCACATTATTAACTATTAAGAGAGATGGTGCAAGATTGATAATACTTCCATGACTAAATTAAAAATAAAGGAAAAGTTGGAGGTATTGTACTAAAAAAATTTTGAGCCCTAAAACGTTCAATTATCGAAACTATATTTTTCTATAAATAGAAGCTCATTCTTCCTTCATTTCTCACCAATTCACAAAAGCTTTAGAGCGATTATTATAGAGAGAAATTATAGAAAGAAGAAGAGAAGTCTGCTACCTCACTATTCCAGTATCCAGTTTTTCTAAAGGTATGGAGTATTATTTCTTTCTTATCTATGAAGAGAACTTCTGTTATTCCATTCTTTATTATACATTGGAATAACTTTATTTCTGTGAGCTACCCTATACTTGGTGAAATTCTTACGTTGTTCCATTCTTTATCATTCATTTGGAACATCTGTTTTGTGCGTTTCTATGGGACTGGTTCCGTCTTTATTATTCTCATTGGAATATCCCGTTTATGCGTTTTCGCATGGGACTCGATTCCGTCTTTATTATTCATTTGGAATATCCACATGCATGCGTTTTTACTGGGACTGGATTCCGTTATTTATTATTACGTTGGAATAACTTGCTGTCTATATATATCGCATGCTGGTGATTTCTTTTGTTATTCCATTCCTTATTATACTCAATTGGTTAAAGTTTTGACTTCTATACTCCATGAAATTTGGGGAATATCCTTGATATTTGTGCTTCATCCAAAGATCTTTTCATGAAAATATTCTTCCGAGCATTCTTGAATTTTACTCTACAAAGCAAATATCATGTTGACAATTTGGACATTATTAGTTCTGGATAAAATAATTCTTCTTGAACTTGTTTTATTGAATTCTTATATCATTGTCATCATCCTCATGTTTATATTTTGTTGAAAGTCATCGTGGCCTATCTTGCATAGATGGACTTGGTATGATTATGACGAGGATTATTCGGTGTAATCATGGACCGTAATGTTACAAATGATGTGGTAAAAGTCCTCATTGGCGTAGTGCATTGATGGACGATTGTTGGCATGATCATGACCATTATTGAATACACAAATATTCTTGGCCCGTAGTGCATGGATAATTGTGGTCGTGATACTAAAGAATATCCTTGGTGTAGTAGTGCGAGGGTGATTCGATGATGTGGGTTATTTATTAAGATGAGTCTCAAATGATAAAAGTGATGAAAAACCTTCTAAATCATAAAAGATAGTAGATTTTATTCTCTACTTGACTCTTTTAATGGATTATTTGTTCCGCTGCAGTTAAACTTGATGGTTGTTATATTGTATCAGTTTACAACTGTTGAAGGCTAACGATAATATATTCTGCATTATCTTAGTCATAATATTTTCTACTGGGCTAGTTGAGCTCACCCTTTTACTTTTATTGTTCTCTTCAGGAAATGAGAACGTAGCAGGGACTAGTCGGGGAACGGAGTGACGGACCAGATGATAGCATTAGTAGTCCTCACTATTCAGTGAAATAGTGAAAAATAAATGTAATAATATTGAATTTTGAGTTTGTATATTGTCTAGACGATAATATTTGTATTAAAACTCATAGCTTATGTTTTGTCGTACGTTACACGATAGTTGTATAATTAAGTTGTATTTGTATTCTGTACCATGTATTTGGCGACTCAGAGTAGGTGATGTATACCTATTTTGGGGGCGTCACAGTTGGTATCAAAGCTTAGGGATATGATCCCTGGCTAAGATGTGAGACTAGAACTAAGAGAGAGAGGGGGAATTCTTCGCTAGTAGTATGACCTACCTAAGTTTATTTGGTATTTAATTGGTTGGTCAGAGTATATGGATAATATGTTGCATGTCAATTAACCCTTGTTTTATGGCAGTATTTAAAAATGGCATCCGAGAATATTGAGAATAGCAATGGAGCACAAGAGACCGTTGAGTCTCCACAGATCAACAATCAGAGTAGGTGATGTATACCTATTTTGGGGGCGTCACAGTAAAATTCTGTAAATGAATTTTTAATTAACAACAATTTAACATACATTCTTTTATCAATTACCAAAATAAATTAGGTCTTATTTTAAATTGGTATCTCCAACTATTTTCATCAAACTATATTACCCTCACTTATATAGTTCGATAAAATCTAATTAAAGATTTGCTAGTGAGAATAAAGATCTCATTTCAAATGTATATAGCCTTGTGGTGACACAACAAACTATATATAAATAAATAGATACACAACTCCTTGTATTTTGCCTCTTAGATCATAATGGTCAAGTGTGTGTACATCCGAACTAAAATGATTTAAGTTAAGTCCAACCTAGCACTCCATATATTCAAAAAAGAAAAATATTGTCCTTGTGGTGACGCAACAAAACAATATTGTTCAATTTTCTTTATAAGCATCAAATGTGATAAAATTAACATCTCAAAGAATTAAGATAAGCCTTGTGGTGACACAACAAACTTAAAATAATTAATTGATACTCTATTATTTTTATCATGCTAGAAGGCGAAGTTCGATATTCCAAATATCTTTGAACGCTTAGGACTTAATATAAAATATTTGAGTGGTTTGTTATTAATTTGTCTCATCTTGTTTAATAGCATTTACATATATATATATAAAATACGCGTCATATTAATTAACATGCTAGACATGTTTACATAATATATAATATATATAGTATAAGCATGCACATATAGAATACTATGTTCTACCTGGATTGATTATGGACTTTTATTCTAGTTTGATTCACTAAAGCCACCAAGTGAACCAAAAGGTCAAACCCTAGGGGTGCAAGAATTAATATTTAAATATAACTATTACATTTAAACCCGGGCTCCATTACAAACGGGTCTTCAAGCGCTCCTTGCTCCTTGATCTCAAATTCTTTAAAATAATTCTGACTATTCCTATTACAAAACTATTTAAAATAAATAGAAACCTTGATCAGCAGTCAAGGAGAAGTACATAGGAGGGGGATATAATTTACATTACGAAAAAATTAGAGAAGACGAGGTACGCAGACCCCATTTAATAAAACTCATACATTCATACATTCAACTAAAATAAAATCCAATCACATTGGTCAATAGTCCATAATCAATCTCATTTATTATCATACACATCACCATATGCATCAATAAATAACATTCATCTCATGAATAATAAACATTCAATATATATATTGATATCATTTAATGGGCAAATTTAGTTAGCATAAAATTTAATTTTGAATTAAAATAAACTCCTTTATTTTAATCTAAATTTAAATCAAAATAAACTCCTTTTTATTTTAATTTATCCTATTTTGAATAAAATAAACTATTTATTTTAATCAAAATCTTTAATCAAAATAAACTCATTTATTTTAATTAATTATGGAATCCAATTCCAAGGAAAAAAAAATAAAACTCATTTATTTAAAGGAAACACGGATTCTCTAAATAAACTCCTTTATTTAAGGAAGCATGTAATCTAATTTCAACTCTAATTAGTTATCATGGAATCTAATTCCAACTCTAATTAGTTAACATGGAATTCTAATTTTAAAATTAAAATTAAAATTAAAATAAATCTTTATTTTAAAATTAAAATAAACTTTTTATTTTAAAATTAAAATAAACTTTTATTTTAATTATAAAATAATTAAGAATATTATATATAATAACCGTTCCTTCCATTCGCATGACATAAACATGCAATGATTGAAGTCTGAAGCTTGTTGGCAACTATATATATAGATGTTATATATGAAAAACATGTTTCCTGGCTTCCCTTGTGTCACGTGCTTCATGGTTACTAATATTAACCATTATATCCCTTGTTAACATGATTATATATTAACTATACAATGATCCATGAATCCTGCTCCACGTGACAAGCTCCCTTTAACTTTTATGATAAATAACTATTATCATCATGATCAGACCTTTTTGAAAAAAAGAACAGTTCGCAAATTCCGAAGTACAGGATAAACAAAATCACGTATTTTGTGATTTTTTTTTAAATTTTATACAATAAAATTATACTCAATTAAATTATTCTAAACACATATCAATATACATATCAAATTAAAATAATTAATAATTTGCATAAAGGTTTAGCTCTGATGCCACTGTTAGGTTTATAATAATCATGAATGCAATCAAATTGCACAAAATAAACGAAAACATGAAAAATTAGAGTTTTAAAATTTTACAAACCATATACTTGGATTATCCTTTATGCATAATTATTAATTAAACAAAAAGATATGAAGAACAAGAATCATACCCTTGAAGATTCGAGCTTCCTCATGTACAAGTTCACCTCCAATCATTTTCGCGTTCAATTTGAATCCACCGGGTTTGGTTCCTTCCTTTGATCAACGTTAGCCCCTCAAGTGTTTGGCCTCAGAGGTGATCCATGAGGAAGAAGAAAGATCCAAGAAGATGGGTGTTTGGCAAAACCCTAGTTTTTCTATCTCTCATAGAAAAAGAGCGTACTCTCCCGACTATTGGAATTACGTATGTTGTGAAAAATTCAACAACAACTCTGCACCCATAATAAGACTCCTCTTATTTATAGATGTAGGCAACTCTCCTTAACAATTAAGGATTTGATTTTTATTTTAATTAATTAAATTCATTTAATTAATTATGCTCCCAATCTTATTAGGAATAATTAATTAAAATCTTTTAATTAATTTACGCCCTAATCTTATTAGGAATATATGAGAGTACTTTTATTAATTAATTCCCAAACTCCTTTAGGAATTAAATAATAATAATAGTAATAATAATAATAAGACTCCTCTTATTAATTTATATTTAATATTTCCAAAATAGTAAATAATAAATATTAAGCTATTTAATTTATTCTATCACCATAGATTAAATTAAATACACTTAACTTATTATTACGATTATGCCATTAACTTCTTAAATAATTATTCTTCCTTTTATGGTGTGACCCTTTAGGTTCTCCATATTAAACCGGTTGTGAATAAATCAATTAGAACAATTCTAATATTATTATAAATAAATTAAATAATTAATTTATTTAAATAAATAATATTTATTCTACAATAGGGATAAGCCTCCCTAGCGATCAACGACTTTCCAGATAATATAGATTTCAACATCAATCATAAAAGAACCTTTGAGTAAATAGTTCTTAGTACAATTCAATCCTTCCACCATCTGATGTCCCAATTAAATATAAGACATGGAATTACTGTCAAGTCTTATTTTATTTAATTATATGTATTTCGACTCTTAAATGCACAACTCCAAATAATGCAAATTAGAAACTCATTTCTAATTTGTTGATCATACATTATCTCCATGTACGACTTATTATACCCAAGCATACCCTTTGATATACCCTAAGGGTCTTAAGAAATAAGTTAAAGTGTAACTCATCATGCATAAGATACTATGATGATCTAAAGTCCAAGGATCACTTGTACTACTATCATACAGGAATTCCTATAGACAGGCAAGTAAAACTCCATTAGGTATTCCTTAGCGAGCCACGTTCAATGAACTTATTCTCTAATAAGCACCTACATACTTGCTTTATTGTCTCCACACAAATGATCATGAGATCAATCATCCTCATCCAATGAGCAAGCAACATATGTACCAATCTATTCAGATTCACTAATCCCCAATTTAGTAATCCAACGATTGTGAACTATTTTGGTTTTAAGCTTTCTAAGAATTTAGATCTCATTAGAATGATCATCATCATTATTCTAAAAGCATTGCTTAAAACTATGGGTTTATCACATATTATAAAACAACATCATATAGATAATTAAAAGCCTTTAATAAATTAATACTTTTTATTAATAAATGAATAAGATTGTTACAAAGTATATGCTTTATCATCAAACATGATTGGCTTATGTGCATACTACTTTCAGTTTTCATACCCACGAGGAAGTCGGCATTATTTTATATATTATTTTCGTACGGATGCCTCGCATCTGTAAAATAAAATCAATCAAGCCGAACACTTAATAAAATGAGAGTGTAAAAGGTCACAATTACTATTGAGCATCAGGGTTTGAAAAACCTTTTTTATAAAACATCATTGCTATATCTTGCTAAAACTGAATTTTTACATAAATTCAAACCCTGTATATATAGGTGCGAACGAGGCCTCGTCTTACTTCCAAATAACAAACACATTGACCCACACACACACACACACATTAGGATAATAGTTTCTTGAAAAAGAGGCGGTCACCGTGGTAACACGGATGTCGGGGGTGCCTAACACCTTCCCTCCCGCATAACCAAGTCCCGGACCCTAATGAATCTCGGTTTCACCGAATTGGTTTTAATGTGTCACATCTTTGGGTCAATGTGCAAACCTTTTCTCGGTTGTGTTGGTACAACCATTTAAAAAACTAACTGGCGACTCTTAACAGTCCATCGTCGACATTATACATGTCGAACCTTTTTCACTTATTTTTTCAAACAAATCTCACCTAAAATGAGAACACCAAAGAACAAGTAACGGAAAGGGACATTTAAAAATCCCAACGTCGACAGGTGGCGACTCTGCTGGGGACTCCAGTAAGAGGACTTAAGCCGCTATTACAATCTTTTCAAGACTATTATCTGTTTATGTGTGGATGTTGCATTTACATTTGATGAATGTGTACGAATGCATTTCCTGATTGCACTAAGTGCTTCACACCATAGCTGCTTGTGATATTAGTGCTTCGCACCATATCTGCTTGTGATATTAGTGCTTCGCACATGTCATCATTTTCATACGGTGAGACGCGATGTATGTTAATGTATGTTGTGCGGTCCCTCCACCAGGAGGCTATCTCGTCGGTGTTTGATTACTGGACTCGTGGGAAGACTAATTCCCCGAGGCTCAGGAAAGGCACCACCCAAATTCGCTCCAGTTGAAAGACCGGATTAATTTCCTCTTGAGTAAATTGCGATGATTTGGGAGCCTTCATGCCAAAAAGCCGCGATAGTAACCTAAGATAGGTCAGCCTCTGATAAACCCAAAATGGAGGAAAGTCTCTTCATGCTTTCTCATTTAAAATTACTTGTAAACATAATTACTTGTAATTACATTCCATATATATCTCCATGTAATGAGAAATATGAAGAAATGTGTACACATACATAACATGCTATCCTGTATTACCAAACAGTTGACATCCATTTTGCAGGATAAAATTCCTAAAATGGATACATCACATAGCTTATTATTATATACATTCCCTAAAGACTAAACTATGCAAGTCTTTTACAAGGAACCAATCGGACCTACTACCCGGTCGAAATCCAAAAAGGCTACAGTCAATCATGTCGTCATCCGACCAGACTGAACTTAATCCAGTTTCTCGCAAAGAATTTGACGGATTGAGCAAACAAATTACAGATTTGGCTGTTTTACTCAAAGAACTACACCAGACTACTCAGGGTCCAAAAATACCCATACATGCTGAATCCTCCACACAAGGGGGAACCCAGGTCATTACAATACCTGAACTGCAGTTGTATACAACCAACAAAACTCATGATGCTGCCCATCCCACTGGAGATCTAGACACTGGTGACATCAAAAAGAAAGTCCTCCAAATGGAAGAGACCCTTCGTGCTATCAAAGGAATTGGAACACACGGGAGTGTTTCTTATGTTGATCTTTGCATTTTCCCTGGTGTTCATTATCCAAAAAAGTTTAAAACTCATGACTTTGAAAAATATGACGGGTTAGGAGATCCTTACACACATTTAAAGGTGTTTATTGGAGAACTTGGATCTTATGCAGAGGACAAAAAACTCAGAATGCAATTGTTCCAAAAGAGTCTAACTGGAGAAGCTCGTTCATGGTACACAAGATTAGACAACTCAAAGATCCATAGCTGGGAAGAGCTAGCACACGCTTTCCTCACTCAATACAACTTTCAATCTCTGATGGTTCCTGATCGGTATCAAATTACCAAAATCAAGAAATAGTCCAATGACTCATTCAGAGAGTATGCTCAAAGGTGGAGACCCCTGGCCACCCAAGTTAGTCCTTCCATGACAGAATCAGAGATGATCATAACTTTCATAGACATACAAGAAGCTCCGTTCTATGAAAGAGTTTTAGATGGCATCGGCAAACCATTTTCTGAAATGGTCAAACATGGGGAGATGGCTGAGATGGGATTGAAGTTCGAAAAGATTCAAGACCTAGCTGCCCTTAAAGCTATTGCTGATCACATCCAATCTGGAAATTATGGAAACAACCCCCGAAGGGTCCATAAAAAGAAAGAGGAATATGTTTCCCTGATACTACAGGGTCAAAAAGGAAATCAGAACATGCCTATTCAAAGGAGAAACTACACTCCCTTTCAAGCACAGTCTGCGAACTCTCCAATACCAAAAGGTGGAGAAGCCAAACGCCCTCGAGTGTTCACACCCTTAGGGGACACCCTCGAGAACATTCTCAATCTTCTGACAACACATAAGAAAATTACGCATCTTCTTCCACCAGCCAGCCCTAATGGACGGGGTTTCAATGCTGCTCGGAAATGTGCTTATCATGCCGGGGCACGTGGACATGATACTAAGAATTATTGGGCCTTGAAACATAAGATCCAAGACCTGATAGACAACGGTGAGATCTTGGTCACCAAACCAGATCAGCCTCACGTTCAAGACAACCCTCTTCCTCAACATAAAGAAGAAGAGGTCAATATGATCAATTGGAGCAATGGATAGAAATCCAATTTTAACTGTGAATCCTCCCAGACCCTCAAAGACGGTGTTGACAAATGGGATTATGCCAAGTTTTAATTCACAATGGAACGAAAGATAAAAGCTTTAGGTAAGTAAATTGAGCAATTGGCAGAATTGGTGACTTATCAGCATCAAGTGACACGTCAATTAATCAGCCAGGAGCATGCCAGTCTCCTACCTCTTGTCATGAATATTCCCTCGTCACTTTCAGAAAATGAAATGCTGGAAGACAAAGTGACAAAGAGAGCAAATGCCAAAGCCCGTCGGGATTTTTCCAACAAAAGGGAATTCACATATCTGGGCCAACCTATGGAGGAAATCCTTCAGATGTTAATCAATGAAGGAAGGATCAGTTCCTTTCTACCTCCAATCAACCCCCGTTCAGGGTGGTACAACTCTGATGGAGTATGTCAATCTCACTCCCAGTCTCGCAGTCACAGCTAGGGGTGTAAACGAGTAGAATCTCAACGAACATCTTCATGCTCAGATTCGGCTCGACTCGAGAAAATTGAGCTCGAATTCGACTCGTAAGTACTCGACTCGTTTACAAAGCGAGTTACTCATGAGCCTTCAAAGCGAGTTTCGAATATGAACCATTTCACTTAAAACTGAACCATTACATACTTAATTGGTTACTTAACTAATATTTATATATATAAAAAATTCACTTTTATTTATGTATTGAAATATAAAGAATGTAGTATAAATTGACATTCAATTAATTGATTTATTCAAGTACAAGTTTACACAATTTCATACTACACTTTATAAATTATAAAGATTGATATAAATATCACATATTTAGCTTACTAGCATGGATCAGATCAATATTCGAATATGATCCATCGAGCATTATCGAGTATGGTTTGAGAAAAAATGAAATACTCGAACCCTAATATGAGCGAACACTGGTATGCTCGAATTCGACTCGTGTATCATTAAACAGAAAACGAGTATGGATCAGATTTGACTTGGATCAACTTCGAATTCGAGCTTTGGATCATATTTTTGAGCCGATCTCGAGTCGAGTACCGAACTACTTGGCTCAATTTACACCCCTAGTCACAGCATAAAAGAATGCTCCGCCACCTTATTCAAAATCTAATTGGCAGTGGTGTCCTGCACTTAGTAGACGACGATATTGTGTTACGTGCAAGTGAGAATACAGGTCCTACTAAGTGGAAGAGTGTGGTAGAAGTCATATCCATTGAAATTGATGGGATTAATCAATCACTCATAATGCCAATAATTCAACTTAGAGGAATCAACAATCCTTTGAAAGTGGCCGCTCACGAGCCAATCAACTTGTCGTACAGAGCACAATACCCTATTTTTAGCTTGCGCAAGGTTTCGTGGAATTATGGAGAAGGTGAAGGATCCACCTCACATACCACTGCTGCAGTGTCGAAGGAAAATCCATTGTATCTTCCCCAACGGGTGATGAAGTCTACCACCAAATCAAAGGAGAAAATACCCATGGAGAAGATTGAAAAATTCCTCCGTACCATGGGCCATCACGAAGCCAAAGTGGTTTTAAACTTGAGAGAAGCTCCACATCAAATTTTAATTTTGGACTTAGTCCTAACTTCCGAGGATCACCGGAAGATCTTGTTGAAGGTTTTAGAAGAAGCCTATCTACAGACATCAGTTGATATGGAAAAATTTCAACACCTGGTTGATCACATTTTCAACATCAATGTGATATCCTTCACTGATGATGACATACCTCCCGAAGGGACCGGTCATTGCAAACCATTACACATTGCGGTCTTGTCCTCCGGATACATGCTAGCTGGAGTCTTGATAGTTGGAGGTTCATCTCTTAATATCTGTCCATATGCCACCTTGGTGAAGATGAATATCAATCTCAACCAACTCTGGATTAGCCATACCGTCATCAAAGCTTTTGATGGAGCCCACCGAAATTCAGTCAGAGTAATTGAGCTGCCAATTAAAATTGGTCCCCACACATTCTGTGTATTTTTCCACGTACTCAAGATAGATTCGGGATACAACCTGCTCTTGTGACGACCTTAGATTCATATGGCAGGGGTAGTCCCCTCCACCCTTCATCAGCAGTTGAAATACATTATCAACAATAGCCTGGTTGCGGTCAATGCTGAACCAGAATATCCTCAACACGGGGACATGTCGTTCATCAACGCTAATGCAGATGTTGAACTGGTTAGTTTTCATGCCTTGGAAGTAAGCAATACCCAATACCATGTAATTGGAACGCCATTCCCAGAACCCAAGATTTCCGCCGAAGTAATGTCAGCTACTCAGGAAATGAAGTCATTGGGTCATCAGCCGGGAGAAGGGCTGGGTAAAGATCACCATGGTATCAAGTACCCAATTCAATTAGCCAGGCAGTCTGGAACAGCTGGACTAGGCTATTCTGCCAATTCTAGTAATAGGAATTCTCATAAGCATCAGCAGATTCCTTCAGCTTCAACTATATGGCATTTATCTTCGCCTTCAAACTCTGAGTCAGCACAACCTCCTATAAAGGTGCCAGCCAATGTAATGGCTATGTTATTTCCCAAGCCGGTACCAGTGAAGGAGAAAGAAGTCTTTGTTCCAAATCCCACAGTGGAAGAGGAGGAACGAAGAATTAAACAAGACATTATCCGAATGATGTCAGGCATATGCATCATTCGGGATAGGGAGGATGATGACAATCCCTCCATCGCTGCGGTCCACCCGGACTTTACCCTTGCCAATTGGAACAGCATTCCTTGCATTGGTCGACAAGGGTAAAAGGCGAGTAACTCTTTTGCCTCAGATAGATATAATAGCGCTTACTTTTTACATACAAAGACGTTAGTTTATTTTGCCAATATATGCTAACACTGTGTATGATCAACACATTTCATATATACTAAGTGAAAGCATATTTTGTTTCAAGACTCTGAATTTAGATGTGACTGTACTTGCTGATACGATGCCTCTTTTCCACAAGGATTGTACCTATGATGTAGAGATGAATTCAGCCTTGATGGATATACAGGATGACATTGAGGTGCCTCCGGAAATTCAAGAATGGGTCAAAGACAAACCTAAACCCAACCTTGATCAAACCACTTCTTTCAATCTCGGAACCTTAGAAAGCCCTAAGTTAATCCAGATTGTTTCAGACCTTACCCCAATTCAAAGGAATGACATGGTTACGCTACTAACCCAATTCCAGGATGTGTTTGCATGGTCTCATGAAGACATGGTGGGTTTGTCCACTGATATTGTCCTTCATCACTTTCCCATTAAAGAGGGATTTAAGCCAGTCAAGCAAAAGCTCAGGCGATTGAAACCTGAGTTAAGTTTAAAGGTGAAAGAAGAAATTGTGAAACAATTTCAAGCTGGAATTATCATGGTGTCTACATATCCTAAGTGGATATCCAACATTGTGCCCGTGCCTAAGCCCGGAGGGAAGGTACAAGTTTGCCTGGATTATCGGGACTTGAACAAAGCTTGTTTAAAAGATAGCTTTCCTGTGCCATTTATCCACATTGTTATTGACAATACTGTGCAATACGACATGTACTCCTTTGCTGATTGCTTTACGGGATACCATCAGATCATGGTTGCTGAGGAAGACCATGAGAAAACTGCTTTCATCACGCCTTGGGGAACCTTTTGTTATAGACGGTTGTCATTCGGCCTTATCAATGCTGGAGCCACCTATCAACGAGCTGTGATGGATCTTTTCCATGACTTAATGCACAAAGAGATCGAGATCTATGTGGATGACATCATTTTCAAGTCCCGGAAGGAGGATGACCATATAGACCATCTCAAAAAGCTATTCAATAGGTTGCGTAAGTACAACTTGAAGTTGAAAAATCAGGCAAGTTGCTAGGATTTCTAGTAAGCCATAAAGGGATTGAGCTGGATCCTGCCAAAATCCAAGCCATCACGGAAATGCCCATTCCTCAGACAGAGAAGGAAATGCGGGGATTTTTGGGAAGAATCAACTTCATTAGCAGGTTTATCTCTCAACTCACAGCAACCTTTGAGCCAATCTTCAAGCTATTAAGGAAGAACTCCTCCATGAAATGGAATGATGAGTGTCAGAATGCCTTCCTTACAATTAAAGAACAGCTAGTAAAAGCTCCCGTGTTGGTACCACCCAGGGATGATGTTCCCCTGTTCATGTACCTGTCCATAAGTGACAACGCCAAGGGCTGCATGCTGGGACAAAAAGACGATAGAGGCCAAGAACAAGCTATCTATTACCTCATGAAAAGATTCAGCATCAGTGAACATAAGTACACTATGTTTGAGAAGACTTGTTGTGCTTTAGCATGGGCTTCCATGAGGTTACAACATTACCTCCATGGTCACACAACCCATCTCATATCCCGCATGGATCTTCTCAAATATGTGTTCAATAAACCCATGTTAAATTGTCAGCTGTCCAAATGGCAGTTAATCTAACAATAATTTGACATCATATATGTGACTTAAACGTCCATAAAAGGTCAAGGAATTGCGGATCAACTGGCCGCCGCACCTTCAGGGGATTTCAAACCCTTGGAAACTTATTTCCCCGATGAAGGAGTAATGACAGTTCAGCAACACCATCAGTATGATACGCGCTAATCATGGAAGATGTATTTTGATGGGGCTGTTAATATGGAAGGTTCTGGAGCTGGAGCAGTTCTAGTATCTGGTCTTGAGGGAGCGAGATCCCATCGCCATCAAATTGCGATTTATCGGCACCAACAACACGGAAAGTATGAAGGTTATCTCATGGGGCTAAAACTTTCCCGTTCAATGGGCATTAGGCGGTTAACTGTCTTTGGAGATTCAGAGTTGGTAATCAGACAATCCACCGGAATCTATCAAACCAAAGAGCTACATTTGCTGCCTTACCATCAGCAGGTTTTACAGATGGTTTTGGAGATCGAAGAAATCTCCTTTCTACACGTTCCTCGTAATAGGAATGACTTTGCGGACGCGTTAGCAACATTGGCCTCCTTGATTCGCATATCAAACAAGGAACACTTGATAAGCGTCATAATTTCCCTGCACAATGCCCCAGCCTATGGGAACTACGTTGGAGAAGTATCGGATGAGCTACCTCCCATCCAACATCCTTGGTATCAGCATATCAAGGAATATCTACGAGATGGATCTACACCAGCTAAAGCGAGCCCGACTGAGAAAAGGCGGATCCATCGACTTGCTATGAAATTCTATCTGAGTGGAGATGCGCTCTACAAAAGAGATGCAGGACTACGTCTCCTCAGATGTTTAGACAAAGATCAAGCCCAAAGGCTTATGTATGAAATCCATGGTGGAGTCTATGGCCCCCACATGAGTGGCCCCCTCCTTGTCAAGAAAGTCCTCAGGACAGGACATTACTGGCTATCTCTCAAAACTGATTGCAATGACCACGTCAGGAGATGCTATCAGTGCCAGATTCAAGGGAATGCTATACACGCCCCTCCACGGGAACTCCACAATATGAGTTCACCTTGGCCCTTCTCAATGTGGCGAATGGACGTTATCGGGCCCATTGAACCTAAAGCCAGTAATGGTCATCGATTTATCTTCACCATGATCGACTACTTCACCAAGTGGGTAGAAGCAACCTCCTTCCCCAGGGTTACTAAAGAAGACATCATTGCTTTCATCAGAAACAATGTCGTTTGTCGATATGTTCAACTAGAGGTGATTGTGTAAGACAATGCCAAGAACATCAACAATAAAATGATTGAGGAATTATGTAGAAAATTCCACATCAAACATCTTAACTTTGTCATCTATCATCCGAAGATGAATGGTGCTGTTGAAGCGGCTAACAAAAACATCAAGAAGATTATGCAAAAGATGTCCGCCAACCATAAAGATTGGCCTGACCTATTGCCTCTTACTCTGTTAGCCTACAGAACCTCAATACGCACTTCTACTGGGGCAACCCCTTACGCATTAACCTATGGGATGGAAGCAGTGCTCCCCATAGAAGTTGAAATGGAATCCCTCAGAGTGTTGATAAACGCTCAACTGGAGGAAGACCAATGGGTACAAGACATGTATCACCAATTGTCTCTAATAGACGAAAGGCGAACCGCGGCTATCTTCCATGGATAGTTATATCGACAAAGGATCGCCAGATCCTACAACAAAAAAGTCCGGCTACGGCAGTTCAAACAACACGACTTGGTTTTGAAGAAGATCCTTGACAACCAAGATCAATATAAGGGAAAATTCGCTCCTAATTGGGAATGCCCATTTGTTGTCAAAGAAGTATTGACAGGAGGTGCTCTCAGATTACAAGAAATGGACGGCGATGAATTTCAACAACTCATAAATTCAGACACCGTGAAACGGTACTATGTCTGAAGTTACCCTCAAGCAAACATCCTAGTGTTGGACCATCAGATCACCAATTATTCAAGTTTTTTAACCCTTTACCACATACAACTCTTCCACACTTTGCCCCTCAGGGAAACATACTTGTTCAAGCCAGTAGCCTGGCTTCTCTACGTTCCTACAACTTAGGTTATCCCACTACGGATTGAAACTCTCGCGTTTGTAGTTTGGCTACCCATACATGGGATCAAACTTCTCATACCTACAGTTTATCCTCAACCTAGGATTAAACTTTCTCCTCCCCGCACTCTGACCTGCACATGGGATTACGCTTTTCTTCTCGCCCTGAGGGGCGAACTAAGTCGACCTGATCTCCTCTTCAATAGGAGTACATAGGCAACCATTTCATATGGCCCGGTCGCAACAAAACAAAAAAAACAAAAACATTTCTACCCTATTCTCCTTACAAAAACAAAAACAAATTCCTACACCATTTCTGTGAGACCCCAGATTTTATGAATAAAGATTTAATTTTCTCGAAATAATTTTTTTTTATTATGGTGTTGATTTGATGTAATGTTATAGTTGTGGGTAATATTTATAAATTTTGCAAAGTACGCAAGTTGTTATATAATATTCGATTGGTCGGGGAATATTCATTTTAACAGGAATATTCAGATAATAGCGGCAGACAATCATTGGTGGACTTATTAACGAAATTATTGTCGGATCGAGAAAGCGACAAAAATACTTTATAAAAATAATGACGGAGGTGTTACCGTTTAAACTTGTTGAACTACCTTAGTAGTAAAAAAATACGATGTATGGCGTAGTTACATAAAGATTACACAAGATTGATTATTGATGCTTACGTGAGAAGTCACTCACCATACTCAATTATTGCTACAAGAATTGTCGTGATCATATCTCATATATTATTGATTCAATTATTATTACAGTATCATCTGCATAATATGATATATTGTTCAATTGGGTATTCGGGACATTTTTCGTGTCGGAGTACTATTCATGAGTTACTATTTACGAGTTACTATTCATGAGTTACTATTCATGAGTTACTATTCATGAGTTACTATTCAAGAGTTACTATTCACTAGTTACTATTCACCCGGTTACTATTCACTCTAGTATTATGCATTCGGGTATTTGAGTACAATATTATTCCATGAGGAGATGTGCTAATTTTTCAGACCATTGGTTGAAGTTATATTAGTGAATCAATATGGACCGCTGGTGGAGTTATAATAGTAAATCAATATGGATCGCTGGTTTAAAGTTTTAATAGTAAATCAGTATGGACCACTGTTTTAAGTTTTAATAGTAAACCAATCTGGATCGTCC
The DNA here is from genome assembly GCA_020205605.1 of Panax ginseng. NCBI lineage: Eukaryota > Viridiplantae > Streptophyta > Magnoliopsida > Apiales > Araliaceae > Panax > Panax ginseng. The sequence goes on along the minus strand of CM035148.1, from coordinate 109,585,691 downwards.
GTTTAAAAGTAAATCAATCTGGACCGTTCATGAATTAGTTACTATTTATTCCATTTTTCTATAAATAGAAGCTCATTCCTTCATTATTTCTTACGAATTCACTAAAACTCTAGAGAGAGAATTATAAGAGAACCTATAGAAAAGTATTCTGCTACTTCCCTACTCTTATATTAAGTTTCTTTTACGGTAAGGGGTATTATTTCTTTTGTATTCATTAAGAGAACTTCTGTTATTTCATTATTTATTATTCGTTGGAATAACTCAGATATCTGTGAGCTACCCTATACTTGGTGAAATTCTTACATTATTTCATTATTTATTATTCGCCGGAAATATCATGTATGCATGCGTTTAAGCGGATTGGTTCCATTATTTATTATTATGTCGGAATATCACATGCTGCATTTATGCTGGGACTGGTTCCATTCTTTATTATTACATTGGAATATCCACGTCACGCGCTTTTTTACAGGACTGGTTTCGTTATTTATTATTACATTGGAATAACTCTTTTATGCGATCTATCGCATGCATGGTGATTTCTTTTGTTATTCCATTCTTTATTATACTCGGTTGGTTAAAACTTTGACTTCTATACCCATGTAATTAGTAGAATATCTTTGATATTTGCGCTTCATCCAAAGATCTTTTCATGGAAATATTCTTACGAGCATTCTTGAATTTTACTCTACAAAGCAAGATCATGTTGACAATTTGAAGCGTTATCGCCTGGATAAATTAATTCTTGAACTTGTTTTATTGAATTCTTATATCATTGTCATCATCCTCGTGTTTATATTTTGTTGAAAGTCATCCGTATCTGTGAGTGCATAGATGGACTTGGTATGATTATGACCAGGGATTATTCGGTGTAATCATGACCGTAATGTTACAAATGATGTGGAAAAGTCCTCATTGGCCCGTAGTGCATTGATGGACAGTTTTTGGTATGATTATGGCTATGGATTCTCTTTGGCCGTAGTGCAAAGATGAATTGTTTTATGGCATGATCAGGACCGTTGATGAAAACATGATTATCTTAAGTCGTAGTGCATGGATAATTCGTGGTCGTAGTGCATGGATAATTCGTGGTCGTGATACTAAAGAATATCCTTGGCCGTAGTGCAGGGTTGATTCGATGATGTGGATTATTTATTAAGCTGAGTCCCAGCGATAAAAGTGATGAAAAAACCTTTTAAATCATAGAAGATAGTAGATTTTATTCCCTACTTGACTCTTCTAATGGATTGCTTGTTCCGCTGCAGTTAAACTTGATAGTTTTTATATTTTATCAGTTTAACACTGTTGAAGGCTAACGATAAATTATTTTGCATTATCTTAGTCATAATATTTCTTACTGGGCTAGTTGAGCTCACCCTTTCTTTCACCGTTTCTCTCGTGAAATGAGAACGTAGAATGGGACTAGGGTGGGGAACAGAGTGATGGTCCTAGATGGTGCATTAGTAGTCCTCACTATTACGTGAAATAGTGTGATAATAATTGTAATGAGGACTCCTTTTGAGTTTGTATAATCTCTAGTAGACAATATTTGTATTCAAACTCACAGTTTATGTTTTGTCGTATTGTACACGACAGTTGTATTATTAAGTTGTATTTGAATTCTGTACCATGTATCTGGCGACTTAAGATGGGTGATGTATACCTAATTTTGGGGGTGTCACAATTTTTGCCACATACAGCGTTGAACCTCTTACACCAGGTTCGAACTACGCAGACTTGATCTCCTCTTCAATAGGAGTACGTAGGCAGCCATTCATGGTGCGGTCTCACTCCCTACCAAAACACAAACCCTTATCAGTTGGTACTGGGATCAAACTTCAATCCACTACGTTTCATTCGGCTTCAGACCAAATGGATGGAATTACCTGAACTCCTCCCAAATAGGAGATTCGGCGACCATCTAAGCTGCGGTCATACCTTGAAGAGCAACACCAATCCATAACAGATGGAATTAGCTAGGCTTCTCATAAATAGAAGTACTGGTGACCATCTGTGGTGTGGTCCATCTCAGAGAGGAAAGCCATACTCCTCTCCACATTTCCATTCAGAAACCAGTCCCAAGACACCAAAGATGGTAGGGATACATACAGATCGATGATCCATTCTGAAATATCCAGAGACAACTCAATGTCCATCCACCCAGGAGGAATTCATAATACATCAAGATCACAAGCCCTGAAGCAGCAGACAAAATATCAAGCAAGTATTCAGGCATATCTAAAAGGGAAGTGATCAAAAATATATTTCCCTGCCATATATATAATGATGTTTGATATACACAATGTAAACTGTACATGACAAAATGGCTAAGCAAGTCTGTGCAGGTAAATACAAGATCATCTACAAGTCAGGGTATATGCGAGCTAACAAGCCCAACATAGCATCCCTCTCAGAAGAAGTAGGCGAAGCTGTGGTCTCCTGTATGAGGACATCCACATGACCCAACAGATCTGCAGCCATCTGCGTGGTGACTATATGCTCATCAATATATGTGTTCATCTCTGCGATCATGCCAGTGGTAAGGGACCTCACTGCAGTACTATCTGTAATGACTATATCTAACGGCTACATCCCGGGCAGATATAGAACTATCCCGCTCAACTATCACCACATCTCTGGCTAATCTAGCTTCATCCCGCTCAACAACATCTGCATCTCTGTGAGCTAATGCCCCGTCTCTCTCTAATAGAGCTGCGTCTCTCCCATTAAGGGCAGTCAACATCATAGATCGAGGCTGATCTCTTTCAAAGGTCATCAGATGAAGACTCTGCTCAAAGTACTATCTTTGAATCTTTGAATCACAACAAAGATTGTAATTGGGAGAATCTAAAAGAGATGCTGGCAACCCAGCACATGGCTCCTCCTTAATGTGGGAGTCAATGTCCTCCACGGGCTCTCCCTCATCTGTCTCACTATCTGGAATTGTGGATACTGTCGCAGCCAATGCAATCTCTGTCTCCATCCATGCGGAATACTCTACTGAACAGCCCGGATGGCTCACAGAAAAATCAGTTATCTCACGCTGATCCCACCATGCATACACACGGGATCGGTCCTCTAATGCAAGATAGCGAGAAGATGAACGCTGACCTATCGCCCCCTCGAAAGGATGAAAGTCCTAAAACTGGTCAAACTGCAACATCACGGCCAGCGGGTGATAAGTAGTCACGCCCCTCAAACCAGCCAGAGGGAGGTAGTCCATGCCCGGAACATGAGTAATAAAGCTGTATGGTGAGCTAAGCCCCGAACACGGCAATATGACAAATGGATCTCTGATATCCGCCAAAAATATGGACTAAGACATAGCATCCGTACACTCCGATGGCTGAAAGGAGTATGACATGAATATATCGTGGGTGAACAAATACCCATGTCGTCTAAGAGTGCCAATCGGTCTCAAATGTGACATAAACCACACATATAGCATGACCGAACTACCTGTGAACACTCCTATCGGATAAGTGCAGCAGTAAGATGCTGACCGCAGGGTCTCTACTATGATCATCGGTATAATGGTACGACCCTCCCTGAGAGCTCTCACGACCATGATGACACCTATGTCTATCTCATCCATGTATCGTGGCATATAGACATACGACAGTACGCATAAAAGTAGTACATCAACCCTGGCTAAACGCCAATGATCCTCCGATGCGGTGAAATCCCCAGAATGTCGTGAATAGCTATCCTCAGAGCCAAATCTATCATATAGAAAACGCTGGGATATCACGTGGCTCGATGTAATCTCATCATGCACCACTCTGTGCCGCAATCCAGTGAGAGTCATGAACCGTCTACTCATGTCTCCTAAAGCCATATGCAAGCAAGGTCTGTCTAATGGCAGCATTGTCAGTCGTGCATACTCCTCCAGAGTATGAGTCAACTCATGGGTCCGGAATCAGAAAACCTGCCTATCCGATACCCAATGCTCTAGCATCCCGTCCACAACCCTACGAGAACCTGAAACATCAATAAAGTCATGGTATGTCGCAAAGAAATGATCTACAACACCACCCGTGTCGATGGTGACATGTTATTATACCACGATCAAGATACCCAATGCCACCAATGATGGTGGGGTACGATCAATACTGACTAAGCGTCGAAGAAGACATCCAGACGGGCCGTGTCATAAGACCATCCAGGGGTCAATGCTGAATATCTCTGGACATACATACATATGCATAACATGATACATACATAGCAGATAATGGATGACAATATGATATAGGGAATGAAAAACTGGGCATACATTCCTAAGTATATCATCATCTAATACATCATCTCTGTACAGCTACAAATACAGGGAAATGGGGCACAGACGCCCTACTACTAACAAAGGCCTATCAAAAGATATAGCGAGAATGGGGCACAACCACCCAATATCTAACAGAGGCCTATCAAAAGATATAACAAGAATACACATCAGAAGAAGACAATGGTGTCGATGTCCACATCATCAATCCTGTCCCACCGATGTAACTCCTCCTGAGTCTTTGGATCTCTTTCAGCATGGGGATGTGGCCTATATATAGAGGAGGATCTGCAGGAAAAACCGAATGGGTCATTCGAGGGGCGGCTCTCGAAAGTGGAAGGATCAAATGAAGCCGCCTCTGCCGGATTTCTGCCCAAATGCCGGATAAATATGTGTTCCTGGTCCAACTGTCGGGTTAAACTATCAATATGTGTTATATGAGTCGGATCTCTGACACAAGCTATCCAATCCGTCATCATCATAGATCCTGGAACCATATCCCCCATGAACTGTGTGGTGCGGGACTGGGCTCCGATAGTACGAGGGAACCACCAATGCTGGAACATCTTCTGAGTACATGGACCCTCTAATAATGCAAAACCGTCAACCCCCAACAATGGGATATCAGTGATGGGTGATCGCGATCTGAGCCAATGACGTCCTCGACGTTGGGAGGCAAGATCGAATCTTTAATCTCCCCCCGTGGTGCTCCTAATAAGACGCTTCTTCTAAATAGAGCTCCGGCCTTCATCTGTGAAGAGAGGAACTCTCTTGGTGGAAATCACATACTCGACTCCAGTCGGGTATCCATCCTCAAAATCGATGGTCAAGTGTTCCCCTGAATAGGGAATCCATGTGATGGTGTCATTTGTCGCCAAATCCGGTTTGATACGGCAAAGTGAGTGAAACCCTCAGTTAGAGGGACCTCTGGCAAAATGGAATGATGCCATCGTCGTCCTCGTGGATAGGAATCTAAACGTAACACACTCGCATAACGCAAGCATAGGAGCCTCTCATAGGCCCAAAACTACCAACACAATGGCAAAACATCTGCGATCAGTAAACACTCTTAACCTATAAATGGGAAATGACAAGAGAAACACTCACCAGCAAAAATGGGTAGAAGCCTAGCCAAGTCTCGATCAAACCCTGTGAGCGCATACGCATGCCCCAAAGGAAATAGGCAAAGGTGTAGGAACCCCAATCATACTCTCCAATACGGTCCACATGACGTGTGGCGCTGATCAAAACGAAAGACACCGTAGAAGAGTTATCTGCTATGAAGTAGCCTCTAATGATCATCAGGAACAATCGCCGCAGAATGCGATCCCTGATTTTGACATCATCAGGCATGGGCTCACTCAAAAGCCCGTTCATAGCATCTACGCTCAAAGGACCTGAACAGACAGTCCTGCCCTTGAGCGCCTCCGCCGGAACTCCTAACAAAGATCTGACGGCAGTAGGGGTAATATTCGTCATGCAAGGTGTAGACACTCGAAATTTTCTGTACTACTATCACTAACATTGCAGGAGGACAAATTTGTCTTTTAAGAGGGAACCCTGAAAGACAATCCATATACCTGATACTACCGGAAGTTCAGTATCAACCCCGGAGCCCACTCTGGGAGTAACTATTCCAACCTCGGAGATAACCCCGAGGCGTGCAGATCTAATACCGGAACACACACCGGAGAAGACCGATTAATCTCGAAGATAACCCCGAGGTATCCAGTCTCAGTCCCAACTATGGGAATAGCCACCAACCTTGGTGATAACCCCAAGGAATGTAGTTTCGGCGATAACCCCAGAAATACTTGTTTCAAATGCCACCAGCTTAAATCTCGGTGCTCACAACGAGATACACTGTACCAACCCGACGATAACATCAAGAAGACAGGCACACCTCAAAGATGACAATGAGGACCTTCAACAATTACAGCAGTCCAATCTCAGCGAAGCCTGAGCAACGTTTTCTTTATCAGCCTAATCTGGCGATAACACCGGTGAGGGGCAACATCGTCATCTAGCCAATGCGATGCCACGCCACGTCGTCTCAACATCTCTACACAATGATGTCCCACAAGACTACTTTATGTAGTAGTCTTGTAATCTCCCAGCTCTCTTTACGTTCATCCTGCTTGGAGTTTACTTCATGGCAGTTGATCGCTTTGTACAGCTTTATTTATATTTTGTCCCGCCTGGAGTTCCCTTCGTGGCGGTTGACCGTATTTACATCTTTATTTATGTTTTATCCTGCCTGGAGTTTCCTCCGTGGCGGTTGATAGCTTTTACAGCTTTATTTATATTTCTGATCCCCCATAGAGGTGCTTCGTGGTTGGTGATCATGTCTGTATATATATATTTACAGCTTATATATATATACCGCCATCGCTTTCATACAAATTGCGGTATCTTCATGCGCCTAGGAATCATGTGATCACAGATTCAGCCCATTGGATCTAGATTCGGTTCCCGTGATGGACATTTTCAGCTGTAAGTAGCTTGTAAATTATTCTACGATGTCTGAATTTCCTCAGATGGTTTCCATACCCACGAGGAAGTCGGCATTATTTTGTACATTATTTTCGTACGGATGCCTCACATCTGTAAAATAAAATCAATCAAGTCGAACACTTAATAAAATGGGAGTGTAAAAGGTCTCAATTACTATTGAGCATCAGTGTTTGAAAACCTCTTTATAAAACATCATTGCCATATCTTGCTTAAAATTGAATTTTATATAAATTCAAACCACAGTATATATAGGTGCGAACGAGCCCTCGCACTACTTCCAAATAACAGCACATTGACCCACACACACACACATTCAGATAATAGTTTCTTGAAAAGAGGCGGTCACCGTGGTAACACGGATGTCGAGGGGTGCCTAACACCTTCCCTCCGCATAACCAAGTCCCCGGACCGTAATGAATCTCGGTTTCACCGACCCGTTTAGCAGTGTCACATCACTAGGTCAATGTGCAAACCTTTTCCCGATTGTGTTGGTACAACCATTTAAAAAACCAACTGGCGACTCTTAACAGTCCATCGTCGACATTATACATGTCGGACCTTTTTCACTTGTTTTTTCAAACAAATCTCACCTAAAATGAGAACACCAAAGAACAAGTAACGGAAAGGGACATTAAAAAATCCCGACGTCGGCGGTGGCGATTTCTGCTGAGGACTCCAAAGAAGAGAACTTAAGCCGCTATTACAATCTTTTCAAAACTATTATCTGTTCATGTGTGGATGTTGCATTTACATTTATGATGAATGTGTACGAATGCATTTACTTATTGCACTTAGTGCTTCGCACCATATCTGCTTGTGATATTAGTGCTTCGCACCATATCTGCTTGTGATATTAGTGCTTCGCACATGTCATCATTTTCATACGGTGAGATGTGATGTATGTGAATGTATGTTGTGTGGTCCCTCCACCAGGAGGCTATCCCAGCGGTGTTTGATTACTGGACTCGTGGGAAGACTAATTCCCCGAGGCTCAGGAAAGGCACCACCCAAATTTGCTCCAGTTGAAAGACCGGATTAACCTCTCGTTGAGTAAATTGCGATGATTTGGGAACCTTCATGCCAAAAAGCCGCGAGAGTAACCTAAGATAGGTCAGCCTCTGATAAACCAAACGCGGAGGAAAGTCTCTTCATACTTTCACATTTCAATTACTTGTAAATTCAATTACTTGTAATTTTATTTCCATGTAAATCTCAATGTAATGGAAAATATGAAGGAATATGTGTACATGCCTTCCCTTTATATCAAAACCTGACATGCTATCTTCTCTTCATGCTCTCATTTCAATTACTTGTAAACACGATTACTTGTAATTTCATTCCATATCTATCTCCATGTAATGAGAAATATGAAGAAATGTGTACACATACGTATTTTAAACATGCTACAAATAGCTGACACCCGTTTTGCAGGATAAAATTCCTAAAATGGACACATCACATAGCATGTTATTATACACATTCCCTAAAGACTAAACTATGCAAGTCTTTCACAGGGAACCAATAGGACCTACTACCCGTTCAAAGTACAAAAAAGGCAACAGCCTACGAATAATCATGTCGTCATCCAGAACCAAATCGAACTTAATCTAGTTTCTCGCAAAGAATTCGACGGATTAAGCAAACAAATTACAGATTTAGATGTTCTACTCAAAGAATTACAACAGTCCAATTAGGGTTAGAAAATACCCATACATGCTGAATCCTCCACACAAGGAGGAACCCAGGTCATTACAATACCTGAACTACAGTTGGATACGACCAACAAAACTCATGATGATGCCCATCCCACTGGCGACCCAGACGCTGGTGACATCAAAAAGAAAGTCCTCCAAATGGAAGAGACCCTTCGTGCTATCAAAGGAATTGGAACACACGGGAGTGTTTCATATCTCGTCGTGTATTTTCACGGTGTTCATTATCCAGAAAAATTTAAAACTCCTGACTTTGAAAAATATGACGGGTTAGGAGATCCTTACACACATTTAAAGGTGTTTATTGGAGAACTTGGATCTTATGCAGAGGACGAAAAACTTAAAATGCAATTATTCCAGAAAAGTCTAACTGCAGAAGCCCAGTCATGGTACACAAGATTAGACAATTCAGAGATCCATAGCTGGGAAGAGCTAGCACATGCTTTCCTCACTCAATACAGCTTTCAAACTCAGATGGCTCCTGATCGATATAAAATTACCAAGATCAAGAAACAGTCTAACGAGTCTTTCAGAGAGTATGCTCAAAGGTGGAGACTCCTGGCTGCCCAAGTTAGTCCTGCCATGACAGAATCAGAGATGGTCATGACTTTCATAGACATACAAGAAGCTCAGATTCTATGAGAGTTTTTTTAGCAGATCGGCAAACCATTTTCTGAAATGGTCAAACATGGGGAGATGGCTGAGATGGGATTGAAGTCCAGAAAGATTCAAGACCTAGCTGCCCTTAAAGTTGTTACTGATCACATCCAATCCAAAAATTATGGAAACAACCCCTGGAGGGTCCATTAAAAGAAAGAGGAAGATGTTTCCCTGATACTACAGGGTCAAAAAGGCAATCAAAACATGCCTATTCAAAGGAGAAACTACACTCCCTTTCAAGCACAGTCTACAAACCCTCCAATACCAAAAGGTGGAGAAGTCAAATGCCCTCGAGTGTTCACACCCTTAGGGGACACCCTCGAGAATATTCTCACTCTTCTGACAACACAGAAGAAAATTACGCATCTTCTTCCACCAGCCAGCCCTAATGGACGGGGTTTCAATGCTGGTCGGAAATGTGCTTATCATGTCGGGGCACCTGGACATGATACTCAGGATTGTTGGGCCATAAAACACAAGATCCAGGACCTGATAGACAACAGGGAGATCGTGGTCACCAAACCAGATCAGCCTCATGTTCAAGACAACCCTCTTCCTCAACACAAAGAAGAAGAGGTCAACATGATAAATTGGAGTAGCGGACAGAATTCCAATTTTAGCTGTGAATCCTCCCAGACCCTCAAAGACGGTGATGACAAATGGGATTATGCCAAGTTCCAGTTCACAATGGAACGAAAGATTAAAGCTTTAGGCAAGCAAATTAAGTAATTGGTGGAACTGGTGACTTATCAGCATCAAGTGACACGTCAGTTAATCAGCTAGGAACATGCCAGTCTCCTACCTCTTGTCATGAATATGCCCTCGTCACTTTCAAAAAATGAAATGTTGGAAGACAAAGTGACAAAGAGAGCAAATGCCAAGGCATGTCAAGATTTTGCCAACAAAAGGGAATTCACCTATTTGGGCCAACCTATGGAGGAAATCCTTCATATGTTAATCAATGAAGGAAGGATTAGTTCCCTTCTACCTCCAATCAACCCCCGTTCAGGACGGTACAACTCTGATGGAGTATGCCAATATCACTCCCAGTCTCGCGGTCACAGCACAGAAGAATGTTGGGCACTCCGCCACTTTATTCAAAACCTCATTGACAATGGTGTCCTGCACTTAGCAGACGACGATACTGTATTACGTGCAAGTGAGAATTCAGGTCCTACTAAGTGGAAAAGTGTGGTAGCAGTCATATCCACTAAAACTGATGGGATTAACACATTACTCACAACGCCAACAATTCAACTCAAGGGAAGCAACAATCCTTTGAAAGTGGCCACTCCCGAGCCAATTAACTTGTCGTGCAGAGCACAATATCCTATTGTTAGCTTGCGCAAAGTTCCATGGAATTATGGAGAAGGTGAAGGATCCACCTCACATACATCTGCTACAGTGTCGAAGGAAAATCCACTATATCTTCCCCCACGGGTGATGAGATCCACCACCAAATCAAAGGGGAAAATACCCATGGAGAAGATTGAAAAATTCCTCTGCACTATGGGTCATAATGAAGCCACGGTGGTTTTAAGCTTAAAAGAAGCTCCACAACAAATATCAATTTTGGACTTGGTCCTAACTTTCGAGAATCACCGGAGGGTCTTGTTGAAGGTTTTAGAAGAAGCCTATCTGCCGACATCAGTTGATATGGAAAAATTTTAACATCTGGTTGATCACATTTTCAACAACAATGTGATATCCTTCACTGATGATGACATACCACCTGAAGGAACCGGTAATTGCAAGTCGTTGCACATTGCGGTCTTGTCCTCCGGATATATGTTAGCTGAAGTCTTGATAGATGGAGGTTCCTCTCTTAATATCTGTCCATACGCTACCTTGGTGAAGATGAATATCAATCTCAACAAAATTCGGAGTAGCCATACTATTATCAAAGCTTTTGATGGAGCCCGGCAAAATTCGGTCGGAGTAATTGAGCTGCCAATCAAAATTGGTCCTCATACATTTTGTGTATCCTTCCATGTGCTCAAGATAGATTCAGGATACAACCTGCTCTTGGGACGACCATGGATTCATATGGCTGGGGAAGTCCCCTCCACTCTTCACCAACAGTTGAAATACATTATCAACAATAGCCTAGTCACGGTCAACGCTGAACCAGAGATTCCTCATCACCGAGACATGTCATTCATCAATGCCAATGCAGATGTGGAACCAGTCAGTTTTTATGCTTTGGAAATAAGCAATACCCAATATCATGATATTGGAACGCCATTGCCCGAACCCACGATTTCTGCCGAGGTAATGTCGGCTACTCAGGAAATGATGTAATTGGGTCATAAACCGGGACAAGGGCTGGGTAAAAATTGCCAGGGTATTAAGTACCCAATTCGATTAACCATGCAAACTGGAATAGAGGGGCTAGGCTATTCTGCCAGTTCTAGTCACAGGAATCCTCATAAGCATCAGCAGATTCCTTCAGCTTCAACTATGCGGCGTTCATCTCCGCCTTCAAACTATGAGTCCCCACAACCTCCTGTAAAGGTGCCAGCCAATGCAATAGCTATGTTATTTCCCAAACCGGTACCGGTAAAGGAAAAAGAAGTCTTTGTTCTAAATCCCGGGGAAGAGGAGGAACGAAGAATCAAGCAAGATGTCATCCAAATGATGTCAGGTATACGCATCATCGTTCATGATGAACATACCAACAGATACACCCCAAATGATGATTGCCCAGACGTAATGGCCATCATTCGGGATAGGGAGGATGATAACAATCCCTCCATCACTGCGGTCCACCCAGACTTTGCCCTTGCCAATTGGAACAGCATTCCTTGCATTGGTCGACAAGGGTAAAGCGGTAAACTCTTTACATTTCAGTAGATATAATAAACGCTACTTTTACTATACAACATTAGCAGTTTATTTTGCCAGTATATGCTAACACTGTGAATGATCAACACATTTCATATATACTAAGTGAAAGCATATTTTGTTTCAGGACTTTTAATTTAGATGTGCCTATAGTTGCTGATACGGTGCCTCTTCTCCACAAGGATTGTACCTTTGATGTAGAGATGAATTCAGCCTTGATGGATATACAGGATGACATTGAGGTGCCTCCAGAAATTCAAGAATGGGTCAAAGACAAACCTAAACCTAACATTGATCAAACTACTTCTTTCAATCTCGGAACCTTAGAAAGCCCTAAGTTAATCCAGATTGGTTCAGACCTTAACCCAAACCAACGGAATGACATGGTTACACTATTAACCCAGTTCCAGAATGTGTTTACATGGTCTCATGAAGACATGGTGGGTTTGTCCATTGACATTGTCCTTCATTGCCTTCCCATTAAATAAGGATTTAAGCCAGTCAAGCAAAAGCTCAGGCGATTGAAACCTGAGTGGAGTTTAAAGGTGAAAGAAGAAATTGTGAAACAATTTCAAGCTGGCATCATCACGGTGTCCACATATCCTGAGTGGATATCCAACATTGTGCTCGTGCCTAAACCTGGAGGGAAAGTGCGAGTTTGCGTGGATTACCGGGACTTGAACAAAGCTTATTTAAAAGATAGCTTTCCCGTGCCATTTATCCACATTCTCATTGACAATACTGCGCAATACGACATGTACTCCTTTACTGATTGCTTTGCGGGGTATCATCAGATCATGGTTGCTGAGGAAGATCGTGAGAAAAGTACTTTCATCACGTCTTGGGGAACCTTTTGCTATAGACGGTTCTCATTCGGCCTCATCAATGCCGGAGCCACCTATCAACGAACTATGATGGCTCTTTTCCACGACTTAATGCACAAAGAGATCGAGATCTACGTAGATGACATCATTGTCAAGTCCCGGATGGAAGATGACCATATAGACCATCTCAGGAAGTTATTCAACAGGTTGCGTAAGTACAACTTGAAGTTGAATCCTGCTAAATGCGTCTTTGGTGTTAAATCAGGTAAGTTGCTAGGATTTCTAGTCAGCCACAAAGGGATTGAGCTGGATCCTGCCAAAATCCAAGCCATCACGGAAATGCCCATTCCTCAGACAGAGAAGGAAATACGGGGATTTTTGGGAAGAATCAACTTCATTAGCAGGTTTATCTCCCAACTCACAGTAACCTGTGAGCCAATCTTCAAGCTATTAAGGAAGAACTCCTCTATGAAATGGAATGATGAGTGTCAAAAGGCCTTCCTTACAATCAAGAAACAGCTAGTCAAAGCTCCCGTGTTGGAACCACCCAGGGATGATGTTCCCCTGTTTATGTACCTGTCCATAAGTGATAACGCCATGGGTCGATCTTGAGAGACGTAAAGATGATAGAGGCCAAGAACGAAGCTATCTATTACCTCAAAGAAAAGGTTCAGCAGAAGAAGTGAACACAAGTACACTCGATCGAAAAGAGGCGTGTTGTGCTTTAGCATGGGCTTCCATGAGGTTACAGCATTACCTCCATGGTCACACAACCCATCTCATATCCCGCGTGGATCCTCTCAAATATGTGTTGAACAAACCCATGTTAGATTGCCGGCTGTCCAGATGGCAGTTGATTCTACAACAATTTGACATCGTATATGTGACTCAAAAGTCCGTCAAAGGTCAAGGAATTACGGATCAACTGGCCGCCGCACCTTCAAGGGATTTTAAACCCTTGGAAACATATTTCCCCGATGATGGAGTAATGACAGTGCAGCAACACCATCAGTACGATACGCGCCAATCATGGAAGATGTATTTTGATGGAGCTGTTAATATGGAAGGTTCTGGAGCTGGAGCAGTTCTCGTATCTGGTACGGGGGAGAAGTATCCCGTCACCGTCAAATTATAGTTTGTCAGCACCAACAACACAGCTGAGTATGAAGGTTGTCTCATGGGTCTAAAACTTGTCCGTTCAATGGGCATCAGGCGGTTAACTGTCTTTGGAGATTCAGAGTTGGTAATCAGACAATCCATTGGAATCTATCAAACCAAAATCGCTACATTTGCTGGCTTACCATCGGTAGGTTTTGAAGATGACCTTGGAGTTCGAAGAAATCTCCTTTCTACACATTCCTCGTAATAGGAATGACTTTGCAGACGCATTAGCAACTTTGGCCTCCTTGATTCGCATATCAGATAAGGAACACTTGCCAAGTGTCACAATTTCCCTGCACAAGGCCCCAGCCTATGGGAATTACGTTGGAGAAGTATCGGATGTGCTACCTCCCATCCAACATCCTTGGTATCAGCATATCAAGGAATATATACGAGATGGATCTATACCCGCGGAAGCGAGCCCGACTAAAAAAAGGCAGATCCATTGACTTGCTATGAAATTCTACCTGAGTGGAGATGCGCTCTATAAAAGAGATGCAGGACTAGGTCTCCGCAGATGTTTAGACAAAGATCAAGCCCAAAGGCTTATGGATGAAATCCATGGCGGAGTCTGTGGCCCCCAAATGAGTGGCCCCCTCCTTGTCAAGAAAGTCCTCAGGACGGGACATTATTGGCTATCTCTCAAAGCTGATTGCAATGACCACGTCAGGAGATGCTATCAGTGCCAGATTAATGGGAATGTTATACACGCCCCTCCATGGGAACTCCACAATATGAGTTCACTTTGGCCCTTCTCAATGTGGGGAATGGACGTTATCGGGCCTATTGAACCTAAAGCCAGTAATGGTCATCGATTTATCTTCACCATGATCGACTACTTCACCAAGTGGGTAGAAGCAGCCTCCTTCCCCAGGGTTACTAAAGAAGTCATCATTGCTTTCATCAGAAACAATGTCGTTTGTCGATATGGACAACCAGAGGTGATTGTGTCAGACAATGCCAAGAATCTCAACAACAAAATGATGGAGGAATTATGAAGTAAATTCCACATCAAACATCTTAACTCTGTCATCTATCGTCCGAAGATGAACGGTGTTGTTAAAGCTGCTAACAAAAACATCAAGAAGATTATATAGAAGATGTCCGCTAACCACAAAGATTGGCCTGACCTATTGCCTCTTACTATGTTAGCCTATAGAACCTCAATGCGCACTTCCACTGGGGAAACCCCCTACGCATTAACCTATGGGATAGAAGCAGTACTCCCCATAGAAGTTGAAATGGAATCCCTCAAAGTATTAATAGATGCTCAGCTGGATGAAGACCAATGGGTACAAGACAGGTATCACCAATTGTCTCTGATAGACGAAAGGCGAACCGCGGCTATCTTTCATGGTGAGTTATATCAGCAAAGGAACGCCAGATCCTACAACAAAAAGTCTGACTACGGCAGTTTAAACAACATGACTTGGTTTTGAAGAAGATCCTGGACAACCAAGATCAGTCTAAAGGAAATTCGCTCCTAACTGGGAAGGCCCGTTTGTTGTCAAGGAAATATTGACAGGAGGCGCTCTCAGATTGCAAGAAATGAACGGCGATGAATTTCCACAACTCATCAACTCAGACGCCGTGAAATGGTATTATGTCTGAAGTAATTCGCAAACACCCTGGTGCAGAACCATCAGATCACCAATCATTCCGGTTCTTTGACCCTTTACAACATACAACTCTTCCACAATGTGCCCCTTAGGGAAACATACTTTTCAAACCAGCAGCCTGACTCTTCTTTGCGTTCCTACGACTTAGGTCATCCCACCGCGAATTGAACCTCTCACGCTTGCAGTTTGGCTACCCAAACATGGGATCAAACTTCTCATACATGCAGTTTATCCTCAATCTAGGATTAAACTTTCTGCTCCCCGCACTCTGACCTGCACATGGGATCATGCTTTTCATCTCGCATACGAGGCGAACTACGTCGACGATCTCTCTTCAATAGAGATACGTGGGCAACCATTTCATATGGCCCGGTACATGATAATAAAACAAAAACAACAAAAACATTTCTACCCTTGCAAAAACAAAAATAACAAAAACATTCCTACACCATTTCTACCATATACAGCGTTGAACCTCTTACACCAGGTTCGAGCTACGCAGACCTGATCTCCTCTTCAATAGGAGCACGTAGGCAGCCATTCATAGTTCGGTCTCACCACCTACCAAAACACAAACCCTTGTCAGTTGGTACTGGGATCATCCTTCAATCCATTACATTTCATTGGCTTCAGACCAAAGGGATGGAATTACCCGAACTCCTCCCAAATAGGAGATTCAGCGACCATCTAAGTTGCGGTCATACCTTGAAGAGTAACACCAATCCATAAGAGGTGGAATTAACTAGGCTTCTCCTAAATAGAAGTACTGACGACCATCTGTTGTGCGGTCAATCTTAGAGAGGAAATCCACACTCCTCTCCACATTTTTATCTAGAAACCAGTCCTAAGACACCAAAGATGGTAGGGATACACAAAGATCGATGATCCATTCTGAACTATCCAGAGACAACTCAATGTCCATCCACCCAGGAGGAATTCAGAATACATCAAGATCACAAGCCCTGAAGCAGCAGGCAAAATATCAAGCAAATAGCAAGGCAAGTCTAAAAGGGAAGTGATCAAAAAATATATTTCCCTATCATATATATAATGTTGTTTGATATATACAATGTAAACTGTACAGGACAAAATGGCTAAGCTAGTCTGTGCAGGAAAATACAAGCTCATCTACAAGTCAGGGTATATGCGAGCTAACAATCCCAACATGGCGTCCCTCTCAGAAGATGGAGGTGAAGTTGTGGTCTCCTGTACAAGAATATCCACACGACCCAAAAGATCTACAGCCATCTGCATAGTGACCATATGATCATCAATATATGTGCTCATCTCTGCGATCATGCCAGTGGTAAGGGACCTCACGGCAGTACTATCTGTGACGGCTACATCCCGGGCAGATATAACACTATCCCGCTCAACTATCACTGCATCTCTGGCTGATCTAGCCTCATCCCGCTCAACGATAGCGGCATCTCAGAGAGCTAATGCCTCGTCTCTCTCTAATAGAGATGCGTCTCTCCCATCAAGGGCAGTCAACATCATAGATCGAGCCTGATTTCTCTCAAAGGTCAACTCTGCTCTAGGAACTGTGCCGAGTGATGAATCACAACAGTACTGGTACTAGGAGAATCCGAAAGAAATGCTAGCAACCCAGCAGCAGGCTCTTCCTCGATGTAAGAATCGATGTCCTCCATGGGCTCTACATCGTCTGACTCACTATCCGGTACTGTAGATACTGCTGCTGCCGATAAAATCTCTGTCTCCATCCATGCGGAATACTCTGCAGAACAACCTGGATGACTGACAGAGAAAGAAGCTATATCACGCTGATCCCAACAAGCATACACGCGGGATTGGTCCTCTGCTTAGAGATATCGAGAAGCTAAACGCTGACTTATCGGCCCCTCGAAAGGATGAAAATCCTGGAACTAGTCAAACTGTGACATCACGGATAGTGGGTGATAAGTAGTCACGCCCCTCAAGCCAGCCAGAGGGAGGAAGTCCATGCCCGGAGCGTGAGTAATGAAGCTGTATGGTGAGCTAAGCCCCGAACACGGCAATATGCTGAATGGATCTCGGATATCTGCCAAAAATGTGAATCAGGACAGAGCATCTATACACTCCGATGGCTGAAAGGAGTATGACATAGCTACATCATGGGTGAAGCAATATCCATGTCGTCTAAGAGTGCCAATCGGTCTCAAGTGTGACAGAAACCACACGTACAGCATGACTGAACTACCCGTGAACACTCCTGTCGGATAAGTGCAAAGAAGATGGGATGTGTGACCGCAGGTTCTTCGCTACAATCATAGGTATAATGGTGCGACCCTCCCTGAGAGCTCTCACGGTCATGATGACACATATGTCTATCTCATGCATGTACCGTGGCATATAGACATACGACAATATGCATAGCATCAGTACATCAACCCTGGCCATACGCCAATGGTCCTCCGGTGCGGTGAAATCCCTAGAATGTCGTGAATAGCTATCCTTCGAGCCAAATCATCACACACGTAAAATTTGGGATATCACGTGGCCAGATGTCATCTCATCTGCACCACTGCTACCGCAATCCAGTGAGAGTCATGAACCATCTACTCATGTCTCCCAAAGCCATGTGCACGCAAGGTCTGTCTAATGGCAGCATCGTCAATCATGCATACTCCTCCAGAGTAGGAGTCAACTCATGGGTCCCGAATCGGAAGACATGCATATCCGGCACTCAAAGGTTTCAAGCATCCGTCCACAACCCTCGAGGAACTGAAACATCAATAAGGTCATGATATGCTACATCAAATGATCTATAGTCACCCTATCTGGTGGTAACATACTATCATACCACGATCGCATACCCAATGCCACCAATGACGGTGGGGTATGATCTATCTACTAAGCGTCAAGAAGAGACATAAGGGCGGTAGTGTCATAAGACCATCCAGGGGTCAATACCGAATATCTCTGGACATACATACATATGCATAACATGATACATGCATAGCAGATAATAGATGGAAATATGATAATAGGGAATGGAAAAACTGTGCATACATTCCTAAGTATATCATCATCTAATACATCATCTCTGTACAGCTACAAATACAGGGAAATGGGGCACAGACGCCCTAATACTAACAGAGGCCTATCAAAAGATATAGCGAGAATGGGTCACAGCCACCCAATATCTAGCAGAGACCTTTCAAACGATATAACGAGAATACACATCAGAAGAAGACAATGGTGTCGATGTCCACATCATCAATCCTGTCCACCTGATGTAACTCCTCCTGAGTCACTTGATCTCTATCAGCAAGGACGTAAGGTCTACATAGAGGAGGATCTACGCTGACAAAACTGAATGGATCATCTGAGGGGCCAGCGTCTGAGCTAGAAGGATCAAATGAAGCCACCTCTGCCGGATCTCTGCCCAAATGCCGGATAAATATGTGTCTGGTCCAACTGACGGGTCAGACTATCAATATATGTCATATGAGTTGGATCTCGGACACAAGCTATCCAATCCGTCATCATCAAGGATCCTGGAACTATATCCCCCATAAACTGTGTGGCGCGGGATTGGGCTCCGATAGTACAAGGGAACCACCAACGCTGGAACGTCTCCTGAGTACATGGACCCTCTGATAATGCAAAACCGTCAATCCCCAATAATGGGATATCCATGACGGGTGACTGTGATATAGGCCAATGACACCTGCCATGAGGTAAGATCGGTATACGAATCTCCTCTGTGGTGCTCCTAATAGCACGCTCTCCTAAATAGAGCTCCCAGCCTCCATCTATGAAGAGAGGAACTATCCTGGTGGAAATCACGTACTCGACTCGATCGGTATCCATCCTCAAAGCCGATGGTCAAGTGTTCCCCCGAATAGGAATCCATGTGATGGTATCGATTGTCAACAACTCCACCGTTGCACTGGCAAATGAGTGAAACCCCTCATTACAAGGACCGCCGGTGAAATGGAATGATGACATCGTCGTCCTCGTGGGTAGGTATCTAAACCTAACACACTCACAGGACACAAGTATGGGAGCCTCTCGTATGCCCAAAACTGCTAAACACAATGGCCCAATTCGAGTTGCAAAGGAGTTCTTGCGGACTGAAAAAGTCAAATCGGGAATAAAAATGACACGCAATTAAGCAAAACAGCATACAATCATGGTCTTCTCAGATGAAACTTTGAGTCTGTACATCGCCCATTGGTAGTCACCCGAACACGAGGTATACCCTGGCAATGATCTCATTTGTTACAAATCACATCCGATAATACCTTGTACAGGTCCGATGCCGCCAACTCCGGGTCATCACCCTAAAAGATCTACGTAGATCCCCGACGGGGGTTACAACGTGAGTCCCCGACGGGGGTTACAACGCATGCTCATTCATTGACACACAAATCAGTGAAGGTCAAGCAGCCTTGACATCATGATAACCGTTGGAAGCAAACCCAACAGAGCATCGGAAACCATCCGATTACCAGCCACTGCTACACACATCAACGATGGTTACAACGTGAAGCCCCGACAGGGGATTACAATGTACATTCACGCCGTTGACACACATATCAACGAAGGTCAAGAAGCCTTGATGTTATCTCAGCCAATAACGATTAAACCTATCGAAGATCTAGAGCTATTCAAAGATTTCATGCTCGATTACTCATATTCCCCAGCGGATCCCCGACGGGGGCCACAACTCAGTGTTCCGTTGATGCACACGTCAGCGAAGGTCAAACAACCTTGATAATTTACCCACAAAATTTTAGCCGTTGATTCACACGTCAGCGAAGGTCAAACAACCTTGACAGTATATCCCACAGGATTTTTCAGTCGTTGATTCACTTGTCGGTGAAGTACACGTCAACGAAGGTCAGGCATCCCTGACAGTAGTTGTTGTTGGCAGTAAATCCAACAGAATCTTGACATGTCCTAGCGATACCAACCAGAAAAGGACAATGTTATCAAAGAGGATAGATGATGGAATATGTTATACACATCTTCAAACAGACCAAGCTTTATCCCCACAGATCTCTTACGCATAAGAGGTACCTCTCCAAGATCAAGTCGTTACCAAGAACACAGGAATTTGGTGATAACTCTAACATCAACATCCTAACAGATTCGGATTACACATTAAATCTGGTCGTCATAGCCAATCCCCAGTTGAAGCAACAGGGAGCCAGCAATCATCCTCAGCATGTTGGGCTACAACCCCGTATACATGCATCATACATTCGCACCATGTTGCTACATACATATCATGTTTTTCTTGTTGCATTTCAAGTGTCTAGGATTCTTTATCCCACCCATGCATCGCCATGCATGAGTATGATAAAGAGGGGCATCTGTAGACACTCGAAATTTTCTGTACTATTGTCACTAACATTGCAGGAGGACAGATTTGTCTTTTAAGAGGGAACCCTGAAAGACAATCCATATACCAGATACTACCGGAAGATCAGCATCAACCCCAGAGCCCACTCTGGGAGTAACAATTCCAACCTCGGAGATAACCCCGAGGCGTGCAGATCCAAGACTAAAACACACACCAGAGAAGACCAATTAATCTCGGAGATAACCCCAAGGTATCCAGTCTCAGTCCCAACTATGGGAATAGCCACCAACCTTGGTGATAACTTCAAGGAATGCAGTTTCGGCGATAACTCCAGAAATGCTTATTTCAAATGCCACCAGCTTAAATCTCGGCGCTCACAACGAGATACATTGTACCAACCCGGCGATAACATCGGGAAGACAGGCACACCTCAAAGATGACAATGAGGACCTTCAATAATTGCAGCAGTCCAATGAGGTTTTATAAAAAAGGTTTTTCAAACCCTGATGCTCAATAGTAATTGAGACCTTTTACACTCCCATTTTATTAAGTGTTCGGCTTGATTGATTTTATTTTACAGATGCGAAGCATCCATACAAAAATAATATACAAAATAATGCCGACTTCCTCATGGGTATGGAAACCATCTAAGGAAATTCAGATGCCGTAGAATAATTTACAAGCTGCTTACAGCTGAAAATGTCCATCACGGGAACCTAATCTATATCCAATAGGTTGAATCTGTGATCACATGATTCCTAGGCGCACATGATACCGTAATTTGTATGAAAGTAGTAAGCATGTATAAATATAAAAGCTGTAAATATATATATACAGACATGATCAACAACCACGAAGCACCTCCATGGGGGATCAGAAAATGTAAATAAAGCTGTAAATGTTATCAACCGCCATGGAGGAAACTCCAGGCGGGACAAAATATAAATAAAGCTGTACAAAGCAATCAACTACCACGAAGTGAACTCCAGGCAGGACGAAACATAAAGAAAGCTATAAAAAGCAATCAACTGCCACGAAGTGAACTCTAGGCGGGACGAAACGTAAATAAAGCTGTAAAAGCGATCAACCACCACGAAGTGAACTTCAGGTGGGATGTAATTTCTTCTTTAACTTTAAACTTCGCTTTTCGGGTTTTAATTACTGAGCTTCACTGGTGGCTTGAATCCCCCTTTGATGGGAAGGTGATGAATGATAATGTTCATGGATAAACCGACCATGTCTTTGTGAGATCATGCAAACACATCCTTGAATAGGGTCAATAGAGTAACCATGTCATTCCTTTGGTTTGAAGCGAGGTCCGTACCAATCTGGATTTATTTGGGGTTTTCTAAGGTTCAGAGGTTTAAAAGAGGTGATTTGATCAAGATTTGGCTTGGGTTTGTCTTCGTCCCATTCTTTGATCTCCTGAGGTATCTCATAGTCCTCTTGTATTTCCATCAAGTCTGAGTCCAACTTTACATCAAAGTTACAGTCTTTGTGGAGAATAGGCACCTCATCAGCAAGTCTAGGCACATCTAATATTAGAGTCCTGAACCAACATGCTCTCACTTGATATATGAAACTCTTCAATCACACAAAGTGTTAGCATGTAATGACAAAAGTAACTGCTAATACTGTATAGAAAAAGTAAGCAGTTATTGTATCTACATGGCAGAAAGAGTTTCTGCCCGTTTTACCCTTGTCGACCAATGCAAGGAGTGCTACTCCAATCGTCGAGGGCAAAGTCCTGGTGGACTGCAGTGATGGAGGGGTTGTCATCGTCCTCCTTCTCCTGAATGATGACCATTACGTCTGGGCAATCATCGTCTGGGGTGTATCTGTTTGTATGTTCATCATGGATAATGACGCGTATGCCTGACATCATTCTGACAATGTCCTTTTTAATTCTTCGTTCCTCTTCTTCCACTCTGAGGTCTGGAACAAAGACTTCTTTCTCCTTTACCGATATCAGCTTGGGAAATAACATAGCCATTACGTTGGCTGGCACCTTTACAGGAGGTTGTGCGGACTCAGGAGTTGTAGGTGGATACAATTGCTGTGTGGCTGAAGGAATCTGTCTGTGCTTATGAGGATTCCTGCGACTGGAACTATCAGTATCTAGACCTTGGGTTCCTCCTTGTACAGAGGTTTCAGCATATACGGGTATCCTTGTACATTGAGTAGATTGGTGTAATTCTTTAAGCAGAACAGCCAAATCTGTGATTTGTTTATGTAATTCATCGAATTCTTCGCGAGAAACTGGATTAAGATCAGTCTGGTTCGATGAAGACATAATTGGCTATAGGCTCGTGGCCTTTTTGGATTTTGACCGGACTACTGGACTAATTATATCCCTACAAAAAACTTATGTAGTTTAGTCTTAGTGAATGTAGGAATATTACGTAATGTGTCCGTTTTAGGAGTATCGTCCTGCGAAACGGATGTCAGTTGACAAGATAGCATGTCAGGTTTTGATATAAAGGGAAGGCATGTACACATATTCCTTCATATTTTCCATTACATTGAGATTTACATGGAAATAAAATTACAAGTAATTGAATTTACAAGTAATTGAAATGTGAAAGTATGAAGAGACTTTCCTCCGCATTTGGTTTATCAGAGGCCGACCTATCTTAGGTTACTCTCGCCGCTTTTTGGCATGAAGGTTCCCAAATCATCGCAATTTACTCAACGAGAGGTTAATCCGGTCTTTCAACTGGAGCGAATTTGGGTGGTGCCTTTCATGAGCCTCGGGAATTAGTCTTCCCACGAGTCCAGTAATCAAACACCGATGGGATAGCCTCCTGGTGGAGGGACCACACAACATATATTCACATACATCATATCTCACCGTATGAAAATGATGACATGTGCGAAGCACTAATATCACAAGCAGACATGGTGCGAAGCACTAATATCACAAGCAGATATGGTGCAAAGCACTAAGTGCAATAAGTAAATGCATTTGTACACATTCATCATAAATGTAAATGCAACATCCACACATGAACAAATAATAGTTTTGAAAAGATTGTAATAGCGTCTTAAGTCCTCTTACTGGAGTCCCCATCAGAGTCGCCACCTGTCGACGTCGGGATTTTTTAATGTCCCTTTCCGTTACTTGTTCTTTGGTGTTCTCATTTTAGGTGATATTTGTTTGAAAAAACAAGTGAAAAAGGTCCGACATGTATAATGTCGACGATGGACTGTTAAGAGTCGCCAGTTAGTTTTTTAAATGGTTGTACCAACACAACCGAGAAAAGGTTTCCACATTGTCCTAGTGATGTGACATTGCTAAATGGGTCGGCAAAATCGAGATTCATTAGGGTCCGGGGACTTGATTATGCGGAGAAAAGGTGTTAGGCACCCCCCGACATCCGTGTTACCACGGTGACCGCCTCTTTTCAAGAAACTATTATCTGAATGTGTGTGTTTGTGGGTTAATGTGCTGTTATTTGGAAGTAGTGCGAGGCCTCGTTAGCACCTATATACACAGGGTTTGAATTTATGTAAAAATTCAATTTTTTAGCAAGATATAGAAATGAGGTTTTATAAAAAAAGGTTTTTCAAACCCTAATGCTCATTAGTAATTAAGACCTTTTACACTATCATTTTATTAAGTGTTCGACTTGATTGATTTTATTTTACAGATGCGAAGCATCCGTACGAAAATAATATATAAAATAATGCCGACTTCCTCATGGGTATGGAAACCATCTGAGGAAATTTAGACGCATATGGAATAATTTACAAGTCGCCATACAATTTGAAAATGTCCATCACGGAACAAGAATCTAGATCCAATAAACTGAATCTGTGATCACATGATTCCTAGGCGCATATGATACCGCAATTTATATGAAAGCAGTAAGCATGTATATATATAAAAGCTGTAAATATATATATACAGACATGATCACCAACCACGAAGCACCTCCATGGGGGATCAAAAAATGTAAATAAAGTTGTAAAAGCTATCAACCGCCACGGAGGAAACTCCAGGCGGGACAAAATGTAAATAAAGCTGTATAAAGCAATCAACTGCCACGAAGTGAACTCCAGGCAGGACGAAACATAAAGAAAGCTGTAAAAAGCAATCAACTGCCACGAAGTGAACTCCAGGCAGGACGAACGTAAATAAAGCTGTAAAAGCGATCAACCACCACGAAGTGAACTCCAGGTGGGATGAAATATATATATATATATATATAAGCAATAAACGCACCAGATGTAAAATCCAGGCTCATCTAACAGAGTTTGACAACAGTTCATATATATAAGTATAT
Source organism: Panax ginseng (assembly GCA_020205605.1). Taxonomy (NCBI): domain Eukaryota; kingdom Viridiplantae; phylum Streptophyta; class Magnoliopsida; order Apiales; family Araliaceae; genus Panax; species Panax ginseng. Next base: position 109,560,481 of record CM035148.1, on the reverse strand, counting down.
ATAAAAAAGCGAATAAACACACCGGATGTAAAATTCAGGCTCATCGAGCAGAGTTCGACAACAGTTCATATATATAAATATATATATATATATATATATAAAAGCGAGTAAACGCACCGGATTTAAAATCCAGGCTCATCGAACAGAGTCCGACACACAGTTAATATATATAATTGTATATATATATATTAAAGCAGTAAATGCTCGCATCAAGTCTCAGGCTCATCGAACAAAGTTCGACATACGATTCATATATATAAATATATATATATAAGCAAATAAACGCGCTCCGGCCAAAGTCTCAGGCTCAATCGAGGCATAACTCGATAATGTTAGTCAATAAATATAAATATATATATATATATATATATATAATATATATATATATATATATAAACTAAAATAAAACCACGGATCGAAGTCCGGGCAAATGCGCGCAACACGACTCTCAACGTGAAGAAGGGTGTGTGCAAAGATGAAGATAAGGGCTTTAAAGTGTGTGAGAAGGCTTACAGTTGACTGCCAAAGAACACTTCTATATATCTTTAAAGTGGGTAAACACTGGCTTTTGTAGGTACAAAAAAAGCTATATATGAGCTCACAAGTGTTTAAAATGAGAAAGTACATTGTATGGGGTGAGTGCAGAACAAATTGGGCAGGGCTTCCTCGCTCTTTCTCTTGCAAAATGGCCACCCCAATCCCTCTATTTATAGAGGGTGCACCTACGGCTGCACTGTAGGTGTACCAGAGGCTGCCCGGGGTGCCCCGGGTAGTGTGGGTCCCGCCGTGTCGAAGTACGTACACTCGGACAACGCGGTGTTCGCTCGGTCGTTCATAACTTTCAATCCGGGAGTTCGATGGAAGCATGCCATACCATTCTGGAAAGCACTTTCCGAGAGCTACACAATGAAATAGGATTTGCCCTTTTTTGATTCCACGAAGATGGTTCCATGACCGAAATGGCATTCCTGGGTTTCCATTAGGTAGTCCGTTGAGCCGTTTTGCGTAGTTTGTGCTCGAAAGTTAAGATATGGTTCTCGTGGGACTTCTATTGAAGTAATTTGAGTTGAAATGATTTGATTTGATTTGATTTGAGTTGAAGTTTAGTTGGAAAAATGACCATTTTACCCCTTCCGGGGTTATCTCCGGTTTCCTCGCACTTGTAGCAGTCTTTTCTCAGGGTTATCTCTGAGGTTGACCTGCTGTTGACTCTGAGTGTCCTCAGGGTTATCTCTGAGGTGTACTTGACCTTCTGGGGCTATCTCTAGGCTTTGATCTTGATCCCCCGGGGCTATCTTCGGGGTTGAAACTGACTTTCTCGGGGTTATCTCCGGGTTTGGAAAGTGTTTTCCCGGGGTCATCTACGGGGTTGGAAATTTAATCTCCTGTGACTATCTTCGGGGTTAAAATTGATGTTATAGTCCTCCAGGGTTATCTCCAAAGTGTGAGAAAGACGATTTCGTCCTCCTGCATAGTTAGTAATAGGAAAATGAAATTTCGAGTGTCTACAGTTGACACTCGAATTTTTCTATACTACTGTCAATAACATTGCAGGAGGACAGATTCATCTTTTAAGAGGGAACCCTGGAAGGCAGTTCATATCCATTCCGGATACTACCGAAAGTTCAGCATCAACCCCGGAACACACACTGGGAGTAACAATTCCAACCTCAGAGATAACCCCAAGGCGTGCAGATCCAATACCAAAACACACACCGGAGAAGATCGATTAATCTCGGAGATAACCCCGAGGTATCCAGTCTCAGTCCGAATCATGGGAATAGCCACCAACCTTGGTGATAACCCCAAGGAATGCAGTTTCGGCGATAACCCCGTAAATGCTTATTTCAAATGCAACCAGCTTCAATCTCGTCACTCACAACGAGATACTCAGTACCAACCCGGATATAACACCGGGAGGACAGGAACACCTCAAAGATGACATTGAGGACCTTCAATAAATGTAATAGTCCAATATCGGTGAAGCCTCATGCGCTTTATCATTGAGCCGTCGATAACACGGTGTGAGGGCAACATAAATCATCTCGCCAACACGATGCTACGTCACGTCGTCTCAACATTTCATCACATTTCTACACAAACAACATCCCATAAGAGCCAAGGAAAATCAATCCCGGGTGACTATTGTGCGAGGTAACGGATGGAATTTGAAGCTTGAAGACCGGAGGGCATCGTCCCATTTTCAATGACTTCGTACAAACTCTAATCCCATGCCATTGTACAACTCTCGACAACGGCGGTCCGAAATAGGTCTTGTATACCCAATCGAATGCCCGGATTGCACTTCTGAAAGTTTGAGCGGACATTACAGTGCCCGAGTGCACGTACTACGAGACGACCCGACCCGAGAAACTCGGGCCCACCCGGGTTGCCTCTGGTACACCTGCGGCTCCACCCTCTATAAATAGAGGGCGTGGGGTGGCCATTTTGTAAGAGAAAACAGCGAGGAAGCCCTGCCCAATTTGCTCTGCACTCACCCCATATAGTGTACTTTCTCATTTTAAACACATGTGAGCTCATATATAGCTACTTGTGTACCTACAAAAGCCAATATTTACCCACTTTAAATATATAGAAGTCTTCTTTGGTAGTCAACTGTAAGGCTTCTCACACACCTTAGAGTCTCTCTCTTCATCTTTGCACACATCCTTCTTCACATTGAGAGTCGTGTTACGCGTGTTTGCCCGGACTTCGATTCGTGGTTTTATTTCAGTTTATATATATATATTTATTGATTAACATTATCGAGTTATGCCTCGATTGAGCCTAGACTTCTGTCTGGAGCATTTATTTGTTTATATATATATATATATATATATATATATATGGTATCAAAGCCAAGTTGTTGTTTGTTCCTAACAGTTGAAGTAAGATCTATTTAATCAACTTTTCTTTTCTGCTTTCAAAACATTATTCTTCTCATTATTCCTAAGTCACCTGAACTATCTGTAGTCCACCTAGTTCACCGCAAACCTTTTGTAAGTCTCCAGGTGTGAGCAGTGTCTGGTTTAAGAACATTGGTATGAGTCTTGACGATAGTTAGGGTATGAATGGAAGAATAATGAACAAGAATTATTTTTGAAATTATTTAAAGATGAGTCGATTATTCAGATCCAACTCTTGATTAATAAGCAGTCGACTTTGCCTCCTGTTCCAGACATAGTTAACCAAGAAGAACATAGTTATGAAAACATAAGTCAAGTACTCCATGATTGGAACATACCTAGAGTTTCTCCTAGAGAAATTTATCAGTCAACCTTCTTAGATAACTTTAAAACTGATTATAATGTTAAGACAATTGAAAAGGTTTATGCAATTAACAAAGAATATGAAAATATAGTCTTTTATCTTTGGATGTTATTAAAAACACGAGAAAAAAGGGTTATAATTTTATTCATATAGGTCTTGTTCAAGTTGCGGTTAAACCACTTAACATTAAAGGAATTAATTCATGTATCTACCTACATCTTAGAGATGCTAGATTTTTGAATTATTATCCCAATATTATTGGAGCTATGGAATCAAGTCGCATAATGGACCTATCCATTTCAATTGCTTTCTCCGATTTCACCCTTAGTCTTCGATGATCAAAACTTATTAAAAGCTTTAACTTTAAATATTAAAACTTACGGTGAAATTACTCAAATGATTGAAGGATCTCATCCTATTGCTTTGATTTACAGAATTTATTATAAGACTATGAAGTCAAACTTGAATGTTCATGCTCTTAATAAAAGTCCTAAAGATCAAGCAGTTTTAATTCAAAGTTCAACTAGTGATCTTTAATGTCCGGATCCGAGAACAATTCTACGGAAGGATATTACTCTACCTAGTCAATGGACTTTACCACATGAGTTACCATAGAACTATAAGTTAATAATTTACTAAACATAGAAAATATTAGACATTTTTACGGCGGGCTGATTAAAATTAGTTTTGAGCGAACTAGAAATCCGGTTATAATAGAAGATATTTCAAGTTCATGACACCTTGAGTTATCCATACTAGAAGAGACCTTTGAAATTCTTAGTAATCCTTCTATTAAAGACATTAAGCTTAAAGGAATCCTTAATCAAGGTCAAGCTAGTCACCCCTGTTACACCCAGAATGATCCTATTGAAGAAGAAAGCTCTTCTTCTCCAACGTCTTCTGAGTTTCCCACTCAATCTGATTTTAATGCCCCCATACATAACCAATTAAGAGTTATTAAAAAAGATTTTATCTTAGATTGGGATAATCTAGTCCAAGATTTTAATTCTAAATCTAATAAAGAAAAAAGACACCTATTTAGATCTAATCATCCTACTGAAAAAGAACGAGATAAGATAGTTAATAGATGGAAAAGATTTATTAAAAATGAGGAAATAAACATTACTTTTTATAATTGGTATGAACAATATCAAAGTAAATGTAATGTTATTACTAAAACTCAATGGGTTAAAGAAGATAAATCAAAAACTACTTCAAGTCATCCTCCTTTAGAATCAATTGTTATTCCGGTTAAAAATACTTCAGTCATCGCCAGTCCTTTTAAAATTTCAGATAATATTAAAGATGATAAAAAAATCATTGAACAATTAAACTTCATAATCAATACTTAACAATTTATTGGTAAGCGATGTTTGATAGAATTGAAGAGAAATTTGAAGAAACCATTATTAAAAGGCTGATTCAAAGATTGAACAACCTTTACTAAAATTACCAGAAAATAGACATAAGTTAGGTTTACCTAATCAAGATAATGAACTATCTCATGCTATTGATAAATTATTTAAAAAGCTCAAAAATGAAGCTAGTTCAAGTGGTACTATTGCTCTTATTGATCAAATGGAATCGATAATGAAAAAGCGAGTTCTTACGAGCAGTCTATCTTGTCTCGGACTTGAATGATCGACAACAAATTAGCTATTAATAACATGAGTATAACGAGAAATTGGTACTCTAGACCAACTCCTAGGATCTACGGTTGAGAGAGAAATCTAGATAAACAATTCTCTATTTCATATAATAAAATATATGAATGGAATATTGATGGATTTAGTGAACAAGAAATTCTTAATAAACTAAATCATATGTCCATGGTAGCTAATAGCTATATTACTAAATTCAACCATCCGTCTCAACCGGACATAGTTGAATTAATATTTAGTGGATTTACTGGTATACTTAGGTCTTGGTGGGAAAAACATCTCACGGAAGAATCTAGAATATCAATTATTCATCTTTATCCAATTAGGCGATGATGACAATCCATCTTTGATGAAGATCTTTGGAATTGGTCCGCTTTGTAGGAGTTAATACTTTAATTTTCACCATTATTAAACATTTTGTTGGAACTCTAGTAACATCTTTGAAAGAATTCATGATCGACTTAGTAATCTCACTTGTCTACCCTAAGTGATTTTAGGTGGTATAAAGATGTATTTATTTCACGAGTTATGATGAGCTTGATAGTAATAAACCATTTTGGAAAGAAAAATTCATTAATGGTTTACCTTCTTTGTTTGCACATAAAGTTAGAGAAGAATTAAGTAAAAATTTAGGATATATAGATTATGATAATTTAACCTACGGTGATATTATTAGTTATATTCAAAAAATTGGATTAAAAATGTGTATTGACTTTAAATTAGCTAAACAAGCTAGTAAAGATAAAAATAAAGCTAAATACGAGTTAGGCACTTTCTGTGAACAATATGGTTTACCCCCGGTTGCTCCCTCTAAAAGAAAGCACAGGCATAAGCATAAGCATATTGATTCTCAACATAAGAGTCATAAACGTCGTAAAAAGAGATATAATCAAGATAAGAATAATAAAAATAATAATCAAGATTCTTATTACAAGAAACCTAAGTCAACACACAAAAAATCAACTAAAAAATCAAAGAAATTTGATAAGAGTAAAATTGTCTGCCACAATTGTGGACAAAAGGGGCACTACAAGAGTGAGTGCAGAGTTAAGCAAAAATTAGCTCAGCTAAATATTTCTAATGAAGATACTGAACAACTATTAGAGTTAATTAGGATTGAAAATAATGGCGATGTGAAGAAGCTTACGATATCCCATAATCTTGAGTAATACTTGTAACTTGTAAGTGATGAATCAAATAGTGATAATGAAGTTACGGTTTGTGCTAAGGATTGCAGTAACAACTGTTGCAAAAGATTAAATGTAATTACCAAAGAAGATGAAGAAAGTTCTTTGTTAATTGACTTAATTAGCAAAATTACTGATCCAAATTTAAAAATTCAGTACACGAAACAATTAAAAGATTTATTAACAAAAGATAAGAAAATTACAGATAGGGTTCTTAAAGCCAAAGAGAAACCTATTTTTAGTCTTAATAAAACTCTTGAAAGATTTAAGTCCCCAATTAGAGAAGTCACTCTCCCTGAATTAAATCAAGAAGTTAGTAAACTCAAATGAGAGATTTCTAATTTAAAATTAGACGTTGCCAATTTAAGAAAAGAAATTGAAGATAAAAAAATTTGACCTTTAAGTTCATGATTCCTCTTCCAGTGAAGAAGATCATGACTTACGAATCTTGAGGATGTTAAAGATGAGACCGATCTTTTTTTGTTCAAGGTCTTTCTCTTAAAGAATTAAAGATATCACCATCCAAAAATGGTATATCTCCATTAATTTAGTTATTGATAAAACTTTCTCAATCTGACTCCACCTTAGTTGACCTTTGTTTGATTTGAGCTGTATTCAAGAAGGTCTTATCCTACTAGGTATTATAAAAGACTAGTGAAAAACTTAATTAATTACTTGGTAGTCAAATGGAAATAAAATATAAACTACTAAGGTTCATATCTGTCATAGAAGATAATATGTGCTTTAAAACCTCATTTGTTTTAATTCGCAATCTTACAGATAAGATCATTCTTGGTCTTCCATTTATATATTTATTATACCCATTTACTACCAGTAATAAAGGATTAACATGTAATCATTTAGGAAAAGAAATAACATTTAAATTTCTTATTAAACCTAAAGAAAGAGATTTAAAATTTATTGAGAGGAATCAATTTCTAAGTCTTTAAATCTATTAAACTGTAAAACTACTCATCTAAGCTTTTTAAAGGAAGAAATTAAATATAAACAAGTTGAAGAACAACTCAAGAGTAAGAGAGTCCAAGAACAAATAATTAATTTGAAAACTTATTTTAAAGATAATTTATGTTCTGATTCTCCTAACACCTTTTAGCATAGGAAGAAGCATGTAGTTAGACTACCTTATGCTAAAGAATTTAAAGAACATTTAATTCCTACTAAAGCTAGACCTATTCAAATGAGTCATGAACAAATGGAATTATGTAAAAAGGAAATCAATGATCTCCTTAGTAAAGGTTTAATTAGACATAGTAAATCACCATGGTCTTGTCCTGCTTTCTATGTTAATAATGAAGCAAAAAAAGAGAGAGGTGTTCCTCGTTTAGTTATCAACTACAAACCATTAAACAAGGTCTTAGAGTGGATTAGGTACCCTTTACCCAATAAGGAAGATCTCCTTAGTAGGTTAAGCTACTCCACTATCTTTAGTAAATTCGATCTCAAGTCAGGTTTCTGGAAAGTGGCCATTCATCCTAAAGACAGATATAAAACAACATTCACCACTTCGTTCGGTCATTATGAATGGAATGTTCAGTCATTTGGACTAAAAAATGCACCTAGTGAATTTTAGAATATTCTTAACAGTATTTTGAATCCTTTCAGTCATTTTATCATTGTTTACATTGACGATATCCTAGTATTCTCCAAGACTATTGAAGAGCATATTAAGCATCTAAATTCATTCTTCAAAACAGTTAAAACCAATGGTCTTGTTCTTTCACCTTCCAAGTGTAGTCATTTACGACTAAAAGTCGGGTTTCTCGGTCTAATCCTCTATCATGGACTCTGCGGCGATTGATGAGCTATTCAATTTGTTAAATGGGTTCCCGAGATAAGATTACCAGATAAAAAACACGACTCTGAGATATTTTGGGCTCAAGCTTAATTATATTGGCAAGTTTTACAAGATCTCGGGAGAAGATTTGTAAACCTCTATTTGGTGTTTACAAAATAATCCCCCTCTTGGGTGACATCCGTACTTACGTGCGTCAACAAGTTAAAAATATGTTAAGGTTTTGCGCTTGCCTTGGCATTTCAAATGATTCAACATTCAAAATAGTTGAAGCCGAGTGCCTCGACATTGGATTCGGTGGCATTCTTAAACAACGATTAACTCCACTTCCTCGAGAATAAATTGTCCGATTTCATTACGGTGCATGGAATCTACGATTAAATTACGGTCTTATTAAAAAGAGATTTTATCACTTGTTTTATGTATTAATAAATTTCAGCGTGATTTACTCAATCAAAAATTTCTAGTTAGAATAGATTGCAAATCTGCAAAATTTATCCTTGAAAAAGACGTTGAGAACGTCGCCTCTAAGCATTCGTTCGCTAGATGGCAAGCTCTCCTCAGTATTTTTGACTTTGATATTGAATATATTAAAGGTAGTAACAATTCAGTTCCTGATTTTCTCACACGTGAATTCATTAACACAGGTACTACTATAGCAAAATGAGTGTGCGAGGAGGTTCATCTTCTCGTGGTCATGGCCATTCTTAGGTCAATTAATCGAGTTAAAAGGAGCGAGTCGTTTCCTCACCCGATTAGTCAAACCACCCATAATAAATTTGGTGCTTGATGCCGTCCCCAAGCCCTATTCATCCGTTCTTGCTAGTCAACCTGAAGTATTTGATATTTTTGCTAATCAATCGAGGGCAACCTCATCAAAACCAAGTTACCCAGCTTCTAAGTATCGGCCCAAATATGATCAGCATTTGTTTCATATTGAGTTATCAATGAAGCCCAAAGATGACCCAGTTAAATTAGCTGCTCAATATTTTCCTACTGGATGGCATTTCCTCCTCATAGCTCCTTATAAATCCCTTGTGTATTATAAGGATATCCTTATTGAAATTGAGTCAGTCTTTATTAAACCAATCTATGCCAACGATGATAAATCCAAACTCCTTTATCACTCGTTGTACATTAAACAAATTCTCAATCTTTCCGATTGGGGTAGTCACCCTTCAAATCTCAGGTCTCTTTCTAATCATTCCAGCTCTTACTGTTATTATGATTATATGGAAGCCTGGTATAAGATCTTCCTTCACCAAAATAAAGATCATAGTCATTCTTGATTTTTGCAATTGGACCACAAGTTTAAAAGTCAATTCCCCAAATGGTTCACCCTGTGGTGGACAAGAATTGGTTTGTGTCATGAGATCCTTCCAAAGCACAAGGAGCGCATACAAACACAATCGAATTACTAAATAAAAACAGTTTTATTGATAATAACTCAGACTATGTACAAGTGCAGAAAATAAAATGACTTACAACTTTACTAAATTAAGAACATTAGAAGAAAAGGGGTAAAGAAAGGCTAAGCAACGGTAGAGCCTAAAGATTCGACTGAGAAGGAACTCAGCATCTTTTGAAGTCTGCCTTACCAAATGAATTCAATTTCCTTTTATAGATCAAGGAAATGAACTATTTACAATGTTACTATTACATTAACTGAAGTAAAAGTACAAGTAAAAACATATTACATTTACTAAAGTAAAGTAAAAGTAAAAGAATCTGCTTTTGGTGGAAAAGCAGGCGTCTTCTTTTGACTAATGTGCCTGTGGGGCTGGATGTCTGACTGAGATATGCTTTCGGTGGAAAAGTATAAGATGTCATTGACTAAAATTTCGCCAAGGCGGTGATTTCTAATCGAGGTCACGGGAAGGCAGGTGCTAAAGGCGTGATGACAGGTGATATCATCACATCCACTTTGACTGATTAATATAGGAATCAGGAGAAAGGGTCTTGGGTATCTTGAAGATTGATGGTGCCATAAGGATCACAATCATCGTCATCAAGATTTTGACTGGAGTTTTCTTCTTTAGACTGAGAAGAAGCTTTATCTGATTCTTCATGTAACTGGTCAAGTCTCATATGAATGGCGTCAGCAAGAAGCCTTAATTGAGAGTTGGAGTAACTAGATACGTTAGTAACATCAATAGGGGGAAGGGGATCAATTGATTTTTCTTTTGATTTCTTAATTGTTTTAATGGGGCTTTTACTGGAAGACACACCAGCTAGGGCCGTGGTAACTAAAAGAGTCAATGGAGAAGCCAGAAATTCTTTTTGAATTTGGCCAATAATTCTATCGACACCGAATTTATCCCACCATTTAATGTAAAACGGCGAGAGACATGAACAATAGGAGAAATAACTGTCGAAGCCGCCCGGATACCGATGGATGATGGAGGCATAAATATAGAAACCTCTTGGGGTGACAAAATAACGTACTGCCACTTAAGAATCCAAGGGATTTTATATTTAATACAGAATATAAGGAAGATAGGAATTTCCTCATATTTTGGATAATAATTACTATGAGAACTGAAATGATCAAGTTGTGCTAAGAGAGGCTTTGGAAGGATCTCATGACACAAACCAATTCTTGTCCACCACAGGGTGAACCATTTGGGGAATTGACTTTTAAACTTGTGGTCAAATTACAAAAACCGCGAATGACTATGATCTTCATTTTGGTGAAGGAAGATCTTATACCAGGCTTCCATATAATCATAATAACAGTAAGAGCTGGAATGATTAGAAAGAGACCTGAGATCTGAAGGGTGACTACCCTAATCAGAAAGATTGAGAATTTGTTTAATGTACAACGAGTGATAAAGGAGTTTGGATTTATCATCGTTGGCATAGATTGGTTCAATAAAGACTGACTCGGTTTCAATAAGGATATCCTTATAATACACAAGGGATTTATAAGGAGCCATGAGGAGGAAATGCCATCCAGTAGGAAAATACTGAGCAGCTAATTTAACTGGGTCATCTTTGGGCTTCATTGATAACTTAATATGAAACAAATGTTGATCATATTTGGGTCGATACTCAGAAGCTGGGTAACTTGGTTTTGATGAGGTTGCCCTCGATTGATTAGCAAAAATATCAAATGCTTCAGGTTGACTAGCAAGAATGGATGAATAGGGCTTGGGGACGGTACCAAGCACCTGAAATTTATTATGGGTGGTTTGACTAACTGGGTGAGGAATGACCGTTCCCTTTAACTGATTGATTGGACCGGAAGAACGACCATGACCACGAAAAGATGAACCTCATCGCACACTCATTTTGCTGTAGTAGTACCTGTGTTAATGAATTCACGTGTGAGAAAATCAGGAACTGAATTGTTACTACCTTTAATATATTCAATATCAAAGTCAAAAATATTGAGGAGAGCTTGCCATCTAGCGAACGAATGCTTAGAGGCGACGTTCTCGACGTCTTTTTCAAGGATAAATTTTGCAGATTTACAATTTATTCTAACTAGAAATTTTTGATTGAGTAAATCTCGTTGAAATTTATTAATACATAAAACAAGTGATAAAATCTCTTTTTTAATAGTACTGTAATTTAATTGTGTAGGATTCCATGAGCCAGAATGAAATTGGACAATTTGTTCTGAGGAAGTGGGAGTAAACTGTTGTTTAAGAATGCCACCGAATCCAATGTCAGAGGCATCAGTTTCAACTATTTTGAATGTTGAATCATTTGAAATGCCAAGGCAAGGCAAAACCTTAACATATTTTTTAACTTATTGAACGACAGAAGTATGGATGTCACCAAGGAGGGGATTATTTTTGTAAACGAAATAGAGGTTTACAAATCTTCCTGAGATCTTGGTAAAACCTGCCAATATAATTAAGCGAGCCCAAAAATCTCTGTAGCTGTGTTTTATCGGTAATCTTATCTGGGAACCGATCGGCGAATTGAATATCTCTGTCAATTGGCCGTGTGAGTCCATGATAGAGGATTAGACCGAGAAACCTGACTTTAGTCAGAAACAGACTACACTTGGAAGGTGAAAGAACAAAACCATTGGTTTTAACTATTTTGAAGAACGAATTTAGATGCTTAATATGTTCTTCAATAGTCCTGGAGAATACTAGGATATCATCAATGTAAACAATGATAAAATGACTGAAAGGATTCAAAATACTGTTAAGAATATTCTGAAATTCACTGGGTGCATTTTTTAGTCCAAATGACTAAACATTCCATTCGTAATGACCTAACGGAGTGGTGAATGTTGTTTTATATCTGTCATTGGGATGAATGGCCACTTGCCAGAACCCTGACTTAATGTCGAATTTACTGAAGATAGTGGAGGAGCTTAACCTACTAAGGAGATCTTCCTTATTGGGTAAAGGGTACCTAATCCACTCTAAGACCTTGTTTAATGGTTTCTAGTTGATAACTAAACGAGGAACACCTCTCTCTTTTTCTGCTTCATTATTAACATAGAAAGTAGGACAAGACCATGGTGATTTACTATGTCTAATTAAACCTTTACTAAGGAGATCATTGATTTCCTTTTTACATAATTCTATTTGTTCATGACTCATTTGAATAGGTCTAGCTTTAGTAGGAATTAAATGTTCTTTAAATTCTTTAGCATAAGGTAGTCTAACTACATGCTTCTTCCTATGCCAAAAGGCATTAGGAGAATCAGAACATAAATTATCTTGTAAATAAGTTTTCAAATTAATTATTTGTTCTTGGACGCTCTTACTCTTGAGTTGTTCTTCAACTTGTTTATATTTAATTTCTTTCTTTAAAAAGCTTATGAGTAGTTTTACAGTTTAATAGATTTAAAGACTTAGATATTGATTCCTCTTGGATAAATTTTAAATCTCTTTCTTTAGGTTTAATAAGAAATTTAAATATTATTTCTTTTCTAAATGATTACATGTTAATCCTTTATTCTTTGGTAGTAAATGGGTATAATAAATATATAAATGGAAGACCAAGGATGATCTTATCTGTAAGATTGCGAATTAAAACAAATGAGGTTTTAAAGCACATATTATCTTGGCAGATATGAACCTTAGGTAGTTTATATTTTATTTCCATCTGACTACCGTTAGCTGAATTAAGTTTTTCACTAGTCTTTTTATAATACCTAGTAGGGATAAGACCTTCTTGAATACAGTTCAAATCTGCACCAGTGTCAACTAAAGCAGGGAGCTGTATTGAGAAAGTTTTATCAATAACTAAATTAATGGAGATATACCATTTTTGGATGGTGATATCTTTAATTCTTTTAAGAGAAAGACCTTGAACAAAAAGATCAGTCTCATCTTTAACACCTGAAGATTCAAGTAAGTTATGATCTTCTTCACTGGAAGAGGAATCATGAACCTGAAGGTCAGATTTTTTATCTTCAATTTCTTTTCTTAAATTGGCAACGTCTAATTTTAAATTAGAAATCTCTCTTTTGAGTTTATTAACTTCTTGATTTAATTCAGGGAGAGTGACTTCTCTAATTGGGGACTTAAATCTTTCAAGGGTTTTATTAAGACTAAAAATAGGTTTCTCTTTGGCTTTAAGAACCCTATCTGTAATTTTTTTATCTTTTGTTAATAAATCTTTTAATTGTTTTGTGTACTGAATTTTTAAATCTGGATCAGTAATTTTGCTAAGTAAGTCAATTAACAAAGAACTTTCTTCATCTTCTTTGGTAATTACATTTAATCTTTTGCAACAGTTGTTACTGCAATTCCTCAGCACAAACCGTAACTTCATTATCACTATTTGATTCATCACTACAAAGTCTTTGCTATTACTCAAGATTCGGGATATCGTAAGCTTCTTCAAGCATCGCCATTATTTTCAATCCTAATTAACTCTAAGTAGTTGTTCAGTATCTTCATTAGAAATATTTAGCTGAGCTAATTTTTGCTTAACTCTACACTCGCTCTTGTAGTGGCCCTTTTGTCCACAATTGTGGAAGACAATTTTACTCTTATCAAACTTCTTTGATTTTTTAGTTGACTTTTTGTATGTTGACTTAGGTTTCTTGTAATAAGAATCTTGATTATTATTTTTATTATTCTTATCTTGATTATATTTCTTTTTACGACGTTTATGACTCTTATTATGAGAATCAATATGCTTATGCTTATGCATGTGCTTTCTTCTAGAGGGAGCAACAGGAGATAAACCATATTGTTCACAGAAAGTGCCTAACTCGTATTTAGCTTTATTTTTATCTTTACTAGCTTGTTTAACCAATTTAAAGTCAATACACATTTTTAATCCAATTTTTTGAATATAACTTATAATATCACCGTAGGTTAAATTATCATAATCTATATATCCTAAATTTTTACTTAATTCCTCTCTAACTTTATGTGCAAACAAAGAAGGTAAACCATTAACGAATTTTTCTTTCAAAAATGGTTTATTACTATCTGTGCGCATCATAACTCGTGAAGTAAATACATCTTTATACCACCTAAAATCACTTAGGGTGGGACAAGTGAGATTACTAAGTTGATCATGAATTCTTTTAGTGATGTTACTAGGAGTTCCAACAAAATGTTTAATAATGGTGAAAATTAAAGTATTAACTCCGTCAGGCGGACCAATTCCAGCATCTTCATCAAAGATGGGATTTCCGTCATCGTCTAATTGGATAGCATGAATAATTGATATTCTAGATTCTTCTGTGAGATGTTTTTCCCACCAAGACCTAAGTATACCAGTAAATCCACTAGCTATTAATTCAACTATGTCCGGTTGAGACGGATGGTTGAATTTAGTAATATAGCTATTGGCTACCATAGACATATGATTTAGTTTATTAAGAATTTCTTGTTCACTAAATCCATCAATATTCCATTCATTTATTTTATTATATGAAACAGAGAATTGTTTATCTAGATTTCTCTCTTCGAACTGTAGATCCGGAGGAGTTGGTCTAGAGTACCAATTTCTGGTAATACTCGTGTTATTAACAGTTAATTTGTTGTCGATCATTCAAGTCAGAGAGAGAAGATTAGACTATTCAGAAGAACTGCTGCTTTCATTATCAGATTCTATTTGATCAATAAGAGCAATAGTACCACTTGAACTAGCTTCATTTTTGAGTTTTTTAAATAATTTATCAATAGCATGAGTTAGTTCATTATCTTGATTAGGTAAACCTAACTTATGTCTATTTTCTGGTAATTTTAGTAAAGGTTGTTCAATCTTTGAATCAGGCCTTTTAATAATGGTTTCTTCAAATTTATCTTCAATTCTATCAAGTTGTTTACCAATAGTTGCTAAGTATTGATTACTGAAGTTTAATTGTTCAATGATTTTTTTATCATCTTTAATATTATCTGAAATTTTAAAAGGACTGGCGATGACTGAAGTAATTTTAACCGGAATAACAATTGATTCTAAAGGAGGATGACTTGAAGTAGTTTTTGATTTATCTTCTTTAACCCATTGAGTTTTAGTAATAACATCACATTTACTTTGATATTGTTTATACCAATTATAAAAAGTAATGTTTATTTCCTCATTTTTAATAAATCTTTTCCATCTATTAACTATCTTATCACGTTCTTTTTCAGTAGGATGATTAGATCTAAATAGGTGTCTTTTTTCTTTATTAGATTTAGAATTAAAATCTTGGACTAGATTATCCCAATCTAAGACAAAATCTTTTTTAATAACTCTTAATTGGTTTTTTCACCGAAAAATTGGTCAGTTCTTCAAAATTTCTTAGATTTTGTAGAAATTTTTTGTTTAAAAACAAATCAGACTGAAATCTGAAATAAAGGATCACTCGATTGGTCCTGATCTATCAGTACAATCGATCTAAACAGGAGACCTATTTGTTAAGTAAAAGTAAAAGTAAAAGAATAACTTTTGCTTTTACTTAAGTTAAATGTTTTTAACTTAAGTTAAATATTTTTAACATTTACCAATGTAAAAGTAAATGTAAAATGTTTCTTACGTTTTACTTTTACTTAAGTAAATTACTTTTACTTCAGTTAATGTAATAGTGAATCCTGCGTGATTCAAAAGTAATTACTTTTCAGTTTTTCTATTTAAGTAACTCGCAGTGTTAGAGTTACTTAGGCTTTTCTTTTGTAAGAAAACCTCACCGTAAGGTCCGGTCTCTCCCTTCTCTCTAGAAGTTAGCCGGAGAAGAAGCTTTCAGCTTCCTTCTTCTAGTTAGAAGATGAAGACGAAGTCCAGAAAAGAAAAGATTAAGAAGATGACCGGTGAATCGGTAAAGCAATCTCTTTCTTTTATTTATAAACATTTGAGGAAGGGATTACAGTATATCCTGAATCTAAATGTTTGAGGGAAGATTGAAGTACGAAGGACTTCGCCTTCATCTAACTAGAAGAAGGAAGCAACAAGCTTCTTCTTCGTCTAACTCTAGAGAGAAGGGAGAGAGAGGACCTCAGGTGAGGTTTTCTTACAAAATAAAAGCCTGAGTAACTCTAACACTTCGAGTTACTTAAATAGAAAAACTGAAAAGTAAATTACTATTGAATCACGCAGGATTCACTATTACATTAACTGAAGTTAAAGTAATTTACTTAAGTAAAAGTAAAACGTAAGAAACATTTTACATTTACTTTTACATTGGTAAATGTTAAAAATATTTAACTTAAGTTAAAAACATTTAACTTAAGTAAAAACAAAAGTTATTCTTTTACTTTTACTTTTACATTTACTAAGGTAAAAGACTTTTGCTTTACGGAAAGCAAAAGCTGAGATGATGGCTGGGCCATCACCTGTCGGTGACTGAAGATGCCTCTGGCGTCTTCTCCGTTGACTGGTCCGTCCCTATTGGTGCCGGAAGGTGCTGTTGATCATCTTCTCAGATGAGTCACCATCCCCATACATTTCCACCTCAAACTATTACATTAACTGAAGTAAAAATAATTTACTTAAGTAAAAGTAAAACGTAAGAAACATTTTACATTTACTTTTATATTGGTAAATATTAAAAACATTTAACTTAAGTTAAAAACATTTAACTTAAGTAAAAGCAAAAGTTATTCTTTTACTTTTACTTTTACATTTACTAAGGTAAAAGACTTTTGCTTTACGGAAAGCAAAAGCTGAGATATTTAAAAACAATTAACTTAAGTAAAAGCAAAACATTTACTTTTACTTTTACAGTTACTTTAACTTTTACATTTATATATATATATATATATATATAAATTTATATATATATATATTTATATATATGAACTGTGTGTCGGACTTTGTTCGATAAGCCTGGATTTTACATCCGGTGCGTTTACTCGCTTTTATATATATATATATATATATATGAACTGTTGTCGAACTCTGTTCGATGAGCCTGGATTTTACATCTAGTGCATTTATCGCTTATATATATATATATATATATTGTCCCACATGGAGTTTACTTCGTGGTGGTTGATCGCTTTTACAGCTTTCTTTACGTTTCGTCCTGCCTGGAGTTCACTTTGTGGCAGCTGATTGCTTTGTACAGTTTTATTTACATTTTGTCCCGCCTGGAGTTTCCTCCGTGGCGGTTGATAGCTTTTACAACTTTATTTATATCTTTTGATTCCCCATGGAGGTTCTTCGTGGTTGGTGATCATGTCTATATATATATATTTACAGCTTTTATATATATACATGCTTACTGCTTTCATACAAATTGCGGTATCATGTGCGCCTAGGAATCATGTGATCACAGATTCAGCCTATTGGATCTAGATTCGGTTTCCGTGATAGACATTTTCAGCTGTAAGCAGCTTGTAAATTATTATGCGGTGTCTGAATTTCCTCAAATGGTTTCCATACCCACGAGGAAGTCGGCATTATTTTATATATTATTTTAAATGCGGATGCCTCGCATCTCGTAAAATAAAATCAATCAAGCCGAACACTTAATAAAATGGGAGTGTAAAGGTCTCAATTACTATTGAGCATCGTGGTTTGAAAAACCTTTTTATAAAACATCATTGCTATATCTTGCTAAAAGCGAATTTTTACATAAATTCAACCCACTGTATATATAGGTGCTTAACGAGGCCTCGTGACTACTTCCAAATAACAACACATTGACCCACACACACATACATTCAGATAATAGTTTCTTGAAAAGAGATTACTACTATGTTAACACGGATGCTCGGGAGGGTGCCTAACACCTTCCTCCGCATAACCAAGTCCCGGACCCTAATGAATCTCGGTTTCACAAATTCGTTTAGCAGATGTCACATCACCGGGTCAATGTGCAAACCTTTTCTCGGTTGTGTTGGTACAACCATTTAAAAACCAATGGCGACTCTTAACGGTCCATCGTCGACATTATACATGCTTAGGACCTTTTTCACTTATTTTTCAAACAAATCTCACCTAAAATGAGAACACCAAAAGAACAAGTAGCGGAAAGGGACAATTAAAATCCCCACGCCGACAGTGTGATTTGGATACATATAACAAAACATGTCTATACAGTCTGCATTATGTAAAAATTCCAATTTCATAAAATAATTAAACTTTTTTTATTGTTTTAAAAAAAGAAAGCAAAAATAAATAAATTAAAATCCCGTATTTTAAATCGATCAAGAATTGTAGGATTGGATCCCCATTATATATATATATATATATATATATATATATATATATATATATGTAGACTCAAAAAAATTTTACATACACATCCACTAACATTGCAGGAGGACCGATTTGTCTTTCAAGAGGAACCACGAAGAGGCGGTTCATATCCATTAGGATACTATCGGAAGTTCAAAGATCAACCCCGTAAATACACCTTTGAGTAACAATTCCAACCTCGGAGATAACCTAGAGGTGTGCGAGATCAATCTTGGAACACACACCGGAGAAGACCGATTAATATCGGAGATAACCCCGAGGTATCCAGTCTCAGTCCCAACCATGGGAATAGCAGCCAACCTTGGTGATTACCCCAAGGAATGCAGTTTCGGAGATAACCCAGAAATTCTTGTTTCAAATACAACAAGCTTCATTCTCGGCGCTCACAACGAGACACCCAGTACCAACCCGGAGATAACACCGGGAGGACAGGCACACCTCAGAGTTGACACTGAGGACCTTTAACATTTGCAACAGTCCAATCTCAGCAATAACCCTGAGCAACGTCTGCTTTATCAGCCCAAACTGGCGATAACTCCGGTGAGGGGTCAAGGCATCATCTCTCCACTCTAAAGCAATATCAAGTCGTCTCAACATTTCATACATACATTTCTACACAACAAATGTCCCACAAGAGTCAAGGAAAACCAATCCCGAGTGACTATTGTGCAGGGTAACGGATATAATTTGAAGTTGAAGGCCGGAGGGCACCGTCCCATCTTCATGACTTCGGATAACCTCTAATCCCATGCCATTGTACAACTCTCGACAAGCATGATCCAGGAATAGGTCCTCAGATACATCACCGGATGCGAATTGCAATTCTAAAAGTTGAGCCGGACACACGATTCTCGAGTACACGACTTACTGAGATGACTGACAGAGAAACCGGGACAACCCGGGTAGCCTCAGTACATCTGCTGGGTCAGTAGGTACACCTGCGGCTCCCCCTCTATAAATAAAGGGCTTGGGGTAGCCATTTTAAGAAGAGAAAAAGCGAGGAAGCTCACAAATTTGCTCAGACTTGCAATATCTTTGAGTGCTTTCCCATTTTATACACTTGTGAGCTCACATATAGCTACTCTTGTACCGGTGGGAGCCGAGTTTCATCAACTTTAAAGATATAAAAGTCTTCTTTGGCAGCCCACTGTAAGCCTTCTCATACACTTTAAAGCCTTTATCTTCATCTTTGCACACACCCTTCTTCACTTTGAGAGTCGTGTTGCGTGTATTTGCCCGGACTTCGGTCCGTGGTTTTATTTTAGTTTGTATATACATATATATTTATATATATCTATTTATATATATGGACTAACATTATCGAGTTATGCCTCAGATTGAGCACTGGACTTGATGCCCTCGAGCGTTTATTTCTTCATTGTATATATATATATATATATATATATATATATATATATATATATATATATATATATATATATATATATAATAGCGTGTGTTGAACTACATTCGATGAGCTCAATTTTACATCCTGAGCGTTTACGTGCTTTTAATATATATATACTTATATATATTAAGCATTGTCAAGTCATTCGATGAGCCCTGGATTGTAAATGCAATGCGTTACTCACTTTTTATATATATATATATATATATATATATATATCTGACTTTTTATATATATACCGCTATCGCTTTTTATACAAATTGGCAGATCATATGAGCCTAGGAATCATGTGATCATGATTCGATCTCATCAATCTAGATTCGACTCCCGTGATGGACCTTTCTCAGCTGTAAGTAGCTTGTAAATTTATTCTGCGGTGTCTGAATTTCCTTAGATGGTTTTCATACCCACGAGGAAGTCGGCATTATTTTGTACATTATTTTCTTATAGATGCTTCGCATCTCGGAAATAAAATCAATCAAGCCGAACACTCAATAAAATGGAAGTGTAAAAGGTCCCAATTACTATTGAGCATTAGGGTTTGAAAAACCTCTTTTACAAAACATCATTGCCATATCTTGCTAAAAACTGAATTTTTACATAAATTCAAACCCTGTGTATATAGGTGCGAACGAGGCCTCGCACTACTTCCAAATAACAACACATTGACCCACACACACACACATTCAGATAATAGTTTCTCGAAAAGAGGCGGTCACCGTGGTAACTGCGATGTCGGGGTGCCTAACATCTTCCCTTCAGATAATCAAGTCACGGACCTAATGAATCTCTTTGGTTTTCACAAACTTTGCATTTATGATGTCACATCTTTGGGTCAATGTGCAAACCTTTTCTCGATTGTGTTGGTACAACCATTTAAAAACCAATGGCGACTCTTAACAATCCAACGTCGACATTATACATGCCGGACCTTTTTCACTTGTTTTTTAAAACAAATCTCACCTAAAATGAGAAAACCAAAGAACAAGTAATCTGGAAAGGACAATTAAAAATCCCCGGACGTCGACGGTGGCGACTCTCACTGGGACTCCGAGAAGAGGACTTAAGCCGCTATTACAATTTTTCAAAACTATTATCTACTTATGTGTGGATGTTGCATTTACATTTATGATGAATGTGTACGAATGCATTTTGCTTATTGCACTTAGTGCTTCCGCACCATATCTGCTTTGTGATATTAGTGCTTTGCACATGTCATCATTTTCATACGGTGAGACGCGATGTATGTGAATATATGTTATGTGGTCCTTCCACCAGAGGCTATCCGTCGGTGTTTGATTCTCGGACCGGTGGGAAGACTAATTCCGAGGCTCGTGAAAGGCACCGCCAAATTCGCTCCGGTTTAAAGACTTGATTAACTTCCGTTGAGTAAATTGCGATGATTTGGGAACCTTCATGCCAAAAAGCATGAGAGTAACCTAAGATAGATCACCTCCGATAAACCCAACAACGCATTTAAAAGTCTCTTCATGTTTTTTCATTACTTACAACCTTTTACCATATTCATCTCCATGTAATGAGAGATATGAAGAAATGTGTATATATACATGGTTAAATCAACATCTTTATCCTATATATATATATATATATATATTAATCGTGTGTCGAACATTCGATGAGCACAATTTTACATCCAGGAAGTTTTCGTGCTTTAATATATATATATATATATATATATATATATATATATATATATATATATATATATATACTTATATATATTAACTACATTGTTAAGTCTGCATTCGATGAGCCCGGATTGTACATCCTATGCGTTTACTCGCTTTTATATATATATATATATATATATATATATTCTGACTTTTATATATATATAACTGCCATCGCTTTTATACAAATTTAAAGCATCATATGAGCCTAGGAATCATGTGATCATGATTAGATCTCATGAATCTAGATTCGATTCCGTGATGGACCTTTTCATTGTAAGTAGCTTGTAAATTTATTCTGCAAGGTATCAATTTCCATAGATGGTTTTCATACCCACGAGGAAGTCGGCATTATTTTGTACATTATTTTCTTATAGATGCTTCGCATCTCTAAATAAAATCAATCAAGCCTAACACTCAATAAAATGGAAGTGTAAAAGGTCTCAATTACTATTGAGCATTAGGTTTGAAAAACCTCTTTTACAAAACATCATTCCCATATCTTGCTAAAACCGAATTTTACATAAATTCAAACCTCAGTATATAGGTGCGAACGAGGCCTCGTGACTACTTCCAAATAACAACACATTGACCCACACACACACGCATTCAGATAATAGTTTCTCGAAAAGAGGCGGTCACCGTGGTAACACGGATGTCGGGGGGTGCCTAACATCTTCCCTTCGCATAATCAAGTCCCCAGACCCTAATTAATCTCGGTTTCACGCAATCGATTGCTTTTATGATGTCACATCACCTTTGGGTCAATGTGCAAACCTTTTTCGGTTGTGTTGGTACAACCATTTAAAAACCAATGGCGACTCTTAACAATCCAACGTCGACATTATACATGTCGGACATTTTTCACTTGTTTTTAAAACAAATCTCACCTAAAATGAGAAAACCAAAAGAACAAGTAATCTGAAAGGACAATTAAAAATCCCGACGTCGACAGTGGCGACTCTCTTGGGGACTCGAAGAAGAGGACTTAAGCCGCTATTACAATTTTTTTCAAAAAAACTATTATCTACTTATGTATGGATGTTGCATTTACATTTATGATGAATGTGTACGAATGCATTTGCTTATTGCACTTAGTGCTTCGCACCATATCTGCTTGTGATATTAGTGCTTTGCACATGTCATCATTTTCATACGGTGAGACGCGATGTATGTGAATATATGTTGTGTGGTCCTTCCACCAGGAGGCTATCCCGTCGGTGTTTGATTACTGTACGGACTGGTGGGAAGACTAATTCCCCGAGGCTCTGGAAAGGCACCGCACCAAATTCGCTCCGGTTTAAAGACTTGATTAACTTCCCGTTGAGTAAATTACGATGATTTGGGAACCTTCATGCCCAAAAAGCCATGAGAGTAACCTAAGATAGATCGACCTCGATAAACCCAACAACGACATTTAAAAGTCTCTTCATGTTTTTTCATTACTTACAACCTTTTTTACCATATTCATCTCCATGTAATGAGAGAGATATGAAGAAATGTGTATTTATACATGGTTAAATCAACATGCTATCTATATATATATATATATATATATATATATATATATATTCGTCATGTGTCGAACTCGTTCGATGAGCCCTAATTTTACATCCAGAGGCGTTTACGTGCTTTATATATATATATATATATATATATATATATATATATATATATATATATATATACATATATATGAGCTGTTTATTTAGGACATCGATGAGCTGGATTGTACATCAAATGCTTATACTCGCTTTTATATATATATATATATATATATATATATATTTACACTTTTTATATATATACCGCCATCGCTTTTATACAAATTGCAAAGATCATATGAGCCTAGGAATCATGTGATCACTGATTGATCATCGAATCTAGATTGATTCGTGATGGACCTTTCTCAGCTGTAAGTAGCTTGTAAATTTATTCTGCGGTGTCTGAATTTCCATAGATGGTTTTCATACCCACGAGGAAGTCGGCATTATTTTGTACATTATTTTCTTATAGATGCTTCGCATCTCGGAAATAAAATCAATCAAGCCTAACACTCAATAAAATGGAAGTGTAAAAGGTCTCAATTACTATTGAGCATCAGGGTTTGAAAAACCTCTTTTACAAAACATCATTCCCATATCTTGCTAAAAACTGAATTTTTACATAAATTCAAACCCTGTGTATATAGGTGCGAACGAGGCCTCGCACTACTTCCAAATAACAACACATTGACCCACACACACACGCATTCAGATAATAGTTTCTCGAAAAGAGGCGGTCACCGTGGTAACACGGATGTCGGGGGGTGCCTAACATCTTCCCTTCGCATAATCAAGTCCCCAGACCCTAATTAATCTCGGTTTCACCGACCTGTTTAGCAGTGTCACATCACTGGGTCAATGTGCAAACCTTTTCTCGGTTGTGTTGGTACAACCATTTAAAAAACCAACTGGCGACTCTTAACAATCCAACGTCGACATTATACATGTCGGACATTTTTCACTTGTTTTTTAAAACAAATCTCACCTAAAATGAGAAAACCAAAGAACAAGTAACGGAAAGGGACAATTAAAAATCGGCGTCGACGATGTGGCGATTTCATCTTGGGGACTCGAAAGAAGAGGACTTAAGCCGCTATTACAATTTTTTCAAAACTATTATCTACTTATGTATGGATGTTGCATTTACATTTATGATGAATGTGTATGCGAATGCATTTGCTTATTGCACTTAGTGCTTCGCACCATATCTGCTTGTGATATTAGTGCTTTGCACATGTCATCATTTTCATACGGTGAGACGCGATGTATGTGAATATATGTTGTGTGGTCCTTCCACCAGGAGGCTATCCGTCGCTTGTTTGATTCTCGGGGTGGTGGGAAGACTAATTCCCGAGGCTACAGAAAGGCACCGCCCAAATTCGCTCCAGTTTAAAGACTTGATTAACTTCCCGTTGAGTAAATTGCGATGATTTGGGAACCTTCATGCCAAAAAGCCGCGAGAGTAACCTAAGATAGGTCAGCCTCTGATAAACCCAACAACGACGAAAAGTCTCTTCATGTTTTTTCATTACTTACAACCTTTTTACCATATTCATCTCCATGTAATGAGAGATATGAAGAAATGTGTATTTATACATGGTTAAATCAACATGCTATCCTATATATATATATATATATATATATATATATATATATATAATTGTGTGTCGAACTCGCTCGATGATCAAGCATCCAATTTACATCCAGAGCGTTTACGTGCTTTAATATATATATATATATATATACTTATATATATTAACTGTTGTCGAAGTCTGTTCGATGAGCCTGGATTGTACATCCGGTGCGTTTACTCTTTTATATATATATATATATATATATATATATATATATATATATATATATATATATATATATATTCTGCTTTTTTATATATATACCTGCCATCGCTTTTATACAAATTGCGACATCATATGAGCCTAGGAATCATGTGATCACTGATTGATCTCATTGAATCTAGATTCGATTCGTGATGGACCTTTTCTCAAATTGTAAGTAGCTTGTAAATTTATTCTGCAATTATGCGAATTTCCATAGATGGTTTTCATACCCACGAGGAAGTCGGCATTATTTTGTACATTATTTTCTTATAGATGCTTCGCGATCTGGAAATAAAATCAATCAAGCCTAACACTCAATAAAATGGAAGTGTAAAAGGTCTCAATTACTATTGAGCATCGTGGTTTGAAAAACCTCTTTTACAAAAACATCATTCCCATATCTTGCTAAAAAGCGAATTTTACATAAATTCAAACCCTGTGTATATAGGTGCGAACGAGGCCTCGCAGACTACTTCCAAATAACAACACATTGACCCACACACACACGCATTAGGATAATAGTTTCTCGAAAGAGGCGGTCGTAGTGGTAACACGGATGTCTGGAAGTGCCTAACATCTTCCCTTCGCATAATCAAGTCCCTGACCCTAATTAATCTCGGTTTGCTTTCACCGATTGCATTTTAGCGTTGTCACATCACATCGGGTCAATGTGCAAACCTTTTTCTCGGTTGTGTTGGTACAACCATTTAAAAACCAATGGCGACTCTTAACAATCCAACGTCGACATTATACATGTCGGACATTTTTCACTTGTTTTTAAAACAAATCTCACCTAAAATGAGAAAACCAAAGAACAAGTAGCGGAAAGGGACAATTAAAAATCCCCGGCGTCGACGGTGGCGACTTTCATTTGGGACTCCGAAGAAGAGGACTTAAGCCGCTATTACAATTTTTTCAAAACTATTATCTACTTATGTATGGATGTTGCATTTACATTTATGATGAATGTGTACGAATGCATTTGCTTATTGCACTTAGTGCTTCGCACCATATCTGCTTGTGATATTAGTGCTTTGCACATGTCATCATTTTCATACGGTGAGACGCGATGTATGTGAATATATGTTGTGTGGTCCTTCCACCAGGAGGCTATCCCGTCGGTGTTTGATTACTGGACTGGTGGGAAGACTAATTCCCCGAGGCTCTGGAAAGGCACCGCCCAAATTCGCTCCAGTTTAAAGACTTGATTAACTTCCCGTTGAGTAAATTGCGATGATTTGGGAACCTTCATGCCAAAAAGCCGCGAGAGTAACCTAAGATAGGTCAGCCTCTGATAAACCCAACAACGACGAAAAGTCTCTTCATGTTTTTTCATTACTTACAACCTTTTTACCATATTCATCTCCATGTAATGAGAGATATGAAGAAATGTGTATTTATACATGGTTAAATCAACATGCTATCCTATATATATATATATATATATATTAATTGTGTGTCGAACTCTGTTCGATGAGCCTGAATTTTACATCCAGAGCGTTTACGTGCTTTAATATATATATATATATATATACTTATATATATTAGCATGTCAAGTACATTCGATGAGCACGGATTGTACATCCGTTTACTATTTTTATATATATATATATATATATATATATATATATATATATATATATATATATATATATATATATATACGACTTTTATATATATATACTGCTTATCGCTTTTATACAAATTGCGAGATCATATGAGCCTAGGAATCATGTGATCACAGATTGATCTCATCGAATCTAGATTGATTCTCCGTGATGGACCTTTCTCAATTTGTAAGTAGCTTGTAAATTTATTCTGCGGTTGCAATTTCCATAGATGGTTTTCATACCCACGAGGAAGTCGGCATTATTTTGTACATTATTTTTCTTATAGATGCTTCGCATCTCTGAAATAAAATCAATCAAGCCTAACACTCAATAAAATGGAAGTGTAAAAGGTCTCAATTACTATTGAGCATCGTGGTTTTGAAAAACCTCTTTTACAAAAACATCATTCCCATATCTTGCTAAAAGCTGAATTTTTACATAAATTCAAACCTGTATATATAGGTGCGAACGAGGCCTCGCGACTACTTCCAAATAACAACACATTGACCCACACACACGCATTGGATAATAGTTTCTCGAAAAGAGGGTCGCAAGTGGTAACACGGATGTCCTGGGTGCCTAACATCTTCCCTTCGCATAATCAAGTCCCCAGACCCTAATTAATCTCGGTTTCACCGACCTGTTTAGCAGTGTCACATCACTGGGTCAATGTGCAAACCTTTTCTCGGTTGTGTTGGTACAACCATTTAAAAAACCAACTGGCGACTCTTAACAATCCAACGTCGACATTATACATGTCGGACATTTTTCACTTGTTTTTTAAAACAAATCTCACCTAAAATGAGAAAACCAAAGAACAAGTAACGGAAAGGGACAATTAAAAATCCTGACGTCGACAGGTGGCGACTCTACTGGGGACTCCAGTAAGAGGACTTAAGCCGCTATTACAATTTTTTCAAAACTATTATCTACTTATGTATGGATGTTGCATTTACATTTATGATGAATGTGTACGAATGCATTTGCTTATTGCACTTAGTGCTTCGCACCATATCTGCTTGTGATATTAGTGCTTTGCACATGTCATCATTTTCATACGGTGAGACGCGATGTATGTGAATATATGTTGTGTGGTCCTTCCACCAGGAGGCTATCCCGTCGGTGTTTGATTACTGGACTGGTGGGAAGACTAATTCCCCGAGGCTCTGGAAAGGCACCGCCCAAATTCGCTCCAGCATTAAAGACTTGATTAACTTCCGTTGAGTAAATTGCGATGATTTGGGAACCTTCATGCAAAAAGCCAGCGAGAAGTAACCTAAGATAGGTCGACCTCGATAAACCCAACAACGACTAAAAAAGTCTCTTTATGTTTTTCATTACTTACAACCTTTTTACCATATTCATCTCCATGTAATGAGAGATATGAAGAAATGTGTATTTATACATGGTTAAATCAACATGCTATATATATATATATATATATATATATATATATATATATATATATATATATATATATATATATATATATGTATATATGAACTAACTGTTTAATGCTCGATTGAGCCCAATTTTACATCCAGGCGTTTACGTAATATATTATATATATATATATATATATATATATATATATATATATACTTATATATTGTAAATGCATTCGATGAGCTGGATTGTACATCCTATATGCGTTTACTAGCTTTATATATATATATATATATATATATATATATATATATATATATATATTATATTTCTGACTTTTTATATATATACCGCTATCGCTTTTATACAAATTGCAGCATCATATGAGCCTAGGAATCATGTGATCACAGATTCAGTCTACTGAATCTAGATTCGGTTCCCGTGATGGACCTTTCTCAGCTGTAAGTAGCTTGTAAATTTATTCTGCGGTGTCTGAATTTCCATAGATGGTTTTCATACCCACGAGGAAGTCGGCATTATTTTGTACATTATTTTCTTATAGATGCTTCGCATCTCGGAAATAAAATCAATCAAGCCTAACACTCAATAAAATGGAAGTGTAAAAGGTCTCAATTACTATTGAGCATCAGGGTTTGAAAAACCTCTTTTACAAAACATCATTCCCATATCTTGCTAAAAGCGAATTTTACATAAATTCAAACCCTGTGTATATAGGTGCGAACGAGGCCTCGCACTACTTCCAAATAACAACACATTGACCCACACACACACACATTCAGATAATAGTTTCTCGAAAAGAGGCGGTCACCGTGGTAACACGGATGTCGGGGGGTGCCTAACATCTTCCCTTCGAATAATCAAGTCCCCAGACCCTAATGAATCTCGGTTTTCAGGCGACATTTATGATGTCACATCACTGGGTCAATGTGCAAACCTTTTCTCGGTTGTGTTGGTACAACCATTTAAAAAACCAACTGGCGACTCTTAACAATCCAACGTCGACATTATACATGTCGGACATTTTTCACTTGTTTTTTAAAACAAATCTCACCTAAAATGAGAAAACCAAAGAACAAGTAAGCGGAAAGGGACAATTAAAATCTCGACGTCGACGGTGGCGACTCTCTTCGGGGACTCAAAGAAGAGGACTTAAGCCGCTATTACAATTTTTCAAAACTATTATCTACTTATGTATGGATGTTGCATTTACATTTATGATGAATGTGTACGAATGCATTTGCTTATCAGACTTAGTGCTTCGCACCATATCTGCTTGTGATATTAGTGCTTTGCACATGTCATCATTTTCATACGGTGAGGCAGCGATGTATGTGAATATATATTGTGTGGTCCTTCCACCGGGAGGCTATCCCGTCGGTGTTTGATTATTGGATTTGGTGGGAAGACTAATTCCCAGGCTCAGGAAAGGCACCGCCCAAATTCGCTCAGTTTAAAGACTTGATTAACTTCCGTTGAGTAAATTGCGATGATTTGGGAACCTTCATGCCAAAAAGCATGAGAGTAAACCTAAGATAGGTTGACCTACGATAAACCCAACAACGCATGAAAAGTCTCTTTATGTTTTTTCATTACTTACAACCTTTTTTACCATATTCATCTCCATGTAATGAGAGATATGAAGAAATGTGTATATATACATGGTTAAATCAACATGCTATCCTATATATATATATATATATATATATATATATATATATATATATATATATATATATATATATATATATATATATATATATATATATAGAACTCGTGTCGAACTACATTCGATGAGCACAATTTTACATCCAGGATGCGTTTACGTGCTTTATATATATATATATATATATATATATATATATATATATATATATATATATATATATTAACTGTTGTCGTCGAAATCTCATTTCGATGAGCCTGGATTGTACATCAGAATGCGTTTACTCGCTTTTTATATATATATATATATATATATATATATATATATATATATATATATATATATATACAACTTTTATATATATACCGCCATCGCTTTTTATACAAATTATAAACATCATATGAGCCTAGGAATCATGTGATCACATGATTGATCTCATCGAATCTAGATTGATTCCCGTGATGGACCTTTCTCGGTGTAAGTAGCTTGTAAATTTATTATTCTGCAGGTCTCGAATTTCCATAGATGGTTTTCATACCCACGAGGAAGTCGGCATTATTTTGTACATTATTTTCTTATAGATGCTTCGCATCTCGAAAATAAAATCAATCAAGCCTAACACTCAATAAAATGAAAGTGTAAAAGGTCTCAATTACTATTGAGCATCAGGGTTTGAAAAACCTCTTTTACAAAACATCATTCCAATATCTTGCTAAAAACTGAATTTTTACATAAATTCAAACCCTGTGTATATAGGTGTGAACGAGGCCTCGCACTACTTCCAAATAACAACACATTGACCCACACACACACACATTCAGATAATAGTTTCTCGAAAAGAGGCGGTCACCGTGGTAACACGGATGTCGGGGGGTGCCTAACATCTTCCCTTCGCATAATCAAGTCCCCAGACCCTAATGAATCTCGGTTTCACCAGGCACATTTAGCTTGATGTCACATCTTTCGGGTCAATGTGCAAACCTTTTCTCGGTTGTGTTGGTACAACCATTTAAAAAACCAACTGGCGACTCTTAACAATCCAACGTCGACATTATACATGTCGGACCTTTTTCACTTGTTTTTTAAAATAAATCTCACCTAAAATGAGAAAACCAAAGAACAAGTAACGGAAAGGGACAATTAAAATCTCGACGTCGGCGGTGGCGACTCTCTTGGGGACTCGAGAAGAGGACTTAAGCCGCTTATTACAATTTTTTTCAAAACTATTATCTACTTATGTATGGATGTTGCATTTACATTTATGATGAATGTATGCGAATGCATTTGCTTATTGCACTTAGTGCTTCGCACCATATCTACTTGTGATATTAGTGCTTTGCACATGTCATCATTTTCATACGGTGAGACTTGATGTATGTGATATATGTCGTGTGGTCCTTCCACCGAGGAGAGGCTATCCGTCGCTTGTTTGATTATTGTACTGGTGGGAAGACTAATTCCCCGAGGCTCAAGAAAGGCACCGCCCAAATTCGCTCCAGTTTAAAGACTTGATTAACTTCCCGTTGAGTAAATTGCGATGATTTGGGAACCTTCATGCCAAAAAGCCGCGAGAGTAACCTAAGATAGGTCAGCCTCTGATAAACCCAACAACGACGGAAAGTCTCTTCATGTTTTTTCATTACTTACAACCTTTTTACCATATTCATCTCCATGTAATGAGAGATATGAAGAAATGTGTATATATACATGGTTAAATCAACATGCTATCCTATATATATATATATATTAGCGTAATGTAGAACTACATTCGATGAGCACAATTTTACATCCCAGAGCGTTTACGTGCTTTTATATATATATATATATATATATATATATATATATATATATATATATATATATATATATATATATATATATATATATATATATATATACTTATATATACTGTTGTTGTCAAGTCATTCGATGAGCCACGGATTGTACATCCAGAATTAGTTTACTAGCTTTTATATATATATATATATATATATATATATATATATATATATATATATATATATATATATGACTTTTATATATATACTGCCATCGCTTTTATACAAATTTGACATCATATGAGCCTAGAATCATGTGATCACAGATTGATTCTCATGAATCTAGATTCGGTTCCCGTGATGGACCTTTCTCAGCTGTAAGTAGCTTGTAAATTTATTCTGCGGTGTCTGAATTTCCTTAGATGGTTTTCATACCGACGAGGAAGTCGGCATTATTTTGTACATTATTTTCTTATAGATGCTTCGCATCTCGAAAATAAAATCAATCAAGCCTAACACTCAATAAAATGAAAGTGTAAAAGGTCTCAATTACTATTGAGCATCAGGGTTTGAAAAACCTCTTTTACAAAACATCATTCCAATATCTTGCTAAAAACTGAATTTTTACATAAATTCAAACCACAATATATAGGTGTGAACGAGGGCCCAGACTACTTCCAAATAACAACACATTGACCCACACACACACATTCGGATAATAGTTTCTCAAAAGAGGCGGTCATTAGTGGTAACACGGATGTCGGGGGTGCCTAACATCTTCCCTTCAGCATAATCAAGTCCCAGCATTCCTAATGAATCTCTTTTTTCACCGAGCACATGCTTATGATGTCACATCTTTGGGTCAATGTGCAAACCTTTTCTCGGTTGTGTTGGTACAACCATTTAAAAAACCAATGGCGACTCTTAACAATCCAACGTCGACATTATACATGTCGGACCTTTTTCACTTGTTTTTAAAACAAATCTCACCTAAAATGAGAAAACCAAAGAACAAATGTGGAAAGGACAATTAAAAATCTCGGCGTCGACGGTGGCGACTCTCATTGGGGACTCGAATAAGAGGACTTAAGCCGCTATTACAATTTTTTCAAAACTATTATCTACTTATGTATGGATGTTGCATTTACATTTATGATGAATGTGTACGAATGCATTTGCTTATTGCACTTAGTGCTTCGCACCATATCTACTTGTGATATTAGTGCTTTGCACATGTCATCATTTTCATACGGTGAGACGTGATGTATGTGAATATATGTTGTGTGGTCCTTCCACCAGGAGGCTATCCCGTCGGTGTTTGATTACTGGACTGGTGGGAAGACTAATTCCCCGAGGCTCAAGAAAGGCACCGCCCAAATTCGCTCCAGTTTAAAGACTTGATTAACTTCCCGTTGAGTAAATTGCGATGATTTGGGAACCTTCATGCCAAAAAGCCGCGAGAGTAACCTAAGATAGGTCAGCCTCTGATAAACCCAACAACGACGGAAAGTCTCTTCATGTTTTTTCATTACTTACAACCTTTTTACCATATTCATCTCCATGTAATGAGAGATATGAAGAAATGTGTATATATACATGGTTAAATCAACATGCTATCCTATATTACGAACAGCTAACATCCATTTTTGTAGGATAAAATTCCTAAAACGAACACATCACATAGCATGTTAATTTACATTCCCTAAAGACTAAACTATGCATGTCTTTCTTATGGAATCAATCGGACCTACTACCCGGTCAAAATCCAAAAGGCCATGAGCCCACAAATCAATTATGTCATCATCGACTGATGACCTTAATCCAGCTTCTCGCAAAGAATTCGATGGATTAGGCAAACAAATTACAGATTTGATTGTTCTACTTAAAGAACTACACCAGTCTACTCAGGGTCCAAAGATACCCGTACATGCTGAATCATCTACACAAGGGGGCGCCCAGGTCATTACGATACCTGCACTGTAGTTGGATACGACCAACAAAACTCATGATGCCACCCATCTCACTAGAGATTAAGACACCGGTGACATCAAAAAGAAAGTCCTCCAAATGGAAGAGACCCTTCGTGCTATCAAAGGAGTTGGAACACACGGGAGTGTTTCATATGTTGACCTTTGCATTTTCCCTGGTGTTCATTATCTAGAAAAGTTTAATACTCCTGACTTCGAAAAATATGACGGGTTAGGAGATCCTTACACACATTTAATGGTGTTTATTAGAGAACTTGGATTTTATGCAGAGGACGAGAAGCTCAGAATGCAGCTGTTCCAGAAGAGTGTGACTGGAGAAGCCCGTTCATGGTATACCAAATTAGACAACTCCAAGATCCATAGTTGGGAGGAACTATCACACGCCTTCCTCACTCAATACAGCTTTCAGTCTCAGATGGCTCTCTGACCTGCAGATCGGGATTACAAGGTGAAGAAAGCGATCTAACGAGTCTTTCAGAGAGTATGCTCAAAGGTAGAGACTCTGGTCGCCCAAGTTATTCCTTCCATGATGAGAATCGAGATGGTGTGACTTTCATAGACATACAAGAAGCTCCTTTCTATAAAAGAGTTTTAGCCGGTATCGGTAAACCATTTTTTGAAATGGTCAAACATGGGGAGATGGCTGAGATGGGATTGAAGTCCGAAAAAATTCAAGACCTAGCTGCCCTTAAAGCTGTTGCTGATCACATCCAATCTAAAATTATGGAAACAACCCACGGAGGGTCCATAAAAAGAAAGAGGAAGATGTTTCCACGATCTGCGAGGTCAAAAGGCAATCGAACATGCCTATTCAAAGGAGAAACTACACTCCCTTTTAAGCCTGATCTTCAAACCCTCCAATACCAAAAGGTGGAGAAGTCAAACGCCCTCGAGTATTCACACCCTTAGGGGACACACTCGAGAATATTCTCACTCTTCTGACAACACAGAAGAAAATTACGCATCTTCTTCCACCAGCCAGCCCGAATGGACGGGGTTTCAATGCTACTCAGAAATGTGATTATCATGTCGGGGCACCTGGACATGATACTCAGGATTATTGGGCCTTGAAACACAAGATCCAAGACCTGATAGACAACGGTGAGATCGTGGTCACCAAACCAGATCAGCCTCACATTCAAGACAACCCTCTTCCTCAACACAAAGAAGAAGAGGTCAATATGATAAATTGGAACAATAGACAGAGTTCCAATTTCAACTGTGAATCCTCCCAGACCCCCAAAGATGGTGTTGACAAGTGGGATTATGCCAAGTTCTAGTTCGCAATGGAACGTAAGATGAAAGCTCTATGCAAGCAGATTAAACAATTGGCTGAACTGGTGACCTATCAACATCAAGTGACACGCTAGTTAGTCAGCGAGGAGCATGCTAGTCTCCTCCCTATTGTCACCAATATACTCTCGTCACCTTCAGAAAATGAAATGCTGGAAGACAAAGTGATAAAGAGAGCAAATGCCAAAGCCCCCGTCGGGATTTTGCCTACAGAAGGGAATTCACGTATCTGGGCCAACCTATGGAGGAAATCCTGTAGATGCTAATCAATGAAGGAAGAATCACTTCCCTTCTACCTCCAGTCAATCCCCGTTCAGGACGGTACAATTCTGATGGAGTATGTCAATATCACTCCCATTCTCGCGGTCACAGCACATAAGAATGCTGGGCACTCCGCCACCTTATCCAGAATCTTATTGACAGTGGTGTTCTGCAGCTAGCAGACGATGATACTGTGTTACGTGGGAGTGAGAATACCTATCCTACTAAATGGAAGGGAATGGTAGCAGTTATATCTGCTGAGGCTGATGACATTGCCAAACCACTCACTATACCAACAATTCAACTCAGAGGAAGTAACAATCCTTTGAAAGTGGCCGCTCCCGAGCCAATCAACTTACCATGCAGAGCACAATATCCTATTGTTAGCTTGCGTAAAGTTCCGTGGAATTATGGAGAAGGTGAAGGATCCACCTCACATATAACTGTTGTATTGTCGAAGAAAAATCCACTGTATCTTCCCCAACGGGTGATGAAGTCTACCATCAAGTCAAAGGGGAAAATACCCATGGAGAAGATTAAAAAATTCCTCCGCACTATGGGTCATAATGAAGCCAAGGTGGTTTTAAGCTTAAGAGAAGCTCCACACCAAATTTCAATTCTGGACTTGGTTTTAACATCCGAGGATCACAGGAGAATCTTGATAAAGGTTTTGGAAGAAGCCTACTTACCGACATCAGTGAATACGAAAAAGTTTCAACACTTGGTTGATCACATTTGCAACAACAATGTGATATCCTTCATTGATGATGACATCCCGCCCGAAGGGACCGGTCATTGCAAGTCGTTACACGTTGCGGTCTTGTCCTCCGGATATATGCTGGCTGGAGTCTTGATAGATGGAGGCTCATCTCTAAATATCTGTCCATATGACACGTTGTTGAAGATGAATGTCAATCTCAACCTAATTCGGAGCAGCTATACGGTCATCAAAGCTTTTGACGAAGCCCGCCGAAATTCGATCGGAGTAATTGAGCTACCAATCCAGATTGGTCCCCATACATTCTGCGTATCTTTCCACGTGCTCAAGATAGATTCGGGATACAACCTGCTCTTGGGACGACCATGGATTCATATGGCAGGGGCAGTCCCCTCCACCCTTCATCAGCAACTAAAATACATTATCAACAATAGCCTGGTCACGGTCAATGCTGAACCAGAATGTCCCCAACACGGGGACATGCCATTCATCAATGTTAATGCCGATGTTGAACCGGTCAGTTTTCATGCCTTGGAAGTAAGCAATACCCAATACCATGCTATTGGAATGCCATTTCCCGAACCCAAGATTTCTGCCGAGGTAATGCCGGCTACTCAAGAAATGACATCAGCTGGGACAAGGGCTGGGTAAAGATCACCAGGGTATCAAGTACCCAATTCAATTAGCCAGGCAAACTGGAACAGCTGGACTAGGTTATTCTGCCAGTTCTATTCATAGGAATCCTCATAAGCATCAACCGATTCATTCAGTTTCAAGCACGCGGCGCTTATCTTCGCCTTCAAACTCTGAGTCCGCACAACCTCTGGTAAAGGTGCCCGCCAACGTAATGGCTAGGTTATTTCCTAAACCGGTACCGGTAAAAGAGAAAGAAATCTTTGTTCCAGATCCCGTAGTGGAAGAAGAAAAACAAAGAATTAAACAGAACATTTTTTGGATAATATCGGGCATGTGCATCATCGTCCATGATGAACATACAAATAGATACACCCCAGACGATGATTGCCCAGACATAATGGCCATCATTCGGGAGAAGGAGGACGATGACAACTCCTCCATCACTGCGGTCCACCCGGACTTTGCCCTTGCCAATTGGAGCAGCACTCCATGCATTGGTAGACAAGGGTAAAATGGGCAGAAACCCTTTCTGCCTTGTAGATATCATAACTGCTTACTTTTCTGTACAATATTAGCAGTTTATTTTGACAGTACATGCTAACACTGTGTATGATCAAAACGTTTCATATATACTAAGTGAAAGCATATTTTGTTTCAGGACCCTGAATTTAGATGTGCCTGTACTTGCTGATATGATGCCTCTTCTCCACAAGGATTGTACCTTTGATGCAAAGACGAATTCAGCCTTGATGGAAATACATGAGGACATTGAGGTGCCTCCAGAAATTCAAGAATGGGTCAAAGACAAACCTAAACCCAACCTTGATCAAACCACTTCCTTCAATCTCGGAACCTTAAAAAGCCCTAAGTTAATCCAGATTGGTTCAGACCTTACCTCAAACCAAAGGAATGACATGGTTACGCTACTAACCCAATTCCAGGATGTGTTTGCATGGTCTCATGAAGACATGGATGGTTTTTCCACTGACATTGTTCTTCATCGACTTCCCATTAAAGAGGGATTTAATCCAGTCAAGCAAAAGCTCAGGCGATTGAAACCTGAGTGGAGTTTGTAGGTGAAAGAAGAAATTGTGAAATAGTTTCAAGCTGGCATCATCATAGTGTCCACATATCCTAAGTGAATATCCAACATTTTTCCCGTGCCTAAACCTGGAGGGAAGGTGCGAGTTTGCGTGGATTACTGGGACTTGAACAAAGCTTGCTTAAAAGATAGCTTTCATGTGCCATTTATCCACATTCTCATTGACAATACTGTTCAATACTGCATGTACTCCTTTGAGGATTGCTTTGTGGGGTACCATCAGATCATGGTTTCTGAAGAAGATCGTGAGAAAACTGCTTTCATCACGCCTTGGGGAACCTTTTGCTATAGACAATTGTCATTCGGCCTCATCAATGCCGGAGCCACCTATCAGCGATCTATGATGGCTCTCTTCCACGACTTAATGCACAAAGAGATCGAGATCTACGTGGATGACATCATTGTCAAATCCTGGAGGGAGGATGACCACTTAGACCATCTCAGAAAGCTATTCAACAGGTTGCGTAAATACAACTTGAAGTTGAATCCAACTAAATGCGCCTTTGGTGTTAAATCAGGCAAGTTGCTAGGATTTCTAGTCAGCCACAAAGGGATTGAGCTGGATCCTACCAAAATCCAAGCCATCACGGAAATGCCCATTCCTCAGACAGAGAAGGAAATATGGGGATTTTTGTGAAGAATCAACTTCATTAGCAGGTTCATCTCTCAACTCACAGCAACCTGTGAGCCAATCTTCAAGTTGTTAAGGAAGAACTCCTCCATGAAATGGAATGATGAGTGCCAGAAGGCCTTCCTTACAATCAAGAAACAGCTAGTCAAAGCTTCCATTTTGGTACCACCCAGGGAAGATGTTCCCCTGTTCATGTACCTGTCAGTAAGTGACAATGTCATGGGCTGCATGCTGGGATAGAAAGACAATAGAGGCCAAGAACGAGCTATCTATTACCTCAAACCAAAAGATCAAAGAAGACGGTGAACACAAGTACACTCTGATTGAGAAAACTTGTTGTGCTTTAGCATGGGCTTCCATGAGGTTACAACATTACCGCCATGGTCACACAACCCATCTCATATCCCGCGTGGATCCTCTCAAGTACGTGTTCAACAAACCCATGTTAAATTGCCGATTGTCTAGATGGCAGTTGATCCTACAACAATTTGACATCGTATATGTGACTCAAAAGTCCATCAAAGGTCAAGGAATTGCGGATCAACTGGCCGCTGCACCTTCAGGGGATTTCAAACCCTTGGATACATATTTCCCCGATGAAGGGGTAATGACAGTTCAGCAACACCATCAGTACGATACACGCCAAGCATGGAAGATGTATTTCGTGGAGCTGTTAATATGGAAGGTACTGGAGCTGGAGCAATTCTAGTATCTGGTACGGGGGAGCAGTATCCCGTCGTCCTTAAATTGCATTTTGTCAGCACCAACAACACAGTTGAGTATGAAGGCTGTCTCATGGGGCTAAAACTTGCCCGTTCAATGGGCATCAGGCGGTTAACTGTCTTTGGAGATTCAGAGTTAGTGGTCAGACAATCCACGGGAATCTATCAAACTAAAGAGCTACATTTGCTGCCTTACCATCGGCAAGTTTTACAGATGGTCTTGGAGTTCAAAGAAATCTTTTTTTTACACATTCCTCTTAATAGGAATGACTTTGCATACGCATTAGCAACTTTGGCCTCCTTAATTCGTATGTCAGACAGAGGACACTTGCCAAGCGTCACAATTTCCCTGCACAAGGCCCCAGTGTGATGCCCCCAAAACAGGTATATTTCACTCATCTTGAGTCGCTAGATACATGGTACATAAAATCAAATACAACTTAATTATACAACAGTCGTGTAAAATACGACAAAACATAATCTAAGAGTTTTAATAAGAATATTGTCATCTAGACAATATCTACACTCAATGGAGTCCTCATTACATTTATTACCACACTATTTAACAGAATAGCGAGGACTACTAATGCTATCATCTGGACCGTCACTTCGTTCCCTGACTAGTCTCGGCTACGTTCTCATTTCCTGAAGAGAACAGTGAAAGAAAGGGTGAGCTCAACTAGCCCTGTAAGAAATATTATGACTAAGATAATGCAGAATAATTTATCATTAGCCTTCAACAGTGTTAAACTGATAAAATATAACAAACATCAAGTTTAACTGCAGCGAAACAAACAATCCATTAGAAGAGTCAAGTAGAGAATAAAATCTACTATATTCTATGATTTAAAAGGTTTTTCATCACTTATAACGTGGCCAGATGTAAGCTCATCCTGTACCACCCTACGCCTCAATCCAGTGAGGGTCATGAACCGTCGACTCATGTCCCCTAAAGCTATATGCACGCAAGGTCTTTCCAGCGGCAGCATCGTCAAATGTGCATACTCCTCTAAAGTAGGAGTCAACTCCTAGGTCCCAAATCGGAAAACCTGCCTCTCCGATACCCAAAGGCTCCAAAGATGCCATCCACAAATCTGTGGGAACTCAGAAACATCAATGTGGTCATAGTATCTTTGCAACAAATGATCTACTGGTCACCCACAATCCGATTGTGGCATACTATCATACCACGATCATAAACCGGATGCCACCAATGATGGTGGGGTATGATCAATGCGGCTAACTATCGAAGAAGACATCTGTACGGGCCGTGTCATAAGACCATCCAGGGGTCAATGCTGAATATCTCTGGACATACATACATATGCATAACATGATACATGCATTGCGAGATAATAGATGGCAATATGATATAGGAATGAAAAAGCGTGCATACATTCCTAAGTATATCAACATCTAATACATTATCTCCAGACAACTACAAATACAAGGAAATGGGGGCAGGACGCCCTACTACTAACGAGAGGCCTATCAAAAGATATAGCGAGAATGGGGCACTGACCACCCAATAGATAACAGAGGCCTATCAAAAGATATAACGAGAATACACATCGAGAAGAAGACAATGGTGTCAATGTCTCACATCATCAATCATGTCCACGATGTAACTCCTCGAGTCATTGGATCTCTATCAGCGGGGATGTCGGGCCTATATAGAGAGGATCTGCGTAGAAAAAACCAAATGGGTCATCGAGGGGGTACCGAGCTTTGGTGAAAAGGATCAAGCGAATCGCCTCTATCGGATCTCCGCCAAGTCCGGATAAAGAAATGTGTCTGGTCTAGTCGCCAGGTCAAGCTGTCAATATGTGTCACATGAGTCGGATCTCGGACACAGGCTATCCAATTCGCCATCATCACGGATCCTGGAACCATATCCTCCATGAACTGAGTGGCATGGGACTGGGCTCCAATAGTACGAGGGAACCCTACTAACGCTGGAATATCTCTCATGCGGGGACCTCTCGATAATGCAAAGTATCAACCCCAACAATGGGATATCGTTGACGGGTGATCGCGACATGTGCCAATGACGCTGGCGGGGAGAAAAGATCGACATGCGAATATCCCTTGTGGTGCTCCTAATAGCACGCTCTCCTAAATAGAGCTCTCATCCTCCATCTATAAAGAGAGGAACTCTCCGGGTGGAGATCACATACTCAACACCAGTTGAGTACCCATCCTCAAATCCAATGGCCAAATGTTCCCCAGAATAGGGAATCCATGTGATGATATCACCTGTCAACAACTCCACGGTATAGCGGCGATAAGTGAAACCCTCATTCTGAGGGACCTCCGCTTGATATGGAATGATTCCATCGTCGTCCTCATGGATAGGTATCTAAACCTAACACGCTCACAGGACGCAAGCATGGGAGCCTCTCATAGGCCCTAAACTGTCAACACAATGGCAAAATAGCTGCGATTAGTAAACATTCTTAACCTATAAATGGGAAATGACAAGAGAAATACTCACCAGTAGGAATGGGTAGAATCCTAGCCAAGCCTCAGTCAAACCCTGTGAGCGCATACGCATGCCCCTGAGGAAATAGGCAAAGGTATATGAACCCCAATCATACTCTCCAATACGGTCCACATGATGTGTGGCGCTGATCAAAGCAAACGACATCGTAGAAGAGTTATCTGCTATGAAGCAGCCTCTAATGATCATCAGGAACAATCGCCAAAGAATGCGATCTCGAAATCTGACATCATCAGGCATGGGCTCACTCAA
This sequence comes from Panax ginseng, assembly GCA_020205605.1. NCBI lineage: Eukaryota > Viridiplantae > Streptophyta > Magnoliopsida > Apiales > Araliaceae > Panax > Panax ginseng. The sequence goes on along the minus strand of CM035148.1, from coordinate 109,518,894 downwards.
AAGCCCGCTAATAGCATCTACGCTCAAAGGACCTGCACGGACAGTCCTTCCCTTGAGCGCCTCCGTCGGAACTCCTAACAAGGATCTGACGGCAGTAAGGGTAATATTCGCCATGCAAGGCACTAGTGTCCCTCCAAACTCCATACCTGTGATAAATCGCCAATCCATCGGCGTCATCATTACCTCACAGTCCAACAAATAGAGTGACTGAGTCTGATGAAACCATCGCTCAAACAATTCCCTGAGGTAACCCCAGGGACAACGACGGGGAAGGATGGAAAAGAATGCCCCGAATCCCCAATCATGCACTACCGCTCTATAATCGGGATGAAGAGCCTGGTACATGGAGTGTATGCTAAACCAATTCCCTCGAGGTTGTGTAAAGTCAGGAACCTGCATTAAATGTAGATCAACATCAGAATCCTTTACTCCTCGTCAATAGGAAAGAAGGAAGATCAAGATCTAACGTCATACCTCGTTAGCATGCAAGTACATCGAGGGATGTCTACTCAAATCACCCAGAAGTTCTGGGTTTGCCACTTGAATGCAAGGGAGCTCCCTACAGGGAACACGTGGAGCGAGAGCGGGATCCGCAATGGGAACATCCTCCTCCTCATCCTCAACGTCCGTCACATCAGCCCGGACTAGACGTATCACCGCCTCCACCAACCGCCGAGGCTGTCTAACAGAACGAGGTTGAGGCACTTCAGAAGCCCTCCTTCGTACACCAGAAGTGGTCCTACGGGAACTACTCGGCTGATCCGGATCCATAATATCTGGACAACAAGTCTCCAAATCACCTCAGAAAGGGTGTGGTATTTCCTGACTTGGAGCTTTTCAAAATGCATTTTATGACTACATGCATGCATGCATTACTTTAACATACATCTACAGTAGAGTTAAAAATGCATGACTAATTAAATGCTTACATTTTGAAAAAATTTTCCATAGTCCCCTTTGTAAATAGGACTATCCACATGCACATAGGTATGACTAGGTGGCCATTCAGTAACACACCTTCCCCAAAGTCGTATACATAATATATGCATTAAAAATCAAAAACATCAATCCATAAGGTTAACCACAATACCAGGAGTACTTTGCCTTTTACCTTTTGCTCATTAAAGGCGCCAATCTGACTGTCTCAGAAGTCAAATTTTTTCACATCATTATGTTTAGCATAGTTTAATACTAACATTTACTATGTTGAATATTTTTTATCAAGTCATTTGTGCATACATAATCACTACTGTGTGTTTAGATGCATTTCATGAGATAAGTCATTTTCCAACGGATAAAAACTGGAAAAAAATACATGCATACGTTACCAGGATAGTGCAGAAAACTTGTACGGTGACAGAATTTGCAGAAAATCGCCCGAACTCAGCAGATCTAAAGGAGGCTCTCGGATTTTTTCTTCACGGCACAAGTTGAAAGTGACTTGTGAAACCAACCTACAGGATACTAGTATCCACGGTTGGCCGCAGGTCCATCTGCGGCAGAAGCAGGTGTACCTGCGGCACCCCTATCTGGCCCCACCCCTCCGGCTCGGTCCAATTCGAGTTGCAAAGGAGTTTTTTACAGACTGAAAAGGCAAATCAAGAATAAAAACGCTACGCGATTGAGCAGAGTAGCCTATAATCCTGGTCTTCTTAGATAGAACCTTGAGTCTGTACATCACTCATTGGTATTCGCCCGAGCACGAGGTATACTATGCCAATGATCTTAGTTGTTACAAATCACATTCGGCAATACCTTGCACCGGTCCAATGCCGACAACTCCGGGTCATAACCGTAAAGATCAACGTGATCCCCGACAGGGGTTACAACGTGGATCCCCGACGGGGTTACAACGTGGAACCCCGGCGGGGGTTATAACACACATTCAGCCGTTGACAAACATATCAACGAAGGTCAAGCAGCCTTGACGTTATTTTAGCCAATGGCAATTAAACCTATCAACACTTGAGAGCTATTCGAGGATTTCATGCTCGAGTACTCATATTCCTCAGTGGATCCCCGGCGGGGGTTACAGCGCGTTCTGCGGTTGATTCATACGTCTGCGAAAGTCAAGCAGCCTTGACAATTTTCCCCACAGGGTTTTCATCCGTTGATTCACATTCCGATGAAGTACATGTCAACGAAGGTCAGGCAACCCTGACAGCATTTGTTGTTGGCAGTAAATCCAACAGAATCCTGACATGTCCTGACGATACAAACCAGGAGAGGTCAACGTCATCAAGGAGGATTGATGATGGAATATATTATACACATCTTCAAACAGACAAAGCTTTATCCCTACAGATCTCTTACACATAAGAGGTACCTCTTCGGAATTAAGTCTATATCAAGGATTAACGACTTTGGTGACAGCCCCAACGTCAACATCCTAAAGAATTTGGGTCACACATCCAAATCTACTCATCATTGCCAATCCCCAGTTGAAGCAACAGGGAGCCAGTAATCATCCCCAGCATGTTGGGCAACAACCCCGTACACATGCATCATACATTTGCATCATGTTGCATTTCAAGTGTCTAGAATTCTTTATCCTACTCATGCATCGCATTCCATGAATATGATAAAGAGGGGCATCTATAGACACTCAAAATTTTTTGTACACCTGTCACTAACATTGCAAGAGAACTGATTCATCTTTCAAGAGGGAACCCTAAAAGACGGTTCATATCAATTCCGGATACTACCAGAAGTTCAGCATCAACCCCAGAACACACATTGGGAGTAACAATTCCAACCTCGAAGATAACCCCGAGGCGTGCAGATCAAATATCAGAACACACACCGGAGAAGACCGAATAATCTCAGAGATAACCCCGAGGTATCCAGTCTCAGTCCCAACCATGGGAATAGCAGCCAACCTTGGTGATTACCCCAAGGAATGCAGTTCCGGAGATACCCCAGAAATGCTTGTTTCAAATGTAACCCGACTTCAAACTACGGCGCTCTAGCAGACACCCAAGTACCAACTTCGAGAGATAACACTTGGAGGGCAGGCATACCTCGAGTTGACATCGAGGACCTTCAACATTTGCGGCGATCCAATCTCAAAGAATAACCACGAAAGCAACATCGCTATCATTAAAGCCGTGATAACTCCGGTGAGGGGCCAAGGCATCATCTCGCCTCTAAAGCCACATCACGTCGTCTCAACATTTCATACATACATTTCTACACAACAAATGTCCCACAAGAGTCAAGGAAAACCAATAACTATTGTGCAGGGTAACGAATAGAATTTGAAGCGAAAGACTGGAGGGCACCGTCCCATCTTCATGACTTCGTACAACCTCTAATCCCATGCCATTGTACAACTCTCGACAACGGCGGTCTGGAATAGGTCCTGTGTACATCAGTCGGATGCCCGAATTGCAATTCTAAAAGTTCGAGCGGATATTACAGTGCCCGAGTACACATACTACGAGACGACCCGACCCGAGAAACCCGGGACAACCCGGGTAGTCTCGAGTACACTGCTGATGGCCAGAGTACACTGGGCTCCCCTCTATAAATAGAGGGCTTGGGGTGGCCATTTTAAGAAGAGAAAAAAGCGAGGAAAATACATCAAATTTGCTCGTACTTATGATATCTTTGAGTGCTTTCCCATTTTATACACTTGTGAGCTCACATATAGATACTTTCTTTCTGCCGAGAGGCGAAGTTTCATCCACTTTAAAGATATAGAAGTCTTATTTGGCAGCCCACTGTAAGCCTTCTCACACACTTTAAAGCTTTTCTCTTCATCTTTGCACACACCCCTCTTCACGTTGAGAGTCATGTTGCGTGTGTTTTCCCGGACTTCGGTCCGTGGTTTTATTTCAGTTTCTATATACATATATATTTATACATATATCTATTTATATATATGGACTAACATTATTGAGTTATACCTTGGTTGAGCCTAGATTTCAGTCTGGACCGTTTATTTGATGTTGTGTGTATATATATATATATATATATATATGAACCTTGTTCGATGAGCCTAGACTTTTTAGTGCAGGCGTGCTATTGCTTTAATATATATATATATATATATATATATATATATATATATATATATATATATATATATATATATATATATATATAGCTGTGTGTCGAACTCTATTCGATGAGCCTGGATTTTACATCCAGAGCGTTTACGTGCTTTAATATATATTATATATATTAACTATGGTCGAACTTTGTTCGATGAGCCTGGATTTTACATCTGGTGCGTTTACTCGCTTTTATATATATATACATTTTCATCCCACCTGGAGTTTCCTCCGTGGTGGTTGATCGCTTTTACAGCTTTCTTTACGTTTCGTCATGCCTGGAGTTCACTTCGTGGCAGTTGATCGCCTTGTACAGCTTTATTTACGCTTCATCCCGCCTGGAGTTTCCTCCGTGGAGGTTGATAGCTTTTATAGCTTTATTTACATTTTTGATCCCCCATGGAGGTGCTTCATGGTTGGTGATCATGTCTATATATATATATATATACAGCTTTTATATATATACCTGCTTACTGCCTTTATACAAATTGCATCATCATGTGAGCCTAGGAATCATGTGATCAGAGATTCAGTTACTGAATCTAGATTCAGTTCCCGTGATGGACCTTTCTCAACTGTAAGCAGCTTGTAAATTTATCCTGCGGTGTCTGAATTTCCTTAGATGGTTTTCATACCCACGAGGAAGTCGACATTATTTTGTACATTATTTTCTTATAGATGCTTCGCATCTCAGAAATAAAATCAATCAAGTCGAACACTCAATAAAATGAAAGTGTAAAAGGTCTCAATTACTATTGAGCATCAGGGTTTGAAAAACCTCTTTTACAAAACATCATTGCCATATCTTGCTAAAAACTGAATTTTTACATAAATTCAAACCCTGTGTATATATGTGCGAATAAGGCCTCGCATTACTTCCAAATAATAGCACATTAACCCACACACACAGACACATTCAAATAATAGTTTCTTGAAAAGAGGCGGTCACCGTGGTAACACGGATGTCGAGGGGTGCCTAACACCTTCCCTCCGCATAATCAAGTCCCCAAACCCTAATGAATCTCGGTTTCACCGACCCGTTTAGCAGTGTCACATCACTGGATCAATGTGCAAATCTTTTCTCAGTTGTGTTGGTACAACCATTTAAAAAACCAACTGGCGACTCTTAGCAGTCCATCGTCGACATTATACATGTCGGACCTTTTTCACTTATTTTTTCAAACAAATCTCACCTAAAATGAGAACACCAAAGAACAAGTAACAGAAAGGGACAATTAAAAATCCCGACGTCGACAATATATCTAATAAAATACAAATAATTTCTAATTTCCCGTTCATCCTAATAAATGATCTGACCGTCCAAAGTTTGGGATAAATCCCACCGTCCATAGTGCCGGACGCATGAGACTGTTGCTAGTATATATATATATATATTGTTGGAAAGTATGTATATTAACGTGCCTTAAATATGAAAATTGTAATATCTAAAACTGAATGTATGTGTATTGATATTTGTTATAGAATTTTGTGGTTGTTCTTTTGTAATTTGTTTAAGTAAAATTGGTATTGATATTGGTTATTTAATTATATTTTTTTAAATTAAACATAAATTAATTAAAATAATATAATGTCCATTATTATATAATATTAAAAAATACATAAATTAAATATTAAACTAAATTAAATTAAATATAATAAAATATAAATAAAATAAAGTTAAATAATTAATATAACAAAAAATAATACAAAATAAAGTAAAGAAGATAAAATAATTTCTTTAGTTTACTTAATTTTTCCCTACTAAAATAAACTAAGTAGCATTTACTTAGTTTTCACTACTAAATTTACAACAACTAAGTAGTATTTACTTAGTTTCCCACTACTAAAATAAGGCAAATAGCATTTACTTAGTTTTACACTACTAAATAAAATAAAATAATTTAATAACATAAACTAAAATTACTTTGTATAATATAAGATAATATAAAATAAAATAATATATCATAACATAGCATGACATAACATAAAATGAAATAAATTAAGTAACTTAATTACATTCCTTATATTTATTCATGGAGAGGTGGGCCACAACTAGTTTACATTTGTCAATGAGTATTGGGGACAAACTTTATCAAAGACGACCGACTATCAAGATTGTAATCTTCTTTTTACACTTGGCGAGCATTTGCAGTCTCTGAGTTCTAAGGAGTTAGCTTATGCAGTGGCGAGAGCTAGAAGCACAACAACAGGGTGATGATGACGAGGTAATCTTGTCATTGTTTAGCTTTATGTGTAGTTTAGCATAATGTATATTTAACTTCTACTTTAGTCATGACACTATGTTATTTTCCAAAGGAATGATATAGATCTAGAAGGTGAGTTGAATAGACCTTTAAAAATTCTTTCATAATTACTTATTTGAGAATTACCAAATAACTAATTAATCAAGATTATCTATGTGCATCGAAATATTAGTTTGAAAACTCCCCTTAAAGATTTACTTAGAAATCTCAGTTCTTAAACAATGTTGTTAGTTCCCGGAGGCACAATAGTTATCTAGAAAGGGGGTTAAATAGATATTTTAAATTCTTTTTGAAATACTTTGTTAGTTTTGATAATGATTCAAACACAGCGGAATTAAGATTTGTTTGTTCTCCCTTTAAGATATAGTGAGTTAATGAGAGTGCAGCAGTTATAACAGTTATAGCAGTTATAGTAAGAGTGTAAGAGACACGATAATTTTAAGTGGTTCAAAGCACTTAAAGCTCCTAGTCCACTCTTCTACTCCTCGAGTAGAAAATCCACGAAGGATATCTTTACACTTTCTGAATCTCACAGATTCCTTCAAGACCAGCAGTATTGGCACTTCTCAGTTCACTTTTGAACTCTTCAAGTCCAGCAGACTTGGTTCTTCATAGTTCACTTAGAACTCTTCAAGTCTTTCTGACTTGGAACTTCTTACTTCACTTGATAGTAGTTGATGAGTTCTTGAATGGTGCTACTCAGTTGTTGTTAAGCTCTTGTTCGAAATAATTGAGTAGATGAGCAAGCTTTCTCTTTTTGGATCGTAGAGTTGAGTGTTCTTCAGCGTTTTTGTTCAATGCTTGCTTATTTCTATCATCTGCTGATGTTTTGCATATATTAGGTCTTTGAAATGTATTCGTTGAAACATTAAATGCATTTGACATTTCTGAGCTTTGATGGAGACTTTTCTGCACATCTTCTGATCATTAGCAGTCTGACCCACTGACACAGCAGACTGATATCTCACCTAAAACCTGAAAAGGTGTTTTCTGCTGACCCATAGTACTTTTCTTAGCTTCTTCAATACGTTTCTTTGTTGTATACTAAGGATGATTGTTGTGACATTTGGACTGCCGAGGACTTCAACGTTTATAATCCATTCCACATTTGTTAGGATTTATTCTTAAAAAATGGGCAAGGCTTGATGCTTCTGACACAGGCAGATGATGCTCTACGATTCTGATCGTGGTGTCTTGCCACCTTGGTGCTTGATCTAATACTGGCAAACGAGAACACTACGATTTCTCTTAAGGACTGGCACACTACGATCTTCACTTGCTTGTCTTGTAGACTCTACATTTTCAAGAGCACACTACGATCTTTGAGTTGGCTCGGCAAACGTTTGGACCACTCTACGATTTCAGGAGAGCCCCTTCAAAGCAGAAACACTACGATTCTGCCTTGGCTTCTTCAATCTCTTGATCAGCTCGATAAACTACGATTTTGTTGAAGCCTATCAATTACATCTTAAGACATAGATCAACCTTAACAGCTTTGATCTCTTCATCTATACATTCATTTACAGAATGATAAACATTAAAATCTTAGATCAACCTAACAAATTTGATCTACCACTAAGTTCTTGTACATATATTCTTTGAAGGACTTTACATATAATCATGAATTGTAAGACCCCAACTTTTATGAATAAAGATTAATTTTTCTCGAAATATATTTTTCAATATTATGGTGTGGATTTGATATAATGTTATAGTTGTGGGTATTATTTACAAATTTTGCAAAGTAAGCAAGTGGTTATAAAATATTCTATTGGTCGGGGAATATTCATTTTAACAGGGAATATTCGTACGACGGTACAATCATTGGTGGACCCACAACGGAAGTATTGTCGTAGTTAGAAAATGACAGAATTATCTTTTTATAAAAATAACAGCGAAAGTAATACCGTTAAAGTGTTGAACTACCCGGTGGTAAAAGAACAGTAATACGCGTGGTTGCATAGTAACACACGGTATTGATTATTGATGCTTACGTGAAAAGTCACTCAGTTATACTCAATTATTGCTACAGTAATTGCTGCATAATATCTCTTATATTATTGATTCAATTACTGTCACAGTATCATCTGCATAATATTTTATATTATTAAATCAATAATTGAGACAACAAAGTTATTCATATTATTATTTGCAATATTGACAATGTCTAGAATGTTCTATCAAGAAGAGGTTTGGTCACCTAATTGCGCGCCAATAGGGAGAAATCATTATCGGAAAGCCCCCTCTTTCTTGGGAATGATCTGGTTGTTAAATATTGTGAGTTATAATATTAATGATGAATAAATTCGTGTTGATTAAAGATGAAATTGATAGTTCTATTGTGTTGTGATTATTAGTGTTAGTGGAAATCAACATTTATTTTGATAAAAATTGATGTCTGGAGGTTATATTGACCAATCGGGTAATTGATCGGATAAATGAGCAATTAATTGCTATTAATTTACATGTTTATAACTATTTGTTCACATGTGTGTACTATTGATTCACATGCATGTACTGGATGAAGCGCAAATATCAAGGATATTCCACTAATTTCATGGAGTATAGAAGTCAAAACTTTAATCAACTGAGTATAATAAAGAATGGAATAACAAAAGAAATCACCATATGCATGTATTGCCCAGATGTAGATAAAAGTTATTCCAATAGAATAATAATAATGGAACCGTGTCGAGGCAAAATTAGTATCGACAAAGTTATTCCAACAGAATAATAAATAACGGAACCGGTCCGCGTAAAACGCATGCATGAGTGAGGATATTCCAATGTAATAATAAATAACGGAACTAGGTCCCACAGAAACGCATGCAGACGGGATATTCCAATGTAATAATAAAGAATGGAATAATGTAAGAATTTCACCAAGTATAGGGTAGCTCTGCGTGATATATGAGTTATTCCAACAGAATAATAAAGAATGGAATAACTGAAGTTCTCTTCATAAATAAAAAAGAAAGAGTACCCCTTACGAGTACAACAAATAATATTTCCTACCTTAGAAAGAAGAGTACTAGATATAGAAGTAGTGAAGTAGCAGAACACTTTTCTTCTTTCTCTCTATAGTTTCTCTCTCTAGAGTTTCAAATTGAATTAAGTAAGAAATAATGAAGGAATGAGCTTCTATTTATAGAGAAGAATGGGTGCGCATAAGTAGCTAATTCATGAACGGTCCAGATTGATTTACTTTAATCCGACGGTCCATATTTAAAGCAAAATCTTTTAAATAAAATATAATATATTCTATTTATAATCTAATAAAACGAATAACTTTATAAAAGATTTTACTATACAAACACTATGCAGGCACTATGCAAATACTATGCATAATAAAATATAATATATTCTAATTATTGTCTAATAAAACAGATAACTTTATAAAGTATTCTGTTTTATATAAAAAAAAATTACTATGCAAAACACAATGCAGGCACTGTGCAACACTATGCATAATAAAATATAATATATTCTATTTATAGAATAACTTTATAAAAGTATTTTGTTTTATATAAAAAGATTTTACTATGCACAATACTATGCAGACACTATGCAACACTATGCATAATAGAATATAATATATTCTATTTATAGAATAACTTTATAAAAGTATTACATTTTATTACATTAATAATACCAATAAAACAAAACCGAGTGACTTATCACGTAAGCATCAATAATCAATCCGTATGCTACTATGCAACCATGGCGTACATTGTGTGCTTTTTACTACTGAAAGTAGTTCAACAAAGATTAACAGTAAAACTTCCACCAGTTATTTTCATAAAATATTTTTGTCGTTTTCTCAATCGGACAATAATTTAATTTTATTAGGGTCCACCAATGATTGTGTTGTTGCACGCGAATATTCCCCGATAAAATATTCCCTACCAATCGAATATAATATGACAACTTGCATACTTTGCAAAATTTATAAATATTACCCATAACTATAACATTATCTCAAATCCACACCATAATATTAAAAACAAATATTTCAAAAAAATTAAATCTTTATTCATAAAATCTGGGGTCTCACACAAAGTATCTAAATACTCACAAAATACGCTCGATAATATATAGAGAGAGAGAAAAAAAACTTATTTCTTGTGTGATTTTCAATTATAACTAAGCACCCTATTTATAGGAAAATGCTTAGAACGATACCAGAGATTAACTCTGCCACCGATGGCTTTACCTGCTACTATTCAAGCCCACCACTTTTAAAAATAAATTTCAGCACATTTCATTACTCACCAACCAAAAGTGGGGCCCACCATATTTTAATAAAAACATTTATTTTTTGAAACTTCAATAATTCATAATAAATAGCCCTTTTATCAGAAAAATTTGAATCTCGTATTTATTCCATAGGAAATTAAATTCTCTACAACTTTGTAAAAGAAAGTTTTTCCAAATTCCAATCAGAAAATATCCGAAATCCACATACGGATGATTTTTAATACCTCCATTCTGATAAAATACTAATAAAACACCTCAGCATTTATTCCATCGTTTATAACCACAATAAATATATCCATCATTTATATCCACATAAAATAAATATTTCCTTATCATATAAATCAATAATTAATTATTCACAAATAATATTACAGAATCATAATTATGACAACCAGGCCGTTCCCAGAAAAGAGGGGGCTTTTCGATAAGGATTTCTCCTTATTGGTGCGCAATTAGGTGACCAAACCTCTCCTTAACAGAACTTTCTAGACATTGCCAATAATGATATCTAATAATATTATTCAAATAATATGAATTATTAATCTGATAATGGAGATACTGTGTAGTGACAATTATTGAAACAACAATAATATAAAATATCAACGCAGCAATTATTGAATCAATAAAATAAAATATTAAATAGTAATTACTGTAATAATTATTGAGTAGTGCCTTCTTACGTAAGAATCAATAATTCAACAATACTGTGCAATATCGTGTGCTACTGTACATCCACGCGTATTACTGTATTTTAACCACCGGGTATTCCAACAGTGTTAATGCTAACCATTACGCCGTTATTTATAACAACCCAAACTTGTCATTTTCTTCATCCGACAGTTATCCGTTATGGGACCCACAAATGGCTGCGTCGTCGTACGAATATTCCCCGACAGAAAGAATATTCCACGACCAAACGAATATTCCCCGACACAATGAATATTTAATAACCACTTCCTTATTTTGCAAAATTTTCACATTTCACCAATAACCAAAGTATTATATCAAATTAATACCTTATTATTCACAATAATAATAGAGGAAATTCGATTTTATTAATAATAAGTTGGGGTCTTACAACCTCCCCTCCTTATAAAATTTCATCCTCGAAATTGTAAATGCGTGGTGTGTTTCAAAAGGTGAGGATACCTCGCTTTCATTTCGATTCCAACCCCGTGTCATTTCTTCAATAAGATGGTTTCTCCATAAAACCTTAACTTGTGGTATAACCTTCGTGCATAGGACATGCTCTTTTCTATCCAAAATCTTAACAGGTACTTCCTCGTACATTAAATCTTCGGCTATTTCGTCTGGTTCTAACTCAATAATGTGGTTCAGGTCTTTCACATATTTACGAAGCATAGATATGTGAAAAACATTATGAACACGAGACATGCTTCGAGGTAATGCGAGTCTATAGGCCACATTTCATATTTGGTCAAGAATCTCAAATGGACCAACAAATCTTGGATTGAGCTTTCCTCTCTTCCCAAATCTTGTAACTCCCTTCCATGGAGCTACGTAACAATACACGATCCCCAATATTAAACTCCACGTCCTTTCGATGAAGATCCGCATAACTCTTTTGTTGATCCTATGCCGTTTGTATACGTTGTCGAATCGTTTGGATCTTCTATGTGGTCATTCATACCAACTCTGGTCCCAACAATGTTGCTTCACCCACCTCGCCCTAGCATACTGGAAAACGACATTTTCTTCCATACAACGCCTCAAATGGAGCCACGCCTATACTTGCCTGATAACTGTTGTTGTAGGAGAAATCCGCCAATGGTAGGTACTTATCCCAACTCCCTTTGAAATCTAGGACACAGAGTCTTAATAGATCTTCAAGAGTTTGAATACTCCTCTCTGATTGCCCGTCCGTTTGAGGATAGTATACCGAACTGAATCGTAAATCTGTGCCCATAGCTTTCTGCAAGCTAACCTAAAATCGTGAAGTGAATCTTGGGCCACGATCCGAAACTATGGATACTGGCATGCCATGCAATCTCACAATCTCATTTACGTACTGATGAGTAGGTTTTTAACCTACGATTTATGTTTGTTTAGCTTGATATATTGTTAGTTTTTGGTAATTTCATGTTACTTTTGATGGGTTGTTTGCTTTTTGCAGGATAACCCATGGGTCTATCAAAATGTTACAATTAAAAGGAGATTTCTGGCAATTTTAGAGCTTCTGACTACATAGCGTAGCGCTACTGTGATATATAGTAATGTAAGCCTTGCAAGCGCTTAGGCATAAATAATCTCTCGGGCGATAAGCGGGCACGCACATCGTCTTTGGCGTGTGTTTCCCTAACCGGGTCTTGTTGCATCGATTTTTTTGTTGGGCGAGAATTGATTTTGTGCTAGAAGTTGGGCTATGTTGGGAACTATTAATTCTATATGTAATGTGATCATAATAGGAGTGTGGGAAGGTTGTTAGTTTATTTTGTGGGAGTCTTTGACTATTGAGTTGTTGATTTTAAAAAGGATTTAGATTTGCACATGGGGAGAGTTAAAGTTGGATTGGGATTGATGTATGGGGATGGGTTGAGACTATTTTTATGCTAAGTGTGGAATAATGGAGATCTGTCTAGACACACTTCGAGAACGAGATTGAAGAGCAAGAGCTTGGAGGAACGAAGAAGAAGAATAATTTCACGAAGATTTCAGAATTGAAGGGCGAGAAGGGTGGTGTATTACTATTCTCCTCTAATTTCTATATTCTGTAATTGGGATGATGTTTTCTTTTATTTATTCAGTATTTAATTTATTAGCTATGAACTAATTTACTTATTAGGCTTATAATGGATCTTTAAGTGGAACAATGATTATGTAACCTCGGTTTTCAGTTTAATAAAGCTATTATGCATGCAGTTTATCTATATTAATTTGAGCTTGAATTTATGAATAATTGCTTGATCAACAATTTTATGTGGATTTGTATGAATTCGAGAGATGAAATATAAATCTAGACTTAATTAATATAGCATGTGTTCTTGATTTATGTGAATGAACGGAATCTTGATGTATGTTAGGGTAGAGATATGCTTGACATCGCATGTAATCATGAAGAGTACTTGAACTAAAACCTTATTTAATTAGAATTCACATAGAGATATAGTGAGTTGATTGAGTAAGGTGTTTAATTTAATTCTATCTTAATTGTGGATTTGGGTTAATACTATTTATGTGTTCTTGATTAATAAACTGAGATAGTGAATTAAACTGGAATAAGGGAATAATAATCAGAGGGATACTTAGAGTGAAGTTACAAGTCTAATTCTCCAATATTTGTTTGAAAATTCAGTTTTAGGGTTTGTTGGTATTTAGTTGATTTTTAATAATTTTAATATTTACGCTATAAACTGGAAATTGATTTGTTTAATAAAATTAGGATTAATAGAAGATTGGTAGTTGCGAGGTTAATTTTTTGCTAAGTCTCTAAGGGAACGATACTTTACTTACTATTATATTACTTGTTGACCACGTATACTTATGTGTTGTGCGTATATAGATTTTACCCAACAAGTTTTTGGCGCCGCTACCAGGGGTTCTAGTATAGATTTTATTATTTTTGCAATATCAGTTTAATTAGTCCAGTTTTACTTAAACACTTTTTGTTTTGTTTTGTTCTTCGTATTTCAGGTTTTTGACATTGGTTTATGCAAACTCGATCCAAAAATCCAGACTTGCTTCCTTTTGATGACGACATTGAGAGAAGGTTTCAGAGGTTAAGTGGATCAAGGAAACAAGGGACGAATTCGAAAACTCTAATAAGGAAGAAGAAATGGTTGCCGAAGACCAGAAAGCGTTGAGAGATTTTGCAACACCTAAGGTGACTGAGCTGCAGTCGAGTATCACCAGGCCTGCAATAGCTGCGAATACTTTCGAAATCAAGCTTGGGACAATTCAAATGATGCAGAATTCAGTGTAGTTTGGGGGAATGTCAAATGACGATCCTAACGAGCATTTAATCAGTTTTCTGGAAATATGCGACACTTTCAATTATAATGGGGTGTCGGATGAGGCAGTTAGACTTCGCTTGTTCCCATTCACTCTGCGGGACAAGGCGAAGAGTTGGTTACACTCTCTACCAGTGGGTTTGATAACGACATGGGAGGACCTGGCTCAGAAATTCTTAGCAAAATTCTTCCCGCCCGCGAAAACTGCAAAGATGAGGAACGAGATTACCATGTTTGATCAGCAACATGGGGAGTCATTGTACGAGGCGTGGGAGAGATACAAAGAATTGCTCAAAAAATGCCCACATCACGGACTGCCCAAGTGGTTGCAGATGAATACATTTTACAACGGACTACATGGGAATCTCATAATGAGTATTGATGCGGCATCGGGGGGAGCGTTTATGGCTAAGACTTATGAGGAGGCATACCAGTTGATAGAGATGATGGCTGCTAATAATTATCAGTGGCCCACGACAAGAATGACACAATCTACGGTCGCTGGAGTGTTAGAGGTAGATGGAGTGACGGCAATAACGGCACAGATTTCAGCACTCTCTAAGAAGTTTGACGTGTGGTCAGGGGGACAGACGCAAACAATTGCAATTATTTGTGAGTTGTGCGCAGGGGAACATTTGATAGATCAATGCGCAATCAACCTAGAGTTGGTACAATTCATGAGTAGCTACAACAGAATTCCTCAGAATACATATCAAAATGCATATAATCAGGGGAATAGGAATAATCTGAATCAGTCGTGGAATAATAATCAGAATCAGCAAGCTCCATGACCATCGTATCCCCCAGGGTTTCAGAATCAACAACAACCAGTTCAACATCAAGAGAGGAAATCAGATTTAGAGGAATTGATATCAAAGTATATAACGAGTAATGAGGTAGCTATGAAGAATCAAGCAATGGCAATGAAATCATAAGAAATGGTAATGAAATCACAAGAAATGGCCATCAAGAATTTAGAAAACCAGATGGGACAAATTGCTTATGGTTGTTGAAATAGTACTCGTGACAACCAATTGACAAGCATGTTAATTATTACTCATTATATATTAATGAAGGAATTATTACTCACTATATATTATTGTTCAAAGGTTTTTTGTGAGAGATAAAATCAGAAAGGTTTACTATTTTACTATCTCCATTAAGATCATTGTTATAACTAGGGAACTTTGGCACATATTTTACATGTGTGCATAATTTTTTTGGAATGACAATTTTTTAGTCTAATGGTCTCTTTATTATAATATTATTATATAGAAATATAAATTTTCTTAGTATTCCTCCCCACAAGTTTCCCCAAAGCTCAAAATTTAAATGTAACAACATAAGTTACTCAAAGAAATGAAGGGTATAACTTTATTAAGAATTCTTAGATGACATTTTAAATTATTTTATTGATTTTATTATAGAACTATTATTATGAGTCATACGACATTTGAAGGGGGAAATAGAATTCAAAATTCAAATTATGGTAGGACTTGTTCTTTACGAACTCTCATTCAATACTACTTCCACTCAATCATACTTAAGATTCTTTTATTTTTATAATTAAATAATTAATGGGCAAAGGTGCAAAAATGCCCCTGATGTTTACACGGATGTCCCATTTCCACCCTAAACTAATTTTTTTTCCAAAAGTACCCTTAACGTTAGGAAAATTAGGTCACTCGTGCCCCTGCTGTCAACTGACCTGCCACCTGGACTAACTCTGTTAACACGTGGATCATTTTTGCTGATTAGGCACTTAGGGAGAGAGAGACAAATAATGTGATTTTCAAAAAGGTAAAAAGCCCTAATTACTTTTTACTCCACGCGTACGAGGCGGAATCAAGACGAGGAGAAGAAGACGCGAGAAGCTTGAAGACCAGTTCGGCGAGAAGAAGAATCGACATGGCTCACTATTTGTCGTCATCTTCATCATCTGCTCGAAAACGTGCCATTGATCTTGATTATGAAGCTATGCCACTGTGTTATTGTGGGTTAAGGGCTCCTTTGTGGACCTCATAGAATGAAACAAATCATGGCAGGAGGTTTTTTTCACGCTCAAAATTCAGAGTAAGTTCTTATAATTTACTTTGATTTTGTGTTTGAAACAATTCCTAGCAGCTAGTATGCTTGGAAATATTTTACTAACAAAAGTTGAATAATGCTTAATATTTTGGATTCAGGAAAGGGATTGTGGGTTCTTTGTATGGCATGACCCACAGATGTGTGAGAGGGCAAAAGTTGTCATAAATGATCTGAAGAGGGAGAACAAAATTGTTGGGAACTTGTGACTCATAATGTAGAAGCCGCTGGAAAAGGGCTAGTGCGGAGCGGAGCGATGCACTAGCCTATCACTTTTGCACAAGGTCGAAGGTCTTGGATATGGTATCGCATGATTAGTAGCTACGGGCGCTGTTGGTTCAAGCCAAAGAAGGAGCGAAAGGCCATGAAGACCGGGAGATCGTCTGGGCAAGTAACGCGGGGTGCACTATGGTAAGCCAGTAAGGAGCGCGGGACGCGCTAGCACTGGGAGATCGACTGAGCAAGCAGAAGCGTCGCCGCTTATGGTTTTCCTCGAGCAACAAGTCGGCATTGGGTCTGCCGACACTATTGTGGAGGTTGTTAATTAGAAAGAGTATTATGGGTAATTGACCATAATATGAAGTAGGGTTGGAATAGGATTAGTAGGTATATATACTATCTATTGTAAAGCCCTATGTAACCAAGTTATCATCAATAAATAAAGAGTCGCCGCCTGTGGAGTACCCAAATTGGGGAACCACGTAAATCTCTTGTGTTCTACTTAATTCTCTATCGTTTGTTTGCGTGTGTGTGATCCTATAATTCTAATAAATTGGTATCAAAGCATAGGTATAACACGTAGTAACGATGACATCAAATTCATCGATAACAAAGTTTGATGTAATGAAGTTTAATGGGACTGGGAATTTCGGGCTATGGCAACAGAGAGTGAAGGATCTGTTGGTGCAACAAAGATTGGTAAAGGCGTTAAAGAAGAAACCAGATTCCATGATGACTGATGACTGGGATGAACTCCAAGCGAAGGCAGTAAGTACAATTCGTTTGTGTCTAGTAGACGAGGTTATGTATCACGTGATCGATGATGAATCGCCATCGGGTGTATGGAGTAAATTGGAATCCAGGTATATGTCAAAGTCGTTGACGAATAAATTGTTTCTGAAGAAAAAACTGTTTGGGCTAAAGATGATTGAACGTTCAGAGCTTATTCAACACATTCACACGTTCAATCAAACAATTAGTGACTTGCTAAGGATTGAAGTAAAATTCGAGGAAGAAGACCAGGCGTTGGTGTTACTGCGTTCTCTACCGGGATCCATGGAGAATCTTGTGGCGACCCTCTTATGGGGAAAAGAAACTCTAAAATTGGAAGAAGTCACTTCTGCTCTATTGATGTTTAACTAGCGAAAGCAACAATCCAAGGGTATTTCGGGTGAAGGGTTGATGGTAAAAGGTGGAGAGCGACGTGGCAGAAAAATGGATAGAGGGAAACCAGGAACGCAATGGAAATCTTAGTCGAGGGGAAAGACTCCTAAGCCAAAGGAGGGTAAGTGTTTTAGATGTCGCGAGACGGGGCACTTCAAAAGGGATTGTACATATAAGAATAAGGGTGAAGGAACAGGAAAACAAACTGAATCAACAAAATCGGCAAACGTCATGGAGGAATCATCGGATGATGGGGATATGTTGTCAGTGTCAACAAACACGGACGTGACAGACTCGTGGATTTTGGATTCAGCATGTTCGTTTCACATGTCACCTAACAGGGAGTGGTTTGACACCTACAAGTCGGTGAACTGTGGGATAATTCTAATGGGTAACGATGCTTCGTGCAACGTCATTGGGATAGGCACAGTGAAGATAAGGATGTTCGATGGTGTTGTAAGGACTCTACCTGACGTGAGGCATATTCCAGGTTTAAGGAAGAATTTGATTTCATTGGGAACTCTAGACTCTAATGGTTGTGAGTTCAAAACTGGTGGTGGAGCCATGAGAGTGACAAAGGGTGCCCTGGTAATAATGAAAGGTTCTAAGGTTAACGTGAATATCTATCGGATGATAGGGAATACAACAGTAGAGTCATCGCCGCCACATCGGAAGATATTGATGATACTACGTTATAACATATGCGGTTAGGGCATATGGGAGAACGTGGGATGCTGGAATTACATAGGAGAAATCTGTTTAAAGGGATAAAGTCGTGCAAGTTATACTTTTGCAAGTTCTGTGTCTTGGGAAAACAGTGTAAGGTAAAGTTTAAGAGTGCGGTGAACAAAACGAATGGGAAACTTGACTATGTGCATTCTGATGTATGGGGGCCGGTGAGAGTAGCTTCGAAAGCGGGATCGCTGTATTTCTTAACTTTCATCGATGACTATTCGAGAAAGGTTTGGGTGTACTTCATGCGACACAAGTCTGAGGTCTTCGACAAGTTCAGGGTGTGGAAAGCTGAAGTAGAGAATCAAACAGGGAAAAGAATTAAGTGCCTCAAGTCAGATAATGGGACAGAGTACAAGTATGAGCCATTTGTGAAGTTTTATGAAGAGCACAGGATAAAACGTCACTGGACTGTCAGGAAAACTCCACTGCAAAACGGAGTGGCAGAGAGAATGAACAGAACTATTGCAGAGTAGGCACGGTGCATGAGACTAAATGCAAGGATTTCGAAGGATTTCTGGGCATAGGCAGTAAGTATGGCGGTTTACATAATAAACAGGTCGCCGAGTACTGCTCTGGGTAATAAAGCGGCACAAGAGGTGTGGACAGGTAAGGAGGTGGACTACTCAGGTATGAGGATCTTCGGATGTCCAGCCTACGTACACGTTCCCGGTGATGAAAGATCAAAGCTTGATGCCAAGTCCAAACAGTGTCTATTTCTTGGGTATAAGAAAGGTGTAAAGGGGTACAAGCTCTGGGATGCGAATTCAAAAAAGGTAGTAATCAGTAGAGATGTGGTTTTTGATGAGGCTTACATGGTTAAGACACAACAGGAAGGTCAAAAAATTGAGGCTGGTGGTGTAACCAGCAATCTGCAGTAGGAAGTTCAAATTGAACTGGAGAGTAATGACACTGGAAATTTACCACCAGTGGAACAGGAAAATCAGGAGCAGCAGGACGAAAGCATTGCCGCAAGGAGACCCAAACGCACTATCAAACCACTGGAGAGGTACAGGTTTGATGATATGGTTGCATACGCTTTATCTACTACTAGTGGGGACCCGTCCACGTTTCAGGAAGCTATTGCTAGTTCTGAAAGGGACAGATGGATGGAGGTCATGGTGGAGGAGATGGATTCGTTGAAGAAAAACAAGACTTGGGAATTGTCAGAATTACCTGAGGGAAAGAAACCAGTGGGGTGCAAGTGGGTGTACAAGAAAAAGGATGTTGTATTAGAAAAGGAAAAGGAACGTTTTCAGGCTCAATTGGTAGCAAAGGGATACTCGCAGAGGAAGGAAATTGACTATGATGAGGTGTATTCTTCGGTGGTGAGCCACACCTCAATCAGGATTATTTTGGCATTGGTGGCTAGCTATGATCTGGAATTAGAGCAGCTGGATGTGAAAACAGCCTTCCTTCATGGTGATTTTGTGAGACCCCGAATTTTATGAATAAAGATTTAAATTTCTCGAAATATTTTTTAAATATTATGGTGTGAATTTGATATAATGTTATAGTTGTAGGTAATATTTACAAATTTTGCAAAGTAAGCAAGTGGTTATATAATATTCGATTGGTCGGGAATATTCATTTTAACAGGAATATTCGACGACGACCAAGACAATCATTGGTGGATCCCATTAATGTAAGTATTGTCGTAGTTAGAAAAACGACAAAATTATATTTCTACAAAAATAACTCACGGAGGTGTTACCGCTAAAACAGTTGAACTATCCAGTAGTAAAGTACAAAGAATACGCGTGGTTGCAGACAAGAATAATACCAGATTGATTATTGATGCTTACGTGAGAAGTCACTAAGTTATACTCAATTATTGCTACAAAGAATTGATGCGCCATATCTCTCATATATTATTGATTCAATTATTGTTACAAGATCATCTACATAATATGATATATTATTAAATCAATAATTGAGACTAAAAGTTATTCATATTATTATTTGTAATATCGACAATGTCTAGAGTTACGTCAAGGAGAAGTTTGGTCACCTAATTGCGCCGCCAATAAGGAGAAATCCTTATCGTAAACCCTCTTTCCGGGAACGACTTTGGTTGTTAAATATTGTGAATTATAATATTAATGATGAATAAGTTCGTGTTGATTAAAGATGAAATTGATAGTTTCATCAGGTGGGAATTATTGGTGTTAGTAGAAATTGATATTTATTTCGATAATAATTAATGTCTGGAGGTTATATTGACTAATCGTATTTTGGGACACTTTTTTGTTCCGAGTACTATTCACGGGTTACTATTCACGGGTTACTATTCACGGATTACTATTCACTCTAGTATTGTTCACTTTGTATTTGGGACACTTTTCGGTTTGAGAGTACTATTCACAAGTTACTATTCACCGATTACATTATTCACTCTAGTATTGTTCACTCAGTATTTGGGACACTTTTTCGTCGTTCAGGGGTACTATTCACGGGTACTATTCTCAAGTACTATGACGGGTACTATTCATTCAAAAATATATTTCTTTTCATTCAAATCATTTTTTGGTACAATATTATTCCATGAGGAGATGTGATAATTTTTCGCACTGTTGGTTGAAGTTATAATAGTAAATCAATATGGATCGTTGGTTGAAGATATAATAGTAAATCAATATGGATCATTTGGTGGAAAGTTATAATAGTAAATCAATATGGATCATTGGTTTAAAGTTTTAATAGTAAATCAAGATGGACCGTTGCTTTAAGTTTTAATAGTAAATCAATATGGACCGTCCGCTTAAAAGTAAATCAAACTGGACCGCTCATAAATTAGTTACTACTCACCATTCTCCTATAAATGAAGCTCATTCCTTCATTATTTTTACTTAATTCACCGAAACTCTAGAGAGAGAACTATATAGAGAAAGAAGAAAAATATTCTGCTACTTCACTACTCCAGTATTCAGTTTTTCTAAGGTAAGGGGTATTTCGTATCCATGAAGAGAACTTTTGTTATTCTATTCTTTATTATTATGTTGGAATAACCTGTATATGCGAGGTACCGCATATGTGGTGAAATTCTTCTGTTATTCCATTCTTATTATTATGTTGGAATAACCTGTTTATGCGAAGTACCTCATACATGGTGAAATTCTTCTAATATTCCGTACTTTATTATTCTATCGGAATATCTCGTCCGTGCGCGCTTACGTGGGACTGGTTCCATTATTTATTATTCTCGCCGTAATATCATCGCGTCCGTGCGCTTACGCCGGACTGGTTCCATTATTTATTATTCGCTTAATATCCTATCTCGTACGCTTATATGCTGGGATTCGGTTCCATTATTTATTATTCTCATTGGGAATAACTCCGTCTGTGCAATCTATCACACACATGGTGAATCCTTCGTTATTCCATTCTTTATTATTCTCATTGAATAACCTCGTCTATGTGGATTACCACATGCATGGTGAATGATCCTTTGTATTCATTCCTTATTAAATTGTGGAAATGATCATCTCACGTGGATTACCACATGGCGGCGTAAAATCCATTTACAATTTCATATATTCTATTATACTCAGTTAAGTTAAAGCTTTGGCTTTATACTCTATGAAATTAGTGGAATATCCTTGATATTTGCACTTCATCTAAAGTATCTTTCATGGAAATATTCTTCCGAGCATTCTTGAATTTTACTCTATAAAGCAAAGATCATTTGACAAATTGGACGTTATGGTTCCTCGGATAAATTAATTTATAAATCTTTAAAATTTATTCTTGAACTTGTTTTATTGAATTATTATGTCATTGTCATCATCCTCATGTTTATATTGTGATGAAAGTCATCTTTGGCTTACGCGTGCATAGATGGACTTGGTATGATTATGACCGAGGATTATTCGTATAATCATGACCGTAATGTGATGAATGATGTGGTAAAAGTCCTCATTGGGCTTGTAGTTCATTGGTGGACACATGCTGTTGGTATGATTATGACCGTGGATTATTCAAAGATAGTCATGACCATTGATGATTACATGAATATCCTGGTCGTGGAGCGTGGATGATTCGATTTTATTTATTGTTCGAGTCTCATCGATAAAGTTGATGAAAACTTTTAAATCATGTAAGATAGTAGATTTTATACCTTACTTTACTCTTCTAATGGATTGCTTGATCCAACGCAGCTTAAACTTGTTGTCTATTATATTCTATCGGCTTAATATTGTTGAAGGCTAATGATAATTTATTCTCGCATTATCTTAGTTATAATATTTCTTCTTTGGGCTAGTTGAGCTCACCCTTTCTTTCACCGTTTCTTCGTGAAATGAGAACGAATGGGACTAGTCAGGAACAGAGTGATGGTCCTAGATGGTGCATTAGTAGTTCTCACTATTCTGTGAAATAGTGTGATAATAAATGTAATGAGGACTCCATTGAGTGTGGATATTGTCTAGATGACAATATTTGTATTAAAACTCATAGCCTATGTTTTGTCGTATTTTACACGACTGTGGTATAATTAAGTTGTATTTGTATTCAGTACCTTGTATCTGGCGACCCAAGATGGGTGATGTATACTTGTTTTGGGGGCGTCACAGTGAAGGATCTGTTGGTGCAACAAGGATTGGTAAAGGCGTTAAAGAAGAAACCAGATTCTGTGATGACTGATGACTGGGATGAACTTCAAGCGAAGGCGGTAAGTACAATTCATTTTTGTCTAGCAGACGAGGTTATGTATCACGTGATCGGTGATGAATCGCCATCGGGTGTATGGAGTAGATTGGAATCCAGGTATATGTCAAAGTCGTTGACGAATAAATTGTTTCTGAAGCAAAAATTGTTTGGGCTAAAGATGATTGAACGTTCAGAGCTTATTCAACACATTCACACGAGTAATCAAACAATTAGTGACTTCCTAAGGATTAAAGTGAAATTCGAGGAAGAAGACCAGGCATTGATGTTACTGTGTTCTCTACCGGGATCCATGGAGAATCTTGTGACGACCCTCTTATGGGGAAAAGAAACTCTGAAATTGGAAGAAGTCACTTCTCCTCTACTGATGTTTAACCAGCAAAAGCAACAATCCGAGGGTATTTCGGGTGAAGTGTTGATGGTAAAAGGTGGAGAGCAACGTTGCAAAAAAACGGATAGAGGGAAACTAGGAAAGCAATAGAAATCTAAGTCGAGGGGCAAGAGTCCTAAGCCAAATGAGGGTAAGTGGTTTAGATGTCGCGAGATAGGGCACTTCAAAAGGGAATGTCCATATAAGAATAAGGGTGAAGGAACAGGGAAATAAACTGAATCTACAAAATTGGCAAACGTCGTGGAGGAATCATCGGATGATGGGGATATATTGTCAGTGTCAACAAACACGGACGTGACAGACTCGTGGATTTTGGATTCAGCATGTTCGTTTCACATGTCACCTAACAGGGAGTGGTTTGACACCTACAAGTCGGTGAACTGTGGGACAATTCTAATGGGTAACAATGCTTCGTGCAACATTATTGGGATAGGCACAGTGAAGATAAGGATGTTCGATGGTGTTGTAAGGACTCTGGCTGACGTGAAGCATGTTCCAGGTTTAAGGAAAAATTTGATTTCATTGGGAACTCTAGACTCTAATGGTTGTGAGTTCAAAACTGGTGGTGGAGCCATGAGAGTGACAAAGGGTGCCCTGGTAATAATGAAAGGTTCTAAGGTTAACGTGAATATCTATCAGATGATAGGGAGTACAGTTGTAGGTGGAGCTGCTGCCACTACATCGGAAGATATTGATGATACTACGTTATAGCATATGCGGTTAGGGCATATGGGAGAATGTGGGATGCTGGAATTACATAGGAGAAATCTGTTGAAAGGGATAAAGTCGTGCAAGTTATACTTTTGCAAGTTTTGTGTCTTGGGAAAATAGTGTAAGGTAAAGTTTAAGAGTGCGGTGAACAAAATGAATGGGAAACTTGACTATGTGCATTCTGATGTATGGGGGCCGATGAGAGTAGCTTCGAAAGTGGGATCGCTGTATTTCTTAACTTTCATCGACGACTATTCGAGAAAAGTTTGGGTGTACTTCATGCGACAGAAGTTTGAGGTCTTCAACAAGTTCAGGGTGTGGAAAGCTGAAGTAGAGAATCAAACAGGGAAAAGAATTAAGTGCCTCAAGTCGATAATGGGATGAGTACAAGACGAGCCATTTGTGAAGTTTTATGAAGAAGACAGGATAAAACGTCACCGGATCGTCAGAAAACTCCACCGCAAAAACTGGAGAGAGAGAGAATGAAACGAGAACTATTGCAGAGCAGGCACGGTGCATGAGACTAAATGCAAGGATTTCGAAGGATTTCTGGGCAGAGGCTGTAAGTATGGCGGTTTACATAATAAACAGGTCGTCGAGTACTGCTCGGGGTAATAAAGCGGCACAAGAAGTATGGACAGGTAAGGAGGTGGACTACTAGGGTATGAGGATCTTCGGATGTCCAGCCTACGTACACGTTCCAGGTGATGAAAGATCAAAGCTTGATGCCAAGTCCAAACAGTGTATCTTTCTTGGGTATAAGAAAGGTGTAAAGGGGTAAAAGCTCTGGGATACGAATTCAAAGAAGGTAGTAATCAGTAGAGATGTGCTTTTTGATGAGGCTTACATGGTTAAGACACAACAAGAAGGTCAGAAAATCGAGGCTGGTGGTGTAACCAGCAATATGCAGCAGGAAGTTCAAATTGAACTGGAGAGTAATGACACTGAAAATTTACCACAAGTGGAACAGGAAAATCAGGAGCAGCAGCAGGACGAAAGCATTGCCGCAGGGAGACCCAAACGCACTATCAAACCACTAGAGAGGTACAGGTTTGATGATATAGTTGCATACGCTTTATCTAGTACTAGTGGGGACCCATCCACATTTTTAGGAAGCTATTGCTATTTCTGAAAGGGACAGATGGATGGAGGCCATGGTGGAGGAGATGGATTCGTTGAAGAAAAACAAGACTTGGGAATTGTCAGAATTACCTGAGGGAAAAAAACCAGTGGGGTGCAAGTGGGTGTACAAGAAAAAGGATGATGTATCAGAAAAGGAAAAGGAACGGTTTAAGGCTCGATTGGTAGCAAAGGGATACTCGCAGAGGAAGGGAATTGACTATGATGAGGTGTTTTCTCCGGTGGTGAGACACACCTCAATCAGGATTATTTTGGCATTGGTAGCTAGTTATGATATGGAATTAGAGCAGCTGGATGTGAAAATAGCCTTCCTTCATGGTGATTTAGAGGAAGTGATATTCATGGAACAGCCTGAGGGATTCAAGCAGCCAGAGACTAAGCACATGGTATGCAGGTTGAAGAAGTCTTTGTATAATTTAAAGCAAATCTCTAAGACAATGGTACAAGAAGTTCGATTCCTTCATGATCCGGATTGGGTTCACTCGATGTGAGTATGATTGTTGTGTTTACGTGAAAAATCTTGAGGATGGTTCATATATTTTTCTGTTACTTTATGTGGATGACATGCTTATTGCTGCAAAGAGCATAATTGAAGTAAACAGGTTGAAGAACTTGTTGGGAAATGAGTTTGACATGAAGGACTTGGGTAATGCTAGGAAAATACTTGGGATGGAGATTTGCAGGGATAGAACAGCTGGTAAGCTGTGGTTGACACAGAAGAACTATGTGGAGACAGTGTTGGAGAGGTTTAGTATGGCTAATGCTAAATAGGTTAGCACTTCATTAGTGAGTCATTTCAGGCTATCTACAGCACAGTGTCCGAAATCGACAGAAGAAATTCAGGATATGTCAAACGTGCCCTATGCGAGCGCAGTTGGTTGTTTGATGTATGCGATGGTGTGTACGAGACCCGATTTGGCAAATGCAGTCAGCACAGTGAGCAAATACATGGTCAATCCAGGTAGGGAGCACTGGAAAGATGTTAAGTGAGTGTTCAGATATCTGAGAGGAATTTTAATTTGGCAATAATATAATTCGTTACCAAAGCATTGAACAAGTTTTAATATAGCAATAATTTTTTATACATTTAGCAACAAATTTTTGTTGCTAATGGCATTAAAATATAATATTTGACAATGAAAAATTAACCTAATAGCAACGGAGAGGATATTGTTGCTAATACTAAAATAAAAGGTAATATTTTTATCGCTGTAAATCATATTAACTTTCGTTGCACATATATAAAGCGGCAAGAACATATAATGTCGTTGCTAATCGACGACTTTCGCGTTATTGAAAAATAACCAAAGAACAAACATTTTCGCTAGTTGATTCAAAGATAATGTTGTTGCCAAATAATATAATCAAGAACGAAAATTGTTGCTAAAAAGTTTACATTCCGCAACGAAAGCAAGCTTAGGCAACAATTTTTATAATTTACTACAACGAAAAATGTCGTTGCAGAATGGTGTCAATTGCAACGAAAATGCATGGTCGTTGAAAAAAAAAGAGTTCATTTCGTTGCCAATTAGCATGCTTTTGCAACGAAATGGGGTTTTTAGCAACGATATTTTAATTATTATGCAACAATACATTTTGTTGCTAAAGGATCGAGGTCTTTGTACGAAAGCCAAATTTCGTTGTAAAATGTATTACTTTTGACAACGAAAAAAAATATGTTCGTTGCGGAATAATTAGCAACACTCATTGCGCAACGAAAGATGCAACGACAGTAAAGTCGTTGCCAAAACCCTTTAGCAACGAAATTTGGCACCTTTAGCAACAAAAATCGGTTGTTGCTGAAGCCCCATTTTTTTGTAGTGACATCATAGGAAAGAGAGAGATAAGATACTAATGTGTAATGTAATGTTGATAATCAAACCTTCTTATCAAGGTAACCAAACTTTTATATCAAGATAACCAAACCTTTATACCAAGGTAACCGATCTACCTCCACAACTGCAGTATGAATTGGTTACCTTGGTCTGAAAATTAAGCAACCAATTCGCATGAAGGTTTAATATTAACGCATTACATTCAAAATAAATTGGTAACTTAATAAAACTGAATTGGTTACCTTGGTATGAAGATTTATCTATCCACTGCATGAAAGTTTGGCTACCAACTGCATCACATTCAAAATAAATTGGTAACTTAATAACATTGAATTGCATACCACCGTACCGTTCCCCAAATCCCAAGTTCATATATATATATATATATATATATATATATATATATATATATATAAAACAAACAAACGAAAGCATTACCACCATTTTTGTTCATTAATTATACACTATCCTTTATGAATTGTATTAGTATTACAATGGGATCAATTTCTCTCAAATCACCCCTCCTCCCATTTACTACTACTGAATCTTGGAGTACTCGAAGAGCTTTTGAATCTACAAGGATTTATTCGTGTATAAGATCATCAGGATGCCGTGATCACCAAAATTACAGCGGTGGGCATCGGGTTGTTGATGAAACTTTGATAGTTTATAGTAGGAAAAAAGAGAGAACAGGAACATAGATCAAAAAAAGAGGATAAAGAAAGAGGATGAAAAAAAAAAAAGATCAAAAATGGTCTGTTGTATTTGAATAAGAAAATAATAATTAACGGGAAGAGATAAGGGAGATTTGCCATGTCAGCCCACAATTACTAATCCCCTAAATTAAGGAATCCTAATTGCATATTAATCCCCTAAATTAAAAAATTCTAATTGCACTAATATTGTAAATAAATATGTGAAAGTGTATTACATTTGTAATTATTTTATAGATGCACCATTATTGTAATTATTTTTAAAAATATACTAAAATATGTAATTAATCCAAGAAAATTCAACACATCTCAAAATTCATTCAAAGCATATTAGATTTTTTAATGCTTCGACTTTATAAACCGTGTCCCATAAAGAGGGTCGTCAAATGGCCAAGTATTTGCACTGTTTATACACATGTTATATATATATATATTTTTCCCTTTATGTGAATTTTATATTTGGAAAGAAAATACGATCTCATTGCCTTAGAATTTTTTATATGAATCAATTTATTTAACATTTTATATTTAAATTATCAAGGTCAATAAAAATTAATTCAAATATAGAAAATAGTTTAACTTAAATAACATTAAATACAAAATAATTAAATTATAAACCTATGGAGGAGATTCTATATATTTAATTAATTACCAATAATTATTATCATCAAAATAAACTAAAAACTTGGAGACTTATCAATCTCCCTCTTTTTGATGATGACAATTATAAAAATATTTTCTATTAAGGGTCTCCCCCTAAAATTATGAAGCCCCCCCACATTATGAATATTTCAAATTAGTATATTTAAATCAGTTTAATCATAACAGTTATAAAATAATTTAGCAATTTATATGACATCCCTATAATAGTTCATATAATAATTTTCTTCTTCCCCTTTGTCATCATAAAAAATGATGGGGAGAAAAGTTGGACCTGCAGAAAAGGTTGGTCTATGTTCCTGCAAAAGAATTAGTCTATGTTCCTGCAAACATTTGTGTTTCTTTGTTAACTTTGATCCGTTGGCTGAGGTCTTTACTAATGTTTAATCTAACGCAAAAATGTTGATCCGTGTGCTCTCAGGAGTTGAATCCGATTGGGCCACAGTATAGTACACGGATTGAACAATTATTTACCTTTGGATTTGCATCAAAGTGTTCAAAATAGAAATTATTAACTATTTTTTTAATTATATCACAAATCTTAATTAAAAATGAGTAATAAAAGAAAATTATAAAAATAATATTTATATTTATAATTATATCACATAAATTAGAGAATTATTAAACAAAAATTTAATACTAGTGTTTTGTGAATGATAATTAGGAGTTTTTATATTTTTATTTAATATATGAAATAATATGATATTACCATATATTAATTAAAAAATGTGAATAATATCTTAAATATAAATAAATATATAAAAAAATATAAATAATAATAATAATTTAGATAAATAATAAAAAATTAAGAAGTAATATTTAACATACCTAATTCAATTCGTAATTTGCAAAATCTATCTGAACTTAGTGGTTTAGTAAATATATCAGCAATATTTAATTCAGTGTCAATGTATTCTAAATTAATAATTCTGTTATTAACATGATCTGGTAAGAAATGATGCCTAATATCTATTTGTTTTGATCTAGCATGCAAAACATTATTTTTCTTAAGATTAATAGTGCTTGTATTATCACATAGAATTGACACACAATCAAATTTTAAATTATAGTCAGCAAGAGTTTGTTTCATTCACGGTATTTGTGCACAGCAATGTGCAGCAGCAGCAATATATTCAGCTTCTATGGTTGAAATAGATATTGAGTTTTGTTTCTTAGAAAACCAAGAAACTAAACATGCTCCTAGAAACTAACATGTACCACTGGTACTTTTTCGATCAACATGATGGCCTGCATAGTCAGAGTCTGAAAAACACACAAGATTAAATGGTTGATTTAGGATACCATTTAATTATGTGGTTCCTTTAAATCTTTGAAAAAATTCTTTTCTTTGTGACTCAAGTGAGATTCTTTAGGATTTACTTGAAATCTAGCACATGTACAAACACTAAACATAATGTCAGGTCTACTTGCAGTTATATATAGTAAACTTCCAATTATTCCTCTATATTTCTTTGAGTAAACACTTTTTCCATTTTCACCAGCAATCATTTTATCAGTAGTTGACATAGGAGTATTAAGAGGTTTTGCAGATTCTAAACCATTTTTTTTGATCATTTCTTTACAATATTTAGATTGAGATATATGAATACATTTTTCTCCTTGTTTAATCTGCACTCCGAGAAAGAAGTTTAATTCTCCCATCAGGCTCATTTCAAATTATTTTCTTATACTTTAATAGAAATCATTGCATATAGTAATGTCAGTAGAACCAAAAATAATATCATCAGTATATATTTGAATTACAAGAATATCATCATTCTTATTTTTAGTAAATAAAGTAGTATCAACAATACCCCTTTTAAAACCACTTTTTAGCAAAAAATTTACTTAGTCGTTCATACCATGCTCTAGGGGTCTAATTTAAACCATATAAAACTTTATGCAATTTATAGACATATTCAGGATGATTAAAATCTTCAAAATCAGGAGGCTGTTTAACATAAACTCCCTCTTCTATTACACCATGCAAGAAAGCAGATTTGACATCCATTTGAAATAGCTTAAAATTTTTATGACATGTAAATGCTAATAAGATACGTATAGATTCAATTCTAGCAACATGAGCATATGTTTCATCATAGTCAATATCTTCAAGTTGATTATATCCTTGTGTAACTAATCTTGCCTTATTACGTACAACAGTTCCACTTTCATCTAATTTATTACAAAACACCCACCGAGTTTCAATAATTGAGATATCTTCGGGTTGTGAAACTAATTCCCATACTATGTTTCTAGTGAATTTTTTAAGTTCATCTTGCATAGCCATTATCCAGTCTTCATCAAGTAAGGTATCTTTTATATTTTTAGGCTCAATTTGAGATAAGAAATACAAGTGACCAGCCAAATTATGCGTTTGTGATCTTGTAATAACTCCTTTATCAATATTACCAATCACATTTTCTATAAGATAATTTTTAATGATATGAGACTCCTTGGGCAAATCATTTAACTGAGGGTTTGGATTTTCAAGAGGATTTTCATCAATAAGTGGAGATGCATTATCTAGTTTTGGCTCTTCCATATTCATGAGAATATTTTCAATGACAACATCATTGTCAACTAACACTTTATATTTTGGAGGAGGCTGAGTTTCATCAAAAGTTACATTCATTGACTCTTCCACAACTAGACTTCTTTTGTTAAAAACTCTGTATGTTTTACTATTAAGAGAGTATCTAAGAAATATTCCTTCATCAGATTTGGGATCAAATTTTAATAAATGTCCTTTAGTGTTTAAAATAAAACATTTGCTCTCAAAACCACGAAAACAGTTTATTTTTGGAGTTCTTTTATAATAAAGATCATAGGGAGTTTTGAGAAAAATAGGTCTTAATAAAACTCTATTTCAAATGTAACAGGATGTTGCCATAGCTTTAGCCCAAAAATATTTTGGAAGACAATATTCATTTAACATGGTATTAGCCATTTCTTGCAAAGTTCGATTTTTCCTTTCAACTACACCATTTGATTGTGGTGTATAAAGAGCAGAGAAATTATGACTTATACCATTCTCATCATAGAACATAATAAAATCAGAATTGTCAAATTTTCTTCCGTGATCAGATAGAATATAAACAATAGAACTTCCCTATTGATTCTGAATTTTCTTACACAAGACATAAAAAGAGTTGATAGCTTCATTTTTAAATTTAAGAAAATCAACACATGTAAATCGTGAATAATCATCAACCAAACCTAGAATGTATACAACACCACCCATGCTATGTTTAGGAATCGGTCCTACAAAGTCCATATGTAAAAGTTCTAAGGGTCTAGATGTTGACACAGTAAGTTTAGGTTTATGCGATACATGAATTTGTTTTCCCAGTTTACAAACATCACAAATATGATCTTTTAAGAATTTTAATTTTGGGAGACCACGAACGTGTTCTTTAGATGAAATATTATTTATAAGTTTCATGTTGATGTGTCCTAGTCTACGATGCCAAAGCCAAGGATCCTCATTTGCAGATACAAGACAAATGTTATCTAGATAAGAATATGCATCTAAGTCACATGTATACACATTTTGATATCTAGGAAATACTAAGACTAATTTACCAGTTTGATCAAATATAGAGCAATTATGTGTACTAAAAGATATTTTAAAACTACTACCACATAGTTTACTAATAGATAAAAGATTATACCTGAGTCCTATGACTAATTGAACGTTAGAGATGGTTATATGGCTATTACCAATACTTCCAACTCCAATTATTTTACCTTTATTGTTATCTCCGAAAGTTACTTCACCATAGTCTGTAGCTTGCAGATTTTTCAATTTTGATTTGTCACCAGTCATGTGTCTTGAACAACTGCTGTCGAGATACCATTTATTTTTATCCAGATCAGCTACAAGACATACCTACAATATATATACTAATTTCACAAATTGATACCCTTTAATATAAAGGGTCCTTTGGGTAAGTTTTTCATTTTGTATAGGGAACATCTGTAGTTTCCTTTACAAAACTTGGCATAGGATAATCAGTTTTGGTAGAAATAAGCATTCTATGCATAACATGATTATGAGATGTATGATAATCCTGTTTATGAAATTTTTTCCTTGTGATAATTGATGCAGTGTATGTTCCTTTGGGAACCCAAATCATTTTTCTTTTATAGTTTTCATTTCTAGCATTGCACATATAAAAGGAATGACCGTTTCTGTTACAATAAGAACATTTGGTGAAAGAAGATATATAACTTTTCTTTGATTTTAACATGATATAGTCCTTTATATTTTGATTTACTAGTTTCTCTAGTATACCCTAAACCTTCTTTATTAAAACTACATTTTTGCTGATTTAACATGGCATCAAGATTTTCTTTTCCTTTTGTAAATTTATAAATTATAGTATTTAAATCGTCACGTTCTTTAGTTAAATTTTTAATTAAAGAATTATGTTTTTCTAACTCTATTTTTAGATGTGAATTCTCAATTTTAAGATTTTTAATTTCTTCAGTTATCTCTTGATCTTGCATTTGAGTATCTTCATTAATTACAACACGTGTTGAATTTTCAATTTCAAGATTTTCAATTGAAATGATAAGTGTCGAGTTTTCTATTTCAAGATTTTTATTTATTCTTTTAAATTATTCTAATTCTTCTTTTAACGAATTATTTTCCAAATTTACTTCATTTAAACTTTCATTGGTTATAATTAAGTTAGCATTTTCAATTTCAAGATTTTTGTTTATTTTTCTTAATTTTTCTAATTATTCTTTTAATCTCATGATATCTTCTTTTATTATTTCAATATTTTCATATAAGAAACTGTAAGCCTATTGTAATTCATAAAGTTTTTCATCTATATTTTCTAATATATATGCAAAAAATGAGGTGCTAGGTAATTGATGTTCAAAATTTACCTCAGATTTTGGTGATAAGTCATTGTCTGCCATTAAACAAAGATTTGCAATTTCTTCGGTTTGTTCGACAGTTTCTTCCTCGTCACTTAGATCCCATCCTTCCTCAGCTACTAGAACTTTGTTGTTGACTAGTTTTGGAGAATCATTATTAAAATGTCTAGGCTGGTTACATTCAAAACATATGTTTGAATTTTCATTTGAGTTGGTAGTTTTGAAGTTGTTGTTATTTGCTTTGAAGTTTCCTCCTTGTGTTTTTGGATTGAATATTTGTTTACTTTTGAAGTTGTTGAAGTTTTTAATTTTTTTCATAAAGCCTTTGCCATATTTTCATGCTTTGCTTTGAATTAATCTTCTGAGTTGTCTGGATAGTAGAGCAACTTCATTGTTGTCTAGAAAATAGTGCATCAATGACTGCAAAGTTTAATTTTGTAGCTCGTCTATTGAGAGAGTATCGATATCTTTAGACTCTTCAATAGAACATACTACAAAATTAAACTTTGCAGTCATTGATCGAAGGATCTTTTCAACAATACTCACATCCTCCAGCTTGTCCCCATGGATCCGCATCTTATTTGTAATAGCCATCGTCTTAGAGAAATATTCTGAAATTGACTCTCCAGGCTTCATTTGGAGAGCTTTGAACTCCCGTCGAAGAGCTTGGAGGTGCACGCGTCTCGCCCTTGTGTTTCCTTGAAACTTTTTCTTCATTGAATCCCAGATTTGCTTGGAAGTTTCTTTGTAGAGAATGGTTTCCAAGATTGACCGATTAATAGCTTGAAAGAGATAATTCTTTGCTTTGAGATCTTTCAGCTTCATCCCTTCAAGTTCAGTTTTTTGTGCTTCTATCAAAACAACATCCACAACTGGTTCTGCTACTCCAAAAACAACCACCGGCCAATATTCTTTGGACCGCAAGAAATATTCTTTGCACAAAATTTTCTGCAGCCATCGATTTGGAGAAATGAGAAATGAAGCTGCTGTTGTGTATCACTCTCACTTTCACTCACGTAATGAGAGAAATAAAACTACTACATGTATTATCACTGCTGTTTCTTCAGGTATCACTTTCATCGCCCCTTTCTTTTTCTTGGCACTGACTTTGATACCACTGATACGAACACAAGAAATTGTGAGAATAAAACTGCTTTTTATTGACTGCCATCAAGCTCATAAATAGAGCTATACATCAACTAACAATCAGAAAATAAAGGAAGTAATGGAAGCTCAAACGTGAGCATAAAAATAGGAACAAACTTGAAACAGACTCTTATGGCTTACCTCCACCAAATACTTTAACTAAACAATCAAAGACTTATTCAAACTTAATTTAAACTTCTAACATTTATACCTTGTTTCTTTGAGTCATCTTCTTTTTCTTCCATAATGGTTGATGAACTTGGGTAGTATGAAGCTCAAACCTCTATCATTCTAACCCTCTTTGACTGCCGACTTTGCTCTCTCTCACTAGCTTTCTATTTTCTTTTTCCTTCGCTCTCTATTTGGAAGTAATGAAAATAAATTAAATGAACTTCTCTCTCCTCTCTTGTATATCTCATCTTTCTCTCTCTTGGATCTCTTGTATAACCTGCAAATCTATCCAATATATTTTTGGCTAAGCTAGAGTGGTGACTCACCTTGAGAGAAAGAAATAAAAAAGTTATAGCATGTGCCATAATCTCCCTAAGGGTGCAGGGTACATTGCACCTCCTTTTAGCCAAATTTGATTGTTTTCTCTCTCTCATTTCCCTTGTGTTGCTTACAAATCTTGAAAAATAAAATGGCTTATGTAACACGCCCTTTCCGAATAGGAAAGGGAGGTCACGTGCAAAGCATAACAAACCTGTAAATTTGTAAACAGAGCACTAATAACTTCAAAATATTAATAATGATATCCATCAGTGAAGTACTAAATACAATTCTCCAACTAGAATAAAAATAATCAAAACCAAAATTTAATCAACCTAGATGGTCAAAGACAACTCTCTCATCACACTAGCCCTGAATCACCCCTGCAAACCTGCCGAAAGAAAAACACAGCATGAGACAATTGCCCAGTATGGATACAAATATACAACTGATATACGAAAATAATTGAGACAAAATACTGAACAAAGCTTCAAGTGTAAATACGAACGAAAATATAATCTCCAAAGATCTGAATGGAATATATATCGAATAAACAAAATTGACGAAACCAATTGAAGAATAAAGAAATAACGAACTGAAATAACTAACTCAATGAATTGAACTGAACAGAAACAAACAAAACTAATACAATGAAATAAGGCAAAAAGAACTTTTTGACCACTGTGGTTATAGTGTTTTAATCAATTAACCACTGTGCTTTTAAAATATTCAATTAGCCCACTGTGTTTTTTAAAAATATTCAATCAGGTCATTTCGTCCATTTTTGTAGACGGACGTTAACAAATTTGCTCTTATTTCCTACGTGGCTTTTTTTAAAAAAATAAACAATTACGTGGTATATCTTATGTGGCAACAAAATAATTTTTTAATGAATTTTTTTTATAATATGTATAATATGAATAAAATTTAACCATCTTTATTTATATTTATAATATGTATAATCTTTATTAATATTTATAAATGTTCCATCGTCTCCATCAATGTTTAGGTAAAGATTATACATGTTCCGCCCCATCGTCTCCATCAATGTTCCATCTTGTTCGTCTCCATCTTGTTCGGTAACAGAGTCTCATCCGCCCCATCGTCTATATCCTCTACTATTCGTATGGCCTTTAATCTCAACAGATCCAATCGTATGGCCTTTAATCTCAACAGATTCAATCGTATGGCCTTTAATCTCAACAGATCCGTTCGGTAACGATCGTGAATCCTCTCCTGTTCAAAAATTCTGGGTTGTCCTGGCCGGGTTCTGGCCGGATTTTATGGCTTTGGGTAGACGACTGAGGCAGTGATTGAGGCAGTGGTTCGGCCGTCGGTTCTGCGGTGGTGAGGTTGAGCTTTGTTCGGTGGGAAAAAAAAACTTAAATCTTGAATTTTCGATCGAAATAAGAGATATTTATCAGCGCAAAACTCCCTTGCCGTATAATTTTTGGGGAAATTTTTGAAAAGAATGAAATGGGTAGAGAGATTAATTGAAGTATCCCAAGCACCCACGTTAGAGGGATCTTCGATTATCTGATTCAGAGCAAAGGCGTTTTGGTGCTGTTAGCAGAATTAGTTAAGCATTTGTTTATTTGGGTTGGTTAATTACAGTTTCATCCCACGTTATGTGTTTTCTGCATATTTCTTAATGTCTTGATTTGAATGTTTTCAATTTTGATGAGGAAGAAGATGAACAGTAGGTTTATCTTTCTATCGAGAAGAAGATGAACAGTAGGATAAATAATGTTTTATTTATTTATGTTTGTAATTTGCATTATTTCTTTTTTGTTTTGAAGATGAACAATAGCATATTTTAATGTCTTGATTTGGATATTTCTTTATTTATCGGGAAGAAGATGAACAGTAGCATATTTCTTAATTATTGATTTTTTATTTTTTATTTTTGTAGGAATTAATATAATGTTGTAATAGATCTCATTGATATAAAAATTTTGATATATTATTTGTATTATTTGGAATTAATTGTTAAAATAAAAATAATTATTAAAAGAAAGGAAAAGATAAAAGGAAAAGAAAAATTATAAAAAATGAATTAAAATATTTATTTTAATTTTATTATTATTTTAATTTTTTTACCACATAATGATTTTATTATTTTATTTTTTGCCATAAAAATGAATTAAAACATTTATTTTAATTTCATTATTTTAATTATTTTTTTGCCACGTAATTAATGATTTTTTATTTTTAATTTTGTAAAATTAATGTAATGTTGTAAAAAAATGAATTAAAATATTTATTTTAATTTTATTATTATTTTAATTATTTTTTTTTACCACATAATGATTTTATTATTTTGTTTTTTTGTTTGAGAAGACAAAATTATAAAAAATATTCATTAAAAAATTATTTTGTTGCCACATAAGATATACCACGTAATTGCTTATTTTTTTAAAACAAGCCACGTAGGAAATAAGAGCAGATTTGTTAACGTCCGTCTACAAAAATGGACGAAATGGCCTGATTGAATATTTTTAAAAAACACAGTGGACTAATTGAATATTTTAAAAGTGCAGTGGCTAATTGCTTAAAACACGATAACCACAGTGGCCAAAAAGTGCTTTTTGCCAATGAAATAATAAGTTGAATCAAATGGTTGGGTGTTATTTGTAAGACCCCGAATTTTATGAAATAAAAGTATTCAATTTTTTCTTATAATTACTATTCAGTAAATGGTTAAATTGATAAAAGTTTAAAATTAAGGGTGATATATGAAATTTTTAAAATAAGCAAGTGGTTATAAAATATTCTTTTCGTTCGGGGAATATTAGATATTTACGCATTGACCATTTGTGGGCCCCATAATGTAATAACCGTCGAATGAAGAAAATGACAAAAGGAGTTTTGATAAATAACGACGTAGTTGTTACTGTAATTATCTTGTTGGAATACGGTATGGTTAAAACACGATGAATACGCGTTGTTGCACAAGAAGACACACCAGTATTGCACCAATTATTGATTCTTACGTAAGAAGGCACTACTCAATAATTATTACAAAGAATTATCGCTCAAGATTTTATTGATTCAATAATTGCTGCGTTGATATTTTATATTATCGTTGTTTTAATAATTGTCACTACACAGTATTTTTTATTATCGAAGCAATAATTCATATTATCCGAATAATATTATTAGATAACATTATTGGCAATGTCTAGAAAGTTTTGTCTAAGGAGAGGTTTGGTCACCTAATTCGCTACCAAGAAGGAGAAATTCTTATCGAAAGCCCCTCTTTCGGGAACCGCACTGGTTGTCGTTATTGTGATTCTCGTAATATTATTTGTGAATAATTAATTCTTGATTTATATGATAAGGAAAATATTCATTTTATGTGGATATAGATGGAGAAAATTTTTAAAGTGACAATTGTTGAAAATCATTTTATCTTTTCTGATAAAATAATATTTTATTATATTATTATAATATAATAATGATGATATTTTTACAATGAATGTAGGATATATGAGTATATGAGGAGGAAGAGTATTTTGTTGCAAAAGTTGTTTAAAACATGTTAAACATGTATGTGGGCCCATTTCTTGACTGAAATTTGATTATAGCCTGTAAAATCGTCCGTATGTGGATTTCGGTCAATTTCTATTTGGAATTTGGACAAACTTTCTTCTACAAATTTGTAGAGAATTGAATTTCCTATAACAAATAGCGAGATTTGAATTTTCTGATAAAAGGGCTATTTATTATGAATTATTGAAGTTCCGGAATAATTGATTTTTGAAGTTTTAATAATTTTTATTAAGAAAAACGTTTTTTATATTGTCAGGGTGGGCCCACTGGTGTTGAATGCATGTCAAATTCAGATTCTTGTGTAATGAGGAAATTTATATAAATATAATAATATTTTATTAAATTTTTTGCTTTGGTGTTCTAAGCATTTTCCTATAAATAGGGTGCTTAGGTTAGAATTGAAAATCACACCAGAAACTGAAGTTTTCTCTATTTCTCTCTATATTATCGAGTGTATTCTTGTGAGTATTTTGATATCTTGAGTGTTGCTATACTGGTGCAAGTTCGTTTCATTCGTTATTCCAAATGTAAATAATCGCTTCTTTTGAGGTAATGGGATAGTAAAGGATTGAAAGGGATGTTATTTTCTTCGTAAGTGATATTACTTCTTCAATATCATTATGTTGAAATATTGGTTTGAACTTTTTATCAAATTTGAAACTTTTTCATGACGGGTTACTATTTATGAGTTACTATTCATGATTTACTATTCACGAGTTACTATTCACGACGGGTTACTATTCATGAGTTACTATTTATGAGTTACTATTCACGAGTTACTATTCATGGGTACTATTCACTACAAAATTGGTTTCTTTTTCTAACCAAATTATAGTTGATTTATGAATATTACTCTAGAGATTAAAACTATGTATTGATTATATTGATTTTATTATCATATATAATATTTTTATAACCCTAATGTTGAAATTCTCTTTCACTGGAGTGTAAAGATGGGTAGATTATTTGTATGATCATGACTAGGGTTCTCTTTGGCTAGTAGTGAAAAGTTGAATTGTGACTGGTATGATCATGACCATTGAAATTATAATTGAATATCTTTAGCTTAAGTGCAAAGGTAAATTGATCAACATGGTTATAATTATTGTTTATATAAATTCTGAAATGATTATATATTTCTTTGAGATATTAATATATTTGGCATGTAGTGCAAATATGAGTTGTTGAGGAATATCTTTGGCCTGTAGTGCAAAGATTAATTGTTGATGAATATCTTTGGCCCGTAGTGCAAAGATGACATATTGTTGAATATCTTTGGCCAGTAGTGCAAAGATGAACTGTTAATGAATATCTTTGGCCCGTAGTGCAAAGATGAATTTATTAGTATGATTATGAATAGGAACTGTGATTTGGTATAACCATGATCTTTGATGTTTGAGTAAAGACATGTGATGAAAATTATCTTCATTCCGGATGAGAAGAGGAATTTAGAACTACAATTATGATTATGAGTTATTCATATGATTGTGATGTGAACTGCTGATTGATGTTGCAGGATTAAAACATTGTTGGTGGATTTTTAACATGGAGAAGATAATAGACTTTATGGTCTATTTGACTCTTCTAATGGATTGCTCGTTCGCTGCAACTATGGTTGAAAAGTTTTATCATCTACCATATGTTCTAAATCTTTGATTTATTACTTTGTTGAAGGCTATTGATAATTTATTTATCTTTAGTCATGATATTCTTTATCGAGCTAGTTGTCAGGTTTCACCCTTTGCTTCACAATTCCTTTCTGTAATAACAAAGGTAGCCGGGACAAGCTGGGAATAACAGGAGAATAGAGCGGTGGTCTATAGATGTTGAGGGTGAGGTGAATTTAACTTGGAAGGGTGTTTTGCCATTATCATACAAGATGTCTAATGACATACAACTTCGTGTCATCATAAGACAGGGTTGTACTCATCCACTTGCTGAGTATATTTACAAGCACTACCTATATAATCTTAGAGTTTGGTTGAAGTATAATTCTCAATTAGAGACGGTGGAGATAATGATATGTCAAGAGAAGACACACCATTGGGAAGAATATGATAGTAATCTTCTCGTTTTTCTTTGGGGTCTATTGGGTCAACCAAGGATAATTTTGTGGGCATATGATATCTATCATAACCTAGACGCATAGCCTCCCATGTACGAAGGTTTCCTTGAGCACTTCCCAAAGATTTTAATTTCTAAAACAGTTCTAGATTGTACCTTTATGTAAGGTATCACCGTGAGGTGTTGTCCATAGTTGGGACATGAGTCATAGTTGGTATTAAAACTCACAACATATGTGTTGTTGTATTTTGCACGACAATTGTTGTAATAAAGTTGTAGTTGTTTTCTGTAGCATGTATTTGGCGACTCAGAATGGGTTGGATGGAATGGACCTATTTTGGGGGTGTCACATTATTCATACCGAGTGAGCTCAGAAATATACGTTGCCACACAGGCAAGTCAAAAGAATGCCACACAGGCAAGTCAAAATAATGCCACACAGGCAAGTCAAATGATACCACACAGGCAACCAAAATAATGTCACACAGACAAATCACACATTGGACCGCGAATCCAAATGTATGCAAATCGGATAGGTGTGTTTGGCACAACATCACAAATCCGCAGAACAAAAAACTAGGGTTAACCCATACGCTTCCCACAACAAAACACCAAATGGCCCACTTCCTTCGGAGCCCAAACAGAGACGCCGTGGACTAATCACACCGCCACAGAAAGTGTCATGTGTCTCTTGTGCTAAGACGACATGCTCGTGGTACCCCCATGTGTGGTTATAGCTGGGTATACCTTACGGTATATTCTAACAAAAATACCATGTCACAACACATGAGACATAATACCAACAAAAGGGTTCTATATGTACATGTTGAACCAAATCAAATTATAGTCCCAAGGTTTCAAAAAGGAAGGTAGCAACATGTACCGCTCTACAATTATCAAAATAAATAGTACTAAACATGATAACCTAATTCAAAGAGTACAAATACGAGTCACATGTATCAACTCTAAAATGAAACTAATATATTTATTTCACAGGAAACAATTATGTGAAATCATAACAGAATTCGAAATAAGGAAACAAACGAATAAATCAAATTTAACAAGAGTATCGCTGAAAGAGTACGGAATCCGTACCTGAATA
This sequence comes from Panax ginseng, assembly GCA_020205605.1. Classification (NCBI taxonomy): domain Eukaryota; kingdom Viridiplantae; phylum Streptophyta; class Magnoliopsida; order Apiales; family Araliaceae; genus Panax; species Panax ginseng. Next base: position 109,476,792 of record CM035148.1, on the reverse strand, counting down.
TAATACCAAAATAATTCACCGAACTCAAATATTACACCGCTAGATCTCCTCAATCTGATCTATATAATTATAAAAAAAATATAATACAAGATCATTAATTAAATTACCAAATTATAAATTTTTATATTTTATGAATTTTTAAAAAAATCCATATTAGTACACGAATATTATTTTATATAAAATAATTATGTTTTAATATTTATAATATTATCTATTAATCTATTAATACTAAAATATTAAATAACATGATTACCTCCTAATTTGGTTGAGACCTCCTGATGAGTGTATGCAAGCCACTATTCAAGCCTTTTACCATATACAAATCTATTGACTATGACTATGATTACTATTGTGACGCCCTCAAAATTAGGTATACATCACCCATCTTGGGTCGTCAGATACATGGTACAAAATTCAAATACAACTGTCGTGTACAATACGACAAAACATAACTGTGAGTTTGAATACAATTATTGTCTACTAGAGATTATACAAACTCAAAAGGAGTCCTCATTACAATTATTAACACACTATTTCACGTAATAGTGAGGACTACTAATGCTATCCTCCTGACCGCCACCCGCTCCCCGACTAGTCCCTCGCTATGTTCTCATTTCAAGAGAACACTAAAAGAAAGGGTGAGCTCAACTAGCCCAAGAAGAAATATTATGACTAAGATAATATGTAATAAATTATCGTTAGCTTTCTTCAACAAATGTTAAACCGATAAAATATAACAACATCAAGTTTAATCTAGCTTGAACAAGCAATCCATTAAAAGAGTCAAGTAGAGAATAAAATCTACTATCTTTTATGATTTAAAAGGTTTTTCATGACTTTTATTGTTGGGACTTAGCTTAATAAATAATCCACATCATCGAATCATCCCCACGACTACTACCAAGGATATTCTTTAGTATCACGACCATAAATTATCCATGCACTACGCCCAAGGACATTCGTGTATTCATTAATGGTTATGATCATGCCAACAATCTGTCCATCAATGCACTACGGGCCAATGATAACTTTTACCACATCATTTGTAACATTACGGCCATGATTACAATCAATAATCCTCGGTCATAATCATACCAAGTCCATCTATGCACTACATGTGCCACAGATGACTTTCAACATAATATAAACATAAGGATGATGACAATGATATAAGAATTCAATAAAACAAGTTCAAGAATTAATTTATCCAGAAACTAATAATGTCCAAATTGTCAACATGATACTGCTTTGTAGAGTAAAATTCAAGAATGACCAGAAGAATATTTCCATGAAAAGATACTGGATGAAGTACAAATATCAAGGATATTCTACTAATTTCATGGAGTATAGAAGTCAAAACTTTAACTAACTGAGTATAATAAAGAATGGAATAACAAAAGGAATCACCATGCATGCAGACTTCAGATGATTAAAGTTATTCCAACGGTAATAATAATAACGGAACCAGTCGTGCAAAATTTGCAACCGATAGATGTTCCAACAGAATAATAAAGATTTTAACCAGTCCTGTAAAAAACACATGCATGTGATGTTCCAATGTAATAATAATAAAGACAGATGCATGTGATGTTCCAATGTAATAATAGTAAAGATGGAACCAGTCCTGTAAAACACATGCATGGATGTTCCAATGTAATAATAGAAGAATGTCACCAAGTATAGGTAAACCGCAGTATACAAAAGTTATTCCAATGTAATAATAAGTAATGGAATAACAATGATTCTCTTCATGAATAAGAAAGAATAACACCCCTTACATTAGTAGTAGATTGAATATCGCAAAGAGTGTAGTAAGAATGTAATACTCTTCTTCTTCTTTCTATTATCTCTCTATACTTTTCTCTCTATAGCTTGAATGATTTGTGAAAATAATGAAGTACTAGGCCTCTATTTATAGAAGATTTCTAGCTTAGCACTTGAAATATGAAAAGGCAAGTGGCTTGAATTAATCGGTGATATGAAAAGAAAAGTGGTTTCGACGCTCGTAATGTGAAACGATAATTGGTTCGGACGCTCGTAATATGAAACTAAGCAAGTGGTTTGACGTCCGGTAAAGGTAGTTACTATATGATGAAGGTAATTATTATTGACGAAGGTAATTACTATTGATGAAGGTAATTACTATCGATTTAAGAGACTCTTTATATACATCAAGGATTGAATAAATATTATCACAAATCATTTTATTTTTAATCAACACATATTTAATCTTTCAACAATTATTAATCATTTATAAGTTGTCGCCTCAATTATTGATTTAATAATATAACATATTATATGATGATACTATGATAATAATTGAATCAATAATATAAGAGATATGATGCAAAGAATTATCGTGAAAGTAATAATTGAGTATAAATGAGTGACTTCTCACATAAGCATCAATAATCAATACCGTGTGCTACTATGCAACCACGCGTATTACTGTACTTTTACTACCGGGTAGTTCAACAGTTTTAACGGTAACACCTCCGCCGTTATTTTCATAAAGTATTTTTATCGTTTTCTCAATCAAACAATAATAATTTGCTGGGGTTCACTAATGATTGTGTCCGTCGCATTTAATATTCCCCGACAAAAAAAGAATATTCCCCACCAAACTAATATTTTATAACAACTTGCTTACTTTGCAAAATTTATAAATATTATCCACAACTATAACATTATATCAAATTTACTCCATAATATTCAAAATAATATTTATAGAAAATTCATCTTTATTTATAAAAGTTGGGGTCTTACAACCTCCCTTCTTATGAAATTTCACCCTCGAAATTAGGGTACGACACGGTATGTCGAAGAGGTAAGGATACCTTGATTTCATTTGATTCTAACTCCCAAGTCATTTCCTCAACATCGTGGTTTCTCCACAAAACTTTGACTTGAGGTATAACCTCGAGCGTAGAATATGTTCCTTCTTATCCAAAATTTGAACAGAACCTCTTTATACGCCAAATCTTCCGCTATTTTGTCCGGTTCTAACTCAATAATGTGGTTCGGGTCTTTCACATATATACGTAATATGGATATGTGAAAAACGTTATGAACACGAGACATACTTCAAGCAGAAAAGCGAGTCTATAGGCCACGATTAGGTACAGATCGATTGAGGATTAAAATGGGCCGATGAATCGAGGATTAAGTTTTCTCTCTTTCCAAATCTCGTAACTCCTTTTCATGGAGCAACACGCAACAACACATGATCTCCTATATCGAATTCCACGCCCTTTCGATGAAGATCAAAGATAACTCTTTTGTCGATCTTGTGAGGTTTTTATACGTTGTCGGATCGTTTGAATCTTTTTCAGAGTCATACGTACTCAACTCCAGCCCCAACAACGTTGCTTCACCCACCTTATCCCAACGCATCGAGAACGACACTTTCTTCCATACAACGCTCGAATGGAGCCATGCCAATATTGCTTGCTTGATAACAATTGTTGTAGGAAAACTCCACCAATAGTAAGAACTTGTCCCAACTTCCTTGAAATCAAGGACACAGAGTCTTAATAGATCTTCAAGAGTTTGAATAGTCCTCCGATCGTCCGTCTCCGTTCGAGGATGATATGCCGAGCTAAATCGTAAGTCTGTGCTCATAGCTTTTTGCAAACCAACCCAAAATCGTGAAGTGAATCTTGGGTCTCGATCGTAAACTATGGATACCGCATACCATGCGCCTTTACAATCTCATTTATGTACATACGAGCAAGACGTTCAAGTGTATAAGTTTCAGATTTCGGAAGAAATGAGCAGACTTGGTCAATCTATCAACAATGACCCAAATCGCATCTATGCCTTGAGAAACCTTAGGAAGACCCAGAACTAAATCCATGGTAATGTGCTCCCACTTCCATTCGAATTTCAAGTGGTTGCAATGGACCTTTTGGTACTTGATGCTCCCTTTAACTCATTGACAAGTTAGACACCTTGAGATAAACAACGATATCTCTCTTCATATTGCTCCACCAAAATGTATGATTTAATATCATGATACATTTGGTACTCCAGATGGATTGCAAATCGGTGTGTTGTGCGCCTCCATCATGATTTTATACTTTAAATCGTGGTCGTTAGGAACACAAAGTCCGGAGTTGACTCAAGTATTCCTTCTTCATCGATTCTTGCTTAGAAGATCGCACCTTTTTTCACTTTCTTCCTCATCATACGATCACTCGGATCAGTAATTTGAGCAGCTTTAATTTTATCAATTAAAGTCGGTTATACTTGTATATTTGCCATCATCACGTGGGTCCCTGGAGTCTTTATCTCTATTTCCATCCTTTTCAAGTCATACAAAATGGGCCTTTGCGTTGACAATATTGCACTCGCATTCAAGATATGATCTTCTACTCAATGCGCCACCTACCACGCTCGCTTTCCAGGATGATATCGATGGTATGATCATAATCTTTCAATAGTTCAAGCCAACGTCGTTGTAGCATGTTGAGTTCTTTTGAGTAAAGAAATATTTGAGGCTTTTTATGATCCGTAAAGATCTCCACCTTCTCCCCATACAAGTAATGCCTCCAAATTTTAAGTGCAAAGACAACAATTTGCCAACTCTAGATCATGAGTAGGATAATTCCTCTTATATTCTTTGAGTTGTCTTGAGGCATAGGCTATGACTTTCCCATGTTGCATGAGAACACATCCCAACCCTTTGCCCAAGCATTCATCAGATGACAAATCCTCTCGAGCTTGGATGGTATTGTCGTAACAGTCTTTGAAATGAGTCTCCTCTTGAGTTCTTAAAACTCTTCTCACATTCTTTGCTCCAACCGAACTTTGTATCTTTCCAAGTCACCGAAAGTTAATGGAGTAGCAATTCGAGAAAATCCTTCCACGAATCTCCGATAATAACCAAATTAAACCGAGAAAGCTACGATTTTGATCATCGATTTAGGTTGCTCTCAGCTTTGAATTGCTTCAATCTTTACTGGGTCAACAGATATTCCATGACTTGATACTACGTGCCCAAGGAATACTACTTCCTCAAGCCAGAATTTGCATTTCTTTAACTTGGCATAAAGCTTGTATTCACGAAGCTTTTGGAGTATCAGCCTCAAGTGTTGCTCATGATCTTTACGGCTTTTAGAATAAATAAGGATGTCATCAATAAAGACGACCATAAAGTGATCCAAATATTCCTTGAATACTCGGTTCATCATATCCATGAAGGTAGCAGGAGCATTAGTCAATCCAAAGGACATGACTAGGAATTCATAATGCCCGTACCGAGTTCTGAAAGCCGTCTATGGAATGTCATCGATTCTAATCTTCAATTGGTGATATCCGGATTTAAGATCAATCTTTGAAAAGAATTTGGCTCCTTGCAATCGGGTCAAACAGTCATCAATACGTGGCAATGGATACCTATTTTTGATGGTGACATGATTCAACTCCCCGATAATCAATACAAAGTCACATACTCCCATCTTTCTTCTTCACGAATAGAATAGGAGCACCCCAAGGAGAAGTACTAGGACTAATAAAGCCAATGTCTAACAATTCCCGCAGGTTGGGTCTTTAACTCTTGAAGTTTAATAGAGCCATTCGATATGGGGCTTTGAAATGGGTTTGTACGGGTTCAAGGTCGATACAAAATTCAATTTAACGTCAGGAGGTAGGCCAGGAAGTTCTTCGGGGAATACGTCAGGAAATTTATTAACAATAGAAATATCGTTCAAAACTGACGTTTTTTTGTTTAAATCTGTGACATAAGCTAAGAAAGCTTGACATCCGTTTTTTAATAAACGAATAGCTTTATGGCTTGAGATGACCGTGATTGATTTTAATGGTTTGGTCGCTTGAATTCGCATAATAGGTTGATTAGGAATATGAAAGCTAACAACTTTATTTTAAACAATCAATTTTGCATGATGAGTAGTTAACCAATCAATCCCTAGAATCACGCCAAATGCAAATATTTTCAATGAAATAAGATCTACAGGTGTAATGTGAGGGTACCGATTTGAACCAAACAAGACTTATAAAACAATGGATGTAATGAAGGTTTCTCCCAACGGAGTTTCCATAGATAAGTCAAAGTCTAATTTCTCCCGTCAAATTTAATCGATGAGCGCAAGTAGGAGAAATAAAAGAATGGGTAGAACCAGATCAAATAAAGTATAGATTTCGTTAGAGTTTATGATAAGCTTACCCGTGATGACCTCATTCGGGTTCTTTGCTTTCGGGAGGTCACAACAAACGCCTCTCCTCAGACCGCAGGTTTTAACTTTTCCGGGACACCTTTGGTGCCTCCATCCTAGTGAATTTTTGTCTTCGGTGAACGACAAAATCGGGCTAGTTGACCTTCTCTTCCACAATTATAACATGCTTTGACCGGCATCGCGCAGCTTGGACTAATGTGCCCTCCCTCCGCATTTGAAACATATGATAGGTTGTCATTCTCCTTCCTTAACGATGTGTCTTCGGGCCGACGTCTTTCCATCATTGTTGAATCTCCTCTTCTTGAAATGTCCATTCTTATTATTTTGGCCCCGATTACCAATCAAGTGGTTACCATTTTCGCCCGTTGATTCCTCCACGTTTGTTGTCACCGCTTCGATGATCGCTTCTCGCCGGTATTATCATTTTGCTTACCGCTCTTTTAGTTCGTTGACTCATTATCGCTCTCCACTAATCGAGCCTATTTACAACATCCGAATATAAACACACGTTTATGAGAAATAAGATGTTGACGTATCTTCGACTTCAAACCTCTTAAAACATCCGTGTCATTCTCTCTTCATTATCCACCAAGTGGGACGAAACCGGATAACTCCGCAAATTTAGCCTCGTCATTATTACCTGGCCATATTGTTTTGTTCCAACTTGATAAACTCCACTTCCTTCATGTGACTTAATACTTTCGGGAAAGTATTTGTCGTTGAACAACTCTTGAACTTCTCCCAAGACATCTTCAAGACGCAGAGGTTGAGTACGCTTTTACCGATTCCCACCAAAGAATCCGCCTCCTCCGCGCAATATAAAGGCGTGAAGGGAACCTTTTGCTCTTCGGAGCATCCCAAGACATCAAATATCTTGGTGATCCGCTTTATCAATGCTTCCGCTATAAGTGGTTTTGGCTCTCTCTTAAACTCCCGGTGGTCAGCTCCTTGCATTTTAGCGGTGATGTACCGAGAGTTTCTAGTGTTTCCACTGCATTTTGGACAGGAGCCGCTCTCGCCATCTTGTTGCATGAATTGCATAAAGCCCCCGAACATTTGATCATTCATCATTTGGTCGGTGTTGTTGTTTTTGCATGAGGATTGTCGCCTTCTCGATGCACATTATCCTCGATTATTGATATGTGGTGAATCAACTCGTCGCATGTGCTCCATTGCTATTCTCAACATTCTCGGATGTCATTTTTGAGACATCGCCACAAAACAAAGGTTAATTGACATGTAACATATTATCCCTAAATTCGACCACCAATTAAATACCACATAAACTTAGGTAGGTCATACTAGCGAAGGAATTCCCGTCTCTCCCTCCTAGTACTATTCTCACATCTTAGCTGTGTATCATATCCTAAGCTCGATACTAAACCGTGACGCCCCAAAATTAGGTATACATCACCCATCTTGGGTTGTCGGATACATGGTACAAAATTCAAATACAACTTACTAATACAACCGTGGTGTACAATACGATAAAAACATAACTGTGAGTTTGAATACAATTATTGTCTACTAGAGATTATACAAACTCAAAAGGAGTCCTCATTACAATTATTAACACACTATTTCACAGAATAGTGAGGACTACTAATGCTATCCTCTGGACCGTCACTCCGTTCCCCGACTAGTCCCTGCTATGTTCTCATTTCCTGAAGAGAACACTAAAAGAAAGGGTGAGCTCAACTAGCCCAGTAAGAAATATTATGACTAAGATAATACAGAATAAATTATCGTTAGCCTTCAACAGTGTTAAACTGATAAAATATAACAACATCAAGTTTAACTGCAGCGGAACAAGCAATCCATTAAAAGAGTCAAGTAGAGAATAAAATCTACTATCTTTTATGATTTAAAAGGTTTTTCATGACTTTTATTGTTGGGACTTAGCTTAATAAATAATCCACATCATCGAATCATCCCTGCACTACGGCCAAGGATATTCTTTAGTATCACGACCATAAATTATCCATGCACTACAGCCAAGGACATTCGTGTATTCATTAATGGTTATGATCATGCCAACAACTGTCCATCAATGCACTACGGGCCAATGATAACTTTTACCACATCATTTGTAACATTACTACCATGATTACAACCGAATAATCCTCGGTCATAATCATACCAAGTCCATCTATGCACCACAAAGCCACTGATGATGACTTTCAACATAATATAAACATAAGGATGATGACAATGATATAAGAATTCAATAAAACAAGTTCAAGAATTAATTTATCCAGGAACTAATAATGTCCAAATTGTCAACATGATACTGCTTTGTAGAGTAAAATTCAAGAATGACCAGAAGAATATTTCCATGAAAAGATACTGGATGAAGCGCAAATATCAAGGATATTCTACTAATTTCATGGAGTGTAGAAGTCAAAACTTTAACCAACTGAGTATAATAAAGAATGGAATAACAAAAGAAATCACCATACATGCGGTACTTCGCATAGACAGGTTATTCCAACAGAATAATAATAACGGAACTGTGTCGTGCAAAATTTGCACCGGCTGTGATGTTCCAATGTAATAATAAAGACGGAACCGTGTTCGATTGTAAAACACACGCATGAGGATGTTCCAACAGTAATAATAATAAAGACGGAACCAGTCCGATGTAAAACACATGCATGTGATGTTCCAATGAGAATAATAATAAAGATTTTAACTAGGTCGAGGTGTAAAACACATGCATGTGATGTTCCAATAGAATAATAGAAGAATGTCACCAAGTATAGGTAAAATCACAGATACAAAGTTATTCCAATGTAATAATAAGCAATGGAATAACAAATGATTCTCTTCATGAATAAGAAAGAATAACACCCCTTACATTAGTAGTAGATTGATATCGCTAAAGAAGGTAGTAAATGTAATACTCTTCTTCTTTCTCTTATTCTCTCTATACTTTTCTCTCTATAGCTTGAATGAATTCGTGAAAAATAATGAAGCACTAGGCCTCTATTTATAGAAGATTTCTAGCTTAGCACTTAAAATGTGAAAAGGCAAGTGGCTTGACGACTGGTGATGTGAAAGAAAAAGTGGTTTGGCGCCTGTAATGTGAAACACCAAGTGGTTTGACACCTGTAATGTGAAACGACAATTGGTTTGACGCCTGTAATATGAAACGGCAAGTGGTTTGACGTCTGGTAAAGGTAGTTACTATTGACGAAGGTAATTACTATTGATGAAGATAATTACTATTGACGAAGAGACTCTTTATATACATCAAGGATTGAATAAATATTATCACAAATCATTTTATTTTTAATCAACACATATTTAATCTTTCAACAATTATTAATCATTTATAACTTGTCGCCTCAATTATTGATTTAATAATATAACATATTATACTGAGATGATAATTGTGGCAATAATTGAATCAATAATATAAGAGATATGATGCAAAGAATTATCAGTAGCAATAATTGAGTATAGCCGAAAGTGACTTCTCACGAAGCATCAATAATCAATACCGTGTGCTACTATGCAACCACGCCAGACATTGTACTTTTACTACCTGGGTAGTTCAACAGTTTTAAACAGTAACACCTCCGCCGTTATTTTCATAAAGTATTTTTGTTGTTTTCTCAATCCGAAAATAATTCCGTTGTGGGGTCCACCAATGATTGTGTCGTCGTACAAATATTCCCCGACAAAAAGAATATTCCCCGACCAAACGAAAATTTTATAACAACTTGCTTACTTTGCAAAATTTATAAATATTACCCACAACTATAACATTATATCAAATTTACTCCATAATATTCAAAAATAATATTTATAGAAAATTCATCTTTATTTATAAAAGTTGGGGTCTTACAACTATGATGATATATATATATATATATATGATGGTTGCAAATTATATAATAATACTTAGCTTAGTCACTTGAACATGCACAAAAAGCATCAGGCATTCACCTTTCATAATTATAATCTCGAATTCACGGCACTGTACCTTACATTTGCATACACACTGCTTACGAACTCACTCACTAACAATTCAATTTTTCATCTAATATATAATTTATAACATATTCTCATACTATAGCAACACGCTGGATTAAACAAACGAGGACACAATCAAATCTCTAAAACAGATTGTAATCACAAAAATTTTTTTTATTTAATATTCAAAAATAAATCCAATGAATACCTTTTAGAGATGCGATTATGATCTCACAATCTCCTTTCCAAATTTTCCTTTTTATCCCACAACTTTTCTTCCTCCTCTTCCTTTTCTTTGTTTACTGCAGTATCAATATTTGAGAAACCCTAACTTACTATATTAAAGATACGCTTATTATAATTTGGTTTTCAACCCAACAATTAATTTGGATTGGGCTCAAATAGTTTAACAAGCCCAAACTTAAATACATAAAAATTAATTTGACCCAATTAGTATAAATGCCCAAATTAATGTAATCACATACTTATTATAGTCAACATAAATTAAATACTATTTTGACCAAAACTGCCAATCATAAGAAAAGTTCAAATTTACTAAGTTAATTATTCATCACTTATTAATACTTATTAGCCCAAATTAATTAAATAACAAGTTTGACTCATATAAAAGAAAAAGTCCAAACAATATGTTTTAAGAATATAAATTTTTTTTTTTTGGGTATTACATTACCTTCCCCTTAAAAAGGATTCCGTCCCCGGAATCAAAAAAAGTAGCAAAGATTTACTTGACATTAAAAATGTGAGGATACTCTTGCCAAATAGTCTCTTACACCTCCCAAGTAGTTTCACGCTCCGGATAATTTTAGGAAAACAAAATTAATATTTAATTATTAACAAAAATTCGGATTATTACAACTTAAATGACAAGGTGACACATATGTGGGAGTTGGTGAGCTACTCGGACACAAAAGAGATTTTGCTAGATTTTGGGCACATGTTCATTTCCCCTCCTCTCTTGGCCGAGTATTACCCCCTCATTTTGCCAAATTTTGTTTTAATTTCCTTAACTTTATTTGCTTACTTAAATAATTGAATCAATTATTCTTTTAATGCTTTTGTTAAGTAATTTAATTACCCAACCTTAGTAACTTAATTTAATCAAATAAGTTACTACATAAATCTCCTTAAAACGTTTTACCCTCTTGGAATCATATAATTTATATATCCCGTCTTTAATATATAAATTATATAATACATAACATTACATACATAAATTACATATTTACAAAATAAATATGCTACATATAATTCATCATGAAAATACAATTATTTACATACCCAAGATATTATAATATAATATCTCATTTTATTAACAATAAATTCAATTAAGAATTTATTTACTTCCTTAAGATATTATTATAATTATAATATATTTTCTTTATTAAATTAATTCCATATAAGAATTTATTCTAATATTCTTGGGTAAAGTATATATAAATATTATATGCTTAAACCTCTTTTTGCTTCATTACGTAAATTGTTCCCCAACAATTTTATTTCCTCAGCATATATATATATATATATATATATATATATATATATATATATATATATATAATATTTATTAACTCCCAATTACAAATTACGCCTAAACATGCACACATCACATATAGAAAATAATTAATAAATTTATTCTCTAACATTATAAATTGTTTATATCAATTTATTTACATATAACAAATATAATATATTTACCATACTACGTAAACTTATATATCCTTCATAAATCATAAATAATATGTATACTCATATATTAAAATAGACATTTAATTTAATGTATATTAACCTCTTAATACGGTTTGCTATATACATTCAATAAGTCTTCTTCATATGGCTTGCCATATGTGACGCCCCCAAAATAGGTCCATTCCATCCAACCCATTCTGAGTCGTCAATAACATGGTACAGAAACAACTACAACTTTATTAATATATTTGTCGTGCAAAATACGATAACACATAAACTGTGAGTTTAAATACAAATATTGTCTTCTAGACAATATTCACACTAAAATAAATCCTCATTATTGATACAGTATTTTACAGAATAGTGAGAACTACTAAAATAGCTATCTAGAACCATCACTCCACACCCTGACTAGTTCCTGCTATAATCTCGCCTACGAGAAGAAAAAATGGAACAAAAGGAAAGGGTGAGCTCAACTAACCCGAAAGAAAGAATGTTATGACTAAGATAATATAGAACAAATTATCGTTAGTATTCAACAGGGAAAAATCTGATAGAATACAATAGACAACAAGTTTCAGATCAATATTCGCAGCGAAAATAATAATTCATAGAAGAGTTACGTAGAGAATGCAAACTACTATCTTCTATGTATGAATTTAAAAGTTCATCGTCTATCTTTTATCCTCGTAACATCAATCAATATATATGTGAAATCAAATATTCATCTTTGCACTACAGCCAAAGATATTCATCGATTGGTCATGTTCATCTAAACACTGCTCATCTTTGCACTACGGGCCAAAGATATTCATCGATCAGGCCATATTCATCTCAACACTGCTCATCTTTGCACTACTGTGCCAAAGATATTCAAGAATATCATCATTTAGGACCGAGGATGATGAAAATATTTTAAAGGAAACGAATCTAGTGAAATAAAAGAACAATATTAAGGATTAAGTATTTTAAACAATCCAAGTTCAAAAATACTTCATAAGTAATCGAGTGGAGTAAAATTCAAGAATGATCAAAACATGGATACAATCAAAGCTAGTATCCATAGTAGATATTTTGGACAAAAAGAAAAATTTCATTTTTAGGTGAATAAAGGCGTGATTCGTGAATAAATAGTGTCAGATATCGTGAATAAAGGTCGTATACGTGAATAGTAACTCCGACACCAAAAAATAGAAATTTTATAAAAAACATCTTCACGCTTCGTGAATAGTACTCGTGAATAGTAACTCGTGAATAGTAACTCATGAATAGTAACTCGTAAATAGTAACTCATGAATAGTAACCCCGACATGAAAAAGTTCTAAATTTGATAAAAATTTTCAACCAATATTTCAGCATAATGATATTGAAGAAATAATATCATTTGAGAAGAAAATAACATCCCTTACCTCGAAAGAGCAGATACTTCTAGTTGAAACAGGATATAGGCTATGACTTGAACTTGCAACCAGTATAGCAATACTCAAAGTATACTCAAAATACTCACAAGAATACGCTCGATAATATAGAGAGAAAACTTGAGTTTACGGTGTGATTTTCAATTCTAACCTAAAGACCCTATTTATAGGAAAATGCTTAGAACACCAAAGTAGAAAATTTAATATAATATTATTATTTATATTAACCATTCCTACGCACACCTTTGAATTCAGAATTTAGCAATTGCACACATGCAAAATGAGGCCCACACATTGAAAAAACATTTTTGTTAATATAAATATTTAAAACTTCCAAAAATCAATTATTTAGGAACTTCGAAACTTCAATAATTCATAATAAATAGCCCTTTTATCAGAAAATTCAAATCTTGAGAGTTTTTATAGGAAATTCAATTCTGTAAAACTTTGCAGAAGAGAGTTTTTCCAAATTCCAAATGTAATTGGCGATCAAATCCATAAACGGAAGATTTTACAAAGTTATAATCAAATTTCGGTCAATAATTGTGTCCACCAACACAAAAAATATGTGTTAAACATTTAATGCCACAAAATACTCTTCCTCCTCATATACTCATATATCCCACATTCATTATAAAAATATCACCGTTAATATATTATTAAAATAATATATTTAAATGAATTATTTTATCAGAAAAAGATAAACTATTAATTTTCAACAATTGTCACATTAAAAATTTTCTCCATCTATATCCACATAAAAACAATATTTTCCTTATCATATAAATCAATAATTAATTATTCACAAATAATATTACAGAATCACAGTACTGGCAACCAGGCCGTTCCCAGGAAAGATGGGGCTTTTCAATAAGGATCTCTCCTTACTGGCGCGCAATTAGGTGACCAAACCTCTCCTTAGACAGAACTTTCTAGACATTGCCAATAATGTTTTCTAATAATATTATTCAGATAATATGAATTATTGCTTCGATAATGAAAAATACTATGTAATGACAATTATTGAAACAACAGCAATATAAAAAATCAACGCAGCAATTATTAAATCAAGAAAATAAAATCTTTGAAAGAATTACCTGTAACAATTATTGAGTAGTGCATTCTTACGTAAGAATCAATAATTGGTGCAATACCATGTGCTACTTGCTCAACAACGCGTAGATAGTGTGTTTTAACCACGGGTATTCCAACAGAGATAATTGGTAATAACTACGCCCGTTATTTATAAACAACTTATATTTGTCGTTTTCTTCATCCAATCGCTTTCAGTTATGGGGCCCACACATGTCATCGCTGCGTCGTATTTAATATTCCCGACAATATGAATATTCCACGACCAAACGAATATTCCCCGACAACAATGAATATTTTATAACCACTTGCTTATTTCGAAATATTTGCGTATTTTACCCATAACTATCCACATTAATCAAATCAACCCTTACTATTTCAAAATAATAAATAGAGAAAATTAAATTTCATTAATAATAAGTTGGGGTCTTACACCATATATATTATTTTGACTTGCCATATTTTTAATCCCTTTTCTAATATTTGACTACTAGGTTAGGGATAATTTTTACAAGCTTCTATAATGACGCTTTTTATTTATTCTTGTATGATTAATTTAAATAATCAATCATCTTGTTTGACTAAATCATATATAGCACATCTCCAAGTATATATGTATCTATACATATACATATTTAATTTAATCTAATAATATCTTTTCATTTAAAATTTATTTTTTTAAATAAATTTTCCACACACAATATCTCTTTCTAGGTTTTGAATTTTCATAACCCTTTATTTTCTTTTTTTTCCCAAATAGTAAACCATATAGGTTCTTCTTAAAAAATTTAAATCATTCCTTTATTTCCACTCTAAGGTTTAAAATTTAACCTTTAACTTAATCACTCAAGATCCTCTAAATTTTTGGGTTGTCACAGAGTCTTTACTGAAAATTAGAGAAGAATCAATAAAAAGATGACTCAGATTTGAGTGTGATAGAAATAATTATTGGATGTGAATGAAATAGATGATGAACTATGGATCAAGATAAGTTTTTCAGAACTTGTGTTTATACATTATGTGCTAATTTTATGTGAACTTGTTTTAATGTGCATTTCATGCGACTATGTGTTGATTGTTGTTAATATTTATTTGATGGTTTAAGGAAAATATTATATGTGAAATTTATGGATTAACGTTATAAAGCATGTTCAAATGCAAAGCATGATAAGTACGAGACAGGAATATATGTCAAGCATGAGAAACATGAAACATGTATAAATGCATAACATAAAATTGTAAAGTATGTTTGAAATGTGTGAGCCCAAGTACAAATTAGGGTTCACATACGACCTAAAGAATTGAATGACAAACAGAAAAGTCGAAAATAAATGTCTGAGACCCGAGAGAAGCCTCCACGTGTCCCGAGGCAGAAGACTTGTGGAGGCGACTCATTTTGGGAATTGATTGAAGGATTGGATTGGTGGCTAGAAGGACAGGGCGATATGGGCATTATTCTAATGACTAAAGGGTATTTTTGGAATTTCCCTGAAGACATGTGTCTGGCATGTGATTACTTAAATTCCAGGAAGCTCTATAAATACCCCTTCCATTTTATGAAGGGGGACTTCTCTTCAGACTCAGGACTTGGACCTTTTGAAAGACTAGGAGACTTGAAGATTCTCTCTCAACCCGAAGACTCAAGAAGGCTCTCTGAATTATTGCATACCCTAACAAGGTTCTTGGATTCTAAGAGTTCTGCCACGTGTCGTTGGAGTAATCGCTCACCTATTTTTCTCCCCTCTTCAATCAATCAATCAATTCCGTACTCTTCGTGGATTTCTCTCCTCTTCAGCCAACACGAAACCCTAACCCTAGCAAGGTACGATTTTCTTGCCCACATTTCTTTGGCGACTCTGCTGGGGAAGTGTAGAATTCGTGAAGGGTATGCCCACAACTCGAAGTGGGAGAACTACAAGAAGAGCTACTTCACCAACAAATAGCATTACCTCACCGGATCCAGTTCCAAGGCAAGTAATTCAAGCTTTCCAAGGCGCAAACCTGGATTTTGACCAACCATTTATTGAAGACGCTTCAGAAGGGAGTTCAACATCACCACATATGGCCAATCAACAACAAACAAACGCAGGAAGGCAAGGCGAGGATGCAAGTGGAGAACAGACGAATGTTGTGCAACTGGAGATGCTCAAGGTATTAAAAGAAGCACGGGAAGAACAAGGGATAATGATGGCCATGATGCTAGAGATGCAGAGGAAGCAAGAGGAAATGGGGAATTTTCGCCAGTAGTTGATGCATATTCCTACCTTCAAGGTCATATTCCCAGGCAGTTTGCTAGGAGAACAAGCAGGAGTGGAGGACAACAACAATGACAGCAACAACAAAGAGTACCAGATTGTACCTCCATCGACGGAAAGTCAGTCGGTTCCAATCATCAACTTGGAGCCCCAGAATAGTGGTGACATACCACAACCTAGGTTGGAAGCAAGCCAACCTCAGACAAACATCATCCCAACTGCTCTCCCAACATTTTCACAGGTGCAAATGCCAATTGTTCCAAGCCATGTCCAGCGAGTGAGCCAACAACTGCCACCAGTGCCAGCTTTACACGATTTAAGTGTGCATCAACTAGTTTCTCTACCATACACACGACCAATGCCTCCATACATCACAACACCACAGATAGTTTATACCACGAGCCAATATATGACAAAGGATGATATGATCGATGTGATCAATCAAATTCACAAGCAGACATCCCGACCTTAGGAGTTAGACTTTACTCCACCTTACCTGACACATATTCGGAGACAACCTTACCCGTCAGGGTATATCGAGCATCCCCCTCAATTTCCAAAATACAATGGGGAGAAAAGAAATGCCAGGGAACACATTGTTAGGTTCGTGGCGTCGATATCTCCATGGTTAGGATATGATGAAATGAACAATCACAATTTGTTGATGAGGGAATTCAACAAGACTTTGACGGATAATGCCTTTAGTTGGTATTACAACTTGGAGAAGGGATCAGTCCATGATTAGGATGATCTAAAATTACAATTTTTTAAGAATTTTTTCTATGTGCAGAAACAGGTAACCATCGTAGAGCTCATGCGATTCAAGAAGAAGCCGAATGAAGAGCTATCAGATTACGTTGACAGTTTCAGGGCCCAGGCACAGAAGTGCGCAGAGTAGATTGAAGAAAAGAACTTGGTTAGTATTTGCAACAATGGTGCCTTAGATTCCTTCAAGCCCCACCTCATTATCAAGGCTTGTGATTCCTTCGCGACCCTCTCATCTTTTGCACAAGACTTGGGAGGAATCATGACATTTCCCACAAGCCATTTGATGGTTACATGGAAGGGCAAGAGGACATCAATTGTGGCTTTGGCAGATTCTCAGTCAAAACCACAAGGGGGTAAGAGGGAAAAGAATGAGAAATTTGAGCGAAGTAGAGAAAAGCATGGGGACAAGTATACCAGAATGCCAGTTCTGGAGGCTATTACATGCAGCGAGAAGGAATTCAGGAGCCTGTACGAACAATGGGTTGAGCATGGAGTGGTGAAGCCTCCAAGGCCCCTGTTGGTTGTAATGGAAGAGATGAAAAAAAGATCGAACTTCTGTGTATACCACCAATACGCAGGACATTCCACTATGGACTGTTACAGTATGCGGAGGATATACCATGAGAAGCTAGCGGCAGGGGAGATTGAACTAGGAGAAGAAATGTGCAACATTATCACCCATAGTGCAGTCTCGGAAGTCAAGAACTCAAATACTGGCTCTATCATCGAAAAACTCTGAACTACAGATGAATTAAAAATCCACCCAAGATGGTGGTCCACAAAAAAATGGTGGTTTAAGTCCTCAGGAGTATCCCTTGCCAAGTAATTGGATGACCAAGGGAGGAGGCACAAGAATTGACGAATTTTAAAAAAAATCCACCCAAGATGCTGGTCTACTCTAAATGGTGGTCAAGTCCTCGTAGACTGCACTTGCCAAAAAATTAGACGACCCAAGTGACGAGGCACCCGATTTTAAGTCCTCATAGACCGCACTTGCCAAGAAATTGGACGACCCAAGTGACGAGGCACCCGATTTCAAGTCCTCGTAGACTGCACTTGCCAAGAAATTGGACGACCCAAGTGGCGAGGCACCCAAGTGTTACACTTTATCATTAAAAGTGAATGAGGCACCTGACTATAAGTCTTCAGACCCGAAAAGTTATACTTTCAACTTTAAAAGTAATCGAGGCACCTGACTATAAGTCCTCGAACCAGACAAATTATACTTTCAACTTCAAAAGTAATCGAGGATTTATTATTTGAAATGTTATGTTTTTCGTTAAAAGTAATTTTATTATCAATAAATTGTCAAACTTCCACTTATGCTTGAATATTATTTCTAATCTCTTTTATATATAAAAAAAGTATAGATTCAAGTGTTAGTTTGCATAAAAAATATGTTTTTTCTTGAAAAAAAATTCATGTTTGCTGTTTTGTGAGGCCTATTGTTGTCTTGGAGTCTTAATTCGAACAACTTAAGATTCAATGTTAAATATTGAGTTTTAAATAATCGTTCAAATTCAAGGAAATCAGTAAGGATAAAAGAAACTACAATTTGATAAATGAAATATACGCACATGAATTTTCTAATACAGGAAATAGAAAAATCTACAAAAGTTCATGATTTAGAGGCCATGACCTGTTGAACTGAAGAGGGGAATAACTAAAGCCTCCAAGTCGACAATGGTGGAGCCTCGAGCCTTCATATTTGAGGCTATCGAGCCTTCAAGGTCTTGGGAAGCTGATTCAATTTCTCATAAGCTTGGTCTTTAATTTATCTATGGCATCTTGAAGCTCCTAAAGATCCACATAAAGTAAGTCATTCTCATGATGACGTGAAGTGACTTCCGAACGAAGTGCAACAACATGATGATTGGAAATAAAGAGATCAAACCTAGCATGGAAGGGAGACATGTCCAAGGAAAGTTAGGAGATACGTAGATATCCTTGAAGAGCTCCTTTAGGGCTTGCCCTCCTAGGGTTTTCTACCATAGAGATTCCCTCTCCTAGGACTTTCGTTTTCAAGGCTTGCAAAACATCAAGCTTCAAGAAGTGTAGACTTCAACACTTAAAAATATTTTGAGTGATAATCTGACCAAAGGCGTGACTCACACGCAGGGGGCAAATGCTTACTGGTAGATGACATAGACATCCTCCAGAGTAGAGGTGCATTCCCCCCAAGCAGTGATAAATGTACATGTGGAAGAACACCAGAGTGAAATCAAGACGGTAAGAGCATCATGGTCTTGTTGGATACGAAGATCCCTGCATAGCTGAATGCAACGCAGAATGCCGGCCCTCTCCAGTATATCCACATAATCAGAATTTGCGAGAACCTCGTCGGTCCAATGTTGCCACCCCTGAAGACGATTGGATGAGTCGGATATAAACGAATGAGACCGTAGAAGGTACTCCTATTTTTTATATACATACGGAAATGCGAGTAGAACAGGAAAAGCGCTCTAAGCTTGCATAAGCGTAGTATATAGAAATAAACACGCTTTCTCGGGAGAAGGAAAGGTCATGACGATTATAATTCTTCACTTTCTCCCGTAAAACGCCGGGGAGACCCATAAAAGGGAGCCTTTCCCCAGTCGCAGGTGAGGAACTTCCTTAGTAGTTTTGGGTCGATGGAACGTTCACTGAAATTGGCCTGCAACAAGAAAACTTAACATGAGAATTCTGGAAACAAGGAAAGAAAGTGAATGAGCATTTGAAATTAAGTGTTTACCATAACAAGAGAGAAGGTATGGAACTTAAAAAAGAAGACTGGATTCAGGAAAGAAAGATCACGGACACCTGAAAGAAGAAAAAAAGAGCACAAGCATTAGGAGTCATTCAAATAAAAATAGGGTAAAGGAAGAACGGGAAAATGTGAAGGAGGAGGCCATTAGGTTAGTTTCCCTAAGGGTTGGCCCATAGGGTTTAGCCACCTAAGGAGCTCTCCCCTCTTACATTTAACTTCTCTTTACTCGTTGAATCAACTGATTGAAATAAATGCTACTTCGCTAGAATATCTGAGCCAAGAATCTTGTTAAGGTGAAATGGCCCAGAATAAATTCTTCCTCGTTGCGGTGTTGCCTCTTTTTCTTTCAGAATATCCGAGCCAAGAACCTTGTTAAGGTGAAATGGCTCAGAATGAATTCTTCCTCGTTGCGGTGTTGCCTCTTTTCTTTGAAAATATCCGAGCCAAGAACCTTGTTAAGGTGAAATGGCTCGGAATGGATGCTTCCTCCTTGCGGTATTATTTTTTCTTTGAAAATATCCGAGCCAAGAACCTTGTTAAGGTGAAATAGCTCGGAATGGATGCTTCCTCCTTGCGGTATTGTTTTTTTCTTTGAAAATATCCGAGCCAAGATCCTTGTTAAGGTGAAATGGCGGAATAGATGCTTCTCCTCATGCGGTATTGCTTTCGAGAATATCCAGAGCCAAGATCCTATTAAGGTGAAATGGTTCAAAAAAAAAGAAACACTACAATCACTTAAAAGAGAAACAAATGAAACAATCATGAAGAATTGACAAGCGGAAAATCAACACATTCACAATTCAAAATGAACAATGAATCTTTTTTTGACAAACCATTCAAGATCGATGAAAATATATTCAATTTGTCTAGCGAAGGGGTTGTCAATCATCCGCAAATCATAAAGATATAAAGAATGGAAAATGCCTCTTTCATTGAGTCATCACTACATATATCGTAAAAAAGGAGATAAGTCTTTTTTTTTGAAGGGGATACATGTTAATTCCTTCTCATCATCATATCCATCAATTCCTAAAAATATATATACATCATCATATCAATGCGTTGAATTACTTCTTGATGCAATTCTAATATTTATATATATATATATATATATATATATATAAATAAAATAAAATAAGGAAATCAATTAAAAAATGTCAAAATACGAAAATAAATCCAAGAATCAATGAATTGATTTGTCCTCCGCTTTTGTGTTGTTTGCAATTCTCTCTCTCTCTCTCTCTCTATATATATATATATATATATATATATATATATATATATATATATGGATAAGGTTCAAAAATACCCCGATTTTTATCGCGATGTTCACGAAAGCATCCTATACTTTTTTTTGTCCAAAAGTACCCTTAACATTACAATTTTTGTTCAATCGTGCCCCTGCCATTAACAAATCTGTCAACTAGACTAACGGGTGTTAATGTGGCTGACACATGGCAATATTTGCTGACGTGTACAAAAATTCATTAACCCTAATAATTAAAAAATCCAATTTTTATTAATTATTTATTTTATTTTTCTTTAAAACAAAATAAATAATTAATAAACAAAATCTTTTAGTTGCTTTTCAACGCAGAATGCTTAGCCCTCTCTCCAAAGATATCCACATAATCGAAATTTGCGAGAACCTCGTCGGTCCAATGTTGCCACCCCGAAGACGATTGGATGAGTTCGGATATAAACGAATGAGGAGACCAGAAGGTACTCTATTTTTTATACACATACGGAAATGCGAGTAGAAACAGGAAAACTGCCTAAGCTTGCGTGTAAGCCGTAAAGATATAGAAATAAACCGCTTTCGGGAGAAGGAAAGGTTGTACGATTATAATTCTTCACTTGCTCCCAGAAAACGTCAGGAGACCCATAAAAGGGAGCCTTTCCCCAGTCGCTGATGAAAGGAACTTCCTTAGTAGTTTTCGGGTCTATGGAACGTTCACTGAAATTGGCCTGCAACAAGAAAACTTAACATGAGAATTCTGGAAACAAGGAAAGAAAGTGAATGAGCATTTGAAATTAAGTGTTTACCATAACAAGAGAGAAGGTATGGAACTTAAAAAAGAAGACTGGATTCAGGAAAGAAAGATCACGGACACCTGAAAGAAGAAAAAAAGAGCACAAGCATTAGAAGTCATTCAAATAAAAATAGGGTAAAGGAAGAACGGGAAAATGTGAAGGAGGAGGCCATTAGGTTAGTTTCCCTAAGGGTTGGCCCATAGGGTTTAGCCACCTAAGGAGCTCTCCCCTCTTACATTTAACTTCTCCTTACTCGTTGAATCAACTGATTGAAATAAATGCTACTTCGCTAGAATATCTGAGCCAAGAATCTTGTTAAGGTGAAATGGCCCAGAATAAATTCTTCCTCGTTATGGTGTTGCCTCTTTTTCTTTCGGAATATCCGAGCCAAGAACCTTGTTAAGGTGAAATGGCTCAGATTGAATTTTCCTCGTTCGCGGTGTTGCCTCTTTTCTTTGAAAATATCCGAGCCAAGAACCTTGTTAAGGTGAAATGGCTCGGAATGGATGCTTCCTCCTTGCGGTATTATTTTTTCTTTGAAAATATCCGAGCCAAGAACCTTGTTAAGGTGAAATGGCTCGGAATGCTTCCTTCTTGCGGTATTGTTTTTTTCTTTGAAAATATCCGAGTCAAGATCCTTGTTAAGGTGAAATGGCCCGGAATAGATGCTTCCTCCTTGCGGTATTGCTTTCGAGAATATCCGAGCCAAGATCCTATTAAGGTGAAATGGCCCGAAAAAGAAACACTACAATCACCTGAAAAGAGAAACAAATAAAACAATCATGAAGAATTGACAAGCAGAAAATCAACACATTCACAATTCAAAATGAACAATGAATCTTTTTGACAGCCATTCAAGACTGATGAAAATATATTCAATTTGTCTAGCAGAAGGGGTTGTCAATCATCTGCAAATCATAAAGATACAGCAATGGAAAATGCCTCTTTACTGAGTCATCACTACATATATCAGAAAAAGGAGATAAGTCTTTTTTTTAGAAGGGGGGATACATGTTAATTCCTTCTCATCATCATATCCATCGAATTCCTAAAAATATATATACATCATCATATCAATGCAGTGAATTACTTCTTGATGCAATTCTAATATATTTATATATATATATATATATATATATATATAAATAAAATAAAATAAGGAAATCAATTAAAAAAAATGTCAAAAATACGAAAATAAATCCGAAGAATCAATGAATTGATTTGTCCTGCGCCGCTTTTGTCTTCATTTGCAATTCTCTCTCTCTCTCTCTCTATATATATATATATATATATATATATATATATATATGGATAAGGTTCAAAAATACCCCTGATTTTTATCGCGATGTCTACCGAGCATCCTATACTTTTTTTGTCCAAAAGTACCCTTAACATTACAATTTTTGTTCAATCGTGTTCTCGCCATTAACAAATCATTAACTAGACTATTAAGGTGTTAATGTGGTCGATATATGGCAATATTTATTTGACGGCGTGTACAAAATTCATTAACCCTAATAATTAAAAATCCAATTTTTATTAATTATTTATTTTATTTTCTTTAAAACAAAATAAATAATTAATAAACAAAATCTTTAGTTGCTTTTTCAACGCAGAAATGCCTACTCTCCAAAGATATCCACATAATCAGAATTTGCGAGAACCTCGTCGGTCCAATGTTGCCACCCCTGAAGACGATTGGATGAGTCGGATATGAAACGAATGAGACTGTAAAGGTACTCCTATTTTTTTATACACATACGGGAAATGCGAGTAGAACAGGGAAAACTGTCTAAGCTTGCGTAAGCCGTAGCATATAGAAATAAACCTGCTTTCTCAGGAGAAGGAAAGGTTGTACGATTATAATTCTTCACTTGCTCCCAGAAAACGTCAGGAGACCCATAAAAGGGAGCCTTTTCCCATCGTGATGAAAGGAACTTCCTTTAGTAGTTTTTTTTGCCCATGGAACGTTCATCAAATTGGCTTCGCAACAAGAAAAAACTTAACATGAGAATTCTGGAAACAAGGAAAGAAAGTGAATGAGCATTTGAAATTAAGTGTTTACCATAACAAGAGAGAAGGTATGGAACTTAAAAAAGAAGACTGGATTCAGGAAAGAAAGATCACGGACACCTGAAAGAAGAAAAAAAGAGCACAAGCATTAGAAGTCATTCAAATAAAAATAGGGTAAAGGAAGAACGGGAAAATGTGAAGGAGGAGGCCATTAGGTTAGTTTCCCTAAGGGTTGGCCCATAGGGTTTAGCCACCTAAGGAGCTCTCCCCTCTTACATTTAACTTCTCCTTACTCGTTGAATCAACTGATTGAAATAAATGCTACTTCGCTAGAATATCTGAGCCAAGAATCTTGTTAAGGTGAAATGGCCCAGAATAAATTCTTCCTCGTTGCGGTGTTGCCTCTTTTTCTTTCAGAATATCCGAGCCAAGAACCTTGTTAAGGTGAAATGGCTCAGAATGAATTCTTCCTCGTTGCGGTGTTGCCTCTTTTCTTTGAAAATATCCGAGCCAAGAACCTTGTTAAGGTGAAATGGCTCGGAATGGATGCTTCCTCCTTGCGGTATTATTTTTTCTTTGAAAATATCCGAGCCAAGAACCTTGTTAAGGTGAAATGGCTCGGAATGCTTCCTTCTTGCGGTATTGTTTTTTTCTTTGAAAATATCCGAGTCAAGATCCTTGTTAAGGTGAAATGGCCCGGAATAGATGCTTCCTCCTTGCGGTATTGCTTTCGAGAATATCCGAGCCAAGATCCTATTAAGGTGAAATGGCCCGAAAAAGAAACACTACAATCACCTGAAAAGAGAAACAAATAAAACAATCATGAAGAATTGACAAGGTAAAATCAACACATTCACAATTCAAAATGAACAATGAATCTTTTTGATGACCATTCAAGTGATGAAAATATATTCAATTTGTCTAGCGTAAGGGTTGTCAATCATCCGCAAATCATAAAGATACAAAGAATGGAAAATGCCTCTTTCATCGAGTCATCACTACATATATCGAGAAAAAGGAGATAAGTCTTTTTTTTTAGAAGGGGGATACATGTTAATTCCTTCTCATCATCATATCCATCAATTCCTAAAAATATATATACATCATCATATCAATGCAGTGAATTACTTCTTGATGCAATTCTAATATTTATATATATATATATATATATATATATATATAAATAAAATAAAATAAGGAAATCAATTAAAAAAAATGTCAAAAATACGAAAATAAATCCGAAGAATCAATGAATTGATTTGTCCTGCTGCTTTTGTGCTGTTGCAATTCTCTCTCTCTCTCTCTCTCTATATATATATATATATATATATATATATATATATATATATATATATGGATAAGGTTCAAAAATACCCCTGATTTTTATCGCGATGTCTACCGAGCATCCTATACTTTTTTTTGTCCAAAAGTACCCTTAACATTACAATTTTTGTTCAATCGTGCCCCTGCCATTAACAAATCTGTCAACTAGACTAACGGGTGTTAATGTGGCTGACACATGGCAATATTTGCTGACGTGTACAAAAATTCATTAACCCTAATAATTAAAAATCAATTTTATTAATTATTTATTTTATTTTTCTTTAAAACAAAATAAATAATTAATAAACAAAATCTTTTAGTTGCTTTTCAACGCAGAATGCCGGCCCTCTCCAGTATATCCACATAATCAGAATTTGCGAGAACCTCGTCGGTCCAATGTTGCCACCCCTGAAGACGATTGGATGAGTCGGATATGAAACGAATGAGACTGTAAAGGTACTCCTATTTTTTTATACACATACGGGAAATGCGAAGAAACAGGGGAAAACATGCCTAAGCTTGCGTAAGCCGTAAAGATATATAAATAAAACCGCTTTCTCGGGAGAAGGAAAGGTCAGACGATTATAATTCTTCACTTTCTCCCAGAAAACGTCAGGAGACCCATAAAAGGAGCCTTTCCCCAGTCGCTGATGAAAGGAACTTCCTTAGTAGTTTTCGGGTCTATGGAACGTTCACTGAAATTGGCCTGCAACAAGAAAACTTAACATGAGAATTCTGGAAACAAGGAAAGAAAGTGAATGAGCATTTGAAATTAAGTGTTTACCATAACAAGAGAGAAGGTATGGAACTTAAAAAAGAAGACCTGGATTCGTGAAAGAAAGATCACGGACACTGAAAGAAGAAAAAAAAGAGCACAAGCATTAGGAGTCATTCAAATAAAAATAGGGTAAAGGAAGAAGCGGGAAAATGTGAAGGAGGAGGCCATTAGGTTAGTTTCCTAAGGGTTGGCCCATAGGGTTTAGCCACCTAAGGAGCTCTCCTCTTACATTTAACTTCTCCTTACTCGTTGAATCAATGATTGAAATAAATGTTACTTCGCTTAGAATATCCGAGCCAAGAATCTTGTTAAGGTGAAATGGCCTGAGAATAAATTCTTCCTCGTTCAAGTGTTGCCTCTTTTTCTTTTCGTAATATCCAGCCAAGAACCTTGTTAAGGTGAAATGGCTCGTAATGAATTCTTCCTCGTTCTTAGGTGTTGCCTCTTTTCTTTGAAAATATCCAGGCCAAGAACCTTGTTAAGGTGAAATGGCTCTTTAATGGATGCTTCCTCCTTGCGGTATTATTTTTTCTTTGAAAATATCCGAGCCAAGAACCTTGTTAAGGTGAAATAGCTCGGAATGGATGCTTCCTCCTTGCGGTATTGTTTTTTTCTTTGAAAATATCCGAGCCAAGATCCTTGTTAAGGTGAAATGGCCCGGAATAGATGCTTCCTCCTTGCGGTATTGCTTTCGAGAATATTCGAGCCAAGATCCTATTAAGGTGAAATGGCCCGAAAAAGAAACACTACAATCACCTGAAAAGAGAAACAAATGAAACAATCATGAAGAATTGACAAGCAGAAAATCAACACATTCACAATTCAAAATGAACAATGAATCTTTTTGACAGCCATTCAAGACTGATGAAAATATATTCAATTTGTCTAGCAGAAGGGGTTGTCAATCATCTGCAAATCATAAAGATACAGCAATGGAAAATGCCTCTTTACTGAGTCATCACTACATATATCAGAAAAAGGAGATAAGTCTTTTTTTTAGAAGGGGGGATACATGTTAATTCCTTCTCATCATCATATCCATCGAATTCCTAAAAATATATATACATCATCATATCAATGCAGTGAATTACTTCTTGATGCAATTCTAATATATATATATATATATATATAAATAAAATAAAATAAGGAAATCAATTAAAAAAAATGTCAAAAATACGAAAATAAATCCGAAGAATCAATGAATTGATTTGTCCTGCTGCTTTTGTGCTGTTGCAATTCTCTCTCTCTCTCTCTCTCTCTCTCTCTCTCTCTCTCTATATATATATATATATATATATATATATATATATATATATATATATATATGGATAAGGTTCAAAAATACCCCCGATTTTTTATCACGATGTTCACCGAAAGCATCCTATACTTTTTTTTGTCCAAAAGTACCCTTAACATTACAATTTTTGTTCAATCGTGCCCCTGCCATTAACAAATCTGTCAACTAGACTAACGGGTGTTAATGTGGCTGACACATGGCAATATTTGCTGACGTGTACAAAAATTCATTAACCCTAATAATTAAAAAATCCAATTTTTATTAATTATTTATTTTATTTTTCTTTAAAACAAAATAAATAATTAATAAACAAAATCTTTTAGTTGCTTTTCAACGCAGAATGCCGGCCCTCTCCAGTATATCCACATAATCAGAATTTGCGAGAACCTCGTCGGTCCAATGTTGCCACCCCTGAAGACGATTGGATGAGTCGGATATGAAACGAATGAGACTGTAAAGGTACTCCTATTTTTTTATACACATACGGAAATGCGAAAGTAGTAACAGGAAAACTGCCTAAGCTTGCGTGAAGTCAGAAGATATAGAAATAAACCTGCTTTCTCAGGAGAAGGAAAGGTTGTACGATTATAATTCTTCACTTTCTCCCAGAAAACGTCAGGAGACCCATAAAAGAGAGCCTTTCCCCAGTCGCTGATGAAAGGAACTTCCTTAGTAGTTTTGCCCATTGGAATGTTTCGTTCAAATTGGCCCGCAACAAGAAAAAAACTTAACATGAGAATTCTCGGAAACAAGGAAAGAAAGTGAATGAGCATTTGAAATTAAGTGTTTACCATAACAAGAGAGAAGGTATGGAACTTAAAAAGAAGATTGGATTCAGAAAGAAATATCACGGACACACGAAAGAAGAAAAAAGCACAAGCATTAGGAGTCATTCAAATAAAAATAGGGTAAAGGAAGAACGGGAAAATGTGAAGGAGGAGGCCATTAGGTTAGTTTCCCTAAGGGTTGGCCCATAGGGTTTAGCCACCTAAGGAGCTCTCCCCTCTTACATTTAACTTCTCCTTACTCGTTGAATCAACTGATTGAAATAAATGCTACTTAGCTAGAATATCTGAGCCAAGAATCTTGTTAAGGTGAAATGGCCCGGAATAAATTCTTCCTCGTTGCGGTGTTGCCTCTTTTTCTTTCGAATATCCGAGCCAAGAACCTTGTTAAGGTGAAATGGCTCGGAATGAATTCTTCCTCGTTGCGGTGTTGCCTCTTTTCTTTGAAAATATCCGAGCCAAGAACCTTGTTAAGGTGAAATGGCTGGAATGGATGCTTCTCC
Source organism: Panax ginseng (assembly GCA_020205605.1). Lineage (NCBI taxonomy): Eukaryota > Viridiplantae > Streptophyta > Magnoliopsida > Apiales > Araliaceae > Panax > Panax ginseng. Next base: position 109,447,901 of record CM035148.1, on the reverse strand, counting down.
TTGCGGTATTATTTTTCTTTGAAAATATCCAGGAGCCAAGAACCTTGTTAAGGTGAAATAGCTCGGAATGGATGCTTTCTCCTTGCGGTATTGTTTTTTCTTTGAAAATATCCGAGCCAAGATCCTTGTTAAGGTGAAATGGCGGAATAGATGCTTCTCCTCAAGTATTGCTTTCGAGAATATCCGAGCCAAGATCCTATTAAGGTGAAATGGCAGAAAAAGAAAACACTACAATCACCGAAAAGAGAAACAAATGAAACAATCATGAAGAATTGACAAGTAAAATCAACACATTCACAATTCAAAATGAACAATGAATCTTTTGATGACCATTCAAGATCGATGAAAATATATTCAATTTGTCTCAGCGAGTAAGGGTTGTCAATCATCTGCAAATCATAAAGATACAGCAATGGAAAATGCCTCTTTACTGAGTCATCACTACATATATCAGAAAAAGGAGATAAGTCTTTTTTTTAGAAGGGGGGATACATGTTAATTCCTTCTCATCATCATATCCATCGAATTCCTAAAAATATATATACATCATCATATCAATGTAGTGAATTACTTCTTGATGCAATTCTAATATATATATATATATATATATATATATATAAATAAAATAAAATAAGGAAATCAATTAAAAAAAATGTCAAAAATACGAAAATAAATCCGAAGAATCAATGAATTGATTTGTCCTGCTGCTTTTGTGCTGTTGCAATTCTCTCTTCTCTCTCTCTCTCTCTCTCTCTATATATATATATATATATATATATATATATATATATATATATATATATATATATATGGATAAGGTTCAAAAATACCCTCGATTTTTATCGCGATGTTCACTGAAAGCATCCTATACTTTTTTCTCATCCAAAAGTACCTTAACATTACAATTTTTGTTCAATCGTGCCCCTGCCATTAACAAATCTGTCAACTAGACTAACGGGTGTTAATGTGGCTGACACATGGCAATATTTGCTGACGTGTACAAAAATTCATTAACCCTAATAATTAAAAAATCCAATTTTTATTAATTATTTATTTTATTTTTCTTTAAAACAAAATAAATAATTAATAAACAAAATCTTTTAGTTGCTTTTCAACGCAGTAATGCCTAGCCTCTCCAAAGATATATCCACATAATCAGAATTTGCGAGAACCTCGTCGGTCCAATGTTGCCACCCCTGAAGACGATTGGATGAGTCGGATATGAAACGAATGAGACTGTAAAGGTACTCCTATTTTTTTATACACATACGGGAAATGCGAGTAGAACAGGGAAAACTGTCTAAGCTTGCGTAAGCCGTAGCATATAGAAATAAACCTGCTTTCTCAGGAGAAGGAAAGGTTGTACGATTATAATTCTTCACTTTCTCCCAGAAAACGTTAGGAGACCCATAAAAGGGAGCCTTTCCCCAGTCGCTGATGAAAGGAACTTCCTTAGTAGTTTTCGGGTCTATGGAACGTTCACTGAAATTTCGCAACAAGAAAACTTAACATGAGAATTCTGGAAACAAGGAAAGAAAGTGAATGAGCATTTGAAATTAAGTGTTTACCATAACAAGAGAGAAGGTATGGAACTTAAAAAAGAAGACTGGATTCAGGAAAGAAATATCACGGACACCTGAAAGAAGAAAAAAAGAGCACAAGCATTAGGAGTCATTCAAATAAAAATAGGGTAAAGGAAGAACGGGAAAATGTGAAGGAGGAGGCCATTAGGTTAGTTTCCTAAGGTTGGCCCATAGGGTTTAGCCACCCAAGAGCTCTCTCCTCTTACATTTAACTTCTCCTTACTCGTTGAATCAATCGATTGAAATAAATGCTACTTCGCTAGAATATCCGAGCCAAGAATCTTGTTAAGGTGAAATGGCCCGAATAAATTCTTCCTCGTTCTTGGTGTTGCCTCTTTTCTTCGAGAATATCCGAGCCAAGAACCTTGTTAAGGTGAAATGGCTCAGAATGAATTCTTCCTCGTTGCGGTGTTGCCTCTTTTCTTTGAAAATATCCGAGCCAAGAACCTTGTTAAGGTGAAATGGCTCGGAATGGATGCTTCCTCCTTGCGGTATTATTTTTTCTTTGAAAATATCCGAGCCAAGAACCTTGTTAAGGTGAAATAGCTCGAAATGGATGCTTCCTCCTTGCGGTATTGTTTTTTTCTTTGAAAATATCCGAGCCAAGATCCTTGTTAAGGTGAAATGGCCTTAATAGATGCTTCTCCTTGCGGTATTGCTTTCGAGAATATTGAGCCAAGATCCTATTAAGGTGAAATGGCCCGAAAAAGAAACACTACAATCACCTGAAAAGAGAAACAAATGAAACAATCATGAAGAATTGACAAGCAGAAAATCAACACATTCACAATTCAAAATGAACAATGAATCTTTTTTGTGACCATTCAAGATCGATGAAAATATATTCAATTTGTCTCAGTGTAAGGGGTTGTCAATCATCCGCAAATCATAAAGATACAAAGAATGGAAAATGCCTCTTTTTTCGAAGTCATCACTACATATATCGAGGAAAAGGAGATAAGTCTTTTTTTTAGAAGGGGATACATGTTAATTCCTTCTCATCATCATATCCATCAATTCCTAAAAATATATATACATCATCATATCAATGTAGTGAATTACTTCTTGATGCAATTTAATATATATATATATATATATATATAAATAAAATAAAATAAGGAAATCAATTAAAAAATGTCAAAAAATACGAAAATAAATCCAAGAATCAATGAATTGATTTGTCCCTCTTTGCTTTTGTCTTTTAATTCTCTCTCTCTCTCTCTCTCTCTCTCTCTCTCTCTCTCTATATATATATATATATATATATATATATATATATATATATATATATATATATATATATATATATATGGATAAGGTTCAAAAATACCTCGATTTTTATCGCGATGTCTCACCGAAAGCATCCTATACTTTTTTTGTCCAAAAGTACCCTTAACATTACAATTTTTGTTCAATCATGCCCCTGCCATTAACAAATCTATCAACTAGACTAACGGGTGTTAATGTGGCTGACACATGGCAATATTTTATTGGCGTGTACAAAAATTCATTAACCCTAATAATTAAAAATTCAATTTTATTAATTATTTATTTTATTTTTCTTTAAAACAAAATAAATAATTAATAAACAAAATCTTTAGTTGCTTTTCAACGCAGAATGCCATTTCTCTCAAAGATATCCACATAATCGAATTTGCGAGAACCTCGCTTCATTCCAATGTTGCCACCCTCAAGACGATTGGATGAGTCGGATATAAACGAATGAGATCAAAAGGTACTCCTATTTTTTATATACATACGGAAATGCAGTAGAAACAGTGGGAAAACTGCCTAAGCTTGCGTAAGCCGTAGAAAGATATAGAAATAAACACGCTTTCTCGGGAGAAAGGAAAGGTCAGACGATTATAATTCTTCACTTTCTCCCAGAAAACGTCAGGAGACCCATAAAAGAGAGCCTTTCCTCGGTCATTTGATGAAAGGAACTTCCTTAGTAGTTTTTTTGTCTATGGAACGTTCAATTGAAATTGGCTTGCAACAAGAAAACTTAACATGAGAATTCGGAAACAAGGAAAGAAAGTGAATGAGCATTTGAAATTAAGTGTTTACCATAACAAGAGAGAAGGTATGGAACTTAAAAAGAAGATTTGGATTCGGGAAAGAAATATCACGGACACTGAAAGAAGAAAAAAAGAGCACAAGCATTAGGAGTCATTCAAATAAAAATAGGTAAAGGAAGAACGGGAAAATGTGAAGGAGGAGGCCATTAGGTTAGTTTCTAAGGGTTGGCCCATAGGGTTTAGCCACCCAAGGAGCTCTCCCTCTTACATTTAACTTCTCCTTACTCGTTGAATCAACCGATTGAAATAAATGCTACTTTTATTTAGAATATCCGAGCCAAGAATCTTGTTAAGGTGAAATGGCCTGTAATAAATTCTTCCTCGTTGCGGTGTTGCTTCTTTTTTCTTTCGTAATATCCTAGCCAAGAACCTTGTTAAGGTGAAATGGCTCGTAATGAATTCTTCCTCGTTCATGTTGCCTCTTTTCTTTGAAAATATCCGAGCCAAGAACCTTGTTAAGGTGAAATGGCTTGAATGGATGCTTCTCCTTGCGGTATTATTTTTCTTTGAAAATATCCGAGCCAAGAACCTTGTTAAGGTGAAATAGCTCGGAATGGATGCTTCCTCCTTGCGGTATTGTTTTTTTCTTTGAAAATATCCGAGCCAAGATCCTTGTTAAGGTGAAATGGCCCGGAATAGATGCTTCCTCCTTGCGGTATTGCTTTCGAGAATATCCGAGCCAAGATCCTATTAAGGTGAAATGGCCCGAAAAAGAAACACTACAATCACCTGAAAAGAGAAACAAATGAAACAATCATGAAGAATTGACAAGCAGAAAATCAACACATTCACAATTCAAAATGAACAATGAATCTTTTTGACAGCCATTCAAGACTGATGAAAATATATTCAATTTGTCTAGCAGAAGGGATTGTCAATCATCTGCAAATCATAAAGATACAGCAATGGAAAATGCCTCTTTACTGAGTCATCACTACATATATCAGAAAAAGGAGATAAGTCTTTTTTTTAGAAGGGGGGATACATGTTAATTCCTTCTCATCATCATATCCATCGAATTCCTAAAAATATATATACATCATCATATCAATGCAGTGAATTACTTCTTGATGCAATTCTAATATATATATATATATATATATATAAATAAAATAAAATAAGGAAATCAATTAAAAAAATGTCAAAAATACGAAAATAAATCCGAAGAATCAATGAATTGATTTGTCCTGCTTTGCTTTTGTCTTTGCATTTTCTCTCTCTCTCTCTCTCTCTCTCTCTCTCTATATATATATATATATATATATATATATATATATATATATATATATGGATAAGGTTCAAAAAACCCCTCGATTTTTATCGCGATGTCTCACCGAGCATCCTATACTTTTTTTTGTCCAAAAGTACCCTTAACATTACAATTTTTGTTCAATCGTGCCCCTGCCATTAACAAATCATTAACTAGACTAGACTAAAGGTGTTAATGTGTATTGACACATGGCAATATTTGCTGACGTGTACAAAAATTCATTAACCCTAATAATTAAAAAATCCAATTTTTATTAATTATTTATTTTATTTTTCTTTAAAACAAAATAAATAATTAATAAACAAAATCTTTTAGTTGCTTTTCAACTGAAGCTTTTCAATTAATAAACGAGAGGAACTGGTGCTATGTTTTCATCTGAAGCTTTTCTATATCTCAGAGAAGTTGAGTGACTAGATCTGTTAGTGTTTCCATGATCATCTCCAAATCGTTCACCACCACAACCCGTAGCAGGTGAGGATATTCCAGATCTGTTAGGATATTCTAGATCTGAGTGACTAGATATTCCAGATATGTTAGGATATTCCGGATCCGAGGTCATTGTTTACAGGTGGCGGTGATTAACCCGAGTCTGCTTGGCGGTGATCTTGGTGAGGTTACAACGGAGGAGATGATGAGGGTGGCGCCATTGGTTTACAAGTGGTGGAGGGAGGTGGTCGTAGAACCATACCTCTTGGACCAACATCGACTGCTAGGTGGTGGAGCCGTCGCCGCAACAACTCCTACGATGTTGATTCTGCCTCTGTCAGAAGTCGGGTCCGTCGTAGTAGTGTAATTTTTAGCTCCTACGATGTTGATTCAAGATAAATTTATTTTTCAAAATAAAAATTTTCTCAATCTAGATCTATTTCTAGTGTACTCAAGATTTTTTGATTTGACATTATTGGTTGGGCTTGAGCCTTCGATGGTTCGGGATGTTCTGCCGCATGATACGGTACGGACCGTTTGTGGGTTTGAGGCCGAAGTCGTGGGAATGGATCGATTAGTACGTAACGAATTAAACGATTGATGAGTGGGGTTGGTGGTTGGTGGTGTTATAAAGTGGGTCGACAGTGGCGGAATGGTTGGTGGCGTTAGGATTTTGCGTATAGGAATTCATCGAGAGGAAGAAGATCGCAATTTTTGTATTAATTAATTTAGGGTTATTTGTATTAATTAATTCAAATGGACCTAATTTTAGTTATTTGTTGTTAATGAATTTTGTGACTTATTTGTTGTTAATAAATTAAATATAAATATAAATATTTATTTTGTTTATTAAATATAAATATTTATTTTATTTATTAATTATTTATTTTGTTTTAAAGAAAAATAAACTAAATAATTAATTAATAAAAAATGGATTTTTTAATTATTTGTCTTAATGAATTGTTGTACACGTCAGCAAATATTGCCACGTGTCAGCCACGTGTCAACCACATTAACAATTTGCTAGTTAGTCTGGATGTGATTTATTAATTCAATAGGGCAACGATCGACCCAAAAAATATAACGTTAAGGGTATTTTTGGATCAAAAAAAGTATAGGGTGTTCGGTAGACATCGCGATAAAAGTCGGGGGCATTTTTGACCCTTCTCCCTATATATCTATAATATAAAGGAGAGCAGAGACAGAAAATAGACAAATGTCCCATCCGAGTATACATCAGCAGCTCTCTCTCTCACTTATTCAAATTTCAAATCTTGTATCTCTCTCTTCTACCATACACAGAGCTCTCTCTCTCTCATTCCCCCAAACAACTCCATCCCTCAAAACTCTCTTAAATCTCTTATACCCAATACCCAGCCATAATTTCAGCCCCAAATCTCTCATACCCAACCCTAAATCTCATACCCAGCCTATCAATGCTGCTTATTTTGTCGATTCTTTCTTCCTCAATAGATTCTCTTCTGAAGTTATTGCAGATCGAGTTCCTGTACCTCCCACTGCACGGGTCATATCGATCATTCAGTTTTTATATAATTGGTTTTAGTAGAGAGGTATACTTGAAAGACCCGTGCAGTTGTAAGTAAACAAACTCCCATTTCTCTTATGCCACTTTAATAATGTAAGCGAAGATAGTGCTCTGTTAATATTTGGTGTTGCTCTCAACCAAGGATATTGGGTTTTATGATTTTATTATGATTTTAGGATTGAACCTTTTATGATTTTATTATGGTGCCAATATATTTGTCCATCTTTGTGGGTGACAAACTGCAATTCATTTTGATGGTGTCTGTTCTCTTAACTTTTTGCCTTTTCCTAACTGACATACTGAAATTATTTATAAACTATATGGACCGTGTGGGATATATTAAAGAAAGCTGTGTTTGGCGCTTTCTTTTGAGTCTTAAATTTCTGATTTCTTATAATTGTAATTGCAATTAAGTGGACGTTTTGCCTAATATTCTCCATAATATAAATGGTCCCATATTTGGTTATGGTCACAGCTTCACAATACGCATGGGCGGAGTCACATTTGGGCGGGGTGGGCTGTATACGAAAATTAGAGTAATAATGTATTGTAATTATTGAAATTGTTGTGCTTGGGTTGTAAATTACTGTGAACAAAGTATTATGCAGGTCATCGGAGTGATAAGATTGAAAATTCTGGCTAGAACCATATCTAAACAACTAAGAAATCTAGAAATTTAAGCCATGCACACAAGATGTTTGAAATTTTGCCTCAAATGAGAATTTATGCTTAAAAATCAAAAATTAAGCAAATCTTGAGGATATTAGGAGGCCATGTTATAAACATGAAGTTTAGTTGATTTAGGGGCTGATTATTTGTGGATTGACTTGCTACGTACTAACGATTTTATGACATGATAAGGGATAGAAAATGAAAATCAATGTACTCCTGTTTGTATATAGTATAACTGGAAAGTAAGCTAAGTGGGATATGAATGGCATTCGTTGGTAAAGGGACTTCCGCCAAGCATTTCTGCTAACGACTTGCACTTGGTTTTTTCTTTACCAACAGGTAGTTTTCTTTGCTCATCAGTTCATGCGACATTCAACTGTCTCCACAAATACATTTGGTTTAGAATAAGATCTCTTACCCTGTTTGAGGGATATTATACCGATTTGTTCACATTTAATAAGATCTCTTACCCTATTTGAGGGATATTGGCACACTTTTGCGATCATGATATTTTTGTTGCTTGGCGTGCTGATATCTTGATACTTTGAATCTGCCTCTGCATTTATTCTGTCGTGTAGCTATTAATCTGCACGGTACTGTATCCAATATTTCTAGATTCAAAAATTTAAAACTTTACTTGGATATGAGGTCTAACATTAATAGCCTCTGCATATAAGGTCTAACATTAATAGCTTCTAACATTAATAGACATTCTGACAATTTAAAATGAAATATGCTTCTAAGATGAAATATACAAATGCACGATTTAAAATGAAATTTGCTTTATTGATGGAGTTGAGGTATTTCGCCATTAACAATTGAGAACCATACTGAATTTGCTTTAAAATTAAATCAGGGAATATTCTCACCCACTTGAAAATAATTCATATCAAAAGTATATCATATATGTCAACAAAATCATAACTAATATCTATTTCATTTTATTATGTTCGGTGACAACTGACATATGTATACACGTATATTTATGTTTTATGACTTCATCATGTGCTGTTTTTTTTATTATAGGCGATGAGATGACGAGGATCATATGGACAATGATTAAAGAGAAGGTTTGAACTTCCACTAATTTTCGTTTTTGTTAAGTATTTTCATCGGATTTTATATGATTGTATTGATCTGTTTTTGCTGGATTGAATGTTGATCTCAGTTATGTTTTCGCATGTGGATTTAGATATAAAGTATTTTGACCTAGGTTTGTTAAATCGTGATGCCACTAATGATAGAGTTATTGTTAAATCGCATAATTGTTACTTACTTTTGATTTCCTGCATAGGTGTTTTGTTTATAAGTAATTATTGTACATATTCTTTTTGTGTGATGAGTTAATATTTTTAGCCTTTTAGGTAATGCTAGCCACCTAAAAATTCTTTGGCTAACTGCATCCTATGAGTGTATAGCTTGTGTAACTGTAGTTAATATATTGCTTCGTAATTTCTTGCTTTTTGCTTTCGTAATTAAGTGTCGCTTTTTTGCTTTTCTGGCCATCTTTGATCATTAAAACTATGTCAATAATTAAGTATCTTACAATGGTAGTAAGATAAGTCTGTCAATATCATTAGTTTTTCTTGAATCAAACCTTTTACTGCTCTGCTTCTGTAAGCCCTGTTAATTGAACTGATATACCATTATTAGTACTGTTAAGATCAGTCCACATAATGCGTATCACTACTGACTTGATTTTGGTGATGCTTGGGAACGGAAGATTTTGGATGGTTATATTTTTGAAAAAATACTTTATAGTTTAAGGAGAGTAAGACACGACGTAACGAAAAATTGTTATAAATACCTAACCTTAAAAAGAAACTCCGGGTTGAGGTTTTATAAAGGGTAATTTGAAAATTTAAATAGCCTTTTATATCACCAGTCTTCAAAGTACCTTCAATAAAATAGCCTTTTGTAGGAGAGGAGCAGAAAATGAGTATTAAAAGCTTTATTAAAATGAGTACCTTCAATACCCATATGTGGTTGGAAACCATGTTTTATTCTTCCCTGTTTTTGATGAATGTTTTACATAAAAGTTACATTTTTAAATGTTTTACATAAAAGTTTATGGTAAAGATTCAAATTGGATTTTAAACTGAGTGGTACTGTTAGATTTTTTTAATTTGTTATTGTGTAAAGATTTAGAAGCAAACACCTTTGTGAGAAGGCAAAAGTAGTTTATCTTATTCTTTTTTTTTATCGTTTTTTCTTTTTATTGAATGGGTTTCTTTGAACTATTGATTAAAATGGTGGTTTTTTAAAGGTTGAGTGACTCCGGGTTTTGTATATTAAATTTATTTCGGTGGATCGAGGTTCCAATTTGGATGGGTTTGGTTTTTTGTTCAACTTTTATGGGGTTTAATGCGTGATTATAGATTTAATTTTTCTTCTCGGTTCTTTTTGAAGAAATCGCAAATATGTTACTTGAATGGGGTTTAATGCGTGATTATAGATTTAACTTTTCTTCTCGGTTGTTCTTCATGGAAACTTTTTGGATGTTTTTTTAAATCTTTCATTAGGAGTTAGGACAAATTGGTACTCATATTATGTAAGTTGTAAATAGTTTCTTTTTTCTTTTTTAAAATGTTTAAATTTGATGTTTTTTAATTTCAGTAGATTGGTTTAAATTTACGAATCAACTGAGTTGTGGTTTAAATTAAAATTATTTTAGCATGAATTTTTTATTCGGTGAATCAACCATTAGTATCAGTTATACCTTGCAATCTTTAACTTAAGTTTTCGAATAGCTGTAGTTAAAAATTCTTATCTATTTCATCACAAGTCTTCTTATAAAGTCGACGACAGCTCAGTTTAACTTTTGGTGTTTTAAATTTGTTTTTTTACAATGGGTGTTTATTCTCTGTCTCTCTCTTTCACAACAGTAGCACGCGCACATGCACACACACACACACACTATTATACTGCCACCAATACAGATTTATGATTTAAACCATTAAGCAAATGAACCGATTGTTGAAATGGTATTAAAAAAACTTTATTTGATTGTAAGTCCATATCTTTTCCTAAATAAATTGATTATTTGTTACAATCTCTCTAAATTCTTACTTATATCAATCTAAATCATTCCCCCTACATACAAATATGTGTTCTCATTTGTTTTTTAGATAATTCAGGGTAAAGTAAGGGGTCTTATGTTTCAGATTTACAATTGTTTTATTTTGACTCACATATTTCGATAATTTTTAAATTTCAAATATTTTCAGGTATATATTGAAGGATACATGGTGTAAGCTGTAAAGAATATACTTGGTGTAAGCTATAAAGTAAAGGGTCTTATGCTTGACATGTTGTTTCTCTATTTTCTGCATGTATGTATTCTTTGTGTTCCGTCTTTTGTAAAGTTAGCTAATTATACATGGTGATGATGATTCTGGGTATAGAATGATGGTTTTTTTGTGGTTTGGATATGTATGGATGATTGTAAGTTTTGTAAACAGGTTTAGATTTTTCTGGATATCTATTTTTAAAGAAAACTCTGCCGAAATTTCTTGAAATTAGTAGGGACTAGCTTGATGTTTTGGTGGTTGGATGTGTTGATGATTGAGTATGTATTAATTTCTTCATGTATGTATTTTTTGTGTTTCGTATTTTGTAAAGTTAACTAATTATACATGGTTATTATGATTTTGGGTATGGAATGATGGTATTTTTTGTGGTTTGGATATGTATGGATGATTGTAAGTTTTATAGACAGGTTTATATTTGTCTGGATATCTATTTTTTAAGGAAACTTTGTCGAATTTTTTTAAATTAGTAGTGACTAGCTTGATGGTTTGGTGGTTAGATATGTGTTGATGATTGTGTGTATTTTGTGTGTTCTGTATTTTGTAAAGTTAACTAATTATACATGGTTATGATGATTTTGGGTATGGAATGATGATTTTTTTTGTGGTTTGGATATGTAATGATGATTGTAAGTTTTGTAGACAAGTTTAGAATTTTCTATATATCTATTTTTAAAGGAAATTTTGTCAAAATTTCTTGAAATTAGTACCGACTAGCTCGATGTTTTGGTGGTTGGATATGTATTTATGATTGAGTATGTATTAATTGTTGTGGTGATATGTGTCTTTAGAAAATTTAATATTTTTTTAATTTTAATTTAATTTTTGGTTACGCCGTGCCTTCAGGCACGGGTTATCGCTAGTATATATATAAAGAACATGGATACTACTGACCTCAAGTACTTTTCATGTAAATATGTATTAGTTAAAATATTTTTCAAAGATGAGAGGCCACATGCACGGTAATCATTTGTTTACCTTCCACGAAGCTTCACGGTCACCACTACTCTGCAATTGTTTCTTTTTCCCCTTTAATTTTTTTTTCCGTCGTCTTTCTCTAAAATACTTGTCCAGCAAAATCAATTGCTATACTTGTCTAGTGGAATCAATTCCTTGTCAATCCCCATAAATGACTACGCGGTATCACCGATTAAGGGGAAAAGATCTTTCGTTTAAAAAAATATTATTATTATTATTATTTTACCAAATTAAATTATTCTTATTTAAAAAATATTTCTTGACTTTGAAAAATATTTTTGTAAAATAATTCCTTCCTAATTTTATTTTATAAGTATATAAATAAAATGATTTAATTTTTGATATGAATGATTTGAGTGTATATATATATATATAAAGATTTTTTATATATATATATATATATATATATATCTAAGTTTAAAATTGATATATATATATATATATATATATTATTTTAAGGAAACAATGATTTCCTTTGTTATCAAGGAAACAAAGATTTTTTTGGTAATGGTACTGCACTTGGACAACCACAAATTTTGGGCAATTGCTTTACTGAAGATCGTAGGGAAAAGCTTTCTAGATACAGGACTAAGAAAACAAAGAGGAATTTGGCAGGAAAATCAAGATCAAACTAAGCGGATCGTTCAGAAATATGAAACAAGACTCAAAGACTCGAAGTAATTTGCACGATCGTCACTCCAAAAGTGTGACTCACGTGCAGGGGGAAAATGTGAGCCCAAGTACAAATTAGGGTTCACATACGACCTAAAGAATTGAATGACAAATAGAAAAGTCGGACATAAATGTCTGAGACCCGAGAGAAGCCTCCACGTGTCCCGAGGCAGAAGACTTGTGGAGGCGACTCATTTTGGGAATTGATTGAGGGATTGGATTGGTGGCTAGAAGGACAGGGAGATATGGGCATTATTCTAATGACTAAAGGGTATTTCTGGAATTTCCCTGAAGACATGTGTCTGGCATGTGATTACTTAAATTCCAAGAAGCTCTATAAATACCCCTTCCATTCTATGAAGGGGGACGTCTCTTCAGACTCAGGACTTGGACCTTTTGAAAGACTAGGAGACTTGGAGATTCTCTCTCAACCCGAAGACTCAAGAAGGCTATCTGAATTCTTGCATACCCTAACAAGGTTCTTGGATTCTAAGAGTTCTGCCATGTGTCGTTGGAGTAATCGCTCACCTTTTCTTCTCCCCTCTTCAATCAATCAATCAATTCCGTACTCTTCGTGGATTTCTCTCCTCCTCAACCAACACGAAACCCTAACCCTAGCAAGGTACGATTTCCTTGCCCACAAAATATAAAGTATGTGTTATGTGATCACAGTTAAACTTAATGGGTAATGTACGTAGTTGCTCACCCTTACTGTATATAAATGTTTTCAAGAACACTTGCAGTTATGTGAACTTTGAAGGTCTTATTAATGACATCGTTTAGAAGAACAAATAATAAATCGAAGTATATGCAGTCTGAGCCTTTGGATGATGAATCCCTGTGATAGAGATGAACGTTAATATTATATATATTGTAATTGTGTAGATTAAGAACATTGTACGTACTAAAGAAAAGTTAATCTGGTTTATAAGATTTTGAATACTTACATCGACGTATTATAATGAGATACATTGTATTTAACTGGAGATGTATAATTCATATTAAAACAATCTACAATTGTAATAACGGATTGTAAAGGTTACAGATTCTGGAATTGAAGGAATTAATGTATTAAATGGTATGAAAACAAGGTTGTATTCATTATTGTATTAATAAAGATTGAAAATATTAAGATGAAGGTTGTACCGTGACGCACCAGACCCGAGGTTTAAGGGACACAAATTTGGGGGTGTGACATTGTATCTCCTCATTCATAGAAAGCTCCCACAGATTTAACTCCCCCGAGGCCCTTGCCTCCTTAATTGTGCATGGTTCATCAATAATGACATGTAAGGCATGATATATACGCATTAACTGAATACATGTTAGGTTACCTTCAAACTCGTGTGGACCTCCTCAATATAGGATCAACTTTTTCCTCTACCTCAACATCTTTCTCAACTTTTGAATCTTCCTCATCTTCCTCATTATGCAACACAATGTGTTCAGACTCAACTGATTCATCATTTTCAAAATTTGTAGCCAACTGTAAATTAATTCCCGGTCTCCACCTGTTTTCCCATGCTCACATCAATCTGCACATGATCAGGTTCTTCGGACGACTTATCCACTACTGGCACATTCAATGATTCTCTAAACACCACATCCCTTCTGTAGAAAACAGGTCTAGTCTCTGGATTCCACAACTTGTATCTCTTAACACCTTCCTTGCAACCAATAAACTTACACTTCTTAGACTTGAAGTCAAGTTTGTTCCTTTTCTCCTTCGGCACATGCATATACGCAATGCAACGAAACACTCAAACATGAGACATATAAGGCTTTTTCCCGAAAAGTACCTCAGAAGGAGTTTAATCCTTTAATGCAGATGTAGGTGTCAAGTTCTTCAAGTAACATGTTGTAGCAGCTGCCTCTACCCAGAATTTAGGCTTCAAGCCTACCTAACTCCACATACACATCGCCTTCTCCATGAGTGTCCGATTTAATCTCTCAGCCACACAATTCTGTTGAGGTGACATCTGAATTTTATTCTGTCTTGCAATGCCCTGCTCAGCACAAAACTGATCAACTGGAAAATACTCTCTACCATTATCAGTTCAAAGAACTTTTATCTTCCTGTTGAATTGATTTTCAACTAGTGCCTTAAACTCTCGAAATTTGTTAAGTGCTTTAGACTTTCTTCTAATAAAACAAAATCAAGCATATATATCTTGAAAAATCGTCTACAAAAGACACATAACACCTTGATTTTCCAAGAGATGTTTCTGGAATTTTCCCAAACATTTAAATCGTTATGTATCAAATCCAACACTCCAGTTGCTCTAGTGGCAGTGGACTTAAACTTAACTCTATTTTGTTTCACGTACAAACAATGCTCACAGAATCTGAATCCCATAGAGCAACCTGGAACCCCTTCCACGAGCTTTTTTGATGCTATAGTGGACAACCTCTTATCACTGATATGCCCCAACCGTTGATGCCACAACATAGACAAACTATTCTCCGCACTTTTTTCCTTCTCAGAAACAAAAGAGCCACCAAACTGTCCCTTTATTATACTTCCCAACAACTTGTATAAGGTACTATGTTTTCTACCACGCGCTATTACCATTGATTCATGAGTCATCTTATATGATTGTTTGTCACAATTGAAATGGACACATGTATCTGTCATCGTAGTGACCATTAGTTTAACCCGCAAAACTATGAAACAATCCAACATATCACTTTCCTTAATCAAGTCATTATGCATATGAACACATTTTTTTCCTCCTGAATATGAACTGATCTCCTTAAATTTTTCTACTTTCTCCACTTGACTTGGGCATTGGCTTTTCATAATCATACTTTCATAATCATCAAAATTCTCCACTAAATTGCCTTCTTGATCACACTGTTGTTCCCGTCTTCAAGGTCTTCTTTATGCTCCCTGTATTCTGATGAACATCTATCATGTCAATGATTACTTGTACTATTCCGGTTTAAATTTAAAATTGTAAGGGGAAAAAAACATAAAAAATAGTTTTTATTCCATTTGCTTAAATTCCCAAGGCAAAATTATTTTTAAGGGGAGAAAGATGTAAGTATCCAAATTTTACATATTATAATTTTTATAAATAACATAATTTTAGTTTGGTATAAATTATTAATTTTGAAAATATTAAATGTATCTTGAAGAATTTTAATCTAGCTAGGAGTGTATTATTTTATATTAATAATCTATAAGAATCCTATTTAGTAAAAGTCCATTATGGCTTCCTAATTACATGGTAACTCTTATTAGTTTAAAATTATAAACAAATTAGTGAGAGGTATGAAAACCTTAATTTCTGCTTAGAGTTCTTATATATATATTGCAGCACCTTGTAAAAATCATAACTCATTCATATAAACTCAAACTCCAGTAATTTGAAAGCCCATATTTTCGTGTTTTTTCTCGCAAAAAATTTTAGGGTCCTTAACACTAATATACAACAATTAGAAAGTATTTACAAAAATAAAACATACACAACATAATTACAAAAATAAAACAACCCAATATATTACAATTCCTAAAATCACGTATCATTAACTCCCACACGTCAGTTATTTTCCTTTCATATTTGTAACCAACCTCACCTAAATTCAAGCAATTGAGAAAATCAATCGGAGAAGACAAAATCAATCGGAGAAGATGATCAACGCTAAATCAATCGGAGAAGACAAGATCTTCTCGTCGCGACACAACTCGATATCGAAGAAGACGAAGCCTCCGTCGCGACTAAACTCAGAATCGGAGAAGACGAAGCCTCCGTCATGACGCATCTCTAAGATCGAAAATAGCATACAAAATCAACAACGCCTTCAAGTTCAAAGAATTAACATCTGCGTTGATTGTTGAATACAAGATCAACATCACCTTCGATACAAAATACTGAGGTATGTGAGTTTAAAATTTAGAATCATATAGTTACCTATAGTTACTACGAATTACTATATTGGTTACCTTTCTTAAGTTTTTTGCACTTAAAATGGTCACACAGTAAGAATAATGAATGTTTTGATTGCAAAATGTATTTGAAAAAATGTTGTATATTATGGTTACTAAGGTTATAAAAATTGGTTACTGTCTAATGCTGTCTTGGTTACTGACTATTCTGTCTTGGTTACTGTATAACATTAAACTGTCTATTGCTGTCTTAGTTACTATCTAATGTTGTCTTGGTTACTGCACAATATTACTAATTAATGTTGAATTGGTTACTGACTAATGCTGACTTGGTTACTATGTAACATTATTTTGATTCTTGATTAATGTTGATTTTGCTTATCTTGATAAAACTATAATGGTTCTTGACTAATCTTTGACTTAGTTCTTGTGTAAAATTATAGTCTTTGACTTGGTTACTCAGTAAAATTATTTAGTGACTAATCTTGACAGTTCTTGACTAATTCGACTTGGTTCTTGACTAATGCAAACTTAATTCTTCGCAAAGATTAATTGGTTACTATAATATTGGTTCTTTGAAGCATATTAATGTACACTTCTATTTATGTTTTTATATTAATGGTTACTTATTATCAACATTAGTTACATTCTTACAAAAAGCTTGTCTTTAGTTGGTAACAAACAAATTATAATTTGGTTATTTTTACTATAAAAATGCAATACGTAATGTATTTATCTTGTGGTTACTAAATAAATATGTGTTGGTTACAATCTAAAATGGATTTGGTTATCGATAATGTTGTCATGATTAATGTATAATGTTGAATGTAAAATGCATTTTAAAATATGTTTTATACTCTCGTTACTAAATACATATAAATTGGTTATTATTTTACTATTGATTTGGTTGTTGTATAATGTTTATATGCTTGCTTTATAATTTTAAAGTTTATTCTATCGATATTTTATATTAATGATTACTTATTAAATACATTGGTTACCTTCCTCGCAATCGTTGTTAGTTCTTGTCTAATCTGGATTTGGTTAGAATATAATGCTAACTTAGTTACTGTGTATAATGTTACCCCCAGTTCATGTTCTAGTTACTAACATTATGTAGTTTGGTTACTATCTGACATTGTGATGGTTACTTTACAGACCATAAGCTAACAGTAATATTACCATATATATTGGTTACTGTCTAATATGTATTTAGATGTTGTAAGGTGTTTATTTGGTTACTGTATAATGTTATTGTGGTTTATAATTGTTTCTTTTATATTGGTGGTTACTTTACAGACCATAAGCTAACAATAATATTACCATATATATTGGTTCCTGCAACTGTTGGTTACTGTCTAATCTGAATTTGGTTAATATATAATGTCGACTTTGGTTATCGTGTAAATTTGCAATGGTTATTGCATAATATTACCCCCCGATTCATGTTCTCGTTCTTAACATTATGTAGTTTAGTTCTTTGTCGACATTGAGTTGGTTACTTTATGCACCATAAGCTAATGATAATATTACCATATATATTGGTTCTTGACTAATATGTATTTAGATATTGTAAAGGTGTTTATTTGGTTCTTTGTATAATGTTATTGTAGTTTATAATTGTTTCTTTTATATTGGTGGTTACTTATTGATTACATTGGTTACCTTTATACAAATCGTTAATCGATTATATATATTGGTTACCTATATACAAGCTTATTAATCCGACTTGGTTACTTTTGTAAAATTATAGTCTTGACTTGGTTACTTAACTAATGTCGACTTGGTTACTGACTAATGCAAACTTAATTACTGTAATGATTAATTGGTTACTGTAATATTGGTTGCTGAAGCATATTAATGTACACTTCTACTTATATTTTTTATATTAATGGTTACTTGTTAGCTACATTGGTTACATTCTTACAAAAGTTTGCCTTTAGTTGGTAATAAAACAAATTATCTTTGGTTGTTTTTTACTATAAAATGCAATGCAGAATGTATTTATCTTGTGTATACTAAGTAAATATATGTTGGTTACTGTCTAATTTGGATTTGGTTAGTATATAATCCTGACTTGGTTACTGTGTAATATTATCATGGTTACTGCATTATATTACTGTGTTTTATAGTGATTATTTTATATTGATGGTTACTGATTAACTACATTGGTAGGTACCTTCATACATCTCGTTAGTCTTTAATTTGTAACAAAGTCATTACTGATTATTTTGGTTGTAAAATGAATGTAAAAATATTTTTTATAATCTTGGCTACTAATTACATATATCTTCGTTACTGTATAATATGTATTTAGATACTGTAAGGTGTTTATTTGGTTACTCTATACTGTTATTCAGTTTTATAATTGTTTCTTTTATATTGGTGGTTACTCATTAAATACATTGGTTACCTTTATACAACCGCTAATCGATTATATATATTGGTTGTTGTATACTATTTAATTGGTTACAAAGATAATGTTTATTTGGTTTTGTTGACAATTTGACAATTTCGTCAAGTTTGGAGTGTCGAATTTTTGGCGTTTTGAGAGCCTAATTTCATTGGAAACGGGTTTTTTGGTCGAATTCCATCATTTAGGCCTTCAAAATTGCATGTAAAATTTGGTTTATTTTTCGGTTACTAAGATTATGTAATTTGTTATCGTCTAATATTGATTTGGTTACTTTACAATGTTTATTGATTGTTAGATTAATGGCTATCGACAAAGAACCAATACAACAAATTTAATTGTTTATATGAATATATAATTGTTTACTGCTAGTAACTATTAACCACATGGTTGGTAATATTTTTGATGGTGAACAGTAACCAAAATTGATGTTGATTAATATTTTAATTTTTGATTCCATCATGAGTTATCAATATAAAGTAAACATATACATTGAACAATTGGTAAATCGCTCAAATATTTTTATGTAAATTTGGTTATCCATCTAAAATAAAATGGTTACCTCTATATTCATATTTAGTTACCAACTGGCATAGACCATTTCCAAATAACTTTTATAACTATGTAATTTAAAAGTATCCATCAGCTAGATAAATGGGAACCCTCACATGTACATTAAGCACTTGATAACTGTTCTGATATAAGTTTTTAATTATTTGGTTACTAACAAAAACTAAAATGGTTACCCTTATAATAACTCCCTCACTGATTGTACAATAATAGTAGTCAAACACAATTAAATAACAGTAAAACAAATATAATAAATAAGTAACCAAATAGTTACATAATAGTAACCATAATATGTTTTAATGGTAACCAAAACATAAAACAACTCATGTATCCAAAGATCCCTCAGAATGAATGTGATATTGTTTGTTTAGAAACCCAATTATACTATGACATATACATTTCACAATTGATATATGTCCCGAAACAAGATTGTAACTCTCTCGGGTTACTATCAAAACAATAGTTAGTTACCTTTATATACATATTTGGTTACCAAATGTACATCTCAAACAATGTATCCAACACAACTTAAAAGATACAATAAATAATAACTAAAATACCTCATTGATTGTACAATAATAGTAGTCAAAAACCATTAAATAACAAAGAAAACAAATATAATAAATAAGTAACCAAATAGTTTCATAACAAGAACTATAATATGTTTTAATGGTAACCAAAACATAAAACAACTCGTGTATCCAAAGATCATGTAATGAAGGTGATATTGTTTGTTTAAGCAACCCAATTATACTATGACATGTACACTTCACATTTGATATATGTCCTCAAACAAGCTTGTAATCTTCGTGGTTACTATCAAAATAATAGTTAGTTACCTTTATATACATATTTGGTTACTAAATGTACATCTCAAACAATGTAGCAAAACACAACTTAAAAGAAACAATAAATAATAACTAAAATACCTCATTGATTGTACAATAATAGTAGTCAAAAACCATTAAATAACAAAGAACTATAATGTAACATAATAAAACAAGTAACCACATAATTATATGATAAGAACTGTAACAAGTTTTAATGGTAACAAAAAAAGAAATATCATGTAATAAAACTCGATTCGAGTAATCCATGTATACTAAACAATTATATATTAACCGTAATAAAAAATAAAAGTAACCAAAATCCCACATCGAGGGCACAATAATAGTAGCCAAACCATAAGATAACAAAGAATCAAAACATAATAAAGAAGTAACCAAATAGTTATAAAAAGTAACCGTAACAAGTTTTAATAATGATAACCAAAACAGTAAACAACTCAGTATATCCAACCCGCTTATACATAAACTCCAATAAACATTACAGACTCACAAATCATAACAAATTGTTATGAATATCCAACAAAATCAAAGTACGAAATAGGGAAAATTTAGCGCAACTCCCAAAATTATATTTGTACAAATTCAGATGGGGAAGAGTTGCCCAGATGTGCTGCCATCTCTTTGACAATATGCAAGTTTAAACTGTCAATTTGGTATCGAACGAATGTCGCCAGAGATTTAAAGACTCATAGTATGACAATATCACTTCAACCATGTACATATCGCATGGTAGGTTCCAAAAGGAGGCGGTTCCATCGTCTGAAGAAGTAGATTCAGTCCGTTGACGACGAGTGGCTTCAAGAGGAGTGAGAGAAAAATAAATAGAGAGAAGAAGAAGAAGAATAAGAAGAAGAAGAAGATTTTAGAGAGAGAAATATCATAACAAAGGATATGGGAGTTGGGAGAAAAAGAAGGAAGAAGAAGAAGAAGAAGATTTCACGCGTTTAAAATAAATCATCAGATTTGCCATATCAACCCATTAATACTAATCCCTTAAATTAAGGAATCCTAATTGCACTATTATTGTAAATAAATATGAAAAAGTGTAATATTTTTGTAATTATTTTATATGTGTATGATTTTTGTAATTATTTCTAAAAAAGTACTAATATATGTAATTCTTCCAAAATTTTATATCAGATTTTAAAAGGCCATAACTTTGTCATACCAACTCCAAATTAGGTGATTCTTGAGTCTATTCCACTTATCTTTTCGAGAATTGTATCATGGTGTATCAAATGTTCAGATTTGGGAAGTATTAATTTAACTAAACTCATAAAAGAAATTGATTTGGATTCCATACTCAGCTCCTGTGATTATTTGTATATTCTCTCTGTCTCATTAATCTCTTCATTTAAACAAATAATTATGTTTTCAACTGCCTTTTTCGTTTACTTTGATATATCGTACAGGTTATTCTGCATATGTTAACACAAATTCGTACTTGTTCGGAATATTTTTAGAACTTCAGTTTATTATTATTCTAGAAGATCCAAAAGTCATTATTTATTGTTACGTATTGAAGAAAGACGAATAAGGTAAATAAATATTATTTTATATTTTAATTTTAAGTTTAGTTATGAGGGTTTTTAAATTAGAGATTCTTTTTAATCAAAATAGAGACACGAAATTAATAGTCATGATAATCGAAAAAAGAAGATAAATTTAAAGGAATATAATTTGATTGAATATAAACGTTAAAATCTAAAAATTAGTTTCTATATTTTAACGTATATTGTGTGGGTTATGTGCGACGCCCCCAAATCTGAGTATTCACTACTCCAGACCTGGTGCATCACTATTCAACCATATATATACTACTAGCTTCTACTATTAGCTATATTACACAACATATTATTTATTTACATTATTTACACACACACACACATACCCAAGTCTCACAAGTACAGTACAAACAAATACTTCAATTCCAAAATATTACATCATTAATTAATTAATAAACTACTAATTATTATCTACTCTTCCTCGTTAGCTTTACCCTTTCCTTTATCTTTATTGTTTGAACCTTCAAGACTTTCTCCTTTAACTGCAAATATCATTTGTGTAGTGTCCCCAAATCCGGTACTAATCACCAATTAACTTCAATTCACGTTATTTATATGTCATTTCTATAACTAATGCGGAAGATATAAACATAAATTGTTTATACAATAAATTTTACACATAATCCCCAAGGTCTCAGAAACCTTAACTTAATACATGCATTCAATATCCTACACGACTTTACAATGTCATTCGTGATCGAGAAAATTTAATAATTTAATCGCATAATAATCTAATTATGGAATTTTCCTTTGCCTCATCTTTATTTAACCCTTCGTCTTAATAATCAAAAATTTATCATGATATAGTGAGGTATGAGCAAACAATTTTGCCTTGTGAAGTTTAAGTTCAAAGGAAGATATATCATGATTGAAAAGGAATAAACTTTCAAGTTTCCAACAATGTAATATAATTGCGAAAGAGCATGAATCAAAACTTCAATAATTGAATAACTGAATAATTATGTTGAGTGGTCAACAATGACCATGAACAAATTTAACTGAACCTTATGGTAATGAAGGTGATCAGCCTTTCATACCTGATGAACATATGCAACATGCACTAAGTGTGAATCAATAATCAAGGATGTGGAACAATTGTCAATAATTAATCCACTACTAGCATATATTTGAAACATAATAACTCGAGTTTAAGTTAGGAGACTTGCATGTACTGCTGATTATCGCTAAACAATCGATTTTAATCTCTTATGAAAGACATCATTAATAAGATCGATCTTCCATTTAACATAATACACTTTATACCACAATATTATTACTCGAATAATAAATTAGCTAATATTTAGCCACATAATCAAACATTGAATAATTCTTTAACTCATTAGTAATATTATTTTGATACTATTATTATCACATAACCATCATCTTAAATTCTCGTCTAATATTATTAATCTTTAAATAATATTTTATTTATTATCTAATATTATTAATCATGTAATAATATTTTGCTTGTTTAATAAATAATAAAGGTCTCACATTTTAAGATATAAATATTTTTCATCTTGAAGCTTAAACCATTTATATTCTTTTTTAGAAATATCATTTACCTTTTACTCGCAAAATTGAGTTTAAACAACTAATGCATAGCTTTTTTATAGTAAAACTCAATTTACTATATTATTTCTTTAATTTAAATAATTTTTACATCAGTTTGTCCATTCATGAGTCAACACTAACTGTTGCCTTATATATAAATATTTTATCTCACTAGCACATTCGCTTTTTTTTTCATTTTACGATTATTCGCATTTTTTCTTTATATATATATATATATATATATATATATATATATATATATATATATATATTCACATTGTAAATCTCATTCAAAAAACCACATTTTGAGCACCGAAAATCTCAAAATATCATTTTTATGATTAATACAATTTTTCAAAGGTTTTACATTCTTCGTTGCACCACAAAATAATTTTATAGGCAACTATATATTTTTATTTTACTTAAATAAGTAATTTATATTTATTATATATTTTTATTGCTTTATTCATGCCCGAAAGGAAGTTTCTCGGCATAAAATAACACTTATAGTCAAATCTCGCCCTGTAGGACTTTAATAGATTTATTATAACTTATTATTTTGCTGGAATACGATTCGGAACGTCGAACGTCAAAGTCGCTCGACGCACCGACGCTCGGTGTGAGACCCCAGATTTTTTTTGAATAAAGATTAAATTTTCTCAAAATATATTTTTGAATATTATGGTGTGGATTTGATATAATGTTATAGTTGTGGGTAATATTTATAAATTTTGCAAAGTACGCAAGTTGTTATATAATATTCGATTGATCGGGGAATATTCGTTTTAACAGGGAATATTCGTACAACAGCACAATCATTGGTGGACCCCCACAACGGAATTATTATCGGATTGAGAAAACGACAAAAAATAATTTATGAAAATAACGGCGAGAGTTTTATCGTTAACTGTTGAAACACCCTTGTTAAAAGTATCTGAAGAATACTGGGTGGCATAAAGTAGTTACACGGTATTGATTATTGATGCTTACGTGAGAAGTCACTCATTATACTAATTTATCACATCTGAGAATTGGTCAGATCATATCATCATATTATTGATTCAATTATTGTCACAAAGATCATCCGCATAAAATGTTTTTTATTAAATCAATACTTGAGATTTACAAAGTTATTCATATTACAAATCGCAATATTTACAATGTCTAAGAAGTTCATCAAGGAGAGGTTTGGTCACCTAATTGCGGCTTTGATAGGAGAAATCCTTATTGGAAAGCCCCATCTTTCCCGAGAACGACACTGGTTGATAAATATTGTGAGTTATAATATTAATAATGAATATTGTTTGGAGTTGAATTTGGAGACGCGATTTGATATTTGAGTCCTGAACGACATTTAAATTAGTAAAATAGTCTATAAACACAAAATTTTAAAGGATTCACTATTTCGTCAAAAGTCAACAGTTGATTTTTTGGGAAAAGTCAAACTTTGAAATTTCAAAATTTATATTTTTGATAAAAAAAAATAGTTTCATTATGTTGGAATTGTTTGTGTTAGTGAAAATCGACATTTATTCTGATGATAATTGATGTCTAGGGGTTAAATTGATAAATCGGGTAATTTATCGGATAAATGAGCAATTAATTGCTACTAATTCACATGCTTATATAACTATTTGTTCACATATGTGTACTATTGAATCACATTATTTACTATTAGGGGAGTTGGTGCAAGATTGATAATACTTGCATGACTAAGTTAAAAATCGAGGTATGATGGAGGTACTATAATCGTAATTCATTATTTTTCACATGATTATACTATTGATTCACATGATTGAACTATTGATTCACATTATTTACTATTAGGGGAGTTGGTGCAAGATTGATAATACTTGCAAGACTAAATTAAAATGAAAGAAAAGTCGAGGTATCAGATTTGAATTTTTGAGCCCCAAAACGTGTAATTATCGAAACTATATTTTCCTATAAATAAGCTCATTCTTCCTTCATTTCTCATCAATTCACAAAAGCTTTAGAGCGATTATTATAGAGAGAAATTATAGAGAGAAAGAAAGAGAAATCTGCTACTCACTATTCTAAGATCCAGCTTTTTTCAAGGTAGGGAGTATTATTTCTTTCTTATCTATGAAGAGAACTTCGTTATTCCATTCTTATTATTTCGTTGGAATAACTCAGATACATGCTGCTACCCTATACTTGGTGAAATTCTTCTATTATTCCATTCTTTATCATTCTCGTTGGAACATCCTGCTCACAAGGTTTCTACGCCGGGGACGGTAAAATTTTTATTATTCTCATTGGAATATCCATCGTTTACGCGCTTTCACTTGGGACCGATTCCGCCTTTTATTATTTTGTTTGAACATCCACATCTCATGCGTTCTCACGCTGCACTGGTTTCGTTTTTTATTATTCTCGCTGAATATCTGTATCATGCGCTTTTACGCCCGATTTCTTCCTTTATTATTCTCGTGGAATATCCTGTCTGCATTCATTTTACGCCGGACCGATTCCTTTATTTATTATTTTGTTGGAATAACTCGCACGTATGCGATCTATCGCATGCCATGTGATTTCTTTTGTTATTCCATTCCTTATTATACTCAAATTAGTTAAAGTTTTGACTTCTATACTCCATGAAATTAGTGGAATATCTTTGATATTTCAAGGCTTCATCCAAAGATCTTTTCGTGGAAATATTCTTCCGAGCATTCTTGAATTTTACTCTACAAAGCATTATCTCATTGACAATTTAGACGTTATTAGTTCTCGGATAAAATAATTCTTGAACTTGTTTTATCAATTCTTATATCATTGTCATCATCTCCTCATGTTTATATTTTGTTGAAAGTCATCATCGTGGCCTATAGTGCATAGATGGACTTGGTATGATTATGACCATGGATTATTCTTGTAATCATGACCGTAATGTTACAAATGATGTGGTAAAAGTCCTCATTGGTCCATAGTGCATTGATGGATGCTTGTTGGCATGATCATGACCATTAATGAATACACAAATATTCTCGGCCCGAAGTAGTATGGATAATTGTGGTCGTGATACTAAAGAATATCCTCGGCCGAGAAGTCTTGGGGTGATTAGATGATGTGGATTATTTATTGTCGAGTCCCAAATGATAAAAGTGATGAAAAACCTTCTAAATCATAAAAGATAGTAGATTTTATTCTCTACTGACTCTTTTAATGGATCGCTTGTTCCACCGCAGCTTAAACTTGATGGTTGTTATATTGTATCGCTTTAACATCGTCAAGGCTAACGATAATATATTCTCGCATTATCTTAGTCATAATATTTCCCATCGGGCTAGTTGAGCTCACCCTTTACTTTCATTGTTCTTTTTCGTGAAATGAGAACGTAGCAGTAGACTAGTCGGGAAGCGGAGTGACGCCGATGATAACATTAGTAGTCCTCACTATTTCGTGAAATAGTGTGATAATAATTGTAATGAGGACTCCTTTTGAGTTTGTATAATCTCTAGTATACAATATTTGTATTCAAACTCACATATTTATGTTTTGTCGTATTGTACACGACACAATCAGATTATTAAGTCAGATTTGAATTTATGTACCATGTAAGTGGCGACCCAAGATGGGTGACGTATACCTAATTTTGGGGGCATCACACTCGGCGTTCGCTCGTTTACAAGTTTTGACATGCCTATTCGCTCATTTTTAATTCTCAAATCATGAGTTATATAACAGCTAAAGTTTAAGCATGTTATAAACCTTATACCATAGTATTTTAGAAAATTTTCTAACCGCGAAAATGGATCACGGAACCCATCAAAACAGAAGCGCCAAAAGCATGCAGCATCGCCTTCAAGAACGTGAAGTTATGCTGGCCAAGACGCCTAAACAGGTGTATCGCCCGTCTTTCGCTAATATTGTTGCGCCCACCGTCAGATACCAAATCCGCTATTTTGCGAGTTTTGTACGCGTTGCTCGTTAATCGGATTGATCCCATTTTTTGGATATGTTTTTCGTATCATATGAGACTATTTTTAAAAAATATGAAACCAACATTTCGGGTTCATTAAGCAGTCCAAATAATTAACCAGAAGTGTACTTTCATTACGGTTTTCACATTTTCCCAGTTTTACCCTCTCTTCCGAAAACTGTCATAACTTTTTCATTTCAAAACATTTTTGAGCGATTTTTAAGCCCACGCGAAGCTAACTTCCAGGGCTACAACTCTTCCCTACTGACTTGTTTTCAAATTCCGAACACATCAGTTCAGAAATCTTATGCAAAGGGACTGCTCCGAATTTGTTTTCCGGTTTTGACTTGCTTTGCTAAAACAGTCATAACTCTCTCGTTTTAAAATATTTTTGAGTGATTTTTAAGTCCACGCGAAGCTAACTTTCGGGAATACAACTTTTATTTTTTGACCTTTTCCAAATTCTAAACAAAGAATTCCAGAAATTCCGTGTAAGGTGACTGTCCCGAGTTAGTTAGACAATTTTGACGCGACTACTTTGAATGGTCATAACTCTTTGCTCTGAAGTCAGAATTAGTCCGTTCCGGAGTCTATGGAAAGCTTATTAAGTGTAATACAACATACCAAAAGTTTAGAATTTTTAGAGCACTCTAGATAACTCCGAATTTTCTGTTTAGGAGCAGCAGTCCACTATTTTTTTCTAAGTTTTAATAACTGTTTTACTTTTTTTTCTTTGGATCAAATTTTTATCACCTAAAATGGTTAGATCCATACAAAATACACTATATAACATGTAGATCTAAAGTTTTTAAAGTTCAAGAATCATAGCTTGATATTTCATCAAAAACAAAATCAAAATCAAAATCAAATAAAATACATAAACTAAATATTTAGAGTTTGATTTTTATACCTTTCTTCCTTCTTGATTTCTTTTTTCTTTCTTCTTCCATGAGATGAAGTGGGGTGGCATGAGTGTGGGCTTCTTTCCTTCTTCCTCCCATAACCCCACGGTCCTCTTTCACTCTAATACTCTTTCTATATTTTTCTTTCTTTCTCTTTCTTTGACAACCTCCCTTTTTCTCTCTATTTCTCTATAATTGTCGGGAAGGGTTTTGAGTAGGAAAAAAAAATGTTTCTTGTCTTTAGATAGAATGATTAACTTAGGAGAGAGAGAGAGAGAGAGAGAGTAGGTGGGGAGTTGGTGGAAGAGTTGTCAACTCTTCCACAACTCTTGTACAAAAAAAAACATGTGCTCCTTTCTCCATAAATTATCCGGCTATACTCCCTCCTTACTTTAAATTTTATTTATTTATTTATTGCTTTATTAGATTGGTTAACTAATTAATTCAATCATTCTTTTAATGTTTTTGTTGAGTAATTTAATTACCCAACCTTAGTAACTTAATTTAATCAAATAAGTTACTACATAAATCTCCTTAATTTATTTTATCCTCTTGGAATCATATAATTTACATAACTCATCTTTGATATATAAATTATATAAAATATAACATAACATACTTAAATTACATATTTATTTTATAATTGCAACAATAAATATGTTTACATAATTTCTTATGTAAATACAATTATTTATATACCCAAGATATTATAATATAAAATCCTTACCTCATTATCATAAATTCAATTAAGAATTTATTTACTTCCTTAAGATATTCCGATAGATATAATATCTTCACTACTACAAAACAGTAAATAGACAACATTTAAACCACAACGTTGTAATATTTTTTTTCACAACGTTTTTTAAAAAAACATTATAGATATATATAAAAAAATATTATCTATTTAAAAAGACATTTTTTTAATTTTAACTAGATAATGCTTTTTTTTTAAACGTTGTCTATCTAATAAAACACGGAGCTTGCTTAAAATTAAAAGACTAGTCTTTTTCTCTCCGAGGCTCGATCGTCTCATTCTTTTATCTCTGTGCTCGTCGTTCTCCGTGCAGATCGAGCTTCAGTCCTTCTCCCAAGTCCCAAGTCCTTGCAGAGGTTCGTTCCTTCTCTCTTAGTTTCGTTCCTTCTCCGTGCAGAGCTTACTTTCGTTCCTTCTCTCTTCAGAGCTTCAGTTTCAGTTTCGTCTTTCAGTTTTCTTCTCTCGTTATGCCCTGTTGCCTTACGTTCGGTGATTGGGTGTACCTTCTCTCTGAGGCTGAAATCTGAGTTTGAAGATAAGTTGTTTTGGGGCTAGGGTTTCATCGGTTCTTATATTCGCTACCGGATCTGGAATTAGGTCAGCTCTTTGTTAATCAGATCATTTCTTTGTACGTGGCGATTCTGTTCAATTTCAAATGGATGATGTTTGTGATTGATAATATTAATTCTTCTGTTTGCTGATATTCTGGTTAGTTCTTTCTGGATTTTGTTTTGATGAAAAGATGAGATACACCTGGCTTTCGTTCTAAGAGCTGATGCTGCTTGATAGACTGGAATTTTGGAAATTTTAGGTCATTGATGATTGGGGAAAGCTAGCATTTCATTTTTCTTTCAATTCATTGCAACTTTTGATGTGTGATTTTATTTTCTTACACTATTAATTCAGTATTCATTTTATTATTTTGATGATTTTGGAAGGCCAATCAGTTTTCCTTCTGGGAAAGATCAACCAGTGAGCTCCACCAAAATCGCAAGAGTTGTTCCTAAGTTTGATTTGCAGCACGATGCTAAGGGTGGGGTTCAGAAGTTTAGAGTTAAGTTCTTTCCTTTATCATTTAAGATGCAGTTCCGTTCGAGAACAATGTAGTTGTTCTTTACTTGCTACTAATTTGAGTTTGTGTTGATGCATAAAGTTTGTCATGTCAGGTTTCTGACCTCTGGAATAGCTTGGATGTCGTAAATTCAACTGCAGAGCAGGCAAGTTATTCTTTTATGTTTCTCTCTCACTAATTCAAATGAAAATGATGTCTTATTAATCTTCTTAATGATATTTTATCAGATTAGGAGTTCTGTAAAGTTGAAGAAAGTTATGCAGACTATTCTTTCACTAAGAAATGCTTTGAACCAGGGTACTGCAAGGGGTAAGTTATCAGTTGATTTGGCTTGAATCTTGAAATATATTGAATCATTATTATTGTCATACTTATTTTTGTTGTAAATCAGTTATTGTCATACTTTTTATTTCAGTTGTTGTTTGCTGAGAACTCTTAACAAGTGTTCAACACCATCGTAATCTGGTTATATTATAAGATAAAATAAAAAGGAGTTAACTTGTTGATATATATGTGTGTCTATCGAACATGCCTGAATTTACCAAAACAACTGTGAAGACAGATGTTGCAGTCATTGGATCAAGAAGCTAGAAAGGCGTTGACACCTTTAAAATTGAGAGCGAAGGCAGCAAAATTTGCCAAAACAACTGTGAAGACAGATGTCATCATTTAAGGTTTTCCCCAAAATTCCAATCTTGCTCAACTTTTTATATCAATATCAAAATCTTAATGTAACTTTTTACCATTAATCACCTATAGTCTCTGTGATGTTCTTGTATCACCAATCAGCGAGTAAACTGTATATATAGTCATTTTGTTTCTACAAGCACAACTCAGCGCTAACATCTCTTAAGAAATTCTCAAATATTAAGTATATATGTTGAATGTTTACAGAGGTATGGAGTATGGGGAGACTGGGATCATTCTTATCTAACTCTTGATCCAGAATATGAAGCTGCTCAGGTAGCTAGTACAACATTTTACAGAGTTTCTGTTTTGAAGTTTCTTGAAATTAAGTTAATGGAGTCAACATAGTTTCACAACACAAAAAATTATTGATGATGGTTCATATATTAATGAGTTGCATGAGATAATGCATTTGAGCAAGGTATCTTTCTGTGTTTATATAATTTGAAGCTGCACTTTTTTATCAGTGCAATTGATTTCTTTTTGACATACAATTGATTGAACTTGTAGGACATAAAAAGTGAGGTGAATTGTAAGTTTGCAACTGATGGAAAAAAGGGCAGACCTGGTAGCTTCCCAAATCAGGGTCCGGCTAGATTTGCTGGTGATGCTGTTCCGCCAGGGGGAATGAATTCAGGCTTTGGTGGATTTCCTGGTGCGATTTCTTCATATGGTGGTGGTGGGCCACCCCTTCCCCCAGCCCATCAAAATCCACATCTGCAATCAGGTATTGGTGTGGGATTTGGCAGGTTTCCTATGCTGGTGGTGGGTATGGGGTTGGTGATGGTTCACAATATGGTGGAGTGAATAATTTGTGGTCCTCTATGTATAGGATGCCGCCAAGTTCTGTTGGAATGCCAACTGGAGGTGGATACCCTGATGGTGGTAATTATGGATTGTTGTCATCCGGCTATCAAACCCAGCTGCAGCCCTCCGGTCCAAGGGTTCCACCTGGTGGGATGTACCAGCCCCCATATTACTGAGGTAGTTCTCCTTTTTTGCATGCCAGTTTAGTTTTAAATAGATAATGCTTATTGTTCATGTGAATGGAGTCTTGCATAAATATCATTATATCAATTTTCTTTGCTGAAATATGAATTTCACTTGCAAAAGTATTTATTCCCTATCCTGAATCATACTCAATTTTGAAGCCTTACATGATTAATCATTTAATCATCTGTATATCTTAGCCATCAAACATATTGGAGAACAACTGAACAAGCAAGTTTGGTGTTGGTTCAGTAATTTTTTCACTAGGATTCACCATGTTGAAGTGTAAAATTTGTGAATTCCATTATCAATTTCTGCAAACCAATAGTGCTTTAGAAATTAGAATGTTCCTTAGTCCTGTTGGTCTCGACAAGGTTTTTATATTTCTCTTTCTATAGATATACATATTTATCTGAATTCTATAGTTTGTATTTATCATTCAGGTGAGACAGACCCTGACACAGTGCTTTGTTACATTCATATTTCAGATGCTTGTTGATGATATTGGTGATGTAACAATAACGAATGATGGTGCTACAATACTCAAGATGTTAGAGGTTGAGCACCCTGCTGCAAAGGTGGAGGAATTGAGACTCTTTTATCCTATTTACTAGTGCTTACTTATATTTTAATTGGCTCTTCTTTGTGCCTCTCATGTGTATTTTCTACCTATTATTGGCATTTATAGGTTCTTGTTGAATTGGCCGAGCTTCAAGACAGAGAAGTTGGAGATGGGACAACTTCAGTTGTCATTATAGCTGCAGAATTGCTTAAGGTAACATTCAGCTAAAGTATTAATATTGATGTGTTTGAGAAATTATAATAATGCTGTGTTGTGAAGATCTGCTTGATGTTTGGAGGATGAGTTAAAATATGTAATCCTCTTATAATTTGCAGATAGAAAATGATCTGGTGAGAAACAAGATACATCCAACATCTATAATCAGTGGATACAGGGTTAGTGTTGACCCCCCCTTTCTCTTCAAGCAGGAAAAATCTAGAAATTATAAAATTAGCTGAATTGATCACTCACCGTTTCTTTCAATCACTTTTTAATATCATATACACTATTTTTGTTGCTGCTTATCTTAACAGCTTGCGATGAGGGAAGCATGTAAATATATGAGGAAAAATTGGCAGTGAAGGTAATTATTACTACTGAACAAGTCTTCTAGAATTTGTCAAAAACATTGTCTCAAAGCAACTTATTGAAATTACCTCTATAGAATACTCTTAACTTTCTATAGCCTACTACCTATTTTGTTCAATAGATTTGAGAAATAGAACTATGAAGATCTCTGTGTTGGAAACTAGCAAAACGGTGTTTATGGGTTGATAAGAAATGTGAATTTGGGAAAGATTCTCTTGTAAACTGTGCCAAGACAAGCATGTCCTCAAAGTTGATATCTGGTGACAGCGACTTCTTTGCAAACTTGGTATGTTTATGGGTTGATAAGAAATGTAAATTTATTTTAGTCTTGCATGCTGAAGCTGTCTTATCTATTAGGAAAAGATTACTTTGTAACTTTGTACCCTTTGTATAGAACAGGCTTTTGTTAATCTTGCTTTCCTGTGAGGCAGATTCAAAGTTGCTTATGAATGATGGGTGTGCAACAGATGGCCAGATCTCTGAAGGTGGTTCACAGGACAAGTTGGAGGTTTTGGATTTAAGTTCCTTTTGCTTTGTCCTCTTCTTTCAAGTTAACTTACTGTTTCTTTATGTAATTGTTTAAGTCAGAATCTGAAACTAAAAATTGTAGGGATGTAGGGATAGTTTGGCATTATAGAGATGTAAACTTATTGCATGGTATTATAATATAATATTTTTTGTAATTGACATTAGAAAGAATTATTGGGATGTAAACGTATTGTATGGTATTAATATTCTTTGTAATTTTAGCTATGTATTGTATGGTATTAATATTCTTTGTAATTTTAGCTATATATCATGGCATTAGCATATTGTAGGTGCATTGGTAATACAGGTGAACCAAATTATTTTTGTTCTTTTTTTTTTAATCTACAACATTTAAAAAATGTTGTCTGATATATTAAACAACATTTTTATCAAAGAAACGTTGTGAAATCATACCTACTACAACGTTTTTAAGCATCTGTTAATTTTTGAAAAACAAATCTACAACGTTTTTTTCCTAAAAAACGTTGTGTATTGTGCTTAACTACAACGTTTTTAAAACGTTGTGTAAGGGTGTCACCCTTAACCACAATGTTTTCTTGATTGAAATCACAACGTTTTTTCCGCGTTGTCTATTTACAGTTTTTTAGTAGTGCTTTTCTTGATTAAATTAATTTCATATTAGAATTTATTCTAATACTTTTAGATAAAGTATATATAAATATAATATACTTAAACTGCCTCTTTTAATTAATTATGTAAATTGTTCCCAACAATTTTATATCCATGCGTAACATATATATAATTATATATATTTATTAACTCCCAATTACAAGTTATACCAAACATGCATACATCACATATAGAAAATAATTAATAAATTTATTTTCTCACATTATAAATTGTTTATATAAATTTATTTACTTATAGTACTAAAATTTAATATATTTACCTATATTACGTCAACATACACATCCTTCATAAATCATAAAATAATTTATATACTCATAAATTAGACTTGACATTTAATTTAATGTCTATTAAACCTCTTAATACGGTTTCTACATTCAATAATCCTTCTTCATATGGCTTGCCATATTTATTATTATATAATCTCTTTCCATTATTAAACCGTATAGATTTTTCTTAAAATTTTTAAATAAATCCTCTATTTTCACTCTAGGTTTTAAACTTTAACCTTTAAGTTAATCAATTAAGATTTTATAAATTTTACAAATTCTCAGGTTGTCACATTTACCCCTTCTTCTAAGAATTTCATCCCCGAAATTACAACCTACTACACTCTACTCCTTTCATTCATCAAAACTAGGTTTTTTATACCACCTTTATTCAATCATACCAGATTCTACCCGTACACAACGAGTTCATACTATTTCATACACATACTCACATGTTACCCGAAGCATCACTCCCAAGAGTTAAAATTTTCAAATCGTGCTGAGGAGTCATATAGACCATGAACTATTGAGGTTTAGAGGTATTACTACCTCGACCTATTTCAATTAAGAAAAAGGTACTCTACCCCTAAGACGGTTCCCGGATTCTAAGAGTTCTGCCACGCGTCGTTGGAGTAATTGCCCACCTATTCTTCTCCCATCTTCAATCAATCAAGGAATTCTGTGCTCTTCGTAGATTTCTCTCCTCCTCAGCCAATATGAAACCCTAACTGGCAAGGCGCGATTTCCTTGCCCACATTTATTTGATGACTCTGTTAGGGAGGTGTGTGTTCACAGCTAAACCTCTCAAATCCTTCTTTGACAAAACATGCTTCAATCCGGCACTACCATGCACGAGGGGCTTGTTTAAGGTCATATAAAGCCTTCTTCAATTTTTACACCTTATACTCTTCACCTATCTTCTCATAACCCTGTGGTTGCTCAAACACACTCCAACTATTTCGAGCTGCTAAAGCAATTACAATTTGAATCTTATCCCACCTAGCCACCGGTGTAAACACCTCAGTATAATCTATACCATACTGATGTGCATACCCTTTTGCCACCAACCGAGCCTTACACTTGTTAACCTCGCCATTTTTCGTTGAGTTTAGTTTTAAAGACCCACTTTACTCCAATCTTCTTCATTCCTTTAGGCAAATATGTTAGCTCCCAAGTCCCATTTCTTTCGAT
Organism: Panax ginseng; assembly: GCA_020205605.1. Taxonomy (NCBI): domain Eukaryota; kingdom Viridiplantae; phylum Streptophyta; class Magnoliopsida; order Apiales; family Araliaceae; genus Panax; species Panax ginseng. The sequence continues at coordinate 109,412,392 of CM035148.1, read as the reverse complement.
CGCTTCAATCTCTAAGTCCATTGCAGCTCTCCACTTGGAACTCTGAACAACTTCTTCAAAGGTAGTCGAATTTGAAGTTGAGGTAAACAGAACCAAATTGTTGTGCTCAACTTCTTCTTCTAAAAATTCTCCTCCACTCACATAATCTTCCATCCAGAACGGTACTCTTCTGTTCCTCCCTTCTGGTGAGCTTTCTTCAGATGTTGGAGAATTCTCTCCAGGTGACTCACTTGAAGATAAGCTAACCTCTCCTCCTTCTTCTGTTGCCACCTCATCTTCAGATTCTTCTTCACTTTGATCATGTTCACTTCCTTCTTCATTACTATATCCCCACTCGAGGATATCCAGTCTTGCTTCTTCATTATTTCTCCCCCAATCCCAACACTTATTTTCTTCAAAAAACACATCTCTGCTTACAACTATCTTATTGGACGCTTGATCATAAAGTCTATATGCTTTAGACTCTTCACTCATCTCTAGTAGCACACACTGAAAACTCTTATCATCCAGCTTCTTTCTCTTACTGTCTGACACATGAATGTGGCCAACGCATCAAAAACCCAAAAATAATCAACATTGGGTTTGACACCACTCCAAGCCTCTTCAGGAGTTATATCTTTCACTGCCAATGTAGAACTTCTATTTAGCACATGCGTTGTCCAATTTACTACTTCTGGCCAGAAATCCTTTGGAACTTGCTTCTCCGATAACATACTTCTAACCATGTTCATGATTGTCCTATTCTTGCGCTCGGCTACTCCATTTTGTTGGGGAGTGTAGGTTGTAGTGAGTTATATAACATTATGCTTATTAAATCATTCATTTAATCCAATAAGCTCAATTAAATACATACTTTGAATAATAAAATTCTCCATATTAATTTAATCAATATAACACATATAATTAAATTAATCTACCACAAATTCCACAATTAATTATTTAATCCAATAATTAAATCATCAAAAAATATTTATTTAATTCAATAAATATTCAAATTAAATTACACAAATCTCGTTTGTCACATCTTTCCCCCTTAAAAGGATTCTGTCCCCAAAATCACGACTCAATCAATTTGTCCCGTTACATTCCCCCCCCCCTTTACAAAGATTATGTCCCCAGAATCGCTTACACATAAATTAAGTAAATAAATGAGGATAATTATTCATCATATTCTCTTCGAGTTTCCACGTAGCTTCTTCAGCGTTCTGGTTCCTCCAAATTACCTTAACAGAAGGTATTACTTTATTTTTGAGTACTTGCTCTTTCCTGTCAACAATCTGAACATGAATTTCTTCGTAAGATAAATCTTTTTCAAATTGTAGGGGTTTATATTCAATCACGTGCTTGTAATCGGATTTGTATAGTCGTAAAACTGAAACATGGAAGACGTTGTGGACATTCGCGAGTGCCAGAGGTAAGGCTACCTCATACGCAACTTCTCCAATCCTTCGTACCTCAAAGGGTCCAATGAACCTTGGGCTTAATTTTCCTTTCTTTCTGAACCTGATTTTTCCTTTCCAGGGAGAGACTTTCAAAAATACATAACTACCCGATTCAAACTCAACATTTTTACGGTGTGGATCGACGTATTTCTTCTGCCTATCTTGAGCTGCTACCAGTCTTGTTTGGATCACTTTGACTCTCTCTGTTGTCTGTTGTACCAGTTCTGGACCTAGTAATTGTCTCTCACCAACTTCATCCCAGTATAGTGGAGTTCTGCACTTTCTGCCGTATAACGCTTCATAAGGCGGCATGTCAATACTAGCGTGGTAACTTTTGTTGTAGCCAAACTCTACGAGCGGTAGATGATCTTCCCAATTTCCTTTAAAGTCCATTATACAAGCTCTTAACATATCTTCTAATGTCTGAATCGTTCTTTCACTCTGCCTGTCTGTCTGAGGGTGATATGTCGTACTTATTCTCAATTGCGTACCCATGCATTCCTATAGTCGTTTTTAGAAGTTTGATGTAAAGCGCAGATCTCTATCGAAAATAATTGACAACGGAACTCCGCATCTCGAAACAATCTCTTTTATATATAATTTTGTCAACTGGTCTAAGTTAAATTTGATTCTGATCGGAAGGAAGTGTGCGGATTTCGACAATCTATCAATGATAACCCATACTGCGTCATAGCCTTTCGGAGTTATTGGAAGGCCAAGCACAAAATCCATCGTAATATGTTCCCATTTCCATTCTGGGATCTCTAACGTTTGTAGCAACCCACTCGGCCTTTGATGCTCTACTTTCACTTTCTGACATGTCAGACACTTGGCAACACACTCTACAATATCTCGTTTCAAATTTTGCCACCAGAAATGTTGTCGAAGATCTTGGTACATCTTGGTACTACTAGGGTGAATCGAATATCGTGAGCTATGAGCCTCGCTCAAAATTTCTCCCTTAATCTCTGGCACTGGCGGTACCCAAATTCTACTTTCATATCTCAGTATTCCCTCGCTGTCTATTTTGAACCTCGGTTCGGTTCCTTCAGATATTTTCTTTTTCACCTTGTCACATTCTTCGTCCTGAAGTTGAGCCTCCTTAACTTTATCCAGCAAAGTTGTACCAGCTTGCATCTGAAACAGCTTCTCGTCAATCTCCATAGGATACTTTACTTCTAATTCCAGCTTCTCCATCGCTAAAATTAACTCTTGTTGAGCAGTAAACATCATCAATTTCTCCCGACCCTTTCTACTTAAGGCGTTAGCAACCACATTTGTTTTACCCGGATTGTATAAAATTTCACAATCATAATCCTTAATAAACTCCAACCACCTTATCTGGCGCATATTGATCAAGTCCTTATGTGTAAAAATATATTTCAGACTCTTGTGGTCTGTATATATTTCACACTTCTCCCCACAGAGATAGTGTATCCAGATCTTCAAAGCAAAAACCACTGCAGCTAACTCTAAGTCATGGGTCGGACCCTTCTCATAATCCTTCAATTATCGTGACGCATACGCAATGACTCTGTCGTTTTGCATAAGCACACAGCCAAGTCTTTTATGCAACGCATCACTATAAACAAAAAAAATTTCCTGTATCATCCGGAAGAGATAACACAGGTGCTGTACTCAACCTCTTCTTAAGTTCTTGAAAGCTTTCCTCACACTTCTCCGTCCAAATGAATTTCACAGCTTTCCTAGTCAAATTCGTCAGCGGAGTTGCGTTCTTAGAAAAGTCCTGAATGAATCTTCTGTAATATCCTGCCATTCCAAGGAAACTTCTTACTTCCGACAGCATTTTCAGCTGATCCCAGTTTATCACGGCTTCGACTTTGGATGGATATATCGAAATCTCGTCTTTATCAATCACATGTTCGAGAAATTGTACCCGCTCAATCCAAAATTCGCATTTTGAAAACTTGGCATACAACTTCTCCCTTCTCAACGCCTCTAACATTACCTTCAGATGCTCTACATGTTCTTCCTTGGTCTTCAAGTATACCAAAATATCATCGTTAAATACCACCACGAATTTGTCCAAAAACGGTTTGAACACTCCATTCATTAAGCCCATAAATACTGCAGGAGCATTCGTTAGACCAAATGACATCACTAAAAATTCGTAGTGACCATATCGCGTTCTGAACGCTGTCTTTGGTACATCCTCTGGCCTTACCTTCAACTGATGATAATCACTACTCAAGTCTATCTTTGAAAAGTATCTCGCTCATTTCAATTGATCAAACGGGGCATCGATCCTCGGTAATGGATATCTATTCTTAATCGTAACTTTATTCAGTTCTCCATAGTCGATGCAGAGCCGCATCGTCCCGTCCTTCTTCTTCACAAATAACACTGGCGCTCCCCACGATGATACGCTTGGTTGAATGTACTTTTTGTCAAGTAACTCTTGTAGTTGTATCATCAATTCTTTTATCTCTACCGGTGCCATTCGGTATGGTGCCTTCGATATTGGAGCCGTTCCTAGTGCCAAATCGATCCCAAACTCAACCTCTCTGTCTGGCGGAAGTCCTGACAGATCGTCCGAAAATACGTCTGTAAAGTCCCTTACTACTGGTATCTCCTCTATTTTTGAGTTCTCTCCACGACTGTAAACTATGTAAGCTAAATATCCTACACAGCCTTGTCTTAACAACTTCCTGGCATGCATCATCGTTATACAACCTTAAAACACAACCTTTGACGGAGTCATAAGGTTAATACATTTTCTCTGGCAATCAATTACAACCCCGTAATTGAATAACCAATCCATTCCCAGAGTAACATCAAATTCCTCAAGTCTGATAGGGATAAGATCTGCGTTCATAATATTACCCTTGATATCCACCCTACATGTGACACCCCAAAATAGGTATACATCACCCATCTTGAGTCGCCAAATACATAGTACAGAATACAAATACAATCTTAAATATACAACAAGAGAGCTTTGAGTTTTAATACAAATACTGTCTTCTAGACAATATCCACTCTCAGAATAAGTCCTCATTACATTTATTGTCACACTATTTCATAGAATAGTGAGGACTACTAATGTTATCCTCTGGACCGTCACTCCGTTCCCCGACTAATCCCTGCTACGTTCTCATTTCCTGAAGAGAACAGTGAAAGAAAGGGTGAGCTCAACTAGCCCAGTAAGAAATATTATGACTAAGATAACGCAGAATAAATTATCGTTAGACTTCAACAGTGTTAAACTGATACAATATAACAATCATCAAGTTTTTAACTGCAGCGGAACAAGCAATCCATTAGAAGAGTCAAATAGAGAATAAAATCTACTATCTTATATGATTTAAAAGGTTTTTCATCACTTTTATCGCTGAGACTCAGCTTAATAAATAATCCACATCATCAAATCATCCCTGCACTATAGGCCAAGGATATTATTTAGTATCATGACCACGAATTATCCATGCACCACGGGCCAAAAATAATCATGTTTTCATCAACGGTCCTGATCATGCCATAAAATAATTCATCTTTGCACCCTTGGCCAAAGAGAATCCATAGCCATAATCATACCAAAAACTGTCCATCAATGCACTACGGGCCAATAAGGACTTTTTCCACATCATTTGTAACATTACGGTCATGATTATACCGAATAATCCCTGGTCATAATCATACCAAGTCCATCTATGCACTACAGGCCACAGATGACTTTCAACATAATATAAACATGAGGATGAAGATAATGATATAATAATTCAATAAAACAAGTTCAAGAATAAATTTATTCAGGAACTAATAACGTCCAAATTGTCAACATGATACTTCTTGTAGAGTAAAATTCAAGAATGCTCAGAAGAATATTTCCATGAAAAGATACTAGATGAAGCGCAAATATCAAGGATATTCCACTAATTTCATGGAGTATAGAAGTCAAAACTTTAACCAACTGAGTATAATAAAGAATGGAATAACAAAAGAAATCACCATGCATGCGGTAATTCGCATAGACAGGTTATTCCAACAGAATAATAATAACGGAACCAGTCGATTTAAATTGCATGACCGATAGGATGTTCCAAATGAATAATAAAGAATGGAATAACAACGAAATCACCATGCATGCAGATTGTGATGTATAAAAGTTATTCCAACGAGTAATACTAAATAACGGAACCGTGTCAAAGTAATAATACCGGCTGAGGATATTCAATGTAATAATAAATAACGAAACCAGTCTGGCGTAAAATGCATGCACGTGATATTCCAATGTAATAATAAAGAATGTAAATAGGTCCTACAGAAAAACGCATGCATGTGATATTCCAACAAAATAATAAAGAATGGAATAATGTAAGAATTTCACCAAGTATAGGGTAGTGGCGTGATCTGAGTTATTCTAATAGAATGATAAAGAATGGAATAACAAAAGTTCTCTTCATGAATACAAAAGAAATAATACCCCCTACGAGTACAACAAATAATATTTCCTACCTTAAGAAGAAGAGTACTGGATATATGAGTAGTGAAGTAGCAGAATACTTTTCTTCTTTCTCTCTATAGTTTATCTCTAGAGTTTCAATTGAATTAAGTAAGAAATAATGAAGGAATGAGCTTCTATTTATAGAAAAATGGATTGCATAAGTACATAACTCATGAATGGTCCAGATTGATTTACTTTAATCGACTATCCATATTTAAAGAAAAATCTTTTAAATAAAATATAATATATTCTATTTATAATCTAATAAAACGTAATAACTTTATAAAAGATTTTACTATGCAAACACTATGCAGTGCACTATACAAACACTATGCCTAATAAAATATAATATATTCTAATTATTGTCTAATAAAGCATGTATAACTTTATAAAAGTATTCATTTTTATATAAAAAGATTTTACTATTAGCCTAATAAAACGAATAACTTTATAAAAGTATTCTATTTTTATATAAAATGCTTTTCTGCTTTTATTACATTAATAATACCAATAAAATAAAACCGAGTGACTTATCACATAAGCATCAATAATCAATACCGTACCGCTACTATGCAACCACGCCAGACATCGTATTTTTTACTACCGAAAGTAGTTCAACAAAGATTAATGATAAAACTTCCGCCGTTATTTTTCAATAAAATATTTTTGTCGTTTTTCAATCCGATAATAATTTCATTAGGGGTCCACCAATGATTGTGTCATCGTCACAGATATTCCCTAAGAAAAAGAATATTCCCCGACCAATCGAATATTATACAACAGCTTGCATACTTTTCAAAATTTATAAATACTACCCACAACTATAACATTATATCATATCCACACCATAATATTCAAAAAATTATTTCGAGAAAATTAAATATTTATTCATAAAATCTGGAGTCTCACAATTCTGAGTCGCCAAATACATGGTACAGAAAACAACTATAACTATATTACAACAATTGTCGTGAAAAATATAACAACACATATGTTGTGAGTTTTGATACAAATATATACCAAATGTGACTCATGACCCAACCTTGGATAGCACCTCACAATGGTACCTTACATAAAGGTACAGTCAATAACTGTTTTAGAAATTAAAATCTTTGGGAAGTGCTCAAGGAAACCTTCGTACATGGGAGGCCATGCGTCTAGGTTATGATAAATATCATATGGCCACATAATTATCCTTGGTTGACTCAATAGACCCCAAAGAAAAATGAGAAGATTACTATCATATTCTTTCCAATGATGAGTCTTCTCTTGACATATCATTATATCCACTGTCTCTAATTGAGAATTATACTTCAAACAAACACCAAGATCATATAGGTAGTGCGCGTAGATATACTCAGTAAGTGGATGTGCACAACCATGTCTTATGATGACACGAGGTTGTATGTCTTTAGACATCTTGTATGATAGTGGCAAAACACCCTTCCAACACTGGGTTCGCCTCACCCTAGTTGATTCACCAAATATAACTACTAAATGATGACTACTGAATTCTATTCCCTCTATTACCCGCTCGACCCAATGCATACACTCTTATTACGAAAGGAATTGTGAAGCAAAAAGGGTGAGCACAACTAGCTTCATTAAAGAATATCATGACTAAAGATAATTAAATTATCAATAGCCTTCATCAATAATAAATCGTAGATTTAGAACATATGGTAGATGATAAAAATTTTCAACCATAGTTGCAGTGGAACGAGCAATCCATTAGAAGAGTCAAATAGACCATAAAGTCTATTAAAAAATCCACCAACAATGTTTTATTCCTGTAACATCAATCAGCAGTTCCCTTTCCACAATCATATGAATAACTCATAATCATAATTGTAATTCTAAATTCTCTCTTCGCATCCAGGACGAAGATAATTTTCATCACATGTCTTTACCTGAAACATCAAAGATCATGGTTATACCAAATCATAGTTCCTGTTCATAATCATACTAATAAATTCATCTTTGCATTACGACCAAAGATATTTGTCAACAATTCATCTTTGCATTACAGGCCAAAGATATTCAACAACAGGTCATCTTTCCATTACAGGCCAACGATATTCATCAACAGTTCATCTTTGCAATACATGCCAAAGATATTCATCAACAGTTTATATTTGCGCTACAGGCCAAATATATTAATATATATAATCATTTCAAAATCTATATAAACCATAATTATAACCATGTTGATCAATTCACCTTTGCACTTAAGCTAAAAATATTTAATTATAAATTCAATGGTCATGATCATACCAGTCAACGATTCAACTTTGCACTACTAGCCAAAGAGAACCCATACTCATGATCATACCAATAATCTACCCATCTTTACACTCAAGTCAAAGAGAAATTTCATCACCATGATTATAAAAATGTTATATATGATAATAAAAATAATATAATCAACATATAGATTTAATCTCAAGAGTAAGATTCATAAATCAACGATAATTTGGTCAGAAAAAGAAACCAATTTTGTCGTGAATAGTACCCGTGAATAGTAACTCGTAAATAGTAACTCATGAATAGTAACTCGTGAATAGTACTCTGTATTCGTACATAGTATCGTATACATAAATAATATCATATACATAAATAGTGCCATATACATGAATAATGCCATATACGTGAATAGTATCGTATACGTGAATAGTAACCCTGACATGAAAAAGGTAGAAATTCCACAATAAAATCCATACCAATATTTTCGGCATAATGATATTGAAGAAAACAACATCATTACAAAAAAATAACATCCCTTACAATCCCTTAAAATCCCTTACTATCCCTTACCTCAAAAGAGCAAGAACTTCGATTTGGATATCGGATATGACCTTTGAAGGAAACTTGTAACCGATGAATAGCAACTCACCAAGTATCTAAATACTCATAAAATACACTCGATAATCTAGAGAGAAAAAGAGAGAAAACTTATGAATTCTGGTGTGATTTTCAATTCTAACTTAGCCCTCTATTTATAGGAAAATGTTAGCACGTCGAAGCAGACTTGACCTGCTACCTGATGGCTTTACCTGCTACTATTGCCACCCACCACATTTGAAATAAAATTCAGCACATTTCTTCACCAACCACAAGTGGGGCCCACTCAATTCTAGAATTTTCCACCAAAATGATAAATTTAGAAACCTCAACAATTTCTGAACCAGTCACCTCTTAAAATTCATAACAAATCATACGTTCATTTTTAACGGTTCAAAATTTGTGGACAAATACTCAACTTATATATGTATAACATATCCAAAAATCACAACGATCCAACGGTCGGATTAAAAATTATAACTCTCACAATAGAGCTTTAAGAACACCGATTTGATCTTTTAATACCTCCAATCTGACAAAATACTGATAAAATACCTCAACACTAATTCCTTCATTTTTAACCACATAAATAAATCCATCATTTAAATCCGCATCAAATAAATATTTTATTATCATATAAATCAATAATTAATTATTCATAAATAATATTACAAAATCACAATAATGACAACCGCATAGGTTCCTGTGAAAGAGGGGCTTTTCGATAAGGATTTCTCTCATCTTTGGCAAGCAATTAGGTGACCAAACCTCTCCTTGATGTAACTTTCTTGACATTGCCAATAATGCTATCTAATAATATTATTCAAATAATATTAATTATTGATCCGATAATGAGATACTGTGTAGTGACAATTATTGAAACAACAATAATATAAAATATCAACGCAACAATTATTGATTCAATAAAATAAAATATTGAACGTAATTACTGTAACAATTATTGAGTAGTCCCTTCTCACGTAAGAATCAATAATTGAAAAAAATAATGTAATACCGTAAAGCATCTCTTTGTGCAACTACGCGACATTCACGTATTTTAACCACTAGGTATTCCAACAGTGTTAACGGTAACAATACACCGTTATTTATAAAAAACTCAAACTTGTCGTTTTCTTCATCCGACAGTTATCCGTTATGGGACCCACAAATAGCTGCGCCGTCGTACGAATATTCCCCGACAGAAAGAATATTCCACGACCAAACGAATACCCCGATAAATGAATATTTTATAACCACTTGCGTATTTTGAATTTTTTTTTCATATATCACCCTTAACTTTAACTTTTATCAATTTAACCATTTACTGAATAGTAATTATAAGAAAAATTAAATACTTTTATTTCATAAAATTCGGGGTCTTACAAAATATATAGTACAGAATACAAATACAATCTTAAATATACAACAAGAGAGTTTTGAGTTTTAATACAAATACTGTCTTCTAGACAATATCCACTCTCAGAATAAGTCCTCATTACATTTATTGTCACACTATTTCACAGAATAGTGATGACTACTAATGCTATCCTCTGGACCGTCACTCCGTTCCCCGACTAGTCCCTGCTACGTTCTCATTTCCTAAAGAGAACAATGAAAGAAAGGGTGAGCTCAACTAGCCCAGTAAGAAATATTATGACTAAGATAACGCAGAATAAATTATCGCTAGCCTTTAACAGTATTAAACTGATACAATATAACAATCATCAAGTTTAACTGCAGTGGAACAAGCAATCCATTAGAAGAGTCAAGTAGAGAATAAAATCTACTATCTTCTATGATTTAAAAGGTTTTTCATCACTTTTATCGCTGAGACTCAGCTTAATAAATAATCCACATCATCAAATCATCCCTGCACTATAGGCCAAAGATATTCTTTAGTATCACGACCACGAATTATCCATGCACCACGGCCAAAGATAATCATGTTTTCATCAACGGTCCTGATCATGCCATAAAATAATTCATCTTTGCACCCTTGGCCGAAGAGAATCCATAGCCATAATCATACCAAAAACTGTCCATCAATGCACTACGGCCAATGAGGACCTTTTTTCACATCATTTGTAACATTACGGTCATGATTATACCGAATAATCCCTGATCATAATCATACCAAGTCCATCTATGCACTACAGGCCACAGATGACTTTCAACATAATATAAACATGAGGATGATGACAATGATATAAGAATTCAATAAAAACCAGTTCAAGAATTAATTTATCCAGGAACTAATAACGTCTAAATTGTCAACATGATACTTTTTGTAGAGTAAAATTCAAGAATGCTCAGAAGAATATTTCCATGAAAAGATATTGGATGAAGCGCAAATATCAAGGATATTCCACTAATTTCATGGAGTATACAAGTCAAAACTTTAACTAACTGAGTATAATAAAGAATGGAATAACAAAATAAATCACCATGCATGCGGTACTTCATATAGACAGGTTATTCCAACAGAATAATAATAACGGAAAAAGTCAAAGTAAATTGCATGCAAGCGGGATGTTCCAATGTAATAATAAAGAATGGAATAACAACAAAATCACCATGCATGCAGATTGCATGATAGGCAGTTATTCCAATGTAATACTAAATAACGGAAACGTGTCGGTAATACGCGACCTGCTGTGGGATATTCCAATGTAGAATAATAAATAACGAAACCGGTCCCGCCAGAAAACGCATGAGCGTGATATTCCAATGTAATAATAAAGAATGTAAGCAGTCCTACAGAAAGCGCATACAGATGTGATATTCCAACAAAATAATAAAGAATGGAATAATGTAAGAATTTCACCAAGTATAGGGTAGCAGCGTATCTGAGTTATTCTAATAGAATGATAAAGAATGGAATAATGGAAGTTCTCTTCATGAATACAAAAGAAATAATACCCCCTACGAGTACAACAAATAATATTTCCTACCTTAAGAAGAAGAGTACTGGATATATGAGTAGTGAAGTAGCAGAATAATTTTCTTCTTTCTCTCTATAGTTTATCTCTCTAGAGTTTCAGTGAATTCGTAAGAAATAATGAAGGAATGAGCTTCTATTTTTAGAAAAATGGACTGCATCTTTTAAATAAAATATAATATATTCTATTTATAATCTAATAAAACGAATAACTTTATAAAAGTTTTTACTATGCAAATACTATGCAGGCACTATGCAAACACTATGCCTAATAAAATATAATATATTCTAATTATTGTCTAATAAAATAGATAACTTTATAAAAGTATTATATTTTATATAAAAAGATTTTACTATTAGCCTAATAAAACGAATAACTTTATAAAAGTATTCTTTTATATAAATGCTTTTCTGTTTTATTACATTAATAATACCAATAAAACAAAACCGAAGTGACTTATCACATAAGCATCAATAATCAATACTGTAGTGCTACTATGCAACCAGCGCAGACATTATACTTTACTACTGAGAGTAGTTCAACAGTATTAATGGTAAAACTTCCGCCGTTATTTTCAATAAAATGTTTTTGTCATTTTCTCAATCCGACAATAATTCTGTTGTGGGGTCCACCAATGATTGTGTCATCGTACGGATATTCCCCGATAAAAAGAATATTCCCCGACCAATCGAATATTATACAACAACTTGCATACTTTTTCAAAATTTATAAATACTACCCACAACTATAACATTATATCATATCCACACCATAATATTCAAAAAATTATTTCAAGAAAATTAAATATTTATTCATAAAATTCGGGGTCTCACAATCTCCCCTCCTTTTGGAATTTCGCCCTCGAAATTTACGTACGTACCTGATATGCCGAAGAGGTGAGGATACCTTGACTTCATTTTAGATTCTAATTTTTGAGGTATAACCTTTGAGTGTTGAATACGATTCTTCTTATCCAAGATTTTAACACGTATCTCCTCAAACGTTAAATCATCCGCTATCTCGTCCGGTTCTAAATTAATAATGTGGTTCGGGTCGTCCACATATTTACGTAACATTGATACGTTAAAAACGTTATGAGCACGCGACATATTTGGCGATAAAACGAGCCTATAAGTCACAGTTCCTACTCAATCAAGGATTTCAAATGTGCCAATTAAATCGAGGGTTGAGATTTCCTCTCTTCGTCGATTCTTGCTTCTAGAATAACGCCCTCTTTAACCTTCTTCTTCACATTCATCAGCTCTGAGTATGTAGCTTGAACGGCTTTAACTTTATCGATTAAAGTCGATTCTAATCGTATATTCGTTATCTTCACGTGGGTTCGCATATTCGCACTTGTAACCGCATACGATCTTCTACTTAACGCGTCAGCTACCACGTTCGCACTTCCACGATGATATTGCATGGTACGATCGTAATCTTCAACAACTCGAGCCAACGTCTTTGGCGCATGTTACGTTCATTTTAGTTGAAGAAATATTTGAGGGTTTAAGAAATGGATTTTGTATTGGGATCAATACAAAATTTGATTTCACGCTCTAGGGGTAGGCTAAGAAGTCTTCAAGAATATGTCAGAAAATTATTAACAATAGAAATATCATTCAAAATTGTGACCCTCATCCAAGACTTGGATAGTACGCCACATTGATACCTATCAACTTGCCATCTTCATTCACGACATCGCCTACAGAAAGTCTGGCTTCGGTGCATTCCATACAAGAAAGTCATCAACGAAAGGACCGAGACTCTTTACTTATGGCTTGATATGACAATGATTGACTTTAGTGGTTTGGTTGCTTGAATTCGCATAACAGGTTGGTTAGGAATATGAAAGCTAACAACCTTACGAAAAGCATGATGAGTAGTTAACCAATCGATTCCTAAAATTGCATCAAAGGCAATTATTTTCAAAGAGACAAGATTGACACGTAACGTGAAAGTGTTGATTTGAACAAGATTTATAAATATTGTAGGTAACGAAGGTTTCTCCCAACTGAGTTTAAACAGATATATCAAAGTCTAACTTCTCCAGAGTTAACTTCAAACATTGAACACAACTAGGCGAAATAAAAGAGTAAGTAGAACAGGTATCTAACACGGTATAGACTTCACAAGAGTTTATGACTAACATACCCGTGATAATTTTATTCAGGTTCCTTGTCACGAAAAAAAAATGCTCTCTCTTAAACTACCGGTTTTAGCTTGTCTGGGACATCCTTTGGCATCACTATCCCAGCTGGACTTGACTTCACCATACGATAAAATCGAGATAGGTGACCTTCTATTCCGCAATTAAAACACGTTTTGGATTGTCACACTGATTTTGACGGATGTGTCCTCCGTCTCGCATTTGAAACATATCTGATAGGTGGTCGTTCTTCTTCCTTTGAAACGGGTGCTGGTGCCGACGTCTTCACGTCATTGTTGAATCTTCTCTTCTTGAAATGTCCATTCTTATTGTACGCACTTAACAGTGATTATTTCTTTATTCGCAATGTGAGACCCCAAATTTTATGAATAAAGATTTAATTTTCTCGAAATAATTTTTTTAAAATATTATGGTGTGGATTTGATATAATGTTATAGTTGTGGGTAATATTTATAAATTTTGCAAAAGTACGCAAGTTGTTATATAATATTCGATTGGTCGGGAATATTCTTTTTGTCTGGGAATATCCGACGACGACTACATACAATCATTGGTGGACCCCACAATGTAATTATCATGTCCGATTGAGAAAATGACAAAATACTTTATGAAAATAACGGTGGAAGTTTTATCGTTAACTATTGAAACACCCGGTTTTAAAAGTGCGATGAATGGCGTGGTCGCATAAGTAGCACACGGTATTGATTATTGATGCTTTACGTGAGAAGTCACTCATCATACTCAATTATTACTATGAGTAATTCTTCACGCATCATATCTCTCATATTATTGATTCAATTATTGTCACAGTATCATCTGCATAATATTTATTATTATTAAATCAATAATTGAGACGACAAAGTTATTCATATTATTATTTGCAATATTGACAATGTCTAGAAAGTTCTGTCAAGGAGAGGTTTAGTCACCTAATTGCGTGCCAATAAGGAGAAATCCTTATCGGAAAGCCCCCTCTTTCTTGGGAACGACTTGGTTGTTAAAAATTATGAGTTATAATATTAATGATGAATAAGTCATGTTGATTAAAGATGAAATTGATTGTTCCATTGTGTTGGGATTATTAGTGTTAGTGGAAATTGACATTTATTTCGATGATAATTGATGTCTGGAGGTTATATTGTTCACTCGGGTATTCGGAGCACTTTTTGTGTCAGAGTACTATTCACGAGTTACTATTCATAAGTTACTATTCATGAGTTACTATTCATAAGTTATTATTCACGGGGTACTATTGATTCACATTCTTATACTTGCAAGATTGATAATACTTGCATGACTAAGTTAAAAATGGAGGTATAGTTGAAGGTACTATACTGTAATTAATTTTTTCACATGATTATACTATTTATTCACATGATTGTACTATTGATTCACATGCTTTACTATTAGGGGAGTTGATGCAAGATTGATAATACTTGCAGGACTAAATTAAAAATGAAAGAAAAGTTGGAGGTATTGTACTGTAATTTTTCGAGCCCCAAAACGTGCAATGAAGTGCATAGATAGACTTGGTATGATTATGACCAGGGATTATTCGGTGTAATCATGACCGTAATGTTACAAATGATGTGGTAAAAGTTATCTTTGGCCCGTAGTGCATGGATGGACTTGGTGTGATTATGACTAGGGATTATTCGGTATAATCATGACCGTAATGTAATGAATGATGTGGTAAAAATCCTCATTTGCCGTAGTGCATTGATGAACAGTTTTTGGTATGATTATGACTATGGATTCTCTTCGGCCAAGGGTGAAAAGATGAATTGTTTTATGGCATGATCAAGACCTTTGATGAAAACACGATTATCTTTGGCCCGTAGAGCATGGATAATTCGTGGTCATGATACTAAATAATATCCTTGGCACGTAGAAAAGGGGATGATTTGATGATGTGGATTATTTATTGTTTGAGTCTCAAATGATAAAAGTGATGAAAAACCTTTTAAATCATAAAAGATAGTAGATTTTATTCTCTACTTGACTCTTTTAATGGATTGCTTGATTCTTCACTGCAGATTAAACTTGATGTTTGTTATATTTTATCGGTTTAACATCTTGTTGAAGGCTAATGATAATTTATTCTCGCATTATCTTAGTCATAATATTTCTTCTTTGGGCTAGTTGTGCTCACCCTTTCTTTCACCGTATTCTTCTTGAGAAAATGAGAACGTATTTGGGACTAGTCTGGGAACAGCAGTGATGGTCTAGATGGTGCATTAGTAGTCCTCACTATTATGTGAAATAGTGTGATAATAAATGTAATGAGGACTCCTTTTGAGTTTTTATACTCTCTAGTAGACAATGTTTGTATTCAAACTCACAGCTCATGCTTTGTCGTATTTTACACGACAGCTGTATTATTAAGTTGTATTTGGATTTATGTACCATGTAATTTGGCGACCCAAGATGGGTGACGTATACCTAATTTTGGGGGCGTCACACGCAATTTCTATATTTATGGGGTACTCTAATCATCTTGAGGCAATTCTAAGTTCTTAGCAAAGTCATCGGATATAAATGAACAAATAGCACCCGAATCAAATAATATATAAGCATTAACTTTATTGATCGGAATGATACCTGACACCATGATAAGTGGATTTTATACCTACTTATTGAATATCAATTCATGAGAAATATGCTCATCTCAAGTACATTTTAGTGTGTTTTTAGTTGTATTTCATAAAATTTTGCATTGCATGTACTGAGAACTCCTTTGGTGTAAAAGTGCAGGATATGGCATGAGCTCGGCATTGGTAGATGGCATGTGAACAATGAAGTATAACGCAAGGAACAAGTGGAGATAAACAAATGAGGATGGATGAAGGAAGAGTGGCATGTCAAAGATTTAACAGCTTAACAAAGAATCAGAGTAACAGCAACAGAAAGCAAAGGATCCAAAGCTGCAGAAGTTGCCATGGCTACATAGAAGCTTCATCACCATGGCCAGCAAGCAACCCACGAGCCCATTTTGAAGAACTTGAGGACCGCGGCTACATTGACTAAAGGCTGCTTTGAATTTATTTTAATTTTTAAAATTCAAGTGTTTGAGGTTGTATAAAAGATTATGGTTGGCACCAGACGCGATGATCTTCAGTTTTTACGTACTTTTCATAGGAGAGAACTAGGGTTTACACTTAGAGAGAATTCTAACGTGAAACCAAACATAGATTTCTTATTTTCTTCTTCTTCTTTGGAATTCAGTCATTGTGGATGCTTTACTTTTATGTTGCTGGATTTTATTGAAGATTTGAACGTTACGTTGGGATTGTAATTAGCAATTGGGTTTGATCGATTCTTTCTTCTCTCTTTCAATTGTTTGTTTATTTTCCATGAGTTGCTTTGATCCCAAAATGGCTTTTGGTTCAGTCATGAACTAAACTCCATTATGGGATTCTAACGGAGTTTAATACGTAGTCTAACTTATGGCCTGATTGTTGGACTATTTTGCGTATTATAAGGAATTTCTATCATGGTTGATTTGTATGTATGAATGATTGATCACCATTCGTTTTATGTGCTTGTATGGAATTGAAAAATAAAATGCGAGTATGGTTGTAATCATGATAACATGCGTATATGGGGCTGTTTTGCTTAGCTTTGTATTTCGTGAATCAGATAGACATATAATGTTTCACCGTATGAGTTAAATAAGGGCTTGTGCTTAAATTCAATATTGCTGCAATCTCATATAGAAATATAGTGCAATTGGTTTTATTGATGATTATATGGTGTCTATTGCATGTGGATGTTATGTAAGTAGTTCATGATACATTGAAAAATGGTTATGTCCACATTAGTGCTCTTGGCTACTTTTCTGTGATATGTGAACAATCTTGCATGATGGTTGTAATTAGATGAACTGTTAAATGAAGTTAGGATCCCATTATCTCCAGATTTGATTTATTACATTATTATTCTTATTTTAGGTATTATTTGCATTTAGAATAATTCACAAGTATAAGTATTAGTTTAACCATATAAAAATAGTGATTTAGTTGATGCATAATAGTTTAATTTAGACAACTTTCTCCGTGGATCGATACTCAACTTACTCTGTATTGCTTGTTGACACATGTATGCTTGCATGAGTTAGAGCTCTTTTGTTAGAACTAAAAAAGAGGCAACACACCACATCAAAAGACTGTACAGCATCCTGCACTGTCATGTTGAAGGTCCTGGTGGTCTATCGGTTGGTTGTGATTGGTCCTGTGATAGTTAGAGCACTTCCACCGTTGTTTCCCCTATTCCCTTCTGACCCTGCCCCTCCAGATCCCTTCTTCGTCCCTTGCCAGATGGTCCTTTGAGCCGCAAGTGAAGCAGGTGCCCTTTTTTGGGTTAGGACAGTTAGGTGCTATGTGGCCTTCCTGACCATAATTGTAGCACACCCATTTTCCCTTCATACAAACTCCCAAATGAGATTTCTCGCAGGTCGGGCATGCTTCGATTCTCTTCTTCTGACCTCCTCCTTGCTGTATTCTAGTTGATGAGTTATCAGACCACCTTCTCTTCTGATTGTTACTTCCTCCCGTGTTATTGACACTGGCCTTATTAATTCCCTTATTTTCACTCTTCTTCTTCTTCTGATCATGATTATACTTAGCACCTCATCGCTCCCACCTTCAGCGAGAATGGACTTCTCCAATACTATAGTAAAAGTCTTCAAATGAAACATTGACACTTTACTATATAACCAGGGCTTCAATCCCTGTTCAAACCTTCTTGCTTTTCTCTTATCCGTGTGCACTTGATATGTGGTAAACCTAGCCAACTCAATTAATCTTGCCGCATAGTCTGGCACGGACATATTTCCTTATTTCTATTCTAGAAATTGTACTTCCATTTGGTTCTGCGAGCTTGTTGGAAAGTACATCTCGAAGAACATCTCCTTAAACCTCTCCCAAGTGATCACACCTTCTCCTCCACGGACCTTATTTGATTGCCACCAATAACTGGCTTTGGATTTCAGCATGAACGTTGCTTAGGCAGTTTTTTGGTCATCTCTGACTCTGGCGACGTCAAAAACTTTTTCCATCTCCGTAACCCAAGTTTGAGCTTCTATCGGATTCATGGAGCCTTTAAACTCTGGCGGTCCTACCTCCTTGAAGTCCTTAAATGGTATATTCGGTGGAGCTTGAGGTTGATTAATTGCTCCAGCTAATAAGTTCACAAATTGTTGAACGGGGTTAGAATTGACGTCGTTGTTGTTGTTCGTCGATTCTTCATGAGCTGGTTGACGGTTTGGTCTTCTTCTCGGTGGAATATTTCTGTTAAAATATATGCTTATTAGATCTTTATCCAAATCTCTAAATATTTAAGGTTTAACTCAAACATTTTAACATAATCACTTAACACATTTCTCAAATAATTCTGATATATTTATTTAATCAAAAGTTTTAACAAACTACGATAGCATCACTGCTATTTACATCAAATATCCCAAGATAAAGAATCTATAGGATTTAAAACATCAAAATATTCCTCTGTTTATAACCACATCAGAATTTACATTTATAACTACCAAATAAGTTTTCACATAATTAAACTATTCCTATCACTTCTTGCTAAGGCGTTGAATAGCCTTGCTACGCTTTTCTTCCGTAATGCGGGACATTGTCCTGCGAGCTAACATGTACGATGGTAGTCCTTCGAACTGAATTGGGTATCTCATAACTCGATCATGGGCTTCATCCATCGCATTTTGAAGCGTAGAGTGCGTCTCCTCAAGCTTAGCCTTCTTCGCCCGACAGTTCTCTTCTGCAAGATCTGCACGTCGTGATTCCCTCACCCAGGCCTCCTCTGCTATGGTCAGCCTTGCTGAGTTCTCTTTCAGTTCCTTCTTTAATTCCTCTATTTCCTCTGATTTCTGCTCGATTTGACCCTTCTCGTGAATCAAATCCCACTCTATGTTTACCAGACGTGTGTGAAGAGTCACAACCTCCATAT
This sequence comes from Panax ginseng, assembly GCA_020205605.1. Classification (NCBI taxonomy): domain Eukaryota; kingdom Viridiplantae; phylum Streptophyta; class Magnoliopsida; order Apiales; family Araliaceae; genus Panax; species Panax ginseng. The sequence continues at coordinate 109,392,568 of CM035148.1, read as the reverse complement.
CCCTCTACTCGATGGTAAGCTGTTGAATAATCGTCCGCTCCTTCAGCTCCTGAACAGAATCATGTAACTCTATGTTACGGTCATATAGCTCATCGTACATCTCAGCACTGAAAGAGTACGGTGGGAACTCATCTTCTTCCTCTTCTTCCTCATGATCCTCCTCTGGATCAGACTAAGGCTCATGCTCCTGACCAACAACAGTGATCAAAGGAGATGGCTCTCTCTGTACCAATTGCTCCCGGACGACATAAATATCTCGGGGATCCTCCTCCGTAGGTACTCGGGGTTCCTCCTCCCCAGCTCGACTAGATCTTCCAACATCCTGACAACACAGTTTTTATTTTTAGTTATTATTCGATATTCGCGAGCACATAATTTTATCACATAAGCACATAAAGTCTTTTATTGTCTTTAATGAATTAAGGAATTCATTTCTTAGAACTCGATAAGAGTTTACCATGTCACCACTATGTTCTCGATCTCCTATAAGGCTACTACCTAAGTTTGTTCCCCCACCTAAGGTTTATAACCTACAGCTTTGATACCAACCTTTGACACCCCCAAATTCGGGTACTTCAATTCCCACGGGATTTGGTATTCACTGTACAATTATCATATGTCTATCTACCCATAATAATTGAAAATCATAAAAAAGATAGAAATAAATCCTCTCCTTAAGGAGTTACAACATCTGAAAATAAATACATCAATCTCAGGTCATACTAACCTTAAATCTCAAATGCGAAAACATAATCAAATATTAAGTCTTACACAGATTAAACATAAGTCTGAAACATAACATAACAAATAAACAACAAGTCTTCATCACTTGTTAATCTTGCCATTGCCTTTGCTAGTGGAAGGCTCGTCGGACCTTTCGTTCTTAACTGCAATGTTATTATTACGCAAGACTGAGCACAATGTCCCACAAGTATAATAATGGAACAACAATATAATAACATGCGATTAAATCAAAGACTTCTGAAATAAGAAACTTGACTTTTGAATCAAGAATGAATAACAAGAATCAAAAGAACTTCTGAGGGTCATAAGACCATTAACTATGTCCTAGGTTGTCAAGGGTTATACTTGAAACCTTTAACAGTCATTAGACTATGGACTCTTCTACTCGTACTTAGGAGGATCGGCACTTAGTACCATATTGTGCACAATATCTTAACACTAAAGCATAAGTAATCCCCTATAACAGGGTTATTCATCTCAGTTTGACATTAGAGTCCGCACCAAAGGTAGTTTGGTTTGGATAAACTCAACAAGGGTTCTGAACTTTAGAACGTTCATCAATTTGGACTAGTCAAATCAATAAGGGTTCGCTATTCTTACAAGGTTCAAAAATAAATGATATTCAAATTGAATAATAAACTCAAGAGGTATACAATGGAATAAGTATTGTATAACAGAAATCATGCTTTGAAAAGATTAATAACCTTTAATATAACATCTTGAACTTAAGCAATAAATAACAAGAGTTTGCTCGATACAGAATGTAAGTCTAGAACTTGCTCAATGTAAAGAGGTAAGGTTTAGAAACTTGTATAACGATAACAAGTAGGGTTAGAAAACTTGCCTCGTGCGTAGATTACATGCTAATTATACATGTTCCTCGATTTAATCCTACATATCATTTACATTTACAATACCAGTCAATTATAACATAACTAGCATCACAAGTTCATTCTCTTTTGTCTAAACTCTGATTATATTTATACTAATCGAATCACAACACTTGTTTTCTCATAATATTAGACTTCATGAACGACAAATTAACTATGCGTTCAACAATTAAATCAAACATGTAATTACCTTTTTGACATGTTAAGAATCTACTTTAACATCTCACTATATGTCTAAACACATTTTTATGTTCATTAGATTAGGTTACAATTACATTCCCTGAAATAAAACAATTAAAATTCTCATTCTTGGACACACTGCATAGTGGCGCTGCGGCGCCACCCTACAGGCTAATCCTGGTGCGAATGGCTCTGCAGCTTGGACTGGGGTGTTGTGGCGTGGCCCTTAAGGCATGGGGTTGGTATTAGCATGACACATGTCGATCGTTTCGATTACGAGTTTCATGAGGAACACAGATCATGACCAATTACACTCAATTACATTATTCACATAACAAATTAAGTATACCCAGACACTAGAATTCGTACATGATCCCTACCCAACCTTTCTAGCATGATTTAACAAGTTAAAACATACAATTACTTGAATCAAACCATAAAATTTTAGTGTTCTTAGTGTTTTTTGAAAGTTAAGAAAATAAAACGTGAAAATTTGATATTACAATTCGTTATAACTCCGAATCTGTCCGTTCAAAGTTTGTTTTCTTTGTTTTAACTTATGTTATCACAATCTACTGATAAATTTCAAGTTAAACAACAAAACATGGCATACCATTTCCCATAAAAGCCATATCTATGAAACCTTTATACTTTGTAACTTTAAAGAAAACTATTTACAACATATTTATGTGCAATTGATGTTATGAACACATACCTATACGGTAAAAACATATTATGACAATATATTATCACATATAAACACATAAATCATTATCTTTTCAATTATAGAGACTTGAAATAGTTTTTCTCAAAAAATATTAACAATGTAATTTACAAGATGGGTTGAAAAGATTGCCTTGAAGCAACTTCTCTAATTCTCCAATCTCACAATTTCCTCTAAAATCTCTCTGAATTCTCTCTAAATTTTCTAAACTTTTCTTCTGATAAATGATATAAAGTATACGCTTAATATAATTATACGTAATTAAACTGACGTTGGTTGTGGTCAGTTAATCCAATTCGTGGGTTAACTACCCAACTCCCATTAGGGCCTCGTTTGGCTAGCCTTAATGGCTCATTCCCTTTTAATTTAATAAATCTCTTTTAATATAAAATCGAATATCTTATTTAATTTAATTTAAATAAAATATAATAATTTCTCATTAATTCACATAGTCACATAATTAATTTTCTCATTTATTAATTATGTCAAATTATTAAATCTCTAATTAATTAAAATAATATTATGCTTATTAAATCATTCATTTAATCCAATAAGCTCAATTAAATACATACTTTGAATAATAAAATTCTCCACATTAATTTAATCAATATAACACATATAATTAAATTAATCTACCACAAATTCTATAATTAATTATTTAATCCAATAATTAAATTACACAAATCTCGTTCGTCACACTTCTCCCATTTAGGACACTCATATTGAAAATTCCCTAGTTGATGACACTTATAACACTCAACTATAGCTTTGTTGAATGTTTGTCTGCCTCTTCCTCTTCATCTTCCTCTTCCTCTTCCTCGAAAAGCTCCACCCGTTCGACCGCCTCCTCTTCCACCAATTTTATCATTGTAGGTCACCTTTAATGCATGTTCATCTCTTCCATGCCCGTTCATTCTCTTCTCATGTACCAGTAAGTTGCTCTGCAATTCATCAATAGTTAAGGTGTCTAAGTTATTTGATTCTTCAACCGAACACACAACATAGTCGAACCTTGAGGTCATTAATCTCAAGATCTTTTCAATGATCACCACTTGCTGCATGTTTTCACCATGAATCTTCATCTTGTATGCTATGATGAGTGTTTGAGCGAAGTACGCATCAACACTCTCACCCTCTTTCATGTGTAGAACCACTACTAGAAATTTAACATATAACGACGAGTTATAGCGACAGTCGGCACAAAATCGTCGCTATAGGGTATTTATAGCGACAGTCATCGTCTGGCCGTCAATATAGAGGTTTTTTTTTTCTCCCATATTCCCCCAAATCATTTCAGTTCCCATTTTTCTCCCAAATCATCTTCCTCCTCTCAAGTACTCTCCCTCCTCCCTAACACTTTTTCTCTCGTTACTCTTCCTCTACCGCTCACTCTCCTCTCTAAACCCAAATCAGTTTCAGTATCTGCCGCTCGTTACTCAATCGGCCACTCGTCATCTTCTACTCGGATTGGGCACACTTTTTCGAATCGCGAAACCCTAGGCATCATGGGATCTATTATAAAGGATCGGCGTGTGTTTGTTTTTGGAGTGTAAATTGATTCAGGAGATGAACAAACAACGCCCACCTGAGCCCCTTGATTTCTTCATTTGGACCATCGAGGTATCAGCATCTTGATTTCTTCATTTGGACCATTGAGGTATTAGTGATTCTATTTGCAGGTGAATTTAATTGGTTACTCCCTCCGTCCCTATTTAAATGACGTTTTAAAGTTTTTTATTTGTTCCTAATTAATTGACGTTTGTTCAAATCTAGGAGAATTAATGACAATTTTTCCAAAATTACCCCTCATTACTCTACATATTTTTTTGGTACTTTAAACTCTTGTGCTATGATAAATTAATGATTTACGGGTATTATAGATAATTGAGTACTATATTTAATGTTTTCCAATCATTATCTTAATTCTTGTGCCCATCTCTAAAAGATCATTTAAATAGGGACGGAGGGAGTAATATGTTATTTGTAATTAGAAATGAGTCATGTTTGTTTATCTCTCGCTTCCAATTTGATTTCCCTTCTCTATATTTATTTTTTGTGTTACCGAGAATGTAGCTTTATTACACTAAATTCGACTTATCAATTCCAGATTATCATGGATTTTAGGAGGAAAAAACTAGAATCTTCGATCCAGTTGATATGTGACTGTAGCTCAGTTATTTATCTTGTAGCTGAGAAAATTAGGAGAAAAAGAGAAAAATTATCAAATAGTAATTTGTTTAGATGCTGGAATGTATCTTTATACATTAAATCCGACTTATGAATTCCAGATTTTTCACTATTTTTAGGAGAAAAAACTGAATCTTTGCTCCAGTTGATATGTGACAGTTATTTACCTAGTAGCTGAGAAAATTAGGAGGAAAAGAGAAAAAAAATACACATTTGTAAAACTTATCAGATAGTAAATACTTTGAAGGAATTTGTTACTTGATTGATTTACAGTTTTCGATTATTGAAAACTGTAAATTAGCAAAAAAAAGAAAAGAAAAAAGAAGAAGCTATATTATCTACAATTTTCAGATTTCATTAGAACTTAATTTTATCCTCAGCAACCAGATGGAATGTTTACTAGTTAGGAATAAAACCTTACTTCAAAAGATGTTGGTTTCGTTGAGTCTTTATTGACCAATTAAAGTTTAATCAAGAATTATGCATTCATATAGGAATTTTTGTCTACATTTAGGATTTTAAGATGTTTTATGATGTTAAGTTTGGGAGGAAGAAAGAGGTTGTTAGGAAAGAGGGGGATGCAAATGGTCACGCCACTGATAATGATGTTCCTGACGGGAACTCTTTCAATGCATCATCAAATGGAAATGGATATGTGAAAAACACACCTGACTTGGCCGTTTACGAGCAGTATCGGAGTCAGGTAGTTTGTGTTTGTATTTACGAAGTAAAGATAGTAATGTATATGCTAAACACATGAGTTTTTCTATGTCCTTTCAGGATCAAGGGACCTCTGTGCACAATAATGGACTTACGTCTGTTAGAATCAATGAAAGGCCGTATGATATCTTACTTATATCCTTAACATACAGTTTGTTTCTTATCTTACTTATATTGGTAATTTGGTATGCCTTATTGGTAAAAGATGGTACATATGTTTGTCTTTTTCTTGCATCTTTTTCAAGTCTTCTAGGAATTGGTGTCAGTATTGTTTGGCAGATTGGGGCTAGTTCAAGGCCGATTGTAATAAAAATAAATTTGTTGACTCTATGAAAAGATAGGATATTAGATGGTTCCAATTTGGTTAAATTCTTATGTATTATTTAACCCTCATTTTCTTTTGACAAATCAACTTCCCAGTCTTCACAGTGACTTTTCAGTGCCACCCCTAGTCATCATCCATGCATGGTTTTAGTTGCCCTAGGAGTTTGGTGGAACCAGTCCCTCCAATTATTATTATAATTAAATATTTATTAGGTGATAGCTTTGGTTTTTTTTTTTTGTATATTTCATTGTGCTTTATGCGTGGATGTGTTGATTTATTTTGCTCTTAACATGGCAAGTCTTGATACATTTGGGTCACCAGTTGTTAGACCTTTTTTTGTTGGGCATTTTATTCAATATACTCTGTGATTTGAATGTATATCTACTCTGTTCCTTTTCTAATATTTGATCATTACTTGCAGTTGACAGTAGACAAAATTATAATTCGCGGGCTGAAATGGAGCAAGCTTCTCGATCCTGATAAGAAAGGTCAATGATGGCTATCTGGGGATACGTCAATTGTATTTTAGGAGATGAATTATTCAACTATTATATTGTAATGTTGTAATGTGAATGATTTTAAATCATGTATACAATATTACTTTATGTTTTATTTTATATTGTATTTGTGTTTGTTAGATAAATGTACACAATTTTTTTTTAAAATTTAAAAAGTCTATAACGACGGTCATCGACCGTAGCTATAGTGTTTTATAAAACACAGGTCTATAGCAACGATCGTCGAGCGTCACTATAGACATCTATAACTACGGTCATGACCGTATCAATAACTTTCAGCGACCGTTGGTAAAGAGCAAATACATGATTTTGTTATGACCTATAGCGACGGTCGATGACCCTCGCTATAAGCCAAAAGATCGTCACTAAAAGCTTTACTGACGCCTTCTATGGCGACGGTCGGCAACGGTCGCTAAAACCTTTAGCGACGGTCTTTTGGCCTATAGCGACGGTCGGCGACCGTAGCTATAGGCCGATTTTCTAGTAGTGAACCTCAAACTCCTTCCGAAGAGCTTGGAGTTGTGTTCTTTTGACTCTTGTGGAACCCTGGTACTTTTACTTCATCGAGTCCCAGATGTGTTTGGCAGTGTCTCTGTTGAGGATTGTCTCCATAATGGTTCGATCAATGGCTTGGAATAGATAATTCTTGACCTTCATGTCTTTCAGCTTCTGGTCTGCAATTGATTTTTTTTGTGCTTTTGTAAGCTCCACTCCTTCTGCTGCAACAAGAATTCCAGTCTCCACCAAACTCCAATACTCCTTTGAACGAAGAAAATTTTCCATAAGCATGGACCAATGATCGTAATGGCCATCAAACTTAGGAATTGCAGGTTGAGTGAAATTATTTTCAACTGCCATACTTCGATTTTCTCTTTTCTCACTCTTTCTCTTCTTAAGAAATAGTGGTTTCTTTTCTCTCACAATCAGGCCCCGTGATGGAGCTTTGATACCAGATTGTTGTAAACTCTAAACACAAAGTAAATAAGAAAAATATTTGAATGAATGTATTATTGAAATCCAAACAAACGGTTGGCTTATATAGGCCTTACAAAGAGATAAGATTGAAAACAAAACAACCCACGTTGTATTGAACATGATAAATGGCTAAGAAAATGGTCAGACTCTACCTACATATCCTAAATAATAGGATTTATTAACGGAATGAACTTTTGACGACTTCAACTATGACTCTAACAAGCCCAACACAAAAAGGTTTCCGGATTGTAAGAGTTCTGTCACGCGTCATTGGAATAATTGTTCACATGTTCTTCTAGATCCCCTCTTCAATCAATCAATCAATTAATTTCATACTCTTCGTGGATTTTTCTCCTCCTCAACCAACACGAAATCCTAACCCTAGCAAGACACGATTTCTTTACCCACAGTTTGAATCAACAAGCCAGCTATATCAATTTGTTTAACTTGTTCGCTGGCCGGATGAAAAGCTATCAATCTACCCCATCCTCCAGCAATATTCTTCATTGTCTCTCTTGTCAAACGTTGAATAGGAATGCCTCTACACTCTATCCATGTCGTTCTATTATATCTTTTCATAGCTCCTCCTTCATTCTCTCGATCAATTGTGATATTAAAATAATAATAAATAAATAAATGAGGCATGCTATTTTATCCTTTCTAGATTCAAACTTATCAGCTTCATTTGTATTTGGACAAACTAAAATCAACCTCTGTATAAGAAATCTGTAATAAATATCAACTAGTGCCATATTAACTAAGCGTCTTGTACGTAGACGTCCAATATAAGGGACATGATGTAACATCTTGAAAATGCTAATGTTGCAACACTAACTTAACCAAATTTAACTATATCTTTAAAAGTTATCCTAATATACCAAAACGACCTGAAAAACTTATCACTATACCGTGTGAAATGTGACATTTGCGATCCTATTTCCGTTTCAAACAGCGATTTAGGAAATAATATTGGTTAGTCATTTAACTATATATTTAGGCACGTGATTAGTGATTACTATGTCTGACAAATAAGAAAGAAGAAAAAAAAATTGGAGTCACCATAAAAAATATATATATATATATATATATATATATATATATATATATATATATATATATATATATATATATATATATATACTTTAAAAAAAGACTTATAAATGCACCTTTCATTTTGAGTAATACGATGGTCAAAGGGTGTTTTATTTATAAAATTTTAGAGACACTAAGATTTAATGTTTTAAAAGCTGAAACATTAGAATTTTAAGTTAAAAAAAGCTAATTTAAGGTGTACTTAAACCAAACTAAATTCTAGCAATCCTTGTTTCTTATTCCTTCAAATAGAAAAAAAAAATCTAGTAAAAAATTACGACCTCCCTCTAATGGTCTTTCAATATTACAGTAAACCACCATTATATGGAACTCCAGTATTAGGCAACCAAAAATCTCCTGCTATAAAGTTAGAAACATCGAAATTCACAGCATCTGTCGCGTTTAATCACATGAAAACCAAGCCATGTAACCCTATTACTAGTATTTGATCCAGGTCCAACATTGTTATATTCAGCATAATACGAAGTATTTAGGGCGAAATCCCCAGACCAGATACTCCAACCAGCAGGATCAATCAAACTATCCATAAACGACTCCATATAGACAACTCTTGAGTACAGCTTCCACGGACGCCCCAAGTATGTTTTAGTTGAGCCCAAAACTTGTGCTGCTGTTATGGTGCAGTTTTGTATTGAAGTACCGGTGTTTTGATTAATATCTGTTCTGCCTTGTGCAGTTATCGTGTTGAACTGACCTTGCATGGGGAGTCGCGCATAAATGTTGCAGTTTTGGAGAACAACTGCAGCGTTTCCGACTATGAAATCTACTGTTCCATAGATATTGCAGTCTCTGTAGAATTGTCTCAAGGAGTGGGTGTATAAGGTGTCTTGGTAGCCTTCAAAGCTGCAGCTATAAAATGTTGATAAGTGAGCTCCGTTTCGAAGAGCTACAGCTTGATGGTTTATTGCTCCTGCTGTGTTGCGGATTGTCATGTTTATTCCAACGAATCCTTCTGCGACCACAACTACGAAGAATGGTACTATTAGTTAGGTTTAATTACTTTCTTGAAAGAAGGTTTGGAAGAAAGAAAATTTTGGTTTAGGAATGTGTTTCTACATTGAGAAGTCTCAAAGCAAATGAAAGAAGTTAATATTAAAAAGTTAGGCTCTATGGGACAGGAGTACTTGTACTATTTTAAAAAGACTGTTTTATTTTATGTACCACGATTCGAAATGATAATATTCATTACACGGATGCAGTAAGAGTTACCTGGTAACCTTATCTTAGATTATTATCTTATGAACTATTTTTTTTCTTTTCTAAAGCCACTTATGAGAGATTATGTGTGGTCTTGATCAATAATACTCCTTTTTTTGGTATTTGATGGCCTTGGGAAAAATATACTTCATAGAATTGTAATACTAGGACTAGTGGTAGGATAAGTAATCTCTAAATATATTAAGCTAGTATAAATATTACTTCATTATCATTTATCATCAATCATTATTGTAAATAAAATATTAACGAAGCATATATATACGATCGAGTTCTCACATGCGTATTTCACAAAATAGTTTAGAGGTGTAATGAGGTACGAATTAAATAAAAGAGTACTGCATTAAAATGTTTAACCTTGTTCTATTGCTAGCTAGCTAGGTCTCATTACAAGCATGCATGAAGGTAAGCCAAGTTACAAGTACATTTCCTCCTAAGTTTTTTTTAGAGGTGTAAGGTGTTGTTAATTAGTGTTTCTAGATGTAATTTTTCTAGCTATTAGATTTCTTTTGATATGTTGTGTATATTTAAGTTAGGTACATTGAGTTTTGGTGTTTCTTGATCATGTGTATTCCTTATATATAAAAACTTAAAAGACAGTAGAAATTTCTTCGACTGACCAAATTAAAGAAAATTAAGTTTGTATACATACAAATACAACTATATATGACAATTGTGTTTAAAGCCTAATTTACCCCCAAAAAAAAGTCTCTCTTTATTCTAATATATGGAGTAATTAACTTACTAAATGTTGCAGTGTCAAATGTAGTCCAGCCATCAGCCACACTGCGGTTGCCAGTAATTATGGTCCGATTAATTAATTCCAACTCCAATCATCATCAAATATTTCTTGGTTTTAGCTATATTAACATACTCTTCATAAACACCAGCCACCACATATATCAAGAAATACCCATTACTCCCATTAGTACTATTAGGAGCTGCAGCCACAGCATCACTAATAGTTGTAAAATCCCCATTTCCACTAGGATCCACAACCACCTCCGGGTTATTGTCATATTTTCCCCAGATGTATAAAGCTTTCTCTTTTGATAATATTCACCACCCGAAAATGTAGACTTTGTATCATTAACGTAACCACTTATAAAGAGCTTTAGTGATATGCTATATAACATGCTTCCATCTGAAAGCGGGTGAAATGACAGATTCAAGCCCTTCTAAACAAGTTTGTTGGTTGGTTTGTGTTGCGCTAAGCAAAGTTTGTGTATATATCGTCGGCTTCTGAATATTGAAGGGTATTTGTACAGCTAATAGTTGAAAAATATCAGATAAGAAATCTATGTTTAAGATGGTGAGTATTAACACCAGCTAATAATCAGCAATTAGTTAGGATATTGTTTTTGATTTATCACAGTTATCTCTTGAGAATATTTGATTTTGTAAATCCCTTATCCTTTATCTAGATTAGGTGGTTATCATACTTGTATATATAAAGGACAACTCTGTTTTGTAGAATAAAACAATACATAAAAATATTAGTCTCTCTCTCTCAGACTTAATTTGGTATCAAATTAAGCCATACCTGCAATTCTTCATTTTTTTTTCCTACGGAAATTCTCCTTTATTCTACCACAATGTCCAGCTCCTCTACCACAATCTTCAACCCTCCTTCATCACCTGTTACACTTTCTCAAGCCCATCACTACATTACACTAAAATTAAATTCTTCCAATTACCTCCTATGACACACACAAATCGATCCATACCTGCAAGGCCACAACTTGTTTGGTTATGTCACAGGCGAGTTCGCATGTCCTCCCTCTTTTCTGCCATCCAGTCCTTCCTCCACTCCTTCTACTGCCTCCTCTACTCCCTCTCCTACTACCAATCCAGCGGCACAAACCTGGGATGCACAAGACAAACTTCTCGTGAGCCTACTTATCTCCTCTCTTAGTGAAGATGTGATACCCCTTGCCATTGGTCTCACATCATCTGCCGATATCTGGTCTACACTCTCTGCAGCGTTTGCTAGCCCTTCCAACACCCGTATGCTTCGCCTTTTCATGGAACTGCATTCTCCCCAAAAACATGATGAAACTCTAACTGCCTATCTTCATCGTCTAAAACGAATATCCGATGAATTATCTGCCTCTGCATGACCCATTTCCCAATCTGATTTCCTGGTCGCTGTTTTAAAGGGTCTTCGTGCTGAATTTGCTTCTCTCAAATCCTCCCTCTCAATGCTTGATACTCCTCTGTCTTTTTCAGCGTTACTCAGCAAATGTCTCAGTCACGAGTTTATCACCGAACCAAATATTTTGATTGACTCTCCTTCAACTCCATCGGCCAATAATGTTCAACGTTTCACAAATAATGCTCCACGCTTCAACAACCACCGTGGTCATGGTCGTGGTACACGTGGTCGTGGGCGAGGAAATTTCCGTCCACCAACTCCTCAGTATTCCTCCCGTTTTAATCGTCCACGCTGTGTATTTTGCGGTGGTTCCAATCATGACTCGTACAGATGTTATTTTCGTCCTCAATCCTCAACGTCTGCTGGTCTCCTTGGTCCGACTCTTGCTACCCCGTCTCCGGATGCTACCCCGTCTTCGAGAGCATGAATTGTGTGTTCAGGCAAGTTTTTTTGGCATTCGAGGTAATTATTGAGTAATGAAAGAAGGTTTTTTGTTGTGGAAATTGATTTTTGAATGGAAAATCGGCTATAGTCGTGTATGGAAGCGGAGTTGTTAGGTGGTAGAATGGATTTGCAGAAGGAAGAGAAAGGTGTGTTGTTGCAGATGGTGTCTGTGGAGAGAGATGTTGAGGGACAGAAACGGAGGAGGATGAGAATAAGAGAGAAAATGAAAGTATATATGAATAAGCATTGATCGAATTTAGTCCTAAATCTTACAAATTATACATAAACATACCAAGTAGCTTTATAATACATATATATAATTATCAATTGAACTTATTATTGTACTTAAAAATTAGAAAATATATTTAAATTACACTTTACAAATAAAAAAATACAATTAAAATTGAAAAATAATAATAATAACTATTTATTCTATTTTTATTAAATTGTGCATATATTATAAGATAATGTATCGAATATCTATTCGAACGTGTATCAATCGAGTATGTATGGAATCATGATCAAGAATCTGAATAGTGTGAATCCTAAACCAGCCGAATATAACATTGCTCAGATTCTAATCTTATTTTTATTCGAATTATTTTTTGTGCCCAGATTTGGATCATATTTATTAACGAATCTCACTCACAGTTTTTCGAATCGAGCTCGAACTGTTGGTTCGATTTACAACCTTACTAAAAATGAACTAACTTTCCTTCACTTTCTATTCTTTTCTATTCAACTAAAAAAAATCCAAGACACCCTTTCTTTTTGTATTCCTTCATTTTATTTTTTTCCCTCCAAATTAAAACTCTGAGACACGGTGTATGTCCCATGAATATAAATGCGTAAAATATATAGTACTCAAGTTGGACATGTCAAAAGTAAAAACAAAGATCCACGTTACTATGATATACTCTGGTGTTCCTTTTTATTTGTCCTTTTAACAGAGTAAAATTTGTTCTTTTTTTATTTGTTATTTATAAATTTCAAGAAAATATTAAAATTTTAGTTTATCATATTATTCTCACATTAAATATTAATTTGTTTGTCTTTCATATTTTCAATAAATTTTGAATGATAATATTGAGATGTTACAATCACTTTAATCAATCAGACAAAATATCAACTGCGTTTCTTTATCTTTGTGTTTTCTACTAAAACCTCAATTAAAAAAACTATTTTATTATTTTATGTCTTAACAAACATTATTCTAATTTGTTTGTATGCGAGTTCGTGCTGTATAAATTCCACCATTTACTTTGAAGTCTTGACTCTTGAGCATGTGCATTAAAATTATATCAAATGTGTGGAAGCAATTGATGCTTTGACGATTCAGTTGACTCCTTGCTGCTAAGAAGTGGGTAGCGGCACTAGATGGATGGTCTATCCACTCTTAATTAAGTGATATTACAAATAACTCTGGAGGAATGGATGCTTTGGCTATTCAATTGAATCTTTGCTGCCAAAAAGTGGATACCAGGCACGTTCTTGAGATTTTGGTGGTTCAATGCGAAAAATAAAAACGAGATCCTTTTCGAAATATTATCTTTATTTAAAAAAAAGGTAAAAATAAATAAATAAAAAGTACAAGTTGTATCTAAAAATATGTCTTTCCGGAACTTAAAACATAATAGTTCGACTATAAAAAAATATGAGAAGTTCGACTACAACAAAATATATAAAAATACATTCATTGAAAAATATTTCTTTTAGTATTCCTAGAGACAAAATCTTAAATCAAATGTTTCAAAATCCTATATATATATATATATATATATATATATATATATATATATATATATATAATTATCCATACAACAATTTGGTTGTTGGGAACAAACCACTTTAGCCTAAAGCCGCTACAACTGTAGCTGTGGCTTATAAAAAAAAAGCTGAGTAACAAAGCCGCTACACAGTTGTGGCAATTTTGGGCTGTAAGGGTTCTTTCCCAACAATGAGATTCTTTGTGGATGGAATCTCATATATATATATATATATATATATATATATATATATATATATATATATATATATATATATATATATGATCGAATCTTAAAACACTTATCTAACATACTTTGCATACCTCCTTTATGTGAATTTGGGCGGCGATTGATGCATCGTATATATATAACAACCGTCGTCTTAGTTTTTTAGCGAAGGACAACATATAACGACGGTTCTTATATATATGACGGCCGAATAAATCGTCGTCTGGTCGTCGCTAAAGTGGGAGGTATGCAAAAGTATATAAATAAAAAAAGTAATATATATATAATTTGGGGCCCTCTAATCGGGGGCTCAGAGCGGTCGACCCTCCCGCCCGTGCTCAGGAACGACACTGCCAATAATTTTGGAGTAGTTGATTTAGCAATTTCAAATCCTCATATTGCTCATGCTTGTGAGTGTTTACTCCATTCGAAGTTCGGATTATTAATATAATGCGGATTATGTGAACATGTTAGCTCAACTATTGTACCTCACTATTACACCAACTACATTATTGATTTTATTCAAAACATATAATAATATCAAGTCAGCCTTAATTTGTTACTTTTTACAATGTAATGGAAATGTGTTTAAACCTACCCCTGATCTTATGCAAAGTAAGATGTCATGGGTTCAACCCGCCCTGAATTAGCAAAAAAAAATGTGTTTAAGTTAACATATTAATCATGTCGATCTCAGATCCATCGTGAAATGTGAATTTAAAGGTTTAAATATAAATTATTACTCTAAACTATTGATCTTTTTCTACTTTAGTGATTGTTCTTTCAATTTTTTCCACTTTAATTCAATTGAAGTTGAAGATGGTGGGTTCAAAGATGCAAAATGGTGAGAGTAATTTATTTTTTAATTACTAGTTTTTAATTGATTTTCTCTATTAACTAAGAGCTCAAGTACATGAAAAGTGATTATGTGTAAATTATATTCTAATAATTTAATACTATTTTTTATTTTGTGGAAAAGAAATAGTTAATGATAGTTGTAAGTAAGAAGATATCTAATAATTAGTTACAGATAGTTTTTTTCCCTTTTGTTTCATTTGAAAATTTAGGTGTTAATGATTGTGATAAGTAATATTTTCATAAATATTACTTAGTTTTTTTTTTGGAATAAAAAAGAACCTCTTAAATAGATGTTTCATTTTAAATTATTTTTAATTTTATTGTTAAATTATAATATAATATTACATTTATGCTTATTTAGCTTTTATAAAATGATTTAAACTAATTATAAAATGAGTATTATTTTTGCACATCATCAGTCACATCCTATGTGTTAAAATCACGTCATAAATTTATGACGTAGCAACTTCAATTGAACCAAAGTAAAAAAAAATAGTTTAATAACCTGATTGAAAAAAATTGAAAGATCAATCACCAACATGAAAAAAGATCAATAGTTCATGATAGTAATTTATATTTAAGCCTAATTTTTAATTACACGTAAGCATTGATTAGCCTAGTCAGCGGGGTCACATCATCAATTTATGACGTGGTAGGTTCAATTGAACTAAAGTAAAAAAAATTGATAGTTTAAAGACCTGATTGAAAATTTTGAAAAGTTGATTACCGAAGTGGAAAAAGGTTAATAATTTAGGGTATTTATTTATATTTAAGCCTTAATAATTTGTCAAAAGTTATACCAAAATATCCAGCATCAATACATCCCTACATTCCATTAATTCTTTTCCTAACTTTAGTTGTGATGCCCCCAATTCCGGGTACCTTTAAACCCCAACAATGGTGCATCACAGTACTATCTACTAGACATAATCATAAAGACAAAAAGATAATTACTAAATTATTACAAACCATATTAATCTAACTTCTCAGGTACTAAGACCATTACAAGTTTGGAAACATCATAATATAATAATTATTACATCATTATACTTAATAAATATCATTCTTAACTTAAAACTATTACATAATATATTTTACTCGGAAACTTTTCCTTTTCTTTGTCTTTCTTTTCGAGCTTTAGCTTAGCTCGAAAACTAAATTTTTTTTATATAAAGCAAGA
Source organism: Panax ginseng (assembly GCA_020205605.1). Classification (NCBI taxonomy): domain Eukaryota; kingdom Viridiplantae; phylum Streptophyta; class Magnoliopsida; order Apiales; family Araliaceae; genus Panax; species Panax ginseng. The sequence continues at coordinate 109,376,346 of CM035148.1, read as the reverse complement.
ATGTCTTTAACAAGCTCAACAAATATAACAGATTGAATAATAATAAAATCAAGAATCATGTTTTCATTTCAACAACTGTATAATATATAGTTGTGAAACTATCTCGAATAAATAGGAATAATAATAATAAATTCTCTTTTCATTTAACATTTTTGAAACTACATACTGAGGCGCCAAAAGACCTTAAACATTTTCTTTTTCATAAAAGGTTTAACAGAAATTCATCTGTAACTGTAACTGTCATTTTCTAAGTACGTTAGGGGATCATCCTATTGTACTTATGTTGTGCACAACCTATTTCTTTTAAACGACTATGTACGCTTACTTTTACACCGCAAAGATCAGTCGGAAATTCGACCAAAAGTTTCCCTAATAATATGGTTATTCATCTCAGACTTAAATTTTAGTTCTTATCAATTTAATTTGATTTAGATGGCATTTAAGAATTTAACAAATTCATAGCATACCTTAACATGTGCCTAGCCGAAACAACAAGGCATTTAAATCATCTTATAATAATTCATAAAATATCAAAATTTAAATCTTTAAATAACATGAAGTTTTAGCATACCGAATAACTAGTGCAATTTATAAAATTTATTACATAAGTTTTGATTTCACAAAATATACAAATACTGTGTAAATTGACATTTTAATATAATCTGCAAATGAAGCTAAAAAGCTCGCACAATAATATAATTTGTAGAAATTAAACTCGCGAAAGAGTTTAAGAATACTTGCCTAAAACGTTCTTTATTAATTATTTAAAAAATATTCTTCAATTATCCTACACATTTAATTAACAATAATACATAAATTAGTCACATAAAAACTCCACCTATTGGTTTACATCACATTATTATTCATTTTATATTGTTCGCGTTTTATAATTTAATTAGCGCGACAAACTTCTTTAAAAACGTCTTACAGCGTTGCGGCGTTCAGGAACACCACAACTCTCCTAACCACTCCCTAGGATGGTTTATATCCATTAATATTCATTTTATAATATTTATTATTATTATTATTATTATTATTATTTTTATTTTTAAGTTGGAATATTTTAGAACAATTGTCAAAATATCGCATGTAGTCGCGACATGGCACCTCGACATGCCCGTGACACGCTCGAACACGCATGCGATGCCACCTGGCGTTGCTAAACAGCATCGGCGTGCATCGCGTCGCGTCGCAAATGTCCTCAACATGCTTGACCGACGCTTGCCGCGTCAGCATTGCGTTTGCGTAACATGTTCTTACTTAACTGTTCTAACCTCACTCCTTCCGAACCTCATATCTTATTCGTTATAAGTCGGAATTATTCCTTTCTCTTTTTCTTCCTTGTAACATCTATTACAAATTTCATCAACCGGAATTTTTGTTATTAACCTATTTTCTGGCCAATAAAGTGGCCCCAGAAACCTCCTAACAACTAACTTTCTGTTTTTGGTAGATTTGACTAGTCTCCTTTCGAAGGGCATAACTCCCACCTACGGACTTGGAATGAGGTCATTCTTACGTCCACAGACTCCTTACTTAACGTCCCCAAAACGAAAAAAAATTCCAGCAAGCCAATCGGAACATAAATCTGTTCAAAAGTCAGGTTTCACACACTAGTTATATTTAGCTTTTAACTAGTTTTATAAGAAAAAAAGTCATGACTTGGTTACATATATAAGTTTTTGCTTCTGTTCCAATTGGATGGTATTCGAAACTCCTAGGAGCATAATACAACACCCTAAAACTTAATTTTTACAATTCGAACACCACACAAAAAGTGCTCCAAAACAGTCCCTTAAATTTATTTTTCATCCATTAAGCATATGTTTTGTGTTTTTATTATTATGTTCCACTTTTCATGCATTCACCAGGTAGTTTGCAAACATATACATATATCACCTTATATCTTCAAGATCCACCACGATCTTCCAACAAATAATAACATCCACCAACAAGGCACTTCCTATCAAGCTATAAAGCTTTTTAAAAGAAAGAAAATTAAAAGAATGAAATAGTTTGGGTTCTTACCTTTTCTTACTTCTTCTTCTTGATCTTGCTAGGACTTGAATAACTAAGCTAGATTGCTCCTTCCCTTCTTCTAGATCTGCCCCCTTCTCTCTTTATCCCTCTTGTTTTCTTTCTTTTGCTCTCTCTTTTTCTCTCTTTAGACTTATGAAATGAACAAGGAATGAAATAGCTAGCCAAGTGTTGGATGATTAAATGAATCATCCTACACTTAACATAGCCAAACATGATTTAGTTAGCTAACTTTAATTAAAACTAACTAAAGATAGACAAAAAGATAGATTAAGGGCTTATTTGGTTGAAACAAATAGGTGGGAGGAGACGAAACATTTAAGATTGGTTATTTGGATAGAAACTTACTATAAATGGTAAATGAGTCACCAAGTTGATCCCCTCCCCTTGCATACCCGGCCACCTCTCCTTTCTCTCACTTTTCCAACATTCAATTAACCACATGCTTGAATTGTTAGCAAATGATACTTGGCCATCATCTTAGTTAGCAAGTGACACATGGTTTTCCAACACTTTGGCTCCAAGACTTATTATCCTTTGGCTCCAAGTCCAAGTCATGACTCCTTCACTTTGACTCCATTTTGGCCAAGCCATCTAATTCCTTAGCCAAGCCATTTTAATCCTTAAGTTTCACTTAGCTTGGTTACTCCTTAACGTATTATTATTATTTTTTCTAGTTTCTTTTTAGTTAGTTTCTCTAACTTTTATATTTAGTCAAAATATTGACTTTCTTATTTTTCAAGCTTCGATTTCACTTTCCGTCCCCATTTCCCAAACAAATAATATGTCAAAGTTCAAAAATACGAAAACACATTTTTAGCATGAATAGTGATTTTATTCCTTTTCTGATAAAAATATTTTTATTGGAGATTACGTCTCCCTTTTCCAAATAAACATTATGGCGTAATTCTAAAATTCAAAAAACGAAAAAGCGTTTTCTGCGTTTTATGAATAGTGATTTAGCGTTTTCTTGAAAAAAATTTATTTCGTCAAAAAATTCCAACACACATTCATAATCACATAACATACAATTTGGTCAAAAAATTAACCTTTAACCGCATAAAACACAAACATTTCCATAAAAATATTTATTTTATTTAATAAATATTAATAACCCTTATTACAAGGGTACAACATTCTCGATCATTACATTAGCCTTTAGACTTACCGCATTAAGCTACATTTTTTGAGCTAGAAAATGTAGGATTTGTAGGATGAAAGATTAATCTTTTTATGCCTTATAAATTTTAATTATCAAACCGGCTTAATATAAAAATTACTTTAACTTTTTCAGTTAAGCCAATTAAGCCCTGTTACTAGCTTATACTTTAGGGTCAAGTTAGGTATAATAGTGTACCTATGACGCCCCTAAAATTGGTATACATCATCCATCTTGAGTCGCCAAATATATGGTACAAAATTCAAATACAACTTAATTATACAACAGTCGTGTAAAATACGACTAAACATATGCTGTGAGTTTGAATACAAATATTGTCATCTAGAGAGTATAAAACTCAATGGGGTCCTCATTACAATTATTGTCACACTATTTCACAGAATAGTGAGGACTACTAATACTATCATCTGGACCATCACTCCGTTCCTCGACTCGTCCCAGCTATATTCTCATTTCCTGAAGAGAACAGTAAAAGAAAGTGTGAGCTCAACTAGCCCAGTAAGAAATATTATGACTAAGATAATGCAGAATAATTTATCATTAGCCTTAAATAGTGTTAAACTGATACAATATAACAAACATCAAGTTTAACTGCAGCGGAACAAGCAATCCATTAGAAGAGTCAAGTAGAGAATAAAATCTACCATCCTCTATGATTTACAAGGTTTTCATGACTTTTATCATTTGAGACTCGACAATAAATAATCCACATCATCCACACTACTGACGAGGATATTCTTTAGTATCCGACCACAATTATCCATGCACTACGGGCCAAAAATATTTGTGTATCCATCAATGGTCATGATCATGCCAACAAGCTGTCCATCAATGCTCTACGATGATGAGGACTTTTACCACATCATTTGTAATATTACGATCCATGATTATCTTAGAATAATCCTCGGTCATAATCATATTAAGTCCATCGTGCACTCGGTGCCACAGATGACTTTCAACATAATATAAACATGAGGATGATGACAATGATATAAGAATTCAATAAAACAAGTTCAAGAATTAATTTATCCATGAACCAATAACGTCCAAATTTTTGTAGAGTAAAATTCAAGAATGCTCAGAAGAATATTTTCATGAAAAGATACTGGATGCAGTGATTTATCAAGGATATTCCACTAATTTCATGGAGTATAGAAGTCAAAACTTAACCAACTGAGTATAATAACGAATGGAATAACAAAAGAAATCACCATGCATGCGGTACTTTGTATAGACAAAGTTATTCTAACATTAATAAATAAATGGAACCGAGTCGAAGGCAAAATTTCGCACCAACGAGGATATTCAACGAGAATAATAAAGAGCGGAACCAGGTTTTGGCGTAAGCATGACGAGGATATTCCAACAGAATATTAATAAAGACGGAACCAGGTCCGGCGTAAAACGCACAGACAGGATATTCCAACAAAATAATAATAAAGATGGAACCGAAGTAAAGTAAAAGCATGCAGAACAAGATATTCCAACAGAATAATAATAAAGATGGAATAATAGAAGAATGTCACCAAGTATAGGGTAGTCCGCGTATACTGGTTATTCCAGAAGAATAATAAAGAATGGAATAACAGAAGTTCTCTTCATGAATACAAAAGAAATAACACCCCTTACGAGTACAACAAATAATATCCCTTACCGTAAAAGAAACTGAATATAAGAGTAGCAGAATACTTTTCTTCTTTCTTTCTATAGTTTTCTCTCTCTAGAGTTTTAGTGAATTCGTAAGAAATAATGAAGGAATGAGCTTCTATTTATAGGAGAATGGAAAGGTACTATTTGAATTTTTCAAATCATCAACAGTTAATATTCGGACGATTAAATTCACGGGCAAGAAAAATTCTGATGTTTCCTTTTCTTTTTCAACTTAATAATATAATTATCAATAAAAAATATATATATATATATATATATATATATATATATATATATATATTAACACATGTTGTTTTTAACAAAAACCAACACCTCCAACTTTTCATCCGAATTCTTCTCACGGACCAAACAATTGGAAAGTCACGGATGAACTAATTTGCATACTTCTCAATTCTTTGCAACTTGCAAGCAATATATATATATAAACCCACTCACATTATATATATATATATATATATATATATATATATATTATAATCATACCATACCAATCCCTCCCGACAATTCAATTCTTCCTTCTCCTTAAGTCAATCTTCACATATTATATATATATATAATATTACAACACCTATCAAATTCTCCACCACCCAAAATTAATTTATAATAAAACAACCAACATTAACTATCAAACATTCCACTTTTCCACCAAAACCCACTACCACACACACACTCCTACACACACGTAAACACACACACACACACACACATATATTGTAAGACCCCAAATTTTATGAAATAAAAGTATTCAATTTTTCTTATAATTACTATTCAGTAAATGGTTAAATTTGATAAAAGTTAAAGTTAAGGGTGATATATGAATTTTTTTTAATATAAGCAAGTGGTTATAAAATACTCATTGTTGTCGGGGAATATTCGTTTGGTCGTGGAATATTCTTTCCCGTGGGGAATATTCATAATGATAGTAGTGACATTTTTGGGCCCATAATGAGAAAGTGATTGGATGAAGAAAGCGATAAATATAAGTTATTTACAAATAGCTGGCGTAGTTATTCTGAATTAATCTTTGTTGGAATACCCGTTGGTTAAAAACACGATGAATACGCATTGTTGTTGCAGACAAGTAGCACCGGTATTGCACCAATTATTGATTTTTACGTGAAGGCACTACTCAATAATTATTACGATGTAATTATTTATTCGATATTTTATTTTATTGATTCAATAATTGCTACGTTGATATTTTATATTCTTTGTTGTTTTGATAATTGTCACTACGATATTTTCCATTATCGAAGCAATAATTCATATTATCTGAATAATATTATTAGATAATATTATTGGCAATGTCTAGAAAGTTACATCTAAGGAGAGGTTTGGTCACCTAATTGCTTGTTAGTAAGGAGAAATCCTTATTGGAAAGCCCCTCTTTCACAGGAAGCGCACTTTGGTTGTCAATATTATGATTACTGTAATATTATTTGTGAATAATTAATTATTGATTTATATGATAAGGAAAATATTCATTTTATGTGGATATAGATGGAGAAAATTTTTAAAGTGACAATTGTTGAAAATTGATATTTTATCATTTCTAATAAAATAATATTTTATTATATTATTATAATATAATAATGATGATATTTTTACAATGAATGTGTGATATATGAGTATATGAGGAAGAGTATTTTTGTTGCATTATATGATTAACACATGTTTTGTGTGTCGGTGGACCCCATTTCTTGACTGAAATTTGATTATAGCCTGTAAAATCGTCCGTATGTGGATTTCGGTCAATTTATGTTTGGAATTTGGAAACACTTTCTTCTACAAAGTTGTAGAGAATTGAATTTCCTATAAAAAATCGCGAGCTTCAAATTTTCTGATAAAAGGGCTATTTATTACGAATTATTGAAGTTCCAAAATAATTGATTTTTGAAAGTTTTAATTATTTATTTTATGAAAAACGTTTTTTTTTCATTTGTGGGACATGTGTTAGTGGTTGAATTCAGCTGGTGGTATGCATAGGAAGATTTGGAAAATTTATATTATTATTATATTAAATTTTCTGCTTTGGTGTTCTAAGCATTTTCCTATAAATAGGGTGCTTAGGTTAGAATTGAAAATCACACCAGAAACTGAAGTTTTCTCTCTATTTCTCTCTCTATATTATCGAGTGTATTCTTGTGAGTATTTTGATATCTTGAGTGTTGCTATACGGTGCAAGTTCGTTCAACGTTATTCCAGTCAGAAGTACTACTCTTTCGAGGTAAGGGATAGTAAGGGATTTTAAGGGATTGAAAGGGATGCTATTTTCTTCGTAAGTGATATTATTTCTTCAATATCATTATGTTAAAATATTAGTTTGAACTTTTTATCAAATTTAAAACTTTTTCATGTCGGGGTTACTATTCATGAGTTACTATTCACGAGTTACTATTCACGGGTACTATTCACTACAAAATTAGTTTCTTTTTCTAACCAAATTATAGTTGATTTATGAATATTACTCTGGAAATTAAAACTATGTATTGATTATATTGATTTTATTATCATATATAACATTTTATAATACGATGTTGAAATTCTCTTTCACTGAAGAGTGTAAAGATGGGTAGATTATTGGTATGATCATAACTAGGGTTCTCTTTGGCGATGGTGAAAAGTTGAATTGTGACTAGTATGATCATGACCATTGAATTTATAATTGAATATCTTTAGCTTAAGTGCAAAGGTGAATTGATCAACATGGTTATAATTATTGTTTATATAAATTCTGAAATGATTATATATTTCTTTGAGATATGAATATTTTTGGCCCATAGTACAAAGATGACTTATTGATGAATATCTTTGGCCCGTAGTGCAAAGATGAATTATTGATGAATATCTTTAGCATGTAGTGCAAAGATGGTCTGTTGATGAATATCTCTGGCCCGTAGTGCAAAGATGAATTTATTAGTATGATTATGAACATGAACTGTGATTTGGTATAACCATGATCTTTGATGTTTCAGGTAAAGACAAGTGATGAAAATTATCTTCGTCCTGGATGAGAAAAAGAATTTAGAACCACAATTATGATTATGAGTAATTCATATGAGTGTGGACATGAACTGTTGATTGATGTTACAGAGATAAAACATTGTTGGTGGACTTTTAACATGGAGAAGATAATAGACTTTGTGGTCTATTTGACTCTTCTAATGGATTGCTCGTTCCGCTGCAACTATGGTTGAAAAGTTTTATCATCTACCATATGTTCTAAATCTTTGATTCATTACTGATGAATACTATTGATAATTTATTTATCTTTAGTTATGATATTCTTTACTGGGCTAGTTGTGCTTACCATTTTGCTTCACAATTCCTTTCGAATGTGTCTGAGTGTATTTGGGTGGAAAGGGGGTAACAGGGGAATAGAACGGTGGTCATCATTTAGTAGTTATATTTGTTGAATCAAATAGGGTGAAGCAAACCCAACGTTGGAAGGTGTTTTGCCATTATCATACAAGATGTCTAATGACATACAACCTCGTATCATCATAAAGCGGGGATGTGCTCATCCACTTGGCTGAGTATATATCTGAGCACTACCTATATAATCTTGGAGTTTGGTTGAAGTATAATTCCCAATTAGATACAGTGGAGATAATGATATGTCAAGAGAAGACTCACCATTGGGAAGAATATGATAGTAATCTTCTCATTTTTCTTTGGGGTCTATTGGGTCAACCAAGGATAATTTGTGGCCATATGATATCTATCATAACTTAGACGCATGGCCTCCCATGTACGAAGGTTTCCTTGAGCACTTCCCAAAGGTTTTAATTTCTAAAACACTTTTTGACTATACCTTTATGTAGGTATCACCGTGAGGTGTTGTCCACTGATGGGACATTTGTTACATTACGGTTAGGACACGAGTCAAAGTTGGTATATATTTGTATCCAAACTCACAGCATATGTGTTTTTGTAATTTGTACGACAATTGTTGTAATGAAGTTGTAGTTGTTTCTATACCATGTATTTGGCGACTCAGAATAGGTTGGTTGGATTGGACCTATTTTGGGGGCGCCACACATATGTCAAATATATATATATATATATATATATATATATATATATATATATATATATATACTTTATAACTTCCTTCCGATAATTTTGAAAAATGAGTGAGTGAGAATCTAAATAATAAGTAACAAAATACCTCATAAAAATTATCTCAATATTTTTAACAACATTTATCATCATGATTATAATTCATAATATTAATAACTTTGTCATCTCAATTATTGATTTAATAATATATAAAATATTAACAATAATTGAATTAAATAACGTGAGATACTATGCAGCAATTACTGTTGTAAGATCCCAACTTTTTAATGAATATAATCAAATTTACTTTATTTATTATTGTGAATAATAAGGTATTAATTTAATATAATAACTTTGGTTATGGGTGAAATGTGAAAATTTTGCAAAATAAGCAAGTGGTTATAAAATAGTCATTTTGTCGATGGAATATTCTTACGTCGGGGAATATTCGTCTGACCAGTAGTAGACTAATTATGGGCCCCATAATGGATAGCGAGTCGAATGAAGAAAAGCGACAAAATTGAATAACTTGGCGTAGTTATTCTGAATTAACCTTTGTTGGAATAATTGGTTGGTTAAAGTAAAGTCTGGCGTTGTTGCACACGAAAGCATACGATATTGCATGTATTATTGAATTATTGATCCTTACGTGAAGGCACTACTCACTAATTGTCACGGTGAATTCTTTGTTCAATATTTTATTTTATTGATTCAATAATTCTTGCATTGATATTTTATATTATTGTTGTTTCAATTATCGTCACCGCGACAGTATCTCCTTTATCGGATCGAAGAATAATTCAGATTATTTGGAATAATATTATTAGATAGCATTATTGGCAATGTCTAGAAAGTTCTGTCAAGGAGAGGTTTGGTCACAAAATTGTGCTCTAGTAAGGAGAAATCCTTATTGGAAAGCCCCCTCTTTCCTGGAAACAGCCTGGTTGTTATAAATGTGATTCTGTAATATTATTTGTGAATAATTAATCATTGATTCATATGATAAGGAAATATTTATTTTATGTGGATATAAATGATGGATTTATTTATGTGGTTATAAATGAAGGAATTATTGTTGAGGTGTTTTATTAGTATTTTGTCGGATTGGAGGTATTAAAAATCAAACCAGTGTTTTTTGAGATATATTGCGGGAGTTATAATTTTTAATCCGACCGTTGGATCGTTTTAATTTTTGGATATGTTATACATATATAAGTTGAGTATATGTCCACAAATTTTGAATTGTTAAAAATGAGCGTATGATTTGTTATGAATTTTAAGAGGTGACTGATTCGGAAATTAGGTTATAAATCATTTTGGTAGAAAATTCTAGAATTGGTGGGCCCTACTCTTGGTTGGTGAAGAAATGTGCTGAGATTTTTATTCAAATGTGGTGGGTGGGAATAGTAGCAGGTAAAGCCATCAGGTTGCGAGTTAAATGCGCTTGGCGTCTTAACATTTTCCTATAAATTGAGGGCTAAGTTAGAATTGAAAATCACACCAGAAACAAGTTTTCTCTTTCTCTCTAGATTATTGAGTGTATTTTGTGAGTATTTAGATACTTTGTGAGTTTTTATTCATCAATTACAAGTTTCCTTTAGCCTTATCTGAAGATATTTGTCGATGGAAATCTTGATATTTTGAGGTAAGGATATTATCTTCTTCTTAAATGATATTTTCTTCAATATCATTATCTTAGAAATATTGGTATGAACTTTTTATCAAATTTGGAACTTTTTGTGTCGGAGTTACTATTCACGATATACGGACTATTCACGCGTATCGACACTATTCACCGAAAAATGAAATTTTCTTTCTTTTGTCCAAGTTATCTATTATGGTTACTTATCTTTGATTGTATCCATGTTTTGATCATTATTTTTGAATTACGCTTCAAAATTGGTTATTTTGGAATATTATTGAACTTGGATAACCGTAATGTCTGAATCCTTAATATTTGATCACATTATTTCTTTGGATTCGTTTTCTTTAAAATATTTTTCATCATCCTCGGTCCTAAATGATGATACAAAATGAATATCTTTGGCACATGGTGTAAAGATGAATGATTACCTAATGAATATCTTTGGCGTAGTGCAAAGATGAGCAGTGTTGAGATGAACATGACCAACTGGTGATACAAATGAATATCTTTGGCTTTGTGAGTGCAAAAGATGAATATTTGATTCAAGATGTATATTGATTAATGTTACGGTATAAAATATTGATGATGAACTTTTAAATCTTAGAAGATAGTAGAATTCTTTCTCTACTTGACTCTTCTAATGGATTCTTTTTTCATTGCAGTTGTTGATCTAAAACTTGTTGTCTCATTATATTTTATCGATTTCTCCTGTTGAAGACTAATGATAATTTGTTGTATATTATCTTAGTCATAATATTCTTCTTGGGCTAGTAGCTGAGCTCACTTTTTTGTTCCATTTTTCTCAAGAAGGCGAGAATATAGCGGGAACTAGTAAAGGGAGTGCGGAGTGATGTTTTCAGTCAGTGGTGTTAGCAGTCCTCACTATTTTATAAAATAGTGTGATAATAATTGTAATAAGGACTCCTTTTGAGTTTGTATACTCTCTAGTAGAGAATATTTGTATTCAAACTCACAGTATTAGGTTGTTGTATTTTACACAACAATTGTATTAATGAAGTTGTAGTTGTTTCTGTACCATGTTTTTGGCGACTCATAATGGGTGATGTATACCTGTTTTGGAGGCGTCACAACTGTAGCAATAATTGAACAAAACTGTTTGACTTCTCACGTAAGCATCAATAATCAATCTGAAATGTATCTCTTTACATGCGACTACGCGACATTCTTGTACTTTTAACAGGGTGTTTCAACAGTTAACAGTAAAACTCCGCCGTTATTTTCATAAAGTTTTTTTGTCGTTTTCTCAATCCGACAATAATTCCGTTATGAGTCCACCAATGATTGTCTGAGTAAATGCGAATATTCTCCGACAAAAAGAATATTTCCCGACCAATCGAATATTATATAACAACTTGCGTACTTTGCAAAATTTATAAATATTACCCACAACTATAACATTATATCAAATCCACACCATAATATTTAAAAAATTTATTTCGAGAAAATTAAATCTTTATTCATAAAATCTGGGGTCTCACAATCTCCCCTCCTTATGAAATTTCGCCCTCGAAATTTACGTACGTACCTGGTATGTCGAAGAGGTAAGGATACCTTGATTTCATTTCAAATTCTAACTCTTGAGGTATAACCTTTGAGTGTTGAATACGATTTATCCAAGATTTTAACACGTATCTCCCCATACGTTAAATCTTCTGCTATCTCGTCTGGTTCTAAATTAATAACGTGGTTCGGGTCGTCCACATATTTACGTAACGTCGATACGTAAAAAAAATGTTATGAACATGCGACATACTTGACGGTAAAATGAGTCTATAAGCCACAGTTCCTACTCGATCGAGGATTTCAAATGGGCCAATTAAATCGAGGGTTGAGATTTCCTCTCTTCGTCGATTCTTGCTTCTAGAATAACGCCCTCTTGAACCTTCTTCTTCACATTCATCAGCTCTGAGTATGTAGCTTGAGCGGCTTTAACTTTATCGATTAAAGTCGATTCTAATCGTATATTCGTTATCTTCACGTGGGTCCCTAGAGTTTTTAACTCCGTCTTCATCATTTGTAAGTTATACGAAATGGGTCTTTGTGTTAACAACATCGCACTCGCATACGATCTTCAACTCAATGCGTCAGCTACTATGTTCGCACTTCCACGATGATATTGAGTGGTACGATCATAATCTTCAACAGCTCGAGCCAACGTCTTTGGCGCATTATACGTTCGTTTTGGTTGAAGAAATATTTGAGGGTTTAAGAAATGAGTTTTGTACTGGGGTCAATACATAATTCGATTTCACGCTCTGGGGTAGACCAGGAAGTCTTCAAGAATACATCAACAAATTTATTAACAATAGAAATATCATTCAAAACTGTGACTCTCATCCAAGACTTGGATAACACATCACATTAATACCTATCAACTTGTCATCGTCGTTTACAACGTCTCCTACGGAAAGTCTGGCTTCGGTGCATTCCACACAAGGAAGTCAACAACGAAAGGTACGGGGCTCTTTACTTATGGCTTGATATGACAATGATTGACTTTAGTAGTTTGGTTGCTTGAATTCGTATAACAGGTTGGTTAGGAATATGAAAGCTAACAACCTTACGAAGAGCATGATGAATAGTTAACCAATCGTTTCCAAAAATCACATCAAAAGAAAGTATTTTCAATGAGATAAGATCGACAGGTAACGTGAAAGTGTCGATTTGAATCAAACAAGATTTATAAATAGTGGAGTTAACAAAGGTTTCTCCTAACAGAGTTTCAACAGATAAGTCAAAGTCTAATTTATTTATTTTTTAAGAGCCAAGTTTAAACGTTGAACACAACTAGGTGAAATACAAGAGTGGGTAGAATCAGTATCGAATAAGGTACAAACTTCGCAAGGGTTTATGATTAGCTTACCCGCGATAACTTCATTTGGGTTCCTCACTTGTTGTGAAGTCATGACAACCGCTCTCCTTGAACTACGGCTTTGACTTGTGCGGGGTAGCATTTGGTGTCATCACTATAGTTGAATTGAATTGACTTTTCTATGGGCATATTCCACCTCAATCTGCTTCATCGCATTTCCGATTCATGATGATCGAATCATCAATCTTCGATCCATATCGAGTTGGGATTGACCGCTCTGACAGGTAATTCAAAACTTCGATGTTGGGTTCTCCCAATTGTTGTCCAAAAGAGAAATGTATATCATCTATTTTTATAGTTCTTATAAAAGAGCTCTAACTCATGCAAGTATACAGCGTCAACAAGTAAATACAGAGTAAGTAAAGTATCGATCCCACGTGCAGAAAGTTGTTAACTTTAGACTACTATGCATTAATTAACTCACTATATTTATATGCTAAGACTATAAACTTAATTGTTGATTTGAATCATTTATAATTACCAACTCAAAAAATAAGAATATAAACGAATTAAATATGATGTGGAAACAATGGGATCCTAACTTCATTCAATATTTCATTCAATCGCCATATGTCATGCAAAAAAGTGTTCACATATCATGTGATAATAGCTAAGGGCATATAAAAGCGAAGTTATAACCATTTTCCAATGCACTATAACCAACTCACATATCATCTACAGATGTTAGAATCTATGTGATCACTAATACCATCACAATTACCATATTCCTATGCAGTAATTGCAATCCTATTGATTTTAAACACAACCCTTATTCTAGCTCATACTACAAAACAAAGATATTCCTATCTGTTTCACAAAATATGCAATCCCCATATTTCAGATGCTATCATGATTTCATCCATATTCATATGTTCATTTCCAATTCCATACAAATACTAACATGAAGATTATCAGTCATTCATACATACAAACCAACCATGATAGATAATCCATATGATATGCAAAACAAATCTAACATTTAGATGTGCAACCAAACGACATATTAAATTGTTAGATCCCATAATGGAGTTTAGTTCACATGAACTAAAAACCATTATGGGATCAAGACTAAACATGATCAATAATCAAGCAAATGAGATTAAGAGAGAAAGAACAATCAAACCCAAACGCTGAATAGTAATCAATGATTAACTATGAAAACCCCAAAGAATTCCATTAACAATAATCAAAATCCACAATGGTGAAGAACTCCAAGAAGAAGAAAATAAGACGTCATGGCTTCGCTTCTCCATTGACTCTCTCCCAAGGTGTAAACCCTAAATTGCTACTATGAAAGTTACGTAATAAAAGTCAAAGTCCCCTCCGACATACGCCGTAATCGCTTTATACCAATTACACATCATCACATTGCTTAATTAAAATAAAACAAATTACAAAGATCAAGATCGCGATACGCAGCTCGTGGGTTTCATAGTATCCGCTCTCGCTGCCATGAGACTTGCAAGAAGTTTCGCCTCCCCCAGACGCCTTATCACGGTCAGGCTGTCGCATTCGCGCATGGCATGCTCACATGCTCGCGGGCGCTGACTTGCGTAAGGTTCCTATGTAAAGTTTCGCTACATGCAGCGCCATGAAGTCTTCTTTGTTATGTCATGCCACATGGCTTGGTTCTCGTAGCCCGAGTCTGGTTTTTGGTTCATCTGTCATCGCTACTTGTTCATTCTTGCTTAATCCTCTTTCTTCGCTTGATTTCCATGCCTTATTGTAATTTCATGCCATGCACATCCTCGCCATGACTAGCCTTCATGCATCCGCCACCGATACCTCAATTCCCACCAAAATGACGCCGATTCTCGCACTTATTCACCAAAAGGAGTTTAAATACATGCAATGCAAAATAACATGAAATGCAACTAAAACACAATGAAATGTGCTCAAGGTGGGCATAATTCAGATGGATCTAAGATACAATAAGTGAGTAAAAATATCACTTATCAAATACCCCCAAACTTGAACTGTTGTTTGCCCTCAAGCAATGCATATGAATGAACACCTAAAATGTAACTACTAAACTATGCAACTACTCTCCGATGCAAACTAGTCTCACATAATCTTAACCATAATGTAATTTCAAATTTCAAATTACCTCAAAAGAACTATCCAGATCCCGTAACATAGTTTCAAACCAAACCATAGATATAACATCATACACTCAGATAATTCATGATCGCTATAGAGATGTGTGTGTGTGTGTTGTTGTTCATGTAAACTTGATTCAAGCAAAGATTATATATCCTACATCGCTTCCAAATGTAAAATTATAGTCTAAATCAAGATTCATGTATATTCATGCAACATAGATCGCTTAAACATATCACCGCAAACTAAGGCTCAACAATGGGTTTATTGCTTTATTACTACTCACGAGGGCGATTTCGCACTTTTCCCATTGTTTGTTTATTATATATTATATTTTTTACATGATCGTGCAATGTCTTAATCCATTAGGCACAATCGCTACCCTTAATGAAGTTTTCAACCAACGACTCCTGCACTCATGAAAGACCTTAGGCGCTAGTGTGTAGAGACAATCCCCCATGCATTTTACTCAAGTAGCTAGGGCCCCTAATTAAGACTAATCATGTTATTATATATATATATATATATATATATTTATTTTTTTATACACAAAGATGCCCATGTTTCCCCAAAATTTGCACTTCAACGACTTTACAATCTACAACATTTTCCTCATGTTTCTTTTTAAAACTACATGTTCTATCGATCAACGCAAGACACACATCTTAGACTTACAAGTGAATGTGAACACAATTGTGCAAACCGAAAAGATATAAACAAAGAACATGAATCGCATTGTGTAAAACATTATATCCAAGTCAGGCTATGCACATATCTCAAATCTTCCACAATTCACTATCCTCATCGGGCTTAGTATAAAATGTCTATTTATAAGCAAAAGTTTATGTGAGACATTAAACTAGAACATACTAAGAATGAATAAAAAAAAAAATTTTATGCTAAACATTTAACTAACCCAAATTCATGCAAAATTAAACTAAACATGCTAACATAAAATGCAATCTAAACTACTACTATGCAAGTACTCCAATACCCCCAAACTTGAAATGTTCAATGTCCTCATTGAATGAAGGTAAAGGGTACGAGAAAACTCCCTAATTATTTGCAGATGACCACCTCCCTGTGGTGAATCTGGTGGTGGATATGACACTACGGTCCCGAATCGGGGCCATTCAAGCACGGTTCCTTGTCACATGAATGCTTTACCAAAGCCCCCGTGAGTCCCAGAGAAAAAGTTCCAAGATTGTCATACAATGCGCCGACTTTTAAGGCCCAACCTTCGGAGGTGTCGATCGCAGAGAGACAGTCGCTCACGGTAGATGGACCCGCTTTATCTGGGCCGTGGGGTGGCCGGGTTGGCTCGAAAATGGTGGGTTGAGAATGAATCAGGTCCACGCGGATGTGGCTCGCCACCGCCGCAAACCCTCAAATTTGGCAATTGTGGAGGCGTGATATCTTGGCTTGATATCGATTTGCTCATCGCCCCAACTACCCCCCTTGTCAGGCACATAATATGGCTATCATCAAGCGCGTGGGATGTCGCCAAATGGTAATTCCTTCAGATATTTTACAATGTTTTGATGGATCAAATACCCGACGCCAATATATTCGCAAAGTTGATGATGCCCCACGTAATTATGGCTCTCTCACCGTGATTTCATGTTGATGCGATGATGGCAATAATTTAGCGCAAATGAACAGATTCCATGCTTGGCGCATCGATTCAAGCGGCCGCCGGAAAATGCGAGGTTGGGTCGCATCGACTTTTGTAAGTCCATCGGATCCGGAATGCACAATTTTGCATGATGACCGCTTCCAAGTCTATTTTCCGATGAGCTCCCCGTGATCCAATTGGTCGCCTCGCCGGTGGTCTCAATGGGAGCCTCAAGACGCTTCTAATGGCAAGTGAGGGTCAGTAGTTTACTCTCGCATAACGAACCATAGAGGTATCATTCATGGTGCTTTTGCATTAGCATAGAACTCTAACTATGCTCATGGAATCGCAGGTGCAGCAAAGAAATACCCAAACCCAACCTCATTCGCTAATCATGGCACATAGTTCCCCATCCCGACTTTCCGCCTAAATCCTCTTTCCTTGATGAATGTCTTCGCGATAATGCGATAGTATTCTCGCCGGGCCTCCAAACACGTAAATTTGCTATGATCGACAATATCCTCCTCACGACCGCTTGAGAGAAGATGAAGAGGATGAAGTCGCCTTATTCTCTTTGGACCCATTAGAGATAGAGATCGTAAAATGAATTTATCAAGGAACGAATGTATTTGCAAACCGATGAAATTCACTCTTGCTTGGCTATCCCAACAGAGAGCCCTAGCTTTATATCATGAAGGAGATGGGGATGAGAGCACTAATCGTGGAGGAAATCGTGGAGATTTGAGGGAGAGAAATACGCCTCAATCAGAATCGATAGAGAGATAGTGACGGAGTCAGGGGAGAGAGAGAGATTTCGCTCGTTAGTATCGCATATAAGAGTCCAACCGATTCCAATTTCTATTTTGAACTATTTTTATCCAACCGACTCGACGCTGACACGCATGCGCCGCGATGATAAGTTTTTCTTGGGCGCTGCATGCGCGAGACTTGCGTAAAGGCTCGGATTAATCGGGTCGAAACGCACGCGGAGCCATGAATCGATATTATTTGGGACGCTACCGCGAGACTCCAAATACAAACCTAATCCGCTTTGATTTACTCTTCCATCGGTGATGCTCTTTAATCATCAGACCGCATGTATATTAATTCACATGAATAAGACATATAATAGTGGTGGTGTTATGCGACATTAATAAATATACGCCGCTTATCCCATAACTTGTTATCACCGAATTTGAACTACTAACTAAAATAATCAAAAGGAAATAACGACAATAATTGAATTTTTGGTGAAGAATTGATGGGTTGCTTCCCATCCAGCAAGCTAAGTTATAGTCAATTAGCTCGACTATCTCGAACTTCTCACGCCATATCAATAAGTGTGGTGCCTTCCTTGTCGTCCCGCACCCTAAAATTTGATCACTTTGGCTTTCATCAACGGCTCCACCTTCAACTCGCATTTTCATCCGCTATATATCTCCGAGAGTCATCTATTCTCGTCAGGTATCCAATCCTTGCGGTTTCCATCTACCGATCAACTAGAAAACACTCTTCTCTTCATCACCGAGCTTTATCAAGGCTGAAGACGTTGAATGTAACCTCCCGATCTTGTACACGATAGTTAATTCCCTTTCAACATCTATGGAAGTCCCGCCTGCGGGCCAAGAATGGTCTTCCTAGTATGATCGCAGATATTCTTGTCCTCTTCAAATCTAAAATGATAAAATCAAATTTAAAAAGATGAACTTATCCACTTTAACCAATACATCTTCAACAATTCCTCGTGGATATACGATTTTAATTTGGCCTCGCTAACTCGTAATGATATGTTCGTTGGTCAGGGTAAAGTAATCCCAATCGGGTTGAATATCGACAAATGGCATCAAATTTATACTTGCTCCCAAATCACATAAACACTTGTTAAACTCCATCTTCCCAATAGTGCACGGAATTGTGAAGCTACCCTTGATCTTTCAATTTTTGAGGTAACTTACGTCAAGCATCGCATCGCATTCTTCCGTCAAAGCTACCATTTCAAACTCATCTAATCTCCTTCCTCGACAAAGATACCTTTCATGAACTTTCATGTAGCTTGGCATTTGTTCCAATGCTTCAAGAAAAGGTATATTGATTTCAAATTTTTGAAGACCTCTAAAAACTTGTCGAACTATTTGTCATCTTTCGCTTTGCTAACCTTTATGGATATGGTATTCGAGGGTGCAAAGGGTTGTAGTGGACTCTCGACCTTCTCTTTCGAACTCGCTTTATTCGTTTCATTTTGTCGAACCTCATAATTTTCAAATTTTTATCCTCCCCGCTTTTTTTCTTCAGATCGAAGCTACCGATGGCCTCCTTAGTGGTATCACGCACGGGCGCGCGATTTGCAGACATCGTCAAGTCTTTCCCCTGATCGCAATGTTATTGCTTGACACCGCTTCCTTCCCGCCTCTTCTAGGATTTGGCCTCGTGTTACTTCGGGCAAAGCACCTTGGGGCCTATTAGTAAGCATGGTCGCCATTTGCCCCATTTCATGCCTCTAAATTCTTGATAGCCACGCTCGCTTTTTGATCATGAATTTGGTGTTTGCCATGTATTTCAACATCATCTCCTCCACTTCGATTTCTTCTCCGGATGTGATGCACCGGAGTGTGGTGTTGTTGTTGCTGAGTAAATCCCGTGGAAATGGTGGTTTTTCAGATAAACTGTGGGTCAGGCCGATCGTTGTTGAAACTGTTGATTCTACCGAATTGATTTTGTTGTTGTCCTGGTTGTTGTAATCAAACCAAGTTTGGATGATCAAGTGGTTGTTGGGGTGGTATGTGTTCGAATTGGCTCTGGTCCTTTCTATAGGAGTTTACATATCGAATCGCTTCGAAAGCCGATAAAGACATTGGTCGTGGAGGTGACCTCGCACAAATCTCACAAACAAAAGCAACCGCCTTCACTTTACCGCCAACGCCTCTATTTTCTTAGCCATGGCCGCCATTTTGTGCCGATAGTGTGTAATCGCATCCACCTCCAAACATACCGCAACTTTGGGTCGAGACATCCGAAGTTGTAGGATTCTCGATAGTCATTCGCGCCATCGCCTCGATAAGCAGATAGGCCTCATCATAGCTTTTTTGCCCATAATGCCCCTCCGCATGCACAAGATCTACAATCTGGCCTCGACCGCCATCCCAAGCCATCAAAATGAATTAATTACTATACCACCGGTAAACCATGATGTGGACACTTCCTAAGCATCTCCTTATACCTTTCCCATGCTTCATATAAGGATTCACCCCGTTGTTGCTCAAACCGAGATATGGTTGTCCTCATCTTTGCGCCTTAGCCATCGGGAAAAACTCGCTAAAAATTTTCGTGCTAAATCCTCCCATGTAGTAATCGATCCAAAACCAAGAAAGAATGTAACCAACTCCTTGCTTTATCCCTCAATGAAAATGGGAATAACCGTAGTCTCGATGGCATCTTCCGTCACACCATTATATCTCGAATGTGTCACAAATCTCGATGAAGTTTAATAGGTGCTCATTCGGATCATCATCAGAAAGCAGCACCCCAAATCAGATCAATTTCGCACCATCCTAATAGTGCCCGCTTTTATTTCAAGGTGTTTGTCACGCTATCGGCTATTTGACTATGCTAGATTGTAATTCATTTATGTTCTAAGATGGAATATTCCCTTAGAGCCCGATGCTCTCTCTTCGATCAACTTTGTTCTTCCGCCATATCGATCGTAATGCTTTCTAACCGCTTTGCAGATTTATCCGCACACTCGCTTTCCAACCTTTTCCGCTTATATTAGCTTTCAGGCCGGTGTTAACTCGAGTTGGAGGATCGTGTGCATAAAATTCTACAAGCACACCAGACTCAAAACAAAACAAATATAGAAATGAGAAATGATAGAATTGTCTAAGTCATACAATACAACTTTAAACTAATGATAATTATCTAAATTAACGCTTTCTTCCCTAAGAATTGCGCTTAAAAACTTGTTGCCTCTTTTATAGTTCTTATAAAAGAGCTCTAACTCATGCAAGTATACACACGAAGTCAACAAGTAATACAGAGTAAGTAAAGTATCGATCCCACAGAGAAAGTTGTTAATTTTAGACTACTATGCATTAATTAACTCACTATATTTATATGCTAAGACTATAAATTTAATTGTTGATTTGAATCATTTATAATTACCAACTAAAAATAAGAATATAAACGAATTAAATATGATGTGGAAACAATGGGATCCTAACTTCATTCAATATTTCATTCAATCGCCATATGTCATGCAAAAAGTGTTCACATATCACAGTGATAATAGCTAAGGGCATAAAAGCGAAGTTATAACCATTTTCCAATGCACTATAACCAACTCACATATCATCTACAGATGTTAGAATCTATGTGATCACCAATACCATCACAATTACCATATTCCTATGCCAGTAATTGCAATCCTATCGAATTTTAAACACAACCCTTATTCTAGCTCTACATACGGCAAAAAACAAGATATTCCTATCTCTGTTTCACAAAATATGCAATCCCCATATTCAGATGCTATCATGATTTCATCCATATTCATATGTTCATTTCCAATTCCATACAAATACTAATATGAAGATTATCACTCATTCATACATACAAACCAACCATGATAGATAATCCATATGATATGCAAAACAAATCTAACATTTAGATGTGCAACCAAACGATATATTAAATTCATAGATCCCATAATGGAGTTTAGTTCACGGCGAACTAAAAACCATTATGGGATCAAGACTAAACATGATCAATAATCAAGCAAATGAGATTAAGAGAGAAAGAACAATCAAACCCAAAACCGAATAGTAATCAATGATTAACTATGAAAACCCCAAAGAATTCCATTAACAATAATCAAAATCCACAATGGTGAAGAACTCCAAGAAGAAGAAAATAAGACGTGGCTTGGCTTCTTCTCTCATTGGACTCTCTCCCAAGGTGTAAACCCTAATTGCTACTATGAAAGTTACGTAATAAAAGTCAAGTCTCCCCTCTCGACATACGCCGTAATCGCTTTATACCAATTACACATCATCACATTGCTTAATTAAAAAAACAAAACAAATACAAGATCAAGATCGCAAGGCACGCAGCGGTTTCTAGTAGTATCTGTCTCATCACCGCAAGACTTGTAAGAAGCTCCGCCCCAGACGCCTTATCAGCGGTCACAAGCGCTCACGCTTCATGCTGCCATGCATCATGCTCGATGGTCGCGCGAGTTCGTGTAGGTTCCTATGTAAAGCCTCGCTTTACGGGCATGAAGTCTTCTCTTGTTATGCCACATGCCGCTTGCGGCCAGGTTCTCGCAGCCTCGAGTCTAGTTTTTGGTCCGTCTGCCATCGCTACTTGTTCATTCTTGCTTAATCCTCTTTTCGCTTTGATTTCCATGCCTTATTGTACCCCCATGCCATGCACATCCTCGCTTTTGACTAGCCTTCATGCATCCGCCACCGATACCTCAATTCCCACCAAAATGACGCCGATTCTCGCACTTATTCACCAAAAGGAGTTTAAATACATGCAATGCAAAATAACATGAAATGCAACTAAAACACAATGAAATGTGCTCAAGGTGGGCACAATTCATGGATGGATCTCCAGATACAATATAAGTGAGTAAAAATATCACTTATCAGGATATTCTTTTAGTATCACGACCACAATTATCCATGACTTCACACGCCAAAAATATTTGTGTATTCATCAATGGTCATGATCATGCCAACAATCGTCCATCAATGCACTACGACCAATGAGGACTTTTACCACATCATTTGTAATATTACGGTCCATGATTATACCGAATAATCCTCGGTCATAATCATACCAAGTCCATCTATGCACCATGTGCCACGAGATGACTTTCAACATAATATAAACATGAGGATGATGACAATGATATAAGAATTCAATAAAACAAGTTCAAGAATTAATTTATCCATGAACCAATAACGTCCAAATTGTCAACATGATATTGCTTTGTAGAGTAAAATTCAAGAATGCTCAGAAGAATATTTCCATGAAAAGATACTGGATGAAACGCAAATATCAAGGATATTCCACTAATTTCATGGAGTATAGAAGTCAAAACTTAACCAACTAAGTATAATAACGAATGGAATAACAAAAGAAATCACCATGCATGCGGTGCTTTTCACATGCATAAAGTTATTCCAACAGATTAATAAGTAATTTGAACCAGTCAAAGTAAATTCGCACCAACAGGATGTTCAACGAGAATAATAAAGACGGAACCAGTCCGGCGTAAACGCATGAAATGTGATATTCCAACATAATATTAATAAAAGAGCGGAACCATGTCCGGCGTAAAACGCATGCATGTGGATATTCCAAATGTAATAATAATAAAAAGATGGAACCGGTCGTGTCCAAGCGTAAAACGCATTATGACGAGGATATTCCAAATGTAATAATAATAAAGATGGAATAATAGAAGAATGTCACCAAGTATAGGGTAGTCCATGACATTTGGTTATTCCAAATAGAATAATAAAGAATGGAATAATGAAGTTCTCTTCATGAATACAAAAGAAATAACACCCTTACGAAAGTACAACAAATAATATCCCTCACCGTAAAAGAAACCGAATATAAGAGTAGCAGAATACTTTTCTTCTTTCTTTCTATAGTTTTCTCTCTCTAGAGTTTTAGTGAATTCGTAAGAAATAATGAAGGAATGAGCTTCTATTTATAGGAGAATGGAAAGGTACTATTTGAATTTTTCGAATCATCAACAGTTAATATTCGGACGATTAAATTCACAGGCAAGAAAAATTCTGACGTTTCCTTTTCTTTTTCAACTTAATAATATAATAATCAATAAAATATAATATTAACACATGTTGATTTTTAACAAAAACCAACACCTCCAACTTTTCATCCGAATTCTTCTCACGGACCAAACAATTGAAAAGTCACGGATGAACTAATTTGCATACTTCTCAATTCTTTGCAACTTGCAAGCAATATATATATATATAAACCCACTCACATTATATATATATATATATATATATATATATATATTATAATCATACCATACCAATCCCTCCCCGACAATTCAATTTCTTCCTTCTCCTTAAGTCAATCTTCACATATTATATATATATATATATATATATATATATATATATATATAATATTACAACACCTATCAAATTCTCCACCACCCAAAATCAATTTATAATAAAACAACCAACATTAACTATCAAACATTCCACTCCACCAAAACCCACTACCACACACACACACTCCTACACACACACACACACACATATGTCAAATATATATATATATATATATATATATATATATATATATATATATATACTTTATAACTTCCTTCCGATAATTTTGAAAAATGAGCGAGTGATAATCTAAATAATAAGTAACAAAATACCTTATAAAAATTACCTCAATATTTTAAATAACATTTATCATCATTATTATAATTCATAATATTAATAACTTTGTCGTCTCAATTATTGATTTAATAATATATAAAATATTAACAATAATTAAATCAAATAACGTGAGATACTATGCAGCTAGAATTCTTGTAGCAATAATTGAATAAAACCGAGTGACTTCTCACGTAAACATCAATAATCAATACCGTAGTGTGCTTTCTGTCGTAACTACGCCAGACATCAGATTTCTTTTAACACCGGTGTTTCAACAGATTAACGAGTAAAACTTCCGTCATTATTTTCATAAAGTATTTTTATGCGTTTTTCAATCCGACAATAATTGAATTCATGTGGGTCCACCAATGATTGTACTGGTTGCATACGGATATTCCCCGATAAAAAGAATATTTTGCACTAATCGAATATTATATAACAACTTGCGTACTTTGCAAAATTTATAAATATTACCCACAACTATAACATTATATCAAATCCACACCATAATATTTAAAAATTTTATTTCGAGAAAATTAAATCTTTATTCATAAAATATGGGGTCTCACAGTACAGCTCCCCAACAAAAACAACCATTCCTATGCACAGACTCACAAACCTTGTAGCACCTTAGACAACTGGCAAACAAAATCGATGACTAAAGGGAACCACAAAGAGTACTCGCCTCTGCACATTCTAGTTTATTCATAATTTATATACAAAAACACTAAAGATGTAGTAGTCAAAATTTGATATTTGTATAAACTTTAGGTCCAGTTACAATGGTGATAACATTTTAATTACAATACTGGATATCATTCAGTGAATCAGTTACAATATACAGTCTCTCTATTTTTCTTCCTCGACCTATCTAATAACATGTTCAGAAAGGAACATACCTCAGATAAGTTGGCATGGTAACACCTTGTTTCCGGTGTAAGACCGCATTTTCTCGTGACTTTGTGTTGGGGGTCCTCACCCATGAAACCCTTTTGATTTTGGGCAAGTTTGGCTTCTTAAACCAAAGAATTATGTCTCCCACTTCTTGTCTCCCATAGGTTTGGCTTCTTATACCAAAGAAGTTTGTCTCTATTCTTGCTCAAATCAAAAGCAAGGACTCTTGTCCCCCAAGCTTGCATATAAAAAGAAGATTAACTCCTTAGTTTCAAACACACCAAGATATACACATACACCATCCGAGAGCAAGATAGAAGAGAGAAGGAAAAAGAATATGTTGAAGCTTAGAAAAATAGAGAGAAAGAAATATCAAGCAATTAAGTATTTTTTTTTGGTATTCCATCACAGAGTTATTGTGGTGAGGTAATTTGAGTGTTTCCTCAAATTAAAATATCTTTTTATTCTCTCAGTTTATTATAGTGGATTTTTTGGATATCGTCCCGTAGTTTTTACCTCTTAGTTTTAGAGGGTTTTTCACGTATAGTCTTGGTGTCATGTGTCTTGCTATTTTTCATCTCATTATTTTCTGCAATGATTATTATTTTGGTAGAACTATAAATTTAATTTATCAAAGACAACAGTATTTGATAGGTGATTTTTCCCAACAATTGGTATCAGAGCTAAGGTTATTTCCTCGGTTGTTTTTGATAAATTTTATGGAGGAATCAGTTGGAGCCATGATTAAATTGACCTCTTCAAATTTTTGGATCTGGAAGCCCAGAATAGAGGACATCCTTTAGTGCAAGGATTTATATGATCCGTTGGAGCTCGGGGGAAAGAAGCACGCGGATAAATCTAAGGTTTATTGGAATAAAATGAATAGGAAGACTATTGGTCACATATGATAGTGGATTAATCAAAGTCTGTTCCACCATATTTCGCGGGAAACAGATGCTAATACTCTATGGACAACACTAGAGTCTATGTACGAGAAGAAGAATGTACAAAATAAAACTTTTGTCATTCAAAAAATTGTGAATCAAAAATACAAAGACGGGACCAATATGTCGGAGCATATGAGTGAGTTCCAAGGTTTGGTGAACTAGTTGTCCACCATGAATTTGAATCTTGATGATGAGATTCATGATCTTTTGTTTCTTAGTTCGTTGCCAAACAATTGGGAGACTTTGGTGGTGTCATTAAGCAATTCAGCTCCATAAGGGAAAATAACCATGCATATGGTTAAGGAAAGTCTTCATAATGAGGAGACAAGGCGAAAGGAACAAGGAATAAATTTTGAGACTCGTGCTCTTGTTGCAAAGAACAAGGGCAGAAACAGTTTCAAGGAATCTCACAAAGGAGATAAAAGTTGTAGGAAAAGCAAAAATCATAGGAGCACATCAAAGACCAAACAAAGTGAAATGTATAGATGTTTCCATTATAATAAGGAAGGTCATTACAAAATAAATTTCAAAATCTAGTTAAACAAGTAAAAAAAATGGTGAGCATAGAAAGGTTGAGGAGAAGAACATTACTACAGCCACAATCACCGAAGATGTTGTGATTCTTTTATTTGGGGAATAATAATGTTTGCATGTTGATGATCAGAGAGTTGATTGGGTGGTTGATACTGGTGCTTCGTATCATGTTACACCAAAGAGGGAATTCTTCACAATTTATAAAGCCGAAGACTTTCAGTATTTGAGAATGGGAAATATTGATCAGTCCAAGATCATTGGAATTGGTGATGTTTGCATTCAGATAGATGTTGGTTGCACTATTACCTTCAGGGATGTTAGACATGTTCCTGATTTGCGTCTCAACTTGATTTCTGGTATAGCCTTGGACAGAGAAGACTATGAGAATCACTTTGGCAGTGGAAAGTGGAAGCTTACCAAAGGCTTTATGGTGATTGCAAGAGGTGTTGTTTGTTGCTCGCTGTACAAAACTCATGTGAAGGTGTGTTCTAGTGAGTTGAATGCAGCTAAAGATGACTCATCGCTAAACTTGTGGCATAAGAGCCTAGGCCACATGAGTGAGAAAGGGTTTCATTTATTAGCAAAAAGGTCATTCTTTCCTTTCGCTAAAAGTATTATTTTAGGCACTTGTGATTATTGTTTGTTTGGAAAATAACATATAGTTTCTTTTAGTAGCTCTGCTAAAAGAAAATCAGAGTTACTAGAGAGAGTATATTCTGATGTATGTGGTCCCATTGAGGTTGATTCTTTGGGTGGAAATAAGTATTTTGTTACCTTTATTGATGATGTTTTCTGCTTCCTTTGAAGTTCCAAGCATTAGTATATATTGGTAACAACACCACTAGTATTATTTTATTTTTTTGCCTATGCAGTTCCTTTTCAGTTCCAAGCATTGGTATTATTTTATTATTTTCTTGTTGTTATTGTTTACTTTCTTTGTATAACCATCATGCAACACCACCACCGCATAGCTTTGACAAAGCTAATTAGATATAGTTATAAATATATATATATATATATATGTATGTATATATAAAATCCATTTATGGTGCATACCCCTTTATTTTATTTACCCTGCTCACCACTTTTAGCGACGAACCGGACAACGATTTGTTATGTCACTATAGAACACATAAACGATTTATATGTTATGGAGACGGTTCGATGCATCGCTAAAAGCTAAGACGAA
Organism: Panax ginseng; assembly: GCA_020205605.1. Lineage (NCBI taxonomy): Eukaryota > Viridiplantae > Streptophyta > Magnoliopsida > Apiales > Araliaceae > Panax > Panax ginseng. Next base: position 109,348,143 of record CM035148.1, on the reverse strand, counting down.
GATTCTCCGATATACGGGATGGACTGAATCGTCGCCCGGTCCGTCGCTAAAGGTGGTGAGCAAGGTATGTTAAATAAAGGGTATGTACTTTGATCCTCTCCGTTATATATATATATATATATATATATATATATATATATATATATATATATATATATATATATAAAACCACCAACCATAATTGTACACCCAAAAACTTCAAATGCTAACACCAATTATATATAGTTGATACTTAGTTGCTTGCATACAACAGGGACAAATATAGGCATAAACAACCAGTAAAATACGGCATAAAAACTGATATCGGATCGGTAATGCGAAACGGTCTAACATATTTTGTAGATATCTGGAATCAACCCAATATGGTACTTAATTTTGGTTGATTTGATAACTTAGAATCCTATTAGGTTAATTACCGAAACTTGATTCTAGTGGTAATGATGTGTCATATTCTCATTAATTTGAGGTTATTTGGGTGCAAGGTTTTTGCACATGTCCCCAAGGAAGAAAGATTGAAGTTTGATGACAAGTCTACTCCATGCGTATTTGTTGGTTATGGAGATGCAGAGTTTGGATACCGGTTATGAGATCCAGTACATAGGAAATTATTATGAAGCAGAGATGTGGTGTTTCATGAGCACCAGAATTATGAGAATTTTGATAATGTTACACATTCCATAGAGAATAGAGTTCCAGAACTTAGCAGAGTTCCTTCTCCATTACATAATGCCACAGTTGGAGAAGGATCAAAATGAAGATATGACTGATACAGATTTGCACGATGGTGATGATTCAGATGTAGAGAGTGTTGATTAGGGGGGGCAACTGGATATTGAAGAATCTCAACTGAGGAGATCCACAAAAGATAGTATGCCATCAGTCAAGTATCCTTCATCCGAATATCTATTAGTTGCTACGGAATGGGGCCAGAGAATTTTTAGGAAGTTAAGACTCATAAGGAGAAAATCAATTAGCTGAGAGCAATTCATGATAAGATGGATTCCTTGCAGAAAAATCATATATATGAGTTGACTACACTTCCTAAAGGCAGAAAAGCATTGAAGAATAAATGGGTGTTCAAGCTTAAAAAAGATGGTGAAAAATTAGTAAAGTACAAGGCTCGGTTGGTCGTCAAAAGTTTTGCTCAAAAGTAATTTATTGACTTCAATGAGATATTTTCTCCACTTGTGAAGATGACTCTATTCGAGTAGTACTAGGATTAGAAGCTAATATGGATCTTGAGCTTGAGCAGTTGGATGAATACTGCTTTTTTCATGGAGATTTGAAGGAGAAAATTTACATGGAGCAGCCAGATGATTTGAAGTTAAAGGAAAAGAACACTTGGTTTGCAGGTTGAAGAAAAGTTTGTACGGCCTTAAACAAACCCCAAGGTAGTGGTACATTCGATTCATTTATGGTGGATTAATGTTACAATAGAACAGTTGTAGATCAATGTGTGTATGTGAAAAAAATTCCCACTAGATGGTAAATTTGTTATTTGTTGCTATATATAGATGATATGTTGATAGTCGGGCAAGATGGTAACATAATTCGCAAGCTCAAGGGTAAGTTATTCAAGTCTTTCGATGTGAAGGATTTAGGTCCGGCTAAGCAAATTTTGGATATGAAGATTGTTCGTGACAGGAAAGCCAAGAGGTTTTGGTTGTCACAAAAGAAGTATGTTGAACGGGTTCTTGCAAGGTTCAACATGTGTGATGCTAAGCAAGTTAGCACACCACTGGTTAATCATATTAATTTGACAAATTGCATGTGTCCTTCTACTAAGGAATGGAGAGATGATATGGCAACAGTTCTCTACTCCTCTATTGTAGGAAGTCTTATGTATACAATAGTTTGTACGAGGACAGATATTGCTTATGCAGTTGGCGTTGTGAGCAGGTATTTGTCAAATCCTAGTAGAGAACATTGGGAAGCAGTTAAGTGGATTCTCAGATACTTGAAAGCTACTTTCAGCTTGAGTTTGGGTTTTGGTGGTACAAGTCCAGTCTTGAAGGGTTTTGCAGATGCAGAAATGGAAGGTTCTGAAGAGAAGAAGTCTACTTCGGGGTATTTATTTACTTTTGCAGGGGGGTATTGGTGTAAACTCTAGTTACGCACAGCACGCAAGTATACGTGGTCAACAAGTAATAAAGTGGAAGTAGAGTATCGTTCCCACGAAGAATTATTAATACAAATTACCAAATACTAACTCTTAACCAAACTAATTTTATTTAAACAATCAATTTAAAGTTATAAATTTAATTATTTAATTAAACTAATTCTAATTGCCACTGGTTAAAAATCAGATTATGGAGATTTAATATCACAACTTTACTTATTGATTCACTTAAATTAATACACTTCTTATCAATTATTCTCATTATTCTGAATTGTTAATGAAAAACACATAAATAAATATGACCATCTCTTAATGCATCATACTTAAATCAACTTAAATCCACAGATGATAGAATTAAGAAGAACACCCTAATTAACTAATTCACTTTATCTCTATGTGAATTATAATTAAAGATGATTTAAAGCACAAGTTCTCTAACAGATTACATGCGATGTATAGCTAGGTATATCTCTATCCTAGACATAAATTATGAATTCCAACGCCATGCAGAAAACACAATCCTAATTAATTAAAATAAAACTCAATTCCTTAACTGTTAAGGAGGGTTGCCTACATCTATAAATAAGAGGAGTCTTATTATGGGTGAGGGTGGTTGATGTTTTTCACAACACACATGAATAACTATTACAAGAGTTAGGAGAGTACACTTTTTCTATAGAGATAGAAAAACTAGGGTTTTGCCAAACATCCATCTTCTTGAATACTTCTTCTTCCTTGGTGGATTACCTCTAGAGACCAAACACTTGGGTGGCTAATGTTGATCAAAGGAAGGAATCAAACTCGGTGGATTCAAGTTGAACGTGGAAAGGATTGGAGGTGAACTTGTACCCGAGGAAGTTCGAATCTTTAAAGGTATAATTCTTGTTCTTCATCTTTTCGTTTAATTAATAATTATGCATAAAGGATGATCCGGGTTTAGCTAACCACCCTCCTTCTTGAATAACGACGCTAGTTGGATATCGAGTTTGGGAAAAAGTAAATCCACTACAGGTTGGTTGTTTACCTTAGGAGGAGGTGCAATTTCTTGGCAATCCAAGAAACAAACTTGTATAACACACTTAACTATTGTAAAACCCCAACTTTTTGAATAAAGATGAATTTTCTATAAATATTATTTTTAAATATTATGGAGTGAAATTGATATAATGTTATAGTTGTGGGTAATAGTTATAAATTTTGCAAAGTACGCAAGTTGTTATATAATATTCGATTGGTCTGGGAATATTCGTTTTAACATGGAATATTAAATACAATGGCACAATCATTGGTGGACCCATTAACAAAATTATTGTCGGATCGAGAAAAGCGACAAAAATTTTTTATGAAAATAACGGTGAAAGTTTTCACAGTTAACTCGTTGAAACACCCGGGTGTTAAAAGTAGAGAGTAATGGCATGGTTGCATAGTAGCGCACGGTATTAATTATTGATGCTTACGTGATAAGTCACTCGCTTTTATTGGTATTATTAATGTAATAACACGTAAAATCTTTTTTATATAAAAGCAGAATACTTTTATAAAGTTATTCTATAAATAGAATATATTATATTCTATTATGCATAGTGTTGCGTATAGTGTCTACGCATAGTGTTTTGCATAGTAAAATCTTTTTATATAAAACAAAATCTTTTATAAAGTTATCTCTTTTTTATTAGACAATAATTAAAATATATTATATTTTATTATGCATATATAGTGCTCGTATAAGTGTTTGCATAGTAAAATCTTTTATAAAGTTATTCGTTTTATTAGATTATAAATAGAATATATTATATTTTATTTAAAATATTTTGCTTTAAATATGGACCATCGATTAAAGTAGATCAATCTGGACCGTTCATGAGTTAGTTCTTATGCACGAGTCCATTTTTCTATAAATAGAAGCTCATTCCTTCATTATTTTCTTTACGATTCAATGAAACTCTAGAGATAAACTATAGAGAGAAAGAAGAAAGTATTCGCTACTTCACTACTTATATATCCGAGACTCTTCTTCTTAAGGTAGGGAATATTATTTGTTGTACTCGTAAGGGGTGTTATTCTTTTGTATTCATGAAGAGAACTTGCTTTTTTCATTCTTTATTATTTCTTTGGAATAACCAAGATACGCGACTACCCTATACTTGGTGACCTTCTTCTATTATTACGTCTTTTACTATTCATTTGGAATATCATATACGTGAGTTTTCTGTGGGACCGATTTCGTCTTTACTATTCTACGTTGGAATATCCTCATCAGACGCGTTTACGCAGGACCGATTCCGTCTTTATTATTTTGTTAGAATATCCCATGCATGCGTTTACGGACTGATTCTGTCTTTATTATTACATTGGAATAACTTTTCATCTATCTGCACCGCATGCATGGTGATTTCATTGTTATTCCATTCTTTATTATTCGTTGGAACATCCCGCCGGTCTTAATTTCGCTTTGACCGGTTCCGTTATTTAGTATTCGTTGGAATAACTTTGTCATGCTGGCACCGCATGCATGGTGATTTCTTTTATTATTCCATTCTTTATTATACTCGGTTGGTTAAAGTTTTGACTTCTATACTCCATGAAATTAGTGGAATATCCTTGATATTTGCGCTTCATCCGAAGATCTTTCATGGAAATATTCTTCCGAGCATTCTTGAATTTTACTCTACAAAGTCGTATCATGTTGACAATTTGGACATTATTAGTTCTGGATAAATTAATTCTTGAACTTGTTTTATTGAATTCTTATATCATTGACCGAGGATTATTGATTGTAATCATGGTAGTAATGTTACAAATGATGTGGTAAAAGTCCTCATTGACCCGCATCTTTGCATTGATGGACAGTTGTTGGCATGATCATGACCATTAATGAATACACAAATATTCTTGGCTCGTAGTGCATGGATAATTGTGGTCGTGATACTAAAGAATATCTTTGGTCATAGTGCAGGGGTGATTTGATGATGTGGAATATTTTTTAGTCGAGTCTCAACCGATAATGATGATGAAAAACCTTTTAAATCATAAAAGATAGTAGATTTTATTCTCTACTTGACTCTTTTAATGGATTGCTTGTTCGGCTGCAGATTAAACTTGATGTTTGTTATATTGTATCGTTTTTAACCTTTGTTTAAGGCTAATGATAATTTATTACGCATTATCTTAGTCATAATATTTCTTCTTTGGGCTAGTTGAGCTCACCCCTTTCTTTTTCACCGTTTCTTGTGAAATGAGAATATAGTTGGGACTTAGTCTGGGAACCGGAGTGATGGTCCGGAGGATAGCATTAGTAGTCCTCACTATTCGTGAAATAGTGTGATAATAATTGTAATAAGGACTCCTTTTGAGTTTGTATAATCTCTAGTAGACAATATTTGTATTCAAACTCACAGTTTATGTTTTTTGTCGTATTGTACGGCACGGTTTGTATTAGTAAGTTGTATTTGATTTTCAGTATCATGTATCTAGCGACCCAAGATGGGTGATGTATACCTAATTTTGGGGGCGTCGCGGTTGGTATCAAAGCTTAGGGATATGATCCACGGCTAAGATGTGAGACTAGAACTAGGAGGGAGAGACGGGAATTCCTTCGTTAGTATGACTTACCTAAGATTATTTGGTATTTAATTGGTCGGTCAAAGTATAGGGATAATATGTTATATGTTAATTAACCTTTGTTTTGTGGCGATGTCGAAAATGACATCCGAGAATGTTGAGAATAGCAATGGAGCACAGAGACCGTTGAGTCTCCATGATCAATAATCGAGGATAATGTGCATCGAAGGCGACATTCCTCGTGCAAACAACAACATCGACCAAATGATGAACGATGGAATGTTCGGAGGCTTTATGCAATTCATGCAACAATGAAGTAGAGTGGCTCTCATCCAAAATGCGGTGGAAACACTGGAAGCTCTCGGCGGTCACCACTAAGCAGTTCAAGGAGCTGGGACCACCGGAGTTTAAGGAGAGCCAAAATCACTTATGGCGGAAGCATGGATAAAGCAGATCACCAAGATATTTGATGTCTTGGGATGCTCCGAGGAGCAAAGGTTCCCTTCACGCCTTTTATGTTGCTTGAGAGGCAGACATTGGTGGGAATCTCCAGAAACGACTCAACCTCGTTGATTAAAGATGTCTTGGGAGAAGTTCCAAGAGCTCTTCAACGACAAATACTTTCGAAAGTATTCGTCACATGAAGGAGGTGGAGTTTATCAAATTGGAGCAAAAAAAATATGGACCGTGTCGCAATACAAGGCAAAATTTCATGAGTTATCCTGGGTTTCGTCCACTTGGTGGATAACGAAGAGAGAATGACGCGAATATTTTTAAGAGGTTTGAAGCCGGAGATACGTCAACATCTTATTTCTCATAAATTGTGTTTGTATTCGAGATGTTGTAAATAGGGCTCGGTTGGTGGAGTAGCGATAACGAGTCAACTATAACCAAAAGAAGCAAAAGACAAAATGATAATACCGGTGAGAAGCCATCATCAAGCGATGACAACAAGCGTGGAGGAATCAAAAGGCGAAATGGTAACCACTTCCGGTGGTAATCAGGCCAAAATAATAAGAATGGACATTTCAAGAAGAGGAGATTCAACAATGATGGAAAGTCACAAGACCAAAGACTCGTTGTTAAGGAAGGAGAAAGACCACCCATCATATGCTTCAAATGCGGAGGGAGGGACACATCATTCAAATTATGCGATGACGTCCAAAGCATGTTATAATTATGGAAGAGAAGGTCACTTAGCCCGATTTTTTCGTTCACCAAGACAAATTCAAACTAGGATGGAGGCACCAAAGGTCGTCCCGAGAAAAGTCAAAGCCCAGTAGAAGGTAAGGGAGAAGCGTTTGTTGTGACCTCCCGTAAAGTAAGGAACCCGAATGAGGTCATCACAGGTAAGCTTATCATAAACTCTAGCGAAGTCTATACTTTATTTGATACCGGATCTACCCATTTTTTTTATTTCTCCTACTTGCGCTCAACGATTAAATTTGACTCCGGAGAAATTAGACTTTGACTTATCTGTGGAAACTCCATTGGGAAAAACCTTCATTACATCCACTGTTTATAAGTCTTGTTTGGTTCAAATCGGTACCCTCATATTACCTGTCGATCTTATTTCATTGAAAATACTTGCATTTGACGTGATTCTAGGGATTGATTGGTTAACTACTAATCATGCAAAAATTGATTATTTTCGTAAGGTTGTTAGCTTTCATATTCCGAACCAATCTGTTATGTGAATTCAAGCCACCAAACCATTAAAATCAATCACTGTCATCTCAAGCCATAAAGCTATTTGTTTATTGAAAAACGGATGTCAAGCTTTCTTAGCTCATGTCACGGATCTAAACAAAAATACGTCAGTTTTGAATGATATTTCTATTGTTAATGAATTTCCTGACGTATTCCCTGAAGAACTTCCCGCCTACCCAGGCGTGAAATTGAATTTTGTATCGACCTTGAACCTGGTACAAAACCTATTTCCAAAGCCACATATCGAATGGCTCCTATTGAACTTAAGGAGTTAAAGACTCAACTGCAGGAATTGTTAGATATTGGCTTTATTCGTCCTAGTACTTCTCCTTGGGGTGCTCCTGTTCTATTCGTGAAGAAGAAAGATGGGAGTATGCGACTTTGTATTGATTATCGGGAGTTGAATCATGTCACCATCAAAAATAGGTACCCATTGCCACGTATTGATGACCTGTTTGACCAGTTGCAAGGAGCCAAATTCTTTTCAAAGATTGATCTTTGTTCCGGATATCACCAATTGAAGATTAGAACAGATGACATTCCAAAGACGGCTTTCGTAACTCGATGCGGGCATTATGAATTCCTAGTCATGTCCTTTGGATTAACTAATGCTCCTGCTGCCTTTATGGATATGATGAACCGAGTATTCAAGGAATATTTGGATCACTTTGTGGTCGTCTTTATTGATGGCATCCTTATTTATTCCAAAAGCCGTGAAGATCATGAGCAACACTTGAGGCTGATACTCCAAAAGCTTCGAGAATACAAGCTTTATGTCAAGTTGAAGAAATGCGAGTTCTGGCTTGAGGAAGTAGCATTTCTTGGGCACGTGGTATCAAGTCATGGAATATCATTGACCCAAAGAAAGATTGAAGCTATTCAAAGTTGGGAGCAACCTAAATCGATGATCAAGATCGTAGCTTTCTCGGCTTATTTGGTTATTATCGGAGATTCGTAGAAGGGTTTTCTCGAATCGCTACTCCACTAACTTAGCTGACTCAGAAAGATACAAAGTTCGATTGGAGCGAGGAATGTGAGACGAGTTTTCAAGAACCCAAGAGGAGACTCATTTCAGCACCTGTTCTGACAATATCATCTGGTTCGGAGGGATTTGTCATCTACAGTGATGCTTCGGGCAAAGGATTGGGATGTGTTCTCATGCAACATGGGAAAGTCATATCCATTAAGGCTATTTGCATTCATCCTATAGCAATCTCAAGAAGGAGATGAAGCAAATATTGCTTTTAGGATAGTGATTTTACGCGTTTCAAGCCATTTTTCTACTTCAAATTTATTTGTGTTCTTGTTTCATTTTATATATTATTATTATTATTATTATTATTATTATTATTATTATTATTATTATTATTATTATTATTATTATTTTGTTCTTGATTCTTTTATCTCCTTATTTCAACATTTTTTCTAACACTCAGTCCTACATTGAAAGATTGAGAAAAAAATTGTTTGTATATAAGGAAATTAATTAAGTTACTAACAATAGTACATTCAGTCGTGACATTTTGGGTGAACCTATTCGAACTGACATTTTGGGTATTGACTATTGAGTTAGTAGTTTAAGGCCTTGTTTGGATGGATTTGATTCGATTCGAACTCGGAAATTTGACCGAGATTTGTTCTGAACTCGAAATTTGACTCGGTTGTTTCAGTTAAGGCCTACCTCATTGCAAATCCTTATTATAGCGCCGCCTATTAACGTTCTAGCTAGCTAATATTGATCATCGACGCTTCATCAAGGAGTAAATGCATGTGTTTTTTAAAAAATAAAACTATGGCCTTCTTGATAACAATTCCAGTACAAGTTTCTCGGTATGTAATTTCTATCTAGGGTTCAATTTATTTTTTGAATTTATGCAGTAGATCAATCTCACTAGTATTGTGTTTCATTGTATTTGTTTACAATAAAATTGAACTCCTTTTGTGCATGATTCTCCATCTCATATAAGCTTCCAACATGCAAGTTTATCATGTTAGTAGATTTAATGGTGTAGTTTAAATTAAGTACATATATAAGCACGTAGATTTTGAGGGAAATTAATACTATGTAAGGTGTGTGTCTCATTGTAGTTAACTCCTTTTATGCACTAATTATTCTCCCAAACAACTGTTATCAAATTTGGTGATTGAAGAATGTACTAAAAAGTATTTTATAAATTAATTATTTTTTGAACTGCTTTTGCTCTTTTTGGGATTTCTACACTTATTTATCCATGTACTTTTTCTTGAAAAGCATATGGGAAATTTCTTTTAATCAAGTTGAGCAAAAGCACCTTTATATACAATTTTAATTTTTAATTAGACCATAATATAGACTTTTTGAAATCAAAGCATAAATTAAGTTAATTTAAACAATATTACATACACTAAAATCTAGTTAGAACCTAAACTTTAAACTAAAAATCGATTTGCACCATTAATTTTGTTTTGAATTAAATGCACCCTATACTTTCAGCGAAAAAACAATATGCTCACTCCGCATTATTTTTTAGCCAAACATTCACCTGAAAATGCTCATTTTATCTCTTGATTTTTCATATGAACTATTATAATGTGAAAGTCTAAAGGAATACCCCTAATATTCCATGCATACACTTGCATTTTTGGTGAATATTTGGCCAAAAATGATGTGGAGTGTCCATTTTGTTTTCTTATTTAAAAGTATATGGTGGTGCATTTAATTAAAAATAAAATTAGGATACAAATCGATTTTAAGGTTAAAGTTTAGGATGTAAATTGGAATTTACTCTTGCGATTATAAAAATTGTACACTCTCTAAATACTACTATTATTTTCAAGATTTATTATTTTCGAATTTTAAACGAATCACATCAAATTTAAATTTAAAAATATAATAAATCTATTTTAAAAAGTTAAATTTAATCCTATATTTTGGAATGTTGTAAATCCTTTTTTAACTTTCTTGTTGAAAGACATAAAATTCTAAATTTTAAAGTGTTTCTTTTCACTGCACTAACATGTACAGTTGTGCCAAACTCGTGTGTTCATTGCAATTAATTAGGCCTGTTTATCGGTATATAACCGGACCGGATAGATCCAAATTGTACTAAACTGGTTAACGAACGTACCCTAAACTTTGTATGGGTATCGATTGGACCGGTATCCCGAACCGATTAACTGGTTCGGTACCGGTTTTAAGTAGAAATATACCAATTGTTATTTTTTTGGTTTAAATCTTATAGGATAAATACATGTACCATCAAATCCAAATAATGTATTGAATTTCAACCCAAGCTTTTCTCAAGGGGGTTTCAAGGCCCAACCACAAAAGGTCCAAAGCTACAAGCTAAAATCAAATGGAGCTTGGGCTACAGGATCCAACCCACTTCAAACCACCAGAATCCCATTCCTTTTTTCTGCCTTCCAAACAGTTTACTGCTTTGCTATACACAGAAAAATGACACTCTCTCACTCTCCCAGCTCCCAGTCTCACCAACCTTCTTAAGCTCACGAAAACCCAATTACCCAATCATCTCCTCACGAATCACACCGCAACCCATTTTCACCACCAAATCCATCAATTATCCCAAAATCAGAAGCAAGTGATTCACCATTATCAATGCTATTGAAGAACCCAAAAGCAGCAGCGTCTCTTTTGAAAAATCTGAATCTAAAATCTCAAGTACCCAACAAAAGGAAGATAATGATGAATTAGCTAGACAAGATCTGAGTTTTGATTTGGGATAAAGGCTTATAATCAAGAAATAAAAGGGTTTATTCAATTAACCCGTACACCGATTTGGAACTGTATGTACCAAATACAAAAAAACTTCTCGATACTGATCTCGAATAACCGGTATATACTGCACCGATGTCGAACCAGTTTTTTGTCCCGAACCGATTCGATTTACTAAAAAATCGAAAAAATTGAATACCTAATTTCAATTACTCTAGCTTTGCTCAAAATACCTAATGATTGAGTTATTTGGTTAAAACGCATCGATTAGTACTTTAGGTTATCAATGTTAACAAAACAATGTTTAATGCTTTTGAAAGTCTAAACATATCGCACTAATTTTATTGTGGTGCGTTTAAATTTCAAATACTGCATTCGTAAATAAAATAAGAAGTGTTTAAAGTAAATTAATTATACAAAAATAAAATTTTCAAGTGTGTTTGGATCTCTAAATGAACCAAATACTCCATAAATTGATAATGAAATATACTAATGAACGCTAATAAATAATAATGGTCTTGTGTTTGTGTAAAAGAGGTAATACAGAGAATTGAAAATTTTAAATATTAATTTCAACTAAATCATATGCTAATATTTAGTAACCAAAAAAATCATATGATACATTATCAATCAACCATTACATAGATAATTAAATAAAAATAAATAAATAAATTCACAATCAAATTTTACCTTAAAAAGAAAAAACTTCACATAAATAAAGAATTAAATTCACACCATCACACCAACTCGAAGAATCGAACCTGTGACCTTTTATTCGGAATACATTAGTTAGATTCGCGCCCTTTCTAGTTTCACCATCTTCCACCCGTTTCCTCTCTAACAATTGAACCCCCATTTCTAGTTACTCGGATTTCACAAAAAGTGTCTCATTTGCCACCAAAAAAGATAAAAAAAAAAAATAGATTTCACAAAAAGAGTCTACATTTTAGTGAATTTAGGTTAAAATAACAAGATATGCTCAAGTTTGTGGTCATAATTTTATTATCATATTACACTGTTAATTATATGTATATCAGAACAGAAACAGAATTCTTAAGGAACATAAACCTTAAATGACATAATTTTTAAAAGCCAAGCCTTCCTCCGCTCTCTCTCCTGGCTCTTTTGAAAAAAACCCAAATCGTGAACTCTGAAATTCTTAACTCACTCTCTCTTCTCGCTCCAATTCGCCTTTCTCTCCTCTCCAAATCGGAAACCTAAGCTTCTATCTTCTCTCTCAGTTTGCCTGAATCGGGAATTTGGGGAGAAGAGATTCTCCCAAATAATAAGCCCTAGTCGAGAGATTCTCCCCAAATTCGTGAATTGATAGAAGCGATTGAAGCAGAGCCTTCCTTCCTTCCGCGTCTGCAAGCCCTAGCCTTTCTTCCGCGTCTGCAAGCCCTAGCCTTTCTTCCGCGTCTGCAAGCCCTAGCTTCTCTAAGAATCTCTCACGTATGTGTATGTAATAGATTCCGATTTCTTTTTCCTTCTAATTTTTCTGTGATGTTTCGCTGTGGTTGAAGTTTATTCAACCTTGATGTGAACTGTTTTTAATGTATTTGGATTATACGGGTATTGATGGGTCAATTCTTGCTTATTGATTTCTGTTGATTTTTGATATGGGTCTGTTAATTAGGTGATATGCCCTGTTTTCCTCATTGTCGACCCTCGGTCTTTTGGCTTTCCTACACTGTTTTCCAGCAAAGCCATCAGATAAACACGATTTCTTGGAGAGGCAACCAAATAAGCATAAACATGCACAAACATGATCAGATCAAAATGAATGAGTACCTTATCCAAACAAGAAGACTTAAACCAGGACTCCACAAAATTAGCAATCATGATAAAACCTACTTAATAGACATGTGATGTGATTCTATATATTAAGACGGCACTAAGCTCATACTTCTTTTTATTTTTTATCAGAACTGCTGAGTTGGGAGTTTCTTGATATGCTGTATACATAATGGATGAATTGTTGTATCAACTTTATTGGTTTATGTGACTACTCAAGAGTTTCTAGGGATCATCAAATTCAGTAAGCTGCATTTTTTGTAAGCTGCATTTGTAAACTGCATCAGTAAACCACATCTGTTTTGGTAAGCTGCTTTAATAGTTTATGATCTCCTTCTGTTCCTCACAGTTACATGTCTGTTTTGGTGAGATGTCTGTTTTTTGGTTACAGTTACAATTATATGTCTGTTTTGGATTTTTTGGTGATGTCTGTTTATGATGGTGATTTTTTGTTTTTTGGTTTATGTCAGTTTACATGTCTGTTTTGGTTTATATTTTTTTGGTTTATTTGGTCACAGTTTTGTCTGTTTATGGTTTTTTGGTGTTTGTCTGTTTTGGTTTTTTGGTTTAATAGTATAAATGTCTGTTGTTTTTTGTTTTGGTTTAATAGTTTATGTCTCACCACTTCGCGTATACATCGTCTTATAACCAAAACAGGCATAAACACCAAAAAACCATAAACAGACAAAACTGTGGCCAAATAAACCAAAAAATATAAACCAAAACAGACAGTAAACTGACATAAACCAAAAAACAAAAAATCAAACCACTTCAGAAACAGACATATTTTGCTCACCACTTCGCGTATATATCGTCTTAGTTTTTAGCGACGCATCGAAAGAGTATCAAGTGCATACTCCTTTATTTAACATATATTTTGCTCACCACTTCGCGTATATATCGTCTTAGCTTTTAACGACACATCAAACCGTCGTCGTAATATATAAACCGATTATCTGTTGTATAGTGACAGACCCAACCATATATATATGGATAAAAATTTATCCATTTATAGATATAAAATTTTGGTTAGAAAAGTGTTCCGCTAAATATAACGATGTCGTTTCACTCCTCATTAATCATCGTTTTTAGCTCAGGAGAACACAGTGGGCTGGAGGGAACACAACGTAATCTGGCGCAATATAGCAGCTCCGCCGTTTGTTGTTGCAGAGAATCACCGGCGACCTCCATTACCGGTAAGCCGAAGAAGCAGTCAACAATCTAACTACGTTTATTTCTTTCCCTCTCTCTTAGTTTCATGATTATGCATATACGTATACATAAACTTATTTGGTGTAGAAACCCTAACTATTTTTAGGTTTTTTATTTTAAATCGCGGAAACTTTGTTTTTGGGAGAAACATGAAGTTGATTGTGGTATTCAAGGAAAATTTGTTATTGCAGGTTGAGCTCAAAAAATCAAAACAAAAAAATTCATTTTTTTCATAAAGAGTTTAGTGGTTGAATTGGAAATGGAAGGATCTCCAGTGGTAACTCCAGAAGATGTATTGGAGTCGTTGATGAATGACGGTACAATTGATGCAATGAGATTAAAGATTATCACTCAGCTCAAAGCCAATGTAAAATTCCTCTATTCTCACCCCTTTATAATATTCATTAGACATGTATATATATAAATGTATGGCCTCCATTGGGTAATTATTAGGGTTCTAGTTATAGTGATATTGGTTTTGCAAATTGATACTTTGAAAACAGACGATTGCAGGTTCATTGAAAGGAAGGAAAAAGGAAGTTGGGAACTTGGTCAAACTTATAGGCCACTCCAATATTAAGTTGCATAAATACACAATTTTAATATGTCAGCTACTTCTATGTTTCATGACGTATTATCAATTGATTTGGGCTCTACTTTTACGCTTTCATATAGGACTCATTTTCAGCCTACTCCATTTAGTTTGGGATACAGACGTTGAGTTGAGTTAAGTATGAATTGATTGTGCTTTAATTAATTTTTATGTTAGGGTGTCGAAGTACATCGCCATGTTGGGCTTTTATATCATGTGAAAAGGAGAGTAGAACTTGAATATATTGTTTAATTATCTTATAAGAGAGTTAGTATGTGGGATTCATCTTCTGTCTTTAGTTGTGGAGGCTCAGGCTTTTATATCCTTTTATCTTCTTTCTATTGATAAGTGTGACTTTCCTCATTATGTTGAGACGTTATCCTTCTTTCCTCCCTTTTTCCTTTTTAGGTTTATGTTACTCTGTAATTATTTTGTTATCTTTTCCACATATTTCACAAAGCCTCTGGTTTGTGGACCGAAGTGAACATGTTGAAAAGGATAAATGGGAGGGAAACCAAGAGAAAAGCTTATATTTTACATGTCTACAAGCGCCTTGAGCTGAGTAGAAATAACATTGAGTGCTTCCATTTTTTATGGTTTCTTCCATTAATACAAATAGAGTGGGATATCCACAGATTCGATGCTGAGAATCATTTTATTTTTCAAAGTAATTACATATAGATTGATTAATTCAAAAGAAAGCAACAACTAGGAATAGTTGATTTAATTATCCCTTTCTGCTGTAAGGTAGGACTTTTTTATTGCTTCTGACATTGGTGCCATCAAGGCCATATATGTGTTTGATCTTTGGAGAGATCGGAGAGCTGCAATTTATTGATTGTTCAATTTTTATTTCCACTTATTACAGGGTGGTTGGACTTCTTGTTCCCCCTCTGCTTGTATTCTCTCTCTTCTGTCAATAAAAGTTATTTTCCTATCTTAAGAGAGAATGAAGATTGAATGTATATTCGCACATAATACAAGTGTATTTTGATTAATTGATCCCTGAAAATCACATACTTTGTTTACTACAAAATTGGTCTATTAGCATGTGTTCTTTGTTACAGGAAGAGCTGAAGAACAACACCATAAAAATGGTGGAGCAGAGTAAGGTTCTTAATGCTCCTGGGGCAGAGAAACAAACCAAAAGAGAGCTGTTTGATGCTCTTCGACAAGAACTAGAGTAAGTATTAGTTTTTGTCTCACAACGTGGATTGCATGTTCTTAAAATATCATTAGGTGCTTAGGTTCTAGTTAATTCATAACGGTTAGCACTTTTTAGAAACTCGTTAGATTGTATTTCCCAAAATCGGGTTTTAGTTCCGCCTGATAATTTAAATTGATAGAATTTTTGTTCAAGTTATTGAATGAGTGGATCATGTTTTGAGCTGAGTTAATAGAAATAAAGGCACATTAAGCGCCGAAGTCTCCCAAGGCTTGAGTTCAAGGTGAGCACGGCCAGATAATAATAATTTTTTTTTGGTAGAAGGCCTGAGTGGTTAACTAGGCAGGCTGTATTGGCTTGATAACCCATTGGGCCTAGAGGTGTGTTTTTGGGCTCAATATGACAGCATGATTGGGCTAAATCAAGGATTTTGAGCCCAAAGGAAACTGAGATGGAATGTTGCACTCCTTGAGTCCTTCTCAATGCGGATCAGCGAGGCATGCTGCCAAACACAGTGGATTATGCGTGCAGTATGCTTAGCAGGGAAAAAATAAGAACATTTCCGATGAGGTTCCATGAGGCACACTGCTATCAGCGGCTTTGGGGAGTACCTTGTGGTGGCATTACTATTTAGCTAGCACTTCACCCTTGAGCCACTGAACCATGCCTTTCACAAAGCTTGCTTGTACGAAACTTTGCCTTGTTGCTTACATGGTGCCCTTGAAATAGGGGCTCAATTACTATAAGTATCATCACCTATTCACCTCAACTAAGGCATGTATCACTTCAACATCTTACTAGTGATATGACTTTTTCATTCCAATATGCAATGTTCTAAAAAGCGCTAGGCGGGAGGCGGGCGGCCGGAGGGCCTAGCGCCTAGGGGACCTGGGCGGGGTTTAGGCGGGATTTTTTATTTAAAGTCAATTTTAATATTTTATCACACATTTATCCCAACAAAACAATAATATAAGCTAAACAATCTATAATAAAGATAATAAAGACCTTTGCTTAAAGTTCAAACACATATCCATATTGTCAATGTCAAAGTTCAAATACAAACATGCAATTGTTGAAAGTTCAAACATATTTTTAACGTATTAGTTTTATTCATAAACAAGATTGTTATTAAATAATAAAATTTAAAATTTCAAGAATTCAATTCTAAGAAACTAATTATAAATTTAAGAATTAAACTAAATATTACAAATGTATAATCATTTATATAATTTGAAGTTGGTAAAAGTTCAAAAAATTACAACTATATAATAAAATTATTCATTTTGACTTGATATTGTTCACTTCTTGTTGTGATTTGATATGCTACAACATGCATTATGAATATGGTAGATCAATAGAAAAATAAATATATCAAGATCTAGTTTGGATAATTATTAAAATTAAAAAAAACTCTCCGCCTAGATCCCGCATAGCCCTCATAGGTCCTGCCTAATTTTTTGAAGGGATTTTTTTGCCGTCTTAGGCCTAGGTGAGTCGTCAGGGGGGCCTTATGAAAGTTGGGTTATTGTTAAAGCTAAAAGAGCATGTAGAAGAGAGACTAAAATTCATGGTCCTAGTTAGGCTGGATCCAATTTCTCAACTATGTATATGTTACTTATTTTTTCAGTACAATTCTCAACGCGTTCTTTTTCCAAGGAAGAAGATTTCATTAATTGAGAGAAGAGAAGTTACATAAGTGGATGATAAGAGGTTGTCCTACAAAGTGGATACTAGGAAATTACATCCAAGGAAATTGCCCTCGAATCTCCCTGAATACAAGAAATTAAATCCCCCTGAAAGAAAATTTTAGAAATCCTTTCTATCTGCAGCCATCTTGAGTTTTTGCACTGTCAATTCCCCTCTGCATAATTGTATGATTAGGATTCTGTCTCTGCATGATGAGACCATTTTTTTTCCTTGTATTAAATTATAGAAGTTTCACCTGGTTTTACTTTTTTCCATTTCTTGTTTATGTTGTGCAGATCTTCAGTGCTAGACAAAGCCTCTAAATCAGTTTGGGAGCTGATTTTGGACCAGAATGGAATAGGAAAGGATATAAACGAAACAGTTGAAAAGGTATTCTGTCGATTGAGTGGCTGTGAACCTCCACTATTTCCTCCACAAGTTGAATCCCAATCAGAGAAAGAGAAAGAGAAAGAGGAGACAGGGAAGGAGACAGAGAAAGAGAGAGAGGAAAGCAAAGGAAAAAAAAAGGGGAATTCAGACACTCCGCTAAAGAAAAGAAAGTTACATGACATAAATACAGAAGGGGGAGGAGATGAAGGTCCCAGCAATCTCCTAGATACAAAGCATCATTAAATTTGAACTCTCTTGACTAGTAGTATTTTCTCATATTAGTAAATAAGGATTTACTTTTTGTCCTTCACATCGACTTAAGTTTGTTTGTCAAAGTTGTTTTGGATGATGTTTTCAGAATAGATCCTACATTCCTTACTATGTGAAACATATGAAATTTATCTTCCATGACCATGGTGTTTTTTGTTGTTTTTTTTTTCGTGTCTGTGTTTTTGTGTAGACCAGTCACTGCTCAATTGTAAGGAATTTGTGGCTATTTTTGTAAGGTGAACAGTATTGTTTAGTGGCTTGTTAGGCTCCCTTACCCTCTGTTTATGAGTTTTGAACAGAAAAGAAAAGAATAGAAAACGTAAATTAGAACATAAAAGAAAAGAATAGAAAACTTGATGTTTTCATTTGCGTTGTTTTCTGAGTTTTTAATAGAAAAGAATAGAAAATTTAAAATTGAGGACATGAGTTGTAATTTAAAATTTATTATATTAAAAGTTGAGAATAATATAAGAATTATAAAAATATTATTTATTTTAAATTTTTTTTCGTCCAAATTTGCCGCACTTGCCCCACCCTTCCCCCCGTCTCCCCCTCCCCTCATCCCCTTGCAGATCTGGTAGTCTGGTGGCGAGGCGGTGGTGGCGTTGGTGGGTGGCAGTGGTTGGCATTGATACAAAAGAAAATTTATAATATTGAAGAGGGTATTTGTGTCTAAAAAATAGCAAATTTCATTAAGAGGCATGTCTGAATAATTTAGATTTGATTTTCTATCTTAACCATTTAGAGGCATTCAGAAGTAACATAAACAAACAAACAACATCTACCCTGTTAGCGAATAAGAGGTGGTCCATTCAGCTCTAAACAAACTGTATACAATTCTTCTTTGACTGAAAAATTAGGTATTCCGGCCATTTTTTGCCGAATTCAGAAATTGGTGACTAAATTGTATCAAATTAGACACTTGATGTAGTAAAGTGTAAGCCCAGATTTTTTTGGGGGACTAATCATGAATATGATGATATTTGATGTAGTAAATTGTATTTAGTCCATCTATATATATATATATATATATATGTAACCCCATATAAATATGTGTGTAACTCCCACACATAAATATAAGTAACTCTCATATATAATTATATATGTAACTCCCACATTAATATAGAGATAATAACACATGTTCATTGTATCTAGACAATGAACCATGTGGTTATATCCACTTGGTCGACCGCTCCATGGGCGCATCGGTTTGGATCTAATAACCAACAATATTCCTTTCGTATAAAAATTAGTAATACGCTTTGAATTTTTAAGTCATTTTATAACATATTAAAATTTAAAATTAATATAAATTTATTAAGTTTCAAAGTAACAAATATATTAATATTAGTTTTATGTGAACAATTATGCACAAACAGTTGTGCACAAATTATGCACAAACATAAAGAAAAACTAATATTCCATCTGTTTCAAATTATAGGATCAATATTATCTTTTGTAAAGTCAATTTCAAATATTTTCATACTCAAAATTGAGAAGAATTCTTTAATTTATGTCAATACAATTATGAATATCACAAAATACTGAAAAAGTATCGCTAGTTATATGTTTTACTCCCTCTGTCCCATAGTTATAGGCTGATTTTTTATTTTGAGATGTCCCAATATATAGGCTACTTACTATTTATAAAATTTAGTTGGTTCATTGTTTTATTTTTATCCTTATAATAAATATTCAATCATTACTCTTTTTTTGAAGAAATAACATTCAATGTCATTATTTTTATCACCATATTTAATGTTGTTGTATTCTCTTTGGTTAAAGTTCTATGGTTATGGACTTTAACACGTCAATCAATGAAGTTGAGAGTTCCAGTGTGATAAGTAAGGAGTAATTAGGTATATGTGGAAAATTTATGTTAAAAATTGCCACTAAACTGATTTTCTTAAACTATGTGCCAAAAGAAATCAGCCTATAACTATGGGACGGAGGGAGTATTATTTTTAAATCTTAAATAAATTATATTCATTTTAAATTTTAAAAATGTCTCAATTTGACTTTTAGAAAGCTAAAGTGATCTTATAATTCCGTTGACTTCTAAGAAAATAAGTTTAGTCTCAATTCTTTGTGATAGTCAAGCCACTTTGGCTCGAGCATATAGTGAGATACACAATGGAAAGTCAAGATATATTAGTCTTCGACATGATTATGTGAGGAAATTAATCAAGGATGGGATTATTTCGCTCACATATGTAAGATCTATTGGGAATTTGGCCGATCCATTCACCAAACCTCTGTCGAGAGATATGATGATAAAAACCTCAAATTTAATGGGCCTAAAACTCCTAACTTAATTCACCAATAACGACAACCCTACCTAACACTATGAAATGAGTAGTTTTGGGTTCAAATGGTAACAACAAGTTATTGAAAAGTGAATGCTTAAACTATTATGGCCATTTGAGATAAAAGTATTGGTTGTCATAGTTGGAGAGTTGAAATTTACTCTCTTAATGAAGTTCAATTAATGGAACAAGTGTCTCAAATATGGTAAAGACACTGAAAGAACCTCACCTATATGAACTTAGAAGTGGTGTCGTTTCGATTGAGATTTGGAGTTTATCTCATAAAAGTTTATCATGAATGTTGGATCAACTCATAGCCTTGCGAGAGTTGAGCGTGTGATTGTGTGGAATATGAGAATTCTTTGTGTTTATGAGTGTGATGTCATCCATATTGTCACAAGAAATAACAAGTCTTCATGCTACTTGAGATTTCGGCTTTGTTTTGTGGCATTTACACTAAGGTAATATTCAAATCGAAAGATATATTACTGTATTCATAAACATAGTTTGATTTTTTGGAGAAATTTTCATATTTTGAATAAGTGGGGAATTGTTATAAATTATTCAAATAAGAAAATGATATTTTCTATTTAAAAAGATAGTTATTAAAATGTAGTTATTAAAAGAAAGTTATTGGTAGTTATATACCAAACATTGTGCTCATTCCTATATATATCTTTTGAGATTTCTATTATATAAAAAAAAAAATGAATTTTCAGATTATTAAGGGCCGAAATTTTTTGTTCAAACTTCTTATTCTCTCCAAAAGAAAATATTTTTACTTCAAATAAAAAGATCAAATTCTCATCTCTCATATTCCTACTTTGAAATTTTTTACTAGTTGCTAAGTGCAAAACTTCTCAAGGTTTGTCATATCCATTAAGGCTATTTGCATTCATCCTATAGCAATCTCAAGAAGGAGATGAAGCAAATATTGCTTTTAGGATAGTGATTTTACGCGTTTCAAGCCATTTTTTCTACTTCAAATTTATTTGTGTTCTTGTTTCATTTTATATATTATTATTATTGTTATTATTATTATTATTATTATTATTATTATTATTTTGTTCTTGATTCTTTTATCTCCTTATTTCAACATTTTTTCTAACACTCAGTCCTACATTGAAAGATTGAGAAAAAAATTGTTTGTATATAAGGAAATTAATTAAGTTACTAACAATAGTACATTCAGTCATGACATTTTGGGTGAACCTATTCGAACTGTTTATGGTTTTTTGGTGTTTATGTTTGTTTTGTTTTTTTGGTTTAATAGTATAAATGTCTGTTGTTTTTTGTTTTGGTTTAATAGTTTATGTCTCACCACTTCGCGTATACATCGTCTTATAACCAAAACAGGCATAAACACCAAAAAATCATAAACAGACAAAACTGTGACCAAATAAACCAAAAACTATAAACCAAAACAGACAGTAAACTGACATAAACCAAAAAACAAAAAATCAAACCACTTCAGAAACAGACATATTTTGCTCACCACTTCGCGTATATATAAATGCTTAGAAACTTTTAATGACAGATCGAAAAGAAAGAGTATCAAGTCATACTCCTTTATTTAACATATATTTTGCTCACCACTTTGGCGTATATATAAATGCTTGAAACTTTTTAACGGCACGTCAAACCGTCATTAAGTAATATATAAACCGATTATCATTGTATAAATGTAGCCGGACTCCAACCATATATATATGGATTAAAATTTATCCATTTATAGATATAAAATTTTGGTTAGAAAAGTGTTCCGCTAAATATAACGATGTCGTTTCACTCCTCATTAATCACCGTTTTTAGCTCAGGAGAACACAGTGCGCTGGAGGGAACACAACGTAATCTGGCGCAATATAGCAGCTCCGCCGTTTGTTGTTGCAGAGAATCACCGGCGACCTCCATTACCGGTAAGCCGAAGAAGCAGTCAACAATCTAACTACATTTATTTCTTTCCCTCTCTCTTAGTTTCATGATTATGCATATACGTATACATAAACTTATTTGGTGTAGAAACCCTAACTATTTTTAGGTTTTTTATTTTAAATCGCGGAAACTTTGTTTTTGGGAGAAACAAGAAGTCGATTGTGGTATTCAAGGAAAATTTGTTATTGCAGGTTGAGCTCAAAAAATCAAAACAAAAAAATTCATTTTTTTCATAAAGAGTTTAGTGGTTGAATTGGAAATGGAAGGATCTCCAGTGGTAACTCCAGAAGATATATTGGAGTCGTTGATGAATGACGGTACAATTGATGCAATGAGATTAAAGATTATCACTCAGCTCAAAGCCAATGTAAAATTCCTCTATTCTCACCCCTTTATAATATTCATTAGACATGTATATATATAAATGTATGGCCTCCATTGGGTAATTATTAGGGTTCTAGTTATAGTGATATTGGTTTTGCAAATTGATACTTTGAAAACATACGATTGCAGGCTCATTGAAAGGAAGGAAAAAGGAATTTGGGAACTTGGTCGAACTTATAGGCCACTCCAATATTAAGTTGCATAAATGCACAATTTTAATATGTCAGCTACTTCTATGTTTCATGACGTATTATCAATTGATTTGGGCTCTACTTATACGCTTTCATATAGGACTCATTTTCAGCCTACTCCATTTAGTTTTGGGATACAGACGTTGAGTTGAGTATGAATTGATTCTGCTTTAATTAATTTTTATGTTAGAGTGTCGAAGTACATCGCCATGTTGGGCTTTTATATCATGTGAAAAAGAGAGTAGAACTTGGATATATTGTTTAATTAAATCTTATAAGAGAGTTAGTATGTGGGATTCATCTTCTGTCTTTAGTTGTGGAGGCTCAGGCTTTTATATCCTTTATCTTCTTTCTATTGATAAGTGTGACTTTCCTCATTATGTTGAGGCGTTATCCTTCTTTCCTCCCTTTTTCCTTTTTAGGTTTATGTTACTCTGTAATTATTTTGTTATCTTTTCCACATATTTCACAAAGCCTCTGGTTTGTGGACCGAAGTGAACATGTTGAAAAGGATAAATGGGAGGGAAACCAAGAGAAAAGCTTATATTTTACATGTCTACAAGCGCCTTGAGCTGAGTAGAAATAACATTGAGTGCTTCCATTTTTTATGGTTTCTTCCATTAATACAAATAGAGTGGGATATATATCCACAGATTCGATGCTGAGAATCATTTTTTTTTCAAAGTAATTACATATAGATTGATTAATTCAAAAGAAAGCAATAACTAGGAATAGATGATTTAATTATCCCTTTCTGCTGTAAGGTAGGACTTTTTTATTGCTTCTGACATTGGTGCCATTAGGGCCATATATGTGTTTGATCTTTGGAGAGATTGGAGAGCTGCAATTTATTGATTGTTCAATTTTTATTTCCACTTATTACAGGGTGGTTGGACTTCTTGTTCCCCCTCTGCTTGTATTCTCTCTCATCTGTCAATAAAAGTTATTTTCCTATCTTAAGAGAGAATGAAGATTGAATGTATATTCGCACATAATACAAGTGTATTTTGATTAATTGATCCCTGAAAATCACATACTTTGTTTACTACAAATTGGTCTATTAGCATGTGTTCTTTGTTACAGGAAGAGCTGAAGAACACCACCATAAAAATGGTGGAGCAGAGTAAGGTTCTTAATGCTCCTGGGGCAGAGAAACAAACCAAAAGAGAGCTGTTTGATGCTCTTCGACAAGAACTAGAGTAAGTATTAGTTTTTGTCTCACAACGTGGATTGCATGTTCTTAAAATATCATTAGGTGCTTAGGTTCTAGTTAATTCATAACGGTTAGCACTTTTTAGAAACTCGTTAGATTGTATTTCCCAAAATCGGGTTTTAGTTTCGCCTGATAAAGGTTAACAAACTTGTTCCCAAAATCGGGTTTTTTGGTGTTTATGTCTGTTTTGGTTATAAGACGATATATACGCGAAGTGGTGAGACATAAACTATTAAACCAAAACTAAAAACAACAGACATAAACTATTAAACCAAAACAGACATAAGCACCAAAAAACCATAAACAGACAAAACTGTGACCAAAAAAATATAAACCAAAACAAACATGTAAACTGACATAAACCAAAAAACAAAAAATCACCAAAAAACCGACATCACCAAAAAATCCAAAACAGACATATAATTGTAACTGTAACCAAAAAACAGACATCTCACCAAAACAGACAAGTAACAGTGAGGAACAGAAGTAGATCATGTATTCAAATTTAATCTTTTCATAAATTTACCCCCTTTAGTTTATTAAGTTTTATTTTTGGCCCTATCCTTATACTTATAAAAAAAATCGCATAGGACTGATCATACCATACCTGATCCAGAAAGATATTGAAAAATTACATTAAAAATTATTCCAATCATTAAGCACCTTTGAACCATTTTTTTTTTTTTCCTACTCACAAGTTTCAAACGTATATAGTCATAGTATTATATATATATATATATATATATATATATATAGCAAGGATCAAATGCATACCCTTTATCTTACTCACCGTACTCACCCGCTTTAATGACGGTTTGATTATCATACAATCAATGTAAATCTATACTTTTAGCGACGGACAACATATAGCGTCGCTAAAAGTATAGGCGACGGTTGTATAACGTAAACCGTCGCCTAAAAGTGGTGTGAAAACAATGAATAAGATAATGGTATACATTGATCCGGAACCAAATATATATATATACAGAGAGAGGATATACATTTTTTAAAAACAACTAAAAAAAGTAATATTTTATGGAATGAAATTTTTTCCATAATACAATGTTTTTAAGGCGTGATTTGGATACCTATATTAAAAAATATATACGATGCGCAGACAGATTTGTACATACTGCTTTTGTTATATGTATCCAAATCACACACAAAACACTGTATTATAGAAAAATTTCAGTTCCATAAAATATTAAACTTTTTTTTTTAGTTGTTTTAAAAAAAAAAGAGTCCGCATTTTAGTATCGTAAGGGAGTCCTTACCTGATCCTGACCATATATATTTATATATATACTAGATGTATCCCGTGCCTCCGACACTACATGGACGGCTCAGATGATTTATTAGGGTGAGTGGGAAATTACAAATCAATTATATTTTGTTAGATAGATATAAGATAAGGGAATTACACAAATATATGTGTCACACTGATAAGAATGAGCATCACAACTCTTGTGAAGTACACAGACATTACAGAATCCGAAATCAATCAAATTAAAAAGAAACCAACTCGACACCATTAATTAACTATATCTTGCGATTTGTTAAGCTCAAGCTGAAATCCCACAGTTTGTTAGCCAATTTTGCATCTTTAGCCATAGCGCTGGTAGCTTTGGCTTTAGTTTTGTTGCTGTCCATAAAATATTCGCCGCTAACCCCTTTAACTTGAGGATGCAATGCGACATAGCATGTAGTTGCTGCTCCCTATATATAAAAATCAACATGCACTGGTTATTACCAATTCGTGATCCTACTCCCTCGTCCCAAAATCAGACACATTTTTTCTTTTTAGTCTGACCAGAAATTCAAGATACATTTTTATTTTTCCTAACATGTCATTACTTATATTCGGGTACTAACTTAATGTTAAGGATATACGGAATGTAATACTATATTCGTTCCTAAAAGATTGTCGTTTAAGGTTTTGACACATGGATTAAGAAAGTATCATTTACCAAGTAAAATTTGTTTGAAATTCCATCACTGCCCCTTTATGGGAAGTTGAAAACTATTAATACAAGCTAGGAAGAGAATTTTTTTGAGACAATGAGAGAAGGTAGGGGTAATATAGGAAAATAAATAATTTATTATCCTCGAAAGTTGTACACAACAAACATTTTAGAACAAATTTTTAATCTTTTAGGAACAGAGGGAGTAATATGTATATACCTGTGCGACATTTTTAAGAAGATACTTTCCAAAGGTATTAAGCACCCCTGCAATCGAGCAAGGTGACTAAATTAATATCAAACCATTAGGTATTAGATAAACTAAGTTTACAAGATTTAAGCATAGATGGTGCAGAAGGAAGTTAAATGGCGCAAATACTTACAACCAAGAAGGCCGAGGTTATTGGTTATATTGGTGGCGATAACTCCAGGATGCACTGAATTTGCAGTTATATTCACTCCTTCTTGCTGAGATCAATTGTAGAAAATTAAACCAAAACTGCATGCAGTATTTGATTCCAACTAGCACGATAAATGTCATTTATTGAACTATGAATTACCAGGACAGATGATTTCTATAAATGGTTATACAGAACTCATAGACTTCTCCTTTTGTTTTTAGGGAATTAACAACATAAACATATCAAAAAAATATAAATGAAAAAAAGCTCGATATGATCTATCGGACTACCATCCCAGGCAATCCTTCCCTTTCGAACCAAAAAAGGGATATTTCATACGGCGAGGAGGTGAAATGGAGTCGAGAGGTAACTAGGCCCTTTTAGTAAGTGGTCACCCTAAACACTAACACTAATAAGGGGCTTTTAATGAGCGTTAAAAGACCATAGAAAGGTAAACACATTTTAGAGGCTAAGAAGGGGTCTTAAAGGTCTATATCTTGGCCATACAATGAGGTTACCAACGTAATTCTTGTTGGTTATACTTCAAAATTATGGTTTTATCAAAATTTCAAACTTTTATTTTTTTTAATACCTTGGCCGTTATGAGCTTTTATTAGCATTATTTTCCCAATTTAATTGGTATTTATTTTTGTAACTCCCACCCAAGCGTTCCTTTAAAACTCCAACGTTCTCTTGAGTCTTTTTCGAACGTTCTTCGAACAATAATACACAGCGCAATATACAGTTTCTTCCTCTCCTTATCTCAAAAGTCTGTTCATATATACTCTGTGTTAACTGTTAATTGGGCAATCCACAAAGACAAGTCCACAGTCTTCTTCTGTGAGTACACACGATCAGAGACTTCGTCGTTGAATCCTGGAGAGTGACCGTCGGCAGCCTATTTGTACATGTGATTATTATCAGTGGGGGCGAAATCACTTTTTAGGACAGTAGCTCTGCTACGCCTCGGTTTCCAGCTAAGTTGTTTCAATTTACTGTGTTATTCTTCTTGTTAATTGCTATATATTCCAACAATCTAAAAAGTGATTTAATCTATTAACAAGAATACATGTTGTTGTAGTTAGAAACTATGAATTTGGAATGTTACGATGTTATGCTAATGTTGTTTCTTATATGTATTAAATTATTCACTGGGGTTAGGTCTATTGATCATATATATGATATATATGAATTTGTTACACAATGTCATAATTGCATGTTTAAAAGCTTGAAAAATTATCATTAATGGCAACACACGTTACACTTATTGATAGGGGATAAAATTACAGTATGTAGTAGCCTACATATAGTGTATATGATGTGCACATTTTGGATTCAATTGGATTATTGGTAATGGATGAACAATAGCAGACAGAGAAGGTTGTGGTATTCATCTTGCAATTAAATATTTTTAGGTTGAATTTCTTATTTTTCTAGTTTAATTTACGGTATTATTTAAATACTGAAAAAGATTCAATGAGAAAAATGAAGTGGATATTGTGAAAGAAGCTTTTAAGTGTTAGATAGAACAATTCATTAGATGTATTTTGCTATATTAGAAAGAGAGTTGTTTATGTGCGGGAATGGTGATGATTGAATTGATAGGGAGAAGCAGATTACTCTTGACTTCCAAAAGTAAAGAAAAATCACAGGAATTTAGATAAGTAACTAGCAACTGTTTTTCTACAATTTTTGCTTCACGTTTGGTTTGGTTTGGTTTGGTTTGTTATGTGTTGGGTTGAAACTGGTTGATTTTTAAGGAGTATAAAATTTCCAGTAGGTGGTAGGCAAATACTAGTATTGGGTCTACAAGGTAGGATGGGGGTGCTTTCTTGTACGTCCTCCTCCAATAGGTGTGTATTTTTAAGCGAGGCAAAATGGAAGAAATAGAAGTAGTTATTTTTTCTTGGTCATCAAAGTAAATGAAAGATGTTTTGACAATTCTGGACCCAGTGAGCCCTTGGATTGACCCACTTAAATGATTTTTATTTAATTCGGAAAATGTTTTATTAATTGTTTAATCATGGAAATCAATTAATAAATAGTTATTCATGTGATTATTAAATTCTGAAAATTTAACAGATATTAATTATTGGCATAAAATTAATATTTCCACTGAAGTTTTGGAAAATTAATATATTTGGATAATTTTAGTTAATCTCAAATTTAATGATGCAATAGTTAATTAATTGTGATAATTTGCATGATCTTCATAAAAATTTCAGAAAATTACAGTAACCTTTGGTGATGATAAGATAATGTTGTAAATTTTATGGAAGTATTTTAATGTGTTTATAGCATACTTGGAATATTAATTGAGTAATATTGTCTGTTATTTAATTATGTTAATATTTTTGAAATATTAATTGTTGGTGCTTGGAATTAAATTACCATGTTGTAATAACACATGTACCATTATTCCTAGTGGGGTGATTTAGGTTTTAGTAATTTAATTGAATTATTTCCTAAATTCACGTCTTATGAGCTGAAAGATTAATGGTAAATAATTGAGCATTATATGGATTGTGTTTCCTAAGTCTGACGAAGTATTTCTTCTGTTTTTATGTTCTATTATTTTATGTTAATTTGGTTCATGTGCCAAAGATGGTGAACAATGCTGATAATTCTAGATATACTCAAATCTATATTATTGCCTTTAAAAGATGAAGCGGAAGAAATGTTTAAATAAAACTGAGGTTGAAAATTAGTTAGAAAGGAAAAATAGATCGAACACTTAAAGATATGATGAATGTCATGTTAATTAGCTTCTAATATGTGGGGAGAAGCTTGCCTTTCTGAATAATCATTTTTAATAGAGTTCCACATAAAAGGATAGACTCTTTACTATGTAAAAAAAAAGGGGAACATGCACCTAACTTGGGGTATATTAAAATGTGGGGGTGTCTAGCTAAAGTAGCTATACCAGAATTTAAAAAAGAATAAAATTGGACATAAAACAATGGTTTGTATTTTTATTGGATATGTTTCAAACAGTAGACTTTTGATAACTAAAGATGACCCTAAAACTTATGAAGAAGCAATGAAATCATTTGATGCAATCTTTTGAAAAGATGTAATCCATTATGAATAATCATACATGAGAGCTAGTTATTTTGCCTAAAAAGATGTAAATCTATTGGGTGTTTAAAAAGAAGTTAAAAGCTGACCGGTCTATTGATAATTTTAAAGCAAGTTTTTCAGTACTTGTTGTTATGTGCTAATGTTCAGCATTATGTGAAATTCTTGTGAATTGTTTTAATGTGCACTCCGTGCAACAATGTGATAATAACTGTTAATAATCTGTTGATAATTTAAGTTAGTTGTTCTATGTGAACTATATATTTTGAGAAATGTAAAGTATGAGCATTATGGAGCATGTATCAGATGTCAAACATGTATAAATGTACGATATGAGAAAGATGAAGTATGTATAAAATGCGAATTATACATTAAATGTGAAGCATGAGAAATGTGATATATGCATGAGATACAAAGCATGAAAATTGTGATGTGATTATATGTGGATGATTTGCTGATATTTGGTACTGATGAGAAAGTTGTGAAAACTATTAAAATATTTTTTTATTCTCTAAATTTGACATGAAAAACAAACTTGATTCTTGGCATGAGAATTAATAAAAATGCACATGGTTTGTTTTTATTATGTGGAATTCTTAAGAAATTTAATTTGTTTAAAGAAGAGCCATTAGGAACACCTTGTGACTCTAGTGTGGGCATTTAAAGAAAAATAAAGGGGATTGGTATTGCACAAACTGAAGATACCAGAATCATTGATAGTGTAATGTACTTAATGAATTGTACTCGACCTGATATAGCATATGTCATTAGTAGAATTAGCAGATATACGCATAAGAATTATTGGAATGCGTTGTCACGTCTAATGAGGTATTTAAAAGGAATAGTAAATGTAAGTGTACATTTTTCTAATCATCCTAATGTTTTTGAAGGATATTGTGATACTAATTGGGTATCTGATAATGATGAAACAAAGCTCCACTAGTGGATATGTGTTTACTTTAAGTGGATGAGTTGTCTCTTGGAGATCTGCTAAACAAACTGTACTGCTAAATCTAATATGAAATATGAATTTATTGCATTAGAATTGATAGGTACAGAAGCAGAGTGGTTGAGGAATTTATTGGCAGACATAACGTTGTGGTCTAAACCAATTCCTTCTATATCTCTGCATTGTGATTCTCAAGCTGCTATTGGACGGACAATTAACCATGTGTATAATGGGAAATAGAGAAATATTCGCTTGAGACATAATATTGAATGAAGACTGATCAGTAAACGATGTTATTTCCATGGAATTTGTAAGGTCTAAAAAGAACCTAGCGGATTCGCTTACAAAGGGAATGATTAAAAAGAGTGTCCAAGAAGCATCCAGAGGGATGGGACTATTGCCAACATCTTGAGTAAGTAATACGCGATGGAAACCCAACCCATGTGATTGGAGATCCCATGAATTGGGTTCAATGGGTAACAACAAATCACGTAATTACTTAATAATAGCACTACAATTATTTATATATCTTCTTGTGTGCATGTAGTGCTTACTGATAAATTGTGAAAGGATGAATCGTTTAGATTCTTAATGAAACTCATAGCCCTAAAGGGTGGTGTATGTCAGTTTACACTTGATGGGTTCACCTATATAAAAGTGGAAGTGTAGGCCGCTTCCTATGAGAGTCTTTGGCAAACTCTCTAGAGCCTTTATGAAAATCTGGGATATGGCGCATGGCCTAAAACGCGCCCAACCGCGGACTTGTGTGGATTCAGGATTTTTAGATATGTGTGCAAGTCAAATTGATTGTATCAAAAAATAAAGGGTTCAAGAATATAGTTCACCTATAATCTACAATCATGAGCTTGGTCCACTAAGTGTCGATTCAAACCCACAAGGTATCAACGTTATGTATATAAAATCCATTGCCCTTCTCACTTCCTTTTAATTTTTCTTTCTTTGATAATTTTGAATCATGTGGGGGATTATTGGTTATACTTCAAAATTATGGTTTTATCAAAATTCCTAACTTTTATTTCTTTTAATACCCTAGCCGTTATGAGCTTTTATTAGCATTATTTTCCTAATTTAATTGGTATTTATTTTTGTAACTCCCACCCAAGCGTTCCTTTAAAACTCCAACGTTCTCGAGTCTTTTTCGAACGTTCTTCGAACATTAATAATACACACAGCAGAATATACAGTTTCTTCCTCTCCTTATCTCAAAAGTCTGTTCATATATACTGTGTTAACTGTTAATTGGACAATCCACAAAGACAAGTCCATTTGTACCTGTGATTATTATCAGTGGAGGCGAAATCACTTTTTAGGACAGTAGCTTTGCTACGCCTCGGTTTCCAGCTAAGTTGTTCCAATTTACTGTGTTATTCTTCTTGTTAATTGCTATATATTCCAACAATTCTAACTCAGTAACTCAGAACTCATATGAGAAGATAAGAAGGGCATATTGATTAGAGCAAAAGATTACCTTGAATCGCCTTGTTAGCTCATTAGTGTGCAGTAGGTTACAAAGCTTAGATTGTCCATAAGCTGCATTGGCATTTTAACTGAAAATTATGATAAGAAATTAATCAGTTATTAAAGTTTTTTGGATTATGGTAAGACTTGTAAATAGTTCTCTTAATAAGAAAAGAAAGAATTATGATCATCTATTCTAAAATACATATCTAGCTTAGACGGCATAGCATTTAGGTATCTACATATATAGTACCTTGCTTTGTCGTTGATTTTGTTAAAACGAATTCCTTCTTTGTACCCGTTGTGATGGAGGGCTGATGATACGTTAACTATTCTTCCTTCTCTTTGGGTTTTACGCGTTGTATTTTTCATGGTCTCCAACAAAAGATTTGTCAAAAGAAATGGACCTGAGAAAATGTACAGATCAATCTTAAATATAATAAAATTTTCGATTAGATCGAGAAAAGATTTTCTCGGACACTTGTAAGAAAAATAATTCGATCCAAGGCTGCATAAAAATTACAAATTATGGGGGAACCAAGCAGCGAAAAAACAATATAAAAGGAAGGTGTTTTATTTGGGTCTCATCCAGAGAGAGAAAAGAAAAATAGTTATTGTGGTGAGGGTGTTTTAGTAATTTGAGTAATTTGTACTCAAATTAAGATATCTTTGTATTCTCTCATATTATTACAGTGAATTATTAGGAGTTTGTCCGTGGTTTTTACCTCTTAGTTTTAGAGGGTTTTCATGTAAAATCTTGGTGTCTCTTGGTTGGATATTTTCTTATTATTTCTGCATGGTTATTATTTTGGTGGAGCGCAAATTTAATCATTTGGTATGTGGTGATATTTTATCAAATCTAATTTATCAAAAAGACAACAATATTTGGGAGGTGTTTTTTTCCCAACAACTGGTATCAGAGCTAAGGTTATTTGCTCGGTTGTTTTTGATAAATTTTATGGAGGAATCGGTTGAGCCATGATTAAATTGACCTCTTCAAATTTTTCGATCTGGAAGCCCAGAATGGAGGATATCCTTTATTGCAAGGATTTGTATGATCCGTTGGAGCTCAAGGGAAAGAAGCCCGCGGATAAATCTGAGGCTGATTGGAATAAAATGAATAGGAAGACTATTGGTCACATCCGGCGGTGGATTGATCAAAGTGTGTTCCACCGTGTTTTTTTGAGAGAGGCGGATGCTCACACTCTATGGACAACACTAGAAGTACATATGCGAGAAGAAGAATGCACAAAATAAAACTTTTGTCATTGGAAAATTGTGAATCTAAAAAGTACAGAGGCCGGGAGGCGGTGTGTGCCGAGCATATGAGTGAGTTCGAGGTTTGGTGAACAATTGTCCACCGTGAAGTTGAATCTTGATGATGAGATTCGGGCTCTTTTGCTTCTCGATTCGTTGCCAAGCAATTTGGGAGACTTTAGTGGTGTCTCTAAGCAATTCGACTCGAAGGAAAAATGACTATCACGAGATGGTCGAGGGCGGTCTTCATAATGAGGAGACAAGGCGAAAGGAGCGAGGTGTGAATTACGAGACACAAACACAAGTTTTTTAGTTGAAGATAAAGACTAGTGAAGCAGAGAGAAAAACTCTTACGAAGATGACAAATTCGGGAGAAGGTTGAGAGAAAAGAGATAATTTGTTTTCAACTTGCCGGAGGCCAAGATTCGTATAAAAGAGAGAGTGCAGATTTTTAAAGAAGGAGCGATCTAAGGAAAAGATGAGGATAAGGACTCGATTGTGTATCTGTCAAGCGTTGATGTAGCCCTTGTTAGTGATGGTAAACCCAGTGTCGAGTTAATGAATGGGTTATTGATTCGGGTGCTTCGTTCCATGCTACTTCGTGTGGTGAGATCTTCACATCCTACACTAGTGGTGATTTTGGCTATGTACGGATGAGAAATGGTAGTGCATCGAGGTTATCGGCATTGGAGATATTTATCGAAGACTAACAATGGTGGCATGTTGATGCTTAGAGAAGTCGGACATGTTAGGATATCGCCTTAATTTGATGTCTCTTGGTAAGCTTGATGAGAATGGTTATAGCATTTCCTTTGGTGAAGGTCGATTGGAAGCTCACTAAAGGGTCTCTAGTGGTGATTAGAGGAAAGAAGGTGGCGCTTTTTACACAATGCGGCGGCGCGTGTGGAAGGTGTTTAAAGATGGGGGAGTTAGGCGAAAAAAGATGTGGTACAAAGCCATGCAAGATGGAAGAAAAGCCTTGCATGAGAACCACGAAGAAAAGCTCTTCACTTGAAATGGGTACCAAAAGTGAAGAAGGAAAGTGATAGCTCATGACCCAAGATACAAAGCGGTTGTGAAAGAATTTGACAAGCAAAAATCATCAAGTTTGAGTTAGATCCTCCCATCGAGAAGAGCCGTTCGATGAGATAAAGTCGGACGTGAAGAAAGTTGAAAATTCGAAGCTTGAGTTGAGTCGAGGTTTCGTTGGGATTAACTCAAGTGAGGAGTTGTGGTTTGGCGTGCAAATTCGGTCTTGGAAGGTTATCTGAGCGAGACATAGTGAGGTTTGAAGAGAAAGAGTCTACTTGGGGTATTTGTTTACTTTTTGAGGGGGGAGTAGTGTTATGGCGATCCAAGTCTTGAAGTGTATTGCTTTGTCTACTCTTGAGTTGACAACGAAATGTTGTGGTTTCTTCAAGAGTTGAATTTGACACGAGAATCGACTCTAAGTGATCTTGAGTCGTGGTGAACATATCCTTTAATGGGTTCGGAGGGGAGATTGTTGGTCGAGGTCCTCACTCCATTTAATCCTCCCATTAATTCCGCCCATTGAATTATGCCTAGGCCTTTTCTTGACTCTCTCCTCTCTCCTGACTTTTGGTTATAAAAGGAAGCACACCAAATGGAGAAAGAAACACAGAGAAGAGAAAAAACAAAAGTGGGTGAGAAATTTAGAAGGGAAGAGAGAAAACTCTCATCAAGGAGAGAGGTGGAAGAGAGTTAAAAAGAAAGAGAAAGATAGTTCAAATAAAAGGTGTTTTATTTGGGTTCCATCACATAGTTATTGTGGTGAAGTAATTTGAGTTTGTACTCAAATTAAGATATCTTTGTATTCTCTCATATTATTCTAGTGAATTATTCGGAGTTTGTCCCGTGGTTTTTACCTTTTAGTTTTAGAGGGTTTTTCATGTAAAATCTTGGTGTCTCTTGGTTGGATATTTTCTTATTATTTCCTGCATGGTTATTATTTTGGTGGAACTGCAAATTTAATCTGTTTGGTATGTGGTGATATTTTATCCGTCTAATTTATCAAAGACAACAATATTTGGGAGGTGATTTTTTTCCCAACAACTGGTATCAGAGCTAAGGTTATTTGCTCGGTTGTTTTTGATAAATTTTATGGAGGAATCAGTTGGAGCCATGATTAAATTGACCTCTTCAAATTTTTCGATCTGGAAGCCCAGAATGGAGGATATCCTTTATTGCAAGGATTTGTATGATCCGTTGGAGCTCAAGGGAAAGAAGCCCGCGGATAAATCTGAGGCTGATTGGAATAAAATGAATAGGAAGACTATTGGTCACATCCGGCAGTGGATTGATCAAAGTGTGTTCCACCGTGTTTAGCGAGAGACGGATGCTCACACCTTATGGACAACATTAGAGTCTACATATGCGAGAAGAAGAATGCACAAAATAAACTTTTGTCATTCGGAAAATTGTGAATCTAAAGTACAAGGGCCGGGAGCGGTGTGTTGGAGCATATGAAGTGAGTTCGAGGTTTGGTGAACCAATTGTCCACCATGAAGTTGAATCTTGATGATGAGATTGAGCTCTTTTGCTTCTCGATTCGTTGCCAAGCAATTTTGGGAGACTTTAGTGGTGTCTCTAAGCAATTCGACTCGAAGGAAAAATGAGTATCTGCAGATGGTCGAGGGCGGTCTTCATAATGAGGAGACAAGGCGAAAGGAGCAAGGTGTGAATTACGAGACACAAACACAAAGTTTTTCGAGAGCAAGACCGTAAGCAGCGAAGCAGAGAGAAAACTCTTACGAAGATGACAAATCGGGGAGAAGGTTGAGAGGAAAAGAGATAATTTGTTTTCCTTTGCCGGAGGCCAAGGTCGTATAAAGGCGAGAGTGCATATTTTTAAAGAAGGAACGGTCTAAAGGAAAAGATGAGGATAAGGACTCGATTGTGTATCTATCAAGCGTTGATGTAATACTTGTTAGTAATGGTAAACCCAGTGTCGAGTTAATGAATGGGTTATTGATTGGTTTGCCGTTCCATGCTACTTCGTGTGGTGAGATCTTCACATCCTACACTATTAGTGGTGATTTTGGCTATGTACGGATGGGAAATGGTAGTGCATCAAGGTTATCGGCATTGGAGATATTTATCTCGAAGACTAACAATGGTGGCATGTTGATGCTTAGAAGTCGGACATGTTAGGATATCGCCTTAATTTGATGTCTCTTGGTAAGCTTGATGAGAATGGTTATAGCATTTCCTTTGGTGAAGGTCGGTGGAAGCTCACTAAAGGGTCTCTAGTGGTGATTAGAGGAGGAAAGAAGGTAAGCGCTTTTTACAATGCACGGTAACGCGTGTGGAAGGTGTTAAAGATGGGGAGTTAAAGCGAAAAAGATGTGGTACAAAGTCGTGCAAGATGGAAGAAAAGCCTTGCATGAGAACCACGAGAAGAAAGCTCTTCACTTGAAATGGGTACCAAAAGTGAAGAAGGAAAGTGATAGCTCGCAGCCCAAGATACAAAGCGGTTGTGAAAGAATTTGACAAGCAAAAATCGTCAAGTTTGAGTTAGATCCTCCCATCAAGAAGAGCCATTCGATGAGATAAAGTCGGACGTGAAGAAAGTTGAAAATTCCAAGAAGCTTGAGTTGAGTCAAGGTTTCGTTGGGATTAACTCAAGTGAGGAGTTGTGGTTTGACGTCTGCAAATTCGGTCTTGGAAGGTTATCTGAGAAGCGCATATAGTAGGTTTGAAGAGAAAGAGTCTACTTTGGGGTATTTATTTTTACTTTTGCAGGGGGAGCCGTGTTATGGCAGTCCAAGTTGCAGAAGTGTATTGCTTTGTCTACTACTGAGTTGACAACGAAATGTTGTGGTTTCTTCAAGAGTTGAATTTGACACAGGAATCGACTCCAAGTGACGGAGTCATGGTGAACATATCCTTTAATGAGTTCGGAGGGGGAGATTGTTGGTCGAGGTCCTCACTCCATTTAAATGAATTTATTTGCCCATTGAATTATGCCTAGGCCCTTGACTCCTCCCTCTCTCTCCATTAATTGGTTCCAACCAATTTAGAGCTAAAAAGAAGAGAAGAAAAAAAAAAAAACACACACCAAAAATTTGAGAGAACTCTCAGAGGAGAGGGAGAAGAGAGAAAAAAAAGAGAAAGATAGTTCAAAGAAAGGGTGTTTTATTTGGGTTCCATCACATAGTTATTGTGGTGAAGTAATTTGAGTTTGTACTCAAATTAAGATATCTTTGTATCTCTCATATTATTCTAGTGAATTATTAGGAGTTTGTCAAGTGGTTTTTACCTTTTAGTTTTAGAGGGTTTTTCACGTAAAATCTTGGTGTCTCTTGGTTGGATATTTTCTTATTATTTCTGCATGGTTATTATTTTGGTGGAAGCGCAAATTTAAATACATTTGGTATGTGGTGATATTTTATCAAAATCCCAATTTATCAAAAGACAACAATATTTGGGAGGTGATTTTTTTCCCAACAACTGGTATCAGAGCTAAGGTTATTTGCTCGGTTGTTTTGATAAATTTTATGGAGGAATCAGTTGGAGCCATGATTAAATTGACCTCTTCAAATTTTTCGATCTGGAAGCCCAGAATGGAGGATATCCTTTATTGCAAGGATTTGTATGATCCGTTGGAGCTCGAGGAAAGAAGCATGCGGATAATCTGAGGTGATTGGAATAAAATGAATAGAAGACTATTGGTCACATCCGTGCGGTGGATTGATCAAAGTGTGTTCCACCGTGTTTCGAGAGGCGGATGCTCACACTCTATGGACAACATTAGAGTCTATACATATGCGAGAAGAAGAATGCACAAAATAAACTTTTGTCATTGGAAAATTGTGAATCTAAAGTACAAGGGCGGGAGGCGGTGTGTTGGAGCATATGAGTGAGTTCGAGTTTGGTGAAACGATTGTCCACCGTGAAGTTGAATCTTGATGATGAGATTGAGCTCTTTTGCTTCTCGATTCGTTGCCAAGCAATTTGGGAGACTTTAGTGGTGTCTCTAAGCAATTCGACTCAGAAGGAAAAATGACTATGCGAGATGGTCGAGGGCGGTCTTCATAATGAGGAGACAAGGCGAAAGGAGAAAGTGTGTGAATTACGAGACACAAACCACAAGTTTTCGTTGAAGCGAGATAGAGCACGAAGCAGAGAAAAACTCTTACGAAGATGACAAATTCGGGAGAAGGTTGAGAGGAAAAGAGATAATTTGTTTTCCTTTGCCGGAGGCCAAAGGTCGTATAAAGCGAGAGTGCATATTTTTAAAGAAGGAACGGTCTAAGAAAAAGATGAGGATAAGGACTCGATTGTGTATCTATCCAAGCGTTGATGTAGCCCTTGTTAGTAATGGTAAACCCAAGTGTCAAGTTAATGAATGAGTTATTGATTTGGTGCTTCGTTCCATCATGCTACTTCATGTGGTGAGATCTTCACATCCTACACTAGTGGTGATTTTGGCTATGTCACGGATGGGAAATGGTAGCATCATCAAGGTTATCGGCATTGGAGATATTTATCGAAGACTAACAATGGTGGCATGTTGATGCTTAGAGAAGTCGGACATGTTAGGATATCGCTTTAATTTGATGTCTACTGGTAAGCTTGATGAGAATGGTTATAGCATTTCCTTTGGTGAAGGTCAGTGGAAGCTCACTAAAGGGTCTCTAGTGGTGATTAGAGGAAAGAAGGTATGCGCTTTTTACACAATGCAGGCACGTGTGGAAGGTGTTAAAGATGGGGGAGTTAGGCGAAAAAAGATGTGGTACAAAGTCATGCAAGATGGAAGAAAAGCCTTGCATGAGAACCACGAGAAGAAAGCTCTTCACTTGAAATGGGTACCAAAAGTGAAGAAGGAAAGTGATAGCTCGCAGCCAAGATACAAAGCGGTTGTGAAAGAATTTGACAAGCAAAAATCTGTCAAGTTTGAGTTAGATCCTCCCATCAAGAAGAGCCATTCGATGAGATAAAGTCGGACGTGAAGAAAGTTGAAAATTCCAAGAAGCTTGAGTTGAGTCAAGGTTTCGTTGGGATTAACTCCAAGTGAGGAGTTGTGGTTTGACGTGCAAATTCAGTCTTGGAAGGTTATACAGAAGCAGACATAGTAGGTTTCGAAGAGAAAGAGTCTACTTCGGGGTATTTGTTTACTTTTGCAGGGGGAGCCGTGTTATGGCAGTCCAAGTTGCAGAAGTGTATTGCTTTGTCTACTACTGAGTTGACAACGAAATGTTGTGGTTTCTTCAAGAGTTGAATTTGACACAGGAATCGACTCCAAGTGACGGAGTCATGGTGAACATATCCTTTAATGAGTTCGGAGGGGGAGATTGTTGGTCAAGGTCCTCACTCCATTAAATGCTCCGCCCATTGAATTATGCCTAGGCCCTTTCTTGACTCTCTCTCCATTAATTGGTTCCAACCGGCTATAAAAAGGAAGCAGCACCAACACAAAACAACACACCAAAATTTGAGAGAACTCTCATCCGAGAGAAGAGAGAAAAAAAAGGGTGTGTGAGAGAAGGGTGTTTTATTTGGGTTCCATCACATAGTTATTGTGGTGAAGTAATTTGAGTTTGTACTCAAATTAAGATATCTTTGTATTCTCTCATATTATTCTAGTGAATTATTCGGAGTTTGTCCCGTGGTTTTTATCTCTTAGTTTTAGAGGGTTTTCCACATAAAATCTTGGTGTCTCTTGGTTGGATATTTTCTTATTATTTCCTGCATGGTTATTATTTTGGTGGAACTGCAAATTTAATCTGTTTGGCATGTGGTGATATTTTATCCGTTTAATTTATCAAAGACAACAATATTTGGGAGGTGATTTTTTCCCCAACAATATATGGGTATCAATCCACAGCAACCGGTTGTTGGGGAGCAACTCATTTTTAGCCCGGCTATTACTACAACTGTAGCGGCTTATAAAAATAAATAAATTCTAACAAGTCACATGACTTATGGCAGGTACAGGCCAAAATGGGTTGCTCTCAACAGCTGGTTCTTTCATGGATGAAATCCTATATATATATATATATATATATATATATATATATATATATAGACGGTCCAGGATCTTAAGCTCACCACTTATTCAATTCACTGAGCTCACCCCTTTAGTGACGGATAAATGACAGTTCGATTATATATAACCGTCGCCTATACTTTTAGCGACGAACAACATATAGCGACGCTAAAAGTATAGACGACGGTTATATGACTGAAACGTCGCCGGGTCCGTCGCTAAAGGGGGGTGAACTCGGGTGAGTTAGATAAGGGGTGAGTTTAAAATCCGGACCGTATATTTATATATATATATATATATATATATATATAGTACGTAAATCTTGTGCTCTTGTCTTTTATTTCCTTTGTGTGTTTGCCATAGTTGGTGGCAACATAGACCAAAGAGATAAATTTAATGTAAATGTAGCATACCTAAATGGTTAACTGCAAATTGCTGTTCAATGTTCGTCTTTGGAAAGTGTGAATGGAGGTGCCATGCATAATCCCTGCATTGTTACTTTCAACACCAAGCAAAGATAATAAGTTCATTTTAATTCTTCTAATTAATATTTCGACATTAACTTAATGTTTGTAGATTAAAGTTAAAGGTTTATGAATCAATCTACAATATATTAAGGAAAAAGAAAACTATGTCACAT
The DNA here is from genome assembly GCA_020205605.1 of Panax ginseng. Taxonomy (NCBI): domain Eukaryota; kingdom Viridiplantae; phylum Streptophyta; class Magnoliopsida; order Apiales; family Araliaceae; genus Panax; species Panax ginseng. The sequence goes on along the minus strand of CM035148.1, from coordinate 109,307,129 downwards.
ATTTCTTACATGAGGATGTTCAGGGAAAGACCAGACGAAATATATTCCTTGGCAAATTTCCTTACGGATGCCAATGAATTGAGATCGATTTCCATGACATCAAGTCTAGTGCGGGGGATTTTCTCGAGTAATTCTTCTTCAACTTTTCGACCAGCATTAACATTTCTCACTGCCATTACTACATGTACACCGCGTAAAGCAAGGACTCGCGTCGTTTCTGTCCCAATGCCATATTTGATGCTCCTGCAAAAAAAATTCCTTGGTATTACGCACTTTTCTGTCAAGTTATAGAGCAAGTACTGAGGCATGTAATAGGCCCAGTTTTTACTTAGTGTTAAGCACTTTTCTGTTAAGTTATAGAGCAAGTACTTAACTGAGGCATGTAATAGCCTGATTAAGTTGCAGAAGAGCCCCAAACCAGCCTATTTTCACAATAGTGTTCTCAATCTTATACAATAAACTGATGCCATTGAATAACCGATGTAAATAAGTTACAGGAGCCTAAACTCCATATTTAGTTATAACAGAAAGTCATCAAGCTTGTTCATTATATCCTAGCTTTGAGTCATTTTTATACACATGGTGGATTTTAAAACTCCTAAAAATAAATAAAAATCCATACGTTGAAGGTATACAAAAGAATTTCATAATCAACATCCATTATTAAAGTTGTAAATCAAACCAAATAGTTCGGACTCGACTCGAAAAAGTACGAGCAAGACTCGGGCATAAAAAATAGTTCAAATAAAAATACGAGTAGAATCTGAGTAAGGTTATACTCGACTTGTTTAAAATTCAAACTACTCGAATTCTCAATTGTGATTCGATACATAATACATATAATTATTATTATATGTTTATAAAGTGTAATAGTAAATATATTTTCTCATTTACAAGTAAAATAATAAATTCATTATATAATTATATTTATTATAAAGCTAGTTATTATGTGGAGACTTGAATTAAGCTTGAATTCAAAGTTTACGAGTAGTTTGAATATAATTCGATTCGAGTCGGATATGATTCGAGCAATGAATATTCGAGTTGAGTCGAATTTGGAGTAGAGTTTTTCAAATACAATTCGAATCCGAGTCGAATCCGAATATGAACTTAACTTTTCGAATCGAATTCGAGCATCTCTCTATTCGTTTTAGTTCGACTCGTTTACACCCTTATTGATTATAATATTAGTAAAAAACTCACACTCTATAGTAAGATTACAAGCCTCATAATAAGAAGGAAAGAAAGCCTCACGATAAAGAAGAAATACAAACTCACACGACCGGAGAGAATCAAATGATCTCATTAATTGTAACACCTTAGTATTACATCGAAAGATATGAAATTTTTTTGTCTATATAATAAATTAAGTTATTAACAATAGTATGACTTTTTGGGTGAGCCTAAGAAGATATTATTGGATTAGTGGTTTAAGACCTTGTTTGGATGGATTTTATTCGCTTCGGATTTGAAATTTGATCCAAAATTTGTTCCGGACTCAAAATTCGATACGAGTTGTTTCACTCATGATCAGTCTTAATCGACTAAGACCTCATTGGCTGTGAATTTTAAGACAAGTGACAACATATTAAACATCAAAATTTTATACATTTTCAAAACAATTGTAACATATAATATATATACACGTTGATTAAAATATAAAGTAGAAATATGTTTTTGACATGGATCAATTACATATATGTAACTCTGATGAAGAGTATATGACAGAACACAACAACAACTAAATGAATCAAACTCTTTCTTGGTTGATGATATTAAAACAAACACATCAAAGAAAAATGAAAACACACACACACACACACACACACACACATATATATAGAGTCCGGATCTTAAGTTCATCCTTTATCCAACTCACCCGAGTTAACCCTATTAGCGACGGACTCGACGACGGTTTGGTCATACAACCGTCGTCTATACTTTTAGCGACGCTATATGTTGTCCGTCGCTAAAAGTATAGACGACGGTTGACCGAACCGTCGCCAGGTCCGTCGCTAAAGGAGGGTGAGCTCGGATAAGTTGGATAAGGGATGAACTTAAGATCCGGATCGTGTGTGTATATATATATATATATATATATATATATATATATATATATATTAAATGAGAATAAGACTAGACTTGTAACAATGACAGTGAGGCCAGTTCCATCAATTCCTTGAGTAACTTCCTCAGCTGTGGAGCGAGCAGAAAACCCAGAATTCCCATTGCATCCAAATATCCACATATTATTTAATTTTCCGGGATTTTTATCAGAACAAGAAATGGCTTAAAACTATTGTATATTAATTATTGCAAATAATGTTGAACTCTGCATCAAATGTAGAAGACACTCCATATATATTTATAGATGCATGTAATAATGTAAAGTTTACTTCATTTATTATGATTTTCTTTTACTTTTTGTACATATCATTTTTTGCTAGTTTTTTCGTGAATTGCTTTTTTGATTAGGTTTTAGAGTAAAAAGCATTTGTGAATATTTTTAATACATGAGTTTTATTGGCATTTAAAAAAAAATTATAGCTTGACAAATTGATTAATAGATTGAAAAAACATGCATAAGTATTTATTTCATTTCAAACGCAAGTGGCTCTCAGTTTGATAATAAATTATTTTTTTCGGAATATAGTTGATTCAAAAGAATTTATTAATTCATAGCGAATATGTAATTGGATGTGTAGGTAGTGTTATTTGTAGTGAATTAAAATGAATTGAATGAGATATGTTCTACTAATTAGATTTATGAATAATGAAATATCAAGAGTTAATATTTATATCAATCTTTAATTGAGTACATTGTATCTTTAGTAGAAAATATGTGCTACAATTTGTGTTAAAAAAAACTTTTGGGCTGCGAGTCATCAAAGTTGGATTGTCCAGTTGAGTCGGGACCAACCAAAATAACTCGGTATTTGTCTTTAGTGCAGAAGCCAAAAATAATATTTAGTGGAGTCAAAATTATTCTTAAGTTTATAAATAATGAGCCAATTTTTTTAACGGAGGTTTCAAAACACAGATCTTTGAACCCAATTTTTTAATACTTTTGTACTTTCGGGTCACACACACACACATATTAAAATGTCAATATAATAAGTAATAATATATGGTATATATACATTATATTGACTCATAATAGACTTTTTTAATCACAATTGTTCATAATTAATTATTTATTTATTTATTTTTAAAAATAATATAAATTAGATTATTATTTAGTTTAAAATATTATAGAGACATATACATATATTGAGAGGATACAAGTCATTGACAAAGTTATAAATTTTCAATTTGACCCTGTATAATAGAAAATTTATAAAATTTTAGTAGGATCAATTTATATATAATAATTAAAATTTACCTTATATTATAAAATAATTATTTTTTTCAGTGGGGTCAATTGATCTCACAGTGCAACACTTGGCTTCGCCACTGCTTGCCTTGTTATATTTTGGTATTGATTGTACAAAAGAGTTTTATAATTTTTCAAAATACTATTATTACAAGGGTGATCTCATACTATTTTATAAAGTAACGTTGCATACTTTAATGGCAAAATTATGTTTTTCATCATTATACTTGGCACGTTTTATTTAATACATCACTGAACTTTTAATTTTTTGGATTACTCCATTAAACTAATTAAAATTTTTTAATTGGGTCATTCCGTCCAAAATAGTTGACAGACGTTAAAGTGGCGCTGACATGACGTTGATGTGGCAAAAAAATAAAAAAAAATTGCTTATATGGCAAAAAAAATAATCAAAAACAGATTTTTTTTAAAAAAATTAACATTTTAAAGTTTTAAAAATAACTAAAACATAATAAAATACAACAAAAATATATTTTTAAAAACCTATTTTTTTTTTAAAAATAGAATTATTTTAAAAACAGCTTTTTAAAAAAGCAGATTTTAAAAAAAATAGAATTCTAAAAAATATACTTTTTTTTTTAAAAACATATTTTTTTAAAAAAGTAGAATTTTTTTAAAACAACTTTTTAAAAAAATAGATTTTTTAAAAAAACAGAATTTTTAAAACAGATTTTTTATTTTTAAAATATATTTTTTTAAAAACAGTTTTTTTTAAAAAATAGAATTTTTTAAAAATATACTTTTTTAAAAACAGTTTTTTCAAAAATTATGTTTTTTTAAAATCAATTTTTAAAAAAGTTCTACTTTTTGAAAAATCTGTTTTTAAAAAGTTCCATTTTTTAAAAAGCTGTTTTTAAAAATTCTTTTTAAAAAAATTCTATTTTTTTTAAAAAATATGTTTTAAAAAGTATATTTTTTTAGAATTCTATGTTTTTTAAAATCTGTTTTTTCAAAAAATTCTGTTTTTTAAAAATTCTGTTTTTTAAAAATCTGTTTTTTAAAAAAGCTGCTTTTTAAAAAATCAATTTTTTTTAAAAAATCTGTTTTAAAAACAATTCATTTTTTATAGAATTCTATTTTTTTTAAAAATATAGTTTTTATAGAATTCTATTTTTTTTTAAAAAAAAGTATTTTAAAAAATCTGTTTTTTTTAAATTTTTTTTATTATTTTTTGTTATATTTTATTATGTTTTTGTTATTTTTAAAACTTTAAAATGTTAATTTTTTTTTAAAAAATCTGTTTTTGATTTTTTTTGCCACATAAGCAAATTTTTTTATTTTTTTGCCACGTCAGCGCCACTTTAACGTCTGCCAACTATTTTGGACGGAATGACCCAATTAAAAAATTTTAATTTGTTTAATGGGGTAATCCAAAAAAATTAAAAGTTCAGTAGTATATTAAGTAAAACGTGCCAAGTATAGTGGTGAAAAACATAATTTTACCATACTTTAATCTTCATCACATACACATCAATTCATGCATTTCATCATTTAACTTGCTAAATTTTTTGCAAGTCTCAAAATAATGCAATTTTGAAATTTTAGTTAATAAAAATAGTATAGTTTGTGTAATTGAATACACATCCTCCCATGTTATGCTTAAAAAAATATTTTATAATTTTGCAAAATATTATTATTATAAGAGACATCTCAGACAAGAACGTTAGATATCCCTCACCTCCCTGCCCTCAAAAAAAAAAAAATTATTTTTTTATATTTTTATCTTAGAATTGATAAAATGGAATCATTTCTTTCTCCTCCTATTAGTCATTGAAAAGAAAAATAAAGGGAGAATAAAATCTTCTTCTTCTTCTTTTTTTTTTTTTCTTTTTTCTCGTCATAATGGAATCATTTTGATGTCTATATATATATATAAAGGATTGAAATAAGATATCTCTTTATTCTTTTTTACTCACGCCACCCCTCTTTAGGCTGACGGTTTCGGTCATACAACCGCCGTCATATACTTTTAATGACGGACAACATATTCGCTAAAAGTATAGATGATGGTTGTATGACCAAAAATTGTAAATGCTAAAGGGGTGAGCACGGATGAATAAATATAAGAAGATGACTGATCCTAATCGGTATATATATATATATATATATATATATCTATTAAAATTATGTCGTTTTGGAGATTCATTTAGAAAACAAAATAATATTAAAAGAGAGTGATACTTACCTTAACCCTTACATAATATATCATTGCTTAAATAGTTTTAAGGTGTTTTTTTTGTAATTTTATATTAATAAATCCAAAGTAAGTTATAATATTATCAATTAATGCTCAAAAAATAGTTACTAAAATCTATATATGAAGATAATTTGAGTATCTATAGTCTCTTTGTGCCTCTGTGGTGTGATATCCAGCTGCAGTACACAAAAAATAATACTCCTAATTGTTATTTTGGTTGCTTATTAAAGCTTCATAGCAACAAGCGTGAAGCATGGACTGTTAAATTTACCACAAATACACATATATAATAACAAAACTAAGTTTTTTGATGCGTTATCTTTGGTATGAGACTAAAATTTAATTATTATTAAAACATTTTTTAAAATTTTCTGATTTTATTTTATTAATTACTACTAAAACACTTTTTAAATCTAGAATTTAATTACAAGTAATACATTAATTATGATCCTGAAAAACTTTAGAGTAATTTATTATTTTATAACAATTTTATTTCTTATAGAAATCCTAAATTATATGCAATTAGTAAGTTAAGTTGTGAAATTATTAACTATTAAAATAATTAATAGTTAATGTTAGAGAATCAAAATTCTTTTATGGTCCTACAAACTTTAATGAAAACGGTAATTTTCTTTTATAGTTCTTTAATTACTTAGTTATACAATAAATTTAACTTAAAAATGTTTAGAATTTTATTTACTCAACTTTAGACTCTAAATAACTAAATATTAAAATGTAGGAAAAATATTATGAATTACATAAAAATTAAAATATATAGGAGGCATTTAGTTAATTAATGTTAAAAATAATTATGACTATTGTGATTAAAATTTAGTTAATTTTTAAAAGTAAAAGTCATAAGGGTAACTTATTATTTTACAACTTTATTCCTAAATAAATATATTTTAAAAATATAGAAAATATTATGAGAAAATAATAATTAATATTAAAAGTGTAATATATATTAAAAAATGTATTAATGATTAAACTTTAATTACTAGTTTATTTTAGCGCTTAGGAGCCAAAACGAACACGTCACGCTACCTATCATCTTTGGTCCCTCGACTAGGCATTTTACTTTTGTAGAATCGGAATCAATACCATTACTCTAGATAAGAGATCTGTAATTAATCAATGTTAGGGGAAAAAATTCAGCTATATATAGTTATTAAAATTTAAGCTACTATTAAAAAACAAAAATTATAAATCATGATGGTAACTTATTAGTTTACAACAATTTTATGTTACATAGAATCCTTAAATACCAAGTTTAGGCTTTTAGGTTTCACTCATTTTTTTAACTCTAAATAACCATGTATAAATTGAAAGATTGAAAATAAAAACTAAATATTAAATTTAAAAAGTATATAAACTGAATATTAGATTAAAAACAACAACAAAAATAAATATATTATTAACATTCAATTGCAAGTTTTTGATAATTGTTTGTTTGAGCAAAGTTTATTGTCATTATATAATAAGTTAAATTCAAATTCAAATTCAATTTTTTTTATAATCATTATATATACAAAATAAATAGTGAAATAATATTTCCACATTGTAATTTTGATATTTTTACATGTGCTCCTCCCACATAAAGTTGGGACCCACCCTACTCTCTTGTGAGAAAAAACCATATAAAAATATCAAAATTATATATGAAAATTGTGCTCCCAATAAATAAGGAATTAAATATAAACTCGTAATTCGCATAAATTTTGTCAATTCTTTTGTTTGATTTGCGTGTTTGGATATGATTCTCTTCGATATTCAATGTTTGTATTGGAATTTATTTTTGAATAAAGTATGCATTACTACTCAACTTATTTCCAAAAAGATTTTCAACTTCTTACCATTCTATTTATGGCTATTATATAATATTACTAGCGATAACCCGTGCTTGAAGGCACGGCGTAACTAAAAATTAAATTAAAATTCAAAAAATATTATATTTTCTAAAGACACATATCATCACAATAATTAATACATACTCAATCATCAATACATATCCAACCACCAAAACATCAAGCTAGTCGGTACTAATTTCAAGAAATTTTGACAAAATTTCCTTTAAAAATAGATATCTAGAAAATTCTAAACTTATCTACTAAACTTACAATCATCATTACATATCTAAACCACAAAAAAACCATCATTCCATACCCAAAATCATCATAACCATGTATAATTAGTTAACTTTACAAAATACAGAACACACAAAATACACACAATCATCAACACATATCTAACCACCAAACCATCAAGCTAGTCACTACTAATTTAAAAAAATTCGACAAAGTTTTCTTAAAAAATAGATATCCAGACAAATATAAACCTGTCTATAAAACTTACAATCATCCATACATATCCAAACCACAAAAAAAACCATCATTCCATACCCAAAATCATAATAACCATGTATAATTAGTTAACTTTACAAAATACGGAACACAAAAAATACATACATGAAGAAATTAATACATACTCAATCATCAACACATCCAACCACCAAAACATCAAGCTAGTCCCTACTAATTTCAAGAAATTTCGGCAGAGTTTTCTTTAAAAATAGATATCCAGAAAAATCTAAACTTGTTTACAAAACTTACAATCATCCATACATATCCAAACCACAAAAAAACCACCATTCTATACCCAAAATTATCATCACCATGTATAATTAGCTAACTTTACAAAAGACGGAACACAAAGAATACATACATGCAGAAAATAGAGAAACAACATGTCAAGCATAAGACCCTTTACTTTATAGCTTACACCAAGTATATTCTTTACAGCTTACACCATGTATCCTTCAATATATACCTGAAAATATTTGAAATTTAAAAATTATCAAAATATGTGAGTCAAAATAAAACAATTGTAAATCCAAACATAAGACCCTTATTTTTTACCCTCAATTATCTAAAAACAAATGAGAACACATATTTGTATGTAGGGGAATGATTTAGATTGATATAAGTAAACAAAAATACGTATTCACGACGTATTTCTCAAGAACTTCTTAGCTCAGGTTCTTAGCTCATGTCACGGATCTAAACAAAATACGCCGCTTTTGAATAATATTTCTATTGTTAATGAATTTCCGACGTATTCTCAAGAACTTCCCGCCTGGCCTACCCCAGGCGTGAAATTGAATTTTTGTATCGACCTTGAACCCCAGACAAAACCCATTTCTAAATCCCCATATCGAATGGCTCTATTGAACTTCGTGAGTTAAAAACTCAACCTGCAGGAATTGTTAGACATTGGCTTTATTCGCCCCTAGTACTTCTCCTTGGGGTGCTTACATTCTATTCGTGAAAAGAAAGATGGGAGTATGCGACTTTGTATTGATTATCGGAGTTGAATCATGTCACCATCAAAAAATAGGTACCCATTGCCACGTATTGATGACTGTTTGACCCGGTTGTAAGGAGCCAAATTCTTTTCAAAGATTGATCTTCGTTCCGGATATCACCAATTGAAGATTAGAACCGATGACATTCCAAAGACGGCCGAGAACTTCGATGCGGGCATTATGAATTCTGGCCATGTCCTTTGGATTGACTAATGCTCCCGCCGCCTTCATGGATATGATGAACCGAGTATTCAAGGAATATTTGGATCACTTTGTGGTCGTCTTTATTGATGACATCCTTATTTATTCCAAAAGTCGTGAAGATCATGAACAACACTTGAGGCTGATACTCCAAAAGCTTCGTGAATATAAGCTTTATGCCAAGTTGAAGAAATGCGAGTTCTGGCTTGAGGAAGTAGCATTCCTTGGGCACGTGGTATCAAGTCATGGAATATCTGTTGACCCAGCAAAGATTGAAGCTATTCAAAGCTGGGAGGAACCTAAATCAGTGACTGAAGTACGTGGCTTTCTCGGCTTAGCTGGTTATTATCGGAGATTCGTAGAAGGGTTTTCTCGAATCGCTACTCCACTAACTCATCTGACTTAGAAAGATACAAAGTTCGGTTGGAGCGAGGAATATGAGAAGAGTTTTCAAGAACTCAAGAGGAGACTCATTTCAGCACATGTTCTGATAATACCATCTGGTTCGGAGGGATTTGTCATCTACAGTGATACTTCGGGCAAAGGGTTAGGATGTGTTCTCATGCAACATGGGAAAGTCATAGCCTATGCCTCACGACAACTCAAAGAATATGAGAGGAATTATCCTACTCACGATCTAGAGTTGGCAGCTGTTGTCTTCGCACTAAAGATTTGGAGGCATTACTTGTATGGGGAGAAAGTAGAGATCTTTACGGATCATAAAAGCCTCAAATATTTTTTCACTCAAAAGGAACTCAACATGCGACAACGACGTTGACTTGAATCTGTTGAAATATTATGATCATACTATCCAATACCATCCTCGAAAAGTTTAACGTGGTAGCCGACGCGATTGAGTAGAAGATCATACTTGGTACGAGTGCAATATTGTCAACGCAAAGGCCCATTTTGTATGACTTGAAAAGGATGGAAATAGAGATAAAGACTCCAGGGACCCACGTGATGATGGCAAATATACAAGTATAACCGACTTTAATTGATAAAATTAAAGCTGCTCAAATTACAGATCCGGAGCTGATGCGTATGAGGAAGAAAGTGAAAAAAGGTGCGATGCCGGAAGCAAGAATCGATGAAGAAGGAATACTTCGAGTCAACTCCAGACTTTGTGTTCCTAACGACCCTGATTTAAAGTATAAAATCATGATGGAGGCGCACAACACACCGCTTGGCAATCCATCTCAGGAGTACCAAAATGTATCATGATATTCGTCATACATTTTGGTGGAGCAATATGAAGAGAGAGATATCGTTGTTTATCTTAAGGTGTCTAACTTGTCAACGAGTTAAAGCGGAGCATCAAGTACCAAAAGGTCCATTGCAACCACTTGAAATTCCAGAATGGAAGTGGGAGCACATTACCATGGATTTCGTTACCGGTTTTCCTAAGGTTTCTCAAGGCATAGATGCGATTTGGGTCATTGTTGATAGATTGACCAAGTTCCGCTCATTTCTACCGATACGAGAAACTTATACACTTGAACGTCTTGCTCGTATGTACATAAAAGAGGTTGTAAGATTGCATGGTATGCCAGTATCCATAGTTTCTGATCGAGACCCAAGATTCACTTCGCGATTTTAGGTTAGTTTGCAAAAAGCTATGGGCACAGATTTACGATTTAGCTCGGCATATCATCCTCAGACGGACGGACAGTTGGAGAGGACTATTCAAACTCTTGAAGATCTATTAAGACTCTGTGTCCTTGATTTCAAGGGAAGTTGGGACAAGTTCTTACCATTGGTGGAGTTTTCCTACAATAACAGTTATCAAGCAAGTATTGGCATGGCTCCATTCGAAGCGTTGTATGGAAGAAAGTGTCGTTCTCCAGTATGCTGGGATGAGGTGGGTGAAGCAACGTTGTTGGGACCAGAGTTGGTACGTATGACTATGGAAAAGATTCAAATGATCCGGCAACGTATAAAAACCTCACAAGATCGACAAAAGAGTTATGCTGATCTTCATCGAAAGGACGTAGAATTCGATATAGGAGATCATGTGTTGTTACGTGTTGCTCCATGGAAAGGAGTTACGAGATTTGAAAAGAGAAGAAAGCTCAATCCTCGATTCATCGGCCCATTTTTAATTCTTGATCGAGTAGGAACTGTGGCCTATAGACTCGCTTTACCGCCAAGTATGTCTCGTGTTCATAACATTTTTCACATATCCATGTTACGTAAATATGTGGAAGACTCGAACCACATTATTGAGTTGGAACCGGATGAAATAGCGGAAGATTTGACGTATGAAGAGGTTCCTGTTCAAATCTTGGATAAGAAGGAACATATTCTACGCACCAAGGTTATACCTCAAGTCAAAGTTTTGTGGAGAAACCACGATGTTGAGGAAATGATGTGACACCCCCAAATCCGGGTACTTCGATTCCACGGAATTTGGTGTTCACTGTACAAATATCATCTATCTATCTACCCATAATAAATGCAAACCATGCAATATATAGAAATAAAAATCTTCCCTTTATAGGGTTACAACATCTGAATCATAAACATAATCCCAGGTTGAACTAACCTTAAACATCCGTGCGGAAATATAAACAATAAGTCTTAAACAACATCATTAACTCAAGTCTAACATAAATACATCATCAAATAAAATAACAAGTCTTCAACACTTGCTAACTTTGCCCTTGCCTTTACTAGTGGAAGGTTAAATCCAGTTCTTTCGTTCTTAATCGCAATGTTATTATAAAGCAAGAGTGAGCACTATTGCCCACAAGTATAACAATGAAATAACAGTATAATAACATGCGAGTGAATCAAAGACATTTGAATAAAAGCTCAACTTTTGAATCAAGAATGAATAACAAGAATCAAAAGAATTCTGAGGGTCATAAGACCTTGAACTATGTCCTAGGTTAACAAGGATTATACTTGAAACCTTTAATGATCATAAGACTATGGACCTTTCTTCTCGACTTAGGGGATCAACCCTTAGTACCATCATCATGCACAATATCTTAACGCTAACGCGATAAGTAAATTCCTTTCTGTGGTTGTTCATCTCGGTTTGACATTCGAATCCGCACCAAAGGAAGTTTGGTTTGGATAATTCAATAAGGGTTCTAAAATTTAGAACGTTTATCAACCTAAGGACTAGTTGAATCAATAAAGTTCACTAGTCTAATAAGGTTCAACAATAATGATATTCAATTTGAATAATAATCTCAAGAAGTATACAATAGAACAATTATTGTATAACTGAATCATGCTTGAAAGATAATAAATCTTTAATATAACAATTGAACTTGAATAATAGTAATGATAATTTACTCGAGGTAACTAATAACTTGAACAATAATGACAAGTAGGGTTAGGAAACTTGCCTCGTGCGTATGCTAAACGATTACTACTTCCGTTCACCACAAATCCTACACACATACCATATGTATTCACGACATTCATTAGTTACATTTATACTTAATTATTTAATATAAACTCCACTTTATTTAACAAATCATTACCCTTCTAATTTAATTACTTAATTAAATTTGAATATTTTCATTCTCTTACTATTATTACACTCGAATAAATTATTTCATAATAATTTTCATCGAATATTTATTTTATTCCATAAATATCCAATTAAAATATTTACTTTATTTTATAAATATTTTAATAATAATTTTCATCGACTATTTATTTTATTCCATAAATATCTCAATTAAAATATTTAATTTATTTTTATAAATATTTTAATAATAATTTTATCGAATATTTATTTTATAAATATTTTAATAATAATTTTCATCGAATATTTATTTTATTCCATAAATATCTTAATTAAAATATTTAATTTATTTTATAAATATTTTAATAATAATTTTCATCGAATATTTATTTTATTCCATAAATATCTCAATTAAAATATTTAATTTATTTTATAAATATTTTAATAATAATTTTCATCAAATATTTATTTTTTATTTTATTTTATTTTATTTTTTTATTTTTTTTTTTTTTTTTTTTTTTTTGATCACGTAAGTGGTAATTTAGTTTAGTAGCTTGGGGGCGAAGGGTTACCTGTGCTCATTTTCGGTTTAGCTTTCGTAGTTTCGCGATTCATGAACATAACAAGGCCAAATTAGGCCAAAAATCAATCACACGTAAAATTATACATGAATATGGCCATAACTTCCAATTAGTTATTTTTACATGAATTTAGACTTACCCAATCATTGTAATACATATATAATCATTACTTAACCCATCTAGCATGATTTTTAACAAGTTACTACACATAATTTGCAAAATCAACACATTTACTTTCACTGTTCTTGATGTTCTTGAAGGTTTTGAAAATAAAACATGAAAATTATCACTACGGATTCGTTATAACACAGAATCCGTTTATTTAAACTTTGGTCTCTTCGTATCAACATGCATAATAATATACGAGTGTAAAATTTAGGGATAACATACGATCAATACATAAAATATCACGTATAAGGCCATAAGGCCAAAACCCATACTCAGTAAATTTTTGAAATAGCAATTCATAGTATTATGAAACTGATGACATGATAATTCACATAATATATATATAATCAAATACGATTTGATACATCTTAAACCATATATAAACTCATAATCAAACCCTTTCTTAATTACAGAGATTTTACAAAATGTATGAAAGCCATTTTTATAAAAACTAATCACGTGAAATTTAGAATTTGGGAAGAGGAGATTACCCTGAGAATAAGTATAGATTAGTAGGGAATAATTTCTTCTCAACTCTTCTTCAATCAAAATTCTTTTTCAACACTTCTCAATCTCTCTCTGAAACTCTCTCTGTTTCTACTTTTCTAGACTTAGGAAAAATGAAGAAAGAAAAGAAGACGTATGATATAATAAGAGAATCGACTTGGTGGTCATTAACCCAATAATGGGTAACTATTCCAACTCCCCATAGGGCCTTGTTTGACTAGCAAAATAGATTTTAAAAAAATATTTAATTTAATAGAACTTTATCATATAGTTTAATTAATGTCACACTCCTTCATAAAATAAATCAATATCTTATTTAATTTATTTTAAATAAAATATAATAATTTCTCATAATTTCACATAGTCACATTATTAATTCTCTCATTAATAAATAATGTCAAATTATTAACTCTCTAATTAATAATTAAATTAATTAAATAACATCATGCTTAATTAAATATTTCATTTAATTCGATAAGCTCACATAATTACATATTTGAATAATAAATATTCTCTACATTAATTTAATAAATGTAACACATAATTAAATTAATCTACCACAATTGCATCAAATAATTATTTAATCCAATAATTAAATCATCGAAAAATATTTATTTAATTCAATAAATATTAAAATTAATTTACAAAAAATCTCGTTCATTACATCTTTCCCCTTAAAAGGATTCTCGTCCCTAGAATCACGACTCAATAAATTCGACCGTTACATTCTCCTCTCTTAAAGATTCTGTCCCCGTAATCGTTTATACATAATTTAAGTAAATAAATGAGGTAATTCTTCATCATATTCTCTTCGAGTTCCCACGTAGCTTCTTTAGCGTTGTGGTTCCTCCAAATTACCTTAATGAAGGTATAACTTTATTTTCGAGAACTTGTTCTTTTTGATGGCCGATAATTTGGGACAGAATTTCTTCGTAAGACAAGTCTTTCTCAAAATGCGGGGTTCGTATTCAATTACATGCTTGTAATCACTTTGTATGGTCGTAATACGTGAAATATGGAATACGTTGTGGACATTCTCGAGTGATGGAGGTAAGGCTACCTCAGACGCGAACTTCTCCTATTCTTTTCAAGATCTCCAAAGGGTCCAATAGATCTTGGGCTCAATTTCCCTTTCTTCCGAACTCGATCTTCCCTTCCGTGGAGAGACCTTTAAGAAAACATAACTACCTGATTCAAACTCGATATATTTACGATGTGGATCGGTGTAGTTCTTCTGTCGATCTTGAGCCGCTACTACGTAGTGCTCGGATCACTTTGACTATTCTCGCCGTCTCATTGTACTCAATTCTCGCCCTAGCAATTGTCTTTCACCAACTTCATCCCAATAAAGCGAGTTCGCACTTTACGCCATATAACGCTTCGTGGCGGCATGCCAATACTAAGCGTGGTAAGCGTTGTTATGGCCGAACTCTACTAACGGTAGAGTGATCATCCCAATTTCCTTGAAGTCCATCACACGGTGCTCTCAAAGATATCTTCTAATGTTTGAATCGTTCTCTCACTCTGTCATCTGCTTTGAGGGTGGTGTCGTACTCATTCACAATTGCGCACTCCATGCATTCCTCAAGACGTTTCTAGAAATTTGATTTGAAGCGCGGATCTCTATCAGAAACAATTGACACCGGCACTCCGTGTCTTGAAACAATCTCTTTCACATATAACTTTGCCAACTGATCTAAGTTGAATCTGATTTTGATTGGAAGGAAGTGTGCGGATTTCGTCGATACCAATAACGCGATAACCCATACTGCGTTGTAGCCTTTCTGAGTCGTCGGAAGGCCAACCACGAAGTCCATTGTAATATGTTTCCATTTCCATTCTGGGATTTCTAACGGTTGTAGTAATCCACTCGGTCTCTGATGTTCTACTTTTACTTTCTGACAGGTCAGACACTTGGCAACACATTCTGCAACATCGCGTTTCAAATTCGGCCACCAGAAATGTTGTCGAAGATCTTGATACATCTTTGTACTACCTGGGTGAATCGAATATCTCGAACTATGAGCCTCACTCAGAATTTCTTCCTTAATTTCTTGTACTGGCGGAATCCAGATTCTATTTTCAAATCTCAGTATTCCTTCCTTATCCATCTTAAATCTTGGTTCGGTTCCTTCAGATATCTTTTTTGTCACCTTTTTACATTCTTCATCTTAAAGCTGAGCCTCCTTTACTTTATCTAGTAGAGTTGTACCAGATTGCATCTGAAATAGCTTATCATCAATCTCCATAGGATACTTCACTTCCAACTCCAGTTTCTCCATTTCTGTAATTAGCTCCTCCTGAGCAGTTAACATCATCAATTTCTCACGACCCTTTCTACTTAAGGTGTCGGCAACCACATTCGCCTTACCCGGATGGTATAAAATCTCACAGTCGTAGTCCTTAATTAACTCCAACCACCTTCTTCGACGATATTCAAGTCCTTTTATGCGTGAAAATATATTTCAGAGACTCTTATGGTCCAGTATATATTTTACACTTCTCCCCGTAGAGATAGTGCCTCCAAATTTTAAAAAAACAACTGCTGCAGCTTAACTCCAAGTCATGGGTCGGATATCCTTCTCGTAATCCTTCAATTGTCGTGATGCATACGCAATGACTTTGCCATTTTGCATCAAAGACACAACCAAGTCCTTTATGCAATGCATCACTATAAACAACAAAATTTCTCAGATCATCCGGAAGAGATAACACAGGGCAGACTCAACCTCTTCTTCAATTCTTGAAAACTTTCCTCACACTTATCCGTCCAAACAAATTTCACGACTTTTTCGAGTTAAATTCGTTATCTGAGTTGCGATCTTGGAAAAGTCTTGTATGAACCTTCTATAATATCCCGCCAATCCAAGAAAACTTCAGATTACTTGGCCCCTCGGCTGATCCCGATTAATCACGGCTCGACTTTGGATGGATCTACCGAAATTCCGTTTTTATCGATCACGTGCCCAAGAAATTGCACTCGCTCAATCCAAAATTTGCATTTGAAAACTTGGCATACAACTTTTCCCTTCTCAATACTTCCAACGTTAATCTCAAATGCTCTTTGTGTTCTTCTTTGGTTTCGAATAGACCAAAATGTCATCTATAAATACCACTACTGAACTTGTCCAAAACGGCTTGAACACACCATTCATTAGTCCCATAAATGCCGCAGGAGCATTCGTAAGACCAAACGACATTACTAAAAATTCAGAGTACCGTATCGCATTTTGAACGCATCTTTGGTACATCCTCCTACCTCACCTTCAATTGATGATAACCGCTTCTCAAGTCTATCTTGGAAAAGTATCTCGCTCCCCTTCAATTGATCACACAGTCGCCGATCCTCGGTAATGGATATCATTCTTAATCGTGACCTTATTCGGTTCTTCAGTAGTCAATGCAGAGTCGCATCGATCTATCCTTCTTTTTCATAAACAACACCGGCGCTCCCCACGGCGATACGCTCGGTTGAATGTACTTCTTGTCCAACAATTCTTGTAGTTGTACCATTAATTCCTTCATCTCTACTGGTGCCATTCGGTATGGTGCCTTGTCTCAATAACTTCCTGGCCTGCATCATCGTCAGACAACTCGCTTGTCTAGGCGACTTGCTGCCATAAAATACAACCTTTGACGGAGTCATAAGATTAATACGCTTCTTTTGGCAATCAATTACAGCCCCATAATTGAATAACCAGTCCATTCCCAAAATAACGTCAAATTCCCCAAGTCGAATAGGGATAAGATCTACGTTCATGATATAATATCCACTCTACAGTTCTTAAACACGTACTTAACAGGAATTATCTCTTTATTCGCAATTTCTATATTCATGGGATATTCCAATTCATCCATACGCAAATCTAAACTATTAGCAAAGTCTTCGGATATAAAGGAACAAGTAGCACCCGAATCAAATAAAGCATAAGCATTAATTTCATTGATCGGAATGATACCTGACACCACATCACGAGACTGGATTGCATCCTGCACCATCATATTGAAAGTATGGGCGGTCGGTCGGTTTGTTGCGGTTGGTCCGGTGATGGTTAAGGCATTTCCACTGTTATTTCCCCGGTTTCCTCCTGATCCTGACCCTCCCGATCCCTTCTTGGGACAATCTCTTGCCAGATGGTCCTTCGAACCACAAGTAAAACAAGCACCCTTCTTTGGGTTTGGACAGTTTGGTGCTATGTGGCCTTCCTGTCCACAATTGTAGCACACTCTTTTTCCTTTCATACAAACTCCCAGATGGGCTTTCCCGCAAGTCGGGCATGCTTCGATTCTTTTCTTCTGACTACCTTGTTGATTCCCCGATGATGAGCTGTCGTTCCACCTTTTCTTCTGATTGAAATTTCCACCTCCTGTGCCACTTCCACTGACCTTGTTATTTCCTTCACCTTCACTCTTCTTCTTCTTTTGATCTTGATTGTACTTGTTCACCGCGATCGCTTCCTCCTTCAATGAGGATGGCCTTTTCAAAGACTCAAATAAACGTGTTTATTTGAAACATTGATACCTTTTGTTGTACACCCAAGGCTTTAGTCCTTGCTTTCAAACCGCTCTTGCCTTCCTCTCATCCGTGTGAACTTGATACTGGGCAAACCTTGCCAATTCGTTGAATTTAGCCGCATAGTCGAGCACGCGCTCATATTTCCTGTTTCAACTCTAGAAATTGAACCTCCATCCGGTTCTGTGAACTAGTTGGGAAATACATTTCGAAAAACATCTCTTTAAATCTCTCCCACGTAATTTTACCTTCACCTCCTCGCACTTTGTTTGCTTGCCACCAGTAGCTAGCCTCAGACTTCAGCATAAACGTTGTAAAAGTGGTCTTCTGGTCTTCTCTAACCCTAGCAACGTTGAAAACCTTCTCCATTTCCATAATCCACGTTTGAGCCTCGATTGGATTCATGGAACCTTTGAACTCTGGCGGTCCCACCGCCCAAGTCCTTAAACGTTGTGTTTGGTGGAGCTTGAGGTTGGTTATTCATGGCTCCGGTAAGGTAAGTTCACCAGCCTTTGCACGGGATTAGCGTTAGCATAATTGTTATTATTGGTTGACTCTTCCCGAGCGGTTGACGTTGTTGTCTTCTCCTTGGCGGCATTTTTACATTAAGTAAACGCTTTATTAGAACTTTATTTATTTTCTCTAAATAGTTAAGGCATTACTCAACAATTTAACATATCACTTAACACATCATCTCAAACAACTTGATATATTTGCATTCAAATCAAAGTTTTAACATTAAACGATAAGCATAACCGCTATTTACATCAACTATCACGGAATAAAGAATCCACGAGGATTTAAAACATTCAAATATTCTTTCGCTCATAAACACGTCGAATTTACATATAAAAACTAATTAAGTCTTTCACATAATTAAACAAATTCTATCACCGTTCATCAAGGTCTTTGAATAGCCTTGCCACGCTCCTCATCTATGATACGAGACATCGTCCTGCGATCCAGCATATACGATGGAAGTCCTTCGAATTGAATGGGGTACCTCAAAACTCGATCTTGGGCCTCATCCATTGCATGATTAAGTGTAGAATATGTCTCTTCAAGCTTTGCCTTCTTTTTGCGACTATCATCATCTTCGCACGATCATTTCGACGCGATTCTCTTACCCATCCCTCTTCTGCTATGTTCAGTCTTTCGGAGGTTTCCTTCAGTTCCTTCTTTTGCTTTTCTATCTCCTCGGTCTTATCTTCAATTTATCCCTTCTCATGGACCAAATCCCATTCCACATTTGCCAGTCGAGAGTGAAGAGTCGAAATCTCCCTCTCCTTTTCCCCTAGAGTAATATGCTAAATAACCGCTCGCTCAGTCAAATCCTGGACCTCGTCTCGTAACTCCACGTTATGGTCGTATAACGTGTCATACATCTCTGCATCAATGGTGTACCGTGGTAACTCTTCTTCTCCTCTTCCTCTTCCTCAACAAATTCCTCCTCAGGATCCTCCTTAGGATCAGTCTCGGGCTCATGCTCCTGACCAACAACGGTGATCAATGGAGATGACTCCCTTTGTACCAGCTGCTCCCTAACGACATGAATGTCTCGGGGCTCCTCCTCTGTCTTGCATTTATAGGTACAGGGGTTCTTCCTCCCCAACTTGACTAGCTTCTCCAACATTCGACATCCTGACAACAAAATTTTAAGTTTTAGTTACTAAGTCGTATCATCTAACGCATACTTTAACACATAAACACATAAGGTCTTTTATTATCTTCAATGAATTATATAAATTCATTTCTTATAACTCGATAAGAGTTTTCCATCACTATCTTCTTTCTATAAGGCTACTACCTAAGGTTGTTCCCCCACCTAAGGTTCATAACCTACAACTTTGATACCAACTTGTGACATCCCCAAATCCGGGTACTTCGATTCCACGGGATTTGGAGTTCACTGTACAAATATCATCTATCTATCTACCCATAATAAATGCAAACCATGCAATAGATAGAAATAAAAATCTTCCCCTTATAGGGTTACAACATCTGAATCATAAACATAATCCCAGGTTGAACTAACCTTAAACATCTGTGCAAAAATATAAACAATAAGTCTTAAACAACATCATTAACTCAAGTCTAACATAAATACATCATCAAATAAAATAACAAGTCTTCAACACTTGCTAACTTTACCCTTGCCTTTACTAGTGGAAGGTTCGTCAGTTCTTTCGTTCTTAACTGCAATGTTATTATAAATCAAGAGTGAACACTATTGCCCACAAGTATAACAATGAAATAACAGTATAATAACATGCGAGTGAATCAAAGACATCTGAATAAAAGCTCAACTTTTGAATCAAGAATGAATAACAAGAATCAAAAGAATTTCGAGGGTCATAAGACCTTGAACTATGTCCCAGGTTAACAAGGATTATACTTGAAACCTTTAATATCATAAGACTATGGACCTTTCTTCTCGTACTTAGGGGATCAACCCTTAGTACCACATCATGCATTAATATCTTAACGCTAACGATAAGTAAATTCCTTTCTGTGGTTGTTCATCTCGGTTTGACATTCGAGTCCGCACTAAAGGAAGTTTGGTTTGGATAATTCAATAAGGGTTCTAAAATTTAGAACGTTCATCAACTAAGGACTAGTTGAATCAATAAAGTTCACTAGTCTAATAAGGTTCAACAATAATGATATTCAATTTGAATAATAATCTCAAGAAGTATACAATAGAACAATTATTGTATAACTGAATCATGCTTGAAAGATAATAAATCTTTAATATAACAATTGAACTTGAATAATAGTAATGATAATTTACTCGAGGTAACTAATAACTTGAACAATAATGACAAGTAGGGTTAGGAAACTTGCCTCGTGCGTATGCTAAACGATTACTACTCCGTTCACCACAAATCCTACACACATACCATATGTATTCATTTACATTCATTAGTTACATTTATACTTAATTATTTAATATAAACTCCACTTTATTTAACAAATCATTACCCTTCTAATTTAATTACTTAATTAAATTAGAATATTTTCATTCTTTTTACTATTATTACACTCGAATAAATTATTTCATAATAATTTTCATCGAATATTTATTTTATTCCATAAATATCTAAATTAAAATATTTACTTTATTTATAAATATTTTAATAATAATTTCCATCGAATATTTATTTTATTCCATAAATATCTCAATTAAAATATTTAATTTATTTTATAAATATTTTAATAATAATTTTTATCGAATATTTATTTATTCGATAATATCTCAATTAAAATATTTAATTTATTTTATAAATATTTTAATAATAATTTTCATCGAATATTTATTTTATTCCATAAATATCTTAATTAAAATATTTAATTTATTTTATAAATATTTTAATAATAATTTTCATCGAATATTTATTTTATTCCATAAATATCTCAATTAAAATATTTAATTTATTTTATAAATATTTTAATAATAATTTTCATCAAATATTTATTTTTATTTTTTTATTTTTTTATTTATTTTTATTTTTTAATTTTTTGATTCACGTAAATGGTAATTTAGTTTGGTAACATGCATGGCAAGCGGGTTACCTGAACTCATTCTGTGATTTAGTCATATTCATGAACATAACAAGGCCAAATTAGGCCAAAAATCAATCACACGTAAAATTATATACTTAATATGGCCATAACTTCCAATTAGTTATTTTTACACCTAATTTAGACTTACCCAATCATTGTAATACATATATAATCATTACTTAACCCATCTAGCATGATTTTTAACAAGTTACAACACATAATTTGCAAAATCAACACTTTTACTTTCACTGTTCTTGAAGGTTTTGAAAATAAAACACGAAAATTGTCACTACGGATTCATTATAACATCGAATCCGTTTATTTAAACTTTGGTCTCTTCGTATCAACATGCATAATAATATACGAGTGTAAAATTTAGGGATAACATATGATCAATACATAAAATATCACGTATAAGGCCATAAGGCCAAAACCCATACTCTGTAAATTTTTGAAATAGTAATTTATAGTATTATGAAACTGATGACATGATAATTCACATAATATATATATAATCAAATACGATTTGATACATCTTAACCCATATATAAACTCATAATCAAACCCTTTCTCAATTACAGAGATTTTACAAAATGTATGAAAACCATTTTTATAAAAACTAATCACGTGAAATTTAGAATTTGGGAAGAGGAGATTACCCTGAGAATAAGTATAGATTAGTAGGGAATAATTTCTTCTCAACTCTTCTTCAATCAAAATTCTTTCTCAACACTTCTCAATCTCTCTCTGAAACTCTCTATGTTTCTACTTTTCTGAACTTAGGAAAAATGAAGAAAGAAAAGAAGACGTATGATATAATAAGAGAACTGACGCACTGAGTGGTCAGTTAACCCAATAATGGGTAACTATTCCAACTCCCCATAGGGCCTTGTTTGGCTAGCAAAATAGATTTAAAAAAAACATTTAATTTAATAAAACTTTATCATATAGTTTAATTAATGTCACACTCCTTCATAAAATAAATCAATATCTTATTTAATTTATTTTAAATAAAATATAATAATTTCTCATAATTTCACATAGTCACATTATTAATTCTCTCATTAATAAATAATGTCAAATTATTAACTCTCTAATTAATAATTAAATTAATTAAATAACATCATGCTTATTTAAATATTTCATTTAATTCGATAAGCTCATATAATTACATATTTGAATAATAATTATTCTCTACATTAATTTAATAAATGTAACACATAAATAAATTAATCTACCACAATTGCATCAAATAATTATTTAATCCAAAAATTAAATCATCGAAAAATATTTATTTAATTCAATAAATATTAAAATTAATTTACAAAAATCTAGTTCGTCACAAATGACTTGGGAGTTAGAATCTGAAATGAAGTTAAGGTATCCTTACCTCTTCGACATACCAGGTACGTACCCTAATTTCGAGGGCAAAATGTCATAAGAAGGGGAGATTGTAAAACCCCAACTTTTTGAATAAAGATAAATTTTCTATAAATATTATTTTTGAATACTATAGAGTAAAATTGATATAATGTTATAGTTGTGGGTAATATTTATAAATTTTGCAAAGTACGCAAGTTGTTATATAATATTCAATTGGTCGAGGAATATTTGTTTTAACAGGGAATATTCGTACAACGACACAATCATTAGTGGACCCCACAACTGAATTATTGTCGGATTGAGAAAATGACAAAAATACTTTATGAAAATAACGACGGAAGTTTTACCGTTAACTGTTGAAACACCGGTGTTAAAGAAATGAATGTCTGGCGTGGTTGCATAGTAGTAATACTTGCAGTATTAATTATTGATGCTTACGTGATAAGTCACTCGGTTTTGGTTATTATTTGGATCCTTACTTACCCATTTTTCAAAATTATCGGAAGGAAGTTATAAAGTATATATATATATATATATACGTGCTATATATATATATATATATATATATATATATATATGTCATGTGTGTGTGTGTTTTAGTGTGTGTAAGAGTATTTATGTGTTAGTGGGGATTTACATTATTAAGTGATGTGGGGTTATATTATATATGCATTATGGGAATTGTCAATTTGGTGGGGGAATCTTGATTTATGGGAGGGAGGTTACGTAAAAGATGGGGATTGGTATATATATATATATATATATATATATATGATGGATAATGACATGTGGGTGGGGCCCACATGTTGGAAGAAGAATTTTGGGGAAAAAGCTGAGAATTTCTCACGGATTGTGTTTTTATTTTCAAACAAACATGTGCCTTATTATATATAATATATATATATATATATATATATATATATATTATATATTATTTAAAAGATTTTGCTTTAAATATGGACCGTCAGCTTAAAGTAAATCAATCTGGACCGTTCATGGATTAGTTCTTATGCATTCCATTTTCCTATAAATGAAGCTCATTCCTTCATTATTTTCTTTTAATTCCTTTGAAACTCTAGAGAGATAAACTGTAAGAGAGAAGGAAGAAAAGTATTCTGCTACTTAACTACTCTTATATTCAGTTTCTTTTACGGTAAGGGATATTATTCTTTTGTATTTGAGAAGAGAACTTCTGTTATTCCATTTCTTTATTATTCATTGGAATAACTTTTGTTCACGCTGTGGAATACCTACACGTGGTGACATTCTTCTATTATTCTGTCTTTATTATTCCGTTGGAACATCCTCATCATATCTTAATCTTGCCCGCTTTCTATTATTCTATTATTCATGTATTATTAGTTGGAACATCCTCAGTATGTGCTATCATGGGACCGGGTTCCGCTTTCTATTATTCATCTTTATTATTCCGTTGGAACATCACGTCTCATGCTATACTTATCTGTGGGGTTTGGTTAGATTTTATTATTCTATCTTTATTATTCTATTGGAACATCCTGTCGGTGTGATTTTTACCTGACCTAGTTCCATTATTATTATTATTCTGTTGGAATAACCTGCCTATGCGAAGTACCGCATGCATGGTGATTTCTGTTGTTATTCCATTCCTTATTATTCTCAGTTGGTTAAAATTTTGACTTCTATACTCCATGAAATTAGTGGAATATCCTTGATATTTGCGCTTCATCCAGTATTTTTCTTGGAAATATTCTTCTGAGCATTCTTGAATTTTACTCTACAAAGTAGTATCATGTTGACAATTTGGACGTTATTAGTTCTTGAATAACTTAATCCTTGAACTTGTTTTATTGAATTCTTATATCATTGTCATTATCCTCATGTTTATATTATGTTGAAAGTCATACGTGGCTGTAGTGCATAGATGGACTTGGTATGATTATGAATGAGGATTATTGGTGTAATCATGGCCGTAATGTTACAAATGATGTGGTAAAAGTCCTCATTGGCCCGTAGTGCATTGATGGATAGTTGTTGGCATGATCATGACCATTGATGAATACACAAATATCCTTGGCCTGTAGTGCAGGAAATTTGTGGTCGTGACCCTAATGAATATCCTTGATCGTAGTGCAGGGATGATGTGGATTATTTATTAAGCTGAGTTTCAACGATAAAGTGATGAAAAACTTTTTAAATCATAAAAGATAGTAGATTCTATTCTCTATTTGACTCTTTTAATGGATTGCTTGATCCGCTGTAGTTAAACTTGATGTCTATTATATTTTATCAGTTTAACATTGTTGGAGACTAATGATAATTTATTCTGCATTATCTTAGTCATAATATTTCTTACTGGGCTAGTTGAGCTCACCCTTTCTTACAATCGTTCTCTTGAGAAATGAGAACATAGCGAGGGGACTAGTCGGGAAGCGGAGTGGCGGTCCGGAGGATAGCATTAGTAGTCCTCACTATAATACGTGAAATAGTGTGTTAATAATTGTAATGAGAACTCCTTTTGAGTTTGTATAATCTCTAGTAGACAATAATTGTATTCAAACTCACAGTTATGTTTTGTCGTATTGTATACCCATATTTGTATTTGAATTTTGTACCATGTATCGACGACCCAAGATGGGTGATGCATACCTAATTTTTAAAAGGTCATGGCATGGATAGATAACTTTACTACCGGTGAGGAAAAAAAATTTGGTATCCCAACTAGTCGCTGCTGAACAGATTCGAACTCGCGACCTCATGCACCAATCCCTCGTCATATGACCACCCGAGCACCACGGGCCTAACTGCTAATTTCAACCAAGGATATATCCTTATAGTAAAACTTCACCATCCCCCAAAATCTATATTCTTGCATTACTATTATATTACGATTTATTATTATTAATAAATCTATATTATTAATTGGATTTTTCTATTTAAATCTATATTCTAGATTATTATTATGTTTCTATTATTATTATTATATTAAGTTTCAATGATAGGAAATGAATGCATTATCTATTTATTATTATATTCATGTATTAATATTATTAAAAATAATATATAAAATGATTTTTAATATTAATATAAATAATGTGATTATTAATATTAGTCCGAACAAAAATATCCATACAGTTCAACTAAATAGATAATTTTTTTTGTATTAATAATATGAAGTGGTTTTATGTGATTCAATAATATTCATATTACTAAGTCATGAATTTGAAAATCCCATAAAGTTCAACCAAATAGACATTCTTATTAATTAATATGTACATTAGATAATGTTGGACAAGTTCTATATCTTAGAGGCCGAAAGTAATCTTGCGAATTTCTTGTAGAGCTCCCATGCGACGCGGTAACGAAAGACTGTGACATCTTCCAAGGACCACTTCTCTTCAGAAATATTACCATTGGCCCTAACGAAACAGTCAACATACTTGCATACAAAAATGCCACAGTCTGAGTTGTTTTGTTGTTTTGGTCGAATCTTTAAGGTCTGCACAGTAGGATTATCGCTGGGCCACTCAAGCATCGGATTACCATTTCGCAAACAAAATGGTATCAAATGTACCTGCATGTACAAAGTAGTTGGTTAATAATTTTTTAATATTAAAGGACATTATAAAATTTAAATATTTTAAAACTAAACATACCATAACTTTAACGAATTAAAAGTACATTTCATGCAACTTAATATACTTAGTGTCATTATAGTCTTGGTCGATTATGGTAACCATCCAATCTTCAATTTGAGAATAGAATAAAACAAGACAAAATGGCGTTGATTGGTACTACACACCGGCATGAATATGTATTTGCATTCGTGTAAAGGTGGACCAACATCTTGGTTAACATACGGATTGCAAAAACTCCATGCAGTATTCACGTTAGTTAGGGGCACATAGGTCTGCCCAAGATGCATGAAGAATGAATTCATGAAACCAAATTGGGACCACCTTTGTATTCCTCGCGACCTGTAGTATTCCTCTCTGTCTCGTAGCAACAACATATAAGCGTCGATGACATGCTCGAATAACCAACTCCCAGGCCCTAAGGATTGCACTACATTGTGGTTTAATTCATATAACTGGAGCGGATGTGACAAAGGATATAAATCCTCTTCTGGTGCCACCACGTTTCAAACATATGTTTATTTACAAATGTCTCCTTCCAATCTTTAAGTTTTTTGGATAAGGACCCTTTTGGTCCATAAGAGATGTGGTCTCCCGCATCTTGTACCTGATTGAGACCCAAATATGTACATTATTATTATATAGCAATAATAATTAAAACCATCACTATTAACATAACTATATATACCTTGTGTGAACTAGATCCCTTGGCGTCAGAAAGTCCCGCAAAGTCAGAGTTGGTTGGAATGTAACACTCCTCATAGGTTTGGAAGGTCGGAATGTAACACTCCTCGTAGGCTTGGGTGGTGGGAATGGAGCTCTCCTCGATTACTTGTGCGGTGGGTATGTAGCTCTCTTGTACAACATAATCAGTTTGTTTCCCAAGCCCTTCATTGAATTGGGAGAATTGGGACTGTGGTCCAATATTTGTGGGACCTCCCTGTCGAGGAAATTGTTTCCCTCTTGCTTCGAAGTCGTATTTGGCGTATTGGTAATCCCAATTATTTTTTTGCAGAACCAACTCGGGAGGCAGCTGAGTAAGTGATGAAAATTTATCAAGTAACGACTTTGCACTCTCAACCTGTCATGTAAGATAAACACAAACAAATATTATTAACACTAAATATGAATAAATATAATATTAAGTATTTACTCCAATACATGATAAATTAAAGAAGAATATAATTTTATACCATTGTAATAAGGTGCTGTTGGTTGTAAATGGCCCGAGGCTCATAATAACTGTCGAGTTCACTTGCCTATCGAGGTCGATGGATTTTCCAACGTGTAATTTTCCTATACCAGACCATGTAATCATCTATTGACACATAATTTGAAATTTCAGTTTGTTGTCCTTCGAGATGATCCATGTATGCCTCCCACCTCGAAATATATTCCCCTCTCAAGGCCATGCAATCCTCGACGTCAATAAATTTAAACCTTTTCTCCTTCCTAAGGTCACCGTGGTTTTTGGCTGTTGATGGTATGCCTTGCATGAACGTAAGCTGTCTCATCACACGGTCAGGCATCTAAAATTCCACAATATCAAAGTGGATCAAGGGACCCCACAGATCCCAACAACACGCCTTCAAAATTAAATCCGCGATATCATCATCCCACATTATGTAAGGTGCGCCAAACCACATCCCACATAGACTTAATATCTAACTCCCTCGGTAAAATGACAAATGGTGATGGGGATTCTCACGTCTACCGAGGTAAGCTGTGGGCTCCAAAATAGGACCATACTAAAGCCCTAAGTAACCATCACGGATGATTGTGGCCAAGGGTTTGGCTTTCCAATATTTACACTCATAAGCCCAAATTTGTAACAATGTTACACAACCATTAATGTATTTAACTCCTTTCCTAGTAGTAGTATATAAAGATCTCGTACAAATATGCTAACAACTACTGGCGCCCAAGAGTAAGTTACACTGATCTTGACGTTGGCAATAAAAACATATATATATCGGGTGCACACTATTTCTATTCCTATTAGGGAATAATATTGCCCCCACACAACCACAACATGTATGCCTTTGTGTGTCGTAAGCCTACAACATCTTTACTTGCATTCTCGGGACATTTATTAAAATGTTCATGCAACCACACTAATGAAATTGCACTGCGCTTTTTTGAACTAAAATATTCACCAGCTAATTTATCTCCAAAACAATCCCTAAAATAATTCAAATTGGTGACAGCAAGGGGACCCGTTAAGGGCTTTCCCACCACCGGTAACCCAAAAATAAAATGAACATCCTCTAGCGTGATTGTTATTTCTCCACAGTTTAAATGAAAAGTATTAGTCTCCGGGCGCCATCTCTCGACTAGGGCAGATATTAGACCAAGGTCAGTTTGGTGTACAACACCTCGAAAACTAAATACTCCAAATCCACATTTATCCAAAAGGATTTTTTATTCTTTTGTCAAATTCCACTTGATTATACTTTTGATCGATTATATATTTTGAGCCTAATTTTCCCCTATCTTTCCCATGATATATGTCATCTGATACATGATCTTGTTGATCATGAAGAACACTTGGATCAATTGGCCCATATTCCCAGCTGTCCATCTTGTACCTTAAAAAAATACATCAATTCCATATTAGTATTAAGATGCATGACATAATGAAGTTGAAAGTAACATGCTGCAAAATGACAGTAATAACAATACACAAACACATGCATTAATGACAGTAATAACAATACACAATAACATGCATGAATGACAACAAAAACAATAACATGCAGTAATAACATGCATTTAATTCAGTAATAACATGCATTAATAAAAATAATGGAACAATTGAGTACACTATAATACGTTTTTTTTCATTTATATAATTCCCATAATATTATTTTACTATTATACGAAAATAATAACAACAACAGAAACTATTAAAAACTGAACAAATAACAAAAAAAAAAAAAAACTTGTTGAAGTTCGATTGTCTTTAGAATCTAATAAATGGATTCGGTAGCTTGACTTGTTGAAGTTTTTTGCTCCTCTAATCAAGCATACTCCCTCTCTGCTCTCTTGTTATTTTTATTTTATCTAGCTATATCTTGAACTTTAGTTCTCAATAGATGGTTAAATAAGCTCACTTCATGTATGTAGAATTAATTTAGGACCAAATTCAAACACTGAACTGTTGTTTGTTTCAGCTTTTTAGTTTACCGAGCTTGCATGTGTTCTTTCCCGAGGCCATGTGGCAGAAAAAGTAGTCAAAAGTGATATTCGGTGCCTTTCCCGAGGCGATGTGGCAGGAAATGCTTTGTCTCTTTGCTCGGCCGGTACAGGCTTCATCGGTTTACAATAAATAATTAAAATATATTATTATTAAAAACATTCGGCTGGTACAGGCTATACCGGCTTACAATAAAAAATTAAAATATATTATTATTAAAAACCCTCGGTAGAGTGCTGAAATTGTTACTGCAAAGCTAATAATAAATAAATATTTTCGCTGCTAAACAGACTCGAACCCCCGACCTCAAGCTCCAAACATTCGTCAAATGACCACCCGAGCACCACGGGCCTAGCTATAATATTTTGCCTTAGATTTGGATATATCCTAAAATATTCCATTTCCCCCCAAATTATATTTTCTCATTATTTTATTATAATTATTCGATTATTATTATTATTACGAATTGAGTATAAAGCCGTTACATATAGTAGCGAACTTATGTATTTTATTATTTTATTTATTTTATTACAATTATTATTATTATTATTATTATTATTATTATTATTATTATTATTTATTATTATTATTATTATTATTATTATTATAAAAGGTATGCGGTGAATAAGTAGTCAAACATAATAATAAAGCACTATGGGAGTAGAAAAAAGCTGACATTGATTATATGGAACAAGTACATTAGTTTGACTTCTTGATCATTAACCGCTTCAAGCTGTACCGGCTGGTCTTTTTACCCTTTAAATATTATCTAGGAAGCTGCTATTTTCTCAAGTTATCTTCTTATCCTTCCATAGAATTTGTTCTCGGATATTAATTTCTCTTTTCACCTCTACTCATAATTTGTTTCATCTGGTTGCCCACTTTCACTTCAGAAAATCA
The DNA here is from genome assembly GCA_020205605.1 of Panax ginseng. Classification (NCBI taxonomy): domain Eukaryota; kingdom Viridiplantae; phylum Streptophyta; class Magnoliopsida; order Apiales; family Araliaceae; genus Panax; species Panax ginseng. The sequence continues at coordinate 109,276,066 of CM035148.1, read as the reverse complement.
AGTTAAAGTTCTGATCGAGCAAAATTCATCACTATTATTCACAAGTAAGTTTTTCAAAATGTCATATAATACATCTGAATTTGTTAGTGAAGTTGAAAGTAATAAATCTGATATTGTTCCGTACGTTGGTCAATTATTTTGTACGTTGGAAGAGGTTGAATATTTTTATAGATCATATGGACGTAAAAATGGATTTGAGATTAGAATTGCAACTAGTCATAAACATGCTTATCTGAATGATATCGGATCTAGGCGGTATGTATGTAAAAAGCGGTACACCAATTGTTGGCAAGAGTTTACGATGATGAAGATAGTAATAGTAAAATAACTAGACAGAGAGACTCTATAGGATGAACAATGTGCAAAGCTAGAATATATGTTGTCCCTGATAAGAAAGAATACAATTGGCGTATTTCTCTTTGTTGAATTAGAGCACAATCATCTTAGTGACCCCCCCACCAAAGTAGATTTTATCGAGACTCACGAAATATTACTCTGTTGCAAGAAATTTAATTGACACTTTAAATAAGTCCGGTATTGGTCTAGTAAGATGATGAATGTTTTGAGCACAATGGGAGGTGGGATGCAAAATGTTCCTTTCTCTCTACGCTAATGTTGAGAATGTGGTGCGAGATTTAAGGCGTGATTCTGTAGATGAAAATGATGCACAATGGCTCTTTGTCGATCATTTGAACAAACTTGCATCCGGAAGTGCCAAACAAATTTTTTTAAAGTGAAACCCGGTGAAAACAACCGCATAGCTTGTATTTTGTGGGTTGAAGCCCGATCGAGGTTTATATATCAGCGGTTCGAGAGGCGTTGTGATATTTGATAGTACATCTGGGACAAATAAGTATGGCATCTTCGTTTGTTCCATTTGCCGGGTCAACCACCATTATCGATCTATATTGTTTGGATTTGCATTTTTACACGAGGCAGAGACAGAGGACACTTTCGTTTGGGTATTCTGGACATGGCTTGAAGCCATGGACTACAAGGCACCTACAACCATCATCATCGATCAAGATAGAGCCATGAGTAATGCTATTGCTACTGGTACTTCCTTCTAGTTATCATTTATTGTGTTCTTGGCATATTAGCAATAAATTTCTGAAAAAAATTGCATCATGTTTATTACGAGCACCCATCGTTCAAAAATAATTTTAACAAGCTGTGTGTATAACTCATTGTCCATCGAGGAATTTGAAGAAGCGTTGGCATATTACGATAAGTTCTATGAATTGTATACCAATGAATGGCTTGGAAGTTTGTATGATGTATAATGAAATGGATTCCGGCATATACAAAGAGATATTTTTTCATGAGGAATGACTACCTTTGGAAGAAGCGAAAGCATGAATGCCTTTTGATGAGTATGTTAATGCATCAACATGTATGCTATGTTTTTGTCTTCTTGAGTCAAAAAATTTGTAGAAAGATAGTTTATCGAGGAGAGGAAGGCCGACTACATAACAAAACATCGTAAAAGGATTATGGTACTCGGTTCATCTTTAGAAGTTCATCTTTGCACAAGTGTACACAAAGAGATGTTTAGGCGTTTCCAACGTCGATTCCTCGATTCCATGAAATACAATGTTGAAACTTAGTGAGTTGTGTGTCAGCGATACTAAGGTTTATGCGATTGTATAATGTAGATCTGTTGAAAGTGGTGGAAGATATAAAGAAGTTGTCAACAATAAATCACTGGGATCGGTAACATATAAGCGCCAAATGTTTTCTCACTCACGGTGAATTATGCGAGCACATCTTGAGATATTTCATAGCAAAGAGTATTTCACAAATATCGAGCGACATGATCCTTCATCGGTGGACAAGAGCCGCGAACAAAAGCAATGGTGAAGACTTACTCTTTAACTCCACATCTGGCGACTTGAACAAAATCAAGCAATATTTATAATCATTTGATGAGTGATTACGGGAGTTAGCGAGCAAAGCGACTTACTTTCGGTCGAGGTTACAAAAATGTTCTTAAAGCTGAATGCACGAGAAAAAGAGTTGGTTGACCCGGTATGATCCGGATGAGAATATTCTTTGAAGCTGGCGGATGGCGACATTGATTGCAGTTGGAGATCAAATCATGATATGGGATACGATAATGGCGATGAAGATCACGAGGTGGAAGCGGAAGAAGAGTTTTTGCCGCCTAATATTTCTCAAACAAAGGCCGCAAAAAACAATCTAGATTCAAGAGTGCACTCAAAAAATCATTCCTTCTAAGACTCATCGAAAATGTGCAATTTGTGGCTTTGAAAGCAAACTACGATAAGCGAAATCACTATCGAGTGCTAGGGATTCCTGAGCCAAAAAAATAGGCGTCGGTTGTATTAATCATGCTATGTTTTTTTTATTTTATGAAAATGAACATGTAATATGTACTATTCCTCTTAATGTTATGCAGTACTAGTATTGGTATAATTGTACTTCTAATATTGATAATCACATTATTATTATTATAATAATATTTCACTACTTTTATAAATTCGATAAGTAAATTAATTTCACGAAATGACTTGAAAAATTATCATCGAACTTATTAGACTAATTGAACTAATTTTATTAATAATAAAATCATTTCTTAATAATAAAATCATTGCTTAATATATAAAATCATTACTAATAACATTGCTTAATAATAAAATTATTATTACTAATAATGCAAGATTTATAATGATCACTTTATATTTTATTAAAGAATGATATTTATTTTAATATATTAATAATCTTTTTATTGATATTATTACAAAGATAAGAAAAAAATATTAAAGGGATAATAATAAATATAGATATTAACTTATTTCTATTTAGAAAAATCCAATTAATAATATAGATTTATTAATAATAATAAATCGTAATATAATAGTAATCTGAGAATATAGATTTTGGGGATGGTGAAATTTTACTATAAGGATATATCCTTGGTTGAAATTAGTTGACTAGGCAGTGGTGCTCGGGTGGTCATATGACGAGGATTGGTGCGTGAGGTGCGAGTTCGAATCATTATTGATGATTAGTTGGGATCTGAAATTTTTTTTCCTCGGTAGTAGTGATGAGTTATCTACAGTAAGGGTCTTTGTTTATTATTTTATTTTATTTTAATTTCTTTGAGTCATAACATATAATGGACAAAAGAAGAAAAAAATAAATAAAAAGAGATAATAGAATACAATTTATCTTAGAAAAAAAAAAAAAAAAAAAAAGTATGAAAGCGGTACAAGCTCTACCCAGTAGGATTATTTTAATAATAAATATTTTTTTTATAACTATATCGACAATATAATTTTCGTGGGCCTCTCTTATTAAAATAGAAATAGAATGCAGGTAAATAAATAATAAGGCACAACAACTTTGTCTTGGTAAACTTATCAAATACAAAAGCTAATCTCAGCCATCAATTCATTTTATCAACGGTCCAAAAAGGGGGTGTTGCACAGTTCTCATAGCAACCGGCTGCTATGGAAGGGCTCCCTATATATATATATATATATATATCACAGAATCATGAAAAAAATGTTTATAATGGTAAATTATATTAATTGTAGTGGAGCGGAGTATTGATACTTTTACTCACGATTTATATATGTTAGTTGTATTTGATCAAATCATTCATTTTGCAAAATATTATTATTATAAGAGACATCTCAGACAAGAACGTGAGATATCCCTCACCTCCCTGCCCTCAAAAAAAAAAAAATTATTTTTTTATATTTTTATCTTAGAATTGATAAAATGGAATCATTTCTTTCTCCTCCTATTAGTCATTGAAAAGAAAAATAAAGGGAGAATAAAATCTTCTTCTTCTTCTTTTTTTTCATTTTTTCTTTTTTCTGTCATAATGGAATCATTTTGATGTCTATATATATATATAGCAAGGATCAAGTGCATACCCCTTATCTTACTCACCCGCGCTCACCCCTCTTTAGGCGACGGTTTCGGTCATACAACCGTCGTCTATACTTTTAGCGACGGACAACATATTCGCTAAAAGTATAGATGATGGTTGTATGACCGAAATTGTCGTCTAAAGGGGATGAGCACGGATGAGTAAGATAAGGGGTATGCACTTGATCCGGACCGTATATATATATATATATATATATATCTATTAAAATTATGTCGTTTTGGAGATTCATTTAGAAAACAAAATAATATTAAAAGAGAGTGATACTTACCTTAACCCTTACATAATATATCATTGCTTAAATAGTTTTAAGGTGTTTTTTTTTGTAATTTTATATTAATAAATCCAAAGTAAGTTATAATATTATCAATTAATGCTCAAAAAATAGTTACTAAAAATCTATATATGAAGATAATTTGAGTATCTATAGTCTCTTTGTGCCTCTGTGGTGTGATATCCAGCTGCAGTACACAAAAAATAATACTCCTAATTGTTATTTTGGTTGCTTATTAAAGCTTCATAGCAACAAGCGTGAAGCATGGACTGTTAAATTTACCACAAATACACATATATAATAACAAAACTAAGTTTTTTGATGCGTTATCTTTGGTATGAGACTAAAATTTAATTATTATTAAAACATTTTTAAAATTTTCTGATTTTATTTTATTAATTACTACTAAAACACTTTTAAATCTAGAATTTAATTACAAGTAATACATTAATTATGATCCTGAAAAACTTTAGAGTAATTTATTATTTTATAACAATTTTATTTCTTATAGAAATCCTAAATTATATGCAATTAGTAAGTTAAGTTGTGAAATTATTAACTATTAAAATAATTAATAGTTAATGTTAGAGAATCAAAATTCTTTTTATGGTCCTACAAACTTTAATGAAAACAGTAATTTTCTTTTATAGTTCTTTAATTACTTACGTTATACAATAAATTTAACTTAAAAAATGTTTAGAATTTTATTTACTCAACTTTAGACTCTAAATAACTAAATATTAAAAATGTAGGAAAATATTATGAATTACATAAAAATTAAAATATATAGGAGGCATTTAGTTAATTAATGTTAAAAATAATTATGACTATTGTGATTAAAATTTAGTTAATTTTTAAAAGTAAAAGTCATAAGGGTAACTTATTATTTTACAACTTTATTCCTAAATAAATATATTTTAAAAATATAGAAAAATATTATGAGAAAATAATAATTAATATTAAAAAGTGTAATATATATTAAAAAAATGTATTAATGATTAAACTTTAATTACTAGTTTATTTTAGCGCTTAGGAGCCAAAACGAACACGTCTGCTACCTATCGTACTGGTCCCTCGACTAGGCATTTTACTTTTGTAGAATCGGAATCAATACCATTACTCTAGATAAGAGATCTGTAATTAATCAATGTTAGGGGAAAAAAATTCAGCTATATATAGTTATTAAAATTTAAGCTACTATTAAAAACAAAAAATTATAAATCATGATGGTAACTTATTAGTTTACAACAATTTTATGTTACATAGAATCCTTAAATACCAAGTTTAGGCTTTTAGGTTTCACTCATTTTTTAACTCTAAATAACCATGTATAAATTCGAAAGATTGAAAATAAAAACTAAATATTAAATTTAAAAAGTATATAAACTGAATATTAGATTAAAAACAACAACAAAAATAAATATATTATTAACATTCAATTGCAAGTTTTTGATAATTATTTGTTTGAGCAAAGTTTATTGTCATTATATAATAAGTTAAATTCAAATTCAAATTCAAATTCAATTTTTTTTATAATCATTATATATACAAAATAAATAGAGAAATAATATTTCTACATTGTAATTTTGATATTTTTACATGTGCTCCTCCCACATAAAGTTGGGACCCACCCTACTCTCTTGTGAGAAAAAACTATATAAAAATATCAAATTTATATATGAAAATTGTGCTCCCAATAAATAAGGAATTAAATATAAACTCGTAATTCGCATAAATTTTGTCAATTCTTTTCTTTGATTTGCGTTTTTGGATATGATTCGCTTCAATATTCAATGTTTGTATTGGAATTTATTTTTGAATAAAGTATGCATTACTCAACTTATTTCCAAAAAGATTTTCAACTTCTTACCATTCTATTTATGGCTATTATATAATATTATAACAATGTTGGTAAAGAAAAACTAGGAGAGTGCCCCAACAGAAAAGAATATGTCCTCAACCCTTTTTGCCAAGAATCTCTCCATCAGTCTGTTTTGTTTTCTTCGAAAACACACTTTGTGTAATATCCGGAAAAACTAAAATTAAAGTAATAATAATAAGATAATTAAAATAAAATAAAATAAAATAAAATAAAATAAAAATAATAATCAAATAAATTAGGTCAAACTAATTTCTATGTATTTAAATTTGGGTTTTTTTTTAACTATTTGAACCCAATTTAAAGTGTTGGGGTTAAAAATTAGATTTGAAATAAGAGTAACAATAATATATTAGGTTAAAGTCCTTCCTAATATATATACGGATATTAATCGACTAAACGAAAGAAGGGGAGGTTAAAACGAATTAACAAAGTAATAATGTTCATTAATTTTTTTATTATAAATACATTAATAGATAATATTATATATCAAAACATAATTATTCTATATTAAATAATATTTGTGTACTAATATTGAAGTTTTAAAAATTATTATAAGATTATAAAAACTCACAATTTAGTAATTTAATTAATGGTATTGTATTAATTTGGTAATTATATAGATCGGATTGAGAAGGTCTAGCGGAGTGATATTTGGCTCGGTAAATTATTTTGGTACAATATTAATTAAGGTACAAATTTCGTATTTCATTTATTGATTGTGGTTCTATTCCCTATATCAGTTATGTAATATTTTTCGTTATTTGGAAAGCTATGTTTTTGAGACTATTTGTTTGTATCTTTCTTCGTATATTTTCATTTACATTCGGTAGTTATTTTGATCATTGGTATCTTCTGATAGTTAAGTATGTTAGAATTTGAAATAATTCGATATCATTTGGAGATGGTCATATAAACCTTGTGATTTGAACCATTTTTGGCTTACATTTTGTAGTTCGATCCTTAAGGTATACTTGAGCTAATCACCTTTGAGGGTACCACATGCATGTTCTCTTGACACCGGAGCATGACACCTTTCGTGGCGGTGTGATCAGTCCACATCATATTCTTTTGTATGCTCTGGGTGTGAGTTTTGGCCATTTGATATGTTCATGTTTGATTTGCATACATCATGCTACAAATATATTTTGTTAGCCTTTGGCTATTTGTTTTTGAGCTTAGTATGAAATTGTTACCTTATAAACATTTGAGTCAGCCATATTTTGTTTGGGATCCTTTTGACTATAGTTGTTCGTTCGACAATGTTCATCATTAGTACATAGTCTCTCTAATTTTGATATATTCATAATTCGTTCATAGTTTCCATTCATTCGTTCATTCGACTCTTTTGGTTATATTATATATTGTGGTATATTTGTGCATTTTTATATATGTACTAGGCAATTGGCTCACGTTGTGTTCTTTTTTTCAGCAGGTAATCAGGGGTGCTCAGGATTTATGGGATGAGAGCTACCTTTGGTCCAAATAAGTAGATTAATTTTGAGACTATTATTAGACATGAATTTTTTTTCTAATATTTTGTAGACAAATTTTTTTTTCTTACGACATTCATTCTTAGAAGTAGAGACTATGTTAATATAGAGTTCGTTCTATTTACATTAGCGTTTATGACCGTTGATATTCAATTTATTTAGAAATATTTTGAGATTTTATATGTGATTGTATTTATTATGTTTTATATGACATCCCTTTTTTTTAGAAAGGGGGTGTTACATTATGAATTCATCTTTTATTTGTACTTTATGCACCTCTCGTACCTGTCATTCCTGTGAATTTCACTATCTTTCTACAGTTTAATAAAGTGAAATGAAAGTTGTCTAGAAATATATATCACTGCCAAGTTCACATTCCATTGATCTGAAATGACAACTGGTCATAACATCCTTTTCTATTAGATATGCATATAAATAGTTTGGATCCTTTTAATTAAATTAATATTTCCTGAAATTTTCAAATGTTATAAATATGATACATGAGTCATATCTAAGTGTCCATAGCCACCGTTGGCTATAGCTCATGTCCCAACTAACCCATCTTGAGACGTCCATCCCTATCGCCAACGACCCATATTAGATATGTTCAATTACTATTGCAAGAACTTCCGGTGAATAGTATTTACCATCTGCAAGAAGTTCTTGCGGATAGTTATTGGACTTGAAATTTCTCATTTGCCCCTAATTTAATCGGATTTGAATATAATTTAACTATTATATGCAAGAAGTTCTTACGTATAGTATATAGAAAAAACACTATAAAACCCAGAATTATATATTTGGACAGGAACACAAACTCAATTTCTAACCCTAGCCGCATCCCACGAGTTCAACAGGTAAAATTGAGGAAAAAGTCAAATTTTGGGCCTTTCATCAACATTTCAACACATTAAACTCTTGGTAAGATTTCTACCATGGCTGAGAATATGTTTAATTTGATTTATGATGTCTTCTTCATTATCTAGTATGCAAATTCAAGATGAAAGTGTTAATGTTCAAGATTCGTTCAATAGTAATAAGATAATTCCTTATGTTGGTAAAAATTTTGCCACACTAGAAGATGTTGAAGATTTTTATAGAAGTTATGCAAAAAATAATTGTTTTGAAATTAAAATTAAGACGACTAGAAAACATGTGGCTTCGAATGATATTTTTTCCAGGCTATATCAATGTCGAAAAGTCGAAAAACTAGAAAATAATATTCATCAGATTGATGATGATGACTGTGACGATAGTAAGGGAAAGGGGCAAAGAGACCATATAGGTTGTACTGCCCGTAGTGCATTGATGGACAGTTGTTGGCACGATCATGGCCATTGGTGATAATAATGAATATCATTGACCCGTAGTGCATGGATAATTCAGTGATGTGGATTATTTGTTAAACTGAGTCTCATCGATAAAATTGATGATAAACTTTTAAATCATAGAAAATAGTAGATATAATGCTCTACTTGACTCTTCTAATGGATTGTTTGTTCCGCTGTGGGATTCATGATTGAGATTACCAACTCTCACCAACTCTCTCTTAACCCTTGTGCATTCTTGAAATTCTTTGGTTTGATTTGTGAGGTAATGGAATTATACCGAATGATCCCTGGTCATAATCATACCAATCAACAGTCCATCTATGCACTACGGGCCAAAGATCACTTTCATAACAATATAAACATGAGGATGATGGCAATGATATACGAATTCAATTAAATGCAAGCAAAGGATAAATTCTAAAGATTTATAATTTAATTTATCCAGAATTCAATAATGTCCAAATTGTCAATATGATACTGCTTTGTGGAGTAAAATTCAAGAATAATATTGTATAAAAAATAATTTGGACCGAAAAGAAATACTCCTTCCGTCCCAAATTAATTGCTCAGTTTTGACTTTTTTAAGTTAAATTGACTATTTTTAGAATTAATAATTAAGCATATATAAATATATTTCTAAAATTATAAAAATTAGGATTAGTAATAAATTGTATATACTTTCTTTTGGTTATAATCTCTTCACCTATATTTTAGCAAAAATAGTAAAAAGATTATTATTAAAAATGGTCAATTTGACTTTAAAAGGTCAAAACTAAGCAATTAATTTGGGACGGAGGGAGTATTTTTTTTTATCATGAATAGTAGTACCCCGGGTGAATAGTACCCCATGAATAGTACTTCGGGAATAGTACTCCGTGAATAGTACTCTGGCATGAAAAGGGTAAACTTATCAAGAATGCTCAGAATAATATTTTAATAAAAAGATACTGGATGAAACGCAAATATCAAAGATATTCTACTAATTTCAGGAATTATAGAAGCAATACTTACCATAGTAAGTTTAAATTTAGGAATATGAAATGAAATAATATCCCTTCCATACTATGGAGTATGAAAGAAAATAATATTTCTTACGAGTATTGAAATAAAATAATATCCTTTACCTTAGTAGAAACTGGATTTGACTGGAATATCGTATATTATTCTAAGAAAATCTTGTAAAAGACTACACTCAAAGTATCCTTATACTAAGGAAAATAATCACAATACTATAGAATAAGAATTTCTGATTTTGAAGGTGTGTTGAGGAAGGAGGGATTGCCCCCTATTTATAGCAATGGAGGACGAAAAGAATTAAGTAGGCTGCCTAATTCTGCCAACCTTTCCTGCCTATTTCTTATTTTCTTACATGCCAAACTTTTCCTTACCTCTTATTGGTTGAGGGGCCACCCCTTAAGGAAATTGGTTTGCAGGAGAATCATTTATTTAGAAAGTTTGGTCAAGAAGGCCACACTTTGAAAACAAGGATTGCAGGCAATTCATTCATTAATGCCCAACTCATATTTTACAATGGTTGGGGCCCACACTTATTTGAAAACAAAGGAATGGTTTGCAGGAAACCACATCACTCACCAACCAACTTAGGAAAAATAAGCAGAAGAGAAAATAAACCATCTTTGAAAAAAGGACAGCTACTGTATTACTTTTGAAAATAAGAATTCGTTTACAATTTGTCCACTAATTATTATGCTCCTTATATCACATGTTTATATATATATATATATATATATATAATAACTTTATTATTTAAACAATTATAATATATTAATAATAATATATTTGAATGAATATTTTATCGGAGAAATAATTATAATTCCACAGAAAATATGCCAACCTTTCAACATTTATATCATGTTAAATTCCTTCATTTATATCCACACAAAATAAATATTTCTCTGTCCATCATTTATATCCACATAAAATAAATATTTCTTTATCATATAAATTAATAATTAATTATTCACAAATAATATTACAGAATCACAATTATGACGACCAGGTCGTTTCCAGGAAAGAGGGGGCTTTCTGATAAGGATTTCTCCTTACTGGCGCGCAATTAGGTGACCAAACCTGTGAAACCCCAGATTTTATGAATAAAGATTTAAATTTATCGAATTTTTTATTTTATATTATGGTGTGGATTTGATATAATGTTATAGTTGTGAGTAGTATTTATAAATTTTTCAAAGTAGACAAGTTGTCATAAAATACCCAGTTACTATTCACTATAGTATTATTCACTCAGGTATTTGGGACACTTTTTGTGTCAGAGTACTATTCACAAGTTACTATTTATGAGTTACTATTTACGAGTTACTATTCACCTAAATTACTATTCACCCAAATATTATTCACTCGGGTATTTAGGGTATTTTCGTGTCGGAGTACTGTTCACGAGTTACTATTCACGAGTTATTATTCACGGGGTACTATTGATTCACATTCTTATACTATTAGGGGTGGTGGTGCAAGATTGATAATACTTGCATGACTAAGTTAAAAATGGAGGTATAGTTGAAGGTACTATACTGTAATTAATTTATTCACATGATTATACTATTTATTCACATGATTATACTATTTATTCACATGATTGTACTATTGATTCACATGATTTACTATTAGGGGAGTTGGTGCAAGATTGATAATACTTGCAGGACTAAATTAAAAATGAAGAAAAAGAGGAATGTATTATCTTGTAATATTTGAGCCCCAAGCGTGCAATTATCGAAACTATATTTTCCTATAAATAGAAGCTCATTCTTCCTTCATTTCTCACCAATTCACAAAAGCTTTAGAGCAATTATTATAGAGAGAAATTATAGAGGGAAAGAAGAAAAGTATTCTGCTACTTCACTACTCATATATCTAGTACTCTTCTTCTTAAGGTAGGGAATATTATTTATTGTACCTGTAAGGGGTATTATTTCTTTTGTATTCATGAAGAGAACTTCTGTTATTCCATTCTTTATTATTCTGCTGGAATAACCAAAGATCTGCGACTACCCTATACTTGGTGACATTCTTCTATTATTCCATCTTTATTATTATTATTTGGAATATCCCACATGCAATGCGTTTTCTGTGGGACCGGTTACGTTATTTATTATTTTGTTGGAATAACCATGTCACGCGAAGTATTGCATGCATTGTGATTTCGTTGTTATTCTATTCTTTATTATTCATTTGGAACATCACCGTCGGTGCATGTAATTTACTTTGACTGGTTCCGTTATTATTATTACATTGGAATAACTTTGTCTACATGAAGTACCACATGCATGGTGATTTCTTTTGTTATTCCATTCTTTATTATACTCAGTTGGTTAAAGTTTTGACTTCTATAATCCATGAAATTAGTGGAATATCCTTGATATTTGCGCTTCATCCAGTATCTTTTCATGTAAATATTCTTCTGAGCATTCTTGAATTTTACTCCATAAAGCAGTATCATGTTGACAATTTGGACGTTATTGGTTCCTGGATAAATTAATTCTTGAACTCGTTTTATTGAATATTATGTCATTGTCATCATCCTCATGTTTATATTATGTTGAAAGTCATCTGTGGCCTGTAGTGCATAAATGGACTTGGTATGATTATGATCAGGGATTATTCGGTGTAATCATGACCGTAATGTTACAAATGATGTGGATAAAGTCATCTGTGGCCTGTAGTGCATAGATGGACTTGGTATGATTATGACCAGGGATTATTCGGTGTAATCATGACCGTAATGTAACGAATGATGTGGTAAAAATTCTCATTTGCCGTAGTGCATTGATGGACAATTTTTGGTATGATTATGGCTATGGATTCTCTTCGGCCAAGGGTGCAAAGATGAATTATTTTATGGCATGATCAGGATAGTTGATGAAAACACGATTATCTTTGGCCCGTAGTGCATGGATAATTCGTGGTCGTGATACTAAATAATATCCTTGGCCTGTAGTGCAGGGATGATTTGATGATGTGGATTATTTATTAAAGTCGAGTCTCGATGATAAAAGTGATGAAAAATCTTTTAAATCATAAAAGATAGTAGATTTTATTCTCTACTTGATTCTTTTAATGGATTGTTTGTTCATTGCAGATTAAACTTGTTGTCTATTGTATTCTATCGGTTTAACATCTTTGTTGAAGGCTAATGATAATTTATTCGCATTATCTTATTCATAATATTTCTTCTTTGGGCTAGTTGAGCTCACCTTTCTTTTCTTTATTCTCTTGAGGAAATGAGAGCGTGGTAGTGGGACTAGTCGGGGAACAGAGTGATGGTCCTAGATGGAGCATTAGTAATCCTCACTATTCTGTGAAATAGTGTGACAATAAATGTAATGAGGACTCCATTGAGTGTGGATATTGTCTAGATGACAATATTCTTATTAAAATTCACATCATATGTTTTGTCGTATTTTACACGACTGTTGTATAATTAGTTTGTATATGTATTCTGTACCATGTAAGTGGCAACCCAAGATGGGTGATGTATACCTAATTTTGGGGGCGTCACAAAACCCCTTTCCTAGATATAACTTCCTTAGACATTGCCAATAATGCTATCTAATAATATTATTCAAATAATATGAATTATTGATCTGATAATGGGAAATCTTTGTGCGTTGACAATTATTGAAACAACAATAATATAAAATATCAATGCAAAGAATTATTGAATCAATAAAATAACATATTAAAGCAAGTAATTCTTTGTAAAATTTATTGAGTAGTGTCTTTTTACGTAAGAATCAATAATCCAAGATATTATACAATCCGCAGGTGCTACTATCTTATAACGCCAGACATCGTATTCTTGTACTTTTATCAACGGGTAATTCAATAGTTAACGGTAAAACTTTCGCCGTTATTTTTATAAAAAGATAATTTTGTCGTTTTCTAATTACGACAATAATTCTGTTGTGGGGGGTCCACCAATGATTGTGTCGTCGTACGAATATTTTCTGACACAAAGAATATTTCCCGACCAAATGAATATTTTATGACAACTTGCTTACTTTGCAAAATTTATAAATATTACCCACAACTATAACATTATAACAAATTCACACCTTAATATTCAAAAATATAATTCGAGAAAAATTTAATCTTTATTTATGAAAGTTGGGGTCTTATAACTTCCCCTTCTTTTGAAATTTCGTCCTCAAAATTAGGGTACATACCTGGTATGTCGAAGAGGTGAGGATACCTTGATTTCATTTCAGATTCTAACTCCCAAGTCATTTCCTCAACATCGTGGTTTCTCCACAAAACTTTGACTTGAGGTATAACCTTGGACCGTAGAATATGTTCCTTCTTATCAAAGATTTTAACAGGTACCTCTTCATATGTTAAATCTTCCGCTATCTCGTATGGTTCCAACTCAATAATATGGTTCGGGTCTTCCACATATTTACGTAACATGGATATGTGAAAAACGTTATGAACACGAGACATACTTGGCTGTAAGGTGAGTCTATAGGCCACAGTTCCTTCTCGATCAAAGATTTCAAATGGGCCAATGAATCGAGGATTGAGATTTCCTCTCTTTCAAAATCTTGTAACTCCTTTCCATGGAGCAACACGTAATAACACATGTTCTCCAACATTGAATTCCACGTCCTTTCGATGAAGATCAGCATAACTCTTTTGTCGATCTTGTGAGGTCTTTATACGTTGCCGCATCATTTGAATCTTTTTCGTAGTCATTTGTACCAACTTCGGTCCCAACAACATTGCTTCACCCACCTCATCCCAGCATACTGGAGAACGACACTTTCTTCCATACAAGGCCTCGAACGGAGTCATGCTGATACTTGCTTGATAACTGTTGTTGTAGGAGAATTCCACCAATGGCAAGAACTTGACAATAGACCACAAGGGACCCTACCGAGTGACACCAAAAGAAATCCAAATGGAAATCATGAACAGTGTCAGGCAGTCACCTTGAAGAGTGGAAAACAGTTGGATGGGAAAGATGCAGAAAATTCAGCTGTCTCTGATGATAAGAGTAATGACAACAAGGTGGTTGTAGAAAAACAGGGTGAGAATACGCAATTTGAGAAAACAAAGTTAGATGATAAGCCAGTTGTGTATCCTCCACCATCGTTTTAGCAAAGAGTTCGAAAGCAGAAATTAGACAAACAATTTGCAAAATTCTTGGAAGTATTTAAGAAATTGCAGATTAACATCCTGTTCGCGGAAGCCCTAGAGCAAATGCTGAGTTATGCAAAATTAATGAAAGGGATTCTGTCCAGAAAGAAGAAGTTAGAAGATTTTGAGACAGTGGCACTAACAGAGGAGTATAGCGCGGTTTTACAGCGAAAGTTGCCACCCAAGTTGAAAGATCCGGGGAGTTTCACCATTCTATGCACAATCGAGAATACGGTTTTCAATAAATGCTTATGTGATTTAGGAGCGAGTGTAAACCTTATGCCATTATCAGTTTACATAGAATTGGGGTTGCCAACTCCAAAGCCTACGAACATCTCATTACAGTTGGTGGATAGGTCAGTCACGTATCCGAGAGGCATTGTGGAAGACATATTGGTAAAAGTTGATAAGTTTATATTCCCCGTGGACTTTATTATTCTGGATTTTAAGGAGGATAAGAACATCCCAATTATCCTAGGGAGACCTTTCTTGGAGACGGGAAGGACAGTCATGGATGTACAAAAAGGTGAACTAACGATGAGGGTCCAAGATCAAGAAGTTAAGTTTAACGTTTTCAAAGCCATGAAATTTTTCGCGGATGAAGAAGAATGTTTTCGGATGGAAATCATTGATTAAATAGTCAACGAAGACATGGGAAAGAGTCTGGTCAACGATCTATTACAGATGTTAGATTCATTTCCACGACTAAGCCGATTCAAAACACCATTTGAACTACTACACACGGAGGAGATAGCCACGAGAAAATTGAAACCATCATTGGAGGAGCCACCAACTCTGGAACTCAAGCCACTCCCAAAACATCTCAGGTATGCGTATTTAGGCAATTCAAATTCTTTACCTGTAATTATTTCTGCTTCACTTAACGATTTCCAAGAAGAGAAGTTGCTGAGAGTGCTTAGGGAACATAAAGCAGCGATAGGATGGACGATCGCGTATATCAAGGGAATCAGCCCTTCGTTTTGCATGCACAAGATTCTGATGGAAGATGATGCAAAACCAACGGTGGAGCAACAATAATGACTTAACCCAATTATGAAGGAAGTAGTAAAGAAGGAAATTTTGAAACTATTGGATGCCAAAATCATCTACCCGATTTCCGACAGTAAGTGGGTTAGTCTGGTTCATTGTGTGCCGAAGAAGGGGGGAATGACTGTGGTACAAAATGAAGATAACGAGTTAATACCGACAAGAACAGTAACAGGTTGGAGAGTGTGCATCGATTATAGGAAGTTGAATAAGGAAACCCGAAAAGATCATTTTCCGCTACCCTTTATCGACCAAATGTTGGACAGATTGGCGGGTCACGAATTTTACTGTCTATTGGATGGATACTCGGGCTATAACCAGATTGCCATCGCTCCTGAGGATCAAGAGAAGACTACATTTACGTGCCCTTACGGCACATTCACGTTCAGGAGAATGTCATTTGGGTTATGTAATGCACCGGCTACCTTCCAACGGTGTATGATGGCCATTTTCTCCGATATGGTGGAGAAAAACGTGGAAGTCTTTATGGACGAATTTTCTGTCTATGGAGACAATTTTGATACATGCCTTGGGAATTTGGTAATGGTGTTACAGCGATGCGAAGATACAAACCTTGGGCCACAAGGTATCGACTCAAGGACTGGAAGTTGACAAGGCTAAGTTGGACACGATCGAGAAACTGCCTCCACCGAGCTCAGTAAAAGGAATCAGAAGTTTTTTGGGACATGCTGGGTTGTACAGAAGATTCATAAAGGACTTCTCTAAAATTGCAAAACCGTTGTGCAGTCTTTTAGAGAAGGACTCTGTGTTTATTTTTGATGAGGAATGTAAGTCGGCTTTTGAGTTGTTGAAAAAGAAGTTAACTACAGCCCCCGTGATCGTCGCACCAAATTAGAATATACCTTTCGAGCTGATGTGTGATGCAAGCGACTATGCAGTTGGGGATGTTTTGGGACAACGCCGAGAAAAGGTATTTCACGCCATTTATTATGCAAGCAAGACACTCACGGAGACTCAAATGAATTATACAACTAAGGAGAAGGAACTACTTGCAGTGGTGTATGCGTTTGACAAATTTCGGGCATACTTGATCAGGACTAAGGTGATAGTTTACACGGACCATTCGGCTATTCGGTATCTAATTGCGAAGAAAGATGATAAACCACACCTTATGCGATGGATTCTCCTTCTTCAAGAGTTTGATCTAGAAATAAAGGATAGAAAGGGGACGGAGAATCAAGTCGCTGATCATTTTTCCAGGCTGGACAATCCAGGTACACAAGAAGAGGACAAGTGCGTCATTAATGAGTCATTCCTGGATGAGCAATTATTTGGGGTAAATGCAGAATTTCCATGGTACGCGGACTTCGCAAACTATTTAGTGAGCAACATGCTCCCCCCTGATCTTACAAGACAACAAAAGAAGAAGTTCCTTCATGACGTCAAGTGGTATATGTGGGATGAGCCATACCTATTCAAATAATGTGCAGACAAGATGATCAGAAGGTGTGTGCCTTATAGCGAGGTACATAGTATACTGCATGAGTGCCATTCGTCGGCGTACGGGGGACACTATGGTAGTGAAAGAACAACAACAAAAGTCCTTCAAGCAGGGTTTTATTGGCCTACATTATTTAAAGACGCCCATCAATTTGTTAAAACTTGTGATAGATGTCAACGAGTGGGCAACATATCAAAAAGGAATGAGATGCCACTCCAAACTATCTTAGAAATTGAGATTTTCAATTTATGGGGCATCGATTTCATGGGGCCATTCCCTTCCTCATTTTCCAATCAGTATATTTTGTTTGTAGTGGACTATGTGTCAAAGTGGGTTGAAGCAGTAGCACTACCGATTAACGATGCAAAGGTGGTGCTCAAATTCTTGCAGAAAACATTTTTGCGAGGTTTGGCACGCCGAGAGCCATTATAAAGTGAAGGTAGTCACTTACCGTAATAAATCGTTACGACTCTCTTGGCAAAGTATGGGGTCAACCACAAGGTGGCGACGATTTATCATCCCCAAACCAGTGGGCAAGCTGAAGTATCGAACATAGAGGTAAAGAAAATTCTGGAAAAAGTGGTGAACCTGAATCGAAAGGGTTGGTCGCTTCAGTTAGATGATGCATTATGGGCATACCGGACTGCTTATAAGACACCAATTGGGATGTCACCATATCAACTACTGTACAGAAAGGCTTGTCACTTGCCAGTCGAAGTACAACATAAGGGCTATTGGGCCATTCAGAAACTGAACTTTGATCAAGCAGCTGTGGGTGAAAAGAGGGTACTACAACTAAACGAGCTCGATGAATTCCGACTTCAGGCATATGAGAACGCTAAACTATACAAGGAGAGTGTCAAGAAATGGCATGATAAGAAAATCATGCACCGAACTTTCAAACCGGGGCAATCAATGCTGTTGTTCAACTCACAATTGCGATTGTTCCCCGGAAAGCTTAAATAAAGATGGTCGGGACCATTCACCATCAAAACAGTGTTCCCACATGGCGCAATCGAACTCTACAGTCAAAATCCATTGGAGACATTCAAGGTCAATGGCCAACGGATAAAGCATTACTGGGGCGGAGATGCGAACTGGGATGCCATCAACATTACCCTCGCAGATGCTCAGTGACACAAGAGGCACCGTCAGGCTTACAACGTTGAAACTAGCGCTACTTGGGAGGCAACCCATGTTCTATACTTTTTCTCTTTTAACTTTTCTTATAAGATAGTTTATATTCTAATCTAAGTATTTGCTTTTGTAGAATCTTTATGTCAATTCTGAATGATTCACAGGATGAAGAAGGAAGTCAATTCTGACCTCATAACGCGGGCCGCGCTGTCCAGTATATATGCTTAGCATGGGGCGCGCTACAAGCCCAGTCCTTCATGCCATGTAGCGCAGACCGCGCCACTTCGTCGACATTGCAGCGCGGGGCGCGCCATTCATAATGCGGGGCGCACTACGGATCCTCGTGCCCCTGACCATTCATAGCACGGGGCGCGCTCTCTAAGAGTTCTACTTAGCGCGGGCCGTGCTGTTCTACCACCAACTCCCTGACCTCCTAGCGCTGGGCGCCCTTTGACACGTTGCATAGTAGCGGTCAGCAGCTGATTAAATTTCGTGCGCCTACTACTTGCATTACACGACGTGTCCTCAACCAGAACTCCCCTCCTTGCCTCTCCTTCACCAAACCAAATTCATTCACTTCTCCTACACCATTTAAAATTCCAAAACTCCATAACTCCAACAATAATGACAACACCCCATCAATCCTTTCCCTTTTCAACTTCTATTCCATTGAAACCCACTCACCTTCCATCTCCCTACCCACGTTGGATTTTCTTCTCCTATATGAACTCCAACTACAATCCACCAATTCATATCAACTTTACACACTACAAGCCAATCCTACATCTATTTCATTCCTTACACCATAATTTTATCAATTGGGGACACATTTACAAAGAAGGAAACACCATTAGTTCAAGGAACGCACAACTCGCTTCTTGCTCGATCTTCTTCTCTGTTCTTAATAGCAAGTAAGTAATCAACTTGGATATTGGGTGTTTGTTTTCATAATTTGGCTAACAAGATTACACCAAGTAAGCTATTGTGGGGAAAAACTCAGTCCGCTCGCCAACTGTTCGATAAAAATCCTGAACCAAACTTTGAACATACTCATCCCAAGAACCACCATGTCTTCCAACAAAAGACAACGCCCATCCTCCTCCACTGCTAGGCCTCAATATGATCACACTAGGTTTGTTAGTGAGAAGGCCGCTGACCGATTCAAGTCAACCATTGACAAGAAAACATTGGTTCTCGAACGTGGGTTGAAGCCGAATGCAAATTTGGATGGCGACATGGCTTTGCAAATTGTGGAGAGGAATTGGTTTCAGTTGGTTGAACAACCACTTCCAGCGGCAATCAACATAGTGAAAGAGTTTTATGCCAATGCAATGGAACATGTCAATCATGTAGTCATGGTCCGGGGGAAACCAGTGGCATTTCACGCCGATGCTATCAATGAGTATTTTGGGTTAGAGGCACCACAAGATGACAAATATGAAGATGGATTGCCCGAGTTAGACGAGTTGATTGTTAGACTATTCAAACCGGAACAAATGAAAAGGTAAGTTTTCCCCACTCTGCACTTAGTCGTTATGGAAAAGCTTGGTATGCATTTTTGTGTGCCCGTTTAATGCCCACTCACCATCAGACCAAGGTCATTAAGGCACGAGCTCGACTATTGTATAGGATTGTTCACCACCATTTCCATATGGACAACTCAATTGCGTTCTATAATGTCGATGTGGGGGAGTGTATTCAAGAGTCCATTGACCGGGTGTTACGCGGGAGCACTACTGGAGTTTGTTGCATGGATTCTTAATCACTGACTTGTGCCGCAAAGCTGGAGTGCAGTGGAAACCTTCCGAACCTATCCAACACCCCATGGCAATCATTGATCATGCAACAATTAAGAAGTATAAGGCATGGGATGGGCAAGATCACATCCACGTGGAGAAGGCTATATTATGATCCGACAACCCTTACCCCCAGTTACAGCAGAACTAAGGCATGAGCCACCAACGAGGGCTTCAAGGAATCAATTTCTATGGTTGGCCCAATGTCAAGATCTAATGTATCAGTACAATGCTAATGCATTCAACACGCTTGCTGATGCATTTTCCCGCTGCAATCCAACTGCACCTCCAGTAGTCATGCCCATTCCTCCTAATTTGCCTGCATATCCTCCGGCGGACGTCGACGAGCAGTGACTCGTTTTTAGGGAAGGCCTCATACTTTTATTTGAATTATTTTGGCATAATGAGATCATTACTTGTTTTAAGTTTGGGGGATTATGTTTCATGTTCTTTAGTCATTTATAATTGTCGTTTTCATGTTATCTTATCTAAAAAAAAATAACAAATAAAAAAAATAAAATAAAAAAATAAAAAATTTATATTTTGCATATAGTTGCATGAATCCAGTTATTAGATCGTATATGTGATTCTTGGCCAATGATGAAATTGAAATTATGTAGACAAGTATATTACTTAGTATGAGAATCTTGATGCAGTTTCTATTATGATGTGGATCTTGTTCTGATTGAAACTAGTATAATAAGGATAGCACGTTAATAACATCTGTGTTAATGGATTAGTTCAAATTGTTACATAAAGATTTTCTAAAGGATAGTGCTGGTATAAACGAGAAAGTGACAAAGATAGGCATGAATCTAAGTTTGGGGGAAGATGTGGGGTATATAAGCTCTAAAAAAATAAAAAAAAATTGGAAATTAGTTGAGTCTTGTGGTGGGTTGAGAAGAAATACTCCCCATAAACACAAGCATGAGATGGAGCGTAAAACGCACTCACCAACCATCTATCTAAAAAAAATGAAATAAAGAAAAGACGAAAAAATAAGGGTAAAGAGCCCCCGTCAATGAAAAAAAAATCTAAAAAAAAACACAAAAGAAGTGAGCATGAATACCCTTTTCGGAACCTGGATCTTGGTAATGAGCTAAGCTAGAACTTGTTTGTTTTTGAAATTTTTGAGTTTATGCTGTATGATTCCTGATAAGAAATTGGTTATGTAATTAAATTTGATTCGATATCAGTTAGCATGGGTGTTGCGCACACACACACACTGTATTTGTGACGACCCGGAAATTCGGGTTGTCCAGAATTTAAGTTTAAAGAATTAGTTATTAATAAAAGGAACTTTTATTAATACTATTATGTGCTATGTGTTTATTAATCGTTCTATAACCTAGGATGATTATAAATCGGGAGTATTCGCTACGAGCTAGATACGAGCGAATAAGAATTTACAAGACAAAAATAAAATTTTTCCGGGAACAAAATATTTTTCTGGGAAAAAGACGAAATAGGCACTATTCACCCGACGAAACCCTAAGGGTTATGGTTTGAATAACCTAGGCCGTTTCGAGAGTTCAGTATGTCGAAATGATATTCCGTCAAAGGATTTGACGATAATATATTGTGAAAAGTTAAGTAAGCCGATAAAAGTTTTTCTCGAAAAACGTGTAGAAATCGGACGAAATAAAAATGACGAAAAGTACTGTTATGTACTTTTCACTCGTTTAGCTACGTTAGGGTAAAACGTGAAGGAAAACGCTTAACGTCAAAAAGTGTTTTTCTGTTTTTCGAAGATTCGAAGAATACGTAAAAATTAGTCGGTAAAGGAAAGACGAAATATCCAAAAATATTTGGATTCTAGGAATCGCAGTTTTTGAACTGTCGGACGAAAATCGAAAGACGGAAGCATGAAGCTTCCAAGGGAAGGTACGTGAATAGTAAGGAGGTGTAGTAAGGAGGTGGGAATAGTAAGGAGGTGTGAATAGTAAGGAGGTTAGGGGGGCGAAATGACTAAAATATCCCTAGCTTTGGAAATCTATAAATAGTAAGCTTAAAATCATTTAAATGGGATTTTGAAAATCCTATAACATGAGAGAGAGAGAGAGAGTTTGGATGGGAGAAGGAAAGGAGAAAGAAGAGGAAAATCTAGGCCGTGTACAAACTTTGTCCGACGGGAGAAGATTAAAGGAGAACGGTAATCCGAAAACTAATCTCTTATAAATTTTCTTTAAGTTTCGATGTTTAAAAACATAATTTAATGAAGATAATAAGTAGATGATGTTAGAAATGATTTCATATGATTGAAATCATGAGAAAACAAAGAAATAAGAATTTAAAGTTTACTAAATAAATTTCTTAAGGAAGTATAAGATTCGTAATGAATTTGAATGATCCGAGTGGATTATATGAATAAGTAGGTTAAATAAGTAAGGAATAATGTTCTATAACATCAAATTCCAATAAAAAGTGGAATCGTAATCCAAAATATCGATTAAAATGAAGAACGAACGAAGAACACGAAGAACACGCGAAGAACACGAAGAACGTTGTTGATGGACAAATTTAAAACCCTCGTAGTGTAATTGTTGTTAATGGACAAGTTTAAAACCATCGCGTATAAGTTAGATGTGTATTTTTTGGTTAGGAACGGTAGAAACGTTCATGAAGAACGGATTAAAACTTAGCTATAACGGAGTTATGGCAAAATTTCGTAAAAGACGAACGAGAATTAGAAAGTTAGTAAATGAACCCGAACGTGTAGGGTTTCATAAGAAAGTAATAGAACGTAGAAAACATGAGTCGTGGACTCAAGAACGAACGAGTTCCGAGTTCAGATGATCGAATTACTGACGAACAAACGAAGAGCGTTAAAAACGTAAAAATGAATAAAGGGTGAAGATCAAGCCAATCTAATGGCACATCAACGGATTCAGAATGCAGTTCTGTCTGAGGGGTATTGAAGTACGTAAGATAAGGAAAAGAATGGCTTTGGAACGACCTCGTTTTGAGTTATAACGAAGGAGTTATGAGATCGGGAAGTGAGCGTCTCAAAGAATTTATTTAACACTTAGAAAAAATTTCTAGGGTTTTGTCTCGAAGTCAGCAGCGATGCGGATAGTGTGGGAAGTAGCTGCATGGCAATGAAGCTCGCCATAATCTTCGAGAGTGAAATGCAGTCACGAGAGATGACAAAGGACTTGGCGTGCCACCTTGAAGAAGAAGAGGAGAGAAAGAAGTCGCATGCAACGCGCGAAAGGAAAGGAAAGGAAGAACGGCAGTGCGTAGTCACGGGTGGTGGCAATGCCAGTAAATGAGATTTTAATGCTCAATTACTGGGGATGCAAGAAAGAAATATGAACATATAGTTCACCTAAAATAACACTTAAGCAAATGACTTAAACCTTTATTAAAGGTTGAACGTAAAGATTAAACGAGATTAAATAACAAATAATATAATCACGAGTTACGTAACCGATGTCTTGGGACCGTAGTCGGGATGAACGAACGTGAGGAATTGCTATGGTTGTGATTCTTTAGACGTTGAGTGACGAGGGTAATGAATAACATTTCGATGTTATATCATGATAATGAGAGATAAGTGTGAAGCGTATAGACGTTGTGAACGCAACGTCGTTGCGATGGACGCTTGGTCTTAGCATACAATGATCGGTATGGCTTTGACATTAAGAACGAGTAATGAACATGGGGTTCATATAATGGATAACGAACGTATTAAATAGTATATGAATTATCAAGAAAGCCGTAACAAACGGTAATAAGATTAATGAAAGCCGAATGTGATTCGATAAAGAATGAATCCGGAGGGATGACATTTAGTTGTTAGAAAGCCGTAAGGAATAAGAAATTGACTTAATCGAACATTATAGTTTAATAGTTCGTATAAGTTAAGAGAAGTTAGGTTGTGGTACAATCATAACCTTTGATGGTTGACATATGGGAGCTGGGCTAAACAATTCCTTGAGAGCGAAGGTATATACAAAGCGGCAACCGATCTAACTCACTTTGTGATGGCGGTGTAGATGAGACGAGGAACTTATTTGTTGGTTGTTTGTGGGAAACCACTCAGAGTACCATATGGACTACTAGCAGAGACGCGATGTGTGCTGAGTCCTAGAGAAGTTATAAGAATAAGATAAGAATATAAATCATCCAAGATGATGAACGTTTTGAGTAAGACATCTCCGTATGTCATAAAGCCATAAATTGGTAAAAGAAGTTAGTCGTGTAAACTTATATTGCAAGAACACGAACTCTAAGAAGTAAAGTTAAGTAAACCAATGCGTAAGTTCAATATATGACTAATTGGTGTTTATGTTTTCTCCATATTTATGATATAGGAATTGAAATGAGCAGATCATCGTAAGCTGTAGCTGGGCGTAAGGCAAGTTTCCTAACTTTATTCATATTACATGAATGCTAGTTTCTTAAACTTCTCAGATGTTGTACTTGAGAATTTCTGTCTATGTGCGAATGTGTGATATTTGTACAAGGTGTTAGAATGTATGAGGTCTTGAGCCACAATTTGAACACTTCGGTGTTTCTATGATATGGATTGTTCTGTGATTGAGCTGTTCAATACAAGTATGTTCTGTTTATACATGAACCGTTATTGTTAAGTCTGTGCTAATGATTCTAGCCAGACAGGATGTGTATGAAAAAGGTAGAGGGATGAAAGTATTTCAAAGTAAAAATAATTGATGTTTTAAGATGATAGGAATCTAGACTATTCCTATTATTTAAGCTGCTTCATAACCTTTGTTCGGTTATAGAAGTTCTAAAGAAATGTTTTAATTTTGAAGTTATTTGTTCAACTGTTATGACTTGCTGGGCAATTGAATGCTCACACTTGCTTTAAATGAAAAACAATTTTCAGCGAGCAAGGTTATAAGAACTTAAGGATCTCGTAAAGATCAAGTCGACCAGATCCGGATGCGTACCATTCAGAAGGTGAATGAGCGAGAAGATCAAGTGAAGACTTGTAATGTAGAAAGATAAAACTGAACTATAGACTAGTTTAATGAACTATTATGTATCCTTGGTGGCGGATAAAAGTCACTCTTGTAAGATGAAATAAATAATGTAATTATCATTATTCGTAATAAAAGAGGTCATAAGGTTCTAGAACCTGGAATTTGAGAGTGTATGTCGTTATATTGCATTATATAATGATGTATGTTGGATGAATGATGTACTCGAGACGTACGAAATTCGAGTGTGAAGATAGACCGGATTTCGGGGCGTTACAGTATTAGTGATAACAGGGTAAGATGTAAGGATTGATAGTGAGTGCAGATTGATTTTGATATGAAGTGTTGACATGTCTACTAGTTTTTCTGAGGCCGTATGAGTAAATCATCTTTACTGTCTTAATTCTGGATTCGTAGTTTAGTTGTTAGTGCATTGCATTGCATTTTGCTTGAGGACAAGCAATGTTCAAGTTTGGGGGAATTTTATGAGTAGGTTTTTAACCTACGATTTATGTTTGTTTAGCTTGATATATTGTTAGTTTTTGGTAATTTCATTACTTTTGATGGGTTGTTTGCTTGTCACAGGATAACCCATGGGTCTATCAAAATGTTACAATTGGAAAGAGATTTTTGGCAATTTTAGAGCTTCTGACTACATAGCACGAGGCGTGCTGTGATACATAGTAATGTAGCACGGGGCGCGCTGGGCGTAAATAATCTTCTGGGGCGATAGCGCGGGGCACGCTGCTGGCGTGTGTTTCCTAGCGTGGGGCGCACTGCGTCGGTATTTTTGTTGGGCGAGAATTGATTTTGTGCTAGAAGTTGGGTTATGTTGGGAACTATTAATTCTATATGTAATGTGATCATAATAGGAGTGTGGGAAGGTTGTTAGTTTATTTTGTGGGAGTCTTTGACTATTGAGTTATTGATTTTAAAAAGGATTTAGATTTGCACATGGGGAGAGTTAGAGTTGGACTAGGATTGATGTATGGAGATGGGTTGAGACTATTTTTATGCTAAGTGTGGAATAATGGAGATCTGTCTAGACACACTTCGAGAACGAAATTGAAGAGCAAGAGCTTGGAGGAACGAAGAAGAAGAATAATTTCACGAAGATTTCAGAATTGAAGGGCGAGAAGGGTGGTGTATTACTATTCTCCTCTAATTTCTATATCATGTAATTGGGATGATGTTTTCTTTTATTTATTCAGTATTTAATTTATTAGCTATGAACTAATTTACTTATTAGGTTTATAATGGATCTCTAAGTGGAACAATGATTATGTAACCTCGGTTTTTAGTTTAATAAAGCTATTATGCAGTTTATCTATATTAATTTGAGCTTGAATTTATGAATTGCTTGATCAATAATTTTATGTGGATTTGTATGAATTCGAGAGATGAAATATAAATCTAGACTTAATTAATATAGCATGTGTTCTTGATTTATGTAAATGAACAGAATCTTGATGTATGTCAGGGTAGAGATATGCTTGACATCGCATGTAATCATGAAGAGAACTTGAACTAAAACCTTATTTAATTAGAATTCACATAGAGATATAATGAGTTGATTGAGTAAGGTGTTTAACTTAATTCTATCTTAATTGTGGATTTGGGTTAATACGGTGTTAATACATCGAGAGGTGGTTAATACTATTTATGTGTTCTTGATTAATAAACTGAGATAGTGAATTAAACTGGAATAAGGAAATAATAATCAGAGGGATACTTAGAGTGAAGTTACAAGCCTAATTCTCCAATATTTGGTTGAAAATTCAGTTTTAGGGTTTGTTGGTATTTAGTTGATTTTTAATAATTTTAATATTTACGCTATAAACTGGAAATTGATTAGTTTAATAAAATTAGGATTAATAGAAGATTGGTAGTTGCGAGGTTAATTTCTTACTAAGTCTCTGAGGGAACGATACTTTACTTACTATTATATTACTTGTTGATCACGTATACTTGCGTGTTATACGTATATAGATTTTACCCAACACATACATACTAGCAAGACGTTCAAGGGAATAAGTCTCACGTATAGGCAAGAAATGGGCAGACTTGGTTAATCTATCAACAATGACCCATATCGCATCTATGCCTTGAGATACCTTGGAAAGACCCGTAACGAAATCCATAGTAATGTGTTCCCACTTCCATTTCGAAATCTCAAGTGGTTGCAATGGACCCTTCTGCACTTGATGCTCTGCCTTTAAACGTTGACAAGTTAAACACCTCGAGATAAACTCTGTGATCTCTCTCTTCATATTGTTCTACCAAAATGTATGTCAAAGATCATGATACATTTTGGTACTCCCAGGATGGATTGCAAACAGTGTGTTGTGTGCCTCCATCATGATTCTATGCTTTAAGTCAGAATCGTACTCGAAGTATTCCTTCTTCATCGATTCTTGCTTCTGGAATAACACCTTCTTGCACTTTCTTCTTTATACGCATCCGCTCCATGTCCGTAGCTTGAGTAGCTTGAACTTTATCGATTAAAGTCGGTTCTACTCGTATGTTTGATATCATCATGTGGGTACTTGGAGCCTTTACCTCTATCTCCATCCTTTGCAAGTCATACAAAATGGACTTTTGTGTTAACAACATTGCACTCGTACCTGCATATGATCTTCTACTCAACGCGTCATCTACCACGTTTGCTTTTCCAGGATGGTATGATCGTAATCTTTCAACAGCTCGAGCCAACGTCGTTGCCGCATGTTGAGTTCCTTTTGGGTGAAGAAATGTTTGAGGCTTTTATGATCTGTATAGATCTCCACTTTCTCCCCATACAGGTAGTGTCTCCAGATCTTCAATGCGAAAACGACTGCTGCCAACTCCAAATCATGAGTAGGATAATTCCTCTCATATTCTTTGAGTTGTCGCGAGGCATAGGCTATGACTTTCCCATGTTGCATGAGAACACATCCTAACCCTTTGCCCGAAGCATCGCTGTAGATAACAAATCCATCCGAACCAGATGGTATTGTCAGAACAGGTGCCAAAATGAGTCTCCTTTTGAGTTCTTGAAAACTCTTCTCACAATCCTCGCTCCAACTGAATTTTATATCTTTACGAGTCAACTGAGTTAACGGAGTAGAGATTCAAGAAAATCCTTCCACGAATCTCCGATAATAACCAGCTAAGCCCATAAAGCTACATACTTCAGTCACCGACTTCGGTTGCTCCCAACTTTGTATGGCTTCAATCTTCGCTGGGTCGACAGATACTCCATGTTTTGACACCACGTGCCCATGGAATGCTACTTCCTCAAGCCAGAACTCGTATTTCTTCAGCTTGGCATATAACTTGTTATTGCGAAGCCTTTAAAGTACCAGCTTCAAATGGTGCTCATGATCTTCACGGCTTTTGGAATAGATGAGGATGTCATCAATAAAGACAACAACGAACTGATCCAAATATTCTTTGAACACACGGTTCATCATATCCATGAAAGCAGCAGGAGCATTAGTCAATCCAAAAGACATGACTAAGAATTCATAATACCCGTACCAAGTTTTGAAGGCAGTCTTCGGAATATCCTCAGTTTTAATCTTCAGCTGATGATATCCAGAACAAAGATCGATCTTTGAAAAGAATTGTGCTCCTTGCAACTGGTCAAATATGTCATCAATGCGAGGTAGCGGATACCTATTCTTGATAGTGACATGGTTCAATTCTCGATAGTCAATATAAAGTCGTATACTCTCGTCTTTCTTCTTTACGAATAACACAGGAGCACCCCAAGGAGACGTACTAGGACGAATAAAACCGATGTCCAACAACTCCTGTAGTTGGACCTTTAAATCCTGAAGTTCAATAGGAGCCATTCGATATGGGGTTTTAGAAATGGGCTTTGTGTAAGACCCCAACTTATTATAAATAAAATTGAATTTTCCTTTATTCATTATTCTAAATTAATAAGGGTTAATTTGATATAATTCTCTGGTTATGGGTGAAATGTGCAAAGTTTACAAAATAAGCAAGTGGTTATAAAATATTCATTATTGTATTAGGGAATATTCGTTTGGTGTCGTGGAATATTCTTTTTGTAGGGAATCTCCCGTCGTGGTATGATCATTAGTGGGCCCATAATAAGAAAAACGGTTGGATGAAAAAACGACAAAGATTGAGTTTTATAAATAACTACGTAAATTGTTCTGAATTAACATCATTGGGTTACCTAGTGGTTAAAATACGATAATATGCGCGTGGTTGCACAAAGAAGCCTTACCAGTATTGCACAAAGATTGTTGAATTATTGATCCTTACGTGAAGAAGGCACTACTCAATAATTGTTACGATGAATTCTTATTCAATATTATATTGATTCAATAATTCTTTGCGTTGATATTTTTGTATCATTTGTTGTTTCAATAATTGTCATTACACGGTATTTTCCATTATCAAATCAATAATTCATATTATTTGAATAATATTATCGAGATAACATTATTGGCAATGTCTAGAAAGTTACGTCTAAGGAGAGGTTTGGTCACCTAATTGCTTGCAAGGTAAGGAGAAATCCTTATTGAAAGCCCCTCTTTCTGAGGAGCGACACGGTTGTCGATCTTGTGATTACTGTAATATTATTTTTAAAATAATTAATTATTGATTATTATGATAAAGAAAATATTTATTTTATGTGGATATAGATGGAGAAAATTTTAATGTGACAATTGTTGAAAATTAATATTTTATCTTTTTCTCGATAAAATAATTCATTTTTAATAATATATTAACTTGGTGATATTTTATAATGAATGTGGGATATATGAGTATATGAGGAGGTAGAGTATTTTGTGGCATTAAATGTTTAACACATGTTTTGTGTGTTGGTGGACACAATTCTTGACCAAAATTTATTATGTACTATAAAATCATGGGTTATGGATTTTGGTCAATTTCATTTGGAATTTGGAAAAACTTTCTTACGTAAAGTTGTAGAGAATGGAATTTCCATGGAAAATCGCGAGTTTTGAATTTTTCTCGATAACAGAGAGCTATTTTCTCTTAATTATTGAAGTTTCGGAAAATAAAATGATTTTTATTAATGGGTGGGACCCACTTTGGTTGGTGTGATTAAACACATGAAATTTCTTTGAAATTTTCAAAGACATTGAGGGCTGGTCTTGGCCTAAAAAAAACATGCGTAGGAAGTTTAAATAAAAAATAATATTTTATTATTTTAGTCTCCTTTATGCGTTCTAACATTTTCCTATAAATGGAGGCTAAGTTAGAATTGAAAATCACACCGAAACAAAGTTTTTTCTCTTTCTCTCTCTAAATTATCGAAGCGTATTCTTGTGAGTATACTTTGAGTGTTGCTATCTGGTCTTGGGTTTTACATCGACTATATCACAAATTCATCGGTAAATACGGTTATTTTGAGGTAAGTGGGTATTATTTTCTTCTTAAATGATATTTTTCTTCAATATCATTATCATGGAAGTATTGGTGAACTTTTTTTTATCAAATTTGTAACTTGTTGTGTGGGGTTACTATTCACGATACGACACTATTCACGATCACGACACTATTCATTGAAAAATAAAATTTTTTCTTTTGTCCAAAATATCTATTCTCGGATACTAGCTTTGATTGTATCCATGTTTTGATCATTCTTGAATTTTACACCAATATGATTATTTTCAAGTATTTTTGGACATGGGTAAAACAAAG
This sequence comes from Panax ginseng, assembly GCA_020205605.1. NCBI lineage: Eukaryota > Viridiplantae > Streptophyta > Magnoliopsida > Apiales > Araliaceae > Panax > Panax ginseng. Next base: position 109,244,923 of record CM035148.1, on the reverse strand, counting down.
TACGAATCCTTAATCCTTAATCCTTGTCATTTTGTTTCCTTTGGATTCGTTTCTTTAAAAATGTTTTTCATCATCCTCGGTCCTAAATGGTGATATAAATGAATATCTTTGGCTGTAGTGTAAAAGATGAACGATTAATCGATGAATATCTTTGGCCTATAGTAAAAGATGAAGCAGTGTTGAGATGAACATGACCAATGGTGATACAAATGAATATCTTTGGCTCAGTAGTGCAAAGATGATTAAAGATGTATATTGATTGTTATTACGAGGATAAACTATTGATGATGGACTTTTAAACCTTAGAAGCGGGTAGAATTCTTTTCTACGTGACTCTTCTAATGGATTCTTCAATTTCATTGCATTTGTTGATCTAAAACTTGTTGTCTATTGTATTCTATTAGATTTTTCTGTTGAAGACTAACGATAATTTGTTGTATATTATCTTAGTTATAATATTCTTCTTTGGGCTAGTTGAGCTCACCCTTTTCCTTTTGTTCCATTTTTCTTCTCGGGAGGTGAGAAACATAGCAGGATCGAGTCGGGGTATGGAGTGATGGTTCTAGGAAGATGTTTTAGGCATCCTCACTATTTCGTAAAATAGTGTATGAATAATTAATGAGGACTTATTTGGGTGTGTATATTGTCTGCAAGACAATATTTGTATTTAAACTCACAGGTTGTATTGTCGTATTCTACACGACATCTGTATTATCAAAGTTGTAGTTTGCTTTCTATACCATGTATTTTTGGCGACTCGAGAATGGGTGTTGTATACCTATTTTGGGGCGCCACAGGTTTGGTATCGAGCTTAGGGATATGATCTCTGGCGGAGATGGGGAATAGAACTAGGAGGGAGAGGCGAGTAAATCCTTCGCTAGTGTGTCCTACCTAAGCTTATTTGTTGGTCGATCATAATATAGGATATTATGTGATATGTTAATTTGTTTAATTAACCCTTGTTTTATGGCAAGATTTAAGAATGGTCACGCGAGAACGTTATCAATGGAGTTTATGACACCGGGAGACGCCGATACTCACCAACGAGGAGAACGCAACAGTCAGTGGCAATGTTCCTCCGTGAACAACGCCCATCGAGCAAATGATGAACGACGGGATGTTTAGAAGTTTTTTGCGATTCATGAAAAATCGACGAGGAGACTCGTGTACAAAATACGAGAGGAAATGATAGTAACGTGCGGTTTGTCACGGCCAAACAGTTCAAGGAGTTGGGACCACCAGATTTCCATGGAAAGCCGGATCCGATCAAGGCAAAAACGTGGGTCAAGCAAATTACTAAGATATTCGATGTCTTGGGGTGCACGGAGGAACAGAAGGTTCCATTCGCCACCTTTATGTTTCGTGGTGAAGCAGATTATTGGTGGGAATCTGTGAAGCGTACCCAGCCAGATGCACTTAACATGTCTTGGGAAAGATTTCAGAAACTGTTCAATGACAAGTACTTTCCAGAAAGTATTCATCATATGAAGGAGGTAGAGTTTATTAGACTCGAAGCGAACAACATGCGGTGTCTCAAAGACGAGGCAAAGTTCGCAGAGTTATCCGTGTTTGCACCTCATTTGGTGGAGAATGAGGAGCGAATGACGCGTATGTTTCTAAGAGGTCTCACAACCCGAGATTAAATCAATACCTTATCTCTCATAAGTTTTCTCGTATTCGGATGTTGTCAATAGGGCTCGGTTATTAGAGCGAGATAGTGAGTATACTCAACCGAGGGACCACAACCTGTGGTAGTCATCGTAAGCGATGATAACTTGGCGAGGAGAAAGAATATGGACAAAGGCGGTAACCACTCAGGTGGTAATCGTGGACATGATAATAGGAAAGGTGACTCAAGTGGAAATTTCAGAAAGAGAAGATTCAACAATGACGGGAAGACATCAACAGCAGCACCAGCACCAACAACAAATGCTAGGGGAGGAGAACGACCGCCAGTTAGATGTTACAAATGCGGGAAGGAGGGACATATCAGCCCAAACTGTCCACAACAATCCAAGGTATGTTACAACTGTGGAAAGGAAGGCCACATCGCTCGAGATTGTACTATAGCGAAACCAAGTTCAGCGGGAGTGGTGATTCCAAGGGCTGTCCCGGATAAGTCAAAATCAGCGGTTCCTGGAAGAGCTTTTGTCGTGACTGGCCAAAACATGAGGAACCTGAACGAGGTGATCACGGGTAAGCTAATCTTGAATTCTTGCGAAGTTTATACCTTACTAGATACCGGTTCTACCCATTCTTTTATCTCTCCGCTTGTGCTCAACGTTTAAACTTGACTCAGGAGAAATTAGATTTTGATTTATCTATTGAAACTCCGATTGGGTGAAACCTTCGTTACATCTACGGTTTATAAATCTTGCATGATCCAAGTTGGCACTATCACATTACCGTTGATCTTATCTCTTTAAAGATACTTACTTTTGATGTGATTTTAGGAATTGATTGGTTAACCACTCATCATACCAAAATTGATTGTTTTCGTAAGGTGGTTAGTTTTCATATTCCTAACCAACTGTCATACAATTCAAACCACTAAACCACTAAAATCACCACCGTCATATCAAGCCACAAAACTATTCGTTTATTGAAAAGCGGATGTCAAGCTTTCTTAGCCCATGTTATGGATTTGAATAAAGACAAGTCGATTTGAATAATATTTACGTGGTTAGAGAATTCCACGATGTATTTCTGAAGAGCTTCTGGTTTACCCCGAACGTGATGTTGAATTCTTTATTGACCTTGGGCGCATACAAACCCCATTTCTAAAACCCCATATCGAATGGCTCCTATTGAACTTCAGGAGTTAAAAGTCCAACTACAGGAGTTATTAGACATCGGTTTCATTCATCCTAGTACGTCTCCTTGGGGTGCTCCTGTTTTATTCGTAAAGAAGAAAGACGGGAGTATGCGACTTTGTATTGACTATCGAGAATTGAACCATGTCACCATCAAGAATAGGTATCCGCTACCTCGCATTGATGACCTGTTCGAGCCGATTAAGGAGTATAATTCTTTTCAAAGATCGATCTTCGTTCTGGATATCATCAGCTGAAGATTAAAACTGAGGATATTCCAAAGACGGCATTCAGGACTCGATACGGGCATTATGAATTCTTGGTCATGTCTTTTGGATTGACTAATGCTCCTGCTGCTTTCATGGATATGATGAACCGTGTATTTAAGGAATATTTGGATCAGTTCGTTGTTGTCTTTATTGATGACACCTCATCTATTCCAAAAGCCGTGAAGATCATGAGCATCATTTGAAGTCGGGTACTACAAAGACTTCGTGAAACAAGCTTTATGCAAGTCAAGAAATGCGAGTTCGCGCGAGGAAGTAGCATTCCTTGGGCACGTGGTGTCAAAACAAGGAGTATCTCATTGATTATTGCCAAGATTGAAGCAATACAAAGTTGGGAACAACCAAGTTTTCGGTGACCAAAGCACGCACTTTACGGGCTTAGTTGGTTATTATCGGAGATTTGTGGAAGGATTTTCTCGAATCGCTACTCAGATTAACTCGGTGACTCTAAGGATGCAAAATTCTTATGGAAGCGAGGAACGCGAGAAGAGCTTCCAAGAGCTCAAGAGGAGACTCATTTAAGCACTGTTCGGACAATACCATCCGGTTCGAGATGGATTTGTTATCTCTGACGATGCTTCCGGCAAGGGGTTAGGATGTGTTCTCATGCAACATGGGAAAGTCATAGCCTATGCCTCACGACAACTCAAAGAATATGAGAGGAATTATCCTACTCATGATCCGGAGTTAGCGCGATCATGTTTCGTTGAAGATATGGAGACACTACTTATACGGGGAGAAAGTAGAGATTTATACGGATCATAAAAGCCTCAAATATTTCTTCACCCAAAAAGAACTCAACATGCTAAGAACGACGTTCATGGAGTCTGTTAAAGATTACGATCACACTATTCAATATCATCCTAGAAAAGCTTAACGCGAGAGTTCGACGATTAAGTAGAAGATCATATGCAAGCACGAGTGCGATATTGTCAACGAAAGGCCCATTTTGTATGACTTGCAAAGGATGGAGGTAGAATTAAAGACTCAGAGACCCACATAATGATGGCGAATATACAAGTAGAACCGACTTTAATCGATAAAGTTAAAGCTACTCAAGCTACGGACCAATGACGTCATTATGAAGAAGAAAGTGTAAGAAGGAGCTATTAGGAAGCAAGAATTGATGAGGAAGGAATACTTGAGTCAATTCTAGACTTTGCGTTCTAACGATTACGACTGAAGCATAAAATCATGATGGAGGAACACAACACCCCGTTTGCAATCCATCTCGGGAGTACCAAAATGTATCATGATATTCGACATACATTTTGGTGGAACAATATGAAGAGAGAGATTGCGGAGTTTATCTCAAGATGTTTAACTTTGTCAACGTGTAAAGGCGAGCATCAAGTGCCAAAAGGTCCATTACAACCACTTGAGATTAGGAATGGAAATGGGAACACATTACTATGGATTTTGTTATGTGTCTTCCCAAAGTTTCTCAAGGCGTAGATGCAATTTGGGTTATTGTTGATAGATTAACCAAGTCCGCCCATTTCTTACCGATACGCGCGAGACTTATCCCCTGAACGTCTTGCTTGTATGTACGTGAATGAGATTGTACGATTTCATGGCATGCCAAGATCCATACTTTCGGATCGACCGAGATTCACTTCAAGATTTTGGGTTAGCGCGAGAAAGCTATGGGCGCGGATTTCTGATTCGATCAAAGATACCATCCTCAAACCGGACGGACAATCCAAGAGGACTATTCAAACCTTGAAGATCTATTAAGACTCGTGTCCTAGATTTCAAAGGAAGTTGGGATAAGTACCTACCACCTGGTGGAATTCTCCTACAACAACGGTTATCAAGCAAGTATAGGCATGGCTCCATTTGAGGCGTTCAGATGGACGAAAATGTCGTTCTCCAAAGATCTTTGGGATGAGGTGGGAGAGCTTAAACATTGTTAGGACGAGAATTAGTACGCATGACTACGTAAAAGATCCAAATGATTCGACAACGTATTCAAACTTCACAAGATCGACAAAAAGAGTTATCTTGATCTTCATAGAAAGGACATGGAGTTTAATATTGAGATCATGTATTATTACGTATTGCTCCATGGAAAAGAGTTACAAGATTTGGGAAAGAGGAAAGCTCAATCCAAGGTTTGTTGTCCATTTGAGATTCTTGATAGAATAGGAAACGTAGCCTATAGACTCGCGTTACCTCCAAGTATGTCTCGTGTTCACAATGTATTCCACATATCTATGCTTCGTAAATATGTGAAAGACCGAACCACATTATTGCGTTAGAACGCAGACGAGATAGTGAAGATTTAACATACGAGGAGATACTGTTGAGATTTTGGATAGGAAAGAGCATGTCTTACGACGAAGGTTATACCACAAGTTAAGGTTTGTGGAGAAACCATGCAATTGAGGAAATGACATGGAGTTGGAATCGGAGATGAAAGCGAGGTACCCTCACCTTTTCGATACACATTGTGTACGTCACGTTAATTTCGAGGACGAAATTTCATAAGGAGGGAGGTTGTAAGACCCCAACTTATTATAAATAAAATTGAATTTTCCTTTATTCATTATTCTAAATTAATAAGGGTTAATTTGATATAATTCTCAGTTATGGGTGAAATGTGCAAAGTTTACAAAATAAGCAAGTGGTTATAAAATATTTATTATTATTTGGGAATATTCGTTTGGTCGTGGAATATTCTTTTTGGGAATCTCGCATACGACTGCCAAGATCATTAGTGGGCCCCATAACGAAGCGGTTGGATGAAAGAAAACGACAAAGATCGAGTTTTATAAATAATAGGCGTAAATTGTTACCAATTAACACTTTGTTGGGTTACCTAGTGGTTAAAAACTGATAATATGCGTGGTTGCACAAAGATAGCATTACCGGTATTGCATGCAGTATTGTTGAATTATTGATCCTTACGTAAGAAGGCACTACTCAATAATTGTTATAGTAGTTCTTCGCTCAATATTATATTGATTCAATAATTGTTTGCGTTGATATTTTGTATATTTGTTGTTTCAATAATTGTCATTACACAAGATTTTCCATTATCAAATCAATAATTCATATTATTTGAATAATATTATCGAGATAACATTATTGGCAATGTCTAGAAAGTTACATTTCAAGGAGAGGTTTGGTCACCTAATTGCGGCCAAGAAGGAGAAATCCTTATTCGAAAGCCCCTCTTTCTCGAGGAACTACACGGTTGTCGATCTTGTGATTACGTAATATTATTTTAAAATAATTAATTATTGATTATTATGATAAAGAAAATATTTATTTTATGTGGATATAGATGGAGAAAATTTTTAATGTGACAATTGTTGAAAATTAATATTTTATCTTTTTCTGATAAAATAATTCATTTTTTAATAATATATTAACGGTGATATTTTTATAATGAATGTGGGATATATGAGTATATGAGGAGGTAGAGTATTTTGTGGCATTAAATGTTTAACACATGTTTTGTGTGTTGGTGGACACAATTCTTGACCAAAAATTTATTATAGACTATAAAATCGCTTTGGTTATGGATTTTGGTCAATTTACATTTGGAATTTGGAAAAACTTTCTTACGTAAAGTTGTAGAGAATGGAATTTCCCATGGAAAATCGTGAGTTTTGAATTTTTTCGATAACCGAGCTATTTTTCTACGAATTGTTGAAGTTTCGGAAAATAAAATGATTTTTATTAATGGGTGGGACCCACTTTGGTTGGTGTGATTAAACACATGGGTCATTTGAAATTTTCAAGCATTGAAATTTGGTCTTGGCCTAAAAAAAACATGCGTAGGAAGTTTAAATAAAAAAATAATATTTTATTATTTTAGTCTCCTTTAATGCTCTAACATTTTCCTATAAATGGAGGGCTAAGTTAGAATTGAAAATCACACCGAAACAAAGTTTTCTCTCTTTCTCTCTAAATTATCGAAAGCGTATTCTTGTGAGTATACTTTGAGTGTTGCTATATCTCACATGGGTTTCACAAGACTATATCGAAATTCAAATGTAATACGGTTATTTTGAGGTAAGTGGGTATTATTTTCTTCTTAAATGATATTTTTTCTTCAATATCATTATGCCAAGTATTGGTGAACTTTTTTATCAAATTTGGAACTTGTTGTGTCGGGATTACTATTCACGATACACAAGACTATTCACGTATAATACATTATTCACGAATAACATTTACACTATTCACCAAAAAATAAAAATTTTTTTTTTTGTCCAAAATATCTATTAAGCTACTAGCTTTGATTGTATCCATGTTTTGATCATTCTTGAATTTTACACCAATATGATTATTTTCAAGTATTTTTGGACATGGGTAAAACAAAGTACAAATCCTTAATCCTTAATCCTTGTCTATTTTGTTTCTTTGGATTCGCTTTCTTTAAAAATGTTTTTCATCATCCTCGGTCCTAAATGGTGATATAAATGAATATCTTTGTCCAGTAGTGCAAAGATGAGCGATTAATCGATGAATATCTTTGGCCTATAGTGCAAAGATGAACAGTGTTGAGATGAACATGACCAATTGGTGATATAAAATGAATATCTTTGGCTGTGAGTGCAAAAGATGATTAAAGATGTATATTAATTGTTATTTGGGGATAAACTATTGATGATGGACTTTTAAACCTTAAGACGGTAGAATTCTTTCTCTACGTGACTCTTCTAATGGATTGTTGTTTCCGCTGCATTTGTTGATCTAAAACTTGTTGTCTATTGTATTCTGTTAGATTTTTTTCCCCTGTTGAAGACTATCGATAATTTGTCGTATATTATCTTAGTCATAATATTCTTTACTGGGCTAGTTGAGCTCACCCTTTTCCTTTTTGTTCCATTTTTCTTCTCGTGAGGTGAGAACATAGCAGGATCGAGTCGGGGTATGGAGTGATGGTTCTAGGAAGATGTTTTAATTGTCCCTCACTATTTCGTAAAATAGTGTATGAATAATTAATGAGGACTTATTTGGGTGTGTATATTGTCTAGAAGACAATATTTGTATTTAAACTCACAGTTGTATTGTCGTATTCTACACGACATCTGTATTGTCAAAGTTGTAGTTTACTTTCTATACCATGTATTTTGGCGACTCAGAATGGGTGTTGTATACCTATTTTGGGGGCGTCACACTTTGTACCAGGTTCAAGGTCAATAAAGAATTCAACTTCATGTTCTGGGGGTAGACCGGGAAGTTCTTTAGGAAATACGTCAGGAAATTCATTAACAATAGAAATATCATTCAAATCTGATACGTTTTTGTTCAAGTCTGTGACATGGGCTAAGAAAGCTTGACATCCATTTTTCAATAACGAATAGCTTTATGGCTTGATATGACAGTGATTGACTTTAGTGGTTTGGTTGTTTGAATTCACATAACATGTTGGTTAGGAATATAAAAACTAACAACCTTACGAAAACAATCAATTTTAGCATGATGCGTGGTTAACTAATCAATCCCTAAAATCACATCAAATGCAAGAATTTTCAACGAAATAAGATCGGCATGTAATGTGATGGTACCAACTTGAATCAAGCAAGATTTATAAACAGAAGATGTAATTGAACTTTCTCCAAACGGAGTCTCAACAGATAAGTCAAGGTCTAATTTCTCCGGAGTCAAGTTCAAACGTTGAGCACAAGCAGGAGAGATAAAAGAATGGGTAGAACCGGTATCTAATAAGGTATAAACTTCACAAGAGTTTATGATTAGCTTACCCATGATCATCCCGTTTGGGTTCCTCGCGTTTTGGGCAGACACGACAAACGCTCTTCTAGGAACCACCGACTTTGACTTGTCCGGGACAGCCTTTGGAGTCACAATCCCCGTTGAACTTGGTTTCGCAACTAGACAATCTCTAGTTATATGATCTTCATTTCCACAGTTATAACATACCTTGGATTGTTGTGGGGCGATTCAATGATGTGTCCCTCCGTCTCCGATTTGTAACAAAACGACCCAAGTGCTCGTTCTCCTCCCCAAAGCAGCTTGATGTTTGTGATGACGTCTTCACGTTATCATTGTTGTACCTTCTCTTTTTAAAATCTCCTCCCGACTCGCTCCTTCTATTATCAAGGCCACGATTACCACCAGAGTGGTTACCGCTTTTGTCCGAATGTTTTCCTCCCTATTGGTTTTCATTGTTCTGATGGCTGCCGCCACCGGTATGACCCTGGTTATGGTCCCTCAGTTGAACATACTCATTATCTCGCTCTAATAATTGAGCCCTATTGACAACATCTAAATATAAAGAAAATTTATGAGAGATAAGATATTGCCAAATCTCGGGCTTTAAACCTCTCAGAAACATCCTCGTCATTCATTCCTCATTTTCTACCAAATGAGGTGCAAACCTGGATAACTCTGCGAACTTAGCCTCATACTGAGACACAGTCATGTTATTTTGTTCCAGTCTGATAAACTCTACCTCCTTCATATGACGAATACTTTCAGGAAAGTACTTGTCATTGAACAGATTTCAAATGTTTCCCAAGACATGTTGAAAGTAAGGTTGGTACGCTTCACAGATTCCCACCGAAATAATGCTTTCGGCAAGGCGGAACATAAAGGTGGCGAATGGAACCTTTTGTTCCTCCGCATCCCAAGACATCGAATATCTTGGTAATTTGTTTGACCCACGTTTCCGCCTTAATTGGATCCGGCTTTCCCGCAAATTTTGGTAGTCCCAACTCCTTGAACTGCTTGGCTGTAACAAGCCATGCATTGCTATCATTTCCACCCATATTTTGTGTACGAGTCTCCCTCGTCTGATTTTGCATGAACTGCAAAAAGCTTCTAATCATCCCATCATTCATCATTTGTTCGGTAGTGTTGTTTACAAGAGGAATATTGCCTTCCTGTTGCACGTTCCCCTGGGTGGTGATTAAAGGTGTCTCCACGGTCTCATTCACTCCATTATTAACGTTCTCAACTGCCATTCTCAAATACTGCCACAAAATAATTGTTAATTGACATGTCATATATTATCCCTATACTCTGACCGACCAAATAAATACCAAATAAACTTAGTCAGGTCATACTAGCGAAGGAATTCCCCGTCTCTCCCCTCCTAGTTCTTGTCTCACATCTCAGCCAGGGATCATATCCCTAAGCTTTGATATTAACTGTGATGCCCCCAAAATAGGTATACATAACCCATTCTGAGTCGCCAAATACATGGTACATAAACAAATACAACCTCAGTAATACAATTGTCGTACAAAATACGACAACACATATACTATGAGTTTGAATACAAATATTGTCTAATAGACAGTATACAAACTCAAAAGGAGTCCTCATTACAATTATTGATACATTATTTTAAAAATAGTGAGGACTACTAAAACAACTATCTGAACCATCACTCAATACCATTGGCTTTAGTTCTGCTATGTTTCACCCCCCTAAGAAGAAAAATGGAATAAAAAGGAAAAGGGTGAGCTCAACTAGCCCGAAGAAAGAATATTATGATTAAGATAATATACAAAAATTATCATTAGTCTTCAACAGGTAAAATCGATAAAATATAATAGACAACAAGTTTTAGATCAACAACTGCGGTGAAACAACAATCCATTAGAAGAGTCAAGTAGAGAATGAATTCTACTATCTTCTAAGATTTAAAAGTCCATCATCAATATGTTATCCCTGTAACATCAATCAATATACATCTTGAATCAAATATTCATCTTTGCACTATAGGCCAAAGATATTCATTTGTATCACCAGTTGGTCGTCATGTTCATCTCAACACCTGTTCATCTTTGTACTACGGGCCAAATATATTCATTAGGTAATCATTCATCTTTGCACTACAGGCCAAAGATATTCATTAGGTAATCATTTATCTTTGCACTACAGGCCAGAGATATTTAAAAGTTAATCATTCATCTTTGCACTACAGGCCAAAGATATTCATTTGTATCATCATTTAGGACTGAGGATGATGAAAAATATCTTAAAGAAAACGAATCCAGTGATATAAAAGAACAAATATTAGGGATTCATACTTTAGTTTATCCAAGTTCAATAATACTCCATAATAACCAATTGTGAAGCAGAATTCAAAAAATAAAGATCAAAACATGGATACAATCAAAGATAGTAACCATAATAGACATCTTGGATAAAAAGAAGAAAATTTCATTTTTTGGTGAATAATGTCGTATTCGTGAATAGTGCCGTATACGTGAATAGTAACCCTGTAACAAAAAGGTAAAAATTCCACAATAAAATCCATACCAATATTTAGGTATAATGATATTGAAAGAACAACATCATTATGAAGAAAATAACATCCCTTACAATCCCCTACAATCCCTTACTATCCCTTACAATCCCTTACGAATATTAAACGAAAATAATATTCATTACGAATATTAAACAAAAATAATATTCATTACGAATATTAAATAAAAATGAGATTCCTTATGAATATTGAACGAAAATAATATTCATACGGATACGAATATTGAACGAAAATAATATTCATACGAATACGAAAAATAATATCTCTTCAGATTATGAAATAAATAATACCCCTTACCTCAAAATATCAGCACTTCTGATTGGAATATTGGTATAAGGCTGAAGGAAACTTGCACTGATGAATAACAACTCATAAAGTATCGAAATACTCATAAAATACGCTCGATAATATAGAGAGAGAGAAAGAGAGAAAAGTTGTTTCTGGTGTGATTTTCAATTCTAACAAAGCACCCTATTTATAGGAAAATGCTTAGAACGCCATAGCAGACTAACCTGCCACCTGATGGCTTTACCTGCTACTATTCAAGCCCAACACTTTTGAAAATAAATTTCAGCACAGTTCATTACTCACCAACCAAAAGTGGGGCCCACCATGTTTTAATAAAAACATTTATTTTCTAAAATTTAATAATTCATAATAAATAGCCTTTTATCAGAAAAATTCGAATCTCATGTCTATTCCATAGGAAATTAAATTCTCTACAACTTTGTAAAAGAAAGTTTTTCCAAATTCCAATCAGAAAATATCTAAAATCCACATACAGATGATTTTTAATACCTCTATTCTGATAAAATACTGATAAAACACCTCAGCATTTATTCCATCATATATAACCACAATAAATATATCCATCATTTATATCCACATAAAATAAATATTTCCTTATCATATAAATCAATAATTAATTATTCACAAATAATATTACAGAATCACAATTATGACAACCAGCCGTTCCGTGAAAGCAGGGCTTTCCGATAAGGATTTCTCCTTATTGGCGCGCAATTAGGTGATCAAACCTCTCCTTGACAGAACTTTCTAGACATTGCCAATAATGCTATCTAAAATTATTATTCAAATAATATGAATTATTGATCTGATAATGGAGATACCGTGCAGTGAAAATTATTGAAACAACAATAATATAAAATATCAACGCAACAATTATTGAATAAATAAAATAAAATATTGAATAAAGAATTAGTGTAACAATTATTGAGTAGTGCCTTCACGTAAGAATCAATAATTCAACAATCTTTGTGCAATACCGGTAGCATCGTGCATCCACGCCAGACATCGTATTTTAACTACCGGGTATTCCAACAGTGTTAACGGTAACCATTACGCCGTTATTTATAACAATCCAAACTTGTCGTTTTCTTCATCCGACAGTTATCCGTTATGGGGCTCACAAATGGCTGCGCCGTCGTACGAATATTCCACGACCAAATGAATATTCCCCGACACAATGAATATTTTATAACCACTTGCTTATTTTGCAAAATTTTCACATTTCACCCATAACCAAAGTATTATATCAAATTAATACCTTATTATTCAGAGTAATAATAGAGGAAATTCGATTTTATTAATAATAAGTTGGGGTCTTACAAAGTCCAGCTGGGATGGAGGCATCAAAGGCCGTCCCAAACAAGACAAAACCGGTAGTTCAAGGGAGAGCATTTGTCGTAACCTCCCAAAAAGAAAGGAATCCAAACGAGGTGATCACGGGTAAGCTAATCATAAACTCTAGCGAAGTATATACGTTATTTGATACTGGTTCTACCCATTCTTTTATTTCTCCTACTTGCGCTCAACGCTTAAATTTAACTCCTCGGAGAAATTAGACTTTGACTTATCTCGTTGAAACTCTAGATTGGGAGAAACCTTCATTACATCCACTGTTTATAAGTCTTGTTTGATTCAAATCGATAACCGCACATTACCTGTCGATCTTATCTCCTTAAAAGTACTTGCATTTGATGTGATTTTAGGGATTGATTGGTTAACTACTCATAATGCAAAAATTGATTATTTTCGTAAGGTTGTTAGCTTTCATATTCCTAACCAACCAATTATGCGAATTCAAGAAACCAAACCACTAAAGTCAATCACTGTCATATCAAGCCATAAAGCTATTCATTTATTGAAAAACGGATGTCAAGCTTTCTTAGCCCATTTCATAGATTTAAACAAAAATACGTTAGATTTGAATGATATTTCTATTGTTAATAAATTTCCTGACGTATTCCCTGAAGAACTTCCTGGCCTACCCCCGGAGCATGAAATCGAGTTTGGTATCGACCTTGAACCCGGTACAAAACCCATTTCTAAAGCCCCATATCGAATGGCTCCTATTGAACTTCAGGAGTTAAAGACCCAACTGCAGGAATTATTAGACATCGGTTTCATTCTGGCCTTAAGACGTCCTCATTGGGGTGCTCTGTTTCTATTCGTGAAGAAGAAAGATGGAAGTATGCGACTTTGTATTGATTATCTGGAGTTGAAGCATGTCACCATCAAAAATAAAATTCGATTGTCTCACATTGATGACCTATTTGACCCGGTTGCAAGGTGCCAAATTCTTTTCAATGATCGATCTTCGATTCGGATATCATCAATTAAAGATTAAAATGATGACATTCCAAAGACCGCTTTTAGAACTCCCAGACGGCATTACTTAATTCCTAGTCATGTCTTTTGGATTGACTAATGCTCCTGCTGCCTTCATGGATATGATAAACTGAGTATTCAAGGAATATTTGGATCACTTTGTGGTCGTCTTTATTGATGACATCCTCATATATTCCAAAAGCCATGAAGATCATGAACACACTTGAGGCTGATACTCCAAAAGCTTTGTGAAAATAAGTTATATGCCAAGTTGAAGAAATACGTGTTCTGGCTTGAGGACGTAGCATTCCTTGGGCACGTGATATCAAATCACGGAATATCTGTTGACCTGACAAAGATTAAAGCAATTCAAAGCTGGGAGCAACCTAAGTCAGTGACCAAAGTACGTAGCTTTTTGGGCTTAGCTGGTTGTTATCGGAGGTTTGTGGAAGGATTTTCTCGAATTGCTACTCCATTAACTCAGCTGACTCGAAAAGATACAAAATTCAGTTGGAGCGAGGAATGTGAGAAGAGTTTTCAAGAACTCATGAGGAGGCTCATTTCAGCACCTGTTCTGACAATACCAACTGGTTTGGAGGGATTTGTCATATACAACGATGCTTCAGGCAAAGGTTTAGGATGTTTTCTCATGCAATGAGAAAGTCATAGCCTATGCCTCATTACAACTCAAAGAATATGAGAGGAATTATCCTACTCATGATTTAGAGTTGACAGCTATTGTTTTTGCGCTTAAGATTTGGAGGCATTACTTGTATGGAGAGAAGGTGGAGATCTATACGGATCATAAAAGCCTCAAATATTTCTTCACTCAAAAGGAACTCAACATGTGACAACGACGATAGCTTGAGCTATTGAAATATTACAATCATACCATTCAATACCATCTTGGAAAAGCGAACGTCGTAGCTGACACATTAAGTAGAAGATCATATGCGGGCACGAGTGCGATATTGTCAACACAAAGGCCCATTTTGTATGACTTACAAAGGATGAAGATAGAGTTAAGGACTCCAAGGACCCATGTGATTATGGCAAATATACGAGAAGAACCAACTTTAATCGATAAAGTTAAAGCTGCTCAAGCTACAGACCTAAAGCTGATGCGTATGAGGAAGAAAGTGCAAGAAGGTGCTATTCCGGAAGAAAGAATCGATGAAGAAGGAATACTTTGTGTTCCTAATGATTCTGACTTGAAGTATAAAATTAGGATGGAGGCGCACAACACACCGTTCGCAATCCATCATGGGAGTACCAAAATGTATCGTGATCTTCGACATACATTTTGGTGGAGCAATATGAAGAGAGAGATAGCGGGGTTTATCTCAAGGTGTCTAACTTGTCAACGAGTCAAGGCGGAGCATCAAGTGCCAAAAAGTCCTTTGCAACTACTTGAAATTCCAGAATGGAAATGGGAGCACATTACCATGGATTTCGTTATTGGTCTTCCCAAGGTTTCTCAAGGCATAGATGTGATTTGGGTCATTGTTGATAGATTGACCAAGTTTGCTCATTTTTTATCGATACGAGAAACTTATACACTTGAACGTCTTACTCGTATGTACATAAACGAGATTGTAAGATTGCATGGTATGCCAATATCCATAGTTTCTTATCGAGACCCAAGATTCACAATTTTGGGTTGGTTTGTAAAACGCTATAGGCACGGATTTATGATTTTGTTTGGCATATCATCCTCAAACGGATGGGCAGTCAGAGAGGACTATTCAAACTCTTGAAGATTTATTAGGACTATGTGTCCTTTACTTCAAAGGAAGTTGGGACAAGTTTTAACCATTGATGAATATGGAATAATATGGCAAAAGGAGGAGATCCGGGTAGATACTCATAGCCATGAGATATTATTCTCATCTCTAAAACTTTTGACAAATTATTATCAGTTAAAGCTTTAACTACTTTAAATCCTTATATCCAAAAACAAAGCCAACAAGGACATACTGTCCTTATAGACACTAATCTTTTTAGTAGTCAAGTGGCTATTCCCAGAATGATCCCTTGGGAAGAAATAACATTTCCAAAGCAATGCAGATTACTAATGTCGTTCCTACAAGGCCTATAATCAGACAACCCATTAAGGATGTTGTCCAAACCAGTAACGGAAATGTTTACTTAAAATTCCAAAGACCTTTTACCAGAAGTCGATCTATTAATAATGTCCCTTATAATATTGACTTTCACGAATCATCTAGATAATCTGTATCAGATCCCATAGAATCTGTTTATCAAGAGTCTAAAAATCCCAGTAATGAGTCTGTTAAGAATGAAGACTTAATTAGAGGAATTCATATTTCTGAGAATCAAATACCTCTTGGTATTTATGAAACTAATACTCCTCAAAATAGAAGACCTTATAGTCCAACTGGTAGTGATATGAATTTTAAATGTTAATGGATTTTTCTCCAAATAGTAAAATTTGTCAATGCTTAAATCAGAAATTCATGCAGGAAAAATACCAGAATTTTAGAAATTGGTATTTCAAAAATCATGATAATAAAAAATTAGCAGATATTAAAACTAATTATTATGCTTATCTGAATAAAAACCACTCTATTTTGTCCTTTACTAAATGGTATTATGATTTTATTTCAAAGTCAGAATTTTACACTGAAACTCAACTGAATGTGTTAACGGGAATTCAAAAAGACTAGATTACCACAAATGGTAACATAATACAATCTATCCATCTGCCTCCTAAGTCTCTTGAACTTAGCTCAGGAAATGAAAATTTAAAACCCTTAGTTATCAATCCGTATGTTGATATATCTGAAACACCCCGCCAGAATGAAGATGTAAAAATAAAAGATATTTTACCCTTATCTAAACAGAATAACCTTACAACTGCATCCATGTCTCAGATTAACATGATGTCTGGACAGTCTTCTTCACACACCAGTAATAATAATACTGATAATGATGGAGAAGATTCTGATTTTATTTCTCCTATTCATATTTTTGAAATCCAGAATAACTTTCAGGAAATGCAAAATATTAATAAAACTACTTACAGTCACAAACCCTTAAATCGTATGGCTTTATCTGGACCCAGTAGGTACTATTACGCCAGACCTACTCCTCAAGATATTCTGTATGAAGAAGACTTTCTTTATTCTCAAAAATCTTACCATGGTAAAACCATTTACGAATGGAATATTGATGGTAAGACAAAATATCAAATTTTTGAAACCATTCATCATATCAGGATGTATGCAACAGTCTGTAAACAGAATGATAATACTGACCATCAAATCTACCGTCTCTTAGTAAATGGATTTACCGACATTCTTAATGGATGGTGGGATAATGTACTTAGTGAAAGACAGAGAACTGAAATTCTTTAATCCTATAAGAATGAAACTGACCCTATTACTAAAACTGAAACTAAAAGAGAAGATGCTTGTTACACCTTATTCCAAGCTGTTCTTCATCATTTTGTTGGACCAGGACTTATGAATACCGATAGAAGTAGAGAACTTTTACAGAATCTTCGTTGCCCATCCTTAACCCATTTTAGATGGTACAAGGATGTCTTTCTCATAAAAGTCATGCAAAGGTCAGATGCCAACAGTGAACATTGGAAGGCCAAGTTTATTGACAGTCTCCCTACTTTCTTTGCTGAAAAAGTTCGTAAAAAGTTAAGAGATAAACATGACCGTATGAGTATCCCTTATGACCAGTATTCTTATGGCCATCTTATTTCAATAATTATTGAAGAAGGATTATCGTTATGCAATGATATGAAACTCTAGCAATTAATGAAAAAACAGAATCTCACCAAAAGACATGAAATAGGAGAATTTTGCGATCAATTCCCTTATGATACAAAATTACAGTATCCCCAAAAGACCAAGAAACAACAAAGCTCTAAACCTTCTAGATCTTACTGAAAACGTTCTTCTAAAAAATCTTCTAAAAATAAAACCCCTGAAAAATCTACTAAGAAGAGAAAGAATAGTAGTAAAAAAGATAAATCTAAAATCCAATGTTATAAATGTGGTAAAACAGGACACTTTGCTAAGAAATGTAAATCAAAATTAAAATAGAAACTTAATGAAATGTCCCTTGAGGAGGACATTCAACAACAAATTCTTAATTGCTTATCTAGCAGTGATTCTGAACCTAGTTTAGATGAAGATTTGGCGTAAATCTATTTACGATTCTAACAATGATTACGTAAGGATCAATGTCAAGAAACTGTCTTATTAAAATAATCGTAATACTACTCTCAAGTCGATTATTGGAAAGTTATCGTTCGAAATGAATGGTTTAGATATTGGAGGACCCGAAGATCAATGTCTTAATGACACCCAAAAGTCCCTTCTCGACTTAGCAGACCAGATTAAAGATCCAGAAGTTAGATTAAAATTTTTGGAAGCCTTTTACAAAAATCAAAAAACTGAAGAAAGTCTTCCCATAGAACAATACAGCATGAGAGAAGTCATAAAACGTTTGCAAAACGTTTCTACTACTGAAAAGCCCACTACTATCCAGGACCTCAAAAGTGAAATAAATATTTTAAAATCTTAAATAAAACAGTTACATAATACTAATGATATTATTTTTCAAGATTTAAAAAATATTAAGCAACAACTAAAACATAAACAGGATAATCAAGTAGAAATCTCTAAAACCGAATCTTCTGATAAACCAGAATCTTCTGAACATTATTTAAAGCTTATGAATCAAGTAGTCTTTCAGAATTGGTATATCATAATTACTTTTGTCATTAAACCAGATTTTATTATTAAAGATTCCATTGCCCTAGTTGATAGTGGTGCTGACATGAACTGTATTCAGGAAGGAGTAATTCCTACCAGATACTTCCAAAAAACCACTCAAATCTTTAACCATTGCAAGTGGGAATACTATGAATATTAAATATAAAATTCTTGAAGCCTTAATCTGTAACCAAGGTTTATGTTTACCTACTTCTTTTGTCCTTATCCGTAATATGAATCACCCCTTTCTTATGTCTTTTAATGCCTATTTCAAAAATTGATACTTTAGGTATTCACACTACTCTTAACAACAGACATATTGTTTTTGAATTTATAACAGAACCTTATACTAAGGAATTAAATCAAATTAAACACATGATTTATTCTAAAGAAAAACAGATTAATTTTATTCAAAAGAAATAAAATTTCTTAATACAGAACAGAGAATTCTTTAGCCTTCCTTACAGGAAAAGATAAAATTAATTCACAAGACTCTTCAGGTTAAAATCTGTAGTGATGTCCCTAATGCTTTCTGGAATAAGAAGAAGCATATTATTTCTCTTCCTTATATCCCTAATTTTAACGAGAAAAATATTCCTGCTAAGTCTTGACCTAGTCAAATGAAAAAGGAATATTTAGTGCAGCCTAAGCACGTCTGTCAACGATTTACAAGGGGGAAAAGCCACAACGCCATAACACGGCTAAAGACAAAATGCTAAACGTGACTTGGATGACGTTCCACTTAATTAAACACTAATCCCATTCTGTCTTGTTCAATAAAATGGCATGAATATTTTAAAGGCATATTAAATATATATCAACAAATAAATTATTACATATATGATCTCATAAACTTACTGTTGATTTGGGGGTCTACCCAAAACTATAATCCGACAGGTTTCTTCCTGTATAGCTTCTTTAGTTAAAACAAGTAATTGTTCTGATTTATTAAACGGTTCTAAAAAATAAGAACGATTATGATCGTTCATTGCAGTCTGATATGCTGTTTTATAACGATTACTGTTTTTAGTATGATAATCTAAAAGCTCAAGTAAAGAGACATAATAATTAACAGAAGCAATAATAAAACTTACAAGAGAGCCTTGATATCTTCAAAGTTAAGACTTTATATTTAGAGAGAGAGAGAGAGAGGGATAGAATACAACGGGGAAATCCAAAGAAAAGTTCTACCTCAACAAGGGTGAGGGCATCCCAATTTATATAAGAAAGAAGATAAGAAAGGATCTGGCGTGTCCTTAGTAGTGGAGTCGATCAGTAATCCTTATCTTTTCTTTTTTAACTCTCAGCCATAGGCGAGACAGGTTGTTAGTTGAGTGGAGCATTATTGAGGACAGCTGGTGTCGTCTTCTGATAATTGGGGGACAACTGGTTATGTTTTTCTACTGGTGGAGACATTGTGGTTGTTCTTTTCTGATTATTGATGCTGTAGTGGAGGATAGCTTTATGCTTTTCCTTTTCCTTTTTTTTCTTGTTCCATCTTTTCGGAAATCATGGAGGTGAGAGAATCCCAGAAATCTCCCATAATGGGTTCTGGTTCTTGACTTTCTCCGGCTAAGACGCTGAATTGATTGTTATCCTGATCAGACTCTTCATCGCTAACTGTTTTCATAGAAACATCATCCTGGACTAGGGATTGTAGGAATTGGGTTTTCATATAATTCATAGTCTTAACTATAAGTTCAGTTTCAGTTAGATTTGGAAACTTTAGTTTTAAATCTTCTTGGATCCTGAAAAAAGGATTGACTAGTGTTGGTGCTGGAAGGCTTTGAGGGATAATATATAGGCAAGCCTGAGTATGATTCTTTATGGTTTTGAGAAGTTCTGGTAGAGTGGGATTAAATCATTTATCCCACCATTTGGTAAAAAAACACCCTTTTAAGACGATTAATCTTATTCTGATAGTCGCATTGGAAAGCCCATTTCCATATCCAAGGGATACTAAAATGGATTATGAAATGGGTAAGTATTTTAAGTATAGATAAATCTTTGTTTATTGGTATATGGGCATAAGCAACTTGCCACTCTTTGAATGCTGTTTGGACTGATTCTGGTAAAGTTTCAATAGTAATACCGAATTTATCCCACCAAACAAAAAACCAGTTGGGAATTTCATTTTTAAGAACATCGGGACAGATACGGATAAACCAACTATGGTTGTGGATGGGATTCTGGTAATAAAATACCTGTGTAAAGGAATCAATATAATCCCAATAGCTATATCCGGTTTCTGTTGCATGACTAGATTCAACAGTACGGGTAGTATGAGGATTAATACCCCAATTAGCAAGAGGCATGATGCTCTTGATAGTTATTTTACTATATTAGATTGGACTTGTTGGCTTAGTAGGATCATGAAGTATATGCTTAATGTCCATAGATGTTGTTTCAATGATAATTTGCTCATAAATATAGCGATACTAGTTAAAACGAGGAGAAGACTATTGAGTCGTTAAATAACGTCTCTTTATCTCCCATGGATCTTTCATCCATTTCTCATCATTCTGTTCAATGATCAATACTGTTTCTTCCACATATTTATTTGGAATGTACTGTTCGGGTAAAAGGAGAACATCCTTTACTGTAGGTTAGCTAGAAGAAGCCGAAGAATTACTAGGTTGAGTATTCAGACTCGGGAATTCTGTATAATAGAGATTAGCTCTGCCTCGGCCTCGCTGACCATGGCTACGACCTCTACTGGTCATTCCTGCAAATATTCTCTGGTTAGAAAATTCAGTAAAGAATTATGTTTTCCTTTGATATATTCAATATCAAAGTCAAATACGATATAAAGTACTTTGCCAAGTAGCAAATATCTGTTTAGAGGCTAAATTCTGAACATCCTTCTTAAGTATTTTTTTGCAGCTGAGCAATCAACTCGGATTAAAAAGTGCTGATTTAAAAGATCATCCTAAAATTTTATATCACATTTAACAATTGAAAGACATTCTTTTTTAATTGTGGGATAGTTTAAAGAAGGTCCTTTCCAAGTTCCGGAAGTAAAATGAATAAGATCTTCTTTTTTACTGTTAGGATTAAATTATTTTAGAATACCACCATATCCTGTATTAGAAGCATCAGTTTGAACGATCTTCTTCCATTCAGGATTAGGTAGAGATAAACAAGGTATTTGTTTAACACGGGTTTTGATCCTTTTTACTGCATCAGTATGCTCAGTAGTCCAAGGTAAAGGATTTTTTCATAACCGAGTATACACAATAACAGCATCCTGGGAAAGATTCGGGTAGTAATCTCGAATGTAATTAAGGCTACCTAAAAACCTTTGCAATTGATTTGTATCCTTAATTTCATCCGAAAATTTAGATGCAAATTCAATACATCTATCGATTGGAATAATAGTTCCGTTAAAAATATTATGTCCAAGAAATTTGATTTTTGTTTCGAAAAGTTTCATTTTAGGGGCAGAAACTACCAAACCATTTTTTATGATAACATTTTAAAAAATATTTAAATGTTTAATATGCTGGTTAATGGATGAAGAGAAAATTAAGACATCATCAATATAACAGATAATGAATTCAGTAAAAGGATTAAAGATATCATTCATGATATGTTGAAATTCTGATGGTCCATTTTTGACACCAAATGGAAGAACATTCCATTCATAATGGCCAAAGGGTACTGTAAAAGCAGTTTTATAAGTATCCTGTTCTTTAATTTATATATGCCAAAATCCTGATTTCATGTCAAATTTAGAGAAAATAGTGGCATCATGAAGTCTGTCAAGAAGGTCTTTCTTATTCGGCATTGGATATCTAATCCATTGAAGGGCTTCATTAAGCAGTTTATAATTGATGACGAGTCTAGGAGTGCCTCGTTCAATTTCTGAATTCTTTTTAACATAGAAGACTGTATAACTCCAGGGAGAAGTACTAGGTTTTATTAATTTTTCTGTTTAAGAGACTCAATTTCAGTTTTATAAAGAAGTAAATATTCCTTTTTCATTTGACTAGGTCGAGACTTAGTAGGAATATTTTTCTCGTTAAAATTAGGGATATAAGGAAGAGAAATACTATGCTTATTCCTATTCCAGAAAGCATTAGGGACATCACATTATTGATTATTGATGCTTACGTAAGAAGCCACTCAGTTATACTCAATTATTGCTACAGTAATTGCTGCATCATATCTCTCATATTATTGATTCAATTATTGTCACAAAGATCATCTCAGATATAATTTGTTATATTATTAAATCAATAATTGAGACGACAAAGTTATTCATATTATTATTTGCAATATTGACAATGTCTAGAAGTTCTGACAAGGAGAGGTTAGATAATCTAATTGCGCGCCAATAAAGAGAAATCCTTATCGGAAAGCCCCCTCTTTCATGGGAACGACCTGGTTGTTAAATATTGTGAGTTATAATATTAATGATGAATAAGTTCGTGTTGATTAAAGATGAAATTGATATTTTCATTGTGTTGGGATTATTAGTGTTAGTGGAAATCGACATCTATTTTGATAATAATGGATGTCTGGAGGTTATATTGACCAATCGGGTAATTAACCGGATAAATGAGCAATTAATTGCTATTAATTCACATGCTTATAACTATGTGTTCACATGTGTGTACTATTGATTCACATGATTTACTATTAGGAGAGTTGGTGTAAGATTGATAATACTTGCATGACTAAATTAGAAATGGAGGTATAGTTGAAGTTACTATACTGTAATTGTTTTTTTCACATGATTAGAACTATTGAGTCACATGATTTACTATTGATTCACATGATTTACTATTAGGGGAGGTGGTGCAAGTTTGATAATACTTGCAGGACTAAATTTAAAATGAAGAAAAAGAGGAAGGTATTATACTGTAATATTTCGAGCCCCAAAACGTGCAATTATTGAAACTATATTTTCCTATAAATAGAAGCTCATTCTTCCTTCATTTCTCACCAATTTACTAAGTCTCACAAGAGCAATTATTATAGAGAAATTATAGAGAGAAAGAAGAAGAGAAGTTTGCTACCTCACTATTCCAGTATCCAGTTTCTTCTGAGGTAAGGGGTATTATTTCTTTCGTATTCATGAAAAGAGCTTCTATTATTCCATTCTTTATTATTATGTTGGAATAACCTGTCTATGCGAAGTACCGCATACATGGTGAAATTCTTCTGTTATTCCATTCTTTATTATTCTGTTAGAATATCCTGTCTGTGCGGATTACGCATGACGTGGTTCTATTCTTTATTATTCTATTGGAATATCTCATGCATGGCGTATTACGCATGACACAGTTCCATTATTTATTATTCGTTGGAATAACACATGCATGCGGCTTCATCGTATGCTTGGTGAATTCTTCGTTATTCCATTCTTTATTATTCTATTGGAATAACTTTGTCTATGTGGACTCATCAGCATGCATGGTGAATGATCCTTCGTATTCATTCTTTATTAAATTGTGGAAATGATCCGCATCACGTGGATTATCGCATGGCGGCAAAAATCCATTTGCGA
The DNA here is from genome assembly GCA_020205605.1 of Panax ginseng. Taxonomy (NCBI): domain Eukaryota; kingdom Viridiplantae; phylum Streptophyta; class Magnoliopsida; order Apiales; family Araliaceae; genus Panax; species Panax ginseng. Next base: position 109,220,672 of record CM035148.1, on the reverse strand, counting down.
TTTCATATATATTCTATTATACTCAGTTGGTTAAAGTTTTGGCTTCTATACTCCATGAATTTAGTAGAATATCCTGGATATTTGCGCTTCATCTAGTATATTTTCATGGAAATATTCTTCTGAGCATTCTTGAATTTTACTCCACAAAGAAGTATCATGTTGACAATTTGGACGTTATTGATTTATGGATAAATTAAATTATAAATCTTTAAAAATTTATACTTAAACTTATTTTATTGAATTCTTATATCATTGTCATCATCCTCATGATTATATTATTTTGAAAGTCATCTGTGGCCTGTAGAGCATAGATGGACTTGGTATGATTATGACCAGGGATTATTCGGTATAATCATGACCGTAATGTTACAAATGATGTGGTAAAAGTCCTCATTGGCTGTGTAGTGCATTGATGGGATGATTGTTGGCATGATCATGACCATTGATGAATACATAAATATCCTTGGCCCGTAGTGCATGGATAATTTGTGGTCGTCATACTAATGAATATCCTTGGTCGTAGTACAGGGATGATGTGGTTTATTTATTAAGCTGAGTCTCAGCGATAAAAGTGATGAAAAACCTTTTAAATCATAGAAGATAGTAGATTTTTTTCTCTACTTGACTCTTCTAATGGATTTCTTGTTCCGCTGCAGTTAAACTTGATGTTTGTTATATTTTATCAGTTAAACATTGTTGAAGGCTAACGATAAATTATTTTGCATTATCTTAGTCATAATATTTCTTACTGGGCTAGTTGAGCTCACCCTTCCTTTCACTGTTCTCTTCAGGAAATGAGAACGTAGCCGGGACTAGTCGGGGAACGGAGTGTCGGTCCAGATGATAACATTAGTAGTCCTCACTATTCTGTTAAATAGTGTGACAATAAATGTAATGAGGACTCCATTGAGTGTGGATATTGTCTAGATGACAATATTCTTATTAAAACTCTTAGATTATGTTTTGTCGTATTTTACACGACTGTTGTATAATTAAGTTGTATTTGAATTTTGTACCATGTATTTGGCGACTCAAGATGGGTGATGTACACCTATTTTGGGGGCGTCACACTGGATAGTAGTGGGCTTTTCAGTAGTAGAAACATTTTGCAAACGTTTTATGACTTCTCTCATTCTGTATTGTTTTATGGGAAGAATTTCTTCTGTTTTTTGATTTTTGTAACAGGCTTCCTAAAATTTTAATTTAACTTCTGGATCTTTAATCTGGTCTGCTAAGTCGAGAATGGACTTTTGGGTGTCTGTTAAGACATTGATACTGGGTCATCCAATATCTAAACCATTCATTTCGAAGATAGCTTTGCAATAGTCAGCTTCAGTAGTAGTATTACAATTATTTTTAATAGTACATGCTTGACATTGATCCTTACCAGAATCATTGTCAGAATCAGAATAGATTTCTTCCAAATCTTCATCTGAATTAGGTTCTAAATCACTGCTAGATAAGCAATTAAGAATGTCCTCCTCAAGGGACATTTCATTAAGTTTCTGTTATAATTTTGATTTACATTTATTTGCAAAGTGTCCTATTTTGCCACATTTATAACATTGGATTTTAGATTTATCTTTTTTACTACTGTTCTTTCTCTTCTTAGTAGATTTTTCAAGGGTTTTGTTTTTAGAAGATTTCTTAGAAGAACGTTTTCGGTAAGATCTAGAAGGTTTAGAGATTTGTTGTTTCTTGGTCTTTTGGGGATACTGTAATTTTGTATCATAAGAGAATTGATTGCAAAATTCTCCTATCTCATGTCTTTTGGTGAGATTCTATTTTTTCATTAATTGCTGGAGTTTCATATCATTGCATAACGATAATCCTTCTTCAATAATTACTGAAATAAGATGGCCATAATAATACTGGTCATAAGGGATACTCATACGGTCATGTTTATCTCTTAACGTTTTACTGACTTTTTCAGCAAAGAGAGTAGGGAGACCGTTAATAAACTTGGCCTTCCAATGTTAACTGTTGGCATCTGACCTTTGCATGACTTTCATGAGAAAGACATCCTTGTACCATTTAAAATGGGTTAAGGATGGGCAACGAAGATTCTGTAAGAGTTCTCTACTTCTATCGGTATTCATAAGTCCTGGTCCAACAAAATGATGAAGAATAACTTGGACTAAGGGGTAACAAGCATCTTCTCTTTTAGTTTCAGTTTTAGTAATAAGGTCAATTTCATTCTTATAGGATTGAATAATTTTAGTTCTTTGTCTTTCACTAAGTACATTATCCCACCATCCTTTAAGAATGCCGGTAAATCCATTTACTAAGAAACGACAGATTTGATGGTCAGTATTATCATTCTGTTTACAGATTGTTGCATACATCATGATATGATGAATGGTTTCAAAAATTTGATATTCTGTCTTACCATCAATATTCCATTCGTAAATGGTTTTACCATGGTAAGATTTTTGAGAATGAAGAAAGTCTTCTTCATACATAATATCTTGAGGAGTAGGTCTGGGATAATAATACGTACTGGGTCCAAATAAAGCCATACGATTTATGGGTTTGTGACTGTAACTAGTTTTATTAATATTGTGCATTTCCTGAAAGTTATTCTGGATTTCAAAAATATGAATAGAAGAAATAAAATCGGAATCTTCTCCATCATTATTAGTATTATTATTACTGGTGTGTGAAGATGGCTGTCCAGACATCATGTTAATCTGAGACGTGGATACAGTTGTAAGGTTTAAATCTTTCATTTTATTTAAAAGATTATCAATAAACTCATTATCAGACTTAGAAGATTTCATTTTAAAATTACTAACTTCCAAGGGTGGTTTAATGGTTACAGGTTGAAGGTCAAGCTTTTGAGGAGTGACTTGACAATTATCATTAATATGATTAATTTGTTCTACTATCCTGGTTAACTGTTTTCCTACAGTTTGAAGGAATAAATTAGTATAATTATTCTGTTTAGATAAGTGTAAAATATATTTTATTTTTACCTCTTCATTCTGGCGGGGTGTTTCAGAAATATCAACATACGGATTGATAACTAAGGGTTTTAAATTTTCATTTCCTGAGCTAAGTTCAAGAGACTTAGGAGGCGGATGGATAGATTGTATTATGTTACCATTTGTGGTAATCCAATCTTTTTGAATTCCCGTTAACACATTCAGTTGAGTTTCAGTGTAAAATTCCGACTTTGAAACAAAATCATAATACCATTTCGTAAAGGACAAAATACACTGGTTTTTATTCAGATAAGCATAATAATTAGTTTTAATATCTGCTAATTTTTTATTATCATACTTTTTGAAATACCAAAGGAGGCAGGGACGGGGGATTAGTGCAGCCCAAGCACGCCTGTCAACGATTTACAAGGGGGAAAAGCCACAACGCCATAACATGGCTAAAGGCAAAGTCCTAAACGCGACTTGGATGACGTTCCACTTAATTAAACACTAATCCCGTTATGTCTTGTTCAATAAAATGGCATGAATATTTTAAAGGCATATTAAATATATATCAACAAATAAATTAATACATATATGTTGACTTTGTCATATTCTAGCCTTATGTTTTGATGATGAGATGTTTAAAGTACTAAATTGTTTAATGTCTTTTCAGGTATTTTGGTGATAAAGTGGTTTGATTGGATATTCAAGAATTTGAAGGATTTTCTCTTTTCTGGGAAAATCAATGTAAGGTCAATTGCATAGTAATTGATTTTTCATTTAAAGGCTCTAGGACATATTATTGCATTATATCTTGTTATATGTCTTAAATGAAAAATGTTTTTAAAATCTTATTAAAAAGGTTTTTAATACATATATTAAATATCTTGTGCATAAAAGCTATATCTTTTGGAAGTTGATATATATGTATTTGAAAGAAGGCTACACGTGGAGATTTAAAATGGATGCTAGATTTTATTGCATGTATGGTTCTTTTTGGTATGATTACTTTTCATGCATTAATTGATATATTGTTATGCATGCTTGCTAGACATTTATTGTGATAAGATGTTTTGAGAGAGTTTCAAGGAAAAGTAATTATGACTACTTTGAAAAGCTTGAGTCTTGGAAAGACAAATGACTATTTGAGTTTCTCTTTGACACGCCACTTTTGAGTGAGGAGATAAAGTCAAATATTATTATCTCTTAAAGGTGCTTTTGATTTATCCATGTTGTGTAACTAACAAGATTGTGTGCTGGATATGTACGGACTAATTCAAGCTTTATTGTTGTAACCAAGTCAGATTTTGTGGACTCATGCATTGTTAATTTTCTTGGTTATTATCCTACCGTTTGATTTAATTGGAACTTATCTTTGTAACGGTAACATTATATGGTGGGCTATAAAAAGAATATTCTGATGTTTAGAAAATAGAACTCACGAATTATCATTGCACTTATTATTATTATTGAGCAAATTGATTTACTGAGTGCAATTCTTGAGAAGCTAAGCAATTCAATTTCTGGTATTATTTGAGGTGATATTCGGTAAGAAATTAATTGCTTATTTTGTGCTACTTGATCATTGCATATAGTTGAGCCTTTAATTGTTAAATTGATTATTCTTGCATTGATCATAGACCTCTATATTGTATTGATTTTTCTATTGTTAGACTAAGTGTAGTCTAAAGGTTTTAATCCTGGTGGATTAGAAAAGTAGTTTACAAACAGGTTCAAGGAAGCAAAGGTGCTTGAAGGGTGCATAGGTGCACAAGGAGCAAGAGAGCTCAAGGGAAATTAATTGTTTATTAATTTTTGAATCTGTTGTGTAATCTGTATTTATTTATAAAGAAACAAATAAAGTGAGTCTTCAATACTAGTTGGTATTGGACGTGGACTAGACTATTATCATAGAGGGTAATAGTTGAACTACGTAAAAAATCTTGGTGTTGATTTTAGATTTGCTTTACTTTAAAATCACATAAGTTAATTAATTATCTTAATTTGACTATTTGTATTATATTTAGATAATTCTTTAACATCAAGTATTTTATTCAAAAGGCTATATTAATTCAGTAAACTGATTTCAATCATTTTAGTATCCTGAAATTAATAGCTTTTAAAAGTTGGCCATAGATTACTCCTACACTTATTCAACCCCCCCTTCTAAGTGTGCCTAGTTAAAATTTCAATATATGATCTCATAAACTTACTGTTGATTTGGGGGTCTACCCAAAACTATAAGCCGATAGGTTTCTTCCTGTTTAGCTTCTTTAGTTAAAACAAGTAATTGTTCTGATTTATTAAACTATTCTAAAAAATAAGAACGATTATGATCGTTCGTTGCAGTCTGATATGCTATTTTATAACGATTACTATTTTCAGTATGATAATCTAAAAGCTCAAGTAAAGAGACATAATAATGAACATAAGCAATAATAAAACTTACAAGAGAGCCTTAATATCTTCAAAGTTAAGACTTTATATTTAGAGAGAGAGAGAGAGAGGGAGAGAATACAACGGGGAAATCTAAAGAAAAGTTATACCTCAACAAGGGTGAGGGCATCCCAATTTATACAAGAAAGAAGATAAGAAAGGATCTGGCGTGTCCTTAGTAGTGGAGTCGATCAGTAATCCTTATCTTTTCTTCTTTAACTCTTAACCGTAGGCGAGACAGGTTGTCAGTTGAGTGGAGCATTATTGAGGACAGCTGATGTCGTCTTTTGATAATTGGGGGACAGCTGGTTATGCTTTTCTGCTGGTGGAGACACTGTGGTTGTTCTTTTCTGATTATTGATGCTGTAGTGGAGGATAGCTTTATGCTTTTCCTTTTCCTTTTTTTTCTTGTTCCATCTTTTCGGAAATCATGGAGGTGAGAGAATCCCAGAAATCTTCCATAGTGGGTTCTAGTTCTTGACTTTTTTCCGGTTAAGACGCGGAATTGATTGTCATCCTGATCAGACTCTTCATCGCTAATTGTTTTCACAGAAACATCATCCTGGACTAGGGATTGTAGGAATTAGGTTTTTATATAATCCATAGTCTTAACTATAAGTTCAGTTTCAGTTAGATTTGGAAACTTCAGTTTTAAATCTGCTTGGATCCTGACAAAAGGATTGACTAGTGTTGGTGCTGGAAGGCTTTGAGGGATAATATCTAGACAAGCATGAGTATGATTCTTTATGGTTTTGAGAAGTTTTGGTAGAGTGGGATTAAGTCCTTTATCCCACCATTTGGTAAAAAACACCCTTTTAAGACGAGTAATCTTATTCTGATAATCGCATTAGAAATCCCATTTCCATATCCATGGGATACTAAAACGGATTATGAAATGGGCAAGTATTTTAAGAATAGATAAATCTTTGTTTACTGGTATATGGGCATAAGCAACTTGCCACTCTTTGAATGTTGTTTGGACTGATTCTGGTAAAGTTTCAATATTAATACCGAATTTATCCCACCAAACGAAAAACCAGTTAGGAATTTCATTTTTAAGAACATCGGGACAGATATGGATAAACCAACTATGGTTATGGATGGGATTCTGGTAATAAAATACCTATGTAAAGGAATCAATATAATCCCAATAGCTGTACCTGGTTTCTGTTGCATGACTAGATTCAATAGTACGGGTAGTATGAGGATTAATACCCCAATTAGTAAGAGGCATGATGCTCTTAATAGTTATTTTACTGTATTGGATTGGACTGGTTGTCTTAGTAGGATCATGAAGCGTATGCTTAATGTCCATAGATGTTGTTTCAATGATAATTTGCTCATAAACATAGCGATACTGGTTAAAACAAGGAGGAGACTGTTGAGTCGTTAAATAACGTCTCTTTATCTCCCATGGATCTTTCATCCATTTCTCATCATTCTGTTCAATGATCAATACTGTTTCTTCCACATATTTGTTTGGAATGTACTGTTCGGGTAAAAGGAGAACATCCTTTACTGTAGGTTGGCTAGAAGAAGCTGAAGAATTACTAGGTTGAGTATCCAGACTCGGGAATTCTGTATAATAGAGATTAGCTCTGCCTCGGCCTCGCTGACCGCGACTACGACCTCTACTGGTCATTCCTGCAAATATTCTCTGGTTAGAAAATCCGGTAAAGAATTATGTTTTCCTTTGATATATTCAATATCAAAGTCAAATACGGATATAGTACTCTGCCAAGTAGCAAATATCTGTTTAGACGCTAAATTCTGAACATCCTTCTTAAATATTTGTTTTGCAGCTGAGCAATCAACTCGGATTACAAAGTGCTGATTTAAAAGATCATCCTAAAATTTTAAAACACATTTAACATTTGAAAGACATTCTTTTTTAATTGTGGGATAGTTTAAAGAAGGTCCTTTCCAAGTTCCGGAAGTAAAACAAATAAGATCTTCTTTTTTACTGTTAGGATTAAATTATTTTAGAATACCACCATATCCTGTATTAGAAGCATCAGTTTGAACGATCTTCTTCCATTCAGGATTAGGTAGAGATAAACAAGGTATTTGTTTAACACGGGTTTTGATCCTTTTTACTGCATTAGTATGCTCAGTAGTCCAAGGTAAAAGATTTTTTCGTAACCGAGTATACAAAATAGCAGCATCCTGGGAAAGATTCGGGTAGTAATCTCGAATGTAATTAAGGCTAACTAAAAACCTTTGCAATTGATTTATATCCTTAATTTCATCCGGAAATTTAGATGCAAATTCAATACATCTATCGATTGGAATAATAGTTCCGTTAGAAATATTATGTCCAAGAAATCTGATTTTAGTTTGGAAAAGTTTCATTTTAGGGGCAGAAACTACCAAACCATTTTTTATGATAAAATTTTTAAAAAATTTTAAATGTTTAATATGCTGGTCAATGGATGAAGAGAAAATTAAGACATCATCAATATAACAGATAATGAATTCAGTAAAAGGATTAAAGATATCATTCATGATATGCTGAAATTCTGATGGTCCGTTCTTGACACCAAATGGAAGAACATTCCATTCATAACGGCCAAAGGGAGGTAAAAGCAGTTTTATAAGTATCCTGTTCTTTAATTTGTATTTGCCAAAATCCTGATTTCATGTCAAATTTAGAGAAAATAGTGGCATCATGAAGTCTATCAAGAAGGTCTTTCTTATTCGGCATTAGATATCTAATCCATTGAAGGGCTTCATTAAGCGGTTTATAATTGATGACGAGTCTAGGAGTGCCTCGTTCAATTTCTGAATTCTTATTAACATAGAAGGCTGTACAACTCCAGGGAGAAGTACCAAGTTTTATTAATTTTTTCTGTTTAAGAGACTCAATTTCAGTTTTACAAAGAAGTAAATATTCCTTTTTCATTTGACTAGGTCGAGACTTAGTAGGAATATTTTTCTCGTTAAAATTAGGGATATAAGGAAGAGAAATAATATGCTTCTTCCTATTCCAGAAAGCATTAGGGACATCACTACAGATTTCAACTTGAAGAGTCTTGTGAATTAATTTTATCTTTTCCTGTAAGGAAGGGTGAAGAATTCTCTGTTCTGTAGTAAGAAATTTTATTTCTTTTTGAATAAAATTAATCTGTTTTTCTTTAGAATAAATCATGTGTTTAATTTGATTTAATTCCTTAGTATAAGGTTACATTATAAATTCAAAAAATAATATATACATTGTTAAGAGTAGTGTGAATACCTAAAGTATCAATTTTGAAATAGGCATTAAAAGACATAAGAAAGGGGTGCCTAATATGATACTTTGATTCATATTACGGATAAGGACAAAAGAAGTAGGTAAACATAAACCTTGGTTACAGATTAAGGCTTCAAGAATTTTATATTTAATATTCATAGTATTCCCACTTGCAATGGTTAAAGATTTGAGTGGTTTTTTGGAAGTATCTGGTAGGAATTAATCCTTCCTGAATACAGTTCATGTCAGCACCACTATCAACTAGGGCAATGGAATCTTTAATAATAAAATCCGGTTTAATGACAAAAGTAATTATGATATACCATTTCTGAAAGACTACTTGATACATAAGCTTTAAATAATGTTCAGAAGATTCTGGTTTATCTGAAGATTCAGTTTTAGAGATTTCTACTTGATTATCCTGTTTATGTTTTAGTTGTTGCTTAATATTTTTTAAATCTTGAAAAATAATATCATTAGTATTATGCAACTGTTTTATTTAAGATTTTAAAATATTTATTTCATTTTTGAGGTCCTGGATAGTAGTGGGCTTTTCAGTAGTAGAAACGTTTTGCAAACGTTTTATGACTTCTCTCATGCTGTATTGTTCTATGGGAAGACTTTCTTCTGTTTTTTGATTTTTGTAACAGGCTTCCAAAAATTTTAATCTAACTTCTGGATCTTTAATCTGGTCTGCTAAGTCGAGAAGGGACTTTTGGATGTCTGTTAAGACATTGATACTGGGTCCTCCAATATCTAAACCATTTATTTCAACGATAACTTTCCAATAGTCAGCTTCAGTAGTAGTATTACAGTTATTTTTAATAGTACAGGCTTGACATTGATCCTTACCAGAATCATTGTCAGAATCAGAATAGATTTCTGCCAAATCTTCATCTAAACTAGGTTCTGAATCACTGCTAGATAAGCAATTAAGAATTTGTTGTTGAATGTCCTCCTCAAGGGACATTTCATTAAGTTTCTATTTTAATTTTGATTTACATTTCTTAGCAAAGTGTCCTGTTTTACCACATTTATAACATTGGATTTTAGATTTATCTTTTTTACTACTATTCTTTCTCTTCTTAGTAGATTTTTCAGGGGTTTTGTTTTTAGAAGATTTCTTAGAAGAACGTTTTCAGTAAGATCTAGAAGGTTTAGAGCTTTGCTGTTTCTTGGTCTTTTGGGGATACTGTAATTTTGTATCATAAGGGAATTGATCGCAAAATTCTCCTATTTCATGTCTTTTGGTGAGATTCTATTTTTTCATTAATTGCTAGAGTTTCATATCATTGCATAACGATAATCCTTCTTCAATAATTACTGAAATAAGATGGACATAAGAATATTGGTCATAAGGGATACTCATACGGTCATGTTTATCTCTTAACTTTTTACTGGCTTTTCCAGCAAAGAAAGTAGGGAGACCGTCAATAAACTTGGCCTTCCAATGTTCACTGTTGGCATCTGACCTTTGCATGACTTTAATGAGAAAGACATCCTTGTACCATCTAAAATGGGTTAAGGATGGGCAACGAAGATTCTGTAAGAGTTCTCTACTTCTATCGGTATTCATAAGTCCTGGTCCAACAAAATGATGAAGAACAGCTTCGACTAAGGTGTAACAAGCATCTTCTCTTTTAGTTTCAGTTTTAGTAATAGGGTCAGTTTCATTCTTATAGGATTGAAGAATTTCGGTTCTCTGTCTTTTACTAAGTACATTATCCCACCATCCTTTAAGAATGCCGGTAAATCCATTTACTAAGAAACGACAGATTTGATGGTCAGTATTATCATTCTGTTTACAGACTGTTGCATACATCATGATATGATGAATGATTTCAAAATTTTGATATTCTGTTTTACCATCAATATTCCATTCGTAAATGGTTTTACCATGGTAAGATTTTTGAGAATGAAGAAAGTCTTCTTCATACAGAATATCTTGAGGAGTAGGTCTGGGGTAATAATACCTACTGGGTCCAGATAAAGCCATACGATTTATGGGTTTGTGACTGTAAGTAGTTTTATTAATATTTTGCATTTCCTAAAAGTAATTCTGGATTTCAAAAATATGAATAGGAGAAATAAAATCGGAATCTTCTCCATCATTTCCTGAGCTAAGTTCAAGAGACTTAGGAGGCGGATGGATAGATTGTATTATGTTACCATTTGTGGTAATCCAATCTTTTTGAATTCTCGTTAACACATTCAGTTGAGTTTCAGTGTAAAATTCTGACTTTGAAACAAAATCATAATACCATTTAGTAAAGGACAAAATACACTGGTTTTTATTCAGATAAGCATAATAATTAGTTTTAATATCTGCTAATTTTTTATTATCATACTTTTTGAAATACCAATTTCTAAAATTCTGGTATTTTTCCTGCATGAATTCCTGATTTAAACATTTACGAATTTTACTATTTGGAGAAAAATCCATTAACATTCAAAATTCATATCACTGGCAGTTCGACTATAAGGTCTTCTGTTTTGAGGAGTATTAGTTTCATAAATACCATGAGGTATTTGATTCTCAGAAATATGAATTCCTCTAATTAAGTCTTCATTCTTAACAGACTCATTACTGGGATTTTTAGACTCTTGGTAAACATATTCTATGGGATCTGATACAGATTGTCTAGATGATTCGGGAAAGTCAATATTATAAGGGACATTATTAATAGATCGACTTCTGGTAAAAGGTCTTTGGAATTTTAAGTAAACATTTCCGTTACTGGTTTGGACAACATCCTCAATGGATTGTTTGATTATAGGCCAGGTAGGAACGGCGTTAGTAATCTGCCCTTGCTTCGGGAATGTTATTTCTTCCCAAGGGATCATTCTGGGAATAGCCACTTGACTACTAAAAAGATTAGTGTCTATAAGGACAGTATGTCCTTGTTGGCTTTGTTTTCGGATATAAGGATTTAAAGTTGTTAAAACTTTAAGATGAATACGGAATAATATGGCAAAAGGAGGAGATCCGGGTAGATACTCATAGCCATGAGATATTATTCTCATCTCTGAAACTTTTGACAAATTATTATCAGTTAAAGCAACGCTTAAGTTCGGATAAATATTGAAATATACTGGTCCATGAGCAAGACTAGTTTCAATAGCACCCATTAGAAAGGCTTTCCAGTTAAGACACCTACCATCTCTAAGTGTACATTGAATACTATTATTTTGGCCAAGTAAAGTCAAAGGCTTAAAAGCTACTTGGACAAGTCCTATATGAACATATTTATATTTTTGCAAAAAAGGATATAAATCTTCAACATGTAATAAATATAATATTTCATCATTGTTATGAATAAAAGATTAGTCATTTTTCAAAGTCATAAATATAATTTTTAATACAATAAACTAAATCGACACGTGTTGCTCCATGGAAAGGAGTTACGAGATTTGGAAAGAGATATAATGTTGGCCCATTTTTAATCTTCGATCAGTAGGAGTTGGGTAATATTTACAAATTTTGCATAAAAGTCATAATCTATGTTACGTAAATATGTGAAATACCCAAAGTGGTTATGAATTAATACGAGATGGCGGAAGACTTAACGTATTTAAGAGAGGTATTTATTAAAATCTTGGATAAGAAGGAATATTCGCTCCAAGATTATACCTTAAGTCAAAGTTTTTGGAGAAACCACATGTTGAGGAAATGACATGGGAGTTAGAATCGAAATTCAGGTATCCTCACATCTTGACATACTAGGTAATGCGCTACCCTATTTCGAGGACACAATCATTGAAGTGGACCCTAGACCCTCAACTTTTATGAATAAAGTATTGTCGAAATATATTTTTGAATAAAATGATGATATAATTATCTTTTATAAAAATAATTGGTCGGGAAAGTTTTACCGTTAATTGGTGGCTGAACTACCTTAGTTGGTAAAAGTAACAAGAATACGCGTGTGGTTGGGTAGTAATAAGCATACACAGTATTGATTATTGATGCTTACGTGAGAAGTCACCGCTTATACTCAATTATTACTACAAAGAATTGCCGATAATATCTCTCATATTATTGATTCAATTATTATCACAAGATCATCTCCGTGATAATATTTTATATTATTAAATCAATAATTGAGACGACAAAGTTATTCATATTATTATTTGCAATATTGACAATGTCTAGAAAGTTCTCACAAGAGAGGTTTGGTCACCTAATCGCTACTAATAGGAGAAATCCTTATCTGAAAAGCCCTCTTTCCGGAATGATCCGTTGTTAAATATTGTGAGTTATAATATTAATGATGAATAAGTTCGTGTTGATTAAAGATGAAATTGATATTTCCATGTGTTGGGATTATTAGTGTTAGTGGAAATCAACATTTATTTCGATAATAATTGATGTCCTGGAGGTTATATTGACCAATCGGGTAATTAATCGGATAAATGAGCAATTAATTGCTATTAATTCACATGCTTATAACTATTTGTTCACATGTGTGTACTATTGATTCACATGCATGTACTATTAGGGAGGTGGTGCAAGATTGATAATACTTGCATGACTAAATTAAAAATGGAGGTATAGATGAAGGTACTATACTGTAATTATTTTTTTCACATGTATAGAACTATTGATTCACATGAATGTACTATTGATTCACATGATGTACTATTAGGGGAGGTGGTGCAAGTTTGATAATACTTGCAGGACTAAATTAAAAATGAAGGAAAAGATGAAGGTATTATACTATAATATTTCGAGCCCCAAAACGTGCAATTATCGAAACTATATTTTCCTATAAATAGAAGCTCATTCTTTTTCATTCTCACCAATTCACTAAGACTCACAAGAGCAATTATAGAGAGAGAAGCTATATAGAGAGAAGCTTTAGAGAGAAAAGAAGAAGTCTCGCTACCTCACTATTCCAAAGATCCAATTTTCTTCGAGGTAAGGGATATTATTTTGTTCAAGATTCATAGGAATAATATTTTCTTCCATACTCTGTAGTATGTGAGTAATATTATTTTTCGCCTCGTATTCCGATTATACCCTCTCATTTTGTTAAAGTATTGCTTCTATACTCCGTGAAATTAGTAGAATATCCTTGAAATTTGTGCTTCATCTAGTATCGTTTCACAAGGATATTTTCTCGCACATTCTTGTTAATTTTTAAGCTTTTCATGCCGAGTACTCGTCCATGAGTAGTATTCATTTTATGGTACTATTCACAATTTATTATTATATTATTCACAAAGTACTCATATTCATGTACTATTCACAAAGTACTATTCACAAAGTACTATTCATTCGAGTACTATTCACAAAGTACTATTCACTGGGTACTATTCATTCACTGGGTACTATTCAATTGGGTACTATTCATTCGGGAATTATTCATGACAAAAAATTGATTTTTTTGTTGTCCAAATCATTTTTGATATAATATTATTCTTGAATTTTACTCCACAAAGCAAGATCATGTTGATAATTTGGACATTATTGAATTCTCGGATAAATTAAGTTATAAATCTTTAAAATTTATCATTTGCTTTCTTTTAATTGAATTTTTATATCATTGTCATCATCCTCATGCTTATATTGTGATAAAAGTCATATGTGGCTTACGTGCATAGATGTACTATTGATTGGTATGATTATGACCGTGGATCATTTTAAGATAATCATGACCGTAATGTTACAAATGATGTGGTAAAAGTCCTCATGGGTCTGTAGTAAGGTATGATGGACAAGTTGTTGTATGATGACCATGGATTATTCTTAAGATAATCATGACCATTGATGATTACATGAATATCCTCGCCCCCGTAGTGTGTGGATGATTCGATGATGTGGTTTATTTATTGTCGAGTCTCATCGATAAAGTTGATGAAAACTTTTTAAATCATAGAAGATAGTAGATATCATGCTCTACTTGACTCTTCTAATGGATTGCTTGTTCACCGCAGCTTAAACTTGATGTTTATTATATTTTATCGCTTTAACATCGTTGAAGGCTAACGATAATTTATTCTCGCATTATCTTAGTCATAATATTTCATCGGGCTAGTTGAGCTCACCCTTTTGCTTTCATTGTTTCTCTTCAGAAATGAGAATATAGTCGGGACTAGTCTGGGAAATGAAGAGTGATGGTCCGAGATGGTTTTGTATTAGTAGTCCTCACTATTTTATGAAATAGTGTGATAATAAATGTAATGAGGACTTCATTTGAGTTTGAATATCGTCTAGAAGACAATATTCGTGATAAAAACTCTAAGCTATGTTTTGTCGTATTGTATAAAAGAAGTTTGTATTTGATTTTATACCATGTATTTTGGCGACTCAAGTAATGGGTGATGTATACCTATTTTGGGGGCATCACAGCTTGGTATCAAAGCTTAGGATATGATCCCGGCCGAGATGTGAGACAAGAACTAGGAGGGGAGAGACGAGAAATTCTTCGCTAGTATGACCTACCTAAGTTTATTTGGTATTTATTGGTCTCACGTAGTATAGGGATAATATGTGACATGTCAATTAACCCTTGTTTTGTGGTAGTATTTGAAAATGGCATCCCAAAATGTTGAGATAAGCAATGAAGCACATGAGACCGCTGAGTCACCAACGATCAATACCTGTGATAATGTGCATCATGAAGGCAATAATCCTCGTGAAAACAACAACACCGATCAAATGATGAACGATGGGATGTTCAGAGGCTTTATGCAATTCATGCAACATCAAAGTAGAGAACGACTCCTGCTCAAAAAATGCAGTGGAAACACCGGCAACTCTCTGATGGTCACCGCTAACAGCTTCAAGGAGCGGGACCACCGTGAGTTTATTGGAGAGCCAAAACCACTTAAGGCGAGAGACGTGGATAAAGTAGATCACCAAGATATTTGATGTCTTGGGATGCTCCGAGGAGCAAAAGGTTCCCTTTGCCACCTTTATGTTATGGAGGAGAGGCAGACATCGGTGGGAATCAGAAACGACTCAACTCCGCCGGCCAGATCAAGATGTCTTGGGAGAAGTTCCAAGAACTGTTCAACGACAAGTACTTTCCCAAAAGTATTCATCACATGAAGGAGGTAGAGTTTATCAAAGTCGAGCAAAACAATATGACCGTGTCGCAAAGACGAAGCTAAGTTTATCGAAGTTGTCCCGTTTGCATCCCACTTGGTTGATAATGAGGAGAGAATGACGCGGATGTTTCTAAGAGGTTTGAAACCCGAGATACGCCAATATCTAATTTCTCACAAACCGTGTTTGTATTCAGATGTTGTAAATAGGGCTCGCTTATATCGAGCGCGATAACGAGTCAACCCAACCAAGAGAGAGCAAACCGACAAAATGATAATACCAAGTGGTAGTAGCCATCAAGCTTAAGGACAACAAACGTGGAGGAATCAACATGCCGTAAATGGTAACCACTTTTGGTGGTAATCATGGCCAAGATAATAAAAGTGGAAATTTCAAGAAGAGGAGATTCAATAATGATGGAAAGACGTCAAAGACCAAAGACTGTTGTTAAGGAAGGAGAACGACCACCGGTCGAGATGTTACAAATGCGAGGGAGGGACACATCACCAAACTGAATAAAGAGTCCAAAGCATGTTACAATTATGGAAGAGAAGGTCACCTAGCCCGATTTTGTCGTGGCATCAAGTCAAGTCCACTGGGATGGAGGCATCAAA
Organism: Panax ginseng; assembly: GCA_020205605.1. Taxonomy (NCBI): domain Eukaryota; kingdom Viridiplantae; phylum Streptophyta; class Magnoliopsida; order Apiales; family Araliaceae; genus Panax; species Panax ginseng. The sequence continues at coordinate 109,204,412 of CM035148.1, read as the reverse complement.
GGTCATTCCTGCATAAGACAAAACCTAGTAGTTCAAGGAGAGAGCATTTGTCGAATCCTCCCAAAAAGCGAGGAATCCGAACGAGGTGATCACGGTAAGCTAATCATAAACTCTAATAAGTATATACCTTATTTGATACCGGTTCTACCCATTCTTTTATTTCTCCTACTTGCGCTCAACGCTTAAATTTAACTCCGAGAAATTAGACTTTGATTTATCTCGTTGAAACTCCATTGGGAGAAACCTTCATTACATCCATCGCTTATAAGTCTTGTTTGATTCAAATCAGAATCGCACGTTACCCGTCGATCTTATCTCTTTAAAAATACTTGCATTTGATGTGATTTTAGGATTGATTGGTTAACTACTCATCATGCTAAAATTGATTATTTTCGTAAGGTTGTTAGCTTTCATATTCCTAACCAACCTATTATGCTAATTCAAGCAACCAAACCACTAAAGTCAATCATCATCATATCAAGCCATAAAGCTATTCGCTTATTGAAAAATGGATGTCAAGCTTTCTTAGCCCATGTCATGATTTAAACAAAAATACGCCGATTTGAATGATATTTCTATTGTTAATAAATTTCCGACGATTCCCTCAAGAACTTCCCGGCCTACCCCCAGAGAGCGTGAAATTGAATTTTGTATCGACCTTAAACCCCAGACAAAACCCATTTCCAAAGCCCCATATCGAATGGCTCCTATTGAACTTCGTGAGAGTTAAAACCCAACTACAGGAATTGTTAGACATCGGTTTCATTCATCCTAAGACGCATCTCCTTGGGGTGCTCCTGTTCTATTCGTGAAGAAGAAAGATGGAAGTATGCGATTTTTGTATTGATTATCTGGAGTTGAATCATGTCACCATCAAAAAGGTACCCGCTACCTCGCATTGATGACCTTGTTTGACCAGCCAGTAAGGCGCCAAATTTTTTCAAAGATCGATTCATTCGCTCGGATATCATCAATTAAAGATTAAAACCGATGACATTCCAAAGATCGCTTTCGTAACTCCCAGACGGCATTACGTAATTCCTAGTCATGTCTTTTGATCGACTAATGCTCCCTCCGCCTTCATGGATATGATGAACCGAGTATTCAAGGAATATTTGGATCACTTTGTGGTCGCCTTTATTGATGACATCCTCATTTATTCCAAAAGCCGTGAAGATCATGAGCAACAACTTGAGGTCGACACTCCAAAAGCTTCGTGAAAACAAGTTATATGCCAAGTTGAAGAAAATGAAGTTTTCGCTCGAAGAAGTAGCATTCCTTGGGCACGTGATATCAAATCATGGAATATCTATCTGACCCAACAAAGATTGAAGCAATTCAAAGTCGGGAGCAACCTAAGTCAATGATCAAGTACGTAGCTTTTTGGGCTTACCGGTTATTATCGGAGATTCGTGTGGAAGGATTTTCTAATCGCTACTCCATTAACTCACCGACTCAAAAGATACAAAATTTATTGGAGCGAGGAATGTGAGAAGAGTTTTCAAGAACTCAAGAGGAGACTCATTTCAAAGACTGCTCGACAATACCATCCGGTTCTTGAGAGGATTTGTCATATACAACGATGCTTCGTGCAAAAGGTTTAGGATGTGTTCTCATGCAACATGGGAAAGTCATAGCCTATGCCTCATGATAACTCAAAGAATATGAGAGGAATTATCCTACTCATGATCTAGAGTTAGCAAATTGTCATTTTTTTGCGCTTAAGATTTGGAGGCATTACCCGTATGGAGAGAAGGTGGAGATCTATACTTGATCATAAAAGCCTCAAATATTTCTTCACTCAAAAGGAACTCAACATGCGATAAACGACGATGGCTTGAGCTATTGAAAGATTACGATCATACCATTCAATACCATCCTGAAAAGCGAACGTAGTAGTCGACACATCGAGTAGTAAGATCATACGCGGTACGAAAAGCGATATTGTCAACGCAAAGGCCCATTTTTGTATGACTTACAAAGGATGGAGATAGAGTTAAAGACTCAGGACCCATGTGATGATGGAAAATATACGAGTAGAACCGGATTTTAATCGATAAAGTTAAAGTCGCTCAAGCTATGCACCGAGCCGATGCGTATGAGGAAGAAGAAAGTGCAAGAAGGTGCTATTCCTAAGCAAGAATCGATGAAGAAGGAATACTTCGAGTCAACTCTGCACTTTTGTGTTCCTAACGATTCGACTTGAAGTATAAAATCATGATGGAGGCGCACAACACACGCATTTGTAATCCATCTCGGGAGTACAAAATGTATCGTGATCTTCAACATACATTTTGGTGGAGCAATATGAAAGAGAGAGATATGGGTTTATCTCAAGGTGTCTAACTTGTCAACGAGTCAAGGTGGAGCATCAAGTGCCAAAAGGTCCATTGCAACCACTTGAAATTCTAGAATGGAAGTGGGAGCACATTACCATGGATTTCAAGCATCGGTCTTCCCAAGGTTTCTCAAGGCATAGATGCGATTTGGGTCATTGTTGATAGATTGACCAAGTCTGCTCATTTCTTACCGATACGAGAAACTTATACACTTGAACGTCTTGCTCGTATGTACATAAACGAGATTGTAAGATTGCATGGTATGCCAGTATCCATAGTTTCTGATCGAGACCCAAGATTCACTTCACGATTTTGGGTTAGTTTGCAAAAAGCTATGGGCACGGATTTACGATTTAGTTCAGCATATCATCCTCAAACGGACGGGCAGTCGGAGAGGACTATTCAAACTCTTGAAGATTTATTAAGACTCTGTGTCCTTGACTTCAAAGGAAGTTGGGACAAGTTCTTACCATTGGTGGAGTTTTCCTACAACAACAGTTATCAAGCAAGTATTGGCATGGCTCCATTTGAGGCGCCAGATGGAAGAAAGTGTCGTTCTCCAAAGATGTCGGGATGAGGTGGGTGAAGCAACGTTGTTGGGACCGGAGTTGGTACGTATGACTACGGAAAAGATTCAAACGATCCGACAACGATAAAAACCTCACAAGATCGATAAAAGAGTTATGTTGATCTTCATCGAAAAGGACGTGGAATTCAATATCGAGATCATGTGTTGTTACGTGTTGTTCCATGGAAAGGAGTTACTTAGATTTGGAAAGAGAGGAAAGCTCAATCCTCGATTCATTGGCCCATTTTAATCCTCGATCGAGTAGGAATGTGGCCTATAGACTCGCTTTACCGCCAAGTATGTCTCTCGTGTTCATAACATTTTTCACATATCTATGTTACGTAAATATGTGAAAGACCCAACCACATTATTGAATTAGAACCGGACGAGATAGCGGAAGATTTAACGTATGAAGAGGTACCGTTAAAATCTTGGATAAGAAGGATCATATTCTACGCTTCCAAGGTTATACCTCAAGTCAAAGTTTTGTGGAGAAACCATTTATGTTGAGGAAATGACCCGGAGTTAGAATCAAATGAAGTCAAGGTATCCTCACCTTCTTCGACATACCGTGTACGCACCCTAATTTCGAGGATGAAATTTCATAAGAAGGGAGGTTGTAAGACCCCAACTTTTATGAATAAAGATTATTTTTCTCTAAATATATTTTTGAATATTATGGTGTGGATTTGATATAATGTTATAGTTGTGGGTATTATTTACAAATTTTGCAAAAGTAAGCAAGTGGTTATATAATATTCGATTGGTCGGGAATATTCATTTTAACAGGAATATTCAGACGATGACACAATCATTTGTGGACCCCACAACGGAAGTATTATCGTCGTAGTTAGAAAAAAAATAATGTAATTATCTTTTATAAAAATAATGGCAAAAGTTTTACCGTTAAACCGTTGAACTACCCGGTGGTAAAAGTACAAAGAATACGCTGCGGGTTGCATAAGTAACACATGGTATTGATTATTGATGCTTACGTGAGAAGTCACTCGCTTATACTCAATTATTGCTACAAAGAATTGTGATAATATCTCTCATATTATCGATTCAATTATTGTCACAAAGATCATCTCGCATAATATTTTATATTATTAAATCAATAATTGAGATGACAAAGTTATTCATATTATTATTTGCAATATTGACAATGTCTAGAAAGTTCATGTCAAGAGAGGTTTGGTCACCTAATCATGCGCCAATAGGAGAAATCCTTATCAAAAAGCCCCATCTTTCCGGGAATGATCCGTTGTTAAATATTATGAGTTATAATATTAATGATGAATAAGTTCGTGTTGATTAAAGATGAAATTGATATTTCCATTATGTTGGGATTATTAGTGTTAGTGGAAATTACATTTATTTCGATAATAATTGATTGTATGGAGGTTATATTGACCAATCGGGTAATTAATTGGATAAATGAGCAATTAATTGCTATTAATTCACATGCTTATAACTATTTGTTCACATGTGTGTACTATTGATTCACATGCATGTACTATTAGGGGAGGTGGTGCAAGATTGATAATACTTGCATGACTAAATTAAAAATAGAGGTATAGATGAAGGTACTATACTGTAATTATTTTTTTCACATGTATAGAACTATTGATTCACATGAATGTACTATTGATTCACATGATGTACTATTAGGGGAGGTGGTGCAAGTTTGATAATACTTGCAGGACTAAATTAAAAATGAAGGAAAAGATGAAGGTATTATACTATAATATTTGAGCCCCAAAACGTGCAATTATCAAACTATATTTTTCCTATAAATAGAAGCTCATTCATTATTCTTTCATTCTCACCAATTCACTAAGACTCACAAGAGAAACTATAGAAAGAGAAGCTATAGAGAGAGAAGCTTTAGAGAGAAAGTAGAAGAGAAGTCTGCTACCTCACTATTCCAGTAACCAGTCTTCTTCTAAGGTAAGAGATATTATTTTTTTCAGTATTCATAGAAATAATATTTTCTTCCATACTCTGTAGTATGTGAGTAATATTATTTTGTCTCGTATTCCTGATTATACCCTCATTTTGTTAAAGTATTGCTTCTATACTCCGTGAAATTAATAGAATATCCTTAAAATTTGTGCTTCATCTAGTATCATTTCACAAGGATATTTTTTGTACATTCTTGTTAAATTTTAAGCTTTTCATGCTAGAGTACTGTCCATGAGTAGTATTCATTTTTACAGTACTATTCTCAAAGTACTATTCACGGGGTACTATTCATAAAGTACTATTCACGGGTAATATTCACAAAGTACTATTCAAGTACTATTCATAAAGTACTATTCAAAGTTTTGGGTACTATTCCCAAAGTAATATTCACGGGTACTATTCACTCTGTACTATTCAATTCGGGAATTATTCATGATAAAAATTGATTTCTTTTTTTGTCCAAATCATTTTTTAATATAATATTATTCTTGAATTTTACTCCACAAAGCAAAGATCATGTTGACAATTTGGACATTATTGAATTCGGATAAATTAAGTTATAAATCTTAAAAATTTATCATTGGCTTTCTTTTAATTGAATTCTTATATCATTGTCATCATCCTCATGCTTATATTGTGATAAAAGTCATCCGTGGCTTACGTGCATGCATAGATGTACTATTGATTGGTATGATTATGACCTGTGGATTATTCTAAGATAATCATGACCGTAATGTTACAAATGATGTGGTAAAAGTCCTCATCGCCTGTAGTGTAGATGGCATTGATGGATGGTTGTTGGTATGATCATGACCATTGATGATTACATGAATATCCTTGCCCCGTAGTGCAAGGATGATTTGATGATGTGGTTTATTTATTGTCGAGTCTCAAATGATAAAATTGATGAAAACTTTTTAAATCATAGAAGATAGTAGATATCATGCTCTACTTTGACTCTTCTAATGGATTGCTTGTTCCACCGCAGCTTAAACTTGATGATTATTATATTTTATCGGTTTAACATCGTTGAAGGCTAACGATAATTTATTCGCATTATCTTAGTCATAATATTTTTATCGGGCTAGTTGAGCTCACCCTTTTCTTTCATTGTTCTCTTCAGAAATGAGAACGTAATGAGACTAGTTGGGGAACAGAGTGATATCCGAGATGTCAAGTTATAATAGTCCTCACTATTTTATGAAAAAAGTGTGATAATAAATATAATGAGGACTTCATTTGAGTTTGAATATTGCCTATGAGACAATATTCGTGTAAAACTCTAAGCTACGTTGTTGTCGTCAGATTGTATAAAAGAAGTTGTATTTGATTTATGTCCCATGTATTTGGCGACTCGTAATGGGTGATGTATACCTATTTTGGGGCGTCATTGTAGACACTCAAAATTTTTCGTACCATCGCCACTAACATTGCAGGAGGACAGATTCGTCTTTAAGAGAACCCCGAAAGACAATCCAAATCCATATAGGATACTAGGAAGTTTAACATCAACCCCGGATCGCACTGGGGAGTAATAGCCCAACCTCGAATGTAACCTCGAGACATGCAGATCCAATAATTTAACACACACCGGAGAAGACCGATTAATCTCGGAGATAACCCCGAGGTATCCGGGCCTCGGCCCCAACCATAGGAATAGCCACCAACCTTGGTGATAACCCAAAGGAATGCGGCTTTGATAACCCGAAAATGCTTGTTTCAAATGCAACCGGCTTCAATCTCAAGGCGCACAACGAGATACACCGCACCAACTCGCAATAACATCATGAAGACAGCACACCTCAAAGGTGACAATGAGGACCTTCAACAATTACAAAGTAGCCCAATCTCGGTGAAGCTCGAGCAACGTCCTCATGACAAATTAATCTGGCGATAACCGGTGAGGGCAACATCGTCATCTAGTCAACACGATGCCACGTCACGTCTTTACGCAACTTTGTCCCACAAGACTAACCAATCCCGAGTTACTATTATGCGGGTAGCGGTTGAAAGTTGAAGCTTGAAGACCGGAGGCATCGTCCCATCTTCAATGACTTGAACAAACTCTAATCCCATGCCATCGCATAACTCTCTCTAACGGCGGTCCGGAAATAGGTCCTCAGATACCTTAAACGGATGCCCGGATTGCACTTCCGAAAGTTCAAGTGGACATTACGATTTGTCTCGAGTGCACGTCTTGAAACGACCCGACAAACCCGAGCCCACCCAGGTTGCCTCTGGTACACCTGCGGCTAAAATGCCTATAAATAGAGGGCTTGGGGAGCCCATTTTGCAAGAGAAAAAGGCGAGGAAGCCCTGCCCAATTTGCTTTGCACTCACCCCATGTAGTGTATTTTCCCCTTCTAAACACCTGTGAGCTCATATATAGCCCTTTTGTACCTACAAAAGTTAGTGTTTACCCACTCTAAAGATTTAGAAGTCTTCTTTAACAGTCAGCTGTAAGCCTTCTCACACACTTTAGAGTCTTTCTCTTCATCTTTGCACACACCCTTCTACACGTTGAGAGTCGTGTTGCTTGCTTTTGCCCAAACTTCTCATTGTGGTTTCATTTAGATCATATATATATATATATATATATATATATATATATATATATATATATATATATATATATATGTTGACTAACATTATCGAAGTTATGCCTCGATTGAGCCTGCTGCATTTGATGCGAGCGTTTATTTGCTTTAATATATATATATATATATATATATATATATATATATATATATATATCTACATTTATATATATTAACTGTGTGTCGAACTTTGTTCGATGAGCCTAGACTTGATGCAAGTGCGTTTACTACTTTAATATATATATACACTTATAACGGAAAGGGACATCCAAAAATCCCGACGTCGACAGGTGGCGACTCTGCTGGGGATTCCAGTAAGAGGACTTAAGCCGCTATTACAATATTTTCAAAACTATGATCTGCTTGTGTGTGGATGTTGTATTTACATTTTGATGAATGTGTACGAATGCATATCCTTATTTGCACTTAGTGCTTCGCACCATAACTGCTTGTGATGCTAGTGCTTCGCACCATAACTGCTTGTGATATTAGTGCTTCGCACCATATCTGCTTGTGATATTAGTGCTTCGCACATGTCATCATTTTCATACATGAGACGGGATGTATGTGAATGTATGTTGTGTGGTCCCTCCACCAGGAGGCTATCACCCAAATTCGCTCCAGTTGAAAGACCGGATTAACTTCCTGTCTAGTAGATTGCGATGATTTGGGAACCTTCATGCCAAAAAGTCGCAAGAGTAACCTAAGATACGTCAGCCTCTGATAAACCCAAAGCGGAGGAAAGTCTCTTCATGCTCTCATTTCAATTACTTGTAAACACAATTACTTGTAATTTCATTCCATATCTATCTCCATGTAATGAGAAATATGAGGAAATGTGTACACATACATATTAACATGCTATAAACAGCTGACACCCGTTGTGCAGGATAAAAATTCCTAAAATGGACACATCACATAACATGTTATTGCATACATTCCCTAAAGACTAAACTATGCAAGTCTTTCGCAGGGAATCAATCGGACCTACTACCCGTTCAAAGTCCAAAAAGGCAACAGGCCTGCAGTCAATCATGTCATCATCAGACCAGACTGAACTTAATCCAGTTTCTCGCAAAGAATTCGACAGATTAAGAAAATAAATTACAGATTTGGCTGTTCTACTCAAAGAATTACACTAGTCTACACAGGGTCAGAAAATACCCGTACATGCTGAATCCTCCACATAAGGGGGAATCTCGGTCATTACCATACCTGAACCACAGTTGGATACAACCAACAAAACTCTTAATGCTGCCCATCCCACTGGAGATCCAGACACTGGTGACATCAAAAAGAAAGTCCTCCAAATGGAAGAGACCCTTCGCGCTATCAAAGGAATTGGAACACACGGAAGTGTTTTATATGCAGATCTGTGTATTTTCCCTGGTGTTCATTATCTAGAAAAATTTAAAACTCCAGACTTTGAAAAATATGACGGGTTAGGAGATCCTTATACACATCTAAAAGTGTTTATTGGAGAACTTGGATCTTATGCAGAGGATGAAAAGCTCAGAATGCAATTATTCCAAAAGAGTCTAACCTGAGAAGCCTGCTTCGTGGTACACAAGATTAGACAACTCCAAAATCCATAGTTGGGGAAAAGCTAGCACATGCCTTCCACACTCAATACAAACTTTCAAACTCGGATGGCTCTTGATCCAGATCAAATTACCAAGATCAAGAAACAATCTAACGAAGTCTTTCGAGAGTATGCTCAGAGGTGGAGCCTCGGGTCGCCCAAGTTAGTCCTTCCATGACAAAATTAGAAATGGTCATGACTTTCATAGACATACAAAAAGCTCCCTTCTATGAGAGAGTTTTAGCAAGATCGTAAAGCAAACCATTTTCCTAAATGGTCAAACATGGGGAGATGGTTTGAGATAGGATTGAAGTTAGGAAAGATTCAAGACCTAAATTTTGCACTCAAAGTTGTTCTTTGATCACATCCAACTCGGAAATTATGGGAACAACTTTGAGGTCCATAAAAAGAAAGAAGAATATGTTTCCTTGATACTACAGGGGCAAAAAGGCAATCAAAACATGCCTATTCAAAGGAGAAACTACACTCCCTTTCCAGCACAGTCTACGAACCCTCCAATACCAAAAGGTGGAGAAGTCAAACGCCCTCGAGTGTTTACACCCTTAGGGGATACCCTCGAGAACATTTTAAATCTTCTGACAACGCAGAAGAAAGTTACACATCTTCTTCCACCACCAAATTTCTAATGGACGTGGTTTCAATGTCGCTAGGAAATGTGTTTATCATGCCGGGCACCGGACATGATACTCGTGGATTGTTGGGCCTTGAAACACAAGATCCGGGACACGATAGACAATGGAGAGATCGTGGTCACCAAACCAGATCAACCTCACGTACAAGATAACCCTCTTCCTCAACACAAAGAAGAAGAGGTCAACATGATTAATTGGAGCAATGGGGATGAGTTCCAACTTGTGTGTGATTCTTCCTGCACCATCAAAGGCGGTGATGACGGATGGGATTATGCTAAGTTCCAGTTCACAATGGAATGAAAGATGAAAGCTCTCTACAAACAAATTGAACAATTGGCGGAACTAGTGACTTATCAGCATTAAGTAACTCGCCAATTAATCAGCCAGGAGCATGCCAGTCTCCTACCTCTTGTCATGAATATTCCCTCATCACTTTCAGAAAATGAAATACTGGAAGACAAAGTGATGAACAGAGCAAATGCCAAAGCCCGTCAGGATTTCGCCAACAAAAGGGAATTCACCTATCTGGGCCAACCTATAGAGGAAATCCTTCATATGTTAATCAATGAAGGAAAGATCAATTCCCTTCTACCTCTAATCAACCCCCGTTTAGGACGATACAACTCTGATGGAGTGTGTCAATATCACTCCCAATCTCGTGGTCACAGCACAGAAGAATGCTGGGCACTGCGCCACCTTATTCAAAATCTAATCGACAATGGTGTCCTGCGCCTAGCATTTACTTGATAATAATGTTACGTTACGCAAGTGAGGATGCAGGCCCTACTAAGTGGAAAAGTGTGGTAGCAGTTATATCCACGGAAACTGATGGGATTAATACATTGCTCACAATGCCAACAATTCAACTCAAGGGAGGCAATAATCCTTTGAAAGTGGCCGCTCCCGAGCCAACTAATTTGCCGTGCAAAGCACAATATCCTATTGTTAGTTTGCACACAATTCCGTGGAATTATAGAGAAGGTGAAGGATCCACCTCACATACAACTGCTACAGTGTCGAAGGAAAATCCATTGTATCTTCCCCAACGGGTGATGAAGCCTATCACTAAATCAAAGGGGAAAATACCCATGGAGAAGATTGAATAATTCCTCCGCGCTGTGGGTCATAATGAAGCTACGGTGGTTTTTAGCTTGAAAGAAGCTCCACAACAAATATCAATTTTGGACTTGGTCCTAACTTTCGAGAATCACCGGAAGGTCTTGTTAAAGGTTTTAGAAGAAGCCTATCTCCCGACATCAGTGGATATGGAAAAGTTTCAACATCTAGTCGATCACATTTTCAACAACAATGTGATATCCTATCCTGATGATGATATACCATCCGAAGGGACCGGTCATTGCAAGCCGTTGCACATTGCGGTCTTGTCCTTCGGATATATGGTAGCTGGAGTCTTAATAGATGGAGGTTCCTCTCTGAATATCTACCCATATGCTACCTTAGTGAAGATGGACATCAATCTCAACCGAATTTGGAGTAGCCATACTATCATCAAAGCTTTTGATGGAGCCCGACGAAATTCGGTCGGAGTAATTGAGCTACCAATCGAAATTGGTCCTCACACATTCTGCGTATCTTTTCATATGGCTGGGGCAGTACCCTCCACTCTTCACCAACAGTTGAAATACATTATCAACAATAGCCTAGTCACAGTCAACGCTGAACCGGAGATTCCTCAGCACAGAGACATGCCATTCATAAATGCCAATGCAGATGTGGAACCGGTCAGTTTTCATGCTTTGGAAATAAGCAATACCCAATATCATGCTATTGGAGCGCCATTGCCCGAACCCAAGATTTCTGCCGAGGTAATGTCGGCCACTCAAGAAATGATGTCGTTGGGTCATGTCGACAAGGGTTCAGTAAAGATTGCGTGGTATCAAGTACCCATTCGCTTAACTGTGCAAGTCGAATAGTTGGGCTAGGCTATTCTTCCAGTTCTAGTCACAGGAATCCTCATAAACATCAGCAGATTCCTTCAGCTTCAACCATGTGGCGTTTATCTTTTCCTTCAAACTCTGAGTCTGCACAACCTCCCGTAAAGGTGCCAGCTAATGTAATGGTTACGTTATGTCCCAAGCCGGTACCAGTGAAAGGAAAAGAAGTCTTTGTTCCAAATCCCGCAGTGGAAGAAGAGGAACGTAGAATCAAGCAAGACGTCATACGTATGATGTCCGGTATACGCATCATCGTTCATGATGAACATACCAACAGATACACCCCTGACGATGATTGCCCAGATGTAATGGTCATCATTCGGGATAGGGAGGATGATGGCAATCCCTCCATCACTGCAGTCCACCCGGACTTTGCCCTTGCCAATTGGAATAACATTCCTTGCATTGGTCGTCAATGGTAAAGCGGGCAGAAACTCTTTCTGCCCTGTAGATATAATAACTGTTTACTTTTCTGTACACTATTAGCAGTTTATTTTTTCAGTATATGCTAACACTTTGTATGATCAACACATTTCATATATATTAAGTGAAAGCATATTTTGTTTCAGGACTCTAAATTTAGATGTGCCTGTACTTGCTGATACGGTGCCTCTTCTCCACAAGGATTGTACCTTTGATGTAGAGATGAATTTAGCCTTGATGGATATACAGGATGACATTGAGGTGCCTCCAGCAATTCAAGAATGGGTCAAAGACAAACCCAAACCCAACCTTAATCAAACCACTACTTTCAATCTCGGAACCTTAGAAAGCCCTAAGTTAATCCAGATTGGTTCAGACCTTACCCCAAACCAACGGAATGACATGGTTACGCTATAAACCCAATTCTAGGATATGTTTGCATGGTCTCATGAAGACATGGTGGGTTTGTCCACTGACATTGTCCTTCATCGCCTTCCCATTAAAGAGGGATTTAAGCCAGTCAAGCAGAAACTCAGGCGATTGAAACCTGAATGGAGTTTAAAGGTGAAAGAAGAAATTGTGAAACAATTTCAAGCTGGCATCATAATGGTGTCTACATATCCTGAGTGGATATCCAACATTGTGCCCGTGCCTAAACCTCGGAGGGAAGGTGCGAAGTTCATGCGTGGATTACCGGGACTTGAACAAAGCTTGCTTAAAAGATAGCTTTCCGCGCCATTTATCCACATTTTCATTGACAATCTTTGCAATAATACGACATGTACTCCTTTGTTGATTGCTTTGCGGGGTATCATCAGATCATGGTTGTTGAGGAAGATTGTGAGAAAACTGCTTTCATCACACCTTGGGGAACCTTTTGCTATAAACGGTTGTCATTCAGCCTCATCAATGCCGGAGCCACCTATCAGCAAGCTATGATGGCTCTTTTCCAAGACTTAATACATAAAGAGATTGAGATCTACGTGGATGACATCATTGTCAAATCCCAGAAGGAGGATGACCATATAGACCATCTCAGAAAGTTGTTCAACAGGTTGCGTAAGTACAACTTGAAGTTGAATCCAGCTAAATGCGCCTTTGGCGTTAAATCAGGCAAGTTACTAGAATTTCTAGTCAGCCACAAAGGGATTGAGCTGAATCCTGCCAAGATCCAAGCCATCACCGAAATACCCATTCCTCAGACAGAGAAGGAAATACGGGGATTTTTTGGAAGAATTAACTTCATTAGCAGGTTTATCTCCCAACTCACAGCAACCTGTGGGCCAATCTTCAAGCTATTAAGGAAGAACTCCTCCATGAAATGGAATGACGAGTGTCAGAAGGCCTTCCTTATAATCAAGAAACAGCTAGTTAAAGCTCACATTTTGGTGCCACCCAGGGATGATGTTCCCCTGTTTATGTACCTGTCCATAAGTGACAATGCCATGGGTCGCATCTTTGCCGACGTGAAGGATGATAGAGTCCAAGAACGAGCTATCTATTACCTCAGCAAAAGGTTCAACAGCAGTGAACACAAGTACACTCTGATCGAAAAGACATGTTGTGCTTTAGCATGGGCTTCCATAAGGTTACAACATTACCTCCATGGTCACACAACCCATCTCATATCCCGCGTGGATCCTCTCAAGTACGTGTTCAACAAACCTATGTTAAATTGCCGACTGTCCAGATGGCAGTTGATCCTACAACAATTTGACATCGTATATATGGCTCAAAAGTCCTTCAAAGGTCAAGGAATTGCGGATCAATTGGCCGCCGCACCTTCAGGGGATTTCAAACCCTTGGAAACATATTTCCCCGATGAAGGAGTAATGGCAGTGCAACAACACCATCAGTATGATACGCGCCAATCATGGAAGATGTATTTTGATGGAGCCGCTATTATGGAAGGTTCGGAGCCGAGCGCTTCTAGTGTCTGCACGGGAGCAGAGATCCGCTGTTGGCCAAATTACAGCCAGTAAGCACCAATAATACTACCGAGTATGAAGGTCGCCTCATGGGGCTAAAACTTGCCCGCTCAATGGGCATCGAAGTTAATCGCCTTGGAGATTAAGAGTCGTAATCGACAATCCACCGTAATCTATCAAACCAAGGAACTACATTTTTCGCGCCTTACCATCTAAAGTTTTGAAGATGGCTTTGAGTTCAAAGAAATCTCCTTTCTACACATTCCGCGTAATAGGAATGACTTTGCAGACGCATTAGCAACTTTGGCCTCCTTAATTTTCATATCAGACAAGGAACACATGCCGAGCGTCGCGATCTCCCTGCACAAGGCCCCAGCCTATGGAAATTATATTGGAGAAGTATCAGATGAACTACCTCCCATCCAACCTCCTTGGTATCAGCATATCAAGGAATATTTGCGAGATGGATCTACACCCGCTGAGGCGAGCCCGACTGAGAAAAGGCGGATCCATCAAATTGCTATAAAGTTCTACCTGAGTGGAGATGCGCTCTACAAGAGAGATGCAGGACTAGGTCTCCTCAGATGTTTAGACAAAGATCAAGCCCAAAGGCTTATGGATGAAATCCATGGCAGAGTCTGTGGCCCCCACATGAGTGGCCCCCTCCTTGTCAAGAAAGTCCTCAGGACGGGACATTACTGATTATCTCTCAAATCGATCAGCAATGACCACGCCAGAGATGCTATCGATGCGATTCATGGGAATGCTATACACGCCCTCCACGGGAACTCCACAATATGAGTTCACCTTGGCCCTTCTCAATGTGGGGAATGGACGTTATCGGGCCCATTGAGCCTAAAGCCAGTAATGGTCACCGATTTATCTTCACCATGATCGACTACTTTACCAAGTGGATAGAAGCAGCCTCCTTCCCCAGGGTTACTAAAGAAGTAATCATTGCTTTCATCAGAAACAATGTCGTTTGTCGATATGGACAACCAGAGGTGATTGTGTCAGACAATGCCTAGAAGCTCAACAACAAAATTTTGGAAGAATTATGCAGTAAATTCCACATCAAACATCTCAACTCTGTCATCTATCATCCGAAGATGAATGGTGCCATTGAAGCGCTAACAAAACATCAAGAAGATTATGCAAAGATGTCCGCCAACCACAAAGATTGGGCTCGACCTATTGCCTCTCGACTCTATTAGCCACTGAGAACCTCAAATGCATTTCCACCTGGGCAACCCCCACGATTAACCTATGGGATGGAAGCGGTAATCCCCATAAAAGTTGAGATGGAATCCCTCAGAGTGTTGATAGATTCTCAATTGGATGAAGACCAATGGGTACAAGACAGGTATCACCAATTGTCTCTAATAGACGAAAGATGAATCACGGCTATCTTCCATGGTCAGTTATACCAGCAAAGGATCGCTAGATCCTACAACAAAAAAGTCTGGCTACTGCAGTTTAAACAACATGACTTGGTTTTGAAGAAGATTCTTGACAACCAAGATCAGGCTAAAGGAAAATTCGCTCCTAACTGGGAAGGCCCGTTTGTTGTCAAAGAAGTATTGACAGGAGGCACTCTCAGATTACAAGAAATGGACTACGATGAATTTCATTAACTCATCAACTCAGACACCGTGAAACGGTACTATGTCTGAAGTAATTAGCAAACACCCTAGTGTATAATCATCAGGTCACCAGTCATTCCGGTTCTTTAACCCTTTACCACCTACAACTTTCCTACACTTTGCCCCTCAGGGAAACATATATTTCAAGCCAGCAGCCTGGCTTTCTCCTCTGCGTTCCTACAACTTAGGTCATCCCACCGCAGATTGAACCTCTTGCGTTTGCAGTTTGACTACCCATATCTGGGATCAAACTTCTCATACCTGCAGTTTATCCTCAACCTAGGATTAAACTTTCTCCTCCCCGCACTTTGACCTGCACATGGGATTACGTTTTTTTTTCTCACCCTGAGGGGCGAACTACGTCGACCTGATCTCCTCTTCAATAGGAGTACATAGGCAACCATGTCACATGGCCCGGTCGCAATAAAACAAAACCACAAAAACATTTCTACCCTTACAAAAACAAAAACAACCAAAAACATTCCTACACCATGTCGCCTACCATATACGTTGAACCTTTTACACTGTGTTCGAACTACTTGAGACTTGATCTCCTCTTCAATAGGAGTACGAAAGTGACCATTCATGGTGCGGTCTCACCCCCTACCAAAACACAAACCCTTATCAGTTGGTACTGAGATCATCCTTCAATACACTACATTTCATTTGGCTTCAGACCAAAAGGATGGAATTACCTGATCTCCTCCCACATAGGAGATTCGGCGACCATCTAAGCTGCGGTCATACCTTGAAGAGAAACACTAATCCATAAGAGGTGAAATTAACTAGGCTTCTCCTACACGTAAGAAATTTGGCGACCATCCGTAGTGCGGTCAATCTCGAGAGAGGAAAGCCACACCTCTACACATTTCCATTCGTAAACCGGTCCCAAGACACCAAAGATGGTAGGGATACATAGATCGATGATCCATTCTCGAACTATCCAGAGACAACTCAATGTCCATCCACCCAGGAGAATTGTAATACATCAAGACCACAAGCCTCAAGCAAAGGCAAGATATCAAGCAAATAGCAAGGCATATCTAAAAGGGAAGTGATCCAAAAATATTTTTCCCTGTCATATATAATGTTGTTTGATATATATACAATGCAAACTGTACATGACAAAATGGCTAAGCTAGTCTGTGCAGATAAATACAAGCTCATCTACAAATCAGGGTATATGCGAGCTAACAAGCCCAACATGGCGTCCCTCTCAGAAGAAGGAGGCGAAGTTGTGGTCTCATGTACGAGAATATCCACACAACCCAAAAGATCTATAGCCATCTGCATGGTGATCATATGATCATCAATATATGTGTTCATCTCTGCGATGATGCCAGTGGTAAGGGACCTCACTGCAGTACTATCTGTGATGGCTACATCCCGGGCAGATATAGCACTATCCCGCTCAACTATCACTGCATCTCTGGCTGATATAGCCGCATCCCGCTCAATAACAGCGGCATCTCTGCGATCTAATGCCTCGTCTCTCTCTAATAGAGCTGCATCTCTCCCATCAAGGGCAGTCAACATCATAGATCGAGCCTGATCTCTCTCAAAGGTCATCAGATGAAGACTCTACTCTAAGTACTGTGTCGAGTGCTGAATCACAAAAGTACTAGTACTAGGAGAATCCGAAAGAAATGTTGGCAACCCAGCAGCGGGCTCCTCCTCGATGTAGGTATCAATGTCCTCCATGGGCTCTGCATCGTCTGACTCACTATCCGGTACTGCAGATACGGCTGCAGCTGATAAAATCTCTATCTCCATCCATGCAGAATACTCTGCAGAACAACCGGGATGACTGGCAGAAAAAGTAGTTATCACACGCTGATCCCAACAAGCATACACACGGGATCGGTCCTCTGCTAAGAGATATCGAGAAGCTGAACGCTGACCTATCGCCCCATCAAAAGGATGGAAATCTCGAGGCGGTCGAATCGCGACATCACTACCGATGGGTGATAAGTAGTCACACCCCTCAAGCCAGCCAGAGGGAGAAAATCCATGCCCGGAGCATGAATAATGAAGTTGTATGGTCAGAAAAGCCCCGAGCACGGCAATATGCTGCATAGATCTCTGATATCTGCCAAAAATGCGGACCAAGATAGAGCATCCAGACACTCCAACAATACGAAAGGAGTATGACATGGCCACATCATGGGGAGAAGCAATACCCATGTCGTCTAAGGGTACCAACCGGTCTCAAGTGTGACATAAACCATAACGCATACAACATGATAGAACTCCTAGTGAACACTCTGTAGGATACGCAATAATAGGATGCCAATATAGGAGGTCTCTCATTACGATCATAGGTACAATGGTGCGACCCTCTCTAAGAGCTCTCATGGCCATAATGACACCAATGTCTATCTCGTCCATATATCGTGGCTTATAGACATAATGACGAGACGATAACATCGAAGACATTAACCCTGTCCAAACGCCAATGGTCCTCCGGTGCGGTGAAATCCTCAGAATATCGTGAGTAGATATCCTCTGAGCTAAATCTGTCATACAGAAAATGCTAGGATATCACGTGGCAAGATGTTAGCTCGTCCTGCACTACTCTGCGCCGCAGTCCTATGAGAGTCATGAATCGCCTACTCATGTCTCCCAAAGCTAGATACACGCAAGGTCTGTCTAAAGGCAGCATCGTCAAACGTGCATACTCCTTAAGAGTAGGAGTCAACTCATGGGTGCCAAATCGAATACCGCTATCCGGTAGAGCCAATGCTCAAAGCATCCCATCTACAAACCCCGCAGAACTCGAAAAGGCAATAAAGTCATGGTATGCTACAAAGAATCGATCTATGGTCACCCTATCCGGTGGTGACATGTTATCGCACTACCATCGATCGATACCCAATGCCACCAGATGATGGTGGGGTATGATCTATACTACTAATCGTCAAGAAGACATACATGCTGGCCGTGCCATAAGACCATCCAGGGTCAATGCTAGGGTATCTCCGGACATACATAGATATGCATAACATGATACATGCACAATGAGATAATGGATGGCAATATGATATAGGGAATGAAAAAATGGTGCATACATTTCTAAGTATATCATCATCTAATACATCACCTGCATCTGCCTACAAATACAGGGAAATGGGGCACAGCCGCCCTACTACTAACAGAGGCCTATCAAAAGATATAGTGAGAATGGGGAACAACCACCCAATATCTAAACAGAGGCCTATCTCGATGTCTACGTCCTCAATCCTGTCAACCTGATGTAACTCCTCCTGAGTCACTAGATCTCTATCAACAGGGATGTCAGGCCTATAAAGAGGAGGGTCTGCGTCGGCAAAATCAAATGGGTCGTCTGAGGGGCCAGCGCCTAAGCTGGAAGGAACAAATGACTCACTTCTCGTTGGATCTCTCGCCAAATGTTTGGGATAAATATTTGTGCTCGTCCAATTCTTTGGGTCAAACTATCAATCTGGGTCATATGAGTCAGAGCTCGAACACAAGCTACCCAATCCGTCATCATCAAAGATCCTGGAACCATATCCCCCATGAACTGTGTGGCGCGGGACTGGGCTCCAATAGTGTGAGGGGACCACCACTGCTGGAACGTCTCCTGAGTACATGGACCCTCTAATAATGCAAAGCTGTCAACCCCCAACAATGGGATATCAGTGACGGGTGACTGTGATACGGGCCAATGACGCCTGGCAGGAGGCAAGATCGGTATACAGATCTCCCCTGTACCTCCAGCAAAATAAAATGATGCCATCGCCGTCCTCGTGGATAGGTATCTAAACCTAACACACTCACAGGAAGCAAACATGGGAGCCTCTCATAGGCCCAAAACTGCCAACACAATGGCAAAACCTATCAGTAAACACTCTTAACCTATGAATGGGAAAAGACAAGAGAAATACTCACCAGCAGAATTGGGTAAAATCCTAGCCAAGCCTCAGTCAAACCCTGTGAGCGCATACACATGCCCCGGAGGAAATAGGCAAAGGTGTAAGAACCCCAATCATACTCTCCAATATGGTCCACATCACGTGTGGCGCTGATCAAAGCAAAGGATATCGTAGAAGATTTATCTGCTATGAAGCAGCCTCGAATGATCATCAGGAATAATCACCGCAGAACGTGATCCCTGATTCTGACATCATCAGGCACGGGCTCACTTAAAAGCCCACTCATAGCATCTACGCTCAAAGGACCTGAACGGACAGTCCTGCCTTTGAGCGCCTCCACCGAAACTCCTAGTAAGGATCGGACGGCAGTATGGGTGATATTCGCCATGCAAGGCACTGGCTCCCCTCCAAACTCCATACCTGTGATAAATAGCCAATCCATAGGCGTCATCATCACCTCGCAATCCAGCAGATGGAGTGACTGAGTCTAATGAAACCATCGCTCAGACAATGCCCTGAGGTAACCCCAGGGACAGCGATGGGGAAGGATGGAGAAGAATTCCCCGAATCCCCACTCATGCACTACTGCGCTGTAATCAGGATGAAGCACCTGGTACATGGAGTGAATGCTAAACCAGTTCCCTCGAGGCTGTGTAAAACCTGGAACCTGCATGAAATGCAGATCAACATCATAACCCTTTAATCTTCATCAATAGGAAAGAAGAAAGATCAAAGTCTAATGCCATACCTCGTTAGCATGCAAGTACATCGATGAATGTCTACTCAAATCACCCAGCAACTCTGGGTTTGCCACCTGAATGCTCTGGAGCTCCCTACGAGGGACATGTGCAGCAGGAGCGGGATCCTCCATCGGAATATCCGCCTCCTCATCCTCAACGTCTGGCACATCTACCCGGACAAGACGAATCACGGCCTCCACCAATCGATCAGCGAGGTCAGTCTCGACAGACGGATGAGGCACTTGGAAGCCTCCGTCAAACGCGTAAGTGGTCCTATAGGGCCGCTTGGGTGATCCGGATCCATAATATCTGGACAACAAGTCTCCAAATCACCTCAGAAAGGGTGTGGTATTTCCTTACCTGGAGCTTTTTAAATGCATTTATGACTATATGCATGCATACATTTACTTTAACATATAATAGAGTTAAAATGCATGACTACCCAATGCCTACATTTGAATTTTTTTTTCCATAGTCCCCTTTGAAAATAGGACTATCCACATGCACATAGGCATGTCTAGGTGTCCATTCAATAGCACACCTGCCCCAAAGTCATATACATAATATATGCATTAAAAATCAAAATCATCATGCATAAGGCCAACCTCAATACTAGGAGTACTTTGCCTTGCTACCTTTGGCTCATTGGACCTCAAATAGGACAAAAAATAGCGGAAAAAGGTGCCAATTTGACTATCTCAAAAGTCAATTTTTTTCACATCATTATGTTCAGCATGGTTGAATACTAACGTTTACTATGTTGAATATTTTTTATCAAGTCATTTGTGCATACATAATCACTACTATGTGTTTAGATGCATTTCGTGCGATAACTCATAATCCAACGGATAGAAACTGGGAAAAAAATACATGTATACGTTACCAGGATAGTGTAGAACACTTGTACGGTGATAGAATTTGCAGAAAGCAGCCCGAACTCAGCAGATCTGAAGATGGCTCGCGGTTTTCTCTATGCAAAACAAGTTGAAAGTGACTTGTGAAGACCAACCTGCAGGATCTATGATCCATGATTGGCCACAGGCTCATCTGCGACTGCAGCAGGTGCACCTGTGGCACCCCTATGTGGGTCCCACCCCTCTGGCTCGGTCCAGTTCGAGTTGCAAAGGAATTCTTACTGACTAGAAAGGTCAAATTGAGAATAAAATGCTACGCGATTGAGCAAAGCAAAGATGACAACTGGTTTTCTCGAGATGAGACTTTGAATCAGACATCGCCCATTGGTAGTCACCCGAACACGAGGTATACCACGCCAATGATCTCATTTGTCATAAATCACATCCGCAATACCGCATGACGGGTCCGATGTCGCGCAACTCGTGTCGTTACCCTAAATAAGTCCCCTCGACCGGGTTATAACGTATGTCTCGACGGGTTATAACGTAAATCCGGTTGGGGGGTTACAACACGTTCATCCGTTGACATGTCTATCAACGAAGGTCGAGCAACCTTGACGTTATTTCAGCCGATGGCAAGTAAACCCATCGAAGCATTGAGAACCGTTCGATAGTTGCGTATGTACTCATGAATCCCCAGTAGGCCCCTGATGGGGGTTACAACGTATATCTCCGGCGGGAGTAACAACGCATGCTCAGCCGTTGACACACATATCAATGAAGGTCAAGCAACCTTGACGTCATTTCAGCCTATAGCGATTAAACCTATCAGAGCTCTAGAGCTATTCGAGGTTTTCATACCCAACTGCTCGTATTCCCCAGCGGATCCCCGGCGGGGGTCATAACGCAATGCTCCGTTGATCTACATGACAGCGAAAGTCAAGCAACCTTGACAATCTACTCACAGAGCCTCAACCGCTGATTCATGTGTCAGCGAAGATCAAGAAGCCTTGACAGTATATCCTACATGTCGGTGAAGTACACGTCAACGAAGGTCAGACATCCCTGACAGCATTTCCTATTGGCAGTAAATCCAACAGGATATTGACATGTCCTGGCGATACCAACCAGGAAAGGTCAATGTTATCAAAGAGGATAGATGATGGAATATGTTATCCACATCCTCAAAACAGACCAAGCTTTATCCCCACAGATCTCTTACACATAAGAGGTACATCTTCATAATCAAGTCGTTATCAAGAACATAGGAATTTGGTGATAACTCCAACATCAACATCCTAACAGATTCGGCTTACACATCGAATCTGGTCAAGATTGTCAATCCCGGTTGAAGCAAACAGGATCCAAAGAATCATCATCAAAGACATGTTGGGCTACAACCCCATACACATGCATCATACATTTGCATCATTTTTGCTACCCATAGTACCACGTTCATCTTGTTGAGTTTCAAGTGTCTAGGATTCTTTATCCTACCCATGCATCGCCATGCATGAGTATGATAAAGAGGGGCATCTATAGACACTCAAAATTTTCTATACCACTGTCACTAACATTGCAGGAGGACAGATTCGTCTTTTAAGAGAGAACCCTGAAAGACAATCCAAATCCATACCGGATACTACCGGAAGTTCAACATCAACCCCGGATCGCACTCTGGGAGTAACAGTTCCAACCTCGAATGTAACCCCGAGGCATGCAGATCCAATACCGGAACACACACCGGAGAAGACCGATTAATCTCGGAGATAACCCCGAGGTATCCAGTCTCAGTCCCAACCATGGGAATAGCCACCAACCTTGGTGATAACCCCAAGGAATGCAATTTCGACGATAACCCTGGAAATGCTTGTTTCAAATGCAACCAGCTTCAATCTCGGCGCTCACAATGAGATACACTACACCAACCCGACAATAACATCGGGAAGACATGCACACCTCAAAGGTGATAATGAGGACCTTCAACAATTGCAGCAGTCCAATCTCAGCGAAGCCTGAGCAACGTCTGCTTTATTAGCCCAATCCGGCGATAACACCGGTGAGGGGCAACATCGTCATCTCGTCAACACGATGCCACATCACGTCTCTACGCAACGATGTCCAACAAGACTAACCAATCCCGAGTGACTATTGTGCGAGGTAACGGATGAGAGTTGAAGCTTGAAGATAGGAGGGCATCGTCCCATCTTTAATGACTTCGAACAAACTCTAATCTCATGCCATCGTACAACTCTCGACAACGGCGGTCTGAAATAGTTCCTGTATACCTCAAACGGATGCTCGGATTGCACTTCTGAAAGTTCGAGAGGACATTACAGTGCCTGAGTGCACATACTTCGAGATGACCCGACAAACTCAGGCCCACCCGGGTTACCTGTGGTACACCTGCGGCTAAAATTCCTATAAATAGAGGGCTTGGGCAGCCCATTTTGCAAGAGAAAAAGGCGAGGAAGCCCTGCCCATTTTGCTCTGCACTCACCCCATGCAGTGTACTTTCCCCTTCTAAACACCTGTGAGCTCATATATAGCCCTTTTGTACCTACAAAAATTAGTGTTTACCCACTCTAAAGATATAGAAGTCTTCTTTAGCAGTCAGCTGTAAGCCTTCTCACACACTTTAGAGTCTTTCTCTTCATCTTTGCACACACCCTTCTACACGTTGAGAGTCGTGTTGCTTGCTTTTGCAGGACTTGATTCGTGGTTTCATTCGATCAGATATATATATATATATATATATATATATATATATATATATATATATATATATTTACATATATGTTGACTAACATTATCGAGTTATGCCTCGATTGAGCCCTGAACTTGATGCGGGAGCGTTTATTTGCTTTAATATATATATATATATATATTAAGCGTGTCGAACTTTGTTCGATGAGCTTAGACTTGATGCGAATGCGTTTCATCGCTTTAATATATATATATACTTATATATTAGCTGTGTGTTGGACTTTTGTTCGATGAGCCTAGACTTGATGCGGGTGCATTTACTCTTTTTTATATATATATATATATGAAGCGTGGTGGACTGCATTCGATGAGCACAGATTTTACATCAAAGTGCGTTTATTCGCTTATATATATATATATATATATATATATATATATATATATATATATATATACTTATATATATGAATCCTGTGTGGTGAACTCATTCGATGAGCCGGATTTTACATCCGTGCGTTTATTGCTTTTATATATATATATATATATATATATATATATATATATATATATATATATATTGTCCCACACGAGTTTACCGTGGTGGTTGATCGCTTTCTGACTTTCTTTACGTTTCGCCCGTCCACTGGAGTTTACTTACGTGGCGATTGATCGCTTTTATACTGACTTTATTTATATTACATCACTTTGGAGTTTCTTTCGTGGCGGTTGACCGTATTATAGCTTTATTTACATTCATCACTACCGAGTTTCCTTCGTGGCGGTTGGCCAAATATTCTGACTTTCTTTATGTTTCGTCACTTTGGAGTTTCCTCCGTGGTGGTTGATAACTTTTAATGACTTTATTTACATTTATGATCCCCATAGAGGTGCTTCATGGTTGGTGATCACATGCGTATATATATATTTCTGATTTTATATATATACCGCCTTCGCTTTCATACAAATTGCGGTATCTTGTGCGCTTCTAGAATCATGTGATCACATATTCACTATTAGATCTAGATTCGGTTCCGTGATGGACATTTTCAATTTGTAGCGACTTTGTAAATTATTCTGCGGTGTCTGAATTTCCTTAGATGGTTTTCATACCCACGAGGAAGTCGGCATTATTTTGTACATTATTTTCATACGAATGCCTCGCATTCGTAAAATAAAATCAACTAAGCCGAACACTTAATAAAATGGGAGTGTAAAAGGTCTCAATTACTATTAAGCATCAGAGTTTGAAAAAACCTTTTTTATAAAATATCATTGTTATATCTTGCTAAAAACTGAATTTTTACATAAATTCAAACCCTGTGTATATAGGTTCGAACGAGGCCTCGTACTACTTCCAAATAACAGCACATTGACCCATACACACACAAATTTAGATAATAGTTTCTTGAAAAGAGGCGGTCACCGTGCTAACACAGATGTCGGGGGGTGCCTAACACCTTCCCCCCGCATAACCAAGTCCCCGAATCCTAATGAATCTCGGTTTCATCGACCCGTTTAGCAGTGTCACATCACTGGGTTAATGTGCAAACCTTTTCTCGGTTGTGTAGGTACAACCATTTAAAAAACCAATTGGCGACTCTTAACAGTCCATCGTCCACATTATACATGTCGGACCCTTTTCACTTGTTTTTTTAAATAAATCTCACCTAAAATGAGAACACCAGAGAACAAGTAACGGAAAGGGACATCCAAAAATTCTGACGTCGACACTTATTTTGTTAAATTATTGCTTCTATACTCCGTGAAATTAGTAGAATATCCTTGAAATTTGCGCTTCATCTAGTATCATTTCACGAGGATATTTTCTGCACATTCTTGTTAAATTTTAAGCTTTTCATGTTGGAGTATTGTCAATGAGTAGTATTCATTTTTACGGTACTATTCACAAAGTACTATTCATGAGGTACTATTCATAAAGTCCTATTTATGAGTACTATTCACAAGGTACTATTCATGGGGTACTATTCTCGAAGTACTATTCACGGGGTACTATACACTCAGGTACTATTCACCCGGGGAATTATTCAAGACAAAAA
Source organism: Panax ginseng (assembly GCA_020205605.1). Lineage (NCBI taxonomy): Eukaryota > Viridiplantae > Streptophyta > Magnoliopsida > Apiales > Araliaceae > Panax > Panax ginseng. Next base: position 109,178,509 of record CM035148.1, on the reverse strand, counting down.
TTTATTTCTTTGCTGTCCAAATCATTTTTGATATAATATTATTCTTGAATTGTACTCCACAAAGCAGTATCATGTTGACAATTTGGACATTATTGAATTCTGGATAAATTAAGTTATAAATCCTTAAAAATCTATCCTTTGCTTTCTTTTAACTGAATTCTTATATCATTATCATCATCCTCATGCTTATATTGTGATAAAAGTCATCTGTGGCTTACGTGCATAGATGTAGTATTGATTGGTATGATTATGACCAGGGATTATTTGGTATAATCATGACCGTAATGTTACAAATGATGTGGTAAAAGTCCTTATTGGCCCGTAGTGCATTGATGGACAGTTGTTGGTATGATCATGACCATTGATTACATGAATATCCTTGGCCCGTAGTGCAGGGATTATTTGATGATGTGGTTTATTTGTTAGGCTGAGTCTCAGCGATAAAGTTGATGAAAAATTTTTAAATCATAGAAGATAGTAGTTGCTCTACTTGACTCTTCTAATGGATTGATTGTTCCGCTGCAGATAAACTTGATGATTATTATATTTTATCAGTTTAACACTGTTGAAGGCTAACAATAATTTATTCTGCATTATCTTAGTCATAATATTTAATATTTCTTATTGGACTAGTTGAGCTCACCCTTTTGCTTTCATTGTTCTCTTCAGGAAATGAAAACGTAGCCGAGACTAGTCGGGGAACAGAGTGACGGTCCGAGATGGTGGCTATAATAGTCCTCATTATTTTATGAAATAGTGTGATAATAAATGTAATGAGGACTTCATTTGAGTTTGAATACTGTCTATGAGACAATATTCGTGTAAAAACTCTAAGTCGTTGTCATATTGTATAAAAGAAGTTGTATTTGATTTATGTACCATGTATTTGGCGACTCAGAATGGGTGATGTATACTTATTTTGGGGGCATCACATGAGTAATATTATTTTGTCTTGTATTTCTGATTATACCCTCATTTTGTTAAAGTATTGCTTCTATACTCCGTGAAATTAGTATAATATCCTTGAAATTTGCGCTTCATCTATTATCATTTCACAAGGATATTTTCTGCACATTCTTGTTAAATTTTAAGCTTTTCATGCCGGAGTACTGTCCATAAGTAGTATTCATTTTTACAGTATTATTCACAAAGTACTATTCACGGTGTACTATTCTCAAAGTACTATTCACGAGTACTATTCACAAGGTACTATCACGGGGTATTATTCTCGAAATACTATTCACAAGGTACTATTCATTCGGGTACTATTCACCCGGGGAATTATTCATGACAAAAATTAATTTCTTTGATATCCATGTAAGACCCCAACTTTTTATAAATAAAATCGAATTTCCTCTATTTATTATTGTGAATAATAAGGTGTTAATTTGATATAATGCTTTGGTTATGGGTGAAATGTGCAAATTTTACAAAATAAGCAAGTGGTTATAAAATATTCATTGTTGTTGGGAAATATTCGTTTGGTCGTGGAATATTCTTACTTTGCCGGAGCATATTAAATGCAACGGAACAACCAACCATTTGGGCCCATATAGCGAAAAAGCGGTGAGGATGAAGATAACGACAAGTTTGAGTTTTTATAAATAATGGTGTAATTGATTCCGGTAATTAACCTTTGTTGGAATACGAATTGGTTAAAATACAATGATACGTGTGGTTGCATAGTAGTAGCTGCGGTATTACCTGATATTTTTGAATTATTGATTCTTACGTAAGAATGCACTACTCAATAATTATTACAGTAATTACTGTTCAATATTTTATTTTATTGATTCAATAATTCCTACGTTGATATTTTATATTATTGTTGTTTCAATAATTGTCACTGCACATTATCTCCATTATCATATCAATACTCATATTATTTGAATAATATTATTACATAGCATTATTGGCAATGTCTAAGGAAGTTCTGTCTAGGAAAGGGGTTTGGTCACCTAATTGCGCGCCAATAAAGAGAAATCCATATCAGAAAGCCCCCTCTTTCTTGGGAACGACCTGGTTGTCATAATTACGATTCTGTAATATTATTTGTGAATAATTAAATATTAATTTATATGATAAGAAAATATTTATTTTATGCGGATATAAATGATGGATATATTTATTGTGGTTATAAATGATGGAATTAATATTGAGGTATTTTATCAGTATTTTGTCGAAATGAAGGTATTAAAAACTGTCCGTATGTGGATTTCGGGCATTTTCTGTTTGGAATTTGGAAAAACTTTCTTCTACAAAGTTGTAGAGAATTTAATTTCTTATGGAATGGACATATAATTCGTATTTTTCTGATAAAAGGGCTATTTATTATTAATTTTTGAAGTATCGAAAATAAATGTTTTTTATTAAAAACATAGGTGGGCCCCACTTTTGGTTGGTGAACAAATGTGCTGAAATTTTATTTCAAAAATGGTGGGCGTGAATAGTAGCACGTAAAGCCATTAGGTAGCAGATTAGTCTGCTATGGCGTTCTAAGCATTTTCCTATAAATAGGGTGTTTAGTTAGAATTAAAAATCACACCAAAATCATAAGCTTTCTCTCTCTATATTATCGAGCGTATTTTGTGAGTGTTTAGATACTTTGTGAGTTTCTATTCAGTGCAAGTTTCCTTCGGCCTTATACTTGATATTTCAGCCAGAAGTACTGTTCTTTTGAGGTAATGGATGTTATTTTCTTCGTAAATAATTTTCTTTCAATATCATTATGCCGAAATATTGGTATGAATTTATTGTGGAATTTCTACCTTTTTGTGTCGGGATTACTATTCACGTATACAGAACTATTCACGTATACAACACTATTTATAAATACGGCACTATTCACCGAAAAAATGAAATTTTCTCCTTTTTATCAAAGATGTCTATTATGGTTACTATCTTTGATTTTATCCATGTTTTGATCATTATTTTTTGAATTCTTCTTTAAAATTGGTTATTACAGAGTATTATTGAACTTGGATAAACTGTAATACAAATCCCTAATATTTGTTCTTTTGTCTCACTGGATTCATTTTTTTTAAGATATTTTTCATCATCCTCAGTCATAAATGATGATATTACTGAATATCGTTGACATGTAGTGCAAAGATGAATGATTAACTGATAAATATCTTTGGCCCGTAGTGCAAAGATGAACAGGTGTTGAAATGAACATGACCAACTGGTGATACAAATGAATATCTTTGGCCTATAGTGCAAAGATGAATATTTGATTCAAGATATATATTGATTGTTTTTACAGGAATAAAATATTTATGATGGACTTTTGAATCTTAGAAGATAGTAGAACTCATTCTCTACTTAACTCTTCTAATGGATTATTATTTCCACTGCAGTTGTTGATCTAAAACTTGTTGTCTATTATATTCTATCAGATTTTTCCCTGTTGAAGACTAATAATAATTTGTTGTATATTATCTTAATCATAATATTCTTTACTGGGCTAGTTAAGCTCACTATTTTCCTTATTGTTCCATTTTTCTTCTCAGGAGGTGAGAATATAACAGAAACTAGCCGGGGTAAGGAGTGATGGTTCAGGATAGTTGTTTTAGTAGTCCTCACTATTTTGTAAAATAGTGTATCAATAATTGTAATGAGGACCCCTTTGAGTTTGTATACTGTCTATTAGACAATATTTGTATTTAAACTCACAGTATATGTGTTGTCGTATTTTGCAAGATAATTGTACATTTGTTGTATTTATTTACATACCATGTATTTGGCATTTCTCGAATGGGTGATGTATACCTATTTTGGGGGCGTCGCAGTCCAAATCATTTTTGATATAATATTATTCTTGAATTTTACTCCACAAAGTAGTATCATGTTGATAATTTGGACATTATTGAATTATGGATAAATTAAGTTATAAATCTTTAAAAATTTATCTTTTGCTTTCTTTTAATTGAATTCTTATATCATTGTCATCATCCTCATGCTTATATTATGATAAAAGTCGTATGTGGCTTACGTGCATAGATGTACTATTGATTGGTATGATTATGACCAGGGATTATTCGGTATAATCATGATCGTAATGTTATAAATGATGTGGTAAAAGTCCTTATTGGCCCGTAGTGCATTGATGGACAGTTGTTGGTATGATCATGACAATTGACGATTACATGAATATCCTTGGCCCCTAGTGCAGGGATGATTTGATGATGTGATTTATTTATTAAACTGAGTCTCATCGATAAAGTTGATGAAAAACAATTTAAATTATAGAACATAGTAGATATCATGCTCTACTTGACTATTCTAATGGATTGCTTGTTCCGCTGCAGTTAAACTTGATTATTATTGTATTTTATCAGTTTAACATTGTTGAAGGCTAACGATAATTTATTCTGCATTATCTTAGTCATAATATTTCTTACTGGGCTAGTTGAGCTCACCCTTTTGCTTTCATTGTTCTCTTTGAAATGAAAGCGTATACTGACTAGTCGGGGAACAGAGTGACGGTCCGAGATGGTGACTATAATAGTCCTCACTATTTTATGAAACAGTGTGATAATAAATGTAATGAGGACTTCATTTGTGTTTGAATACTGTCTATGAGACAATATTCGTGTAAAAACTCTAAGCTACGTTGTTGTCATATTGTATAAAAGAAGTTGTATTTGATTTATGTACCATGTATTTGACGACTCAGAATGGGTGATGTATACCTATTTTGGGGGCGTCATATGAGTAATATTATTTTGTCTCGTATTCCTTATTATACCCTCATTTTGTTAAATTATTGCTTCTATACTCCGTAAAATTAGTAGAATATCCTTGAAATTTGTGCTTCATCTAGTATCATTTCAGAAGGATATTTTTTGTACATTCTTGTTAAATTTTAAGCTTTTCATGCTGGAGTACTGTCCATGAGTAGTATTCATTTTTACGGTACTATTCACAAAGTACTATTCATGAGGTACTATTCACAAAGTACTATTCACGAGTACTATTCACAAAGTACTATTCACGGGGTATTATTCTCGAAGTACTATTCACGGTGTACTATACACTCAGGTACTATTCACCCGGGGAATTATTCAAGACAAAAATTGATTTCTTTGCTGTCCAAATCATTTTTGATATAATATTATTCTTGAATTGTACTCCACAAAGCAGTATCATGTTGACAATTTGGACATTATTGAATTCTGGATAAATTAAGTTATAATTCTTTAAAAATTTATCCTTTGCTTTCTTTTAATTGAATTCTTATATCATTGTCATCATCCTCATGCTTATATTGTGATAAAAGTCATCTGTGGCTTACGTGTGTAGATGTAGTATTGATTGGTATGATTATGACCAGGGATTATTCGATATAATCATGACCGTAATGTTACAAATGATATAGTAAAAGTCCTCATTGGCCCGTAGTGCATGACGAATTTACTTTCAACATCAAATTTAAATATGCATTCTCCCAACAATCTCCCCCTATTTGATGTTGGCATAACCAAGGAGATTTGTGTTATGATTATCAATTTCTAGATGCAGTTGCTAGAAAGTAAATATGACTTAGTGTTTTAGTGAGCGACTGAAATCTCTAGAGAATAAGCATGAATTTATTGATGTTTGTAAATATAGATATTATAATTAAGCTTAATTACATTAATAAGAATTGAGTTTTAACTTATCTCTATTTCTTTTACCTTTTTTTTCTCGGAGGATTTGCATACTCTTCAGTTCTTCTTCTCCTAGTCACTTCGTCTCTCCATGCTATATCTTCCAGCTCACTTTAACTTAGTCTTTCATGATGATCGTGCCTATTCATGAATGCGAGATCTCCAATTGGCATTGGCAATTAGTGTGGTGATAATTTGTTGTGAGTTCGGGAGAAGGCCCTCGACTTCTATGGTGGTGAGCCATGATAATTTGTCTTGTAGGAGGAGTCCGATTGATGATTGAGATATGAGAGTGAGGGCTCGATGATCGAGCCATGAATGTGCCCTCGCTCCTCGCCTTTTTCTCCTTTCCTTTATTCTCCCCTTTATGTCAAAGATCAAGAGCTCGAATGTCTTCAGATAGGCGAGTTATGCCTTGGACAAGCTCATTGAGTTGATGATGGGATTGAGCAATGTCTTCACGGTTCTCTTTAATTAGAGAATCAGATCGAGCTTCCTTCTTTTGGAGAATGGCCATGACATTTTTTGTCTGTTTCATTTGACCCATGGAGAATCCTTGGAATTCTTTCATTGCAGTTCATAGATTCGTGAGACTTTCCATCATAAGGTTGTTCTGGGACTCCTGAGTATTCTGTAAAATAAGAATAGCATCCCTGTGTTTCTTAGTAGCTTGAAAGTGGATTTGATCCCATTCATTTATGCTCTGAAGCATCTCCTTTATGATCTCCCTAAGCTTCTTTAAGCGCTCAGAACTTAGGGTGCTTGAGAGAGTGTTGGCAACATTAATCAAATGAGTTAGCCTCATGTGAACAAGTTCGGAGTGAACTTCAAGATCTTCTTCTATGTCCTTGGTCACTTTCTTTGATGCTTCTGACAACTCTCTTTTGGTGGAAGATCTGATATGAGCTCAAGGAGTTGCGAATTATTTGGATGAAGGGCTCTTGTGTGTTGATTTTGCATAGTGAAGAGAGCGAGATCAAGGTTGAAATACTCATTAGTGGATGAAGAAGGGATATCTGATGGAGGGGCTGGTGTATGGGGTTGAGCTTCAGGAGGAGATGACTCTACGACTTGAGCATGTGACTCTACGATTGGGCTTGGATCAAGAATCGTAGAGTGAGAGATGATAGAGATTGTATCAAAATAAAGTTGGGCACATTTGGTTCATCAATTATGTAATGTTGGGATTTCAGAATCGGGAATTGATTGAGTGGATGAAGAATCACTTCCAACCATCTTGGTAATTCATAGAATTGGTTGAAAAATGATGGTGGATAATGATTAACCCTGAAAGAGATGGGAATAGTTTGTACCTCATGCCCATTTTCTGAAGAAGGGCCATTGGTGATCAGCTTTCAGGCAAAGTTGAGGTTGCCTGGGAATCCATGAGCTAGCACCGAGATTGCTGGATAGGCTTTGAAGGTCCAGAACATGTGATCCCAGGAGTTGAGAATTTGGGCTCTGTGAAAGGGCATCATAGGTAGATAGGAGAACAATTGATTGTAGTTGGCTCTCCTATAACCATCATCACACCCATGCCTATAATCTCAACCTCATCATCCTTCTTCTTCTTCTCTGTCTTCTTGTGAAGATTCCACTTCAACAATTACCTCCACTTGACTTCTTTCTCTTCTTTCGCTTCTCTCATCCTCCATAGCTTCACTTCTTTCCATTTTCGCAGCTTTCTGAAGCTAGAATCTCTTGAGGGATCGAGGGAGATTCATGATGATCTCTCGAAATTCCTCCTCGTGCAAACTTCTTCCGACACATAGGACTTCATGAGGCTCCCCCTCAGCTAGATCATTCATTTGCATTTCACACAGCTCCCCCTCAGCTAGAGCATTCTCTAGAGTAAGAACTTCAGGCAGATCCCCCTCAATTTGAGTTGTGTTCTTCTGAATTGCTTCGGATAGCCCCTTCTCAGCTTCGGGTAATCCTTTCTCAGTAGCTATCTTTTTGTCTTCTTCTTTTAGCACTCCTTCATTGACAAGGATGTACTTTTGACCAATTTTTTCTTTCGTTTCCTAGGTCGAGCCACAACCTCAACACTTTTTCTTCAGCTTCATTTCTAAATGGTTGATCAGCCCGAGAAGTTGTGCAGATCTTCTTCTTGGAGAGTGGTGTCCAGTCCTGGTCTCTACGACTCCAGAGACTCTACGATCGAAGAGACAGAGGCTTCTTTTTGACTTGTGGATCGTGTTTTTTCTTCTTAAGCAACCGAGAGATGGTAGCTCTATCTTCATCTTCCTCGATCGTTGTTCTTTCCTTTTCAAGTTCCTCAGAGTTTCAAAGGCTGTAACACTCTCGAGGTACATCAAGAGTTGAACCTCGAGGCTCCTCCGCCATTTGAGCCTTTCATTTTTTTTTACCCTTGCTTTTTTTCGACTAAAGCAATGGGTTCTTCCTTGTTGATTTCTTCTTCTTCTTCGCCTCCTTTACAACCGACATGTTTCCTCGAATCCTTGACTTCTTTGCATCACCGCTTCTTCCATCGGACTCGTACATCATCCTTACATTTTTTCGCCGGATTTCTTTTCCAGTTCTTCAAACAAATTGCCGGGTCATTCTTCTGTTTGGATTGATGGATTCTCCTTCATCATCCCCAATCTTATCTCCCAATGCTGACTATAGGATGATGCTTATAAATCGCCCGTAGAGCATCTTTCCAGAGCTCTTTGACTTCTTTCGAATCGAGTATCCATTTCCCAATCCAATGATGAGTAGGGCTCCATAGTTGAGTTGAATCCCACAACCGATTGTTGTCATGAGCTTAAGTCGCACTTCGCTCACAGAGTCATGGCTGTAGCTCTTGCAAAGATATGCATTTCCCAACAATGTCACCAAAAATTCATACCTTTGGGGGAACTCTTTCTTTTTGTACCTTTTCGACAAATGAAAACTTTTGTGATGCATCTTCTTTAATCCTTCATGAAAATCGATGCCCTGTATGAATGGAAATCCTTTCGATTTGAAACCTAGGGCTAGGTTTATATCCTAGCTTTTGAGTTTAATTTCCACGCCTCGACCTTGTGGTGATGACATCATTCTCAAACGCTCCATTTTTGTAGAACTCTTTTTATCACTTTAGGTAGATCCATGTGCTTGTACCCAGAGCTTCTTCAAGACCAAACTTTCTTTAATAGAGATAATGTTTTGTGAAATTTGGGATCAATTGTCTTGAACTCATCAAAACAAAGCTCAGAAACCAGTGATGACATTTGAAAGCCGCCATTGATTTCTTTGCACCGAGGATGGTTGAGCGATTTTGAAAGCTAGTTTTTCTTGGCAGAGAGAGAGAGAGAGAGAGAGGAATAAGCTTTTTTGAACTTCTCGATTTCAAAAAGATATTTTCAAACTGTACTTGTAACTTCCTCCTCCTCTCGATTTGCTTAAGGGGGCATGTGTCAAGTTCGCTTGGCTCCATGATTTTAATCGAAGTGGAATATACTGAATTGCCCTTAGCTCCTCCCGAGCTAGTGTGTTCCTTGGGAGGACTACGATCGTCGAGGTAGCACTATGTTCGTTGAGGTAGTCTTTATGATCGTTGAGTCTGCGATCATCGATGAGTCCATCGCGATCGCTAAGTCATTGAGTCTGAGCTCGTTATCGTTGAGTCTCCTTCCGTCCTTGTGATGAACTTTTGACTTAGCATTTCTCTCGAAGTTAAGGTAGCTCAGAAGGCCAAACCTCTTAGAGTGAATTAAGGTTAGGTTTGTTCCTCGAGGCGCTGACAGAGAGATTGCTTTGATTTGTTGAAACTTTGTTATCACATGATGCTTCTTTGTTCTCGTTGATGGAGCTCACGATCGATCTGGTCTTTTCATATCAAGATCGCACTTTCTACGATCGTGGACTTTCTTTGGTCATTCTACGATTTTGAACATAGCCTTTATATCTCGCATGGTTAGCACAAACTAGAGCATAGATTTTATGGTTGTAGATTTAGCATGCCTAACTCACTTATTAATTTATTAAACTGGATTCATCTAGAGGCTTTGTAAAGACATCAAGCAAGTTGATTTTCAGTAGGGATATATTGTAAAGATATGGTTCCATTTTGCACATGATCCCTAATAAAATGATATCTTATTTCTATATGCTTAGTCCTAGAATGCATGACAGATTGTGTGTTATTGCTATGGCACTTGTGTTATCACAATGAAATGTGTATAGATTTGAAATCAAACCCATAGTCTCGCTAGTTGATTTTTCATCCATAAGATTTGATTTGAGCACAACAAATGCCAAACAAAGAATGTATTTCATTTTCCGCAGTTGAAGTAGATATCGAAGTTTTTTGCTTTGCTAAACCAACACAAGTCTGCTTTTTCCTAGCAACCGACAAAAGCCACGGGTACTTTTTTTTTCTATCTATTTTGCAACCCGCAAAGTCAAGATCTCAGATATCCCGTTAGTTCAAAGGAGGACTCCTTGGGATACCAAAGTCCCAAGTGAGGTGTGCCTTTGAGGTACCGAAAATCCTTTTATCGCAATTAAATGTGATTCCTTAGATTAGCTTGAAATCTAGCACATATGCATGTTGCAAACATTATGTCCGGTCCATCGCGCTAGATATGTAAGAGAGCCTATCATACCTCTCAGTATTGAGTTATATCAATACTTTTACCTTTTTTTTCATCTTTGTCAAGCTTGGTTGTTGGAGCAATTGGGGTTTTTTATGGAGAGGTCGATTCCATGCCATACTTTTTAAGTAAGTCTTTAATGTACTTGGCTTGGTTTATGAAGATTCCTTCATCACCGCTTTTACTTTGCAATCCAAGGAAGAAGTTCAAATTTCACCCATCACGCTCATTTCAAACTTGCTCGCATAAGCTTGGCAAATCTCTTACATAATTTTTCATCAGTAGAGCCAAAGATAACGTCATCAACATATATTTGAACTAATAAGATTTTATCTTTATGCTTTCTAAGAAATAATGTGGTATCTACTCTACCTCTAGTGAACCCATTTTCAATAAGAAAGTTAGTTAGTGTTTCATATCATGCTCTAGGTGCTTGTTTAAGACCATATAAGGCTTTGTCTAATCTATAGACATAATTAGAGAGAGATGGATTGATGAAACCTGGAGGTAGCTCTACATATACTTCTTCTTGAAGTTCACCATTCAGGAATGCACTTTTGACATCCATCTGAAAGACTTTGAATTTCATGTGAGCAGCAAAGGCAAGGAATATTCTGATGGCTTCTAATCCGCAACAGTGCAAAGGTCTCATCGTAGTCAATGCCTTCTTCCCGAGAGTAACCTTTGGCCACTAGTCTTGCTTTATTCCTTGTTATTACTCCATCTTCATCCATCTTGTTTCAAGACCCACTTGGTCCCAATGACAGATGACTTTTGGTCTTGGAACTAATCTCCATACTTTTGCTTCTTTCAAACCGATTTAGTTCTTCTCGCATGGCTTCTATCCAACCGAGTCTTCCATAGCATCTTCTATCTTCTTGGGTTCCATTTGTGACAAAAAGCTCAGATAGAAACACTCATTTGGGTGGTGGCGGCTCTTGTTTTGACTCTTGCATTTGGGTCTCCAATGATTAAGTCTTGAGTGTGATCTTTGCCCATCTATTTATTTCGTTGGAACATCTCGCCCCGATGCCTTCTTGTCTCGAGACCTTCAAGATCAATTTTCTTCTTGATGTGGAGGTTCGTTGTCTTCATGTAGACTCTCTCTACGATCTCATTTCCTTCGCTCAACGATTTCATTTTCGAACTACGATCGTGGTGTTGAGCCTCGACGAACCTCGCTCAGTAGTGTCTCGAATCTATCATTCAGTAATGTCTTCGAGACACTATTTTGTCCAAGTCTGTTTCATCAAAGATGATGTGAATCGAGACTTCAACACTCAGTGTTTTTTGTTGAACACTCTATAAGCCCCATCGTCTGTGGCATATCCAAGAAAGATTCCTTCGTCCCGACTTGGGTTGGAACTTTGTCGATACGCTTCCCATTGTTGAGAATGTAGCATGCACAAACGGTAACACATGGAAGTAGTCGACATTTGGCTTTCTTCCTTTCCACAGTTCGTAGGAGTCTTCTTTATCGTAGAGTGTATAAATCGATCTATTCTCGAAAGTGTAGATGCAAGTGTTGACAACTTCCGCCCGTAAGTATTCAGCAGATGGGTCATCGCTAGTAGAGTTCTTCCAAATTTCTATCAACGTTTCGTTCTTTTCTCTCGCCTACTCCATTTTGTTGAGGAGTTCGTGGAGTCGAGAAGTTGTGGATCGATGCCATTGTTCGTGCAGAATCGGGTCCATCTCGTAGAAGTCAAATTCTTCGCCATGATCACTCCTTATATAGCCTTGATTTTCTCCCCTTTCTCGCTCATCACTAGTCCAACATCTTGATTAGTTGGGAGCTTGTTTCATCTTTTTTGAGTTTAGAAAGAACACCCATGTGAACTGGTGTAATCATCCACTACGACTAGAGAGTATCTCTTCCTCCAAGGCTTGTTGTTGAATTGGCCCAAATAGATCCATGTGAAGTAAAACCGCAGAGGCTTGTCAATCGAGTTGAGCTTTTGCTTTAAATGAGCTTCTAGTCCGCTTTCCAAGTCGAGCAAGCATCAGCACGGCCTTTCTTCGACAAAGTTCAACTTGGGTAAGCCTCGCAACTAGATCTTTTTGAGGCCGTTTAGACATGCTTTTGAAGTTGAGATGAGACCTTTTCTATGCCATAGCCAATTTCATTTCTTCAGATGCTTTAGCCGTAAAGCATATCGTCTCGTCCGAGCTTAGTTGACCAAGATTTATAGCAGTAGACATTTCCTTCTCTTGTTTTGGCCACTTTTATATATAGGGATGTCTTTAGATCTCGACTTGACATTGATTGTTGAGGAATGTGACTTGATGACCCTTGTCGCAGAGTTGGCTTTATGCTCGTAAGATTGTGTTGTAGTCCTTCCACATAGGCTACTTTTATCAAGGACACCGCACCATTCCCAACCGAGCCATATCCTCTTGTCTTGCCAGAGCCATTGTCTCCAAAGATGATCAAGGACCCTCCTTCTCTATGTAGTTAGATGTAAGGGCTTTGTTCTAGTCATGTGCCTTGAGCATCCACCGTCCCGTGATATACTGTGTTGTGATCGTGGAGCTCTGTTTCGTGGTAATATTAAACTTTCATTTTGGTACCCATACTTGCATGGGTCCTACTTTGTTAGTACTTTGGGAACCCAAATCGCTTGATTTTGGGTCTCACATGCATAGGATTATGATAGCATATTGCAAAGCCTTTATGACCAACCTTATTGCATACAAAACATCTAATATGATATGCTGTGTGTGTGTGTGGATTCTTCTTCTCCATTTGGACTTATGTGGGTTCTCAACCATCCTCCTTTTTAAATCGGTTCTCCTTCTTCCATGTATCCTTGTGTTTCATGATTTGTGAGGAGTGTACTTTTCTCTCTACTGTTCCTTCCTAGCTTGGTTCGTGGAGTTGATTTTACTCGACTTTCACGATCCTTCGAGGTTGGAAAGTAGTGGCTAGGTTACTCTTCTCTTTTTCAAACCTAAGCCAACATGAGATCCTTTATTCCTTGGAATATGGATTGAATCGTAAGAGCATAGTGGTTGGACCGGTTCTTCCTTTCGTGAGGATTTCACAAATATAATGCTTCTACTAAAACTTGGAGCATTACTAGGCTAGTTTCCTTTATCTTTTCCACATATGGCTCGAGGTGGATTCCCAAAGCCTAAAACCTGTTTCGTCGATGCACTTCTCCGACTAGAGATCGTGGAGTCCATGGATGAAGAGGATTTATTCCATGTAGAGATTGTCCTTTCTAGTTCCTCAATTTTAGAGGTTAGACTTGACTCTCTTTGTGCATCGAGCTCATTGGTCTTTTTTAAGCTTTTATTCTCGCCTTCAAACTGAGAGAGAGAGAGTCAAGATTTTAGAAGGGTTGTTTTCAGTTCTTCCCGAACTTTTCTTTTCCTTTTGAAGAAGTGAATAATCTTTTGGATGTAACTCGAACCATTTCATGTATCGATGCAGATCGATGTTATGCCATGCAAAGTGCGCTTCTTAAATCATCAATGTCTACATCAGAGAGTTAAAGTCAAATACCTCATCTATACTTACTTCATGAATGTTGGAGTTCTTTTTATCCCTTAGCATGCTTGGCCATCGTGCAAAGATTTGCCATTTGAGGATCTTCATCATCTCCAGATTCGGAGTCGAGTCGTTGTTCCGAGTCACCCACGATCCTCCGTACCACAAGAGACCTTTGTCTTTCTTCCGAGGCCTTTTGTTGCCTTTTGAATTCTTCTTTGAATTTGATTTCTTCTTTAGTTCTTCTAAGAGGTTGTGCAGCTTTGCAATGAAATGGCCAGCTTTTGCAATTGTAGATAAGTCATTTATCGCCTCCTCGGTTGTCAGAAGTTGTTGATTTTCTTTGGTTTGTCGATTCTCGCTCGACGCATGAACCTTTCGAGTCTTTTACCAAAGATTGCAAAGTCTCTCATCATCATCTTCATCATAGTCGAGTCATTTTCAGTATTGGCTTTAGAGATGTTGTCAGTTGCTTTGAGAGCCACCCCTTTATCCTTCTTTTTCTTCCTTCAGATAAAGTTTTCGTCATTGAGTCACCTCCAGTTCATATGTAAGAAGGTTGCCATATAACTGCTGAATATCATTTCATGGAGATTCTTTAATTCTCTGATGGCAGTGGTTTTGGAATCCCACTTGATAGGTAAAGCTCTCATGAACTTTATGATTAGATCTTTATTTGCATAGATCTTTCCATAGGCTCTAGAGAGAGTTGAGCAAAGACATTGAATCTTTTCGTAGGTGGAAGAAGTGACATTTTCTCCTTGAACGTGTGCAAATATCTCATATTGCTGAGTCAGGAGAGATTGCTTGTTTTCTCTGACTTCTTCCGTTCCTTCATGCATGATGAGCAATGCTTCCCATACCTCCTTTGTTGTTTTGCTATTGACCACATTCTCGAATAGATCATCTTCTAAAGATTGGAACAAAATGTTCTTGGCCTTTTTGTCGAGTTGAACAACTTTCTTTTCGTTGTCGTCGTCCATTCTTCTTTGACCTTGATCTAAATTTGCTTTTGGGTCGCTCAGTAGTTGGTGCAAGCTTTGTAGGAACGTAGGGCCCATTTGAATAGTTTCAAATAGATCTTCATCTATTGAATCCATGTATGCTTGCATACTAACTTTTCCAATTAATTAATTTGTTTTGTTGCACATAGGTGGCTTGTCGCTTCCTCCGCCTTTTGATTCGCTTATCGATGTGCCATCGATCTACTTAAGCTTTGTAGGCTATTTGATAGAACTCGCCTCGATACCAATTGTTAGTTCCCAGAGGCACAATAGTTATCTGAAGGGGGTTGAATAGATATTTTAAATTTTTTTCAAATACTTTGTTAGTTTTGATAATGATTCAAACACAACAAAGGAATTAAGATTTGTTTGTTTTCCCTTTAAGATATAGTGAGTTAATGAGAGAGAGTGAGGCAGCTTATAGCAGCTTATAGCTTATAGCAAGAATGTAAGAGACACAACAATTTTAAGTGGTTCAGAGCACTTAAAGCTCCTAGTCCACTCTTCTACTCCTCGAGTAGAAATCCACTAAGGATATCTCTTTACACTTTCTCAATCTCACAGATTCCTTCAAGACCAAGTAGCCTTGGCACTTTAGTTCACTTTTGAACTCTTCAAGTCCAAAGCAGAGACTTGGTTCTTCACAGCTTCACTTAGAACTCTTCAAGTCCTTCCGACTGGAACTTCTTACTTCACTGATAGTAGTTGATGAGTTCTTGAATGGTGCTACTCATTGTCGTTAAGCTTTTGTTTCGAAAGAACTCGAGTAATGAGCAAAGTTTTTTTTCGATCGTAGAGTTGAGCGTTGAGTGTTCTTCAACGCTTTTGTTCAATGCTTGCTTTTTTGCTTTTTCATCATCTCGCCGATGTTTTGCATATATATGAGGTCTTTGAAATGTATCCGTTGAAGACATCCGTTGAAGCATTAAATGCATTTGACATTTCGAGCTTTGATGGAGACTTTTGCACATCTTCCGATTTATTAGTAGTCCCGCCCATACGACACAACAGATCGTTATCTCACCTAACACCGAAAAGGTGTTTTTTCATCGACCCATAGTACTTTTCCTTAGCTTCTTCAATACGCTTTTTTTTATACTAAGGATGATCTGTCAGTCACATGGGGATCGCCGAGGACTTCAACGCTTATAATCCATTCCACATTTGTTGGGATTTATTCTTAAACAAATGGGCAAGGCTCGATGCTTCGACACACGCATGTATGATGATGCTCTACGATTCTCGATCGTGGTGTCTTGCCACCTTGGTGCTTGATCCGATACATCGCAAATGAGAACACTACGATTTCTCTTAAGGATCGCACACTACGATCTTCACTTGCTTGTCTTGCAGACTCTACATTCTCGAGAGCACACTACGATCTCTGATTTGGCTCGACAAACGTTTGGACCACCCTACGATTTCAGGAGAGCCCCTTCAAAGCAGACACACTACGATTCTCGATGCTCTACGATTCTCGCCTTTTGGCTTCTCGTAATCTTCGATCGCCTCGATAGACTACGATTTATTGAAGCTTCATCTATTACATCTCAAGACATAGATCAACCTAACAACTTTGATCTCTTCATCTATATAATCATTTACAGAATGATAAACATTAAAAGCTTAGATCAACCTAACAAATTTGAACTACCACTAAGTCCATGTACATATATTCCTTGAAGGAATTTACATATAATCATGAATGTTTACTTTCAACATCAAATTTAAAGATGCAGTCTCCCAACAAATGCTTATGCATAATCAAACACATGACAGATGTGACACCCACAAATCCAAGTACTCAAAATTAATTCCCTCAGATTTGGTGTTCACTCAACAAAATAATTAACATCTAACTACCCATAATAATGATAACAATACAATTGAAATAGAAATACTCCCAATATAGGGTTACAACATCTTAAACGAATAAATCCCAGGTTATCTAACCTTAATACATCATATGCGGAAACATCATAAACAAATAAGTCTTACACATAACATTATAAGTCTTAATATAAACATTCAAATATTAAATAAGTCTTCATCATTTGCTTGTTTTTCCCTTGCCCTTACTTGATGAATGTTATTATGAAGAGTGAGCAACAATTTCCCCAAATTTAACAATAGAATAATAATAATAACATGCACGAATAATAATGGAATTGAATCAAAAGAAGTCTCGAGCTTTTGAATTAGATTAGAACATGAATCAAAAGTACATATGAATAAGACCATGAACTATGTCCCCAGTTATCAAGTATTTTTACTTTAAACCTTTAATAAAATCGAAGAATATATGAACCCATCAATAATCATATCAATATTATCGCGTAATATAATCCCCAAAAGGTTGTTTATCTCATCTTTGGCGTTACGCAATTAAATGAGTTTGAAGATTAGCCTCGAGGGTAATTTAGAAGTATAATAATCATCAACTAAGGATTAGTTGAAATAAGAATCACTATTTATTCAAGGTTTCAATGCAATATCGAAATCAATAATCAAATCAAAGATTGATATAATTGGTGAAAAGATTGGATCTCAATTCTAGCAATTAAATGAACAATACAATAGAAGTAATACTTCAAAAGAATTGAAGAACACTTCATTTGGAATCATAAACTTGAATAATTAAGCTTTGAACAATTTAAGAAGCTTGCTCGATATAATAAGATTTAAGGTTTTTCGATGAAAGAATACGGTTTGGAAACTTGCCTGCAAAGTAGGCTAAGCGATTACTACTCACGTTCACCACAATTCCTACACACATACCATATGTATTCACGACATTCATTAGTTACATTGATAGTAACTTTATAGGTTTAGTTCCCTCTTTTAATACAACTTGTTAACTTGGTTTAAATTCTGCTCATTACCATCATTCACATATACAGGACTGAAATATCAAATTTTAAGTTTAAATAACATCATATCATCTCATGCACATCACTTTCTTTTTTTTAAACGTGGTTTAACCAGTTACAAAACATAGCAGTTTTAAGGTCACAAGACCTTTTTTAATTTATTTTTATAATTCTCTTATTATATGGTCCATTAGTCACACTTTCACTTAATTATTTAATAGAAACTCTATTTTATTTAACAAATCATTACCCTTCTAATTTAATTACTTAATTAAATTAGAATATTTTCACTCCCTCACTATTATTACACTCGAATAAATTATTCCATAATAATTTTCATCGATTATTTTATTCCATAAATATTTCAACTAAAATATTTATTTTATTTGATAAATATTTTTATTATTATTATTATTATTATTATTTTATTTATTTATTTGCCCGCCGGGGTGGGGTAATTTAGCTTGGTAATGCCCGCCGGGACGGGGTTACTGTAAGACCCCAACTTATTATAAATAAAATCAAATTTTCTCTATTTATTATTGTGAATAATAAGGTATTAATTTGATATAATACTTTGGTTATGGGTAAAATGTGAAAATTTTGCAAAATAAGCAAGTGGTTATAGAATATTCTTGTTGTCGGGGAATATTCGTACGATGGCGCAGCCATTTGTGGGTCCCATAACGGATAACTGTCGAATGAAAAAAATGACAAGTTTGAGTTTTTATAAATAATTCACGTAATGGTTCTGATTAATTAATTTGTTGGAATACCAAAAGTGGTTAAAATCTGATGTCTGGCATTGGAGGCACGATGGCACATGGTATTGCCTGTATTATTGAATTATTGATTCTTACGTATTATTTGTGAATAATTAATTATTGATTTATATTATTTAAAACGAATATAAATGATGGATATATTTAGTTATAAATGAGAATAAATCTTTGACACAACGTTTTTAGAATGGAGAAAAAACGATATTTTGATTGAAATTTGTTTTTCAAAAAAATTAAATTTCCTATGGAAGATGCAATTTTTTTTTTAAAAGGACTATTTATTATAAATTATTGAAGAATGTAAATAATTCCAAAACGTTTTTTGAATAAAAATCGTTGTTTAAGGGTGTATATCAACGTTTTTAAACATTTTAAATATTGTAGAGATAAAAAAAAAAAAAAGCGTTGTAGATTAATTCCCGTTTTTTGAATAAAATTGTTTAATAATGCAACATTTTTAAAATGTTATAGATAAAAAAAAAAAGATTTTGATTACTATAATGCATCTGCAATATACTAATGCCATGATATACAAATCTAAAAGGTTTAAATTCTCATTTAAATTTAAGCCAAAATATGGCAACCATTCAAAATACATCCCAAAATTACTATTCGTTTACAGTTTCAAATTACTATATCCACAAAATATATACCAAAATATCCATATATACATCTCAAATTCACTTTTCAATATAAATTACTACTATGTTCACCAAGAAAATGTTCATCAAGGGGAGTAGTTATAGCTCCAGTTACCGCGCCTGCAGTTGAACAGTTCATACATGTAACACTACATGCAGGGAGAAAAAGAAAGAAACAAATGATCAGCTGAATCAGAACCAGCAGTACGAGGCCATGCCTGGAACTTTTTGTCAGCTGTCTCTGCTGCCCATTCTTTGTTTGTAATAGTACTAGGAGTACTACCTGATTTTAAAAGGTATTTAGAATGGTGAAGTCAGCCAAGGTCCACAACATTAAGGAAACAAGAAATAAGGCAGGACCTCAAAAAACAGAAAAAAAAAAAAAAAACGAACTTGCCTCCAAATATTTTCCGCTCAGCAATATAATAGTCACATGTAAACGCAATTACAAATGAAGCTGCAACACTACCAATGAGCTTGGCTGCCGACATGTTCAAACTGCAACAACGAGGTAAATAACCCAATGTCAGGTATGAATTATATTATCCATATATAGGCGAGGCATACCATTTGCAAAGAAAAATGATATACAGGTAAGGCATACAATTTGCAATGATTTAGTAATCAAATCTACAAAATGGAGGTTGGGAGTAACACATACAAGATAATAAAAGCGCTTAAAAAGAAATAAAGGGTGTTATTTCATTTAGCAGAACTAGCTGCAATTCCCCAATTTAATGGAAGACCAAATAGGCGTGACTAATTTACAATATCAAATTGGTATAAGTAAATCAACAAAACAAGAACAGAAGCCAAACAGCCAGTATCTTGCAGTGCAGGGATCACATCCAAGCCATAAGAGAAACAGATATACTTGGAGGAGACAGTTTCTGCCAAAAGCACCAAAGCGCGCCCATGGCAGGGGGCTGTATGTGAATGAAACATTTCCTTAATGTAAGAGCACAGATAAAATAAGCAGAGAGAGAAAGAGAGGATGGGTGACATAAATACCATGATTTGCAGAACCAAAACAAGCTTAAAAAGGCCATTTACCTTCACGATGGCTGCAGAGGAAATTCTAGAAGTATCAAAAGAACGACTTTCAACTGTTTGGAGTAGCCTAATACCATCAGTATTTGCTAGAATTTTAATACCATTATCATTTGTTGAAACAGCCAGCAATATCCCTTCCTTGTTAAATCTAATACAAGGAGAAGCCTGCAGATATATCAACAACCAGAATGGTTACCTAGAAAGGAAGACTTGGGAAAGAAAATCTTATCAACTGGCATAACTAAAAACTTACCTGTAACCCACCCTCCGCGTCAGCAGTCGCCAATAGGTTAACATTGTCCATATCCCAATATTTTACCATGTATTCATCACCAGCAGCCAAAAACGATTCTTGGTAGTATCAAATTGCACAACCCCACAGATCGCTTCCCAAGCCCAATATAAGTACGCTTAACAGCTCCTTCACTTTCATTCCATTCCACAATGTATGAATCTCCTTCTTTATTAGTCCCACATGAGAACAGCCTATGAGTAGCTCAGTACATTATGAAACAGATATTTCAGCTAGTTATCATAAATTAAGTGTTAATTTCTAACCCCTAACAAAAAGGGTAATCTAAATAGTGAAAAATATAATTTCTAAACCTTGTTCCATCAGCACTGTATGCCATAGTGGTGGACGAATGACCTGGTGCATCGTAGTCAACTCTTGAACCCATGTTGTCATACAACCATGCCTTAATTTTCCCATCAGTTGCCGTAGAGAATATAAACTGTGCAAGAAGAAAGTGGAAGAAAACAAATCAAGTAAACTCATAAAAAGTCGCAATGTCTCACATCAGCCAGACAGAATACAGCAGCAAAGCGAGGCGCTGCAGCTGTATAGAAGCCAATCACCCTAAAAAAGAGAGAGAAAGACTGAACATGTCATTAGGCTAGGGAGCTGGGATGTTGTTTAAGAAGTAACCATATTAAACACGGAAACTAACGCCTTGCTTAAACAGTTTGGCACACATTTTGCTAAAGCTTTATCAGACAAATCTAAAGAGACGTGAATCACAGTGTTTCTATCAATTTGGCTAGACGAGGTTTACCTTAGCATTATTAGATAACCAGGACATAGCTTTTGGTCAGTCACCACATCTGGTTCTTTCTGCAAAATTGAAACATCCCAGGCCATCACTGGTGGTTCATGCCTACATCAATTTATATGAATAACAAGCTTAAAATTCACAGTAGAAAAGTCAAGCAGTATAAAAACATTGTTGCTCTTTAACACACTGCAAGTGAAACATTGAGAACCACAACCTGTGTAAGAAGTGGCTGCAACCTGCAAGTGAAACATTGAGAACCACAACCTTTTGGCTGATAAAGCAAATAACATAATCCACATACTTAGAAATCAATACACAAGCGCACACTAGGAGACGGAAAAAGGAAAATATTACAGTGGAAAGGTAATAACCATACATCTTCCACTGTAATGCAGTGTTGAATTGGTCCCAGGACAATAGTAAAATCTGGAGAAAAAAATAACAATGTGCTTGTCACTTCACACAAATACCCATCTGTCAATACATACATGATGCATTAAATATTGGATTCCTATTCCTTTAATTAACCTTGAAGGATGTCTATCATAAATTTTCCACAAGTTCAGTAACTATGATTCTGTTATGGCAATTAATTCATCATCTGCACGGTCTTACAACTACTCACAATACTACATTGAGAAGGAAAAGAGTGGGAGGGTTCTTGTAAATCAAATAAACACAAATTAAACGTCAGATGTGTTCTGTGTAAAGTGTAGATAATCATATATTAACCCAAAATTAAGCAATAGTGATTCCCATATATCAAATTGGTAGAGAAAAATAGCTCAATTAGTAATTTGAAGAACTTGAATGAACATCCTATAGCAACCTACATAGTAATCACGAGGTCGCCCTTTAAATTCTTCAGCAAAAAGATCAACAATGGTCTTTCCCGCCCACCTATTTTTAGCCTGTTGACCGATTCAGTTAGGGTTTTAAATAAATTTACAAATGGGAAAATTTATGTGGTTACTAAACCAATTATAAATATCGGTATACATACATGGGAAATGAACCCAATTATACATACCTGGTAGGCATGAACCACCAGTGATGGCCTGGGATTGCTATAGTTGACATAACCATAGCCCATAGATCGACCGGTACTCAAATCCCTACAAACCCTAACCGAAGCAACCTGACCCACTTGGTTAAACAGGAGACACGGCAGAGAGTGGAGGAGGACAGAAAACCCCAGATTGAGAAATTTGGTCTGTTTGTTTGTGTTAGGGCTGAGAAATTAGGAGAGGAGGGAAATTTGGTCTCTAGATTCATACCTTATTGTCTTTTGCTAACAGCGATGGTGGTGCTGAGATGGTTAAGGAGCAGAGCAGTAGGAGAGACGTATGCGGAAGGCCAGGTTTCCTCACCTTCCGGTGAGGCGGCTTGCGAGAAGTGGGTTTTTGACGAAGAAGATCTGAATCTGGTTTAGGGATTTAGAAGAAGAATAGTCGGTAGGGATCTGCTGAAATTGGTTTGCTCCGTGTCTTTTTTTTTTGCTTAGCGTTTCATTTCCGCCTTTTTTTTTTTTTTTTTTAGCTCCGTGTTTTTATTGATAGACAACGTTTTAAAAAAAAATGTTATCTAATTAAAAAAAAATAAAAAAAAAATACTTTTTTAAAAATAGATTGCTCTATTTATAGTTTTAGTTGTTTCGAGAAATAAATATTTTATTAAAAAAATGGTGAGCCCCACTTTTGATTGGTGAGAATTAAAATATTATGGAGTATTATTAAACTTGGATAAACTAAAAAGTACGAATCCCTAATATTTGTTCTTTTATATCTTCGGATTCGTTTTTTCTTTAAGATATTTTTCATCATCCTCGATTCTAAATGATGGTATAAATGAATATCTTTGGCCCGTAGTGCAAAGATGAATGATTAATCGATGAATATCTTTGGCACAGTAGTAAAAAAGATGAATGATTACCTAATGAATATCTTTGACGCGTAGCAAAAAAGATGAGCAGTGTTGAGATGAACATGACCAATTGGTGATCTGAAATGAATATCTTTGGCACGTAGTGCAAAGATGAATATTTGATTCAAGATGTATATTTATTGATGTTACACAGATAAAATATTGATGACTAACTTTTAAATCTTAGAAGATAATAGAATTCTTTCTACTTGACTTTTTCTAATGGATTGTTGTTTTTTCGGCTGCGGTTGTTGATCTAAAACTTGTTATCATTATATTTTATCGATTTTTCCCCATTGAAGACTAATGATAATTTGTTGTATATTATCTTAGTCATAATATTCTTTACTGGGCTAGTTGAGCTCACCCTTTTTCTTTTTGTTCCATTGTTCTTCTCAAGAGGAGAGAATTTAGCAAGAACTAGTCTGGGTATGGAGTGATGATTCAAGATAGTTATTTTTGTAGTCCTCAATATTTAATAAAATAGTGTATCAATAATTGTAATGAGGACTCTTTTTGAGTTTGTATACTGTCTATTAGACAATATTTGTATTCAAACTCACAGTATATGCGTTGTCGTATTTTGCATGACAATTGTATTACTGAGGTTGTATTTGTTTATGTACCATGTATTTGGCGACTTAGAATGGGTGATGTATACCTATTTTGGGAGTGTCACAGTTGGTATCAAAGCTTAGGGATATGATCCCTGGCTAAGATGTGAGACAAGAACTAGGAGGGGAGAGACGGGGAATTCCTTCGCTAGTATGACCTGAATAAGTTTATTTGATATTTATTTGGTCGGTCAGAGTATAGGGATAATATGTGACATGTCAATTAACCCTTGTTTTGTGACAGTTTTTAAGAATGGCAGCAGAGAACGTTAACAATGGAGTGAATGAGACCGTGGAGACACCTCTAATCACCAACCAGGATAATGTGATGTCAGGTGAAGAAGGAATTAGAGATATCCATGTGGTGAGTGAAGAATTAATAGTTGCACCCGAGTTAGTCGCAGAGGCAGCAGCTGAGAGTGAAGAAGAAGAGGAACCTGAGGAGGATTTCTCAGGAGAACTTTATGATCAAAATGTAGAATTGCAAAATCGTATTCATGAGTTAGAAGAGCAGGTTGAAGAATGGCAGGCGGTTGTGGAGCAAAAGAATGCAACGATTCAAGCTTGTGTTACCCGATATGTGATGCTTGAACAGAAGCACTCGTTGGCAAAGTATAAGATGATAAAGCTGGAATCTGAGCTAAAAGAAGAAACAACTGAACGAGTGAGAATGAGTGATGCATGGGTAAAAGCCGCATGACGCGTTGATATTGTGGAAAGAGATGTCCGATCTAAGAAAGCTAAAATAGATGATATGTATTTCTCTTTTTGGACAGCAATTAGGAGAACCCAACATCGAGTTTTGAACCCAACATCGATTAACCCCAATTCGATATGGATCGAAGATTAATGATTCAGATCATGAAACAGGAGTACGACGAAGTAGTTGAGGGTGGAATATGCCCTCTAGCGAAAGTTAATTCTAGCGATAATGATGACAACAAAGGCTGTCCCAAACAAGTCAAAATCGGTGGTTCAAGTGAGAGCGCCTTTCATAACTTTCCAAAAAGCGAGGAACCGAACGAAGTTATCACGGGTTAGTTAATCATAAATTTTTGCAAAGTTTATACCTTATTAGATACCGGTTCTACCCATTCTTTTATCTCTCCTGCTTGTGCTCAACGTTTGAACTTGACTCCGGAGAAATTAGACATTAACTTATCTGTTGAGACTCCGTTAGGAGAAACTTTCATTACATCTACTGTTTATAAATCTTGCTTGATTCAAGTTGGTACCATCACATTACTGTCTGATCTTATTTCGTTGAAAATTCTTGCATTTGATGTGATTTTAGGGATTGATTGGTTAACCACTCATCATGCTTAAAATTGATTGTTTTGTAAGGTTGTTAGTTTTCATATTCCCAACCCGACTTTGTTATGCGAATTCAAATAACCAAACCACTAAAGTCAATCACTGTCATATCAAGCCATAAAGCTATTCGTTTATTGAAAAACGGATGTCAAGCTTTCTTAGCCCATATCACGGACTTGAACAAAAACACGTCAGATTTGAATAAAATTTCTGTTGTTAGTGAATTTCCTGACGTATTTCCTGAAGAACTTCCCGGTCTACCCCCAGAACGTGAAGATGAATTCTTTATTGACCTTGAACCTGGTACAAAGCCCATTTCTAAAACCCCATATCGAATGGCTCCTATTGAACTTCAAGAGTTAAAGGTCCAACTATAGGAGTTGTTGGACATCAATTTTATTCGTCCTAGTACATCTCCTTGTGGTGGTCCTGTTTTATTTGTAAAGAAGAAAGATAGGAGTATGCGACTTTGTATTGACTATCGAGAATTGAACCATGTCATCATCAAGAATAGGTATCCGTTACCTCGCATAGATGACTTGTTCGACCAGTTGCAAGGAGCACAATTCTTTTCAAAGATCGATCTTTGTTCTAGATATCATCAGCTACAGATTAAAACTGAGGATATTCCAAAGACTGCCCTGAGAACTCGATACGGGCATTATGAATTCTTAGTCATGTCTTTTGGATTGACTAATGCTCCTACTGCTTTCATGGATATGATGAACCGTGTGTTCAAAGAATATTTGGATCAGTTTGTTGTTATCTTTATTGATAACATCCTCATCTATTCTAAAAGTCGTGAAGATCATGAACACCATTTGAAGCTGGTACTACAAAGGCTTCGCGATAACAAGCTATATGTCAAGCTGAAGAAATATGAGTTCTGGCTTGAGGAAGTAGCATTCCTTGGGCACGTGGTGTCAAAACATGGAGTATCTGTCGACCCGGCGAAGATTGAAGCCATACAAAGTTGGGAGCAATCTAAGTCGGTGACCGAAGTACGTAGCTTTCTAGGCTTAGCTGGTTATTATCGGAGATTCGTGGAAGGATTTTCTCGAATCGCTACTCTGTTAACTCAGCTAACTCATAAAGATATAAAATTCGGTTGGAGCGAGGATTGTGAGAAGAGTTTTCAAGAACTCAAGAGGAGACTCATTTCGGCACCTGTTCTGACAATACCATACTGGTTCGGATGGATTTGTTATCTCAATGATGCTTGTGCAAAAAGGTTAGGATGTGTTCTCATGCAACATGGGAAAGTCATAGCCTATGCCTCGCGACAACTCAAAGAATATGAGAGGAATTATCCTACTCAGGATTTGGAGTTGGTAGCAATCGTTTTTGCATTGAAAATCTGGAGACACTACCTGTATGGGGAGAAAGTGGAGATCTATACAGATCATAAAAGCCTCAAATATTTCTTCACCCAAAAGGAACTCAATATGCAGCAACGACGTTGGCTCGATCACATTGAAAGATTACGATCATACCATCCAATATCATCCTGGAAAAACAAGCGTAGTAGGCGGCGCATTGAGTAGTAAGATCATACGCGGCACGAGTGCAATGTTGTTAACCACAAAGGTCCATTTTGTATGACTTGCAAAGGATGGAGATAGAGGTAAAGGCTCTCAAAGTACCCGCGTGATGATATCAAACATACTGAGTAGAGCAGGCTTTAATCGATAAAGTTAAAGTTGCTCAAGCTACTGAACATGGGTGATGCGTATGAAGAAGAAAGTGCAAGAAGGTGTTATTCCAGAAGCAAGAATCGATGAAGAAGGAATACTTCGAGTCAACTCCAGACTTTGTGTTCCTAACGATTCTGACTTGAAACATAGAATCATGATGGAGGCACACAATACACCGTTTGCAATCCATTCTAGGAGTACCAAAATGTATTATGATCTTCGACATACATTTTGGTGGAGCAATATGAAGAGAGAGATCACGGAGTTTATCTCGAGATGTTTAACTTATCAACGTGTAAAGGCGGAGCATCAAGTACCAAAGGGTCCATTGCAACCACTTGAGATTCCAAAATGGAAGTGGGAACACATTACTATGGATTTTTTTATGGGTCTTCCCAAGGTATCTCAAGGCATAGATGCGATTTGGGTTATTGTTGATAGATTAACCAAGTCTGCCCATTTCTTGCCTATACGAGAGACTTATTCCCTTGAACGTCTTACTAGTATGTATGTGAATGAGATTGTGAGATTGCATGGCATGCCAGTATCCATAGTTTTGGATCGTGACCCAAGATTCACTTCACGATTTTGGGTTAGCTTGCGAGAAAGCTATGGGCGCAGTTCTGATTGATTCGGCATACCATCCTCAAAGCGGACGGACAATCGAGAGGACTATTCAAACTCTTGAAGATCTATTAAGACTTTGTGTCCTAGATTTCAAAGGAGTTGGGATAAGTACCTACCATTGGTGGAATTCTCTACACAACAACAATTATCGAAGCAGAAAGTATAGGTGTGGCTCCATTCGAGGCGTTGTATGAAAGAAAGTGTCATTCTCGATTATCTTTGGGGCGAGGTGGGTGAAGCAACATTGTTGGGACCAGAGTTGGTACGAATGACTACAGAGAAGATCCAAACGATTTGACAACGTATACAAAACAAAAGAGTTATGCGGATCTACATCGAAAGGACGTGGAATTTAACATTGGGGATCATGTATTGTTACGTATTGCACCATGGAAGGGAGTTACAAGATTTGGGAAGAGAGAAAAGCTCAATCCAAGATTTGTTGGTCCATTTGAAATTCTTGACCGAATAGAAAATGTGGCCTATAGACTCGCATTACCTCCAAGCATGTCTCGTGTTCATAATGTTTTTCACATATCTATGCTTCGTAAATATGTGAAAGACCCGAACCACATTATTAAGTTAGAACCAGACGAGATAAAGAAGATTTAACGTGACGAGGAGGTACTGTTAAGATCTTGGATAGGAAAAGAGCATGTCATACATACGAAGGTTATACCACAAGTTAAGGTTTTTGTGGAGAAACCATGCTATTGAAGAAATGACACAGGAGTTGGAATCGTAAAGAAAGAAAGCGATGTATCCTCACCTTTTGAAACACTGTGTGCGTACGTCAATTTCGAGGACAAAATTTCATAAGAAGGGGAGGTTGTAAGACTCAAACTTATTATAAATAAAATCAAATTTTCTCCATTTATTATTATGAATAATAAGGTATTAATTTGATATAATACTTTGGTTATGGGTGAAATATGAAAAATTTACAAAATAAGCAAGTGGTTATAGAATATTCTTGCTGTCGGGGGATATTCGTAAGACGGCGCAACCATTTGTGGGTCCCATAACGGATAACTGTCAGATGAAGAAAATGACAAGTTTGAGTTTTTATAAATAACGACGTAATGGTTATGAATTAACACTGTTGGAATACCGGTGGTTAAAATCTGATGTCTGGCGTGGATTACAAGATTAGCACGATTGTTACGGTATTGTTGAATTATTGATTCTTACGTGAAGGCACTACTCGATAATTATTATGATAATTCTTTGTTCAATATTTTATTTTATTGATTCAATAATTTGCGTTGATAATTTATATTATTGTTGTTTCAATAATTGTCATTTAGACGATATCTCCATTATCAAATCAATAATTCATATTATTTGAATAATATTATTAGATAGCATTATTGGCAATGTCTAGAAAGTTCTGTCAAGGAGAGGTTTGGTCACCTAATTGCACGCCAATAAGGAGAAATCCTTATCGGAAAGCCCCCTCTTTCTTGGGAACGACCTAGTTGTCATAATTATGATTCTTTAATATTATTTGTGAATAATTAATTATTAATTTATATGATAAGAAAATATTTATTTTATGTGGATATAAATGATGGATATATTTATTGTGGTTATAAATGATGGAATAAATGCTGAGGTGTTTTATTAGTATTTTATCAGAATGGAGGTATTACAAATCATCCTTATGTGGATTTCGGATATTTTTTGATTGGAATTTGGAAAAACTTTCTCCTACAAAGTTGTAGAGAATTAAATTTCCTATGAAATAAACATGAGATTCGAATTTTTCTGATAAAAGGGCTATTTATTATGAATTATTGAAGTTTCGGGAAATAAATTTTTTTATTAAAAAATGGTGGGCCCCACTTTTGGTTGGTGAGAATTAAAATGTGCTGGAATTTATTTTCAAAAGTGGTGGGCTTGAATAGTAGCAAGTAAAACCATCGGTGTAGAGGTTGATGCTTTATGGCGTTTAAGCATTTTCCTATAAATAGGGTGCTTAGTTAGAATTGAAAATCACACCAGAAACAAGTTTTCTCTCTTTCTCTCTCTATATTATCGAGCGTATTTTGTGAGTATTTAGATACTTTGTGTGTTGTTATTCATCAGTGCAAGTTTCCTTGAATTTATCTGGAGATATTACGATCGGAAATAATTGATATTTTGAGGTAAGAGATGTTATTTTCTTCCTAATGATGTTATTCTTTCAATATCATTATACCAAAATATTGATATGAATTTTATTGTGAAATTTCTACCTTTTTGTGTCGGGGTTACTATTCACGGATACAGCACTATTCACGAATACGACACTATTCACCAAAAAATGAAATTTTCTTCTTTTTGTCCAAGATGTCTATTAT
This sequence comes from Panax ginseng, assembly GCA_020205605.1. Lineage (NCBI taxonomy): Eukaryota > Viridiplantae > Streptophyta > Magnoliopsida > Apiales > Araliaceae > Panax > Panax ginseng. The sequence goes on along the minus strand of CM035148.1, from coordinate 109,148,863 downwards.
GGTTAATATCTTTGATTGTATCCATATTTTGATCTTTATTTTGAATTCTGCTTCACAATTGGTTATTATGGAGTATTATTGAACTTGGATAAACTAAAGTACGAATCCCTAATATTTGTTCTTTTATATCACTGGATTCGTTTTCTTTAAGATATTTTTCATCATCCTCAGTCCTAAATGTTGATACAAATGAATATCTTTGGCCTGTAGTGCAAAGATGAATGATTAACTGATGAATATCTTTGGCCTGTAGTGCAAAGATGAATGATTACCTAATGAATAACTTTGGCCGTTGTACAAAGATGAGCAGTGTTGAGATGAACATGATTAATTTGGTGATCTAAATGAATATCTTTGGCTGTAGTACAAAGATGAATATTTGATTCAAGATGTATATTGATTGATGTTCTGAGGATAAAATATTGATGATGGACTTTTAAATCTTAGAAGATAGTAGAATTCTTTCTCTACTTGACTTTTCTAATGGATTCTTTGTTCCGATCGATTGTTGATCTAAAACTTGTTGTCTATTATATTTTATCGATTTTTCCATGTTGAAGACTAATGATAATTTGTTGTATATTATCTTAGTCATAATATTCTTTTCTTGGGCTAGATTGAGCTCACCCTTTTCCTTTTTGTTCCATTGTTCTTTCTCGGGAGGAGATAATTTAGCGAGGAACTAAGTAAGGGTATGGAGTGATGATTCAAGATAGTTGTTTTAGTAGTCCTCACTATTTTATAAAATAGTGTATCAATAGTTGTAATGAGGACTCCTTTTGAGTTTGTATACTGTCTATTAGACAATATTTGTATTCAAACTCACAGTATATGTGTTGTCGTATTTTTCACGACAATTGTATTACTGAGGTTGTATTTGTTTATGAACCATGTATTTGGCGACTTAGAATGGGTGATGTATACCTTGTTTGGGGGCGTCACAGTTACCTAGATTAATTTTTTGCAGTTCGTGAAGAACACATAACAAGGCCAATTTAGGCCAAAATTTCACACAAACAACGAATTCAATTTCACCCATATGTTCTGAACTTAACAGAAACATTTAATGATATTCTTAGCATATTTTTAACATCTTAAGTCACATAAACAACAAGATTTGAACTCATAATTTTCATGTTCTTGCTATTTTTCATAGTTTCGTCAAAATTCATGAAATCACAGGTTACAGATTTGTTATAACATTAAATCAATTCGTTTAAGTTTCCTTTTTTTTATTTTTACATGTATAAACATAATCAATTATCAATTCACCGATTAACATGCAATTTAGTCATCAATTTTTGTACTTATGGGACTTATTCAACTATTAATCTTTTTGTAACTTCAAACTTCCAATTTGAACATGATTTCATGGATTAATTACTCTAAAACACATATAAATCATATATAATTGAATTATACATGTTAATAAACATCCAACATCAAGTTTTTAACTAATAATTTGTGAATTTCCAATTAACAGAGAACTTAATATACGTTCATGAAGAAAACTTAAAAACATAAATTTAAAACTGGAATTAGGAATTTACCCTTGCTAACTCTATTAAGATGATAGGAAATTCCTTAATTCTCTAATTCCTTCTTCTTCTTCAACTCACTATACTCTCAAAGTTTCTCTCTTTTCTCTCTGAGTTTATGTTCTCTAGGTTTGCAAATAAGAACTGACAAATACGTATTTTAAAAACAACTGGTGCGTACATGGGTAACGATTAAGCGCAATATGGCCTTAACTTCTCCCATGTCCTCAAGACCATGTTTGATTGCTCAGATGGCAGTTGCCAGCTCTTCTTTCCGATCTTGATTGCTTTCCAGGTCCATTGTTCGATTCTATATGGTGATGTAGCTTAACTCTCCATCTCGTATCAATTTAATCAATGAGTGGGGACATGAGAAGTAGGGTTAGCTGCCCTCAGAACACTTTCTAGCCTCCTAATTCCCTTTTTAATTTATTTTAATTAACTTATTTATTATATAGTTTATTGTCGCACTTTTAATTAATCAAATAATATTATTTAACTCAATTAAATAAAAGGTAATATTACCCATTAAATCACATCATCACATAATTAAAATTCTCATTTATTAAATATAACACATAATTTATATTCTCAACAAAACCCTAATTAATTATTTAATTAATTAGAACAACATTAAAATTATTTGACAACTCATTTAATTTAATTATCTCAATTAAATTCTCACTTTGATCAATAAAATTATTCCACATTAATTTAATCAATGTGATACACTTAATTAAACTAATCTACCACAATTCCATCAAATAATTATTTAAATCAATAAATAAATTAATAAAATATTTATTTAATTCAATAAGTATTTAAAATTAATTACAAAAGTCTCGTTCGTCACAACAGAAATATCAATTATATATATTGCAGAAAGTAAAGTGCATAATGTAAGGACATAGTGAATTTTAAGTGGTTCAGAGACTAAACAGCTCCTACTCCACTCTTCTGCTCAACGAGTAGAGAATCCACTAAGTGATTCGGTTAACCAGACCAGGACACACTACCCTCATCAAGCCTCGCAGACTTGACTATTTTAGTCTCAACAGATAAGGACACAAAGATCTCTTCAAGTCCAACAGACTTGGATATTTTGTCCCTAAGACAAGGATCCTCTGACCCTACTTTGGTCATAAAGACCGGAATCCATTGACACCAATTCGGTCACATAGACCATGATCCTCTGACCCTGCTTCTTGATTGGAGAAGTGTTGTAGAGGTGCTGCTGAGTTGACTTGGATGCTCTTTATCTTATTATACTCAGCAGCTTTGTTGATTATCCTCTTCACGCTTGCTGAACTTCATTGTTAGTGAAGCTTAATCTTTTCTAATTGTCAACAGCTCTTCATGATCAGTGTTGATGTGCTACTAAGCTATTTTGTTAAGCTCTTTATTCTTGGTACTTAGCAGTTTTGAACGGTCTAAAAATCATAGACTTGTGCGCTCTATCTTTGACTGGTTGATTCTGAGAGTTTATGATGAATCGTATAGTTGAACTTTGAGATTGCCCTTCTGATTTGTCACTATTGCGTTATCTTCATCAACTTCATGGCTTCTTTATATCTAAATCTTCAGTTGTGCCATGTCATTCACCTTTTTTGGCTCTACGGCTCTGGCTCTTCTTCTCAAGAGCTTCCTAGCTCTCTTGGTCCTTGGCACTGTGGCTCTAACCTTAATTCATACACATCAGTCTTTTTGTTATCTGATTAGATACTACCAAGATTAACTCACTATCTCCTTTTCTTTAAGGCTTGACAATGATGAACATTTTCTTTGTTTACAGAGTTTTACATACTCTACATTCTAACTTGTTCAGCTCAATGTTCATCATTTAATGATGATTCTTCTCATGTGTGTAAGTATGGTGCGCATCATCATCTTCTTTGTTTGACTGAAGCTGTCTTTTATACTTCTCTGAAGTCTTCCCATTGAGAAGTATCTGTTGGAGCATTTAATGCATAGATACTTTGATATCTCTGATGTTAACTTTCTGATGCTCTACGTAAGTGTACTTTCTGACTTAAGACTTGTCACATCAGTCAGTATCTTTTCTGGCTTTTCAGACAGCTTCCTTTTGGCTAACTAGCCATTGGATATATCTTTGTTTTCTTTTAGGAATATATTCTTATACCTTGATATCATCATCTTACAAAGTTCCATTTGTCAGACCTGACAGGAGCTCTACGATTTGTTGTTGTTTCAAGAGTTATAGAATTGAGCTTTACGATCGGTGAGACAACTTCTTGTTCTAGCATTCTTTTCACTATTGATATTATTGTGAGGGATGTCGTAGTCTTTTTATTCTGAATCCTCACCTATACTATAACTTTATCTTTTCTTCTGCTTTTAGATAGCTTGATAAATTCTTGGACTTGGTTAGCAGATTCTTCTTCTTATTCTCGATACTTTAGTTGCTTTGTGAAGACGACACCATCTTATTTGAGTGAGTTGTTCTTTATACTGGCTGCCTTTATTTGATTTTTCTATGATTTATTCTGGATTCAGTGATCTGGTAGAATATCCTTGCAGTAACTTTTGGACTTTTTCTAGAGATCTCTTCTTGTGAGAGATATACTTAGTTATCATCAGAGTATATTTTCTTGTCATATCCTCCTTCATGAATAATCTTTTCTTTGTCTATCTATGGAACAGACTGAGCTTGGTGGTCTCCTCTATTTCATGTAGTCAGTAGTTCTCATATTGCTTGACTATTCTGATGTTGACTTTAAAATCTTGACTTTACTGAACGATCTTAGAGTAATCTTTGGATCTGCTCTCGTTCAGTGTCTACTTGAAGTATCCTACGGTCACTCTTTGTTGAGCAATCTTTACTCTGTTATTCATTGATTCATTTAGCAGATTAATCGTTCTTGCCAGATGATGTTTAACAACTTCTTTGACTTCTTGTGCAGTTCTATGTTAGTCTTGTGGCTTTGATATCATTTACTTCCTTTACGAGCTGATTTTCTGTCTACAAAATTGAATTTAACAATCCTTTTATGTTGTACAGACATAATTTTTCCACTGCGATAGGCATTCCAACTTTGAGATCAAGTGTTCATTTTATGAACTGAGTCTTTGTTTGCGAGCTGAAGTGGACTTCGTCATCTTCTGATGTTGTACGATCATGGTTGACTCTGTTGAGTATCTTCATAATGTGAACAGGCAAAGTGACTTAACGAATATGAATTCATATCGTCTATACATCAAATCAGTTATCTTAAGATCAACCTAACATTATTTGATCTTCATATTCTAAGTCCTTCTACATCAATTCTTTTGAAGAACTTTACAAAACTTACTTGTACAGATATACATTAAGCACGTGTAGATCTACTCTGCGATCAAGACTTCTTTTATGAAAAACAGTCTTTTTAAAACGATCTTATCTATTATATATTCAGAATAAGGATTAACCCAACCAGTTTGAACATACCATTCTAAGTCCTTGTACATAGATTTCTCAGTTAAGGACTGTACAAAACTTATTCATACAAATATACTTTATAGGCTTCAATATTAAGTCATATACATGCTTCATCATCAAATCATATATATATATATATTTGGAATCTAATTAGGGTTTAATCAAACTCTCCCTTAATTAAACAATCTTCTAATATGTTATTAGATTCCCAACAATCTCCCCTATTTGATGATGGCAAAAACACTCTAGTAATTTATTCAATTAATGTATATGCATGAGTATGAATGACTTAATATACAGTAATTCACTGTATTACTAGACCAACAGATATGAATAAAAATTATAACGTTACCAAATTTGGGTACCTTTTTACCTCGGACCTGGTACGTTACGAAACATCATCTCTATAACTATTGCGGAAGATATAAACATAAATTATTTATACAATAAACTTTAACACATAATCCCTAAGGTTTGTAACCTTAACTTAATACATACCTTCAATATTCTACACGATTTACAATGCCATTTGCATCAAATACTTTTATAATTTTAACTGCATAACAGTCCAATTCTAGAATTTTCCTTTGCCTTTGTCTTTATTCAAGCCTTCATCTTAATCTGAAAATTTTATCATGATATAGTAAGGTTGAGCAACAAATTTGCCCAACAAGTTTTAAGTACAATGAAGATATATCATGATTGAAAAGGAATAAGCTGTCAAATTTTCAACAATATAATCATTGTGAAAGAACATGAATCAATTTCAATAACTGAATGATTGAATCAATAATATTTGATGGTTAACAATGACCATGAACAATTCAACTGAACCTTAAGGTAATGAAGGTGATCAGCCTTTCATACCTGATGAACATACGCAACATGCACTAAGTGTGAATCAATAAATCATAGATGTGGTATAATCAACAATGATTAACCACGAACATGCTTTGCAATAACTCAAGTTGAGTTAGGAAACGTGCCTGAACCGTTGAATACTGCTAAGAAATCTAATTTACTCTCTTATGAAAGACCTATCATTATAAGATCGATCCTCCAATTAGCATAAAACATTTATCTCACAACACTATTACTCAAATAATAAATTAGCTAACATTTAGCCACATAATCAAACATTGAATAATTCTTTAACTCACTAGTAATATTATTTTCATTTGATAATATTATTATCACATAACCATCATCTTAAATTCTCGTCTAATATTATTAATCTTTTAATAATATTTTATTTACTTCTCAATTTCTTAGTAATATCTTAATCATTTACAAATATTATTAATCATTTAATATATTTTAATCACCTTCTAACATTATTAATCATTTAATAATATTCAAATCATTTACTAATATTATTAATCATTTAATAATATTTTAATCGATATCTAATATTATTAATCATGTAATAATATTTTACTTGTTTCATAAATAATAAAGGTCTCACACATTTTAAGATGCAAATATTTTACATCTTGAAGCTTAAATCATTTATATTCATTTTTAGAAATATCTTTTATTTTTACTCGCAAATTTAGGGTTCAAACAGCTAATACATAGCTTTTATAGTAAAACTCAACTCACTATATTATTTCTTTAATTTAAATAATTTTTACATCAGTTCGTTCGTTCATAAAAGTCAACACCATTTATTTGCCTCATATATACAAATATTTTATCTTACTTTATACATTCGCTTTATTTTTCGTTTTACAAATATTTGCATCTTTTTTATATATATATATATATATATATATATATATATATATATATATATATACTCTCCATTAGATAAATCTCAGCTCAAAAACCTCATTTAGAACCCCAAAAACCTCAAAATATTATTTTTATGATTAATACAATTTTTCAAAGGTTTCATGTTCTTCGTTACTGTGACGCCCCCAAAATAGGTATACATCACTCATCTTGAATTGCCAAATACATGGTACAAAATTCAAATACAATCTTAAATATACAACATGAGCTGTGAGTTTTAATACAAACATTGTCTTCTATACAGCATTAAAACTCAAAATAAGTCCTCAATACATTTATTAACACATTATTTCACAGAATAGTGAGGACTACTAATGCTATCCTCTGGACTGTCACTCCGTTCCCCGAATAGTCTCTGCTACGTTCTCATTTCCTGAAGAGAACAGTGAAAGAAAGGGTAAGCTCAACTAGCCCAGTAAGAAATATTATGACTAAGATAATGCAGAATAATTTATCGTTAGCCTTCAACAGTGTTAAACTGATAAAATATAATAATTATCAAGTTTAACTGCAACGGAACAAAACAAGCAATCCATTAGAAGAGTTAAGTAGAGAATAAAATCTACTATCTTCTATGATTTAAAAGGGTTTTCATGACTTTTATCATTTGGGACTCGACAATATATAATCCACATCATTCACGCACTACTGCCGAGGATAATTACTAGTATCACAACCACAAATTATCCATGCACTAAGGGCCGAGGATATTCGTGTATTCATCGATGGTCGTGATCATGCCAACAAGCGTCCCTCAATGCACTACGGACGATGAGGACTTTCACCACATCATTTGTAACATTACGATACCATGATTACACAAGAATAATCCACGGCCATAATCTTACCAAGTCCATCTATGCACTTGTGCCACGAGATAACTTTCAACAAAATATAAACATGAGGATGATGACAATGATATAAGAATTCAATAAAACAAGTTCAAGAATTAATTTATCCAGAACTAATAACGTCCAAATTATCAACATGATACTTCTTTGTAGAGTAAAATTCAAGAATGCTCGGAAGAATATTTCCATAAAAAGATCTTTGGATGAAGCGCAAATATCAATGATATTCCACTAATTTCATGGAGTATAGAAGTCAAAATTTTGACCAATTGAGTATAATAAAGAATGGAATAACAAAAGAAATCACCGGGCATACGATAGGCCTTGCAAGCGAGTTATTCCAATGAGAATAATAAATAACGGAACCGAGGTCAGGCGTAAACGCCTTACGGACATGATATTTCAACGATATAATAAAGAATGGAATTAGGTAGCGTAAAAGCGCATAGACATGATATTCAGCGAATAATAAAGAATGGAAAGTCCGGTAAAAAGCATGCAGACGGGATATTCAACAGAATAATAAAGAATGGAATTATTCCGTAAAAAAGCATACGAGAATGATATTTAAGAATAATAAAGAATGGAATAATGGAAGAATTTCACCAAGTATAGGGTGCCCAGCGTATCTGAGTTATTCAACAAGAATAATAAATAATGGAATAATGAAGTTCTCTTCATGAATACAAAAGAAATAATACCCCCTTAGTAAAAAAAATTGGATATAAGAGTAGGGAAGTAGCAGAATACTTTTCTATAGTTTCTCTATAATTTCTCTCTCTAGAGTTTCAGTGAATTCGTAAGAAATAATGAAGGAATGAGCTTCTATTTATAGGAGAATGGAAATGCACTATTTGAATTTTCTCACGGACTGCACAGTATGAAATCAGATGAAAAAATCACGGGCGGAAGAAATCGAATATCAGACGCCCACTTTTTCAAATGTTAACATAATAGTCAAACAAAACAAAAGTTTTATAATATATATATATATATATATATATATATATATATATATATATATATATATATATATATATATATATATATATATATATACATATGCCATAAAGAAAAAAAGCTCACCAATTTTCTACATCAAACACACACACCCACCTATCACTATCAGAAACACTTTTCCACCACCACCCTTATTTCAACTAACACACACTCCTACACACACGGTACACACACACACATTTTCAAATTCTACCCACACAAGTCCCTTTCATCTTATATATAACACATTCTCTTACACACACACACACATATATATATATATATATATATATATATATATATATATATATATATACACTCACTTTTTTCCACCATCCTCCACTAACAATACAAACACACATCACTACCACACACCTTACACCTTACACCCATCACTTTCATACTATCACTTTCATCACTCCACATTATATATATATATATATATATACACATCACATACATATATATATAAATATATTTTACCTTTCCTTGATAGAACTTCTAGACATCGTTAATATTACAAATAATAATATTAATAACTTCGTCGTCTCAATTATTGATTTAATAATATATAAAATATTGACAATAATTGAATTAAATAACGTGAGATATTATGCAGCAATTACTATAGCAATAATTGAACAAAACTGAGTGACTTATCACGTAAGCATCAATAATCAATACCGTGTCTCTCTTGTGCAACACGGCGTATTCTTGTACTTTTTTAACTAAGGGTGTTTCACGATTAACGATAAAACTTAAGTAATTATTTTCATAAAATATTTTTATCGTTTTCTCAATCAACAATAATTACGTTTGTGGGGTCCACCAATGATTGTCTTAGTCGCACTGAATATTTCCTGCTAAAATGAATATTCCCCGACCAATCGAATATTATATAATAACTTGCGTACTTTACAAAATTTATAAATATTACCCACAACTATAACATTATATCAAATTCATTCCATAATATTTAAAAATGATATTTATAGAAAAAAATCATTTTTATTAAAAAGTTGTGGTCTTAAACCTCCCCTTCTTATGAAATTTCGCCCTCGAAATTAGGGTATGTACCTGGTATGTAGAAGAGGTAAGGATACATTGATTTCATTTCAGATTCTAACTCCCAGGTCATTTCCTCAACATCGTGATTTCTCCACAAAACTTTGACTTGAGGTATAACCTTGGAGTGGAGAATATGTTCCTTCTTATCCAAGATTTGAATAGGAACATCTTCATACGTTAAATCTTCCGCTATTTCGTCCGGTTCCAACTCAATAATGTGGTTCGGGTCTTCCACATATTTACGTAACATGGATATGTGAAAAGCGTTATGAACACGAGACATACTTGGTGGTAAAAGCGAGTCTATAGGCCCTGATTCCTACTCGATCGATGATTAAAAATGGGCCGATGAATTGAGGATTGAGCTTTCTCTCTCTTTCCAAATCTTGTAACTCCTTTCCATGGAAGCAACACGTAACAACACATGATCTCTATATCGAATTCCACGTCCTTTCGATGAAGATCAACATAACTCTTTTGTCGATCTTGTGAGGTATTTATACGTTGTCAGATCGTTTGAATCTTTTTCGTAGTCATACGTACCAACTCTAGTCCCAACAACGTTGCGTTCTTCCCACCTCATCCCAACATATTGGAGAATCGACACTTTCTTCCATCTGGCGCCTCGAATGGAGCCATGCGATACTTGCTTGATAACTATTGTTGTAGGAAAACTCCACCAATGGTAAGAACTTGTCCCAACTTCCCTTGAAGTCGAGGACACGAGTCTTAATAGATCTTCAAGAGTTTGAATTGTCCTCTCCATTGCCCGATGCATCGAGGATGATATATCCGAGCTAAATCGTAAATCCGTGCCCATAAGCTTTTTGCAAACTAACCCAAAATCGTGAAGTGAATCTTGGGTCTCGATCGAAACTATGGATCTTGGCATACCATGCAATCTTAAAATCTCGTTTATGTACATCTGAGCAAGGCGTTCAAGTGTATAAGTTTTTCTTATAGGTAAGAAGTGAAGCGAGACTTGGTCAATCTATCAACAATGACCCAAATTGCATTTATGCCTTGAGAAACCTTGGGAAGACCCGATGTGAAATCCATGGTAATGTGCTCCCACTTCCATTTTGGAATTTCAAGTGGTTGTAATGGACCTTTTGGTACTTGATGCTCGCTTTAACTCATTGACAAGTTAGACACCTTGAGATAAACAATGTTATCTCTCTCTTCATATTGCTCCACCAAAATGTATGGCCGAAGATCATGATACATTTTGGTACTCCCGAGATGGATTGCAAGCGGTGTGTTGTGCGCCTCCATCATGATTTTATACTTTAAATCGTGGTCGTTAGGAACACAAAGTGCAGAGTTGACTTGGAAGTATTCCTTCTTCATCGATTCTTGCTTAGTCATAGCACCTTCTTGCACTTTCTTCCTATACGCGCATCGCCTCAGTGCGTAGCTTGAAGCGACTTTAACTTTATCGATTAAAGTCGGTTCTACTCGTATATTCGCCATCATCACATGGGTCCACAGAGTCTTTAACTCTATCTCCATCCTTTGCAAGTCACACAAAATGGGCCTTTGCGTTGACAATATCGCTTTTCGTACTTGCATATGATCTTCTACTCAATCGTCGGCTACCACGCATTCACTTTTCGAGGATGGTATTGGATGGTATGATCATAATCTTTCAGCAGTTCAAGCCAGCGTCGTTGTCTCATGTTGAGTTCCTTTTGAGTGAAGAAATATTTGAGGCTTTTATGATCAAGTAAAGATCTCACTTTTCTCCCATACAAGTAATGCCTCCAAATTTTAAGTGTGAAGACAACATTTGCTAACTCTAGATCATGAGTAGGATAATTCCTCTCATATTCTTTGAGTTGTCTTGAGGCATAGGCTATGACTTTCCCATGTTGCATGAGAACACATCCTAACCCTTTTGCCGAAGCATCACTTGTAGATGACAAATCCCTCAAGCCGGATGGTATTGTCGGATCAGTCTTTGAAATGAGTCTCTCTTGAGTTCTTGAAAACTCTTCTCACATTCTTCGCTCCAATAGAACTTTGTATCTTTTTGAGTTCAATTTGAGTTAATGGAGTAGCGATTAGAAAATCCTTCCACGAATCTCCGATAATAACCAACTAAACCAAGAAAGCTACATACTTGATCCTTGATTTAGGTTGCTCCCGACTTTGAATAGCTTCAATTTTATTGGGTCAGCGGATATTCCATGACTTGATACTACGTGCCCAAGGAATGCTACTTCTCTCAAGCGAACTCACATTTCTTCAACTTGGCATAAAGCTTGTTTTCACGAAGCTTTTGGAGTATCGACCTCAAGTGTTGCTCATGATCTTCACGGCTTTTGGAATAAATAAGGATGTCATCAATAAAGACGACCACAAAGTGATCCAAATATTCCTTGAATACTCGGTTCATCATATCCATGAAGGCAGCAGGAGCATTAGTCAATCTAAAGGACATGACTAAAAATTCATAGTGTCGTCTCAGGAGTTACGAAAGGCGATCTTGGAATATCCTCAATTTTAACCTTCAAATTGATGATATCCCGAAGCGAAGATCGATCTTTGAAAAGAATTTGGCGCCTTGCAACTGGTCGAACAGGTCATCAATACGTGGCAATGGATACCTATTTTTTATGGTGACATGATTCAACTCCTGATAATCAATACAAAGTCACATACTTCCATCTTTCTTCTTCACGAATAGAGCAGGAGCACCCCAAGGAGAAGTACTAGGACTAATAAAGCCGATGTCTAACAATTCCTGCGGTTGGGTCTTTAACTCACGAAGTTCAATAGGAGCCATTCGATATGGGGCTTTGGAAATGGGTTTTATCTTTGGGTTCAAGGTCGATACAAAATTCAATTTCACGCTCTGAGGGGTAGGCGGGGAAGTTCTTCGGGGAATCGTCGGAAATTTATTAACAATAGAAATATCATTCAAAATCGGCGTATTTTTGTTTAGATCCAAGTGACATGAGCTAAGAAAGCTTGACATCCATTTTTAATAAGCGAATAGCTTTATGGCTTGAGATAGCGGTGATTGATTTTAATGGTTTGGTTACTTGAATTCGCATATATAGGTTGGTTAGGAATATGAAAGCTAACAACCTTACGAAAATAATTAATTTTTGCATGATGAGTAGTTAACCAATCAATCCTAGAATCACATCAAATGCAAGTATTTTTAATGAAATAAGATCTATGAGGTAATGTGAGGGTGCCGATTTGAACCAAACAAGACTTATAAACAATGGATGTAATGAAGGTTTCTCCCAATGGAGTTTCCATGAGATAAGTCAAAGTCTAATTTCTCAGGAGTCAAATTTAATCGTTGGCGCAAGTAGGAGAAATAAAAGAATGGGTAGAACCGGTATCAAATAAGGTATAGACTTCGCTAGAGTTTATGATAAGCTTACCGTGATGACCTCGTTTGGGTTCCTTGCTTTACGGGAGGTTACAACAAACGCTCTCCCTTGAACTACTGGTTTTGACTTATGCGGGATGGTATTTTTGTGTCACCATTCCAACTGGACTTATCTTGATTGCATGACAAAATCGGGCTAGGTGAACTTCTCTTCCACAATTATAACACGCTTTGGATGGCATCGTAGCGGTTTTGGTGATATGTCCCTCCCCTCGCATTTGAAGCATATGATAGGTGGTCGTTCTCCTTCCTTAACCACGGGTCTTTGATCTTTGACGTCTTTCCATCATTGTTGAATCTCCTCTTCTTGAAATGTCCATTCTTATTATCTTAGCCATGATTACCACAGAAGTGGTTACCATTTACGGCATGTTGATTCCCTTCACGTTTGTTGTCCTTTGCTTTGATGATCGTTACCCTTTGGTATTTTCATTATGTCGGTTGCTTTCTCTTGGTTGCGTTATTTCGTTATCGCGCTCCACTAATCGAGCCCTATTTACAACATCCGAATACAAAACACGGTTTATGAGAAATAAGATATTGGCGTATCTCGACTTCAAACCTCTTAAAAACATTGCGTCATTCTCTCCTCATTATCAACCAAGTGAGGGCTTAAATAAGGACAACTCGGTAAACTTAGTTTCGTCTTTGCGACACGATCATATTATTCTGCTCCAACCTGATGAACTCTACCTCTTTTATGTGACGAATACTTTTGGGAAAGTACTTGTCGTTGAATAGTTCTTGGAACTTCTCCCAAGACATCTTCGGTCTGGCGAGTTGAGTACGCTTTCTGGATTTCCACCACGATGTCTGCCTCTCCTCGCAACATAAAGGTGGCAAATGGAACCTTTTGCTCCTCGGAGCATCCCAAGACATCAAATATCTTGGTGATTTGCTTTATCCATGCTTCTGCCTTAACTGGTTTTGGCTCTCCAATAAACTCCGGTGGTCCCGGTTCCTTGAACTATTTAGCGGTGACCGTCCCGAGAGTTTCGGTGTTTCCACCTACATTTTGGAGAGGAGCCGCTCTACTTTGATGTTGAATGAATTGCATAAAGCCTCACGAACATTCCATCATTCATCATTTGGTCAATGTTGTTGTTTGCATGTGGATTGTCGCCTTCACGATGCACATTATCACGATTATTGATATGTGGAGACTCAAGCGGTCTCTTGTGCTCCATTGTTATTCTCAACATTCTCGGATGTCATTTTCAGATCTTGCCACAAAACAAAGGGTTAGTTGACATATCACATATTATCTCTATACTACGACCGACCAATTAAATACCAAATAAATTTAGGTAGGTCATACTAGCGAAGGAATTCCCGTCTCTCCCCTCCTAGTTCTAGTCTCACATCTTAGCCAAGGATCATATCCCTAAGCTTTGATACCAATTGTGATGCCCCCAAAATAGGTATACATCACCCATCTTGAATCGCCAAATACATGGTACAAAATTCAAATACAATCTTAAATATACAACATGAGCTGTGAGTTTTAATACAAACATTGTCTTCTATATAGCATTAAAACTCAAAATAAGTCCTCAATACATTTATTAACACACTATTTTACAGAATAGTGAGGACTACTAATGCTATCCTCTAGACTGTCACTCTGTTCCCCGACTAGTCCCTGCTACGTTCTCATTTCCTGAAGAGAACAGTGAAAGAAAGGGTGAGCTCAACTAGCCCAGTAAGAAATATTATGACTAAGATAATGCAGAATAATTTATCGTTAGCATTCAACAGTGTTAAACTGATAAAATATAATAATTATCAAGTTTAGCTGCGTGAACAAGCAATCCATTAAAGAGTCAAGTAGAGAATAAAATCTACTATCTTCTATGATTTAAAAGGTTTTCATAACTTTTATTGATGGGAGACTCGACAATAAATAATCCACATCATTCTCGCACTACTGACGAGGATAATTATTAGTATCACAACCACAAATTATCCATACACTACGGCCGAGGATATTCGTGTATTCATCAATGGTCATGATCATGCCAACAAGCTGTCCATCAATGCACTACGGGCCAATGAGGACTTTTACCACATCATTTGTAACATTACGGTCATGATTACAAGAATAATCTCTGGTCATAATCATACCAAGTCCATCTATGCACTACTGAGCCACAGATGACTTTTAACAAAATATAAACATGAGGATGATGACAATGATATAAGAATTCAATAAAACAAGTTCAAGAATTAATTTATCCGAGAACTAATAACGTCCAAATTGTCAACATGATACTTTTTTGTAGAGTAAAATTCAAGAATGCTCGGAAGAATATTTCCATGAAAAGATCTTTGGATGAAGCGCAAATATCAAGGATATTCCACTAATTTCATGGAGTATAGAAGTCAAAATTTTAACCATTTGAGTATAATAAAGAATGAAATAACAAAAGAAATCACCGGTATGCGATAGGCCGCAGACAAGCGAGTTATTCCAACAGAATAATAAATAATGGAACCGGTCAGGCGTAAAATGCATGCAGAGACGGGATATTTCAAGCGACATAATAAAGAATGGAATTAGGTCGGCGTAAAATGCATGAGCGAGGATATTCCAGCGAATAATAAAGAATGGAGTCGGTTAAGTAAAAAAAGCATGCAGATAAGATATTCCAACATCATAATAAAGAATGGAATCAGGTCCGGCGTAAAACGTACAGACAGGATATTCCAACAGAATAATAAAGTATGGAATCAGGTCTGGCATAAAACACACATACAGGATATTCCAACAGAATAATAAAGAATGGAATAACAGAAGAATTTCACCAAGTATAGGGTAGCCCGCGTATACAGGTTATTCCAACAGAATAATAATAATGGAATAACAGAAGTTCTCTTCATGAATACAAAAGAAATAATACCCATTACCGTAAAAGAAACTGGATATAAGAGTAGGGAAGTAGCAGAATACTTTTCTATAGTTTCTCTATAATTTCTCTCTCTAGAGTTTTAGTGAATTTGTTAGAAATAATGAAGGAATGAGCTTCTATTTATAGGAGAATGGAAATGCACTATTTGAATTTTCTCACGGACTGCACAGTATGAAATCAGACGAAAAAATTACAGGCGGAAGAAATCGAATATCAGACTCCCACTTTTTCAAATGTTAACATAATAGTCAAACAAAACAAAAGTTTTATAATATATATATATATATATATATATAAACACATGCCATAAAGAAAAAAAGCTCACCAATTTTCTACATCAAACACACACACCCACCTATCACTATCGAGAAACACTTTCCCACCACCACCCTTATTTCAACTAACACACACTCCTACACACATGACACACACACACACACATTTTCAAATTCTACCCACACAAGTCCCTTTTTCATATATATATAACACATTCTTACACACACACACATATTATATATATATATATATATATATATATATATATATATATATAATACACTCCACTTTTTCCACCATCATCCACTAACAATACAAACACACACATCACTACCACACACCTTACACCCATCACTTTCATACTATCACTTTTCCATCACTTTCCACTCACATTATATTATATATATATACACACATCACACACATATATATATATATATATATATATATCTATATATAAATATATTTTACCTTTCCTTGACAGAACTTCTAGATATCGTTAATATTATAAATAATAATATTAATAACTTCGTCGTCTCAATTATTGATTTAATAATATATAAAATATTGACAATAATTGAATTAAATAACGTGAGATATTATGTAGCAATTACTGTAGCAATAATTGAAAAAAACTGAGTGACTTCTCATGTAAGCATCAATAATCAATATTGGTGCTCTCTTTGTGCAACTCTGGCGTATTCTTGTACTTTTTAACACCGGTGTTTTCAATAGTTAATGGTAAAACTTCTGTAGTTATTTTCATAAAAAGTATTTTTTCGTTTTCTTAATCAAAGCAATAATTCCGTTGTAGGGTCCACTAATGATTGTCTTGGTAAATACGAATATTCCTGCTAAAACGAATATTCCCAGAGCCAATCGAATATTATATAACAACTTGCGTACTTTGCAAAATTTATAAATATTACCCACAACTATAACATCATATCAAATTCATTCCGTAATATTTAAAAATGATATTTATAGAAAAAAATCATTTTTATTAAAAAGTTGGGGTCTTACAGTTACACCATAAAATAATTTTATAGGCAACTGTAGTTTTTATTTCACTTAAATATGTAATTTATATTTATTACATATTTTTTTGCTTTATTTATACCTGAAAGGAAGTTTCTTGGCATAAAATATCACTTATAGTCAAATCTCGCCCCGTAGGATTTTATTAGATTTATTATGACTTATTATTTTACCAGAAAGCGATTCGGAACGTCGAAGGTCAAAGTCACTCGACGCGTCGACGCTCGGCGTTCGCTCGTTTTTAAGTTTTGACATGCTCATTTTTAACTTTCAAAGCATAAGTCCTATAACAATAAAGTTTTGGGCATGTTATAGACCTCATGTCATAGTATTTTAGAAAAATTTCACACCGCGAAAACGGATCACAAAAACTCATCAAAATAGTGTGTAATGCGAAAAGGGCGTCAACAAACCGCTTAAAGACGCAGACAACTTACTGCGGTAACAAGACGCGTACTATGGCCATGTATGAAAGCAAACATAATTGTTGTTGCTAGTTCGTTTTCAACTACCACACTTTGCGATTTTCTCCCGCTTTGGTCACTTATCAAAAAATTCTCAAATTTGGATATGTTATAGGTACCATAGTAGGCTATTTTTAAAACATATAACCCATCCATTTCGGACCTCATAGGCAGCCTAAAACAGGCCCCAAAAATGTCCTCTTGCAACAGTTTTCAAAAATTTTCCAGCTTTACCCTTTTTCACTAAAACCGTCATAACATTTTCGTTTTAAAACATTTTTAGGCAATTCTTGAGCCCACGCGAAGCTAACTTCCGGGACTACAACTTTTATTCTTTAACCTTTTCCAAATTCTAAATACAAAATTCTAGAAATTCCGTGTAAAGGGACTGACCCGAGTTGGTTAGACAGATTTGACGCGACTACTTTGAACGATCATAACTCTTTGTTTCGAAGTCGGAATTAGGCCGTTTCGGAGTATATGGAAAGCTTATTCAGTGTAAAATAACACCAAAAGCCTATAATTTTAAGAGCGCTCTAGCTAACCCCAAATTTTCTGTTTAGGGGCATCAGTCCACTAGATTTTCTAAGTTTTAAAAACTATTTTCATTTTTCTTCTTTGATCAAACTTGTTAACATCCAAAATGACAAGATATATACATAACACACTCTAAAACATGTATATCTATGATATTTAGAGTTCAAGATCATAACTCAAGATTTGATTCAACACAACTAAAATAATATACATAAACTAGTTAGAGTTATACATTGATCTTCCTTTTCTTTTCTTTTTCTTTCTTCTTCTCTTCTTTTCCTACTTCTATGGTTGCCCCTTCTCTCTCTTCTTCTAGCTTTTCTATCTTTCTCTCTCTTGTTCTTCCTCTCTTTCGTGCTTTCTCTCTAGTTTACTTTACTAGTTTGGAGAAATGAATATGAAAGAGAAAAGAAATTAGCTTATATAAAAGCTAATTTCAATTTATTATAAGTTGGTCACCCAACTTAAGTATTCTCTAGTCTTTCCCCTCGTCTTTAAAAACTTGCAAATCACCCCTGACATATTCTTAGCATATTCTAATAATATTCTTTATTCCTTAGCATATTCCTTAAGATATTTTCTTAAGTTTCAAATTTTAGGTTTTTAACCCTAAGGTTTTCTTAACTCGCACAATTCTCCCTAAACTTTCATACTTTATTAAGTTATCAAAATGTCCATTTTGCCCTTTCGTACAATTGATTATGGTTTAGTTCCCGAGCTATGTCGGTAACCCGATTTCTTTTTATTTCTCTTTCATATCTTTAATAAACTTTCCAAATCTTTGAAAATGAAATTTTCCATGTGCCAAAATCTTTCCTTTGATATATATAACATAATACTACCTCCGTCCCATAATAAGTACTTTTTTAGCTTAAATCACACATACCAATACACAAGCTAAAATGACAAAAATACCCTTAATATATTTTCTTTGAAGTTGAAGAGTTAATGAGTGTCATTTAATTGTAGTGATGGTAAGATGCAATAAATACCATTGAATGCATAAGGGCATATATGAGAAAATATTGCAAAAATTGTATTGGAGTTTTAACACATCACTTATTTTGGGAAAAAATATTAAGCCTAAAAAAGCACTTATTGTGGGACGGAGGTAGTATAATATACTTAAATTACATATTTATTTTATAATGGTAAAATAAACATGTTATACATAATTTCTTATGCAAATACAATTATTTACATACCTAAGATATTATAATATAATATCCTTACCCCATTAACATAAATTCCATTAAGAATTTATTTACTTCTTTAAGATATTGCGATAAATATAATATCTTTTCTTTATTAAATTAATTTCAGTATAAGAATTTATTCTAATACTCTTGCGTAAAGTATATATAAATATTATATGCTTAACCCGCCTATTTTTGCTTCATCGCGCAAATTGTTCCCAACAATTTTATTTCTTTGCATGCGCGTAACCAAATCTTGCAGCTTCCTCTAGATACAGATCTAGGGTCGCGCAGTTGCTTAATATTTACAAAACTAGAAAGAAAACTAAATTTAAATAAAATGTAGCCATTCAAGCTCAACGATTCTAGTTTTACAACTTTTGAACCGGTTACGAGTTAGATATGGATAGATTTAGATAAATCTAGTCCATAAATTTAAATATCATAGCTTTACATTAAATGAACAGTTAAAACTAATATTTAATCACAGTATAATATATATATATATATATATATATATATATATATATATATATATATATATATTATAGCAGATAAAAGATTCGGATAGGAAAAGATCTTACAGTGTGTAGCGAGGAAGGCTTTAAAGCTTTTGAAGCTTGAAAACACAGTTTTCACCGGTTAAATCTTGATATGTTGTAATATATATGTATACAAGTATTTACAAAAAAGAAAATCGAAGTTTGGAACACTGTAGAAGGGGTTAAGAGCTAAAATGGGCGAAATTCCCTCTATTTTCTCCTTTTTTTCTCTTTTTTATGGCTTATGGGGGTCTTATTTATAGACCAAAATAGTTGCGGGTCTACCTACGGCTGATCTAGGTGGGCCCGACCCCGTGGGTTCTGTTGTCTCAAAGTGCGTGCCCTCGGACCAACGCGCAGTCTGCTCGAACCTTCATAACTTTCAATTCGGGAGTCCGATAGAGGCGTGTTATACCTTTCCAGAAAGCCCTTGACAAGAGCTACAAAATGACATGAGATTTAATCTTTTTCAAATCCAAGAAGATGGGTCCATGACCAGATCTTTAAGTCTTTGCAGTCCATCCGTTGAGCTGTCTTCTGCTGTTTTCACTCGGGATTGACGTTATGGTTTTAAATGTCCTTCATGGCAGTGAAAACTTGATTTGATGTTGAGTTAGAAAAATTATTATTTTCCCCTCCAGGTTGATCTTTGGGTTTGATGCAGTTATAGCTATCTTTTTTCAGGGTTGTCTCCGAGATTGGACTGCTGTTGACTTCTGTCACTCCTCGAGATTGTCTTTGAGGTTGGTTTGTTATTTTCCCAGGGTTGTCACCGGGATTTAACTTGATCTCCCGGGGTTGTCAACGGGGTTTTGCTTAAACTCCCACGGTTTGGCATTGATCTCCCGAGGTTGTCACTGGTGCTTGAATTGATCTCTTGGGGTTGTCACCTGGGCTTGAATTTGATCTCTCGGGGGTGTCACCGGGGCTTGGTTTTCTCTCCCGAGGTTGTCACCGGGGCTTGGTTTGATCTCCCGAGATTGTCACCGGGGTTGGCTTGATCTTTTGGGATTGTCACTAGGGCTTGGATTGATCTCCCAGGTTTGTTACCGGGGTTTGGTTTGATCTCCCGGGGTTGTCACCGGGGCTTGAATTGATCTCCTGGGGTTGTCATCGGGGTTTGATTTAATCTCCTAGGGTTGGTGTTGGGTAAAATCTATATATGCTCACACGCAAGTATACGTGGTCAACAAGTAATATAATGATAAGTCAAGTATCGTTCCCATAGAGATTAGCAAGAAATTAACCCTCACAATTACCAATTTTCTATTAATCCAAATTTTATTAAACTATCCAATTTAAGAATTATAACTAAAAATATTAAAACGACTAATAATACCAAACAATCAACAAACCCTAAAAACTGAAATTTCAAACAAATATTGGAGAATTAGGCTCACAACTTCACTTTAAGTATCACTCTGATTATTACACTTTATTCCAGTTTAATTCACTATCCTAGTTTATTAATCAAGAACACTCAAGTAGAACTAGCCATCTCTCGATGCACTAATATCATATTAACTCAAATCCATAATTTAGATAGAATCAAGTTAAACACCTTAATTAACTAACTCACTATATCTCTGTGTGAATAACAATTAAAGAAGATTTAAGTTCAAGTTCTCTATCCGATTACATGCGATATTAAGCATATCTCTACCCTAACATCCATCAAGATTCCATTCATTCACAGAATTCAAGAACACATGCTATACTGTCTAGGTCTAGACTCGTATTTCCTCTCTCGAATCCATACAAGTCCACATAAAATTGGTGATCAAGCAATTCATAAATTCGAGCACAAATCAATATAGATAAACTGAAGAATAGCTTTTTAAACTAAAAATCAAAGTTTCCACAACCATCGTTCAACCTAAAGATCCGTTATAAGCCTAAAAAGTAATTTAGTTCATCATAGATGGACTAAAAACTGAAATAATTAAAGTAAACATCATTCCAATTACAAATATTAAACTAAAGAAAAAGAATGAATCCAGAACCACCCTTCTCTCTAGCTTTAATCTGAAATTATCGTGAAATCTCCTTCAAAATCTTCCTCCAATGCTCTTGCTCAAAAATCTGTCTTTAATGATGTTAATTGCTTGTATGATCCTTGTATCTTGTTGTTTGTTGTTAATTATATGCCAAGACACGTATTCTGACTCTAATTCCATGCATAATTGAGTTCTAAGCCATTCCAATCACTAGCCTCCACGTTGTTGTAGCAGTTCAAACTAAGCAGAGACCTGGTTTCCGCACCCAACCCGGTGGGCTATACTCTTATTAATTCTCAAAGACACTTTAGCCCACAGTTTTTTATGTAGAAAGTCCGCTGGGGGTAGCTTTGTCAAAGGAATTTGTCAAAGGCATATACTACTGCAAGTAACTCCTTTTCTGTAGTTGTGTAATTCAATTGGGCATCCGTAAGGGTTTTACTTGCATAGTATATGGTGTGGAAGATCTTCTCTCGGCGTTGACCCAAAACAGCCCCTACCGCATAGTCGCTCGCATCGCACATTAATTTTGTAGACACTCAAAATTTTTTTGTACTACTGTCACTAACATTACAGGAGGACAGATTCGTCTTTCAAGAGGGAACCCTGAAAGACAATCCATATACATATCGGATACTACCAGAAGTTCAGCATCAACCCCGGAGCCCACTCTAGGAGTAACAATTCCAACCTCAGAGATAACCCCGAGGCGTGCAGATCCAATACCGGAACAAACACCGGAGAAGACCGATTAATCTCGGAGATAACCCCGAGGTATCCAGTCTCAGTCCCAACTATGGGAATAGCCACCAACCTTGGTGATAGCCCCAAGGAATGCAGTTTTGGCGATAACCCAGGAAATTCTTGTTTTAAATGCGACCAGCTTCAATCTCGGCGCTCACAACGAGATACACTGTACCAACCCGGCGATAACATCGGGAAGACATGCACACCTCAAAGATGACAATGAGGACCTTCAACAATTGCGGCGGTCAATCTCGGTGAAGCTCGAGCAGCGTCGCTATCATTTAATCCGCGATAACACCGGTGAGGGGCAACATCGTCATCTCGCCAATGCAATGCCATTCCACGTCGTCTCAACATCTCTACGCATTGATGTCCCACAAGACTAACCAATCCCGAGTGACTATTGTGCGGGGTAACAGATGAAAGTTGAAGCTTGAAGACCGGAGGGCATCGTCCCATCTTCAATGACTTCGTACAAACTCTAATCCCATGCCA
Source organism: Panax ginseng (assembly GCA_020205605.1). Taxonomy (NCBI): domain Eukaryota; kingdom Viridiplantae; phylum Streptophyta; class Magnoliopsida; order Apiales; family Araliaceae; genus Panax; species Panax ginseng. The sequence continues at coordinate 109,125,567 of CM035148.1, read as the reverse complement.
TCGCATACAACTCGGACAATGGCGGTCAAAATAGGTCTCAGATACCTCAAGCGGATGCGGATTGCACTTCTTAAAGTTCGAGTGGACATTATAGTTCCCGAGTGCATGTACTTCGAGACGACCCGACCCAAAAAACCCAGGCCCACTCGGGTTGCCTCTGGTACACCTGCGGCTAAATCGTCTATAAATAGAGGGCTTCAATGCCCATTTTGTAAAGAGAAAAGCGGCGAGGAAGCCCAGCCCAATTTGCTATGCACTCACCCTATCACGTTGTACTTTCTCATTTTAAACACCTGTGAGCTCATATATAGCCCTTTTGTACCTACAAAAGCCAGTGTTTATCCACTCTAAAGATATAGAAGTCTTCTTTGGCAGTTAACTGTAAGCCTTCTCACACACTTTAGAGTATTTCTCTTCATCTCTGCACACACCCTTCTTCATGTTGAGAGTCATGTTGCGCGCAATCCCTGATTCTGACATCATCAGGCATGGGCTCACTCAAAAGCCCGCTCATAGCATCTATACTCAAAGGACACGAGCAGACGATCCCCGCTTTGAGCGCCTCCCGTAACTCCTAACAAGGATCGATGGCGATGGGGGTAATATTCGCCATGCAAGGCTGGCTGGCTCCCTCCAAACTCCATACGTGATAAATTGCCAATCCATAGGCGTCATCATCACCTCGCAATCTAGTAGATGGAGTGATCGAGTGCGATGAAACCATCGCTCGAGATAATGCCCCGAGGTAACCCGGGGACAACGACGGGAAGGATGGAGAAGAATGCCCCGAATCCCCACTCATGTACTTCCGCTACTATAGTCGGGGATGAAACGCTGGTACATGGAGTGAATCTTTGAACCAGTTCCTCGAGGTCATGTAAAACCCGGGACCTGCATGAAATGCAGATCAACATCAGAACCCTTTAATCCTCATTAATAGGAAAGAAGGAAGATCAAAGTCTAACGCCATACCTCGTTAGCATGCAAATACATCGATGGATGTCTGTTCAAATCACCCAGCAGTAGGAGCGGGATCCTCAATCAGAATATCTGCCTCCTCGTCCTCAACGTCTGGCACATCTACCCGAGACGGGGACGAATCACGACCTCCACTTGACCAACCGACGAGGTCATTCGATAGAAGCGGGACGAGGCACTTCAGAAGCCCTCCGCCGTATGCCAGAAATGGTCCTATGGGAACTGCTCGGCTAATCTGGATCCATAAATATCTGGACAACAAGTCTCCAAATCACCTCATAAAGGGTGTGGTATTTCCTTACCTAGAGCTTTCTAAAAAGCATTTATGACTATGCATGCATGCATTTACTTTAACATACAATAGAGTTAAAATGCATGACTACCCAATGCCTACATTTGGAAAAATTTTGTCGTAGTCCCCTTTGAAAATAGGACTATCCACATGCACATAGGCATGTCTAGGTGGCCATTCAGTAGAACACCTGCCCCAAAGTCATATACATAATATATGCATTAAAAATCAAAATCATACATGCATAAGGTTAACCTCAATATCAGGAGTACTTGGCCTTTCTACCTTTGCTCATTGGACCTCAAATAGGACAAAAATAAGCGGAAAAAGGTGCCAATTGATTATCTCAAAAGTAAAATTTTTTCACATCATTATGTTCAAAGATGGTTTAATACTAACATTTTCTATGTTGAATATTTTTATCAAGTCATTTATGCATACATAATCACTACTATGTGTTTAGATGCATTTCATGCTATAACTCGAAATCTAACGGATAAAAAGCTGGAAAAAATACATGCATACGTTACGGATGATAGTAGAACACTTAGACGATGGCAATTTGCGTAGAAAATAGTCCGAACTCAGCAGATCGAAAGAGGCTCACGGATTTCTTCTTCGCGACAAAGTCGAAAATGACTTGTTTAACTCTTTGGAATTTATCATCGCGATTGGTAGCGAGCTCACGTGGTTGCGATAGGTGCACCGCGACACCCCTATGTGGGTCCCACCCCTGCGGCTCGGTCCGCATCGAGTTGTAAAGGAGTTCTTACGGACTAGAAAGATCAAATCGGGAATAAAATGCCACGCGATTGAGCAAAATAGCATCTGATCTGGCCTTCTCGGATGAAACTTTGAGTCGCACATCACTCATTGGTAGTCACCTTTTAGAACACGAGGTATACTACGCCAATGATCTCATTTATTACAAACCACATCCGCAATACCTTACAGTCCGATCGCTTAATTCCCGGTCGTTATTTACGTAGATCCCGATGGGGGTTATAACGTAGATCTCGACAGGGGTTACAACGTAAATCCAGAAGGGGTTATAACGTAGATCCTCGACGGGTTACAACGTAGATCCCGACGGGGTTACAACGTGAAGCCCCGACAGGGGATTACAACGTACATTCAAGCCGTTGACACACATATCAACGAAGGTCAAGCAGCCTTGACATTATCTCAGCCGATAGCGATTAAACCTATCGGAGATCTAGAGCTATTCAAGGATTTCATGCTCGATTACTCATATTCCCCAACGGATCCCCGACGGGGGGGTCACAACGCAGTGTTCCGTTGATTCACACGTCAGCGAAGGTCAAACAGCCTTGACAGTATATCCCACAGGATTTTTTTCAACCGTTGATTCACATATCGGTGAAGTGCACGTCAACGAAGGTCAGGCATCCCTGAGAGCATTTGCTGTTGGCAGTAAATCTAACAGAATCTTGACATGTCCTGGCGATACCAACCAGGAAAGGTTAATGTTATCAAAGAGGATAGATGATGGAATATGTTATACACATCCTCAAACAGACCAAGCTTTATCCCCACAGATCTCTTGCACATAAGGGTACCTCTTCAGGATCAAGTCGTTATCAAGAACACAGGAATTTGGTGATAACTACAACATCAACATCCTAACATATTCGGCTTACACATCAAATCTGGTAAGCATTGCCAATCCTCTGTTGAAGCAACAGGGATCCAGCAATCATCCCCAGCGTGTTGGGCTACAACCCCGTACACATGCATCATACATTTGCATCATGGTGCTATATATAGTACCATGTTTGTCTTGTTGCGTTTCAAGTGTCTAGGATTCTTTATCCTACCCATGCATCGCCATGCATGAGTATGATAAAGAGGGGCATCTGTAGACACTCAAAATTTTCTGTACTATTGTCACTAACATTGTAGGAGGACAGATTCATCTTTTAAGAGGGAACCCTAAAAGACAATCCATATACATACCGGATACTATCCGAAGTTCAGCATCAACCCCGGAGCCCACTCTAGGAGTAACAATTCTAACCTCAGAGATAACCCCGAGGCGCAGATCCAATACCGAAACACACACCGGAGAAGACCGATTAATCTCGGAGATAACCCCGAGTTATCCAGTCTCAGTCCCAACTATGGGAATAGCCACCAACCTTGGTGATAGCCCCAAGGAATGCAGTTTCGGCGATAACCCCAGAAATGTTTGTTTCAAATGTAACCAGCTTCAATCTCGGTGCTCACAATGAGATACACTGTACCAACCCGGCGATAACATCGGGAAGACAGGCACACCTCAAAGATGACAATGAGGACCTTCAACAATTCAAAGAATTCAATCTCAAAGAAAGCTCGAGCAACGTCATGCTATCATTTAATCCGTGATAACACCGGTGAGGGGCAACATCGTCATCTCGCCAACGCGATGCCACGCCACGTCATCTCAACATCTCTAAATAATGATGTCCCACAAGACTAACCAATCCCGAGTGACTATTGTGCGGGGTAACGGATGAAAGTTCAATCTTGAAGACCGGAGGGCATCGTCCCATCTTCAATGACTTCGTACAAACTCTAATCCCATGCCATCGTATAACTCTCAACAACGGCGGTCCGAAATAGGTCCTGTCTACCTCAAACGGATGCATGGATTGCACTTCTTAAAGTTCGAGTGGACATTATAGTGCCCGAGTGCACGTACTTCGAGACGATCCAACCCAAAAAACTCGGGCCCACAGGTTGCCTCCTAAGACACTCACTGTACCAAACCACTGTGTACACTGTGGCTAAATCATCTATAAATAGAGGGCTTCATTTGCCCATTTTGCAAGAGAAAATGGCAAGGAAGCCTACCCAATTGCTCTCAGACTCACCCCATGCAGTGTACTTTCTCATTTTAAACACTGTGAGCTCATATATAGCCCTTTGTACCTACAAAAGCCGGTGTTTACCTACTCTAAAAAGATATAGAAGTCTTCTTTGGCGGTCAGTTGTAAGCCTTCTCACTCACTTTAGAGTATTTCTCTTCATCTTTGCACACACCTTTCTTCACGTTGAGAGTCGTGGTTGTGCGATTTGCCTGATTTTGGTCCGTGGTTTTGTTTCACTTATATATATATATATATATATATATATATATATATATTTATATATATTGACTAACATTATCGAGTTATGCCTCGATTGAGCATAGACTTCGGTCTGGAGAGTTTATTTGCTTTTCTATATATATATATTTATATATATGAACTGTGTGTCAAACTTTGTTCGATGAGCCTAGACTTCGGTCTGGTGCGTTTATTTGCTTTTCTATATATATATATATATATATATATATATATATTTATATTTATATTTATATATATGAATTGTTTGTGAACTTTGTTCAATGAGCCTTGCACTTGATGCAGTGCGTTTTTTGCTTTAATATATATATATATATATATATATATATATATATATATATATATATATATAGGGTTAGGATCGGGTAAGGACTCCTCTACTTTTTGTTAAAATACTGGACTTTTTTTTTGTTTGTTTTTTGGTTTTTTTTTAAAATAACTAAAAAAAAGTTTAATATTTTATGGAACCGATTTTTTTTCATAATATAAGAAGCTTTGGATGTGATTTGGATCATTATAACAAAAGCAAGTTGATACGATGCATGCATTGTACCACCATTTTTGGTATAGGTATTCAAATCACGCTAAAAAATATATATTATGGAAAAATATCGATTCCATAAAATAATAAATATTTTTTTTAGTTATTTTAAAAAAAAAAAAAAAAAGGTCCGCATTTTAACAAAGTGGGAACCCTCACTGAGTCTATATATATATATATATATATATATATATATATATATATATATATATATATATATAGTAAACGCACGATTTAAAATTCGGGCTCATGATGCAGTCCACACATTACTGATAATATATATATATATATATATATATATATATATATATATATATATATATATATATATATACTTATGTATATAAACTATTGTCGAACTCATTCGATGAGCCACAGATTTTACATCCAAATGCGATTTCGCTTTTATATATATATATATACGTATATATATAAAGCATTGTCGAACTCATTCGATGAGCCCTAATTTTACATCCTATGCGTTTATTGCTATATATATATATATATATATATATATATATATATATATATATATATATATATAAAAGCAATAAACGCTTTTATAGCTTTTTATTTACATTTCGTCATTTGAGTTTCCTTCGTGGCGGTTGACCGTATTTATAGCTTTATTTACGTTTTGTCACTTTGAAGTTTTCTCCATGGGTCGCCGATAGCTTGTATGACTTTATTTACATTTCGATCCCCCATGGAGGTGCTTCGTGGTTGGTGATCACATCGTATATATATATTTCTGACTTTTATATATATACATGCTATCGCTTTCATACAAATTGCGGTATTACATGCGCCTAGGAATCATGTGATCACTGATTCAAACCCATTGGATCTAGATTAGGTTCCGTGATGGACATTTTCAAATGTAAATGACTTGTAAATTATTCTCATGGTGTCAATTTCCTCAGATGGTTTCCATACCCATGAGAAAGTCGGCATTATTTTGTACATTATTTTCGTACGGATGCCTCACATCTATAAAATAAAATCAATCAAATCGAACACTTAATAAAATTGGAGTGTAAAAGGTCTCAATTATTATTGAGCATCAGGGTTTGAAAAACCTCTTTTATAAAACATCACTGCCATATCTTGCTTAAAATTGAATTTTTGCCTAAATTCAAACCCTGTGTATATAGGTGCGAATGAGGCCTCGCACTACTTCCAAATAACAGCACATTGACCCACGCACACACACATTCAGATAATAGTTTCTTGAAAAGAGGCAGTCACCGTGGTAACACGGATGTCAGAAGTGCCTAACATCTTCCCTCCAGATAACCAAGTCCCCGGACCTAATGAATCTTTGTTTCATTTAATTCGATTTATGATGTCACATCACTAGGTCAATGTGCAAACCTTTTCTCGATTGTCTTGGTATAACCATTTAAAAAACCAACTGGCGATTCTTAACAGTCCATCGTCGACATTATACATGTCGGACCTTTTTCACTTGTTTTTTCAAACAAATCTCACCTAAAATGAGAACACCAAAGAACAAATAACGGAAAGGGACATCTAAAAATCCCGACGTCGACAAATTCAAAAGGCATATTCCAATCCGGTGCGACAATAACTAGAGCTGTAGTCAACTTTTTCTTCAACTACTCAAATGCTAACTTACAATCCTTATCAAACTTGAAAACTGCGTCCTTCTCTAAGAGACTGCACAATGGTTTTGCAATCTTAGAGAAATCTTTAATGAACCTTCGGTAGAATCCCGCATGTCCCAGAAAACTACGGATTCCTTTTACTGAAGTTGGTGGTGGTAGATTTTTAATGGTTTCCAACTTTGCTCTATCAACTTCTAATCCCTTCGTCGAAACCTTGTGCCCGAAGATTATTCCTTCTTTGACCATAAAGTGGCACTTTTCCCAGTTAAGCACCAAATTCGTCTCCACGCATCGCTTTAAGACCATGACCAAATTCTCTAAACATACATCAAAATCATCTCCATAGATAGAAAAGTCATCCATGAAGACTTCCACATTCTTCTCCACCATGTCCGAGAATATGGCCATCATACACCGTTGGAAGGTTGCAAGTGCATTACACAAGCCAAAAGACATTCTCCTGAATGCAAAGGTGCCATATGGGCACGTGAAAGTGGTCTTATCTTGATCTTCAGGAGCAATGACTATTTGATTATATCCCGAATACTCATCTAATAAGTAGTAAAATTTGTGCCCCGCCAACCTGTCCAACATCTGATCGATGAAAGGTAGAGGAAAGTGGTCTTTGCGGGTTGCCTTATTTAACTTCTTGTAGTGCATGCAAACCCTCCAACCGGTCACTGTCCTTGTCGGAATTAATTCATTGTCATCATTCTGTACTACGGTCATTCCTCCATTTTTCGGCACACATTGAACGGGTCTAACCCAAGCACTATCTGAAATTGGGTAGATGATTCCCGCATCCAACCACTTCAGAATTTCTTTCTTCACCACTTCTTTCATGATTGGGTTGAGTCGTCTCTGTTGTTCCACTGTTGGCTTTACATCCTCTTCCATAAGAATTTTGTGCATGTAGAAGGATGGACTAATTCCCTTGATATCTGCAATTGTCCATCCTATAGTCGATTCAGATTCTAAGCACTCTCAAAGAACTTATTTTTCCGTAATTAGTTAAGTTTGAAGTAATAATAATGGGTAAAGTATTTGAATTGCCTAAATATGCATACCTGAAGTGTTTAGGAAGTGGCTTATGCTCAAGTGTAGGTGGCTCCTCTAATGAAGGTTTCATCCTTGCTGTGGATTTGTCCTCCGTGTGTAATGGCTCAAATGGTGCCTTGAATCTACTAACTCGTGGCAAGGAATCAAGCATATTCAAATAAACCACAAACTTTGGATCATCCAAATCTTCATCTCCCAATAATGTAGTTTATAATGGATTATTAACCAAACTCTTGACCATATCTTCATTCATTATCCGATCAATGACATCCACCCGATAACATTCTTTTTCATCCGTAGGGAACTTCATGGCTTTGAACACATTGAATTTAACTTCCTCGTCTTGAACCCTCATAGTCAGTTCACCTTTTTGTACATCGATGAGAGTCCTACCCGTAGCCAAAAATGGTCTCCCTAGGATGATTGGGATATTCTTATCTTCCTAAAAATCCAGAATTATGAAGTCCGCTGGAAATATGAATTTGTCCACCTTGACCAAAATATCCTCCATTATGCCTCTTGGGTACGTGACTGACCTATCTGCCAACTGTAGAGATATATTGGTCGATTTTGGAGCTGGTAAACCCAATTCGGTGTATATTGATAACGTCATGAGGTTCACACTTGCCCCCAAATCACATAGACACTTTTTGAACGTCGTGTTCCCAATTGTGCACGGAATTATGAAACTCCCCGGATCTTTCAATTTTGGCGGTAACCTTCTTTGTAGAACTGCACTGTACTCCTCTGTTAATGCCACAGTTTCAAAATCTTCCAACTTCTTTTTCCTTGACAAAATTCCCTTCATGAATTTAGCATAACTAGGCATCTGCTCTAGGGCTTCTGCGAAAGGGATGTTAATCTGAAGTTTCTTAAAAACTTCTAAAAATTTAGTGAATTGCTTGTCTAATTTCTGCTTTTGGACTCTCTGCTGAAATGGTGGTGGAGGATACACAACTGGCTTGTCATCTAACTTTGTATGTTCAACTTGTTTTTCCTCACCCTGTTTCTCTTCAACCACTTTGTTGTCATCAACTTTGTCATCTTCTGTAACTGAATTTTCTGCAATTTTCCCATTTAGATGTTTTCCACTTCTCAAAGTGATTGCCTGACACTGCTCATGATTTCCCTTTAGATTCTTTTCTGTGTCACTTGGTAGAGTCCCCTGTGGCTTATTATTTAATGCAAGAGCAAGATGCCCCATATGATTTTCATGGTTCTTGATGGCTACTGCTTGTGACTTCATTACTGCCTCGTTGTTTGTTATATACTTCAACAACAACTCTTCTAAATCTGTCTTTCTCTCTTGATGCTGAGTTATTTGTTGATGTTGATTTTGGAACCCCAGAGGATAAGAAGGTTGTGGAGCCTGCTGATTTTAATTGTTGCTCCATGAAAAATTAGGATGGTTCCTATTCCCCTGGTTGTAGGCATTTTGATACATATTCGTGGCGAGAATCTCATTGTGGCGCCCACAACCAGATGATGATGGGTTGATGGTGCACTGCTCTGTAGGATGTTCTCCGGCACATAACTCGCAAACATATGCCACCTGTTATGGTTGTGCACCCGTCATGGTATCCATTTTCTTTTATAAGGCAACAATCTGTGCTGCCAATGCGGTTACTCCATCTACCTCTAAAATCCCAGCTACCTTAGGCTGTGTCATCCTCGATGTAGGCCATTGGTAATTATTAGTTGCCATCGTTTCCACTAACTCATATGCCTCCTCGTAACTTTTGGCCATAAATGCTCCACCTGAAGCTACGTCTATACTAGTTCTGAGATTCCAAGTCAACCCATTATAAAATGTGTTCATCTGCAGCCATTTAGGTAATCCGTTATATGGGCATTTTTTAAGCAATTCCTTGTACCTCTCTCATGCCTCATACAATGACTCCCCATGCTTCTGTTTAAACATAGTAATCTCGTTCCTCATTTTTGCAGTCTTTTCTGGTGGAAAGAATTTAGCCAGGAACGTTTGAGAGAGGTCATCCCAAGTAGTTATTGATCCTGACGGTAGAGAATGTAACCAACTCTTCGCCTTGTCCCGCAGTGTGAACAGAAACAAGCAAAGGCTGACTGCATCATCCGACACTCCATTGTATTTGAAGGTGTCACATATCTCCAAAAAGCTGATCAAATGTTCATTCGAATCATCATTTACAAGTCCCCCAAACTGTACCGAGTTTTGGATCATTTGAATAGTCCCAGGCTTAATCTCAAACGTATTCGCAACAATCGTTGGCCTGGTGATACTCGACTGAAGCTCAGTCACCTTAGGTGTAGCAAAATCTCTCAACGATTTCTGGTCTTCGGCAGCCATTACTTCTTCTTTTTCAGAATTCTCAAAGTCTTTCCCTCGTGTCTTTAATCCACTTACTTAACCTTTGAAACATTTTCTTGATATCGTCCTTAAAAGGAAGCAAGTCTGGGCTTTTGGACCGAGTTTGCATAAATCGACTTCAAGAACTTGAAATAGAAAGAACAAAACAAAAAGAAAAATTGTTTAAGAAAAACTGGACTAATTAAACTGATATTGAAAATTATTAATATCTATACTAGTCCCCGGCAACGGCGCCAAAAACTTGTTAGGTAAAATCAATATATACTCACACGCAAGTATACATGGTCAACAAGTAATATAATGATAAGTCAAGTATCGTTCCCACATATATTAGCAAGAAACTAACCCTCACAATTACCAATTTCCTATTAATCCAAATTTTATTTAACTATCCAATTTAAGAATTATAACTACAAATATTAAAACGACTAATAATACCAAACAATCAACAAACCCTAAAAACTGAAATTTCAAACAAATATTAAAGAATTAGGCTTACAATTTCACTCTAATTATCACTCTAATTTTTATACCTTATTCCAATTTAATTCACTATCCTAGTTTATTAATCAAGAACACTCAAGTAGAACTAGCCATCTCTCGATGCACTAATACCATACTAACTCAAATCCATAATTTAGATAGAATCAAGTTAAACACCTTAATTAACTAACTCACTATATCTCTGTGTGGATTACAATCAAAGAAGTTTAAGTTCAAGTTCTCTATCCGATTACATGTGATATTAAGCATATCTCTACCCTAACATTCATCAAGATTCCATTCATTCACAAAATTCAAGAACACATGTTATACTAACTAGGTCTAGACTCGTATTTCCTCTCTCGAATCCATACAATTCCACATAAAATTGGTGATCAAGAAATTCATAAATTCGAGTATAAATCAATATAGATAAACTGAAGAATAGCTTATTAAACTGAAAATCAAAGTTTACACAACCATCGTTCAACCTAAAGATTTGTTATAAGCCTAAAAAGTAATTTAGTTCATCATAGATGAACTCAAAACTGAAATAATTAAAGTAAACATAATCCCAATTACAAATATTAAACTAAATAAAAAGAATGAATCCAGAACCCCCCTTCTCTCTAGCCTTAATCTGAAATTATCGTGAAATCTCCTTAAAAATCTTCCTCCAATGCTCTTGCTCAAAAATCTGTCTTCAATGATGTTAATTGCTTGTATGATCCTTGTATCTTGTTGTTTGTTGTTAATTATATGCCAAGACACGTATTCTGACTATAATTCCATGCACAATTACGTTCTAAGCCATTCCAATCACTAGCCTCCACGTTGTTGCAGTAGTTCAAACCAAGCAGGAGACTGATTTCCAGTACCCCTGCCCCGGCGGGAGTTTTTCTTTGTAATTGTCCGTCCCGACAGGCTATACTACTATTAATTCTCCAGTACCCCCCCACCCCGGCGAGGGTTTTATGTAAGACCCCAACTTTTATGAATAAAGATTAATTTTTCTCGAAATATATTTTTGAATATTATGGTGTGGATTTGATATAATGTTATAGTTGTGGGTATTATTTACAAATTTTGCAAAGTAAGTAAGTGGATTTATAATATTCGATTGGTCGGGGAATATTCGTTTTAACAGGGAATATTCGTACGACGGCACAATCATTGGTGGACCCCACAACGGAGGTATTGTCGTAGTTAGAAAACAACAAAATTATCTTTTTATAAAAATAACGGCAAAAGTTTTACCGTTAAACTGTTGAACTACCCGATAGTAAAAGTACAGTAATATGCGTGGTTGCATAGTAGCACACGGTATTGATTATTGATGCTTACATGAGAAGTAACTCAGTTATACTCAATTATTGCTACAGTAATTACTGCATCATATCTCTCATGTTATTGATTCAATTATTGTTACAGTATCATCTGCATAATATTTATATTATTAAATCAATAATTGAGACGACAAAGTTATTCATATTATTATTTGCAATATTGACAATGTCTAGAAAGTTCTGTCAATGAGAGGTTTGGTCACCTAATTACGTGCCAATAAGAAGAAATCCTTATCGGAAAGCCCCCTCTTTCCTGGGAATGATCTGGTTGTTAAATATTGTGAGTTATAATATTAATGATGAATAAGTTCGTGTTAATTAAAGATGACATTGATATTTCCATTGTGTTGGGATTATTAGTGTTAGTAGAAATCGACATCTATTTCAATAATAATTGATGTCTGGAGGTTATATTGACCAATCGGGTAATTAATCAGATAAATGAGCAATTAATTGCAATTATTTCATATTCTTATAACTATTTGTTCACATGTGTATACTATTGATTCACATTCATGTACTATTAGGGTAGGTGGTGCAAGATTGATAATACTTGCATGACTAAGTTAAAAATGGAGGTATAGTTGAAGGTACTATACTGTAATTAATTTTTTCACATGATTATACTACTTATTCACATGATTGTACTATTGATTCACATTATTTACTATTAGGGGAGGTGGTGCAAGTTTGATAATACTTACAGGACTAAATTAAAAATGAAGAAAAAGAGGAAGGTATTATACTGTAATATTTCGAGCCCCAAAACGTGCAATTATCAAAACTATATTTTCCTATAATAGAAGCTCATTCTTCCTTCATTTCTCACCAATTCACTAAAGCTATAGAGCTATTATTATAGAGAGAAATTATAGAGAGAAAGAAGAAGAGAAGTTTGCTACCTCACTATTCCAGTATCCAGTCTTCTTCTAAGGTAAGGAGTATTATTCTTTTGTATTCATGAAGAGAGTTATTTTCTTTCAATACTCATAAGTGTTGTTATTCCATTTTTTATTATTATGTTGGAATAACCTGTCTATGGGAAGTACCGCATACATGGTGAAATTCTTCTGTTATTCCATTCTTTATTATTATGTTGGAATAACTTTGTTTGTTCGATCTATCGCATGCACGGTGAATTTCTGTTGTTATTTCATTCTTTATTATTACATTGGAACATCCTATCTATGCGGATTTACGCATGACACAGTTCCATTCTTTATTATTACATTGGAATAACTTTGTATGTCTTGGCCTACATCGCATGCCCGTGAATTCTGTTGTTATTTCATTCTTTATTATTCTATTGGAACAAGGAAGTCAGTGCGGATTATGCATGACCTGGTTCCATTCTTTATTATTATGTTGGAATATCGTGTCTGTGCGGATTACGCATGACCTGGTTCCATTCTTTATTACTTGTGAAAATGATCTGTCTACGTGGATTACCATGGCGGGCGAAAATCCATTTGCAGTTTCATATATTCTATTATACTCAGTTGGTTAAAGTTTTGGCTTCTATACTCCATGAAATTAGTGGAATATCTTTTATATTTGCGCTTCATCCAGTATCTCTTCATGGAAATATTCTTATGAGCATTCTTGAACTTGTTTTATTGAATTCTTATATCATTGTCATCATCCTCATGTTTATAATATGTTGAAAGTCATATGTGGCCTGTAGTGCATAGATGGACTAGGTATGATTATGACCAGGGATTATTCGGTATAATCATGACCGTAATGTTACAAATGATGTGGTAAAAATCCTCATTGGTCGTAGTGCATTGATGGACAGTTGTTGTCATGAGATGAATACACGAATATCTTTGGCCTGTAGTGTATGGATAATTTGTGGTCGTGATACTAATGAATATCCTTGGTCGTAGTGCAGGGATGATGTGGTTTATTTATTAAGTTGTGTCTCAGCGATAAAAGTGACGAAAAACCTTTTAAATCATTGAAGATAGTAGATTTTATTCTCTACTTGACTCTTCTAATGGATTGCTAGTTCCGCTGCAGTTAAACTTGATGTTTGTTATATTTTGTCAGTTTAACACTGTTGAAGGCTAATGATAAATTATTCTGCATTATCTTAGTCATAATATTTCTTACTGGGCTAGTTGAGCTCACCCTTTCTTTCACTGTTCTCTTCAGGAAATGAGAACGTAGCCGGGACTAGTCGGGGAACGGAGTGACGGTCCAGATGATAACATTAGTAGTCCTCGTTATTCTGTTAAATAGTGTGACAATAAATGTAATGAGGACTCCATTGAGTGTGGATATTGTCTAAATGACAATATTCTTATTAAAACTCTTAGATTTTGTTTTGTCGTTTAAACGACTGTTGTATAATTAAGTTGTATTTGAATTTTGTACCATGTATTTGGCAACTCAAGATGGGTGATGTATACCTATTTTGGGGGCGTCACAGTTGGTATCAAAGCTTAGGGATATGATCCATGGCTAATATGTGAGACTAGAACTAAGTGGGGAGAGACGGAGAATTCCTTCATTAGTATTAACTTCCTAAGTTTATTTGGTATTTAATTGGTCGGTCAGAGTATAGGAATAGTATGTGATATGTTAATTAACCCTTGTTTTGTGACAGTGTTTGAAAATGGCATCTGAAAATGTTGAGATCAGCAATGAAGCACATGAGAACGTTGAGTCACCAACGATCAATATCCAGGATAAAGTGCAACAGGAAGACAATAATCCTCAGGTAAATAATAACACCGATCAGATGATGAACGATGGGATGATCAGAGGCTTTATGCAATTCATGCAATATCAGGCGAGAGAGACTCATGTTCAAAATGCGAGTGGAAACAATGGCAACCCACATTTAGTCGTCTTCGCTAAGCGATTCAAGGAGTACTGGAGTTTTGGGAAAGCGAACAACTTAAAGTGAGACGTGGTTAAAAGTAGATCACCAAGATATTTGATGTCTTGGGATGCTCAGAAGAGCAAAGGTCCCTTGCCACCTTTATGTTCTTGAAGAGGTGATTCTTGGTGGGAATTTGTGAAACATACCCACTGGACGACTCAAGATATCTTGGGAGAAGTTCCAAGAGCTGTTCAACGACAAGTACTTTCCCGAAAGTATTCGTCACATGAAAGAGGTAGAGTTCATCAAGTTGGAGCAGAATAATATGACCGTGTCATAGTACAAAGATAAGTTTGCCGAGTTGTCCCGGTTTGCGTTCCACTTGGTTGATAATGAGGAGAGAATGACGCGGATGTTTTGAAGAGGTTTGAAAATGGAGATACGTCAATATCTTATTTCTTATAAACTTTGTTTATATTCAGATGTTGTGAATAGGGCTCAGTTATTGGAGCGCGATAATGAGTCAGCACAACCAAAAGGTAACGAGCAACAACACGATAATAATCATACAAGTGGAAACGGCCATCGGAACAATGATAACCATCGTGGGGGAAATTATCATGCCAAGAATGGTAACCACTTCGGTGGTAATCATGGCCAAGATAATAGAGGTTGAAATTTCAAGAAGAGGATATTCAATAATGATGGAAGGACGTCAGCACCAACACCTGTTGTTAAGGAAGGAGAACGACCGCTGGTCGTATGCTTCAAATGCGGAGGGGAAGGCCATATCAGTCCAAACTGCATGATGCAGTCCAAAGCATGTTACATTTGTGGAAAAGAAGGTCACCTAGCCCGATTTTGTCATGTACCAAAGTCAAGTCCAGCTAGGACGGTGGTACCAAAGGCGGATACGGATAAAACAAAGTCGGTGGTTTCAGGGAGAGCGTTTTTCGTGACTTCTCAAAAAGCGAGTAAACCGAACAAAGTTAGCACGAGTGAGTTAATTATAAATTCTTGCGAAGTCTATACCTTATTAGATACCGGTTCTACCCATTATTTTATCTCTTTCTTGCGCTCAACATTTAAATTTGACTCCGGAGAAATTAGACTTTGACTTATCGGTTGAAACTCCGTTAGGAGAAACCTTCGTTACCTCCATTGTTTATAAATCTTGTTTGATTCAAATCGACACTTTCACGTTACCTGTCGATCTTATCTCTTTGAAAATACTTGCCTTTGATGTAATTTTAGGAATCTATTGGTTAACTACTCATCATGCACCGTAAGGTTGTTAGCTTTCATATTCTAACCAACCTATTATGAATTCAAGCAACCAAACCACTAAAGTCAATCATTGTTATATCAAGCCATAAGTAAAAGAGCCCGAGCCTTTTTTGGTGACTTCAAGTCTTGGAATACATCGGAAGCTAGAATATCCGTGAGGGGACGCCGTGTGAATAACGGTGGCAAGTTGATAGATATCAATGTGACGTGTTATCCAAGTCTTGGATGAGAGTCGCGATTTTGAATGACATTTCTATTGTTAATAAATTTCCGACATATTCTTAAAGACTTCTTAGCCTACCCTAGAGCATGAAATCAAATTTTGTATTGACCCCGAAGACAAAACCCATTTCTAAAACCTTAAATATTTCTTCAACCAAAACGAATGTATCATGCGCCAAGGACGTTGGCTCGAAATCATTGAAGATTACGACTATACCATTCAATACCATCCCGGTAAAGTTTAACGTAGTGGTTTAGCGCATTGAGTAGAAGATCATATGCGAACGCGAGTGCGATATTATCAACGCAAAGCCCATTTTATATGACTTGCAAAGGATGGAGATAGAGTTAAAGACTCGGGGACCAACGTGATGATATCGAATATCTGAGTAGAACCAACTTTAATCGATAAAGTTAAAGTCGCCAAGCTACGACACGGAGGCGATGCGTATGAGAAGAAAGTGCAAGAAGGTGCTATCTTGGGATGCAAGAATCGATGAAGAAGGAATACTTGAGTCAACTCCGGACTTTTGTGTTCTAACGACCACGATTTAAAGTATAAAATCATGATGGAGGCGCACAACACACCATTTGTAATCCATCCTGGGAGTACCAAAATGTATCATGATCTTCGACATACATTTTGGTGGAGCAATATGAAGAGAGAGATAGCGGAGTTTATCTCAAGGTGTTTAACTTGTCAACGAGTTAAGGCGGAGCATCAAGTACCAAAAGGTCCATTGCAACCACTTGAAATTCCAGAATGGAAGTGGGAGCACATTACCATGGATTTCGTTACTGGTCTTCCCAAGGTTTCTCAAGGCATAGATGCAATTTGGGTCATCGTTGATAGATTGACCAAGTCTGCTCATTTCTTACCAATACAAGAAACTTATACACTTGAACATCTTGCTAGTATGTACATAAACAAGATTGTAAGATTGCATGGTATGCCAGTATCCATAGTTTCTGATAGAGACCAAAGATTCACTTCAAGATTTTGGGTTAGTTTGCAAAAAGCTATGGGCACGGATTTACGATTTAGCTCGACATATCATCCTCAAAGCTGGATGAGGCGATCGGAGGACTATTCAAACTCTTGAAGATTTATTAAGACTCCGTGTCCTTGACTTCAAAGAAAGTTGGGACAAGTTCTTACCATTGGTGGAGTTTTCCTATAACAACAGTTATCAAGCAAGTATTGGCATGGCTCCATTTGAGGTGTTGTATGGGAGAAAGTGTCGTTCTCCAGTATGCCGGGATGAGGTGGGTGAAACAACTTTGTTGGGACCGGAGTTGGTGCGTATGACTACGAAAAAGATTCAAACGATCCGACAACGTATAAAAACTTCACAAGATCGACAAAAGAGTTATGATGATCTTCATCAAAAGGACATAGAATTCAATATTGGAGATCATGTGTTGTTACGTGTTGCTCCATGGAAAGGAGTTACGAGATTTAGAAAGAGAAAAAAGCTCAATCCTCGATTCAGTGACCCATTTTTAATCCTCGATCGAGTAGAAACTGTGACCTATAGACTCGCCTTACCGCCAAGTATGTCTCGTGTTTATAACATTTTTCACATATCCATGTTACGTAAATATGTTAAAGACCCGAACCACATTATTGAGTTAGAACCGGACGAAATAGCGGAAGATTTAACGTATGAAGAGGTTCCTGTTAAAATCTTGGATAAGAAGGAACATATTCTACACTCCAAGGTTATACCTCAAGTCAAAGT
The DNA here is from genome assembly GCA_020205605.1 of Panax ginseng. Lineage (NCBI taxonomy): Eukaryota > Viridiplantae > Streptophyta > Magnoliopsida > Apiales > Araliaceae > Panax > Panax ginseng. The sequence goes on along the minus strand of CM035148.1, from coordinate 109,107,684 downwards.
TTTGTGGAGAAACCACGATGTTGAGGAAATGACCTGGGAGTTAGAATCTGAAATGAAATCAAGGTATCCTCACCTCTTCGACATACCAGGTACATACCCTAATTTCGAGGATGAAATTTCATAAGAAAGGGAGGTTGTAAGACCCCAACTTTTATGAATAAAGATTAATTTTTCTCGAAATATATTTTTGAATATTATGGTGTGGATTTGATATAATGTTATAGTTGTGGGTATTATTTACAAATTTTGCGAAGTAAGCAAGTGGATTTATAATATTCGATTGGTCGGGTAATATTCGTTTTAACAGGGAATATTCGTACGACGGCACAATCATTGGTGGACCCCACAACGGAGGTATTGTCGTAGTTAGAAAATGACAAAATTATCTTTTTATAAAAATAACGACGAAAGTTTTACCGTTAAACTGTTGAACTACCCGATAGTAAAAGTATCTGATGTCTGGCGTGGTTGCATAGTAGTAACTTGCGGTATTGATTATTGATGCTTACGTGAGAAGTAACTCAGTTATACTCAATTATTGCTACAGTAATTACTGCATCATATCTTTCATGTTATTGATTCAATTATTGTTATAGTATCATCTGCATAATATTTTATAGGGTTAAGTTCAGATGACCACCTGGGGTTTAAGCAGTTTCCCACTTAACCCCCTGTAGTCAGTAAAGCTACATTTAAACTCCCGACTTTTTGAGTTGAAGTGAAAACGTCACCTTTTCCATCCAACTTAACTGTGCGTGTATGTCAGACGCCAAAAGCGCGTGAGAAGGGTTGTAACGGTCAAAAAAAATTTAGTAAATGTCCAAAATACCCTCTTCTTCTTCCTCATTCTGTACGAGAGAGAGAGACGAACAGAGTAGCAAATATTGATGAACCCTCTTCTTCTTCCACAGTTTGGCGACGTCGTTCATCTACTCCCAATATCTATCCCCCTCTTGTTTGATTATTCTTCATCTTTGTTCGAAAGAATTTATCTCTAAGTTTCTCTCTCTAGAATGGCGAATGAAGCTTCGTCGGCCTCTGGATTGAGCTTAGAAGGGGTAGACGATGTACAAGACTTCGTATGAGTAATTTCTTTGAATTTCTTTTCTGTTGCTTGGTTTCTTGGAAAATGCAGTAAAAGTAAAGTCACCCAAATTTCTTGAATTTTGTAATTTTGGGCTTAAAAGACTTGATTTGACTACTGGAATTATTTATTGAGTTTGCAAATTTGTTGAAATTAGTGGGTGTGAGAGAGAAATTGAATTAAAATGCAGGCTAATGAAGAAGATACCATGTCATGGGAAAGATTTAGTCATCTGTATGATCTTATGTGGATTCTTATGCGAGGTTTTGTTCTGATCTAGGGATTGCGAGAGAAATTTGTTTGATGAAATGTCGAGAGAGGAATGGTCTTTGTTGAAAGGCAAGAAGTCTCAAACCATGGAAGCTTTAAAAAAAAGTGGAATATCAACTCCATTTGAGCTCCAAGCAAAGGAAGGGCTAGCTTTGGTAAGCGGAGCAGTGATTGGCTCAGCGAGTGGTCTGCTACGGTTTGTTTCGATGCCAAGATTTTTCCCTGAGCGGAAAAACATGTTGGGTTTTTGTGCGATGTGGATTGGGTATTCTGGAAGTTTGTGGGAAAGTTATTACTCTCATTCTTTATCTTATATTCACAACTTTGTTCTATAAAAGACTCGCCCCATCTCTCTCAAAATTTCCCCTATTCACATTTGCTCTATTTTTGGACAAGGAATTGAGAGAAAAAAAAAATGGAGGATATGGCTTCTTTATGGGGTTATCAAGAGGTGGGTCACTCTTTCTTTTTTCTAGTTTTGTCGGTCTTTTCAGTTCATTTCTTGTAGGTACTACTTTTCTCAGTGTGATTGTTTTGTTTTGGCATTTATAAAGACTTTTCTTTGGAGTGGATTCTTTTGGTGTAATTGGATTGAATGGAAAGATTTTCTTTTCATTTCTTATTTTCTTTTCTGGATTGGTTTTAAATCTTCATTTAGTTGGACTTTTTGAATGTTTTTATGAAGTTCATTGAATGAATTTCCATTCGTCTGTTTCTTTGGGCTAACTAGAGCCTGTTGTATGCTTCTTCAAAGTACTACTTTTAACTTTTCTTTCTTTATATCATATTCGTTGCTGTTTTGTTTGGCATTTAAAGACTTATATGTGGTGTAGATTCAATTGAAAGGATGTAATTGCATTACTACTACATAATTTTCTAGGTTGCTTCTAAATCTGCATTTAGTTGGATTTAGGATCCTTTCTATGAAGTTCATTGAATTTTATTATGTTTTAAGAATAATGCTCCTCCCTCTACAGATTGTCATTACATTTCTATAATTGATGAAAATTATATATACAATCTTGTGATAATTGATATTGGTGAGTAGAATAAATTAAATATCGATTAAAATTTTGGTATTAGAAATTATTACTCAGTCGAGTCCTTTGCTTTAGAAATGAAATTATTTCAGTCGAGTCCAAGATTTGTAATTATGAAGGGTAATTAAGTCTTTAGTTTGATGTAATTATTTTAGTTTGATGACCAACAATTATTAGATTGAGCCTCAGATCGAGTACTATGGTGGATTGATTTTCTCTCACTTGCACTCTATTAAATTCATGAAGGGTAATTAAGTCTTTAGCCAAATCATTTAACGGAGTTAAGATGGAAAGCATTTTTTCACTTCAACTCAAAAAGTCGGGAGTTTAAATGTAGCTTTACTGACTACAGGTAGTTAAGTGGGAAACCGCTTAAACCCCAGGTGGTCATCTGAACTTAACCTTATTTTTTATTATTAAATCAATAATTGAGACGAAAAATTATTATTTGCAATATTGACAATGTCTAGAAAGTTCTGTCAATGAGAGGTTTGGTCACCTAATTGCACGCCAATAAGAAGAAATCCTTATCGGAAAGCCCCCTCTTTCCTGGGAATGATCTGGTTGTTAAATATTGTGAGTTATAATATTAATGATGAATAAGTTCGTGTTAATTAAAGATGACATTGATATTTCCATTGAGTTGGGATTATTAGTGTTAATAGAAATCGACATCTATTTCGATAATAATTGATGTCTGGAGGTTATATTGACCAATCGGATAATTAATCGGATAAATGAGCAATTAATTGCTATTATTTCACATTCTTATAACTATTTGTTCACATGTGTGTAATATTGATTCACATTCATGTACTATTAGGGGAGGTGGTGCAAGATTGATAATACTTGCATGACTAAGTTAAAAATGGAGGTATAGTTGAAGGTACTATTTTGTAATTAATTTTTTCACATGATTATACTATTTATTCACATGATTGTACTATTGATTCACATTATTTACTATTAGGGGAGGTGGTGCAAGTTTGATAATACTTGCAGGACTAAATTAAAAATGAAGAAAAAGAGGAAGGTATTATACTATAATATTTCGAGCCCCAAAAGCGTGCAATTATCGAAACTATATTTTTTCTATAAATAGAAGCTCATTCTTCCTTCATTTCTCACCAATTCACTAAAGCTATCGAGCAATTATTATAGAGAGAAATTATAGAGAGAAAGAAGAAGAGAAGTCTCATTTACCTCACTATTCTAGTATCCGGTCTTCTTCTAAGGTAAGGGTATTATACTTTCGTATTTATGAAGAGAATTATTTTCTTTCAATACTCATAAGGGTTGTTATTCCATTTTTATTATTATGTTGGAATAATTTTGTCATCACAATACCGCATACATGGTGAAATTCTTACATTATTCCATTCTTTATTATTACATTTGGAATAACTTTGTTTGTCTTGATCATCGCATGCCCGGTGAATTTTGTTGTTATTTCATTCTTTATTATTCATTTGGAACATCACATGCATGCGGATTACGTGACACTGGTTCCATTCTTTTTATTATTCGTTGGAATAACTTCAGATATGTCTGTCTCCATCGCATGCACGATAAATTCATTGTTATTTCATTCTTTATTATTCTATTGGAACATCTATCGGTCACGGATTACGCATGACCAGTTCCATTCTTTATTATTAGAATTTAGAAACATTTGCGTTTTTTACAAAATCTTAAATGATTGATCTTTTAAGGTCATGGAAATATACGAGCAGAACCTTATATCAGTCATCATCCTCATGTTTATAAATAAGTGTATAGTGTTTGATGTTATTAGGATTTGAATTTTGAGAGGATTCAAAATGTTAAAATGATGTGGTAAAAATCCTTTAGGTGAATTATTAGAGAGGATTAAGGATTTATGTGATTAAGTTCTATGATGGAAAATAATTTGTTGTTGATGTTATTAGGATTGAATTTTGAGGATTTCAGAATTGTGGTTAAGGTGAATTATTGAGGATTAAGGGTTGATCGGGAAATTTGTTATATATGTGTTAAGGGTCGAGGTTGATCGGGTGTAAAATTATATATATATATATTAAGAACATCAACGTTAGGTTAGAAAACCCTAACGTCGATAAGAAAACCTAGAAATTGGTTCTGGAAACCCTAGTTTCAGTTCCGGGAATCCGAAACCTTAATTCGGATATTAAAAACCCTAGAATGGGAATGCAATGCTATATATAAGGTTTAACGTTATTAATTATAAACTAATTAGGGAAAACCCTAATGAATTACTGGAAACCCTATTTGAGTATTAGAAAACCCTAATACCATATCTGAAAATCCTAATTTCAGATTTTGAATATTTGAAACCCTAATATGAGAATATAACGGAGAATTATAATGCTCAAGTGATTTAGATTATAAGTTTAATAGGGTAAAGCTTAATTATTTAGCAAACCCTAATTTCCAAAATTTGAACCCTAATTATTCTGTCTAAAACCCTAATCGGGATATTAAAACCCTAAGTGGGAAGCTTGAAGATAAGTATAGAGTTTCTATGTTATTAATTGTAAGTATAATTAGGGATAACCCTAATTGATTTATTTGGAAAGCCCTAATTTCTAATGTAAGAAACCCTAACATGCAATTAGAGAAAACCTAATTATTAACTTATAGAGTGTAATGTTAATTAGGAAGCTTTAACCCTAATTAGCAAGCTTGAATGAGATTAGTAAGCTTTACTGTAAATTAGGAAACCCTAATCTAAATTAAGAAACCTAATTTCTAAATTTGAAAGATTATTTTCTATGTAAAATCCAAATTAGTGGGTTATAAACTCTAATGACCAATTATGATCCTAATTGCTAAATTAGCAAATTTAATTAGGAAATAATAATCCTAATTGGCAAGCTTGATTTATGATTAGGAAATTATAATATAATTATCAAATCCTAATTATAATTTAGAAATATAAATTTTTATTTTGAAAACTTAAATTGGAAATCCTAGAAATTATTTTCCTAAGGGCTCAAACCCTAAACCCTAAGGGTTGGAGCATTGGACAATTTAGCCACTAAAAGTACAAGTCAAAAGACCAAACTACCCTTCTTTATATTTTAATGGGGTGGAGTGTAGATCTAACCCTACTTGTAGTTGGTGAACAACTTTAGGCTAGCCATGTGGTCTAGAAAGTTGCTTTAATCATCAATTATCAAGCCCCTACATGATTGAATCATCAATTATATAATCTAAGAGAGAGAATTAAGCTCATTTGTGCACTAAAATTTATAGCAAACACCTAGCTTTACTCTCTCAAGCTCTTAGCTACGATTTTGTCTTGCCCATAACCTCATAATCAAAGCCCAGCCATCACAAACAACAAATCGAAGCATCGAATCGGAAATCAAGAGATCAAAGCTTGAAAAGGTATAAAATCCCAAAAATTAGAAATCCTTGATTCGATGTTATTTGATGCAATTGATTGTTTAATGTTGTGTAATAGGATGTTAATTAATGTTCTAAGTTGATAAATCAAAGACCCATAACATCAAAGTGCGAATTTGAAGATTTAAGCAAGTTGGAAAAACCAATTTTTGTGATTTTTCATCAAATGTCGGGCTTATAACTCTTTTGCTCGATCATGCGTTTTGTTGTTTAAAAGTTGTTTTGAGTAGCACGATATGTGGTATTTAATATTCAAAAGAATAAAGTTCATATCTGTTGTAGATCGGGGAGTTATTAATGGTCAAAACCCGTTGACCAAAAAAACGCTTTGAAGAACAAGAACCAGATTTTTTTGAGCAATTTTCGTGGTCAACTTTTGTAGGGTAGATCTTGCTCATGATATGATGTTTTAGTGTTATGATGCTTTGTAGTTGTAGTCCTACATGTTGTCTACAATATACAACCTTTAGATCCATATAAAAAAACACCTAGATTAAAAGTTATAAGAATCCAAAGTAGGCACCTCATTTGTTCTTGGTTGAAGAAACAAATTTTGTCGAACTTTTTGATGGCTAATAACTCATAGAGATCGATGTTGTTTAGCCATGATGTTTGTTGGTAATTGTAGTATCACATGAGTACTACAAGATCCAAGTTATAGCTTTCCAAGAAACATTAAGATCGAAGAGTTATTCATGGTCAAACTAGGCACCTTGAAACTGCCTTGTCAGTGTTCTTGAGGCTCAAGAACACCTAAGGCGACAGATAAGCGTCGCTAAAGCCTTTAGCGACGGGTTTTAATTATTTTTATTTTCTGTAATTTTCGAAAATGATTAAAAAATAGAAAAAATTAGATTTTAATTATTAAAAATAAATATTAAATTCTGAAAAATTATTTTAAAGTCTAAAAAATAGTTTTTAACTATTTTGAGTATATTTCAAAAATATTTAATATTTTTGGAATATAAAAGGTATTTATTTATTTAATTATAATATTAGATAAATTATTTAAAAATAGTTTTAATTCATGAAAAATCATGAATAATTATATTATGGTGTTAGAAAATATTTTAAGTTATTTTTGATGACTTTTGATATTTTGTGATGAATTTCATTAATATTTATTATTAATGATAATTAGTTTATTTAATGAATATATTAAATAAATTGTGGAAAAATAGATTTAATGCTTTAAAAATCATATAAAAATGATTTAAGTGTTATAAAAATATTTTGAGTTATAAAATATAACTTTTGATATTTTGTTATGAAAATATTAATATTTTAATATTTTTAGCAATTATCGAGATAATGGATTTAAGTGTTTAAAAATCATATAAATATGATTTTAAGGTATTAAAAATACTTTGTGATGTTATAATTATATTACAATATTATGTTATGATTTTCATTAATATTTGATATTAAATAAATATTAATGATCGAGGAATAATGTGGTATTTACATTAATACGAGTTATTGATTAATGTTTTTAATTACTTTAAAAACATTTAAAAGAAGTAATAAAGTATTGAAAATACTTTGAGATATTATGAATATGAAATAATATTGTGGCATGTAATTCATTAATGGTTATTATTAAATAAATATTAATGATATTAGAATATTGTGGTATTTAATTCATTTAAATACGGTGTTAATGATTAGAAAATCATGATAAATGGTAATAATTACTTGAAAATTTATTATAAGCCTATTAAAATTATTTTGACTAATAAGAAAATTATCTGTGTGATAATTGTTAAGTGTTTAAGCGAGTTTAATTGAACTTAAACTCGAGTATTAATGGAATTAGGCCAAGTCGGGATGTTAGAAGCGTATGTCGGTTTCAAGTAAATTTGAAATAGTTTGACACGATACAAAGTTTCATGTCTTTGAATAGATGATAGGATTATGTGGTAATGTGTTTAGGTTATTTTATCTTTGTGATGATATTATTCTAATATTTGGAGATCGGTATTATCGTATTAGGTCTTGAGATAAAAGCTAAGTTATATTTCGTATCGGTAATCAGCGGTTGAGCAAGTTCTACTTAACTCTACTAAGAGTGTTTTATTCAGATATGCATATGGTTAATCATTCTTTGATTGCCATGTTGAATTGTACTCTGTATATATTGCATGTATAAGTCGGTATGAAAAAGTTGATCACCTTGAGCACCAGTTGGTGGGATATATATTGTTCATATGTAATACTTGTTTGATTAAAAGTTTTTGTTCATCATGCTAATTCACAACTACATTGCGAATTATAGCGACTTATTATTCATACTCTTTCAATCATGATATATCCTTAAATTTTATTTAAACTTGTTAAAGCAACTTTCATGCTCAGTCTTGTATGATATATCATGATAAAACATTATAGATTAAGGTGAATTATGGTTACGGATCTGAGGAAAGTTAAAATGTTTAATGTATAAACAATTTAGTTAATATCTTATGATTAGTTTTGTAATAGTCTTGTATGATAATGAGGTTGGTGTGTTAGATAAGTTATAAATTGTTGTATAAGTTATGGTTAATCACGAATATCCTTGGGGATAGTGTATAATGTTTAATGTATAAACAATTTTTATGTTTATATCTTTATTGGATAGTAGTAGAATGAGTAAATAATTGGATTAGATTGATTTGATTTATTAATCATGTAAATTTTAATGGTTTGCCAAACAAAGCCTTATGACTTTTGGATTTCTTTTGAATTTAAATTATTAACTAAATAAATAATTTATATATTTATAAGTATCGTTATATCTTTGATAGCGATAATACTTATTAGGTCTATTATGACTATATCGTTTCTTTTATGTATGCTTTGTTATCGGTTTAGTTTTTACTTTTACATTATATTGTATATGGCCCAAGCTTTAAGCCTAAGAAAAAGTTCGGAGAAAAAAGGGTTTTTCAAAAGAAGGTTTGAGAGAATTTGAGAGAAAACCTGAGAGAGAGAAGTAGCAAAAGAAAGTTATCAGTGATTAACAAAGATTGTCTAATCAAACAAGAGGTATGTTCCTCTAAACTTAAAAAGATGTACGTATATATGTTTTACAATATAATGCTTAAAGTATGTGCATGAAATTCACTGTGTATAAGGTTTTTACAAAAATTGTATGTAACCATGTTTTAGAATTGGTTATGATGTTACATGTATTTGTAAAGATAATTGTTATAACTAGCATGTATATATATTTATATATATGATTGTATGATAATTACGATCAAAAAAGAAAGAAAAGAGTTTTTACAGTAAAACCATATGAGTATGAACATGTTTTGTAGGATAACAAAATTAGTATGTGATTGTATGCTAATTGTGAAATTGAAGCTTATGTATGTTAATTGGGTATGAATTTAAGAGAATCGTACTTTAAAGTAATCAAGTTTGGGTTATTATTGATATTACAGTGTTAAACAACGTTAACAATGGAGTTTTTCTTAAAAACAGTCTTTTCAAAGAATTAAGTTTTCTAAAGTAGTTGTTTAATTGTTGGTAATTGTTATATGGATGATTGTTAACGTTTATGTGTAGTTTACGATGAAGTTATGCATGTTAATTAGTGTTAGAAATTAAGTTATAGATATAAATTTAGTTGTTCTGTTCTTAGTCGTTGGGTTCTACAAGTTTCGGCGCCCCAGAGCCAAAAATGGAGCCCAATATTTAAATTCGCTACCAAACGCTTGAAGTTCACGCCTTGGCGCTAAAATTCGCGCTTGACACCAATCTCGCGTTCAAACATCCTTTGGTTAGCCTAGTTCTCATGGTGTGGCGAGGACAAAAGTCTGAGTCGGACAGTTTTGGCCTCCTGTAGTAAAACGGTCATAACTTTCTCATACGAACTCCAATTGAGTTGATTCAAGATGATACAGAACGAGGAAGAATAGACCTACAACTTTCATTCTTTAAGTGTTTTAATTTGAAGTCTGTAAAAGTAGTCAAAATGGTCATCTTTAGGACTGTTGTGTTTTTAGGGGCAATCGGAGGGCGTCGGGCATACACATATGCATGTGTAGTGCTCCTGACCATAAAAGATGATGTCCTAAGTTATAAAACATGTATACTAGTAAATATAATGATGTTTAACATTAATAAATAATGTATTAGATAAGTTATAGAAACATAGTAAGCATACACAAGAGAGAAAATCCAAGGTAGTGTGACGAATGAGCGTCAAACGCCTGCACCAAGTGTTAACGAACTTAAAAAGTGTTTCAATTCAATTGAAATGAATATTATAGGATATGAAATGGGTTTAAAATAAAACCAATAAGTAGTCCTAGCAAGACTTAAGCACTTGAATGAACTGCGAATATGAAATATAGTGAGATATAAGTTGAAAGTTAACACAATCAAATTGAACATTGTGTGCTAATTAATAAGAAAGATTATGAGATGTGGAGTAGAGTTTACATTACAATTACTATGTGTTGTTATGTGACTAATAGTTGATGTGTATGATTATATAATTGTGTAGGACACGTGAAGTGCAGATAACTGTAAGCTGTTAATCTATTATTGGTAAACAACGATCAAGGAAAGTCTTTCGGTTCCTATTTTCTACGTGGACTTGATGAACTGTTTTAAATTGTATGATATGTTATACATGTTGAAATCATGAAATGTTAAAGTTAATTTATGACTGCATTGTTTTGGTTAAATAAGGAGTATTGAGTAAGGAACTCAATCTTTATATTTGCTATATGAATTAAAAGTATGTATCTCATGTTACTTTAATGAGATGTATATCGAGTATGTTATTATGTGCTATGTGATGCATGAAAAAGCATTAGACTTTCTTTGAAATTGGTCATCGAGCTCACTCTTGCAAATAACCACTTTTGCAGGTCAAGGAATTAAGGTAAGGATATGTGCTAAGTGAGTTATAGAGATCTATATTCACGAAGGTTACTTATGTTTTGTGAGAAATGTATGTAAGATTTTGAATGTAACATGTTGTTGAATTGTAAGTTGAGTTATCCAATGTATATGGATATCTATTTATGATGTAAGACTTTGTATAGTCATTTTGTTGTAACGATTCATGATATAAATTTGAATCGAAGAGATGTAATATAAAGGTTACTATTTAGGGAAAGACAAAAGGAAATGTATAAAAGTTTTAATTATTCCGCAATTTTAGTGATTTTAATATCGAATAATGATGTAAAATTAGAGATTTAAAGTATGGTTAACGACCGAAGTTGAGATTTAAATTGTATGGATTTTGGGGTCGTTACAGTTGGTATCAAAGATGTAGGTTATAAACCTTAGGTAGGAGTACCTTAGGCTATAACCTTAGAGAAGAGAGGTGAAGATAATGAACGAATAAGCTCAAATAAAGTTTGAATAATAAGAAGAAATTTAAGAAATTTATAAAGAAGGGATTTAAACTTGCGTAAAAGGATTCAAAGAAGAATCTAGTAGAGTTATAAGGAATATGAATGTGGGGTTACCCAACTCCAATAATAAGGATGTAAGGTGATGATAAATAGACAATGTCTATAAAAAGAGAGTGATAAAGAAGTTAAGAATAGAGAGTTATATCTAAGTATGGTGCAATTGTACTCTTTAGCAGTTGATGTACGGTATCTGGGCTAAACGATTCCTTCATAGAGCGGAGGTATATACGAACTAGTAACTCGGAACCTAGTTTGTTGGTTGTTTGTGGGAAACCACCAACCGGTGCGTACCACATTGAAGCTATTAGAGACTCGATGTGTACCAAGTGTAGAAATGGATACATATGATGAAAGTGTAGACCTCGAATGAAATTTTGAGCGATGTAAATGAAGTTAGAAATTCTTAAATGAAGAATTATTTTATAAACAAGAAGATTCAAAGAAGAATCTTGAAGAGATATAAAGATAAGAAATGGGAGTTTCCTAACTCCAAAAGCCAAGATAACGAATAATGTCGTAAATGATGAAAAAGGGAAAGAATGAGGATCATAAAACAAAACGATCACGAGTTAAGAAAAGAATGTTAAGGGAGATGATTATAGAATAAGATCACGACGTGATCTGTTTAAGTTATAAAAGAAAGATGGTATATAATTTTTGAATGATTATAGCTTAAATTATTCCGCATTTTATATAGTTTAACATTGAATAATGATGTAAAATCAGAAGGTAGATGTGTTATTAACGACCGAAGTTGGGAATTATATTGTATAAATTTTGGGGTCGTTACAGTTGGTATCAAAAATGTAGGTTATAAACCTTAGGTAGGAGTACCGTAGGCTATAACCTTAGAGAAAAGAGGCAAAGATAATGAAAGAATCAGCTCAGATAGAGTTTGAGCAATAAGAAGTAATGTAAGAAACGTATAAAGAAGGGATTAAAACTTGCGTGAAATGATTCAAAGAAGAATCTCGCAAGAGTTATAAGGAATAAGAATGTGGGGTTACCCAACTCCAATAATAAGGATGTAAGGTGATAATAAATAGACAATGTCTATAAGAAGAGAATGATAAAGAAGTTAAGAATAATGAGTTATATTTAAGTATGGTGCAATTGTACTCTTTAGTAGTTGATGTATGGTATCTGGGCTAAACGATTCCTTCATAGAGCGGAGGTATATACGAACTAGTAACTCGGAACCTAGTTTGTTGGTTGTTTGTGGGAAAACACTCAGCGTACCATATTGAAACTGTTAGAGACTCGATGTGTACCAAGTATAGAAATGGATACGTGTGATGAAAGTGTAGAACTCGATGAAATTTTGAGCGATGTAAATGAAGTTAGAATTCTTAAATGAAGAATTGTTATATAAACCAGAAGATTCAAAGAAGAACCTTGAAGAGATATAAAGATAAGAAATGGGAGTTTCCTAACTTCAAAAGCCAAGATAACAAATAATGTCATAAATGAAAGGAAAGAAAGGGGATCGTAAAACTAAACGATTGCGAGTTAAGAAAAGAATTTTAAGGGAGATGATTATAGAATAAGATCATGACGTGATCAGTTCAAGTTATAAAAGAAATATGGTACGTAATGTTTGAATAATTATAGCTTGATGTTATGTAGATGGTGTCTTACTATGAAATAGTACAAGATAACTCTTGAGGAGTTATAGATGATGTGATACGAGGAATTCGTACGAGCGAAAAAAACAAGTTATGAGTAAGATAGAGTTAGGTGGGATTTCAATTGAGAACTCATGTGATGCATTTGAGTTGTACAAACCTTTGTATGGGCGAGGGTTTTGTGCTTGCACTCGATTTATCACATTGATAATCATTGGAATGTTTGTGTCGTATTATTTGCTATATGCTGTTGAGAAGGTGATTCTTTTCTCATGTGTATATCAGATAGATAGAGTATAGTTAGAGAATATTATAAGGTTAAGTGCGAGTTCTTAAAACTCATACTTATGGTAGGTTCGTGACTCATAATTATATGGTATATTTTTGAACCCCTCAGCGAATGGACGCCTATGGTCTGACTAGGATAAGTTCTTAAACTCATATGATTGTGGCAAGTTCCTGAACTCATAACGTGTGGTAAGTTTGACGAACTGGGTATAGATAAGTGTAAATAGAGTATTGAGGATGATAGGAATAGATAGACCTATTAAGCAATGGATAATTATAGAAAGTGGAGTTGATGGTGGAAGCATAGGTATTTTAAATCTACTAGCTATGCTAGACTTTCAAAATTTATTGACTTCGTGCTGATGTTTACATTTTTATTTTCTTAAAAAACATTGGATCAAATGATGGAACCAATGAGTTTTAACAACAATACTATCATTCGTATGTCTATGCTAATTGCTTCGGTTAGACAAAAATGATTTGCAATATATCAAAATGTATTTTATATCATTAATGCATCATGTAACCTGGTGCAAAGATGATAAAAATGATTGAGTCATCAATGCATGATATTACTAGTGTTGTATGTGATCTAAGGATCGTTCATCACTATGGTATAATGTAGTATAATAAAATCACCAAATGACGGAATCCTCGATGGATTTTGTAAATCTGATGCGGTATCATGACATCATAAAAAGATTTTTGAGATTTCTTTAAGATATGAGAATATATATATATATGTATATGTATATTTCGATTGATGTACGAATTGTTGTAGAAGTCTATGCTATTTGATTCAGCTAGACGAATATTGAAAGATGTTCATGAAATGCATGCGTTTCTTGAGAAGTTATGCTAAACCAAATTGTTTTGTGCGAATTCAGATGTTGAAAAGCTGAGATGAACAACCCTTTTATAGGGGATTACGCGGAGGCGTTGAGATGTTTGTACACAATACATTGTACGAAGGGCTGATCACCCTAAGTACGAGGAGTCCCTATAGTCTTATGTCTGTTAAAGTTTAAGTTGAAAGATTACTTATAACTATGGACATACGCATAGCGTTTAAATGTTTGTGCACAATACATCGTATGAAGGGCTTAACACCCTAAGTACGGGGGTCCTTATAGTCTTATGACTGTTAAAGTTGAAGTTGAAAGATTACTTGCAATTGTGGACATAGTTCGTGATCTTATGACCCTCAGCATGATTTGGAATCTTTTAAATTCCTGTTATTCATATCGCTTCCCAATTATTGAGCAATTGTGGAAGATTCTTGATATTCTAAAAGGTGAATATGGTAAAGGATGATATTCCTTAGAAAGAAGTGATTAAGTAGAATGCGACCTTTGAATGATGAATATGTTGAATAAGTGAGAAAAGAGATTTTGAAGTGAGAAGGATATGAGTTATCAAAGAATAATGTAAAACTTTTAATAAAAAAGTTAATAATTGTAGAATGATCTTTGTGGAAAGAAAGTGGTTATAGAAACCAATGAATGAATGAAGTAGTGACATAAAATCTACTCTGGTAGATTGAATGAATAAAGATTAATAAATAAAATTTCGAGGATGAAATTCTTAGAAGAAAAGGTGAATGTAATATCCCGAGTGTTGATGATAACGATCCTTAGAAAAGGAAATGAATGGGTTAAAAGATATATAATACTCAGAATATATTGAGATCAAGTGAAAGTTATGAAATGAAACCTACAATTTGTTAAAGTAATGAATGTAGTAGGAAATATATAAGCTATATTTAGATAAAATGATGAAAGATTACTACGAGTTAATTGTTTAATTTACATCTTGATTACGGGGATGAGAATCTTTGTAAGTAGGGAAGATTGTAATGAATGAGTGGTTTGAGTTGTGATTCTGAGGACAGAATCCTTATAAGAGGGGAATGATGTAACATTCCAGATTTTTTAAATATAATTATAAATATTTAATGATTTATATAAATATTTATTGGATGTGGTTATTATTGGATAAATAATTGTTCAATTAGATTGATTTGATTTAGTTAATTATTTAGTTGTTAAATAATTAATATGTGGATTGAGTTATGTGATTAAGTGAATTATGTAATAAATTGTTATTAAATAAAGTATGACAAATAACTATGTTATAAAGAGTTATTAAAATAAATTAAAGTAATTTTAATTTAGTTTTTGCCAAACAAGGTTTAAGTAAATTAATCATGTAAATTTTAATGGTTTGCCAAACAAAGCCTTATGGCTTTTGGATTTCTTTTGAATTTAAATTATTAACTAAATAAATAATTTATATATTTATAAGTATCGTTATATCTTTGATAAGCTGATAATACTTATTAGGTCTATTATGACTATATCGTTTTTCTTTTATATACGCTTTGTTATCGATTTAGTTTTACTTTTACATATATTGTATATGGCCTAAGCCTAAGCCTAAGCCTAAGAAGAAGTTCAAAGAAAAAGGGTTTTCAAAGAGAAGATTTGAGGAGAATTTGAGAGAAAACACGAGAGAGAGAAAGTAGCAAAGAAAGTTATCGATGATTAACAAAGATTGTCTAATCAAACAAGAGGTATGTTCCTCTAAACTTAAAAAGATGTACATTATATATGTTTTCACAATTATAATGCTTAAAGTATGTGCTTGAAATTCACTGTGTATAAGGTTTTTACAAAAATTGTATGTAACCATGTTTTAGAATTGGTTATGATGTTACATATATTTGTAAAGATAATTGTTATAACTAGCATGTATATATATTTATATATATGATTGTATGATAATTACGATCAAAAAGAAAGAAAGGAGTTTTTACAGTAAAAACATATGAGTATGAACATGTTTTGTAGGATAACAAAATTAGTATGTGATTGTATGCTAATTGTAAAATTGAAGCTTATGTATGTTAATTGGGTATGAATTTAAGAGAATCATACTTTAAAGTAATCAAGTTATTATTGATATTACAGTGTTAAACAACGTTAACAATGGAGTTTTTCTTAAAAACAGTGTTTTCAAAGAATTAAGTTTTCTAAAGTAGTTGTTTAATTGTTGGTAATTGTTATATGGATGATTGTTAATGTTTATGTGTAGTTTACGATGAAGTTATGCATGTTACTTAGTGTTAGAAATTAAGTTATAGACATAAATTTAGTTGTTCATTGCTTTAGTCGTTGGGTTACGCAAGTTTCGGACGCGCCAAATACCAAAAATGAAGCCCAATGATCGAAATTAGCATTTGGTACTTAAAATTCACTGACCCGGCGCCAATCTCGCAATCTGCGGTGCGGTCCTTTAGTTAGCCTAGTTCTCGCGCCGCGGCGTGGGGACAAAAGTCTGAGTCGAACAGTTTTGGCCTCCTGTAGTAAAACGGGTATAACGTTCTCATACGAACTCCGATTAAGTTGATTCAAGATGATCCAGAACAAGGACGAATAGACCTACAACTTTCATGCTTTAAGTGTTTTAATTTGAGGTCTGTAAAAGTAGTCAACATGGTCATCTTTAGGACTGTTGTGTTTTTAGGGGCAATCGGAGGGCGTCGGGCATGCACATATGCATGTGTAGTGCTCCTGACCATAAAAAATGATGTCATAAGTTATAAAACATGTATATTAGTAAACATAATGATGCTTAACATTAATAAATAATGTATTAGATAAGTTATAGAAGCATAGTAAGCATACACAAGAGAGGCAAATCGGGCGTGTGACGAATGAACATCGAAACGCCGTGCCAAGTGTTAACGAACGTAAAAAGTGTTTTAATTCAATTGAAATGAATATTATAGAATATAAAATGGGTTTAACATAAAACCAATAAGTAGTCCTAGCAAGACTTAAGCACTTGAATGAACTGCGAATATGAAATATAATGAGATATAAGTTGAAAGTTAACACAATCAAATTGAACATTGTGTGCTAATTAATAGGAAAGATTATGAGATGTGGAGTAGAGTTTACATTACAATTACTATGTGTTGTTATGTGTCTAATTGTTGATGTGTATGATTATATAATTGTGTAGGGCACGTGAAGTGCAGATAACTGTAAGTTGTTAATCTATTATTGATAAACAACGATCAAGGCAAGTCTTTCGGTTCCTATTTTCTACGTGGACTTGATGAACTATTTTAAATTGTATGATATGTTATACATGTTGAAATCATTAAATGTTAAAGTCAATTTATGACTGCATTATTTTGGTTAAATAAGGAGTATTGAGTAAGGAACTCAATCTTTATATTTGCTATGTGAATTAAAAGCATGTATGCCATGTTACTTTAATGAGATGTATATCGAGCATGTTATATATGTGCTATGTGATGCATGAAAACTATTAGACTTTCTTTGTTTTGTCAAGCTCACTCTTGCAAATAACCACTTTTGCAGGTCAAGGAATTAAGGTAAGGATATGTGCTAAGTGAGTTATAGAGATCTATATTCACGAAGGTTACTTATGTTTTGTGAGAAATGTATGTAAGATTTTGAATGTAACATGTTGTTGAATTGTAAGTTGAGTTATCCAGTGTATATGGATATCTATTTATGATGTAAGACTTTGTATAGTCATTTTGTTGTAACGATTCATGATATAAATTTGAATCGAAGAGATGTAATGTAAAGGTTACGATTTAGGGCAAGACGGAAGGAAATGTATAAAAGTTTTAATTATTTTGCAATTTTAGTGATTTTAATATCGAATAATGATGTAAAATTAGAGATTTAATGTATGGTTAACGACCGAAGTTGAGATTTAAATTGTATGGATTTTGGGGTCGTTACAATGCATGGATAATTTGTGGTCGTGATACTAATGAATATCTTTGGCCGTAGTGCAGGGATGATGTGGTTTATTTATTAAGATGAGTCTCAGTGATAAAAGTGATGAAAAACCTTTTAAATCATAGAAGATAGTAGATTTTATTCTCTACTTGACTCTTCTAATGGATTGCTTGTTCCGCTGTAATTAAACTTGATGTTTGTTATATTTTATCAGTTAAACACTGTTGAAGGCTAATGATAAATTATTCAGCATTATCTTAGTCATAATTTCTTACTGGGCTAGTTGAGCTCACCCTTTCTTTCACTATTCTCTTCAGGAAATGAGAACGTAGCCGGGACTAGTCGGGGAACGGAGTGACGGTCCAAATGATAGCATTAGTAG
Source organism: Panax ginseng (assembly GCA_020205605.1). Classification (NCBI taxonomy): domain Eukaryota; kingdom Viridiplantae; phylum Streptophyta; class Magnoliopsida; order Apiales; family Araliaceae; genus Panax; species Panax ginseng. The sequence goes on along the minus strand of CM035148.1, from coordinate 109,089,383 downwards.
TCCTCGTTATTCTGTTAAATAGTGTGACAATAAATGTAATGAGGACTCCATTGAGTGTGGATATTGTCTAGATGACAATATTCTTATTCAAACTCTTAGATTATGTTTTGTTGTATTTTACACGACTGTTGTATAATTAAGTTGTATTTGAATTTTGTTCCATGTATTTGGCGACTCAAGATGGGTGATGTATACCTATTTTGGGGGCGTCACATTTTATGTGTAGAAAGTTCACCCCAGTGGGGGTAGCTTCTGTTATTTGTCCAATTTAGCTCCTGAACTTGCCAATTTTTGCCATAATTCCACATTTTAAGTCCAAATGCCACTCCACCACACCTAAACACAAAAAAACACTAAACAAGTAAAAATGAAACATATAAAGAAAGAATTAACATAGTTTAAGCTCGAATTAAAAGTTAATTCGTAGGTATAAAACCCACTTATCAGTTAGCACCGGGGCTTGAATTGATCTCCCGGGGTTGTCACCGAGGTTTGATTTGATCTCCTAGGGTTTTCACCAGGGTTTGAATTAATCTCTCTGGATTGTCACAAGGGTTTGATTTGATCTCCCGATGTTGTCACTGGGGTTTGATTTAATCATTTTGACTTCTAGGGTTGTCTCTAGAAGATAAAAGATGATTCTGCCCTCCTGCATGGTTAGTAATAGAAATGCAAAATTTTGAGTGTCTACAACTGCCAAACCAGCAAACAACTCATCCTCTATGGGAGAAACAGAATCCTCTATAGGCTCTTCCTCATCCAAATCAGTGTTAGGCTCTGAATAAACAACCATGAATGATGCAATGTCTTCCTCTAGCCACGTAGAATACTCCGAGGAACGACCCGGATGACTCGATGAAAAATCAGCCCTCTCCTGATGGGTCCAGTAATCATAAACTCTGGCTAGGTCATCCTCTGACAAAGATGAGTCTGATGACCGTTGGCCTAAAGTTCCATCAAAAGCATGGACATCCTGATACTGGTCAAACTGTCCCATGACAGCCAAAGGATGATATGTAGCCACTCCTCTCAGTTCAGTCAATGGTAAAAAGTTTATTCCCACGGCATGAGTAACAAAGCTATAAGGGGAGCTGAATCATGAGTAATGCAAGATGGAGAAAGGATCCTCAATCACGGTTAGGAAGACAAACCAAGATGAAACATCTACGCAATCAGCCGGGTAAAAAGAATAAGATGTAGATATCTCATGTGTCAAGCAATATCCATGATGTCTGAAAATATCGATCGGTCTCAGATGAATCATAAACCAGATGTATAACAATACAACACTTCCTCGAAAGAACTCAGTAGGATGGGTATGGCAGAATGTGACTGACATCAAGGTCTCCGCTAATATCATAGGTAGGATGGTTCGACCCTCCCTGAGGGCACTAACTACTGTAATAAGGCTAATATCCAAATGGTCCATATACAGCGGCATGTATAAATAAGTCACGACACACATCAACAAAGTGTCTACTCGGACAACCCACCACCCATCCTCAGAAATGGAAAAAACTCCTAAGTACAGTAAATAGCTGTCTAGCGATCCGAAATGGTAGATCAAGAAATCCAGGGATACCACATGCCCAGAGGTAATCTCGTCCAAGACAATAGTGCGTCGCAAACCGGTCAAAGTCATGAATTGTCGCCTCAACTCTCCAATAGCTCCCTAGCACAAGGCCGATCCAGCAAAAAGTATGTGATGCGCTCATATTCCTCTAATGTAGGAGTCAACTCATAGGTCCCAAACCTAAAAACCTATCTCTCAGGGATCCAGCACGAGATCATACCCTCCACAAAGCCTACTGGTACCTGGAAGGTCAGGAGGGCCATGGAATGTCCTAGCATACTGTCAACTGCCAGTCGATCTACATGGGCAGACTATCATGCCACGTCCTCAAAGACGATGTTATCAAAGTGGAAGGAATGTGCTCAATACGGGTAACAATAGATGAAGACATATGTAGAACCGTATCATGAGACCATCTAGGGGTCAATGCTAAACTCATCAATATAAATGCATATCCATGACATATAATGCATGCATTATGATAAATGACAATAACAAATGATAATATGATACAAGAAATAAAAACTATTATACATACATTCCTAAATACATCATCATCTCAATAAAGATTAGATACATCATCTCTATTTACAAAAAAAATCAAAATGTCTGAGGAAATGGGCGCGGTACCTTGATATCTAAAGAGAGGCCTATCAAAAGAGATAACGAGTCTATCATAAGAAATATATGATATCTACATCATCCAGTCGATCAACCTACTGTAACTCTGCCTGAGTCACCGTATCTCTACTAAAGGGAATATCAGGTCGATATAGAGGGGGATCTGCTCCAGTAAAACTATCAGAATATGGGCCACCTAAAAGGCCAACACTAGAGCTGGATGGAACTAAAGAATCTACCTTCGACGGATCTCTGCCCATATGCCTGATGATAAAATGTGCTCGGTCCAACCTCTGGGTCAAGCTAACAATCTGCTCCAAATGAGTGGGATCTCTAACACAGGCAATCTAGTCTATAATCATCACGGACCCGGGAACCATATCCGTAATAAGTTGAGTGGCACGGGTGTTGGATGATTTCACAATCAATGAATTTGTGCAAGTGTACACAGTCAACAAGTAATAAAGTGATAAGATAAAGTGTTGATCCCACAGAGAATTCTAATCAATAAATTCCAACTACTAGCACTATATCAATCCAATTTTATTTAAACAACCATAGAGCGTGATTTTTCAAATTAAGAAAACTAAATTAAGCAATTAAAAGAGATTATTCTAAAAGTAAATCAAACAAATAAAAATTAAGATTTGACGAATGAATTCAGATAAATAAGGTTCAGACTCCAATATCCCCAATTATGAACTATAAACCAATTATCCAATTATCCCAATTATTATGCCTACTGAATTGTTAACGGGAATTCCCTAAGTGTCAAAAGCCCTTTTCTAAGTGATCAATTAACTTCTATTTAACCCAATTAACCTTGCTATATTCATATGCAAAGAAATTAAGTTAAACTCCTTCAATCCCAATTCCCACTTTGTTACATGTAGTGAACATATATCCCTATTCAATTCACGACCCTAATTATTCGTCATGCAAATAACTAAGCATACATGTTATCATATCCAGTTCTAACCCTAGATCTCCTCTTCCGATTCCTTCTAGAGTAACAAGGTAATTATTGGCCAAATAATTAAACAATAAACACAAGACAAGATAAACAATTCACTTTGACATAAATAATTGAAATAAATTGAATAACTAATTTATAGACATAAAAGGTTCAATTGTAGTCTTAATGAAAGAATTAGTTCATAACAAAATTTAAAACCAACAATCTTTTGCAAAACATCCTTAAGGAATTACACAAATTGAAAATAAGGAGAAAAAAAAACTCTAAATTAAAATCTTCAATCTTCAAGTGATTCCTTGTTTAGCCTTCAATTGTGGTAGATCCTTTTTATTTAATTCAGCAAAATAACCTTTATATACTCTCCTCCCCCCACCACAATCCTTTTTCCAATCAACTTATCAATTGAGTTCCTTATCCAAGTCAACTTCAGTCCACGCATGCAAAATTAGTCAACCATGGCCGGGCCTCAGCGCCCCGGCGCTGGACTTTGAAATAATTACCAAAATGCCATTTTTAGCTCAAAAATCCCATTTTGCCCCTACAGCTCCCGAATCTGCAAAATAACAACTAAACACAGTAAAAATACTTCTAAATGATTCGAGAATACAACAATTTAAACATACGAATATCCAATTCATGGGTATATTACCCAATAATCAAATACCCCCAAACTTAAATCGTTGCTTGTCCTCAAGCAACAAAACACAAAATAACATGACAAACTAAACAAAAATTCAAATTCTCCTAAAACTAACTACATGTTCGTAATTCCAGCAATCAAATAGCACACCATATTATTCATTAGGCCTCAGAAAAATCACAATAACATGCTAATACATCATATTAAGGCAGATCAATAATATCCCAACAATCAATAAATCTAAATCTATTATTCCTGATATCGTGTGTGTGTGTTCAACAATCATGCTAACTGAGGAAAAGAAAAATACGAAACATAATAGATTTCTTAGAAGGCCTCATACAGTATAAACTCAAGAATCCCTCAAATAAACTAGATTCAGCTAAACTCAACAAATTACCAAAGTCCGCGGGTCAAAATGGAATACTTATGCACATATCAACTGGATACTCAAACTTTTAAGCACATATGAACCCTTCCCAAGTATTTCAAACAGACATATTTTCCTTTCTCTATTTAGTGAGTGCGTTTTACGCTCCATCTCACTTTCTATTTTTCATTGAATGAGTGCGTTTTACGCTCCATCTCGTGCATATGTTTATGGGGAGTGCGTTTTACGCTCCATCTCGACCCACCACATGCTTCAATTATTCAACTCGGGAAGGTTCCAATATTTTTTTTTAAAGCTTATATACTCCAAATATTTTTCCCCCAAACTTGAATTTATGTCTAAATTCAGCCATCACTAGCTATTCATATTGTTCTTTCATTCCACTAGCCTTCATCCTTTAGAACCCTATTATCTACCCATTTAAACTTTCTTAGCCAACATGGTCATTGTTCAAAATGTGCTATCCTGATAATATCAGTGCAAAACAGATAAAGATTTAAATTATGTCAAGAAAACCACATCATTAGCTTAACAATTCTTACTAAACTTGTTCATGCAATTTTAATTTCATCATTGGCCCCACACATACGTAACTATTAAACAGCTGGAATTAATATGCAATCCTAAATGCAACACTTAACCAACAATAAAAAACACAAACTATCCACAAACATACTAACAAACTACTAATGCAAACAAAAATTAACTACCCCCAAACTTATCAAAAGCAATGTCCACATGCGAAAAATATAACAATAGAATAATAGAGGACTTCCCTGATGAGCTTATTCTTCTGGTGAAGCATCATCCTCATCGCTCAACTCTTGATCAGAAGGGGGAAACAAATGCAAAACAGGAGCAGTAGGAAACTGGGTAAGATTAATGCCCGGGTACAGTTAAGCATTCATAGCATTCTGGGCATCAAATTGGTCGACCAAATATTTATAGATGACATCTTGACGTTCAGACAGGCGGACATTCTGAGATTCTAGATTATAGAACCACCCATCAATTTCATGATGTACAACTTCAGGAACAACACCACGGTGAGCTGCGGCGGAAGGACCATATGTGGGTGGAGCCGGAGGTTGTGAAGCTTGTGGAGCTTCAACTTGGGGAATTATAAAACCCAATCCCCCAGGGTGGTTCTCCCCACCAGTCCATACCCTGTATCGGATAATCATCTTATGGTCCAAAACAGGCATTGGAGGCTAAATCATTTCATCAAACTTCCATTTTACCCCAAATTTAGAATAGAGTGTGCAAATGAGAGAAGGGTGTGGTAATCCTCCCGTGGTACCTCCTCGTGACGCCCTCAGAATGGATTGATGAATAATAAGACCCACATCCATCTTTAATCCCTGAATGATTGAATACAACAACACGGCCCTTTCCTTGGTAACATGGCTCACATGTGTGCACAGCATTAATTTAGCGCAGATAAAGGCATACCACGCCTTTCCATATAAGCTGAGGTGCGAGTGTGGGAAAGTCATGCTGCCATGTTCATGCATTGTCCACGTGGTGCCGGGTTGACAAAGCTCGCGAATGAGCACTTCATAATCAGGTCCTTGGCTTATAAAATTGGCATATTCATTGTTTTGACCCTCCAAAGGCAGCTGATAACACCCGTTGATGTCCTCTTCGCCGAATTCGATTGTTTTGCCCCGCACATACACTCCATAATGGTAGTGCTCAGAAACGTTGGCGTAGAACTCTTTAACGATTGCAATAACTGCCGGGTCCGGTTGCTCAGTAAGCTTGAACCAATTTCTTTCAGCAATCATGACCGCCATGTCTCCATCCTTAAATTGATCGGGCCCTAAACTGCGTTCGGGGATGAGAGAGCGAGTGGCCATCCTATTATAGCGTTCTTGGGCTACGGCTGTCAAATGGGAGGAGCTGATGCGGTCCCGGAACCTTCTTCTCATTGACGCTTTGAAGCCATTGCGGAAGATATAAACATAAATTGTTTATACATTAAACTTTTTACACTATTCCCAAAATCGAGTAACCTTAACTAATACACAATCGTGGCTATCAACACATGACAATACTATTCTTGACATACTTTACAACTTAACTTCACATTTTATCCCAAAATTTGAACTTGGCATTATCCTTTTTCACATGTCTGGTAGTATTAGCCTTATCTCGCAATGTTTTATCATGATATAGCAAGGGTGAGCATGAAAGTTGCTTGACAAGTTAAAAAAAAAACAAGGTAAAGATATATCATGATTGAAAGAGTTTGAATAATAAAAGTGGCTATCCTTCTGATGTAGTTGTGAATTAGCATGAACAAAATTTCAAAATTTGAATGAACATTGAAAATGAACATAACAATTATATCTGGTATTTGGTAATGAAGGTGATCGACCTTTCATATACGATGAATACATGCAATATATACAGTACAATTCATAAGCATATCATGCGAAACCACTCTTAAAAGAGTTTAAGTAAAAAGAACTTGAAAAACTTGCACAGAACCATTGATTCTTAGTAGCATGATATAATAAGCTTCTCACGAAGACCTAATATTAATAATATAGATCTCAATATTAGAATAATATCATCAGTTATAAAATAACTTAAACACACATACGTACTCTATCGATCTATCTGACATATAAAACCTATAATAGATCTTTCGGTTAGTCATAACATATAGTTAAGTATTAGACATTAGTTTTAAGTCTTAATATTATTATTATACTTTGATATTCTTTTAATCACATCATAACTTGTACTTATAAGTTATTCATTTTATATATTATCCTAGTAAATTAGATAACATCTTAGTAAATAGAAATACCATTTCGATAAGGCGGATTTTATTTGGTATCCAGAAATCACTATTCTTTTCACGAAAAATACCAAATCAACTTATTATTTTTTTTATCCTTTGGTCAAACATATATACATGTATTTCATACATAAAAAATATTTTTCCGTAATTTTTCAATTTCTTTTACTATTTTCAAAAATCATAAATAGTGCGTGACTTAAGAAAATTAGCTACCTCGTGCTTAACTCCAGAGATGCCCATCTTTTGACATAACCTTATATATGTTAACGTGATGCTCCATTTTAAATTTCGTGGCAATCGGAGTTGTAGAACTCTCGGTTTATAGCGATTCCGTCGGAAAATCACAAAAATTGAAATGGTCATAACTTGGTGCGTTTTAAGCGGAATTAGCTCATTTTTGGACACGAGCTACATATTACCATATATTTTCATTTCCCAAAAGCCTGTAATTTTTCTCATTAACTAAATGTCCAAAACAGCCCTCGGAAAATTTTGGCCAGAAACTTTTTGCACTTTGGCAGTTTGGAGTCCTTCACCAAAACTTAAATAAAAGCGAAATCTGTAACTCCGATTAATGATCCGTCAATTTTGTTGGATTAGTATCTTTTCAAACTACAGTTTTCATATATCACAATCCATATTTGGATATGTTTAGCTCCCGAATTTAGCCGGAAGTGACTGTTCCAAAACTGTCCTTTTCACAGTTTTCTTAACTTTGTGTAGTTTGGGAGAAATCCCATAACTCCCTCCTCCGATGTCGGATTTAGTCCGTTTTGGAGTCTATGGAAAGCTTATTGAGTGTACTATAACATATCACAAGTCCAGAATTTTTAGAGCACTCTAACAAATCCGAAATTTTCTGTTTTAGGGCAGCAGTCCACTAACTCATTTAAAACAAAAAAAAAACTGTTTTGGTTATTCTTCTTTGTTCAAGCCTATCAACCCTAAAAATGGCAAGATCTAACCATAAAATATCATTTATCATGTAGATCTATAGTTCTCATGTTCAAGATCTTAAACTTATGGTTCAAAATCATAAGTTCAACACTTGATCTAAAACACCATAACATAACACTTTAAACTAACAAGAGTTTTGAGTTTAGGAAATTTTTTACCTTTAGCTTCATGACATATCTTTTTCTTCCAACTATGTGATGGATCTTGGATGGAATGAAAAATCAAAATCTCTTCTCCTTCTTCTTTCTTGGGTTTCCTAACTCCCCTCCCTCTCTCTCTTGTCTCTCTCTTTCTTTCTTAGTTATGTTGGAAAATAAGATGAGAAAAGTGAAGAATATGATTTTTTGTTTAGTGTAATAATGTAAGAAATGTATCTAGACATTAGTTTGCTTGATAATTGAGGTGTAATAGCATAGTAACATGAGTGACTTCTAGAAGCAATTGATTAGCTAGCATAATTGAAGATTCTTATCAACAATGTTACTAATAATACACTAATAAAACAAAAGGGTATACTAGTAATTTCCACATTAATAAATGATTTCTTTTTAATTCTTATTTATTATACCAAATGTCAATATGTCCCTCCTTATTTGGGCTTAAATTTGGGTCACCATTTTCATCTTTTGGGCTATCAATAAATAATATATTGGACTTAAAATTTAATTCTTTGGGCCGTATAAATTAACATAGTCCAACACTCTTAATTCTTATCAACCCAAATCATTTAATTAGGGTTTTCATTTTCCTCAATTATAACTTAAATCCTTACTCATGCACATTTATTTCCTTAACCAATTAGACTTGCTAAAATTAGGTTATAAAATTAATTAAGCGAGATGTATAAAATAAATCTCTCATAATTGGTATATATTCTAAATACCATAATTTTCTCATCTCATAACCCTTAAGTTATTAAATTCTTCATTCCTAATATATAATTAGGATCACATTAGTTTCTTTTATTTGTTTATATAATAAACAATATAAACCATCACATAATCTTCATATTCCTTTACTCACCTATTCGAACAAAATAATTTAATAAATTGTGACATGTTCCACAATTCTCTTAAATTAGGTCACTAATATAAAAATAAAATATTAGGACCACTAAATAACGATAACCATTTAGGTTATTTAATTATCACACCTAATATATATATTAGGTTACATAATTTAATTCTTACTTCACTTTTATATACAAAATAAATGTATTCACATTATATAATGTATATTTATTTAATCATACACATAATTCATATTCATTACACACATAACTTTTAATCCCTTAGGGTTTTATACAAAACATTAGGATTTCTAATTTAACAATTAGGGTTATCCTAATATATAATCACAAATACTTAAGCCATTATATTTAGCCTTTGACTTCCCAAATTAGGGTTTCAAATCTTTGAATTAGGATTTGGATTCGATCTTTGAAATTAGGGTTTCGAAGCCAGATTTCTAGGGTTTCTTATAAATCGTAATAATTTTATAAGCTGAGCGTTGACGCGTTAATAATAATAAGGTTTGACACGGATATAATTTATCTGGTGACACTTGACCCATAACCACATTACGTACACATAATCTAGTAATCACGAATATATACACACGTACCCTTAATCTGAATAATTCACTAAAAGAAATTTTAAATCCTCAAAATTCCTTTACGAAAACATCAAACACATACACTTATTCTCTCTGTTTAGGTCTATTATTTGACCTTAAACCAATCATTTAAGATTTTAATAATTTTCTAATTTCTCGGGTTGTCACATTCACCCTTCTTCTAAAAATTTAGTCCTCGAAATTAAAGCATCTAACCTCTGCTCATTCTCTTGATCAAAACTAGGTTTTCAATTTAACCTTTACAATTTCCTCATTAGAGGATTTCTCATCTATTATCACATTTCACCATAACTACTCACTAGGAGTTTACATCTTCTAAACATTCATCAAAACTAGGTTGTCATAATAACCTTTATTTAATCATCTCGAGATTCTACAAATGCATGCGAGTTTACACTATTCATATCCATCATCACATTCTACCACAACATTACTTTGAAGAGTTAAAAAAAACTTTTCATATACATGCGAGGGATCATAAAATTATGAACTTTGAACTCAGGGTTTGGGGTATTTCTACTGCTACCTCTTTCAATTAAGAAAGAAAGGTACTCTACCTCTTAAACATTTCTTTAATAGGTATGTTTACAATCACGAAGAAGGTAAACTACCGATTACGGTACTTTAGATGATCGGTCTATTGTACCTTAGTAATCGAGAAACGACTATATCGTCCTTAAATTGGAATATTCTATCAATTAGTATATCCCCATTTTCGGGGTTGTTCACCTCGGACTTAGTATAGGATTAGCACCAAAACAATTTGGTTAGGAAATTTCTTTCGATGAACACTTAGAGTTTTCATAAACATTAGTCTAGTTGAATCGAATAGCATAGACTCATATCGATAATTGATTCAATAGAATTATTTAAGTATAGCCAAACCAGTTGGCAAATTAAAATTTTGAAAACATTTTTCGAGAATAGCGTCGTGATGATGCTTACTTTGTATTTACGGTCAGTTGAGGATTAAAGTCATTTGGTGATTTTATCATACTACATCATACCATAGTGGGTTGGCGATCACGAGATCACATCAACACTAAGTATCTTGCATTGATGACTCCATCATTTTTTATCATCATCTACGCACGGGTTGCATGGTACATAAGTGATAAATAAAAACAACTTTTGATACTTCAAATCATTCGCGTCTAAGCGTAGAAATAAGTAGCATAAATTTGTACTTTAAATCGTTTCAAAAATCTTTGCAAATCGGTTTATCATCTCAGCGAGTAGCGAGGTGTCGATGGCGAAGTCACGCATACACAATAATCACGGGAGTTGAGAATAAAAATTCATTTTCAAAAGCACATAGTGCGTATTTAGCTTGATGTCAAAAACTTGAAGTCTAGCATAGCTAGAAGATTTGGAATACCTATGCTTCCATCATCGACTTCACTTTTCTCTTGATCCATTACTTAATAGATCTATCTATTCTTATAATCCTCGATGCTCCATTCACCACTTTTTTATACCCAGTTCATCAAACTTACCACACATTATGAGTTCGGGGAACTTGCCACAATCATATGAGTTTAAGAACTTATCTAGTCGGACCATGGCGTCCATTATTTGAGGGTTCAAAACATACCATATGATTATGAGTCATGAACTTACCATAAGTATGAGTTTTAAGAACTCATAACTTAACCTTATATCCTCTACTATTCGTTATACATGAGAAAAGAATCACCTTCTCAACATGCATATATATAACAAATAGTAGCGACATAAACATTTCAATGATTATCGATTGCTAGAAACTAAGTGGTTTTACACCAAGTACAATTCGGCTCCCATACGAAGAATTATACACTCATTTTTTGCAGCATGGTCCTCAATTGAATCCCCACCTAACACTAACCCCATTCTCCATACGAATTTAATTCGTATTTATAATTCTCTTACGGATGCATGCGATTTATAGTACAATTCATACATGAGCAATCTTCTTTGTAAACTTTTCATCATTCTCTTGATCTTTCTTCATACCATAATCTTATCGGATCACGGGTGATCTCGCCCGTATATATATTACGATTTATTGCTATTTTGTGATCGTTTTGTTTCACGATCTCCCATCCTTACACTTGTAATCTCTTAGACTCTATCTATCCACTTCTATACTTGGTACACATCGAGTCTCTAATGAGGTTTTTTTCAATATAGTGCTGTTGGTGGTTTCCCCACAAACAACCAACAAACTAGGTTAGGAGTTGCTAGTTAGTATATACCTCCGCTCTATGAAGGAATCGTTTAGCCCGGATACCATACATCAACTAGTATCGAGTACAATGGTACCATACTTAAACCTAACTTTACGACCTGCGAGATTCTTCAACTAACTCTATGTGAGTTAGTACTTATCTAATCAACTGCGGTTATTGGTCTAAGGTATTGCTACTAAGCTTCATAACCAACGACTTTGATACCAATTGTATGGCGTCCCCGAATCAAGGGTCCCGAATCATGCATGGATCCGGTTTGCTATTTCTATTTATTGCGGAAGATATAAACATAAATTGTTTATACATTAAACTTTACACACTATTCCCAAAATCGAGTAACCTTAACTAATACACAATCGTGGCTATACAACACATGACAATACTATTCTTTGACATACTTTTACAACAACTCACATTTTATCCCAAAATTTGAACTTGGCATTATCCTTTTTCTGTGTCTGGTAGTATTAGCCTTATACGCAATGTTTTATCATGATATAGCAAGGGTGAGCATGAAAGTTGCCAACAAGTTTAAAAAAAACAAGGTAAAGATATATCATGATTGAAAGAGTTTGAATAATAAAGTGGCTATCCTTCTGATGTAGTTGTGAATTAGCATGAACAAAATTTCAAAATTTGAATGAACATTGAAAATGAACATAACAATTATATCTCTGGCGGTGGTAATGAAGGTGATCGACCTTTCATACACGATGAATACATGCAATATATACAGTACAATTCATAAGCATATCATGCGAAACCACTCTTAAAGAGTTTAAGTAAAAGAACTTGAAAAACTTGCACGAACCATTGATTCTAGTAGCATGATATAATAAGCTTCTCACGAAGACCTAATATTAATAATATAGATCTCAATATTAGAATAATATCATCATTAGTTATAAAATAACTTAAACACATAATCTATCGATCTATCTGACATATAAAACCTATAATAGATCTTTCGGTTAGTCGTAACATATAGTTAAGTATTAGACATTAGTTTTAAGTCTTAATATTATTATTATACTTTGATATTCTTTTAATCACATCATAACTTGTACTTATAAGTTATTCATTTTTATATATTATCCTAGTAAATTAGATAACATCTTAGTAAAGCAAAATACCATTTCGATAAAAGGCGGATTTTATTTCGGTATCCGAAATCACTATTCTTTTCACGAAAAATACCAAATCAACTTATTATTATTTTTTATCCTTTGGTCAAACATATATACATGTATTTCATACATAAAAATATTTTTCCGTAATTTTTCAATTTCTTTTACTATTTTTCAAAAATCATAAATAGTCGTGACTTAAGAAAATTAGCTACCTCGTGCTTAACTCAGAGATGCCCATCTTTTGACATAACCTTATATATATTAACGTGATGCTCCATTTTAAATTTCGTGGCAATCGGAGTTGTAGAACTCGGTTATAGCGATTTTCGTCGGAAAATCACAAAAATTGAAATGGTCATAACTTGGTCGTTTTAAGCGGAATTAGCTCATTTTTGGACACGAGCTACATATTACCATATATTTTCATTTCCCAAAAGCCTGTAATTTTTCTCATTAACTAAATGTCCAAAATAGCCCTCGGAAAATTTTGGCCAGAAACTTTTTGCACTTTGGCAGTTTTGGAGTCCTTCACCAAAACTTAAATAAAGCGAAATCTGTAACTCCGATTAATGATCCGTCAATTTTGTTGGATTCGTATCTTTCAAACTACAGTTTTCATATATCACAATCCATATTTGGATATGTTTAGCTCCCGGAATTTAGCCGGAAGTGACTGTTCCAAAACTGTCCTTTTCACAGTTTTCTTAACTTTGTGTAGTTTGGGAGAAATCCCATAACTCCCTCCTCCGATGTCGGATTTAGTCCGTTTTGGAGTCTATGGAAAGCTTATTGAGTGTACTATAACATATCACAAGTCCAGAATTTTTAGAGCACTCTAACAAATCCGAAATTTTCTGTTTTAGGGCAGCAGTCCACTAACTCATTTAAAAAAAAAAAAAAACTGTTTTGGTTATTCTTCTTTGTTCAAGCCTATCAACCCTAAAAATGGCAAGATCTAACCATAAAATATCATTTATCATGTAGATCTATAGTTCTCATGTTCAAGATCTTAAACTTATGGTTCAAAATCATAAGTTCAACACTTGATCTAAAACACCATAACATAACACTTTAAACTAACAAGAGTTTTGAGTTTAGGAAATTTTTACCTTTAGCTTCATGACATATCTTTTTCTTCCAACTATGTGATGGATCTTGGATGGAATGAAAAATCAAAATCTCTTCTCCTTCTTTCTTGGGTTTCCTAACTCCCTCTCCCTCTCTCTCTTGTCTCTCTCTTTCTTTCTTAGTTATGTTGGAAAATAAGATGAGAAAAGTGAAGAATATGATTTTTGTTTAGTGTAATAATGTAAGAAATGTATCTAGACATTAGTTTGCTTGATAATTGAGGTGTAATAGCATAGTAACATGAGTGACTTCTAGAAGCAATTGATTAGCTAGCATAATTGAAGATTCTTATCAACAATGTTACTAATAATACACTAATAAAACAAAAGGGTATACTAGTAATTTCCACATTAATAAATGATTTCTTTTTAATTCTTATTTATTATACCAAATGTCAATATGTCCCTCCTTATTTGGGCTTAAATTTGGGTCACCATTTCCATCTTTTGGGCTATCAATAAATAATATATTGGACTTAAAATTTAATTCTTTGGGCCATATAAATTAACATAGTCCAACACTCTTAATTCTTATCAACCCAAATCATTTAATTAGGGTTTTCATTTTCCTCAATTATAACTTAAATCCTTACTCATGCACATTTATTTCCTTAACCTTAATTAGACTTGCTAAAATTAGGTTATAAAATTAATTAGCGAGATGTATAAAATAAATCTCTCATAATTGGTATATATTCTAAATACCATAATTTTCTCATCTCATAACCCTTAAGTTATTAAATTCTTCATTCCTAATATATAATTAGGATCACATTAGTTTCTTTTATTTGTTTATATAATAAACAATATAAACCATCACATAATCTTCATATTCCTTTACTCACCTATTAGAACAAAATAATTTAATAAATTGTGACATGTTCCACAATTCTCTTAAATTAGGTCACTAATATAAAAATAAAATATTAGGACCACTAAATAACGATAACCATTTAGGTTATTTAATTATCACACCTAATATATATATTAGGTTACATAATTTAATTCTTACTTCACTTTTATATACAAAATAAATGTATTCACATTATATAATGTATATTTATTTAATCATACACATAATTCATATTCATTACACACATAACTTTTAATCCCTTAGGGTTTTATACAAAACATTAGGATTTCTAATTTAACAATTAGGGTTATCCTAATATATAATCACAAATACTTAAGCCATTATATTTAGCCTTTGACTTCCCAAATTAGGGTTTCAAATCTTTGAATTAGGATTTGATTCGATCTTTGAAATTAGGGTTTCGAGCCGATTTTAGGGTTTCTTATAAATCGTAATAATTTTATAAGCTGAGCGTTGACGTTCTAATAATAATAGGGTTTGACACGGATATAATTTATCTGGTCTTGACACTTGACCATAACCACATTACGTACACATAATCTAGTAATCACGAAATATATACACATACCCTTAATCTGAATAATTCACTAAAAAAGAAATTTTAAATCCTCAAAATTCCTTTACGAAAACATCAAACACATACACTTATTTCTGTTTAGGTCTATTATTTGACCTTAAACCAATCATTTAAGATTTTAATAATTTTCTAATTTCTCGGGTTGTCCGACGAAGATAACCACGAATGGTCCGGACTAGCGAGATTTCAACTTTCCGAGGAATATACGCAATCGTGAGTTGAAAAGCAAGACTTGTTGACCCGGTTCGAATTTTTGATCAAGGATTTTCTTATCGTGCCAATTTTTTACTTTCTCCTTATAGAGTTTTGTATTCTCATAGGCATTGAACTGAAATTCGTCCATCTCATTTAATTGCAGTAACCTTTTCTCCCCCACTGCATGTAGATCAAAATTCAGTTTCTGGATGGCCCAGTGTGTACTATGTTCTAATTCGACCGGGAGATGACATGCCTTTCCGTAAACCATTCTGTAAGGTGACATGCCAATCGAATTCTTGTACGATGTTCGATATGCCCATAGGGCATCATCTAGTCGCATGGCATAATCATTTCGTGACGGGTTGACCACCTTTTCCAGAATTCTCTTGACCTCCCGATTCGAGACTTCCGCTTGACCATTGGTTTGGGGATGATACGCGGCTGCAATTTTATGACGAACCCCATATTTTATGAGCAATTTAGTGAACTGCTTATTACAGAAGTGAGTTCCCTCATCACTGATTATTGCCCTCGGTGTCCCAAATCGTGTGAATATATTTTTCTTCAAAAATTATAGTACGACGTTGGCATCATTAGTGGGTAAAGCTGCGGCTTCTACCCACTTGGAAACGTAATCGACCGCTAACAGAATGTACTGATTATTGAAGGATGATGGGAAAGGTCCCATAAAGTTGATTCCCCACACGTCGAATAGTTCAACCTCCAAAATTGTGTTAAGTGGCATTTCATTGCGCTTGGAAATATTACCTACTCGTTGACACTGATCACACTTTAGCACAAAGAGGTATGCATCTTTGAATAGAGAAGGCCAGAAGAATCCCGATTGCAACACTTTGGCCGCTGTCCGATCACCTGCGTAATGACCTCCATAATCCGATGAGTGGCAATGTCCTAATATGCTATCCATTTCCTCGTGGGGCACACATCGTCTAATCATTTGATCCGCACAAGTTTTAAACAAAAATGGTTCATCCCAATAATATTGCCTAACATCGTGGAGGAACTTTTTTCGTTGTTGCGAATTCAAATCCGGGGGTAACACCTTACTAACAAAATAATTCACGTAATCTGCATACCAAGGCAATATCGTTGTTACTCGAAGAAGTTGGTCATCCGAAAATCTCTCATTAATCATGACGTTGTGTTTTTGCTGAACCTCCACATTTTCTAACCACGAAAGATGATCTGCCACCTGGTTCTCGGTACCTTTTCTGTCTCAGATGTCCAAATCAAATTCTTGTAGAAACAATACCCACCGTATTAACCGCGATTTGGCATCCTTCTTCTCAATCAAATACTTAATAGCAGAATGATCAGTGTAGACAATTACCTTAGTCCCTATGAGATATGCTCTGAACTTGTCGAAGGCAAACACAACCGCAAGTAATTCTTTTTCGGTGGTCGTGTAGTTCAACTGAGCATCCGTCAACGTCTTGCTAGAGTAGTAGATAGTGTGAAAAATTTTGTCGCGACGTTATCCCAATAATGCTCCAACTGCGTAGTCACTGGCGTCGTACATCAATTCAAACGGGAAAGACCAATCGGGCGCCACTATAATTGGAGCTGACACCAATTTCTTCTTTAATACTTCAAAAGCTTCGAGGCATGACTGATCCATCTTGAACGGTACGTCTTTCTCCAAGAGGGAACATAAGGGTTTCAAAATTTTTGAGAAATATTTAATGAAGCGTCTGTAGAAACCCGCATGTCCCAAGAAGCTCCGTATTCCCTTGACAAATGATGGAGGAGGTAGTTTCTCAATCATTTCAATTTTCGCTTTATCCACCTCTAACCCTGCTGCAGAGACCTTATGCCCCAAAATAATCCCCTCTTGTACCATAAAGTGACATTTTTCCCAGTTAAGAACTAGGTTAGTCTCCACACATCGCTTCAACACTAAAACTAAATTTTTCAAGCATAAGTCGAAACTATCACCGAACACGGAGAAATCATCCATAAATACTTCCAAATTTTGTTCGACCATATCTGAGAAAATCGCCATCATGCACCGTTGAAAGGTTGTTGGCGTATTACATAAACCGAAGGACATACGATGGAATGCAAACATACCGTACGGACATGTGAATGTGGTTTTTTCTTGATCTTCCGGGGCTATGGCAATCTGATTATAGCCGGAATATCCATCCAAAAGACAGTAGAATTGATGTCCCTCTAACCTATCCAGCATCTGATCAATGAACGGCAAGGGAAAGTGATCCTTGCGTGTGGCTTTATTCAGCTTGCGGTAATCCATACATACTCTCCATCCTGTAATGGTTCTAGTGGGGATGTGTTCATTAGAGTCATTTTTCACCACTGTCATGCCCCCTTTCTTTAGTACGCATTGTACCGGACTCACCCATGAACTATCCGAGATTGGATAAATGATGTCAACATCCAACCACTTTATAATCTCCTTTTTCACCACATCCTTCATAATGGGGTTTAGCCTTCTTTGCTGCTCAATGGTTGTTTTTTCTCCCTCCTCCAATAAGATCTTATGCATACAAAATGATGGACTAATTCCTCGAATATCCACAATAGTCCATCCGATTGCTGTTTTGAATTCTCGCAATACCCGTAGCAGTTTCTCCTTTTGCGTGTCAGTTAACTCTGTCGAAACAATGACTGATAGGGTAGCATCTTTTCCCAAATAAGCATACTGCAGATGAGATGGTAGCGGTTTTAATTCCAACATCGGTGGCTCTTCTATTGAGGTTTTGAACTTTTTACCTTCTTTTTCGGGCCTATCAAGGGTGTCGAAGGGTTGATTATTTTTTCGGATGAAAGGTGATGCATCTAGCCATTTGACATACTCAATGTCATCTTCAATACCATAGTCGTCCATCCTGAGCAAAATGGATTCCAGCGAGTCCTCTGAATAATTTCCACTGAACTTGTGATTAACTAATTCATCCATGATATCCACCCACAAACACTCACCTTTTTCTTTCGGATAAGGCATCGACTTAAATACATTTTGATCTTCAACTCGCATCGTCAATTCACCCTTTTGCACGTCAATCAATGTTCTCCCCGTTGCTAAAAATGGTCGCCCGAGAATAATTAGAATTTCTCTATCTACTTCACAATCCAAGATAAAGAAATCCGCGGGGAAGATGAATTTATCCACTTTTACTAAAACGTCTTCACTATACCTTGTGGATATGTAATGGACCGATCCACCAACTGCAAACTGACATTCGTCGGTTTTGGTTCTTGAAGTCCAAACTGACTGTAGATGAATAGTGGCGTCAAGTTTATATTGGCCCCCAAATCACATAATGCTCGTCCCAAAAACTGATTTCCAATTTCATAAGGAATAGTAAAACTACCTGGATCCTTGAACTTCGGTGGTAACTTATTCTAGATAATTGCGCTGCACTCTTCGATCAACGCCACTGTCTCAAACTCACCCAATTTCCTCTTTTTTGACAAAACTTCCTTCATAAACTTGGCGTAACTCAGCATTTATTCCAAGGCTTCTGCAAATGGGATGTTGATATGCAGTTTTTTGAAAATATCCAAAAATCTTGAAAACCGCTTATCTAACTTGGATTTCTGAACCTCTGCGGATACAGTATGGGAGGCATTGTGATGGTTGGTTCCGGTGCTTTCTGCTCTAATGTCTCATTTTGTCGTTTTCCGGTTTCCACAACTTATTCTGTTTCACCTGTTGCGTTGTCCCTTTTTTCCTTATCCTTAACTGACTCTTGCAAATCCTTTCCACTACGTAAGGTTACAACCTTGCAATGCTCATCTCTGCCCAGATTTATCTTTGTATCACTAGGGAGTGTTCCATGTGAACGGCTATTCAACGCATGTGTTATCTGCCCCATTTGAGTTTCCAGATTCTTTATTGAAGCACCTTGGCTTTTCGCATTCATATCTACTTGATTCAATAACTTTTCTTGTTCATCGATCCTTTTGTCAGTAGCTAAAATGCATTTTTCCAAAGCTTCTTCCAAACTTGTTTTCCTCTCTGGCTGTTGTTGAGTCTGATTTTGAAATCCGAATGTGTTTTGCTATTTAGCTGCTTAAGCTTGATTGTTACTCCATGAAAATCCTGGGTGATTTCACCAACCTGGATTATATGCATTTTGATTCGGATACGGTTGGGTTGATCGATTATAGCTCCCTACGAACTGAGATGATTCAGAATTGATGGCACATTGATCTGTAGCATGACTCCCAACACATAACTCACAAACCATTTCTACTTGCTGCGTGGATGGTGGACTCCATGTTTCCATTTTCTTTGCTATTGCAGACACATGTATTGTCAATGCTGTCATTGGATCCACTTCAAACTTTCCTGGTGTTTTCGGAGGATTAGACCTAGTCATGGGCCACTGATAGTTGTTGTTGGCCATCATTTCTACAGTTGATAAGCCTCATCAAAGTTCTTAGACATGATCGCTCCACCTGCTGCTGCATCAATACTGGCTCTTGTGGGCGCGTGAAATCCATCACAAAATATCCCAACCTGCATCCACTGTGGGATTCCGCGATGTTGGCATTTACGAAGCATGTCCTTCAATCTTTCCCACGCCTCATATAAATTTCTGAGTTGAACTATGCAAAGGTGTGAATATAGTTCCGTAGTTTTGCCGACTTCAATAGTGGAAAAAACTTAGCTAGAAATTTTTGAGCTAAATCATCCCAAGCGGTGATTGAACCAGGAGGCAAAGAATGTAACCAACTCCGAGCTTTATCTTTCAACGTAAACAAAAACATCCTCAACCTTATAGCATCTTCTGATACATTATTGAACTTGAAGGTGTCGCAAACTTCCAAGAAACTCAAGATGTGCTCATTAGGATCATCTGTCGAACTACCCCCAAACTGGCATGTATTTTGGAGCATATGAATTGTTCCCGGTTTTATCTCAAAACTGTTTGCATTAATTGCCGGTGTAACGACCCCAAAATTTATACAATATAATTCTCAACTTCGGTCGTTAATAACACATCTACCTGATTTTACATCATTATTCAATGTTAAACTATATAAAATTGGAATAATTTAAGCTTTTATGTCTTCTTACTTTAATTCCCTGAATCAAAACCTTTATCATCTACATGTCTTTGAATCAATCTTATTTTATGATTCACTTTATCACAATTATTATATAAAATTTTACATTTCAATCCGATAACCTTTAAATATCAGATAACTCTAACTTTAGCTTTGCAACTCAACATAAAACTATACATCATAAAACATTTAGTACATCTCATGAATCTTAATCATGGTATACAGAAATAACAACTTTAACTAAAATATTAATCTTCATGTATTATTTCTGATCCACGTCATTCAAGTAGCACATAGTGTTACCATCAATCCTTAACCTGCAAAAATGGTTATTTGCAAGGTTGAGCTTGACAGCCCAGCAAAATCTAACAGTTTTCATGCATCACGTAGCACATAATAACATGCTGAACATATCTCTCATAAACATTAGACAAACATAACATACATGTTATAATTCATATAATCAAGTATAAAGATTGAGTTCCTTACTCAATCAACATGCTTTACTCAATCAACGTAGTCATAAGTTGACTTTAACATTTCATACATTCAACATATATATAACAGATCATGCTCTTTCCAATAAAGATTTAAAACAGTTAATCACCAATTCACATAGCAAATAGGAACTGAAAGACTTGCCTTGATTGTTGTTTACCAATAAACGTTTAACAGCTTACAGTTATCTGCACTTCACGTGCCCTACACAATTATATAATCATGCACATCAACTATTAGTCACATAGCAATGCATAGTAGTTGTAATGTAAACTTTACTCTACATCTCATAACCCTACCTATTATATATACACAATGTTCAATTTTATTGTGTTAACTTTCAACTTATATCTCACTGTATTTCATATTCGAAGTTCATTCAAGTGTTTAAGTCTGGCTAGGAATACTTATTAGTTTTATATTAACCATATTTAATATCTTATAATATTCATTTCATTTGATTTAAAACACTTTTTATGTTCATTAACACTTATCACGGTGTTTCGACATTTATTTGTCACACGCCCAGTTTGTCTCTCTTCTGTGCGCTTAGTATGCGTATTCAACTTACCTAATATATCATTTATTAATGTTAAGCATCATTATACTTCATAAAATTCATGTTTTATAACTTAGAACAACATCTTTTATCGTCAAGAGCACTACACTTGCATACGTGCATGCCCGACGCCCTCCGATTGCCTCCGAAAACACAACAGTCCTAAAGATGACCATTTTGACCACTGTTCCAGACCTCAAATTTAAAAACTTAGAGAATAAAAGTTGTAGGTCTATTCATCCTCGTTCCGGATCATCTTGAATCACCTCAATCAGAGTTCTTATGAAAACGTTTTGCCTAATTTACTACAGCAGGTCAAAATAGTCTACCCAACACTAAAGCATGGCGTAGCTGCACCCCAATTGGCCTTGGGGGCAACACAGCTGCGCCCTGGGAGGCAGAATGGCCCATCAGGTTCTGCACTTCATGATTTTACAAACCTCCTCTCCTTCCGATGATCATAATATGAGTTATACTCATCCAAATCAGTCCATTTTCGATTCTATGGGTTCGTAACTCATAAAGCTACAACATACCAATTACCCATCAACTAACATAAACATTAACTAACCCAAATATGGATTTACAACTCATGTTCATACTAATTGTTCATGTTTGACAAATTTAGCGAATTCATTCACTACGAATTCGTTTCTCAACCAAATTGGTTCGTTTAACTTTCGTTGTTTTCATTTTTCAACGTACTAACAACATGTATTATCAAATTGTAGATTATAGCAAGTATTGATCATGAAAGTTCGTACTTTCTAAGCCATAACATATAAATATAAACAATGTTTTTACAATTTCTTCCAACAATCCCAATTCTCACGAATTTGACAAACAAGTATCAATCATATATGATGGTTAACAGATTATACACACCCAATAATCTTTATAAACCAATTCTTTACTCAAATCATGCACCATAACCAATTAAAGAGAAAAAACTTTGATAAAACATAACTAAAAGCTAGGGCTATAATATTACCTTTTAATTTCTCCTTAAGCTTAATTAGATGATGAGAATGGCTTGATTATCCTTCTCTCCCTTCTTTGATTCTCATAATAACCTCTTTTCAATTTCTCGGAGAATATGTCTCTCTCAAACTTCTTTGTAACTCTCTCTTCTCTCTCTTCTTCAGGCAGTCAAACCCTTTTTCACGTAAACTAAAATAGACGCTTAACATAAAAATAAACCCGACTTATAATATAATAAGGCTACTAAATACTTATCAGTTTTTTTTATTTTAAACTTAAAATCCATAAGGACTTGTTTGGCAAAACCTATTAAAATAATGACTTAATCATTCCTTAAGCCTTTGGCAAAACAAGATTAAAATTAAAATTTCAAAAGCTCTAAGGCTTTGTTTGGTAAAACCAAATTAAAACTCTTTTAATCTATTTTCATAAGTCATATTTATTGTCACACTTTATTTAAATAAATTTCCATACTCAAATTAAATTAAATCTAATAACAATTTATTAAATCCATTTACCACATAAACAAATACAATAAAATTATAATTTTCATTATAATTATAATTTTATTTAATAAATTACACATCACTTTGATTATAAAAATCAAATTAAAATAACATTATAACAAACCATATAATCCTTAATAACTCTCTAATTTAGTTATTGAGTTAAATTAGAGTATTATCTCATAAATTTAATTCATCACTCTTAATCTTAATTAAGTTTATTTCTATAACTCACGAATTATTTACTTACTAATAAATAATCCAACAAATATCTACTAAACAACAAACACATCAATTAAAATATTTATTTAATTCAATAAATATTTAAAATTATAAATAAAATTCTGGATTGTTACATTCTTCCCACCTTATAAGGATTCCGTTCTCGGAATCACCGAAACACTACCTTCCTCAGGTTTCTTACCAAATCTCTTCGTTGAATAACTTTAACACTTTACCTTAATATAGGTTTTATATTTCCTACCCCCAACATTCTTGATAATAAAAATCTTGTAAGTTTTATTTCATAACTTTCACTTGAACTCAATTATATTTTGAGTATTATATATTCTTTAACCCATTCATTTCCTTTCCTAAGGATCGTTATCATAAGCACCCGGGATATCACATTCACCCATTCTTCTAAGAATTTCGTCCTCGAAATTTTTATTTATTAATCTTCATTCATTCAATCTATAAAAATAGATTTTATGTTAATACTTTATTCATTCATTGGGTTCTAAAACAACTTATTTCCACAAAGATCTTTCTACAATTATTAAACTTTTCTATTAAAAGTTTTATATTATTCTTTGATAACTCATCTCCTTTTCATTTTAAAAAAAAAATTCTTTTCTCACTTGTTCAATATATTCATCATTCAGTGTCGCATTCTACGACTCACTTCTTTCTAAGGAATATCATCCTTACCACATTCACCATTTAGAATAGCAAGAATCTTCCACAATTGCTCAATAATTGGGAAGCGATATGAATAACAGGAATTTAAAAGATTCCAAATCATGCTGAGGGTCATAAGACCACGAACTATGTCCACAGTTACAAGTAATATTTCAACTTCAACTTTAACAGTTATAAGACTATAAGGACCCCCGTACTTAGGGTGTTAAGCCCTTCGTACGATGTATTGTGCACAAAAATTTTAACGCTTCGCGTAAGTTAACCCCTAATCGTAACAATAGAGTTGTTCATCTCAGTATTTAGTGTACAAGTTCGCACCAAAGAAAGTTTGATTTGGATAAGCTTTCAAGGGTAATTTGAAGTTCAATGGAGATCAACTAGTGGACTAGTTGAATCAAATAGCATAGACTTCTACAACAATTCGGACATCAATCGAAATATACATATACATATATATATTCTCATATCTTAAAGA
Source organism: Panax ginseng (assembly GCA_020205605.1). Classification (NCBI taxonomy): domain Eukaryota; kingdom Viridiplantae; phylum Streptophyta; class Magnoliopsida; order Apiales; family Araliaceae; genus Panax; species Panax ginseng. The sequence goes on along the minus strand of CM035148.1, from coordinate 109,064,643 downwards.
AATCTCAAAAATATTTTTATGATGTCATGATACCGCACTGTATTTATAGTCCGTTGAGGATTCCGCATTTGGTGATTTTATCATACTACATCATACCATAGTGGGCTGACGATCCTTAGATCACCTCCAACACTAAGTAATACTGCATTGATGACTCCATCATTTTTATCATCTCTACACCAGGTTCCATGATACATTGATGATATAAAAATATATTTTGATATATTTCAAATCATTTTTGTCTAGCCGAAGCAATTAGCATAGACATACGAGTAACGGTATTATTTTTAAAACTCATTGGTTTCATCATTTAATCCAATGTTTTTCAAGAAAATAGAAGTGTAAACATCAGCACGAAGTCAATAAATTTTGAAAGTCTAGCATAGCTAGTAGATTTAAAATACCTATGCTTCCACCATCAACTCCACTTTCTATAATGATCCATTGCTTAATAGGTCTATCTATTCCTATCATCCTCAATACTCCATTTACATTTATCTATACCCAGTTCGTCAAACTTACCACACGTTATGAGTTCAGGAACTTGCCACAATCACATGTGTTTAAGAACTTATCATAGTCAGACCATAGGCGTCCATTCGCTGAGGGGTTCAAAAATATACCATATAATTATGAGTCACGAACCTACCATAAGTATGAGTTTTAAGAACTCGACTTAACCTTATAATATTCTCTAACTATACTCTACCTATCTCATTATACATGAGAAAAGAATTACATTCTCAACAGGCATATAGCAAATAGCGCGACACAAACATTCCAATGATTATCAATGTGATAAACTGAGTGCAAGCACAAAACCCTCGCCCATACAAAGATTTGTACAACTCAGCCATCATAGGAGTCCTCAATTGAAACCCCACCCAACTCTATCTTGCTCTTAACTTGCTCTTTGCTCGATACGAATTCCTCGTATCACATCATCTATAACTCCTCAAGAGTTATCTTGTACTATTTCATAGTACACCATCTACATAGCATCAAGCTATAATTATTCAAACATTACAGACCATCTTTCTTTTATAACTTGAACTGATCACGTCATGATCTTATTCTATAATCATCTCCCTTAAAATTCTTTTCTTAACTCGCAATCGTTTAGTTTTACGATCCCCTTTCTTTCCTTTCATTTATGACATTATTTGTTATCTTGGCTTTTGAAGTTAGGAAACTCCCATTTCTTATCTTTATATCTCTTCAAGGTTCTTCTTTGAATCTTCTGGTTTATATAACAATTCTTCCTTTAAGAATTCTAACTTCATTTACATCGCTCAAAATTTCATCGAGTTCTACACTTTCATCACACGTATCCATTTCTATACTTGGTACACATCGAGTCTCTAACAGTTTCAATATGGTACGCTGAGTGGTTTCCCACAAACAACCAACAAACTAGGTTCCGAGTTACTAGTTCGTATATACCTCCGCTCTATGAAGGAATCGTTTAGCCCAGATACCATACATCAACTACTAAAGAGTACAATTGCACCATACTTAAATATAACTCATTATTCTTAACTTCTTTATCATTCTCTTCTTATAGACATTGTCTATTTATTATCACCTTACATCCTTATTATTGGAGTTGGGTAACCCCACATTCTTATTCCTTATAACTCTTGCGAGATTCTTCTTTGAATCATTTCACGCAAGTTTTAATCCCTTCTTTATACGTTTCTTACATTACTTCTTATTGCTCAAACTCTATCTGAGCTGATTCTTTCATTATCTTTGCCTCTTTTCTCTAAGGTTATAGCCTACGGTACTCCTACCTAAGGTTTATAACCTACATTTTTGATACCAACTGTAACGACCCCAAAATTTATACAATATAATTCCCAACTTCGGTCGTTAATAACACATCTACCTTCTGATTTTACATCATTATTCAATGTTAAACTATATAAAATGCGGAATAATTTAAGCTTTTATGTCTTCTTACTTTAATTCCCTGAATCAAAACCTTTATCATCTACATGTCTTTGAATCAATCTTATTTTATGATTCACTTTATCACTATTATTATACAAAATTTTACATTTCAATCCGATAACCTTTAAATATCAGATAACTCTAACTTTAGCTTTGCAACTCAACATAAAACTATATATCATAAAACATTTAGTACATCTCATGAATCTTAATCATGGTATAAAGAAATAACAACTTTAACTAAAATATTAATCTTCGTGTATTATTTCTGATCCACGTCATTCAAGTAGCACATAGTGTTACCTTCAATCCTTAACCTGCAAAAATGGTTATTTGCAAGGTTGAGCTCGACAGACCAGCAAAATATAACAGTTTTCATGCATCACGTAGTACATTATAACATGCTCAACATATATCTCATAAACATTAGACAAACATAACATACATGTTACAGTTCATATAATCAAGTATAAAGATTGAGTTCTTTACTCAATCAGCATGCTTTACTCAATCAACGTAGTCATAAGTTGACTTTAACATTTCATACATTCAACATATATATAACAGATCATGCTCTTTCCAATAAATATTTAAAACAGTTAATCACCAATTCACATAGCAAATAGGAACTGAAAGACTTGTCTTGATTGTTGTTTACCAATAAACGTTTAACAGCTTACAGTTATCTGCACTTCACATGCCCTACACAATTATATAATCATGGACATCAACTATTAGTCACATAGCAATGCATAGTAGTTGTAATGTAAACTTTACTCTACATCTCATAACCCTACCTATTATATATACACAATGTTCAATTTTATTGTGTTAACTTTCAACTTATATCTCACTGTATTTCATATTCGAAATTCATTCAAGTGTTTAAGTCTGGCTAGGAATACTTATTAGTTTTATATTAACCATATTTAATATCTTATAATATTCATTTCATTTGATTTAAAACACTTTTTATGTTCATTAACACTTATCACGGTGTTTCGATATTAATTTGTCACACGCCCAGTTTGTCTCTCTTGTGTGCGCTTAGTATGCGTATTCAACATACCTAATATATCATTTATTAATGTTAAGCATCATTATACTTCATAAAATTCATGTTTTATAACTTAGAACAACATCTTTTATCATCAAGAGCACTACACTTGCATACATGCATGCCTGACGCCCTCCGATTGCCTCCGAAAACACAACAGTCCTAAAGATGACCATTTTGACCCCTGTTCCAGACCTCAAATTTAAAAACTTAGAGAATAAAAGTTGTAGGTCTATTCGTCCTCGTTCCGGATCATCTTGAATCACCTCAATCAAAGTTATTATGAAAACGTTATGCCTAATTTACTACAGCAGGTCAAAACAGTCTACCCAACACTGAAGCACGGTAGCATTTGCCTAATTGACTTTGAGGAGCGCAAATTTTAACATACAGGAGGCGAATGGCCCATCGGGTTCGCACGCCAGCGATTTTCTGAGACCTCCTCTCCTTTCGATGATCATAATATGAGTTATACTCATCCAAATCAGTCCATTTTCGATTCTATGGGTTCGTAACTCATAAAGCTACAACATACCAATTACCCATCAACTAACATAAACATTAACTAACCCAAATATGGATTTACAACTCATGTTCATACTAATTGTTCATGTTTGACAAATTTAGCGAATTCATTCACTACGAATTCGTTTCTCAACCAAATTGGTTCGTTTAACTTTCGTTGTTTTCATTTTTCAACGTACTAACAACATGTATTATCAAATTGCAGATTATAGCAAGTATTGATCATGAAAGTTCGTACTTTCTAAGCCATAACATATAAATATAAACAATGTTTTTACAATTTCTTCCAACAATCCCAATTCTCACGAATTTGACAAACAAGTATCAATCATATATGATGGTTAACAGATTATACACACCCAATAATCTTTATAAACCAATTCTTTACTCAAATCATGCACCATAACCAATTAAAGAGAAAAAACTTTGATAAAACATAACTAAAAGCTAGGGCTATAATATTACCTTTTAATTTCTCCTTAAGCTTAATTAGATGATGAGAATGGCTTGATTATCCTTCCTCTCCCTTCTTTGATTCTCATAATAACCTCTTTTTCAATTTCTCATAGAATATGTCTCTCTCAAACTTCTTTGTAACTCTCTCTCTTCTCTCTTCTTCTTAGGCTTAGGTCAAACCCTTTTTCACGTAAACTAAAATAGACGCTAACATAAAAATAAAACTGACGTATAATATAATAAGGCTACTAAATACTTATCAGTTTTTTTTTATTTTAAACTTAAAATCCATAAGGACTTGTTTGGCAAAACCTATTAAAATAATGACTTAATCATTCCTTAAGCCTTTGGCAAAACAAGATTAAAATTAAAATTTCAAAAGCTCTAAGGCTTTGTTTGGTAAAACCAAATTAAAACTCTTTTAATCTATTTTCATAAGTCATATTTATTGTCACACTTTATTTAAATAAATTTCCATACTCAAATTAAATTAAATCTAATAACAATTTATTAAATCCATTTACCACATAAACAAATACAATAAAATTATAATTTTCATTATAATTATAATTTTATTTAATAAATTACACATCACTTTGATTACAAAATCAAATTAAAATAACATTATAACAAACCATATAATCCTTAATAACTCTCTAATTTAGTTATTGAGTTAAATTAGAGTATTATCTCATAAATTTAATTCATCACTCTTTATCTTAATTAAGTTAATTTCTATAACTCACGAATTATTTACTTACTAATAAATAATCCAACAAATATCTACTAAACAACAAACACATCAATTAAAATATTTATTTAATTCAATAAATATTTGAAATTATAAATAAAATTCTGGATTGTTACAGCCGTCCTCCTAATACTCGACTGTATATCTGTGACATTTGGCATGGCATAATCCCTAAGTGATTTTTGTTCTTCCCCTGCCATGTTCGCTGGTGTTTCTTGTTCTGCCAGGTTTTCTTCTTCAGGTGGCACCGCATTAGACAACTGTAATTTTTGGAACTTCCTTTCGATATTGTATGTATAAGGAAAAAGTTCCTTTTTAGCCCTTGATCTAGTGTGCATACACTCGCAAAGAATTCATGCCAATACAAGAAGAAAAATAAATAAAGAAATAACGTTTAAATTAAGACCGAATTGATTATAACTAATATGGAATTAATATTAATAAATAATTCCCCGGCAGCGGCGCCAAAAACTTGTTGAATGATTTCACAATCATTGAATTTGTGCAAGTGTACACAGTCAACAAGTAATAAAGTGATAAGACAAAGTGTCGATCCCACAGAGAATTCTAATCAATAAATTCCAATTACTAGCACTATATCAATCCAATTTTATTTAAACAACCATAAAGTGTGATTTTTCAAATTAAGAAAACTAAATTAAGCAATTAAAAGAGATTATTCTAAAAGTAAATCAAACAAATAAAAATTAAGATTTGACGAATGAATTCAGATAAATAAAGTTAAGACTCCAATAACTATAAACCAATTATCTAATTATCCCAATTATTATGCCTACTGAATTGTTAATGGGAATTCCCAAGTGTCAAAAGCCCTTTTCCAAGTGATCAATTAACTTCTATTTAACCCAATTAACCTTGCTATATTCCTATGCAAAGCAATTAAATTAAACTCCTTCAATCCCAATTCCCACTTTGTTACATGCAGTGAACATATATCCCTATTCAATTCACGACCCTAATTATTCGTCATGCAAGTAACTAAGCATACATGTTATCATGTCCAGTTCTAACCCTAGATCTCCTCTTCTGATTCCTTCTAAAGTAACAAGGTAATTATTGGCCAAATAATTAAACAATAAACACAAGACAAGATAAACAATTCACTTTGACATAAATAATTGGAATAAATTGAATAACTAATTTATAGACATAAAAGGTTCAATTGTAGTCTTAATGAAAGAATTAGTTCATAACAAAATTTAAAACCAACAATCTTTTGCAAAACATCCTTAAGGAATTACACAAATTGAAAATAAGGAGAAAAAGAAACTCTAAATTAAAATCTTCAATCTTCAAGTGATTCCTTGTTTAGCCTTCAATTGTGGTAGATCCTTTTTTTTTAAATTCAGCAAAATAACCTTTATATACTCTCCTCCCCCCACCACAATCCTTTTTCCAATCAACTTATACATTTGAGTTCCTTATCCAAGTCAACTTCAGTCCACGCGTTCAAAATTAGTCAACCATGAAAGTAAGCCTCGGTACCTTTACCGAGATTAAGCACTAGGAGAAAGCGCCCCTTGGCTGGACTTTGAAATAATTACCAAAATGCCATTTTCAGCTAAAAAATCCCATATTGCCCCTACAGCTCCCGAATCTGCAAAATAACAACTAAACACAGTAAAAAAACTTCTAAATGATTTGAGAATACAACAATTTAAGCATACGAATATCCAATTCATAGGTATATTACCCAATCATCAACGGGTCTGAGCTCCAATGGTGCAAGGAGTCCACCAGCGATAAAAGGCATCATGAGTGTAAGGGTCCTCTGATAAAGTAAAACCATTTAAGCCCACAGGGGAATCTCGGTGACTATCTGAGATAAAGACTAATGGCGTCTATTAGAAGGAAGATATGGAATGTGAATCTCCCTTGTAGTGCTCCTAATAGTACACTCTCCCAAGTAGAGCTCTCAGCCTCCTTCCGTCAAGAAAGGGATCCGACGAGTGGATAATACATACTCTAACCCGGTCGAAAAACCATCCTCTGAGCCAATTGTCAAATGATCGGGGATATAAGGAACCCATATGATGACATCGGCGGTTAACAACTCCAACTGCAAGCGAAAATGGGTAAACCCCTCCGCTACAGGGACCTTGGCCAAGGTGGAATAATGTCATCGTCGTCCCCACGGATAGGTCTCCAGAACTAAAGTAGTAGCGGGTCGTAGGCAAGGGAGCCTCTCATATGCCCAAAACTGTAAATGCAAAGATCAAATATCCTCAGTTTTGAAGATTGGAAACCTAAGCGAGGAAAATTAAAAGATAAAGAGAAACTACTCACCAACAAAAATGGGTAAAAGCCTAGCCAAGCCTCTGTCACGCCCTCTGAGCGTAGGCGCATCCCTCGAAGGAAATAGGCAAAGGTGAATGAGCCCCAATCAAAATTGATGAGTGGCACTGACCAAAGCAAAAGAGACCGTCGAGGAGTTGTCTGCTAGGAAATAACCCCTAATGATGACCAAGAACAAACGTCAAAGAATGTGATCTCTATCCCTCTGATCAGCAAGCAGAGGCTCGAACAAAGAGTCATTCACAACATCAATGCTCAAAGGGACAGAAAGGACAGCCCGACCCTTGAGGGCAGAAGCAGGAACTCCCAAGAGGGATTGGACTGTAACTTGGGAAATATTGGCCGCCAAAGGCACAGGCTCTCCTGTAAACTCCAAACTCGTGATGAACCGCCAATCCATCGGTTTCATCATCACCTCAAAGTCCAATAAATGGTGAGACTGAGTATTGTGAAACCAGCACTCAGCTAAAGTCCTCAAATAACCCTAGGGGCAGCGACGATGAGGAATGGAAAAGAAGGCCTCAAAACCCCAAGAGTGGACAATGGCCTGGTACTCCAGATGAAGGGTCTGGTATAAAGAATGAACGTTAAACCAGTTCCCCCTGGGCTGAGTGAAGCCAAAAACATGCATCAAGTTCAAAATAAAGATCAAACCCTTGCCCCAAAAGTAGGAAAAGAGGAAATGTAAAAATGAAATAGTTATTACCTCGTTTGCATGAAGATAGATCGATGGATGACGTCTCAAATCATCCAGAAGATCTGAAATCGTCACGCTAATAGATGGAAGCGCCCGATGGGGAATGGAAGCAGAATGAGTTGGGTCCTCAATTGGAACATCATCCTCCTCGTCTATAGCCTATGTCATATCCACCTGAATGGGTCAAATCACTAACTCAGTCACCCGGCGAGACTGTTCGGCCAGACGAGGCACAGGGACATCAAAAACCCTCCTCCTCACGCTTGAGGAAACCCGAAGAGAACTACTCGACCTGTCTGAGTCCATAACCTGAACAAAATCTCCAAATCACCTCAGAAAGGGTGAGGTACGCTTCGAAATTAAAGCTATTAAATTCAAATCATTGCATCATGCATAGCCTAGGTGAAAATATGTATTAGTTTAACATACTTCCCCAGTAAAGTTAAATTTGCATGTACATTAAATGCGCAGACTCGTGAAATTTTTTTTGCCATAGTCTCCTTTATAAAACGAACTATCCGCATGCACATAGGCATGACTAGGTAGCTATTCAGTAGCACACCAACCCAAAATCATGAGCATTTCATATGTATGAAAAACATTAAAATTAATCCCACCATGACAGCCAAATTACCATGTGTATTTTATTTAAAAATCTATGCTCATTGCCCTCAAATAGGATGACTAAACCGGTCAAAAAGGGTGCAAATTGACTGTCACGAAAATGAAAATTTTTCATCTCAAAATGTTCAGCATGGTAAAATACACTTATTTCCTAGGTCCGTTCAGTTTTATTAAGTCTTTTATGCATACATATTTGATACATTGCGTTTAAACTCATATTACATGAAAATTAATATTCTAGCGGTCAAAACTTGAAAAGAAAGGATGTAAACGTTACCAGAGTTATACAAAACGTTTATACATTGGTGGATTTCGCGAAAAGCAGCCCGAACTGAGTAGACCTGAGTTAGAAGGTTCGGGTTTTTCAAAGGCTTTCAAGTTAAAAATGACTTTCGAAAGGCCAGGGAGGTATAAATCCAACCGCGGTGTGCTGCGAGTCTACCTGTGGTAACCCAGGGTGGGTCCCACCCCTCCGGCTCGATCAAATTTGAGTTATAGCGGAGTCCCTTGAAGCCGAAAAGTCAAATCAACAAAAAAAGGGTCTACGCGATTGAGCAGAAAGGGCATTAAACCCTGAAACGGGGTGTCAAATTTTGAAGTATAAAAATCTTCTGCAAACCATTGGTAACAACTCTATGTTGGATTCCGGCACATAAAATGCAGCGAAAATAAACCAATTTAAAGGCAATTCCGAAACCCTAAAACAGGATCCATGCGAAAAATAATTAAATCAGTGGTAAGAAATTATACCGATTAAGAAACTAAAATTGAAGCGATCAAATCTCTAACGCAATCTGCGATTAAGAAACTGGAATTGATGCAATCGAATCTCCAACGTAATCCGAATGAACTATGTCTCTACAGTATCCACACGAACGCTCCGCGAATCGTCTTACGATCTACAGAAAAAGGAACCGCGGTACTAGCCACCAAGGATGAGGATTTTCAAAACTGTTTTCTCTAGTCTCTCTCTAAGAGCGGCTAGGGTTTTGTATATTTACGTAAATCCCTAAAGTGACTAATATATATATATCATATATATAGCAGTTAGGAGGAATTAATCAAAACCTAATAATATTAAAATTCGAATTTATATATATCTTAATTAAGTCTTACTTAATTAATATACATATATATACAAATTATCCTTTTTAATTTAAATTCGTGATTTAAAATACTATTAATCATATTGATATATTTAAATCCTTACAATTTAAATTAATTTCCTTTTTAAATTACGTTCTATGTGTGTGACCCTATAGGTTATTATTACATTGGGAATAATTTTAAAATCATATTATAAAATTATAAACAGTGAGCGGCATCTAGTAATACATCACTGCTACCCAAGAAATAATAAGATCGATGATTCGATGCAACCTTTTCGTGACCAATGTTTCAATGTAATTTAATCTTTTTCACTTTAATATCCTAGATTAAACTCGAGTCATGGAATGTGTCATACTCTTCATAATTTAATTTGAGTTTTTTTTTATCAATGAGTAGACTATATGAAACAAATCACTATTTGAGCATGGCCATGCATTTCATAGTCCTACTCAATCAAGAGGCCTATGGATATCACCCCTAATACATAGGAGGGTTAAATTCCATCTAGATCACTCATATTCCTCACACAATTCATGATGTACCCAATAATCACCTTTATAGTCCACCCTATTAAAGGTGACATTTGATGATATCAAATTACATAAATTCCCGTGAAGAAATATAGTGATTTCTGTGCCGGAGGACCATTACATCATTGTCCTTATGAGAATTGCTAATGACACTTCGCATAATGCTCCACATAGAATTCTCATGGTGGGTCCATCCCAAAGACATCGCTCTCTCAACATGTACCTATGCATTAACTTAATATCTCATATATTTATGACCAATGAGATTTGGTCATCAATCAATCCACATACTAGTCTTAATGCATCATTGTTGTCCCATCAACAATGATACTCGACTAGGGACATTTAAGAACAATGATACTAATTGTAATTATATAATCTCATGTTCAAGTCACATACTTGAAACTATATAATTTGTATCACTATTCTAAGGATTTTTATTATGTTAACATTTATATAACCCAGTAAATAAAACCATAATAAAATCATTCATTTATTCAATCAAATATAATATCAAAACGTTAAGCAATTATATCAAATAATTGGCCTCTAGGGCTTAAACTCTAACACTCTAGTGTAGCATCAGAGAAGTATCCGGTGATTCAAACCATTGGTGACAGCTCCAATGTAGCATCAGGGAAGGGTCTGGTGATGTAAACCGTTGAAAACTACTTCAGCGAAGATCAGAGTATCTGATACTGCAAACCATTGGCATCAACCCAGCGTAGCACCGGAAAACGTATGGTGATGTGAGCCATTGAGAACTGCTTCAACGAAGGCCAGAGAATCCTATATTCCAAACCATTGGCGACAACTCCAACGTAGCATCGGGGAAACCTGATGAAGACAACTATAGAAAACTATCTTCATCGGGAATGACCGATGATGGAATCTGTTATTAAAAAATCCAAGTTGAGTCAAATCAGTTCAATAACGACAACCCTGTAAACTATCATTCGAGTATGCATTGAGGAGGTTCGGTGATGGTCAACCATATAAACTATCGTTCGAGTAGGCATCGAGGAGGTTCGGTGATGGTCAACCTTGTAAACTACTGTTCGAGTAGGCATCAAAAAAGTTTGGTGATGGTCAACCCTATAAACTACCGTTTGAGTAGGCATCGAGAAAGTTCGATGATGGGAAACCTTTGGAAACTACCGTTTAAGTAAGCATTGAGAAGATGTTACGATAGTAATCATTTTAATCTCTATCCCTGATAACAACATCGAAATCAACTAGATAGAAATCCAAACCGTTAGAGACCGGCCCAGCATAGCATCGAGAAGGATCCGATGATGTAAACCAGTGCAAGTTATCATCAGGATAAGCATCGGGAATCCCCAATGAGGTCACTCGAAAAAAAAAGGAATATCCATAGTGGAGGTAAACGCAAGACAACTCAATGGATAAACTGCGAAGAAGAGGGCCCACCAGGCCCAGTTGTTGGGTAAAATCTAGTTACGCACAACACGCAAGTATACGTGGTCAACAAGTAATAAAGTATAAGTAGAGTATCGTTCCCACGAAGAATTGTTTAATAAAAATCACCAAGTACTAACCCATAACCAACTCAATCTTATTTAAACGAATGAATTTCAAATTATATAATTAAACTACTATTAAATTCCACTAGTTAAATTAAGATTACGGAGATTTAAAATCATAACTTCACTTATTGCTTCATTTAAGTTAACACACTTCTCATCAATTATTCTCTATCCTGAATTGTTAATCAAGAACACTAAAGCAGATAAAACCACCTCTTGATGCATAATACCCATACTCACTTAAATCCACAGATGATAGAATTAAGCAAGACACCCTAATTAACTAATCCACTATATCTCTATGTGAATTACAATTAAAAAGGATTTAAAGCACAAATTCTCTATAAAATTACATATGGCGTAAAAGCATATCTCTATCCTAAACACGAATCATGAATTTCATCTATGCAGAAATCACAAAACACATGCTATCATGATCAGATCTAAATCTATACTCCTCTTCCGATTTCATATAGATTATCACGGTAATTAATGGCCAATCAATTAAACAATTAAGTCCAAATCACAATAGACAATCCTCACAATAGAACATAATAATTGATAGTGAAGCATATTAAAATAAACTACATAATAAGATCAATTGTAATCTCAAACAAAAAATTAGTTCATTGAATTAAAACTAAGAATCCACACTTGAATACACATTAAAAGATAAGAATAAGATTAGAGTGAAGAATAAATTTGTTGTCAACAAATCTCCATCTTCCTCAAGCTCATGCTCTTGATCTTCAATGGTCTCCAAGTTGCTTCAATCTCCAAATCTCATAAGAACTAGGGTTTTGCTCCTAATCTACTCTAATCTAATCTAATAGAATCCTCCAAAACTAGCCTCTCAATCCATGTTAAAATCAAATATTTATAGTTCTAATGGACACCCTAGCAAGTTAGGCAACTAAAAATCCTATTCTAGCTCAAATTGGACAACATAACACCCAATTTAACTCTCTCCTCACGACGAAAGGCGCGCATGAAGGTTGCTCCTAGGCTAATTTGGGCGCACCAAGCCATCAGAAAGAAATGAGTAGAATCATCGGCCCATTGACGCGCCCCGTTGCTTCTATTTTCTCTTCTGCGATGTCCTTTGGTAAAACAGTCATAACTTTTGATCCGCTAGGAGTTACGGGGCCTGCAACCTATTAAATCGAAGATATTGACGAGATCTACAACTTTCATTCCTTGAGAATTGACATATTCTGGCTGGATCAAGATCGAAATCAGGATTGAAGTAGATGATATGTAAATTGCAAGCAGGACAACTTCGAGCTTTGATCTTTGTTGATAAAAAGGTCATAACTCTCGCATCCGAACTCCGATTGGGACGATTCAAGATGTTTCGAAAATCTAAGAAGTAGATCTACAATAAAATCTAAGTTCCAAGCCAAGAACATGCATTCAACTTGGTGTTAAAAGCCCTACAATCTTCCCTTCTTGCATTTGCTTGCATATTTTAGTCCAAAAAATGTCCGAATTTCTTTCCCTTACTTTTTCATGCCAATAGTTGCCTTTTTCTTGCGTTTTCATATTAATAGTTGCTCACACAGGTCCCAAGCATATAATCTACAAAATGAACACAAAATGCATGAAAAGTAACTAAGAAACATGAGTTTGAGCAACTAATTCAAGTAACAGATACCGGATAAGTAGGTATAAAACCTGCTTATCACCAGCCGCAGGCGGGACCGTGGCAACCCGGGTCTATATATACCCCCTCCCCCTTTAGCTTTAAAAAGAAGATTAGGAAAAAAGCTGGCCCAAGCGAGAGAAATAGAGGGTAAAATAGCTAAACGGAGCTCGAATTGTGCTCTGATTCCTGTAAAACTTCTTTGTAAACACTCTTATACTTATATACTACAACATATCAAGTTTTAACCGGTGGAAATCATTCTTAAAGGCGCTAGAAGCCGTTCGATAGCCATTCTCGCTAAACACTGTAAGATTTCGCTAGATCTGGTTTCTTCGCTTACTCTAATACGTATATAAGAGTTATATATACTTTTTTTTGGTCATTGATATTAAATCGACTCCAAGTTTTAACTATTCATTTCTTTTAAATAGTCAATATTTGAGCTTTATTGACTAGATCTGTATTAGATCTAGTCAGATATAGCTTTTGACCGGTTCAAAAGTTGTAAAACTTGAACCCGGAAGCTAGAATGGCTAAGATCTATACAGATCTAGTTTTCTTTCTAGTTTTGTAAGTTTTAGCAACCATGTGACCCTAGATCTGTATCTAGAGGAAACTGGAAGCTATGGGCTACTCGCTAACGAGGATTTAACTGATAAATCCTTTGTCTAGCGATGTTTAGTATAAATATCTATTTTATTTCAGTATATTTTCAATGCAGACTATTTATGTGATATTATGTGAGCCTAGGAGCCACATGATCTAAGATCCAACTAATGGATCTAGATCTGGTTCCCATGATGGACCATTTTTAGTTGTACAGCTAGCTTGCAAAATTTGTAATTGTAAATCTAGGACCTTAAAACGGTTATCCGAATTTAAGGTCCCCGTGATAATGAGAATCCTATGTGTGATGCTCGGGCATATTTTGATGGCTTTCAATAGAGAAGAATGGTCCCAAATGGCTATCATAGCCTTATCTAAGTAAGCTCCATTTGTTACCTTTTTGGCGCTTTTTTTTTTGGGTTACTATTAATTCATTACAATTATAAGCAAACCCCCAAGTCTTTAGTGATACTATCCAAGCCCATACTTGGTGGTTAGCCAAGTGTTGGTGAAGCTAGATTCTAGGTTTACTTATGAAGCCAAGACAAGTCGAATTGGGTATTTTTTGTAAGCGGGTTTGGCAACGTGAGAATTGTGTATTTTTTTCATGAACCAGATCAGGTAGCTCACACAGCCCTACTCTGAAACAAGATTCATGTCCAAGAATATATATGTTGAACAAACTCCATTCACTGTTAAATCTAGGACGTGCATTTACTCAGTTGTTTCTTGTGTCATAACTAAAATATTTTAGAGTCTTGACACATAACGACAAATTTATTAAGTAAATAACGTATATACAAATAAAAGATATGTAAGAATTAAGAATGATTCCGCCATAATTTACTATATCATATCCTTTAGAGTTCTATGTTAATCGCAATTCAACTTCTGTCTCATGTACATCTCCCCGCTCTGTTTTATAATTAGATATATGTTTTTTTTAATACGTCGTAAGGGAGTATTTTTCCATAATATAACTTGCTAACATAAATTACACCCTTCATGCACCCCCAACTCACCAAAAAAAAAAAAGAAGGTAGCTCATATAATAGAGATATTTAAATTGTTACAAGTCAACTTACAATTCATTCCAATTGACCACCAATTACCCTCTTTTAAGTTCATAACAGATGATGCATCAACAAAAAGCATGTATTTCTGCAACAAAACAATTATATCCATCCAATGTACTTTGTAAAATAAAGGACTACTTTACATTGAACCTATAATACAACCCAATCAACATTTTCAACTTAAGAGCTACAAAATTAAGATTTTTCCTGTTGTATTTCAGTACACATAATTCCCCGCAAAAATATACTGAAAGCTACAAGATCACGGGTACAATTTTTACCTTTCAGGCTAAAGTACAATTTTCGGAAGTTTATATTTTAAGAAGGGTGACACTAGCACCGTATAATTTAACAATTCGACAAACATAATCAGTAATCCAATAAGAATTCCTGGAATTCTTTACCAACTTCGACTGGAAAGATTTCCGAGATGTGTTAGTTAATTCTTACATGAAATTGTCTTCGACTATCTTCTTTATTTCCTCCAGTTTCTGGATCATCTTCGGATTCATCAAATCCTTGGCTTCCCTATCAGAGTGCCTTCTCTGCTGAAATTGTAGGCATCCACCATTGCTTTTACAGCTCCTCAGGTGTCCTGTTAGTTAAATGCAAGTCTATGTAAACAGTTGAAAGAAAAAAGAAAAACGGGGTGAAAAAAAAAAGATATAGTTTTTATATTCAACAGTTGAAGGAAAAAATTTAGTACTAAACAAACAAAACCTACGAACTCTATCAAATTAATGATCCTGTGGAAATTCCCCAGCCAACTATGGTTCAATTAATGCTTTGGTCATGGATGACCGTTTGGAACTAATAAAACAAGAAAAAGATTAATATAATTTTCAAAAGGTAATAATAAAATAAGCAATATGCGGACACTTGGCAATTGGTTTCCATGCTGAAATATAGTTGCATATAAGACCAAGTATTGAACACAAAACAATCACCCTGGATGAACCAAATTTCAGACACGTACGTGTATAAGCAGTCTACGTCCTTTCCTTCAATTTCTTCTCCAGGGGTGAAAGCATCTTTCAGCGCGCACAACCGCTCTTCAGGATCTTTAATTGTAAGAACATACTTGAGTATCCTAATCTCTTTTGGCATAAGCCTCTGAAGATTACCTCTAGATGTCATGTACAAATGATACAATATGTCTTTTACCTGAAATAAAATATTTAAACAGTGAGATTTATAGGCACCATTATATCTGAAAGAAATTAGATTCTGTTTTAGATTGCAATAAAAATAAGTCTTCAGTTTTATGCCCCATGGGAACTGAAAAGTTACGCTCTATTATAGAATTTGTGGAAAGAACTACTGGTCTTTCTATTTTTTCTTTTCTAATAACTAAAATTTGCAAATGGTAGATGTGCAGTAGCATATGCGTCCTCTTATATATTAAAAAACCCAAACCAAGGAGGCACGGGCGCGAACCCAAACTTCACTTTCTATTTCCTGGTAGAAACGAGCACAAAAATGTTCTCTGAATCGTGTTTTCTGAAAATAGTGAAAATTCTGAGGAAGAAAATGCGGTTTAGGTTGCTTGTTATTATCAGCCAGATATAATAGCTAAATAAAAGAAGTTAACAAGAAGATAAATATGCAGATTATCCATAAGATAAATATCTTTCGGAAAGCCTCAAGAACCAAAGCAGATTATCTACAATGTGCATGTATAATTATTAGTACTAGAATTCTTATTTCTTCTTTGATCTCAAGTAAACTGTCAGTCAATGAAGGATGGGAAGGGGATATTTTCTTAGCACGGCTAGTAATACTTAAGCCACACTCTTTCATGTGACAGAGACATGAACTGCCATCAAGCCTACACCCATGTACTATTACTGCATTTACTTATGGAAACATCTGGAAGCAAATATTAATATCTCCACAATCAAAACTCTGCCTAGAGTTTAACTTTCTTCATTAGCCTCCCTGTTTTTGATCATCTTCGAAGGAGCCGAGTATTTTTCAGAGCAAGGAAAAAGAGTACAAAACTACTGCTTTCTGTATACTACCTATGCTTGAAAATTAGAAATACATTTTCCTTTTTAGTCAGTTCCTAAAAAACATTTCTACTTTAGGACTATATAGTGGCATATAATTCCCATTTGTCTTTACTTTTTACTATACTTGTAGCATCAAACCACCACTAATAAATTCTTAGCTAATACAAAGGGGTACATAAAATCATCCTTGTAAGTAGTTGCTTTAGAGATGCATCTCCAACTTTAGAACAGATGAGAGTATAACACAACCTAGGTAAACCAAAAAGTGAAAAATAGGGACAAATTAATATCATATATTTACTATACACATAATACTAGTAGAAGTAATACCTACATTACTCCAGTCAAATAAAGAACAGCAGATGTGTACTGTCAGACTCCCCACCATGTTCTAATTGGCAGCTATAAAGATGAGAATATTTGATAGTCAGGTAATCACTATAGAGTACTTGATTGTCATGTAATCATAGAGAATTCATCATATATAATCAATTAACATGAATAAAGATGAGGAGCCTAAAAGTCCAAAAGTAAATTTACCTCATCTTTCATCATGTTTGAATCCTTGGCAGCTGACCAAGCTTTTGTAATCATGAGAACCAACGCTGAATCAAGCTGATTTTTCTCAGCCAAACTGTCTATTTTTCTGCAAGCAGCATCTAAAGAAAGAGAATTGATGATATCTTGAAATTTCAACTCTGCGGCATTCAGTGCTTCAATACTTTCAGTTGCAGTATCATATGTTTCTACAGCAGCCAAGCACGTGTTCCCAAGCTTTGCAATAGCTAATACATGATAAACAGAAACGGAACGTATCAGTATATTCACAATACTGAAAATAGAGAGCCAAAGGCAAGGATGAAATTTCTAAATTCTACAAAAGGTTAGTTTATCAATAGGTAAATCAAGCTGATAATATCAAGCCATCAAAAGTCTATCCTGATCCAATTTATTTGATCAAGTATTACTGCAGCATGTGTGTGTGCACGCAACAGTATATAAATTACCTTAAACAGATTACCTAGGGCTAGTAAAGGGCTCTTTCACATAATTTAGTCATACCTCACTGGTTCAGCGTCAGAACAAGAGAATGTAATGTACCACACTCAATATTCTTAGCAGTTTTACATTATGAGCTTGATAGGAGCAAGGTTGTCAAATGCTTGTAGTCCTAGAATGAGCCAAAAAAAATATGTAGTCTTGCACATAGTTGTCAAATCGTGAATCGTCATGTATCGAAAACCCTCATATCATGTATCATGTGTCATGTATCGTATCGTGAATCGTATCATACTATATCGAAACGAATGAAAATGTGATAATATATATTTAAACATACAAAACACTAAATTTATTGGACATTCAAGCATATTAGCTTGAATATATATAAAAGTAGTCAAGTAAATAGTATTATACTCCCTCCGTCCCAGGATAAAAGTCCTGGTGGATTTTTCACGCATATTAAGAAGAGGAATAAAATGACAAAATTGCCCATAATAATGTCATTAAATATGGAGAGAGAATTAGAATAAGAAAAGTATGAGATATTTAATGCTACGGGCATAATAGGAAAAAATATGTAAAAGTTTGGTTATTAAAGGAAAGTGGACATTTAACATGGGACTACTCAAAATAGTATTAAGGACTTTTATCCTGGGACGGAGGGAGTATTATTTTAGTAATCTTTACAGAGTAACAAGAGAAAACGAAAAATTCAAATTCACCATTAAACTATAAAGCAAAAGAGAATAATTCAAAGTAACAAGTGGACAATTGTGTATCTGATTAGGAAAGTGATGTGAGAAAAATAGAGTGACATTCTGAAGAAGAAGAAGATATAAAACTTTAAAAAGTGATTTAAAGGCTCATCAACCGATATAGAATATGTCTGTGCTAAAAAACCTCTTCGTTTGAAATGATAGAAGGCTTAAAAGGTTTGCTTTTACTCTTTTGGATATATATAAAAACTTTTACAAGTCAACTACTAACTTTAAAAAGTGTTGTGCATTTTATCGTTTTATAAGAATCGTATCGAATCGTAACTGAATCGTACGATACGATGTTATTTTCAATTCACTCTACGTATCAAATTGTGTCTGCATCATATCGTTATCACGTATTGTAGTATTATAATAACTGTCTTACATTATTTGATTTTTTGACCCCACAACATTATTTGATCCCAATTCTACATTAATATTCCCTATGCACTTTTATATGTATAATGTATACATCATGTGTTTTAGAATGAGCACCCATTTTGGCACTTTTAATAGATTAACTCGTACTTATCCAGTTACTCTCAACCCCAACCCCCTAACCCCCACCCCCCAAAATAAGTAAAAGAAAAATCTACACAAAAATTCAATCAAACCTATGCTACAACGAAGCAACCAAAAGAATAAAACAGGCAATATATCAAAAGTTAAAACCCTTGATGAATGATTGTCGGTTCATAAGAAGAGGACAAAAAAGGATAAATGCATTTCAGTTTCCTTTTATGCTCCAAATTTAATTGTTGAGAATAACTTTTACAATGATGTACAAGTTACTACGCTTACCACCGTTCTCAATACATAAAATGGTTCATGTTTATAATAATTACGGTCAATCTAGAAGTTGAATCAACTTAGGCTGATTAATTTATTTTCGACAAAACTAATGAAATACCCACTGTAGTTGGCAGCTTTTACTGATTACACAATTGAACTTTTAATTTTTCAAATTATCCTACTAAACTAATTAATATTTTGAAATTAGATCATTCCGTTAAAAAAAAAATAAACGGACGTTAATTTTTTATTTACAAAACTAATAAATTACCCGTTGTAGTTGGCACGTTTTACTGATTACACTATTGAACTTTTAATTTTTTAAATTACCCCATTAAACTAATTAAAATATGATTATTTTAAATATTTTTAAAAATAATTATTATTTTCAATAAAAAATATTAGAAACTTTAAATTTTTCCATAAAATGAGTAAAGTTTCATAAAATATATATTTAAAAAATTAAAGTTTTATGAAACCTTCTTGGTATTAAAAAAAATTTATTTTTTTTCTTTTGAAAATAAAGTTTATTTTTTGAATCTATATTTCATAAAATTGTACTCATTTTTTTAAAATATGAAAAATTTTCCTATTTTTTTTCTTGAAAATAATATTTATGTATAAAAATTATTAATTTCTTTTTGAAAAAATTGAATCAACTTTTTTATTTATCTTTTACTTGTTTTTTTATTTTAATTTATATTTTTAGTTTTTGTTTTAAAAATTTCTAATATTAAGAATAGGTCATTCTGTTAAAAAAATAAGTAGACATTAATTTAATTTAAAATCACTTTAATTTTTTTGAATCTATATTTTATGAAACTTTACTCATTTTATGGGGAAAAAATCTAATATTTTTCCTTAAAATAATCATTTTTAATTAGTTAGATGGGGTAATTTAAAAAATTAAAAGTTCAATGGTGTAATCAGTAAAATGTGTCAACTACAATGGGTAATTCATTAGTTTTGTAGATAAAAAGTTAACGTCCGTTTATTTTTTTTAACGGAATGACCCAATTTCAAAATAATAATTAGTTTAGTGGGATAATTTGAAAAATTAAAAGTTCAATGGTGTAATCAATAAAACCTGCCAACTACAGTGGGTATTTCATTAGTTTTGCCATTTATTTTCTCTAAGAGAGTATAAATATGTTGCACAAATGGGTTTTAAACTAAAAATTATGATCAGATCATATGCACAAAATCATTCATTCTAATTACTTAAAGAGATGACATGAAAGAAAATATGTTCAACTACACTATTTTATGGTAGAAGATAATGTACAGGGGGAGTGATAGAGAAAGACTGTCATGATAGCGAATTACATTTTGGTACGAGCATTCCAAAACATAGCACGCATTTGTTCTGAAACATCAAATGCGGAGATCTAAAACTTTTTCTCCCTGGTTTACTTACTTTTATTACACAAGCATAATTACAATTTTGCTTTATGATTTATAAATGAAAAGCTGTCATAATTATAATTATTGTACATATTATATTCTAGCAAAAGTAGTTATTATAATTCTAAGTAGTAGTTATTATAATTATGAGGAGCAGTTATTAGTAGTTTTATTTTAAACACTTGTACTAGCAGT
This sequence comes from Panax ginseng, assembly GCA_020205605.1. NCBI lineage: Eukaryota > Viridiplantae > Streptophyta > Magnoliopsida > Apiales > Araliaceae > Panax > Panax ginseng. Next base: position 109,043,587 of record CM035148.1, on the reverse strand, counting down.
TTGCAGGACGTATGGATAATTTGTATTTTTCAGATTTCTGTCCTAATGAATATTCTACAGTTCTTTCTCTAATTTTCTCTTTATCCTACTTTTCTTTCTCTAAATTTCTCTAATTCTTCTCCTTATTCTCACTAATTCTTGTTCCTTTCTACTTCATCAATTAAATTCAGTTTAATAAAACAGATCACAATTTTAAATTGTGAGAAGTTGGTATCAGAGCGGTATGATTTTGTGACCTGATTCATCATGTTTCCACTATAAGCTTTAATATTCTGTAAATTCAAATTCAATTGGCAAGTAATGGAGGAAAGATCTAGATCTCAAGTTACACTGTTATGACAAGAGGATTCAGTTGTTATATATAAAAGTCCACCTATACATGATGAGGATCCAGTTGGGCTAGATGAAGACTTGGAGGAGTATAAAGACCAGCCAGTTTCTGATGAATATCCAGATGAGTTAGAAGAAAAGGTGGATTTTGGAAATTATTTGGAGGAAAGCAAAGAAGAGTCGGACATAAGCCATTATGATAGGACTTCCATTTATGATGAGCAACCAGTGGACAATAATATCATTGGGAGGAATACAAAGAAGAAATGGAGATTTATGTTAGTGCCTTGGTGGCTAATAATATTAAAAGGGTTGTTGAAGTTGTTGCTCCAGTGAACAAGCTAATCCTATACAAGGAGGAATATGTAGCATTTACAAATCCTATGATAGTTCTCTTGTTAACATGCTATTACAAGAAGCACCAGGCAAGCATAGTAGTACAAGTTTTTGTAGGTCTTCATTTGAGTCATGGGATGAACAAGTTTTTAACTTTTGTTTTGACTCAGGTGGAGTGGTTACTTGGAAGATGATCATAGCAAAGTTTACTCACTACTTTCCAGATTTAAACCCATAAGGACATGGATTGTTTGGAGCCGAGGGGTGTGTCATAATTATAATTATTATACATGTTATTTTCTCGCAAAAGTAAGTATTATAATTCTAAGTAGTAGTTATTATAATTGTGAGGAGCAGTTATTAGTAGTTTTATTTCAAATACTTGTACTAGCAATTTGCAGGACACAGTATGAATAATTTTTCAGATTTATGTCCTACTGAATATTTTACAGTTTTTTCTCTAATTTCCTCTATATCCTACTTTTCTTTCTCTAAATTTCTCTATCTTTCTCCAATTCTTCTCCTTATTCTCACTAATTCTTGTTATTTTCTACGTCATCAATTAAATTCAGTTTTACAAAACAGATTACAATTTTACAAAAGCATCCTCTTATATAGAGCACTTAAGCCATATATTAAGATCAAATCTAATGGAAAGCTAAGATTGACTATCTAAAATCATCTTCTAAAATATGAAAGATACTTACAAAGTATAATAATCAGATGAGTAAATCTATAATACTTTATCAAAAACCCAATATATGAAATCTAAATGTAGCCAAATAAGCGTCTTGTGGGTGTCAAGTAAGTGATGATATGGCGTAATCTTGTTGAAAATACTCTTGTTGCGACTCGATGCCTAGAAACAACTCAACTGGCTTTAACAATTCTAAACTAATTTTAATTAAATCTTTCTAAAAAGTTATTCCCAGTGTTCCACGTACCAACTAAGTGAGTCAAAGAAACCTACCCCTACCTACCGTAATTTGTACCACAAAAAGTTACGTTTTGGTTCCCGATTTCGTTCCAAGTACTGCATTAAACCACAATTTAGGTAACATTGGTGCAAACACTTTTTCATGAAACCATGTAATTGCTTATGGGTGGAACAAAAACCAGAACGTATTTCTACTAGAAATGTAACCCCTTGACTAACTTGTAGGAATAGCACGTATTGCAAACATTGCAATATTATAAAAAACATAAAATAAGCAGAGAAATCTTCTACCTAGTTTTTCAAATAAAGTCCAACAAAACTACTTAATTTTGTGCTAAAGCAGACATGAAGAAGTTCTCAGTCATCCAGATTTAATGTACATACTCATCAAATTCAACTCAACAAGGAGCAACTTTATGATTGGATACAAATGTACTATAATTATTGCTTTTGGTTCAATTTCATAATTCAACTATGATTAAATAACCTCAGTGAGCACAATAAATGTCAAAAGCACCTGTAAAAAATTAACGAATAGGTGATCAACCTCCGACAATTTATAAACAACTACTACCTATAACCACCAGTATATTTTTTAGAGGAGCACTTCGAACAAAAGAAAGAAAAAACAAATATCTCACCATTTTGTTCATTTGGATCGTCATGATAAGATTCTGCTAATGTGTGAAGATGAACAAAGAATTCCTTAGTGAAATCTTTACGACGCCTGGCCACAATTTCACCGATCTCAGATGGTTCCCTTCGGATCACATCAAGAAGTTCATTATGTCTTTGCACATCATCATCGATCTGAGGAAGTAAATGTCCAGATTAACTCCCTAATATCAGCAACACTGGACTAAAGAATAGCTAATAATAGCAGCATGATGCCTTAGCAGTTAGCACTGAACTGAATGAGCAGGATGTACAGCAAATATAAAAATTGGAAGAAAATACACGGTCAGATAGCCCAGCTTCCCACAAAACTATTTACAGACTGGGATCGTCCTCCTACCTCCCCCCCATGCATGCGTGCACACATACTATAAAAAATGAGGAAAATAAATAAATAAACAAACCCCTAACTCATAAGGATCTAACAAAGATGAATTCCATAATGTGTCCCAAAAACTCCTGAAATGGACACTGTGCTTGTGAATATAGCACCAAAAAAAAATAGAAAGAAAGAAAGCAACTGTGCCTATCCTTGTCAAGTTTATTTTCTAGAACAGAAAATAGTAGTGCATCAAGTCTCCATCAAATCACATAAAACATAAAAGATCTAACTGTTCGACCATTAAACACCCAAGTTTGCTAACCATCTGAAAAAAGATACCTCTTTCAGCTTTCTTCGAAGACGAAGTAGCTTGTGCTTCATCCCAGGATTATCTTCAGTGTCTGCTCGCTACTCACACCGTTTATAGAAGTGAGGGCGGATATTGTTCCATTCCTTGCTGAAAGCTAATAACCTTCTCCAGTCAGTTGGAGTTGGCTTATCAACCATAAAAACGTCAAGTAGTTTGTCGCAAACTCGAATCATTTAATGACCATCCAAGATTTCAACAGCATCCTTCCCTTTACTGTTAGGAGATTCATGCATAGCTGTGGGATCAGATTGTTCCATAATTTCCATGTGTTCTTCCACAGAATCATCTGGAACTGCAGTAGCCTCACCAACAACTGCTGTAAGAGAGGACCGTTGCAGTCTTGTCTTACTAAGAGGCAAGTGGGAACCTGACATATAAAGCATAAATCAATTGAACAAAGTTTCCCCAAACATTTTATTATTCTAATTTCCTATCCAGGAAGCACTTAGGGATAAAGGGGAAAGGGGGCCTTAAGCTTCAGAACCTTTTCACGAGATAATAAAAAGCTTTTATAATACGCAATACTAGAAAGGGAAAGCATTAGTGGACAAGCACAAATAATTTTACTGAGGCTCTAAAGATGTCATCCATAATAATAATTGAGCCTGTTTTTGGCATGTACACTTTACTAGAAAAGAAAATTACCAGAAGGGGTGCTATGCAAAACAGGGAAGCAATAATCTCAACTAATCGGCCCCAGAAACCCCTCTCAATAGGGGAAACAACCCTACAAACCAGTCCAAAACACCCTTTAACAAAGGAAAGCCAAAGCAGGAACTAGGGAACATAAATTATCTAAGTGATCCTACATTAAATCTAAGAAAGAAGAATCCTCCCAGTCCTAAGGTAAACCTCAATGACCCAAAAAAATGAGTAGACATAAAACAGAGGATTGCATGTACAAACCGAAGACCCCTTCAAAACATCTTCTGTTTCTCTATCTCCAAATTGAGAACATAATGCCTTGTGGGATCAACACCAATTTCTTCTTCACTCTCCAGCCCTTGCCAGCAAGTCAACAGCTCTTGTACCTTGGCATAACTCAGGCCATACACCAGAAACTTAATGAGGCCATTCCACAAGATCCTATAGCAATCTCAGTCCATAAGGAGATGATCTACTGATTCCAGTATTCCACATCCTTCTTACATAAGCAGCACAAATTCAATAAGAACTTCCTTCTAGTTCTAAGATTATCCAATGCGAGAATTTCCCCCAGTAGCGATGCAGGAGACCGCGAGACTCGGTTAAATCAATACAAAAGTTTTTGGAAGCTCATGTCAACCCGAAGAGCGGGGGAAAAAGCAAGAGTCCAATAAATAGAAGACTCTAGAGTTTTATGATTATTTAACTATTTACTCCCTCCGTCCCAGGATAAAAGTCCTTATTACTATTTTGGGTTGTCCCATGTTAAATGTCCACTTTCTTTTAATAACCAAACTTTTACACATTTTTTCCTATTATGTCCGTAGCATTAAATATCTCATACTTTTTTTATTCTAATTCTCTCTCCATATTTAATGACATTATTATGGATAATTTTGTCATTTTATTCCTCTTCTTAATATGCGTGAAAAGTCCACCAGGACTTTTATCCTGGGACGGAGGGAGTATAATTTTAATAGGTATCCATATTAGGTTTGGTTAGTGTAAATACAGATGAATGCTTGTCTTTCGAACACACTGGATTTTGGATTATTATACTATTGACTGAGATTGGTTTGAAAATATTGTTTTGTGAGAGGTATGATGAGTACTAGAGGAGATAGGTAATCAGGTAGGTGTCATGAGGTACATTTTCACAAGTCATAGAAGAGAGAGGAAAACTACCATATTCAACAAAGTAGGTGGTATCTCTTCCAAGTTGATCATCCATGGGAGAAGTTGCTTAAATGGTTGTTGACTCATCCATTCGTCAAAGAGATGTCTAGTGCCGATCTACCTTCAGGGCTATGAGGAGAGTATTTGGTGTGATGTCATTTCTATGGATGTTGCACATATTCTACTAGGGCAACCTTGGCTATATGATCGTGATGTGACTCATTATGGGAGGACGAACATAGTGTTTACACACAAGGGACAGAAAATATCATTAGCACATGTGAGACCTTGAGTGTCGTCCAAGAGTTAACCAAAGGAGACTAACTTACCTACCCAACAACAAACCAACTCACTCCATATTCTTAATAGAAAGGAGTTTGAGCAGAGTGTGTTGGATGAGAAGGTTGTGTATACAATGGTACTAGAGAGGTGAGAGATGTTCCTGAGGAGAGTACTAGAGAGATTCCTAATGATGTTAGGCAGATTCTACATGAGTTTGTCGATGTTATGCCTAGTGAGTTGCCCAATGGGTTACCACCTCTTAGGAACATCCAGCACGCCATTGACCTTGTTTCGGGGTCTTTTTTACCTAACATGCCACATTATAGGATACATCCCACAAAGCAGACTGAGATGAGACGACAAGTAGGTGAGTTATTGAGGAAAGGCTTGGTCAGAAAGAGCCTTAGCCCTTGTCAGCCTCATTCATCCCTAAGACTGATGGAAGTTTGAGGATGTGTTGTAATAGCTGAGCCATAAATAAAAGGCTTAAATATAAATTAATACCCTAAACTATATGCCATATTCTACTTTAGTGATTCACCTTTCAATTTTGTCAATTAGATAATCGAACTATTAATTTTTTCCAGTTTCATTCCATTAGACCTGCCACGTCACAAATTGATGACGTGGCATCGCTGACTAAGCTAATAAGTGCCTATGTGTAATTAAAAATTATTATTTAAAATGAATTTTAACATTTGTTGAATGTCCAAGGGTAAAAAGATCAAACTATTACAATAATTTTATAGCACTTTTAACTCTGCCACAACACCACCACCACAATCTACCACAACACCACCACCACCTTCCTCTGCCATAATTTTTCGTCATCGTCCTTCTTTCTCTTCTCCATAGCATAAACTCATAACCATCATCACTATCATTACACCAACAAAAAGAAAAAAATCTCACCAAAATCTATACCAAGTAAACAAATACATAAAATAAAAAAATAAAAAATCATGATTAGATAACTCAGATCTGCAGAACCCATATACAGAAAATCCCAATGGTGAATTAGAAATTGTTAATAGATCTCTTGAACATCTGGCCCTAGTATCTTCCAATCAAATCCAGCATCTTCCAATTTGATACGGCCCTTTAAATCAACAGCCAACTTATCTGCTATTCTTGAGCTACCCGTAAAAAGAGTCATGCGAGGTTTTCCCTAATAACATAATATACATGGTTAGAAAATACAGGACTCAGAAGATTACGCAGGCAACAGTATAATTGTTATTTTTTCAGAATAAAAGAGGTCATTTTCTTCCCCATTCATCCCATCCTCCCTATTGTATATGTGACGAAGACCACTGTCGCCATCACTTTACAGATCTGGATAAGATTAAGTCAAAGGAAAGCCTATTTAGAGGGAAAACAAGATATTCATTTCTTTTCTTTACAGATCTGGATATATATGTATGTATATATGGCGGACTGAATTTTTTTATGGTTTGCTCCCATTGTTGGTTAACCAGATGGGTGATAAAGGAGGAGAAATTTTGGTGACAGATCTAGGAGTCTCAAATGGAGTCCCAAGAACGGAGATGAAGAGCTGATCGAAGATCGTGAGTTTCAGAATGGGTGAGAGGAGGAGAAATTTTCGATGCCGGATCTAAGAGTGGGATTCTTGGGATGATGATAGTGTACTGCTATGAAGCTTATCTAAGAATATATTTTGTCTTTACTAGTTAATTTGTAAATTGATTCATAGGTTTTCTTAAATTAATTCTTAGGATGATGATAGTGTATTTTTAATGTTATTTTTTAATTAATTAATTAAATTAAATTAAGATGTTAATTATAGTCATTAATAATATTTTTGACTTTTTTAGTTAGTTAGTTGTTTTTTTACATCTTTGTCCTTGTAATTCCATATAATATTTTAAATCAAATATAAAATGAGTTTTTTATTTAACACATCAGCATTGACTTGCCACGTGTTCAAGCCATATCTTCAATTTCTGATGTGGCAATTCAATTGAACTATAGTGGAAAAAATTAAAAGTTTAATCATCTGATTGATAAAATTGAAAGGTGAATCACCGAAGTGGAATATGACATATAGTTTAGGGTAGTAATTTATATTTAAGCCTAAATAAAATCACCATCAAGTATAGGTTTCCCATACCTAAGCTTGATGACATGCTAAATATGATGATTGGAGCTCGTGTTTTCACCAAAATAGAATTGCAGAGTAGATACCATAAAATTCGTGTCTGAGAGAGAGATCAGTGGAAGACTACTTTTAGGACAGGGAACGGACTTTATGAGTGGTTAGTCTTACCTTTTGGCTTAACCAATGCACCCAGCACATTTATCAGAATTATGAATCAAGCGCTACGTCTTTTCATAGGCAAGTTTGTACTGGTCTATTTTGATGGCATCCTCATTTATTGTAAAACCTGAGATGACCACTTCACTTGCGAGAGATTCTAGCAGTTCTTCTACGTGAGAAACTCTTATGTTAATTTGAAGAAGTATTCTTTTATTCAGGAGTCGGACATTTTCCTCGTTTTGTTCAGGAGTAGGTCATTTTCCTCGTTTTGTTCCGGAGTCGGTCATTTTCCTCGAGTTTGTGATCTCTAAAGTGGGGGTTTCTGCCGACTATGAGAAAGTAAAGGCTATTAATGAGTGTCCTAAACCTTCTAATATTCACGAAGCTCGAAGCTTCCATGGGCTAGCTACGTTTTATAGGAGGTTCTTTAGAGGATTTAATACCATTATGGCTCTCATCACTAATAGTTTGAAAAAGGGAAAGTTTGTTTGGTCTAAATCGGCAACCAAAACCTTTGTGAAAATCAAGAATAAGTTGACACAGACACAGACACAGGCACAGGCACATTTTCTTGTGCTACCAAACTTTAGTAAAGTGTTTGAGGTAGCATGCGACGCTTCAAGAGTAGGGATAGGGGGAATGCTTAGACAGGAGAGTCGTCTGATAGCATTATTTAGTGAGAAATTGAATGAAACCTGACAAAAGTACTTTATCTATGATAGGGAGTTTTATGTTATAGTCCAGGCACTTAGGTATTGACGACATTAGTTGTTGCATAGGGAGTTTGTTATTTACTCCGATCATCAGGCACTCTAGTACGTTAGCTCCCAAAAGAAGCTAAGTCATCGACATACTAGGTGGGTAGAGTTTATTCAGGAGTATTCTTTTGTCATTAAGCATTGCAAAGGGACGAAAAATATAGTTGACGATGCGTTGAGTATGTTGTCTATCCTTGTCAACTCTTTGAGAGCTTTGAGAGTGAAAGTTGTGGGATTTGAGTGCATTATCAAGGAGTACCCTACCTGTCGAGATTTTAGTGATATTTATGTTGCCCTACAGGATCTTAGTTCCCCACTCTCTAGCAATTTTCGTATCCATGATGTATCTCTTCAAGGGCACCAGCTTGTGTATTCCTAGTACATTAACGTGCATTTATTGTGGGAGATGCACGCGGAAGATTTAGCTGGACACTTAGGTCGAGATAAGACCATTGCCATTGTTAAGGATAAGTTCTTTTGGCCTAACCTCAAGAGGGATGTAGCTCGTGTTGTTTCTGAGTGCCGCACATGTCACACTGCTAAGGGTAGGAAGCAGAACACGGGTTTAGACACTCCACTTCTGGTTCCCTGTGCACCTTGGGAAGATCTTATCATGCATTTTGTCTTGGGATTATTGAGGACCCAGAGGGGTCATGATTTAGTTTTTGTTGTAGTGGACCGTTTCACTAAGATGGCACATTTTATTCCTTGCAGCAAAACTGATAATGCCTCGCATATTGCCATGATTTTCTTTAGTGAGGTAGTGAGATTGCGTGACCATTGACTATAGTTTCTGACAGAGATGCGAAATTTATAAGTTATTTTTGAAAAACTCTCTAGAAAAAACTTAACACCATGCTTAAGTTTTTTTACTGCTTATCATCCTCAGTTAATCAATCGTTCAACTGGAGTAAGTCCTTTTCAAGATTACACTGGTTATAAACCTAGGAAACCTATTGATTTAGCTCCTCTTCCCATTACACATAGGGCTAGTGAGTCTGCAGAGTGCAGAGTCTTTTGCGCATCACATTCATGATTTGCATGTTGAGATAAGAAATAAAATTAATTTGAGCAATGAAAATTATAAGTCTGTTGCAAATGTTCATCGCAGGTATCAAAAGTTTAATGAGAATAATCAAGTGATGCTGCAACACCGTGCTGAGAGATTGCCTCATGGCACATAGAAGAAAGTGCATGCTAAGAGGATGGGTCCATTTTGAGTTCGAAAGAGGGTTAGCGCTAATGCATACAAGTTGGATCTTCCGAGTGGGTATTAGTCTTGTATTCAATGTGAAAGACCTTACTCCTTATCATGAACCTTCTGATAACTCCGCCCCCTCTTCCACTTCTCCTACTTCTTCATCCACTTCGCCTATACTTGTTCCTCCTTGACCTGTTACACGTGCACCTCATATTGTTCCTACACAGCGTACAACAGAGGTTATTGAGGATATTTTTGATGAGTGGGTTGTATCAACTAGGCAAGGTGGTTACCGTCAATTTTTGGTGAAGTGGCGATCGGATGCAATTCTGAAGTTGGTACATGTTGCACTACATTTCGCAAAAAATGGACGACAAGACAAGGCTCGGGAGATTTATCTTGTACCGCTTTCAAGCCCGTTCGCTTAGAAAATCCGATCTCCTGCATAGATTCTCAATCAATATGCATTGAATGCATGTGCGAATTCCCCCGCATACAGCTCAAGTGGCGAGAGAAATAGGTAAAAGAAATTTCCATCCAAGATTTACGGCTTCGGAGGCAACAGGCCTCCGGATAACTGTAGATGGATTGGTGATGAGGAGTTCCACCAGCTTGATCCATGCCTTTTGGAGAGATGTGAGGCTTTCACTCCGTCAGAGGCTTCATTTACGCAGCCGGGGAAAGTTGATAAGTATCGATCCGTGAGACATCATCGTGGATGACTCCCTATTTAGTTATTTATTTATCAGTTATCTATTTATTTAGTTTGTTGGACTTCTTATTTATTGGTTTGTTTTGGTATTGGGTTATTTATTTAAAGGCCTAATTGTTACTGGGCTTAGGGTTATTAGAGTTTATTTTCTTATAAATATGCTTGTAAGTCACGTCACTCTTTACATTTTAATATTGAAATTATCCTAATTATTGGTCGCGATCAATACTTTTCCTCCTTACTGCGGTTGGGAAACCCTAGGGGTAGTGGTTCTTCTGCGCTTTCTTTTAATTTTCCTTATTGATTTACTACTTCCAATTAATTATTTGTTCATCAATTTCCGTCCTACATCAAGGTATCCCTTTTTTCAAAATCCAGTCTCCCATCATTGTAGTATTGAGGCTAAACCATACCACCTTTTGCGGCCCCAGACTGTGTTCCAGAACTAGTTTCACATACCGCTCAAGTACTGCCAATCGATGCGTGTGTTGTCCCAACTCAATCCCAAATCACGTGCTCAAGTTCCAAGCCAAATACTGAATTTTTAATATTGATCCAACCAAGTCTCGTGGCCTCTTCCTACATCGCCTCAGAACGCCCCGAGAAAATCGGATTTTTGAGAATTAAATTTTTATTTTTATTAAATGAATTTAATTAATTATTTATGGAGCAAGCTAATCGAGCGTCGTTTCTCGCCTAGAAATGTCGAACATCGTAGGATTTTGGCTACGTGGTAGAATTAAAGTGTTTGAATTTCAAGACGAAAATAAAAGCTTTCGAGAAATTTTTTGAAAAACACTATTCACGCATTTACGCTCAGAATTATGTTTGAACTTAGAAAAATACGTAACGATAGAATATCGAGGTGAGATGAAATATCCAATAATATTTCAGTTATGGAAAACGTAATATTTCGCCTGTGGACTTGAAACCTAACGTTTAAGGAAAATGATTTACGAGAAGGAAATGTAATGCGATTAATGAATTAGCGATGATTGTATAATACGTAAGTATTATGCGAGGTAATGAATCTGAGTATGATACGAGGTATTATCTGATACGTATGAATGATGGTATATCGTATATATTGAATAAATATACGAGGGAATCTGAGATGAATACGTGATTATACGTTATATGGCTTTAAGCTCAATGTATTGAATTTGTAGAATTGGTAGGATTTGTTAAGTATTATGTGAGCCCAAGTATTGAATGGTTAAGTTCAATGTGAATTTATTAATGTAAGCCCAATGTTTGTTTAATTACAAGCCCAAGGTAATTTAATGTGCAAGCCCAATGATTAAGTAAGTTAATTAACCTTAAGCCCAAAGTAAGAATCTAATGGATTAGGAGGATCCATGGGGCAACCCATGATTATATGGGTGAATTAGTGATCAAGAATTAAATGTGTTGAGCAAGCAGACTTAAGTATTAAGCAAAGGATAAGTTAAATAACTTAAAGGCTAAGTAAATTGCTTATGCTTGGTGGCTAAGCAAGAGATAAGTTATGTCATAACCAAGTAACTTAAAAGCTAAGTAAAGGATAAGTTTTGTGGGGAGCAAGCAAGAGATAAAAGTTGTGGAGGCCAAGTAAACTTGGTAAGCAAATAAGGAATAGTAAGGAGGTGGAATTAAGGTGGTGGAGTGGCTTAATGACCCTTATGCCCTAACTTAGGATTTCCTATAAATAGAGAAGCCTCACTTCATTTGTTGGTTGTTCAAATTTCATCCAACTCCTCCCAAGCTAAACAACTTATTTGGTTGAGAGAATAAGCTAGAAAAGTAAGAAAGCTAGTCTTTCATATTTCAAGGGTTAGCAAGATGAAGATCAAAGGTTAATCAAGTGCTCATCAAGAGTAAGTAATTCTTAGACCATGTTTCTCTTTCTCTTCCATTGATAGAGAAGGGGGTATTGGTAGTAGCGAGTATGTTAAGGAATGATAAACCAAAGGGCTTAAGTCTTAATAAGCCGGATAAGTCATGAATAAGAAATTCATTTGTAAATAAGTTATGAACTTATAATGGAAGTATAGAAACTTGTTATAACTTGTAACATGTTTACCTTAATAAAATTAGTATGAATAATAAGATGTAAGAATAATGATTAAAGGACTTAACTCATTAATAAGTCATATGAAAATAAGACATAAGTCATGAAATGGAAAAATAAGTATTTTATACTTTAATAAGTTGCAAAATCATCAAGAATAGTGTGATGACTTATCATGAATATAAGTTAACGAAGCAAGAATGTCAAGATGATAGTATAATGGATTGAATCCAAGTGAAATGGTTTAAAATCTCAAAAACGAAGTTTCACGGAATTCACACGATTAGATGACGATCGTCGAATTCGTGAAATTCTCGGAATGGAAGTCGAATTTTGATATTGAGCTTGGAAACATTGGTTTTCAATGGAGACAAGTCGTATTTGTCATTATAGAGTTCATGGACTCGAAAATGGCGGATTCGACTTAGAACGAAGAAACGAAGCGTTGAGCGTTCACGAACGTTTATCGTTTTTCGTTAAAAAGGGACTAATAGGTGAAATTTTAGCAAACGAAGTCGAATAGATAAAATTCTTGCATGAACGCATATAAGTACGTAATTTGTGAACCGTAGGCTCTTGAATGAGCCAATTCGAACTTATCTTGAAGAAGTTACGAGTCCGGGAATCTCATGAAAGTTGAAAATCATCAAAACTATCTCAGTAGCTCTCTCGTGCGCAGCGCGACTCCAAGCTTAAATGACCGGCGCCGCAGTGCCAAAGCGAGCTTTAGACACTGCAAACTCGCGCCGCAGCGCGATAGTTAACAAAGGGACTCATGTGCCACAGTGCCGAAGTCCGGTCTCAAGCCCCTAATGGGCGATGGGCAATAAATGCAACACAACAAAGGATCACCGCACCGCAATTGGCATGATCTTAAAAAGCTAGACAATAAAGAAATGTTTACAAGTAGAAGATGAAGGAAAATTGTTGAGTAACGAACTAATGAACTTAATTAAACATTATCAAGTCATAATTGAACCCCAAGTATGATCACTTAGGGTTAAAAGAAAGTCAATTGAAGATGAACGCAAATGATATTCAATGTTAATACTTCACCAATGACGATCAAGTTTCGATTAATAACGTACGGACGTTAGTAAGTCGTGAGGAAGGATAATTAACTCGAACCGCAAAGTTGTATTAATGAAATAATTTCACTTAAGTGTTATAAGAGAACGAAGTTGGTAAGAATGATGTAAAAAGAATGACGGAAAGCCGACCCAATAAATAAATAACAAATCTAATACGGGATTAGATTGAGAAGTAGGGTAAGATTCTTTAGGAACTATGTATGTTCATTCATGACCTAATGTGGTATGTTATGTGATTATGTATTGTAGAGACTGTAAAGACTCAAAGGAAACGTAATTATACTGTAGCATACGCTAAAGGCAAGTTTTTCTTAAACGCTTGTCTAACCTTCGTGTTAGCCAGGTTTTCAAATGATTTAAGTTATGAGATGCATGTATGGTTTTAAAGAAAGAGTCGATATCAGTTTTAGCTCGGCTAGACTAATCGTAATAGATTGATTGAACTGTTTACAAGTCTTTCAATATAGAATTGCTAACGCTATCCTACGCCAACTAATTGGTACGGATTCAAGGTAAGCTTGAATATGTATAAACAAATGTATTTTCATCGAGTATTTGATGGGCACGTGAGGTTGCCACAACTTAAACGTACACACGTTTAATGGATGTAGTGTTAATCAACATAGGTACTATAAAGGTGATCACCTAGATGTACTCGTAAGCTATCTTGGGACTTACGGACTTTCGTGTAGGGTTGTCCCTTTCAAAGAAACTATAAGACGTTCACGTCTTGAACCAGAATTGATGAATTGATGAATATTGTTATTGTAAAATGTTTTGAAGGAAAAAGGAAAGCTATTTTGAAGTATTGATAGTACTTCATCCAGTTATTGAAGATATACGATTCCTATGTTTCAAGCATGCTTTTAAAATGAAATTGTTGTACTTGCTGAGCTTGTTATGCTCACTCTTGCTTGAACCATATGAATGCAGCTTAGACCGAATGGACCGAATGATTCTGTAAGGATAAAGAGAAGGCTACAGTGAACGTGTAGATTGCCTATGTAATAGTATAGGTTTATAATTATAATATTTGATATTATGACAAGAACAAATGTAACGGTTATAAAGAACCTGGGGAATGGTAGTATTATTTTGGAATATATATATAAGACATTCGTTCTTTTGAGGCATTTCAATTGAATGTTTGTGTGAACTGTAGCACCGTGGAGCACCATATGTCGGGTTGAAAGAGACCCGGATTTGAAGCGTCCATGAGTTGGTATCAAAGCATTAGGTTATAAAACTTAAGGGGAAGAACCTTAGGCTCATAACCTCGTTAAGGAAGAGAAGTTCAAAGGATTAAAAAAAAAAAAAAAAAAAAAAAAAAAAAAACTTGAGCTTTACTTGAGTTGAATGAGTCGGTAAGGTATTGAGGAAACTCGATATCAAAAGATTTAAAAGATGAAAAGTAACCCTAAATAAATTAAATGTGATTTGTGCTTATACGATTACATGTTATGTCTTAATCAACATATGTGTTATTATAGGATGTCGATCGATAGCTTGATGTATAGAGATATACGCGGTGAAGCGAAGAGCTTGTGAAACAAATAGAGCTCGTACTTCTGCCTGGCGGAGGTACCATTAGTGATTCTAGAGAGTTTGGAGGAGGAGAGTACTTTTTCGAGGAAGACTACTCGAGGGAGAGATGGATATAACGTCATACCTTAGTATGATGAATGAGATGGAGGCGGAAAGAGAGGTAACATCGGTTACTACGGTGGTACCTACTACATGGAGTCATCGCCTCCGGATGATGGAAGCATCATGATCTGGCGGTAACAATGAGAATGCGCAATTGAGTGCGAGTTGTGTAGAAAGCAGAATGGCGAGATTAGTGCTCTTTATGTAGCGAAGAATTCGGATAAGCAGATTTTGAGTTAGAGCACGATAAGCGGGTGCTTATGGCAGAGCAGGCTAGGAATTTTAAGGCAGAGGCCGATGAGCTTCGTGAGAGAGGCGGGGAGAAGGACAGGAAGATAGCACGGATGTCTTACATCCATGAGAGTGCACATAAGGATTTCAAAAGTGAAGGTTGCTTGTTATTCCATTGAGTCGGGACAAACCCGTATATGATTAGTCGGGATCTGTAAAGTAATGATTGCGAATGAGAAACACGAGGATGTTGTTATGCATTATTAGAAGTCTAGAATTATAAATATGTGTGTAGTGATGTAAAGCCTTCTTCTGTATAAAAGGGTTGTCTTTTTGTAAATCCCAACTTTTGTGAAGTTCAATTGCGGGATAAAAATGTAATAGCTTTTGGCTATGAACGTAAATTGTAAATAGTTTCAAACTATGAAGAAGCATATGTATATAATGAAGTTTTCATGGAAATGATTTGTTATGATGCGATTTGGTATGTGGCGATTAATAAAGAAGTAAGTAAATAGATAATAATGAAATTTTATTTAATCTAAAAATGTCGCCAGGGAGAAGATAACGTAATAAGGAAGCGGAATCACATAATGATAATTAATGGGGTCAAAACAACCTATCAAGAGTTCGTTAAGTTATTACTTAATTGCATTTACTAAGCCCTGGGGTAGAGTACCCATGAAACCTAAGGTAGCTAGAATGATTACCTTTAAAGAGTTTAAAAGCATAGGTCCGCCGGATTTCAAAGGAACGACGGACACAATGGAGGCCCATACCGGGGTAAAAGAAATAGAGAAGGCGTTTGTTATTACAAGCGTATGTGAGATGCAGAAGTTTTCTTTTGTGACTTACGAGGAAGAGTGAAAGCCGACTTTTGGTAGAAGGCTCACGGGTGGGGTTAGAACGAGATCACGATAGAACGCGGAAACAATTCAAGAAGGTTTTCTTTGAGAATTATTTCCTACAAATATGTGAGGAGGATAGAGATTGAATTCTTAGAACTTAAGCAAGGGATATGATATTTCCCAAAGTCGTGACCAAATTCAAATGAATTGGCAAGGTTTGTTTCACATCAAGTGGACACGGAGGAGGTGAAGGCTCGTAGGTTGGAGCAGGGCCTGAAACACTAGCTCTATAGTGGAATTTTTGGTGATCTAGAGTGTTTCCTATGGGATCATTCTGGAGAAGGTGATTATAGCATAAGATGGTAGTGAGTTGTAGACTCAATACCACAAAGAGGGAAAGAATGAGAGCAAGAGAGAGGGACGAACCAAGGCAAAGAATGCCATCGGCAGTATGCCCAAAACGAAAAAAATTTTAACTTCGAGAATACTGGAGTGGGACAAGGGGATCCTAAGTGTAGGATTAAGGTGTGTAAGACAGGTGGAAAGACTTATCTAGGAGTCTGTATGAAAAGGGGTTATAAATACCTTTAAAACATTAAGATATAGAAGGAGGAAATAACTTTCGTTAAATTATATTCGTGAAAATTATTTCATGGATAATCGAAGTAAGTAGGTATCAGTAGATAAGTACTGTTCATGTTGAGAGAATTTGAGGAAATTCTCGGTATGAATGGGTTGATTAACTATAGAGCTATAACAAATAGTTATAAGTAAAGTGTGAACCTTTAGTTTTTCTCAGAAAATCTAAGGTAGTAACTTACGGTAATAAAATACCACGACATTATTATTGTCGAACCATGACTCAAGTTAGGTTGGTGTTAAGGAAGAGGATGAGTTGTTACGGTTGCATATCGACTATCGTAATAGGAGTAAGAGCGGTTAAGGATAAATATCCATGGCCGGGATCGATGATCTATTTGGTCGATTGAGAGGGCAAAGAATTTTATAAAGATAGATATATGTATGGGGTATAGTCGGTTGGAAGTAAGGAAGAAGGAGGAGGTACCTAAGATGGCGTTCGTAATTCGATATGGTTATGCCAAGTTTACGGTTATGTCATTTAGGTTGACTAAATCTTGAAGTAGGTTTTTCCGTAAGAGGCGCCAATCAAGTCGATGGCGATTTGATAGTTACCCTTGTGGGATGCTATGGTTGAAGGTACCATTAGCGTCGCGAGATTTAAAAGAAAGGTTGATTAAGGCACACTGTATTATCTTTATCGGATGATACGAGGAAGTTTTGTAGTGTATCTCGATGTTTGCATAGATGTTATGATTGCGTGCTCTTATAGCATAGCAATGTCATTGTGTATGCATCACGCCAGTTAAAGGGTTAGGAAGAGGTCTATCCTACTTGATCTATAATTAGCAGCAGTAGTTTTTGAATTAAAAATATGAAGATAGTATTTATACGGAGAGAAGCGTGAGATATACACGGACTCTAAGAGTCTGAAATATATCTCCACACAGAAGAGTTGAATATGTAGTAGAGAGAGGACTGTGATATCTTATATCATTCAGGGAAGGTAAACGTTGTAGCCGACGCGTTAAGTAGGAGGGGTAGAGAAAGCTATCGATGCTAACGACTCAGAATGAGTTAATAACGGAAATGGTAAGATCAGAGTTAGAAGTTAAATTACGGAATGAAGGGGTAGAATTGTTATTTAAAACGTAGACTCAATTCACGATAATGAAACGAGTTAATGAAGTACAACTAGGTAATGAGGAATGTAAGCAAATGAAGAAGATGATCAGGATAAGTAGAAGACTAAGTATAGTCTTATTTTGAGGAGGAATTTGAGTTCGAGATAAAATACGAGTTAAAAAAGAATTAATAAAAGAAAGATCGCGTAATGTGTTAGTAAGTGTTTAACTTCCAACTCAAATTGTTAACAGGAAGTGATAAGTCGTGTGTGAAAAGATAATACCTTCGATGAAGGTGAAATGGAAGAACCCAAATGTCGAAGAAGCATCAGGGGAACTCGAGATTAAAATAAAGGAAAATTATCCTCGTGGTGTAGGTATTATTAGCGAGATTACGGGGATGTAATCCTTATAAGAGAGGGAAGAGTGTAGCTTAGAGAAAATGGGGTTTTGAGAATTAAATTTTATTTTATTAAATGAATTTAATTAATTATTTATGGAGCAAGCTAATCGAACGTCGTTCTCTAGCCTAGAAATGTCAGAACATCGTAGGATTTTGGCTACGTGGTAAAATTAAAGTGTTTGAATTTCCAAGACGAAAATAAAAGCTTTCCGAGAAATTTTTCGAAAAACACTATTCACGCATTTCTGCTCAGGAATTATTTTTGAACTTCCGAGAAATACGTAACGATAGAATATCGAGGTGAGATGGAATATCCAATAATATTTCAGTTATGGAAAACGTAATATTTCGCCTGTGGACTTAAAACCTAACGTTTAAGGAAAATGATTTACGAGAAGGAAATGTAATGCGATTAATGAATTAAGCGATGATTGTATAATACATAAGTATTGTACGAGGTAATGAATACGAGTATGATACGAGGTATTATACGAGTACGTATGAATGATGGTATATCGTATATATTGAATAAATATACGAGGGGAATACGAGATGAATACGTGATTATACGTTATATGGCTTTAAGCTCAATGTATTGAATTTGTAGAATTGGTAAGATTTGTTAAGTATTATGTGAGCCCAAGTATTGAATGGTTAAGTTCAATGTGAATTTATTAATGTAAGGCCAATGTTTGTTTAATTACAAGCCCAAGGTAATTTAATGTGCAAGCCCAATGATTAAGTAAGTTAATTAACCTTAAGCCCAAAGTAAGAATCCAATGGATTAGGAGGATCCATGGGGCAACCCATGATTATATGGGTGAATTAGTGATCAAGAATTAAATGTGTTGAGCAAGCAGACTTAAGTATTAAGCAAAGGATAAGTTAAATAACTTAAAGGCTAAGTAAATTGCTTATGCTTGGTGGCTAAGCAAGAGATAAGTTATGTCATAACCAAGTAACTTAAAAGCTAAGTAAAGGATAAGTTTTGTGGGGAGCAAGCAAGAGATAAAAGTTGTGGAGGCCAAGTAAACTTGGTAAGCAAATAAGGAATAGTAAGGAGGTGGAATTAAGGTGGTGGAGTGGCTTAATGACCCTTATGCCCTAACTTAGGATTTCCTATAAATAGAGAAGCCTCACTTCATTTGTTGGTTGTTCAAATTTCATCCAACTCCTCCCAAGCTAAACAACTTATTTGGTTGAGAGAATAAGCTAGAAAAGTAAGAAAGCTAGTCTTTCATATTTCAAGGGTTAGCAAGAAGAAGATCAAAGGTTAATCAAGTGCTCATCAGAGAGTAAGTAATTCTTAGACCATGTTTCTCTTTTCTTCCATTGATGATAGAGAAGGGGTATTGGTATAAGCGAGTATGTTAAGGAATGATAAACCAAAGGGCTTAAGTCTTAATAAGCCGGATAAGTCATGAATAAGAAATTCATTTGTAAATAAGTTATGAACTTATAATGGAAGTATAGAAACTTGTTATAACTTGTAACATGTTTACCTTAATAAAATTAGTATGAATAATAAGATGTAAGAATAATGATTAAAGGACTTAACTCATTAATAAGTCATATGAAAATAAGACATAAGTCATGAAATGGAAAAATAAGTATTTTATACTTTAATAAGTTGCAAAATCATCAAGAATAGGTGATGACTTATCATGAATATAAGTTAACGAAGCAAGAATGTCAAGATGATAGTATAATGGATTGAATCCAAGTGAAATGGTTTAAAAATCTCAAGTAACGAAGTTTCGCCGGAATTCACACGATTAGATGACGATCGTCGAATTCGTGAAATTCTCGGAATGGAAGTCGAATTTTGATATTGAGCTTGGAAACATTGGTTTTCAATGGAGACAAGTCGTATTTGTCATTATAGAGTTGCGGACTCGAAAATGGCTGGATTCCGACTTAGAACGAAGAAACGAGCGTTGAACGTTCACGAACGTTTATCGTTTTCGTTAAAAAGGGACTAATAGGTGAAATTTTAGCAAACGAAGTCGAATAGATAAAATTCTTGCATGAACGCATAGAGTACGTAATTTGTGAACCGTAGGCTCTTGAATGAGCCAATTCGAACTTATAACGAAGAAGTTACGAGTCCGGGAATCTCGCAAAGTTGAAAATCTGTCAAAACTATTCAGTAGCTCTCGCCGTGCAAGCGACTCCAAGCAAATGGCCAAGGCCGCCCTTGGCACTAAAAGCGAAGCTTTAGACATCGTGAAACTCGCACTGCAACGCGATGATAGTTAACAAAGGGACTCATGGCCAATACAATGAAGTCCCGGTCTCAACAACTAATAGGGCGGCGATACATATACAAGACAACAAAGGATCACCGCACCATGATACTTGATCTTAAAAAGCTAGACAATAAAGAAATGTTTACAAGTAGAAGATGAAGGAAAATTGTTGAGTAACGAACTAATGAACTTAATTAAACATTATCAAGTCATAATTGAACCCCAAGTATGATCACTTAGGGTTAAAAGAAAGTCAATTGAAGATGAACGCAAATGATATTCAATGTTAATACTTCACCAATGACGATCAAGTTTTGATTAATAACGTACGGACGTTAGTAAGTCGTGAGGAAGGATAATTAACTCGAACCGAGTTGTATTAATGAAATAATTTCACTTAAGTGTTATAAGAGAACGAAGTTGCTAAAAATGATGTAAAAGAATGACGGAAAGCCGCAACCCATAAATAACAAATCTAATACGGGATTAGATTGAAAAGTAGGGTAAGATTCTTTAGAAACTATGTATGTTCATTCATGACCTAATGTGGTATGTTATGTGATTATGTATTATGCAATTTGTAAAGACTCAAAGGAAACGTAATTATCTTTAGCAGAATATTTGAAGGCAAGTTTTTCTTAAACGCTTGTCTAACCTTCGTGTTAGCTGAGTTTTCAAATGATTTAAGTTATGAGATGCGTGTATGGTTTTAAAGAAAGAGTCGATGCGCTTTTAGCTCGGTTAAACTAATCGTAATAGATTGATTGAAGCTGTTTACAAGTCTTCAATATAGAATTGCTATATTTATCCTACACGCCAACTAATTGGGTACGGATTCAAGGTAAGCTTCGAATATGTATAAACAAATGTATTTTCATCGAGTATTCGATGGGCACGTGAGGTTGCCACAACTTAAGCGTACACACGTTTAATGGATGTAGTGTTAATCAACATAGGATACTATAAAGTGATCACCTAGATGTACTCGTAAGCTATCTTGGGACTTACGGACTTCGTGTGGGTTATCCTTTTCAAAGAAACTATAAGGCGTTCACGTCTTGAACCGTAATTGATGAATATTGTTATTGTAAAATGTTTTGAAGGAAAAAGGAAAGCTATTTTGAAGTATTGATAGTACTCATTGTTGTCAAGTCGTCGACTAGTAAGTCGCCTTTAAGCGACGACTAAGCGTCAATCGCTTGAAAAAATTCAAGTCGATTGGACGACTTGGTAACATAGCACATAAGTCAACCGCTCAGGCATCGACGTGGACGACTTGGACGCTTAACAGACGACTAGGACGACTAACTGGGAAAGCGGGCGACTTTCCAAAGCGGGTTTAACCCGAACCAATTTATAAACCTAAACTCCTAATCGATCAATTTCCTCACAACCTTCAGACCTTCGACAGTTCGACGACTTCGACGAGAGACGCGATAGGGAGAAACGATAGAGCATACCCAATTCGTGGCTGTCCGAAAGAGCATACGACCTGCTGCTCGTTCCTTTTCCTTCTTCTCTTCTCGATTGACTCGGTGACTCCAACGAGCGAGTTCGGTGACTCGGTGGATCGCTCCATTTCATGAGTTGGTGGATCGCCCAAATGACAATGTGGTATTCTTCTCTTCTACTTGTTTCTTCTCTTCTTCATGTCTTCTTCTTTGCTCATGAGTCCATGGCTGCTGCTGCAAATTTTTGACTCGTGTTGTGTTGACTGACTCATGACTGCTGCGTTGTTGGTTGTAATTATTTAAAGAGAAAAGTATTTCTATTTATTGTTTAATTGTTCCCACTATTTATTCTCTTCTAATTGTTCCCACTACTTATTACTTATTAGTTATCCCACTGCTGCTATTGACTGCTGTTGTTGGTTGTAATTATTTAATTGTTTGTTTAATTGTATTTTGTAGAATTGTAGATAGTTAAATGGCGGAAAGTTCAGGAGCTGAGGGTTATGATCCAAGTAAGGATCCTAAAAGAAAGGCCAAGTCTAAAGATCCTGGGTGGAAATATGCATTTTGGCCAGAATTGAGCGATAAAAATCTTGTGCAATGCATTCTATGTGGAAAAAAGGTTCATGGAGGAATCAAGAGATTTAAACAACATCTTAGCGGTGGGTATGGGGATGTGTCCAAGTGTTCTCGAACTACAACAGAAATTTCAAATGAGATGCATCAAGCAATAATGGGCAACAAAAGGAATAAGCCGATTGATTTGATGACCATGGCGAAGTAGAAGAAATTCATCATCTAATATTCCAAACAATCCTTCCTTCGCTTCTAATGCTTCTCTACGGTATTGCTCCAAGTTCAGGCGCATCTAAAAGGATGAAGAGTGTATTTCAATTCCCTAAGCCCCAATCACAAACAAAGACCATTGAAACTCATTTTAGGAAATCTCCTGAAGAAGTTGTGGACGAAAGGCATCGAAAAGGTCCTAGCCAAACTACTTTGAAGAATCGTCTAAGGACACCGGAAGAGAGAGAGAAAGTTGACATGCATGTTGCCAACTTTTTTTATGAGTCTGGCATCCCTTTTAATGCAGCAAATCGAAGAAGTTATGAGGTGATGGCAGAGGCTATTGGGCAATATGGGCCGGGTTACAAGCCTCCTTCATATCACGAGTTGAGGGTTCCTCTTTTAGCGAAGGCCAAGACTAAAACAGAGGAACTGAAAGAGAAACACAAAACTTCTTGGAAGCAGTACGGTTGTAGTCTTATGTCAGACGGATGGACGGATAGAAGAGGCAGACACTTGATAAATTTTCTTGCTAATGGTCCTGTAGGTACTTACTTTTTGGGATCAGTTGATGCCTCTGCTCAATCTCAGGATGCAAACATGTTGTGAGAGCTACTTGATGGGAAGATAAAAGAGATTGGGGGGAAGTATGTATGTTATGTAAGTGGTGATTTGACAATGCCATGATTATAAGGGCAGTCGTATGTTGATGGATGGAGAGAGACCGACTTTGTTCGGACACCATGTGCTCCATTACTGAACTTGATGTTAGAGGACATAGGCAATATGAACCAATTTAAGTCTACAATCGTGAAGGAAAAAAATAACTGGATTCATTTGAGACATGATATGGTCGCCTTCGAGAGGCGATGAGGACCAAAACAAATGGGAGGGACCTTGTGAGATCGGGAGTCACCCGATTTGCTACATCATTTCTGACTCTTCAAAGCTTGTGCAAACACAAGGATGCTTTGAGACACTTGTTCATTAGTGATGATTGGACAAATTCGAGGCTGTCAAGTACAGAGGCGGGGAAACAAGTGTATGATACAATTATTTCTTCTACTTTTTGGCACAACGTAGAAGATTGTATTAGAACCTCACAACCATTACTTGTAGTCTTGAGGATTGTGGATTCTGGATGAGAGGCCGGCTCCGCCGAGATTCTTCTTTGCGATGGAATATGCAAAGAAAAGATCAAAGATGCCTTTAACAACAAACAAAAAGGTGTAGAGTAAGAAAGTGATTGACATCATTGAGCGAAGATGGGCATGCCAAATGGAGCGAGAAGTTATATAGGGCGACATTGTTTCTCAATCCAGGAAAGTATTTTGACATCAAAGAAGAAGAATCTAATTTGGCTTACAAGTTGCGAAAGTAACTTCAATGATGTTCTTTCAAAATGGTTCAGACCAAGTTTTCGAAGACATAAGATAAGCGACTTAGCCGATGTTCATGAATCTTCTCGTGATGACTTTTCTAAAGACATGGCGATTAAGCAACTAAAGACAAAATCCTAGTAAGCATATTACATTAACTATAAATTTTTCTTTTAAGTTTAATAATTAAGACTATATTTGATTTTTTTTAATTTTTTACATCTAATGTAGTTGATTGGTGGAATGCTTTTGGCGGTTGTGCTATTGAGCTTACAAAGTTTGCAAAGCGAATTCTTGGCCTTTGTTGTTCTTCTTCCGGTTGTGAACGCAATTGGAGCACTTTCGAGTTTGTAAGTAACTAAGTAATTAGTACATAACTAAATGTATAAATATTTTATATATTCTTTTTGCTTAATATTTTTAAACAAAAATTTGATTCATACGAAGAAGAGAAATAGGTTGGAGCATCAACAGTTAAATGATTTGGTGCATGTCCAATACAATCGCTTGAATTGTTGATAGGTTCAAAGGAGGAGCTAACTTGGAAGAAACTTGATCCATTAGTCCTAGATGACTTTGATTGGGGTAATGAGTGGATAGTGCCGAACAAGATATAGTTCATGATGGAGATGATCTTACGTGGGAGGATGTTGATAGAAATTTGTTGGTGCATCCGATGCCGTCGAGGGACTTGATCTTCCTCGTGGGACGGTCTATTCTACTCACGGTGTGGTAATGCTCAACTTCAAGAGTCGTGATTGTGAATGAAGGCGATTACGATGTTGGAGAAGAGGAGGAGGGCCTTCCTAATGATGATGAGGATGTTGATGATGATTATGGTCAAGAGTAACTCTTGTTTGAGTGATGATGATGCCACCGGGAGAGATGATGATGATTTGATCTTTGATGATTTTGTTTGATAACTTGAGTGATATTTTCATTATGAAAATGAGAATTTTGAGTTAAAGAATCTTGAATTTTTATGACTTTGTTTTCATTTCTATATTATGTTTGTTTTGGCAATGTCACAATGAACATGTCTTTATATACAATGTTAAAATGGAAAGAAACTAAACATAAATTTAAGAATTATATTGAATTAAACTAAATATTACAAATGTAACACCATTTATATAATTTGAAGTTGGTAGTTAGTACAAGTTCAAAAATTACAACTATAGTAAAATTATCATTTTGACTTGATCTTGTTAAGCTTCTTGTTGTGATTTGATATCTACAACTCGCATTATGAATATGGTAAATCATTAAAAATATCAATATATAAATATTCATATAAATGTTAAATATATATAATTTTATTCGTATAAAATTTACATTGTTAACGACTTATCGACTTGTGGACGACTAGTCGGGCGCCTTGTCGCCTAAGCGCTTAAGCTCTCGGCTGTCGACTCGCCTCGACTTGTCGCCTTGATTACTATGATAGTACTTCGTAACTATCATCCAGTTATTGAAGATATACGATTCCTATGTTTCAAGCATGCTTTTAAAATGAAATTGTTGTACTTGCTGAGCTTGTTATGCTCACTCTTGCTTGAACCATATGAATGCGACTTAGGCAAGAATGGATGAGAAGGATTCTGCGCAAGGATAAAGAGAAGGCTAAAGTGAGCGTGTAGATTGCCTATGTAATAGTATAGGTTTGTAATGATAATATTTGATATTATGACAAGAATAAATGTAACGGTTATAAAGAACCTGGGGAATGGTAGTATTGTTTTGGAATATATATAAGACATATTCGTTCTTTTGAGGCATTTCAATTGAATGTTTGTGTGAACTGTAGCACCATGGAGCACCATATGTCGGGTTGAAAGAGACCCGGATTTGGGGGCATCACAGCCCCCCCTCCTTAACTGCAGTCCACCAAAAAACAAAAAGAGAAAACGAAAAGTATTCTTTGAGGTCCCGATCTTCCAAATGCTTTCCATTAACCTTAATGTATTACCAATCACCTATTGAGAATAAACTGCGACTGCCAGAAATGCCATTTGCAGCACCATTCCACTTCCAAGAATTCCGAAATAAACCTCCAACTGCTTTCAACTCCCAATCATGAATGCTTTATGGAAACAAGCGGTATCAACTGTCGTAAAAATGAAATCAGCCACACAACCTGACTTTTCACAGCAGTCAAGCAAGTCCGGAAATAAGACAGCGTAACATTGCTACACAAGAAATCCTTCAAAAAACAAATACAAGATCCATCACCAATCACCAATAAGAAGACTTCCTGATTTTCTCCCAACAACCCAAAATTGATTTCAACAATCCACACCAAAAGGCCCCCTAGGAGCTTTAGGAAACTAAAACTAAATGCATTCGGACCGAAACAACCTCCACAATATATCCTCCTCGATAGCAAATTTCTACAACTATTTTCCTCCTCAAAGATGCACAGATTCTTTACACCAAGACCACCACAAGCCAACTGTTATAGATATTCTCCCATCCCCAACAAATGGTACTTACACTATAATACTACTACTGCTACTTTTGTAGAGAATGTAAGCCTGTTGAATTCTGTTTTTAGCCATTACCAATGTACCATATGCAAAATAAGAAATCACGTATCTGTCAAAATTTAACTTCAAATACATATTTCGTTCAAGAACGTAAGAACAACTATTTCAGATACTGGTCCTTCTTTACTCTGTAGTTAGATTTTAAGGAAATCATGGGAACACCAATACAACTTACAAGCCAACAAGCAACTTTAACGCAATCACAATTTATTGGCATTCTAATGGAGCCTAATTTATTTAATGATGCTCAGCCCTCAAAGTGTTCCAGGAACTGCTTCATGTTACTGTATAAATGTCCAAAAATTATTTGAAGTTCACCAAAAATAACAACGCTACACCTTCCATTATGTACATACCAATGTAGTGAACTAAAATAAATTAACAAAAGTATAATGAGAACCTCAACTAAATATCAATTCCAATTAAAATAGTATACATGACAAAGGAACAAAAGTCGTCTTGCAACAAAAATCACATTACCAGTATTCAATACTCCCACTATCCAACTTTATTTAGCCACTTCACTTCGGAACATAATTTAAACAAAACAGGGTTGAATCATTGTATTCCACTAATGAGAATATATTATACCTGAGCATCAAGAACTGCAGCAGTATCACAAGGTCACAGCAAAAAAAAAACTAATGCAGCATTGCATGCTGAAGTTCAATTCTCCCATCACCAAATCAAGTCACAACTACTACAAACTTGCTCCATCCTCCCATGTGCAGAGACTTGGACTTAGTAAACGGAATCGGGGGGATGTCATTCGGTTAGTTAGATTACAGTAGTAGCTTGAGTAGACGTTTCTAATATAAATAGCTTAATGCCAGTAATTTCATGTAACAAACTCATAATGAAGCTCAATAGTATTTCTATTATTTTCTCTCATTAAATCTCAAGCTAAATAATATAGGGTTTCGAGTTCTTTTATTTTTAGTAAAAAATGTACTCGTCTGTCCCACAAATAGAATCCCAATGGCGGAAAAAAACAAATTATTCCAAAAAAAAAATAGTCCCATTTTCTATGATTAAAATATCCTCAAAGTTACCATCACAATTTCATATTATATCATCACTACTAAACTAAACATTCAATAAATTTAGGGATAAATTATAAATATTTAATAAAAATGTATCCTTAAAATTTGCAAATGTGATTCTTTTCGTGGACTGAAGGGAGTCTGTTAACTTAGTAAAACCAAATTGGGTAATCGATTCAACTCTAGTGGGTCTTCCAATCAGTTCCTTCAAAACCGAACAATACTCCGAAGAAACAAATATATGGGTTCTCCCTACCAATTACATTCAACAAAATTTCCAACCAAAAATTGAACAATGCCAGAAAAATTATATACATACATGGATAGAATGTATAAAATGGGATAAAAAACAAGAGAGATATTAGTACCTTTAAATTGAAAAGCATTATTTCCACATGAATTTCGGATGAGAAATAAAGACGGAGAGTGGTTTTTGGAAGTGGAAATTGGAAGTTTAACTGGGAAAGAACAGCATGCGTTGAGAGACACAGAGGCTATGTCCATAGCTATGAAAGTCTATGATTTGTTCGGATTTTTAAGCAAAGGGGTATTGTTAGGGTTTTAAGCAAAAATTCATGAAGGATGAATAAAAAGTGGGGAAGTGGTTAGGATCAAGTTTATTTTTGAGTAAGTTGGTTAATTAGTCAATAGAGTGCTGACACGCAGGCGACGCTCTATGTGTGTCAGCATTCTATTGGCCAATTGACCAACTTATTAAAAAATAAATTTCATGCTAACCGAATCTAAAAAATGGAGGGAGGAGAAACGACAATTGGCAAGGAAGAACTGCTCAAGTGATGCGACTTACGAGGGCTATCTTATTTTTTTGATTTATTTAAGTTTGATTTCAAAATTTTATTTTCTTTTTCTTTTCTTTTTAATCTTGTGCTACTTTTTAATCTTATTTTTTTGATTTATTTCAGTTTGATTTCAAATTTTTACTTTCTTTTTCTTTTCTTTTTAATCTTGTGCTACTTTTTATTTTTATTTTTATTTTTATTATTATTATTATTATTATTATTATTATTATTATTATTATTATTATTATTATTATTATTATTATTTATTTATTGAGTAAAATACACTAACATCACAACTAGAGTTGCACAACAGGCTTGCTTAGCTTTGAGTGCGGCTGGCACTCTTGAACTTTTCTTGAGATGATCGATCCAGTGTCTTGACTTTGGGCCTTAAGACTAGGTCAGGCCAGATTTCTCACAAAATTTTGATCGATCGATCACTTCGTAGGCGTGCCGAGCCAGAGGCCAGGATAGGCTAATTCTTCACCTTTTTTTTTCATGTCCATGTGGCTTGGGGAAGCGTCTTTGGGGGCTGGGGGCTCGTGCACATTGGCGATTAATGACTTAAGACAATATGTGACCAGTTAGCTTGTTATTTTTTATTTTTTTGCTCCTTTTGGTTCAAATGTCCAATCAAATCATCATCCATCATTCCATCAATTCTCATCCAAATTTCAATTTCCAAGGCTCCAAAGTTCGGACAATAGTCAAAATACTGAATACTCCGTTCCATATTTCATGCTAAGATTACTAATAGGAAAAAGGGTCAAAAAAGCCCTTGATGTTTACCCCAATGTCCCACTTGCACCCCTAAACTAATTTTTTTCCAAAAGTACTCTTAACGTTATATTTTTGGGTCATCCGTGCCCCTGCCGTTAACAAAAGACAAACGGAGTTAAAATGTGATGACATAGCAGGCTTAAATATAAAATATATTATAAATAAAATAATATATATTATTTAATCAAAACAAAAAATACTAAAATTCAAAATAAAAAAGCATAACATATTTACATCATTTAATCAAAATAATAAAATTCAAATTATTTTGTTAACTAATCAAACCAACTAATTAAATAAAATAAGTTGTATAACATATTTACATCATTTAATCAAAATACTTAAATTACTAAAATCATTATTCTAAATAATATTTTAAATTTCAAAAGCTGAGTATTATGATTATTTTAGTAATTTTTAATATTAATTTTTAAAATCATATCAATTTAAAAATATTATGATGTAATTTGAATTTTTAATTCATTTTTAAAATATTATTACATCATCAAATTATAATATATCTGATTATGTATAGATTATTACATCATAAAATTTATTTCATTATAAACTTTTATAAATTATACAAATTTTCAAATTTAATATGTCGTTTTTTAACTTCAAAAGAGATTAATATATTATGGAATCGATTTATATTACTATAAATAAAAAGTGATTATTTTAGGGAAATAAAAAAATTGATTAATGAGATTTTTTTTGTGAAAATGGAGTATTTATTCTTGTTGTTCAAGACTTTCTGTAATATTAAAATTTAAAATGTTAGTAAAAATTATTAGAGTACTATATTGGTGGGAAGCCAATGAATCTATACATAACAGTTGTAAGACCCCAAATTATTAATAAATGAAATTTAATTTCCTCTATTTATTATTTTGAAATAGTAAGGGTTGAATTGATTAATGTGGTTAGTTATGGGTAAAATGCGCATATATTTTAATTAAGTAGGTGGTTATAAAATATTCATTGTTGTCGGGGAATATTCGTTTTGGTCGTGAAATATTCATTGTCATGGGGAATAATAAATGCTGACAGTAGCGATCTTTTAATGGACCCCATAACGAAAAGCGATTGGATGAAGAAAATGACAAGTATAAGTTGTTTATAAATAACGGCGTAGTTATTACCAGATTATCTTGTTGGAATGCAAATTGGTTAAAACACGATGTCTGGCGTTGTTGCTGATGAAGACACATGGTATTGCACCAATTATTGATTCTTACGTAAGAAGGCACTACTCAATAATTATTCACGGTGAATTCTTATTCGATATTTTATTTTATTGATTTAATAATTGTTGCGTTGATATTTTATATTCTTTGTTATTTGATAATTGTCACTACACGATATTTTCCATTATCGAAGCTAATAATTCATATTATCTGAATAATATTATTAGAAAATATTATTGGCAATGTCTAGAAAGTTCTATCTAAGGATAGGTTTGGTCACCTAATTGCGCACCAGTAAGGAGAAATTCTTATTGGAAAGCCCCCTCTTTCTACAAGAGCGGCTGGTTGCCAAGATCTTTGTGATTACTGTAATATTATTTGTGAATAATTAATTATTGATTTATATGATGAGAAAAATATTGATTTTATGTGGTTATAGATGGAGGAAATTTTTAAAGCGACAATTGTTAAAAAATTAATATTTTATCTTTTTTGATAAAACAATATTTTATTATATTATTATAATGTAATAACGATGATATTTTTACAATGAATGTGGGATATATGAGTATATGAGGAGGAAGAGCATTTTTGTTGTAAAAGTTGTTTAAAACATGTTAAACATGTCCGTGGGCCCATTTCTTGACTGGAATTTGATTATAGCCTGTAAAATCGTCCGTATGTGGATTTCGGTCAATTTCTATTTGAAATTTGGAAAAATGTTCTTCTGCAAAGTTGTAGAAAATTGAATTCCTATAAAAAGTCGCGAGATTCAAATTTTTTGATAAAAGGGCTATTTATTATGAATTATTGAAGTTCTGAAGTTTCGAAATAATTGATTTTTGGAAGTTTTAATTATTTTTAATATAAAAAAAGTTTTTGTCATTTATTGTGGGTCTTGCATGTGATGTCTATTGCTGAATTCAGATCAAGGAAGGTTGGCGTAGAAATTTTAATATATATATATATATATATATATTAATATTTTATTAAATTTTCTGTTTTGGTGTTCTAAGCATTTTTCTATAAATATGGTGCTTAGATTAAAATTGAAAATCACACCAGAAACTGAAGTTTTCTCTCTCTTTCTCTCTCGATATATTGAACGTATTCTTGTGAGTATTTTAATACTTTGAGTGTTGATATACGGTGTAAGTTCAAGTCATAGCCTATATCCGGTGTTTCAACTAGAAGTACTGTCTTTACGAGGTAAAGGATGTTATTTTATTCAAAAATGATATTATTTCTTCAATATCATTATGCCAAAATATTGGTGGGAACTTTTTATCAAATTCGGAACTTTTTCATGTCGGGGTTACTATTCATGAGTTACTATTCACGAGTACTATTCGCGAAGCATGATGATTTTTTTTTTGTGAAATTTCTATCTTTTAGTGTTTGAGTTACTATTCACGTATACGACCTTTATTCACGATATCTGACTTTATTCACGAATACTTGCCTTATTCACGAGAAAAATTAAATTTTCGTTTTTAAGTCAAAATATCTATTATGGATACTAGTTTTGATTGTATCCATGTTTTGATCATTCTTGAATTTTACTCCACTATGATTGTTTATGAGGTATTTTTGGACATGGAATAGCTGAAATACGAATCCTTAATATTTATTCTTTTGTTTCACTGGATTCGTTTTCTTTAAAAATATTTTTCATCATTCTCAGTCCTAAATAATGATATAACTGAATATCTTTGGCCTGTAGTGCAAAGATGAATGATTTCTGATGAATATCTTTGGCCCGTAGTGCAAAGATGAACATGTGTTTAGATGAACATGACCAACTGATGAATATCTTTGGCCTGTAGTGCAAAGATGAATATTTGATTTACGATGTATATTGATTGATGTTACAGGGATAAAATATTGATGATGGACTTTTAAATTCATAGATGATAGTAGATTTCATTCTCTACTTAACTCTTCTAATGAATTGTTGTTTTCGCTGCGAAGATTGATTTAAAACTTGTTGTCTATTGTATTCTATTAGATTTTTCCCTGTTGAAGACTAACGATAATTTGTTTTATATTATCTTAGTCATAATATTCTTTACTGGGCTAGTTGAGCTCACCATTTTCCTTGTTATTCCATTTTTCTTCTCAGGAGGCGAGAATGTAGCGAATCTTTAGTCGAGGGTGTGGAATGATGGTTCTAGAAGTCGTTTTAGTAGTCCTCACCATTTTGTAAAATAATGTGTCAATAATTGTCTTGAGGACTTATTTGAGTGTAGATATTGTCTAGATGACAATATTTGTATTTAAACTCACGTTTTTTTATGTTGTATTAATAAAGTTGTAGTTGTTTCGTACCATGTATTTTGTGACTCAGAATGGGTGTTGTATACCTATTTTGGGGGCGTCACGGTTAATATCGAGCTTAGGGATATGATCTCTGGCGGAGATCGGGGAATAGAACTAGGAGGAGAGGCGAGTAAATCCTTCACTAGTGTGTCCTACCTAAGCTTATTTGTTGGTGGTCGTAATATAGGGGTATTATGTGATTTATTAAATTGTTTAATTAACCCTTGTTTTATGGCGAGATTTAAGAATGGCAAATTTGAGAATATTAACGGTGGAGTTAATGAGACCGTGGAAACACCTTTAATCACTACCCAGGGGAACGTGCAACTGGAAGGCAATATTCCTCCTGTAAACAACACCACTGAGCAAACGATGAACGACGGGATGTTTAGGAGCTTTTTGCAGTTCATGCAAAACCGAGACGAGGAGACTCGTGTATGCGAGAATCTGGTGGAAATGATAACGCGTGACATCACTACCAAGTAGTTCAAAGAGTTGGGACCACGAATTTAAGGGAAAGCCGGATCCGATCATGGCGGCGTGGATCAAGCAAATTACCAAGATATTCGATGTCTTGGGATGCGGAGGAACAGAAGGTTCCATTCGTCACCTTTATGTTCCGTGGGGAGGCGGACTACGGTGGGAGTCGTGAAGCGGACCCCACTGCCTTTTCAAAGATGTCTTGGGAAGCGTTTGAAACTTTTCAACGAAAAATACTTTCTTGAAAGTATTTCATATATATGAAGGAGGTAGAGTTTATTAGACTAGAACAAAACAACATGACGATTGTCCCAACACGAGGCAAAGTTCGCGAGAGTTATCTAGGTTTGCACCTCATTTGGTGAGAGAATGAGGAACGAATGACGAGGATGTTTATGAGAGGTTTAAAATCCGAGATTCGGCAATATCTTATCTCTCATAAATTTTCTTTATATTCAGTTGTTGTCAACATGGCTCAATTATTAGAGCAAGATAGCGAGTACATTCAACCAAGGGACCATAACCAGGGTCATACCGGTGGCAGCAGTCATCAGAATAATGAAAACCAACGGGGAGGAAAACATTCAGACAAAAGCGGTAACCACTCTGGTGGTAATCGTGGCCATGAAAATAGAAGAAGCGACTCGGGGGGAGATTGTAAAAAAGAGAAGATTCAATGAAGACGTCAGAACCAGCAACAACTAGTTCCAAGGGAGGAGAACAACCACCGGTCATATGCTATAAGTGCGGAAAAGAAGGACATATTAGCCCAAACTGCCCACAACAGTTTAAGGTATGTTATAATTGTGGAAAGGAAGGACATATCGCTCGAGATTGCCTTTATAGCGGAACCAAGTCCAATGAGGATGGTGACTCAAAAGGATGTCCCGAAAAAGTCAAAGTCAAGCGGTTCTCGGAAGGCGTTTGTCGTGATCGGTCAACATCGCGAGAACCCAAACGAGGTGATCACGGGTAAGCTAATCATAAATTCATGCGAAGTTTATACATTACTTGATATCGGGGGTGCTACCCATTCATTTATCTCTCCGCCTTGTGCTCAACGTTTAAACTTGACTCAGGAGAAATTAGACTTTGACCTATCTGTGGAAACTCCGTTAGGAGAAACTTTCATCACATCCAATCGTTTATAAATCTTGTTTGATCCAAGTTGGTACCATCACATTACACATTGACCTTATCTCTTTAAAGATACTTTCTTTTGATGTGATTTTAGGATTGATTGGTTAACTACTCATCATGCCAAAATTGATTATTTTCGTAAGGTTGTTAGTTTTCCTATTCTAATCAAACTGTTGTTCAATTCAACAACTAAACCATTAAAATCAATCTTTGTCATATCAAGTCATAAAGCTATTCGTTTATTGAAAAACGGATGTCAAGCTTTCTTAGCCCATGTTATGGATTTGAATAAAGACACGTCAGATTTGAATAAAATTTCTGTTGTTATTGACTTTCTGGCGTATTTCTGAAGAACTTCCGATCTACCCCGTAGCGTGAAGTTGAATTCTTTATTGACCTTGAACTGGTACAAATCCCATATCTAAAACCCCATATCGAATGACTCTATTGAACTTGAGGAGTTAAAGGTCCAACTACTGAGGAGTTGTTGGACGCCGGTTTCATTCGCCCTAGTACATCTCCTTGGGGTGCTCTGCTTTTTTTTTGTAAAGAAGAAAGATGGGAGTATGCGACTTTGTATTAACTATCGGAATTGAACCATGTCACTATCAAGAATAGGTATCCGCTACCTCGTATTGATGACTGTTTGACCGATTGCAAGGAGCACAATTCTTTTCAAAGATCGATCTTCATTCGGATATCATCGGTTGAAGGTTAAAAGCGAGGATATTCCAAAGATCGCTTTAGACTCCTCGATGACGGGCATTATGAATTCTTAGTCATGTCTTTTGGATTGACTAATGCTCTCCGGGCCGCTTTCATGGATATGATGAACCGAGTATTCAAGGAATATTTGGATCGATTCGTTGTTGTTTTATTGATGACATCCTCATCTATTCCAAAAGCCGTGAAGATCATGAGGGCCATTTTAAGTGATCTTGCAAAGGCTTCGTGATAACAAGCTATATGTCAAAAAGTGAAGAAATGCGAGTTACGGGCGAGGAAGTAGCATTCCTTGGGCACATGGTGTCAAAATATGGAGTGTCTGTTGATTCTAAGCAAAGATTGAAGCAATACAAAGTTGGGAGCAACCAAAGACGGTGATCGAAGTACGTAGCTTTTTGGGCTTAGCTGGTTATTATCGAAGATTCGTGGAAGGGTTTTCTCGAATCGCTATCCCGTTAACTCAGCTGACTTGTAAAGATACAAAATTAAGTATGGAGCGAGGAATGAGAGAAGAGTTTCAAGGTCTCAAGAGGAGACTCATTTCAAGCACTGTTTTGACAATACCATCGGTTCGGATGGATTTGTTATCTCTGAGGATGCTTCGGTGCAAAGGGTTAGGGTGTGTTCTCATGCTGGCGTGGGAAAGTCATAGCCTATGCCTCGCGACAACTTAAAGAATATGAGAGGAATTATCCTACTCATGATCTAGAGTTAGCGGCCGATCATTTTCGCGCTAAAGATCTGGAGGCACTATCTATATGGGGAGAAAGTGGAGATATATTCAGACAATAAAAGCCTCAAATATTTCTTCACCCAAAAGGAACTCAACATGCGGCAACGACGTTGGCTTGAGCTGTTGAAAGACTACGACCACACCATTCAATACCATCCTGGAAAAGCGAACATGGTAGCTGACACGTTGAGTAGAAGATCATATGCAGGAACGAGTGCGATGATGTCAAGTATACGCATAGAACCAGCTTTAATAGATAAAGTTAAAGTTGCTCAAGCCACAGACCCGGAGCTGATGCGTATGAAGAAGAAAGTGCAAGAAGGTGCTATTCCAGAAGCAAGAATCGATAAAGAAGGAATACTTCGAGTCCACTTCAGACTTTGTGTTCCTAACGATTCTTACTTGAAGCATAGAATCATGATGGAGGCACACAACACACCGTTTGCAATCCATCCTGGAAGTACCAAAATGTATCGTGATCTTCGACATACATTTTGGTGGAACAATATGAAGAGAGAGATTGCAAAGTTTATCTCGATGTGTTTAACTTGTCAGCGATGTAAAGGCGAGAGCATCAAGTGCCTAAGGGTCCATTGCAACCACTTGAGATTCGAAATGGAAGTGGGAACACATTACCATGGATTTCGTTCATGGGTCTTCCCACGGTTTCTCAAGGCATAAATGCTATTTGGGTTATTGTTGATAGATTAACCAAGTCCGCTCATTTCTTGCCGATCACGGAGACTTATTCCTTGAACGTCTTGCTCGTTCGTATGTCGTAGATGATATTGTGAGATTGCATGGCATGCAAGTATCCATAGTTTGGATCGTGACCCAAGATTCACTTCAAGATTTTGGGTTAGCTTACAAAAAGCTATGGGCACGGATTTACGATTTAGTTCGGCATACCATCCTCAAACGGACGGACAATCAGATAGGACTATTCAAACCTTTGAAGATCTATTAAGACTCTATGTCCTAGACTTCAAAGGGAGTTGGGATAAGTATTTACCATTGGTGGAATTCTCCTACAACAACAGTTATCAGGCAAGTATAGGTGTGACTCCATTTGAAGCATTGTATGGACGAAATTGTCGCTTCCAATATCTTTGGGATGAGGTGGGAGAAAGCTTAGCGTTGTTGGGACCCGGAGTTTGTACGAATGACTACGAGAGAAGATCTAAACGATTCGACAACGTATACAAATGGTACAGGATCGACAAAAGAGTTATGCGGATCTTCATCGAAAGGACGTGGAATTTAGTATTGGGGATCATGTATTGTTGCGTGTGGCTCTATGGAAGGGAGTTACAAGATTCGGAAAAAGAGGAAAGCTCAACCCACGATTTATTGGTCCATTTCAGATTCTTGAACAAGTAGGAAATGTGGCCTATAGACTCGCGTTACCTCCAAGTATGTCTTGTGTTCATAATGTTTTTCATATATCTGTGCTACGTAAATATGTGAAAGACCCAAACCACGTTATTGAGTTAGAACTGGACGAGATAGCCGAAGACTTAACGTCAGAAGAAGAGGTACCGTCAAGATCTTGGATAGAAAGAAGCATATCCCTACGCGAACGAAGGTCATACCACAAGTTAAAGTTTTGTGGATAAACCATGCTATTGAGGAAATGACACGGGAGTTGGAAGCGGAAATTAAAGCGAGGTATCCTCATCTTTTGAAACACCAGTCGTCACGTCAATTTCGAGGACGAAATTTCATAAGGAAGCGGAGGTTGTAAGACCCCAAATTATTAATAAATGAAATTTAATTTCCTCTATTTATTATTTTGAAATAGTAAGGGTTGAATTGATTAATGTGGTTAGTTATGGGTAAATCAATGCATATATATTTTAATTAAGCGGTGGTTATAAAATATTCATTTATGCTTGAGAATATTCGTTTTGGGTCGTGGAATATTCTTTGCCGTCGAGAATATTAAATACGACGACGTAGCGGTCTTTTGTGGACCCCATAACTAAAAAGCGATTGGATGAAGAAAATGACAAGTATAAGTTGTTTATAAATAACGGCGTAGTTGTTACCAATTAACATTGTTGGAATACCCGGTGGCTACAAAACACGATGAATCGGCGTTGTTGACAAGATGGCATTGCAGTATTGCACCAATTATTGATTCTTACGTAAGAAGGCACTACTCAATAATTGTTACGGAAGTTTGCTTTCAAATTATTTTATTTTATTGATTCAATAATTCTTTGCGTTGATATTTTATATTCTTGTTATTTCAATAATTGTCACTACACGGTATTTTCCATTATCGAAGCAATAATTCATATTATCCGAATAATATTATTAGAAAACATTATTGGCAATGTCTAGAAAGTTACATCCAAGGAGAGGTTTGGTCAACTAATTGCGCCTTGATGAAGGAGAAATTCTTATTGGAAAGCCCCTCTTTCCAGGAATGGCACGGTTGCTAATCATTGTGATTACTGTAATATTATTTGTGAATAATTAATTATTGATTTATATGATGAGGAAAATATTGATTTTATGTGGTTATAGATGAAGAAAATTTTTAAAGTGACAATTGTTAAAAATTGATATTTTATCTTTTGATAAAATAATATTTTATTATATTATTATAATATAATAACGATGATATTTTTACAATGAATGTGGGATATATGAGTATATGAGGAGGAAGAGTATTTTTGTTGCAAAGTTGTTTTAAAACATGTTAAACATGTCATGGGCCCATTTCTTGATTGAAATTTGATTATAGCTTTTTGTAAAATCGTCTCAGTATATGGATTTCGGTCAATTTACATTTAGAATTTGGAAAACTTTCTTCTGTAAAGTTGTAGAGAATTGAATTTCCTAGAAAAAGTCACAAGATTCAAATTTTTTGATAAAAGGGTTATTTATTATGAATTATTGAAGTTCCGAAGTTCCGAAATAATTGATTTTTGGAAGTTTTAATTATTTTTAATATAAAAAACGTTTTTGTCATTTATTGTGGGTCTTGCATGTGATGTCTATTGCTGAATTCAGATCAAGGAAGGTTGGCGTAGAAATTTTAATATATATATTAATATTTTATTAAATTTTTTGCTTTGGTGTTCTAAGGATTTTCCTATAAATAGGGTGCTTAGGTTAGAATTGAAAATCACACCAGAAACTGAAGTTTTCTCTCTCTTTCTCTCTCGATATATTGAGCGTATTCTTGTGAGTATTTTAATACTTTGAGTGTTGATATACGGTATAAGTTCAAGTCATAGCCTATATCAAGGTGTTTCAATTAAAATCTTTGTCTTTATGAGGTAAGGATGTTATTTTATTCAAAATGATATTATTTCTTCAATATCATTATCTTAGAAATATTGGTGGGAACTTTTTATCAAATTTGGAACTTTTTCATATCGGGATTACTATTCATGAGTTACTATTCACGAGTTACTATTCATGAGTTCTTATTCCGAGTTGCTATTTCACAGTACTATTAAGTGAAGCATGATGATTTTTTTGTGAAATTTCTATCTTTTAGTGTCGGAGTTACTATTCACGATATGGCTTTATTCACGATACGACTAATTATTCACGAATACGGCACTATTCACAGAAAAATTAAATTTTCGTTTTTCATCCAAAATATCTATTATGGATACTAGTTTTGATTGTATCCATGTTTTGATCATTGTTGAATTTTACTCCAATATGATTGTTTATGAGGTATTTTTGGACATGGAATAGCTGAAATACGAATCCTTAATATTTATTCTTTTGTTTCACTGGATTCATTTTTTTGAAAAATATTTTTCATCATCCTCAGTCCTAAATGATGATATAACCGAATATCTTTGGCCCTTTGTAGTGCAAAAGATGAATGATTTCGATGAATATCTTTGGCCGAGAGTGCAAAGATGTACGTGTTTAGATGAACATGATTAATCGATGAATATCTTTGGCACGTAGTGCAAAGATGAATATTTGATTTATGATGTATATTGATTGATGTTGTTGAGGGGATAAAATATCGATGATGGACTTTTAAATTCATAGATGATAGTAGATTTCATTCTCTACT
Source organism: Panax ginseng (assembly GCA_020205605.1). Taxonomy (NCBI): domain Eukaryota; kingdom Viridiplantae; phylum Streptophyta; class Magnoliopsida; order Apiales; family Araliaceae; genus Panax; species Panax ginseng. Next base: position 109,003,919 of record CM035148.1, on the reverse strand, counting down.
TAACTCTTCTAATGAATTGTTGTTTCCGCTGCGAAGATTGATTTAAAACTTGTTGTCTATTGTATTCTATTAGATTTTTCCCTATTGAAGACTAACGATAATTTGTTTTATATTATCTTAGTCATAATATTATTCTTGGGCTAGTTGAGCTCACCCTTTTCCTTGTTGTTCCATTTTTCTTCTCGGAGGCGAGAATGTAGCAGTACTTAGTCGGGATGTGGAATGATGGTTCTAGAAGTCGTTTTAGTAGTCCTCACCATTTTATAAAATAATGTATCAATAATTGTCTTGAGGACTTATTTGAGTGTGGATATTGTCTAGATGACAATATTTGTATTTAAACTCACAGCTTTTTTATGTTGTATTAATAAAGTAGTAGTTGTTTACATTCATGTATTTTGACGATTTCGAGAATGGGTGTTGTATACCTATTTTGGGGGCGTCATAACAATGATAATAATAATATTAAATGAATTTTGCTAGTATTATGATTTTAGTATTTTAATGATGTAATTTAAATTTTTGTTGTTTTGATTAATTAACAAAATAATTTAAATTTTAGTATTTTTAGTATTTTTTAATTTGATTTTTTAGTATTTTTTTAAATTAGTATTTTAGTATTTTTTTTAAATTAGTATTTGATGTAAATATGTTATGTTTTGAATTTAAGTATTTTGATTAAATGATGTAAATATGTTATACAACTTAGTTTATTTAATTAGTTGTTTTGATTAGTTAAAAAATAATTTGAATTTTAGTATTTTGATTAAATGATATAAATATGTTATGCTTTTTTATTTTGAATTTTAGTATTTTTGTTTTGATTAAATGATATATATTATTTTATTTAGAATATATTTTATATTTAAGTCCGCTTACGTCATCACATTTTAACCCCGTTTGTCTTTTGTTAGCAAGCGTTAGTACAGATGACCCAAAAATATAACGTTAAGGGTACTTTTGAAAAAAAATTAGTTTAGGGTGCAAGTGGGACATTGGGGTAAACATCAAGGGCTTTTTTGACCCTTTGCCCATTACTAATATGTTACTTAATAAACTAACTATTAATATTAAATTAGAATTAACTAACTTAGTAACTTATGAATATTAAATAAACTAAGTAGTACATTAATATTAAAATTTAATCAACTAACTTATTAATATTAATACACTAACTAGTATATTAATATTAAAATTTAAGCAACTAATTTATTAATATTAAATAAACTAATTAATATATTAATTAAATGTAATTACTATTTATAATAAATCATTAATGAATAATTAAAATTTTAAACTTGATTGATGTATTAATTAAAAATAATGTATTACAAACTTATAACTAACAAATTACAACAATGAATTCTCAAATTTGTTGTTATTTCTTGGATGAGAAAGAAAAGATCCAATTATGCATTAGAATTTTTTTTTGCTAATTAGATGGAACTTATAACTACAAAGTTATAGTGTAAGTAGCAAGCTAGTATTCTACGTGCTTGCTAAACTTTATGTCAACACTCAACACAAGTGTGTCAGTGTTAGGCCTAAGGCTTGGAAAGTGAGCTAGTGAACAATCAGTTAAATAAGTCAATCACTTATTTTTGGATGTTTGCACATTTTAAAATTTAAACCGTTGAGTACTTACTTGAGTGTCTTTTGCTTCTATTTTTTTATATAACTGTTAGGTGTTAAAAGGGGCTGTCATGGTGGTGGTGTTGAGTATTGGGTTGAAATTGGAAATTTGACTATTTTTGTTTCAATGGTCTTTTTGGGTTGGGTTTGGAAGACAACATTTTAATTGGACAACAACTAATAAACCAAAGCTAAAGCGAGCCGAGAGCTTGTTGCGTCGGATTGAGCCGAGCCCAAGCCCAGCCGGGACTCAGCCATAGACGATCCCCAGTCGAGCTTTGGGGGCTGGCCTGGTCCAGCCATATTTTGTGTTGAAATGGCACCTTTTAAGCCTTTCGAGGCCAGGGCCGAGCCCGTCAGGGCCTTGACAGACCAAGCTTTGACTGAGCCGAGGCTCGGGCCTTTGTGCACCTCTAATCACAACCCCTCTAGTTTTTTAAGGGCAAAACTAAGAATTTAGCCACTATAGTGGGCCGATTTTACTTATTTCAAAACTGAACTTTTAATTTTTTGAATTACCTCATTATACTAATTAAAATTTTACAATTGGATCATTCTGTTAACTCAAGCTCAGTTCTGTTAAATTGAACGTGATTTTTTTTTTACGTGGCGTTTTAACAGAAAAGAAAAAAATGACTCAATTTTGAACCAGACAAAACAACTCATCTTCTCTTTCATTATAAACTCACGCATTTGGGTTTTTGCAAACAAGGGTTCTAGTTGAACACACCTAACTTGGAGATCAATTCGCCCAAAGTCAACCGGGGAAATTAGGGTTATTACTATATTTCATATCTTCAAAGAATTCGAACACCCAGGGCAACGTAAATGGCATCTTCTTTTAGTCGATCGTCATCGATTGCTGCAAAAAGGGTGGAAACTTTCAACGGTTTTTCCGCATCAGTTTAAAGTCTCCACAAGAATCAAAAATCAAAGGGAATAAGGTTCTATTTATAAGGTATGTATTATTTTCTGGTTATACTCCTCTTCGTCTCACTGATTTCTTCATTCGTTTAATATTGCAAACTAGGGTTCCAACTCAATCTATGTCAAATAAGGAGATTGATTCGGCCAAAATCAAAGGGGAAAATTAGGGGTTTTCATCTTCTCAAACCATTTGAACACCTAAAAGGTTGTTAACGGCATCTTCATATAGTAGATCCTTGTCGGTTATTAAAAAGATGGTAGAATGTTTTTGTGGTGTATCTGCATCCATTTGTGTATCCACAAAGAACAAATCAAAGGGACGAAGTGTAATAACCCATTTTTTAAATTAAATATTAATTGATTTTATCTTATATAATTATGTTTAAATTGGAAAAGGTAAATGATTTTGTTTCCCTCTTTTCTTCCTTGTTTTGTTTGGAAAATTAAATTCTTTTAGTAGATAATTAAATAACTGATTAAATTAAAATTGAGGAAGATAATTTGTGACAACCTGAATTTTTGAAAATTATTAAAATAAGAATTTAATAAATAAAATTCTTATTATGATATAAGAAAGTAATTTATGTTACATATAAATGTATATGTTAATATGTTATGATTATGAGATCGTAAATAATTAAAATATTTATCAAGTAAAATAAGTATTTTAGTTGAAATATTTATGGATTAAAATAAATATTCAATGGAAATTATTATGGAATAATTTATTTAACTATGATAATATTAAATAAATTGATGATAAATAATTTTATAATTTGTGCATATTTATTACGTTAATGTGTTGGTGATTTTCTAATTTAATTAAGTAATTAAATTAGAGGATTAATGATTGTTAAATAAAATTATAATTATATTGGCTAAATAGAAGCTATAATTTTATTAGTAAGGTTTAATTGGATTTATTAATGAATTGAGATTAATTCAATTCAAATAGTTAATGGGTGTGACAAGGGTATCATATGATAAGAAGGATTGTAAAAAAATAAAATAACATTAAAAAGGATATTTTGGGTGCTAGCCAAACATGGCCTAGTGACCCTTTGTTATTGTAACTGATAGGCCATAATGTATACGCATTATGTTTATATCAGTTATATGAAGGTTACGTGTTTTGTTCCTAAAGCCTAAGGCTAAAGATAGAAGAGAAAATACAGAGGAAGAGAGAACTCTAGAGAGGAATTGGGAGTCAATTGGAAGAGAAATCCTTGAAAACAAGAAGGAAGTAGCAATTCTCTAACATCTCCTAACAAAGCTAAACAAGAATTAAGAGGTAAATAACCTAGTTTCTTCTTAGTTTGGGTGTTCTTGAGTTATCCTTTAAATTTAAAAATTTAGTTGGATGAATTGCTAAATATGTTATATATATATATATATATATATATATATATATATATATATATGTTGTTAGATGTTTATAATCGTTTAGTTGTTATCTAGAAATGATTTTCAGAAATCAAATCCATGAAAACATGATTTAGAATGAAGAAATTGAGTTTTATTGATATATATACATTAGGGCTTGTTTTGGAATCAAAATTTATGATGAAGTCATGATATAATATTAAATTGATGATATATATTGTTAGGATGTTGAATTACGAAAATAACAAAAGTTGAATGAATCGAAATGGTTGAGAAACAAATTCATAGTGAACGAATTCGCTAAATTGTCAAAATATGAACAATTAGAATGAACATGAGTTCTAAATTCATATTAAGGTTAGTTAATGTTTATGTTAGTTGATGGGTATTTGGTATGTTGTAGTTTTATGAGTTACAAACCTATAGAATCGAAAATGGACTGAATTGGATGAGTATAACTCATGTTATGATCATTGGAAGGAGTAAGGGTCTGTGTAATCGCGAAGAGCAGAGCCTGAGGGCCTGTTCTACGACTTGGGGCGCAGCTGCGCTGCCCCCAAGGCCAATTGGGGCGCAGCTGCGCCGGGCATCAGTAACAGTTGGACTGCTCTGACCTGCTGCAGTAAATTAAGCATAACATTTTCATACGAACTCCGATTAAGGCGATTCAAGATGATCCGGAACGAGGACGAATAGACCTACAAATTTTGTTCTTTAAGGTTTTTAGTTTGGGGTCTTTAGGAAGGGTAAAAATGGTCATCTTTAGGACTGTTGTGTTTTCGGAGGCAATCAGAGGGCGTCGGGCATGCACGTATGCAAGTGTAGTGCTCTTGACGATAATAGATGTTATTCTAAGTTATAGAGCATGAATATTATGAAGTGTAATGATGCTTAACATTAATAAATGGTATATTAGATAAGTTGAATACGCATACTAAGCACACACAAGAGAGACAAATTGGGCGTGTGATGAATAAACGTCGAAACGTCGTGATAAGTGATAATGAACATAAAAAGTGTTTTAAATCAAATGAAATGAATATTATAAGATATTGAATAGTGTTAATATAAAACAAATAATGATTCCTAGCAGGACTTAAGTACTTGAATGAACTTCGAATATGAAATATAGTGAGCTATAAGTCGAAAGTAACACAATAAAATTGAACATTATGTATTGATAATATGAAGTTTTATAAGACGTAAATTAAAGTTACATTACAACTACTATGCGTTGCTATGTAACTACTAGTTGATGTGTATGATTATATAATTGTGTAGGGCACGTGAAGTGCGAGATATCATGGTATTAAAGCTGTTATTGGTAAACAACGATCAAGGCAAGTCTTTCGGTTCCCTATTTGCTATGTGAACTTGGTGATTAACTGTTTTAAATCTTTATTGCAAAGAGCATGATGTGTTATATATATGTTGAATGTATGAAATGTTAAAAGTCAACTTATGACTACGTTGATTGAGTAAAAGCATCTTTGATTGAGTAAGGAACTCAATCTTTATACTTGTTAAATGAAATGTAACATGTATGTTATGTTATTCTAATGTTTATGAGATATATGTTGAGCATGTTACTATGTCTTTACGTGATGCATGAAAAGCTGTTAGATTTTCTTTGGTTGTCGAAGTTCAACCTTGCAAATAACCATTTTGCGAGTTAAGGATTGAAGGTAACACTATGTGCTACTTGAATGACATGGATCAGAAATAATACACGAAGATTAATATTTTAGCTAAAGTTGTTATTTCTTTATACTGTGATTAAAATTCATGAGATGTATTAAATGTTTTATGATGTATAGTTTTATGTTGAGTTGTAAAGCTAAAGTTAGAGTTATCTGATATGTAAGGATTATCGGATTGAAATGTAAAATTTTATATAATAACAGTGATAAAGTGAATCATAAAATAAGATTGATTCAAAAACATGTAGATGATAAAGGTTTTGATTCAGGAAATTAAAGTAAAAAGACATAAAAGCTTAAATTATTCCGCATTTTATAAAGTTTAACATCGAATAATGATGTAAAATTAGAGGTTGAATGTATTATTAATGACCGAAGTCGAGAATTAAATTGTATGATTTTTGGGGTCGTTACAGTTGGTATCAAAGCTGTAGGTTATAGACCTTAGGTAGGAGTACCATAGGATATAACCTTAGAGAAGGAAGGTGAAGATAATAAAAGAATAAGCTCAAGTAGAGTTTACATAATAAGAAGTAATTTAAGAAATTTATAAAGAAAGGATTAAAACATGTGTGAGAGGATTCAAAAAAGAATCTCGCTGAGTTATAAGGAATATGAATGTGGGGTTACCCAACTCCAATAATAAGGATGTAAGGTGATAATAAATAGACAATATTTATAAGAAGAGAATGATAAAGAAGTTAAGAATCAAAAGTTATATTTAAGTGTGGTACAATCGTACTCTTTAATGGTTAATGTATGGTATCTGGGCTAAACGATTCCTTCATAGAGCGAAAGTATATACGAACTAGCAACTCGGAACCTAGTTTGTTGGTTGTTTGTGGGAAACTACTCAGTGTATTATATTGAAACTGTTAGAGACTCGATGTGTATCAAGTATAGAAAGTGGATACGTATAATGAAAATGTAGAACTTGAATGAAATGTGGAGCAATATAAATGAAGTTAAAAGTTCTTAAAGGAAGAATTGTTATATAAACAAGAAAATTCAAAGAAGAATCATGAAGAGTTATAAAGATAAGAAATGGGAGTTACTGAAACAACCCGGGTCAAATCCCGAGTCCGGAATAAATCTTAGGTCAAATCCCAAGTCCGAATCGAATCAAATCCATCAAATTATAAGGCCTCAAACTACTGGCCCAATAGTATCTTCTTGGGTCATCTTAGCCCACCACAGGCTCGCAAAAGGTCATGACTTGAAGGTACTATTGGTAGTAACTTATTTCCTTATATCTGAGACAAATTTTCCCCTATCTTTCGATGTGGGAATTTGAGGGGTGTTACAAACTCCCCACTTAAATTTCGGCGTCCCCGTCGAGAATCCGATCCTACCTACGGACCCAAAGATCTTTGTCTCTCTAGCCATTATAGATAATACCGGCTGATTTCGTGTCCCCACCTCCGGACCTCCATCTCTCCATTGTGCGATAATACCACCAGCCTTCGTGTCCCTACCTCCGGAAACCCGATCGGATGATGACCCGAAGCCGAGAGTTAGCTCGATACTATATATGAAACAACACAGGTCAAATCCCGAGTCCAGAATAAATCTCGGGTCAAATCCCAAGTCCGAATCGAATCAAATCCATCAAATTATAAGGCCTCAAACTACTGGCCCAATAGTATCTTCTTGGGTCATCTTAGCCCACCACAGGCTCCCAAAAGGTCATGACTTGAAGGTACTATTAGTAGTAACTTATTTCTTTATATCTGAGACAAATTTTTTCCCTATCTTCGATGTGGACCTGGGTGAATTATTCTGATTACCCTAACTCCAATAACCAAGATAACGAATAATGTAGTAAATGATAAAAAAGGAAAGAAAGGGGATTGTAAAACAAAACGATCACGAGTTAAGAAAAGACTTTTAAGGAGATGATTCTAGAATAAGATCACGGCGTGATCTATTTAAGTTATAAAAGAAAGATGGTGCGTAATGTTTGAATAATTATAGCTTGATCTTTATGAAGATGATGTCTTATGAAATAATGCGAGATAACTCACGAGGAGTTATAGATGATGTGATCTGAGGAATTAAGTATCGAGCAAAAGCAAGTTATGAGCAAGATAGGGTTAGGTGGGATTTCAATTGAGGACTCGTGTGATGGTTGAGTTGTACAAATCTTTGTATGGGCGAGGTTTTGTATTTGCACCTCGGTTTATCACATTGATAATCATTGGAATGTTGGTGTCGCTTATTATCGATGTATATGTGGCGTAAAAGGTGATTCTTTTCTCATGTGTATATTTGATAGTTAAAAACTATTAAGATTAGTCAGATATTATTAGGATTAGGTGCGGTTCTTAAAACTAATGCATATAGTAAGTTCGTGACTCATAATAATATGGTATGTTTTGAACCCCTCAGCGAATGGACGCCTATGGTTACGACTATGACAAGTTTTAAACTCATATTATTGTGGCAAGTTCACGAACTTCCGATATGCGGTAAGTTTGATGAACTATCTTTGGGGATATAGGAGGATTATAAGTTAAAATACAAGAATATTTGGTGTAAAGATTGAAATTAATGGAAAAAAATTAGGTATTCCAAATCTTCTTGCTTTGCTAGATTTTTGAAATTTATTGACTTCGTGCCGATGGTTATAATTTGATTTTTGGAAAAAAAATGTTGGGTCACACTTGCGAACCAAAGAATTTTTAAAAACAGTGCTATTATTCGCATGTCTATGCTAATTGCTTTGGCTAGACAAAAATGATTTGAAATATATCAAAATATATTTTTTTATATATCATCAATGCATCATGTAACCTGGTGTAGAGATGATAAAAATGAGGGAGTCATCAATACAGTATTACTTAGTGTGGGATGTGATCTAAGGATCGTCAGCCCACTATGGTATGATGTAGTACGATAAAATCACCAAATGACGGAATCCTCAAACGGACTGTAAATACAGTGCGGTATCATGACGTCGTAAAAAGATATTTGAGATTTCTTTAAGATATGAGAATATATATATATATATATATATATATATGTATATTTCGATTGATGTCCGAATTATTGTAGAAGTCTGTACTATTTGATTCAGCTAGACGATTATTGAAAGATGTTCATGAAATTCAAGCGTTTCTTGAGAAGTTATGCCAAACCAAATTGTTTTGGTGCGGATTCAGATGTTGAAGAGCTGAGATGAACAACCCTTTTATAGGGTATTACGCGGAGACGTTGAGATGTTTGTGCACAATACACGTTTATGCAGAAGTGATCACCCTAAGTACGAGGGGTCCCTATAGTCTTATGACTATTAAAGTTTAAGTTGAAAGATTACTTATAATTATGGACATACGCATAGCGTTTAAATGTTTGCGTACAATACATCGTACGAAGGGCTTAACACCCTAAGTACGGGAGTCCTTATAGTCTAATGACTGTTAAGGTTTAAGTTGAAAGAGTACTTATAACCGTGGACGTAGTTCAAGGTCTTATGACCCTCAGCATGATTTGGAATCTTTTAAATTCCTGAGTTATTCATACTACTTCCCAATTATTGAGCAATTGTGGAAGATTCTTGCTATTCTAAAAGATGAATGTGGTAAGGATGATATTCCTTAGAAAGAAGTGAGTCGTAGAATGCGACACTGAATGATGAATATATTGAATAAGTGAGAAAAGAAATTTTGAAATGAGAAGGAGATGAGTTATCAAAGAATAATGTAAAATTTTTAATAGAAAAGTTTAATAATTGTAAAAAGATCTTTGTGGAAAGAAGTGGTTATAGAACCCAATGAATGAATAAAGTATTAACATAAAATCTATTTTGATAGATTGAATGAATGAAGATTAATAAATAAAATTTCAAGGACGAAATTCTTAGAAGAATGGGTGAATGTAATATCCCGAGTGTTTATGATAATGATCCTTAGAAAAGGAAATAAATGGGTTAAATAATATATAATACTCAAAATATAAATGAGTTCAAGTGAAAGTTATGAAATAAAACTTACAAGAATTTATTATGAATAATGGTGGGAGTAGGAAATATAAAACCTATATTAAGGTAATGTGTTGAAGTTATTCAACGAAGAAATTTGATGAAAACCTGAGTAAGGTAGGGTTTCGGTGATTAGATGACGGAATCCTTATAAGGAGGGAATGATGTGACAACTTAGAATTTTGAAAATTATTAAAATAAGAATTTAATAAATAAAATTCTTATTATGATATAAGAGAGTAATTTATGTTACATATAAATGTATATGTTAATATGTTATGATTGTGAGATCGTAAATAATTAAAATATTTATCAAGTAAAATAAGTATTTTAGTTGAAATATTTATGGATTAAAATAAATATTCAATGGAAATTATTATGGAATAATTTATTTAACTATGATGATATTAAATAAATTGATGATAAATAATTTTATAATTTGTGCATATTTATTACGTTAATGTGTTGGTGATTTTCTAATTTAATTAAGTAATTAAATTAGAGGATTAATGATTGTTAAATAAAATTATAATTATATTGGCTAAATAGAAGCTATAATTTTATTAGTAAGGTTTAATTGGATTTATTAATGAATTGAGATTAATTCAATTCAAATAGTTAATGGGTGTGACAAGGGTATCATATGATAAGAAGGATTGTAAAAAATAAAATAACATTAAAAAGGATATTTTGGGTGCTAGCCAAACATGGCCTAAGTGACCCTTTGTTATTATGGCGATAGGCCATAATGTATCGCATTATGTTTATATCGATTATATATGAAGGTTACGTGTTTTGTTCCTAAAGCCTAAGGCTAAAGATAGAAGAGAAAATACAGAGGAAGAGAGAACTCTAGAGAGGAATTGGGAGTCAATTGGAAGAGAAATCCTTGAAAACAAGAAGGAAGTAGCAATTCTCTAACATATCCTAACAAAGCTAAACAAGAATTAAGAGGTAAATAATCTAGTTTCTTCTTAGCTTGGGTGTTCTTGAGTTATCCTTTAAATTTGAAAATTTAATTGGATGAATTTCTAAATATGTTATATATATATGTGTGTTGTTAGATGTTTATAATTGTTTAGTTGTTATCTAGAAATGATTTTCAGAAATCAAATCCATGAAAACATGATTTAGAAAGAAGAAATTGAGTTTTATTGATATATATACATTAGGGCTTGTTTTGGAATTAAAATTTATGATGAAGTCATGATATAATATTAAATTGATGGTATATGTTGTTAGTATGTTAAATTACGAAAAATAACAAAAGTTGAATGAATCGAATTGGTTGAGAAACGAATTCGTAGTGAACGAATTCGCTAAACTGTCAAAACATGAACAATTAGAATGAACATGAGTTGTAAATTCATATTAAGGTTAGTTAATGTTTATGTTAGTTGATGGGTATTTGGTATGTTGTAGTTTTATGAGTTCTGAACCTATAGAATCGAAAATGGGTGAATTGGATGAGTATAACTCATGTTATGATCATTCTGAAGAGTAAGTAAGGGTTTGTGTAATCATGAAGAAGCGAGAGCACGAGGGCACTGATTCTGCGACTTGGGTAATTACTTGGCCGCTTAGAAGGCCAATTAAGTAGCATTTACTTACGCAAGGCATCGATATGATTGAGCTTGCTCGACTGCTGCGATAAATTAAGCATAACATTTTAATACGAACTCCGATTAAGGCGATTCAAGATGATCCGGAACGAGGACGAATAAACCTACAACTTTTGTTCAGATTTTTAGTTTGAGGTCTTTAGGAAGGGTCAAAATGGTCATCTTTAGGACTGTTGTGTTTTTGGAGGCAATCGGAGGGCGTCGGGCATGCACGTATACAAGTGTAGTGCTTTTGACGATAATAGATGTTGTTCTAAGTTATAGAACATGAATATTATGAAGTATACTGATGCTTAACATTAATAAATGATATATTAGATAAGTTGAATATGCATACTAAGCACACACAAGAGAGACAAATTGGGCGTGTGGCGAATAAACGTCGAAACGTTGTGATAAGTGATAATGATCATAAAAAGTGTTTTAAATCAAATGAAATGAATATTATAAGATATTGAATAGTGTTAATATAAAATAAATAATGATTCCTAGCAGGACTTAAGCACTTGAATGAACTTCGAATATGAAATATAGTGAGCTATAAGTCGAAAATAACACAATAAAATTGAACATTGTGTATTGATAATAGGAAGGGTTATGAGACGTAAATTAAAGTTTACATTACAACTGCTATGCGTTGCTATGTGACTAATAGTTGATGTGTATGATTATATAATTGTGTAGGGCACGTGAAATGCAGATATCTGTAAGCTGTTAAACTGTTATTGGTAAACAACGATCAAGGCAAGTCTTTCAGTTCCTATTTGCTATGTAAACTTAGTGATTAACTGTTTTAAATCTTTATTGCAAAGAGCATGATGTGTTATATATATGTTGAATGTATGAAATGTTAAAGTGAACTTATGACTACGTTGATTGAGTAAAGCATGCTGATTGAGTAAGGAACTCAATCTTTATACTTGTTAAATGAAATGTAACATGTATTTTATGTTAGTCTAATGTTTATGAGATATATGTTGAGCATGTTACTATGTGCTACGTGATGCATGAAAACTGTTAGATTTTGCTGGGCTGTCGAGCTCAACCTTGTAAATAACCATTTTTGTAGGTTAAGGATTGAAGGTAACAAGATCTTATGTCTTTACTTGAATGACGTAGATCAGAAATAATACACGAAGATTAATATTTTAGCTAAAGTTGTTATTTCTTTATACTGTGATTAAAATTCATGAGATGTATTAAATGTTTTATGATGTATAGTTTTATGCTGAGTTGTAAAGCTAAAGTTAGAGTTATCTGATATGTAAAGGTTATCAGATTGAAATGTAAAATTTTATATAATAACAGTGATAAAGTGAATCATAAAATAAGATTGATTCAAAAATATGTAGATGATAAAGATTTTGATTCAGGGAATTAAAGTAAAAAGACATAAAAGTTTAAATTATTCCGTATTTTATAAAGTTTAACATCGAATAATGATGTAAAATTAGAGGTTGAATGTATTATTAACGACCGAAGTCGAGAATTAAATTGTATAATTTTTGGGGTCGTTACATAATTCCTTTTTGTTAAATTCTTGTGGTAAAATCATTCGGAGCGGGAAGATACTTGGGAGATAGAGGAGTCTATTCGAGCAGAGTATTCACATTTTTTGATAGTTAGGTACGTTCATTCTTTTTATTCTGGGGACGGAATCCTTTTTAAGGGGTAGGAGATGTAATATCCGTTAAAAATAAAATAAAATAAAATAATAATAATAATAAATAATTAAATAATATTTAAATAAATATTTTAATTGGGCTTTTTTTATGTCTGGGTCAATTTGTATTTAATTTGTGTTGACTATAATAAGTATGTGATTACATTAATTTGGGCTTTTATACTAATTGGGTCTAATTTGTATTTGGGTAATATTAAAATCCTATTAAAATTAGGAGACACAATAAGATATATAAATAAACATGTAAAACCTAATTAGACTCTCATAAGCTTTATACGTGACTGAGGGAAAGAGAAATATGAAGCAGAAGTCGGCTGAATTTTTTTTCACAATTGCTGATACCAGACGAAAGGAAAAGATAAGGAAAATTGATTGAGGTAAAATCTTTATTTGTTCATAAATATTATATGTATGTATCAAAATAGCGGTGATAGTTGCTGCTGAAATTGTTTGGTTGGAAATTGTGCCATATATATATATATATATTGTGACGCCCCCAAAATAGGTATACAACACCCATTCTGAGTCACCAAATACATGGTTATCATCGCTACGATGACTGGCATCACTTTAGATGATGACACAGTTGTGGTCCCCGGTTGAACATACTCATTATCTCGTTCTAATAATTGAGCCCTGTTTACAACATCTGAATATAAAGAAAATTTATGAGAGATAAGATATTGCCAAATCTCGGGCTTTAGACCTCTTAGAAACATCCTCTTCATTCGTTCCTCATTCTCGACCAAATGAGGTGCAAACCTGGATAACTCTGCAAACTTCTCCTCGTACTGGGACACCATCATGTTGTTTTGTTCTAGTCTGATAAACTCCACCTCCTTCATATTGCGAATACTTTCCAGGAAAGTACTTGTTATTGAATAGTTTCTGAAACGTTTCCCCAAAACATCTTGATTGGGGTTGGTCGATATCGCTTCACAGACTCCCACCGATGATACGCCTCACCGCGGAACTTAAAGGTAGCGAATGGAACCTTCTGTTCCTCCGTGCATCCCAAGACATCGAATATCTTGGTAATTTGTTTGACCCACGTTTCCGCCATGATCGGATTCGACTTTCCCTTAAATTCTGGTGGTCCCAACTCTTTGAACTGCTTGGTTGTGACAAGCCGCGCATTGCTAGCATTTCCACCCGTATTTTGTGCACGAGTCTCCCTCGTCTGATTTTGCATGAACTGCAAAAAGCTCCTAAACATTCCATCATTCATTGTTTGCTCGGTAGTGTTGTTTACAGAAGGAATATTGTCTTCTGTTATGCGTTCTCACGGTTTATGACTAAAGGTTGTTCCACGTCTCATACACTCCATTGTTAACGTTTTCATCGACCATTCTTAAATCGCCTTATAAAACATAAAGGGTTAATTAAACAAATTAACATATCACATTATATCCATATATTATGATGACCAACAAATAAGCTTAGGTAGGACATACTTAGCGAAAGATTTACTCATCTCTCCCTCCTAGTTCTATTCCCCAATCTCTCGCCAGAGACCATATCCTAAGCTCGATATTAACTGTGGCGCCCCAAAATAGGTATCTGACACCCATTACGAAGTCGCCAAATACATGGTACGAAACAAATACAACTTCGAGAATACAATTTTAGTGCAAAATAATGACGATAACACATATCTTGTGAGTTTGAATACAAATATAGTCTAATAGAGAGTATACAAACTCAAAATGAGTCCTCATTACAATTATTGATACACTATTTTACAAAATAGTGAGGACTACTAATACATCTATCCTGAACCATCACTCCATACCCCGGTTAGTTCCTGCTATGTTCTCACCTCCTAGAAGAAAAATAGAACAAAAAGGAAAAGGGTGAGCTCAACTAGCCCAGTAAAGAATATTATGACTAAGATAATATACAACAATTTATCATTAGTCTTCAACAGGGAAAAATTTGATAAAATATATTAGACAACAAGTTTTAGATCAACAACTGCAGCGGAAACAACAATCTATTAGAAGAGTCAAGTAGAGAAAGAATTCTACTATCTTCTAAGATTTAAAAGTCCATCATCAATAATTTATCCTTGTAACATCAATCAATATACATCTTGAATCAAATATTCATCTTTGCACTACAGGCCAAAGATATTCATTTGTATCACCAGTTGGTCATGTTCATCTCAACACCTGTTCATCTTTGCACTACGGGCCAAAGATATTCATCAGTTAATCATTCATCTTTGCACTACGGGCCAAAGATATTTAGTAATATCATCATTTAGGACGGAGGATGATGAAAAATATTTTAAACAACGAATCCAGTGAGACGGAAGGACAAATATTAGGGATTCATATTTTAGTCTATCCAAGTTCAATAATACTCCATAATAAACTATAGTGGAGTGAAATTCAAGAATGAAGATCAAAACATGGATTAAATTTCAAGAATAAGAGTCACAACAGATAACTTGAAAAAAAAATATAGTTTTTTTTTTTGTGGCAACGATACCCGTGAGCGATGGCGTGAAGCGATGCACCGTGAACGATGCAGATCATGAAAAGTTCCAAATTTAATAAAAAGTCCAGACCAATAATTCAATGAAATAATATTAGATGAAACGAAATTTCTAATCATTTCAGGAATTATAGAAGCAATACTTACCATAGTAAGTTCAAATTTAGAGAATATAAAATGAAATAATATCCCTTCCATACTATGGAGTATGGAAGAAAATAATATTTCTTACGAGTATTGAAATAAATAATATCCAGATTACCTTGGTAAAGCTGGATTTGGTGGAATATTGGATATTATACGAGAAAATCTTGCAGAAAAACTTCGCTCAAATTATTCTTATACTCAAGAAAAATACTCACAATACTATAGAATAAGAATTTTTGAATTTAGAAATGGTGTGATGAGGAAGGAGGGGTTACCCCTTATTTATAGCAACGGAAAGAGAAAAAGTTTGAACAATTAGGCCCAACTCTGCCAAAATTCCTCCGTAAATTTTCAAATTCTACATTGCCTAACTTTCATTCATTATTTTCATTGGGTGAGGGCCCATCAATTTGGAAGGAAAAGTCATTGTAGGAGAAAGTATCCTGCTCATCAATTTAGAAAATAATCACATTCTGCCAAAATATAAAGAAATGAGTGACACCTCTTTTGACAAATGAGGGCCACCCAAATAAGTCATACTCTGCCAACTTAAAGAAATGAATGCACACCCTTTTTGAAACTTTGCCAAATGAGGGGCCACCTAATAACAATCTACCAATTTAAGAAAATCCATTTCCACCAACCAAAACCATGTTACTAACAAGGTATTCAAATACATCTTGCTTACTTCCTTTTCTAATTAACCACATGTTTATGTATGTATATATATATATATATATATATATATATATATATATATATATATATATATATATTATAATAATATATTTGCATGAATAATTCATGGAGAAGTAATTGTAATGCCAAACTTTTAACAATTATTTTATGCTAAAATTCCTTCATTTATATTCACATAAAATAAATATTTTCTTATCATATAAATCAATAATTAATTATTCACAAATAATATTCTGAGAATCACATTTATGACAACAGTGTAGTTCCTGAGAAAGAGAGGGCTTTCAATAAGGATTTCTCCTTCTTGGCGCTTGCAATTAGGTGACCAAACCTCTCCTGTGATGAACTTTCTAGACATTGCCAATAATGCTATCTAATAATATTATTCAAATAATATGTATTATTGATCCGATAATGGGAAACATTTGTGCAAAGTGACAATTATTAAAACAACAATAATATAAAATATCAACGCAACAATTATTGAATCAATAAAATATTGAGCGGTAATTACTGTAATAATTATTAAGTAGTGCCTTCACGTAAAATTAATAATTCAACAATCATGCGTAATACTGGTGCTACTCTTTTGTGCAATCACGCAGTATTCTTGTATTTTAATCACCGAGTAATCCAGCGGTGTTAAGCTGTAACGATTACAGATTATTTATAAAAACTAAAACTTATCGCTTTTTCTTCATCCGATTGTTATTACATTATGGGGCCCTGATTGATACATGGCGCAGTTATGCGAATATTCGGAAACAAAAAGAATATTCCACGACCAAACGAATATTCCCAAACAACAATGATTATTTTATAACCACTTGCTTATTTTGCAAAATTTACACATTTCACCCACAACCAAAATATTATATCAATTTAAGACCTTATTATTCACAATAATAATTAAAGAAAATTCAATTTTATTTATAATAAGTTGGGGTCTTACAACCTCCCCTCCTTATGAAATTTCGTCCTTGAAATTGACGTACGTACCTGGTATTTCAAAAACGTGAGGGTACCTCACTTTCATTTCCGATTCCAACTCCCAGGTCATTTCCTCAATAGCATGGTTTCTCCACAAAACCTTAACTTGTGGTATAACCTTCGTGCGTAGGACATGCTCTTTCCTATCCAAGATCTTAACAAATATTTCTTCGTACGTTAAATCTTCGGCTATCTCGTCTGGTTCTAAAGCAATAATATGGTTCGGGTCTTTCACATATTTATGAAGCATGAAAATATGAAAAACATTATGAACACGAGACATACTTGGAGGTAACGCGAGTCTATAGGTCACATTTCCTATTCGGTCAAGAATCTCAAATGGACCAACAAATCGTGGATTGAGTTTTCCTCTCTTCCCAAATCTTGTAACTCCTTTCCATGGTGCAACACGTAACAATACATGATCCCCAATATTAAATTCCACGTCTTTTCGATGAAGATCAGCATAACTCTTTTGTCGATCCTGTGCCGTTTGTAAACATTGTCGAACCGTTTGGATCTTCTCTATAGTCATTCGTACCAACTCTGGTCCCAACAATGTTGCTTCTCCCACCTCGTCCCAAAGATCTTTGAAGCGACACTTTAAATCCATCTACAACGCCTCGAATGGAGCCATGCCTATACTTGCTTGATAGCTGTTGTTGTAGGAGAATTCCACCGATGGTAGGTACTTATCCCAACTCCCTTTGAAATCTAGGACACATAGTCTTAATAGATCTTCAAGAGTTTGAATAGTCCTACGATTGTCCATCCGTTTGAGGATGGTATGCGGCGAATCATAAATCCGTGCCATAGCTTTTTGCATGCTAACCCAAAATCGTGAAGTGAATCTTGGGTCACGATCAGAAACTATGGATACTGGCATGCCATGCAATCTCACAATCTCATTCACGTACATACGAGCAAGACGTTCAAGAGAATAAGTCTCCCGTATAGGCAAGAAATGAGCAGACTTGGTTAATCTATCAACAATAACCCAAATCGCATCTATGCCTTGAGAAACTTTGGCAAGACCTGTAACGAAATCCATAGTAATGTGTTCCCACTTCCATTTCAGAATCTCAAGTGGTTGCAATGGACCCTTTGGCACTTGATGTTCCGCCTTTACTCGTTGAAAAGTTAAACACCTCGAGATAAACTCCGCGATCTCTCTCTTCATATTATTCCACCAAAATGTATGTCAAATATCATGATACATTTTGGTACTCCCAGGATGGATTGCAAATGGTGTGTTGTGTGCCTCCATCATGATTCTATGCTTTAAGTCAGAATCATTAGGAATGCAAAGTCTGGAGTTGACTCGAAGTATTCCTTCTTCATCGATTCTTGCTTCTGGAACAGCACCTTCTTGCACTTTCTTCTTCATACTCATTAGCCCCAGGTCCGTAGCTTGAGCAGCTTTAACTTTATCAATTAAAGTCGGTTTTACTCGTATATTCGCCATCATCATGTGGGTCCCTGGAGTCTTTAACTCAATCTCCATCTTTTGTAAATCGTACAAAATGGGTCTTTGTGTTAACAACATCGCTTTTCGTGCCGCATCACGATCTTCTACTCAATGCGTCAGCTACTACGTTTGCTTTTCCAGGATGGTATTGAATGGTATGATCGTAATCTTTCAACAGCTCGAGCCAACGTTGTTGCCGCATATTGAGTTCCTTTTGGGTGAAGAAGTATTTGAGGCTTTTATGATCCGTATAGATCTCCACTTTCTCCCCATACAGGTAGTGTCTCCAGATTTTCAATGCGAAAACGACTGCTGCCAACTCTAGATCATGAGTAGGATAATTCCTCTCATATTCTTTGAGTTGTCGTGAGGCATAGGCTATGACTTTCCCATGTTGAATGAGAACACATCCTAACCCTTTGTGACGCCCCCAAAATAGGTATACGTCACCCATTCTGAGTTGTCAAATACATGGTACAGAATTAACTACAACTTTATTATTACAACATATAAACTGTGAGTTTAAATACAGATATTGCCATCTAGACAATATCCACATACAAATAAATCCTCATCATAATTATTGATACATTATTTTACAAAAATGGTGAGGACTACTAAACAACTCTCCCTAGAACCTTCATTCCATACCCCGACTTGTACTCGCTATATTCTCGCCTCCTGAGAAGAAAAATGAAACAAAAAGGAAAAGGTGAGCTCAACTAGCTCAGTAAAGAATATTATGACTAAGATAATATACAACAAATTATCGTTAGTCTTCAACAGGGAAAAAAATCTAATAGAATACAATAAACAACAAGTTTTAAATCAATATTCGCAGCGAAAAATATTAATTCATAGAAGAGTTACGTAGAGGATGAAATCTACTAATGTCTATGAATTTAATGATCCATCACATGATATTTTTATCCTGCAACATCAATCAATGCACCTCTTGAATCATATATTCATCCTTGCGCTCTGAGGCGAGGATATTCATCGATTAGTCGTGTTCATCTAAAACACATTTCATCTTTGCACTACGGCCAAAGATATTCATCAAAAATCATTCATCTTTGCACTACTGAGGCCAAAGATATTCATCGAAATCATTCATCTTTGCACCTACTGGGCCAAAGATATTCATTAACATCATCATTTAAAATCGAGGATGATGAAAATATTTTTAAAGAAAAGAATCGGTGAAACAAAATGACAAGGATTAAGGATTAAGGATTCGTACTTTGTTTTATCCATGTCCAAAAATACTTCAAAAATCATCATAGTGGTGTAAAATTCAAGAATGATCAAAACATGGATACAATCAAAACTACTATCCGAATAGATATTTTGAATGAAAAGAAAAATTTTCATTTTTGATGAATAGTCTTAGTGATTCGTGAATAAGTGTAAGTATACGTGAATAGTGTCGTATACATGAATAGTAACTCCGACACCAAAAATTTCAAATTTGATAAAAAACTTCAGATCAATATTTCAGCATAATGATATTGAAGAAATAATATCATTACGAAAAAAAATAATATCCCTTACCTCGAAAGATTTATACTTCTAGCTGAAACACCGGATATAGGTTATGACTTGAACTTGCACCGTATAGCAATACTCAAAGTATACTCAAAATACTCATAAGAATATGCTCGATAATATAGAGAGAGAAAACTTCAATTTTTGGTGTAATTTTCAATTCTAACCTAAGCACCCTATTTATAGGAAAATGCTTAGAACACCAAAGCAGAAAATTTAATTTAATAATAATATATATAACAAATTCTCTCGCTTTACTTTCTAGATTTTGAATTCAGCATTTACATCACATGCTAGGTGAGCCCACAAACAAAAAAAGCGTTTTTCATTCTTTAAATATTTTAAACTTCCAAAAATCAATTATTTCGTAGCTTCGGAACTTCAATAATTCACAATAAATAGCCCTTTTGTTATAAAATTCGAAGCTCGCGAGTTTTATAGGAAATTCAATTCTCTACAACTTTGCAGAAGAAAGTTTTTCCAAATTCCTAACAGAAAATGACCGAAATCCATAAACGGGCGATTTTGCAAGCTATAATCAAATTTCAGTCAATAAATGGGTCCACAGACATGTTTAACATGTTTTAAACATTTATTGCAACAAAAATACTCTTTCTCCTCGTATACTCGTATATCACACATTCATTGTAAAAATATCACCATTATTATATTATTAAAAATATAATAATATATTTAAATAAATTATTTTATCAGAAAAAGATAAAATTTTAATTTTCAACAATTGTCACATTAAAAATTTTCTCCATCTATATCCATATAAAATCAATATTTTTCTCATCATATGAATCAATAATTAATTATTCACAAATAATATTACGAGAATCACAATATTGATGACCGAGGCGGGTTCAGGAAGAGGGGCTTTCAATAAGAATTTCTCCTTCTTTGGCCGCAATTAGGTGACCAAACCTCTCCTTGAGAGAACTTTCTAGACATTGCCAATAATGTTATCTAGTAATATTATTCGAGATAATATGAATTATTGCTTCGATAATGAAAATACTATGTAATGACAATTATTGAAACAACAGCAATATAAAATATCAACGCAACAATTATTGAATCAATAAAATAAAATACTGAACAGTAATTACTGTAACCATTATTGAGTAGTGCCTTCTTACGTAAGAATCAATAATTGGTGCAATACCATATCTTCTTGTGCAACAACGGCAGATTCTTGTGTTTTAACCACCGGGTATTCCAACGAGGTAAACTGGTAATAACTTCGCCAGATTATTTTTAAACAACTTATTTTGTCGTAGCTTTCCTCCAATCGCTTTCCGTTATGGGGCTCACACATGGCTGCGCCGTCGTACGAATATTCTCCGACAGTACGAATATTTCACGACCAAACGAATATTCCCCGACAATAAGGAATATTTTATAACCATTTGCTTATTTTGAAATACTTGCGTATTTTACCCATAACTATCCACATTAATCAAATCAACCCTTACTATTTCAAAATAATAAATAGAGGAAATTTCATTTTATTAATAAAAAGTCGGGGTCTTACACCCTTTGCCTGAAGCATCGCTGTATATAACAAATCCATCCGAACTAGATGGTATTGCCACAACAGGTGCCGAAATGAGTCTCCTCTTGAACTCTTGGAAACTCTTCTCGCATTCCTCACTCCATACAAATTTTGTATCCTTCCGAGTCAACTGAGTTAACGGAGTAGCGATTCAAGAAAATCCTTCCACGAATCTCCGATAATAACCAACTAAGCCCAGAAAGCTACTCACTTTAGTCACCGACTTCGGTTGCTCCCAACTTTGTATTGCTTCAATCTTCGCCAGGTCAACAGATACTCCATGTTTTGACACCACGTGCCCAAGGAATGCTACTTTCTCAAGCCGAACTCTCATTTCTTCAAATTTTGACATATAGCTTATTTTCACGAAGCCTTTCAAGTATCGACTTCAAATGGTGCTCATGATCTTCACGGCTTTTGGAATATATGAGGATGTCATCAATAAAGACAACAACGAATCCGATCTAAATATTCCTTGAATACTCGGTTCATCATATCCATGAAAGCACAGAGCATTAGTCAATCCAAAAGACATGACTAAGAATTCATAATGCCGTCGCATCGAAGTTTTGAAGGCGGTCTTTGGAATATCCTCGGTTTTAATCTTGGTGATGATATCCGTAAGCGAAGGTCGATCTTTGAAAAGAATTGTGCTCCTTGCAACTGGTCAAACATGTCATCAATGCGAGGTAGCGGATACCTATTCTTGATGGTGACATGATTCAATTCTCGGTAGTCAATACAAAGTCGCATACTCCCGTCTTTCTTTTTTACAAATAGAACAGGAGCACCCTAAGGAGATGTACTAGGACGAATGAAACCGATGTCTAACAATTCTTGTAGTTGGACTTTTAACTCCTGAAGTTCAATAGGAGCCATTCGATATAGGGTTTTAGAAATGGGTTTTGTACCCAGTTCAAGGTCAATAAAGAATTCAACATCACGTTCTGGGGGTAGACCGGGAAGCTCTTCAGGAAATACATCAGGAAATTCTCTAACCACAGAAATATTATTCAAATCTGACTTGTCTCTGTTCAAATCCATAACATGGGCTAAGAAAGCTTGACATCCGTTTTTCAATAAACGAATAGCTTTGTGGCTTGATATGACGATGGTGATTTTTAGTGGTTTAGTAGTTTGAATTCGTATGACACGTTGGTTAGGAATATGAAAACTAACAACCTTACGAAAACAATCAATTTTAGCATGATGAGTCTTTAACCAATCAATTCCTAAAATCACATCAAAAACAAGTATTTTTAAAGAGATAAGATCAACAGGTAATGTGATAGTGCCAACTTGGATCATGCAAGATTTATAAACTGTAGATGTAACGAAGGTTTCACCCAACGGAGTTTCAACAGATAAGTCAAAGTCCAATTTCTCTGGAGTCAAGTTTAAACGTTGAACACAAGCAGGAGAGATAAAAGAATGGGTAGAATCGGTATCTAGTAAGGTATAAACTTCGCAAGAGTTCAAGATTAGCTTACCCGTGATCACCTCGTTCGGGTTCCTAACGTTTTGGCCTGTCACGACAAACGCTCTTCCGAGGCAGATTGATTTTGACTTATCCGGACAACCCTTGAGTCACCATCCCCGTTGAACTTGGTTTTGCTCTGAGAACAATCCACGAGCTTTGTGGCCTTCCTTTCCACAGGTTGTAACATACCTTGAATTGTTGTGGACGGTTTAATGATATGTCCCTCTTCCCGCATTTGTAACATCTAGCTGGCGGTCGTTCTCCTCCCTAGAATTTGTTGTTGGTCTTTGGTGTTGCTGCTAATGTCTTCCCGTCATTGTTGAATCTCCTCTTTTCTGAAATTTCCACTTGATTCACCTTTCCTATTATCATGGCTACAATGACCACCCGAGAGTGGTTCTTGCTTTGTTCGTATTTTTCCTCCTCGTTGGTTATCATCACTGATGATCACCGGCCTTGTCACTAGGGTATGACCCTGGTTGTGGTCCCTCGGTTGAACATACTCATTATCTCACTCTAATAATTGAGCCTTGTTTACAACATCTGAATATAAAGAAAATTTATGAGAGATAAGATATTGCCGAATCTCGGGCTTTAGACCTCTCAGAAACATCCTCGTCATTCGTTCCTCATTCTCGACCAAATGAGGTGCAAACCTGGATAACTCTACAAACTTCGCTTTGATGCTTTGGGACACCATCCCATTGTTTTGTTCTAGTCGATAAACTCCACCTCCTTCGTATATGACGAATACTTTTGGGAAAGTACTTGTCATTGAATAGTTTCAAACGCTTCCCAAGACATCTTTGAGTACCGTGGTGGCATGCGCTTCACAGACTCCCACCAGTAGTCTACCTCACCACGGAACATAAAGGTGGCGAATGGAACCTTCTGTTCCTCCGTGCATCCCAAGACATCGAATATCTTGGTAATTTGTTTGACCCACGTTTCCGCCATGATCGGATCCGACTTTCCCTTAAATTCTGGTGGTCCCAACTCTTTGAGCGCTGGTCGTGACATGTCCGCGCATTACTAGCATTTCCACCGTATTTTGTGCACGAAGTCTCCTAAATGCGATTTTGCATGAACTGCAAAAAGCTCCTAAACATTCCATCATTCATTGTTTGCTCGGTAGTGTTGTTTACAGGAGGAATATTGTCTTCCTGTTGTACGTTCTCCTGGTTTGTGACTAAAGGTTGTTCCACAGTCTCATACACTCCATTGTTAACGTTCTCAGCAGCCATTCTTAAATACTACTATAAAACAAGGGTTAATTAAACAAATTAACATATCACATTATATCCATATATTATGACCGACCAACAAATAAGCTTAGGTAGGACATACTAGTGAAAGATTTACTCATCTCTCCCCTCCTAGTTCTATTCCCCGATCTCCGCTAGAGACCATATCCCTAAGCTCTAATACCAACTGTGACGCCCCCAAAATAGGTATACAACACCCATTCTGAGTCGCCAAATACATGGTACAGAAACGAATACAACTTCATTAATACAATTGTCGTGCAAAATACGACAACACATAATAGTGAGGACTACTAATACATCTATCCTGAACCATCACTCCATACCCCGGTTAGTTCCTGCTATGTTCTCACCTCCTGGGAAGAAAAATGGAACAAAAAGGAAAAGGGTGAGCTCAACTAGCCCAGTAAAGAATATTATGACTAAGATAATATACAACAATTTATCATTAGTCTTCAACAGGGAAAATCTGATAAAATATATTAGACAACAAGTTTTAGATCAACAACTGCAGCGGAAACAACAATCTATTAGAAGAGTCAAGTAGAGAAAGAATTCTACTATCTTCTAAGATTTAAAAGTCCATCATCAATAATTTATCCCCGTAACATCAATCAATATACATCTTGAATCAAATATTCATCTTTGCACTACAGGCCAAAGATTTTCATTTGTATCACCAGTTGGTCATGTTCATCTCAACACCTGTTCATCTTTGCATTACGGGCCAAAGATATTCATCAGTTAATCATTCATCTTTGCACTACGGGCCAAAGATATTTAGTAATATCATCATTTAGGACGGAGGATGATGAAAAATATTTTAAAGAACGAATCCAGTGAGACGGAAGGACAAATATTAGGGATTCATATTTCAGTCTATCCAAGTTCAATAATACCTGGAGTGAAATTCAAGAATGAAGATCAAAACATGGATTAAATTTCAAGAATAAGGGTCACAACAGATAACTTGAAAAAAAAATATAATTTTTTTTTCTTTTGTGTAACGATACCCATGAACGATAGCGGTGAACAAAGACGTGAGCGATGGCGTGAGCATGCAAGTAAACGATACATCTTCATTTAAAAGTTCCAAATTTGATAAAAAGTTCAGACCAATAATCCTATGAAATGATATTAGATGAAACAAAATTTCTAATCATTTCAGGAATTATAGAAGCAATACTTCCCATAGTAAGTTCAAATTTAGAGAATATGAAATGAAATAATATCCCTTCCATACTATGGGGTATGGAAGAAAATAATATTTCTTACGAGTATTGAAATAAATAATATCCTTTACCTTGGTAGAAACTGGATTTGACTGGAATATCGGATATTATTCTGAGAAAATCTTGCAGAAAAACTTCGCTCAAATTATTTTTATACTCAAGAAAAATACTCACAATACTATAGAATAAGAATTTCTGAATTTAGAAATGGTGTGATGAGGAAGGCGAAAAAGTTTGAACAATTAGGCCTAACTCTGCCAAACTTCCTCCGTAAATTTTCAAATTCTACATTGCCTAACTTTCATTCATTGTTTTCATTGGGTGAGGGCCCATCAATTTGGAAGGAAAAGTCATTGTAGGAGAAAGTATCCTGCTCATCAATTTAGAAAATAATCACATTCTGCCAAAATATAAAGAAATGAGTGACACCTCTTTTGACAAATGAGGGCCACCCAAATAAGTCATACTCTGCCAACTTAAAGAAATGAATGCACACCCTTTTTGAAATTTTGCCAAATGAGGGGCCACCTAATAACAATCTACCAATTTAAAAAAACCCATTTCCACCAACCAAAACCATGTTACTAACAAGGTATTCAAATACATCTTGCTTACTTCCTTTTCTAATTAACCACATGCTTATGTATGTATATATATATATATATATATATATATATATATATATATATATATATATATTATAATAATATATTTGCATCGGAGAAGTAATTGTAATGCCAAACTTTTAACAATTATTTTATGCTAAAATTCCTTCATTTATATTCACATAAAATAAATATTTTCTTATCATATAAATCAATAATTAATCATTCACAAATAATATTACAGAATCACATTTATGACAACCAGGCCGTTCCCAGGAAAGAGAGGGCTTTCCAATAAGGATTTCTCCTTACTGGCCCGCAATTAGGTGACCAAACCTCTCCTTGACAGAACTTTCTAGACATTGCCAATAATGCTATCTAATAATATTATTCAAATAATATGTATTATTGATCTGATAATGGGAAATATTGTGCAGTGACAATTATTAAAACAACAATAATATAAAATATCAACGCAACAATTATTGAATCAATAAAATATTGAGCAAGTAATTACCGTAACAATTATTAAGTAGTAGTGCCTTTCACGTAAGAATTAATAATTCAACAATCACATGCAATACAGGTGCTCTCATTTGTGCAACCACGCGACATCTTTGTATTTTAATCACCGAGTAATCCAACGATTGTTAGCAGAACGATTACGCTGAGTTATTTATAAAACTAAAATTTGTCGTTTTCTTCATCCAAGATCGTTATTACATTATGGGGCCCATAATTGATATTGCGCATTCGTCACGAATATTCCAGAGCAAAAGAATATTCCACGACTAAACGAATATTCCCCGACAACAATGATTATTTTATAACCACTTTCTTATTTTGCAAAATTTGCACATTTCACCCACAACCAAAATATTATATTAATTTAACACCTTATTATTCGCAATAATAATTAAAGAAAATTTGATTTTATTTATAATAAGTTGGGGTCTTATATATATATATATATAATAGCAATGATGGGAGTATGGTAATATATATTAGTATATATATAAATTGTTTGCTTTGTCAGGTATTATATATAAATAAGGTGCGGTTTTGTAAAAAAAAAAAGACAAGATTCTTTGTAAGTAATAAGGAGTGGATTAGATTATATATGAATGGATTATATATATATATATATATATATATATATATATATATATATATATATATATATATATCGTTAATTTTAGTTAATTTAAATTATATATTATATATTAATAAACTTTTGGCCATGAAACTTATAAATGGAATTAATAAATTAAATTGAAGTTTATATATTAATTTGAATTAATTAATTTTGTGGACATAGTTATAAAAGTTTTAATAATAAATTTAATAGTATTATGTTATTAATGATTGGATTGTAATAAAATCTTATTAAATTATTTAAATTGAACGGAAAGAATTTAAAGAGTTATACTTAGTATATAAATTTTGGAGTATTAATAATTGATTTAAGGCGATGATTAAATGTACCTTGAATGAATTGCGAATTATTTTGGAGTTTATGACTTGGATTATATTTAATTTGAGGTGAGTATGTTTAGGTGGTGAATAACATTTCGTATTTGATATCGTTGGCACTTGAGGGTAAAATTTTGTGTAGTGTGATATAAATGGGTTGGAAGTATCAGGTATGGATTTCGTACTCTTCCAGCGACATTCTTGTTATATTTGTTTTGTTCGTTTTGTCCCTTATTTCGAATTTCGTTATTCTTTCACATAATTGTTTCTTGTGAAATTCATGTATTAATTTCATTTTTAAGTTGATACATATGACTCGTATTTGTACTCTTTGAATTAGGTTATCATGTTTAGTACTATTTATTTTTGATAATTGTAGAGCGATACATGTTGTTACCTTCTTTTTGAGACCTTGTGACTATAATTTGATTTGGTTCAACATGTACATATAGAAGCCTTTTGTTGGTATTATGTCGCATGTGTTGTGACATGATATTTTTGTTAGAATATATCGTATGGTATACTTGAGCTATAACCACCTGTGGGGGTACCACAGGCATGTCGTCTTGGCACGAGAGGCATGACACTTTCCGTGGCGGTGTGATTAGTCCACGGCGTCTCCGTTTTAGGCTCCGGAGGAAGTGGGCCATTTGGTGTTTTATGTCCATTCTGACTGAAATCAAATTCTCTACAACTTTGTAGCTTTGAGTTTTTCCAAATTCCAAACCAAACATATCCGAAATCCATAAATGGATGATTTTTAATACCTCCACACCGACAAAATACTGATAAAACACCTCAGCATTAATTCTTTCATTTTTATCCACATAAAAATAAATATATCCATCATTTATATCCACATAAAATAAATATTTCCTTATCATATAAATCAATAATTAATTATTCACAAATAATATTCTGTAATCGATTATGACAATCAGTAGTTCCGGAAAGAGGGGCTTTCAATAAGAATTTCTCCTTCTTGGCGAGCAATTAGGTGACCAAACCTCTCCTTGATGAACTTTCTAGACATTGCCAATAATGCTATCAAATAATATTATTCAAATAATATGAATTATTGATCCGATAATGGGAAATCTTGTGCGTTGATAATTATTGAAACAACAATAATATAAAATATTAACGCAGCGAAATTATTGAATCGATAAAATAAAATATTGAGCGATATTTCTTTGTAACAATTATTGAGTAGTGCTTCTTACATAAGAATCAATAATTCAAAAATATTGTGCAATAGTGTCTTTATTGTGCAATAACGCCATTCTTCGTATTTTAACCACCGGGTATTCCAACAGTGTTAATGGTAAAACTACGCCGTTATTTGTAAAAACTCAAATTTGTCGTTTTCTTCATCCGACAGTTATTCGTTATGGAGCCCACAAATGGCTGCGCCGTCGTACGAATATTTCCCGATAATTGAATATTTTATAACTACTTGCGTATTTTAAAAAATTCATATCTCACCCTTAACTTTAAACTTTTATCAATTTAACCATTTACTGAATAGTTATTATAAGAAAAATTGAATACTTTTATTTCATAAAATTCGGGGTCTTACAATCTCCGCTCCTTATGAAATTTCGTCCCCGAAATTTACGTACCTGGTATTTTGAAAAGTTGAGAAAACCTTGCTTTCATTTCAGATTTTATTTCCCGGGTCATCATGATTTCTCCGTTGCTCATCTCCCGTGATAACTTCATTTGGGTTCCTCATTTGTTGGGAAGCCATAACAACCGCCATCCCTCGAACTACCTAGTTTTGACTTGTCTGGGGCAGCATTTGGTGTCATCACTACCATTGGAATATACTTTTCTATAGGACATATTCCTCCCTCAACTGCCTCATCATACTCCTGATTCATGATCTGAATCATCAATCTTTGATCCATATCGAATTAGGTTGGCCGCTATATGCGAGGTAATTCAAAACTCGATGTTGGGTTCTCCCAATTGCTTTCAAAAAGAGAAATTCATATCATCTATTTTAGCCTTCTTAGATCGGACATCTCTTTCCACAATATCCACGTGTAAATGCGGCTTTTGCCCATGCATCACTTATTCTCACTCGTTCAGCTTTTTTCTTCTTTCATTTCAGATTCCATCTTTATCATCTTATACTCGCCAAAGAATGCTTACATTCAAGCATCACATATCGAATGTAACACTGAAGCTTGAATTGTTGCATCCTCCTTTGCTCCACTGACCACCAATCGTTCTTGACTGCTCTTTTAACTCATGAATACGATTTTGCAATTCTACATTTTGATTATATAATACCTCTAATAAATTCTCCTCGGGTACCTCTTTCTTCCTCTTCTTCCTCACTCTCATTTGTTACCTCTGCGACCATCTAAGTGTAACTATCAATTCTTCACTCACCACATGGATTCTCTAATTCCTTCTTTGCACGATATCACATTATCACGGTTGGTGATTAGAGGTATCCCATGGTCTCATTCACTCCATTGTTAACATTCTCGTGATGCCCATTCTCAAATCTTGCCATAAAATAAGGGTTAATTTAAACAAATTAATATATCACATAATATCCCGATATTATGACTAACCAACAAATAAGCTTAGGTAGGACACACTTTAGTGAAGGATTTACTCATCTCTCCCCTCCTAGTTATATTCCCCGATCTCGCTTGGAGACCATATCCCTAAGCTCTGATACCAAATGTGACAACTCCAAAATAGGTCCATTCCATCCAACCCATTACGAGTCGCCAAATACATGGTATGAAAATAACTACAATTTTATTACAATAATTGTCATGCAAAATACAACAACACATATGCTGTGAGTTTGGATACAAATATATACCAACTGTGACACTCATCCCAACCTTGGATAATGCGTCACAATGACACCTTACATAAAGGTATAGTCAAAAGCTGTTTTAGAAATTAGAATCTTTGGGAAGTGCTCAAGAAACCTTCGTGCATGGGAGGCCATGCGTCAGGTTATGATAGATATCATATGGTACAGAATTATCCTTGGTTATTAATAGACCCCAAAGAAAAATGAGAAGATTATTATCATATTCTTCCCAATGGTGAGTCTTCACTTGATATATCATTATCTCCACTGTCTCTAAATGAGAATTATACTTTAAACAAACACCAAGATTATATAGGTAGTGCTCATAAATATACTCAACAAGTGGATGAGCACAACCCTGTCTTATGATGACACGAGGTTGTATGTCATTAGACATCTTGTATGATAGTGGCAAAACACCCTTCCAACGTTGGGTTTGCCTCACCCTAGTTGATTCACCAAATATAACTACTAAATGATGACCACCGATTCTATTCCCACATACCCCCGCTAAACCCACCTACACTCTTATTACACCGAAAGGAATTGTGAAAATGAAGGGTGAGCACAATTATTGATAAAGAATATCATGACTAAAGATAATTAAATTATCAATAGCCTTCATCAATAAT
The DNA here is from genome assembly GCA_020205605.1 of Panax ginseng. Taxonomy (NCBI): domain Eukaryota; kingdom Viridiplantae; phylum Streptophyta; class Magnoliopsida; order Apiales; family Araliaceae; genus Panax; species Panax ginseng. The sequence continues at coordinate 108,972,548 of CM035148.1, read as the reverse complement.
AAATTAGAGATTTAGAACATATGGTAGATGATAAAAATTTCAACCATAGTTGCGGTAGACAAGCAATCCATTAGAAGAGTCAAATAGACCATAAAGTCTATTATCTTCTCTATGTTAAAAATCCACCAACAATGTTTTATCCTGTAACATCAATCAACAGATTACATTTCCACAATCATATGAATAACTCATAATCATAATTGTGATTCTAAATTTCTCTTCGCATCCGGGGCGAAGATAATTTTTCATCACATGTCTTTTCTGAAACATCAAAGATCATGGTTATACCAAATCACAGTTCTGTTTATAATCATCTTAACAATTTCATCTTTGCACTACTACGGCCAAAGATATTCATCAACAGACCATCTTTGTACTACGGCCAAAAGATATTCAACAACAGTCATCTTTGCACTACGGGCCAAAGATATTCATCAACAATTCATCTTTGCACTCTGAGCCAAAAAGATATTCCTCAACAGATTCATATATTTGCACTACTGTGCCAAATATATTCATCAACAGACCATATTTGCACTATAGGTCAAATATATTAATATCTCAACGAAATATATAATCATTTCAGAATTTATATAAACAATTATAACCATGTTGATCATTTCACCTTTGCACTTAAGCTAAAGATATTCAATTATAAATTCAATGGTCATGATCATACCAGTCAACAATTCAACTTTGTACTACTGGCCAAAGAGAACCCATAGTCATGATCATACCAAAAATCTACCAATCTTTACACTCAAGTCAAAGAGAAATATCATCATTAGGGTTATAAAAATGTTATATATGATAATAAAAATAATATGATCAACATATAGTTTTAATCTCAAGAGTAATATTCATAAATCAACTATAATTTGGTTAGAAAAAGAAACCAATTTTGTCATAAATAGTAACTCGTGAATAGTAACCCATGAATAGTAACCTCGTGAATAGTAACTCGTGAATAGTAACTCATGAATAGTAAACCTGACACAAAAAGGTATAAATTCCACAATAAAATCCATACCAATATTTCGGTATAATGATATTGAAATAACATTTCTTAAACTTATAAAAAATTTATTTTAATTGTTTACACTTTACTAAATAATGCATTTAATCATTCTAAAATGCCAAACTCATAAGATTTCATCACCAATAACCAAAACCCTCATTAAAAATCTTCATATAACTCATGTATGATTCTCAAGCCATAAAATCATATTTTTCAATTTTCTTACTTCACATAACATATTTAATTCTTTTACTCATAACTAGACTATTTTTATGAAAAATACCAAATCAGTTCCAAAAATATTTTTTTTCTGTGATTTAGCAGAATATAGTCCCATATTGAACATATATTTTTCTCAGAATTTTTAAAATTCATTTACTATTTTTCATATGGCCAAAACCGCCGAATATTTAGATATTTATCATAAATTGTAATTTTATCCAAAAATTCTGAAATTCACAGAGTACACTGATATTATATAGATGTACTCCCAATAAAAATTTCATCAATTTTGGAGTTAACCACAAGGAGTTATAAGCAGTTACTTTTAAAATAGTCTTTTCCCGTAAAATTCATAACTCTTAATCTATACATCCAAAAATCGCCATTTTTGGACACAATCAATAAAACTCATCAAAATATCATTTCAAATTTTTTCAGAATTTTCTGAAGGACGGAAGAAGTACGAAATGAAAAACATAATAACCCTTAAAATCCCTTACCTCAAAAAAAGCGATATTTACGACTTGAATATCGGATATAACGCTGAACGAACTTGCGTCGTATAGAAACACTCAAGATATCTAAATACTAACAAAAATATACTTGATAATATAGAGAGAGAAAACTTATGTTTCTGGTGTGTTTTTTAATTCTAACATAAGCACCTATTTATAGGAAAATGCTAGAACGCCATAGGAGACTAAAATAATAAAATAATATATTTATTTCTTCCTTCCACGCCACCTACCAAGACCAGCCATCAAGCATGCCAAAACTGAAATTTTTCAGCAGCGCACATGTTTTCAAACAAGAGTGGGTCCCACCCATAAATTAATAAAAATCATTTTATTTTCCGTAACTTCAATAATTCATAGAAAATAGCCCGGTTATCAGAAAAATATAAATTTTATATCCATTCTGACTGAAATCGAATTCTCTACAACTTTGTAGCTTTGATTTTTTCCAAATTCCAAACCAAACATATCCGAAATCCACAAACGGATGATTTTTAATACCTCCACACCGACAAAATACTGATAAAACACCTCAGCATTAATTCTTTCATTTTTATCCACATAAAAATAAATATATCCATCATTTATATCCACATAAAATAAATATTTCCTTATCATATAAATCAATAATTAATTATTCACAAATAATATTACAGAATCAATTATGACAATCAGGCCATTCCCAGGAAAGAGGGGGCTTTCCAATAAGAATTTCTCCTTACTGGCGCGCAATTAGGTGACCAAACCTCTCCTTGACAGAACTTTCTAGACATTGCCAATAATGCTATCAAATAATATTATTCAAATAATATGAATTATTGATCTGATAATGGGAAATATTGTGCAGTGATAATTATTGAAACAACAATAATATAAAATATCAACGCAGTAATTATTGAATCAATAAAATAAAATATTGAACAGTAATTACTGTAACAATTATTGAGTAGTGTCTTCTTACGTAAAAATCAATAATTCAAAAATACTGTGCAATACCGTGTGCTACTGTGCAATAACGCGTATTACTGTATTTTAACCACCGGATATTCCAACAGTGTTAACGGTAACAACTAAGCCGTTATTTATAAAAACTCAAATTTGTCGTTTTCTTCATCGAAGCGGTTATTAGATTTATGGGCCCCAAATGGGTCTGCTACTGTAAATCGTCTGACGAATATTCCCCGATAATTGAATATTTTATAACCACTTGCGTATTTTGAAAAATTCATATCTCACCCTTAACTTTAAACTTTTATCAATTTAACCATTTACTGAATAGTTATTATAAGAAAAATTGAATACTTTTATTTCATAAAATTCGGGGTCTTACAATAATAATAATAATAATTATTATTATTATTATTAATATTATTATAATTATTACTATTATTATGATTATTATTATTATAATTACTATTATTATTATTATTATTACTATTATTATTATTAATTATTATTATTATTAGTATTGTTATTAAAATTATAATTATTATTATAATATAATAATAATAATTATAATTATTCTAATAATAATAATTATTTTTATAAATCTTATTATTATTATTATTACTTATTATAATAATAATAATTATTAAATTATTATTATTATAGCAGTAATTATTATTATTATTATAATTATTATCATTATTGTTATTTGATTTGGGCAAAAAATTTTAGGGGTGAATTTGATTTGAGCGGGAATTTTTAGTGTAAGATGAAATGTTAGCGGCCTTTAGATTAAGTTGGAAGAATTGAGATGAAATCTGAACCATCCTTGTGCTTTGTCAAATAAAAGATTCAAAATTGGTTTTGTTTTATTATATAGATGTATTCATGGAATTTTAAGCATTTAAAGTTATGTAATGAAGTTATGTTTTCATTTTATGACTTTGTACGCATTATAAGCCATGTACCATGAAGTTATTGTAATGTATTGTGTACTTTAATGAAATTTAATGCATTATATCTCAAGTTTTGTAATATATGTTGAGTAAATGGAAATGAAAAGAATGCATGCCTTGTATATCTTATGTATTGTGTATTGTGAAATGTATACCCTGTTAATGCAATGTATTGTGTATTGTGAAATGTATTGTTTGGTTGATATAACTTACCAATTGAATAAAATGCATGTCATTTTTGTTTGTATTTTTAAAGATGATTTAGAAAAAGAAGAAAGTCCCTCCTCATTTAGGATGCCTTTTGTTAATCAATTGTTTGATAATAATGTAAGCAATGAGGAAGAACAACAGGAAAATGCTCAATAGAGGTGGCAGGGAAATGTGGAAAAGAGGGATAATGTGCATGAGGAGCAAGGGAATAGAGAAAATTTGCATGTCATGTTCATTGCAAGCCCTGTTCCAAACTCTATTTCAAAGTAAAAGAAGAAGAAGAGGGTGATCAAATGTTTGGACAAACTTATAGGGTAGTTAATGATGAGCAACCCAAATGGCTAGAATTCAAACTCAACTGCACATGTAATATGACATCCAAACTGCATATGCAATGTGATGCCCCCAAATTAGGTATACACAACCCATTCTGAGTCGCCAAATACATAATACATAATTTAAATACAAACTTGATTTATACAACTGTCGTGCAAAATACGACAGCACAATAACTGAGTTTCAATACAAATATTGTCTTGTAGACAATATCCAAACTCAAATAAAGTCCTTATTACAATTATTTTCACACTATTTTATAGAATAGTGAGAACTACTATAGCAACCATCTTGGACTGTCACTCCATTCCCCGACTAGTCCCAACTATATTCTCATTTCCTGAAGAGAACAATGAAAGAAAAGGGCGAGCTCAACTAGCCCAGTAAAGAATATTATGACTAAGATAATGTAGAATAAATTATCCTTAGTCTTCAATAGTGTAAAAACTGATAGAATACAATAGACAACAAGTTTAACTACAGCGGAACAAGCAATGCAAAGTCAAGCTTTTCACCTCCACTTACCTTAAATATTCACATGCTTAGATATATATATATATATATATATATATATATTAACAATTATCATATATTATAATAATATATTTAAATAAATATTTATCGGAGAAGATAATTGTGATTCCATAGAAAAATATGTCCAACTTTCAACAAATATTTCATACTAAAATTCCTTCATTTATATTAAAATTGAACCAATATCCACCACATAATAATTATTCACAATTAATATTATAAGCTCACATTATTAACAACCAGATCATTCCAAGGAAAGAGGGGACTTTCCGATAAGAATTTATCCTTATTGGCGCGCAATTATATAACCTAACTCCTTTTTTCGACAGAACTTTCTAGACATTGCCAATAATGCTAACTAATAATATGAATAATTGTGTCGTGTCAATTATTGATTTAATAAAATATTGTGGAGATGATACTGTGACAATAATTAAATCAATAATATGTAATAATGTGCAACAATTACTGTGTCAATTATTGAATGAAACTGAGTGACTTCTTATGTAAGAATCAATAATCAAAGATATTGTGCAATACTGGTATCTTCTTTATGCAACCACGCGTAGACATCGCATTACTTTTATCACTTAGGGTATTTCAACAGTTAACGGTAAAAGTTTAAAGTTATTTTTATAAAAAGGTTATTTATGTCGCTTTCTATATCCGACAGTTATTTTGTTATATAGTCCACCAATGATTGCGCCGTCGTACGAATATTCTCCGACAAAAAGAATATTTATAACAACTTGCTTACTTTATAAAATTTGCACATTTCACCCATAACTAAAGCATTATATCAAATCAACACATTATTATTCAAAAAAATAATTAGAGAAATTAAATTTTTATTCATAAAAATTTGGGGTCTTACAGTCGAGCTGGCAAGGAAGGGGCACTGCAGCACCAGGATTAAGCTTGGTAGAGGCGTTGCAGTGCTAGTACAAGGAATTTAACCTTTTTGCCCCTAAAAGCTGGAAATGACCTAACTTATTTACTTTTTTTAAAGAATTATTTAAGTTCGTAAAAAAGTCATATTATAACATCCACAGTACATATATCACACTATGACTAGTTTACAAGAAATGTCATATTAGATATGTATCCGAATTCAGAAATGAATAACTTCATTTCAAATTATATTGTATCAACTATTTTCGACTAAGTATCAGTGTTCTATAAGAATACGTTGGTATCTTGGTTGTCTTGTTATTTAAACAGACACTTCACAAGTATACAACCAGATTACCGAAAATCATAATAACATATCCTGCTAACAATACATTTTCTTTATTTTGATGTGGTTAATTTATGAAATGATAAATGTACCTAAAGGACAATAGAGCATTCATTTCAACATGTTAAGAGTTTTAAAGCTCAAAAGTTAGAAGAATGATATTTGTCTTGTAGCAAATAAAGCAAGCAACAAGGACAAGTTATGATAAAAGGTCGGAGATCATGGTTCTATCAAGGATATAGTGTACTGAACAAAACTTTTCTTAATTGCTCTTTATGTTGTATAACACATCATTCCATGTAAAGCAAGAGGGAATTCATTGTCTTCATACTCCATCTGTTTACCTAAACAAACAAAATATTGTTATTTTAACATGACCTGTAGCCTCAATCTTGCATTAAATCTTGCTTTTCCACCCAATAAGTAGATTATAATTAGGACCTATTTAGGAAATAAAAATGTTTATACAGCACAGTAGATTCATCATTATTTGATAAAGTACAAATGTTATATAAAGAACAAAGTTACCACATTCAATGGAATCTTACTCGATAGTAATGGGAATTCTAACATTAAACTTCTTTAATCAACCATATATGGCAAAGGCAAACAATTACCAGATAAAAATTAACTTATTTATGAATCAAAGACGAGTAACCTTTTTTTCTTCAAGAGCATAGGTACTGTAACGATCACGATGATCAAACAATCTTTGTAAATGAGATTTATGTGAAATTATCTAATAAATTGAGATTTCACTGATAATTTATGTTTTATGTGACTTATGATCATTATATGACCACGCTACGTGTTATTTGAGTGTTTTTGGGTGTTCGAAGGGTAAATGTGAAAAATAAAAATTTTCCAAGAAAAAACATAAAAACACTATTCATGCTAACTGTGACGCTCCAAAAATTAGGTATACATCACCCATCTTGGGTCGCCAAATACATGGTACAAAATTCAAATACAATCTTAAATATACAACATGAGTTGTGAGTTTTAATACAAACATTGTCTTCTAGACAGCATTAAAACTCAAAATAAGCCCTCATTACATTTATTATCACACTAATTCACAGAATAGTGAGGACTACTAATGCTATCCTCTGGACCATCACTCCGTTCCCCGACTGGTCCTTGCTACGTTCTCATTTTCTGAAGAGAACAGTGAAAGAAAGGGTGAGCTCAACTAGCCCAGTAAGAAATATTATGATTAAGATAAAGCAGAATAAATTATCTTTAGTCTTCGATAGTGTTAAACTGATACAATATAACAAACATCAAGTTTAACTACTGTTGATGAACAAGCAATCCATTAAAAGAGTCAAGTAGAAAATAAAATCTACTATCTTTTATGATTTAAAAGGTTTTTCATCACTTTTATCGCTGAGACTCACCTTAATAAATAATCCACATCATCGAATCACCCCTACACTACGGCCAAGGATATTCTTTAGTATCACGACCACAATTATCCATGCACTACGGGCCAAAGATAATTGTGTTTTCATCAACGGTCCTGATCATGCCATAAAACAATTCATATTTGCACCCTTGGCCGAAGAGAATCCATAGTCATAATCATACCAAAAACTGTCCATCAATGCACTACGGGCCAATGAAGACTTTTTCCACATCATTTGTAACATTACGGTCATGATTATACCGAATAATCCATGGTCATAATCATACCAAGTCCATCTATGCACTACAGGCCACAGATGACTTTCAACCTAATATAAACATGATGATGATGATAATGACATAATAATTCAATAAAACAAGTTCAAGAATTAATTTATCCAGAAACTAATAACGTCCAAATTGTCAACATGATAATTCTTTGTAGAGAGTAAAATTCAAGAATGCTCGGAAGAATATTTCCATGAAAAGATCTTTGGATGAAGCGCAAATATCAAGGATATTCCACTAATTTCATGGAGTATAGAAGTTAAAACTTTAACCAATTGAGTATAATAGAATATATGAAAGCTATGAATGGATTTTTGCCCGCCATGCGGTAATCCACGTAAACCAGATCATTTCCACAATTTAATAAGGAATGAATCTGAAGGATAATTCACCATGCATGTGGTAATCCACATAGGCGAGTTATTCAACAAAATAATAAAGAATGGAATAATGAAGGATTCACCGTGCGTGCGATAATTTATGCAGACGAGTTATTCCCAATGAGAATAATAAATAATGGAACCAAGTCCGTAAACGCTTGCGAGAAAGGATATTAAAGCGAGAATAAAAAATAATGGAATTGGTCGTGGCGTAAACGCATACGAGACGAGTTATTAAATGAGAATAATAAATAATGGAACCGGTCGGCGTAAGCGTCTACATGAGGATATTAAGCGAGAATAATAAAGAACGAAATATTAGAAGAATTTCACCATATATGCGGTATTGCCATGCATAAGCAAAGTTATTCAACAAAATAATATGAAGTTCTCTTCACGAATAAGAAAGAAAAAGAATACCCTTACAGTACAACAAATAATATCCCCTACCTTAAAAAGAAAAGTCTTTGGATATAGAAGTAGTGAAGTAGCGAGAACATTTTTCTTCTTTCTCTCTATAGTTTCTCTCTCTAGAGTTTGAGGTGAATTCGTAAGAAATAATGAATGAATGAGCTTTATTTATAGAAGAATGGACTGCGCATAGTAACTAACTCATGAACGGTCCAGATTGATTTTTTTAATCGACGGTCCATATTTAAAGCAAAATCTTTTAAATAAAATATAATATATTCTATTTATAATCTAATAAAAGCGAATAACTTTATAAAAAGATTTTACTATGCAAACACTATATCGAGCACTATACAAATACTATGTATAATAAAATATAATATATTCTAATTATTGTCTAATAAAACAAATAACTTTATAAAAGATTTTACTATGCAAATACTATGCAGGCACTATGCAAACACTATGCATAATAAAATATAATATATTCTAATTATTGTCTAATAAAACAAATAACTTTATAAAAGATTTTACTATGCAAACACTATGCAGGCACTATGCAAACACTATGCATAATAAAATATAATATATTCTAATTATAGAATAACTTTATAAAAGTATTACATTTTTATAAAAAAGTTTTTCTGCATTTTATTACATTAATAATACTAATAAAACAAAAGCGAGTGACTTATCACATAAACATCAATAATCAATCTTGTGTGCTACTATGCAACCACGCGTATTCTTTCGTACTTTTTACTCAAAAGTAGTTCAACAGTTTTAACGGTAAAACTTCCGCCGTTATTCTCATAAAAATATTTTTGTCGTTTTCTTCATCCGACAATAATTACATTCTTTGGGTCCATTAATGATTGTACCGTAAATCGTCACGGATATTCCCCGACAAAAAGAATATTCTGGAACCAATCGAATATTATATAACAACTTGCGTACTTTGCAAAATTCGTAAATATTACCCACAACTATAACATTATATTAAATTCATTCCATAATATTCAAAAAAATATTTCGAGAAATTTAAATCTTTATTTATAAAATCTGGGGTCTCACAATCTCCCCTCCTTATGAAATTTGGCCCTCAAAATTTACGTACGTACCTGGTATGCCGAAGAGGTGAGGATACCTTGACTTCTTTTCAGATTCTAATTCTTGAGGTATAACCTTTGAGTGTTGAATATGATCCTTCTTATCCAAGAATTTAACACGTATCTCCTCATACGTTAAATCTTCTGCTATATCATTTAGTTCTAATTTAATAATGTGGTTCGGGTCGTCCACATATTTACGTAACATCGATACGTAAAAAAAACATATTTGGCGGTAAAACGAGTCTATAGGCCACAGTTCCTACTTCATCGAGGATTTCAAATGGGCCAATTAAATCGAGAGTTGAGATTTCCTCTCTTCGTCGATTCTTGCTTCTAGAATAACGCCCTCTTGAACCTTCTTCTTCACATTCATCAGCTCCGGGTGTGTAGCTTGAGCGACTTTGACTTTATCAATTAAAGTCGATTCTACTCATATATTCGTTATCTTCACGTGGGTTCGTATATTCGCACTTGTAACCGCATACGATCTTCTACTCAACGCGTTAGCTACTATGTTTGTTTTTCCTACGATGGTATTGAATGGTACGATCGTAATCTTCAACAGCTCGAGTCAACGTCTTTGGCGCATGTTACGTTCATTTTAGTTGAAGAAATATTTAAGGGTTTAAGAAATGGGTTTTGTACTGGGGTCAATACAAAATTCGATTTCACGCTCTAGGGATAGGCTAAGAAGTCTTCAAGAATACGTCAGGAAATTTATTAAAAATAGAAATATCATTCAAAACTGTGACTCTCATCCAAGACTTGGATAACACGTCACATTGATACCTACAAACTTGTCATCGTCATTCACAACGTCTCCTATGGAAAGTCTGGCTTCGGTGCATTCCACACAAGGAAGTCAACAACGAAAGGATCGGGGCTCTTTACTTATGGCTTGATATGACAATGATTGACTTTAGTGGTTTGGTTACTTTGAATTCGCATAACAGGTTGGTTAGGAGTATGAAAGCTAACAACCTTACGAAAAGCATGATGAGTAGTTAACCAATCGATTCCTAAAATCGCATCAAAGGCAAGTATTTTCAAAGAGATAAGATCGACACGTAACGTGAAAGTGTTGATTTGAATAAGATTTATAAATAGTGGAGGTAACGAAGGTTTCTCCCAACTGAGTTTCAACAGATAAATTAAAATCTAACTTCTCCGGAGTTAAATTCAAACATTGAACACAACTAGGGAAATAAAAAGAGTAGGTAGGCGGTATCTAATAAGGTATAAACTTCGCAAGAGTTTATCATTAACTTACCCAGTAATAACCGTTCGGGTTCCTCGACAAACGCTTCTCACTTAAACTCTGGATTTGACTTTGCTATAAGGTACATTCCACCCTTAAGTGCTTCGTCACATTCACGATCCATGATTTGAATCATTATTCTCCGATCCATATCGAATTGGGGTTGACCGCTATGCACAGGGTAATTTCGAATTCGATGTTGGATTCTCCCAATTGTTGTCCAAAAAGAAAAATCCATTTAATCTATTTTGGCTTTATTGGATCGGGCGTCTTTTTCTACAATATCTACACGTCGTGCGGCTTTTACCCATGCGTCATCTATTCTCCTTCGTTCAGTTGTTTCTGCTTTCATCAGAACTTTGATCATAGCATTCTCAGATTCCAGCTCTAATATCTTATACTCTGCCAAAGAGTGCTTCTGTTCAAGCATCACACATCGGGTAACACAATTTTGAATGGTTGCATCTCTTTGCTCCACGACCGCCTGCCGTTCTTCAGCCTACTCTTCTAACTCATGAATACAATTTTGTAATGCTAAATTTTGATCATAAAATTCTTCTAATAAATTCTCCTTAGGTTCCTCTTCTTCCTCACTCTCAGTTGCTACCTCTGCAACTAGCTCGGGTGCAACTATTAGTTCTTCACGTACCACATAGATATCTCTAATTTCTTCTTCATCTGACATCACATTAACTCGTTAGTGATTAAAGGTGTCTCAAGCGGTCTCATGTGCTTCATTGCTTATCTCAACATTTTTGGGATGCCATTTGCAAAATCTTGCCACAAAACAAAGGTTAATTGACATGTAACATATTATCCATATACTTTGACCGACCAATTAAATATCAAATAAACTTAGGTAGGTCATACTGGGGAAGGAATTCCTCGTCTCTCCCCTCCTAGTTCTTGTCTCACATCTCAGCCAGGGATCATATCCCTAAGCTTTGATACCAATTGTGGCGCCCCAAAATTAGGTATACATCACCCATCTTGGGTGCCAAATACATGGTACGTAATTCAAATACAATCTTAAATATCTGACATGAGAATTTGTGAGTTTTAATACAAACATTGTCTTTCTAGACAACATTAAAACTCAAAATAAGTCCTCATTATATTTATTATCACACTATTTCACAGAATAGTGAGGACTACTAATGATATCCTCTGGACCATCACTCCGTTCCCCGACTAGTCCCTGCTACGTTTTCATTTCCTGAAGAGAACAGTGAAAGAAAGGGTGAGCTCAACTAGCCCAAAGAAGAAATATTATGACTAAGAAAAAGAGAATAAATTATCTTTAGTCTTCAATAGTGTTAAAACCGATACAATATAACAAACATCAAGTTTAACTGCAGCGGAACAAGCAATCCATTAAAAGATTCAAGTAGAAAATAAAATCTACTATCTTTTATGATTTAAAAGGTTTTTTATCACTTTTATCGCTGGGACTCGGCTTAATAAATAATCCACATCATCGAATCACCCCTACACTACGGCCAAGGATATTCTTTAGTATCACGACCACAATTATCCATGCACTACGGGCCAAAGATAATTGTGTTTTCATCAACGGTCCTAATCATGCCATAAAACAATTCATCTTTGCACCCTTGGCCGAAGAGAATTCATAGCCATAATCATACCAAAAACTGTCCATCAATGCACTACGGGCCAATGAGGACTTTTTCCACATCATTTGTAACATTACGGTCATGATTATACCGAATAATCCCTGGTCATAATCATACCAAGTCCATCTATGCACTACAGGCCACAGATGACTTTCAACCTAATATAAACATGAGGATGATGACAATGACATAATAATTCAATAAAACAAGTTCAAGAATTAATTTATCAAGGAACTAATAACGTCCAAATTGTCAACATGATAATTCTTTGTAGAGTAAAATTCAAGAATGCTCAGAAGAATATTTCCATGAAAAGATACTGGATGAAGCGCAAATATCAAGGATATTCCACTAATTTCATGGAGTATAGAAGTCAAAACTTTAACCAACTGAGTATAATAGAATATATGAAACTGCAAATGGATTTTTGCCCGCCATGCGGTAATCCACGTAGACAGATCATTTCCACAATTTAATAAGGAATGAATACGAAGGATCATTCACCATGCATGTGGTAATCCACATAGACAGGTTATTCCAACAAAATAATAAAGAATGGAATAACTGAAGGATTCACCATGCGTGCGATAGTATCGCATGCATGCACGGGTTATTCCCAGCGAGAATAATAAATAATGGAACCAAGTCAGAATTGTAAAGCATACAGAAAGGATATTAAGATGAATAAAAAATAATGGAACCCGGGTCCCAGAACGTATTAAGCATAAACGAGTTATTAAAGCGAGAATAATAAATAATGGAATTAGGTCCCATAAAGCATAAGCGTCTGAGACGAGGATATTAAAGCGAGAATAATAAAGAGCGGAATATTAGAAGAATTTCACCATGTATGCGATTACTGAGCATAAAAGTTATTCCAATGAATAATAACAAAAGTTCTCTTCACGAATAAGAAAGAAAGAATACCCCTTACAGTACAACAACAAATAATATCCCTACCTTAGAAAGAAGAGTCTTTGGATATAGAAGTAGTGAAGTAGCGAGAACATTTTCTTCTTTCTCTCTATAGTTTCTCTCAGAGTTTCAAAGTGAATTAAGTAAGAAATAATGAATGAATGAGCTTCTATTTATAGAAGAATATCGCATAGTAATTAACTCATGAAGCGGTCCAGATTGATTTCTTTTGTAATCGACGGTCCATATTTAAAGCAAAATCTTTTAAATAAAATATAATATATTCTATTTATAATCTAATAAAACGAATAACTTTAGAAAAGATTTTACTATGCAAACACTATCGCGAGCCTTTATGCAAAACACTATGCATAATAAAATATAATATATTCTAATTATTGTCTAATAAAACAAATAACTTTATAAAAGATTTTACTATGAAAACACTATGCAGGCACTATGCAAACACTATGCATAATAAAATATAATATATTCTAATTATTGTCTAATAAAACAAATAACTTTATAAAAGATTTTACTATGAAAACACTATGCGAGCACTTTATAAAAACACTATGCATAATAAAATATAATATATTCTAATTATAGAATAACTTTATAAAAGTATTACATTTTATATAAAAAGTATTTCTATTTTATTACATTAATAATACTAATAAAAACAAAAGCGAGTGACTTATCACATAAACATCAAAATCAATACCGGTATTATTTTTATGCAACCATGCGTATTCATCATACTTTTACTACCAAGTAGTTCAGCAGTTTTAGCGATAAAACTTCCGCCGTTATTCTCATAAAAATATTTTTGTCGTTTTCTCCATCAAAATAATAATTCCGTTCTTGAGGTCCACCAATGATTGTAAAAGTAAATGCGGATATTTTCCGACAAAAAGAATATTCCCCGACCAATCGAATATTATTTAACAACTTGCGTACTTTGCAAAATTTGTAAATATTACCCACAACTATAACATTATATCAAATTCATTCCATAATATTCAAAAAAATATTTTGAGAAATTTAAATCTTTATTTATAAAATCTGGGGTCTCACACTAAAAATGTAATTTTGCTTTTTTCGACTTTTCAAATTACGATATATCATTTCTTTGGAAAATGGGGATCAGTGGCAAAATCGAATTTTCGAAAATCAAAAGTCGATTTTTTGGCTAACCGAGTGGATTACGAAAACGTAACCGAAAAATTTAGAAAACATAACTAGATAAGAAAACATCACTAAACCTAAGATTTTCAAGACTTGACTGAGGTTTGCAAGACTTGACTAGGTTTGAGCCAGGGGTTGAGCCTAGGGTTTGGAGAGCTTGGCTAAAGGGTGAGCCAAGAGGTGAGCCTAGGTTTTGAGGTAACTTGGTTAGGGTTGAGTCATGGCTTAAGCTTTAGGGACCCTAAAGATTTAAGGCCAAAGTAAGGCTATTAGTGTTTATCCCATGTGAGATAACACAAGCAATGATTAGGCTCATCTAGAAGCATAAAGGAGGGGAAAATGGCCATTATGGCCGGCTATAGGCAAGGTGGAGGGTACAATTAGTGAGTCATAAGGCATGACTCACCTTATCCCAACCAAGCATTAAGTGCTTGGTTTCCCCATTAAGATGTCTTAGCCATTAATTGATTATTAAGTGTCTTGAGTTAATTTAATTATGATTTGATTAGGCTAACTCAAGGGAATGATTAGTAAGCATTTAAACATGAGTGGGAAGACCTTGTGTGATTTTAGTTGGGTGACCAACTTATAAGAAATGGAAACTAGCTTTTATATAAGCAAATCAAAGTTATCATCTATTTCACTTTGCTAAATTTTGGCTAAGTGTTAGAGAAAGCAAGAGAACTTGAGAGCAAGAGATAAAGGAGAGAGAGAGGGTCAGACTTAAGGGAAGAAGAAGAAGGCCAAGATCAAAGCTTAAGCAAAGCTAAGAAAAAGAACCAAAAAGGTAATCCTAAGAACCTTAAACCTTTATCTCTTCGAATTTTTCTTATTTTGAGATTGATAGTTGTTGATGGTTGTTAATAAGTGAAGATCATGGTGGATCTTGAAGTTATTAGGTGGATATGAAGAAGTAAACCTTGTTAAATCACCTTAAATAAACATGCTAAGTGAACCAAAGAATAAAACATACGCCTATGCGTGAGGATGAAAAGACTAATTTAGTGGACTGTAAATGGACTCTTAAATATGTTTGTCTTTGTGTTGTGATTTGATTTCGGAAATATAGAATCATAGATAAGTAAGTTGGTAAGATGTTCCAAGTGGAATGGAGGAAAAATACACCATAACGAAGTTATTGCAAAATTTTCTGTAAAAGATGTCAAGTATAAAAAACCCTAGCTTGGTACCCTTTTCGAGCCAAGTTTACAGGTAGTTAACGCTTCTGGAAAGCTCTTTCTTTCCGGGGGGATTTGTAGTTGGTTGAAAATTTGAGTCGTAGGTTCAAGAACGAGCTCAATCCGACTTTAGATGAGCGACTTATGAAGCTTAGAAAATTTGACGTTAAAACGTCTTTTGGCGAAATATGGCTCCCGAGGGGTTTTTGAGCAGATTTCCAGATAAGTTGAGAACCTTAAAAAAATTTCTGTCCAGGGGATTTGAAGAATTTGTTACAAGGAAGAAAATGATATAAGAACGAGCTCATTCCGATATCGAACGAGAAAGTTATGATGTTTCAAAGTAGGCGCATTGAAATTGTTCAAAGTCAAAAATTTTGACAAAACTTGAAAAGGTTATGGAGGGTTGGTATGCCCCGTGCCACCCATAATGTTAAATTGGTGCGCCCCATGCCAGACCAACATTCGGCTGAACAGCTTTGACGTCCTTTAGTAAACTAAACAACTTTTCTGTACGAACTCCAATTGAGGTGATTCAAGATGATCTGAAAAGCTAAGAAGTAGACCTACAACTTTCATTAATTAAAAATTGAGAGTTAAGGTCGAGATCAATTTCAAAATTAAGCCTTTTTAGGGTTTTTGTGTAAGCGGGGACAAGCTGTGGTGGTTTCTTCGGAACGCCGTAACGCCAAGCCATGTTGGGCTAGTATTCCCGACATCTAAACATTGGACTTTAAAAATACAATCTAGAGGAATGTAAACCAAGGAATGATAGTTGAATTAAACGTATCAATCATGCACAATGGTGTGTCGGTTGGGCGTTCGAGTTAGACAAGTCGGGCGTACGACGTACGAACGTCAAAACGCTGAGTTAAATGTTAATGAACTTAAATAGTGTTCTAATTCTTCTGAATGAACATTATAGAACATGTAAAAGAGTTAAAGTAAACCATGAGTGACGTCTATATGTGGCTAATTGGTATGTCTATGTGCACTAAATGTGTAGGACTTACAAAGGGCGATTAACGTCAAAAATTTAAAGACCTCTAAGGCAAATATTCTAACTCCATTCAACTTTCGTTTGAATGTCAGTTTTTGGATGTATATTCTTATGAATAATTCGTATGTATACTTTGGTTTACACAATGTTTATCGATTGTGCAAACTCCAGACTTATACAAACTTTATGTTGATTGTATAAGTGTTCAGCTATGCTATAATGCATAAATTGTTCAAGTTTTGTTATAACGCATGAATAGTTTAAGCTTTCAAGTTCTGATATGCATGAACTATTTAAGAAGTATGTCAATGCCAATTGTATCGGCTAGACACATGTTAAAACATTTTATTGATTTCAATATAATTCTCTGAAATGTTATTGGTTTAAGTAGAGCTTCCAAACCAATTGTACTTGGTGCGGATTCAGTCTGAGAATGAACAATCCTAATATTGGGGAAATTTTTTAGTATTGTCGGCATGTTTATCAACAAAAGTCATTATGTCGTTTCAATATGTTTTGAACACAAAGGAAATAATTTTCTGTTATTCGATATATTTTCACAACTTTTGTTTAGTTGTTGAAGGTTTAGAAATATGAAAGCATGATTCTTGATTTAGTTATTCTATATGCAAATGTTATGCTTGTTGGGTATGTAAATGCTCATTCTTGTTTTGAATTAAATGTTCTCAGGCAAAACTGAGTGTGTAGAAGGTTCCGGTAAGGATAAGGGCAAACGAAAGATGAAAGAATATAAGAATATTACAAACTCTTGTAATAGTTAGGAGTATTGTAATATTATTATGTTAAATATCAATTATCAAAGATTTAAAGGTAATAAAACCTGTGAATGTAATAATATGTCTGTAATAACTAGTAATTACTTTCATATTACCAGGGTAATATATATGAATGGATGTGTATGTTTAGTACCGTGAAGCACCATATCTGGAGTTTAAAGATACTCAGATTTGGGGCGTCACAGATATTAT
Source organism: Panax ginseng (assembly GCA_020205605.1). Taxonomy (NCBI): domain Eukaryota; kingdom Viridiplantae; phylum Streptophyta; class Magnoliopsida; order Apiales; family Araliaceae; genus Panax; species Panax ginseng. The sequence continues at coordinate 108,954,815 of CM035148.1, read as the reverse complement.
CAGGTAGTTTGAAAAGAACAATTAATCTAAATTAGAAATGTGGTTCTCTATTGTTCTTATTGAAAAGGACTCGATAGATAACAAATATTGCAAGATAAGAGGTGATGGGTAGGATTTATACCCCCGAATCAGATACCTTAATCCTTAAGAAATTGTATGTATGTCATGTTTTATGATACTTTTATATAGTGTTTTGTTATTATTATGTATAAAAGTGTATTGCAGGGGTTTATTGGTCATTTCCAAGTTTAATCGGGCAAAATTGTCAAAATTATATTACTAGTGCCCCAACATCGGTTCCTAGTTCTTTTCTGGCATGACGCCACACCTTTGTGCGATTCAAATTTTCTTGCAGAAGAGCGTGACGCTCCATTTCCTTTAAAAACTAGAGTCGTAACGCCTACTAATGTATTGTCCCTACTACACGGGCGCCGCAACACCTGAATTAGGCTAAAGCATGGCGCCGCAGTGCCACCTCTGGTTCCCAGGCAAACAAGAGAGGGAAATGACCTAATTTGAAAGGCCTTGCCTCCTTTTGAATATTATCATATAACTTTTGAAAACCATTATTTTGGAGCTTGAGCAAGGTTTTGAAGAACCAAATAAGTGGAAGATCAATCTCTTGCACAAAGCTTGACCATTACACTTGGAAGAGAGGATTTAAAATTGAATATTGCTATCAAGGGGTTTTCTTTCTCTAATTCTTCCATTCATTTTGTGTAATCTAAACATGTGGATGATTTTGATAATGATGTTTAGTTTCAGTTATGAACTAAGGGGCTGTTTGATAAAAACTGAATGAATCTGAATCTGAATGAGCTGAATCTGAATGAACTGAATCTGAATCTGAATCTGAATGAAAAAAGTTGTTTGATAATTGATATGTCTAAAATATCTGAATAACAGTATTTTACTATTTTACCCCTCTAAACTATGTTGAACAAATATATAATTTAACCCTTAGTCCATGTTTATTAAAAAATTATTCATAAGATTTTGAGTAAGAGATTTTGGAATTTATTATTAAATTTCAGTCAAATTAATACAAAAAAAACGTTACGACTGTCCCATTTTTCTAAAACTTGTATATTACGATTACAATGACTTAATTTATAATCTTAGAAAATATTACCACTACTAAATTCTTAAAAATAATTCAATCACCACAAGTTCCGACTAATCAACAATCTTAAATGCTTATAATTTTTCGTCTCACCCGTATCGAGTAATTATAGTGCATTATGTTTGGAAATTTTTGGCTATGAAGATCATTGTATAACAAATAAAAATAGATAATTCTTGACATTGTATACTTGATCCATGTAACAAGTTCATACAAAAGTTATGGCCAAAAATCAAAAATTTAACCTTTGCACCTAAAATAATAAGTTTTGGCCATCGATCCATACAACATATTAAAGTTTTAACTAAAAACATTCCATTCAGTAAATATTTAACTAGACTAGAAATCCTAACTTACGTGAAACCATTTCAACCCAACCTTCATTCTCATCATCTTCTAGTAGCACCCATTGTTCTCTATAACTTGCACTCTCACAAAATATCCCAAGTGCCATTTTGTGCAATGGATTTTGTGATCCCCACCCAAGACGATTTAATTTATCTTTGCACTCCTTCAAGGAAGGTCCACTATTGTTATTCACAATAAGCTTTAAGGCTTTGCACATCTCTTCCTCTATTTCGGAGTTATTAGATTTTTTTTTGTTGATTTCTTCGCTTTTTTCGTTGGCCTTTGTTCTTCAAAGTTGAGAGTGGAAGCATGTGATTGAGTACCCGGAGTTGATGAATTTAGAGGTGGGTTTGGGGACTCTTGAGCTTGAGTACTAAAAGGGATATCCTCGATACTAACAATTTCCAAATCCTTATTTGGTTCAACGGTCTTATCCCTTTTAGAGGTAGGTCCCCAGCCATCAATCCCCGTAGCAGCAGCTCCATCATAGAGTTGAGTGCAAAGCTCAGAAAAACTTAAAGGTGAAGTCCTAAAGGAGTCAACATGCTTGTTTGCCTGTATCCAAAAAACATACCCAACATGTTATTCACATGTTTAATAATTTAACAAGCTTTTATGGTCAACTTAAAAATGTAGTTACTAACCTTTGACTCTAGCTCGCATTTCTCATCCGTGAAGTTGAACGTGTTAGTTGTGGGATCATAATGATTTCCGGTCTTTCTTTTTAGTTGACACCATGCAATATATTTTCCCTTTATATAATCATAACGATTTTTCATTTTCTTATGATCTACAATAAAGTTGTGGGTGTTCTTCAGTATTTCTCCCACTGTTGACCATGAATATGGCTTAAGACTACCGCCTAGCCTACCATTTTCCGTAACCTCGCCAATACACGCTTCAAGAAAAGTTTTCATTACATTTTCATTTCTCCAACTCACTCTTGATTTTCTTTGATTTTGAGTTTCACCCGATTGTTCCATGCCTAACAATAAACAAATATACTTAATAGTTCAATTGTCTCAATTCTATCATCAATAAAATATTTCAAATAGTATCAATATTGGACAGTTGATCTAAACTTGAATTATAGCTAGCAACAAATCTGAGAAGGACAGAATAATATAGCAAGGGAATATATTAGAGCAGACACTTGAGAATATATGATGGAGGAATAACAAAACAAATGATATAGATGGTTGTTTCATGTTTTTTGTCAGTAGACGAAGAGAGACTAGAATTGGAAAAAGATATGTGCAGAAGAACTGTTTTGACAACACAAATCAAACACAAAACACTATCAATATACAATGAACAAAAATTGACATTTAAAGAAACATTGATTAGAGAAAATGTCAAACACTGATAAATCCTTTTATTAAATTGAATCACTCAAACTCTAATTACAATTCCAAGAATATGTAAAGAACCATGTGGAACAAAACAAAACAAAACAGAACAAACCATATTATCTATCTCTGTATGTCCTAATATATTTCACTTTCATTCCTTTTATCAAACCTAATAATTTCTAACTTCTACTCACGCAAAGATATAATAGATATAATAACAAGGAACTAATAATTTCATCCTTTCTTCACACTACATAAGTGCACCAAATTTTACTTTTCACAACAATTAAAAAACCAACTTTGTAACACTTAAAAAATACTCATCAAATTCACCTAAAAAAAACCCACACATGATATTATAAAATCAAAACAAAGCCTCGTCTATAAAACAGAATTTTATCAAACCCAATTCATTATTTACCGATTAAAAAATCCAGAATCAAATACGTATCCATCCATTAATCAAAACAATAGGCAGGCAAACACAAGAATATATCAGAGTCAGAGGGCCATGGAGAATCATCATCGGTCACCCTTTCTCTCTCCCAAAGTCTAATAGAAGAAACACACAATGCCCACTAGATTTTAAAGCTCAAATCACAAATCATTGGAAAAGTGATTTGGGTTTTTTTTGCTAAATAGCAGCAACAACAAATTGCTAACCCTTGTTCCCAATGATGCAGAGCAGAGATGAAGCAGCGACGAGAAGAAACATAGATCAAATTAGGGTTACCTGTCAGAGAAGCGATGGACCAACGATGCAGAGAAGAGATGGAGATGGAGATGATGCAGAGAAGAGATGGAGAGCCAAACGCAGAGCAACGCTAGGGATGGAGAAGCAGCGCTACAGATGGAAAGAGAGGCTATTTGGGTAAAAGTAGTGATTCAGTCGATTCAGCCCAATTTTTTAAAAAGAATCGGTCAGATGCATTCAGCCCAATTCATATCTCAAATTTTGTAAACAAACAGTCTGAATGGCTGAATCGCTCAGATTCAGAGCCATTCAGACCATTTCAGAGCAAAACAAATAGGCCCTAACTTCATTTATAAGGTTACAATGTAACCTAATGATTAGTTTAATTGACTTTCTCTCCTCTTTATTATAATGAATCTTACGTGAATGGGTTATTGTATTTCATGCTTATCCAAGTAATTAATATGAGTATTAATTTGATATTGAAAAATGGACTTTAATGTTTAACCATAAATATGATAACACTTGTTATGACCATTCCTAATGGATTGAGAGCATATCTTGCATAATAGAATAGGAATATATCTATTTGCCTTGTGTAATTAATGAGAATTAAAGCCTAATGACTCCTAGTCTAACTTATTTCACCATAGGAATATAGTCATTTATTTGGCTAGGGAATATTCATATGACCATCGGAAGAGGCTTATGTATGCATAAAATTATCGGTTGACCATTCTAATAATTTGTTAGATAAAAGGAAGAGTTAGGAGCACTGGCGGAACCAAGGGGGGGCGGAGGGGGTCAATTGACCCCGTTATATATTTGTACTAGTATGCCTATATTGTAAAAGATGTGCGAGAAAGAGAGAGAGAGAGATTAATAATGAAGAGTAATGAGGAAAGGAAATGAAAAGGCTGTTATTAAAAGGTTAGGAGTAAATCTGGGAAAAGTGACAGCTAGAGAGAGAGAAAGAGAACATTGTGTTGTTTTTAGAGAGAGATAGGAAGAGACGAGGAGGAGGTTCACATGATAAGTGCATGATGAGCACGTGTTGGCGGTCAATAGATTAAGAATTTTGACAAATATAGAAAGTTGAATGACAATAGACATGAAAGTGACTCATTTCTCAATAATATTAGGAAAATTGATATACTTGTTCGGATAAAGTTGAATTGATGTTACCGTAAATATATATATATATATATATATATATATATGAAAAGATATACTAAATTAAAGTATAATATTTTTTTAATTTTATATATATGTAATTATAATTTGATTGTAAATTTTCACATTATAATATTATAGTAACTAATGAATAATTACAGGAAAAAATATAAAATAATGTGTAAGATTGTAGTTGATTACAATTATTAGATTCACTTATATGCGCATATTATTTTATAAAGTATTATTATAAGAATTCTTTATAAATATAACAATACTTCTCATTTATTACCTATCCCAATATATATACATACAATTATAATTAAGTTAAAAACTTTTACAATGACTCTTTAAGAAATTAAGATTTGTACTTTAAAAAAGAAACAAAGGAAACAAGGAAACAAGGAAAAAAGGAAAAAAGGAAAAAAGGTATATATATAAATTAATGCATTCCCTATAAGCAACGAGGTTACATGTGAAGTGATGACCAAAGTATATCCATTATGTCTCGTAAAAATTATCACTTTTGTATTTTATTTTTATTTCATAATTAATTTTTTAGAAAATAACTAGAAATGTTCATATTTTCCTCACACAACATTGATACTAATATTTTTTAAAGAGAAAATTAATTACCGTATTTCAATTTCAAGTCACTTTTTATTTTGTTTCAAGACAAAAATAAAATTTAAAAGTGACTCTTTGCTAGACATCGTGAGTCCGTGAGTATATCCTTTTGTGAGACAATATTTATGAAATTATATTCTTTTGATTTGCTTACAAATCATACCTTGCAAAATGGGAACACAAGAAACTCTGTTTTTTGTTTGCACGTAAAAATCATATTGTAAATTTTGTTCTCTTTTGGGATAATGTGGGTCATATTGTAAATTTTGTTCTCTTTTGGGATAATGTGGGTTTTGTGGCAGGAATTAAACATGAGCCTTTTGCAACATAATAGAGAGGATACGACCAGTTGTGGGTGTGAAAGACATTAGTGTTACTATTAGTTTATTTATCTTTAAGACGTTGGTACTAGTATCGTTGTTATTGTCGTCTTCGGTTGCCGCCATTGTAGCTCGTATCGCCGACGTCATGATTTTATAAGTATATTTTGACCCCCCCTCTCAAAAATTTCTGGTTCCGCCACTGGTTAGGAGATTATACGAAACATTAGGGAGAGTTGTAATCTTAGCTTGTCTTGTTTGATATCAATCTTTGCTCACCATTTACTGTTTTAATTAAAGTTCTTTAAACAAACCATCTTTAATCAATTGTTTGGATAAGATCGCATTGATACAATTTTAGTACTTGAATAGCTTTGATATTATTTTCCCGTGGGTTCGACACTCAACTTATCATTGTATTACTTGTTGACCGCGTATACTTGCGCGTGTTTATCGGTTGCGAAATTGACCAACAGGAGGAAACGTTGGAGGTGGGAAAGATGAACAAAAACCCAATAAATCAAGTCAATCAAAATAAACGGTTAACATAAGCAACCATCTTTTACATTATTGCATCATGTTCAAATTGAATCACTGAAATTAGTTCCAAACAAGAACTGATTAAGAATTTAAAATTCAATACCTGGTCTCAGATCCCTTTTCCTTTGCTCAAGATGGTGTTTAAATTGAGATAAAGTTCTCACATATTCTCTGCTACAGAAGTTACAGAAACACATCTCCAAGTCAAGCAAGCTAATAAGTATTCAGAAGACTGCAACAGTAGAACTAAAAGACAGCTAACAATTTTCAATCAGAATATATTTCTTTCTTCAACTTTTCCCAAATTTCAGGGCCTCTAGAATGATGATTTACATACCGCCTTATGAATATTACATCTGAGCATGTAACAATAGTACTCAAAGCTAGATTATCCACTGTTCCTTGGTCTATGAGCCAATTATACATTGAAAATCTAAGGTTGACTCTCTGAATTGTATAGTATAAATATGTTGGGAATAGTACCAAAGTAGACACAGGATAACCTAGAACATTTACAAGAAAATCAATCTTCATTTCAAGCACATCCTTGGTCATACTAAGAATATGTGGAGCTATTTTAAGCATTTCTAATACATTCTGGCGGTCTAAACCAGCGTCCACCAAAAAATCGAATCTCTTCTGAAGTTCCCCTGCTTTGCCTCGAAAAACCTTCAGAGCTTTTCTCATTTCATTTGAGTTCTCGACAAATCCCAAGTCCAACAAAAATTTAGTCCTCTTTGTGAGTGGGTTATCTTCCTTCAACTGTCTAACTCTCGATCCAAGAACCCAATCCTTTAGTACTTGTGGGTCTTTGATGATCATTTCACGAAGTCGGCTTTTCCCAGTACTCAAGCAATCCCGTAAAGTGCTAAACTTTCTTAAAGAACATGAACCAAGCAATACAGGGTGTGAACGCACAATCCTTCCAATCTCATGGACCTCCATCTCAACCTCATTAAGAAAGTGATAACATCGTCTCAAATTCCATACATGCTTCCTAAGTTGGCTTAGTTGGAACTGCAGAAACATAGAAATAATCTGACTCGCTGTGGCTCCAAATTTTAGCAGGAAACCAATTAGCGAAATGGCTGCACTTCCTGAGCACTCAGAAAGAAGTCCTGGATGCTGACAGATTAATCCTCCTAATTGCACCTTACTGCAACCCATTTTACTTAATAAGCACAAAAGCTCAAGAATATGACTCCAATTGTAAGAATCTCCCTCCGACAAATGCTCCCCAATCCAATCATACTCAATCCCAAAAGTTTTCAACTTTTCCAAAACCTTAAAGAATTCCCTTTTAACATTTCCCATTAAAAGATCAGGGCTTGAAGCAACAACCATAATTACAGTAGACTTATTCAACCCAATTTCTTCAAAAGATTGGAGCTTTGATTTCAAAATCCCGTAATCATACCGAAAAACCTCCATCGCTTCCTTGTAAATCTTCCCTATCCAATTCCGCGGAACACCATAATTACATAAAACATAATAATTATCTAGCAACAATTTATCATCATTAAGGAAAATTAGGTTGCGTGGTAGAAATGAAGAGTACTCACTAGGGATCAAACCCACGCTCTCAAAAAAGGGTTCAAATTCATTAATGGGATGATAACGCAGAAACCGGGTTATTGACTCTCCAATATCCTCTTCAGCCTCAAATTTTTTCAATAACTTATCAAGAAATCGTGGTGAATTTTGACTCATATTTTCTGCATCCATAAACTGTAAACTCCTAGTGGAATGCAGGTACTCTAATAAAGCACCCTGAGCTTCTTTCCTGCCTGCAAGAGATACTTTAGCCGATAAATAATCCATAGTTTGACCATTTTCAGATTCAACAACTCTTTTCCTACCATAGAATCTAGGGTTTTGGCTAATGTGGCATGCTCCATTTGCCCAAAGAGTGATCTTTGATGATCCAAGGTTGTTCTCCATTAAATTAAAACAAACCCATTTGAGAATAGATGGTAATTTATATTTCTGAAAATGGGTCATGACTACTTTGGTTAAATTTGCAGAGTATTATTAAATAGAGAACAAAGGGGACACTTTCTGAGCTTTTTAGTTTATATTTATATCTAGAAGCTCCTTAATTCAGTTTCAGTGCTTACCTTAAGCTCTGAAGAGGTTTTAGGCCTTGGTATCCGAGGAGAAAGCTAGAGAGCTCCAACTGTTGATGTCCTCCAGATGATGCCAATTCGGCGGCGGCCATTAGAGGAGCCAAATTTTTCCGAAGGGGTAAGGAAAAACCAAGGTTTTTGGTGGGGGTACCTGCCGCATAAATTGGTCAAATAATTTTGTATTTTGTTCGAATAAATGACCAAAATCAATTCTACAAATATAAATATACTAGTGTTCCATCTCAAGAAAATATATGTATACACTAATGTTTCATCACAAGAAAATATATTTATACACTTAATGTTTCATCACAAGAATAAAAGAATTCCTAATTTTTATATTTTAATAATTTTAACTCTTTTATTTTATAATAAAAAGAGTACTTAATTTGTGTTTCGTTTCTATACTTTCTAGTTGTTTTGCTCAAGGATAATTTTTTATTTTTTTATAAATTCTAATTGACATAATACTTTAATACTAATTTTTATTTTCAAAACTAAAATTTACTATAAATGATAAATCATTTAAAAATTATATAAAACTTGTTTTATATAATTTTAGTATTCTCTTTTCAAACAAACAACTAATGTTCAAAGTACCTTTACCTTGATTTTAAAAAAAACTATATTCTTCATTTTTATGCATTAAATTATTATTTTGTTTTTTTAATATTAACTCACTACAACATGATGGAATGGGGATCTGAAACCAATGCAAAGTTGTAATCGTATAAGATCAAGAGTAATACTACAGACACAAACTATTTTATAAATATTTTACAAATTGGTGATGTGACATACTCTACTTCAGCATATTGATCAACAAATTGTTTCAATATAGTCTTCGGCCCCACACAATATGATGAGGTGGAGTATGCCACATCATCAGTTTGTAAAATATTTGTAGAATAATTTGTATCTCTAACATAATTCTAAGATCAATTCACTTCATCTAATTGCAATCTATATTAGTTTGACAACTCAACAACAAGCTCTAAATTTGGAGTCGAAAGCACATCTACAACTCCGTAAAATTGAAATTTAACTAAAAATTAGCACTCAATACAAGTATACTACCAATCTCAATTGTTTTCGTTTGACAATAATAGCTACTAAATACATTCTTTTATTCTTTTTTATTCAAGACTATGAAAATGGTTCTTGATTAAGTTGTCTCTGTTGGAATCCTGACATGAGTTTTAAACTGAAATCTTAAATTTGAATCACTCTGTCTGGATACTCCTCAAAGCCTCGGTCATGCTAAAAAAGAAAAGAACAGGGTACTATGCTTGTAGGCTATAGCAGCCTAACTAATTTTAATGATATTATTTTACCATTTTAAAGGGTAAAATTTTATTTAATAATTTTAAATATTCAATTTAATATAAATGAGTGCATAATATTGTTGAATATATTTATATTAAAAAAAATTATCAAAAAAATTTCATTAAGAGGTAACTCTTAATTATTAAAATTTCATTTTCTGTCTTACCAATTAAGAGGAGTATCATGCTTCTTAACGAATAAGAGACAGTCCATTAAGAGGCAATCAGATGTAAACAAATAGCATCTTAGATGGGAATTGGGAATTTTCAGATCCTTCGGCGATCAAAATTTGCACATGTTCAAGACTAGAACTGGAATGGTCATTAGGAGATTTGTCATTTGAAGTTTGAGTCTTTAACACACTCTTATTTGCTCTCTGTTGATGGTCAAACATCAGTTTCAACTGCTTCCTTTGTTCTTCAATCCTCAACTGCAGATTTCGCTGAATATGATTCAAGAAAATGCGCATACATTTTATCACCGGGTAAGTAAAGCACCACGCCATTGTGATCATATCCAAGCATTCTCCTTAGTAGCACAAGTAAATTAAACTATTCTACTTATGCTTATAAAGTATTAAATAATTTAACTCCTTACATGTAACACCCCTTTCCAAAATAGAAAGATAGGTTATCCAAACACAACAAAATTGATGAATATATAACAAAACTCTAATCCACAAAAGAATAATCTCATATTGATTAAATGTCTTAAGACAACCATAATAAATATCACACTGGCTCAAACCATAATCTGAAATAAATATTACAACTCTAAATAATTCAATATATCATAGCCTAACAAAATATATCAAAATTATTGGATAAAAGGAAGCTCTTGTCACACTTGCCCTTGATCCCCCTGATTACCTGCCGGAAGACAAATACAGTATGAGCCAAATGCCCAGTACGGATATAAAATAAAAGAATAATGAAACGAAATAACTAACACAATTAAATGAACTGAACTGTAACGAACAAAACTAACACAACGAAATGGTAGGCTGAATCAAATGGCTGGGTGTTATTTCATACTGAGCTCAAAACAAATAGTAATATACCTTGCCACACAGGCAAGTCAAATAATGTCACACAGGCAATCACACATCGGACTGCGCAATCCAGATGCATGTAAAATCGGAAGGCGTGTTTGCCACAAACATCACCAATCCATGTAACGTAATGAGCAGAAAACTAGGGTCGCACCCATATGCCTCCCACAACAAAACATCAAATGGCCAACCCCACTTGGAGCACAAAGCGGACGCAGGTGGGTGATCACACCGCCACGGAAGGTGTCATGACTCGGTGCCAAGAGGACATGCATGTGGTACCCCACAGGTGGTTATAGCTCAGCTATACCTTACGGTATTCTAACAAAAATATAATATCACAATACATGCGATAAAATATCAACAGAAAGGGGTTCTAACGTGTACATGTTAAATTGAACGAATCATAAACACAAGTCTCCAAAAATATACTAACATGTACATCACTATAAATATCAAAATAAAATTTAGACATGATACACTAGTCTAAAGAGTACAAACATGAGTTCTAATACAATGTCAAACCAAAATTATCACAATAAATTGACAAAGGATAATTATTAGAGGCAATACTAAATTTCGAAACGAATAACGAAATGAACAAATGAAAAACAAAAGAGTCTCGCTGAAAGAGTATGGAATCCGTACCTGGATTAAGCAATATAATACCCAAAATTTATATTCCAAAAACTCGTTTAGACTCTTTTCGTTCAATCTAAATAATTTAATAAAATTTTATTACAATCCAATCATTAATAACATAATACTATTAAATTTATTATTAAGAACTTTTATAACTATGTCAGTAAAATTTATTAATTCAATTTAATAAAATAACTTCAATTGATTTACTAATTCCGTATACAAATTTCATGGCCTAATGATTATTAAAATATAACATTATATATATATATATATATATATAATTCTTATAAATAATAACATATATAAGCATGCAACCACTTTATATCTATATCAGAAGCATATATATATATATACTAGATGTGTCTCATGCCTCCGGCACTGTATGGACGGTGTGATTTATTCCAAACTTTGGATGTCCCAGATGATTTATTGAGTGAGCGGAAAATTCAAAATTATTTATATTTTATTAGATTTATTAGATAGATGGATGGTGGGATTTATCCCAAACTTTGGACGGGCCAGATAATTTATTGAGTGAGTGGGAAATTCAAAATTATTTGTATTTTATATATATATATATATATATATATATATATATATATATATAAACTGTCAAAAGCCTATAACCAAACTTTATTTGCCGTATTCATGCGTCAATAGTCACGCCAAAAATAATAATAATTTATATACCTGAAAAACAGTAAAAGAAAGAAATAACAAACCTGATACAATCTCTCTCACAAACACAAACACAATCACAACAAATGATCTGTCTCGATTTACAGCAATAAACGGTGGCTTGACTCCTCTTTCTCTTTCTCTTTCTCTTTCTCAGGTTGTATAATGAAAATAAGATTAGGTTTAGTTATTTATTTACTTAAAAATAGATTTTATTAATTAATATATTTATTAACTCTCCAAATTTTATAGGATTTTAAAATTACACAAATATAAATTAAACTCAATTAGTTTTAAGGCCCAATTTTATCAAATTATTTTACCCATCACTTATTAATATTCATTAGCCCCGCATAAATTAAATGACTAGCTTGACCCAAGTAAAAGACAAAGTACAATTAATATAATTTAAAACAAAAAAATTCTTTTATTATTCAATATTTAATTTTTTATTTTACCGGGTATTACATCACCTACCTCTTAAAAAGGATTCCGTCCCTGGAATCAAAAGAATAGAATGTACCTAATTTTCAAAGAGATGCGGATACTCCGCTCGAATGGACTCCTCCATTTCCCAAGTCGCTTCCCACTCCGAATGGTTTCTCCACAAAACCTTAACAAACGGAATAGTCTTCCTCATAATCCTTTCTTGACGATCCAAAATCGCCTCAGCTTGTTCCTCACAAGTAAGATCCTCCCGAATCTTATCGAACGGATATTGCACCACATGCAAAGGATAATAATGATAACTCCTCAACACTGACACATGGAACACATTGTGCACATGAGCTAGCTGTGGAGGCAAAGCTAACCGATATAAAACCTCACCAACTCTCTCCAGGATCTCAAATGGGCCAATATAACGCGGACTAAGTTTTCCTTTCAACCCAAATCGCCAAATACCCTTCCAAGGAGAAACTTTTAGAAACGCATGCTCACCAGGTTCAAACTCTAAAGTCCTCCTATGCTTATCAGCATAACACTTCTGCCGTGATCGAGCTGACTTCAATTTCTCCTTAGCCACCACTACCTTCTCCGTAGTGATTTGAACTAACTCAGGCCCTTCTGTGGCCCTTTCGCCAACCTCATCCCAACAAGTCGGTGCTCGACACTTCCTACCATACAATGCCTCAAACGAAGCCATCCCAATACTTGCATGCCAGCTGTTGTTGTAAGAAAACTCAACTAGGCTCAAGTAATCATCCCAATTACCCGACCACTCAAGTGTACAAGACCTCAACATGTCCTCCAACGTCTGAATAGTCCGTTCGGATTGCCCATAAGTTTGTGGATGGAAAGAAGTACTAAAGTTGAGCAGAGTGTCCCAAGATCGTTAAAACCCTTTCCAGAACCGTGAAGTGAACTGTGGGTCCCGATCTGAAACAATAGACACCGGAGTACCATGAAGTCTAACAATCTCCTACTGAAAGATTTGTGCCAACCTATCCACCGAGCAACCCTCATGGATAGCCAAAAAGTGTGCCGATTTGGTTAGTCGGTCCACCACTACCCAAATGGCATCATTCTTCTTGAAAGTGTTCGGCAAACCAGTCACAAAATCCATCGTGATATCCTCCAACTTCCACACTGGAATGTCTAACTGTTGCAGCAAAACACTAGCTCGTTGATATTCTATCTTCACTTGTTGACAAGTGAGGCATTTTCCAACATATTCTGCCACGTCTCGTTTCATCCCATTCCACCAAAAATTCTTCTTCAAATCCCTATACATCTCTGTAGAACCTGAATGAATAGAAAATGACGAACTATGAGCCTCAGTCAACACAGCCTCCCGAATTAAATTAATTGATGATGAATTTATGAAAAAATTAATTGATCAATTATCTGAATTAAAGATAAAAGAAAACCCTTATACTTCAAAACAACTAACTGTTATTAATAAAGAAGAAGAAGAGATAGATTCGAATGACGAATCCAACCATTTAAATAAAATAAATAATAATTGCACAAAATTTGGATTGACTAATAACATCTTTCAAGAAAGTACTCTTGATCTTAATAAGATCAGTTTTGATAAATCATCAAAAAATGGGCTTCCCTATGGATGATACTATTACCCAAGACCCACCCCCGTGGATATTTTATTTGAAGAAAATTTTATAAACACTGAAAGATCAGATTACAGTGCTGATCGCATCTATGAATGGAATATAGATGGCCTAACTGAATATGCAATATTCAATGTTTTGCATAAAATGCTAATGTATGCCACTGTGTGCAGAGCCCGTAGAAATTCTGATAAACAAATAACCAATTTTATCACCTCCAGATTTACTGGTCAATTAAAAGGATGGTGGAATAATATCCTTACATCTGCTCAAAAATATGAAATTGAGAATGCAATAAAAACTGTTAATATGACAGATCCTAAAACTTCACAAATCAATCAAAAAATTACTGAAGATAATATTTATACATTAATATAAACAATAAACAAACACTTTGTTGGAAATGCTTTATCCAATATGGACAGAAGTAAAGAATTATTAATTAATTTAAAGTGTCCTCACATTTTAGATGATAAAAGGATGTATTCTTATCTAAAATTGTCATGAGAACATATGGTAATTCTACTTTCTGGAAAGAGAAATTAATCTCTGGTTTACTTGCTTTATTTGCATAAAATGTTAGAACTAAACTCAAAAATAAAAATGTTGGCATGATAATACCATATGATAATTACACATACGGAGAACTAATAGGAGAAATTACTACAAAAGGCTTAGCTTTATGCAATGATTTAAACCTTAAAGCACAGATTAAAAAGCAAGGTCTTTCTGATAGAAAGGAAGTTGGAGAATTCTACAACCAATTTAGTTACCCTCTTATATCTGTTCCCCAAAGAAAAACAGATAAAAAGAAAAAAGCTTATAGTGGAAAATATAGGCATAAAAAGAAAAAATCATCAGATGAATATTACAAGAAAAAATCCTCTAATAAAGGAAACAAGAGGAATCTAAAAGACTTAAAATGTCACAAATGTGGCCAAATGGGTCATTATGCTAATAAATGTAAAACTAAAAAGAAAATTGATGCTTTAGAAATAGATGATAATATCAAAGATCAAATTTATAACTTATTATTATATTCTGATATATCTGATAACTCTACTGTTATTTCTGCAACTGATAATGATTCATCCTTTGATTATAATAGTTCAACACAATGTGCAGATAACTGTAAACAGAAAAAGATTTTTATAAGTCTATATTACAAATGAATGGTCTTAAGCATAAATGTGCTAATCAAAAATGAAAATTTCTTATTAGACATAATAGAATAGGTAAACTACCCTATTGAAAAAAGAAATCTAATAGAGAAATGCTTACGACAAGCAAAATAAGAAATTGAAAAACCTAAGATTTATAAATCTTATACTCCCTCCGTCTCATGATAAAAGTCATTATTACTATTTTGGGTAGTCCCATGTTAAATGTCCATTTTTCTTTAATAACCAAACTTTTACACATATTTTCCTATTATACCCGTAGCATTAAATATCTCATACTTTTCTTATTCTAATTCTCTCTACATATTTAATGACATTATTATGGGCAATTTTATCATTTTATTCATCTTCTTAATATGCGTAAAAAGTCCACCAGGACTTTTATTCTGGGACGGAGGGAGTACTTTACAAGAAGTATTTAATAGAATTAATTATGAACCTGAAAAGGAAATAACCTTTAAAAGATTTAAAAGAAGAGGTTAATAACCAAAAAAGAGAGATTAATAATCTCCCAAACAGATTAGAATTAATTGATAAACTAACTCTTGCTAAATATACTAAAGGAAAAGGAAAAGCCCTTGAAAAACTCCAAAACACTCCCTCTCCTGAGGAAGACAATAAGGAAATTCCTTATTATTTAATGCTTATTGAAAGAATTACATTCCAAAAATGGTATATACAAATAAATGTATGCAAATCAGATAGGTGTGTTTGGCACAACATCACAAATTCGCAGAACAAAAAATTAGGGTTAACCCATACGCGTCCCATAACAAATCACCAAATGACCCACTTCCTCCGGAGCCCAAACGGAGACGCCGTGGACTAATCACACCGCCACGAAAAGTGTCATGCCTCTCGTGTCAAGACGAAAAGTTTGTGGTACCCCTACAGGTGGTTATAGCTCCGGTATACCCTACAATACATTCCAACAAAAATATCATATCACAACACATGCGACATAATACCATCAAAATAGGTATCGTGTCACAACACATGCGACATAATACCAATAAAAAAATAGATACCGTGTCACAACACATGCGACACTATCCATAAAAATGGTGTTCTAATGTATATGTTGAACCAGATCAAATCATAATGTCGCCAAAAGAAGATAACAAACTAACAACATATATCGCTCTACAAATATTAACATAAATACTAGATATGATAACCTAATTCAAAGAGTACAAATACGCATCCAATGTATCAACTCCAAAATGAAACTATTATATGAATTTCACAAGAAACAATTATGTGAAATAATAACAGAATTCGAAACGAGAAATAAAACGAACTAATTAAATTTCAAAAGAGTATTGCTGAAAATGTGACGCCCCCAAAATAGGTATACAACACCCAATCTGAGTCGCCAAATACATGGTACATAAAGCAAACTATAACTTCAATAATACAATTGTCCTGCAAAATACGACAACACATACTATGAGTTTAAATACAAATAATGTCTTCTAGACAATATCCACACTCAAATAAGTCCTCATTACAATTATTCAAACACTATTTTATAGAAATAGTGAGGACTGCTAAAATATCTTTCTAGAACCATCACTCCATACCCCGACTAGATCCTGCTATGTTCTCACCTCCTGAGAAGAAAAATGGAACAAAAAGGAAAAGGGTGAGCTCAACTAGCCCAGTAAAGAATATTATGACTAAGATAATATACAATAAATTATCATTAGTCTTCAACAGGGAAAAATCTGATAAAATATAATAGACAACAAGTTTTAGATCAATAAGCGCAATGTGAAGCAAAGAATCCATTAGAAGAGTCAAGTAGAGAAAGAATTCCACTATCTTCTAAGATTTAAAAGTCCATCATCAATATTTTATCCCTGTAACAACAATCAATATATATCTTTAATCAAATATTCATCTTTGCACTACAGGCCAAATATATTCATTTGTATCACCAGTTGGTCATGTTCATCTCAACACCTGTTCATCTTTGCACTACGGGCCAAAGATATTCATCAGTTAATCATTCATCTTTGCACTACAGGCAAAAGATATTCAGTAATATCATCATTTAGGATTGAGGATGATGACAAATATTTTAAAGAAAACGAATCCAGTGAAGCAAAAGAACAAATATTAGGGATTCGTATTACAGTTTTATCCAAGTTTAATAATACTTCATAATAACCAATTTTAAATTAGAATTTAAAAATTAAGATCAAAACATGAATACAATCAAAGATAGTAACCATAATAGACATCTTGGACAAAAGAAGAAAATTTCATTTTTATTGAATAGATCAAGATTCATGAATAAAGTCTCACGATCACGTGAATACTAACCCCGACACAAAAAGTTTCAAATTTGATAAAAAGCTCATACAAATATTTCGGTATAATGATATTGAAGAAAATATCATTTTAAGAAGAATATAAAACCCCTTACCTCAAAATAACGCTACTTTTGATCGGAATATCGGATAGAAAGCCGAAGGAAACTTGTACCGAATAACAACTCTCAAAATATATAAATACTCACTAAAATACGCTCGACAATATAAAGAGAAAGAAAACTTGTTTCTGGTGTGATTTTCAATTCTAACCTAAGCGTGTATTTATAGGAAAATGCTTGAACGCCATAGGAGACTAAAATAATAAAATATATTATTTTTCTTTTCAATCATCTACGCCACCCACCATTTTGAGTCAAGCATGCCTTCTTAGACAAAAATCAGCAGCCCATGTGTTGTCAAACAAGAGTGGGTCCCACCCATAATTTAATAAAAATTATTTTATTTTCCGAAACTTCAACAATTCATAGAAAATAGCCCGTTTATCAGAAAAATACGAATTTTATGTCCATTCTGCCTGAAATCAAATTCTCTACAACTTTGTAGCTTTGAGTTTTTCCAAATTCCAAATATAAAATATCTGAAATCCACAAACGGATGATTTTTAATACCTCTACATCGACAAAAATACTGATAAAACACCTCAACATTAATTCCTTCATTTTATCCACATAAAAATAAATATATCCATCATTTATATCCACATAAAATAAATATTTCCTTATCATATGAATCAATAATTAATTATTCACAAATAATATTACAAAATCACATTTATGACAACCAGGCCGTTCCCAAGAAAGAGGGGGCTTTCCAATAAGAATTTCTCCTTACTGGCGCGCAATTAGGTGACCAAACCTCTCCTTGACAGAACTTTCTAAACATTGCCAATAATGCTATCTAATAATATTATTCAAATAATATGAATTATTGATCTGATAATGGGAAATACTGTGCAGTGACAATTATTGAAACAACAATAATATAAAATATCAACACAGCAATTATTGAATCAATAAAATAAAATATTGAACAAGAACTCATCGTAACAATTAATGAAAGTAGTGTCTTCTTCACGTAAGGATCAATAATTCATCAATATCGTGCATCCACGCCAGACATCGTATTTTAACCAATTGGATATTCCAACGGTGTTAGCTGTGAATAACTACGCCGTTATTTATAAAAACTCAAACTTGTCGTTTTCTTCATCCGACAGCTTATTCATTATGGGTCCCACAATGACCGCGCATTGCATTTAATATTCCCCGACAACAAGAATATTCCACGACCAAACGAATATTCCCAAACAACAATGATTATTTTATAACCACTTGCATATTTTGCAAAATTTGCACATTTCACCCATAACCAGAGAATTATATCAAATTAATACCTTATTATTCACAATAATAATTAGAGGAAATTTGATTTTATTTATAATAAGTTGGGGTCTTACAACCTCCCCTCCTTATGAAATTTTCGTCCTCGAAATTGACATACGTACCTGGTGTTTCGAAAAGGTGAGGATACCTCACTTTCATTTCTGATTCCAACTCCCAGGGCATTTCTTCAATAGCATGGTTTCTCCACAAAACCTTAACTTGTGGTATAACCTTGGTGCATAGACATGCTCTTTCTTTCCTATCCAAGATCTTAACAGTACTTCTTTCATACGTTAAATCTTCTACTATCTCGTCTGGTTCTAACGCAATAATATGGTTCGGGTCTTTCACATATTTACGAAGCATGGATATGTGAAAAACATTATGAACACGAGACATACTTAGAGGTAATGCGAGTCTATAGGCCACATTTCCTATTCGGTCAAGAATCTCAAATGGACCAACAAATCGTGGATTGAGCTTTCATCTCTTTCCAAATTTTGTAACTCCTTTCCATGGAGCAACACGTAACAATACATGATCTACAATATTAAACTCCACGTCCTTTCTATGAAGATCAGCATAACTCTTTTGTCAATCTTGTGAGGTTTGAATACGTTGTCGAATCATTTGGATCTTTTCTGTAGTCATGCGTACTAATTCTGGTCCCAACAACGTTGTTTCTCCCACCTCGTCCCAACATACTGGAGAACGACACTTTCGTCCATACAACGCCTCAAATGGAGCCATGCCTATACTTTCTTGATAACTGTTGTTGTAGGAGAATTCCACCAGTGGCAAGTACTTATCCCAACTTCCTTTAAAATCTAGGACACAAAGTCTTAATAGATCTTCAAGGGTTTGAATAGTCCTCTCGATTGTCCGTCTGTTTGAGGATGGTATCTGCGAATCAATCGTAAATCCGTGCCCATAACTCTCGCAAGCTAACCCAAAATCTTGAAGTGAATCTTGGGTCACGATCCGAAACTATGGATCTTGGCATGCCATGCAATCTCACAATCTCATTCACGCATATACTGAGCAAGATGTTCAAGGAATAAGTTTCTCGATCGGCAAGAAATGGGCGGACTTAGTTAATCTATCAACAATAACCCAAATCGCATCTATGCCTTGAGAAACTTTGGGAAGACCTGTAACGAAATCCATGGTAATGTGTTCCCACTTCCATTCTGAAATCTCAAGTGGTTGCAATGGACCTTTTGGCACTTGATGCTCCGCCTTTACACGTTGACAGGTTAAACACCTCGAGGTAAACTCCGCGATCTCTCTCTTCATATTGTTTCACCAAAATGTATGTCGAAGATCATGATACATTTTGGTACTCCCAAGATGGATTGCAAACGGTGTGTTGTGTGCCTCCATCATGATTATATGCTTCAAGTCAGAATCGTTAGGAACACAAAGTCTGGAGTTGAATCTAAGTATTCCTTCTTCATCGATTCTCACTTCTGAAATAGCTCCTTCTTGCACTTTCTTCTTCATACGTATCAGCTCCAGGTCCGTAGCTTGAACAGCTTTAACTTTATCGATTAAAGTCGGTTCTACTCGTATATTCGTCATCACCATGTGGGTCCCTGGAGTCGTTAATTCTACCTCCATCCTTTGCAAGTCATACAGAATGGGCCTTTGATTGACAATATCGCTTTTCGTACTCGCGATATGATCTTCACTCAATGCGTCAATTTCCACGTTCGCTTTTCCAGGATGATATTGAATAGTGTGATCGTAATCTTTCAATAGTTCAAGCCAACGTCGTTGCCGCATGTTGAGTTCTTTTTGGGTGAAAAATATTTGAGGCTTTTATGGTCCATATAAATCTCCACTTTCTCCCCCATAAGTAAGTAGTGTCTCCAAATTTTCAACGCGAATACGATCGGCCGCTAACTCTAGATCATGAGTAGGATAATTCCTCTCATATTCTTTGAGTTGTCGTGAGACATAAAGGCTATGACTTTCCCATATTGCATGAGAACACATCTTAACCCTTTGCTCAAGCATCGTCAGATATAACAAATCCATCCGTACCGGATGGTATTGCGCAAGCAGTCCGAAATGAGTCTCCTCTTGAGCTCTTGGAAACTCTTCTCGCATTCCTCGCTCCATATTTAATTTTGTATCTTTCCGAGTCACCGAAGAGTTAGCGGATAGCGATTCGAGAAAATCCTTCCACGAATCTCCGATAATAACCAATTTAAGCCCGAAAGCTACGCGACTTTGTCCACCGAACTTTGGTTGCTCCCAACTTTCAGATCGCTTCAATCTTTGTCACTCAACAGATACTCCATGTTTTGACACCACGTGCCCAAGGAATGCTACTTCTTCTTGCCGTAACTCGCATTTCTTCAGTTTGGCATAAAGCTTGTTTTCACGAAGCCTTTCAAGTATCAGCTTCAAATGGTGCTCATGATCTTCACGGCTTTTGGAATAGATAAGGATGTCATCAATAAAGACAACAACAAACTGATCCAAATATTCCTTGAATACACGGTACATCATATCCATGAAAGCAGCAGGAGCATTAGTCAATCCAAAATACATGACTAAGAATTCATAATGCCCGTACCAAGTTCTGAAGACAGTCTTTGGAATATCCTCAGTTTTAATCTTCAGCTGATGATATCCAGAACGAAGATCGATCTTTGAAAAGAATTTTGCTCCTTGTAACTGGTCAAATAGGTCATCAATGTGAGGTAGCGGATACCCTATTTTTGATGGTGACATGGTTCAATTCTCGAGAAGTCAATATTAAAGTCGCATACTCTGCCTTTCTTCTTTACGAATAAAGCAGAGCACTCCGAGGAGATGTACTTGGGGCCGAATGAAACCGATGTCTAACAATTCCTCGTAGTTGGACTTTTAACTCTGAAGTTCAATAGAGCCATTCGATATGGGGTTTTAGAAATGGGTTTTGTGCGGTTCAAGGTCAATAAAGAATTCAACATCACGTTCGGGGGGTAGGCCAAGGGAAGCTCTTCAGAAATACATCGGAAATTCTCTAACAATGTAAATATTATTCAAATCGACTTGTCTTTATTCAAATTCATAACATGGGCTAAGAAAGCTTGACATCCGCTTTTCAATAAGCGAATAGCTTTATGGCTTGATATGATAGTGGTGATTTTAGTGGTTTAGTTGTTTGAATTGTATAATGAGTTGGTTAGGAATATGAAAATTAACAACCTTACGAAAACAATCAATTTTGGCATGATGAGTGGTTAACCAATTAATTCCTAAAATCACATCAAAAGCAAGTATCTTTAAAGATATAAGATCAACAGGTAATGTGATAGTGCCAACTTGGATCATGCAAGATTTATAAACTGTAGATGTAACGAAGGTTTCACCCAACGGAGTTTTAACAGATAAATCAAAGTCTAATTTCTCCGAGTCAAGTTTAAGCGTTGAGCACAAGCGGGAGAGATAAAAGAATGGGTAGAGGCCCAGATCTAGTAAGGTATAAACTTTCGCAAGAGTTCAAGATTAGCTTACTCAGTAATCACCTCGTTCGGGTTCCTCACGTTTTGGCGATCACGACAAACGCCTTCCAAGAAAACGGTGATTTCGACTTATCCGGATGACCCTTGGAGTTACCATCCTCTTTGAACTTGGTTTTGCTCTTGAACAATCCCGAGCTATGTGGCCTTCCTTTCCACAATTGTAACATACCTTGGATTGTTGTGGGACGGTTTAATGATATGTCCCTCTTTCCGCATTTGTAACATCTAACCTGGCGGTCGTTCTCCTCCCCTAGAATTTGTTGTTGGTCTTTGGTGCTCTCTTTGATGTCTTTCCATCATTGTTGAATCTCCTCTTTCTGAAATTTCCACTTGACTCACCTCTCTTATTATCATGGCCACGATGACCACCCGAGTGGTTACCGCATTTGTTCGTATTTTTCCCTCCTCGTTGATTATCATCGCTCTGATGACTGCCGTCACCGGTATGACCCTAGTTGTGGTCCCTCGGTTGAACATACTCACTATCTCGCTCTAATAATTGAGCCATGTTGACAACATCTGAATACAGAGAAAATTTATGAGAGATAAGGTATTGACGAATCTCGGGTTTTAGACCTCTCAGAAACATCCTTGTCATTCATTCCTCATTTTCGACCAAATGATGTGCAAACCTGGATAACTCTGCAAACTTCGCCTCATACTGGGACACCGTCATGTTATTTTGTTCCAGTCTGATAAACTCTACCTCCTTCATATGACGAATACTTTCAGGAAAGTACTTGTCATTGAATAGTTTCTGAAACGTTTCCCAAGACATGTTGATTGCAGCAGGCTGGGTACGCTTCACAGACTCCCACCAGTAGTCTGCCTCACCGCGGAACATAAAGGTGGCGAATGGAACCTTATGTTCCTCCGTGCATCCCAAGATATCGAATATCTTGGTAATTTGCTTGACCCACATTTTCGCCTTGATCGGATCTGGCTTTCCAATAAATTCTGGTGGTCCAACTCCTTGAACTGCTTGACTGTGACAAACCGCACGTTGGTATCACTTCCACCCGTATTTTGTACACGAGTCTCCCTCGTCTGATTTTTCATGAACTGCAAAAAGCTCCTAAACATTCCATCATTCATCGTTTGCTCGGTAGTGTTGTTTACAGGAGGATTATTGCCTTCATGTTGCACGTTCTCCTGATTTGTAACTAAAGGTTGTTCCACAGTCTCATACACTCCATTGTTAACGTTTCTCAGCAAATGACCCATTCTTAAATCGCCATTAAAATAAGGGTTAATTAAACAAATTAACATATCACATAATATCCCTATATTATTATCACCAACAAATGAGCTTAGATAAGACACACTAATGAAGGATTTACTCATCTCTCCCCTCCTAGTTCTATTCCCGATCTCCGCCAGAGACCATATCCCTAATCTCGATATTAAGTTGTGGCGCCCCCAAAATTTGAGACACCCATATCTCGAATTTTTGGTGCATCACGTCTTCTACTGAATATCTTACAAAATCATTAACAAGCGGAAATAATAGAATAATTTACATTGATGTAATATAAATATTGACATCCCAAGGTACCAAGAATCACATTACTACAACAATTACGTGATTAGCTTAACATAGCTTAAACATTCTTGAATACATCATAATAATCATAACAATAATAATAATACTTCTAGTCTTAAGGACTAAGTTATTCGTCGCCTTGCCCTTTTCCTTGTCCATTCTCAAGTACAGCCTTGCGTCTACCTTAACTGTAATGTTTTAGGAAGCAAGAATGAGCAACAAGTTTGCCCAGCAAGTAATATAGCCAGAAGAACAAGCAGTTATAGCATTTAGATCTTTCAAGCGTATAATAATAATTAGTAGTTCAAGGATATCAAGAATACCAAGAGTATTCAATAGGTGTCGCTATGGACCGAAGGATATCAACAAAATTTCAGGATTTACTCATTTCGAGATTCAACATAATTGAGTACTGAGAAGTCACTAAGGACCAAGAACTCTTACTAGAATTAGCAGTATTACACTGTAATCCAACATCCACGAGTACATCAGGTGATCAGCCTAAAGTACCCTATGTTATGCATAACATTTAATCATACTTCGTATGCTTGGCGTCGATTTCTCGACAATATATAATTTTCCTTATATGAGGGTTGTTCATCTCGATAGATTTACGATAGTCCGCACCAAATCAATCGGTTTGGATAGCTCTTTAACTCATAATAATAGTCTCTAGCAGAATCAAGGGCTTAGAGCATTTTTTTCATCATGCATTTAGGAATGATAAGTCCAATGCTTACAACAACGTCAAGGTATACAAGTGATTTTCGAATGAAGCGGATATTTGCTTCATAAAATATGATTGATATGACAACAATTCAACGTATAAAGTGTGTGAATTTAAGGAACTTGCAACACAATAATAATAGTGTTCGGATACTTGCTCAATGTAAATTTGAGTGAGGTTAGGGAACTTGCCCAACAATAACAATAAGTTAGGGATAGAGAACTTGCATGATATAAGTAACAAGTTTTTAGGGATAGGAACTTGCCTTTAGCGTTGATTACTACTAATAGCGAAAATCACCTCAACGAACTATATACATCTCTATTCATGTAAGTACAGGTATTTATTAGCCAAACACACTTGATATATATCAATAACACATAACACATTTTTCTTTCTATCTGCCGTACCCATCAAAAACTCATAACGGTACACTAACATGCTCATACTATTGACCACTGTTAGCTTATTCATAATCTTTCTTCCTCGAAGTTCTAAGAGGTTCATTGCTTTAAGTAGACCATAACGTCTATTAATCCCACCGACCTTCTTCTACGCATGTTTGCAAGTATTAGATTTATTTTCCCGAAGTTGGTACAACTCTCCACTTAGAACTTATTCGTGTACTAATAGCTTACAATAGTATAGGAGTATTTATTAATCCATCCTTATATCAAGTTATGATGCTGTCTCCGAGTCCCAGGACATCTCGCCATGTCCGAAGATATTATGACTTGTTTGAAGACAACATGCTTCGTCCGAAGAAATCGCGCTTCGTCCGAAGACATCACGCTTTGTCCGAAGACATCACGCTTTGTCCGAAGACATTACGCTCTGTCCGAAGACATCACGCTTTGTCCGAATACATCGTGCTTTGTCCGAAGACATTACGCTCTGTCCGAAGACATCACGCTTTGTCAAAGCGACTCCTTCAGAGACTTGGTCCACTACTACTGACAAAGTTTAAGTTAAATCGGGTTAATTTAAGACTTTACTATATGCATACAACCTAAGGGAATTTCTTAATGCATGGTCTAACATGGCCGAACCCATCAGTTGGTTTCTAAATGCAGTGCGGTAATTGCACCCCATGGATTTCGAAGCGTTGAACATGCTGCATTTTGAGAGTAGTCACAACTTGATTCAGCACAATTTTTTTTTAACGTATTCATGCACGAAGGTAACTTTCTAAACACCCTTTAACATGTTAATTCATCATACTTGACCTAATAATCGAGAATCAACAAGACTCAAGTTAAGAATGGAGTAGAAATTATACCTTCTCGAGCTTTAACCTTGATATCTCACACATCGGCGATTTGGTAATGCTTAGCAACTAAGAATTCTTTACTCGATTTCTCCAACACTCTTATCACTAAAAAGCAGACTACCCCAGAGGCTTGTATTTAAAGAAAACATGGACCGGACACTTGCTTTTACCCAATGTTGGGATTCATGGTGCAATAGAAATGAACAATGGTTATTTAAGGAGTTGTTCAATCACTCCATACTGTACCACTTAGCTAGCCATGCATACCTAGGATTAGCGACTTGAAAAATTTGCGTAAAGAGAGTTTAGGCTACTATTCTTTGTACTTGGTGACCCTAATTTGGGGACAAGAAAAGCAGATCTCGAGACATAGACAAGGGGCTAGTCGGTGCCCACCGCCTTACTTCGCCACATTTTAATTTAACCAATACTTGTACTCCCGATTAACTATTTTGATGGGTTAGAATGGATTCTAAATATCCCAAGTTTATTGGGCTACTTTAATGATCCATCAATTAACTTATTGGGCTAGACTCCCAATTTATTATTTGGACTTTAAACATGCAAATACTTAATCATCCTTCACTAAGTCCATCATTGTGTCACACAAGACATTTCATGAACCTATCTTATCGATCATCAACAACAACACCCATTCTTAGTCGCTAAATAGGTATACAACACCAACTGTGATAGGTAACTGTGACGCCCCCAAAATAGGTATACAACACCCATTATGAGTCGCTAAATACATGATACATAAAGCAAACTACAACTTCAATAATACAATTGTCGTGCAAAATACGACAACACATACTGTGAGTTTAAATACAAATATTGTCTTCAGACAATATCCACACTAAAATAAGTCCTCATTACAATTATTCAAACACTATTTTACGAAATAGTGAGGGCGCTAAAACATCTTTCTAGAACCATCACTCCATACCCCACTAGATCCTGCTATGTTCTCACCTCACGAGAAGAAAAATGGAACAAAAGGAAAAGGAACTAGCCCGAAGAAAGTATAATATGACTAAGATAATATACAACAAATTATCATTAGTCTTCAACAGGAAAAAATCGATAAAATATAATAGACAACAAGTTTTAGATCAACAATCTGCGGTGAAACAACAATCCATTAGAAGAGTCAAGTAGAGAAAGAATTCCACTATCTCTTAAGATTAAAAGTCCATCATCAATATTTTATCCCGTAACAACAATCAATATATATCTTTAATCAAATATTCATCTTTTGCACTACTGAGGCCAAAGATATTCATTTTGTATCACCAGGTTAGTCAGTGTTCATATCAACACTGTTCATCTTTTGACTACTGAGGCCAAAAGATATTCATCGATTAATCATTCATCTTTGCACTACGAGGCCAAAGATATTCGATAATATCATCATTTAGGGGTCGAGGATGATGAAAAAAATATTTAAAAAAAAGCGAATCCGGTGAAGCAAAAAAGAACAAATATTAGGGATTCGTATTACAGTTTTATCCAAGTTTAATAATACTTCATAATAACCAATTTTAAATTAGAATTTAAAAATTAAGATCAAAACATGAATACAATCAAAGATAGTAACCATAATAGACATCTTGGACAAAAGAAGAAAATTTCATTTTTCGGTGAATAGTGCCGTATTCATGAATAGTGCCGTATACGTGAATACTAACCCCGACACAAAAAGTTTCAAATTTGATAAAAAGTTCATACCAACATTTCGGTATAATGATATTGAAGAAAATATCATT
This sequence comes from Panax ginseng, assembly GCA_020205605.1. NCBI lineage: Eukaryota > Viridiplantae > Streptophyta > Magnoliopsida > Apiales > Araliaceae > Panax > Panax ginseng. Next base: position 108,927,014 of record CM035148.1, on the reverse strand, counting down.
TTAAGAAGAATATAAGACCCCTTACCTCAAAATAACGCTACTTTTGATCGGAATATCGGATAGAAAGCCGAAGGAAACTTGTACCGAATAGCAACACTCAAAATATATAAATACTCACTAAAATACGCTCGACAATATAAAGAGAAAGAAAACTTGTTTCTGGTGTGATTTTCAACTCTAACCTAAGCGTCTATTTATAGGAAAATGCTTGAACGCCATAGGAGACTAAAATAATAAAATATATTATTTTTCTTTTTAATCATCTACGCCACCCACCATTTTGAGTCAAGCATGCCTTCTTAGACAAAAATCGTGACCCATGTGTTGTCAAACAAGAGTGGGTCCCACCCATAATTTAATAAAAATTATTTTATTTTAAAACTTCAACAATTCATAGAAAATAGCCCGTTTATCGGAAAAATACGAATTTTATGTCCATTACTTTGAAATCAAATTCTCTACAACTTTGTAGCTTTGAGTTTTTTCAAATTTCAAATATAAAATATCTGAAATCCACAAACGGATGATTTTTAATACCTCTACATCGACAAAATACTGATAAAACACCTCAGCATTAATTCCTTCATTTTTATCCACATAAAAATAAATATATCCATCTTTTATATCCACATAAAATAAATATTTCCTTATCATATGAATCAATAATTAATTATTCACAAATAATATTACAAAATCACATTTATGACAACGGTAGCTCCGAGGAAAGAGGGGCTTCCAATAAAATTTCTCCTTCTTGGCCGCATGATTAGGTGATCAAACCTCTCCTTGACAAAACTTTCTAAACATTGCCAATAATCTTTATCTAATAATATTATTCAAATAATATAAATTATTGATCGATAATGAGAAATATCATGCGGTGACAATTATTGAAACAACAATAATATAAAATATCAACGCATGACAATTATTGAATCAATAAAATAAAATATTGAGCGAGAATTCTATCGTAACAATTATTGAGTAATGCCTTCTACGTAAGGATCAATAATTCATCAATCTGTGCATCCACGCAGTATTCAGTATTTTAACCACCGGTATTCCAGCGAGTGTTAAGCAGTAATAACTACGCCATTATTTATAAAAACTCAAACTTGTCGTTTTCTTCATCCAAATGGTTATTACATTATGGGGCCCCTAAATGATCGCTACTGGCGCATACGAATATTCCCAAACAACAAGAATATTCCACGACCAAACGAATATTCTCCGACAACAATGATTATTTTATAACCACTTACATATTTTGCAAAATTTGCACATTTCACCCATAACCAGAGAATTATATCAAATTAATACCTTATTATTCACAATAATAATTAGAGGAAATTCGATTGTATTTATAATAAGTTGGGGTCTTACAGAAAAAGTACGAAAATCCGTACCTGAATTGAGCAATGAAATATCCAAAATATATTCCAAATGAAACTCCTTAAATTCTATCCGTCTGAGCTAATTAAATAAATTAATAAAATGATAATAATAATAATTTATGAACTAAATTACTAATTACTAACTTTTTTATTTTTATTATGACTCATACATTCCATGGATTTTATAATACCAAAATAATTCACCGAACCCAAATATCACACCGCTAAATCTCCTCTATCCGATCTATATAACTATTAAAATAAAACAAGACCGTCAATTAAACTACTAACTCATAAAATTTATGTATTTTAAAAAAAATTCAAATAAAAAAACGGAAGAAAAACATAGCATGAGCCAATTGTCCAGTACGAATATAGATAATACAAAGATGTATAACAGAAATACGAAATTAACTGAAGCAACATACTTAACAAAGTCTCAAGCTTAAAGATCGATGAAAATATGATATCCAACGTCTAAATAGAATATATCTGAATCAACAGATTTAACGAAACAAACAGAATAGTAAAGAATGGACTGAAGTAACTAACTCAATTAATTAAGCTGAACAAAAACAAACAAAACTAATACAATGAAATAATAGGCTAAATCAAATGGTTGGGTGTTATTTCATACCGAGTGAGCTTAGAAATATACATTGCCACACAGGCAAGTCAAAACAATGCTACACAGGCAAGTCAAAATAATGTCACACAGTCAATCACACATTGGATCGTGAATCCAAATGTATGCAAATCGGATAGGTGTGTTTGGCACAACATCATAAATTCGCAGAACAGAAAACCAAGGTTAACTCATACGCCTCTCACAACAAAACACCAAATGGCCCACTTCTTCTGGAGCCCAAACGGAGACGCCGTGGACTAATCACACCGTCACGGAAAATGTCATGCCTCTCGTGCCAAGACGACATATCTGTGGTACCCCCATAGGTGGTTATAGCTCCAGTATACCCTACGGTACATTCTAACAAAAATATCATATCACACAACACATGCGACATAATACCATCAAAATAGGTATCGTGTCACAACACATGTGACATAATACCAATAAAAATACATACCGTATCACAACACATGCGACACAATATCCATAAAAATGGGGTTCTAATGTATATGTTGAACCAGATCAAATCATAATGTCGCCAAAAGAAGGTAACAACATATATCGCTCTACAAATATTAACATAAATACTAGACATGATAACCTAATTCAAAGAGTACAAATACACATCCAATGTATCAACTCCAAAATGAAACTATTATATGAATTTCACAAGAAACAATTATGTGAAATAATAACAGAATTCGAAACGAGAAATAAAACGAACTAATTACATTTCAAAAGAGTATTGCTGAAGAAGTACGGAAATCCGTACCTAAATTGAGCAATGAAATATCCAAAATATATTCCAAATGAAACTCCTTAAATTCTATCTGTCCGAGCTAATTAAACAAATTAATAAAAAAAAGAAAATAATAATTTATGAGTTAAATTACTATTACTAACTTTTTTTATTATTATGACTCATACATTCCATGAATTTTATAATACGAAAAATAATTCACCGAACCCAAATATCACACCGCTAAATCTCCTCTATCCGATCTATATAACTATTAAAATAAAACAAGACCGTCAATTAAACTACTAACTCATAAAATTTATGTATTTTAAAACAAAATTTAAATAAAAAAAAAAAGAAAAACACAACATGAGCCAATTGCCCAGTACGAAAATAGATAATGCAAAGATGTATAACAGAAATACGAAATCAACTGAAGCAACATACTTAACAAAGTCTCAAGCTTAAAGACCGACGAAAATATGATATCCAACGTCTAAATAGAATATATCTGAATCAACAGATTTAACGAAACAAACAAAAGAGTAAAGAATGGACTGAAGTAACTAACTCAATTAAGCTGAATAGAAACAAACAAAATTAATACAACGAAATAATAGACTGAATCAAATGATTGGGTGTTATTTCATACCGAGTGAATTTAGAAATATACATTACCACACAGGCAAATCAAAACAATAGTACACAGGCAAGTCAAAATACCTTTATTTTAAGACATACCATCCAAAACCCATAAAAAAGATACCTCTCTGTCACTCCAAGTACTTCAATTTATTCAAATTAAGAAGCTCACGCTACCAATATGACTCTCTAGAATACCTCAAACAAACTCAAATGTAACAAACAGATGAAGTACTGGAGTTTCTTGCTTCAGAGTTTAAAATTTTCAAACAAAATTGGAAAGAGACAGCAGAAATTGAAGAGATTTAAGCTTCTGCGACAAAATTCGAGTTTATACAGAGAGAAAATTGGAACTCTGACCTTATTGTTAGCTTCACAATACTGAATCAAAATTCAGATTCAGAATTAATATTCACAAAGGCTTCTTCGTTGGAACCCACGTATACACATCTTCCCGTTGTGTTATATCCACTTTCTCTCTCTTCAAATTGCTTGGCATTTCGATTCTGTTTGATACTATCGCTCTCAAATATCTCTCTGTATAAATTGAATCAGAGATGGAAAAGACCCCAGTGATCGATCCTTCGATACTCTCTCTCCTCTTTCTCTATCTACTTTCTCTCTCTCGTGCGGGCTCTTTTTTTTCGTTTGTGTCCGTATAGAGAGAGAGGAAGAAAGAGAGAAAGTAAATTGTTTATTTGTTATTCTAATTTTATTTTCCTCGTCTATGCGGTCTTAAATTGGAAACTTGTAATTCTTAAGTGGATTATTTATCACGCGCAGACATAGCACGTAGATTATACATAGGATGCTATTGGTAATGACACTGACGTGTTCATCTGTAACCGAGTCGTGTTTCTCATGCTACTTAATAGCGCGCAAAAGATTTCATGTTTGGGAAATACATTTTGGCATTGAAATGAAAACAAGCAAGATTCTAAAGACAAAAACGAGAAGAACAAGAAAAAACAAGGTAAAGTTTGATTTATTTCACTCAAATTCTCATATTTCAACAATTTTTTTAAATATCGTTATGGACTTCCAGAAAACTAAATAATTTTTCTTTTTTTATAAAAATAAACTCTTCGAACCATGATTTTAAGTTTATTTGAATTTGTGCGTTTGGAAAGACTAGTGTGATTACTGATTGCTAACATAATGGTCCCATTGCCTCAAATATACTCACAGGACTAACAATTAAGATCTAAATAATTATGATGTTTTAATAAATTAGATTACTTGAATAATTATAAGGTTTGAATCTAAAAAATTATTTGATAACTAAATAGTAAGTTGTCTCTTAATAACACTATTTTATCATTTTAAAAGGTTACATTTTATTTAGTAATTTTAAATATTCAATTTAATAAAAATGAGTGCATAATATTGTTGAATATATTTATATCAAAAAAAATATCAAAAAAATTTCATTAAGAGATACCTCTTAATTATTAAGATTTCATTTTCTGTCTTACCAATTAAGATGCATTCAGAGGTAACAAAAAAAAAACATCATCATGCCTCTTAGCGAATAAGAGACAGTTCATTAAAAGGCAATCAGATGTAAACAAACAACACCTATGACATCATTGGTTCTCAAAATTCTATCCTAGGACGTGTATATATATATATATTCCGCTTCTCTAGCGAACTGGAGGGAGCGAACTAAGAATGAACCGGGTATAACGACGGGTTTTTTCGTCGCTATAGCATAAAAAGCCATTTTTTATACTATAGCGACGAAAAAACCCGTCGATATAATCGGTTCGTTCTTAATTCACTCCGTCCAGTTCGCTGGAGAAAACTGAACTATATATATATATATATATATATATATATATTTGATTTTAAAAATTATTCTGTTTTTTTAAAAGATGTAGTACCATTACTTATGATATTTGGGTGAAGATTAGAAGGATAGGTAGATGTTATTTTGGGGTAATCTCATCTTACTACGCATTTAAAGAAGTATAATTTACTAATGCATAATAAAGCCAATAGCAAGTGACCAAAGTGTCAGAGGGACTTCGTTAAACTCACTTTTCTACATTCTCACTGCTAAACTGACTAGTTAATCATTCTAATTTGGGTTCTTTATAGAAATATACAACAATTAGAAAATAATTACACTATTAGTGCATACACAAAATAATTATAAAAAAAGTGTAATTAGGACCCATATTACAAAAATAGTACAATTCATATTAATAAAGAAACCTAAAATCAAGGAGAAGTAACTGCCATAATTAATAATTTAAATTCAAATATTTGGAATCTAACAACAAAAACAAATTCAAATTCAAAATAAAAGGAGGGAAAAACAAAAAAATCTTCTTCATCCTAATCTTCATCTCCCTCACCGCTCATTATCTTCATCACCGCCTCCTCTCTCTCCCCCTTCATCATCATCCTCCGCCGCGAATCTCCAGAAGTCCTTGGTTGCACCGCCGTTATATCGCCCTCTCTTCCCCTTCATCATCCTCCTCCTCTTCTGCCGCAAATCTCCGGAAGTACCTGAGTTACAGTTATGATTTTTTTTTAACGATTTGGTTACTAACAAAAATTAAAATGGTTACCTTTGTATGAAAGTTTGGCTACCAACTGCATCACATTCAAAATAATTTTGTAACCTAATGAAACTGAATTGATTACCTTTGTCTGAAGGTTTGACTACCAACTGCATCACATTCAAAATAAATTTGGTAACCTAATAAAACTGAATAGGTTACCTTGGTATGAAAGTTTGGCTACCAACTGCATCACATTCAAAATAAATTGGCAACATAATAAAACTGAATAGGTTACCTCGGTATGGAGGTTTGACTACCAACTGCATTATGGGAAAAAAAAATTCAGGGGGCGGTCATAATGGAAGCGGCAGAGGAGAAGGTGGAGGTGGCGGCGGAAGTCGACAATAATAATGTTGGCGATCAATCTCTTCAGCAGACACCGATGAAGTGTCCGGATAGTCCATCGGAAGGGGACTCACCGATGACTGAGAGAGACTCACCGGCAATCAATCTCTCGGTCACATGACCACCTCTCTTTCGGTCTAACCGGAGGGTTGGTGGCACGGCAACGGACGACGGATGAGGGAGGAGAGAGAGCGAGAAGAGTTTGTGTAACAATGGAGACTGAGTTTGTATTTCTGAGAGAGAGAAAGGAAGAGGAGTTTACTTATTAATTACTTAATTTAATAAGTAAATCAATACTAATTACCTAAATTAAGGAATCCTAGTTGCATACTAATCCTCTAAATTAAGGAATCCTAATTGCATACTAATTCCCTAAATTAAGGAATCCTAATTGCACTAATATTGTAAATAAATATAGAAAGTGTATTAATTGTATAAATATTTTATGAGTGCACTATTGTTGTAATTATTTTAAAAAATGTAATAGAATATGTAATTGATCCATTTATTTATGGGGTTTATAATGAGAAAAGGAAAATATGTATTGGCGTTACGGATAGTCGATCGACCATATTATAGCTAGGACCTGCAATATAGTTGATTAAGCGTGAAGTCAACCCATATTAACTGGAACCAAATGGGTTGGTTAACTATATTTATTTATTTGGGTTGGTTAAAGTTTGGAACCATATTTTAAAAAAGAAATATAGTTCTAACCCGGTTAACCATTTTTCGACCCATATTTTATTCTAAATCCAAATCAAAAGTTCTTTCCACCCATATTTACATATTCAAGAAGCTCAACTACCCCCCCACCCCCACCACCACAAAAAAAATATTATGTGATTATGTATACACCCCATACCCCTCATACCCCCCTATCCCCCTATTCCCAATCTACCTTATGTAATTTAGATGGGCTTCTAATTAATTCTACATGCTATAGAAATAAATAAGAATTTTTTATAAATGAGAACCTGAAAATTCAATATTTTACATGTTTTTGATCAATTTCTCTCTTTTACTCTATCCATTTGAGATAAAATATATACATAATATCTCTTGGTGAAAGTGAAATGTTAGGACTGATTTGGGGTTTGTAAGGTGTAAAACAAAGCCAAAAAAATATATACAAATGCTAACTGAGACAGAGGTGGCAAAGGCAAAGGGAGTGACGTACCCCCAACCCCCTACCCCACCCACACCCCCCACACCACCCCCTACCCCCACCCCCCTAACCCACCCACCCCACCCCTTACCCCACCCAACCCCCACTCCCACCCAAAAAAAATATTATGTGATTATGTATACACCCCTTACCCCACCCCACCCCACCCCCCCACTCCATCCACCCACCCCCACCCCTCACCCCCCCACCCCCTCACCTCCACCAAAAAAAATAATATTATGTGATTATGTATACACCCACCCCCACCCCACCCACTCCCACCCCACCCCCACCCCACCCCTCTCCCACCCCCACCCCCACCTCCACCAAAAAAATAATATTATATGATTATGTATACACCCACCCCCACCCCTACCCCCTACCCCTACCCCACCCCTAACCTTACCTCACCCAGACCCCTACCACCCACCCACCCCACCACCCTACCCCATACCCCCACCCACCCCACCCACCCCACCCCCACTACTCCCAAAAAAAAATTAATATTAAGCGATTATGTATACACCACCCACCCTCTACCCCTACCCACCCCACTCCCACCCCCACTCCACCTACCCACCCCTTATATCCGTGTCTCTATCTATAGTATATATTAATTTTATTTTTTAAAAATTTTGTTTAAAAGTCAAAATATCTTAAAATGGTTAATATGGTTTTTAACCATAACCATATGGTTCCAACCCACATAACCCATATTAAAAATGATTAATATGGTTTTAGTTCTTAAATGGAACCATAACTATATTTTAAAAACCAAAACCAACCCATAACCATATTTTGACAGGCCTAATTATAGCCCATCGGCCCATTAACTCGGAGAGCCTGTTCGAATACAGATCAACCAAATTTCGATTTTATTCCTAATGCGAATGGTATTGTAGCGGCTGGCTTGTTCGTAACGTAATACTCCATTTGGAAGATTAGATCTAGCTAACTTATTAGGGGTTTGGGTTTAGTGATCGGATACGAAAACTTATGGAAGTAATTTTCTGCATCGCATTGACGTTAGTTTTATTGACGAGCTCCTTTTGGGAAGACATAGCCAATATCTTAATCAACATAAATTCAACCAAGAAGAAAGAGATGAACAACAACAACACGAAGAAGAAGGAGATCATCACGATTCGTTCACAAATTATTGATGGTGTTTATGATCGTGGTATCGCAAAAAATCAAGACCATAATAATATCAATAATTGTGATGATTTTCATATATTAGCTGACTATATGATGAGAAAAATCCTATCTCAATTACCTCCCGAGACAATGATGAAGTGTAAATCGGTGTCAAGATCGTGGCGACGTTTGATTATTGAAGGTTGTAGCTTTTTGATAGACACGTAATTCATACATTTTATTATCCCTAATTTTGTCCTTTTAAATATATTAGTTTATTAAATTAATATGTTTTATTTTATTTTGTAGGATTTAATGTTTGTTACAATGAAGTCAAAATCTTGGTGATCAAGGGATATTTAATGCTTTTATTCATATAAGGAATATCCAAGAAGAATCCTACAAGGAGTAGGAAAGAGGTTGAACAATCTTGGTGTGCAAGTCAAATCCAACAAGAGAAGGGAAAGTATATCTAGAAGATCTTTTTGAGAAGTTGATTGGAAACAAAACTGTCCAAGTTCAATGTAAATTAGGGTTCAAAGTTATTTTCCCTATAAATAGGCCTTTTGTTTTAGAGAGAAGGGGATCACTTGTTATTTTATTTTTCTGGGTTTTTCACTAGTATAGAAGGGAATAAGATATTTAGAGTTTGTCTTTTCTCTTATTTCAATCACGTTTTTAATTATTGTTCTTATTTCATGCAAATTGTAGTACTAATATTATTTATTTTTGTTTTTAATTCCACGGCTAGCTAAATTTCTAATACCTAGGATTATGATGAAACTAAGTATTTCATAATAATATTTTTTTCCAGTTCCAAAATTAATGCCTAATTATTTTCGCCTTCAGATTTTCCTCCGCATAAATTGCATATGCTTTTTATATTGATTGCGAGGTTTTGATAAGTTATAGTTAATCTGTGAATTTTTCATAACTTATGCTTGCCCATATTAATTATATGAATCATTATTTTTAAAGGGAAGGGAGAATAATTTGAGAATTGATTTAGGAAATAAGAAATTATTTATTATGTTAATATTTGGTGGGTTCTGATTCCTAGGTATCTTTTCTCATTAATAGTTTCCGTTGTTAATTAATAGTTTGCATAATTTAGTTAATAAATATTCTCCACTATTTTTGTTTCTAATTTGCCTAAAATATTATTAAGGATATATTAAAGAATTAATCTAGTCTCTGTGGGTTCGACCTGTACTTGCCAATTCTTCAATTTGACACTGTGCACTTGCAGTTACATATTTTTATCACATCAAGTTTTTGGCGCCGTTGCCGGGGACTATAATTAATTTTTATTTATTACTTAATTTTTATTTATTCGAATCAGCTTTAACTCTAATTTTTTTTTCCAGGATTATTGAAGCTGGTCGAAGGAGCGAAAAGATATAAATTTGTTGCTACGCTTTGTTCGGTACTTCGTATCTCCATATATTTTTTTTGTAAAAATAAAAAAAATAGTTTAGTTTTTTTTTTATTATTAATATTTTTTTATTTGTCGCATTCAAGCATTCACTCACGTAGAGCACATCTTGTTAGGTTTTTTTTTTTATTTTTTTTTTGTCAAATATAAACTGTGGTGATTGCTGGAGGATTGAGGTACGTCAAAATTTCTCCTTCTTTCGTAATTCACATAGTTTTAGGACACTTTATTTGTTTACAGTTTTTTTTATTATTATTTGTGCATCTTCATCTTTAATCTAACAATAAGGGCACAACCCTTAACAAGATAAGGTGGGGATTTCATCACCCTTCTTTGGCCCACAAATAACTCAATTTTCATTTTGTATGACCATGACCTAATAAAATCAAGTAGACGTTGGCCCCTAGGACTCTTGAGCTCAATTAGGACAAGAAACTCCAAGAGGAATCTGAATTTTAAATTAATCAAACTACTGGTGTCTAGACAAGTGGTTCAAAAGGTATACGCCTAAAGATTGTGTGGTTATTCAATTAGTCACCGTTTCTACGGAGAGACTCCCGCCTTTCTTACACTTACTTGGCTAGTGGTGTGATTAATTTCGAATTTGGTGGACCTTGCGGTGTAACTTAGAACAGTTAAGAGTTGTCTAGATTTTATTTAGGTTGACCTTAGAAGTAAATTTATTTTTATTTATTTATTTTTTCTTTTTTTTGTTTTGTTTTGTTTTGTTTGTTTTTTTTTGTGCTTATCTGCTTATTTGTTAAGTAGTGTATGCAAAAAGTGTGGATTAGGTACGAAACATCCCGATTAGCAAGAAAACTTGATTTTTCGAATTTCACTTTAAAAGATCTCACTTTAAGAAAAATGGAGGGCGCACAAACTGTTTCTTTAAGGGATCAATGTTATCCTTCCCGCTCTGGCCAACCTTCATGTATTAGTTTACCACCGGTAATTGGTAACAATTTTGAACTTAAGCCACATTTTATAAATATGTTACCTAGGTTTACGGGGATAGAAGATGCATATTTATTTATTCAGAAATTTGAGGAAGTTTGTGCCCTAATAAAAATTCAACAATTGTCTGATGACTCAATTAGGCTAAGATTTATAACATTTGCTTTAAAAGATAATGCTAAAAAATGGTTATATAGCCTACCAAATAATTCCATATCAACACGGGAGGATTTGTTGTTACATTTCTAAAAAATATTTTCAAATCATAAAGCGCTAAAATTTAGATTTGCAATTCATCAATTTTGCCAACTTGAAAAAGAGTCCTTTTGGAAATATTTTGATAGATTTAAAATTTGTTATCCAAAGGCCCACACCACGGAATTGAGAAATGGAGATTGTGTCAAATTGCTTACGAAGGTTTAGACTATCCCTCTAAAACAATGTTAGAGTCAATGTGTCAAGGGGATTTTTTGAATAATGATGAGGAAAAGGCTTGGGAGTTTTTAGAAGACTTAGCAGGAAAAACCATGCAATGGGAAACCACTCGAGAGACCGATAAACCTAGTTCATCTAGGGGTGTTCATATAATTGACAATTCAATTGCTACCGAAGCTAAGTTGGCTAGTGTACTTAAAAGACTTGAAGCTTTAGAAACTAGGGGACAATCACATGTGAACCAAGTCTCAACACCAACACCTTTGTGTTTAAGTAATTCACCAAGCCATATGATTGATGAATGTCCTAGAGTTATGCCCCAACTTGAAGACTATGAACAAGTCAATGCAATGTTTCAAAGACCTGATAATGACCCATTTGCACCCACTTATAATCCAGGTTAGAGAAATCATCCTAATTTTGCATGGAACCAAGGACCCTACCCAAATAATTCTTCAAATCAGGTCAATCAGTCTCTAAATCAATCTTTTCAACCTCGCCAAAAGCCAAATCCTGGTCCGTACCACAATTCAAGTTCAACAACTCAATATCCACCAGGTTTTTCTAATGAAAGTGAAATTTCACACTTTAGAGAAGAGCATAGAAACTTTAACGAAATCTCATAATAATTTCGTGCAAAACACTAACCAAGCTATTTCTCGCCTCGAGATCCAAATGAGTCAATTGGCCACTATAGTTAGTGAAAGAGAGAAGGGTAAACTTCCTAGTCAACCCGAGACCAATCCAAAATTTTCAGTCCCTACTCAAAAACCTTATCATGTTAATTCACTTGAAAATAACCAAGTCAATCATGTGAATTCTGTAATCTCTTTAAGGTCTGAAAATTATTTTAACAATCATGCTGGCACTGATAATGAAGAAGAGAAAAAATTAAATGTTGAATCTAATGATCCATCTCCAAAGTCAACCCAGCCTGAAAATCCCACGAACTCTGAGTCAGTAGGCCCATCCACTAAGCCTGTTTCAAAACATGATCAAACCACACCTTATGAGTCAATTGAAAAAGTCTTCAAACCAAAAGCCCCATTCCCTCAAAGACTTATTTCGAACAAGCAGTCATCCTAGTTGGACAAAATTCTAGAAGTGTTCAAACAAGTGAAAATTAATATTCCTCTTCTAGATGCCATTCAATAAGTTCCCTCATATGCTAAATGTCTAAAAGATTTGTGCACGCACAAAAGAACCACTCATGTTCCTAAGAAAGCTTTCCTAACAGCCCATGTTAGTTCTATCTTGTCATGCCAAGTCCCTATGAAATATAAGGACCCCGGTTGTCCTACTCTTTCATGCATCATAGGTGACATGTTAATTAAAAAAGCTTTGCTTGATTTAGGAGCTAGTGAGAACTTGTTGCCCTTTTCTGTGTACCAAATCTTAGGCTTAGGGGAGTTGAAAAAGACAAGTGTCACACTCTAACTAGCTGACCGTTCCCTTAAAGTGCCAAAAGAAATAGTTAAAGATGTACTCATTAAGGTTGGTGATTTTGTCTTCCCTGTTGACTTTATTGTTCTTGAAACTCAGCCTGTTGTCAATCCCAATGGTCAAATTCCTGTCATTTTAGGTAGACCATTTCTAGCAACCTCTAATGCGTTAATTAATTGTAGAAATGGGCTAATGAAATTGATATTTGGAAACATGACAATTGACTTAAATGTGTTTAATGTGGGAGAGCAACCTAGTGATTTATTTGACCAGTCCGTTGAAGTGAACATGATTCAGAAAATATCAAGAAATGAACTTACGGGGGATGATGAAATTATTAACTTTTGTCTAAATCATTTTGGTCAAAATTGGGATGAAACTGAATACTTGAATGAGGTAAATGAGATGTTGGACTCCACAGCCCAAAAATCTTACTCTAGATTGGAACCTATAATTGAATCAAGTTTGACATATTTTGAGCATTTTCAAGAGAATCAAATTGACCTTAAAGCCTCTTATGATCATTTTACGTCTACCTTGGGTCCATCCGAAGCGCCTTCCAGAAACACTAAATGTGATTTAACAAATGAACCAAAGGTTGTGGACAATGATAATCTTCTATGTTTAGATAATGAGATCATATCTCCCATTTCAGTTAATACATGTGTTAATCCAGTGGTGCCTAAACATCTTGGTATAACAGTTATTCAAAATGATGAAAATGTTTTAGTGCCCCTTGGTAACGAATATGGATGGCAAGTCTGGATAGATTTTATGAAGTTAGAATTTTTCAAAAGGAACCATCATTTTTCGTTATCATTCCCTGACTCAATTTTAAAAGAATCAGTCGGGTATACTCACAATTGTTCTTCTGTTGCAAATTCTAACTATTTCCAATTCCTCATACCTCTTGAAAATCTTACGAAATCCACTTTAGGTTGTTTGTGTGTATCACTGATCCTTTACAGTCACATAATTTTTAAGATTTATAAAATTTGTAGATATGTACATTTGTTTTCTCTCTCACCACATCTTCTTGTAGAAAAAATGACCCGCATACAAGGTACAATTCTTTCACATCTTTGTTCTCTTTTCTTCATTTGCATACATTGAGGACAATGCATGATTTAGGTATGGGGGGAGTTTGTTTGTATTAGATTTTTTTTTCTTTTTACGAAAAAAATAAAAAAATAAAAAAAATTAAAAATTTTGTTTGACTTTTTATGAATTGAATTAATTCTAATAAGTGTTTGTGGAGCAAAACTCATGAGTGAGATTGAAAGATTTAGAACTCTTAAATTTTTGATAAGATACGAAATCTTAGTTCAAAACACCATCTGGATTTAAAATTGATTTCACAAGCATTTTTGCACTTCATATTTGCACTAATTGAGGGGTATAAACCATGATTCGAGTAATTTCAAAAAAAGAAAAAAAAAAGAAGAAAAAAAAAAGAAAAAAAAAAGGAAAGAAAGAAAAAATTGAAAAAAAGAAAGAAATAACTACTTCAATGTCCATTGAACGAAATAACTGGGTATCCAAGCCTCGGGAAGCATCGATATTCACGCTGAAAAGTGTGATGGATAAAAGCAGCTTGACTAGTCTAATTTTGTGGCCTTTGTTACTCGAGTTAGTAAATCCTTAGGGGTGTCTCTACACCTAGTGCCCTAAAGCCATCTGGTTTGGGAGTCATTGGTCCAACGCTCGCTCTACATGAGTAACTCTAAAAAGCCTAAGAAAATGAGACATTGCACAAGTCAAGAATCAAAATTGAAAAAAAAATAAAATAAAATAAAAAATGAACTTGCTTGATTTTCATGGTAGAAACCCTTACTAAGAGTTACATCATATACACATGCATGCATCACATGGAATTGATTTAATGAATGATGGTGTCTAAAATAAAGATTGAGTATTTTTGATAAGATAAAAGTGTAATTTTGAATTTAATCTTGCTTATGTATAATGCCCATAGATATTTAGAAGCTTTCTTTTAATTTCATAATTTGTTGAATCCAATTTTTATTTTTTTTTGAATTTTGTGGGTATATTCACTGCAAACCCTCACGAGACACAACTCGTCCACTTGGGGTAACCTTGGGGTTTAAAGGCTTATTGCACATGCTAAGTGCAATCGTGTTTCCTACGAAAATGGGGTAGTATAATTTTTGTTTTATTCTTATTTTTATTTATTTTACTCGAGGACGAGCAAAAGCTAGATATGGGGGTATTTGATAGACACGTAATTCATACATTTTATTATCCCTAATTTTGTCCTTTTAAATATATTAGTTTATTAAATTCATATGTTTTATTTTATTTTGTAGGATTTAATGTTTGTTGCAATGAAGTCAAAATCTTGGTGATTAAGGGATATTTAATGCTTTTATTCATATAAGGAATATCCAAGAAGAATCCTACAAGGAGTAGGAAAGAGGTTGAACAATCTTGGTGTGCAAGTCAAATCCAACAAGAGAAGGGAAAGTATATCTAGAAGATCTTTTTGAGAAGTTGATTGGAAACAAAACTGTCCAAGTTCAATGAATGTAAATTAGGGTTCAAAGTTATTTTCCCTATAAATAGGCCTTTTGTTTTAGAGAGAAGGGGATCACTTGTTATTTTATTTTTCTTAGTTTTTCACTAGTGTAGAAGGGAGTAAGATATTTAGAGTTTGTCTTTTCTCTTATTCCAATCACGTTTTTAATTATTGTTCTTATTTCATGCGAATTATAGTACTAATATTATTTGTTCTTGTTTTTAATTCCACGGCTAGCTAAATTTCTAATACCTAGGATTATGATGAAACTAAGTATTTCATAATAATATTTTCTTTCAGTTCCAAAATTAATGCCTAATTATTTTCGCCTTCAGATTTTCCTCCGCATAAATTGCATATTATTTTTATATTGATTGCGAGGTTTTGATAAGTTATAATTAATCTGTGAATTTTTCATAACTTATGCTTGCCCATATTAATTATATGAATCATTATTTTTAAAGGGAAGGGAGAATAGTTTGGAAATTGATTTAGGAAATAAGAAATTATTTATTATGTTAATATTTGGTGGATTCTGATTCCTAGGTATCTTTTCTCATTAATAGTTTCCGTTGTTAATTAATAGTTTGCATAATTTAGTTAATAAATCTTCTCCACCATTTTTGTTTCTAATTTGCCTAAAATATTAATTAAGGATATATTAAAGAATTAATCTAGTCTCTGTGGGTTCGACTTGTACTTGCAAGTTCTTCAATTTGACACTGTGCACTTGCAGTTACATATTTTTATCACATCACTTTTTAATTCCGCGACTAGATCCATATCCTTTATCTGGGCTTATAATTTGTAGGAAAGGAACATTCATGACTCTCTCCCCCGAACATTCATGACCGTGGAAGTATGATTACCAAAGGAGGTATACTTTGTTACAGACACAGATTAATTCAACGTAATTTACTTATGGCTGTCTCTTTTCTTCAACATTTTCATCATGATTTCCGAGAAATCTTAGACTGCTGCAGTGGTTTGCTTCTCTTTCGTGACTCAAATCTCGAAAAATCATCCTTAACTACTCCTCTTCCTCCTTGTTACGTAATTTGTAATCCCACCACAAGTGAGTTTGTAAAAATCCCAGGAGAAATTATTGATACTCCTAATTTTGCAAGTGGGGCACTAGCCTATGATCCTTCCGAATCACTTCACTACAAGGTGGTTATAATTATCGGCTTATCACCGGACAATCAAATCTGTTGAAAATATTTTCTTCGGATACGTTGAGGTGGACTAAATCATATTTTCATCTCGAAAGTCCTTTGGAGGTTCAAAGTTACCAATCGATTTACTCCGGTGGAATATTATACAAATTGTCTACCTCGGGACAATTGATCAGAATTTTTACAGAAACTAATGTTGTTCAATCGGTAGATCTTCCTATTGTTCGATTTGCTGATAGAAGAATAAACATAAAATCAGATTGTATTGGAATTGCGGATGGACGTCTGAGTTATGCTCTATTGGCTGATTCAGAGTTGAAAATCTTTAAACTTGAGGGCTCAAATTATGCTGCTGGTGATATAAATGACTTGAATTGGTCATTAATTCTCCATCAGAAACTTAATAGGTTTTGCACGCCTCGTTGCGAGTTCGTGTGGCCTAAAGTTTATGCTTTTCATCCTCAGAATCCAGGTAACATTTTTATGTGTTGTGAAATTATAGAAGACGGAAGTAGATGGAGGGCAAATACTTTTATGATTTGCTACAATTACAAGACCAACAATATTGAAGAACATGCACGTCTGGACCCAAGGCTATTAACGGGAATCGATAATACTTTTGCATTTCCATTTACGCGTAGTTTACTTCCACTTCACAAGGAGCCAAGGACCATAGATTATAGATAGATGTATTAATTAATTCGATCATTATCACTTAATATCGCATGAGACAACTTTGAAGATGTTGATTAATTATCCTCATATATCTCTAGCTAGCTCTCTCTCGAATTCCATTTAAATTAATTGATAAGGAAGGGTCTCTTGTAACACCCCCTTCCCGAAAAAGAAATGGAGGTCACGTGCAAAGCACAACAAACCTCAAAATAAGTAAACAGAGCACTAATAACTTCAAAATACTAATAGTGATATCCATCAATGAAGTACTAAATACAATTCTCCAAATAGAGTCAAAATAACCAAAACCAAAATTCGAAACAACCTAGATGGTCAAAGACAACTCTCTCATCACACTAGCCCCGAATCACCCCTGCAAACTAGCCCCGAATCACCCCTGCAAACCTGCCGGAAGAAAAATACAGCATGAGCCAATTGCCCAGTACGAATATAGATAATACAAAGATGTATAACAGAAATACGAAATCAACTGAAGCAAAATACTTAACAAAGCCTCAAGCTTAAAGACCGACGAAAATATGATACCCAACGTATATATAGAATATATCCGAATAAACAGATTTAACGAAACAAACAGAAGAGTAAAGAATGGACTGAAGTAACTAACCCAATTAATTAAGCTGAACAGAAATAAACAAAACTAATACAATGAACTAATAGGCTGAATCAAATGGTTGGGTGTTATTTCATACCGAGTGAGCTCAAAAATATACATTGCCACACAGGCAAGTCAAAATAATGCCACATAGGCAATCACACATTGGATCGTGAATCCAAATATATGCAAATCGGATAGGTGTGTTTAGCACAATATCACAAATCCGCAGAACAGAAAACTAGGGTTAACCCATACACCTCCCACAACAAAACACCAAATGACTCACTTCCTCTGGAGCCCAAACGAAGACGACGTGAACTAATCACACCGCCACGGAAAGTGTCATGCCTCTCGTGCCAAGACGACATGCATGTGGTAGCCCCACAGGTGGTTATAGCTCCAGTATACCCTACGGTACATTCTAACAAAAATATCATATCACAACACATGCGACATAATACCATCAAAATAGGTATCGTGTCACAACACATGTGACATAATACTAATAAAAATAGATACCGTGTCACAACACATGCGACACAATATCCATGAAAATGGGGTTCAAATGTATATGTTGAACCGGATCAAATCATAATGTCGCCAAAAGAAAGTAACAACATATATCGCTCTACAAATATTAACATAAATACTAGACATGATAACCTAATTCAAAGAGTACAAATACGCATTCAATGTATCAACTCCAAAATGAAACTATTATATGAATTTCACAAGAAACAATTATGTGAAATAATAACAGAATTCGAAACGAGAAATAAAACGAACTAATTAAATTTCAAAAGAGTATTGCTGAAGAAGTACGGAAATCCGTACCTGAATTGAGCAATGAAATATCCAAAATATATTACAAATGTAACTCGTTAAATTCTCTCCATCCGAGCTAATTAAACAAAATAATAATTTATGAGCTAAATTACTAATTACTAACCTTTTTTTTTATTATTATGACCAATACATTTCATAGATTTTATAATACCAAAATAATTCACCGAACCCAAATAGCACACCGCTAAATCTCCTCAATCTAATCTATATAACTATTAAAATAAAACAAGACCGTCAATTAAACTACTAGCTCATAAAATTTATGTTTTTTTTTCAACTTAATTGCTTTAATATTAGTACATGAACATTCTGTAACAACAAATAATTATGTTTTGACACATATATATATATATATTTAATATTGCCTATTAATGTTTAATAATAAAATATTAATAGTCATTATTACTTCCTCTTGAGATTCATAATTCAGAGGTATGCGAATTATGTAATATTAATTATGTACTATTAGTTTTTAATCAATGTAATACTATGTAGTCAACTGATTCATATTTAATTCACATAATCATATTCCTTCATTTATCGAGAGGAAGCATGAGATTCGTTTTTTTTAACTGTAAATTAAATTCTAATTTATTTTATGGATGTGATACTTAAAATATATATGTTCTCTATTTGACTATTTCGGTAGAACCTCCTTCACAAGCCAAAGGGAAATAACTAACCAATCAATCCAACTTAAATTTTCAATTACGTATCAAGATTATAGTACCGCATCAGAATAAAAAAACGACATAATCGAATTATCTAAAACTGTAATCAAACTAATAAAATAACTATACTATATTCAAAAATAAATTCAATAATTACCTTTTTAAAGATACGATTATATTGAATATAGTCTCACAATTTTATTCCCTAATTTTTCTTTTTATTCCACAACCTTTCTTCCGCCTCTTCGTTTCTCGTTGCGTCAAAACCCTCTCCTTCTTTCGTTTAGTCAATTATTGCCAGTATATGTATTATGGAAGGCTTTGAACTAATATATATTAATGTTACTCCTATTCTAATTTGGTTTTTAAACCCATCACTTTTATTTGGGCTCAAATAGTTTAGCAAGCCCAAACTTAAATACTTAAAAATTAGTTTGACTCAATTAGTTTAAATATCCAAATTAATGTAACCACATACTTATTATAGTCAACATAAATTAAATACAATTTGATCAAAACTGCCAAACATAAGAAAAGTCCAATTTTACTAAGTTAATTTATCCATCACTTATTAATACTTATTAGCCCAAATAAATTAAATAACGAGTTTGACTCAAATAAAAGACACTCTAAATAATATGTTTTTAGAATATAAATTTTATTTTTTGGGTATTACACCACTTGCCGTTTGTGATATCTTCTGTGCTCTTCAGAGAGGAAGATGTTGAACTCTTTTGTTCTATATTTTGGGTAGCTAACTGTGAGCTTAGATAATATACCTGTTGTTGCATA
The DNA here is from genome assembly GCA_020205605.1 of Panax ginseng. NCBI lineage: Eukaryota > Viridiplantae > Streptophyta > Magnoliopsida > Apiales > Araliaceae > Panax > Panax ginseng. The sequence continues at coordinate 108,906,807 of CM035148.1, read as the reverse complement.
TCATTATTTTTCTAGCGGAGTTTAGAATTCACTGTTAAGAGCTCTTCTTTCTATTTATTGATATTGGAGAAATTGGATACCATAGTTTCACAATGTGCAAAACAATGGTTGCTTTGGATTAAGGTCTTTCAAGACTGAATAATCCTCTGGATCTCTGTAGTTTTGCAGAGTTGGTGTGACATAATAGGTTAAACCTATTTTGTCTCTGGTAAATTGATGTGCCAAGTCTAAAGATTCAAAACCTTTGAAAATTGGTTTTGGATAGTTCTGGATTTAAGAACAAGCATTTGTCAAAAATACCCTGAACATGGCCTGCTACTACTACATTGAATTTAAATCGTTTAGACTGGAATAGACTAGTAAAAGCATTTAATGATGCTAAAAACAGTTTTTGGTTTTTGCCATGTGATATTCAAAGATTATCAATAACACATTTTTGTTCTTTGGTAAGCTCTATACCTGGCAAAGGTTTTAATACAAATTTCTCTGTAGCTGGATATGAATAAAGATGTTGGTTTTCTATTGAAAGAATTTCATAATACTTTTGAGGGGAAGGATGCATGATATGCTGGGATGACTGTGTAATATGTATTGTATTTGATGCATGATGTGGGTGTGTGTACTGGCATATACTGGCATTAGTGTTGAGCCTTTAGGCGGCAAACCTTGATGCATGCTGTTGTTCCTTGGCGAAAAATGCCTTGGAGGATCTGTTATCTTGTTGGGAGAGTGCATATTTTGATTTGATGTTTAAATGTAAATGCTCATTATTATTTGTAAAGTCCTTCAAGAAATATTTGTATAAGGACTTAGTGATAGATCAAATTTGTTAGGTTGATCTAAGCTCTTCATGTGTATCATTCTATAATGAATGTATAGAAAAGAAGATCAAACCAGTTAGGTTGATCTTGAGATGTAATAGATAGGCTTCGAAAGAGATCGTAGTGTATCAAGCTGATCAAGATTACAGAAGTCAAGGCAGGAACGTAGAGCATCGAGGATCGTAGTGTGCCTGCCTTGAAGGGTCTCTTCGGAAATCGTATAGTAGTCCCAACGTTCGCCGAGCCAACTCATAGATCGTAGTGTGCTATCGAAAACGTAGAGTCTACAAGATAAGCAACTCGAAGATCGTAGTGTACAAAACTTTAAGAGAAATCGTAGTGCTCTTATTTGAGAGCATCAGACCAAGCACCAAGGTGACAAGACACCACGATGTGGATCGTAGAGTATTATCTGCCATGTGTCAGAAGCATCGAACCCTACCTTGTGTTTGGAGACAAATTCCAACAAATGTGGAATGGGTTTTAAACGTTGAAGTCCTCACCAGTTCCAACGGTACAAAAAATATCCTTAGTATGCAACAAAGAAATCGTATTGAAGAAGCTAAGGAAAGTACCATTGGTAAGAGGAAAACACCTTTTCAAGTGTTAGGTGAGAAAGTAGTCTACTGTGTCAGTGGACCAGAATACAATTCAGAAGATGTGCAGAAAAATCTCCATCAAAGTACAGAAATGTCAAACGCATTTAATGCTTTAACGGATGGATCAAACAGATAGATTTCAAGATCACATATATGAAAAACATATGCAGATGAAAGAATCAAGCAAGCATTGAACAAAACGCACAAGAACACTCAACGCCCAACTCTACGATCTGAGAAAAAGAGAAAGCTTGCTCAGCTACTCAGTTCTTTCGAACAAGTGCTTAAACAGCAACTGAGTAACACCAATCAAGAACTCAACAACTACCAATCAACTGAAGTAAAAGTTCCAAGTCAGAAGGACTTGAAGAGTTCTAAGTGAACTGTGAAGAGCCAAGTCTGCTGGACTTGAAGAGTTCAAGAGTGAACTAAGAAGTTCTAGATCAGCTGGCAGTCAGAAGGAATCGTGTGATTCAGAAAGTGTAAAAGACATCCTTAGTGGATTTTCTACTAGAGGAGTAGAAGAGTGGACTAGGAGCTGTAAGTGCTCTGAACCACTTAAAACGACTGTGTCTATTACATTCTTGCTATAACTGCTATATCTGTTATATCTTCTATAACTGCTATATCTGTCTCACACTCATTAATTCACTATCTTAAGGGAGATTAAAACAAATATTAATTCTGCTGTGTTTTAATCATTATCACTCTAACAAAGTAAAACAATTTTTTTTAAATATCTATTCAACCCCCCCCCCCTTCTAGATAACTATTGTGCTTCCGGGAACTAACAATTGGTATCAAAGCAGGTTCTATTATATAGCTTACAAAGCTTAATTAGATCCAATGGCACACTTACCAAGCGAATCAAGGACTGGAGGAGGTAGCAAGCCACCAATGTGCAACAAAGATAAATTTGCAAACTGGAAAGTTCGGATGCAAGCATACATGGGCTCTATAGATGAAGATCTATTCGAAAATGTTCAGAATGGGCCCTACGTTCCAAAAAAGCTTGCACCAACTACAGACGACCCAAACAGAATACAAATCAAAGTCAAAGAGGAGTGGACAAACAACGAGAAGAGAGCTGTTCAACTCGACAAGAAGGCCAAGAACATTTTGTTTCAATCATTAGAAGATGATCTATTCGAAAATGTGGTCAACAGCAAAACAACAAAGGAAGTTTGGGAAGCACTACTTATCATGCATGAAGGAAAGGAAGAAGTAAGAGAAAACAAACAGTCTCTCCTAACACAGCAGTATGAAATGTTTGGTCATGTTCAAGGAGAAAATGTCACTGCCACCTACGAGAGATTCAAAGTTCTGCTCAACTCTCTACAAGCCTATGGGAAGATCTATCCAAACAAAGATCTAATCATAAAGTTCATGAGAGCCTTACCAAGCAGGTGGGATGCCAAAACCACCGCTATTAGAGAGTCAAAAAATCTCCACGAGATGACTGTTCAACAGGTATATGGAAACCTTCTTACATACGAACTGGAGCTGACTTAACGAGCAAAAACTCTATCGGAAGGAAGAAAGAAGGATAAGGGTGTTGCTCTCAAAGCAACTGAAAATGCATCCAAGGTCAACACTGAAATTGACTCTGACTATGATGAAGATGACGATGAAGATCTTGCAATGCTGGTAAAAAGACTCAGAAGGTTCATGCGTCAAGGCAAAACCAGCAAACCAAAGAAGATCAACAACTACAACAGTCAGGAGCAAATGAACAATCTATGCTACAACTGCAAGAAGCCTGGCCATTTCATTGCCAACTACAACAAACCTCTCAAAGAAGAGCTAAAGAAGAAATCACATCCGAAGAAAGAATACAAAGGCAACAAAAGGCCTCAGAAGAGAGACAAAGGTCTTGTAGCTGGAGGATCGTGGAGTGATTCAGACAATGACTCAAATCCTGAATCTGGAGATGATGAAGATCCTCAAATGACTAATCTGTGCCTAATGGCCAAACATGCAAAGGACAAACTGAACTCCAACATACATGAAGTAAGTATCGATGAGGTATTTGACTTCAACTCTCCGATGTAGACATTAATGATTTGAGAAGCGCATCGCATGGCATAATGATTGATCTACATCAATACATGAAGTGGTTCAGAGTTCTGTCGAAGGATTATTCACTTCTTCAAGAAAAGAAAAAGAAAGTTCAAGAAGAACTAGAAACAACTCTTCTAAGTACTAACTTTCTCTCCAAGATTGAGGCTGAGAATGAGATCTTAAAACAGAAATGAGCTTAATGCACAAAGAGAATCCAATCTAACCTCTAAAATTGAGGAACTAGAAAAGACTATCTCTACATGAAACAAATCCTCATTATCCATGGACTCCCTGCTCTCTAGTCAGAGAAGTACATTTAATAGAACATGCTTAGGCTTTGGGGAATCCACCTCAGAGCCATGTGTGGAAAAGATAAAGGAAAATAGCACTAGTAATGCTTCAAGTTTTAGTAGAGGCATTACATTTGTGAAATCCTCACAGAAGGAGGAACCAACCCAACCCTGTTCTACTGATTCCATCCATACTCCAAGGAGTAAAGGATCTCATGCTGGCCTGGGCTTCAGAAAAGAGTAACTCATCCTCTACTCAACAACCTCTAAGGATCGTAGAGTCAAATAAAAACAACTCTACGACCAACTGGGAAGGTACAGTAGAGGTAAGGTACGTTCCTCACATTTCATGAGACCCAAGGACATTTGGAAGAAGGAAAATTAGTTTAACAGAAAGATGACTAAAGAACCACAAAAGTCCAAATGGAGGATGAATTCTCTCACACACACAGGCATGCATCATACTAAGTGTTTTGTGTTCAATAGAGTTGGTCACAAGGCTGCAAAGTGCTATTATAACTCCATGCATGTGAGACCCAAAATAAAGCAAATTTGGGTCCCCAAGGGCACTAACAAAGTAGGACCCATGCAAATATGGGTACCAAGATGAAGGTTTAATGTTGTCACAGGAAAAGAGCTCCACGATCACAACCTGGTATCTCGATAGTGGATGCTCAAGACACATAACTGGGAATAAAGCCCTTCTGTCCAACTACATAGAGAAGGAGGGTCCCTCAGTCATCTTTGGATACAACGGCTCCGACAAGACAAGAGGATATGGCTCAGCTGGAAATGGAGCAGTGTCCTTCAGTAGAGTGACCTATGTGGAAGGACTACAACACAATCTTCTGAGCATTAGCCAACTCTGTGACAAGGGCCATCAAGTAACATTCCTCAACAATCAGTGTCAAGTCAGAGATTTAAAGACATTTACTGTAAAGCTAACAGGAACAAGAGAAGGAAATGTCTACACAGTAAATCTTGGACAACTAAGCTCAGACGAGGCAATATGCTTTCTGGCTAAAGCATATGAAGAAATGAGCTGGTTATGGCATAGAAGATTGTCCCATCTCAACTTCAAAAACATGTCCAAACTAGCCTCAAAAGATCTTGTTAAAGGCTTACCCAAGTTCAGCTTCGTCAAAGAAAGGCCATGCAATGCCTGTCAGCTTGGAAAGTAGACCAGAAGCTCATTCAAGAGCAAAACTGCCAACTCAATTGACAAGCCCCTACAGTTGCTCCACATGGATCTATTTGGGCCAATTCCAACTACAAGTCTCGGAGGGAAAAGGTACTCACTAGTTATAGTCAACGATTACACCAGGTTCACATGGGTGTTCTTTCTAACCTCAAAGGATGAAAAAAGCTCCCAACTAATCAAGATGTTCAGGCTGGTGATGAACGAGAAATGAGAAAAAATTAAGGCTATAAGGAGTGATCATGACAAAGAATTCGACTTCTCAGAAATGGACCAGTTCTGCACAGACAATGGCATCAGTCATAATTTCTTAGCTCTATGAACTCCTCAACAAAATGGAGTAGCTGAGAGAAAGAACAAAACTTTGATAGAGGCTGGAAGAACTCTACTAGCAGCATCCCATCTGCCTGAATACTTCTAGGCAGAAGCTGTCAACACTGCATGCTACACACAGAACAGATCACTCTTACACTCTAAGATCAAGAAGACACCCTACAAATTGTGGAAAGGAAGAAAGCCAAATGTCAGCTACTTTCATGTATTCGGTTGTGCATGCTACATTCTCAACAATGGAAAGCAGTACTTGACAAAGTTTCAACCCAAGTCAGACGAAGGAATCTTTCTTGGATATGCCACAGACAGTAAGGCCTACAGAGTGTTCAATAAAAAGACACTGAGTGTTGAAGTCTCGATTCACATCATTTTTGATGAGATAGACTTGGACAAAATAGTGCTCCAAGACACTACGACCGACAGATCAGACACTACGAACGAGGTCGTCGAGCTCAACACCACGATCGCAGTGCTAGATAGTGAAATCGTTGAGCAAGGAAATGAGATCGTAGAGAGGCCTATGCCAGACAATGAACCTCTATACTAAGAAGAAGAAATAGATCTTGAAGGCCTAAGACAAGAAGGCATCAGGACAGATGTCCCAACAGGAAATAGATGGGCAAGAGATCACACTTAAGATCTAATCATTGGAGATCCAAGTGCAAGAGTCAAAACAAGTGCTGCCACCCAGAATGAATGTTTTTATCTAAGCTTCCTGTCACAAATGGAACCTAAGAAGATAGAAGATGCTATGGAAGACTCCAGCTGGATAAAAGCCATGCAAGAAGAACTCAATCAGTTTGAAAGAAACAAAGTATAGAGATTGGTACCAAGACCAAAAAGTCATCCTGTCATTGGAACCAAATGGGTCTTCAGAAATAAGATGGATGAAGATGGAGTAATAACCAGGAATAAGGCAAGACTGGTGGCCAAGGGTTATTCTCAGGAAGAAGGCATTGACTATGATGAGACATTTTCACCTGTTGCCAGACTAGAAGCCATCAGAATATTCCTAGCCTTTGTTACTCACATGAAATTCAAGGTCTTCTAGATGGATGTCAAAAGTGCATTCCTGAATGAAGAACTTCAAGAAGAAGTCTATGTAGAGCAACCTCCAGGTTTCATCAATCCATCTCTTTGTAATTATGTTTATAGATTAGACAAAGCCTTATATGGTCTTAAACAAGCACTAGAGCATGGTATGAGACACTGACTAACTTTCTTATTGAAAATGGGTTCACTAGAGGTAGAGTAGATACCACACTATTTCTTAGAAAGTATAAAGACAAAATCTTATTAGTTCAAATATATGTTGATGATATTATCTTTGGTTTTACTGATGAAAAGCTATGTAAGAGATTCTCCAAACTTATGCAGAGCAAGTTCGAGATGAGCATGACGGGTGAGTTGAATTTCTTCCTTGGACTACAAGTAAAGCACACTGATGAAGGAATCTTCATAAACCAAGCTAAGTACATTAAAGATTTACTTAAGAAATATGGCATGGAATCAGCCTCTCCCATGAAAACCCCAATTGCTCCTGCAACCAAGCTTGACAAAGATGAAAAAGGTAAAAGTATTGATATAACTCAATACAGAGGTATGATAGGTTCTCTTCTATATCTAACTTCCAGTAGACCTGATATAATATTTGCAACATGCATATGTGCTAGATTTCAGGCTAATCCTAAAGAATCTCATTTAACTACTGTAAAAAGGATTTTCAGGTATCTCAAGGGTACACCTCACTTGGGACTTTGGTATCCCAAGGAGTCCTCATTTGAACTAACATGATACACAGATGCTGATTTTGCAGGCTGCAAAATAGACAGAAAAAGTACCAGTGGCACCTGTCAATTGCTAGGAAACAGACTTGTGTCCTGGTTTAGCAAAAAGCAAAACTCAGTATCTACCTAAACTCCAGAAGTTGAATATATTGCTGCTGGTAGCTGTTGTGCTCAAATCCTATGTATGAAAAATTAGCTAGCAGACTATGGGTTGAATTCAAATCCATACATATTTACTATGATAACACAAGTGCCATAGCAATAACTCATAATCCTGTCATACATTCTAGGACTATGCATATAGAAATACGGTATCACTTCATTAGGGATCATGTGCAAAATGGAACTATATCTTTACAATATATCCCTACTGAAAATCAACTTGCTGATGTCTTTACAAAGCCTCTGATGAATCCAGGTTTAACAAGTTAATAAGTGAGATAGGAATGCTTAATTTACAACAATGAAATATATGCTCTAGTATGTGCTAACCATACAGATACAAAGGTTATGGTTGAAATCATAGACATGATCAAGGGAAGTCCACGATCGTAGAGCTGAAATGACATGAAAGACAACGATCGTAGTGTAGACTTAACGATAACAGAACCCCATCAACAAAACAAAAGGAGCATCCTGTGATGATAAGTTTCAAAAAAAGCAATCTCTCTGATAAGCGCCTCAGGAACAAACCTAACCCTTGACTCACTCCAAGAGATTGGCCCTTCCTGAGTTACCTTAAAAGAATGCTAAGTCAAAAACTCATCACAAGGATCCGGTCAGACTCGACGATTGTAGTTCAGACACGACGACTGCTGGACAAACTCGACGATCGTAGTTCAAACATGACGACTGCTGGACAGAATCAACGATCGTAGTTCAGACTCAACGAATGCAAAGCAGACTCAACGAACACAAAGGCTACCTCAACGATCGTAGTCCTCCCTAAGGACACATTAGCTCTGAAGGAGCTAAGGGCAAATCAGTACAATCCTCCTCAGTCAAATTCGTAGAGCCAAGTAGAATTTGACACATGCCCAACTAAACAAAAATGGAGAGAGGGAAACTATAAGTACAGTTCAAAAATGCCTTTTTGAAATCAAAAGTTCAAAAGGCCTATCTCCCTTCTCTCTCTCTACAAGCAAAAAAAACCCTAACCCTTAAGAAAATTCAGACAACCATACTCCTTGTAAAAGAAATCAATGGTAGCCTCCAACATCGTTTCTGGATACAGACTATGCTTCGATGAGTTCAAAACCACAGTGCCCAAATTTCACAAGATTCTGGCATTATTAAAGAAGGCAGGTCTCAAAGACGCTCTGGGTACGAGCACCTAGATATACCCAAAGCTTATAAAGGAGTTTTACAGGAATGGAGTGTTCGAAAATGAGGTCATCACGATGAAAGTCAAGGATATGGAAATCAAGCTAACGGCTGAGGACATCAACCAAGTCCTAGGTTTCAAATCCGAAGGGTTCTCGTTCATAGATGGCATTGACTTCCATGAAGGCCTAAAAAGGATGCATCACAAGAAATTCCCCAATGTCAAAGGATACAAGAAGAAGGAGTTTCCTCAGAGGTACGGATTTATGGCCGATATTATTGGGAAGTGTATATGCTGCAAGAGCTCTGGCCACGATTCTATAAATGAGGAGCAGCAAAAACTCATGACTGCCATAAGTTGTGGCATACAGCTCAACTATGGAGCTTTACTGCTTGAGTGGATAGGAAAATGGATCCTAAGCTCGAAGAAGACAAGGAGCCCTCAAAAGATGCTCTACGGGCGTTTTATAAGTATCATCCTACAGTCTGCTCTGGGTGACAAAATTGGTGACAATGAAGGAGAGTCCATCAACCCAAACAGACGGATGACCCAGCAACTATTTGAACATTGGAAAAGGAATCCGGCACAAAATGTTCGAATGATGTCTGAGTCCAGTGGTAGAACTGGTGATCTAAAGGAATCAGGGATTCCAGGAAATATGTCAATCGTCAGAGAAACTGAAGAAGAAGAGGAAGAGATCAACAAGGGAGAACCAACTGCCCTTGTCAGAAAAAGCAAGGGCAAGAGAAAGCTAAAGACTAGAATGACAGAAGAACCTCAAGGGTCTACCACTGATATACCTGTAGAGTCCTCTGACCTTGAGACTCTGAGGATCCTAAGAAGAAAAGAACAGCAGGCTGAGACAGATGAAGACAGAGCCACCAACTCACAGCTGCTGAAGAAGAGCAAAATCTGCCACAAGTCCAAGAGGCCATCTGTCTATTTGATCGTAGAGTTTCTACCGATCGTAGAGACCAGACTGAACACCTCAAGCAAAGAAGTTGCTACACCAGATGGTTTGCTTGATCAATAGGACAGAGCTGAAGCTGAAAAAAGTCCTGAGGCTGTGGCTCAGCCTAGAAAACCAAGACGAAGATTAGTCAAGAAGTACATCCTTATAAATGAAGGAGTGCTCAAGGAGGAAGACAAGAAGATGGCTGCTGAAAAGGAACTATCCAAAGAAAGTCAAAAGGACATAGCTCAAGCTGAAGGGGGAATTACTTGAAGTTCTCACCTTAGAGAATGCTCAAGCTGAGGGGGAGATACCTGAAGCTCTCATCATAGAAAATGCTCCAACTGAGGGGGGAGCTATTAGTCCTACAGATGGATGATCATGCTGAGGGGGAGCCTCATGATATCCTTACTACAGAAGTAGATGTTCCTGAAGAAATTGAGGGAGAACCAGAGCAAGAACAAAATGAAGCCATTGATATAGTGGAATCTTTGAACGAAGACAGGGAAGAGGACGAAGATGATGAAGTCGAGATCATTGTTGTGGGCTGCAGTGGGCATAGAAAGGCCAACTATGAGCAGCTATTCTCCTATCTACCCATGATGCCTTTTCATCAAGCTCAAATCCTAAACTCCTGGAATCACATATTCTGGAGCTTCAAAGAATATCCAGCCATCTTTGTGCTAGCTCATGGATTCCCAGGAAACGTCAACTTTGCCAAGAAGCTGATAACGAATGGTCCCTCTTCAAGATTGGTGCATGAGGTATTAACTATCCCAATCCTTTTTAGAGTGAATCACTATCCACTGTCTTTTGCCAGCCAGTTTTATGAATTTCCAAGCTGGTTGGAAGTAGTTCTAAATCCACCAAGTCAATCCCCAGTTATAGAATCTCAAAATTCTGTAACTGATGAACCAAATGTGTCAAACTTCATATTAATCCCAACTCCCATCATCTCTACGAGTGCTAACTCTAGCCCAGTCGTAGAGTCTCAGGCACAATTCGTAGAGCCACCCTCTTCAGACACCCAACCAAAGTCTCCTCCATCAGATATTCCCTCTTCATCCACCAATGAATACTTCAACCTTGATCTTGCCATCTTCTCCATGCAAGATCAATACAAGAAAACATCCCCTCCTTTAAATAATCCTCAACTTAGTGAACTACTCTCAGATCTGCCCACCAAAGCTGAGTTGACAGAGGTGTCCAAGAAAGTGATCAAGGACATCGATGATAGCCTTGAAGCTCACTCAGAACTCATTCATCTCAGACTGACAAAAATGATCATTGCTGCAAACAATCTCCCAGACACCCTAAACGCTGAGCTTACTAAGAAGCTGAGGGAGATTATCAAGGAAATGATTCAAAGCATAAAAGACAGGGATGATATTCACTTCCTAGCAGCCAAAAGACACAGAGATGTTGTTCTTGCATTACAGAACACTTAGGAAGCCCAGAATAAACTTATAATGGAGAACATCATCAATTTGAAAATCGCCGTCAAAGAATTTCAACACTCCTACGTAAACCAAGGATAGCAAACTGACAATGTTCTAGCCGTCCTCAAAAACAGGGAAGCTCGATCTGAAGCTTTGATAAAGAAAAATCGAGAGGACATTGCTCAAACCCAAAGCCAACTCAACGAGCTCGTCCAAGGAGTGACTCGCCTATCCGAAGACATTCGAACCCTTGATGCTGACATAAAGGGGGAGAATAAAGTTCAAGGCAAGGGCAGAGGCAGAGGACATCTTCAAAGTCAATCTTCAAGGAGTCCTCCGACAAGGCAATTCCACCAACACACTCCACGATCCAGCCATCAGACTCAATAACCTGATCAGCAAGAAATTTTAATGGCTCAGCAAATAAGGAGTATAGGGCCAGCTATCAGCTCACAAAATGTCACCACCACATGCCTTAGAATGCCAACTGGAGATCCTGCATTCATGAACATGCATGATCAAAATCCTAGGCTAAGTCCTAGTGAGCTGTAAGATCTAGCCAGGTGGGATGAAGCAAGCAAGAAAAGAAGAGCTGAGGAGTATGCCAATCCACCTCGCAAAAGATCAAGGAAATAGAGATAAGTGAACGTTTAAATTCTTATTGATGTAAAGCTAAATTGTAATATTCTTCGAACATCAATAAATTCATGCTTATTCTCTAGAAATTTCAGCTGCTTACTGAAATACTAAGTCATGTTTACTTTCCTGCAATTGCATCTAGAAACTAATAATCATGACAACAAATCTCCTTGGTTATGTCAACATCAAATAGGGGGAGATTGTTGGGAGAGTTCATATTTTGATTTGATGTTTAAATGTAAAAGCTCATGATTATTTGTAAAGTCCTTCAAGGAATATTTGTATAAGGACTTAGTGATAGATCAAATTTGTTAGGTTGATCTAAGCTCTTAATGTGTATCATTCTATAAATGAATGTATAGAAAGGAAGATCAAACTTGTTAGGTTGATCTTGAGATGTAATAGATAGGCTTCGAAAGAGATCGTAGTGTATCAAGCTGATCAAGATTGCAGAAGCCAAGGTAGTAACGTAGAGCATCGAGGATCGTAGTGTGCCTGCCTTGAAGGGTCTCTTTGGAAATCGTATAGTAGTCCCAACGTTTGCCGAGCCAACTCAGAGATCGTAGTGTGCTCTCGGAAACGTAGAGTCTACAAGATAAGCAACTCGAAGATCGTAGTGTGAAAAACTTTAAGAGAAATCGTAGTGCTCTTATTTGAGAGCATCAGACCAAGTACCAAGGTGACAAGACACCACGATGTGGATCGTAGAGTATCATCTGCCATGTGTCAGAAGCATCGAACCCTACCTTGTGTTTGGAGACAAATTCCAACAAATGTGGAATTGGTTTTAAACGTTGAAGTCCTCACCAGTTCCAACGGTACAAAAAATATCCTTAGTATGCAACAAAGAAAGCGTATTGAAGAAGCTAAGGAAAGTACCATTGGTAAGAGGAAAATACCTTTTCAGGTGTTAGGTGAGAAAGCAGTCTGCTGTGTCAGTGGACCAGAATACAATTCAGAAGATGTGCAGAAAAGTCTCCATCAAAGTACAGAAATGTCAAATGCATTTAATGCTTCAACGGATGGATCAAACAGATAGATTTCAAGATCACACATATGTAAAACATATACAGATGAAAGAATCAAGCAAGCATTGAACAAAACGCACAAGAACACTCAACGCTCAACTCTACGATCTGAGAAAAAGAGAAAGCTTGCTCAGCTACTCAGTTCTTTCGAACAAGTGCTTAAATGTAAAACCGAGTAGCACCAATCAAGAACTCAACAACTACCAATCAAATCAAGTAAAAGTTCCAAGTCGGAAGGACTTGAAGAGTTCTAAGTGAATCTGTGAAGAGCAAGTCTGCTTTGGACTTGAAGAGTTCAAGAGTGAACTAAGAAGTTCATAGGCTCGCCGTCAGAAGGAATCGTGTGATTGAGAGAAGTGTAAAAGACATCCTTAGTGGATTTTCTACTAGAGGAGTAGAAGAGTGGACTAGGAGTCGTAAGTGCTCTCGAACCACTTAAAACGATCGTGTCTATTACATTCTTGCTATAACTCTGTGATTCATTATATCTCTGCTATAACTGCTATATCTGTCTCACACTCATTAATTCACTATCTTAAGGAACATTAAAACAAATATTAATTCTGTTGTGTTTAAATCATTATCACTCTAACAAAATAAAACGAAAAGATTTTTAAATATCTATTCAACCCCCCCCTCTAGATCACTATTGTGCCTCCGGGAACTAACATATCTGTCATGAAATTTATGAAGTTAATATGTAAACAACTGTTTTGTAAATGAATTTGTTGTAATGACTGCTTTTGGAGACTCTTTCAAACCTATCTTACTATATTAGGTTTTGGAGGGGATTTTTCTGTTGGAATATTTTCTAGGATTGGTGTAATGGATGAGTCAAGAAATCTCTAAGTTGTTTCTGGATCATGAAGTTGTGTATTTGTAGCCTGGTTAAAAGCTACAACTTCTTTCTCTTCTAGAATCTTATAAAAATATTTATGGTACTCTGAACAAAAAATCTTTCTGTATTTTGATCCTGGGAACTGTGTTTCCTTTTTGTATATTTAAGAAAAGTCTTTTTGTTTTGTTTATTATCTTTTGTAATGTATTACTGTTTTAAACTTTGTTTCATCTAAAATTTGTTAGTTTTTCTGGATTTTATTCTTATTAAATGTTTCTTTTTTATCATAGATCTTTTACCTAATAACTTTCTATGAAGATTGTTAGTAATATCTTTATTAAAGATTTTTCCCGGAATATAATAATTGTCTAAAACGTTAAATTGTTGGCAAGTATTATATTTGCTGGTTTTAACAAAGTTTATTTCCTAACTTATGATCTAAGTTTAAAGGAATAAATATACTGAGGTATTTTTGTATCGACTATTTTAATCCAATGTAAATATCTCTGTCAATCTTTTTGTGTGGATTACCACTTAAGTAAAGATTTGTATTACCATTTAATAGTGATTTATTTTGCTGTAAATAGATAGTCAATAATAACTGTTTTATAAATAAAACTGGTAATTGTATTGACCATGGAATAATATCATAATTTGTAATTTCTGTTTTCTGATATAGATTCTGATTTGAAGACAATAATGGGTTTAAAGATCTGATAATATGTTTAGAATAAATTTCTAAAAACTTGGTTATTATATTATTATCAAAGTATGGTTGATAAGGGAATACTTCTGTATTATTTGGATACTGGAATGACTGTAATACTTTAGTTATCTAATTTTTTACTTCTGAGTTTTTCTATTTCCAAAGTTTCTGGTTCATTGGGAATATACTTATCAACTAATTCTAATAAACCTGTTTCTAATTCTGGATTTATTTCTGATTTTTCTGTGATTATCTGTTGAGTATAATCTTTTATATGATCTGGTTCTTGAATTGTAATAGTTAGACTTTGTTCTAAGACTTCTTTTAAGTCTTCTGGTTCTTCCTTTTGGAAGGTGTTCTGTAATACTTCTTTATTTATTTTTAAAACTAAATTATCTTTTTCTACTTCTATATACTGGTAAGGTTCCAATAAATTTTCTTGGATTAACTTTAAACAATCATGTTTTAAAGTATCTGGATGATAAAATAAAGATTTGTTGATAAGGATTACTCCTTGAGTATTCTTTTCTCTGGATTTTAAGTATTCTTTAAGTATATTATAACTTTCTGTTTTTATTTCATCTGGATTACTGAAGTTATATTTTCTGTATCTGATAATTTTATATTCTACTGTTGTCAATTCATTTTCTGTAGGAATACTAACTTCTTGAGGATCTGAAGATTCTTGGAGCTGTTTAAGAATCTGGACTAATATGTCTTCAAGACTGTCTTTTAACATATGGACCTAATTAGATGTTAAGTCTGATTTTAACTCTGGTAATATGTAACCTATTAGATAATCTTCTAATGTAACCTATCATATACCAAGTATTTTTATACTTGGTATATGATACTAGTTTTCCTGTACTCATGTTATGTATCATCTGTTTTAGTTCTTTCTGTAGATTTACTAATTCTATTTTTGTTTCTATATATTCTCTTTACTAGATCTGTAGAATTATATCTGATATCTCTTGATAATAGTTCTGGTATTTGTGAAAGTGTTTTCGAATTCCAGAATTTGTTTTTTATTCTGGTTTATATATTCTGTGCATCTCTTGCGGGCTTCTAAAAGATTCATTCTAACAAATGTGTTTTTCTAATTTTTCTCTATCTTCTGCAGCTTCTAACTGTAATTCTGCTAAGATTTCTTTAACATCTCTTATTTTGTCTAAGACCTGTATATAAGCAATCATGCTGATTTTTTCTGTTTTTGCTAAGTTTTTAAGAATGTATTTTTCCCTGGATTCTAATATGCTAAGAGTTTCCTTAACTGTTCTGTATTCAATTATGGTATTATAATAATATATCTGGCATACTTTAATCATTGTATTTTGTTTAGGAAATTTATCCTGTTCTGGATTATTCCTGCCTTCTATTTTTATCCTGGCTAATTCTTTTCTAAAAGATTTTATTTTTGTAATCTTTCCAGTATTCATTCTAACTAAACATGTTCTCCTAGTCTTATTCTATGCTTTTCTATCCATGTTTCTAGCATTCTGATATTATTTGGGAAAAAGCATTTTTACCCACTGTGGTTGTAGTGTTTTAAGCAATTATCCACTGTATTTTTAAAATATTCAATTAACATGCTGTACTTTTTAAAAATGTTCAATCAAGCAATTCCGTCAAATTTTGCTCACGAACGTTAAAAAAATTGGGGGGAAAAGCACATTTACCCCACTGTGCTTTTAAAATATTCAATTAAGCCCACTATACTTTTTAAAAATGTTCAATCAAGCAATTCCGTCTAATTTTGCTCACGGACGTTAAAAAATTGGGTCAATTTTCTTAAGTGGCTTTAAAAAATAAAATACAAATGACGTGTCTCATTTTCAATGGGGGTACCATTTTCTATGACGTCATTTGTATCCAGGGACGGAGCTACATGGTTGTTGGAGGGGGCCGCGGCCCCCCCAAGGTTTGAAATTTTTGTAAGATTCACCCCAAAGTTTGAAAATTTTATAAAAATCACTTGTACATTTTGTTTGTTTTGAAAATTTTGTAAGACTACGGGCCCCGAGTTTTGATATGTTTTAAAAGACTTTTTTTTTGCTATGTTTTATTATCTTTGTCAAAGCAAATTCTATTACTATATTATTTTTGTTTTAGTAAAAATATGTTTTATAATAGTGAAATTTTATTTTTTAGTGATGAATATATTTTATGATGTTAAAATTTTTTTTGGCCCCCCAAAGAATAAATCCTGGCTCCGTCCCTGTTTGTATCTATTATTTTCTACATCTAAACCAAAATAACCTGGGGTGGGGGGATTCTAAAGACGTATGGTTGGATGTATAGACAGAGGAGGACCCATTTTTTTGTGATCTTGCAGTTTCTTTTTTCTCATATCAATTCCTTTTGCCAGGTGGATTACCTGGACACAATAATTTATACCAAATTAAGAGAGGAGTCTATTATTATGTCTAGCCCAAACTAAGCATACAGATTTCCAAATGTGCCCTCAGGGATACTTAACCTCATTAAAGAGAAGTGTTTTGCAGTTCCACCAAATTAAGTAAGAGAAAAGAACTATAATAATGAAGCCAAATTACATTCAGGTTCCGGGTTCAATGTTAAATATGAATTCGAATACGCAATTTAAACCACTGCATGCTTTCATCTTATAAGTCTCTTTTCTACTTAATTGGGTGATTGCATATTCTCACAATAGAAGTACAAAACCACATAGATTACGAGGCAATAATATTCCATGAGAATGTTGATAATTAATTACTTTCACCAAATGGGTATTTATATTTAATTTTTAGTAGATTCAATTAACAATGAGACACGTCATTTGTATTTTATTTTTTAAAGCCACGTATGAAATTTAGCCCAATTTTTTAACGTCCATAAGTAAAATTGGACGAATTGCTTGATTGAACATTTTAAAAAAGTATAGTGGGCTAATTGAATATTTTAAAAGCACAATGGGGTAAAGGTGCTTTTTCCCCCCAATTTTTTAACGTCCGTGAGCAAAATTTGACGGAATTGTTTGATTGAACATTTTTAAAAGTACAGTGGGCTAATTGAATATTTTAAAAGCACAATGACTAATTGCTTAAAACACTACAACCACAATGGGATAAATGTGTTTTTGTCCGATATTATTTTTAGAAATGAATATAGTTCTGGCAATTATCTTTATTACCATTATATTTATTAACTCTGTTTGTATATTCTTTTAATATTTTAACTTCTTTCTGTAGGTATCCTTTTAAAACTTTTATTTCTGTAACTAATTTTTGAGTTTCAGTTGTATATCTTCATACTTTTATTTCTCTTAAATTACTGATAGACATATATAACTAAAACTGTAAAAATTTATTTTCTTTTCCTGTGAAGAATCTTTGTAATATCTTTTGTAACTTTTGGTATAGACATTTATGAAGCTTTCTGGCTAATCTGATGATATGAGGTTTTGTTGTGCTCATTTAGATACTTAATATTCTTTCTATCTGTTTAATTTTTTCATTTTCTTCATTATTCTGTTATTATATAATTTTCTCTTATGATTATAATATTTTTCTATTTGTATATGTAATCAAACTTATGCTTTATTATTTTAGTAAAGTTTTTAATCTTTTAAATTCTGTACAAATCATCTTAGATTGCTAACTGGTTGAGAAGTCTAGTATATATATGTATTAATAAAATATCTGTTGTATCTTTCTATATCCCAATGTTCTATGAGTAAATCTGTTTTTTGTTCTAAGTAATTATCACTACTTATTAGATTTTTATTAAAAGTTTCTTCTAATCTTTTAATATTCTGTTTATAGTGGTTTTTATTTTCTTCTATAATTTTATTATGTTTTCTTATTTCTTTAGGATATCTAGTTATCGCATTAGGAATGTAGTTCATGACTATTTACCTTCTGTTGTATCCTGGATTATTTGACTCATTTCCCAATTGGCTGCTAATCTGGCATTTATTGCTTGGCTTTCAAAGCTAAATATTCCTGGGATGATGTTGATGTCTGGCTAGTCTAGATTTTTAATCTTCTGTTGCTTTCTAGCTATTTTCCTGTCATAGAATTTTTCTGTTATTTCTCTATATGTTCCATCCTTGCCTTCTTCCTTGATTTCTCATTCTTCTTTTATTTTCTAGGCGGCAAACCCTGGTTGCTATTGGGACCGATTACTTGGATACAATAGAAGGCACATATGCTTATTAATGCTTATGAGTTCCTCATATTCATGTATGTGTATATATGAATGTATATGTATTACAGAATTCTTTTCTGGATTTGATAGGGTTAGGGGATTGAGGCTGATCATCAGTAGGTTCATCAAAATGAATTACAATTCCTTCATTCTAAGTATATTTCCGACAAAATGATGCAAAACAAAAAAATAAATTAAAGTTTGAAGTTTGAAATTATGAGGGTTTGGTTCTGTTTTAGTATTTGAGAAGTTAGGGGTGTATACTTGTCGGCTGAAGTAAATGAGCTGGATTGAGTTTGGCATTGTTTTTTCTCCTACTTAATTTCTCATTGTCTAAAGTACTGAATTGTGAAAAATATTTTCCAGTGTGCATTTTTGTTCTCTGCACAACCATAACAAATTATGTATAGTTTCTCATCTATATCTTTCTTGGCCAGATATTTGCATTCGCCAAAGATGTTTCAAGCTTGCTTTTATTCATGGAACTTCATTCAGTAAATTAATTCCTCGTTTTTGATGGATTGAAGACTGGCGGTATTGCTGAAAGGAAGCAAATTGATTCGAAAATTACATTAAATCTGTAGGCATGGTATGCTTTGGATTTTCAATATATATAGTGTTAAAGTGTTGGGCTTTTGATATACTTTTTTTCAGTTTACTTATCATGGATACTGATGTAGGTTTGTACGTGGTGTTTCTGGTGATAGAATTCATGTCTTAAGCTCTATAACCATCCACAGAAGTTAAAGTCGCTTTCTTGTGCACATCTTAATTAAGAATTTGAGTAATTGCTACAAACTTAATATTAAACACTTGGATGCGACTATGAGAGTTGGTCGCCTATCGTACAAAAGTATCTTTTTGCTTATAACTTTCATAGTATTGTTTCTTGATCTTTCTAACAAGCACTCTCTAAAATGAATTAAAAGAACTTGGTATTTTTTCTTAAAATTAATAAATATACAAGGCATACTTGCATTGGAATGTTTGATTATCAGAAAAGAAATGATGATCACAGTCTATTGTATATTATACCTTTAAACAGAATGTGGTTTACAAAAGTAGCCTTTATTCTGATAGGATGGATATAGCTTGGGATGGATGGTTTCGATCCTTCGAATAGCAGAACCAAAACTTGTTGCCTTACCAATGCGCCATTAACTTCAATTCAACACCAGTAAAGAATAGTATTAGTATTGGGTCTTGGTCAATTCCAGTGGTTTGCTAACTACATGTGTAGTTACTTTGTCTGATTTATTATTATTTTTTGAAACTTTTCAGAACAAGGGTTTTTGGATGGCAAAGGGTCTGGGAGGTTTAAGTGATGGTGGTGAAATGGTTTATGATAATTCATCTAGAGTTGAGCCAAAGCGTTCTCAAGTTCATAGATGGCACTGAAGCAGAGTTATTACCCAACAAGAAACAAGCTGTTGAAGTTCCAAATCACACTTCATTCTCTGGACTTCTGAACTCAAATATTTCTCCATGGGGAAATGCTTCGAGTTTTCAGTCTGTTGCTGGTCAATTTACTGAAAGGCTTTTTGACCTGGAGACTGCGAGGACTATCAATTTTGATGACAGAGACAATCCATCAGTTGGAGTAGGCAGTATGCATCTGGGAAGAAAAGTTATTGAGGATCCATTTGGAAGCGATTCCACATTTGGTTTATCTATTTCTAATTCATTGGATGATCCTAGATCAGGTCTTAATTATGGTGGGATTAGGAAAGTGAAAGTCAGTCAAGTCAAGGACTCTGAGAATTTCATGTCTGGTTCAGTGGGACATGGTTATGTTAGAGATGATAATACCTTGTCAACATCTCATGCTTATAGGAAGGCAGGTGATACGTCTGTTACAATGGGACTCTTATTCAACAAAGGGGATGAGAATGTGATATCAGTGAGTGAGACTTTTAACAGAGCAGATGTCAATTTTATATCAATGGGTCAATCCTATGACACGGGATTATACTCACATATCGATGGGTCAGACTTACAAGGACGACAATACTGACATATCAGTGGGTTATTCTTTTGTCAAGGATGAGAGCAACGCTATGACAATGAGGGAAACCTCCACTAAGGCCAAAGACACCATTTCTATGAGTCAAACCTTCAAGGATAGTAATGATGATGTACCAGTTGGTCAGCCTTTCAGCAAAGTTGATAGCAGCATTATATCAATGGGTCAAACCTTCAACAAGGGGAGTGACAATACCATATCGATAAGTCACACCTACAACAACGTGGATGAAAATACAATTGTCAATAGGCCGCACATGCAACTAAATGGATGACAATGATTTATCGATGCGCCATTGTTTAAGCAAGGGAGAAAGTAGTATCATATCTTTCGGTGGACTAAATGATGACGATGATTCAAATCCTTCAGGAAGACTTATATGCAGTTATGACTTACTGATGGGCCAGTCTTCAGTTCGAAGTTCGGAAGAACTTAATGAAAAGGGGTTGATCGATTCAAATGCAGATGTACTTGCAAATGCTGCTCAAATGACCAGCCCTGGAGATTCTTTTTCAAAGAAAAAGGTGGAGCAAAAAGCAAACAAAAAGGCTCCTCCAAACAATTTTCCGTCAAATGTCAGAAACTTGCTGTCAACGGTATACTGGATGGAGTACCTGTGAAGTACGTCGCCTGGTCACGGGAGGTAAATTACTGTTGTCACGAGTTCGTTTTTATAGATTAGCTTAATATTTGATGACACGTGTTTATGACTCTGCATCGTAGAAGGAGCTTCGTGGTATCATAAAAGGTTCTGGTTATCTTTGTTCTTGTCAGTCATGTAACCTTTCTAAGGTCAGTTTATATATTAACTATCTCATAGTAAGAATTTCATATTAACTATCTCATACTAAGAATATCATTTTGACCACTTTCGTAAAATCACTGAAATTGGTTTATATAGGCAATTAATGCTTATGAGTTTGAGCATGTATGAGGACCTTACTAAGAATAGAAGGTCCTTTCACATATGCTTATTATGCTTATGAGTTTGAGCAATTAATTTTTATTTATAGAAGGTCCTTTCATAATTATTGGCTAATTAATGCTTACTTGATTTTGTGTGTATGTTGGTTGAGAATTGCCTAGAGACTGGTCTCCCAATGACCAAGTCACAATATATACTAGCTATAGCTATGACACATGTTGTGGATCCTGTATATGATGTTTTTATTCCCGAACAGGCCCTTGATACTAGTTGGAGAATGAGGTCATTTTTGGGCAGAAATGGATTTAGTATAATTATTATAATTTGTGCTTATTTGTACATAGGATTTACTGTAATGGCCAGAAATGATATCATGAGTTTGGATATAAACATAAATAGTTGTTATTGGAGATTTGGTAGAGAATCTCTGCAGTCATTTTCTCCAGGAATGGTGCAAATTAATGTGAGAATGTCTAATAAACATCAAATTGAAATCATATTCCAACTCTCCACCGCGTTATTCCAAAAAACAATGTTTTTCAGAGGTGTTTTGTTGTTTTAGAAGCTAGAGCCTTTATAGCATTCTTCCCATGCATGTGATTCGTAACATTATATGGCGTGATAGTAATAGTGACTTCATGGAGGCGGGGGTAATACAGAGTCACTTTCTGCATAAGAAGATGTTCTTATTGCTAGCTGTTGTGTCCATACTTCCATTATATCATACTTCAAATTTAGTTGCTGTGCTGTTGATGATTCATATGCCATTCAAAAATGTGAAAAACCAGATTCATTCTTTTTAAGTGAAACTTCATAATTGATGAACCATTGGAGGAATATTTTATTTGCAAAATCAGTTTGTTGCTATATAAACTCTCTTGACTTAAGCTGAGGATTCATTATCTCTACAAGAAGGGTTGTTTTGGTGAATTTTATTATTATTATTATTATTATTGTTTTTGTAACTTATGAGTACTTCAGTTATCAGTTCTATAAATTTAAAATTAAAATCCTTTATTGTTATTAGTTTTTACTAATGAATCTTAAATTTTTTAATTTGAAATCCATCACTGACGATATATTTATGAATTTTTGGTCAATTGAAGAAATTGTTACCGAAAGATGAATTAGTTGTGGATACTTGTGAGGAGATTTCATTCCCTAATTTGAGGGACGTTGTACTTGTGGATTTACCAAACCTCAAATGTTTCTGTCCCAGTGCAAACTATTGTTTTAAAATGACATCATCAAGGGATGTTACTATAAGGAGATGCCCCCAGATGCTGAGTTTCACTTATTTTTACTATGGAGGGTATATGTTAATTCATGTAAGCATGTTTTTTTATAATACAGGAGGTACATGTAATTCAATTAAACCAAAATATAATTGTCATAACTGCCAGAGCCTGCTCCCTTCGTCTGTTTTTTGGTTATTTTTGCCTCCTTACTAGTGGTTCACAGGTAGTAGAACTTAATACACTAATACTAAAAGGCCTTGAATTACTTGCAAGATGATGAGAATGCGCTGCTACATCAGGCACTTGCAATGTCAATGGATGACCCTGTGGCTAGGTATTGATTGATAACTGTATCTAGATTTTTTATACAGGGGTTTCATATACTGAAATATGCTTCACGTTTCTTATTTTGTTTTTATTGTTTAGATGTATATATTGGGTATCTGAATTGTACTTGGTTCATGAACTCTTGGTCTTAAATGCCAAGTATAATGCAATTTTTTTTTGAGGTTTTGTTTATTATAGCCTTGGTTTGGCATTATTTTTATCAACTCAACTGCAGTTACCGAGTTTGGAGTGGTGGAAAGTCTGCTCTCATGGGCTTCAAGCACAGTAAAGACCTTAAGAAAACTAATGGAGCTTTTGTATATTCATGGCACCTTTTGTTAAGTATGTGCCAATTGTATGTAAAATTTAACATACAAGTGAATCTAGTATCTTTTGTATAGCTAGTTAGAACTTGAATCTTGGATAATTTTTATTGAGCTTAACTAATTATTTGCTATGGCTATGCATGCACCAGTGAATTTAAATAATTAATATTTGATATTGGTTGACTTTTAAGTTTAATGTATGTGGTTTTAAATAAAAATAAAAAAAGGTCTATGTCGCCAGTATTGTGGTATTTGGTTTGGTGGAATGAGAGAGGGAATATTGCCCGACTGTAAAAACAAAAATTCATCTTGTGGGGAGGCAGGAATGAATCATTTCATCTCTTACTTGAAGTCAATTGACAGATATACTCCCTACATAAAATAGGGCATTTATGGGTCAGATTTCATCGAGAGAAGATAAAGGTATATATCGATCAACACCTTTCAATCATCGATTTTTTTTAACACAAATCTATACTAGTGCTTGAAGTTCCGATCTAATTGTAGTTTTTTTCTTCGGGTAATTTGAAATATGTTCAAAAGTTTTGAATTGAATCAATTACCTTCCAAATCACACTAATTTCTGGTATGATTTTTGATAGCTGAGATTTAAAAAATAATTAAATAATTACATAAAATAAAACACACACTGACATAATTACAAAAATAAAACAACCCGATAATAAAATTACTAACATAACATCAAACATAAAACGTAATAGAATTCTAACATCACACACGAGGTTACTGAAACTTCCTATCTAACACTAACTTGGCTCCTAAATTCAAGCAACTAAACCTGACTATGACATTGATATCGCACAAATCCAAATCTTACATCGGCGTTTCACTTTCGGTAACCTCACGAGATCGCGACATACAAAATCATCATCAACAACTAAGATCGCGGCAACTTGAGTTCAATTTCGGTAACATCTAAGATCGGAGAAAGCGAAATAGAATACAAAATCATCATCGACTTCAAGTTCGATAACAAAAACAATATCACGACAACCCGATACAAATCGAACTACGAGGTATGTGAGTTTAAAGTTAAATATGCATATAGTTACATATAGTTACTACGGTACCGTATGTATATTGGTTACCTTTATTAAGTTTTTCACAATTAAAATGGTTCTTCTACAAATTCTATAGCGTTTGGTTGATTCATTCGTATGTTTTAGATTATGGTTACTAAATAAATATAAATTGTTCATTAACTATTTATTTGATTAATTTATAATTTTCAAACGAGTTCTACTTAATTTTTATATTAATGGTTACTCATCATAAACATTAGTTCTTGTCTTTATCTGTTTGTTAGTTCTTGTCTATTGTTGTTTTAGTTCTTGTATATTATTATATTGTTCGGTCTTTGTCTTGATTCTTGTCTAATGATATCTTAGTTCTTGTGTAATGATATGTTAGTTCTTGTCTAATCTTTGTCTTGGTTACTTTGTAACATTATATTGTCTCGTGTTGTCTTGGTTCTTTGTATGAAGCTATGTTAGTTCTTGTCCCAATGATGTTTTGGTTACTTTGTAACATTATAATATCTAATGATAAG
Organism: Panax ginseng; assembly: GCA_020205605.1. Lineage (NCBI taxonomy): Eukaryota > Viridiplantae > Streptophyta > Magnoliopsida > Apiales > Araliaceae > Panax > Panax ginseng. The sequence goes on along the minus strand of CM035148.1, from coordinate 108,882,213 downwards.
CTAATTCTTGTCTAATGCTTCCTAGGTTACTATGTAACAATATATTGATTCTTGATTCATGATGATTTGATTCTTTGGGTAACTTTATTGTAGTTCTTTGCATATTCTTTAATCTGGTTCTTTGTTTAAAATTATAATGGTTCTTATATAATATTCTTGAACAATCTTGAATTGGTTAATGAAAAATGATGAATTAATTCTTGTTAATGTTGACTTTGATATATTGGTTCTTAACTAATTACGATTTGGTTCTTATATAAAACTATAACGGATACTCGATAGTCTTTGACTTTGATTCTTGTGTAAGATTACAAATTTATATTCTTTTATAATTGAGGTTACTCATTATTTGCATTGTATTAGTTCTTTGTACAATATTGAGGTGTATCGATTATAAAAATTATATGTATATATTTACATATAGTTACTACAAATTCTATGGTTATATATGTTTATAGAACAATTAAATGTATATAGTTACCTATGTATATGTATATGTTTTCTTGACTAATCTTTGAGTTAGTTCTTTGTTTAACATTATATTAGTTCTTGAATAATCTTGATTTGGATCTTATGTAAAAATATAATGGATACTCATTAATCTTTGGCTAGTAGCTGCATTAATCTAATTATACTTATACTTATATTTTTATATTAATGGTTACTTATTAACTACATTGGTTATATTAATGTTTACTTATTAACTACATTGGTTACAACAATTATTTTTTAGCGCCCCTGAACCCTCTATCTTTGGTTTGTTTTCTTTATAACAATTAAATGGATGATGTTTTTATCTTATAGTTCTTAACTAAACATGTGTTGATTCTTTATCTACATTGGATTTTATTCTTTGTATAATGTTGTTATGATTCTTTGTGCAATATTTGATTAATTTATATTGGTTTGTTTTATTATGATGGAAACTAATTGGCTACATTGGTTACCTTTTACAACTATCATAATTTAATTGCTAACAAATAAAATTAAACTGATTGTTTCCATTGTAAAATGAATGTCTTAATGTGTTTCATTCTACGATTACTAACATTATATAATTTAGTTCTTGGTTAACATTGATTTGGTTACTTCTACAAGACTTATTACATTTTTTAGAATGATGGAGATGATTCTGTTGTGCTTTATTTCAGCAGTACATGGGTGATAGTAACGATACACTGACTTTGAAATTCTGGCGTATTAGTTCCATCGACTTGTTACGTTCGGAGAAATGCAAAACATGATATGCATTGCATTCTTGATGAAACACAAACAAAACAACATTGTTGATTAAATTTCACATTAGACTGAACATTCCCACCGTCGTATATCGGATGAAAGCGACCTTGAGATTCTTTATTGAAGTCGTTAGAAAATCGATGAACGAGGAAAATTCCGCGATTATAGATATTGAAAAAAAAAAGCGGCGGCTGACAATCTTGCATAACTTGACAAATATAGAAGAATCATTGTTCGAGATGTAGCATGATCGGATCGACCTGAGGAATTGACACTAGTTCCACTAGTGACACAAGATTGCCAAATTGGAGCCTTGATATCTTTGATCGACTTGCGATGGAAATTATGGAACAACAACAGGGCAGAATGACATGACAAATCATACGGAAGGGCGATATGATGATGTAATAGCGGATCCGAATGAGCGTGAAGTAAAATTACATCAAACCTCTGAAAGACAAAAAAATCTATCCACGATCGGATGAAATTTGCGTTGATCGAGAAAAGCGAATGACACAAAGTTCAGCGAGCGGTCGTAGAGACTTTGTCTTTGAGTGTGCGTAGATGATGAAAATTGCAAATGGAAGATGAGAGCATCAGTATTGAAAAACCCGGTCACATTGAGGTGAGGGAATTGATGACATTCGCGCGTGTTCGATCGGCGTATTCTTTGGGAGACCACGCAGACAAGCAAATAGTGAGTTGGTAGCGAATCATAATCGTAAATTAACAAATTTGAAGAAAATATACACCGTGGCCGATATTATCGAGGGACATGATGATGAGAATATAATAATGTATCATCTCTTTACCAAAAAGCATGGAGATCGAAGGAGAAAGCGTTAGAAAAGGTAAGAGGAAATACACACGACTACTCATTGATCCCATCATGGTTTACGTCTTGCGAGAAAACAAATCCGGTAACAATTTAAAACACATTATTATTTTTCATGATTAGTTGATTACTCGATTCAAGTGATTTGGTTCTTTATAATGTGCATTGGTTACCTACCTCATATTTATAATTTTAAATGAGTTCTCTTGATTTTTTATATTAATGTTTACTCCAAATACATTTAGTTCTTGTCACAATGAAAAGCTGTTTGTTAATTCTTAATGATATCTTTATTCTTGTATATCGATATATTTGTTTCTTTGTATAATCTTTGTCTTGGTTCCTTTAAAACAATATGTTAGTTCTTGTTTAATCTTTACCTTAGTTCTTGTCTGCTACTTATTTGTTAGTTCTTTGCAAAATGATATCTTAGTAGCTGTGTATAGTCTTATCTTTATTTCTTGTATAATCTTTGTCTTGATTCTTTGGAAACATTATCTTATCTAATCTTTGTATTAGTTCTTTTGTAAGCAAATATGTTGATTCTTGTCTAATCTTTATCTTGGTTTCTTTGTAACATTATCTTTGTCTAAAGTTTTATTAGTTCTTGTTAATCTTTGTATTAATTCTTGTGTAACAATATATTGATTCTTGATTGTGTAACAATATATTGGTTATTGATTAATTCTTTATATATGATATATTCCTTCTTGTTTTTAGTTCTTGCTAATGTTTGGATAATTGGTTCTTTGTTAATGTTGTCTTGAATCTTGACATTAAGTACATTAGTTCTTGTCTCTTTCTTGTCTTATTTCTTGTATAAAATTATATTGTCAATCTTTGTCTTGGTTCTTGTATGACAATAATTTAGTTCTTATCTAATCTTTGTCTTGGTTACTTTGTAGCATTATCTACTTATAATTCTATTGATAATGTTGATGTTTCATATGAGGTTCCTTGCTGACTCTTGAGTTGGAATCAAATGCTAGTTTCAAATATTTATTCTTTGCCATTGGAGCATCCATTCAAGCATGGCATCATTGCTTTCAATTATTGTGTCGATGGCACATTCATACAATCAACTTACGGGGGACACTACGATAGCAAGCAACCTTGAGATCTGGCCAAAACATTGTTAGATTGCTTTTGCGATGGTTGGTGAAAATGAATTATCATGGAGATGGTTTTCATGAATTTAGAAGCGCTTGTGGAGTAAGGGAAGGCGATGCATTGTTTTGAGATAGGCATGAAGCCATATCTGAATTTGAATTATGTGTTTTCGGATGTCATGCATCTTTCTCTGCATACATATATCTTGAAAAATATAAAAATAGATTCAAAAAGAGAGAGAAGAACTTAAGCAGGTCTTCTGACGGGGCATGTAGAGCATCTGACATTGAACAATTCAACAAAACATGCATTTGAACTTGATGCCATTGATCCTCGAATAAGGATATATTTGGAGGAAGAGGTCGAGTTGGAAAAGTGCACCGGCTCCAGTGGAATTTATGGCGAGATCTTTCAACAATGACTTGAACCATAGAGAATCTATTAACAGCTTGATTAAGATGATTAGGGATCTCCGGTTGCATCGATGATTGAATACCTCGTTATGCGGTTGAAGATGGTATTTCACAAACAAGCAATGACCTATCGACATTATGACACTTTCCCAGCAACGGTGAAGAAAGATTGCAATCTAATATCATTAAATCAAGGAAACTTAAGGTAACAAATACAAATTATAATTTATTGCATTAATTTTTATATTGTATTTATTCTTATTAATGATGTCTTGATTCTTGCATAATATTACTAATTAATGTTGAATTATTCTTATTCTGGTGACTTAATTCTTGTGTTAAACTATAATGTTCTTGACTTATCTTGACATTTCTTGATTAATAATAACTTGGTTCTTATATAATAATATTATATTGTTTCTTAACGATACCTAATTCTTATTGCAAAACATTATAATGGTTAATTGACCTTCTTTGAGTTTATTATTGTGTATCGTTATCTTTGGTTACTTATTAATCTTTTTTTTCTTCTTGCAAAATATTACTAATTAGTGTTGAATTGTTTCTTTGTCTAATCTTTGATTTAGTTCTTGTCTTTTCTTTATAATATTCTTAACTAATAATAACTTGTGTCTTTGGTAATGGTAACTTAGTTCTTATGAAATATTATATGTATTGGTTTTTGATTAATACTTAATTGATTAATGCATATCATTCTGATGATTCTGAAATTCTTTGCTAAGTTAGTTCTTGTGTATCATTATATTGGTTACTAAGTGATACTTGTTTGGTTACTCTTAATAATTAAAATATTCTTCTTTGAGTTGGTTATTGATAGTATCATTATATTAGTTCTTAGCGATGTTTATTTGGTTACTCTGTATAATTATAATATTCTTTGCTAAGTTAGTTCTTTGCTTAGTTACTTGTTTTGTAATTATAACATTGAGTTGTTTACTTTAATCGTATTCTTTTTGGATAATGAAAATGATTCGGTTATCTTGTATTACAACAACAGTTAATTTGTGATGTAGGTTGAGACATCAAACTTAGTGATTTTCTTTATTTACGATGTCGTCGAACAATATATTGTGGACATCGACAAAAGGACATGCACGTGTGGAAAATTTGATTACCATGAGATGCCGTGTCGCGTCTTTCTTCTTTATTATGAAGTAGCGAAATTTGAAATTTATTATGATTTTTGCTCAAAAAAAATACTATAAAACAACTTTTGGTCGACACGTATTAAACTTTGATTATCTTAGTTAGATGACAAAGAAAAGCGGGATGTACGGAAGAAGTAAGAAACATGGTTGTAAAACCACGAAACACAAGAAGACCAATTTGGAAGACCAAAAGTAGGGAGAGTCTACAAACACGGATCTAAAATCAAAATTCAAAACAAATCGGTGAGTGCGAGAGAAAGGACCTGACAGGGAAAACTGCGATAATCCACCGGTTTTAAGACAAAAAAACCACGATATAATGCATTTATATTAAGAGTGTAGATACATGTATATATAATTGTTTCTTATCATTAACCATAAACCACATAGATGGTAGCATTTTTAATTTTGTCTGATAACCAACATTTTTATTGATTAAAGCATTTGATTTTTGAATTCATTATGAGTTACCAATCTGAATGGGAACCCACAAAAAGTACCTTTATTCACTTGACAAATATTCAAATATAAATTGTAAATTATTTGATTCTTAACATAAAGTCGAATGGTTCTTTCTTATATAACAATTTGGATCTAGCGCAAATCTCAAAAATATATTTAACAAGCAGTTATATGTCACGAAACAATATTATACATCTACATTATATGTCACGAAGCTTGACATATTATATGTCACGATACATTTCTAGCAGTTATATGTCACTGAAACAATATTGTACATCTCATTTCTTATCGAAACATTAATTTGGTTACCCTTTTATATATATTTGGTTACCATTTGTACATTTAAAAATAATGTAGCAAACCTGACCTAAAAGCGAATCAAATGGGAACCCTGAAAAGTACCTTTATTCACTTGACAAATATTCAAATATAAATTGTAAATTATTTGGTTCTTAACGTAAAGTCGAATGGTTACTCTTATATAACAATTTGGATCTAGCGCACATCTAAAAATATATTTAACAACGGTTATATGTCTGAAACAATATTGTACATCTCATTTCTTATCAAAACATTATTTGGTTACCCTTTTATATATATTTGGTTACCAATTTGTACATTTCAAAATAATGTAGCAAACCACGACCTAAAAGCGAATCAAATACCAATGACACACAAAATTAATTCCAAAAGCGATATTATAATAACATATGAAATCCCATCTATATAAGATTGATAATCATCCTTAATGAACCATACAAAATTGTTGTGTATATTAAAAATAAAAATACATAACATAATTCAAATTGACAACACAACAATATCTGAACTAATCAAAATCTGGAACAAATCTTCACGGAAATTCTACATCGGTCTCGTATCCTTCCGATTGTTTGTTCCTTGCGTGCGTATATAGGTTTATACATAACTTAACTTTCGATATTGCATGACGGGAAATGGAATAGGAATTTCATCGATCTTACGATGAATGACATGCTCGGCAAAACAAATTGTGAACAACACATGATCTTTGTACAAATGCACAAAAGATAACCAAAATCAATACTAGAATCAACTATATATAACACATATCGGTTTATCGATAACGAACATTTACAACATAGTAACCAAAAGCGGTTAGATAGCGATAACCAAAATAATTAAATATAATAATTCAAAAATTGTAAACAATCTGACCACTTACCCCTAAAACATTGGAGAGGCAGGCTACTGCAAATTCTAACTTTCGATTATGTCATCTTCCTCCTTATTGCGATATGGTTCATTTCTTAAAGTCGATATCACTCCTATCTCTCCAAAATCGACCTTGCTTGTGATAAAGTGGAAAGAATAAATATATACGGTTCCTGAAACATCCATGATTTTTGTTTGCATGGATTTCCTTTTGAATTTTGAGAGAATTATAAGCAGTTAGGCGTCTACGATGCGTGAATGTTAACAAAAACCAATGGTCGGTGATGACATATGTATGGGGAACAAAACATAGTCGACATTTTTCCATGGTGTGTTGACATCCATAAGCGATCCATGAATGTACTTTCAACAACATCACCCTCCCAGAATGATACACTCTTATCTGAATTTTTTCTTGTATACTCTTGAAAAAAGAGGTCATCTTGGCATGGAACCAACAATCAAGTAGTCGTTGCCCTTATATACGCGATGTCGAGAATATACGGCCAATTCTACGGAGTAATATAATCTGACATTGATATCTTTGAACAAAATATATATATATATATATATATATTAATAGTGTTGAAAAATAACATTATGTAATCAATGTAACCAACACTTTATTATTGCTTATTTATTACTTAAACAACTAAATAATGTAACCATAATTATAAAAACATAATTTGAAAAAAAAAACATAAAACATGTATGATCTTCTTATATATATATATATATATATATATATATGATAGTAACAAACAATTATATAATAGTAACTAAGCAGTTTGTAACATAGTAACGAAAGCAGTAATATGATAGTAACAAAAGTTATATAGCGATAACAAAAGCAGGTTATATAGCGGTAACCAACCACTTTTATCATAGTAACCAAAACATGTTTATATATCGACATATCGGTTTATATGATGGTAACAAAAACATATATATAACATATATGATAGTAACCAAACAATTATATAATAGTAATAAAGCGGTTGTAACATAGTAACGAAACGGTAATATAATAGTAACAAAAGCAGTTATATAGCGATAACAAAAGCAGTTATATAGCGGTAACCACCAACTTATATCATAGTAACCAAAACATGTTTATATATCAACATATCAACATATATGATGGTAACAAAACAATTATATAATATTAACAAAAAGTTGTCTTATATTAACAAAAGCAGTAATATGATAGTAACAAAAGCAATTATATGACAATAATAAAAGCAGGTTATATAGCGATGGTAACCACTTATATCATATGCTGACCAAAACATGTTTAAATAGTAACATATCAATTTATATGTTGGTAACCAAAACATATATAAAACATATATCATAGTAACGAACAACTATATAATAGTAACCAAATAGTTGTATACTAGTAACCAAACATAATATAATAATAACAAAAGCGGATATATAATGATAACTTGACCAACATATCATATGACAAAACATGTTTAAATAATAACATATCAATTTATATGTTGGTAACCAAAACATATATAAAACATATATCATAGTAACCCGATCGATTATATAATAGTAACCAAATAGTTGTATACCATTAACAAACATAATATAATAGTAACAAAAGCGGATATATATGATAACGACAACTTATATCATATGAAACAAAACATGTTTAAATAGTAACATATCAATTTATATGTTGGTTACCAAAACATCTATAAAACATATATCATAGTAACGGGACAATTATATAATAGTAACCAAATAGTTGTATACTAGTAACAAGCGGTAATATAATAGTAACAAAAGCGATTCGTATAGCGATAACAAAAGCGGATATATGACATTAACTTGACCTTTATTAAAAGCTATTTACTTAAACAAATAAATAATGTAACTATAAATATACAAACATAATTTTAAAAAAAAAATAACTCACATAAATCGTAAATACAACCATTGACGAGAGTCTTTAATTTATAAAACCACATTTTAGATGAAATTGGAATAGACCCAAATTCAAATGCGAGGTTCGATAATGTCATTCTTCCCGGAAATTTGTCGAGTCCTTGATATAAAAACATATTAGTATACTGCGTTGACATTAATGATCACCATGTTAATATACACACTTACCCAAAGCAAAATTATTTGTTTCATAAAAAACTATAGCATTGTTAGCGGTAAAAACAAACCTTTTCACATTGTTAAGTCTATTTTAAACCCTTTGTTCAAACAATGCCCCTTGAATATGGATGGCATCTCCATACGAACCTTGGGAAATCTGAAATAGCAATGACTCTTTGACTAGGACCCGTCGTTAGATGATAACCGGTAGATCAAATATTCTTTGTATATATGGGAGTAGTAGAAACGACACTTTTTAAATGTTCACGCTTTGTGCGCCACTTACTCTATCGGTATTTCTTCTCCGGTTCATCACCTTTGGACTATATCACAGGTAGTCAAAACCATCTCATCAATCTGATTTCTTTCGCCTCAAACTTTTCCCTTTTACAAATGACGGAAAATATAGCGAAAACAATTATATTTTCACATAAAAATCGATGTTGTATTAGTTCTTTGTCTAATCGATAATGGTTACCATAAAAATTATACTTATTCTTAACTAATTATGTATTGGTAACATTATCTTTGTCTAATCTTATATTAATTCTTTGTCAATGCATTATTAGTTCTTATGAAACATTATACTTATTCTTAGCTTAATCTTTGTTTTTAGTTCTTATGAAAATTGTAATGGATTCTTATATATTTATGAGTTGGATCTTGAGTAAAATTAAAGCGATAAACAAAACCTTAAGCATGTAATGGTATATGATAACCAAAATCTAAAGCATGTAAAAAAAAAAAGGTTGGCATGTAGTTATATAACTTAACCTCGGTGATGACATAAACAACAATTTCTTTCCCCGTACATTTGGCTTAAAATATCAAAAGTTGGCATGTCGACATCATTCTTATGATCTGTTCAAAATACAAAACAATCGATTGATCATTAAAAAATGAAAAAAAAAAGACATCTAACACAAAACAAAACAAACAAAAAAAAGTCTAACCTTAACAATTTCTTGAACAACATTACTTATTATTTCATGATGTTCTTGACCATACCATCAAGTTCAACTTCATTACCATTACTCAGATTCATTATCATCCCTTGCTTAACAAAATCGACACATCACCTGACATCCTCGACAACATCTTGACAAAATGGCGGGCTTGACCATAACATCCTCAACAACCTCCTCAACAACATCTCCACAAGCGTGGCGGTTTTCATCCATAACATCCTTAACATCATCAACAACATGGCGGTCTTCAAGCATAACATCATCACCTTCATTTCCGACTTCATTTACAAATTCATCATTCTTACTCATCATCTTTCGAACCATCATCACCAACCTCTCGTGACTTTCGAACCATCATCACTGACCTCACCGGCGTCTTTCATCAACAACAACATCGACATCGACTTCATCGGAATCATCCGGCTTCATCGGCATCATCGGCATCACCACCCTCGTGAGAATCGGACTCTTCGCCGGAATCGCATCGACTTCTTTGACCCCACCATCTTTTATCCCGTAACTCATCTCTTATAATTAATCTAAAGTCTCTGCGTATTTGAACATGTAAAATCTTCATATATCGGCGCGAGGTTTCAAGCGTCTTCTTAATTTCAAAAACTTTTTTTTTCTCAATGGTAGTGTAGTTTATCGATTGCATCTTTAATGGTAGATATATCACTTCGATGTTGTCGTCCTTGACTTCTTTTCAACATTCTTGTGAGCATCCTCCTTTGAAAAAGCTGAAACACCGCCCAAATCGAGGCGTTCATTCTCATCGTCAGTGGGAATCAAACTTTTTTACCCTCAATTTGAAAAACAATAAGTACACTTTAGTATAACATCGACAAACATTATCTGATTACAATAACAAAAGATAAAATAAATAAACAAAAAAACATATATCACATTAATCGAATATATATAAATCATTAACTTGACTAAATACATAAAGGTAACCAATGTGTGTATATTCTAGTAACCATTACTATGTTAAGAGTAAACTTCACATGAATAATCGATAACAAATAATTAATTAAAGGTAACAAATTGCATTCTTAATAGTAAAGCTGCATACATCGAGCAGAATACTAGCTCATTCGACTTGTCATTTGAAGGGACTTCACTAGCTCCTTCCATCTACGTAAGCGGACATCAAAGCGGATCTTTAAATCGTTGCACGTATCTGCATGAGTTTTGAAAGTTGAAATTGTTTGAAACATAAACACTTGAAATACATATGGAAGACCATTCAACTTATCTGATTTAATATAATGGTCCTTGTAGAAATTATATGTTGAACCACCACTCCTTCCTTTCTTTATATGCCCTTGATGCATTTGACAAAGAATACTTTGTCATTTCAAAATATGACTTTCCCCGAGGAAAACTACTAACATCACCATAACATATAAAATTTAGCATTGCAACATCAACAAAATTTTGAAGCTGTTGAAAGAATAAAATTAAACACAAAAAAAATCGGTGACATCTAATAGCCTCGTCATCATCATCAGCGCCTTAGGAATACCTACTATCTACTACGAGTATGACTTACGCCCCAAAATATTTTTCAATAATCAGATTTTTTGCGTGCCTTTATATGCACTTATATCATCATTGCCTTGCCATCTCGACCCGGAAATCGAGACAAAACTCGAGGTGATTGAAACCTAACCCTTTTCTCCCCGAACAAAACCACATCTCACCATCATCCCTTTGGTGAACCTCCTTCTGAGCATGGTGAATAATCTGTGAATACATTTGATCTTCACTGAAACTCAAAAAATTTTCAAAACATGTTGCCTAAACTTCTCGGTGACTTTCATTCAATTTCTTGGCAATAATTATGGGGACTTCCGTATCGCTTTGATATATTACTTTTCGGTGAATCTTACATTGCATTCCTCGTAGTAAAGATCCCATGCTTTGTAAATACACAAAACCGAGAATTGAGCAGTTATTAATAAATAAATAATAATATATATATATATATATATATATATATATGATAGTAACAAACAATTATATAATAGTAACTAAGCAGTTGTAACATAGTAGTAACAAACGATAATATGATAGTAACAAAAGTTATATAGCGATAACAAAAGCAGGTTATATAGCGGTAACCAACCACTTTTATCATAGTAACCAAAACATGTTTATATATATCGACATATCGGTTTATATGATGGTAACAAAAACATATATATAACATATATGATAGTAACCAAACAATTATATAATAGTAACCAAAGCAGTTTGTAACATAGTAACGAAACGGTAATATAATAGTAACAAAAGCAGGTTATATAGCGATGTAAAAAAAGCAGGTTATATAGCGGTAACCACCCAACTTATATCATAGTAACCAAAACATGTTTATATATCGACATATCAACATATATGATGGTAACAAAACAATTATATAATATTAACCAAAAAGTTGTCTTATATTAACAAAAGCGGTAATATGATAGTAACAAAAGCGGTATATGACAATAATAAAATCAACCCTACTTATTTCAAAATAATAAATAGGATTAACTAAGCATAAGCAATACAAAATAGTAACAAATTTGTAAAAAATACGATAACAAAATCGATATAACGATAACAAACTATAAAATCACGGTAACAAAAAAAAAACTAATAAGTAACCAAAACATTAAAAGTTTACAATAACCAAATACATACTGAATAAGTAACCAAATAATTATTATTTTACGGTAACCAAATACATCTAATAAAAATTCACGATAACTTGACTACATACTTAATAAGTAACTTGACCCATAAAAGTAACACTGATAATATAATATAATATCACGATAACCAAATACATACTAATAAGTAACCAAATCATTAAAAGTTTACGATTACCCGAATACATACTAATAAGTAACCAAATAATTATATAATGGTAACCATATGAAAATTAAAAATAACACACCTTTAAATTTCTACGTATTTGGAATTATATTACGGATAAACAACTTGACCTTTGGCGCTTAACTACGAGGGCGTCAAGCTCGAGAATCTAGCGCTTAGCGAGAATGCTTGATATCCTTTGTGTATCACTTGACTATTTTCATTCTTACTCGATTTAGAGCATACATCCTTTTCCTTCCCGCCCGTATCCACGACAAACTTCTTCACTTCCGCCAGCGGAATCGCTCTCGATATTCTCTTCCTCTTACCATCCTTCCTTGCTTTTGTATCAACCATTACATACAAAACATAAAAAATAACACAAACCCCTGACAATCAATACTACATTCATTGATAAACAACATTAATATATATAATCGTTAAATTATTTCAAAATAACTAACCTAAAATATACCACGACCGAATCGATCTAGAAGAATAATAAACCAAGCTACAACCTTTGTGTAATCACGAAAAAGAAATCTACAGCGATGGTGTGAACAAAGCGAAAACCAAAAGCGAAATGGCTATGAACCCGATAACAAACAATGGAGAATCTTTGAAGCGATGGTGGCGAGAGCGATCTTGTGAGAGCGATGGAGATTGTTGAAACACGAAGAGAGAGAGATAAAGAGGGTTTCACGTATAAAAGGTAATATACAAAAGCAGAAAGTACATCTTTGCGGTTATCAAGCATTTTAAAAAACATGTCCTTATTGTAAATAAAATTAAAAAAGTGTAATATTTTTGTAATTATTTTATGGGTGTTTTGTTTTTGTAATTATTTTTTAAAAAGTACTAATATATGTAATTAACGATCTAAAAGTAATCATTTCCATATATATATATATATATATATATATATATATATGTGTGTGTGTATTGTTTGATTTTGTTTTTGTTTTTGTTCTTGTTAAGAAGTTCTGTGGGTTCAAATAGTTACACAATAATTGCTTAAATTTTGAACCTACGAGAATCAATTGTTGTTCTGGATACTATTTGATGTCTAATTTATCAAATCAAGTTCAGGGAAAATCGATGTTTAGTGAGATTTTGGTTCTCATGTTCTTGGTAACCACATCTAGCTACACATTTTAGGGGACATGATAATATTTCACATTCAGTTTGCTGTTTGCTCTTAATAATTTTCCTCTGTTGTTGCATGGTTTTGTGCCTTCTCTTGTTCTGATCACTTTTCACATCTTTCCCCTTCGTATACTTGTAAAAGAAACAAATAATTGATTCTATATATGTATGACTTTGTATACAGATCCGGCCTGGTGTAATATATGATAGAGATTAGTCTACCTTTGCATTTCTAGTGCTGTATATTAACTATTTTTTAGTGATAGTTGATTTATGCCCATATTTTTTAGCTTCCATATGGTGGGGTTAGATCAGATTGGGGTGTGGTCCTGTTCCTTGTTGAATCACCCTGTGCAGGCAAGGCCAGAAGTGCAACTCTTGGTAAAGATTAATCCATATTTGGTTCACAAACTGGACACTTGTATGCAATTTTAGTCACTGAACTAAAATTTATCACTTGTGTTTTGTGGCACCACCAATATGTTTTCACTCCATGAAAAATTTGGGTTATAATTTGTTTAAGTAATGGGATAAAAGAACGTCTTCCTCAGTGGATTTAGACTTGATTTTTTTTTCTTTCTCCTTTTCATTTTTTCCTGATGATTTTGGATGAGTTTCATGTAAATGAATTGGATATCAGATAAAATCTATGAATTTGACAGAACAAATGAAATAATTTTGAAGCATACTAAAATTTACAAATTTGGAAATTGAACAGTAACCCACTTCTGTTCATTGTTTTGGATTTGAATGACTGATATATAAAGTTTTAATTCTCGCTTTGAGTAGGTTAGTCCTCTTTTACCAAGTGCTATTACTCGTAATTATGTAATACTTGGTAACCTGGTGCTATGTGATTCATCATATTAAGATAATTCTTTCTGTTAAGATCTGTTTTCAGTTCTTATTTCCAGCATCAGTACATGTTTTGTGTTTCTGGTAATAGGTAGTGATGTTGAAATCTTATCTAAATGATAGTATATGTTATTTTTATTTTTTAGGTATTTTTTATTGTAAATATCTGTCTTAGATGAAATTTTACTTATTTTGCAAAAAATATTAATTATTTTCTAAATTTTAATTTTAAGTTTTCTAAAATAATATTTATTTTCAAACATTAGTTATTATTTGTTTGTCAATTATAAATGAGTTTTCAAATATTAATGTGGCTCACCTAAGTGTAATTTTTTAATTTGTGTAAATAATTTTTATTAGTTTTTCTAATTGTATCTTGTTTAAATGTCATTATTTTATTATACACTTGGGAAAATAATAATAATAAAGAACAAGTAATAATTATAAATAATAATAATAATAATAATAAAGTGATTTAGTACAAAACTTATTTCTTGGGATAATTTAACAATTAGACATGTGATACTTTGGTGGTCTTTTGACCAAAATTTCAAATGGGAGGTTTTGGATTCAATTCTTTGGAGTAACTTATTTTTGGAAATTAATTTAAAAAAATACATGCCAGCGGTGTCACGTAGACAGATCAACACATGTGCCATCTAGGGACTCAATATCCAAATTTTAAAAGGGGCAACACTTGCATTTTACCCAATCAATCTGTGATGTGTTGTTTATGCAATAAAGACAAGTTGTAATTAAAACGATGATAATATTTAATATATAATAGACATCAAGTTAAGGGAACTGATATTTCTACATAAAAAATTGATATTTTAACGTGATCCCTCTTACATGAATAGTGAATGAATCTTACCTCCATATAAAAAGACTCAAGTGAAAATATCAATTTCCTAAGTTAATTGTAAACTAATAAAATGAGTACTTTTTCATCAAGCAATATTACATTGCTATTGGTGATCTCCTCTGTGCTAAGATTCATATCGTCCCAAATTCTCGTCATTATAAGCTTAATTGTTAAAAAAAAAAATTAAATTGTCATGTCATAACTTTTTTTAAAGGGAATCAAGAAGTATGTATAGTACATATATTTTTTATTAATAGAAAATGAAAAATTACTAAAAAATAATATTTACTTCGTAACTTTTCCTTAGTAGCCAAAAAGGGTTCAATTGACTTCTGATTGTTTGTTTTATTCCTTGATGGCATGAACGAAGACGACAGAAGGATTTGTGTTTTAAGTATGACATCAGATGGGAAAATTGCATTTGCCTTGGGTGATGGGTAGAAGAAATTGAAGGAATGTCGTGCCGGAATCGTTCTTAGTATTTCTTCGCCGAAATAGTTGATTTGCAGTTCTTGAGCTAGGATTTTTTTGGACCGAGTTGGGGCTTGCTTTAGATCCACTGTGGTGGAGTTTTTCTGAAGATTTTAAGTTAATGCTTGTTTTTTCTAAATTGTTGCTGGACCATTTTACCCTCTATTATATCAGATTTGTTTAATCTATAATTAAAATTTTATTTTTTTTAGCCACACCAGGTTCCTACAGCCCCACACAAGTAGCCACGTCAGCAATTTCTGACGTGGCAGGTTCAATTTGTTGTAATTGGAAAAAATTAATAGTTTAATCATCTAATTGACAAAATTGAAAGGTGGATCACCTAAGTGAAATATGACCTGTAGTTTAGGGTACTAATTCATATTTAAGCCTTTAGTAAATGATAAGGTATACAACAAAATAAAAAACATTTTTAAATCTTCGTTGACCTCCTAGATCGATAACAATCATATTTGTTTTTAGCATCAACCCTGATAGTATATTTTCACAGTAAATTCAACCATGAAGAAAAAGTAAGTATATAATCTAAACAATCTCAAACAAATTGATTATCCACACAAGTATAAAAGTAAAAAATTATGAAATAATAATATAAACTTGTTCCTATAGAAATGTTAAAAGTAACAAAAAAAAAACCTAATATACAAAGATATAACAATTAGTACCTTAACCATTCAAGTTCCATTTTCACAAACAAGTGGCTGGATGTCCTATGCATCTGTCATTTTACACCAACTCCTGATGAACATTGGCAGGCCGAGTAAGAAAGGTGGAATTTATGTTGTAGAATGCAAAGAAGAAGAAAAAAACTAAGATATAGAAAATAAAGCTGTTTTGAGTATACTGTTTGTATGATCAAAAATCAAAAATAAAAAATGCTATTAGAACAGTGGGGTAATAATAAATTATGACCAACGCTTTTACTTATAAGTCAAGTTATATATTAACTTATAAGTCATTTTAAAATAAGTCATTCCCGAACAGGCATAGAATGTCAGGACTGTGTATTGTAAAAGATGATCAACACTAGGCAAATCATATGTCAACAAATTAACCATAGCTATATATTCCTATTCTTGCTAGGACAGTCTTTTAAAAGATTATCAACACTAAGCAAATCACATGTCAACAAACTATAGCTATATTCCTAGTCTCCTAGATTTATAATACTTGAAAATAAGAAAAATCATTTGAATAAATAATTTCCAACTCAAATTCGTTCTTTTAAAATTTCAAAAATACAAACTGCATTCAAATAAAAGAAATAAAGGAAATGCATCGATTAATTAGTGTACATGAGTTTTAATAAACAGTGAAATGTTAATTAATTAGATAAGCTAATTGAACTTACAATTACTAATCCCAGAGGAAGGAACTCAGTGATTGCTTTTTTTTCCCGTGTCTTGGGGTCCATTTCCATATCAAGGTTTGCTATAACACTGTCTAATGCAAACACCGCGAAGGCCAAAACTCGGTTTCATCGGTTTCAACCTAGGTTTAGATCTAGGAATTTTCATCATACGAGGTTGATTTTGAGTTGTTCAAATCATTATTAGAGCCAGAGCTATGGTTTGAAGGGCAGTCTCTAGACCCTGTAGGAGAAAATTAGAAAGAATGAGAAGTGTATGTGCGAGAGAACGAGAGAGGGAGAGTAGCACATACCTGTTTTGGCTGCCAATGGTGTTAGGAATTTGCATTTGCGAAGAGAAGGAATTTGCATCTCCACCAACAGCCTCACAAGCAATAAATTTTCATATCCTGTTTGAAATGAAATACAAAATCATCTCAAGCTCCTTAACACTTGAAATCCACAAGACACAAAGGCCCACAAAATACGATAAAATCATGTTTGGCAACTCGATTTCAAGTATTGGAATTGGAATTGAGGGTCAAATTTTAATTTTATGGAATTGCAAATGTGCTTTCAATTCCACTCCCAGAACTTAGCCCGGAGTTTTCAAACATAGGATTTCAATTGTCTGCTGTACAAGCCATAATTTTGCTTGAACATTGTCATATCAGAAATGTAAAATGTTGAATGAGACATGTCTCAGGAGCTGTTGACATGGAGCTGAGTAGATTTTAGTGGAAGTAGTCAAATAAGTTAGTTATGTGGAAGATTTACCTATTCCTTAGGAAGTATTTGTTGGTTTGTTTCTATTTTTAGGAAGTATTTATAGGTAGCAGGTTTGTTGCTATTTTTTAGGAGGTATCTGCAGGTAGCATATTAAGCTGCACTTTTTATGTTTTTCTGTTTTAAGCTAGCTGTATAAATAAGTGTTTTGAAGCTTAATAAAAATATAACTTTAGATGCCTCAATGTTCTTTTGTTTCCTGAGAGTTTCTACACTTTGTTTCTATCAAAACCAACAAATTGGTATCAAAGCCAAGTTCCTGAGCAACCTGTGAGGTGAGTGAGCCTATACACCAACAAACAAACAATATCCAGAATGACCTCAGAAGCTTCACTGAATGCACTGGCACCTCCAGTGTTTGATGGAATAAATTATCAAGTGTGGGCAGTCCGTATGGAAGCCTACCTTGATGCTAGTGATCTGTGGGAAGCTGTGAGTGAGGAATATGAAGTTCCTCCCCTGTCCGACAATCCAACTATGGCACAGATAAAACAACACAATGAGAGGAGGCAAAGGAAATCAAAGGCAAAAGCTAGTCTATTTGCAGCTGTCTCATCTACAATTTTCACCAAAATCATGACCTTTGAAGGCAAAGACACGAAATATGGAACTTCACGAAGAAGGAATATGAAGGAAAATGCAGTCAAAGGTATGCAAGTGTTGAACTTGATTAGAGAATTTTGAGATGCAAAGGATGAAAGAATCGAGAAACAATCAAGGATTACTCGAGACGGACTTCTTAGTATTGTTAACAAAGTAAGACTTCTTAGATGCGACTTTTACGATTCTAGAATAGTTGAGAGAAAATTTTTATAACGAGTTCACGAAAAGTTTGAGATAACAATATCATCTCTAGAAAACTCAAAAGATGTGTTAAACATCACCTTGGCGAAATTTGTTGAATGCATTCTGAGGCTCGAGAACAAAGGAGGCTTATGAGAACAAGAAGGATCTGTGGAGGGTGCATTTCAGGCCATATCTCGGTACAAGAAAGAGATGCAAAACAACAATAACAGCAGCAACAACACTCAAAAGTTTCCACCATGTTCTTACTGTAAAAAATCCAATCATCCACAAAAAAGGTGTTGGTGGAGGCCGGATGTAAAATGTTTTAAGTGTGGTCAGCTAGGGCATGTGGAAAGGGTATGCAATTCTCAACAGCATCAAGGAGAAGCCAAGGCTGTTGTGGAAGAACCTCAAGATGAGCAATTGTTTGTGGTATCATGTTTTACCACTAGCAGCTCCCCAGAAACGTGGCTTATAGACAGTGGTTGTACAAACCATATGACTTATGATCAAGGGCTCTTTAAGGAACTTGACAAAGCTATTACTTCAAAGTTAGAATTGGAAATGGAGCATATCTTGCGATAAAAGGCAAAGGCGATTGGCGATTGAAGGCCCACAGGTTTGAAATTAATCTACAATGTCTTATATGTTCACGAGATTAATCAAAATCATTGAGTGTTGGTCATTTGCTAGAAAAAAAAAGGCTATAAGGTCTTTGTTTGAGGACAATCATTGCATGATTCTTTGATGCACAAAG
The DNA here is from genome assembly GCA_020205605.1 of Panax ginseng. Taxonomy (NCBI): domain Eukaryota; kingdom Viridiplantae; phylum Streptophyta; class Magnoliopsida; order Apiales; family Araliaceae; genus Panax; species Panax ginseng. Next base: position 108,862,799 of record CM035148.1, on the reverse strand, counting down.
GTGAGAAGGTATTTAAAGTCAAATGAAGGCAAAAGTTTTGCCTTGGATTTGATCAAGAAAAGCAGGTTGCAATTCACAAAGAAGAAAGCAATACAATGCTTTGGCATAGGCGTTTGGGGCACTTTCATCATACCGCTCTTCTCTATATGAAGAAGAACGATCTTGGAGAAGGCTTGCTTGAATTAGAGGTGAAACCTCTACCTGTGTAGCCTGTCAGTACGGGAAACAAACAAGACTTCCATTCCCACAAAACAAGGCCTGGAGAGCTACTCAGAAGATGCAGTTAGTACACATTGATGTGGGAGGACCTCAGAAAACACCACCATCTTTGAATGGCAGGAAGTTCTATATTGCTTTCATTGATGATTACACAAGAATGTCTTTGGATTTATTTCATGAAATTTAAATCTGAAGTTCTTGACATCTTACGGAAGTTTAAAGCTTGAAATTTGAAAATCAAAGTAAATGTAAAATCAAGTGATCGTGTCGATAATGGAACTGAATACACCTCGGAGAAATTTAACAAATTTTGTGAGGATGCAGGCATTGAGCACCAACTTACAACACCTTATACCCCTCAACAGAATGGAGTCGTTGAGAGGAAAAATAGAACACTTATGGAAATGACAAGGTGTTTCTTTTGCATGAAAAGGTTGCCAAAGAAATTATAAATTGAAATTTTGCACATACATCGATCTTTTTCTCTTGAATAGGTACTTGACAAAAGCTTTGCAACAAAAAACTCCATTTGAAGCATGGTATGGCTATAAACCAAGGCTGCAAAATTTAAAAACATTTGGCTGTCTTTGTTTCTCTTATATTCCACATGTTAAGAGAGACAAATTGGATAAGAAAGCAGAAGTTGGAATTTTTATAGGCTACAGTTCAATATCAAAGGCCTATAGAATCTACCTTCCAGAAAACAACAAAGTAATAGCTAGCGAGAGATGTCAAATTCTTGAATAAGAAAATTTGGAATTGGGAGAATGATAATAAGCTTGAGTTCAAAAGGACCTTGAGTTTCGGGAGGAGAATGACAATATTGATGATGAACTTTGTCGAGGGAACGAGATCACTCTCGACATCTATCGGAGGTGCTGATGTTCTTTATAATAGAGCTGCGAGGGTATGAAGAAAAGCTGCGGTGATAAAAAATGGATGGATGTAATGAAGGAGGAGCTTAAAATGATTGAAAAAAACCGGACTTGGGAGCTAGTGGACAAGCGGAAGCACACAAAAGGGCGATTGGAGTCAAGTGGGTTTATAGAACCAAACTTCGATTCGATGGTTCCATAAACAAACACAAGGCAAGGCCCGGTTGTCAAAGGATATGCTCGGATGTTTGGAGTGGATTTTTACGAGACTTTTGCCCCTGTTGCTAGATTGGACACTATAAGAATGTTGTTGGCTCTTCTTGCTTTGCTCAAAAATTTGGAATATACATCGGATGGATGTCAAATCGGCCTTCTTGAATGGATACTTGGAGGAAAGAATTTTTGTGGAAGCGACTGAAGGTTTTATTGTTCGAGGAATGGAGGAGAAAGTATATTTCTTGAAAAAAGGCCTTGTATGGTTTAAAAGCAGGCACCAAGGGCACAATGCAATGAGGAGGATTGATTCACATTTGTTAGGCTTAGGCTTTACAAAAGCCTAAGTGAATTTCTCTATACTTGAGGAAGGTTTGTGATGAAACACTTGTGGTATCTTTATACGTTGATGATCTACTTGTATGAGGAAGCGGTATGGAGCAAATTCACAATTTCAAAAAGGAAATGAAGGATGTTTTTGAGATGGTGATCTTGGGAGGATGGCGTTTTTTCTTGGCATGGAGGTCAATAAAAGCGAGAATGAGATCTTCGTATGTCAGCGAAATATGCGAGGAAATCTGAAAAAGTTCAAGATGGAAGAGTGCGATCAAGTGCTGACTCGATGAATCAAAATGAGAAGTTTTGCAAAGAAGATGGGGCAAAAGGTGATGAAAGGCTTTCTGAGGACCATTATCGGATGCTTGATGTACTAGCGGCAACTAGACCGGATATTATGAATCTTTGTAAGTTTACTCTCAAAGTACGTGCATTGTCTTTAGTGAAATTCACTTTCAAGCGACAAAAAGAATTGTCGAGATATGTCGAGGTACAATTGATTATGGGTGAGGTTTTGTCGAGTTAAAAATTTTGCTCTTGAGCTTATTAGGATAAAATTTCACTCTTGAGGTTATTGAGATAGTGATTGGGCGGGTTGTGTTGATGATATGAGAAGTACTTGAGGTTATTGTTTGACTTTGGTTACTGCTTTATTTTTCATGGTGTTCGAAAAAAAACAAGAAGTCGTAGCTCGATCCACAATGTGAAGCGAGAATATGTAGCGATTATTCTTTCTTTGTGAATCGAGCTCTCTGGATCGAGGAAATTGATGGTGACTTGTTTATGGAGCAAAGGAAAGCACACAAATACCGTAGACAATCAATTTGCAATTTCAATTGCAAATAATCCGAGTGTTCCATGGCAAAACAAAACATTTCAAGCTGAAACTCTATTTCCTAAAGAGAGTCGAGAAGGAGGAAATACAATTTGGTCTATTGCAAAGCAAAAGAAAGTCGAATGTTGATATCTTAACTTGAGCCACTTCCCAAAGCTAGATATGAGTTCTTGAGGCAAAGTTGGAGTCTGGAGCTCTCGAGACAAGGAGGAGTGTTGAATGAGACATGTCGGGGCTGCATTGACATGGGTGAGTAGATTTTAGTGGAAGTAGTCAAATAAGTTAGTTATGTGGAAGATTTACCTATTCCTTAGGAAGTATTTGTTGGTTTTGTTTCTTTTTTAGGAAGTATTTATAGGTAGCGAGGTTTGTTGCTATTTTTAGGAGGTATCTCTGCGGTAGCATATTAAGTTGCACTTTTTTTTATGTTTTTACATTTTAAGCTATTTGTATAAATAAGTGTTTTGAAGCTTAATAAAATATAACTTTAGATGCCTCAATGTTCTTTTGTTTCTGAGAGTTTCTACACTTTGTTTCTATCAAAATCAACAAAGAATTTTTGGAAAATCAATGTAAATGATCAAAACTTATTAAATTCCAAGAAATAAAATATGCCCAATTTTGTACCTGATTCCTTCGATCGCCCAATCGGAGCTTAACGAACCCAAAAGTAGGACCCGTTTGGTGCTCATCATCTCCGTTTTAATCTTGGTGAAATCCATTTCCAAGAAATCAATCTGCGGCGGATCAAATTCCGGCACCGGCGATTTCTTGGTGCCCCATTCCTTCCAATCCTCGTCTTTCTCATCATCCACTACGTCATCGAGATCATCGATAATGTGGATCCTTCTCTTTCCGGCCTCTGCAAATGGGAAAATTTTACCATTTCCGGTGGCGATTAGGATGAAGAGGAGAAAAGTAAGACATATTTCTGATTTGGTTCTGATTTGGAAGAAAGAAGCCTTGATTTGGGAGGAGAGAACAATGAAGCGTGTTTTTTTTAAAAAACAAATCTGCCAAAACGACACAGTTTTGACAGTGTGTACAAACAAAATAGACACGGTTGTGTATGACCATTATTCTAATATATATATATATATATATATATATATATATATATATATATATAGGGCAAAGGGTCAAAAATGCCCCTGATATTTACCCCGATATCTCACTTGCACCATAAACTATTTTTTTTCTCAAAAGTACCCTTAACGTTACATTTTTTGGGTTGCCCGTGCCCCTGCCGTTAACAAAAGACAAACGAAGTTAAAATGTGATGACGTGGCAGGCTTAAATATAAAATATATTCTAAATAAAACAATATATATCATTTAATAAAAACAAAAAATACTAAAATTCAAAATAAAAAAAAGCATAACATATTTACATCATTTAATCAAAATAATAAAATTCAATTTATTTTGTTAACTAATCAAAACAACTAATTAAATAAAATAAGTTGTATAATATATTTACATCATTTAATCAAAATACTAAAATTCAAAACATAACATATTTACATCAAATACTAATTAAAAAAAAAAAATACTAAAATACAAATTAAAAAAATACTAAAATATTAAAAATCAAATTAAAAAATACTAAAATACTAACATTCAAATTATTTTGTTAATTAATCAAAACAACAAAAATTCAAATTACATTATTAAAATACTAAAATCATAATACTAAATACTAATTGATATAAAAATTTTAAATTACTAAAATCATAATACTAAATAATATTTTTAATTAATTGCGTTGAGCGAGGCGATAACTAATATATAGCTTCCGTTGCTCTTTAAAATAATACTCTTGTAGTAGTATATGATTCTTGTATATAAAAAAGCGGAAAAGAAACAATTTCTCAAGTAATTAATGCATCTTAAGAAAAGCTGGAGTATTATGATTATTTTAGTAATTTTTAATATTAATTTTAAAATCATATCAATTTAAAAATATTATGATGTAATTTGAATTTTTGAATACATTTTTAAAAATATTATTACATCATCAAATTATAACATATATATCTTGTTATGTATAGATTATTACATCAAGTTATTTATATTATTTATAACTTATATCATTATGTATAGATTATTACATTATCAAATTTTATATAGTTTAAAAATATTATTTAGTATTATGATTTTAGTAATTTATAAATTTTATATCAATTAGTATTTAGTATTATGATTTTAGTATTTTAATGATGTAATTTGAATTTTTGTTGTTTTGATTAATTAACAAAATAATTTGAATGTTCGTATTTTAGTATCTTTTAATTTGACTTTTTTTAGTATTTTAGTATTTTTTTAATTAGTATTTTAGTATTTTTTTAATTAGTATTTTACTATTTTTTTAATTAGTATTTGATGTAAATATGTTATGTTTTGAATTTTAGTATTTTGATTAAATGATGTAAATATGTTATACAACTTATTTTATTTAATTAGTTAACAAAATAATTTGAATTTTATTATTTTGATTAAATGATGTAAATATGTTATGTTTTTTTATTTTTATTCTAGTATTTTTTTGTTTTGATTAAATGATATATATTGTTTTATTTAGAATATATTTTATATTTAAGCCTGCCACGTCATCACCTTTTTACCCCGTTTGTTTTCTATTAATGGCAGGGGCACGGGCGACCCAACAAATGTAACGGTAAGTGTACTTTTGGAAAAAAAAAAATAGTTTAGGGTGCAAGTGGGACATCGAGGTAAACATCAGGGGCATTTTGACCCTTTGCCATATATATATATATATATATATATATATATATATATATATATATATATATATATATATATATATATATATGCCAATGCCCCAAGTTGGTCGTCTATGATACTTTGTTTAATACTCTTAACTTATTTGCTTTTTTAAAAGAATTCTTTACATTCGTAAAAAAGGTCATTATAACATCCACAGTTCATATATCACACAATGACTAGTTTACAAAAAGTGTCAGATTAGATATGTATCCGAATTCAGAAATGAAGAACTTCATTTCAAATTATATTGTATCAACTAGTTTCGACCAAGTACCAGTGTTCTGTAAGGATACATTGGTATCTTGGCTGTCTTGTTATTTAAAGAGACACTTCACAAGTATACAACCAGATTACCAGAAAGCATTATAACATATCCTGCTCATAAGACATTTTCTTTATTTTGATGCGGTTAATTTATGAAATGATAAATGTACCTAAAGGACAATTGTCTTTATACTCCATCTGTTTACCTAAACAAAATATTGTTTATTTGACGTGACCTGTAGCCTCAATCTGGCATTAAATCTTGCTTTTCCACCCAACAAGTAGATTATAATTAGGACAAATTTAGGAAATAAAAATGTTTGTAAAAAAATTTAAGCAGCACATTAGATTCATCATTGATTTGATAAAGTACAAATGTTATATGAAGAACAATGTTACCACATTCAATGGAATCTTACTCGATAGTAATGGGAATTCTAACACTAAACTTCTTTAAGCAACCATATATATGGCAAAGGCAAACAATTACCAGATAAAAATTAACTCACTTATGAATCGGAGACGATTAACCTTTTTTCTTCAACAACATAAGTATTGTAATGATCACGATGATAGAACAATATTTGTAAATGAGATTTATGTGAAATTATCTAATAAAATGAGATTTTATTGATAATTTGTGTTTTATGCGACTTATGGTCGTTATATGACCACGCTACGTGTTATGTGAGCGTTTTTGAGTGTTTGAAGGGTAAATGTGGAAAATGATTTTTTTCGAGAAAAGACGTAGAAACACTATTCACGCTAAAAACGCAATTTTGCTTTTTTCAACTTTTCGAATTACGACATAGCGTTTCTTCGAAAAAGGGGGATCGGTGGCGAAATTAGATTTTCAAAAATCGAAAGACGATTTTTCGACTAACTGAGCGGATTACGAAAACGTAACAGAAAAGGTTAGAAAACATAATTGGATAAGAAAATGTTTAACTAGAATTAGTTGGACAAACCAAGCCTAAGATTTTCGAGGCTTGGCTAGGGTTTGCAAGACTTGGCTAGGTTTGAGCCAAGGGTTGAGCTTAGGTTTTGAGGTGACTTGGCTAGGGTTGAGTCATGGCTTAAGCCTTAGGGTTAAACCCTAAAGACTTAAGGCCAAAGCAAGGTTATTGGTGTTTATCCCATGTGGGATAAAGAAGCAATGACTAGGCTCATCTAGAAGCATAAAGGAGGGGCAAAAATGGCCATTATGGCTGGCTATAGGCAAGGTGGAGTGGACAATTGGAGGCATGACTCACCTTATCCCAACCAAACATTAAGTGTTTGGTCTCCCCATTAAGATGTCTTAGCCATTAAGTAGTTATTAAGTGTCTTAAGTTAGTTTAATTGTAGTTTGATTAAGCTAACTCAAGGGGGATGATTAGTAAGCTTTTAAACATGAGAGGGAAGACCTTGTGTGACTTTAATTGGGTGACCAACTTATAAGAAATGGAAACTAGCCTTTATATAAGCAAATCAAATGTTAGGGAAAGGAAGATAAAGCAAGAGAGAGCTTGAGAGCAAGAGAGAAAGGAGAGAGAGAGGGCCAGACTTCAGGGAAGGACAAGAAGGCCAATATCAAAGCTTAAGCAAAGCTACGAAGAAGAAGAACCAAAAAGGTAAGCATAAGAACCTTAAACTTTCATCTTTGAATTTTTCTTTCTTTGAGATTGGTAGTTGTTGGTGGTTGTTGATAAGTGAAGATCATAGTGGATCTTGAAGTTATAAGGTGGATATGGAGGAGTAAATCTTGTTAAATCACCTTAAATAAGAATGCTAAGTGAACCAAAGAATAAAACATACGCCTATGCGTGAGGATGAAAAGACTATTTTAGTGGACTGTAAACGGACTCTTAAATATGTTTGTCTGTGTTGTGGTTTGATTTGGCAAAGATGGAATAATAGATAAGTTGGTAAGATGTTCCAAGTGGAACAGAGGAAAAATACGCCATAACGAAGTTATGGCGATTTTTTTTGTAAAAGATGTTAAGTCTGAAAAACCCTAGCTTTGTACCCTTTTCGGGTCAAGTTTACAGGTAGTAAAAGCTTCTGAAAAGTTCTTTCTTTCCCGGGTTTTTGTAGTTGGTTGAAAACGTGAGTCGTAGGTTCAAGAACGAGCTCAATCCGACTTTGGATGAGCGAGTTGTGAAGCTTAGAAAATTTGACGTTGAAACGTCTTTCGACGAAAAATGGGTCCCAAGAGGTTTTTGAGCCGATTTTCAGATAAGTTAGAGCACCGTGAAAATTTTTCTGTTCGGAGGGATTTGAAAATTTTGTTACAAGGAAGAAACTGACGTAAGAACGAGCTCATTCCAACATTGAATGGGCAAGTTATGATGTTTTAAAGTAGGCACGTTGAAATTGTTTTAAAGTAGGTTTGATTTGGGAGGTAATTACATTATCTATGTAACCATTCTCCTATAAATGAGACCTTCACCTTCCTCATTACAATTTGTTGAGAATTAGTTTGCTAAGAGTGAATAGATTGATATATTGCAACTCAATTACTTCAAGAGGTATGAAAACCCTAACTTGTGTTCTTAGTTGGGTTTTGTCAAATTCTTAGGAATTACTAGAATTCTTTGTTAATCAATGTGAATTAACATGTCATGATATGTTTATGAAGTATGTTTACATGTTTGAACTCTTAAGTGATGGATTGGAACATGTTTGAATCAAGTAAAATCAAAGTTGGTTAGTACTCTGCGAGAAAGCAGGCATCGCTTACGGTCCCGACGTACGGCAATTGCGCCCTATTTGTACTAGGGTGCAAAGAATCGTATCTTAGCCCGCACTGCACCTGACACGATGCAAGCATTTTTGTTTACATTGTGCTAACTTGTTGGCACTGGTTAGAGCAAGCATGAAAACTGTTTAGCACTCACACATAAGCATATGCATGTAGTATGATCGAGTATAACAATATTAGTACATATGATTGACACAACCCTTATGGTTTTGAAATGAAATTATAGTTTCAAAAGTGGACTTTGTTATGAACACATCTTGCGAGCATTCTGACTTTATGAACATGATAATATGGTTTATATTGACATGAAATGCAAGACTAAAGTGATTAAACACACTACTAGCATACATGATTGAAAGTTAAGACTATTTCAAAGATAAGAAATTTAGGACTTTTCAAAGTGAACTTGACCAAGACCTTTATCTTGTAAGTTCTAACCATTTGAGCTTTCATAGATGTTGTAAATGCATGAGAGTTATATGTTAAGATGCCTTGTATATGCTAAGTTAACTTAGTGTAAAATTCAAAGAAAGTTAGAATGAGAAAGCTAATGTCATCAAGTAATGAGTAAAGTACGTTATGACCATGCAAGCATGTATATTAGGACTCATTATGCCTATAGATATATTGGCATGAACTTCGTTTGGTTAATGTATGGTTTCACTTATGCACACATAGTCATAAAAAGGAAATTTCTAAAATATGAACTATGTGAGTAAAGTATACATGTGTTGTCTATATACAAGCATGACTACTGAGTATTGTATAACCAAGTTACAAAGCATGATGATTACATGACCTTTTTATGTTTTAATGACATAAATTGTAAGTTAAACTAGTGGCAATGAACTCAAGAATGGTCATGTGTCATGTGAGACCTCTAACATGTATGTATGTTAAAAATATGTGTAATTGGTGTGTTAGAGTTGGACTGAAGTCAGGAGAGCAAAGATCAAACCTGGTCTGGCCAGGGGACAGCGCAATTGCGCCGCCCCTAAAGCCTAGACCAGGCGCAGCTCCGCCATCCTGCAGTCATGAATACATTATGTTTTTGATCTAAAGTTTCAAGGCATGCTTATATGATTTCTTTATCTTGTAATATGTGACCAATGTGCCATATAATGTGTTGAGAAGCATGCTATGTGATGACTTGATTCTTGTAAGTGTAGACTCATATTAGTTTACACATATTAATTGGAAAGACCGACTTGTTAATGTTAGGTCGTTTCAACGCAAGTTAATTAAAGCTAGAATTATTTGTATCTGAGCAAACAGGCAAGTTTCCTAACTTACACAACTTTGGATTTTGTGCAAGTTCTTGAATTTCATGTGATTCGTATGTTAAATGCAAGTTCCTTAATTCTTATTCTTTTACTTGAGCAAGTTTCCTAACTTACACAATTTTGGATTTTGTGCAAGTTCTTGAATTTCGTGTAATTCGTATGTTAAATGCAAGTTTCCCTAACCTTACTCAAATTTATATTGAGCAAGTTTCCTTGAACTTCACTTTTTGACTGTGCAAGTTCCTTGAACCATACTTTTATGGTGCAAAGTATCTTAACCTTTGCATTTACTTTATGCAATGGACATGAGTAAGAAAGTTATTCATTTAAGCTTGAATTTTATTCCCAAGCATGCTATTAAGTGGGTTAATTACCTTACAATTACTCTACATCGATATTATTGATATTCGCACTTAGTGCACTTGAGTTCGTACAGTCTTGGACTTGTACATTGTTTAAAGTTCTATAATTCTTGAACTATGTCTGATAGAGTCTGAACCTTTGTTCGGTTAGACAAGTGTATGAAGTTTTATAAAAGCTATCCAAACCAATTGATGGTAAGGATTCTTAGACTAAAAGAACACCCCTTTTATGATAAGGGAGTACCCCAGGTATCTAATATAAGATACAAAGAGCATATTTAAATGTTATGCATATACATGGTGTATGTAAGGTGATCCCTCAAGTACTTATTACGTAGTCGATGTAACAAAGGGTCAATTAACGATTGATTCCATTGGAGTGTTATAGTTCAAAGTCTACTTGACTAACAGTTATTCTAAAAGCAATCATTATCTTTGCTTCTAATATTCATATTGTTGAATCCTTCAGATATTCATATTGTTGAATTCATTGTCAGATATTTTTCATTCATCATGATATATCCTTATTGTTGTATTTAAACTTGTTGAGCAAACTTGTTGCTCATCCTTGTTATATCATGAATTATATTGCAGCTAAGCCCAAGACCTCAGGAAAGGACAAGGATAATGGAAAGATGTAGGATAGTTGCAAGGAGCAGAATTTATCTTACGCTTAATTTAAATTACTGTTATGTAATATAAACCCTAATTACTATTATAGGGTATGTTGTAAGACGATATTAAGGTTATCGTATCTTGGGACTAGTAACACCTTTTGAATGAACAACGTATGTTTATTATATTCCGCATTTTAGTTATCATATGTTGTCTAGAGGTGGATACTTGTATTTATCGTGATGACCTAACTGGGGTCAGAGGACCCGGATTCGTGGGCGTCACAGCCGACATGTTTGTCAGGTGACGGTATGAACGCAAAATCAGTTGTTCAAGTAAATAGTATTGATCAATACATGGTACAAACATCCAACGTGCTCGTAAGTCATGACGGTTTATATCAGAATAGTTGTTTAAACCCTTTTTAAATGAAAAATGAAAGTCTGTGCTCTTATGACTGCTCAACAAAAGTCGGTATGTCGTTTCAAAAATATGTTTTGAACACAAAGGAAGTAATTTCCTGTTATTCGAGATCTCTTCACAACTTTTGTTCAATTGTTGAACGTTTAGAAGTATGAAAGCATGATTCTTGATTTTATTGTTTTATATGCAACTGTTATACTTGTTGGGCATGTAAATACTTATTCTTGCTTTGAATTAAATGTTTTCAGTGAAAACTGAACGTGCAGAAGGTTCCAATAAGGACAAGGGCAAAGGAAAGATAAAATAGTAGAAGAATATTAACTCTTGTAATAGTTAGGAGTATTGTAATAATATTATATTAAATATCAATTATTAAATATTTAAAAGTCATAAAACCTAGGAATGTAATAATATGTATGTAATAACTGGTAATTACTTTCATATTACCAAGGTAATGTATATGAATGGATGTGTATGTTTAGTACCGTGAAGCACTATATCCTAAGTTTAAAGATACTCGGATTTGGGGGCATCACAGGTACTTATCGGGTAGTTTGAAAAGAACAATTAATCTAAATTAGAAATGTGGTCCTCGACTCGATAGATAACAAATATTGCAAGATGAGAGGAAACGCTAGAGGTGGGAAAGAAACAAAAACCCAATAAATCAAGTCAATCAAAATATACGGGTAACATAATCAACCATCATTTACATTATTTTATCATGTTCAAATTGAATCACTGGAATTAGTTCCAAACAAGAACTGATTAAGAATTTAAAATGCAATACCTGGTTTCAGATCCCTTTTCCTTTGCTCAAGATGGTGTTTAAATTGAGATAAAAGCTCTCACATATTCTCTACTACAGAAGTTACAGAAACACGTCTCCAAGTTAAGCATGCTAATAAGTAATAAGAAGACTGCAGCAGTAGAAGTAAAAGACAGCTAACAGTTTTCAATCAGAATATATTTCTTTCTTCAACTTTTCCCAAATTTCAGGGCCTCTAGAATGATGATTTACATACCGGCTTATGAATCTTACATTTGAGCATGCAATAATAGTACTCAAAAATAGATTGGGATCCACTGTTCCTTGGTCTATGAGCCAATTATACATTGAAAATCTAAGGTTGACTCTCTGAATTGTATAGGTTAAATATGCTGGGAATACTACCAAAGTAGACACAGGATAACCTAGACCATTTGCAAGAAAATCAATCTTCATTTCAAGCACATCCTTGGTCATACTAAGAATATTAGGAGCTATTTTAAGCATTTCTAATACATCCTGGCGGTCTAAACCAGCGTCCACCAAAAAATCAAATCTCTCCTGAAGTTTCCCTGCTTTGCCTTGAAAAACCTTCAGAGCTTTTCTCATTTCATTTGAGTTCTCGACAAATCCCAAGTCCAACAAAAATTTAGTCCTCTTTGTCAGTGGGCCATCTTCCTCTGCCTTCAATGGTTTAATTCTCGATCCAAGAACCCAATCCTTTAATACTTGTGGGTCTTTGATGATCATTTCACGAAGTCGGCTTTTCCCAATACTCAAGCTAACGAGTAAAGTGCTAATCATTTTTAAAGAACATGAACCAAGCAGTACAGGGTGTGAACGCACAATCCTTCCAATCTCATGGACCTCCATCTCAACCTCATTAAGAAAGTGATAACACTGTCTCAAATTCCATACATGTTTCCTAAGTTGGCTTTGTTGGAACTGCAAAAACATAGAAATAATCTGACTCTCTGTGGCTCCAAATTTTAGCAGGAAACCAATTAGCGAAATGGCTGCACTTCCTGAGCACTCAGAAAGAAGTCCTGGATGCTGACAGAGTAATCCTCCTAATTGCACCTTACTGCAACCCATTTTACTTAATAAGCACAAAAACTCAAGAATATGACTCCAATTGTAAGAATCTCCCTCCGACAAATGCTCCCCAATCCAATCATACTCAATCCCAAAAGTTTTCAACTTTTCCAAAACCTTAAAGAATTCCCTTTGAACATTTCCCATTAAAAGATCAGGGCTTGAAGCAACAACCTTAATTACAGTAGACTTATTCAACCCCATTTCTTCAAAAGATTGGAGCTTTGATTTCAAAATCCCATAATCATACCGAAAAACATCCGTCGCTTCCTTGTAAATCTTCCCTATCCTATTCCGTGGAACACCATAATTACATAAAACATAATAATTCTCTAGCAACAATTTATCATCATTAAGGAAAATTAGGTTGCGTGGTATAAATGAAGAGTACTCACTAGGGATCAAACCCACGCTCTCAAAAAAGGGTTCAAATTCATTAATGGGATGGTAACGCAGAAACCGGGTTATTGACTCTCCAATATCCTCTTCAGCCTCAAATATTTTCAATAACTTATCAAGAAATCGTGGTGAATTTTGACTCATATTTTCTGCATCCATAAACTGTAAACTCCTAGTGGAATGCAGGTACTCTAATAAAGCACCCTGAGCTTCTTTCCTGCCTGCAAGAGATACTTTAGCCGATAAATAATCCATAGTTTGACCATTTTCAGATTCAACAACTGTTTTCCTACGATAGAATCTAGGGTTTTGGCTAATGCCGCATGATCCATTTGCCCAAAGAGTGATCTTTGATGATCCAAGGTTGTTCTCCATTAAATTAAAACAAACCCATTTGAGAATACATGGTAATTTATATTTCTGAAAATGGGTCATGACTACTTTGGATAAATTTGCAGAGTATTATTAAATAGAGAACAAAGGGGACACTTTCTGAGCTTTTTAGTTTATATTTATATCTAGAAGCTCCTTAATTCAGTGCTTACCTTGAGCTCCGAAGAGGTTTTAGGCCTTGGTATCCGAGGAGAAAGATAGAGAGCTCCAACTGTTGATGTCCTTCAGATGATGCCAATTCGGCGGCGGCCATTAGAGGAGCCAAATTTTTCCAGAGGGGTTTAAAGGAAAGACCAAGTTTTTGGTGGGGGTAATATGGTATCTTAGACTCAAGACACTATTCTTTTCCATTTTTATAATGATACCTTCCCTGCCGCATAAATTGGTCAAATAATATTGTATTTTGTTCGAATAAATGACGAAAACTAATTCTACAAATATAAATATACTAGTGTTCCATCTCAAGAAAATATATATATACACACACTCATGTTTCATCACAAGAATAAAAGAATTCCTAATTTATATTTTAAATAAATTTTAACTCTTTTATTTAGAATAAAAAGAGTACTTAAATATGTGTTTCCTTTCTATACTTTCTAGTTGTTTTGTCCAGGGATAATTTTTTTCCTTTCTCGAAATAATATTATTTTTATAAATTATAATTGACATTATACTTTGATACTAATTTTTATTTTCAAAACTAAAATTTACTATAAATGATAAATCATTTAAAATTATATAAAACTTGTTTTATATAATTTTAATATTCTCTTCTCAAATAAACAACTAATGTTCAAAGTACCTTACCTTGATTTTTAAAATATATATTCTTCAATAATTTTATACATTAAATTTTATTATTATTATTATTATTATTATTATTATTATTATTATTATTATTATTATTGTTGTTGTTGTTGTTGTTATTTGTTATTTGTTGTTGTTATTATTATTTTAAGATTAACTCACTACAACATGATGGGATGGGGATCTGAACCTATGGGATCGTATAACATCAATTCACTTCATCTTATCACAATTGGGATAATAGATTTTTTGGTAATTGTATTATGGTCTAATTTTTATTGTGGTTATCAAATTTTTTTTTTGTTACAATCGAATAATTGTACTTTTAAAAATTACAAAATGATCCTTATTTTTAATTTTCATCCAAAAAACGGAAGGAATGTTGACTGTGCATATTAGCCGTTATTTTTCTTTGGACGTGACTGTTATTTTTCTTCGATCTTGAGGTGACGGAGGGTTAAAAATTTCCTTAAAGAAAAAGTTGCCCACAAGTAGGCCTAGCAAAATATGGTTATGGGTTGGTTTTGATTTTCAAAATATGGTTATGGTTCCATTTAAGAACTAAAATCATATTATCCATTTTTAATATGGGTTATGTGGGTTGGAACCATATGGTTATGGTTCAAATATAGGTCGACCCATATTTTAAATTTCAAACATACCATTAATCCAATTAAATAAATTATTATTAGATATATCATTTATACATAATCACTAAATATTATTTTTTTGGGAGGGAGGGAGGTGAGGGAGGGGAGGGAGGTGGGGTGGGCATGGGGGTGAGGTGGGGAGTGGGTGGGTGGTGTGGCGCCCCAAAATAGGTATACAACACCCATTCTGAGTTGCCAAATACATGGTACAGAAAGCAAACTATAACTTCAATAATACAATTGTCGTTCAAAATACGACAAAACATACTGTGAGTTTAAATACAAATTTTATTTTCTAGAAATATCCACACTCAAATAAGTCATCATTACATTATTCAAACACTATTTTTCAGAAATAGTGAGGACTGCTAAAACATCTTTCTAGAACCATAACTCCATACCCCGACTAGATCCTGCTATGTTCTCACCTCCCGAGAAAAAAAATGGAACAAAAGGGAAAGGGTGAGCTCAACTAGCCCGGTAAAGAATATTATGACTAAGATAATATACAACAATTTATCATTAGTCTTCAACGAGGAAAAATCGATAAAATATAATGAGCAACAAGTTTTAGATCAACAACTGCAGTGAAACAACAATTCATTAGAATAGTCAGTAGAGAAAGAATTCTACTATCTTCTAAGATTTAAAAGTCCATCATCAATATTTTATCCTTGTAACAACAATCAATATACATCTTTAATCAAATATTCATCTTTACACTAAAAAGCTAAAGATATTCATTTGTATCACCAGTTGGTTAAGTATTCATCTCAACACTGTTCATCTTTGCACTACTGGGCCAAAGATATTCTTTAGGTAATCATTCATCTTTGCACTACAGGCCAAATATATTCAGTAATATCATCATTTAGGACTGAGGATTGTGAAAAATATTTTAAAGGAACGAATCCAGTGAAACAAAATAACAAATATTAGAGATTCGTATTACAGTTTATCCGAGATCAATAATATTCCATAATAACCAATTTTGAAGCAAAATTCAAGAATAAAGATCAAAACATGGATACAATCAAAGATAGTAACCATAATAGACATCTTGGACAAAAAGGAGAAAATTTAATTTTTTGGTGAATAGTGTCAGTGATTCGTGAATAGTTCAGATATCGTGAATAAAGGCCAGTATCGTGAATAGTAACCCCGACACAAAAAGTTCCAAATGTGATAAAAGTTCAAACCAATATTTTGGCATAATGATATTGAAGAAAATAATATCATTTAAGAAGAAATAACATCCACACCTCAAAGCGAATAAAGACTTGAGATCGGAATATCGGATATGAAATTTGAATGAAACTTGTCTTGAATAGCAACTCTCAAAGTATCAAAATACTCACAAAATACGCTCAATAATATAGAGAAAGAGAAAACTTGTTTACGGTGTGATTTTCAATTTTAACTTAGCTTTCTCTATTTATAGGAAAATGTTAAGACGTCAAAGGATTTGACGCAACCGATGGCTTTACTTGCTACTATTCCCACCCACCACATTTGAATAAAAATTCTAGCACATTTCTCACCAACCAAAAGTGGGGCCCACCAATTCTAGAATTTTCTACCAAAATGATAAATTCCGAAACTTCAACAATTTCTGAACCAGTCACCTGTTAAAATTCATAACAAATCATACGTTCATTTTTAACGGTTCAAAATTTGTGGACATATACTCAACTTATATATGTATAACATATCCAAACACAACGATCCAACTGTCGGATTAAAAATTATAACTCACGCAATATATCTCAAAAACACTGGTTTAATGTTTAATACCTCCATTCCGACAAAAATACTGATAAAACACCTCAACATTAACTCCTTCATTTTTAACCACAAAAAATATATCCAACATTTATATCCACATAAAATAAATATTTCCTTATTATATGCATCAATAATTAATTATTCACAAATAATATTACAAAATCATATTTATGACAACTAGGCCGTTCCCAGGAAAGAGGGGGCTTTCCAATAAGGATTTCTCCTTACTGGTGCGCAATTAGGTGACCAAACCTCTCCTTGACAGAACTTTCTAGACATTGCCAATAATGCTATCTAATAATATTATTCAAATAATATGAATTATTGATCCGATAATGGAAAATCTTGTGCAAATGACAATTATTGAAACAACAATAATATAAAATATCAACGCAAACAATTATTGAATCAATAAAATAAAATATTGAACAATAACCTCGTAACAATTATTGAGTAGTGCCTTCTTTCGTAAGGATCAATAATTCATCAATACTGCAAATCTGGTGTCTATTATTATGCAACTAATGCCAGACATTTGTATTTTAACCACCGTGTATTCCAAGCGGTGTTAACTTGAGTAATAATTACGCAGTTATTTATAAAACTCAAACTTTATCGTTTTCTTCATCAAGCAGTTATTTGTTATGGGCCCACAAATGGTCGCTTGGCGTCGTCGCATTTAATATTCTTGATGGAAAGAATATTCCACGACCAAACGAATATTCCCGGACACAATGAATATTTTATAACCACTTGCTTATTTTGCAAAATTTGCACATTTCACCCATAACCAAAGTATTATATCAAATTAACTCCATATTATTTCAAGATAATAAATAGAGAAAATTCAATTTTATTTATAATAAGTTGGGGTCTTACAACCTCCCCTCCTTCTGAAATTTCGTCCTCGAAATTGACGTACGTACCTGGTGTTTCGAAAAGGTGAGGGTACCTCGCTTTCATTTTTGATTCCAACTCCCAAGTCATTTCCTCAATAGCATGGTTCCTCCACAAAACCTTAACTTATGGTATAACCTTGGTGCGTAAGACATGCTCTTTCCTATCCAAGATCTTAACAGGTACCTCCTCGTACGTTAAATCTTTGGCTATCTCATCTGGTTCTAACGCAATAATGTGGTTCAGGTCTTTCACATATTTACGAAGCATAGATATGTGAAAAACATTATGAACACGAGACATACTTGGAGGTAATGCGAGTCTATAGGCCACATTTCCTATTCGGTCAAGAATCTCAAATGGGCCAACAAATCGTGGATTGGGCTTTCCTCTCTTCCCAAATTTTGTAACTCTCTTCCATGGAGCAATACGTAACAGTACATGATCTCCAATATTAAATTCCACGTCCTTTCTATGAAGATCCGTATAACTCTTTTGTCGATCATGTGCCGTTTGTATACGTTGTCGAATCGTTTGGATCTTCTCTATAGTTAGGCGTACCAATTCTTGTCCCAACAATGTTGATTCACCCACCTCATCCCAGCATACTGGAGAGTGACATTTTCTTCCATACAACGCCTCGAATGGAGCCATGCCTATACTTGCTTGATAACTGTTGTTGTAGGAGAATTCCACCAATGGTAGGTACTTATCCCAACTCCCTTTGAAATCTAGGACACAAAGTCTTAATAGATCTTCAAGAGTTTGAATAGTCCTCTCTGATTGTCCGTCCGTTTGAGGATGGTATCTTTGAACCAATCGAATCGCGCCCATAGCTTTCGTAAGCTAACCTAAAATTGTGAAGTGAATCTTGGGTCACGATTCAAACTATGGATCTTGGCATGCCATGCAATCTTACAATCTCATTCACACATACATACGAGCAAGGCGTTCAAGGAATAAGTCTCACGATCGGCAAGAAATGAGCAGACTTGGTTAATCTATCAACAATAACCCAAATCGCATCTATGCCTTGAGAAACTTTGGGAAGACACATGCTTGAAATCCATGGTAATGTGTTCCCACTTCCATTTTGGAATCTCAAGTGGTTGTAATGGACCCTTTGGCACTTGATGCTCCACCTTTACACGTTGACAGGTTAAACACCTCGAGATAAACTCCGCGATCTCTCTCTTCATATTGTTCCACCAAAATGTATGTCGAAGATCATGATACATTTTGGTACTCCCAGGATGGATTGCAAATGGGGTGTTGTGTGCCTCCATCATGATTCTATGCTTCAAGTCAGAATCGTTAGGAATGCAAAGTCTAGAGTTGACTCGAAGTATTCCTTCTTCATCGATTCTTGCTTCTGGAATAACACCTTCTTGCACTTTCTTCTTCATACGCATCAGCTCCATGTCCGTAGCTTGAGCAGTTTTAACTTTATCGATTAAAGTCGGTTCTACTCGTATGTTTGATATCATCACGTGGGTACTTAGAGCCTTCATCTCTATTCCATCCTTTGCAAGTCATACAAAATGGACCTTTGTGTTAATAACATTGAACTCGTACTCGCATATGATCTTCTACTCACTGCGTTAGCTACCACGTTTGCTTTTCTAGGATGGTATTGGATGGTATGATCGTAATCTTTCAACAGCTCAAGCCAACGTCGCTTCCGCATGTTGAGTTCCTTTTGGTTGAAAAAAATATTTGAGGCTTTTATGATCTGTATAGATCTCCACTTTTTCCCCATACAGGTAGTGTCTCCAAATCTTCAACGCGAAAACGACTGCTGCCAACTCCAAATCATGAGTAGGATAATTCCTCTCATATTCTTTGAGTTATCGCGAGGCATAGGCTATGACTTTCCCATGTTGCATGAGAACACATCCTAACCCTTTGCCTAAAGCATCGCTGTAGATAACAAATCCATCCGAACCAGATGGTATTATCAGAACAGGTGCCGAAATGAGTCTTCTCTTGAGTTCTTGAAAACTCTTCTCACAATCCTCACTCCAACCGAATTTTGTATCTTTACGAGTCAACTGAGTTAATGGAGTAGCGATTCGAGAAAATCCTTCCACGAATCTCCGATAATAACTAGCTAAGCCCAGAAAACTACGTACTTCGGTCACCGACTTCGGTTTCTCCCAACTTTGTATGGCTTCAATCTTCGCCGGGTCGACAGATACTCCATGTTTTGACACCGCCCAAGGAATGCTACTTCCTCAAGCCAGAACTCGTATTTCTTCAGCTTGGCATATAGCTTGTTTTCACGAAGCCTTTGAAGTATCAGCTTCAAATGGTGCTCATGATCTTCATGGCTTTTGGAATAGATGAGGATGTCATCAATAAAGACAACAACGAACTGATCCAAATATTCCTTGAATACCCGGTTCATCATATCCATAAAAGCAGCAGGAGCATTAGTTAATCCAACAGACGTGACTAAGAATTCATAATGCCCGTACCGAGTTCTGAAGGCAGTCTTTGGAATATCCTCAGTTTTAATCTTCATAGATGATATCCGTAAGCGAAGGTCGATCTTTGAAAAGAATTATGCTCCTTGCAGCTGGTCAAACGGTCATCAATGCGAGGTAGCGGATACCTATTCTTGATGGTGACATGGTTCAATTCTCGGTGAGTCAATCTTGTTAGTTCGATGAGGCACAATAGATCTAGAAGGGGGGGTTGAATAGATCCTTTTATTTCAAATACTTTTCAGATTTATTTTGTATTGCTATTAAATTAGCATATGACAACCATAAGAATCTTTTCAAGCACAGCGGAATAAGTAAAAGATCCCCTTCATTGATATATTCATAATCATACATACATTATTCATAGAGTTAGTTTAGTTGTAAGCAGTTAAAACATACATAGCAGTTATAGCAGTTATAATACATAATGTAAATGACATAATGTAAAAGACACAAGGGGTTTTAAGTGGTTTAGAGACTCAAGCTCCTAATCCACTCTTCTACTTTCAACTAGAAGGATTTCCACTAAGGAAGGGCAGCACCCTGAATCTCTACGATTCCTTCAAGGCCAGCAGCCTTGGGACTTTAGCTCACTAAGAACTCTTCAAGGCCAGCAGCCTTGGAACTCCTCTAGTTCCCTAGGAACTCTTCAAGCCTAGCACGCTTGGAACTTCATTTAGTCCCTCCGGACAAGGACCCTTCTGGCCCTTCTTTGTTTAGTCCCTTCGGACAAGGACCCCTCAGGCCCTGGCTTTGTTGAGTTGTTGTTGGAGTCGGTGCTAAGCTGCTAAGATGTCTTCATGCTCTGAACATCTTCTATCCTTAGCAACTTGGCTTGATCATCCTTGAAGTGCAGCTGAGTGTTGCATGATGCTCAGCTTCTTTGGTAACTCAGCCACTTCGGATGATCCCTTGATGAACTGCCTTGAAGATCTTTCTTTAGATACATGATGGCTGCAAATGACAGGTTTCCAAGATGTCTGTAAGTTCTTCTTCTCGGTACTTAGAAACTTTCTCATGCTTGTCACCATGACGACATTTGTGATCTCCCTTCTTGATACTTGATGCCTTCTCATGATAGACTTGCTAAGATGACTGTGATATCTTCTCTATTGTACTTAGAGTCTTCCCATGATGGAAATTAAGATGACATGATGCTCTTCTTTCTCTCGGCAGTTCAGAACACTCTTCGTGTAGTAGAACTCTCACTTCTACATAGTAGAACTCACACTTTTACTTCTCTCTTTGTCAGTCTTCTGAGTGTTCTTGGTAGATCGTAGAGTGAGCCTTCAGACTCATTATCTCACATGGTTTAGATCAGTCCACCTTATCTCCAAACTCGGCAACTCTAGTAACCCTTGGTCTTTGAAGCTCTTTCTCATTTATAATCCTTCCCAATCCTTTCATTGGAAAGTAGCCGTTGAAGGCTATTCAAATATCTTCACAGATCTTGAGTTGACAGAGGTAGACTGCTGATGTGACATGTCATACTTTATCTGACATTGCAGTCTACTGTTTCACCTACCCGTTAGAGTTGTCACTTTACTGTCTTGGGCAGGTTGAAGAATTTATTATCTCCTTCTGATTTCTCGATCAGAGGTTGTCATTTTGCATCGATTCTCTCAATAAGCCTTTGTCCGAATACCAACCTTCAGATTGAACCGTTGCCAATGCTTCAGTCTTCGGGTGTTTGAACTCTACGATTCTGATGCACGTCTTCGAGGACCTGATCGTAGTGTCTTATTGAGTGTTGCTCATTGACTGGTAGATTTAACACTGCGATCTTGAAGGGTATTGATTAGATCTCCAATGTAGTACACCTCTTCCTTCTATTGTGCAGTGCTTGATTCTTACATTTTTCAATTTCTCTCGAGGTGATGGCTTAATCCTCGCTGCTGGTCCCTTTTTGAATATCAAGACACTTCAGATTTATGGCGCGTCCAAATTGCTTTCTCCTTGTGATCTCCCGTTCACTTATCATTAATGAACTGACCCTGCACTTAATCACTTTAGCCTTGCTGTTCAGAGGCTAACCAGTATCTCGGTTCACCTTCTATCAGTTCCTTCTTTGTTTGGCAAACACTACGATCTTGGTTGCTTCCAAGATTGTTGTCTTCTGTTCACTTGACAGCTTCTGCACTTGCTGACTTTCCTTAGTTAGTTACCAATGTCTTCTTCTGATCTCCTTGTGGAAGACTTCGTCTCGAATGGCTTCACAACTTAATCTTGATGCTGATTGGGTTGGTGCTTATATCTTCTATTAGCTTGCATGCCATTCATTGAGTGCTCTCTGGTTTCCTTGGATGTAACTTTGCAGTTTGAACCAGAGGCACCATTCCTTTGGATATTCTGGGAGTGCTCATTCGTTGAGAACCATATATGCTCTACAATTTTGTCTTGGCATTGTGAGCACTTCTGCTTAGGTCGTAGTTTCGCACTCTACGATTCAGCTTCAGCGTGTGCAGACACTACGATCCCGAGATCAGATCTTGACACTACGATTTCTGCCTTGTGCTTGTTGTCTTCATCTGATCTTGCTTGACTACAATCTCTGCATGTAATCAATAGGCTCTACGAACTCAGAGTTTGATCTACGATCTCGACTTGACAACCTAAGATCGAGACTCTACGACTCTGAGTGTAGTCTACGTTTCTGTCTTGGCTTCGGCAGATGATCGGTCTTCTCGTAGGCAGACTGTCTCTACGATTCTGAACATGACTTCCTCAGAACACTACGATCCCGAGGAAGCTCTACTCGATACACTACAATCCTTCTTTGTTTCCCCTGGCCGTCTACGAACTCCGAGATCTACTATCTTGCATACTTCTATTTATCCTCGATAGCTCTCGAGTTAACCTTGACTCACCTGGCAGACTACGACTTCTGGTGCAGTGCTTGACGATCAGACAAGCCTATCTATTACATCATAAGATCAACCTAACAAGCTTGATCTTTCTATATTTATAGTCCTTGTACATCATTTCTTTTTAAGGACTTTTACAAAATTTGTTTTGCTTATGTAGGATCAACTTAACATATTTGATCAATTCATTCTAAGTCCTTGTACATATATTTCTATTATCTATCAAAGGACTTTTTAACTTTTCTTAATGCAAGCATACTTGCATATTATTCATATATATATATATATATATATATATATATCATAATCAAATCATATATTAAATAGGAATATCATTCACATGTTTATTCCTGACAATCTCCCCCTATTTGATTATGACAAAAACATTAAGTGCATATGCATGTTATGAATGAATCTTATATAAAGTGAGCAGCTGTATTTCTAAAATAGATAATTATGAATGTCATTTATATTGATATGGCAATTTATATATTAAGACATTCTACATCCTAGATCCAGAACATACCTAACTAGTTAGAGATGTACCTCTTTGGCTCCTTGTATGTTTCCAGGATGTTTGCTGAGCTACTCATCTGATTGTTCTCCTTTCTCTTGCTCCCCACAGGATGATGACCTTTACATCTTTGCTTAGCTCCCCTTGACATCTTTTCGATCATGCTCCCCCTCAGACTCTGCGATCATGGGATCATCATCTTTTGGCTCCCCCTCAGATGATGATACTCTTTCTGCAGCTGATGATTTCTTCTTTGATTTCTTTTCTTCTATCCCTCTGCTCTTCTTTGAGTGCCTCTTGCTCTTCTTGCTCTTCCTCTTTCTATGCCTCTTTTTCTCCCCCTTTTTGTCATCAATAATTTGAGAGAGCTGCTCCATGTTGGACATAAGTTGCTCCATTAGGTAGTAGGAGTTGACAACTTCAAACTTGAGTTCCTGCTGGCCTAGCTCAAGTTGAACTGAGAAAGACTGCTTCAGGTCGTCAATCTTGTCAAAGAGGGCTTGGATCTGCTCTTCATTGGTCTTCTGAATTCGTTGAGCATTTGCCTTCTGATCTTTTATGGCCTTCTGCTAGATGTTATCTCTCTCTTGGAGTTTGAGAGATACATTAGCCATAGTAGCTTGAAGCTTGTGCTGGAAGGAATTATCTCCTGCTCTTTGTAAACACGTGATTCTTTGGTGGAGGAGATATTTTCTCGCTTAGATCATTAGAACTCTTCTGTAGTTCCTGGTCCAAAGTAATTTGATCCTTTTATTGGACATCAGCTGGTTGAGCATCAGTTTGGACTCTACGATTTTCATCCTTAGACAGATTTTCGAAAGTCTGGAGAATCTGAATAATCGTTGAGTTCCAATCACTGGTTGAGGATGAGGGAAAGTCTGATAATAGTGCTTGAGCATAAGGAGGCTTCTGGTTTTGGGCTTTAACATCATCAGCAGTAGAGTGAATAGTCTCTACGATCAGCTCCTTGGTCATGACTCTTCGTCCTTCAGAGTCCACTCTACGATTGTAGGGGATATAGAGATTTTCAGCATGGCGATAGACTTTGAAGTGGGGCTGGTCTTTGATCAGTTTGGTGGCAAACTTCTTTACTCTTGGAAAGTTTTGAGCCATCAGTTCCATGCTTGGGAAGTGAGAGAAACACCAGCTGAGATAGCTTCCATCTCCTTCAGTGTGAGCCTTTAGCCATGGCATCCATTGGAAGAACCATCTCATCAGTAAGTCGTCAGAATTGTAGAGAATGGTTGAGCAGTCTAGCTCCATATTGTTCCAGTTTTTGGCTATGTCAAAGGTAGTCATTCTTACTACCTTGAGTTGCTCATTTCTATAGTTCACCCATCTCTCCGATGGAGCATCAGTAAGTCATTTGAAACTTCCACTACGATCCTTACGCTTAAATCTTGCGGAGATAGAGGCTGAATAATCTTCTTGTTAAATACGCTTCACGAGGTGCGAACCGAATCTTCTTTAATCTCTTCTCTCTCGAGCTGAACTTTCTTGATCATTTCGTGAGAGAATTCCTCTTCTTGCATTTCATTCTCGAGAACTTTCTTGAGTGAAGATCTTCTTGATTCATCTTCTTTATTGCTGGTTTCTTCTTCAACATTTTCTCCCTGGGATACAGACTCATCATCACTCAATTCAATGATGGCATTTGATTGACCACTACTCCTTTTGGAGGCAAACTTGGCTTGCAGTCTGTGGCTTTTCTTTCTTCTTGGAAGTTCAGGTTTAGGAGAGTCAGACTCTTCTTCTTCTTCTTCAGAATCTGACTCCTTTGGTTCAACAAACAGACTTCTTTGGAGTTCAGCACTGGCAGAGGCAGATTCTTCTTCTTTGGACTCTTCATCTTTTGAGCCATCAAGGTGGCTATCTGGATTGGAGGGGGCAAGTTCTTCTTCTTCAGGTACAACATCACTTGACCTATCATCTTGGGTCATTTGGGCAGTTACACTTAGAGATTGAGTTTTGTCATCTTGAATCTCTTCTTCATTCACAGAGTGACTGCTTTGAGGATTAGCCATGGGGCTTGAGCATTCTTCTTTATCAGTAGATGCTGCAATTTCTTCCATCACATCAGCTTCATTTTCATTGTTGGGTGTTGTCTGTGGAGACTGGGCCTTGATATCTGTTTCTTTTTCTTCTGCTGACTCTACGTCCCTTTCTTCAGCAGATGTACTGTTTTGGGAAGCTGAGGCTGGTTTGTCTTCCACCTTAGCTTTCTTGCTGACTGGCCCTTGAAGCAACCTGCTGCTTCTCCTCTTTGTTGTTTTAGCAGTTAGGACTTTTTCTTCTTTATCCTTGTCCTTTGAGGAGACTTTTCTTGATGAGGTTTGAGCTTTCTTCACACTTCTGGCTCTCTTCACATACGGATTTCTTCTTGCATTTGGTGTGATTTTCTGCTTTGGTTCAGAGTCATCAGACTCAGAGTTCTCTGCCTCTTCTATTTTCCATCTCTTTGCATAGGCTCTGCTGCTGCTCCCAGCTGTCAGCCTTTTGTTCTCCTTAGGGTTCTTCTTCCAGTTCATAAATAATTATGGAGACATCACTTTGTGCACATTCAAAGTTTCTCCCTCATCATCCTTGATTTTCCCTCCTAGCTTCTTCTTCAAGATCTACAATACTCGTGACTACCATGAAACACCTTGGTCAGGGGTTTTTCAGTGGACTTCTTTTTCTCAGCCTTTTCTACCCACTTGGAGATTTGATCAAACAAGATAGCTCCAAAGTCGATTTGTTTCTTTAGAACTATTGCTGACATTATTTTTAATTGTTGGTCAATCACTGTGTCATGTGCAATGTTCTTGCACAATATGCACTTTCTAACTATTTCAGCAAGGAACTCATACTCTTCAAGAAACTCCTTCTTCTTCATGTCTTTAAGATTAAGGTTTCTTTGGTACCCCATAACCTCCTTTGCTTGTTCAATATTGACATTATCAAGGTTCTTCAGCCCTTGGTTAGGAAAACCTAGGCATTGATTGAGGTCAGAAGATTTTAACTGGAGGTGACCTTTAACCTTGGTAGTAAGAGTTTCAGAGTTGATGGAGGCGTTTGAGTAGAACTCTTTCACCAGGTCGATGTATACTCGAGTATTTGCCTCAAGGCATTATGAGAATCCAGCTTTCTTCACAAGCTCGAGAATGTCCCTGAACTTATTTTCGGATTTCTCAAACGATTTGGTTTCGAGCTGAATGTCAGTGATTACTTGCCAGTTTTCAATTTGAGTAGTTCAAAGACTATGAGTATTTGATTTAGAGATGTTTATAAGAGATGGCTGAATGTGATTTAGTAAGGCTCTGGGGGGTTAACTGAATTTGGCTGTTAAGAGGATTCTAGGGTTTGAAAATGGGAGGGAGAAAGGTTCAATAACTTTTGGTAACTGTCTGCAGATTTGAAATTGTCTTTAAGGCGGTTCCTTCTAACTCTACATAATCGGTGATGTGTCAACCGTCTAGTTGGTTGCAGACGTTGCCCGATATAATAATTTGTAACTCCCATAACTTTTTAGTTAGATATTTCCTTTTAGGAGAGTAGGCGTTTAATTGGCGTGGCTTTGTAGTTGACCTTTTGATTAAGTGAGAGTAGCATGATGAGGTGATTTATAGACTCTACGATTTCCTTTGTTGACTCAACGATCAACTTACGAGATCTTTGTAGTGGATGGCTTTGTCTTTTATCCTTACTTTGATGTGGCATAGATCAATCAACGATGTATTCGAACTTATCTCCTCAACTTGAATGGTTTAGTAAATGTCTCATTTTCCAAGCTCCTTGTGAGTGGAGTACCCTTTGGTAGGACTATGATCGTCGAGTTGTATTCTCACGATGTTGAGGTTATACTACGATCGTTTAGTTTTCTTCAAACTTCGACTCTATGATCGTTGAGTGACTTGGTCCTTGAGATGAACTAGATCAAACATTCCTTACGGGTCAAGGTAGCTCGGGAAGGGCCAACCTCTTAGAGTGAGATAAAGGTCGAGTTTGTCCACGAGGCGCTCTCGGATGCAATGCTATAGAAGTGATTTGTCTATCATCTCATTCGACCTTTTATGGTGGGGAGATCTTTTACCAGCTTTAGACAATTGCTTTTCTAAAATCGTGGTGTCTTCCTACTCTTACACTACGATTATATGTTTGATCGTAGGCACTTCACGATTATGGGTTGGGTGGCTGAAAGGTTATCAGTAGTACGTTTTGAGACGTTCCTACCGACTATGGATCTTCATTTGGTTCATCAGCCACAAAGTTTTGGGACTCTGTAGCTGGTATAACTTTTCATAGTATATCTCGATGATGTTGTTCCTTAATGA
Source organism: Panax ginseng (assembly GCA_020205605.1). NCBI lineage: Eukaryota > Viridiplantae > Streptophyta > Magnoliopsida > Apiales > Araliaceae > Panax > Panax ginseng. The sequence continues at coordinate 108,834,870 of CM035148.1, read as the reverse complement.
GATCTTTGCTCCCCATTGTTGATGCTGTCTTCCCAGATAGATGTGATTCCCTCTTCTTCAGATTCATTTAAATGCAGCCTTGCATATCTCCTTCTGACTGGAATCTCCATCATCACTTAGATCTCCTTGTATCGTAAAGATGAGTATTTTAGGTGATCACTCTACGATTATTTGACGATTACTTCTGAACGTAGTCTTCTTTGACAGTTGTGTTTGTGAAGTTCTGCTCTCGCAATAAGTTCATCTTGAATGATGCTCGATTATCTTCTGTTGTGAGCTTCCTTGAGGATTCTTCCCATATAGCATTCTTGACTGGCTTTTGAGCACATAAGACCTTTTCCTTCTTTGGATGAATGGCCTGCTTCTATATACAGATTAACAGCCATGTGAGCTTCATTCTGATTAGCTCAGAGGGTCTTCAAGGACAGGCTTGGACATATAGGAATTTTGTCAGAATCAATTCTGAACAGTCCTTGGCCTTCTGCTGGTTGAGTTTTCTTACCTGAAGTCTTCTACTTCATCATTCCTTAGTATGGTCAGATTGACCAAGTACCTACATGTTTAAATATATTTCTATTTTTGGTACCCATAATTAAATGGGTCATGCTAGGTTAGTTTTCGAAACCCCTGTTCCTCTTATTTGGATAATCATCATATTTATCACCAACAGACATATTCATGCATGCAACTATCTTAAGATAATACATTTTGAGATGCATGATGGTGAGTGTGTAGGATTTGACATTAAATAATGCACTCATTATGGATTCATCATTTACTGGGTTATATTCACAATGTTTAAGTGTTCACAAAGTGAGAATCAACTTTACGATTTGGGAGTATCTAGTTGATTCATTGAGGTGATCAGTTTCTACGAATCAGCAAGATCCTTTTGCAGAACTGATCATGCTCTGTGTGTTGTCAAACACTTAGAATATAGGCTTATACATACATACTAACCCACCAGTAAAGATTACTTCACATAAAGTTCATTAGGCCTGTGATGCTCTTATGACCCATTTCAGATTTCCTTCAAAATGTCATCTTCAACCTAAAACTTGGATGGAGAGAGGGTTTATAGTCATTTGAGTTTCCATCCTCAGGTAACTTTCTCTCTTCACGGTTTTAGGTAGATTATGACTCCTTGACAGAATACTGTTATAGTTCATAAGAAGATGCAATTATGATGTATACATTTATAATAGTGAGGAACCGTACCTTTTTACTGTCAGTTACTAAACAGTCATTTATCTTAGATATACTGAGCTTAGGTATTGATGTGCATAGCTTTACTTTTGCTCCTGACAGCTTATTGCTCTTATTGACCTTTAATCAATCAATCGTGGTCTTGAAGATGTAGGCTGAGAATCTCAGCATCTTTAGTTCTTTTAACATCTCTCAGTTCATGAAGCTTGCATCCAACCGATGGTTGACCAGACATATATCTTAGGAGAGTTTCTTTCTTCTTTAGATGAGCATTTCATTGCATGTATGGTCTTTTCATTTTTCAGACTGGTGGATGCTTGACTCTTTGTCATTAATATATCTTGAGCTCTCTAAATGCGGTCTTCATGACTACACAAGATTATTGTGTAAAGGATTGGTCTTGTTGATGTAACAATCGAGACCATGGACTAATCTGAGCAGCTTTAGGTGTATATACACATTTAACCTATACACAATATTTCCAACATATGAGCTCATCTGCATATAAAAAGTTACTTACTACTAAACTAAGTTTAGAACAATGTTGGTGCACGGGATCGGACTCAAAGCGATTAGCTTTTGAATATAGCATGAGAACACCTTCACGATACCAATTGTTAGTTCCTAGTAGAGCACAATAGATCTAGAAGGGGAGGGGGGGTTGAATAGATCCTTTTATTTCAAATACTTTTGAGTTTATTTTGTATTGCTATTAAATTAGCATATGACAAACATAAGAATCTTTTCAAAGCACGGTACGGAATAAGTAAAAGATCCCTTCATTGATATATTCATAATCATACATACATTATTCGTAGAGTTAGTTTAGTTGTAAGCAGTTAAAACATACATAGCAGTTATAGTACATAATGTAAATGACATAATGTAAAAGTCACAAGGGGTTTTAAGTGGTTCAGAGACTTAAGCTCCTAATCCACTCTTCTGCTTTCAACTAGCAGGATTTCCACTAAGGAAGGGGAGCACCCTGAATCTCTACGATTCCTTCAAGGCCAGCAGCCTTGGGACTTTAGTTCACTAAGAACTCTTCAAGGCTAGCAGCCTTGGAACTCCTCTAGTTCCCTAGGAACTCTTCAAGTAGGCTTGGAACTTCTTTTAGTCCCTCCGGACAAGGACCCTTCTTGCCCTTCTTTGTTTAGTCCCTTCGGACAAGGACCCCTCAGGCCCTGGCTTTGTTGAGTTGTTGTTGGAGTCGGTGCTGAGCTGCTAAGATGTCTTCATGCTCTGAACATCTTCTATCCTTAGCAGCTTGGCTTGATCATCCTTGAAGTGCAGCTGAGTGTTGCATGCTTCTCAGCTTCTTTGGTAACTCAGCCACTTTGGATGATCCCTTGATGAACTGCCTTGAAGATCTTTCTCTAGATACATGATGGCTGTGACACCCCCAAATCTGGGTACTTCAATTCCACGGGATTTGGTGTTCACTGTACAAATATCATCTATCTATCTACCCATAATAAATGCAAGCCATGCAATAGATAGAATAAAAACCTTCCCTTTAAGGATTACAACATCTGAATAATAATAATACAATCCTAGGTTAAACTAACCTTAAACATTTATGTGGAATCATAAACAAATAAGTCTTAAACAACATCATTAACTCAAGTCTTAAACATAAATACATTATCTAATAAAAATAACAAGTCTTCATCACTTCTTAACCTTGCCCTTGCCTTTACTAGTGGAAGGTTCATCAGTTCTTTCGTTCTTAACTGCAATGTTATTATTAAGAAAGAGTGAGCACTATTGCCCACAAGTATAATAATGAAATAACAGTATAATAACATGCGAGTAAATCTAAAACATCTGAATAAAAGCTCAACTTTTGAATCAATAATGAATAACAAGAATCAAAAGAATTCTGAGGGTCATAAGACCTTGAACTATGTCCTAGGTTATCAAGGGTTATACTTGAAACCTTTAATGATCTATAAGACTATAGACCTTTCTACTTTCGTGACTTAGGGGATCGATACTTAGTACCATCATCATGCACAATATCTTAACGCTAACTTGATAAGTAAATCCCTTTGCAGGTTGTTCATCTCATTTGACATTCGAGTCCGCACCAAAGGAAGTTTGGTTTGGATAATTCAATAAGGTTACAAATTTAGAACGTTCATCAACTAAGGACTAGTCGAATCAATAAAGTTCACTAGTCTAATAAGGTTCAACAATAATGGTATTCAATTTGAATAATAATCTCAAGAAGTATACAATAGGACAATTATTGTATAACTGAATCATGCTTTAAAAAGATAATCAATCTTTAATATAACCTTTGAACTTGAATAATAGAAATGATAATTTACTCGAGGTAAATAATAAACTTGAACAATAATGACAAGTAGGGTTAGGAAACTTGCCTCGTGCGTAGATTACACTTTAACTAAGCACGTTCTTTGATTTAAATCCTACATATCATTAATATTCACAATACCAGTTAATTATAACTTAACTAATCATCATAAACTCATTTTCTTTGTCTACTTGATTATTGACTATACTTAGTCAAATTAGTACTTTGTCACATAATTTACACATCATGAATAACAAGCTAATTATATATTCAATAATTCAATCCACATGTAATTATGTTATTTACATGTTAAGTATCTATTTTAACATCTCATTATACTTATAACATAGTTTTATGTTCATTAAATAAAGTTGTTATCACGTTGGTAAACTTGAATAATAAAAATATTTCATTTCTGGATATTCTGCAGAGTGGCACTGCGGCGCCACTTTTGTACTAAGTCTTCGTGATCAAGGCACTTGCATAGTCAAGTACGATAATTTGGACATCATCATGACTGCTATTTATTGGCCATAAAGCGTTGACTAACCTTTGCGGCATGGCATGAAATAAAGCTGCTTTTGTAATTCGCGAAAATTACAGAACACAGCCCAAAAACTCCAATTAAATTACTACTACACGAAATTAATCATACCCACATGTTATAATTCATGAATAAACATAACCCAACATTTATAGAATGGTTTTAACCCATTAAAACACATAATCACAGAGTTAAAAAAATCTATAATTTCACTGACTTTGATGTTCTTGGAGGTTTTGAAAATAAAACATGAAAATTGTCACTACGGATTCGTTATAACACCGAATCCGTTTATTTAAACTTTGGTCTCTTCGTATCAACATGCATAATAATATACGAGTGTAAAATTTAGGGATAATATACGATCAACACATGAAATATCACGTATAAGGCCATATGGCCAAAACTCAAACTCTGTAAATTTTGAAAAACATATACGCCATGTATTTTAATGAAACAGATGATATGGTTTGCAATATATATATATAATTGAATACGATTTGATAACATCTTAACCTATATATGCACATAAGCCTTACAATTTCCATCATAGAGACTTTACAGAAAACTGTGAAAGCCATTTCTATCAAAACTTGAATACGTGAAATATAAAATTTGGGAGGGAGAGATTACCTTGAGAATAAAGTATATATATGTAGGCTTAGATTCTTTCTTCAATCACTGAGTTCTCACAAAATCCTCTGAACTCTCTCTTGAATTTCTCAATCTCTCTCTCTCTGTATCTCTAGACTTAGCCAAAATAATAAAAATAAAAGGAAAGGAGAGTACGTATAAAGGAAGAAACTGACGCGCGTTATGGAGGTTAGTTACCCATCATGGGTAACTGCAATCAACTCCTACTTAGGCTATGTTTGGTTAGCTTTAATAGATTACAAAATCCTTTAATTTAATAAAGCTTTATCATATAGTTTGAAAATGTCACACTCCTTATAAAATAAATCTAATATTTTATTTAATTTACTTTAAATAAAATATAATAATTTCTCATAAATTCATATAGTCACATAATTAAATTTCTCATTAATAAATAATGTCAAATTATTAACTCTGTAATTAATAACTAAATTAATTAAAATAACATCATGCTTAATTAAATAATTCATTTAATTCAATAAGCTCACATAATTACATACTTTGAATAATAAATATTCTCCAGATTAATTTAATAAATATAACACATATAATTAAATTAATCTACCACAACTGCATCAATTAATTATTGAAAATATTTATTTACTTCAATAAATATTAAGATTAAATTACAAAAATCTCGCTCGTCACAATGGCTGCAAATGATAGGTTTCCAAGATGTCTGTAAGTTCTTCTTCTCGGTACTTAGAAACTTTCTCATGCTTGTCACCATGATGGCATTTGTGATCTCCCTTCTTGATACTTGATGCCTTCTCATGATGGACTTGCTAAGTTGACTGTGATCTCTTCTCTATTGTACTTAGAGTCTTCCCATGATGGACATCAAGATGACATGATGCTCTTCTTTCTCTCTAGCGATTGAACACTCTTCATGTAGTAGAACTCTCACTTCTACATAGTAGAACTCACACTTCTACTTCTCTCTTTGTCAGTCTTCTGAGTGTTCTTGGTGGATCGTAAAGTGAGCCTTCAGACTCATTATCTCACATGGTTTAGATCAGTCCACCTTAGCTCCAAACTCGGCAACTCCAACAACCCTTGATCTTTGAAGCTCTTTCTCATTTATACTCCTTCCCAATCCTTCCGTTGGAAAGTAGCCGTTGAAGGCTATTCAAATATCTTCACAGATATCGAGTTGTGGACATTCTCGAGTGCTGGAGGTAAGGCTACCTCGTACGCAACTTCTCCGATTCTTCTCAGTACTTCAAAGGGTTCAATGAATCTTGGGCTCAATTTCCCTTTCTTTCCGAACCTGATCTTCCCCTTCCATGGAGAGACCTTCAAGAAAACATAACTACTTGATTCAAACTCGATATTTTTATGATGTGGATCAGCATATTTCTTCTATCGATCTTGAGCCGCTACCAGTCGTGCTCGGATCACTTTGACTATTTTCGCCGTCTCATTGTACTCAATTCTCGCCCTAGCAATTGTCTTTCACCAACTTCATCCCAAAGAAAGGTAGTTTCGCACTTTCTGCCAGATAACGCTTCAGTAAGGCGGCATGCGATACTAAGCGTGGTAACTGTTGTTGTAGTAGAACTCTACTAATGGTAGGTGATCATCCCAATTTCCTTTAAAGTCCATCACATGTGCTCTTAGCATATCTTCTAATGTCCGAATCGTTCTCTCACTGTCCAAATCTGTTTGAGGGTGGTATCTTTGTCTTTCATTCGCAATTGCGTTCCATACATTCCTCGTAGTCGCGTTTCGAGAAATTCTATGTAAAGCGCGAATCTCTATCGAAATAATTGACATTGGAACTCCGTGCCTCAAAACAATTTCTTTTACATATAGCCTCGCTTGGTGATCTAAGTTGAATCGATTTTGATCGGAAGGAAGTGTGTGGATTTTGTCGATTCGATCAAGCGATAACCCATATCTTTGCGTCGTAGCCTTTTTCGAGTCGTCGGAAGGCCAACCACGAAGTCCATTGTAATATGTTCGATTTCTATTCGGGATCTCTGCGGTTGTAGCAATCCACTCGGCCGTTGATGTTACGCTTTCACTTTCTCGAATGTGTCGGACACTTGGCAACACATTCTCGCAACATCACATTTCAAATTCGCCACCGAAATGTTGTGAAGATCTTGGTACATTTTGGTACTACCAGGGTGAATCAAATATCGTGAACTATGAGCCTCGCTTAAAATATCTTCCTTAATCTCTTGAACTGGCGGTACCCAAATTCTACTCTCAAATCTCAGTATTCCTTCCTTATCCATCTTAAATCTCGGTTCAGTTCCTTCAGATATCTTCTTTGTCACCTTTTTGCATTCATCATCCTGAAGTTGAGCCTCCTTTACTTTATCTAGTAGAGTTGTACCAGATTGTATTTGAAATAGTTTCTCATCAATCTCCATAGGATACTTCACTTCTAACTCCAGTTTCTCTATTTCTGAAATTAGCTCCTCCTGAGCAGTTAACATCATCAATTTCTCACGACCCTTTCTACTTAAGGCGTCGACAACCACATTTGCTTTACCCGGATGGTATAAAATCTCACAGTCATAATCCTTAATTAATTCCAACCATCTTCTTTGACGCATATTCAAATCCTTCTGCGTGAAAATATATTTCATACTCTTGTGGTCTGTATATATTTCACACTTCTCCCCGTAGAGATAGTGCCTCCAAATTTTTAAAGCAAAAACAACTGCAGCTAGCTCTAAATCATGGGTCGGGTATCCCTTCTCGTAATCCTTTAACTGTCGTGATGCATACGCAATGACTCTGCCATTTTGCATAAGCACACAACCAAGTCCTTTATGCGACGCATCGCTAAAAACAACAAAATTTCCTGTATCATCCGGAAGGGATAACATAGGCCGTGACTCAACCTCTTCTTCAATTCTTGAAAACTTTCTCACACTTATCCGTCCAAACAAATTTCACTTTTCGAGTTAAATTGATTAATCTGAGTTTGCGATCTTGAAAAGTCTTGTATGAACCTTCTATAATATCCCGCCAATCCAAGAAAACTTTTTTACTCGACGGCTGTTTTCTACCGATCCCGATTAATCACGGCTTCTACTTTGGATGGATCTACCAAATTTCGTTTTTATCGATTACGTGACCAAGAAATTGTACTCGTTCAATCCGAATTAGCATTTGAAAATTTAGCGTACAACTCCTCCCTTCTCAATACTTCCAACGTTAACCTCAAATGTTCTTCGTGTTCTTCTTTGGTTTTGGAATATAGTAAAATGTCGTCTATAAATACCACCACGAATTTGTCCAAAAACAACTTGAACACACCATTCATTAGTCCCATAAATGCTGCAGGAGCATTCGTAAGACCAAACGACATTACTAAAAATTTGTAGTGACCGTATCGCATTCTGAACGCAGTCTTTGGTACATCCTCTGGTCTCACCTTCAATTGATGATAACCGCTTCTCAAGTCTATCTTGGAAAAGTATCTTGCTCCCTTCAATTGATTAAACAGGCCATCGATCCTCGGTAATGGATATCTGTTCTTAATCGTGACCTTATTCAGTTCTCTGTAGTCAATGCAGAGCCGCATCGATCCGTTCTTCTTTTTCACGAATAACACCGGCGCTCCCCACAGCGATACGCTCGGTTGAATGTACTTCTTGTCTAACAATTCTTGTAGTTGTACCATTAATTCCTTCATCTCTACTGGTGCCATTCGGTAGATGGTGCCTTTGATATCGAGAAGCGGTTCCTACCAAATCGATCACGAAATCTACCTCTCTATCCGGTGGAAGTCCTGCAAATAAATTCGGAAATACGCCAACGAAGTCCCTCACAATCGGTATTTCTTCTACCTTCGGATTCTTTTCGATTTGTCGACTATATAAGCTAAGTATCCTACACGGCCTTGTCTCAACAACTTTTGGGCTCAGATCATCGCGGATAACTCAACATCTAGCGACTTTGCTACCATAAAATACAACCTTTCGATTTTGAGTCATAAGGTTAATACGCTTCTTTTAGCAATCAATTACATTACCAGTAATTGAATAACCGATCCATTCCCAATATAACGTCAAATTCCCCAAGTCGAATAGGATAAGATCAACATTCATGATATTACCTTAATATCCACTCTACGTTCTTATGTACATACTTAACAGGGGATTATTTCTCTATTCATAATTTCTATGTTCATGGGTAATCCAATTCATTCTTAGGCAAATCTAAATTCTTGGCAAAATCACTGGATATAAAGGAACAAGTAGCACCCGAATCAAATAAAATATAAGCATTAATTTTATTGATCGGAATGATACCGACACCACATCACGGATTGAATCGCATCTTTCAACCGTCATTTTGAAAGTCCGCGGTATTCGGTTTGTTGTTATGTTGGTCCGGAGATGGTTAAGGTATTTCCATCGTTATTTCCCGATTTCCTCCCGATCCCGACCTCCGATCCCTTCTTGGGACAGTCTCTTGCAGATGGTCCTTGAACCACAAGTAAAACAAGCACCCTTCTTTGGGTTTGGGACGGTTTGGTTATGTGGCCTTCCGACCACAATTGTAGCACACTCTTTTTCCTTTCATACAAACTCCCGGATGGGCTTTCCTGCAAGTCAAGCATGTTTCGATTCTTTTCTTCTGATTACCTTGCTGATTTCCTGATGATGAGCTGTCGTTCCACCTTTTCTTCTGATTGAAATTTCCACCTCCTGTGCCCTTTCCACTAGACTTGTTATTAATTTCACCTTCACTCTTCTTCTTCTTCTTCTTCTTCTTCTTCTTCTTCTTCTTCTTCTTCTTCTTCTTCTTGATCTTAATTGTACTTGGTCACCGTGATCGCTTCCTCTTTTCGTGAGGATGGCCTTTTTCAAAGACTCAAATAAACGTGTTTAGTTGAAACATTGATACTTTTTGTCAGACACCCAAGGCTTTAGTCCTTGCTCAAACCAAATCTCGCCTTCCTCTCATCCGTGTGAACTTGATATGGGCGAACCTCGCTAACTCGTTGAATTTTGCCGCATAATCAGTACGCTTCATATTTCCCCGCTGCTTCGGTTCTTAAATTGAACCTCCATCCGGTTCTGCGAGCTAGTTGGGAAGTACATCTCGAAAAACATTTCTTTAAATCTCTCCCACGTAATTACACCTTCACCTCCTCGTGACTTTGTTTGCTTTGCCACCGAGTAGCTAGCCTCGGACTTCAAAAGATAAACGTTGCAAAAGCGGTCTTACGATCTTCTCTAACCTAAAGAACGTCGAAAACCTTCTCCATTTCCATAACCCATGTTTGAGCCTCGATTGGGTTCATGGAACCTTTGAACTCTGGCGGTCCCACCGCTTGAAGTCCTTAAGCGTTGTGTTTGGTGGAGCTTGAGGTTGGTTATTCATGGCTCCGGTCGATAAGTTCACCCAGTTCACGCATCGGATTAGAGTTGGCTTTTTATTGTTATTATTGGTTGACTCTTCCCGAGTAGGTTGGACGTTGTTGTCTTCTCCTTGGCGACATTTTTCTGTTAAATAAACGCTTTATTAGAACTTTATTTATTTCTCTAAATAGTTAAGGCATTACTCAACAAGTTAACATATCACTTAACACATCATCTCAAACAACTTGATATATTTGCATTCAAATCAAAGTTTTAACATTAAACGATAGCATAACTACTATTTACATCAACTATCCTGTAATAAAGAATCCACAGGATTTAAAACATTCAAATATTCCTTCGTTCATAAACACGTCAGAATTTACATAAAAAAAAACTAATTAAGTTCTTCACATAATTAAATAAATCATATCACCGCTGTCATTAAGGTAGTCGATTAAATTTGTTACGCCCTCTTCTAAGATGCGATGCATCATTCTCGCGATCCATCATGTACAATGGTAGTCCTTGAACTAGATTGGGTACCTCAAAACTCGATCTTGGGTCTCATTCATTGCCTTGTTAAGTGTAGAGTACGTTTCCCCAATCTTCGCTTTCTTTGACGACTATCATCCTCTACACGATCATTTCGACGTGATTCTCTTACCCACCTTCCTCTGTTATGTTCAAATTTTCGGAGGTTTCCTTGATTCCTTCTTGATTTCTCTATCTCCTGGTCTTATCTTGGTTTGACCTTCTCATGGACCAAATCCCATTCTACATTTGCCGTTAAGAGTGAAGAGTCGAAATCTCCTCTCCTTCGCTTCAGAGTAATATCTTTGAATAACCGCTCGTTACCAAATCCTGGACCTCATCTCGTAACTCCACATTACGATCGTATAACGTGTCATACATCTCAGCATCAACGGTGTACCGTGGTAACTCCTCTTCTTCCTTTTCCTCTTCCTCAACAAACTCCTCCTTAGGATCCTCCTCAGGATCAGTCTCAGGTTCATGCTCCTGACCAATAATGGTGATCAATGGAGATGATTCCCTCTGCACCAGCTGCTCCCTAACGACATGTATGTCTCAGGGCTCCTCCTCTATCGGTACTATAGGTACACGGGGTTCCTCCTCAGTAGGTACTATAAGTACTCGGGGTTCTTCCTCCCCAGCTTGACTAGCTTCTCCAACATTCGACATCCTGACAACAAAATTTTAAGTTTTAGTTACTAAGTCGCACCATTTAACGCATACTTTAACACATAAACACATAATGTATTTTATTATCTTCAATGAATTACAAAAATTCATTTCTTAGAACTCGATAAGAGTTTTCCTTTACTATCTTCTTCTATAAGGCTACTACCTAAGGTTGTTCTACCACCTAAGGTTCATAACCTACAGCTTTTATACTAACTTGTGACACCCCCAAATCCGGGTACTTCAATTCCATGGGATTTGGTGTTCACTGTACAAATATCATCTATCTATCTACCCATAATAAATGCAAGCCATGCAATAGATAGAATAAAAACCTTCCCTTTAAGGATTACAACATCTGAATAATAATAATACAATCCCAAGTTAAACTAACCTTAAACATCTGTGCGGAATCATAAACAAATAAGTCTTAAACAACATCATTAACTCAAGTCTTAAACATAAATACATTATCTAATAAAAATAACAAGTCTTCATCACTTCTTAACCTTGCCCTTGCCTTTACTAGTGGAAGGTTCATCAGTTCTTTCGTTCTTAACTGCAATGTTATTATTAAGAAAGAGTGAGCACTATTGCCCACAAGTATAATAATGAAATAACAGTATAATAACATGCGAGTAAATCTAAAACATCTGAATAAAAGCTCAACTTTTGAATCAAGAATGAATAACAAGAATCAAAAGAATTCGAGGGTCATAAGACCTTGAACTATGTCCTAGGTTATCAAGGGTTATACTTGAAACCTTTAATGATCATAAGACTATGGACCTTTCTACTACTTCTGGGGGATCAACCCTTAGTACCATACTGTGCACAATATCTTAACGCTAATGCATAAATAAATCCCTTTGCAGGGTTGTTCATCTCAGTTTGACATTCGAGTCCGCACCAAATGAAGTTTGGTTTGGATAATTCAATAAGGGTTCTAAAATTTAGAACGTTCATCAACTAAGGACTAGTCGAATCAATAAAGTTCACTAGTCTAATAAGGTTCAATAATAATGGTATTCAATTTGAATAATAATCTCAAGAAGTATACAATAGGACAATTATTGTATAACTGAATCATGCTTTGAAAAGATAATCAATCTTTAATATAACCTTTGAACTTGAATAATAGAAATGATAATTTACTCGAGGTAAATAATAAACTTGAACAATAATGACAAGTAGGGTTAGGAAACTTGCCTCGTGCGTAGATTACACTTTAACTAAGCACGTTCTTTGATTTAAATCCTACATATCATTAATATTCACAATACCAGTTAATTATAACTTAACTAATCATCATAAACTCATTTTCTTTGTTCACTTGATTATTGACTATACTTAGTCAAATTAGTACTTTTGTCACATAATTTACACATCATGAATAACAAGCTAATTATATATTCAATAATTCAATCCACATGTAATTATGTTATTTACATGTTAAGTATCTATTTTAACATCTCATTATACTTATAACATAGTTTTATGTTCATTAAATAAAGTTGTTATCACGTTGGTAAACTTGAATAATAAAATATTTCATTTCTCGGATATTTCGCAGAGTGGCATCATGGCGCCACTTTTGTACTAAGTCTTCGATCATTTGCACTGTATAGCCAAGCATAATTTTGGACATCTCTGCCATGGCTGGCCGGCGTATAAGGCGTTGACTAGCATCACATGGCCATGAAAGTAGAACCTGCTCGCAATTCGCGAAAATTGCGTAACACACATTAAAAACTCCAATTAAATTACTACTACACTAAATTAATCATACCCACATGTTATAATTCATGAATAAACATAACCCAACATTTATAGAATGGTTTTAACCCATTAAAACACATAATCACGAGTTAAAAAATCTATAATTTCACCGACTTTGATGTTCTTAGAGGTTTTGAAAATAAAACATGAGAAAATTGTCACCACGGATTCGTTATAACAAGAATCCGTTTATTTAAACTTTGGTCTCTTCGTATCAACATGCATAATAATATCGAAAGTGTAAAATTTAGGGATAATATACGATCAACACATGAAATATCACGTATAAGGCCATATGGCCAAAACTCAAACTCTGTAAATTTTGAAAAACATATACGACATGTATTTTAATGAAACAGATGATATGGTTTGCAAAATATATATATATAATTGAATACGATTTGATAACATCTTAACCTATATATGCACATAAGCCTTACAATTTCCATCATAGAGACTTTACAGAAAACTGTGAAAGCAATTTCTATCAAAACTTGAATACGTGAAATATAAAATTTGGGAGGGAGAGATTACCCTGAGAATAAAGTATATATATGTAGGCTTAGATTCTTTCTTCAATCACTGAGTTCTCACAAAATCCTCTGAACTCTCTCTTGAATTTCTCAATCTCTCTCTCTCTGTATCTCTAGACTTAGCCAAAATAATAAAAAGAAAAGGAAATGAGAGTACGTATAAAGGAAGAAACCCGACGGCACAAGATGGAGGTCGGGTTACCCATCATGGGTAAGCGCAATCAACTCCTACTTAGGCTATGTTTGGTTAGCTTTAATAGATTACAAAACCCTTTAGTTTAATAAAGCTTTATCATATAGTTTGAAAATGTCACACTCCTTATAAAATAAATCCAATATTTTATTTAATTTACTTTAAATAAAATATAATAATTTCTCATAAATTCATATAGTCACATAATTAAATTTCTCATTAATAAATAATGTCAAATTATTAACTCAGTAATTAATAACTAAATTAATTAAAATAACATCATACTTAATTAAATAATTCATTTAATTCAATAAGCTCACATAATTACATACTTTGAATAATAAATATTCTCCAGATTAATTTAATAAATACAACACATATAATTAAATTAATCTACCACAACTGTATCAATTAATTATTGAAAATATTTATTTATTTCAATAAATATTAAGATTAAATTACAAAAATCTCGTTCGTCACAATGGCTGCAAATGATAGGTTTCCAAGATGTCTGTAAGTTCTTCTTCTCGGTACTTAGAAACTTTCTAATGCTTGTCACCATGATGGCATTTGTGATCTCCCTTCTTGATACTTGATGCCTTCTCATGATGGACTTGCTAAGATGACTGTGATCTCTTCTCTATTGTACTTAGAGTCTTCCCATGATGGACATCAAGATGACATGATGCTCTTCTTTCTCTCGGCAGTTCAGAACACTCTTCGTGTAGTAGAACTCTCACTTCTACATAGTAGAACTCACACTTCTACTTCTCTCTTTGTCAGTCTTCTGAGTGTTCTTGGTGGATCGTAGAGTGAGCCTTCAGACTCATTATCTCACATGGTTTAGATCAGTCCACCTTATCTCCAAACTCGGCAACTCCAGCAACCCTTGATCTTTGAAGCTCTTTTTCATTTATACTCCTTCCCAATCCTTCCGTTGGAAATTAGCCATTGAAGGCTATTCAAATATCTTCACAGATCTCGAGTTGACAGAGGTAGACTGCTGATGTTATATGTCATACTTTATCTGACATTGCAGTCTACTGTTTCACCTACCCGTCAGAGTTATCACTTTACTGTCTTGGGCAGGTTGAAGACTTTATTATCTCCTTCTGATTTCTCGATCAGAGGTCCTTTTGCATCGATGCTCTCAATAAGCCTTTGTCCGAATACCAACCTTCAGATTGAACCGTTGCCAATGCTTCAGTGTTTGGGTGTTCGAACTCTATGATTCTGATGCACGTCTTCGAGGACTGGTAGAGTTAACACTACGATCTTGAAGAGTGTTGATTGGATATCCAATGTAGTACACATCTTCCTTCTATTGTGCAGTGCTTCAATACTTCTGTTTTCTTCGACTGTTCTCAGAGACTGATGGCTTAATCCCTTGCTCTGGTCCCCTTCTAAATATCAAGACTCTTCATATTTGTGGCGCATCCAGCTTTCTTTCTCCTTGTGATCTTCCGTTCACTTATCATTAATGAACTGACCCTGCACTTAATCACTTTAGCCTTGCTCTTCAGAGGCTGACCAGTATCTCGGTTCACCTTCCATCAGTTCCTTCTTTGTTTGGCAAACACTACGATCTTGGTTGCTTCCAAGATCGTTGTCTTCTGTTCACTTAACACGGCTTACGCACTTGGTCGACTTTCCTTAGTCGCCATCAAGTCTTCTTCTGATCTCCTTGTGGAAGACTTCGTCTCAAATGGCTTCACAACTCAATCTTGATGCTGATTGGGTTGGTGCTTAGGTCTTCTATTAGCTTGCATGCCATTCGTTGAGTGCTCTCTGGTTTCTTTGGATGTAACTTTGCAGCTTGAACTAGAGGCACCGTTCCTTTGGATATTCTGGGAGTGCTCATTCATTGAGAACTGTATAGGCTCTACGATTCGCATCTTGGCATTGTGAGCACTTCTTCTAGCAAGTCGTAGTTTACGCACTCTATGATTCAACTTGACATGCAGACACTACAACTCGAGATCGATCTTGACACCACGATTTCGCCTTGTGCTTGTTGTCTTCATCCGATCTTGCTTGACTACGATCTCTCGCATGTAATCAATAGGCTCTCTACGAACTCAGAGTGTGATCTACGATCCTCGACTTGGCTTCTCAGATCAAGAGACTTTCACGACTCGAGTGTAGTCTACGCTTCGTCTTCGCTTCTACAGATGATCGCCTTCTCATAGGCAGTCGCCCTCTAGATTCTCGAACATGACTTCCTCAAAGACACTACGATCCCGAGGAAGCTCTCTACTCGATACACTACGATCCTTCTTCGCTTCCCCGGCGATCTATGAACTCCGAGATCTACTATCTTGCAGATACTTCTATTCAAACCTCGATAGCTCTCGAGTTAACCTCGACTCATTCGCAGACTACGACTTCTAGTGCAAAGGTTTTCAGACGATCGATCGACAAGACTATCTATTACATCATAAGATCAACCTAACAAGCTTGATCTTTCTATATTTATAGTCCTTGTACATCATTTCTTTTTAAGGACTTTACAAAGCTGTTTTGCTTATGTAGGATCAACCTAACATATTTGATCAATTCATTATTTCTATTATCTATCAAAGGACTTTACAGCTTTTCTTAATGCAAGCATACTTGCATATTCATTCATATATATATATATCATAATCAAATCATATATTAAATAGGAATATCATTCACATGTTTATTCCTGACAAATACAAAGTCGCATACTCCCGTCTTTCTTCTTTACTTAATAAAACAGAGCACCCCAAGAGAGATATACTAGACTAATGAAACCGATGTCTAACAATTCTCGTAGTTGGACTTTTAACTCCTCGAAGTTCAATAGGAGCCATTTGATATGGAGTTTTAGAAATGGGTTTTGTATGCGCTCAAGGTCAATAAAGAATTCAACATCACGTTCGGGGTAGACCGGAAGTTCTTCAGAAATACATCGTGAAATTCTCTAACAATGTAAATATTATTCAAATCGACTTGTCTTTGTTCAAATCCATAACATGGGCTAAGAAAGCTTGACATTCGCTTTTTCAATAAGCGAATAGCTTTTTATGGCTTGATATGACAATGATTGATTTTAGTGGTTTAGTTGTTTGAATTGTATTGACAAAGTTGGTTAGGAATATGAAAACTAACAACCTTAATTAAAATAATCAATTTTGGCATGATGAGTGGTTAACCAATCAATTCCTAAAATCACATCAAAAGCAAGTATCTTTAAAGAGATAAGATCAACGGGTAATGTGATAGTGCCAACTTGGATTAAGCAAGATTTATAAACGGTGGATGTAACTAAAGTTTCACCCAACTGAGTCTCCACCGATAAATCAAAGTCTAATTTCTCCTGAGTCAAGTTTAAACGTTGAGCACAAGCTAGGAGAGATAAATGAATGGGTAGAACCAGATATCTAGTAAGGTATAAACTTCACAAGAATTCAAGATTAGATTACCCGTGATCACCTCGCTGGGTTTTCGCGTTTGGCTACCACGATAAACGCTCTTCCAGAACCGTGATTTTGCCTTATCCGGATGATTTTTTGAGTTACCATCCTGCTGAACTTGGGTTTTTGCTACTGTAACGCCTCGAGCTATATGGCCTTCCTTTCCACAGTTATAACATACCTTGGATTGTTGTGGGCAGTTTGGGCTGATATGTCCCTCTTTCCCGCATTTGTAACAAACGACCGGTGCTCGTTCTCCTCCCCTAGAAACATTTGATGTTTGTGATGACGTCTTCACGTTATCATTGTTATACCTTCTCTTTTTGAAATCTCCTCCCGACTCGCTCCTTCTATTATCACGGCCACGATTACCACCAGAGTGGTTATCGCTTTTGTCCGAATGCTTTCCTCCCTGCTGGTTTTCATTGCTCCGATGGTTGCCGCCACCCAGTGTATGACCTAGTTGTGGTCCCTCGGTTATACTCATTATCTTGCTCTAATAATTGAGCCCTCGCTTTTACAACATCTGAATATAAAGAAAATTTATGAGATATAAGATATTGCTTAGAATCTCAGGGCTTTAGACCTCTCGAAACATCCTCGTCATTCGTTCTCATTTTGTGACGCCCCAAAACAGTATACATCACCCATCTTGGGTCGCCAGATAGAAGGTCATTTAATACAAATACAACTTAATTATACAACCTGTCGTAAAAAAATACGACAAAACATAGGTCATGAGTTTTAATACAAATATTGTCATCTAGACAATATCCACACTCAATGGAGTCCTCATTATATTTATTATCACACTATTTCACGTAATAGTGAGGACTACTAATGCACCATCTAGGATCATCACTCTGTTCCCGACTAGTCCCAACCACGTTCTCATTTCTTGAAGAGAATACGGTGAAAGAAAGGTGAGCTCAACTAGCCCAAAGAGAAGAAATATTATGACTAAGATAATGCGTAATAAATTATCATTAGCCTTCAACCAGTGTTAAACCGATAAAATATAATAAACATCAAGTTTAATCAAGCAGTGGAACAAGCAATCCATTAGAAGAGTCAAGTAAAGTATAAAATCTAATATCTTCTATGATTTTAAAAATTTTCATCAACTTTATCATCGAGACTCGACTTAATAAATAAAATTGAATCATCCTCGCACTACTACGGCCAAGGATATTCATGTAATCATCAATGGTCATGACTATACCGAATAATCCTCGGTCATAATCATTCCAATAACCGGCCCACCAATGAACTACAAAGCCAATGAGGACTTTTACCACATCATTCGTCACATTACGGCCATGATTATACCGCAAAATCCTCGGTTATAATCATACAATTCCATCTATGCACGTAAGACAAAGATGACTTTCAACATAATATAAGTATGAGGATGATGACAATGACATAATAATTCATTAAAACAAGTTCAAGAATAAATTTTAAAGATTTATAAATTAATTTATCTCGAACTCAATAACGCCCAAATTGTGAACATGATATCGCTTAGCAAAGAAAATTCAAGAATGCTCGTAAGAATATTTCCATGAAAAAGATATGGATGAAGCGCAAATATCAAGGATATTCCACTAATTTTATGGAGTATAGAAGCCAAAACTTTAACCAACCGAGTATAATAGAATATATGAAATCGCAAATGGATTTTCACCGCCATGCGGTAATCCACGAGATGCATCATTTCCACAATTTAATAAGGAATGAATATAAGGATCATTCACCATGCACGTGGTAATCCACATGTATGCATTATTCCAATGTAATAATAAAAATGGAATAATGAAGGATTCACCATGCGTATGCGATATCGCATGCACGCATAAAAGTTATTCCCAATGTAATAATAAATAATGGAACCAGTCCCAAGATAAACGCAAAGCGAGGATATTACGGCGAGTAAACGCGATGTACAAGATATTACGACGTAATAATAAATAATGGAACTGGTCCACAGAACGCATGCGCAGACGGGATATTCGGCGTAATAATTAAGAACGGAATATTAGAATAATTTCACCATGTATGCAGACATCACATAAACAAAAGTTATTCCAATGTAATAATAAGAATGGAATAACAAAAGAATTTCACCATGTATGCAGATTTTGCATAGACAAAGTTATTCCAACATAATAATAAAGAATGAAATAATGTAAGAATTTCACCAAGTATAGGGTATCCGTGATACAAAAGTTATTCCAATGTAATAATAAAGAATGGAATAATGAAGTTCTCTTCATGAATAAGAAAGAAAGAATACCCCTTACGAAAGTACAACAAATAATATCCCTACCTTAGAAAAATCGGATATTGGAGTAGTGAAGTAGCATAATACTTTTCTTCTTTCTCTTTATAGTTTCTCTCTAGAGTTTCAATTGAATTCGTAAGAAATAATGAAGGAATGAGCTTCTATTTATAGGAGAATGGACCGAATAGTAACTTAATTCATGAACGGTCAGCATTAATTTACTTTTTAAACGGATGGTCCATATTGGGTTTACTATTAAAACTTAAAGCAACGGTCCATACCGATTTACATTATTAAAACTTTAAACCAAATGATCCATATTGATTTACTATTATAACTTTCCACCAATGGTCCATATTGATTTACTATTATATCTTCAACCAACTATTCGAAAAATTAGCACATCTCTTCATGGAATAATATTGTACCCAAAAATGATTTGGACCGAACAGAAATATATCTTACGGGTGAATAGTACCCCATGAATAGTAACTCGTGAATAGTAACTCGTGAATAGTAACTCGTGAATAGTAACTAATGAATAGTAACTCGTGAATAGTAACTCGTGAATAGTACTCCGACACGAAAAAGTGTCCCGAATACCCAATTGAACAATATAACCTCCAGACATCAATTATACTAACACAAATAAGTTCAACACAATGGAACTATAAAATTCATCTTTAATCAACACGAACTTATTCATCATTAATATTATAATTCGCAATATTTAACAACTGTGTCGCTCCGTGAAAGAGGGGCTTTCGATAAGGATTTCTCTTTATTGCACAATTAGGTGACCAAACTCTCCTTCATTGATGTAACTTCTAGACATTGTCAATATTGCAAATAATAATATGAATAACTTTGCCATCTCAATTATTAATTTAATAATATATCATATTATATGATGATAATCTTTGTAATAATAATTGAATCAATAATATAGAGAGATATGATGCAAGAATTACTATAGCAATAATTGAGTATAATCGAGTGACTTCTCATGTAAGCATCAATAATCAATACCGTGTGCTACTATGCAACCACGCCAGACATCGTACTTTTACTACCGGGTAGTTCAACAGTTTTAACGGTAACACCTCTCACCGTTATTTTTATAGAAAGATAATTTTGTCATTTTTTAACTACTTATAATACTTCCATTATGGGGTCCACTAATGATTGTGTCGTCGCATTTAATATTCCCGTTAAAATGAATATTCCCCGACCAATCGAATATTATATAACCACTTGCTTACTTTGCAAAATTTGTAAATATTACTCACAACTATAACATTATATCAAATCCACACCATAATATTCAAAAATATATTTCGAGAAAATTATTCTTTATTCATAAAAGTTGGGGTCTTACAACCTCCCCTTCTTATGAAATTTCATCCTCAAAATTAGAGTACATACCTGGTATGTCGAAGAGATGAGGATACCTTGACTTCATCTCAGATTCTAACTCCTAAGTCATTTCCTCCACATCGTGGTTTCTCCACAAAACGTTGACTTAAGGTATAATCTTGGAGCGTAGAACATGATCCTTCTTATCCAAGAGTTTAACAGGTAACTCTTCAAACGTTAAATCTTCCTCTATCTCGTCCGGTTCTAACTCAATAATGTGGTTCGGGTCTTTCACATATTTACGTAACATAGATATGTGAAAAACGTTATGAACACGAGACATACTTGGCGATAAGGCGAGTCTATAGGCCACAGTTCCTACTCGCTCAAGAATTTAAAATGGGCCAATGAATTGAGGATTGAGCTTTCCTCTCTTTCCAAATCTCATAACTCCTTTCCATGGACCAACACGTAACAACACATGATCTCCAATATCGAATTCTACGTCCTTTCGATGAAGATCAACATAACTCTTTTGTCGATCTTGTGAAGTTTTTATACGTTATCGGATCATTTGAATCTTTTCTGTAGTCATACGTACCAACTCTAGTCCCAACAACGTTGCTTCACCCACCTCATCCCAGCATACTGGAGAACGACACTTTCTCCCATACAACGCCTCAAATGGAGCCATGCCAATACTTTCTCGATAACTGTTGTTGTAGGAAAACTCCACCAACGGTAAGAAGTTGTCCCAACTTCCTTTGAAGTCAAGGACACAAAGTCTTAATAGATCTTCAAGAGTTTGAATAGTCCTCTCCAACTTCCCATCCGTCTGAGGATGATATGCCGAGCTAAATCGTAAATATGTGCCCATAGCTTTCTACAAACTAACCCAAAATCGTGAAGTGAATCTTGAGTCTTAATCAAAAACTATGGATACTGGCATACCATGCAATATTACAATCTCATTTATGTATATACGAGCAAGACGTTCAAGTGTATAAGTTTCTCGTATAGGTAAGAAGTGAGCGGACTTGGTCAATTTATCAACAATGACCCAAATTGCATCTATGCCTTGAGAAACCTTGGGAAGACCAAGAATCTAAATCAATGGTAATGTGCTCCCACTTCCATTCTGGAATTTCAAGTGGTTGCAATGGACCTTTTGGTACTTGATGCTCTGCCTTGACTCTTTGACAAGTTAAACACCTTGAGATAAACTCCGCTATCTCTCTCTTCATATTGCTCCACCAAAATGTATGTCAAAGATCATGATACATTTTGGTACCCCAAGATGGATTGCAAGCGGTGTGTAAGCGCCTCCATCATGATTGTATACTTTAAATCGTGGTCGTTAGGAACATAAAGTCCGGAGTTGACTCAAAGTATTCCTTCTTCATCGATTCTTGCTTAATAATAGCACTTTTTGCACTTTCTTCCTCATAACGACGCCTCTGTGTCCGTAGCTTGAGCAACTTTAACTTTATCGATTAAAGTCGGTTCTACTCGTATATTCGCCATCATCACATGGTTCCCTGAAGTCTTTAACTCTATCTCCATCCTTTGTAAGTCATACCAAATGGGTCTTTGTGTTGACAATATTGCACTCGTACCCGCATATGATCTTCTACTCAATGCGTCAGCTACTACGTTCGTTTTACCAGGATGGTATTGAATGGTATGATCATAATCTTTCAACAGTTCAAGCCAACGTCGTTGCCGCATGTTGAGTTCCTTTTGGGTGAAAAAATATTTGAGGCTTTTATGATCCGTATAGATCTCCACCTTTTCTCCATATAGGTAATGCCTCCAAATCTTGAGCGCGAAGACAACAACTGCCAACTCTAGATCATGAGTAGGATAATTCCTCTCATATTCTTTGAGTTGCCGAGAGGCATATGCTATGACTTTCCCATGTTGCAAGAGAACACATCCTAGCCCTTTTGCTCAAGCATCATCAGAGATGACAAATCCTCCGAGCTGATGGTATTGTCGTAACAGTCTTTAAATGAGTCTTCCCTTGAGTTCTTGAAAACTCTTCTCACATTTCTTACTCCAACCGAACTTTGTATCTTTTCAAGTCAGCTAAGTTAATGGAGTAGCGATTC
The DNA here is from genome assembly GCA_020205605.1 of Panax ginseng. NCBI lineage: Eukaryota > Viridiplantae > Streptophyta > Magnoliopsida > Apiales > Araliaceae > Panax > Panax ginseng. The sequence goes on along the minus strand of CM035148.1, from coordinate 108,811,917 downwards.
GAGAAAATCCTTCCACGAATCTCCAATAATAACCAGCTAAGCCGAGAAAGCTACGTACTTCGGTCACTAACTTTGGTTGCTCCCAGCTTTGAATTGCTTTAATCTTTGTTGGGTCAACATATATTCCATGATTTGATATCACATGCCCAAGGAATGCAACTTCCTCAAGCCAGAAATCACATTTCTTCAACTTGGCATAAAGCTTGTTTTCATGAAGCTTTTGGAGTATCAGCCTCAAGTGTTGCTCATAATCTTCACGGCTTTTGGAATATATGAGAATGTCATCAATAAAGACAACCACAAAGTGATCCAAATATTCCTTGAATACTCGGTTCATCATATCCACGAAGGCAGCAGGAGCATTAGTCAATCCAAAAGACATGACTAAGAATTCATAATGCCCGCATCGAGAGTTCTCAAGACGCTTTTGAATATCCTCGCTTTTAACCTTCAAATTGATGATATCCGTAATGAAGATCGATCTTTGAAAAGAATTGTGCTCCTTGCAACTGGTCAAATAGGTCATCAATGCGAGGTAACGGATACCTATTCTTGATGGTGGCATGGTTCAATTCTCGGTAGTCAATACAAAGTCGCATAATCCCATCTTTCTTCTTCACGAATAGAACAGGAGTGCCCTAAGAAGACGTATTAGGACGAATGAAACCAATGTCTAACAATTCCTACAATTGGGTCTTTAACTCCTGAAGTTCAATAGGAGCCATTCGATATGGGGCTTTGGAAATGAGTTTTGTACCAGGTTCAAGGTAGATACAAAATTCAATTTCACGCTCTGGGGGTAGGCCAAGAAGTTCTTCAGGGAATACGTCAGGAAATTTATAACAATAAAAATATCATTCAAAACTGACGTATTTTTGTTTAAATCTATAACATGAGCTAAGAAAGCTTAACATCCGTTTTTCAATAAATGAATAGCTTTATGGCTTGAAATGACCATGATTGATTTTAATGGTTTGGTCGCTTGAATTCTCATAATAGGTTGATTAGGAATATGAAAACTAACAACCTTACAAAAACAATCAATTTTTGCATGATGAGTAGTTAACCAATCAATCCATAGAATTACGTCAAACGCAAGTATTTTTAAAGAAATAAGATCGACAAGTAATGTGCGGTTACCGATTTGAATCAAATAAGACTTATAAACCGTGGATGTAATGAAGGTTTCTCCCAATGGAGTTTCAACCGATAAGTCAAAGTCCAATTTCTCCGGAGTCAAATTTAAACGTTGAGCGCAAGTAGGAGAAATAAAAGAATGGGGTAGAGCCGGTATCAAATAAGGTATATACTTCACTAGAGTTTATGATAAGCTTACCCATGATGACCTCGTTTGGGTTCCTTGCTTTCTGGGAGGTTACAACAAACGCTCTCCCTTGAACTACCCAGATTGTCTTGTCTCGGGATTAACTTTGATGCCTCCATCCGGATGGACTTAACTTTGCTTGTACACGATAAAAATCGGGCCAGTGACCTTCTATTCCACAATTGTAACATGCTTTAGACCGTCACAGCACAGCTTTGACCGATGTGTCCTCCCTCCGTGATTTGTAACATACGATCGGTGGTCGCTCTCCTTCCTTAACAACAAGTCTGTCAGCCGACGCCCTTCCATCATTACTAAATCTCCTCTTCTTAAAACTCCCACTTTTATTGTCTTGGCCATAATTACCACCAAGTGGTTACCATTTTCGCATGTTGATTCCTCCACTTGTTGTCACCGCTTCGATGATCAACTACCACCGGTATTTTCATTCTCGCCACCGCTTTTCTTGGTTGATTGACCCATTATCGCGCTTCCAATAATCGAGCCCTATTTACAACATCTCAATACAAACACAGCTTTATGAGAAATAAGATATCGACGTATTCCCGGTTTCAAACCTCTTAAAACATTTGCGTCATTCTCTTCCTCATTATCAACCAAATGGGATGCAAACCGGGATAACTCCGCAAATTTAACCTCAGATCGCGATATGGTCATATTATTTTGCTCTAACTTGATAAACTCTACCTCCTTCATGTGATTTAATACTTTCGGAAAGTATTTGTCATTGAATGACTTCTTGAACTTCTCCCAAAACATCTTGAAAAGGCCGACTGAGTACACTTTTTATAGATTCCCACCAAGAATCGCTTCTCCCTCGCAACATAAAGGTGGCAAAAGGAACCTTTTGATCCTCGTGAGCATCCCAAGACATCAAATATCTTGGTGATCTCGCTTATCCATGCATCCGCCTTTAAGTGGTTTTGGCTCTCCAATAAACTCCGGTGGTCCCACTCCTTGAACTATTTAGTGGTGATCGTCTCGAGAGTTTCAAAGTGTTTCCACCTACATTTTGGACAGAGTTTCTCTTGCCCGATGTTATACGGTAATTAATTGTAAAGCTCCTAAACATTCCGTCTGCTCGTCATTTGGCTATGTGTTGTTGTTCACCGAGGATTATATTGTCTTCCTGTTGCACATTATCTTGAGTATTAATCTGTGGTGACTCCACGATCTCATGTGCTTCATTGCTTATCTCAACATTTTCGGATGCCATTTTCTAAACTGCCACAAAATAAGGGTTAATTAATATATCACATATTATCCCTATACTCTGACCAACCAGGTAAATACCAAATAAACTTAGGTAGGTCATACTAGTTAAGGAATTCCTCGCCTCTCCCTCATAGTTCTTATCTCACATCTCACCAAGGATCATATCCTAAGCTTTGATATTAACCGTGACGCCCCAAAACAGTATACATCACCCATCTTGGGTCGCCAGATACAAGGTAATCAATACAAATACAAATTAATTATACAACAGTCGTGTAAAATATGACAAAACATAGGCTGTGAGTTTTAATACAAATATTGTCATCTAGAAAATATCCACACTCAATGGAGTCCTCATTACATTTATTATCACACTATTTCATAGAATAGTGAGGACTACTAATGCACCATCTAGGATCATCACTCTGTTCCTCGACTAGTCCCAAATTTACGTTCTCATTTCCTAAAGAGAACAATGAAAGAAAGGGTGAGCTCAACTAGCCCAGTAAGAAATATTATGACTAAGATAATGCAGAATAAATTATCATTAGCCTTCAACGGTGTTAAACTGATAAAATATAATAAACATCAAGTTTAACTGCAGCGGAATAAACAATCCATTAGAAGAGTCAAGTAAAGTATAAAATCTACTATCTTCTATGATTTAAAAAATTTTTCATCAACTTTATCACGAGACTCACTTAATAAATAAAATCGAATCATCCTCGCATTACACGCCAAGGATATTCATGTAATCATCAATGGTCATGACTATACCGAATAATCCTCGATCATAATCATTCCAAACAAATGTCCACCAATCGAACTATGTGCCAATGAGGACTTTTACCACATCATTCGTCACATTATGGTCATGATTATACCAAGATAATCCTCGGTTATAATCATACCAAGTCCATCTACGCACGTAAGACAAAGATGACTTTCAACATAATATAAGCATGAGGATGATGACAATGACATAATAATTCAATAAAACAAGTTCAAGAATAATTTTTAAAGATTTATAAATTAATTTATCCTGAACTCAATAACGTCCAAATTGTGAACATGACACGCTGCAGGCAAAGTAAAATTTAAGAATGCTCGTAAGAATATTTCCATGAAAAGATATCGATGAAGTGCAAATATCAAGGATATTCCACTAATTTTATGGAGTATAGAAGCCAAAACTTTAACCAACCGAGTATAATAGAATATATGAAATCGCAAATAGATTTTCACCCGCCATGCAGTAATCCACGAGACATGCGGATCATTTCCACAATTTAATAAGGAATGAATACGTAAGGATCATTCACCATGAATGTGGTAATCCACATGTAAAAGTTATTCCAATGTAATAATAAAGAATGGAATAAATGAAGGATTCACCATGCGATGCGATAGATCGCATATATAGATTATTCCCAACGTAATAATAAATAATGGAGCCAAGTCCCACATAAACGCATGCATATGATATTCGATGTAATAATAAATAATGGAACCAGTCCCACAGAACGCATGCATGTGATATTCGACGTAATAATAAATAATGGAACCAGTCCTACAGAACGATGTATGTGATATTCCGACAAAATAATGAAGAACGGAATATTAGAAGAATTTCACCATGTATGAAGTTTTCATTCTGTACATGCCAGATCATGAATTAGTAACTGCATCCAATTTCCAAAAAAATTCCAATTGTTTTGAACTTTCCATTTTTCGCATAAACAGGTTATTCCAACAGAATAATAAGAAGGGAATAACAGAAGAATTTCAGCATGTATGCAGTACTTTACATAGATAGGTTATTCCAACATAATAATAAAGAATAAAATAATAGAAGAATTTCACCAAGTATAGGGTATCCCGCGTATACAGGTTATTCCAACAGAATAATAAAGAATGTAATAACAGAAGTTCTCTTCATGAATAAGAAAGAAAGAATACCCCTTACGAGTACAACAAATAATATCCCCTACCTTAGAAGAAACTGGATATTGGAGTAATGAAGTAGCATAATACTTTTCTTCTTCTCTCTATAGTTTATCTCTAGAGTTTCAATTGAATTGTAAGAAATAATGAAGGAATGAACTTCTATTTATAGGAGAATGGACCTGAATAATAATTGAATTCATGAACTATCCAGATTGATTTACTTTTTAAACCAGACGGTCCATATTGGTTTACTATTAAAAATTAAAGCAATTCATCCATACCGATTTACTATTAAAACTTTAAACCAAATGATCCATGTTGATTTACTATTATAACTTTCCACCAGCCATCCATATTGATTTACTATTATATCTTCAACCAATGGTCAAAAATTAGTACATCTCCTCATGGAATAATATTGTACCCAAAAAATGATTCGACCTAAAAAAAATATATCTTACTGGGTGAATAAGAACTTTCGTGAATAGTAACTCGTGAATAGTAACTCATGAATAGTAACTCATGAATAGTAACTCGTGAATAGTAACTCATGAATAGTAACTCATGAATAGTAACTCATGAATAGTAACTCGTGAATTGTACTCCGATACGAAAAGTGTCCCGAATACCCAATTGAACAATATAACCTCCAAACATCAATTATACTAACACAAATAAGTCCAACACAATGGAACTATAAAATTCATCTTTAATCAACACGAACTTATTCATCATTAATATTATAATTCGCAATATTTAACAACCAGGTCGTTCCCAGGAAAGAGGGGGCTTTCCGATAAGGATTTCTCCGTATTTGCGCGCAATTAGGTGACTAAAACTCTTCTTGACAGAACTTTTAGACATTGTCAATATTGCAAATAATAATATGAATAACTTTGCCGTCTCAATTATTGATTTAATAATATATCATATTATGCAGATGATACTATAACAATAATTGAATCAATAATATGAGAGATATGATGCAGCAATTACTGTAGCAATAATTGAGTATAACTGAGTGACTTCTCACGTAAGCATCAATAATCAATACCGTGTGATACTATGCAACCACACATATTACTGTACTTTTACTACTGGGTAGTTCAACAGTTTTAACGGTAACACCTCCACCGTTATTTTTATAGAAAGATAATTTTGTCATTTTCTAACTACGATAATATTTCCGTTGTGGGGTCCACCAATGATTGTGCCGTCGTACAAATATTCCCCGACCAATCGAATATTATATAACCACTTATTTACTTTGCAAAATTTGTAAATATTATCCACAACTATAACATTATATCAAATCCACACCATAATATTCAAAAATATATTTCGAGAAAATTATTCTTTATTCATAAAAGTTGGGGTCTTACAATTTTCGACCAAATGAGGTGCAAACCTGGATAACTCTGCAAACTTCGCCTCGTACTGGGACACCGTCATATTGTTTTGTTCTAGTCGGATAAACTCTACCTCTTTCACATAACGAATACTTTCAGGAAAGTACTTGTCATTGAATAGTTTCTGAAATGTTTCCCAAGACATGTTGAGTGCGACAGGCTGGGTACGCTTCACAGACTCCCACCAGTAGTCTGCCTCACCGCGGAACATAAAGGTGGTGAATGGAACCTTCTGTTCCTTTGTGCATCCTAAGGCATCGAATACCTTGGTAATTTGCTTGACCCACATTTCCGCCTTGATCGGATCCGGCTTTCCAATAAATTCTGGTGGTCCCAACTCCTTGAATCTGCTTGTACATGTGATGGGCATGCGTTCTGCTATCACTTCCACCCGTATTTTGTACACGAGTCTCCTTCGTCTGATTTTGCATGAACTACAAAAAGCTCCTAAACATTCCATCATTCATCGTTTGCTCGGTAGTGTTGTTTACAGGAGGACTATTGCCTTCTCTGTTATGACGTTCTCTGGTTTTGTGACTAAAGGTTGTTCCACAGTCTCATACACTCCATTGTTAATGTTCTCAGCAGCCATTCTTAAATACTGCCATAAAACAAGGGTTAATTAAACAAATTAACATATCACATAATATCCCTATATTATGTCCGACCAACAAATAAGCGTAGTTAGGACACACTAGTGAAGGATTTACTCATCTCTCCCCTCCTAGTTCTATTCCCTGATCTCTGCCAGAGACCATATCCCTAAGCTTTGATACCAACTGCGACGCCCCCAAAATAGGTATACAACACCCATTCTGAGTCGCCAAATACATGGTACAGAAAGCAAACTATAACTTCAATAATACAATTGTCGTGCAAAATACGACAACACATATACAGTGAGTTTAAATACAAATATTGTCTTCTAGACAATATCCACACTCAAATAAGTCCTCATTACAATTATTTAAACACTATTTTTTAAAAATAGTGAGGACTGCTAAAACATCATTCTAGAACCATCACTCCATACCCCGACTAGATCCTACTATGTTCTCACCTCTTGAGAAGAAAAATGGAATAAAAAGGAAAAGGGTGAGCTCAGCTAGCCCAATAAAGAATATTATGACTAAGATAATATACAACAATTTATCATTAGTCTTCAACAGGGAAAAATTTGATAAAATATAATAGACAACAAGTTTTAGATCAACAACTGCAGTGGAAACAATAATCCATTAGAAGAGTCAAGTAGAGAAAGAATTCTACTATCTTCTAAGATTTAAAAGTCCATCATCAATATTTTATCCTCAGAATAAACAATCAATATACATCTTTAATCAAATATTCATCTTTGCACTTCAAAGCTAAAGATATTCATTTGTATCACTAGTTGGTCATGTTCATCTCAACACTGCTCATCTTTGCACTACGGGCCAAAGATATTCATTAGGTAATCATTCATCTTTGCACCATCTGCCAAAGATATTCAGTAATATCATCATTTAGGACTGAGGATTATGAAAAATATTTTAAAGGAATAAATCCAGTGAAACAAAATAACAAATATTAGAGATTCGTATTACAGTTTATTCGAGATTAATAATACTCCATAATAACCAATTTTAAAGCAAAATTCAAGAATAAAGATCAAAACATGGATACAATCAAAGATAGTAATCATAATAGACATCTTGACAAAAAGGAGAAAATTTCATTTTAGGTGAATAGTGCCGATTCGTGAATAGTGTCAGATATCGTGAATATTGTCGATATCGTGAATAGTAACCCCGACACAAAAAGTTCCAAATTTGATAAAAGTTTAAACCAATATTTCTAAGATAATGATATTGAAGAAAATAATATCATTTAAGAAGAAATAACATCCTTACCTCAAACGAAGATTTACGATCGGAATATCTGGATATGAGGTTGAATGAAACTTCAGGTTGAATAGCAACTCTCAAAGTATCAAAATACTCACAAAATACGCTTCAATAATATAGAGAGAGAAAGAGAGAAAACTTGTTTCTAGTGTGATTTTCAATTCTAACTTAGCCCTCTATTTATAGGAAAATATTAGCACGCCAAAGCGGACTTGACTCAAGAACCCGATGGCTTTTTTGCTACTATTCCCACCCACTACATTTGAATAAAAATTCCAGCACATTTTTCACCAACCAAAAGTGGGGCCCACCAATTCTAGAATTTTCCACCAAAATGAATTTTTTTGAAACTTCAACAATTTCTGAACCAGTCACCTCTTAAAATTCATAACAAATCATACGTTCATTTTTAACGGTTCAAAATTTGTGGACATATACTCAACTTATATATGTATAACATATCCAAAAATCACAATGATCCAACTATTTGATTAAAAATTATAACTCACATAATATATCTCAAAAACTTTGGTTTAATTTTTAATACCCCCATTCAAACAAAAATCTTCGATAAAACACCTCAACATTAACTCCTTTATTTTTAACCACAAAAAATATATCCAACATTTATATCCACATAAAATAAATATTTCCTTATGATATGAATCAATAATTAATTATTCACAAATAGTATCACAGAATCACATTTATGACAACCAGCCGTTCTGTGAAAGAGGGGCTTTTCAATAAGGATTTTTCCCTTCTTGGCCGCAATTAGGTGACCAAACCTCTCCTCGATGTAACTTTCTAGACATTGCCAATAATGCTATCTAATAATATTATTCAAATAATATGAATTATTGATCCGATAATGGGAACATCAGGCAAATGCGACAATTATTGAAACAACAATAATATAAAATATCAACGCAAAGCAATTATTGAATCAATAAAATAAAATATTGAACAATAATCATTGTAATAATTATTGAGTAAGTGCCTCCACGTAAGGATCAATAATTCATCAATCTTTGTGCAATACCTGTAGTGCCATCTTTGGCAACCACGCGCGACATCGTATTTTAACCACCGTGTATTCTAACAAAGTGTTAATTCAGAATAATTACGCCGTTATTTATAAAACTCAAACTTTGTCGCGTTTTCTTCATCCATAGGTTATCCATTATGGGGGCCCATAAATGGTCGCTACTGGTCGCATTGCGAATATTTCCTACGTAAAGAATATTAATTCCACGACCAAATGAATATTCCCCGACACAATGAATATTTTATAACCACTTGCTTATTTTGCAAAATTTGCACATTTCACCCATAACCAAAGTATTATATCAAATTAACTCCATATTATTTCAAGATAATAAATAGAGAAAATTCAATTTTATTTATAATAAGTTGAGGTCTTACAGGTGGTGTATACATAATCGCTTAATAAATTTTTTGTTGGAAAGGAGTGTTGGGTGGGTGCGTGCGTAGGTGGGTGGGGTGGGGTGGGAGTGGCGTGCGTGGGTGGGGGTAGGGGGTGGGGTGGGTGGTGTATACATAATCGTTTAATATTATTTTTTTTTTGGGAGGGAGGTTGGGTGGGTGGATGAGTAGGTAGGTGGGGTGGGGTGGGTGGGGTAGAGGGTGAGTGGTGTATACATAATCGCTTAATATTAATTTTTTTTGGGAGGGAGTGGTGGGGTGGGGTGTGTGGGGTAAGGGGTAGGTGGGGTGGGTGGGTGGGGTGGGGTGGGTGGTTTATACATAGTCGCTTAATATTATTTTTGGGAGGGATTGTTGGTTGGGTGGGTGGGTAAGTAGGTGGGTTGGGGGTAGAGGGTGAGTGGTGTATACATAATCACTTAATATTATTTTTTTTGGGGAGGAAGTGGTGGGGGGTGGGTGGGTGGGTGGGTGTGAGAGGTGTATACATAATCAAATAATATTTTTTTTGGGTTTGGGTTTGGGTGGGGGTGGATGGGGGTGGGTGGGTGGGGATAAAGGGTGTATACATAATCACATAATATTATATTTTTTGGGAGGTGAGGTGGGGTGGGGTGGCGTGGGGGGGGTAAGGGGTGTATACATAATAACATAATGTTATTTTTTTAGTGGGGTGAGGGTGAGGGTGAGGGTGGGGGTGGGGGTGGGGGTGAGGGTGGGGGGTAAAGGTGGGTGGGATGGGGTGCGTGGGTGGTTGAGCTTCTTGAATATGTAAATATGGGTGGAAAGAATTTTTAATTTGGATTTAGAATAAAATATGGGTCAAAAAATGGTTGTATATCGATAAATTCATGACTCATGAGGCTAATTAATAAAAGTATGCTTGTATATCGATAAATTATATAATTTATATAGGTATCTTCTCGATTGAGGCTTTTATCACAAGTATGTGAATGTGGACATTAATTTATTCATAAAATTGTTATGTACACATAGAGATGCACAAAAGGCCTGAGGCCCGCGGCCAGACCTTGATCCGGCCTGGGCCTGGCCTGGTCAAAGCCCGACCTGGTCAAGGCCTAGATTGGCCTGGCCCGGTCTGAAAGGCTTAAAAAGGTTGCCATTTTAGTAAAAATATCTGGCCTGGACCGGCCTGGCCAAAAGTCCGGCCTGGACTGGCCTGTGTTCTGAGTTTGGCCTGGGCCTGACCTGGTTCGGTGTAACATGTCTGGCCTGGCTTGCTATTTGTCAAACTCAACAATCTAACCATACACCAAAAAAAAAATCGTTTGCCAAATTTCAAACAAACACCACCGTGCATTAATAGTTAACGCCTAACGGTTAAAAAAAAAGAAAAGAAAGACACTCAACAATTAAAATGTGCAACCAGCCAAAACAGTGATTGAATGATTGAATTGAACTCTCACTGACTCACTGCCAAAAGAAGCCCTACTCCCAAGGCACATGCAAAAAACTGAGAAAACATGACTTATCAGGCTACTAAGTACCAAAGCATTCATATCTAGTTCTCTATGCTACTCACCTAGACATATATTAATATATATTAACATTAACATTTTCGTACATATATTAACATTAACATATTAACATATTAACATATTAATATATATTAACATATTAACATATTCTTAAAGTTTTTAAAAAACACACAAAAATATTAAGTGGTGTTTATTATCCTACAATTCATCATGTTCTGTTTGCATGTTTGGAAATAACAAATATGATTCAACAATATAAATATGATCATTTCTGGACTAACCTTATTTTTAGTATGCAAGATAAATTTAAAAAATATTTTGAAGACATGCCTACAGTTATTACTTGTGCATCGACATTAAACCCCGTAATAAAATTAGAAGGTGTGGAAAGTGTTTTAGAAGATATAGTAGAAAATATAGGTACTGAAAATATTAATTACATTAAACTAAATTTTAATAATACGTTTGCTAAATTTTATGAACAATATGAGTTTGTATATTCTACATCTACACGTGCACCACCTCTTGCCCCTTCATCATCTAAATTTGCATCATTATTAAAATCATTATCAAAAAAACCAAAAACTTCAACACACACAAGCAGTTTAAATGAACATGGTTTATATTGGAGTCTTCGATTTTAGAAGTTTTATAATGACCAAGAATTTGAAAATTTAGATATACTTGCATTTTGGAAAAACATAATCAATAATTTCTACTTTTGCCATAGCCACGGCCCATGATTTACTAACTATCCAAGCTAAGCATCAGAGCTTCCTAATCTTGTTTTTTCTTTATCTGACAGGGTATTAGATGAAAAAAGAAGTAGACTTAGTCCGGATTCGTTGGAGATATGCATTTGCTATAGAGATTATCTTGCCGCACAAAGAAGAGTACAAGACGTAATAGACGATCAAGGTAGCTCGAAAGATCTCGAAGTTGAAATAAGAACTGCTGAAAATACACATCCATGAATATTGAAGATACATTTTTTTTGAAGAATTAAAGATTGAAGCTATATTTTTTGAAGATTTGAAGATAAATTTTACGACGTTTTGAAGACAAATATTTTTTTGAAGATTTGAACTTTGAAGACATTTTTTAAATATTTGAAAATTTATTTTTAAAAATGTTGAAGCCAAATATTTGTAACCAAGTCATTCTTGATTATTGTTTAAGTTATACTTTTTAAAGTTATAAACTTATAATAATTAATCAATGATTCAATAAAATATAAATTTTACTTATTCATTATTGTAATTTGTAAGTTGTACTAAATAAGTTTTAATAAATACATCAATAAATTTAGTTACTCGTGTTTAATTTCTTGTGAATACATTTAATTAATATAGTAGTTAATTTATTTAACTACTCATGTTTATTCAATTTTTAGTGTATTTATTTAATTTAATACTAATGTCACCAGTAGCTTTAAGCCAAACATAAGCGAGTACATCTTGAACTTCTAAAGAGTGTCTTACCATCCCAAAGCTCTCTCTCTCCTACCTCTGGTCATCTCTCTCTCTCTGTGAAGTGAGAAGAAGAGAAGGGCATAGGCTATTTAGCTTTAGAAGAAGGTACACTCCCCTAGTTTTTGATATTTAGCCTTTCTTTTTGAAATATTGAAAGGACCCGTCTTGAATCCATCGCTTGTCTGACTGTCTCTTTGTCTCTTTCTCTTTTCCTCAATTCAACTTTTTTCTTTCTTTCTCTAGATAACCTGCAAAGTGGGATGGTAATGGCCATTTTTATAAAAGATGGAAAATTTATAACAGTATGAAGGCAAGGAAATATGAGTATTTCTTTGTCTCTGTTTCTTGTGTTCAGTATCATCAGATAGAGATTTAGTTAATAGTTAAGTTGCTCAGATTGAATTCATCCGGTGCTTGATTTTGTAAATATACAGACGAGTAGAAAACACCAAGAAATTGTCCCTTAATATTACATTTTTTATATAGAAAAAGTTTGATGGGCTGGACCAGACCAACCTGGGCCTGGCCCAAGGCCTGGCCTGGCCTTGTCCACAGGCCTCAGCAGATCATCTTTTCCATCGCCAAGCCTGGCCTGGCCTAGCCTGCAGGCCCAAAGTCAAAGTCTGGCCTGGCTTGGTCAACGACCAAGGCCTAGGAGGTCCAGACCGGACCAAGGCCAGGCCGGCCTGTTGTGCACCCCTATATACGCATGTGAATGAAATCCTATTGCATATGTTATATTATCTGGATTATAAATATATGTATATGTATTCAGTGTATTTATCTTTTGAACTAATAAAGTATGGAACTTGTGGCTCCTTTAGATTCAATTATTTTAATATAAACCTCACATTGACCACCATGTATATTTTTATAAAAAAAATAATAAATTATAAGTTTCAGTACTAATAACTATATATTATTGCTATACCAGGAGAGTAGAATTTTGTAATATTTCATGGATCATGAATATTTTTTTTAGACAAACAGCTTATACATACTAATTTATATAATTGCATTTATAATTTTTACTACTTTGTTTAAATTAGATTGAATCGAGAGGGTTTAACAACTTTATTTGGAATATAATTTCTGAATATTACATTGTTTATTTCAAGTACGGATTTTCGTACTCTTTCAGCAATACTCTTTTAGAATTTAATTAGTTCGTTTTGTTTCTCATTTCGAATTCTGTTATTATTTCACATAATTATTTTTTGTGAAATTCATTTAATAGTTTCACTTTGGAGTTGATACATATGACTCGTATTTGTGCTCTTTGAATTAGATTATCATGTCTAGTATTTATTTTGATAATTATAGAGCGGTACATGTTGTTATTTTTCTTTTTAAGACATTGTGATTATGATTTGATTTGGTTTAACATGTACATATTAGAACCCCATTTCTCTGGATATTGTGTCGCATTGTTGTGACACAATATTTATTTTTATTGGTATTATGTCGCATGTGTTGTGACATGGTGTTTTTGTTAGAATATATCGTAGGGTATACCTGAGCTATAACCACCTGTTGGGGTACCACATGCATGTCGTCTTGGCACGAGAGGCATGACACTTTCTGTGGCAGTATGATTAGTCCACGACGTCTCCATTTTAGGTTCCGAAGGAATTGGGCCATTTGGTGTTTAGTTGTGGGAGGCGTATGGGTTAACCCTAATTTTCTGTTCTACGGATTTGTGGTGTTGTGCCAAACACACCTATCCGATTTGCACATATTTAGATTCACGGTCCAATGTGTGACTTGCCTGTGTGGCATTATTTTGATTAGCATGTGTGGCATCATTTGATTTGCATGTGTGACAATGTATATGTCTGAGCTCAATCGGTATGAAATAACATTCATCCATTTGTTTCAGCCTATTATTTTATTTGTATTAGTTTTGTTCGTTTATGTTCAATTCAATTAACTTAATTAGTTATTTCAGTTCATTATTTCTTTACTCTTCTGTTTGTTTAGTTAATTCTGTTGATTAAGATATATTCTATTAAGATCTTTGGAGATTATATTTTCGTCGGTATTTAAGTTTAAGGCTTTGTTCAGTATTTTGTTTCAGTTGATTTCGTATATCAGTTGTATATCTTTTGTACTCCCTCCGTCCCATAGTTATAGGCTGATTTTCCATTTTGAGATGTCCCAATATATAGACTACTTACTATTTATAAAATTTAGTTGGTTCATTGTTTTACTTTTATGCCCCTTATAATAAATATTCAACCATTACTCTTTTTTTGAAGAAACAACATTCAATGTCATTATTTTTATCACCACATTTAATGTTGTTGTATTCTCTTTGGTTAAAGTTTTATGATTATGGACTTTAACACGTCAATCAATGAAGTTGAGAGTTCCAGTGTGATAAGTAAGGAGTAATTAACTTATTCATTAATTCCATATTAAGGGGTATATGTGGAAAATTTATGTTAAAAATTGTCACTAAACTGATTTTCTTAAACTATGTGCAAAAAAAAAACAGCCTATAACTATGGGACGGAGGGAGTATATCTATATCCATACTAGTCATTTGGCTCATGCTGTGTTTTCCTTCTAGTAGGTTTGTAGGGATGATACATGGCTAGTGTTATAAAGATAGTTTTCTTTGACCATCTAGGTTAATTCGATTTTTTGTTTTGATTATTTTGACTGGTTGGAGAATTATATTTAGTACTTCATTGATGGATATCGCCATTAATATTTTGAAATTATTAGTGTTCTGCGTACTTATTTTGAAGTTTGTTAGGCTTTGTACGTGACCTCTCTTTCCTTTATGGGAAGGGGGTGTTACAATTTTGGCTTTTATTCTTAAAAGTGGGAAATATGTTAATGTGGAGTTCCTTCTATTTTAATTGGAGTATATAACAGTTGATGTTCAATTTAATTGAAAATATTTTGAGGTTTATTAGAGGTTTGTATTTATTATGTTTGTGCGTGACATCCCTTTTCCTTTGAGAAAGGGGATTGTTACATCAAAGACTTCAAATTCCAAGCTTCCACAGTTACAATCAAACAAATCAACCATCCCAAAAAATTACAATAATCCATCCCAATGTTGTTTTACACCATTATCAGTAAAAAAAAAAATTAAAAACATCAACCATGAACAAATTAGAACAATCAACGTGAATGTGAGTTTTTTTCTCGGGCATTTTCCCTCTTCAATTCTTTGACCAGACTTGATTCACTTCCATTCTTAAAGAATTTCAGCCTTTGTATTTATTCATTCGCAGGGTATAGTTCAATTCATCACTCAATTTTTTTAGCACTTCCCTTGATAATAACATATATTTTGTATGGAGATGTTTTGTGATTTTCAGGTTATGGACTAATTATACATGTATCAAGATTTCAAGTGGGTCTTCATGAAGAAATGTTATTTAGAGCCAACACATGGTTAGGTCCATAGGATCTCACCTAGGAAATAAAATTTAAGAATTTTTAGCTCATTTAATTAATTTCAAGGCAATTTTATTTTGCTGGAAATAATTTTTAAAAAGGTTTCATGAGCTTAAAATTTAAATCCTTTATGAAGCTATTTTTGTAAACCAAATCAATGGAGAAAATATTTAGCCATGTTTTCCAAAGGTATTTTAATATCAAAGATATTATCCCTTATTTCAAAAGTTGAAAATTCAAATTCAAAAGGTAGAAATATTTATTTGGAAACCATATCAATTATACAATTGTTTTTCAAAACTATATCAATATTAAGATATTTTCCATAATCTAATGGATCTGATTTTGCTTATCCTTATACCTTGATTCAAGCTATTTAGTTTTAAATTTCAAATCCTTTCCTTATTAGTTTGTTCCTATCTTTCTTTGGGATTGCTGAAATTGGGTAATTGGTTTTATTTTTCGTTGGTCCTTCTTCCTATATATATCTTCCATGGCTTACGTTTTAAAACCAAAGAAGAAAGCTTTAACTGAATTTTTTTTAGCAAAATTGTTCTTGTCTTGTTCTTAATTTCTTGTGCTATAAATTTATAGATATATTGTAATCATATTCGTTCATACTAAAACTTGTATACAATCCTAGTTTGGTTTGTGTGATCCAGTGGTGGATAAGCCTGTACAAAAGAAGCTCTAAGGTTGCAGTGGTGCAAGCGGTTGCAGAGGTGCAAAAGGTTGCAGTTGTGCAAAGGGGGCAGTGGTTGTAAGAACCCAACCTTGATGAATAAAAATTTAATTTCTCGAATTATATTTTTGAATATTATGGTATGGATTTTATATAATGTTATAGTTGTGGGTAATATTTATAAATTTTGCAAAGTAAACAAGTTTTTATAAAATATTCGATTAGTCGGGGAATATTCCGTGACACCCCCAAAATAGGTATAAATCACCCATTCTTAGTCGCCATATACATGGTACATAACTCAAATACAAACTTAATTTATACAACTGTTAAGTGTCGTGCATAATACGACAAAACATAAGCTGTGAGTATTAATTCAAATATTATCTCCTAGACAATATCCAAACTCAAAATAAGTCCTCATTACAATTATTATCACACTATTCTTATAGAATAGTGAGGACTACTATAGCAATCATCTTGGACTATCACTCCATTCCTTGACTTGTCCCAGCTATATTCTCATTTTCTGAAGAGAACAGTGAAAGAACAGGGTGAACTCAACTAGCCCTGTAAGGAATATTACGACTAAGATAATGCAGAATAAATTATCGTTAGCCTTCAACAGTATAACAACTGATATAATACAATAGGCAACAAGTTTTAGATCAACAACTGCAGCGGAACAAGCAATCCATTAGAAGAGTCAAGCATAACATTATATCTACTATCTTATATGATTTAAAAGTTTATCATCAATTTTATCGCTGAGATTCAGCTTAATAAATAATCCACATCACTAAATTATCCATGCACTACGGACCAAGGATATTCATTAGTATCACAACCACGAATTATCCATGCATTACGGGCCAATGATATTCTTGTTTTCACTAATGGTCATGATCATACCGAATAATCCTTGATCATAATCATACCAACACCTGTCCATCAATGCACTATGGGCTAATGAGGACGTTTACCACATCATTTGTAATATTACGGTTCATGATTATACCGAATGATCCCTAGTCATAATCATACCAATCAACAGTCCATCTATGCACTACGGGCCAAAGATGACTTTCATCACAATATAAGTATGAGAATGATGACAATGATATAAGAATTCAATTAAATGAGAGCAAATGATAGATTTTTAAAGATTTATAATTTAATTTATCCAGACCTCAATAATGTCCAAATTGCCAACATGATACTGCTTTGTGGAGTAAAATTTAAGAATAATATTATATCAAAAATGATTTGGACAGAAAAGAAATCAATTTTTGTCATGAATAGTACCCCGGGTGAATAGTACTCGAGTTAATGGTACCCCATGAATAGTACTTCATAAATAGTACTTCGAGAATAGTACTTTATGAATAGTACCACGTGAATAGTACTTCGTGAATAGTACTTCGTGAATAGTATCCCATGAATATTACTTTATGAATAGTACCCGTGAATAGTACTTCATGAATAGTATCGTACGTATGAATAGTGCCATACATATGAATAGTGTCGTACGTATGAATAATTCCGTATAAATGAATAGTACCCATGAATAGTACTCCAACATGAAAAGCTTAAAATTTAACAAGAATGTTCAGAAAAATATCCTTGTTAAATGATACTAGATGAAGCGCAAATTTCAATGATATTATACTAATTTCACGGAGTATAGAAGCAATACTTCAACAAAATGAGTGTAGAATTAGGGATACAAAATGAAATAATATTACTTACATACTACAGAGTATGGAAGAAAATATTATTTCATACGAATATTGAACAAAAATAATATCCCTTACGAATAAGAAATAAATAACATCCCTTACCTTAGTAGAGAATTTGGATCTCGCAATAGTGAAGTAGCAGAATACTCTTCTTCTTTCTCTCTATAGCTTCTTTCTCTATAATTGCTCTTGTGAGTCTTAGTGAATTGGTGAGAATGAAAGAAGAAATGAGCTTCTATTTATAGGAAAACATAGTTTTGATAATTGCACGTTAGGGGCTCGAATTATTACAGTATAGTACCTTCATCTTTACCTCTATTTTTAATTTAGTCCTTCAAGTATTATCAATTATGCACAACCTCCCCTAATAGTACATACATGTGAACCAATAGTTCCATGCATGTGAACAAATAATTATTTGTATGTGAACTAATAGCAATTAATTGCTCATTTATCCGATTAATTACCCGTTTGGTCAATAATAACAAAACCAACTAATCACATTATTACCTCCTTTGAGGGTAATTGGGTCACGGAAGAATTAAAGAAAACTAAATGAACAAACATCTTTAATCAATATGAACTTATTCATCATTAATATTATAACTCACAATATTTAACAATCAGATCATTCCCAGGAAATAAGGGATTTTCCGATAAGGATTTCTCCCTATTGACGCGCAATTAGGTGACCAAACTTCTTTCCTCGACATAACTTTCTAGACATCGTCAATAATGCAAATAATAATATGAATAACTTTGTCATCTCAATTATTGATTTAATAATATAAAATATTGTGCAGATGATACTGTGACAATAACTGAATCAATAATATGAGAGATACTATGCAACAATTACTATAGCAATAATTAAGTATAACTGAGTGACTTCTCACGTAAGCATCAATAATCAATACCGTGTGCTACTATTCAACCACGCGTATTATTGTACTTTTACCATAAGGTATTTCAACAATTTAACAGTAAAACTTTCGCTGTTATTTTTATAAAAAGATATTTATGTCGTTTTCTATATCCGATAGTTATTCTGTTGTGGGGTCCACCAATGATTGTGTCGTCGTACGGATATTCCCCAACAAGAGGAATATTTCCCGATCAAACAAATATTTTATGACAACTTGCTTATTTTGCAAAATTTTCACATATCACCCTTAATTTTAACCCTTTATCAATTAAACCATTTACTAAATAAAATAATTATTATAAGAAAATTCAATACTTTTATTTCATAAAAATCGGGGTCTTACATATTCGTTTTAACTGAGAATATTCGTACGATGGCACAATAATTTGTGGACCCCACAACAGAATTAATTTTGAAGTTAGAAAATGACATAAATATCTTTTTATAAAAATAACGGTGAAAATTTTACCGTTAGACTGTTGAAATACCCGATGGTAAAAGTCTAGCAATACACATGGTTGCATAGTAGCACACGACATTGTACATTATCTTTGATTATTGGTGCTTACGTGAGAAGTCACTAAGTTATACTCAATTATTGCTATAGTAATTGCTCCATAATATCTCTCATATTATTGATTAAGTTATTGTCACAGTATTATCTGCATAATATTTTATATTATTAAATCAATAATTGAGACGATAAAGTTATTCATATTATTATTTACATTATTGACGATGTCTAGAAAGTTCTGTCGAGAAAAAGGGTTTGGTCACCTAATTGCGCGCCAATAGGGAGACATCTTTGTTAGTTCCCAGTAAGCACAATAGATCTAGAAGGCTGGGGAGTTGAATAGATCCTTTTTATTTCAAATACTTTTCTAGTTTATTTTGTATTGCTAATAATTTATCATATGAAGACCTCGAATTTTGTGAAGAAAGATTAATTTTCTAAAAATATTAATTTAAGTATTATGGTGTGGATTTGATATAATGTTATAGTTGTGGGTAGTATTTATAAATTTTGCAAAGTAAGCAAGTTGTCATAAAATATTCGATTGGTCAGGGAATATTCGTTTTAACAAGGAATATTCGTACGACGACACAATTATTGGCGGACCCCACAACAGAATTATTGTCGGAATGAGAAAACGACAAAAATATCTTTTTATGAAAATAACGACGGAAGTTTCACCGTTAATTGTTGAAATACCCAGTGTTAAAAGTACAGTAAAACGCATGGTTGCACAGTAGCACACGGTATTGATTATTGACGCTTACGTGAGAAGTCACTCAATTTTGTTCAATTATTGCTACAATAATTGTTGCATAGTATCTCGCGTTATTTGATTCAATTATTGTCAATATTTTATATATTATTAAATCAATAATTGAGATGACAAGTTATTCATATTATTATTTTCATAATTAACAATGTCTAGAAAGTTTTGTCGAGGAGAGGTTTGGTCACCTAATTGCGCGCCAATAGTGAGAAATCCTTATCGAAAAGCCCCCTCTTTCCTGGGAACGATCTGGTTGTTAATATTGCAAGTTATAATAATGATGAATAAATGTTGTTAAAAATTTTGAGGGGATTTTTATGAAGTATTTTTTGTAAACTTTGCTTATTTTATGGACCCTCATTACCTATTTTTTAAAAAATAATCGATAAAAAGTTGTTCTGTATATTTTTATATAATAAAAGTGGGGCCACATATGCGTATTACGGGTGAAAAAAAGCTGAAATAGGGGGGAATGGATTACATTATAAGGAAGGTAAGTTTATATATATATATATATATATATATATATATATATATATATATATACACACACACACACACATTAAAATTAAATTGGGGGGGGCATTGATGCCCTGGGGAAGGAGGGAGTTAATTTATTATTATTATATATATGTATTTATTTATTATATATATATATATTATAATAAGTTTTATTTTTATGAAAAATAGAATATATTATATTTTATTATGCATAGTATTTGCATAGTAAAGAATGAAAATTATTAGACGAATTCGATTTAGCCCATAACTCTTCTCCTACTGTGCATTCAAATAGTATTCTTTCTATTCTCCTATAAATAGGATGCTTAGTTAGAATTGAAAATCACACCAGAATCAGAGAATTCTTCTTCTATAATATTGAGCGTATTTCTTTAGAGTTTTAGGAAGTTTTGAGTGTAGAAAACAGTGAAAGTTTTCTTCAAGGATATATCCGCTATACTAGTCAGAATTGCTCTATTTTTGAGGTAAGGGGTATTATTTATTTCATATTCTGAAGAGATTATTTTTCGTATTCGTATGAATATTATTTCGTCCAATATTCGCAAGAAATATTATTTTCATTTAATATTTGTAAGGAATATTATATTCGTTCAATATTCAAAAGGAATATTATTTTCATTTAATATTCGTAAGGGATATTATTTTAGTTCAGTATTCGTATAAAATAATATTTTCTTCCATACTCTGTAACATGTAAATAATATTATTTCGTTTCAGATTTCGAATTCTATACTCGTTTTGTTAAAGTTTTGGCTTCTATATTCCATGAAATTAGTAGAATATCCTTGATATTTGCGCTTCATCCAATATCTTTTCATAGAAATATTATTTTGAGCATTCTTGATAAGTTTTAACTTTTTCATGCCAGAGTACTATTCACGGGGTTACTATTCTTGAAGTACTATTCACGGGGTACTATTCCCTCGAGAACTATTCACCCGAGGTACTATTCATGATAAAAATTGATTCGTTTTCGGTCCAAATTATTTTTGGTACAATATTATTCTTGAATTTTACTCCACAAAGTAGTATCATGTTGACAATTTGGACGTTATTGATTTCTGGATAAATTAAATTATAAATCTTTAAAAATTTATCATTTGCTTTCTTTTAATTGAATTCTTATATCATTGTCATCATCCTCATGCTTATGATGTGGTAAAAGTCATATTTGGCCCGTAGTGCATAGATGGACTTGGTATGATTATGACCAGGGATTATTCGGTATAATCATGACCGTAATGTTACAAATGATGTGGTAAAAGTCCTCATTGGCCCGTAGTGCATGGATGAAAAGTTCTTGGCATGATCATGACCATTGATGAATACACGAATATCCTTGGCCCGTAGTGCATGGATAATTTGTGGTCGTGATACTAAAGAATATCCTTGGCCGTAGTGCAGGAGTGATTCCATGATGTGGATTATTTATTAAGCTGAGTCTCAGGGATAAAGTTGATGAAAAACCTTTTAAATCATAGAAGATAGTAGATTTCATGTTCTACTTGACTCTTCTAATGGATTGCTTATTCCGCTGCAGTTAAACTTGATGTTTATTATATTTTATCAGTTTAACACTATTGAAGGCTAACGATAATTTATTCTGCATTATCTTAGTCATGATATTTCTTACTAGGCTAGTTGAGCTCACCCTTTGCTTTCATTGTTCTCTTCAGGAAATGAAAATATAGCTGGGACTAGTCGGGGAACGGAGTGACGGTCCAGATGATAACATTAGTAGTCCTCACTATTTTGTGAAGTAGTGTGATAATAAATGTAATGAGGACTCCATTGAGTGTGGATATTGTCTAGATGATAATATTCATATTAAAACTCTCAGTTTATGTTTTATCGTATTTTACACGACAGTTGTATTATTAAGTTGTATTTGAATTTTGTACAATGTATTTGGCGACTTAAGATGGGTGATGTATACCTATTTTGGGGGCGTCACAACAAACATAAAAATCTTTTCAAGCAAAGCGGAATAAGTAAAAGATCCCCTTCATTGATATATTAATAATCATATATACATTTTTCGTAGAGTTAGTTCAGTGGTAAGCAGTTAAAACATATATAGCAGTTATAGAAGTTAATACACATTATGTAATGAAATAAAGTAAAAGACACAAGGGGTTTTAAGTGGTTCAGAGACTCAAGCTCCTAATTAATCCATTCTTCTGCTTTCAACTAACAGGATTTCCACTAAGGAAGGACAGCACCCTGAATCACTAAGATTCCTTCAAGGCCAGCAGCCTTGTGACTTCAGTTCACTAAGAACTCTTCAAGGCCAGCAGCCTTGGAACTTCTCCAGTTCCCTAGGAACTCTTCAAGCCCAGCAGTCTTGGTGCTTCATTTAGTCCCTCCGAATAAGGACCCCTTAGGCCCTGGCTTCTTGTTGTTGAGTTATTTGTTTGTTTGTTTGTTGGAGTTGCTACTAAGATGTTCTTTAAGCTCTTCATATTCTGTACTTAGAAGTTTGGCGTGATCATCCTTGAAGTGCAGTTGAGTGTTGCATGATGCTCAACTTCTTCAGTTACTCAACCACTTCTGACGATCCCTTGTTGAACTGCCTTGAAGATCATTCTTCTTGATACTTGATGGCTGCACATGATGGGTTTCTAAGATGACTGTAAGCTCTTCTGCTAGGTACTTAGAAACTTTCTCATGCATATCACCATGATGACGTTGGTGATCTTCATTCTTGATACTTGATGCCTTCTGATGATGGACTTGCTAAGATGACTGTAAGCTCTTCTCTTTGGTACTTAGAGTCTTCTCATGATGGACTTCAAGATGAAATTGATGCTCTTCTTTCTCTCTGAAGTTCAGAACACTCTTTATATAGTAGAACTCTCACTTCTACATTGTAGAACTCTCACTTTTACTTCTTTCTTTGTCTGTCTCTAAGTGTTCTTGGTGGATCGTAGAGTGAGCCTTCAGACCTTCATTGGTCACTCACTATTTTACGTTGGCTAGATCAGTCCACCTTCTCTCCAAAATCAGCAACTACAACAACTCCAGCAACCCTTGATCTTTGAAGCTCTAGCAAATTTATACTCCTTCCCAATCTTCCTGTTGTAAAGTAGCCGTTGAAAGTTCTTTGAAATGCTTCGCAGATCTCGAGTTATTTGGTGCAGACTGCAGATGTGACATGCCATGACTTTCTGACACTGCAGTCTACTGTTTCACCTACCCCGTCAGAGATGTTACTTTTATACCTCGGGCAGGTTGTCAACTTTATTTCTCCCTTCTGATTTCTTGATCAAAGGTTGTCCTTTTGCATCGATGCTCTCAATAAGCTCTTGTCTGAATACCAACTTTCAGATTGAACCGTTGCCAATGCTTCAATCTTCGGATGACCAAACTCTACGATTCTGATGCATGCATTTCTTGGACCTGATCGTAGTGTCTTGTTGACTGTTGCTCATTTGACATGTAGAGACAACACTACGATCTTTGAAGGGTGTTCATTAGATCTTCATTGTAGAACACCTCTTCCTTCTATTGTGCAGTGCTTCAACACTTCTATTTGCTTCGAATGTTCTCAGATACTGATGGTTTGACTCCTTTCTCTGGTCCCTTCTGAATAGCAAGACACTTCAGATTTGTGGCGTGTCCAGCTCGCTTTCTCCTTGTGATCTCCCGTTCACTTATCATCAATGGACTGACCCAATGCTTAATCACTTTAGCCTTGTTCTTTAGAGGCTGTCCAATATCTCTGTGTACACTCCATCAGTTCCTTCTTGTGTGGCAAACACTACGATCCTGGTTGCTTCCAAGATCGTCGTCTTCTGTCTACTTGATAGCTACTGCACTTGCTGACTTTCCTTAGTCAGTTACTGAAGTCTTCTTCTGATCAACTTGTGGAAGACTTCATCTCGAATGGCTTCACAACTCAATCTGGATGCTGATTGGGTTGGTGCTTAGATCTTTTGTTAGCTTGTATGTCATTCGTAGAGCGCTCTCTAGTTTCTTTCAGGTGGGATGTATCTTTGTAGCTTAGACCAGAGGCTTCATTCCTTTGGATTTTCTGGGAGTGCTCAATTATTGAGAATCATGTTTACTCTATGATTCTGCCTTGGCGTTGTGATCACATCTGTTGAAGTCTTAGTTCTACACTCTACGATTCAGCTTTGGTTGTGTAGACACTACGACTTCGAGATCAGATCTTGACACTCTATGATTTTAGACTTTGTGTTCGTTGTCTTCATCTAATCTTGCTCGACTATGATCTCTGCCTCTGATATGATCAGTAAACTCTACGACTCTGAGTGTAGTCTACGATTCTTGACTTGGCTTCGGCAGATGCTCGGTCGGCTCGTAGGCAGGCTGTCTCTACGATTCTGAACATGACTTCCTCAGCAGACTATGTGTAAGACCCCGAATTTTATGAAATAAAAGTATTCAGTTTTTCTATTTAGTAAATGGTTAAATTGATAAAAGTTTAAAGTTATGGGTGAAATGTGCAAAATTTTCAAAATACGCAAGTGGCTATAAAATACTTATTGTTGTCGGGGAATATTCGTTTGGTCGTGGAATATTCTTGTTGTCGGGGAATATTAAATGCAATGGTAGCTTGACCATTTATGGGCCCCATAACAAAATAACCATCGGATGAAGAAAATGACAAATTTGAGTTTTTATAAATAACGGCGTAGTTATTCTGAATTAACCTTTGTTAGAATACCCGGTGGTTAAAATACAATAATACGCGTCGTTGCACAGTAGCACACGGTATTGCACAGTATTTTTGAATTATTGATTCTTACGTAAGAATGCACTACTCAATAATTGTTACAGTAATTACTGTTCAATATTTTATTTTATTGATTCAATAATTGCTACGTTGATATTCTATATTATTGTTGTTTCAATAATTGTCACTACACAGTATTTCCCATTATCAGATCAATGATTTATATTATTTTAATAATACTACTAGATAACATTATTGGCAATGTCTAGAAAGTTTTGTCTAAGGAGAAGTTTGGTCACCTAATTGCGCGCCAGTAAGGAGAAATCCTTATTGGAAAGCCCCCTCTTTCCTGTGAACAACCTGGTTGTCAGTATTGTGATTCTGTAATATTATTTGTGAATAATTAATTATTGACTTATATGATAAGGAAAATATTTATTTATGTGGATATAAATGGAGGAATTTTTAGAAAAGTGATAATTGTTAAAAATTGATATTTTATCTTTTCTGATAAAATAATTTATTTAAATATATTATTTTTAATAATATAATAATGGTGATATTTTTACAACGAATGTGTGATATATGAATAAATGAGGAGGAGTATTTTTGTTGCAATAAATACTAAAAACATGTTAAACATGTCGGCGGACCCCATTTCTTGACTGAAATTTGATTATAGCTTGTAAAATCGTTCGTATATGGATTTCGGTCAATTTCTGTTTGGAATTTAGAAAAACTTTCTTCTGTAAAGTTGTAGAGAATTGAATTTCCTATGGAAGGACATAAGATTTGAATTTTTCTGATAAAAGGGCTATTTTCTATGAATTATTGAAGTTCCGAAGTTCCGGAACAATTAATTTTTGAAGTTTAAAGTATTTTAATTAAGAAAAACATTTTGTTACTTTTATTGAGTGGATGTCTGATGTTTGGATTCAATTAGTATGCGTAGGAAGTTTTAGAAAAATAATAATACTATTTATTAAATTTTCTGCTTTGGTGTTCTAAGCATTTTCCTATAAATAGGGTGCTTAGGTTAGAATTGAAAATCACACCAGAAACTAAAGTTTTCTCTCTTTTTCTCTCTCTATATTATCGAGCGTATTCTTGTGAGTATTTTTATATTTTGAGTGTTGCTATACGGTGCAAGTTCCTTCAGCACTATATCCAGTAATCCAGTTAGAAGTACTTTCTTTTTGAGGTACGGGATTGTAAGGGATAATAATGGATGTTATTTTTTTCGTAATGATGTTATTCTTTCAATATCATTATACCGAGATATTGGTATGAATATTATTGTGGAATTTCTACCTTTTTGTGTCGGGGTTACTATTCATGTATACAACACTATTCACGTATACGCCACTATTCACATATACGACATTATTCATGTATATAACATTTTTACGTATACGGTACTATGTATGAATACGGAGTACTATTCACGAGTTACTATTCATGAGTTACTATTCATGAGTTACTATTCACGAGTACTATTCACGACAAAATTGGTTTCTTTTTCTGACCAAATTATCGTTGATTTATGAATCTTACTCTTGAAATTAAATCTATGTGTTGATTATATTGTTTTTATTATCATATATAATATTTTTATAACCCTAATGATGATATTTCTCTTTCACTTGAGTGTAAAGATCGGTAGATTATTGGTATGACCGTGACTATGAGTTCTCTTTGGTCAGTAGTGCAAAGATGAATTGTTGACCGGCATGATCATAACCATTGAATTTATAATTGAATATCTTTAGCTTAAGTGCAAAGGTGAATTGATCAACATGGTTATAATTATTGTTTATATAAATTCTGAAATGATTATATATTTCTTTGAGATATTAATATCTTTGGCCTGTAGTACAAAGATGACCTGTTGTTGAATATCTTTGGCTCGTAGTGCAAAGATAACCTGTTGTTGAATATCTTTGGCCTGTAGTGAAAAGATGAACTTATTAGTATGATTATGAATAGGAACTGTGATTTGGTATAACCATGATCTTTGATGTTTTAGGTAAAGACAGGTGATGAAAATTATCTTCGTCCTGGATGATAAGAGAAATTTAGAACCACAATTATGATTATGAGTTATTCATATGATTGTGGACCAGAACTGTTGATTGATGTTACAGGGATAAAACATTATTGGTGAACTTTTAACATGGAGAAGATAATAGACTTTATGGTCTATTTGACTCTTCTAATGGATTTCTCGTTCCGCTGCAACTATGGTTGAAAAGTTTTATCATCTACCATATGTTCTAAATCTCTGATTTATTATTGATGAAGGCTATTGAAAATTTAATTATCTTTAGTCATAATATTCTTTACTGAGCTAGTTGTGCTCACCCTTTTGCTTCACAATTCCTTTCAGGTAATATGAGTGTAGCTGGGTCGAGCAGGGGTAATAGGGGAATAGAACGGTGGTCTCTAGCTGTGGAGGTTCTCTCTAAATAGTATAGAAAAGTGTGTTGTATTTTATACATCATTTAGTAGTTATATTTGGTGAACCAAATAGGGTGAGGCGAACCCAACGTTGGAAGGGTGTTTTTCCACTATCATACAAGATGTCTAATGACATGCGACTTCGTGTTATCATAAGACAAGGTTGTGCACATCCACTTGCTGAGTATATCAACAAGCACTACCTATATGATCTTGGAGTTTGGTTGAAGTATAATTCTCAATTAGAGACGGTGGAGATAATGATATGTCAAGAGAAGACTCACCATTGGAAAAAATATGATAGTAATCTTCTCGTTTTTCTTTGGGGTTTATTGGGTCAACCAAGGATAATTCTGTGGGCATATGATATCTATCATAACCTAGACGCATGGCCTCCCATGTACGAAGGTTTCCTTGAGCACTTCCCAAAGATTTTAATTTCTAAAACCATTATTGATTGTACCTTTATGTAAGGTGCCATTGTGACGTACTATCCAAGGTTGGGACATGAGTCACAGTTGGTATATATTGGTATCTAAACTCATAACATGTGTTGTTGTATTTTGCATGACACTTGTAGTAATAAAGTTGTAGTTGTTTTCTGTACCATGTTTTTGGCGACTCATAATAGGTTGGTTGGATTGGACCTATTTTGGGGGCGTTACACTATGGCTTCGAGGAAGTTCTACTCGACACACTACGATCCTTTATCGTCTCTCCTCGCAGTCTACGAACTTCGAGATCTATTATCTTGCAGACTACGATTCTGCCTCGATAGCTCTCGAGTTTTCCTTGACTCTCTGGCGGACTATGATTTACAGTGCGGTTCTTTCGACGATCGAGATTGCCTATCTATTACATCATAAGATCAACCTAACATGCTTGATCTTTCTTTATTTATAGTCCTTGTACATCATTTCTTTTAAGGACTTTAAAGTCATTTTTGCTAATGTAGGATCAACCTAACATATTTGATCAATTCATTCTAAGTCCTTCTACATATGTTTCTATTATCTATCAAAGGACTGTACAACTTTTCTTAATGCAAGCATACTTGCATATTCATTCATATATATATATATCATAATCAAATCATATGTAAATAGGAATATCATTCACATGCTTATTCCTGACAATCTCCCCCTATTTGATTATGACAAAAACAATAAGTGCATATGCATGTTATGAATGAATCTTGTATACAGTGAGCAGCTGTATTTCTAAAACAAATAATCATGAATGTCATTTATAATGATGTGGAATTTAATACACTGACATTTTACATCCTAGATCTAGAATATACCTAACTAGTTAGAGATGTACCTCTTTGGCTCCGTGTATGTTTCCAGGATGTCTGTTGATCATCTATTCATCTGTTTGATTTCTTTGCTCCTGCTCCCCCTGGGATGTGGACTTCATTTCTTCTTCTTCTGGCTCCCCCTCAGCCTTTGCAAACACAGGCACATCATCCTTTGGCTCCCCCTCAGATGATGACCCAACTTCTTTTTCTGCTGTCTTTTTCTCTTCTTTTCTTCTTTCTTTCTGCTCTCCTTGGTTTTTCTTAAATGCCTCTTCTTATGCCTCTTTCTATGCCTCTTTTTCTCCCCCTTTTTGTCATGAATCACTTAAGAGAGCTGTTCCATGTTGGACATAAGCTGCTCCATCAGATAAGAGGAGTTACCAACTCCAATCTTGAGTTCTTGTTGGCTTAGCTCAAGTTGCACGGAGAAAGACTGATTCATGTTGTCAATCTTGCCAGAGAGGAAATAGAGTTGTTCTTTATTTGCCTTCTGTGCTCGTAGAGCTTCTGCCTTCTGATCATTTATGGCTTTCAGATAGATGTGATCTCTCTCTTTGATTTTGAGAGATACATCAGCCATAATAGCTTGAAGTCTGTTCTGAGCTAAATTATCTCCTGCTGCTGTCAGAACCATCTTTGACTCTTCATTGATTTGAGATATCTTCTGGGCCAGCTCATCAGAATTCTTCAATAGCTCCTGTTCCATGGGAATTTGGTCATCTGGTTGGGCAGCCTCTTGTTGAATACCAGATAGGACTCTACGAATTTTCATCTTTGGACATATTTTCAAAAACGTTGAGAATCTGAACAATCGTTGAGTACCGATCGCTATTGGAGGATAAAGGAATGTCAGATAGCTGTGCTTGGGTAGATGGAGGCTTCTCATTTTGAACTTGAACACCATCAGCGGTAGAGTGAACAAACTCTACGATTATCTCTTTGGCCATAATCGTTCTGCCTTCAGAGTCCACTCTACGATCATAAGGAATATAATGATTTCCAGCATGTCTGTAGACTTTGTAATGGAGCTGGTCTTTGATCATCATTGTTGCATAGTTCTTCACCCTTGGGAAGTTCTGAGACACCAGCTCCAGACTTGGAAACTGAGAGAAGCGCCAGCTGAGGAAACTTTCATCTTTTTTAGCATATGCCTTTAACCAAGGCATCCATTGGAAAAACCATCTTTCTAGAGGTCCTTCTAGTGGTTCATTCAATACTTCCACCACTATTCTTCTGTCAATCCTAGCTGGAGAGATCACATGATAGTTTGATGGTTCCTCTGATTCCTGATTTACAGAACTAGAACCTTTCTCCAATTCTTCACTTCTTGAGCTTGAATCTTGCTGGCTCCTTTCATCAGATTCATCAGTGAATTCTTCTTGCTGAATTTCATTACCAGAATCTTCTTCAACACTTTCTACCTTTGATTCAGATTCATCATCACTTACTTCAATGACTGCAGTAGAGTGATCACTTTTCTTCTTAGAGGTAAATTTAGCTAGTAGTCTGTAGCTCTTTC
This sequence comes from Panax ginseng, assembly GCA_020205605.1. Taxonomy (NCBI): domain Eukaryota; kingdom Viridiplantae; phylum Streptophyta; class Magnoliopsida; order Apiales; family Araliaceae; genus Panax; species Panax ginseng. The sequence goes on along the minus strand of CM035148.1, from coordinate 108,781,158 downwards.
TCCTCCTTGGGGGTTCAGCTATGGGAGAGTCAAACTCTTCTTCCTCTTCAGACTCGGAGGCCTTTGAATCGTCAGGCAAACTTCCTTGATGTTCAGTATTGGCAGGGGTAGGTCCTTCTTCTTCTGACTCAACATCTTTTGAACCATCATGTAGGCTTGTTGGAGTAGTTGTAGTAGGAGATGCAGTTGTATTAACTTGCAATCTTTCTTCATCATCAGAGTGGATGTGATAAGTAGGTTTTATACATACTTATTGGATATCAATTCACGAGAACTATGCCCATTTCAAGTACATTTTAGTATGTTTGTAGTTGCATTTTGTTTTATTTTGCATTGCATGTACTGAGAACTCTTTTGGTGTAAAAGTATATGAAATGGCATAGATCGGTGTTGGTTGGATGCATTGAAGCTAATGGAGGTGTGGCACGAGGAACAAGTGGAGATAAGAGATTCAATTGTGATGAAGGAACAAACAACAAGCAGTGGAGCAACATGAAGCAGCAGAACACAAGATTTCAGACTGCAGAAGCCACGCAGCCGCGCATCTGAATATGTTGGGACACGCGTGCCTGCGCCATCAACTGGAAGGAACTGATGTTGCACACTCGCGTTGCCGCGCCATGTTAACGAAAGGATCGAGCACGGCCGCACGTGTTAAAAACTGCAGTTGCTGACTTTATTTTATTTTTGAAATTTTAAGTGTTTGAGTTGATATAAACTACTCTGGTTGGTACCAGATGCATCTATCTATTATTTTTATGAGTTTTTCATATCAGAGAACTAGGGTTTTAAGCTTTGAGCGATTTCCATCGAAGATCCAAGCATAGACTTAATATTTCATATTTTCTTCTTTGAAATTCAATCATTGTTTCTGAATTACGTTTATGTTGCTGGGGATTACTGAGGATTTGAATATCATGTGTGGATTATAATCAGCAATTGGGTTTGATCAACTCTATCTTTTCTTTCAATTATTTTTCGGTTATTTTCCATGTGTTACTTTAATCCCATAATGGCTTTCGGTTCAACGATGAACTAAACTCCATTATGGGATTCTAACGGATTTTAATATGTAGTCTAATTGATTGCTTGATTGCTGGACTGTTTGTGTATCATCAAGAATTTCTATTATGGTTGATTTGAATGCATGAATGATTGATCACCATTCAATTTATGTGCTTGTATGGCGTTGAAAAATAACATGTGAGTATGGTTGTAATCATGATAGCATGAGTATATGGGGCTGATTTGATTAGCTGTATATTTCGTGAACCAGATAGACATATACTGTTTCACCATGTGAGTTAAATAAGGGCTTGTACTTAAATTCAATATGGCTGCAATTTCACATAGAAATATAGTGATCTTGGTTTTATTGAAGATTACATGATGTCTATTGTATGTGGATGTTATGTAAGTAGGTCATAATACATTGAAAAATGGTTATGTCTACATTCGTGCTCTTGGCTAATTTTCTGTGATACGCGAATAGTCTTGCATGGCGGTGATAATTAGATGAACTATTAAATGAAGTTAGGATTCCATTATTTCCAGATTTGATTTATTACATTAATATTCTTCTTTTATTTATTATTGGATTTTAGAGTAATTCAAAGTCATAAGTGTTTGTTTTAAGCATATAAAAATAGTAATTTAGTTGATGCATAATAGTTTAATTTAGAACCTTTCTCCGTGGATCGATACTCTACTTACTCTGTATTACTTGCTGACCCATGTATGCTTGCATGAGTTAGAGTCCTTTTGTTAGAACTAAAAAGGAGGCAACACGTTTTTGGCGCCGTTGCCGGGGAAAGGCGTTTAAATTTTTATTATTATCATCAGTTTTAAGCTATATTGTATGACTTAGACAAATCTAATCTTATCTCATTTCTATTTTTGTTTTTGTTTTTATTTTTGTTTCTGGTACTTGTATAAATTTTTTATGCTTGACTTGATCATCCAATCCGAATTAACTTTTGCTTTCGGGACAACATAAACGGGAGAGGTTGGAAAGCGAGAGTGCGTAGAAATTTACAAGCAGAGTTAGAGGTAACTACATCTAATATGGCAGCCGAGGGACAAGGAGAAGATCAAAGAGAGGAGTATAGAGCTTTAAGGGACTATTCGATGCCAAACATTAATGGACTGCAGTCAAGCATCGTCAGGCCAGCAATAGCAGCCAACACCTTTGAAATAAAATCGGACACTATTCAGATGGTGCAGAATTCGGTACAGTTTGGGGGTGCTGCTACAGATGATCCTAATGAGCACCTATTGAGCTTTATTGAGATATGTGATACTTTCAGATACAACGGGGTAACGGAAGATGTTATCAGACTTAGACTGTTTCCGTTTTCATTGAGGGATAAAGCAAGAAGTTGGCTTCACTCTTTGCCTGCAGGATCTATAACTACATGGGAGGACGTAACACATAAATTCTTAGCCAAATTTTTTCCAATGGCTAAGACTGCGAAGATGAGGACAGAAACTCCCAATTTGAGCAGCAACAGGGTGAGTCTCTATATGAAGCTTATGAGAGATATAAAGAGATGCTAAGGAAGTGTCCACACCATGGTATGCCATATTGGATGGTGATCAACATGTTCTATAATTGATTGGGATGGCAGTCCAGGCTTATTGTAGATGCAGCTGCAGGAGGAGCTTTATGGGCGAAGAGTTATAAAGAGGCCTATAACCTCATCGAGACAATGGCAGCGAATGACTTTCAAAACCCTACATCCAGGATGCCACATCCCAAAGTTGCAGGTTTATTGGAAGTGGATGCTATCACTGCGATTGTCAAGACCTGAGATGGCGACCATGGCGTAAGAAGAAAATAGATACATTGACAGAGAGGAAGGCGAAGACAATTGCTTTTGTGTGTGAAATTTGTGCAGGGTCACACTCAACAGATCAATGTGCTATTAGCTCAGAGTCGGTACAGTATGTGAGAAACTACAGGAAGGACCAAGGCCAATTTCAGAACACATACAACTCCAACAACCGCAACCATCCTAACTTTAGTTGGTCAAATAATCAACGAAATCAGTGAGAATCGGTTTCGGTAGAATAATCAATTTCATCGCGACCAACTGACAACAGGTTTACTTCAAGACCACCTTTTTCGCCGGGATTTTCTCAACAACAACAACATCACACTCCAGCTGTACCTCGACAAGAAAAGAAATCAGAAATGGAGGAGATGATGATGAAGTACATGGCAAACACAGAGGTAATGATCAAAAGCCAAGCAGTGGCTATTAAAAATATGAAAACTCAAATGGGGCAAATGGCGAGAATGCTTAACAACATGACCCATAGTTCATTGCCAAGTACTACGGAGACAAATCCACGAAGAGAAGAGAAGGAACAATGTCAGGCAATCACATTAAGGTCTGGGAAACAGTGTGCAGAAAATGAACAACGCACGCCCGCGCCATGTTTACATAGGGAGGACGCGAAGCCACGCGAGGCAGAAACTGGGACTGAAAAGAAAGAAAATCAGAAAAGTTCTGAGGTACAACGGGAAGAAGATAACAAAGAAGCTTCAGTTGAGCAGCCCATGAGTAAAACACCACTAGTTCACCCTCTGGTTCCGTATCCACAGAGATTGAACAAGCATAGGGAAGATAAACAGTTTAGCAAGTTCTTGGAAGTTTTTAAGAAGCTGCAGATTAACATACCTTTCGCTGAGGCATTGGAACAGTTGCCTAACTATGCAAAGTTCATGAAGGGTATATTGTCAAGGAAGAGGAGATTAGAAGAGTTTGAGACAGTGGCCTTGACAGAGGAATGCAGTGCAGTGCTTCAGACAAACTACCTCCAAAGCTGAAGGATCCAGACAGTTTCTCAATTCCATGCACGATCGGCAAGATGAGCTTCAGCAAGTGTTTGTGTGATCTTGGGGCAAGTATCAATTTGATGTCCTTGTCAGTGTTTAATCAGTTGGGATTTCCGGCTCCAAGGCCGACAAATATTTCTTTACAGTTAGCTGACAGATCCATCACTTATCCACGGGGAATCGTTGAAGATGTATTGGTGAAAGTGGATAAAATCATCTTTTCGGCTGACTTCATCATTTTGGATTACGAGGAAGATAAGAGTATACCAATCATACTGGGGATACCATTCCTAGCTACAGGAAGGACCTTGATAGACGTTCAGAAAGGGGAACTCACTATGCGTGTTCATGATCAGGAGGTTACCTTTAACGTATTCTAGGCAATGAAGTTTCCAACAAATGAAGAGGAATGTTTCAGAGTTGATTTGGTGGACCATGTATGAAATGATGAAGTTGAGAGTCTGGTGGAGTATGAACCGTTGAGAAGTGTCATTGCTGAAAATTCAGAATTGGAGGATGAGGAATTTAAAGAACTTGTACAATTTCTGGATACGACTCCACAATTCAGAAAATTCAAAACATCTGTGGAGCCATTGAAGAAAGCTGGAGAAACGTTAGTAAAATTGAAGCCATCTCTTGAGACACCTCCAGAACTTGAATTGAAACCCCTTCCAAGTCATCTACGGTATGCATTTTTAAATAAAGATTCAAAGCTACCTGTGATTATTTCTTCTGCACTAACATCTTTTCAGGAAGAAAAACTGCTACGAGTCCTTAGAGAGTTCAAGTCGGCTATTGGATGCACTATAGCCGACATAAAAGGGATCAACCCTTCATTTTATATGCATAAAATCCTGTTGGAAGATGATAGTAAGCCATCGGTAGAGCAACAAAGAAGACTTAATCCGATAGTGAAAGAAGTGGTCAAGAAAGAGGTATTGAAATGGCTAGATGCAGGTATAATCTATCCAATTTCAGACAGCTCATGGGTGAGCCCAATCCAATATGTACCAAAAAAGGGTGGTATGGCCGTGGTTACAAATGAAAATAATGAGTTGATTCCAACACGAATAGTAACGGGGTGGAGAGTCTGCATGGATTACCGCAGGCTCAACAAAGCCACACAGAAAGATCACTTCCCGCTGCCATTCATTGATCAGATGTTGGATAGACTGGCGGGTCATGCGTATTATTTCCTTCTGGACGGTTATTCAGGCTACAATCAGATTGTGATAGCTCCAGAAGACCAGGAAAAGATAACCTTCACATGTCCATACAACACTTTTTCTTTCAGAAGGATGTCTTTCGGGTTGTGCAATGCTCCAGCCACCATTCAGAGATGCATGATGGCTATTTTTTTAGATATGGTGGAACATAATGTGGAGGTATTTATGGATGATTTCTCAGTCTTCGGGGACTCGTTTGATTTATGCCTTGAGAATTTGGTGATAGTTTTGAAGAGGTGTGTTGAGACGAATTTAGTATTGAACTAGGAAAAGTGCCATTTTATGGTACAAGAAGGAATTATTCTGGGACACAAGGTTTCGAAGAAGGGACTCGAGGTGGATAGGGCTAAGCTAGAAACTATTGAGAACTTGCCACCACCTATTTCAGTAAAAGGTGTTCGCAGTTTTCTTGGACATGCAGGTTTCTACCGCAGATTCATCAAGGACTTCTCCAAGATAACTAAACCATTATGTAGTTTATTGGAGAAGGATGCACAATTTAAATTTGATGAGGCTTGCATGTCGGTATTTAAGCACTTGAAAGGGAAATTAACTTTGGCACCAGTTATTATTGCACCAGATTGGGATTTGCCATTTGAGCTGATGTGTGATGCGGTGATTCTACCGTTGTAGGAAATTTGTTTTAGGTCAGAAAAAGGAAAAGATATTTCATGTGATCTATTATGCTAGCAAGACCCTTACAGATGCACAGTTGAACTACACCACCACAGAAAAAGAGTTATTGGCAGTGGTGTATGCCTTTGATAAATTTCAAGCATATCTGATTGGTATAAAGGTGATAGTGTACACGGATCATGCAGTAATTCGGCACATAATGACAAAGAAGGATGCTAAGCCTAGGTTAATCAGATGGATTTTATTATTACAGGAATTTAATTTGGAAATCAAGGACATAAAGGGTACTGAAAACCAAGTGGCGGACCACTTATCTCGACTAGAGAATCCGAAAAGGGAGGCAGATGACAAAGTTATAATTAATGCATCCTTTCCAGATGAGCAGTTATTTGTGGTGAAAGGGGAAGTGCCATGGTTTGAAGACTAGGCGAACTACTTGGTGAGTAAGATGGTACCTTCTGACTTGGTAGGTCATCAAAAGAAAAAAATTTCTACATGATGTTAAATGGTTATATGGGATGAGCCGCACTTGTTTAAACAGTGTGCTGATCAAATGATAAGAAGGTGCATCCCATATAACGAGGTTGAGGGTATTCTGCAGGATTGTCATTCTTCTGTGTATAGGGGTCATTATGGTGGAGAGCGAACAACGGCTAGAGTGCTACAAGTAGGATTCTACTGGCCGACAATTTTCAAGGATGCGTACAGTTTCGTCCAGAGGTGTGATAGATGTCAGAGAGTGGGGAACATCTCAAAAAGAAATGAATTGCCATTGAATACGATCCTCAAAGTAGAAATTTTTGATGTGTGGGGGATTGATTTCATGGGCCCTTTTATTTCTTCTTGCAAAAATCTCTACATCTTGCTCGCAGTGGATTATGTGTCGAAATGGGTAGAAGTGGCAGCTCTTCCGACAAATGATGCCAAGGTAGTCCTCAGGTTTTTACACAAAAATATCTTCACAAGATTTGGGACTCCAAGGGCCATCATTAGTGATGAAGGTAGTCATTTCTACAATAGGTAGTTTACATCATTGTTGGCTAAATATGGGGTGAACCATCGCATTACTACAGCTTATCACCCACAAACGAATGGCCAAACTGAAGTGTCAAATCGAGAAGTTAAAAGAATCCTTGAAAAAGTTGTGAATCCCACTAGGAAGGATTGGTCTTTAAAGCTTGATGATGCTATTTGGGCATATAGGACTGTGTACAAGACTCCGTTGGGCATGTCACCTTTATAGCTAGTCTACGGCAAAACATGTCACCTTCCTATGGAGCTAGAGCAAACACATATTGGGAGATTCGGAAGCTCAATTTTGATTTGAAAGCTGCAGGGGAGAACGCCTACTCCAACTCAACGAGTTGGATGAATTCCGACTACAGGCATATGAAAATTCTATGCTGTACAAGGAGAAGTTGAAGAAATGGCATGATCGCAAGATCATAGAGAGAACATTTGAACTGGGACAAAGAGTTTTGCTCTTTAACTCCAGACTTCAACTTTTTACCGGGAAGCAGAAGTCAAGATGGTCAGGGCCATTTACAGTGAAGATTGTCTTCCCACATGGTGCGATAGAAGTGTTTGATAAATTCCCGAATCAGCCTTTTAAAGTGAATGGGCAGCGATTGAAGCATTACTTTGTTGGCGAGGTGAACAGACAAAAAGTCACCTCAATTCTTTCTTCGACATGAGATTCAGAGACAGTCAAGCTAATTAACTATAACTTAGCGCTTGATGGGAGGCAACACATTATTTCTATCTCTTTTTTTATTATTTATTTAGTTCAGGTTATTTTTGTTAGATCATCTTCATTTTTTTTATTGTGATAGTTTGCTAGCTTTGCATAAATATAGTAGTAGTTGAATGTCATATGATTATGTCTGTGCATAGCATCGAAATTATGATATTAAGTAACTCATGTTTACTAAGTAATTCATGCCTTGACAGTGTTTATTGATGTCTATGTAGGTATCTTGGAGTGAATGCAGTACTGTCTTACAGTGTTGAGAATGAAAATTAACGAAAGGGGAATCGGACTCGCAGATGCGTGCTGGACATGATTAAGAAGCTTTTGCGCTCACGTTACAAGGAAGTCTGAACATAATAGAAGGCGTATTCTCTTGCTCTCCTCAACACCCAAGTCTCCTCATCTCGAATCAGTTACAAACTAAGCCATAACTCTCCTCTCCATTACGTGATTGTCACTTCGGTGCTCACACCCACGATTATACCCACGATCCATATCGATAAAGCTAGGGTTTCAGATTGGGTTGTGCAGAATTTTGTTTGGGGGTACTCAATCATCGGCTAGCACTTGTTATTCACTATAAGGCAAGTAATCCTCGTTTTCTCTATTAAGTTCAAATGGGTCCTAAAAGAGCACATTTTATCACTTCGTCTTCATCATCTTCCTCCGACAGTCAAGGGGAGGATGTTGTGGATCATACCAAGTTTCTCAGTCTAGACTCCCAAAGAGAGTATTACAGAATCGTGGCAAAAACGTTTGTGAAGGAACGCGGGTTCAAGCCTGAATAGTAGGATGGCCAGTTATGGGAAATGATTCGCGAGAGAGGATGGGTTGGACTGACTTCAACCCCTAAGCCTATTCCAATAAGTATCATTCGAGAATTCTATGCGAATGTCAAAGACACAATGAGCGGCATATCTATGGTTCGAGGGTTTCACATAGATTACAGACCACCAGCAATCCGAGCAATATTCAAGATAGTTGACACACCACCGACTGGGAACGACAATTGGGTTGAGGCTTCCCGCTTTGAAACTGATTTGGACGTGGTCATTACTGATTTGTGCGTTCCAGGCACAAAGTGGAATTGTAGGGCAGACACAAATCAACCTAGAACTTTCCCTGCCTCAGCCTTGAATCGGTATGCTAAAGCGTGGAATTTGTTTATATGTGTAAAGCTCGTGCCTTCATCGCATCAGCACGAAATCACAATAGAGAGGGCTATAATTCTGTGGGGAATAGTCACCAGAAAATATATTGATATGGACACCTCATCCATCAAAATATGTTACGTTATATATGGGGGAGCACTACGGGGAGTATTCCACACGCGTATGTTGTCGCTAGCTTGTGTGCCCATCCAAGATGCCATTGGGATAATGAACAAATACAGAACCCGAGCCAAGATATCACTCATGCCACCATTTCTAAATTCGAGGACTGGGCATGAGGGGAACCACATCCGAGGGGAAAAGGTTTCATAGTTCAACCCGCATCCTCGGTACTGCCACCACAGCCCACACAGGACGCTGAAGTAGGAACATCAGCTCAAGCAACTGCTGCTATTGGGGATCATCAGCTCCGAATGTTGGAACGAAAGGTCGACGCAATGTACGACAACTTTATAGCATTTGCTACGGGTCTGACGAGGTCGTTGGTGGAGGCATTTGCACAGCAAGGGACCATGCTTGAGTGGCCACAGTTCGGGACCGCCGTACCATATCCACCACCGGATTCACCACCCGACGAGGGTGGTGCCGCTGAGCAGTAGGGGGGTTTCTCTAACCCTATACCTTCTTTCATTGAGGCAATGAATATTATGAGTTTGGGGGTATTGGGGTAGTAGGGTAGTGCATATAGTATTTGCATGTTTAGTTTACAGTTTTATGTTTAGTTTAACAGTTTGCATGTGTATGTGTTAGATAATGATTGCATGTTATATTGTTCTGTTCTTAGTCATCATCATTTGTGGTAGTATATGTTTAGTTGCATGTCTCACGGTTCTAGCGTTATGGAAATTTTGTCTAGCATATGATGAAAGTGAATTTTGAAGGATTGTTGAGTATTTTGGATAACATGAGCTTAGATATAATGTTTTACACGATGTAATTCATGATTCTGTTTAGATACTTTAGGTTTGCACTGCAGTGTTCATAATTACTTGAAGGCATAAGAAATATGTGTTGCATTTCTTGATAGGAAATGTGGTTTTAAAAAGAGAATTATGTGGAAAATGGATTTGAACTATGAAAAACATTGATAATCAAACCTTGGGGACACATGGGTATGCTATATAAAAAAAAAGAAAACAAACACGAAAAAAGCTATCTTGAAACCTTCTTGAGCTGGATTATTGGCTCTTTGGAAAGGACGAGATGGAGCGTAAAATGCACTCGCTGTATAAAAAAATAGCAATAAACACAGTGGGAAAGAGTGAAAATCGCCATCGTGAGTATAAATAAAGCAGTTAAACCCATTGTTGAACCTCAGTTTGATTTGATGTCTTGGCACAGTTTTTGTTGCATAAGTATACATGAATCTTGATTTAGATTGTAATTTTCTATTTTGAGCAGTTTAGCATGTGTATTCTTGTGTTAGTCAAGTTTTAGTGAACACAACACACACACACAACATCTTTATAGCATATATGAATTATTTGAGTGTATGATATTATGCCTATAGTTTGGTTTGAATTTGTATTCTCGAATCTGGATAATTCGCTGAGGCATTTTGGATTGAATTTTTGTTATAGTTGAAGAATGTGAGACTCATTTGCATCGTGATTTAGTTGCATAGCATGTAGTTGCATTTTCAGTATTTACTGTGGTATACATTGCTTGAGGGAAAGCAATAGTTCAAGTTTGGGGGTATTTGATAAGTAGGTTTTATACCTACTTATTGGATATCAATTCACGAGAACTATGCCCATTTCAAGTACATTTTAGTATGTTTGTAGTTGTATTTTGTTTTGTTTTGCATTGCATGTACTGAGAACTCTTTTGGTGTGAAAGTGGAAGAAATGGCATAGATCGGCGTTGGTTGCGACGTTGGTTGGATGCATTGAAGCTAATTGAGGTGTGGCACGAGGAACATGTGGAGATAAGAGATTGAACTATGATGAAGGAACAAGCAACAAACAGTGGAGCAACATGAAGCAGCAGAACACAAGATTTCAAACTGCAGAAGCCGCGCAGCTGAATATGCTGGGACACGCGCGCCCGCACCATCAACCGCAAGGAACTGATGTTGCACACTGGCGCACCCGCGCCATGTTAACGAAAGGATCGAGGGCGGCCGCGCGCGTTAAAAACTGCAGTTGCTGACTTTATTTTACTTTTGAAATTGTAAGTGTTTGGGTTGATATAAACTACTCTGGTTGGTACCAGACACATCTATCTATTATTTTTACGAGTTTTTCATATCAGAGAACTAGGGTTTTACGCTTTGAGAGATTTCCATCGAAGATCCAAGCATAGACTTAATATTTCCTATTTTCTTCTTTAAAATTCAATCATTGTTTCTGAATTACGTTTATGTTGCTGGGGATTACTGAGGATTTGAATATCATGTGTGGATTATAATCAGCAATTGGGTTTGATCAACTCTATCTTTTCTTTCAATTGTTTTCGATTATTTTCCATGTGTTACTTTAATCCCATAATGGCTTTCGGTTCAGCGATGAACTAAACTCCATTATGGGATTCTAACGGATTTTAATATGTAGTCTAATTGATTGCTTGATTGTTGGACTGTTTGTGTATCATCAGGAATTTCTATTATGGTTGATTTGAATGCATGAATGATTGATCACCATTCATTTTATGTGCTTGTATGGCGTTGAAAAATAACATGCGAGTATGGTTGTAATCATGATAACATGCGTATATGGTAAATTTGATTTGATTAATTTGTATATTTCGTGAACCGGATAGACTTATCTTTGTTTTCAGTGTGAGTTAAATAAGGGCTTGTGTTTAAATTCAATATGGCTGCAATTTCACATAGAAATATAGTGATCTTGGTTTTATTGAAGATTACATGATGTCTATTGTATGTGGATGTTATGTAAGTAGGTCATAATACATTGAAAAATGGTTATGTCTACATTCGTGCTCTTGGCTAATTTTCTGTGATACGTGAATAGTCTTGCATGAAGGTGATAATTAGATGAACTATTAAATGAAGTTAGGATCCCATTATTTCCAGATTTGATTTATTACATTAATATTCTTCTTTTATTTATTATTGGATTTTAGAGTAATTCAAAGTCATAAGTGTTTCGTTTAAGCATATAAAAAAATTAATTTAGTTGATGCATAATAGTTTAATTTAGAACCTTTCTCCGTGTATCGATACTCTACTTACTCTGTATTACTTGTTGACCCATGTATGCTTGCATGAGTTAGAGTCCTTTTGTTAGAACTAAAAAGGTGGCAACAGGATGCTCTGAGAGTTAGCCATAAGGCTTGTGCATTCTTCTTCATCATCAGATTGTTCATTTTTTCCATGAATCCAGTTTCAGCTTCATTGCTGGATTTGTTCTTTGGGGACCCAGTCTTGACATCATCAGTTCCCTTTTCTTCTTCTGACTTTACGTCCACTTCTTCGTCAGATGTACCTTCTTGGGAAACTGTTGCTGGCCTGTTTTCTACCTTAGCTTTCTTTCTTGATGGCCCTTGAAGCAATCTATTACTTCTTCTCTTGGTGGTTTTTGTAGTCAGGGCTTTTTCTTCTTCATCCTTGTCTTTGGTGGATAGACTTCTTGGTAGAGCCTCTGTTTTCTTCACAATCCTTGATCTTTTCCTTACTGGTGTAGATGCAGCTGGTGCAGAGTTATCAGACTCAGAGCTTTCCACCTCTTTCGCCTTCCTCTTCTTTACAGAGACCTTGCTTCTTCTTCCAGTTGTTAGCCTCCTATTTTCCTTTGGGTTCTTCTTCTAGTTCATGAACAGCTGTGGAGACATCACTTTATGAACATTTATAGGCTCTCCTTCATCATCCTTGATTTTCCCTCCCAGCTTCTTCTTCATCACAATACTCAGCAGTCTTCCATGAAAGACCTTAGTCATGGGTCTATCTGTAGACTTCTTTATCCCAGCCTTTTCTACCCATTTGGAGATATGATCGAACAAGATAGCTGCAAAGTTGATTCGCTTCTTCAGAACTATTGCAGACATAATCTTCAACTGCTAATCAAGCATAGTGTCGTGTGCAGTGTCCTTGCATATGATACATTTTCCCACTATCTCAGCAAGGAACTCAAATTCCTCAGGAAACTCCTTTTGTCTTAATGTCCTTCGAAATATGGTTTCTTTGGTACCCCATAATTTCCTTCGCTTGCTCAGTGTCGATCTCATCAAGATTTTTCAGTCCTAGGTCAGGAAAACCTAGGCATTGATTGATATCGGATGATTTCAGCTTTAGAGACTGACCTTTAACCTGGGTTGAAAAGGTTCTGGAATTTATGGATGCATTGGAGTAGAACTTCTTAACCAGTTCAGTATATACTCGAGTGCTTGCCTCAAGACATTCTGAGAATCCAGCTTTCTTCACAAGTTCAAGAATGTCTCTGAACTTCTTTTCGAATTTCTCAAATGACTTGGTTCTGAGCTGAATGCTAGTGATTACTCGTCAATCTTCCATTTGAATAGTTAGGGGAATATGGGTATTGATTCAAAGAGATTTATGAGAGATAGCTGATTGTGATTTGGACAGGGCTTCTGGAGGTTTAATTAATTTTGGCTTCGAAGATGATTCTAGGGTTTGAAAATGGGAGGGAGAGAGGTTCGATAGTTTCTGGTAACTGTTTGCATATTTTGAATTTGTCTTTATGGCAGTTCCTTCTGACTCTGCATTCGTTGTGATGTGTTAACTAGCCATTGGTTGCACGATGCCCAGTAATGAGCTGTAACTCCCCCATTAACTCTTCAGCTTAATGTCCCTTTTTAAAACAAATAGTCGTCAATGATGTGGATTGACCGTTGACCATCTTGGTTCGTAGAGTAGCATGGTAAGGCAACTATGGACTCTATGTTTTCCTTTGTTGACTCATCGATCAACTTTTGAGAGATGCTGCAGTAGATGGTTTTCATATTAATCCTCATCTTGAAACTGCATAGCTTGATCATTGATGTACCCCAAGCCAGTTTAGGCACTTAAGTTCTGAGATGCATTTACATGATATCTTTCCAAACTGTATTCAAACTTCTCTCCTCATAGTTTGAATGGTTGAGCAATTGTCCCGTTCTTTCAAGCTCCTCATGAGTTATAGTAACCTCTTGTAAGACTGCGATCGTCGAGTCTGCTTCTACGATCGTTGAGGTTGCATCACGATCGTTGAGTTCTCTTTAAACTTTACTCTATGATCTTTGACTGCCTTGGTCCTTGAGATGAATTTGATCAAGCAATCCTTCTGGGTTAAGGTAGCTCAGGAAGGGCCAACCTCTTAGAGTGAGCTAAGGGTCAGGTTTATCCCTAAGGCGTTTTCTAGATGAAATACTTTGGAAGTGATTTGCACTGATATCTCATTTGACCTTTTCTGGTGGTGAGGTCCTCTATTAACTGTAGACAATTGCATTTGTTGTAATCGTGGTGTCCTCCTGCTCTTACACTACGATCAGATGTTTGATCGTAGGCACTCCATAATTTTGAGTTGGGTGGCTGAAAGGTTATCAGTAGTACATTTTGAGACGTTCCTACTGACTATGGATCTTCATTTGGTTCATCAGCCACAAATTTTTGGGACTCTGTAGCTGGTACACTACTTCATAGTATATCTCAGTGTTGTTGTTTCTTAACAAATCACTGCTTCCCTATGTTTATACTATCTTCTCAGTGAGGTGTGATTTCCTTTTCTTCATGTGTATTAGGAGGAATCCTTGCATCTCTCCTTTTGACTGGAATCACCACTGACAGTCAAATCTGTTTACATCGTAGACATGGATATCTCCAGGGCTGGTTATACTACGATTAGTTGACAGCACTATGAACGTAGTCTTCTTTTTCAGTTTGTACTTGTGGAGTTCTACTCCCGTAGTGAGTTCCTCATGTTTGATGCTCGATGATCTTCTGAGGTGAGCTTCCTTTAGGATTCTTCTCTCATGACATGCTTTGCATGATTGAGCATCTAAGACCCTTTTTCATCTTTGGTTGAATGGCCTGCTTCCATATACAGATCATCAGCCAAGTGAGTTTCATTTAGATTAGCTCAGCAGGTCTTCAAGAACAGGCTTTGACATATAAGAATTTTGCCAGAATCATTTCTGAACAGTCTTAAGCCTATACATTGGTTGAATCTTTTATTTGAAGTCATCGCTTCAAACATTCCTTAGTGTGGCCAGATAGACCAAGTACCTGTAGGTTAGATATATTTCTATTTTTGGTACCCATAAATAAATGGGTCCTGCTAGGTTAGTTTTCTAAATCCATGTTCCTCATATATTTGGATAATCATCATATTGATCATCAACAGTCATATTCATGCATGTAACTAATTTAGATAATACATTTTGAGATGCATGATGGTGAGTGTGTATAAGATTTGTCCTTTTAATAAAACACTCTTTCTCTTTGATGGTTTAATCATTGCTTGGTTATGTTCATAGGGTTTAAGTGTTCACAGAGTGAGAATCAACTCTATGATTTATTTGTATCTGGTTGATTCATGGAGGTGATCAGTTTCTACAGATCATCAAGATACTCTTGTAGAATTGATCATACTCTATGTGTTATCAAATACTTAGAACATAGGGTTGTACATACATACTAACCCATCAACAAAGATTACTTCACATAAGATTAATTTTACATGTGATGTTCTTATGACCTATTTCATATTTCTTCCAAGAAGTCATCTTCAGCCTAAAACTTGGATGGAGAGAATGTTTGTAAGCATTGAGTTTCCAACTTTAGTGTACTTTCTCTCTTCACCTTTTTAGGTAGATTATGATCTCTTGCCAAAATACTGTTATAGTACATAAGGAGTTGCAACATGGTGTACATATTTATATTGGTGATGAACCATACCTTTCCACTGTCAGTTTCTTATCAGTCATTTAACTTAGACATACTGAGGTTAGGCATTGATGTGCATAGTTTCTCATTTTCTCCTGATAGCTTGTTGCTCCACTTGACCTTCAATCAATCAGCCGTTGTCTTGAAGATGCAAGCTAAGAAAATCTCAGCATCTTTAGTTCTTTGACATCCTTGTGTTCACAAGATTTACATCCAGCTGCTGGTTGATCAGATACATGTTTGAGAAGTTTTTCTTTATTCTTTGAATCATCATTTCTTAGCATGTATGGCCTTTTCATCTTTTCAGGCTAGTGGATGTTTGACTCTTTTCTGTTGAAGTCTCTTGAGCTTTTCTAGCCTGGTCTTCGGACTACAAGATTGACCGTGAGCAAGGATTGGTCTTGTTGATATGGCAATCAAGAACATGGACCAATCTGAGCAGCTTCAGGTGTATATACATATTTACCTGTACACAATATTTCCAACGTGTGAGCTCATCTGTATATAACCAGTGACTTACTACTAAACTAAGTTTAGAATAATGCTTGTGTCTAGGATCAGACTCAAAGCGATTAGCTTTTGAATATAGCATGAGAACCTGCTTTGATACCAATTATTAGTTCGATGAGGGCACAATAGATCTGGGGGGGGTTGAATAGATCCTTTTATTTCAAATACTTTTATGGTTTATTTTGTATTGCTAATAATTTATCATATGACAAACATAAGAATCTTTTCAAGCACAGCGGAATAAGTAAAATATCCCCTTCATTGATATATTCATAATCATACATACATCGTTCGTAGAGTTAGTTCAGTGGTAAGCAGTTAAAACATACATAAAAGTTATAACAGTTAATGTACATAATGTAAATGACATAAAGTAAAAGACACAAGGGGTTTTAAGTGATTCAGAGACTCAAGCTCCTAATCCACTCTTCTGCTTTCAACTAGCAGGATTTCTACTAAGGAATGGCAAAGACTACGAATCACTAAGATTCCTTCAAGGCCAGCAGCCTTGGGACTTCAGTTCACTAAGAACTCTTCAAGGCCAACAGCCTTGGAACTTCTCCAGTTCCCTAGGAACTCTTTAAGCCCAGCAGACTTGGTGCTTTATTTAGTCCCTCCGGACAAGGATCCCTCAAGCCCTGACTTCTTCTTGTTGAGTTGTTAGTTTGTTTGTTGGAGTTGTTGCTAAGATGTTCTTTAAGCTCTTCATATTCTGTACTTAGCAGCTTGGCGTGATCATCCTTGAAGTGCAGTTGAGTGTTGCATGATGCTCAGCTTCTTCAGTTACTCAACCAATTCTGATGATCCCAAGGACTGAGCAAAAACGGGTATAACCGAATTATCGAACCGAACCAAAATAAATTAACCGAAATTTTCTGATAATTCAGTTATTTTTGACATTTTGGTTATATCCAAAATTATTTACAGTTTATGGTTAGTTTATACGGGTTTCACTTTTGGGTTATTCAATTTAGCCGAATAACCGAATAAGCCTGGCTAAGAAATTAACCGGATAAGCCTTCAAATAATAACATGACATCTCAAATAATAACATGACATCTCAAATAATAACATGACATCTTAAAATAATAAGCGGCGGAGTAGCAAAGCTTTCTTCTCCTCTCTTCAGTCTTCATTATCAAAGCACAAGCCAGACAGTACTTTACAACACTTTCTTCTCCTCTCTTTATTATCAAAGCAACAACACATGACATCTCAACGAGTAGCACCAGCACCACAACCTTATCCAACAGCGTAGCAGTACCAGCGCCGAAGCCAGAGGCCAGATCTCGAACTCCCCCTTTTCTGATCTGTTTGGTTGTGGTGAAGATATTGAAATAGAAAGAAATTGAAGGAAAATCCTGAGGAATTGGGCAAAAAGAAGAGGAAGGATCTGTTTGGTTGTGGTGAAGATGCTACTGGGTTTGTACGCAGAAGGATCCTCTCTTCGATTACAAATGGTCATGGCTTGATTAGGGCTTCTCTTTAATAGCGATTTCTTCTCCTCTCTTCATTATCAAAGCACATAAGTTTACCAAATTACAACTGGTTTTATTTTATTAGTTATTTTGATTAATTAATAAAATAATTTGAATAGATTTCCGATAGCCTATGCATATTTTTTATTCTGCTAATTCATTTGCAAGCTAGCAAATTGTATGGTTTTGTTATGATTTCAGCATATATCTTGTGGATTCTTAGCTTGCAAGCTAGTGAATTGCAGAGTTTTGTAAATCTAGTAAATTCGGTTATTAACCAAATAATCGAATAATTAATTCAGTTATTCGGTTATCCGGTTATCATGTATTTCGGTTAGTTGTTCGGATATTCAAAATAGTGCAATTTCGGTTTTCGGTTATAACCGAAATGTTTATTTGGTTCGGTTATTAACCGAATGCTCACCCCTAATGATCCCTTATTGAACTGCCTTGAAGATCATTCTTCTTGATACTTGATGGCTGCACATGATGGGTTTCTAAGATGATTGTAAGCTCTTCTGCTAGGTACTTAGAAACTTTCTCATGCTTGTCACCATGATGGCGTTAGTGATCTTTATTCTTGATACTTGATGCCTTCTCATGATGGACTTGCTAAGATGACTGTAAGCTCTTCTCTCTGGTACTTAGAGTCTTCTCATGATGGACTTCAAGATGACATTGATGCTCTTCTTTCTCTCTGAAGTTCAGAACACTCTTCATGTACTAGAACTCTCACTTCTACCTTATAGAGCTCTCACTTCTACTTCTTTCTTTATCTATCTCTAAGTTTTCTTGGTGGATCATAGAGTGAGCCTTCGGACCTTCATTGGTCACTCACTATTTTACGTTGGCTAGATCAGTCCACCTTATCTCCAAAATCAGCAACTACATCAAGTCCAGCAACCCTTGATCTTTGAAGCTCTAGCAGATTTATACTCATTCCCAATCTTCCCATTGTAAAGTAGCCGTTGAAAGTTCTTTGAAATGCTTCGCAGATCTCGAGTTGTTTGGTACAGACTGCAGATGTGACATGCCATGACTTTCTGACACTGCAGTCTACTGTTTCACCTACCCCGTCAGAGATGTTACTTTTATACCTTGGGCAGGTTGTCAACTTTGTTTCTCCCTTCTGAATTCTTGATCAGAGGTTGTCCTTTTGCATCGATGCTCTCAATAAGCTCTTGTCCGAATACCAACCTTCAGATTGAACCGTTGCCAATGCTTCAATCTTCGGATGACCGAACTCTAAGATTACGATGCATACATTTTTGGACTCGATCAGAGTGTCTTGTCGATTTGTTGCTCATTTGACATGTAGAGACAACACTACGATCTTTGAAGGGTGTTCATTAGATATCCAGTGTAGAACATCTCTTCCTTCTATTGTGCAGTGCTTCAACACTTACATTTTGCTTCGATTGTTTCGAGAATCGATGGTTTGACTCCTTGCTCGGTCCTTACGAATAGCAAGACACTTGATTTGTGGCGTGTCATTTCGCTTTCTCCTTGTGATCTCCGTTCACTTATCATCAATGGAGTGACCCAATGCTTAATCACTTTAGCCTTGTTCTTCGGATGTGAGACCCCAAATTTTATGAATAAAGATTTAAATTTCTCGAAATATTTTTTTAATATTATGGTGTGGATTTGATATCTTTGTTATAATTGTGGGTAATATGTATAAATTTTGCAAAGTAAGCAAGTTGTTATATAATATTCGATTGGGTGGGGAATATTCTTTTTTGTCGGAAATATCCAAATGCGACGGCACAATCATTGGTGGACCCCCACAACGGAAGTATTATCGTAGTTAAAAATGATGTAATTATCTTTTATAAAATTAACGTGAAAGTATTCTTTATTAAAAGCTGTTGAACTACCCGGTAATAAAAGTACGATAATCGTGTGGTTGCATAGTAGCACTACCGGTATTGATTATTGATGCTTACATAAGAAGTCACTCAATTATACTCAATTATTGCTTCTGAGAATTCTTTGCATCATATCTCTCATATTATTGATTCAATTATTGTCACAGTATCATCGGCATAATATGATATATTATTAAATCAATAATTAAGACGGCAAAGTTATTCATATTATTATTTTCAATATTGACAATGTCTAAAAGTTCTGTCAAGGAGAGGTTTGGTCACCTAATTACGCGCCAATAAGGAGAAATCCTTATCGAAAAGCCCCCTCTTTCCTGGGAACGACCTGGTTGTTAAATATTGTGAGTTATAATATTAATGATGAATAAGTTCGTGTTGATTAAAGATGAAATTGATTGTTCCATTGTGTTTGGATTATTAGTGTTAGTGGAAATCGATATTTATTTCGATAATAATTTATGTTTGGAGGTTATATTGACCAAACGAGTATTCGGAGCACTTTTCGTGTCAGAGTACTATTCACGAGTTACTATTCACCCATTTACTATTCACTCTAGTATTGTTCACTCGGGTATTTGGTACACTTTTCATGTCAGGTTACTATTAATGGGTTACTATTCACCCAATTACTATTAACTCTAGTATTGTTCACTCGGGTATTTGGGACACTTTTCATGTCAGAGTACTATTCACGGGTTACTATTCAAGGGTTACTATTCATCCGGTTTCTATTCACACTAGTATTGTTCACTCGGGTATTTGGGACACTTTTCGTGTTGGGGTACTATTCACGGGGTACTATTCCTGAAGTACTATTCACGGGATACTATTCACCTGAAAAATATATATTTTTTCGGTCCAAATCATTTTTGGGTACAATATTATTCCATGAGGAGATGTGATAATTTTTCAGATCGTTGGTTGAAGTTATAATAGTAAATCAATATGGATCGTTGGTTGAAGATATAATAGTAAACCAATATGGACTGCTGGTGGAATGTTATAATAGTAAATCAATATGTATCGCTGGTTTAAAGTTTTAATAGTAAATCAGTATGGACCGTTGCTTTAAGTTTTAATAGTAAATAAATATGGACCGTCCGTTTAAAAGTAAATCAATCTGGACCGTTCATGAATTAGTTACTATTTAGTCCATTCTTCTATAAATAGAAGCTCATTCCTTCATTATTTCTTACGAGTTCACTGAAACTCTAGAGAGAGAAATTATAGAGAGAAAGAAGAAGAGAAGTCTGCTACCTCACTTTTCCAATATCCAGTTTCTTCTAAGGTAAGGGATATTATTTGTTGTACTTGTAAGGGGTATTATTCTTTCGTATTCATAAAGAGAGTTATTTTCTTTCAATACTCATAAGGGGTATTATTCTTTCGTATTAATGAAGAGAGTTATTTTCTTTCAATACTCGTAATGGGTATTATTCTTTCGTATTCATGAAGAGAGTTATTTTCTTTCAATACTGTGAATAGCGGTTGTTATTACATTCTTTATTATTATGTTGGAATAACTTTTGCCTGTATGCTTGCAAGTACCGCATACATGGCGAAATTCTTACATCATTCCATTACGTATTATTACATTGGAATAACTTCATTCGTGTGGTCAATCGCATGCATGGTGAACTCTTCGTTATTCCATTCTTTATTATTCATTGGAATAACTTTGTCTATGTGGATTACCACATGCATGGTGAATGATCCTTCATATTCATTCCTTATTAAATTGTGGAAATGATCTGTCTATGTAGATTACCGTATAGCGGGCGAAAATGCATTTGTAGTTTCATATATTCTATTATACTCAGTTGGTTAAAGCTTTGGCTTCTATACTCAATGAAATTAGTGAAATATCCTTGATATTTGCGCTTCATCTAGTATCTTTTCATGGAAATATTCTTCTGAGCATTCTTGAATTTTACTCTACAAAGCAGTATCATGTTGACAATTTGGACGTTATTGAGTTCAGGATAAATTAACTTATAAATCTTTAAAATTTATTCTTGAACTTGTTTTATTGAATTGTCATCATCCTCATGCTTATATTATGTTAAAAGTCATCTTTGTCTTATGTGCATAGATGGACTTGGTATGATTATGACCAGGGATTATTCGGTATATTCATGACCGTAATATGACGAATGATATGGTAAAAGTTCTCATTGGCCTGTAGTTCATTGGTGGACAGTTGTTGGTATGATTATGACCAGGGATTATTTGGTATAATTATGACCATTGATGATTACATGAATATCCTTGGCCGTGGAGCAGGGATGATTCGATTTTATTTATTAAGCTGAGTCTCAGCGATAAAGTTGATAAAAAAAAACTTTTTAAATCATAAAAGATAGTAGATTTTATGCTTTACTTGACTCTTCTAATGGATTGCTTGTTCCACTGCAGTTAAACTTGTTGTCCATTATATTCTATCAGTTTAACATTGTTGAAGGATAATGATAATTTATTCTGCATTATCTTAGTCATAATATTTCTTACTGGGCTAGTTGAGCTCACCCTTTCTTTCACTGTTCTCTTCAGGAAATGAAAATATAGTTGGAACTAGTCAGGGAATGGATTGATGGTCCAGATGGTTGCATTAGTATTCCTCACTATTCTGTGAAATAGTGTGATAATAAATTTATTGAGGACTTATTTTGAGTTTGTATCGCTTTAAGACAACAATATTTGTATTAAAACTCACAGCTCTTGTTGTATATTTAAGTTTGTTTTTGTATTCAGTACCATGTATCTGGCGACTCAGAATGGGTGATGTATACTTATTTTGGGGGCGTCACAGTTGGTATCAAAGCTTAGGGATATGATCCCTGGCTGAGATGTGAGACAAGAACTATGAGGGGAGAGACGGGGAATTCCTTCGCTAGTATGACCTACCTAAGTTTATTTGGTATTTAATTGGTCGGTCAGAGTATAGGGATAATATGTGATATGTCAATTAACCCTTGTTTTGTGACAGTATTTAAAAATGGCATCTGAAAATGCTGAGATAAGAAATGAAGCACATGAGACCGTTGAGTCAGCTCAACCAAAAGGTAACGACCAACAACACGACGATAATAATCATACCGGTGGCAACGGCCGTGAACAATGATAACCATTATGGGGAAATTATCATGCCAAGAATGGTAACCACTTTGGTGGTAATGGCCAAGATAATAGAAGTGGAAATTTCAAGAAAAGAAGGTCATTTAGCTCGATTTTGTTGAGTATAGTGAAGTCAAGTCCATTGGGCAACGGTGGCACCAAAGGCGAATCTGGACAAAACAAAGTCGGTGGTTTCGGGAAGAAGCGTTTTTTTCGTGACTTCTCAAAAAGCGAGTAACTTAGAACAAAGTTAGCACGGGTTAGTTAATTATAAATTTTTGCGAAGTCTATACCTTATTTAGATCTTAGGTTCTACCCATTCTTTTATCTCTCTTGCTTGCGTTCAACGTTTAAATTTGACTTGGTGAAATTAGACTTTGACTTATTGGTTAAAACTTCGATAGTAGAAACCTTCGTTACCTCCACTGTTTATAAATCTTGTTGATTCAAATCGACACTTTCACGTTACCTGTCGATCTTATCTCTTTGAAAATACTTTCCTTTGATGTGATTTTAGGAACCGATTGGTTAACTACTCATCATGCTTTTCGTAAGGTTGTTAGCTTTCATATTCCTAACCAACCTGTTATGCAAATTCAAGCAACCAAACCACTAAAGTCAATCATTGTCATATCAAGTCATAAGTAAAGAGCCTCGAGCCTTTCGCTGGTGACTTCCTTGTGTGGAATGAACCGAAGCCAGACTTTCTGTAGGCGACGTCGTGAATGATGATGACAAGTTGATCGGTATCAATGTGACGTACTATCCAAGTCTTGGATGAGGATCACAGTTTTGAATGATATTTCTATTGTTAATAAATTTCCTAACGTATTCTTGAAGACTTCTTAGCCTACCCCTAGAGCGTGAAATCGAATTTTGTATTGACCCTAGTACAAAACCCATTTCTAAAACCCTAAAATATTTTCTTCACCCAAAACGAACGTGTAATGTGCCAAAGACGTTGGCTCGAGCTGTTGAAGATTACGATCGTACCATTCAATACTATCGTGGGAAAAACGAACGTGGTAGCTGACGCGTTAAGTAGAAGATCGTATGCGTTTACGAGTGTGATGTTGTTAACACAAAAACCCATTTTGTACAACTTACAAATGATGGAGATAGAGTTAAAGACTCTAGGACCCACGTGAAGATAACGAATATACGAGTAGAATCGATTTTAATCGATAAAGTTAAAGGCTGCTCAAGCTACATACTCAGAGCTGATGAATGTGAAGAAGAAGGTTCAAGAGGGCGTTATTCTAGAAGCAAGAATCGATGAAGAGAGGAAATCTCAACCCTCGATTTTATTGGCCCATTTGAAATCCTTGATCGAGTAGAAACTGTGGCCTATAGACTCGTTTTACCGCCAAGTATGTCGCGTGTTCATAACGTTTTTTTTCACGTATCGATGTTATGTAAATATGTGGATGACCCGAACCACGTTATTAAATTAGAACTAGACGAGATAGCAGAAGATTTAACGTATGAGGAGCTACATGTTAAAATCTTGGATAAGAAGGATCGTATTCAACACTCAAAGGTTATACCTCAAGAGTTGGAATCTGAAATGAAGTTAAGGTATCCTCATCTCTTCGGCATACCAGGTACGTACGTAAATTTTGAGGGCAAAATTTTATAAGGAGGGGAGATTGTGAGACCCCAAATTTTATGAATAAATATTTAAATTTCTCAAAATATGTTTTTAATATTATGGTGTGGATTTGATATAATGGTATAGTTGTAGGTAATATGTATAAATTTTGCAAAGTAAGCAAGTTGTTATATAATATTTGATTGGTCGGGGAATATTCTTTTTATCGAGGATTATAAAATACGATGGCACAATCATTAGTGGACCCTACAACAAGAAGTATTATTGTCGTAGTTAGAAAATGATAGAATTATCTTTTATCAAATTAACGGCGAAAGTGTTACGATTAAAGCTGTTGAACTACCATTAATAATAAAAATACGAGAATACGCATGGTTGCATAGTAGCACACAGTATTGATTATTGATGCTTACGTAAGAAGTCACTCAATTATACTCAATTATTGCTACAATAATTGCTGCATCATATCTCTCATATTATTGATTCAATATGATATATTATTAAATCAATAATTGAGATGGCAAAGTTATTCATATTATTATTTTCAATATTGACAATGTCTAGAAGTTCTGTCAAGGAGAGGTTTGGTCACCTAATTACGCGCCAATAAGGAGAAATGCTTATCGGAAAGCCCCCTCTTTCCTAAGAACGACCTAGTTGTTAAATATTGTGAGTTATAATATTAATGATGAATAAGTTCGTGTTGATTAAAGATGAAATTGATTGTTCCATTGTGTTGGGATTATTAGTGTTAGTGGAAATCAACATTTATTTCGATAATAATTGATGTCCGGAGGTTATATTGACCGAACCGAAGTATTAAGGGGCACTTTTTTAGGTCTGAAGTACTATTCACGGGTTACTATTCACTTGGTTACTATTCACTCTAGTATTGTTCACTCAGGTAATTGAGACACTTTTCCTATCGGGTTACTATTCACCTGGTTACTATTCATTCTAGTATTGTTCACTCGGGTATTTGGGACACTTTTCATGTCGGAGTACTATTCACGGGTTACTATTCAAGGGTTACTATTCACCCAGTTACTATTTACTCTAGTATTGTTCACTCGGGTATTTGGGACACTTTTCGTGTCAGGGTACTATTCACGGGGTACTATTCCCGAAGTACTATTCACGGGGTACTATTCACCTGAAAAATATATTTCTTTTCGGTCCAAATCATTTTTGGGTACAATATTATTCCATTAGGAGATGTGATAATTTTTTAGACCGTTGGTTGAAGTTATAATAGTAAATCAATATGGATTGTTGGTTGATGATATAATAGTAAATCAATATGGACCGCTGGTGGAAAGTTATAATAGTAAATCAATATGGATCGCTGGTTTAAAGTTTTAATAGTAAATCAGTATAGACCGTTGCTTTAAGTTTTAATAGTAAATCAATATGGACCGTCCGTTTAAAAGTAAATCAATATGGACCGTTCATGAATCAGTTACTATTCAGTCCATTCTCCTATAAATAAAAGCTCATTCCTTCATTATTTCTTACGAATTCACTGAAACTCTATAGAGAGAAATTATAGAGAGAAAGAAGAAGAGAAGTCTGCTACCTCACTTTTCCAATATCCAGTTTCTTCTAAGGTAAGGGATATTATTTGTTGTACTCATAAGGGGTATTATTCTTTCGTATTCATGAAGAGAATTATTTTCTTTCAATACTCGTTAGGGGTATTATTCTTTCGTATTCATGAAGAGAGTTATTTTCTTTCAATACTCGTAAGGGTTGTTATTCCATTCTTTATTATTATGTTGGAATATCCTGTCTATGCGAAGTACCACATACATGGAAAAATTCTTCTGTCATTTCATTCTTTATTATTCATTGGAATAACACATGCATGCCTATCGCATCGCATGGTGAATTCTTCTATTATTCCATTCTTTATTATTCATTGGAATAACCCGTCATGGATGGATTACCACATGCATGGTGAATGATCCTTCGTATTCATTCCTTATTAAATTGTGGAAATGATCCATCTACGTGGATTACCGCATGGCGGTGAAAATCCATTTGCAGTTTCATATATTCTATTATACTCAGTTGGTTAAAGCTTTGGCTTCTATATTCCATAAAATTAGTGGAATATCCTTGATATTTGCGCTTCATCCAGTATCTTTTCATGTAAATATTCTTCTGAGCATTCTTGAATTTTACTCTACAAAACAGTATCATGTTGACAATTTAGACGTTATTGAGTTCAGGATGCTCTGCTTAATCCAAGGAACGTATATTCATTTGATGCTAAAGTCGTTTAGCATGGCAAACTCCAAGAGATGTCTCATGTTGATGAGTCATGGAGTGTATCTCTCTTAATAGTCCCTAGAGACTTCTGAAAAGAGAGATCGCATGAGTAATAATCATGTATATAATGAAATATACGAGACCTGATGAAGATCAACTAAATTCTGGAGAAGATCACTGTAAGACAGTGAAAAACATCATAAAGTACTTAACCATCACTAAGGATGTGATTAAAATTTATGGTGAGTCTAAATTAAAACTAGAGGGCTTAACAGACTCAAGTTTTTCAGACAGACGACAAAAAATCAACTTTAAGGTAAAGTGTTATCTTGAACAGTGGTGCAGTGAATTGGAAAGTATGTAGCTGTAAATGAAGCTACAAGTTGATTGTTTGGATAAAAGTTCATTACAAAACTAGGAATAGTTCCTAAGTCTCATCTTGGATCTAAACATGTGTTGCGACACTTTCATTTGATTATAGGAATCATTGAAAGATGAGAAATTACTATAGAGATAGTGAACTCTCAAGAACAACATTACATATCCATCACCTAAAGCTTATCCAACAGCAGAATAATCGTCACTTAGAGAAGAAGGGTATGAGATACCATGGCGATTGGCTTTAGTGCAAGTGGGAGATTGAAAGTAGTATGCACACAAGCCAATCATGTTTGATGATAAAGCATATACTTTGTAATAATCTTATTCATTTATTAATAAAAAGTATTAATTTATTAAAGGCTTTTAATTATCTATATAATGTTGCTTTATAATATGTTTATCTACATAATGCTGCTTTATAATATGTGATAAACTCATAGTTTTAAGCAATGCTTTTAGAATACTGATGATGATCATTCTGATGAGATCTAAATTCTTAGAAAGCTTAAAACTAAAATAGTTCCCAATCATTGGATTACTAAATTGGGGATTAGTGAATCCGGATAGATTGGTACATACGTTGCTTGCTTTCATTGGATGAGGATGATTGATCTCATGATCATTTGTGTGGAGACACTCAAAAAGCGGTATGTAGGTGCTTATTAGAGAATAAGTTCCTTTGAATGTGGCTCGCTAAGGAATACCTAATGTAGTTTTACTTTTTGTCAATAGCAATTCTCAGTAGTGATAGTAGTACAAGTGATCCTTGGACTTGAGGTCATCATAGTATCTTGTGTATGATGAGTTATACTTTGACTTATTCCTTAAAACCCTTAGGGTATATCAAAAGGTATGCTTGGGTATACTAAGTTGTACGTGCAGATAATGTATAATCAATAAAGAATATACCGCTTCTAGTAAATGAAGAGAAATATCCTATGTGATTCGATAAATGACAACCTAGTAGTCCTTGGCCAAGGCAGAATGAAATTAGAAAGGAGTTTCTAATTTGCATTATTTGGAGTTGTGCTGTAAGACCTCAACTTTTATGAATAAAGATGAATTTTCTATAAATATCATTTTGAATATTATGGAATGAATTTGATATAATGTTATATTTGTGGGTAATATTTATAAATTTTGCAAAGCATTAAGTTGTTATATAATATTTGATTGGTCGGGAAATATTCGTTTTAACGAGAGAATATTCGTATAACTAAGACAATCATTGGGGACCCCTAACGGAATTATTATCGAATTGAGAAAGCGACAAAAATACTTTATAAAAATAACGGCGGAAGTTTTACCATTAACTGTTGAAACACCCTAAGTTAAAAAAAAAGACGATGTCTGCGTAGTTGCAATAAATAGCATTACCGGTATTGATAATTGATGCTTATGTGATAAGTCACTCAATTTTGTTTTATTGGTATTATTAATGTAATAAAAGCATGAAAATCTTTTTATATAAAATGTAGAATACTTTTATAAAGTTATTCGTTTTATTAGGCTAATAGTAAAACTTTTTTATATAAAAATGAATACTTTTATAAAGTTATCTGCTTTATTAGACAATAATTAGAATATATTATATTTTATTATGCATAGTATTTGCATAGTAAAATCTTTTATAAAGTTATTAGGTTTATTAGATTATAAATAGAATATATTATATTTTATTTAAAAGATTTTGCTTTAAATATGGACGTCGCCGATTAAAGTAAATCAATCTGGACCATTCATGAGTTAATTTACTATGCGTAGTCATTTTTCTATAAATAGAAGCTCATTCCTTCATTATTTCTTACGAATTCTTTGAAACTCTAGAGAGAAATTATAGAGAAGTTTATAGAAAAGTATTCTCGCTCCTTCCCTACTCTTGTATTCAGGTTTCTTTTACGGTAAGGGATATTATTTGTTGTACTCGTAAGGGGTATTATTTCTTTTGTATTCATGAAAAGAACTTCTGTTATTCCATTCTTTATTATTCTCTTTGGAATAACCAAAGATATCATGCGACTACCCTATACTTGGTGACATTCTTCTAATATTAAAGTCTTTATTATTATTATGTTGGAATATCATGTTCATATAGTTTCTTGGGACTGGTTAAAATCTTTTTATTATTATTACATTGGAATATCTTGTATGCAATGCGTTTCTGTTTGGACTGGTTCCATCTTTATTATTATTATGTTGGAATATCACATTACGTGAATTTCTGGTAGGACTGGTTCCGTCTTTATTATTCTGTTAGAACATCCTCGCCGGTGCAATTTACTTTGACTTTGGTTAGATTACTTATTATTACATTGGAATAACTTTGTCTTATCAAAGAAGTACCACATGCATGGTGATTTCTTTTGTTATTCCATTCGTTATTATACTCAGTTGGTTAAAGTTTTGACTTCAATACTCCATGAAATTAGTGGAATATCCTTGATATTTCCGCTTCATCCAGTATCTTTTCATGGAAATATTCTTCTGAGCATTCTTGAATTTTACTTTACAAAGCAGTATCATGTTAACAATTTGAACATTATTAGTTCCTAGATAAATTAATTCTTGAACTTGTTTTATTGAATTCGTATATCATTGTCATCATCCTCATGTTTATATTATGTTGAAAGTCATCTGTGGCATGTAGTGCATAGATGGACTTGGTATAATTATGACCAGGGATTATTCGGTGTAATCATGACTGTAATGTTACAAATGATGTGGTAAAAGTCCTCATTGGCCCGTAGTGCATTGATGGACAGTTGTTGGCATGATCATGACCATTAATGAATACACGAATGTCCTTGGCTGTAGTGCATGGATAATTTGTGGTCGTGATACTAAAGAATATCCTTGGTCGTAGTGCAGGGGTGATTCGATGATGTGGATTATTTATTAAGCTGAGTCTCAGCGATAAAAGTCATGAAAAACCTTTTAAATCATAGAAGATAGTATATTTTATTCTCTACTTGACTCTTCTAATGGATTACTTGTTCCACTGCAGTTAAACTTGATGTTTGTTATATTTTGTCAGTTTAACACTGTTGAAGGCTAATGATAATTTATTTTGCATTATCTGAGGCATAATATTTCTTACTGGGCTAGTTGAGCTCACCCTTTCTTTCCTTTGTTCTCTTCGTGAAATGAGAATATATATTTGGGACGAGTCGAGTGGAGGCGGAGTGATGGACGAGATGATAGTATTAGTAGTCCTCACTATTACATTAAATAGTGTGACAATAAATGTAATGAGGACTTATTCCGAGAGTGGATATTATCTAGAAGACAATATTTGTATTAAAACTCATAGCTCTCTTGTTGTATATTAAAGATTGTATTTGTATTGTGTACCATGTATTTGGCGACTCGAGAATAGGTGATGTAACTTATTTGGGGGCATCACGGTTGGTATCAAAGCTTAGGATATGATCCTGGCTAAGATGTGAGACTAGAACTAGGAGGGAGAGGCTGGGGAATTCCTTCGCTAGTATGACCTACCTAAGTTTTTTTTTTTATTTAATTGGTCGGTCGAGAATATAGGGATAATATGTTACATGTCAATTAACATTTGTTTTGTGGCAAGATATCTAAAAATGACATCCGAGAATGTTGAGAATAGCAATGGAACACAGGCGACCGTTGATTCACCATATATCAATAATCAGGATAATGTGCATCAGGAAGGCGACAATCCTCATGCAAACAACAACACTGACCAAATGATGAATGATGGAATGTTCAGAGGCTTTATGCAATTCATGCAATAGCAGGCGAGAGCGGCTCCTATCCAAAATGTAGGTGGAAACACTAGAAACTCTCAGACGGTCACTACTAAACAGTTCAAGGAGCTAGGACCACCGTAGTTTATTGGAGAGCCAAAACCACTTAAGGCGGAAGCATGGATAAAGCAGATCACCAAGATATTTGATATCTTGGGATGCTCCGAGGAGCAAAAAGTTCCCTTTGTCGCCTTTATGTTGCGAGGAGAGGCAGATTACTGGTGGGAATCAGTAAAGCGTACTCAACTTGCCGCACTGAAAATGTCTTGGGAGAAGTTCCAAGAACTATTCAACGACAAGTACTTTCCCGAAAGTATTCGTCACATGAAGGAGGTGGAGTTCATCAAGTTGGAGCAGAATAATATGATCGTGTCGCAATATGAAGCTAAGTTTTTCGAGTTATCCCGGTTTGCGTCCCACTTAGTGGATAATGAAGAGAGAATGACATGTATATTTTTAAGAGGTTTGAAGCCGGAGATACGTCAACATCTTATTTCTCATAAACTGTGTTTGTATTCAAATGTTGTAAATAGGGCTCAGTTAGTGGAGCGCGATAATGAGTCAATGCAACCAAAAGAGAGCGACCCGGAAAAATGATAATACCAAAGGAAAAGCGATCATGAAGCGGTGACAACAAGCGTGGAGGAATCAACGAGGCGAAATGGTAACCACTTCGGTGGTAATCAGGGCCAAAGTAATAAGAATGTACATTTTAAGAAGAGGAGATTCAATAATGATGGAAAGACAAAAGCACCAACACCCGTTGTTAAGGAAGGAGAACGACCACCTATCATATGCTTCAAATGCGGAGGGGAGGGACACATCAGTCCAAACTGTGCGATGCCGTCCAAAGTATGTTATAATTGTGGAAGAGAAGGTCACTTAGCCCAATTTTGTCGTTCATCGAAGACAAGTTCAGCTAGGATGGAGGCACCAATGGCCGTCCCAGAAAAGTCAAAGCCGGTAGTGCAAGGGAGAGCGTTTGTTGTGACCTCCCGTAAAGCAAGGAACCGAATGAGGTCATCACGGGTAAGCTTATCATAAACTCTAGCAAAGTCTATAATTTATTTGATTCCAGTTCTACCCATTCTTTTATTTCTCCTACTTGCGCTCAACGATTAAATTTGACTCCGGAGAAATTAGACTTTGGCTTATCTATGGAAACTCCGTTAGGAGAAACCTTCATTACATCCACTGTTTATAAGTCTTGTTTGGTTCAAATCGGTACCCTCACATTACCTGTCGATCTTATTTCTTTGATAATACTTGCATTTGACGTGATTCTAGGGATTGATTGGTTAACTACTCATCATGCTAAAATTGATTGTTTTCGTAAGGTTGTTAGCTTTCATATTCCTAATCAATCTATTATGCGAATTCAAGCGACCAAACCATTAAAATCAATCACGATCATCTCAAGCCATAAAGCTATTCGTTTATTGAAAAACGGATGTCAAGCTTTCTTAGCCCACGTCACAGATCTAAACAAAAATACGTCAGTTTTGAATGATATTTCTATTGTTAACAAATTTCGATGTATTCCACGAAGAACTTCCGCTGCCTACCCCAGAGCGTGAAATTGAATTTTGTATCGACCTTGAACCCGGTACAAAACCCATTTCCAAAGCCCCATATCGAATGGCTCCTATTGAACTTCAGGAGTTAAAGACCCAACTACAGGAATTGTTAGACATTGGCTTTATTCGTCCTAGTACTTCTCCTTAGGGTGCTCCTGTTCTATTTGTGAAAAAGAAAGATGGGAGTATGCGAATTTGTATTGATTATCGGGAGTTAAATCATGTCACCATCAAAAATAGGTACCCATTGCCACGTATTGATGACCTGTTTGACCAGTTGCAAGGAGCCAAATTCTTTTCAAAGATTAATCTTCGTTCCAGATATCACCAATTGAAGATTAGAACCAATGACATTCCAAAGACGGCTTTCAGAACTCAGTACGGGCATTATGAATTCCTAGTCATGTCCTTTGGATTGACTAATGCTCATGCTGCCTTCATGGATATGATGAACCGAGTATTCAAGGAATATTTGGATCACTTTGTGGTCGTCTTTATTGATGACATCCTTATTTATTCCAAAAGTCGTGAAGATCATGAGCAGCACTTGAGGCTGACACTCCAAAAGCTTCGTGAATACAAGCTTTATGCCAAGTTAAAGAAATGTGAGTTCTGGATTGAGGAAGTAGCATTCCTTGGGCACGTAGTATCAAGTCATGGAATATAAGTTGACCCGGCAAAGATTGAAGCAATTCAAAGCTGGGAGCAACCTAAATCAATGACCGAAGTACGTACGTAGCTGGTTATTATCGGAGATTCGTGGAAGGATTTTCTCGAATAGCTAGTCCATTAACTCAGCTGACTCGGAAAGATACAAAGTTCAGTTGGAGCGAAGAATGTGAGAAGAGTTTTCAAGAACTCAAGAGGAGACTCATTTCAGCACCTGTTCTGACAATACCATCTGGCTCGGAGGGATTTGTCGTCTACAGTGATGCTTCGGGTAAAGGGTTGGGATGTGTTCTCATGCAACATGGGAAAATCATAGCCTATGTCTCAAGATAACTCAAAGAATATGAGAGAAATTATCCTACTCATGACCTAGAGTTAGCAAATGTTGTCTTCGCACTTAAAATTTGGAGGCATTACTTGTATGGGGAGAAGGTGGAGATCTTTACGGATCATAAAAGCCTCAAATATTTCTTCACACAAAAGGAACTCAACATGCGACAACGATGTTGGCTTGAAATCATTGAAAGATTATGATCATACCATCCAATACCATCCTGGAAAAGTGAAGCGTGGTAGGTGACGCATTGAGTAGAAGATCATATGCAAGCATAAAGTGCGATATTGTCAACACAAAGGCCCATTTTGTGTGACTTGCAAAGGATGGAGATAGAGTTAAAGACTCCAGGGACCCATGTGATGATGGCGAATATACGAGTAAAATCGACTTTAATTGATAAAGTTAAAGCTGCTCAAGCTATAGACCTGGAGCTGATGCGTATGAGGAAGAAAGTGCAAGAAGGTGTTATGCCGGAAGAAAGAATCGATGAAGAAGGAATACTTCAAATCAACTCCAGACTTTGTGTTCCTAATGACCCTGATTTAAAGTATAAAATCATGATGGAGGCGCATAATACACCATTTGCAATCCATCTTGGGACTACCAAAATGTATCTTGATATTCGTCATACATTTTGGTGGAGCAATATGAAGAGAGAGATAGCGCTGTTTATCTCAAGGTGTCTAACTTGTCAACGAGTTAAATCAAAGCATCAAGTACCAAAAGGTCTATTGCAACCACTTGAAATTCTAGAATGGAAGTGGGAGCACATTACCATGGATTTCGTTACCGGTCTTCCTAAGGTTTCTCAAGGTATAGATGTGATTTGGGTCATTGTTGATAGATTGACCAAGTCTGCTCATTTCTTACCGAAATCGAGAAACTTATACACTTGAACGTCTTGCTCGTATGTACATAAACGAGATTGTAAGACTGTATGGTATGCCAGTATCCATAGTTTCTGATCAAGACCCAAGATTCACTTCACGATTTTGGGTTAGTTTGCAGAAAGCTATGGGCACAGATTTATGATTTAGCTCGGCATATCATCCTGAGACGGACAGATAGTCAGAGAGGACTATTCAAACTCTTAAAGATCTATTAAGACTCTGTGTCCTTGATTTCAAGGGAAGTTGGGACAAGTTCTTACCATTGGTGGAGTTTTCCTACAACAACAGTTATCAAGCAAGTATTGGCATGGCTCCATTCGAAGCGTTGTATGGAAGAAAGTGTCGTTCTCCAGTATGCTGGGATGAGGTGGGTGAAGCAACGTTGTTGGGATCAGAGTTGGTACATATGACTACGGAAAAGATTCAAACGATCCGACAACGTATAAAAACCTCACAAGATCGACAAAAGAGTTATGCTGATCTTCATCGAAAGGACGTGGAATTCGATATAGGAGATCATGTGTTGTTACGTGTTGCTCCATGGAAAGGAGTTATGAGATTTGGAGAGAGAAGAAAGCTCAATCCTCGATTCATCGGCCCATTTTTAATCCTCGATCGAGTAGGAACTGTGGCCTATAGACTCGTTTTACCGCCAAGTATGTCTCGTGTTCATAACGTTTTTCACATATCCATGTTACGTAAATATGTGGAAGACCCGAACCACATTATTGAGTTAGAACCCGGTCGAAATAGCGGAGAATTTGACGTATGAAGAGGTTCCTGTTCAAATCTTGGATAAGAAGGAACATATTCTACGCTCCAAGGTTATACCTCAAGTCAAAGTTTTGTGGAGAAACCACGATGTTGAGGAAATGACTTGGGAGTTAGAATCTGAAATGAATAAAGATGAATTTTCTATAAATATCATTTTTGAATATTATGGAATGAATTTGATATAATGTTATAGTTGTGGGTAATATTTATAAATTTTGCAAAGTACGCAAGTTGTTATATAATATTCGATTGGTCGGGGAATATTCGTTTTAACAGAGAATATTCGTACAATGGCACAATCATTGGTGGACCCCACAACGGAATTATTGTCGAATTGAGAAAACGACAAAAATACTTTATGAAAATAACGGCGGAAGTTTTACCGTTAACTGTTGAAACACCGGTGTTAATAAAGATAATAATGTCTGGCGTAGTTACACAAGAAGACACGATATTGATTATTGATGCTTATGTGATAAGTCACTCGGTTTGTTTTATTGGTATTATTAATGTAATAAAAGCATGAAAAGCTTTTTTATATAAAAGCAGAATACTTTTATAAAGTTATTCGTTTTATTAGGCTAATAGTAAAAATTTTTTATATAAAAATGTAATACTTTTATAAAGTTATACTGTTTTATTAGACAATAATTAGAATATATTATATTTTATTATGCATATTGTTTGCATAGTACTCGCATAATGTTTGCATAGTAAGTTATTAGGTTTATTAGATTATAAATAGAATATATTATATTTTATTTAAAAGATTTTGCTTTAAATATGGACCGTCGATTAAAGTAAATCAACTGGACCGAATTCATGAGTTAGTTCTTATGCGGTCCATTTTCTATAAATAGAAGCTCATTCCTTCATTATTTCTTACTTAATTCAATGAAACTCTGGAGAGAGAAATTATATAGAAATTTATAGAAAAGTATTTCGCTCCTTCCTACTCTTATATTTAGTTTCTTTTACAGTAAGGGATATTATTTGTTGTACTTTCGTAAGGGGTATTATTTCTTTTGTATTCATGAAGAGAACTTACATTATTCCATTCTTTATTATTCTCTTTGGAATAACCAATATACGCGGACTACCCTATACTTGGTGACATTCTTCTAATATTAAAATCTTTATTATTATTCTGTTGGAATATCATGTGCTTATGTTTACCTTGGGACTGGTTTTGTCTTTATTATTATTCTATTGGAATATTGTGTTTTTGTGCGTTCTTTGGGACTGGTTTTAAATCTTTATTATTATTCTATTGGAATATATCACATGCATGCGTTCTGCAGGTTCCGATTAAAATCTTTATTATTCATTGGAACATCACGTCGATGTAAATTTACTTTGACACGTTTCATTACTTATTATTCATTTGAATAAACTCCATGCATCAATCTGCACCGCATGCATGGTGATTTCTTTTGTTATTTCATTCGTTATTATACTCAGTTGGTTAAAGTTTTGACTTCTATACTCCATGAAATTAGTGGAATATCCTTGATATTTGCGCTTCATCCAGTATCTTTTCATTGAAATATTCTTCTAAGCATTCTTGAATTTTACTTTACAAAGCAGTATCATGTTGACAATTTGAACATTATTAGTTCCTGGATAAATTAATTCTTGAACTTGTTTTATTGAATTCTTATATCATTGTCATCATCCTCATGTTTATATTATGTTGAAAATCATATGTGGCCTGTAGTGCATAGATGGACTTTGTATGATTATGACGAGGATTATTCGGTGTAATCATGGGTAGTAATGTTACAAATGATGTGGTAAAAGTCCTCATTGGCCCGTGAGTGCATTGATGGATGAGAGTTGGCATGATCATGACCATTAATGAATACGAATGTCCTTGGTTGTAGTGCATGGATAATTTGTGGTCGCGTGATACTAAAGAATATCCTTGGTCAGTAGTGCGAGGGGTGATTCGATGATGTGAATTATTTATTAAAAGTCGAGTCTCGTGATAAAAGTCATGAAAAACCTTTTAAATCATAGAAGATAGTAGGTTTTATTCTCTACTTGACTCTTCTAATGGATCGCTTGTTCTACCGCAGATTAAACTTGATATTTGTTATATTTTGTTAGTTTAACAACGTTGAAGGCTAATGATAATTTATTCGTATTATCTTAGTCATAATATTTCTTCTTTGGGCTAGTTGAGCTCACCCTTTCTTTCTTTTCGTTTCTTCGTGAAATGAGAATATATTTGGGGACGAGTTGGGGAAGCGGAGTGATGGACGAGATAATAGTATTAGTAGTCCTCACTATTACATTAAATAGTGTGACAATAAATGTAATGATGACTTATTCTCGAGAGTGGATATTGTCTGTAAGGCGAGTATTTGTATTAAAACTCACAGCTCTCTTGTTGTATATTAAAGATTGTATTTATATTCTGTACCATGTATTTGGCAACTCAGAATAGGTGATGTATACCTATTTTGGGGGCGTCACATATGCATTTAAGAGTCCAAATACATATAATTAAATAAAAGAAGACTTGACAGTAATTTCATGTCTTATATTTAATTGGGACATTGTATGGTGGAAGGATTGAATTGTACAGTAACTATTTACTCAAAGGTTCTTTAATGATTAATGTTGAAATCTATATTATCTGAAAAGTCGTTGATCGCTAGGGAGCCTTATCCCTATTGTAGAATAAATATTATTTATTTAAATAAATTAATATTTTAATTTATTTATTTAAATAAGATTAGAATTGTTCTAATTGATTTATTCACAACCAGTTTAATATGGAGAACATAAAGGGTCACACCATAAAAGAAAGAATAATTATTTAAGAAGTTAATGGCATAATCGTAATAATAAATTAAGTATATTTAATTTAATCTATGGTGATAGAATAAATTAAATAGTTTAATATTTATTATTTAATATTTTGGAAATATTAAATATAAATTAATAAGAGAGTCTTATTATTATTACTATTACTATTATTATTTAATTTCTAAAAGAGTTTGGAAATTAAATAATAAAAGTACTCTCATATATCCTAATAAGATTAGGAGGCTAATTACTTAAAAGAGTTTAATTAATTATTCCTAATAAGATTGGGAGCCTAATTAATTAGAGGAATTTAATTAATTAAAAAAAAACACAATTCCTTAATTGTTAAGGAGGGTTGCCCACATCTATAAATAAGAGGAGTCTTATTATGGGTGGTGTGGGTTGTTGACTTTTTCACAACAGATGTGATTCCAATTGTTGGAGAGTACGCTCATTTTTTATGAGAGATAGAAAAACTAAGGTTTTGCCAACTACCATTCTTCTTGAATATTTCTTCTTCCTTGGTGGATCACCTCTAGAGGTCAAACATTTGGGTGGCTAACGTTGATCAAAGGAAGGAACCAAACCAAGTAGATTCAAGTTGAACGCAAAAAGGATTGGAGGTGAACTTGTACTTGAGGAAACTCGAATCTTCAAGGGTATGATTCTTGTTCTTTATCTTTTCATTTAATTAATAATTATGCATAAAAGATGATCCAGGTATATGGTTTGTAAAATTTTAAAACTCTGATTTTTCACGTTTTCGTTTATTTTGTGCAATTTAATTGCATTCATGAATATTATAAACCTAAAAGTGGTATCAGAGCCAAACCTTTATACGAATTATTAATTGTTTTAATTTGATATGTATATTGATATGTGTTTAAAAAAATTTAATTGCGTATAATTTTATTGTATAAAATTTATAAAAAAAACGCGAAATAGTTGATTTCGCTTATCCTGTACTTCGAAATTCATGTGATTTTAAGTAATCATATGAGATCACGTGGATGTTAATATTGGAGGAGATTAGGTTATTAGTGTGTGTGTGTGTGTGTGTGTATATATATATATATATATATATATATATATATATATATATATATAAGGTGATTCTCCGATTGCGATTCAAGAGATTCTGGCACGATTCACGCATGAGGCGTGCTTTTGTATATATTATATATTTGATATATGATATATGCTTGTGCTATATATTATATATAATATCTGATTAATATTATATATATTAATATTATATATACGGTTATATATATATATATATATATATATATAATATTCTCAATTATTTCATAATTAAAATAAAAGGGTTTATTTTAATCTTAAAATAAAAGGTTTATTTTAATATTAGAATAAATGAGTTTATTTTAATTTTAAAATTAAATTTTATGCTAACTAATTAGAGTTGGAATTGGATTCCATGATAGCTAATTAGAGTTGAAATTGGATTCCATGTATCCTTAAATAAATAGTTTATTTAGCTAAAAAATAAGATTTCATATTATTCAAAATAAAAGAGTTTATTTGTGAATATGAAAGAGAGTCCGTATTTTCTTAAATAAAGGAGTTTTTTTTTTAGATATGGAATAAGATTTCATATTCTTCAAAATAAAGGGGTTTATTTGTGAATAGGAAAGAGAATCCGTGTTTCCTTTAATAAATGAGTTTTTTTTTACTTGGAATTAGATTCCATAATTAATTAAAATAAATGAGTTTATTTTGATTAAAGAATTTGATTAAAATAAAATAGTATATTTTATTCAAAATTGGATAAATTAAAATAAAAGAGGTTTATTTTGATTTAAATTTGGTTTAAAAAAAAGGAGTTTATTTTGATTCAAAATTAGATTTTATACTAACTAAATTTGCCCATTAAATGATATCAATATATATATTGAATGTTTATTATTCATGAGATGAATTTATTTATTGATGCATATGGTGATGTGTATAATAATAAATGAGATTGATTATGGACTATTAACCAATGTGATTTAATTTTATTTTAGTTGGATGCATGAATATATGGGTTTTATTAAATGGGGTCTGCGTACCTCGTCTTATCTAATTTTTTTCTTAATGTAAATCCCTCCTATGTACTTCCACTTGACTGTTGATCAAGATTTCTATTTATTTTAAATAGTTTTGTAATAAGAATAGTTATAATTAATTTTGAAGAATTGGAGATCAAGGAGCAAGGAGCGCTTGAAGATCCGTTTGTAATGGAGCCCGGGTTTAAATGCAATAGTTATATTTAAATATCAATTCTTGCACACCTAGGGTTTGACCTTTTGGTTCACTTGGTGGCTCTAGTGAACCAAACCAGAATAAAAGTCCATAATCAATCCGGGTAGAATATAGTATTCTATATGTAAATGTTTATACTATATATTTATATATATTATATATTATGCAAACATGCTTTGCATGTTAATTAATATGATCGTATTATATATATATATATATATATATATATATATATATATATATATATATATATATATATATATATATGTGTGTGTGTGTGTGTGTGTGCATGCGCTAAATAAGATGAGATAAATTAATAACAAACCCTTCAAATATTTTATATTAAGTTGTAACGTTCAAAGATATTTAGAATATCGAACGTCGCCTTCTAACATGATAGAAACAATAGAGTATTGAATATTTAATATGAGTTTGTTGTGCACACACAAGGCAAGTATTAAATATTTAAGATATTTTTTTTATTACATATGATGTTTATAAGGAATTGAACATTACTGCTTTGTTGTGCACACACAAGGGCTATAGTTTTCTCTTCACTTATATGAAAATGCTGGGTCTAACTTAACTTAAATCATTTAGTTGGGATGTGCACACACTTGACCATTATGATCTAAGAGGCAAAATACAAGGAGTTGCATAGTTGATGTAATTGACAAGAGTTGTCTACCTATTTAATTATATATTATTTGTTGTGCACACACAAGGCTATATACTTTTGAAATGTGATCCTTATTCTCACTAGCATATCTTTAATTAGATATTGCCGAACTATATAAATTGAGGGTAATATAGTTTGATAAAAATAGTGGGAGATACCAATTTTAAATAAGACCTAATTTATTTTGGTAATTAATAAAAGAATGTATGCTAAAATGTTGTTAAGAACAAATTCATTTATAGAATTTTACAATGTCTAAAATTACTATCATTGTGTAGTATATTAGATACTAAATTAATCGGACCGAATTAAACGGATTGGTTAAGGAAATTGAGAATAGTTCTCACACCTGAAAAGCTATCTTATGTCCTTAATACGCCTATCCCTGCAATGGTTGCAGACAATGCCTCTGAGGAAGAGATTGCTACTTTTAGAAAGTGGCAAGATGATACACAGTTGACTCAATGCATCATTCTCGAATCCATGAGTAATGTGCTTCAGCGTTAACATGAAACTATAGATGCTCCTACTATAATCCTGCACATCAAGTAGTTGATGGTGAGGAAAGTAGGATTGATAGATATCAGATATCTAAGGAGCTCTTCCGATCTAGAATGACTGATGACACTAAAATACAGACAAAAGTCCATTATTAATTTGATTGAATAATTAGGACAACGAGTTTTGTCATGGATGGAGAGTTGAGCCAAGATTTGATCTTGCACTCACTCCCGGACTCCTTTCACAATTGTTGTGAATTTTTCATATGAACAAGCTAGATATCAGCTTCGCTGATTTGCTTAACATGTTGAAAAATGTTGAGAGTCACTTTCCAACCAAGAAAGACCTAGTCTTACTGGTAGGGGCCAAAGGATCTTCTGAAAAGAAGAACGATTCAAAGAAGGTAAATAAAAAAAATAAAGGATAATAAGAACAAAACTGATACAAATAGTAAAGGAGTTTGCTTCCACTGTAATAAGCTTGGACACTGGAAAGAAACTGTAAAATCATCTTGTAGAGGCTAACCAGAAGAAGCTTAGTGAAGCTTCAGTTATAAATACAATTTTGTTCATGATTTAAAATAAATTTTTCTTTAAGTCAAGGTTCTACTTGGGTATTGGATACCGACTTTGGTTATCATAAATATATATTTATGAAGGGACCAAGCAGAAGTAGAAAGCTAAACAAAGATAAGTAATCCTATGTGTGGGAAATGAAGCAAAGGTTGCTGCATTAGCCATATGAACTTATAGTT
The DNA here is from genome assembly GCA_020205605.1 of Panax ginseng. Lineage (NCBI taxonomy): Eukaryota > Viridiplantae > Streptophyta > Magnoliopsida > Apiales > Araliaceae > Panax > Panax ginseng. The sequence goes on along the minus strand of CM035148.1, from coordinate 108,739,395 downwards.
TAGCACTGCCTACAGATAAATCTATTAAGCTAATAAGTTTTTATTGTATTCCAGTTCTCGTTGGAAACATTATTTTTATTTTGTTATTGAACAATGAAATCTTTGGTATTATATTTAAGAACAATTGTTGTTCTATTTATAATAATAATGTTTTGTATAGAACTGGAATATTACTTAATGGATTTAGTATACTTGACTTACGTGAAAATAATTTTGCAAATTAAACATACTAGTATAAGAAAAGGAGATGATCATTCAAAGAGTTGAATGTGTGTATTTGCTAAAATACAAGTGTGAATTATTTGAAAGGTTCAAAGAATTAAGAAGTGAAATAAATTGACAAAGTATTAAAATTCTTTGATTAAATCAAGGAATAAATACTTGTGCAATAAGATTCTTGATCATCTTAAATGGTTTTCTCATAATGGACGCCTCCTGATACGCAATAATTGATTGATGTATTTGAAAGGAAAAATTATACCTTGTTGGACATGGTACATTCCATAATGATTTTACTAACATTATAGTATCCTTCTGGGGTCATGCCCTAGAAATGACTGTATATCTACGAAAAAGGTAACCTCAAAATCTAGCCCCAAGACTCCATAAAAGTTATGAACAGGGAGGATTTCTAATCTTAAGTATGTTAAGATAAGGGGTTTTCCAACTTATGTGAAAAGGTTTCAAAGGTTAAGCTTGGGACAAAATTTGACAAGTACATATTTGTGGGACATCCTAAAGTAAGTTTATGTTATATGTTCTATAATCTTACTTAGAAATAGGTGTTTATTGCAAAACTCGCTACCTTCTAAGATAAAGGTGTTTATCATTGAATGAGCTAGTGGGAGGATAATAGATCTTGAAGAGTTCAAGAACCACAAAACATTATAAGTCAAATAAGAGGAACCTGTAGAAAAGACCTATTGTACCACAACCGAATCGTAAATCTGGAATAGTACCGAAGATACCTAGGATGTATGGATTCATCATAGATGATGATGATGAGGTACACATCATAGAAGATGATCCAGTTACATACGATGAGTTGTAGACACTCAGAGAAATGGATTGAAGCAAGCTTCTCAAATATGGAACATTCGTTTTGATGAGACAATAAAAAAGGTTTGATTTTATCAAAAACAAGAATGAACCTAGTGTGTACAAAAGGGTCAGTGGGAGATAGTGACATTTTTAGTATTATATATTGATATACTACGGATAAGGAATGACATACCAATGCTACAATCAGTAAAGATAAAGTTGTCTAAACATTCCTCCATGAATGATTTGGGAAGAGTATCATAATTGGGGATAAAAATCTATATAGATAGATTTAAAAGGATGCTCTGCTTAACCCAAGGAACGTATATTCATTTGATGCTAAAGTCGTTTAGCATGGCAAACTCCAAGAGATGTCTTATGTTGATGAGTCATGAAGTGTATCTCTCTTAATAGTCCCCAGAGACTTCTGAAAAGAGAGATCGCATGAGTAACAATCATGTATACAATGAAATATACGAGACCTAATGAAGATCGACTATATTCTAGAGAAGATCACTGTAAGGCAGTGAAAACATCTTAAAGTACTTAACCGGCACTAAGGATGTGATTAAAATTTATGGTGAGTCTAAATTAAAACTAGAGGGCTTAACAGACTCAAGTTTTTCAGACAGACGATAAAAATCAACTTTAAGGTAAAGCGCTATCTTGAACAGTGGTGTAGTGAATTGGAAAGGTTCCAAACAGCAAAGAGTTGCTGGTTTAGTGATAAAGACAAAGTATGTAGCTGTAAATGAAGCTACAAGTTGATTGTTTGGATAAAAGTTCATTACAAAACTAGGAATAGTTCCTAAGTCTCATCTTGGATTGAAACATGTGTTGCGGCACTTTCATTTGATTATAGGAATCATTGAAAGATGGGAAATCACTATAGAGATAGAGAACTCTCAAGAACAACATTACATATCCATTACCTAAAACTTATCCAACAGCAGAATAATCGTCACTTAGAGAAGAAGGGTATGAGATACCATGGCGATTGGCTTTAGTGCAAGTGGGAGATTGAAAGTAGTATGCACACAAGCCAATCATGTTTGATGATAAAGCATATATTTTGTAACAATCTTATTCATTTATTAATAAAAAGTATTAATTTATTAAAGGCTTTTAATTATCTACATAATGCTGCTTTATATTATGTGATAAACCCATAGTTTTAAGCAATGCTTTTAGAATACTGATGATGATCATTCTAATGAGATCTAAATTCTTAAAAAGCTTAAAACTAAAATAGTTCCCAATCATTGGATTACTAAATTGGGGATTAGTGAATCTAGATAGATTGGTACATACGTTGCTTGCTCATTGGATGAGGATGATTGATCTCATGATCATTTGTGTAGAGACACTAAAGCAGGTATATAGGTGCTTATTAGAGAATAAGTTCACTGAATGTGGCTCGCTAAGGAATACCTAATGGAGTTTTACTTGCCTGTCAATAGCAATTCATGTAGTGATAGTAGTACAAGTGATCCTTGGACTTGAGGTCATCATAGTATCTTGTGTATGATGAGTTATACTTTGACTTATTCCTTAAAACCCTTAGGGTATATCAAAGGGTATGCTTGGGTATACTAAGTTGTACATGGAGATAATGTATGATCAATAAAGAATCTACCGCTTCTATTAAAAGAAGAGAAATATCCTATGTGATTCGATAAATGACAACCCAAAGAGTCCTTGGTTAAGCAGAATGAAATTAGAAAGGAGTTTCTAATTTGCATTATTTGAGTTGTGCATTTAAGAGTCGAAATACATATAATTAAATAAAATAAGACTTGATGAGAATTCCATGTCTTATATTTAGTTGGGACATTGTATGGTGGAATGATTGAATTATACTACAGTAACTATTTACTCAAAGGTTCTTTTATGATTAATGTTGAAATCTATATTATCTCGGAAAGTTGTTGATCGCTAGGGAGGCTTATCCCTATTGTAGAATAATATTATTTATTTAAATAAATAAATAGTTTAATTTATTTATTTAAATAAGATTAGAATTATTCTAATTGATTTATTCACAACCTTAGGTTTAATATGGAGAACCTAAAGGGTCACACCATAAAAGAAAGAATAATTATTTAAGAAGTTAATGGCATAATCGTAATAATAATTAAGTATATTTAATTTAATCTATGGTGATAGAATAAATTAAATAGCTTAATATTTATTATTTAATATTTTAGAAATATTAAATATAAATTAATAAGAGGAGTCTTATTATTATTATTACTATTATTATTATTTAATTCCTAAAGGAGTTTGGAAATTAATTAATAAAAGTACTCTCATATATCCTAATAAGATTAGGAGGCTAATTAATTAAAAGAGTTTAATTAATTATTCCTAATAAGATTGGGAGCCTAATTAATTAGAGGAATTTAATTAATTAAAAAAAACACAATTCCTTAATTGTTAAGGAGGGCTGCCCACATCTATAAATAAGAGGAGTCTTATTATTAGTGGTGTGGGTTGTTGACTTTTTCACAATAGACGTGATTCCAATTGTTGGAGAGTACGCTCCTTTTCTATGAGATACAGAAAAACTAGAGTTTTGCCAACCACCATTCTTCTTGAATATTTCTTCTTCCTTGGTGGATCACCTATAGAGGCCAAACACTTGGGTAATGTAGACACTTAAATTTTTTGTACTGTTGTCACTAACATTGCAGAAGGACAGATTCGTCTTTTAATATGGAACCCTGAAAGACAATCCATATCCATATCGGATACTACCGGAAGTTCAGCATCAACCCCGGAACACACACTGAGAGTAACAATTCCAACCTCGGAGATAACCCCGAGGCGTGCAGATCCAATACTGGAACACACACCAGAGAAGACCGATTAATCTTGGAGATAACCCCGAGGTATCCAGTCTCAGTCCCAATCATGGGAATAGCCACCAACCTTGGTGATAACCCCAAGGAATGCAGTTTCGGCGATAACCCCGGAAATGATTGTTTCAAATGCGACCAGCTTCAATCTCGACACTCACAACGAGATACTCCGTACCAACCCAGAGATAACACCGGGAGGACAGGCACACCTCAGAGATGACACTGAGGACATTCAACAATTGCAGTAGTCCAATCTCAGCGAAGCCTTGAGCAACGTATGCTTTATTAGCCCAAATCGGCGATAACACCGGTGATGGGAAACATCGTCATCTCGCTAACGCAATGCCATGCCACGTCGTCTCAACATTTCATACACATCTATACACAACGATGTCCCACAAGAATCAAGGATAACCAATCCGGAGTGACTATTGTGCGGGGTAACGGATGGAATTTGAAGCTTGAAGACCAGAGGGTATCGTCCCATCTTCAATGACTTCGTACAAACTTTAATCCTATGCCATTGTACAACTCTCGACAAAGGCAATCTGAAATAGGTCTTGTATACCTCAATCGGATGCCCGGATTGCACTTTTGAAAGTTTGAACGGACATTACAGTGCCCGAGTGCACGTACTACGAGACGACCCGACCCGAGAAGCCCGGGCCCACCCGGGTTGCCGCAGGTACACCTGCGGCTCCACCCTCTATAAATAGAGGGCTTGGGGTGACCATTTTGCAAGAGAAAACGGCGAGGAGTCCCTGCCCAATTTGCTTTGCACTCACCCCATACAGTGTACTTTCTCATTTTAAACACCTGTGAGCTCATATATAGCTACTTTTGTACCTACAAAAGCCAGTGTTTACCCACTTTAAAGATATAGAAGTCTTTTTTGGCAGTCAACTGTTAGCCTTCTCACACACTTTAAAGCCCTTCTCTTCATCTTTGCACACACCCTTCTTCACGTTGAGAGTCGTGTTGTGCGCGTTTGTCCGCATTTTGATTCAGTGGTTTTATTTCACTTTTATATATATATATATATATATATATATATATATATATTGACTAACATTATCGAGTTATGCCTCGATTGAGCCTGAACTTGATGCGGAGGCGTTTATTTGCTTATATATATATATATATATATATATATAACTATTATCGAACTACATTCGATGAGCCCAGATTTTACATCCATGCGTTACTTATTATTATATATATATATATATATATATATATATATATATATAAGCAATAAACGCACCGGATGTAAAGTCTGTGCTCATCAACAGAGTTCACAAACCGCTCATATATATATATATTTTAATCCCACCTGAGTTCACTTCTTGGTGGTTGATCGCTTATGACTTTCTTTATGTTTCATCTCGCTGGAGTTCACTTCATGGCAGGTTGATTGCTTTGTACTGACTTTATTTACGTTTAAATCCACTTTGGAGTTTCCTCCGTGGCGGTTGATAGCTTTTCTGACTTTATTTACATTTTCGATCCCCCATGGAGGTGCTTGTTAGTTGATCATCTATATATATATATATATATATATATATATATATATATATATATATATTCTGACTTTTATATATACTTGCTACCTTTCATACAAATTGCGATATCATATGCTTTAGGAATCATGTGATCACAGATTCAAATTTATTGGATCTAGATTCGGTTCCGTGATGGACATTTTCAAATGTAAAGCAACTTGTAAATTATTATGCGTGTCTCGAATTTCCTCAGATGGTTCTCATACCCACGAGGAAGTCAAGCATTATTTTATATATTATTTTCGTACGGATGCCTCGCATCTGTAAAATAAAATCAACCAAGCCGAACACTTAATAAAATGGGAGTGTAAAAGGTCTCAATTACTATTGAGCATCAGGGTTTGAAAAAATCTTTTTTATAAAACATCACTGCTATATCTTGCTAAAAACTGAATTTTTACATAAATTCAAACCCTGTGTATATAGGTGCGAACGAGGCCTCGCATTACTTCTAAATAACAACATATTAACCCACACACACACACACACACATTCAGATAATAGTTTCTTGAAAAGAGGCGGTCACCGTGGTAACACGGATGTCGGGGATGCCTAACACCTTCCCTCCGCATAACTATGTTCTCGGACCCTAATGAATCTCAGTTTCACCGACCCGTTTAGCAGTGTCACATCACTGGGTCAATGTGCAAACCTTTTCTCGGTTGTGTTAGTACAACCATTTAAAAAACCAACTGGCGACTCTTAACAGTCCATCGTCGACATTATACATGTCGAACCTTTTTCACTTATTTTTTCAAACAAATCTCACCTAAAATGAGAACACCAAAGAACAAGTAACTAAAAGGGACATTTAAAAATCCCGACGTCGACAGATAGCGACTCTGCTGGGGACTCCAGTAAGAGGACTTAAGCCGTTATTTCAATCTTTTCAAAACTGTTATCTGTTTATGTGTGGATGTTGCATTTACATTTGATGAATGTGTATGAATGCATTTCTTGATTGCACTTAGTGCTTCGCACCATAGCTGCTTATGATATTAGTGCTTCGCACCATATCTGCTTGTGATATTAGTACTTCGCACATGTCATCATTTTCATACGGTGAGACGCGATGTATGTGAATGTATGTTGTGTGGTCCCTCCACAAGGAGGCTATCCCGTCGGTGTTTGATTACTGGACTCGTGGGAAGACTGATTCCCGAGGCTCAGAAATGCACCACCCAAATTCGCTCAGCTTGAAAGATAGGATTAACTTCCCGTTGAGTAAATTGCGATGATTTGGGAACCTTCATGCCAAAAAGCCGCGAGAGTAACCTAAGATATGTCAGCCTCTGATAAACCCAAAACGGAGGAATGTCTCTTCATACTCTCTCATTTCAATTACTTGTAAACACAATTACTTGTAAATACATTCCATATATATATCTCCATGTAATGAGAAATATGAAGAAAGGTGTACACATACATAACATCCTATCCTGTATTACAAAACAGCTGACATCCATTTTGCAGGATAAAATTCCTAAAATGGACACATCACATACCATGTTATTTTACACACATTCCCTAAAGACTAAACTATGCAAGTCTTTTGCAGGGAATCAGTCGGACCTACTACCCGGTCAAAATCCAAAAAGGCTACACGCATACAGTCAATCATGTCGTCATCTGACCAGACTGACCTTAATCCAGTTTCCCGTAAAGAATTCGACGGATTAAGCAAACAAATTACAGATTTGGTTGTTCTACTCAAAGAACTACACCAGTCCAATCAGGGTCCAAAAATACCCATACATGCTAAATCCTCCACACAAGGGGGAACCCAAGTCATTACAATACCTAAACTGCAGTTGGATACGACCAACAAAACTCATGATGCTGCCCATCCCACTAGAGATCCAAACACTGGTGACATCAAAAAGAAAGTCCTTCAAATAGAAGAGACCCTTCGTACTATCAAAGGAATTGGAACACACAGGAGTGTTTCATATGCTGACCTTTGCATTTTCCCTAGTGTTCATTATCCAGAAAAGTTAAAAACTCCTGACTTCGAAAAATGTGATAGGAGATCTTTACACACATTTAAAGGTGTTTATTGGAGAACTTGGATCTTATGCAGAGGACGAAAAACTCAGAATGCAATTGTTCCAAAAGAGTCTAACTGGAGAAGCCCGTTCGTGGTACACAAGATTAGACAACTCAAAAATCCATAGCTAGGAAGAGCTAGCACATGTTTTTCTCACTCAATACAGCTTTCAATCTCAGATGGCTCCTTATCGGTATCAAATTACCAAGATTAAGAAACATTATAATGAGTCTTTCAGAGAGTATTCTCAAAGGTGGAGACACCTAGCTGCCCCAGTTAGTCCTTCCATGACAGAATCAGAGATGGTCATGACTTTCATAGACATACAAGAAGCTCCGTTCTATGAAAGAGTTTTAGCCGGCATCGACAAACCATTTTCTGAAATGGTTAAACATGGGGAGATGGATGAGATGGGTTTAAAGTCCGGAAAGATTCAAGACCTAGCTGCCCTTAAAGCTGTTGCTGATCACATCTAATCCGGAAATTATAGAAACAACCCTCGGAGGGTCCATAAAAAAAAAGAGGAAGATGTTTCCCTGATACTACAGGGTCAAAAAGGCAATCAGAACATGCCTATTCAAAGGAGAAACTACACTCCCTTTCAAGCAGAGTCTACGAACCCTCCAATACCAAAAGGTGGAGAAGTTAAACGCCCTCGAGTATTCACACCGTTAGGGGATACACTCGAGAACATTCTCAATCTTCTGACAACATAGAAGAAAATTACACATCTTCTTCCACCAGCTAGCCCTAATGGACGGGGTTTCAATGCAGCTCGGAAATGTGCTTATTATGCCGGGGCGCCTGGACATGATACTCAGGATTGTTGGGCCTTGAAGAATAAGATCCAAGACCTGATAGACAATGGTGAGATCGTGGTCACCAAACCAGATCAGCCTCACGTTCAAGACAACCCTCTTCCTCAACACAAAGAAGAAGAGGTCAACATGATCAATTGGAGCAATGGACAGAATTCCAATTTAAACTGTGAATCCTCCCAGACCCTCAAAGACGGTGATGACAAATGGGATTATGCCAAGTTTCAGTTCACAATGGAACGAAAGATGAAAGATTTAGTAAAGCAAATTGAACAATTGGCAGAATTGGTGACTTATCAGCATCAAGTGACACATCAATTAATCAGCCAGGAGCATGCCAGTCTCCTACCTCTTGTTATGAATATTCCCTCGTCACTTTCAAAAAATGAAATGTTGGAAGACAAAGTGACAAAGAGAGCAAATGCCAAAGCCCGTTGAGATTTTGCCAACAAAAGGGAATTCACCTATTTGGGCCAACCTATGGAGGAAATCCTTCAGATGTTAATCAATGAAGAAAGGATCAGTTCCCTTATACCTCCAATCAACACCCGTTCAGGGCGGTACAACTCTGATGGAGTATGTCAATATCACTCCCAGTGTCGTGGTCACAGCACAAAAGAATGATGGGCACTCTGGCACCTTATTCAAAATCTAATTGATAGTGGTGTCCTGCACTTAGCAGACGACGATACTGTGTTACGTGCAAGTGAGAATACATGTCCTACTAAGTGGAAGAGTGTGGTAGTAGTCATATCCACTGAAACTGATGGGATTAATCAATCACTCACAATGCCAATAATTCAACTCAAGGGAAGCAACAATCCTTTGAAAGTGGTCGCTCCCGAGCCAATTAACTTGCCGTACAGAGCACAATACCCTATTGTTAGCTTGCACAAGGTTCCATGGAATTATGGAGAAGGTGAAGGATCCACCTCACATACCACTGCTGCAGTGTCGAAGGAAAATCCAATGTATCTTCCCCAACGGGTGATGAAGTCTACCACCAAATCTTGTTGAAGGTTTTAGAAGAAGCCTATCTACAGACATCAGTTGATACGAAAAAATTTTAACATCTAGTTGATCACATTTTAAATAACAATGTGATATCCTTCACTGATGATGACATACCGCACGAAGGGACCGGTCATTGCAAGTCGTTGCACATTGCGGTCTTGTCCTCCGGATACATACTAGTTGGAGTTTTGATAGATGGAGGTTCATCTCTTAATACCTGTCCATATGCTACCTTGGTGAAGATGAATATCAATCTCAACCAACTCCGGAGTAGCCATACCGTCATCAAAGCTTTTGATGGAGCCCGCCAGAATTCGATTGGAGTAATTGAGCTGCCAATTGAAATTGGTCCCCATACATTCTGTGTATCTTTCCACGTACTCAAGATAGATTCGGGATACAACTTGCTCTTGGGACGACCTTGGATTCATATGGCAGGGGTAGTCCCCTCCACTCTTCATCAGCAGTTGAAATACATTATCAACAATAGCTTGGTCACGGTCAACGTTGAAACAGAATATCCTCAACACGGGGACATGTCGTTTATCAACGCTAATGCAGATGTTGAACCGGTCAGTTTTCATGCCTTGGAAGTAAGCAATACCCAATACCATGCAATTGGAACGCCACTCCCAGAACCCAAGATTTTTGCCGAAGTAATGTCAGTTACTCAGGAAATGATGTCATTGGGTCATCAGCCGGGACAAGGGCTGGGTAAAGATCACCAAGGTATCAAGTACCCAATTCAATTAGCCAGGCAGACTGGAATAGCTAGACTAGGCTATTCTGTCAATTCTAGTCATAGGAATCCTCATAAACATCAGCAGATTCCTTCAGCTTCAACCATGCGGCATTTATCTTCGCCTTCAAACTCTGAGTCAGCACAACCTCCTATAAAGGTGCCAGCCAATGTAATGGCTATGTTATTTCCCAAGCCGGTACCGGTGAAGGAGAAATAAGTCTTTGTTCCAAATCCCGCAGTGGAAGAGGAGGAGCGAAGAATCAAGAAAGACATCATCCGAATGATGTCAGGCATACGCATCGTCGTTCATGATGAACATACCAACAGATACACCCTAAACGATGATTGCCCAGATGTAATGGCCATCATTCGGGATAGGAAGGACGATGACAATCCCTCCATCGCTGCGGTCCACCCGGACTTTGCCCTTGCCAATTGGAACAACATTCCTTGCATTGGTCGTCAGGTAAAAGCAAGGTAAAACTCTTCTTCGCTTCTATAGATATAATAACTGCTTACTTTTCTGTACAATTTTAGCAGTTTATTTTTCCAGTATATGCTAACACTGTGTATGATCAACACATTTCATATATACTAAGTGAAAGCATATTTTGTTTCAGGACTCTAAATTTAGATGTGCCTGTACTTGCTGATACGGTGCGTCTTCTCCACAAGGATTGTACCTTTGATGTAGAGATAAATTCAGCCTTGATGGATATACAGGATGACATTGAGGTGCCTCCAGAAATTCAAGAATGGGTCAAAGACAAACCTAAACCCAACCTTGATCAAACCACTTCTTTCAATCTTGGAACCTTAGAAAGCCCTAAGTTAATCCAAATTGGTTCAAACCTCACCCCAAACCAAAGGAATGACATGGTTACGCTACTAACTCAATTCCAGGATGTATTTGCATGGTCTCATGATGACATGGTGGGTTTGTCCACTGATATTGTCCTTCATCACCTTCCCATTAAAGAGGGATTTAAGCCAGTCAAGCAAAAGCTCAGGTGATTGAAACCTGAGTGGAGTTTAAAGGTGAAAGAAGAAATTATGAAACAATTTCAAGCTGGCATCATCATGGTGTCTACATATCCTGAGTGGATATCCAACATTGTGCCCATGCCTAAACCCGGAGGGAAGGTACGAGTTTGCGTGGATTACCGGGACTTGAACAAAGCGTGCTTAAAAGATAGCTTTCCCGTGCCATTTATCCACATTCTCATTGATAATACTGCACAATACGACATGTACTCCTTTGCTGATTGCTTTGCTGGGTATCATCAGATAATGGTTGCTGAGGAAGACCGTGAGAAAACTGCTTTCATCACACCTTGGGGAACCTTTTGTTATAGACGGTTGTCATTCAGCCTCATCAATGCCGGAGCCACCTATCAACGAGCTATGATGACTCTTTTCCATGACTTAATGCACAAAGAGATCGAGATCTACGTGGATGACATCATTGTCAAGTCCCGGAAGGAGGATGACCATCTAGACCATCTCAGAAAGTTGTTCAACAGGTTGCGTAAATACAACTTGAAGTTGAATCCATTAAATGCGCCTTTGCGTTCATAAATCGAGCAAGTTGGTAGGATTTCTAGTAAGCCACAAAGGGATTGAGCTGGATCCTGCAAAAATCCTGGCCATCACGGAAATGCCCATTCCTCAGACAGAAAAGGAAATACGGGGATTTTTGGGAAGAATCAACTTCATTAGCAGGTTTATCTCTCAAGTTACAACAACCTGTGAGCCAATCTTCAAGCTATTAAGGAAGAACTCCTCCATTAAATGGAATGATGAGTGCCAGAATGCCTTCCTTACAATTAAAGACCAGCTAGTCAAAGCTCTCGTGTTGGTACCACCCAGGGATGATGTTCCCCTGTTCATGTACCGTCCCAAGTGACAACGCTATGGGTAAGCATCTTTGGGGGACAAAAAGACAATAGAGGCCAAGAACGAAATGCCTATTACCTTAGCAAAAGATTGAAAGATCAATTGAACGTAAGTACACTCGATTGAGAAGACTTGTTGTGCTCTAGCATGGGCTTCCATGAGGTTACAACATTACCTCCATGGTCACACAACCCATCTCATATCCCACGTGGATCATCTCAAATACGTGTTCAATAAACCCATGTTAAATTGCCGGCTGTCTAGATGGCAGTTGATCCTACAACAATTTGACATCATATATGTGACTCAAAAGTCCATCAAATGTCAAGGAATTGTGGATCAACTGGCCGCCGCACCTTCAAAGGATTTCAAACCCTTGGAAACATATTTCCCCGATGAAGGAGTAATGTGATTCAAAGAACAACATCAAGATGATACGCTACCAATCATGGAAGATGTATTTTGATAGAAACATTAATATGGAAGGTTCGGAGCTGGAGCAGATTCTAGTATCAATGCACGGGAGCAGATCCGTCGTAATCAAATTGCGAGTTGTCAAGACAAACAACACAGTTGGGTATGAAGGTCAGATATCATGGGGCTAAAACTTGTCCGTTCAATGGGCATCAAAGTTAATTGTCTTTGGAGATTGAGTTAGTAATCACATACCCACCGGAATCTATCAAACCAAGGAACTACATTTGCCGCCTTTACCACTCCAAGAAGTTTTACCACAGATGGTTTTGGAGTTCAAGAAATCTCCTTTCTACACATTCCTCGTAATAGGAATGACTTTATGACGATTAACTACTTTGGCCTCCTTGATTCGTATATCAGACAAGGAACACTTTCCAAGCGTCATAATTTCCCTGCACAAGGCCCCAGCCTATGGGAACTACGTTGGAAAAGTATCAGATGATCTACCTCCCATCCAACATCCTTGGTATCAGCATATCAAGGAATATCTACGAGACGGATCTACACCCACTGAGGTGAGCCCGACTGAGAAAAGGCGGATCCATCGACTTGCTATAAAATTCTACCTGAGGGGAGATGCACTCTACAAAAGAGATGCAAGACTAGGTCTCCTCAGATGTTTAGACAAAGATCAAGCCCAAAGGCTTATGGATGAAATCCATGGCAGAGTCTGTGGCCCCCACATGAGTGGCCCCCTCCTTGTCAAGAAAGTCCTCGGGGATGTGACATTATCGGCTATCTCTCAAAGCTGATTGCAATGACCACGTCAGGAGATGCTATTAGTGCCAAATTCATGGGAATGCTATCCACACCCCTCCACGAGAACTCCACAATATGAGTTCACCTCGCCCTTCATGAATGTGGGGATGGACGTAATCGGGCCCATTGATCCTAAAGCCAGTAATGGACATCGATTTATCTTCACCATGATTGACTACTTCACCAAGTGGGTAGAGGCAGCCTCCTTCCCTAGGGTTACCAAAGAAGTCATCATTGCTTTTATCAGAAATAATGTTATTTGCCAATATGGACAACTAGAGGTGATTATATCCGACAATGCTAAGAACCTCAACAACAAAATGATGGAGGAGTTATGCAGTAAATTCCACATTAAACATCTTAACTTCGTCATCTATCGTCCAAAGATGAATGGTGTTGTTGAAGCGGCTAACAAAAACATCAAGAAGATCATGCAAAAGATGTCTGCCAACCACAAAGATTGGCGACCGACTATTGCCTTTCTCTCATAAGCCTACGGAACCTCAATGTGTACTTCCAATCGGGCAACCCTACACGATTAACCTATGGGATGGAAGCGATTACTCCTATAAAAGTTGAAATGGAATCCCTCAGAGTGTTGATAGACACTCAGCTGTATGAAGACCAATGGGTACAAGACAGGTATCACCAATTGTCTCTAATAGACGAAAGGCGAACCGCGACTATCTTCTATGGTCAGTTATATCAACAGAGGATCGCCAGATCCTACAACAAAAAAGTCCAGCTACGACAGTTTAAACAACATGACTTGGTTTTGAAGAAGATCCTTGACAACCAAGATCAATCTAAGGAAAAATTCTCTCCTAACTGGGAAGGCCCGTTTGTTGTCAAAGAAGTATTAACGGGAGGCGCTCTCAGATTACAAGAAATGGACGGCGATGAATTTCCACAACTCATCAATTCAGACACCGTGAAATGGTACTATGTCTGAAGATGCCCTCAAGCAAACATCCTAGTGTTGGACCATCAGATCGCCAGTCATTCCGGTTCTTTAACCCTTTACCACATACAACTCTTCCATACTTTGCCCCTCAGGGAAACATACTTGTTCAAGCTAGCAGACTGGCTCCTCTGCGTTCCTACAACTTAGGTCATCCCACTACGGATTGAACCTCTCGCGTTTATAGTTTTGCTACCCATACATGGGATCAAACTTCTCCTACATGTAGTTTATCCTCAACCTAGGATTAAACCTTCTCCTCCCCGCAATCTGACCTGTACATGGGATCACACTTTTCATCTCGCCCTGAGGGGTGAACTACATCGACCTGATCTCCTATTCAATAGGAATACGTAGGCAACCATTTCATATGGCCCGTTCGCAATAAAACAAAAACAACAAAAACATTTCTACCCTTACAAAAACAAAAACAACCAAAAACATTCCTACACTATTTTCGCTTATATACAACATTGAACCTCTTACACCAGTTCGAACTACGCAGACCTGATCTCCTCTTCAATAGGAGTACGTAGGCAACCATTCATGGTTCGGTCTCACCCCCTACCAAAACACAAACCCTTGTCAGTTGGTACTGGGATCAAACTTCAATCCACTATATTTCATCGGCTTCAGACCAAAGGGATGTAATTACCTGAACTCCTCCCAAATAAGAGATTCGGCGACCATCTAAGCAGCGGTCATACCTTGATGAGCAACACCAATCCATAAGAGATGGAATTAACTAGGCTTCTCATAAATAGCAGCACTGGCGACCATCTGTGGTGCGGTCAATCCCAGAGAGGAAAGTCACACTCCTCTCCACATTTCCATTCAGAAACCAGTCCCAAGACACCAAAGATGGTAGGGATACATACAGATCAATAATCCATTCTGAACTGTCCAGAGGCAACTCAATGTCCATCCATCCAGGAGGAATTCAAAATACATCAGGATCACAAGCCCTGAAGCAGCAGGCAAAATATCAAGCAAGTAGCAAAGCATATCTAAAAGGGAAGTGATCAAAAATATATTTCCCTGCTTTATATATAATGTTGTTTGATATATACAATGTAAACTATACATGACAAAATGTCTAAGCTAGTATGTGAAGGAAAATCCAAGCCCATCTATAAATCAGCATGTATGCGAGCTAACAAGCCCAACATAGCATCCCTCTCAGAAGAAGAAGGCGAAGCTGTGGTCTCCTGTATGAGGATATCCACACGACCCAACAGATTTGTAGCCATCTGCATGGTGACCATATGATCATAAATATATGCACTCATCTCTGCAATCATGCCAGTGGTAAGGGACCTCACTGCAGTACTATCTGTAACGGCTACATCCCGGGCAAATATGGCACTATCCCGCTCAACTATCACTACATCTCTGGCTGATCTGGCCTCATCCCGCTCAACAACAGCGACATCTCTGCGAGCTAATGCCTCGTCTCTCTCTAATAGAGCTGCGTCTCTCCCATCAAGGGCAGTCAACATCATAGATCAAGCCTGATCTCTCTCAAAGGTCATCAAATGAAGACTCTGCTCAAAGTACTGTGCTGAATGCTAAATCACAATAGTGCTGGTACTGGGAGAATCTAAAAGAGATGATGGCAACCCAGCACCTGGCTCCTCCTCGATGTGGGAATCAATGTCCTCCATGGACTCTACATCATCTGACTCACTATCCGGTACTGTGGATACTGCTGCAGCTGATAAAATCTCTGTCTCCATCCATGCGGAATACTCTGCAGAACAACCTGAATGACTGATAGAAAAATCAGCTATCTCACGCTGATCCCAACAAACATACACCCGGGATCGGTCCTCTGCTAAAAGATATCGAGAAGCTGAACGCTAACCTATCGACCCCTCGAAAGGATGAAAATCAAACCGGGTCGAATCACTGACATCACTGACCCGATGGGTGATAAGTAGTCACACCCCTAAAACCAGCCAAAGAGAGGTAGTCCATGCTCGGAGCATGAGTAATAAAGCTGTATGGTGAGCTAAGCCCCGAACACGGCAATATGGAAAATGGATCTCTGATATCCGCCAAAAATGTGGACCAAGACATAACATCCGTACACTCCGATGGCTGAAAGGAGTAGGACATGGCTATATCATGGGTGAACCAATACCCATGTCGCCTAAGAGTGCCAATCAGTCTCAAGTGGGACATAAACCACACATATAGCATGACCAAACTACCTATGAACACTCCTGTTGGATAAGAACAAAGAGAGGGTGGTCAATCAGCGGGGTCTCGCTATGATCATTGGTATAATGGTACGACCTCCCCGAGAGCTCTCATGGCCATGATGACACCTATGTTCTATCTCATCCATGTATCATTGTGGCATATGACATACGACAAAGATGCATAACAATGAAGACATCAAACTCAAGCTAAACGCCAATGATCCTCTGGTGTGGTAAAATCCCCAGAATGTCGTGAATAGCTATCCTCATAGCTAAATCTGTCATACAGAAAATGTTGGGATATCACATGGCCAGATGTCACCGTCTGTACCACTGCTACCGCAATCCAAAGGAGAGAGTCATGGGCAAATCTAATCATGTGTGACACCCCCAAAATTAGTTATACATCACCCATCTAGAGTCGCCAGATACATGGTATAGAATTCAAATACAACTTAATAATACAAACATGTGTGTATAATACGACAAAACATAAATCGTGAGTTTGAATACTGAATATTGTCTACTAGAGAGTATACAAACTCAAAAGGAGTCCTCATTACAATTATTATCACACTATTTCACGTAATAATGAGGGGACTACTAATACACCATCTAGGACCATCACTCCGCTCCCCGACTCATTCCACTATATTCTCATTTCATTTCAAGAGAGCGGTGAAAGAAAGGGTGAGCTCAACTAGCCCAAGAAGAAATATTATGACTAAGATAATGCGTAATAAATTATCATTAGTTTTAAAATGAGAGTTAAACCGATACAATATAACAAACATCAAGTTTAATCTGGAATGAATAAGCAATCCATTAAAAGAGTCAAGTAGAGAATAAAATCTACTATTTTTATGATTTAAAAGGTTTTTCATCACTTTTATCATTTGGACTCATTTTAATAAATAATCCACATCATCGAATCACCCCTGCATTTACGGCCAAGGATATTCTTTAGTATCACGACCACAAATTATCCATGCACTACGGGCCAAGAATATTTGTGTATTCATTAATGGTCATGATCATGCCAACAACTGTCCATTAAAGCACTACGGGCCAATGAGGACTTTTACCACATCATTTGTAACATTACGGTCATGATTACACCGAATAATCCCTGGTCATAATTATACCAAGTCCATCTATGCACTACAGGTCACAGATGACTTTCAAAAATTATAAATATGAGGATGATGATAATGATATAAGAATTCAATAAAACAAGTTCAAGAATTAATGTATTCAGGAACTAATAACGTCCAAATTGTCAACATGATACTTCTTTGTAGAGTAAAATTCAAGAATGCTAGAAGAATATTTCCATGAAAAGATATTGGATGAAAGCTTAAATATCAAAGATATTCCACTAATTTCATGGAGTATAGAAGTCAAAACTTTAACCAATGAGTATAATAAAGAATGGAATAACAAAAGAAATCACCATGCATGCGGTATCTTGATGTATAGACAAAGTTATTCAACAGAATAATAATAACGGAACCAAGTCAAAGAAATTCACACCGACAAGATGTTCCAATGTAATAATAAAGAATGAAATAACAATGTAAATCACCATGCATGCATTACTTTGCATAGACAAAGTTATTCCAACAGGATACTAATAAAGACAGAACTCAAGTCCCACAGAAACGCATGTATATGATATTCCAACAAAATAATAATAAAAGATAAACCGGTCCAGTAAAACGCGATGACAAGATATTCTAACAGAATAATAAAAATTTAATCAGTCCGACGAAACGCATGCATACATGATATTTCAAATGTAATAATAAAGAATGGAATATTAGAAGAATTTCACTATGTATGCAAGACTTTGGATAGACAAAGTTATTCCAACATAATAATAAAGAATGGAATAACGTAAGAATTTCACCAAGTATAGGTAGCTCAGCATCTGAAAAGTTATTCCAATGTAATAATAAAGAATGGAATAATGAAGTTCTCTTCATAAATAAGAAAGAAAGAGTACCCTTACAAGTACAATAAATAATATTCTCTACCTTAAGAAGAAGAAATTGGATATAATAAGTGAAGTAAGAATACTTTCTTCTTTCTCTCTATAGTTTATCTCTCTAGAGTTTCGGTGAATTCGTAAGAAAATAATGAAGGAATGAGCTTTATTTATAGAAAAATGGACCCATAAGTAACTAACTCATAAATAAGCAGTCAGATTGATTTACTTTAATCTGACGGGTCATATATTTAAAGCAAAATATTTTAAATAAAATATAATATATTCTATTTATAATCTAATAGAGCTAATAACTTTATAAAAGATTTTACTATGCAAATACTATGCAGAGCACTTATACAAACACTATGCATAATAAAATATAATATATTTTAATTATTGTCTAATAAAACAGATAACTTTATAAAAGTATTTTGTTTATATAAAAAGATTTTACTATACAAAACACTATGCGAGACACTATGCAACACTATGCATAATAGAATATAATATATTCTATTTATAGAATAACTTTATAAAAGTATTCATTTTATATAAAAAAAATTTCGTATTATTACATTAATAATACCAACAAAATCGAGTGACTTATCACGTAAGCATCAATAATTAATACTGCAAGTGTGCTACTATGCAACCACGCAGCGATATTATCGCATTTACTTTTAACACCGGGTGTTTCAACAGTTAACGGTAAAACTTCCGCCGTTATTTTCATAAGTATTTTATCGTTTTCTCAATCCGACAATAATTCCGTTGTGGGGTCCACCAATGATTGTGTCGTTGTACGAATATTCCCTGTTAAAACGAATATTCCCCGACCAATAAAATATTATATAACAACTTGCGTACTTTGCAAAATTTATAAATATTACCCACAACTATAACATTATATCAAATTTACTCCATAGTATTCAAAAATGATATTTATAGAAAATTCATATTTATTCAAAAAGTTGGGATCTTACAACATGTCTCCCAAAGCCATATGCACGCAAGGTCCGCATGCAATGGCAAGATCGCCAATCGATCGTCATACTCTCACAAGTAGAGTCAACTCACGGGTCCCGAATCGGGAAAACACGCATATCCCGTACCAAATGCTCTAGCATCCCGTTCCACAAACCTCATGGAACGAAACATCAATAATGTCATGGTATGTTTGAAGCAAATGATCTCTGATCACCACAATCTGATGGTGACATGCTATAATACCACGATCGCATACCCAATGCCACCAATGATGGTGGGGTATGATTTATATGGCTAACGGTAGAAGAAGGCATCTATACGGGCCTTGTCATAAGACCATCCAGGGGTCAATGCTGAATATCTCCGGACATACATACATATGCATAACATGATACATGCATAGCAGATAATGGATGGCAATATGATATAGGGAATGAAAAACTGTGCATACATTCCTAAGTATATCATCATCTAATACATCATCTCTGTACAACTACAAATACATGAAAATGGGGCACAAACGCCCTACTACTAACAGAGGCCTATTAAAAGATATAGCGAGAATGGGGCACAACCACCCAATATCTAACAGAGGCCTATCAAAAGATATAACGAGAATACACATCAGAAGAAGACAATTGTGTCGATGTCCACATCATCAATCCTGTCCACCTGATGTAACTCCTCCTGAGTCACTGGATCTCTATCAACAGGGATGTCAGGCCTATATAAAGGAGGATCTGCACCGGCAAAACTGAATGGGTCATCTAAGGGGCCAGCGCCTGAGCTAGAAGGATCAAATGAAGCGCCTTCTTGGGATCTCCGCTTCAAAATCTTGGGATAAATATATGTGACTGGTCCAACTGTCGGGTCAAACTATCAATCTATGTCATATGAGTCGAATCTTGGACACAAGCTATCTAATCCGTCATCATCACGGATCCTGGAACTATATCCCCCATGAACTGTGTGGTGTGGGACTGGGTTCCGATAGTACGAGGGAACCACAAACGCTGGAACATCTCCTGAGTGCAAGGACCCTCTGATAATGTAAAACCGTCAACCCCCAACAATGGGATATCAGTGACGGGTGACTGCGATATAGGCCAATGACGCCTGGTAGGAGGCAAGATTGGCATACGAATTTCCCCTGTGGTGCTCATAATAGCACGCTCTTCTAAATAGAGCTCCCAGCCTCCATCTGTGAAGAGAGGAACTCTCCTGGTGGAAATCACATACTCGATGCCAGTCGGGTACCCATCCTCAAAACCGATGGCCAAATGTTCCCCTGAATAGGGAATCCATATGATGGTGTCAACTGTCAACAACTCCAGCTGCATACTGCAGTGAATGAAATCCTCAGCTATAGGGACCTCCAGCAAAATGGAATGATGTCATCATCGTCCTCGTGGATAGGTATCTAAACCTAACACACTCACAGGACGCAAGCATGGGAGCATCTCGTAGGCCCAAAACTACCAACACAATGGCAAAACATCTACGGTCAGTAAACACTCTTAACCTATAAATGGGAAATGATAAGAGAAATACTCATCAGCAGAAATGGGTAAAATCCTCGCCAAGCCTCAGTCAAACCCTGTGAGCGCATACGCATGCCCCGGAGGAAATAGGCAAAGGTATAGGAACCCCAATCATACTCTCCAATCACGGTCCACATGACGTGCGTATACCGATCAAAGCGTAACGACACCGTAGAAGAGTTATCTCGCTATGTAAGCGACCTCTAATGATCATCGAGAACAATCGCCAAAGAATGCGATCCCGACTCGACATCATCGAGCATAAGCTCACTCAAAAGCTCCGCCATAGCATCTACGCTCAAAGGACCCGAACGCAGACGATCCGCCTTTGAGCGCCTTCACCAAGAACTCCTAACAAGGATTTGACGGTAGAGGGTAATATTCGCCATGCAAGGCTTTGGCTCCCTCCAAACTCTATACCATGATAAATCGCCAATCCATCGGTGTCATCATCACCTCACAATCCAGCAGATGGAGTGACTGAGTTTGATGAAACCATCGCTCAGACAATGCCCTGAGGTAACCCTAGGGACAACAACGGGGAAGGATGGAGAAGAATGCCCCGAATCCCCAATCATGCACTACAGCTCTGTAATCAGGATGAAGAACCTGATACATGGACTGTATACTAAACCAATTCCCTCGAGGCTGTGTGAAGCTGGGAACCTGTATGAAATGCAGATCAACATCAGAATCATTTACTCCTCATCAATAGGAAAGAAGGAAGATCAAGATCTAACGTCATACCTCGTTAGCATGAAAGTACATCGAGGGATGTCTACTCAAATCACCCAGAAGCTCCGGGTTTGCCACCTGAATACAAGGGAGCTCCCTACGAGGAATATGTGCAGCAGGAGCGGGGTCCGCAACCGGAACATCCTCCTCCTCATCCTCGACGTCTGGCACATCAGCCCGGACTGGACGTATCACGTCCTACACCAATCGATGAGGCTGTCAGACAGAACGGGGTCGAGGCACTTCAGAAGCCCTCCTCCGTATACCAGAAGTGGTCCTACGGGAACTACTCAGCTGATCCGGATCCATGATATCTGGACAACAAGTCTCCAAATCACCTTAGAAAGGGTGTGGTATTTCCACCACTCCTTACCTGGAGCTTTCTAGAATGCATTTTATGACTATATGCATGCATGCATTTACTTTAACATACAATAGAGTTAAAATGCATGACTACCCAATGCCTATATTTTGAAAATTTTTGCCATAGTCTCCTTGGAAAATAGGACTATCCCCATGCACATAGGCATGTCTAGGTGGCCATTCAGTAGCACACCTGCCCCAAAGTTATATACATAATATATGCATTAAAAATCAAAATCATCCATGCATAAGGTTAACCTCAATATCAAGAGTACTTTGTCTTTCTACCTTTTTCTCATTGGACCTCAAATAGGACAAAAAATAGCAGAAAAAGGTGCCAATTTGACTGTCTCAAAAGTCAAATTTTTTCACATCATTATGTTCAGCATGGTATAATACTAACATTTACTATGTTGAATATTTTTTATCAAGTCATTTGTGCATACATAATCACTACTATGTGTTTAGATGCATTTCATGCGATAACTCAAAATCCAACGGATAAAAACTGGAAAAAATACATGCATACGTTACCAAGATAGTGTATAACACTTGTACGGTGACAGAATTTGCAAAAAAAAGCCCGAACTCAGCAAATCTGAAGGAGGCTCACGGATTTCTCTTCGTGAAGCAAGTTGAAAATGACTTGTGAGACCAACCAGCTGGATTATATCATCCACGGTTGGACGCAGGCTCATCTGTGGCTGCAACAGGTGTACCTGTGGCCCCCTTATATGGGCCCCACCCTCCGGCTCGGTCCAGTTCGAGTTGGAAAGGAGTTCTTGCGGACTAGAGAGGTCAAATCGGGAATAAAAATGCCACGCGATTGAGCAAAACAACATGTAATCCTGGTCTTCCCAGATGAAACTTTGAGTCTATACATCACTCATTGGTAGTCACCCGAACACAAGGTATACCCTGCCAATGATCTCATTTGTCACAAATCACATTCGGCAATACCTTGTACAGGTCCGATGCCGCCAACTCCGGGTCATTACCCTAAAAAGATCAACGTGATCCCCGACGGGGGTTACAACGTAGATCCCCGACGGGAGTTACAACGTGAAGCCCTGGCAGGGGATTACAACGTGAATTCAAGCCATTGACACACATATCAACGAAGGTCAAGCAGCCTTGACGTTATCTCAGCCGATAGCGATTAAACCTATCAGAGCTCTAGAGCTATTCGAGGATTTCATGCTCAATTACTCATATTGCCCAGCGGATCCCCGGCGGGGGTGACAACGCAGTGTTCCGTTGATTCAAACGTCAGTGAAGGTCAACCAACCTTGACAATCTACCCACAGAGTATCAGTCATTGATTCACACGTCAGCGAAGGTTAAGCAACCTTGACACTCTATCCCATAGGATTTTTCAGCTGTTTATTCACATGTCGGTGAAGTACACGTCAACGAAGGTCAGGCATCCCTGACAGCATTTGCTATTGGCAGTAAATCCAACAGAATCTTGACCTGTCCTAACAATACCAACCAGGAAAGGACAATGTTATCAAAGAGGATAGATGATGGAATATGTTATACACATCCTCAAACAGACCAAGCTTTATTCCCACAGATCTCTTACACATAAGAGGTACATCTTCAGGATCAGGTCGTTATCAAGGACATAGGAATTTGGTGATAACTCCAACATCAACATCCTAACAGATTCGGATTACACATCAAATCTGGTCATCATTGCCAATCCTCAGTTGAAGCAACAGGGAGCCAGTAATCATCCCCAGCATATTGGGCTACAACCCCGTACACATGCATCATACATTTGCATCATGTTGCAACATATAGTATCATGTTTGTCTTGTTGCATTTCAAGTGTCTAGGATTCTTTATCCTACCCATGCATCGCCATGCATGAGTATGATAAAGAGGGGCATCTATAGACACTCAAAATTTTTTGTACTACTGTCACTAACATTACAGAAGGACAGATTAGTCTTTTAAGAGGGAACCCTGAAAGACAATCCATATCCATATCGGATACTACCGGAAATTCAGCATCAACCCCGGAACACACACTGGGAGTAACAATTCCAACCTCGGAGATAACCTCGAGGCGTGCAGATCCAATATCGGAACACACACCAGAAAAGACCGATTAATCTCGAAGATAACCCTGAGGTATCCAGTCTCAATCATGGGAATAGCCACCAACCTTGGTGATAACCCCAAGGAATGCAGTTTCGGCGATAACCCCGAAAATGCTTGTTTTAAATGCGACCAGCTTCAATCTCGGCACTCACAATGAGATACTCTGTACCAACCCGGAGATAACACCGGGAGGACATGTACACCTTCAACAATTGCGAGAGGTCCAATCTCGGGTGAAGCCTTGAGTAACGCTGTCATGACAAATTTCAAACAGCGATAACACCGGTGAGGGGCAACATCGTCATCTCGCCAACGCAATACCATGCCATGTCGTCTCAACATTTCATACACATCTATACACAACGATGTCACACAAGAATCAAGGATAACCAATCCTGAGTGACTATTGTGCGGGGTAACAGATGCAATTTGAAGCTTGAAGACCGGAGGGCATCGTCCCATCTTCAATGACTTCGTACAAACTCTAATCCTATGCCATTGTACACTTCTCGACAACGGCGGTCCGATATAGGTCCTGTATACCTCAATCGGATGCCCGGATTTCACTTCTAAAAGTTCGAGCGGACATTACAGTGCCTGAGTGCAAGTACTACGAGATGACCCGACCCGAGAAACCCGGGCCCACCCAGGTTGCCTTTGGTACACCTGCGGCTCAGCTGCAGGTACACCTGTGGCTCCACCATCTATAAATAGAGGGCTTGGGGTGGCCATTTTGCAAGAGAAAACTGCGAGGAAGCCCTGCCCAATTTGCTCTGCACACACCCCATACAGTGTACTTTCTCATTTTAAACACATGTGAGCTCATATATAGCTACTTTTGTACCTACAAAAGCCAGTGTTTACCCACTTTAAAAATATAGAAGTCTTCTTTGGCAGTTAAATGTAAGCCTTCTCACACACTTTAAAGCCCTTCTCTTCATCTTTGCAGACACCCTTCTTCACGTTGAGAATCGTGTTGCTTTGCGTTTGCAGGACTTGATGCTGTGGTTTTATTTCAGCTTTATATATATATATATATATATATATATATATATATATATATATATATATATATATATATTGACTAACATTATCGAGTTATGCCTCGATTGAGCCTGAACTTGATGCGGAGCGTTTATTTGCTTATATATATATATATATATATATATATATATATATATATATATATGAACTGCTGTTTAACTCATTCGATGAGCACAGATTTTACATTCGATGCGTTTACTCGCTATTATATATGTATATTTCGTCCCACCTGGAGTTCACTTCGTGGTGGTTAATCTCTTTTACAGCTTTCTTTACGTTTCGTCCTTCCTGGAGTTCACTTCGTGGCAGTTGATTGCTTTGTACAGCTTTATTTACATTTCGTCCCGCCTAGAGTTTTCTCCGTGGCGGTTGATAGCTTTTACAGCTTTATTTACATTTTTTGATCCCCCATGGAGGTGCTTCGTGGTTGGTGATCATGCATGTATATATATATATATATATATATATATATATATATATATATATTCTGACTTTTATATATATCTCGCTTATTGCTTTTATACAAATTATGTATCATATGCTTTAGGAATTATGTGATCACAGATTCAAATTTATTGGATCTAGATTCGGTTCCCGTGATGGACATTTTCAGCTGTAAGCAACTTGTAAATTATTCTGTGGTGTCTGAATTTCCTCAGATGGTTCTCATACCCACGAGGAAGTTGGTATTATTTTATATATTATTTTTGTACGGATGCCTCGCATCTGTAAAATAAAATCAACCAAACCGAACACTTAATAAAATGGGAGTGTAAAAGGTGTCAATTACTATTGAGCATCAGGGTTTGAAATACCTTTTTTTATAAAACATCACTGCTATATCTTGCTAAAAACTGAATTATTACATAAATTCAAACCCTGTGTATATAGGTGCGAACGAGGCCTCGCACTACTTCTAAATAACAGCACATTGACCCACACACACACACACACATTCAGATAATAGTTTCTTGAAAAGAGACGGTCACTTGTGTAGTAACACGGATGTCGAGGGTGCCCTAACACCTTCCCTCGCGCATAACCAAGTCCCGGACCTAATGAATCTTGGTTTCACCGACCCATTTAGCGAGTGTCACATCATTTGGGTCAATGTGCAAACCTTTTCTCGGTTGTGTTGGTACAACCATTTAAAAAACTAACTGGCGACTCTTAACAGTCCATCGTCGACATTATACATGTCGGACCTTTTTTTCACTTGTTTTTTCAAACAAATCTCACCTAAAATGAGAACACCAAAGAACAAGTAACGGAAATGGACATTTAAAAATCCCGACGTCGACAGGTAGCTAACGTTGATCAAAGGAAGGAACCAAACCTTGTAGATTCAAGTTGAACGCAAAAAGGATTGGAGGTGAACTTGTACCCGAGGAAGCTCGAATCTTCAAGGGTATGATTTTTGTTCTTTATCTTGTCGTGTAATTAATAATTTGTTAGTTCGAGAGGCACAGAGAGAAGGGGGGGTTGAATAGATCCTTTTATTTTTAAATACTTTTCTGGTTTATATTATATTGTTCATAATTAACATATGACAAACATAAGAATCTTTTCAAGCATGGCGAAATAAGTAAAAGATCCCCTTCATTGATATATTCATAATCATACATACATTGTTTGTAGAGTAAGTTTAGTTGTAAGCAGTTAAAACATACATAGCAGTTATAGTACATAATGTAAATGATATAATGTAAAAAATAAAAGGAGTTTTAAGTGGTTCAGAGACTCAAGCTCCTAATCCACTCTTCTACTTTCAACTAGTAGAAATTCCACTAAGGAAGGGCAGCACCCTGAATCACTAAGATTCCTTCAAGGCCAGCAGCCTTGGGACTTTAGTTCACTAAGAACTCTTCAAGGCCAGCAGTCTTGGAACTTCTCTAGTTCCCTAGGAACTCTTCAAGCCCAGCAGGCTTGGAACTTCGTTTAGTCCCTTCGGACAAGGACCCTTCTGGCCCTGCTTCATTTAGTCCCTCCAGGAAAGGACCCCTCAGGTCCTGGCTTTGTTGAGTTGTTTGTTTGTTGTTGTTGGAGTCGGTGCTGAGCTGCTAAGATGTCTTCATGCTCTGAACATCTTCTATACTTAGCAGCTTGGCTTGATCATCCTTGAAGTGCAGCTGAGTGTTTCATGATGCTCAGCTTCTTCAGTTGCTCAACCACTTCGGATGATCCCTTGATGAACTGCCTTAAAGATCCTTCCCCTTGGTACTTGATGGATGCACATGATAGGCTTCTAAGATGACTGTAAGCTCTTCTGTTAGGTACTTAGAAGCTTTCTCTTGCTTGAAACCAAGATGACATTTGTGATCTCCCTTCTTGCTACTTGATGCCTTCTCATGATGGACTTGCTAAGATGACTGTAGGCTCTTCTCTATTGTATTTAGAGTCTTCCCATGATGGACATCAAGATGACATGATGCTCTTCTTTCTTCTCTCAGCGATTCGTAACACTCTTTACGTAGTAGAACTCTCACTTCTACATTGTAGAACTCTCACTTCTACTTCTTTCTTTGCATGTCTCTGAGTGTTCTTGGTTGATCTTAGAGTGAGCCTTCGGACTCACTATCTCACATGGTTTAAATCAGTCCACCTTCTCTCCAAAAATGAAAACTCTAGCAACCTTTAATCTTTGAAGCTCTTTCTCATTTATACTTCTTCCCAATCCTTCCGTTAGAAAGTAGCCGTTGAAGGCTATTCAAATATCTTCACAGATCTCAAGTTGCTTGAGGTAGAATGCTTGATGTGACTTGTCATACTTTTTCGTATTTGCGACGTCATCTTTTCACCGCTTCACCTACATCGGATGTATCACTTTAATGTCTTGGGCAGGTTGAAAACTTTATTACCTCTTTCTGATTTCTCGATCAGAGGTTGTCCTACTACATTGATGCTCTCGATAAGCACTTGTCCAAATATTACCCTTCAGATTGAACCTTTGTCAATGCTTCAGTCTTCAGCTATTCGAACTCTACGATTCTGATGCACGTCTCCAAGGACCTGATCGTAGTGTCTTGTTGACTGTTGCTCATTGATTGGTAGAGTTAACACTACGATCTTGAAGAGTGTTGATTGGATCTTCAATGTAGAACACCTCTTCCTTCTATTGTGTAGTGCTTCAATACTTCTGTTTGCTTCAACTGTTCTCACAAACTGATGGCCTAATTCCTTGCTCTGGTCCCCTTCTGAATATCAAGACACTTGATTTGTGGCGGCCCCGACTTTGCTTTCTCCTTGTGATCTCCCATTCACTTATCATCAATGAACTGACCCTGCACTTAATCACTTTAGCCTTGTTCTTCAGAGGCTGACCAATATCTCGGTTCACCTTCCATCAGCTCTTTCTTTATTTGGCAAACACTACGATCTTGGTTGCTTCCAAGATCGTTGTCTTCTGTTCTCTTGATAGCTACTACATTTGCTGACTTTCCTTAGTCAGCTTCTGAAGTCTTCTTTGGATCTCCTCGTGGAAGACTTCATCATGAATGGCCTTACAACTCAGTCTTGATGCTGATTGGGTTGGTGCTTAGATCTTCTGCTAGCCAACATGCCATTCGTTGAGTGCTCTCTGGTTCCCTTAAGGTGGAATGCATCTTTGCAGTGCCAACCAGAGGTTTCTTTCCTTTGGATATTCTAGGAGTGCTCATTTGTTGAGAACCGTATATGCTCTATGATTCATCCTTGGCATTATGAGCACTTCTGCTTAGGTAGTAGTTCTGCACTCTACGATTCAGCTTTGGCTTGTGCAGATACTATGATCCCGAGATCAGATCTTGACACTGTGATTTCTGCCTTGTGCTTGTTGTCTTCATCTGATCTTGCTTGACTACGATCTCTGCATGTAATCCATAGGCTCTACAAACTCAGAGTGTGATCTACAATCCTTGACTTGGCTTCGTGATCGAGAGACTCTACGACTGAAAGTGTAGTCTACATTTCATCTTGGCTTGGCAGATGATCGGTCTTCTTGTCAGAGTGAAATTTGTCTCCTCACGATTCTCGAATATGACTTCTCAAAGACATCACGATCCTTCTTCGTTTCCCCGGAAGTCTACGAACTACGAGATCTACTATCTTGCATACTCCTATTCTCGCTTTCGATAGCTCTCGAGTTAACCTTAACTCTCACGGAAGACTACGACTTACAGTGCGGTGGTTTCGACGATCGAGAATGCCTATCTATTACATCATAAGATCAACCTAACAAGCTTGATCTTTCTATATTTATAGTCCTTGTACATCATTTCTTTTTAAGGACTTTACAAAATTTGTTTTGCTTATGTAGGATTAACTTTAACATATTTGATCAATTCATTCTAAGTCCTTGTACATATATTTCTATTATCTATCAAAGGACTTTACAGCTTTTCTTAATGAAAGCATACTTGCATATTCATTCTTATATATATATCATAATCAAATCATATATTAAATAGGAATATCATTCGCATGTTTATTCCTGACATAATTATTCATAAAGGATGATCCAGGTATATGGTAATTTATACATTAAGAAATTTTACATCCTGGATCCAGAACATACCTAACTATTTAGAGATGTACCTCTTTGGCTCCATGTATGTTTCCAGGATGTCTGTTGATTAGATATTCATCTGTTTGTTCTTCATTCTCTTGTTCCCCCTGGGATGATGACCTTCTTTCTTTGCTTAGCTCTCCTTCAGCATCTTTCTGAACATGCTCCCCCTTAGACTCTGCGACAATGTTATCATCATCTTATGGATCCCCCTCAAATGATGATTCTTTTTCTGCAGTTGCTGTCTTCTTCTTTGACTTCTTCTCTCCTATTCCTCTGCTCTTCTTTGAGTGCCTCTTGCTCCTCTTGCTCTTCCTCTTTCTATGCCTTTTTTTCTCCCCCTTTTTGTCATCAATCATTTGAGAGAGCTTCTCCATGTTGGACATAAGCTGCTCCATTAGGTAGGAGGAGTTGGCAACTTTAAACTTGAGTTCCTGCTGGCCTAACTCAAGTTGCACTGAGAAAGACTATTTCAGGTCGTCAATCTTGTCAGACAGGGCTTGGATCTGCTCTTCATTGGTCTTCTGAATTCATATAGCATCTGCCTTCTGATCTTGTATGGCCTTCTGATAGATGTTATCTCTCTCTTAGAGTTTGAGAGAGATACATCGGCCCATAGTAGTCGAAGCTTGTCTTTGGAAGGAATTATCTCCTCGCTCTCGCTTGTCGACACGGGATTCTTTAGTGAGCAGAGATATTTTCTCGTTTAGATCATCAGAACTCTTTTGTAGTTCCTGCTCCAATGTAGTTTGATCCTTTTGTTGGGCAGCAGCTGGTTGAGCATCAGTTTGGACTCTACGATTTTCATCCTTAGACAGATTTTCAAAAGTTTGAAGAATCTGAATGATCATTGAGTTCCAATCACTGTGTGAGGATGAGGGAATGTCAGATAGTAGTGCTTGAGCATAAGAAGGCTTCTGGTTTTAGGCTTGAACATCATCAATAGTAGAGTAAACAGACTCTACGATTAGCTCCTTGGTCATGACTCTTCGTCCTTCAGAGTCCACTCTACGATCGTAAGGGATATAGAGATTTTTAGCATGACGATAGACCTTGAAGTGGGGCTATTCTTTGATTGTTTTGCTTGCAAACTTCTTCACCCTTGGGAAGTTTTGAGCCACTAACTCCATGCTTGGTAAGTGAGAGAAGCACCAGCTGAGATAGCTTCCATCTCCTTCAGTGTGGGCCTTTAGCCATGGCATCCACTAGAAGAACCATCTCATCAGCAAGTCGTCAGGATTATAGAGAATGGTTGAGCAGTCTAGCTCCATATTGTTCCAGTTTTTGGTTATATCAAAGGTAGTCATTCTTACTACCTTGAGTTGCTCATTTCTATAGTTCACCCATCTCTCTGATGGAGCATCTGGGAAGTCATTTAAAACTTCCACTACGATCCTTCTACTAAATCTTGCAGGAGATAGAACTGGATAATCTTCTTGTTTGTCTGCTTCCTGAGGTGCAGAACCAGAATCTTCTTTAATCTCTTCTATCTTGGAGCCTGAACTTTCTTGTTCATTTCATTGAGAGAATTCCTCTTCTTTGCATTTCATTCTCAGTAACTTTCTTCACCGGATCTTCTTGATTCATCTTCTTCATTGTTGGTTTCTTCTTCAGCATTTTTTCCCTGGGATACAGACTCATCATCACTCAATTCAATGATGGCATTTGATTGACCACTGCTCCTTTTGGAGGCAAACTTGGCTTGCAGTCTATAGCTTTTCCTTCTTCTTGGAGGTTCAGGTTTGGGAAAGTCAGACTCTTCTTCTTCTTCAGACTCTAACTTCTCTTGTTCAGCAGACAGACTTCTTTGAGGTTCATCACTGGCAGGGGCAGATTCTTCTTCTTTGGACTCGTCATCTTTAAAGCCATCAATGTGGCTAGCTGGATTTGAGGGGGCAAGTTCTTCTTCTTCAGACACAGCATTACTTGACCTATCATCTTGGGTAATTGGTGCAGTTACACTGAGAGATTGAGTTTGGTCATCTTGAATCTCTTCTTCATTCACAGAGTGACTTCTTTGAGGATTAGCCAAAGAACTTGAGCATGCTGCAATTTCTTTCATCACATATGCTTCATTTTCATTGTTGGACGTTGTCTGTGGATACTGGGCCTTGACATCTGTTTCTTTTTCTTCTGCTGACTCTACGACCTTCTCTTCTACAGATGTACTATTTTGGTAAGCTGAGGTTGGTTTGTCTTCCACCTTAGCTTTCTTTCTGACTGGCCCTTGAAGCAACCTGCTGCTTCTCCTCTTCGTTGTTTCAATAGTTAGGACTTTTTCTTCTTTATCCTTGTCCTTTGAGGAGACTTTTCTTGATGAGGTTTGAGCTTTCGTCACACTACCGGCTCTATTCACACTTCTAGATTTCTTCTTGTCTGGTGTGATTTTTGCTGGTTTAGAGTCATCAGACTCAGAGCTCTCTGCCTCTTCTATCTTCATCTTCTTTGCAGAGGCCCTACTGCTACAACCAGCTGTCAGTCTTTTATTCTCCTTAGGGTTCTTCTTCCAGTTCTTAAATAATTGTGGAGACATCACCTTGTGCACATTCAAAGTTTCTCCCTTATCATCCTTGATTTTCCCTCCTAGCTTCTTCTTCAGTACAATACTTAGCAGCCTTCCATGAACCACCTTGGTCAGGGGGTTTTCAGTGGACTTCTTCTTCTCAGCCTTTTCTACCCACTTGGAGATCTGATCGAACAAGATAGCTCCAAAGTGGATTTGTTTCTTCAGAACTATTGCTGACATTATTTTCAACTGTTAATCAATCAACATGTCATATGCGGTGTTCTTTGCATGATATGCACTTTCCAACTATTTCAGCAAGGAACTCATACTCTTCAGGAAACTCCTTCTTCTTCATGTCTTTAAAACTAGGGTTTCTTTGGTACCCCATAACCTTCTTTGTTTGTTCAGTATTGACATTATCAAGGTTCTTCAGCCCTTGGTTAGGAAAACCTAGGCATTGATTGAGGTCAGAAGATTTGAACTTCAGAGACTGACCTTTAACCTTGGTAGTAAGGGTTTCGAAATTGATGGAGGCGTTTGAGTAGAATTCTTTAACCAGGTCGATGTAGACTCTAGTATTTGCCTCAAAGCATTCTGAGAATCCCGTTTTCTTCACAAGCTCGAGAATATCCCTGAACTTCGTTTTGGATTTCTCAAACGATTTAGTTCCGAGCTGAATGCCAGTGATTACTTGCCAGTTTTCCATTTTGAGTAGTTCGAAGAATGTGGGTATCTGATTTAGATTTGTTTATAAGAGATGGCTGAGTGTAATTTTGGTAAGGCTCTGGAGGGTTAATTGATTTTGGCTCTTGAGAGGATTCTAGGGTTTGAAAATGGGAGGGAGAAAGGTTCGATAGCTTTTGGTAACTGTCTGCAGATTTGAAATTGTCTTTAAGGCAGTTCCTTCTAACTCTGCATAATCAGTTATGTGTCAACTGTCCATTGGTTGCACGTTCCCCAGTAATGAGCTGTAACTCCTCATAACTTTTTAGTTAGATGTTTCCTTTTAGAAGAGTAGTCGTTTAAACGATGTGGCTCTGACCGTTGACCTTTTGATTTGTAGAGTGGCATGATAAGGCAGCTATGGACTCTATGATTCCCTTGGTTGACTCAACGATCAACTTTTGAGAGATGCTGCAGTGGATGGCTTTGTCTTTTCTCCTTACTTTGATGCATCATAGCTCAATCACTGATGTATTCAAACTTATCTCCTTAACTTGAATAGTTTAGCAAATATCTCATTTTCCAAGCTCCTTGTGAACTGGAGTACCCTATGGTAGGACTATGATCGTCGAGTTGTATTCTACGATCGATGAGGTTGTACTACGATCGTTGAGGTAGCACTACGATCGTTGAGGTTCAGATCGCGATCGCTTTCGATTCTCTTCAAACTCATTTGTCACGATCGTTGGTGACTTGGTCCTTGAGATAAACTAGATCAAGCATTCCTTCTAGGTTAAGGTAGCTCAGGAAGGGCCAACCTCTTAGAGTGAGCTAAGGGTCAGGTTTATTCCTGAGGCGCTTTCCAGATGAAATACTATAGTAGTGATTTGCAATGACATCTCATTCGACCTTTTCTGATTGAGAGGTCTTCTACCAGCTTTAGGCAACTGCATTGCTGAAATCGTGGTGTCCTCCTTCTTCTTACACTACGATCATATGTTTGATCGTAGGCACTTCATGATTATGGGTTGGGTGGCTAAAAGGTTATCAGTAGTACGTTTTGAGACGTTCTTACTGACTATGAGTCTTCATTTGGTTCATCAGCCACAAAGTTTTGGGACTCTGTAGCTGGTATAACTTTTCATAGTATGTCTCAGTGCTGTTGTTCCTTAACAGATCACTGTTCCCTCATTGTTGATGTTGTCTTCCCAGATGGATGTGATTCCCTCTTCTTCAAGTTCATTTGAAGGCAGCCTTGCATATCTCTTTCTGACTGGAATCTCCATCATCACTTAGATCTCCTTGTATCGTAGAGATGAGTATTTTCAAGACTGATCACTCTTCGATTATTTGATAGCACTACGAACGTAGTCTTCTTTGACAGTTGTGTTTGTGAAGTTCTGCTCTTGCAATAAGTTCCTTTTGAACGATGCTCGGTGATCTTCTGTTGTGAGCTTCCTTGAGGATTCTTCTCATATAGCATTCTTTGACTGGCTTTTGAGCATATAAGACCCTTTTCTTCTTCTGTTGCATGGCCTGCTCCCATATACAGATTAGCAGCCATGTGAGCTCCATTCTGGTTAGCTCAGAATGTCTTCAAGGACAGGCTTGGACATATAGGAACTTTATCAGACTCATATTTGAACAGTCCTTAGCCTTCTGCTGGTTTAGTCTTTTTGGCTGAAGTCTTCTGCTTCATCATTCCTTAGTGTGGTCAGACAGACCAAGTACCTGCAGGTTTAAATATATTTCTAATTTTGGTACCCATAATTAAATGGGTCCTACTAGGTTAGTTTTCTAAACCCTTGTTCCTCTCATTTGGATAATCATCATATTTATCACCAACAGACATATTCATGCATGCAACTATCTTAAGATAATACATTTTGAGATGCACGGTGAGTGTGTGTAGGATCTGACATAAAATAACACACTTTCATTATCTATGATGGATTCATCATTTCTTTGGGTTATGTTCACAATGTTTAAGAGTTCTGAGTAAGAATCAACTCTACGATTTAGGAGTATCTAGTTGATTCATTGAGGTGATCGATTTCTACTGAATCGTAAAGATCCTCTTGCAGAATCGATCATACTACATGTGTTGTTAAACACTTAGAACCTAGGCTTGCACATACATACAACTTAACCAACAAAGATTACTTCACATAAAGTTTATTTGGCTGTGATGCTCTTATGCCCCATTTTGATTTCCTTCAAGATGTCATCTTCAACCTAAAACTTGGATGGAGAGAAAGTTTATAGTCATTTGAGTTTCCATCCTCAGGTTACTTTCTCTCTTCACCTTTTTAGGTAGATTATGACTCCTTGACAGAATACTGTTATAGTTCATGAGAAGATGCAATTATGATGTACATTTATAATAGTGAGGAATCGTATCTTTTTCACATCGATTACTAGCGGTCATTTATCGTAGATATCTTGAGTTTAGGTATTGATGTGCATAGCTTTACTTTTTCTCGACGACTTATGCTCTTTATCGGCCTTTAATCAATCAAGAGTGGTCTTGAAGATATAGGCCAAGAGAATCTCGAAGATTAAGATCTCTCGCCATCCTTTAGGTGTGAGTTTTCACCCAGCTGTTGGTTGGCCAGACATAAGTTTGAGAAGATCTTCATTCTTCTCTCGATAAGCATTTCTTAGCATGTATGGCTTCTTCATCTTTCAGACTGGTGGGTGCTTGACTCTTTTTCATTGATGTCTCTTGAGTTCTCTTGTCTGGTCTTAGGACTACAAGATTGACTGCATGCTAGGATTGGTCTTATTGATGTAACAATAGAGACCATGGACCAATCTGAGCAGCTTCAGGTGTATATACACATTTAACCTATACACAATATTTCCAACATGTGAGCTCATCTGCATATAACAAGTTACTTACTACTAAACTAAGTTTAGAACAATTTTAATACCTGGGATCAAACTCAAAGCGATTAGCTTTTGAATATAGCATGAGAACATGCTCTGATACCAATTGTTAGTTCCCAGAGGGCCCAATAGATCTAGAAGGGGGATTGAATAGATCCTTTTATTTTTAAATACTTTTCTGGTTTATATTATATTGTTCATAATTAACATATGACAAACATAAGAATCTTTTTAAGCACAACGGAATAAGTAAAAGATCCCCTTCATTGATATATTCATAATCATACATACATTGTTCGTAGAGTAAGTTTAGTTGTAAGCGATTAAAACATACATAGTGATTATATAGGTTATAGTACATAATGTAAATGACATAATGCAAAAGACACGAGGGTTTTAAGTGGTTCAGAGACTCAAGCTCCTAATCCACTCTTCCGCTTTCAACTAGCAGAATTCCACTAGAAAGGGCGACACTGGAATCACTAAGATTCCTTCAAGGCCAGTGACCTTGGGACTTGATTTACTAAGAACTCTTGAGGCCAGTGACCTTGGAACTTCTCTAGTTTCTAGGAACTCTTCAAGCCCAATGAGCTTGGAACTTCGTTTAGTCCCTTTGGATGAGGACCCATACAGCCCCTGCTTCATTTAGTCCCTCCGGATAAGGACCCTCGTGAATTTGGCTTTGTTGAGTTATTTGTTTGTTGTTGTTGGAGTCGGTCTTTTTGTTGCTAAGATGTCTTCATGCTCTCGAACATCTTCTATACTTAGTGACTTGGCTTGATCATCCTTGAAGTCTTGGTGAGTGTTGCATGATGCTCAACTTCTTGGTTGCTCAACCACTTGGATGACCCTTGATGGCCGCCTTGAAGATCCTTCTCCTTGGTACTTGATGGAATTTTGCACATGATAGCTTCTAAGATGTTGTAAGCTCTTCTATTAGGTACTTAGAAGCTTTCTCTTGCTTGACACCAAGATGACATTTGTGATCTCCCTTCTTGCTACTTGATGCCTTCTCATGATGGACTTGCTAAGATGACTGTAGGCTCTTCTCTATTGTACTTAGAGTCTTCCCATGATGGACATCAAGATGACATGATGCTCTTCTTTCTCTCGGTAGTTCAGAACACTCTTTAAGTAGTATAACTCTCACTTCTACTTCTTTCTTTGCATGTCTCTGAGTGTTCTTAGTGGATCGTAGAGTGAGCCTTCGGACTCACTATCTCACATGGTTTAAATCAGTCCACCTTCTCTCCAAAAACGATAACTCCAGCAACCTTTTATCTTTGAAGCTCTTTCTCATTTATACTTCTTCTCAATCCTTCCGTTGGAAAGTAGTTGTTTAAGGCTATTCAAATATCTTCACAGATCTCGAGTTGAGGTAGACTGCTTGATGTGACTTGTCATACTTTTTCTGATGATGTAGTCTACTGTTTCACCAACCCTGTCAGGTGTATCACTTTAATGTCTTGGGCAGGTTGAAAACTTTATTACCTCTTTCTAATTTCTCGATCAGAGGTTGTCCTATTGTATCGATGCTCTCAATAAGCACTTGTCCGAATATTACCCTTCAGATTGAACCTTTGACAATGCTTCAGTCTTTAGCTATTCGAACTCTACGATTCTGATGCACGTCTTCAAGGACCTGATCGTAGTGTCTTGTTGAGTGTTGGTCATTGACTAGTAGAGTTAACACTACGATCTTGAAGAGTGTTGATTAGATCTTCAATTTAGAACACCTCTTCCTTCTATTATGCAGTGCTTCAATACTTCTGTTTGCTTCAACTGTTCTCAGAGACTGATGGCCTAATTCCTTGCTCTGGTCCCGTTCTGAATATCAAGACACTTCAGATTTATGGCGCGTCCAGCTTGCTTTCTCCTTGTGATCTCCTGTTCACTTATCATCAATGAACTGACCCTGCACTTAATCACTTTAGCTTTGTTCTTCAGAGGCTGACCAGTATCTCGGTTCACCTTCCATCAGTTCTTTCTTTGTTTGGCAAACACTACGATTTTGGTTGCTTCCAAGATCGTTGTCTTCTGTTCTCTTGATAGCTACTACATTTGCTGACTTTCCTTAGTCAGCTTCTGAAGTCTTCTTTGGATCTCCTCGTGGAAGACTTCATCATGAATGGCCTTACAACTTTCGGTCTTGATCTTTGATTGGATTGGTGCTTAGATCTTCTGCTAGCTTCTTTGCATGTCATTCGTTGAGTGCTCTCTGGTTCCCTTAAGGTGGAATGCATCTTTGCAGTGCCAACCAAAGGCTTCTTTCCTTTGGATATTCTGGGAGTGCTCATTTGTTGAGAACCGTATATGCTCTACGATTAATCCTTGGCATTGTGAGCACTTCTGCTTAGGTCGTAGTTACGCTCTCTACGATTGACTTGACATGCGAGATACTACGATCCCGAGATCAGATCTTGATACTACGATTTCTGCCTTATGCTTGTTGTCTTCATCTAATCTTGCTTGACTACAATCTCTGCATGTAATCCATAGGCTCTACGAACTCAGAGTGTGATCTACGATCCTTGACTTGGCTTCGACATCAGTAGACTCTACGACTCTGAGTGTAGTCTACGTTCACATCTTGGCCGGCAGATGATCGGTCTTCTCGTGGGCGTATGTGTCTCACGATTACGAACATGACTTCCTCAAAGACACTACGATCACGAGGAAGCTCTACTCAACACACTACGATCCTTCTTCGTTTCCCCTAGAAGTCTACGAACTCCGAGATCTACTATCTTGCATACTCTTATTTTGCCTCGATAGCTCTCGAGTTAACCTTGACTATCCTGGCAGACTACGACTTCTGGTGCAGTGTTCGACGATCAGACAAGCCTATCTATTACATCATAAGATCAACCTAACAAGCTTGATCTTTCTATATTTATAGTCCTTGTACATCATTTCATTTTAAGGACTTTACAAAGCTGTTTTACTTATGTAGGATTAACCTAACATATTTGATCAATTCATTCTAAGTCCTTGTACATATATTTTTATTATCTATCAAAGGATTTTACAGCTTTTCTTAATGCAAGCATACTTACATATTCATTCTTATATATATCATAATCAAATTATATATTAAATAGGAATATCATTCGCATGTTTATTCCTGACATAATTATGCATAAAGGATGATCCAGGTATATGGTTTATAAAATTTTAAAACTCTGATTTTCCACGTTTTCGCTTATTCTGTGCAATTTGATTGCGTTCATGAATATTACAAACCTAAAAGTGGTATCAGAGCCAAACCTTTATGCGAATTATTAATTGTTTTAATTTGATATGTAAATTGATATGTGTTTAGAATAATTGATTTCGCTTATCCTGTACTTCGGAATTCATGTGATTTTAAGTAATCATATGAGATCACGTGGATGTTAATATTGGAGGAGATCAGGTTATTAGTGTATATATATATATATATATATATATATATATATATATATATATAGGTGATTCTCTGATTGAGGGATTCAAGAGATTCTGGCCCGATTCACGTCTTGAGCGTGCTTTTGTATATATTATATATTTGATATATGATATATGCTTGAGTGCTATATATTATATATAATATACAGTTAATATTATATATCTTTGTTATATATATATATATATATATATATATATATATATATATATATATAATATTCTCAATTATTTTATAATTAAAATAAAAAGATTTATTTTAATCTTAAAATAAAATGTTTATTTTAATATTAAAATAAAAGAGTTTATTTTAATTTTAAAATTGAATTTCATGCTAACTAATTAGAGTTAGAATTGGAATCCATGATAACTAATTGGAGTTAAAATTGGATTCCATGTATCCTTAAATAAAGACTTTATTTAGATATTAAATAAGATTTCATATTATTCAAAATAAAAAAATTTATTTGTGAATAGGAAAGAGAGTCCGTATTTCCTTAAATAAAGGAGTTTATTTAGATATGAAATAAGATTTCATATTATTCAAAATAAAGGGGTTTATTTGTGAATAGAAAATAGAATCCTTGTTTCTTTTAATGAAGGAGTTTTTTTTTATTTGGAATTAGATTCCATAATTAATTAAAATAAAGGAGTTTATTTTGATTAAAGAATTTGATTAAAATAAAATAGTTAATTTATTCAAAATTTGATAAATTAAAATAAAAGAGGTTTATTTTGATTTAAATTTGGATTAAAATAAAAGAGTTTATTTTGATTCAAAATTAGATTTTATACTAACTAAATTTGCTCATTAAATGATATCAATATATATATTGAATGTTTATTATTCATGAGATAAATTTATTTATTGATGCATATGGTGATGTGTATAATAATAAATGAGATTGATTATGGACTATTGACCAATGTAATTTGATTTTATTTTAGTTGGATGCATGAAGGTATGTGTTTTATTAAATGGGGTCTGCGTACCTCGTCTTATCTAATTTTTTCTTAATGTAAATCCCTCCTATGTACTTCCACTTGACTGCTTATCAAGGTTTCTATTTATTTTAAATAGTTTTTGTAATAGGAATAGTTATAATTAATTTTGAAGAATTAGAGATCAAGGAGCAAGGAGCGCTTGAAGACACGTTTGTAATGGAGCCCGGGTTTAAATGTAATAGTTATATTTCAATATCAATTCTTGCACCCCTAGGGTTTGACCTTTTGGTTCACTTGGTGCTCTAGTGAACCAAACTAGAATAAAAGTCCATAATCAATCCGGGTAAAATATAGTATTCTATATGTACATGCTTATACTATATATTTATATATATTATTATTATGCAAACATGTTTTGCAAGTTTATTAATATGACGCGTATTATATATATATATATATATATATATATATATATATATATATGTGTGTGTGTGTGTGTGTGTGTGCATGCACGCTAAATAAGATGAGACAAATTAATAACAAACATGTGACGCCCCCAAAATAGGTATACATCACCTATGCTCGAAGTCGCCAAATACATAATAATATAGAATATAAATACAATCTTAATTATACAACAAGAGATTTCATGAGTTTAAATACAAATATTATCTTCTAGACAATATCCACTCTAGAATAAGTCCTCATTACATTTATTGTCACACTATTTATGAGAATAGTGAGGACTACTAGCTAATACTATCATCCGGACCATCACCCGTTCCCAGGCTCAGTCCCCATTCGTTCTCATTTCCTAAAGAGAACGAGGTGAAAGAAAGGTGAGCTCAACTAGCCCAAGAAGAAATATTATGACTAAGATAATGCAGAATAAATTATCATTAGCCTTAAACAGATGTTAAAGCGATACAATATAACAAACATCAAGTTTAAGCTGCGATTGGAACAAGTAATCCATTAAAAGAGTCAAGTAGAGAATAAAATCTACTATCTTTTATGCTTTAAAAGGTTTTCATCACTTTTATCATTTGAGACTCGACTTAATAAATAATCCACATCATGAATCACTTACACTTTTTCGGCCGAGGATATTCTTTAGTATCACGACCACAAATTATCCATGCACTACGGGCCAAGGACATTCGTGTATTCATCAATGGTCATGATCATGCCAACAACGATCCATCAATGCACTACGGGCCAATAAGGACTTTTACCACATCATTTATAACATTACGGTCATGATTACATCGAATAATCCCTGGTCATAATCATACCAAGTCCATCTAAGCACTACAGGCCACAGAAACATGAGGATGATGACAATGATATAAGAATTCAATAAAACAAGTTCAAGAATTAATTTATTCAGAACTAATAACGTCCAAATTATCAACATGATCGCTTTGTGCGCAGTAAAATTCAAGAATGCTCGAGAAGAATATTTCCATGAAAGATCTTTGGATGAAGCGCAAATATCAAGAATATTCCACTAATTTCATGGAGTATAGAAGTCAAAACTTTAACCAACTGAGTATAATAAGGAATGGAATAACAAAAAAAATCACCAGGCATGCAATAAACCGCACAGGCAGGTTATTCCAACAGAATAATAATTAACGGAATCAGTCCGGCGTAAAAAGCGCCTGATACCGATATTCCAATGAGAATAATAAAGCGGAATCGAATCAGTCGTAAAAGCGCATGACGGGATATTCCAACGAATAATAACGAATGGAATAATGGAAGAATTTCACCAAGTATAGGGTAGCAGCGTATCTGAGTTATTCAATGTAATAATAAATAATGGAATAACAAAAGTTCTCTTCATGAATACAAAAGAAATAATACCCCTTACAAGTACAACAAATAATATGCCTTACCATAAAAGAAACTGGATATAAGAGTAGGAAAGTAGCAGAATACTTTTCTTCTTTCTCTCTTTAGTTTTCTCTCTCTAGAGTTTCAGTGAATTCGTAAGAAATAATGAAGGAATGAACTTCTATTTATAGGAGAATGGAAGGATACTGTTTAATCACAGGTGTGCCAGATGATAATTTCTTGGATGAACTTTAGCAGACACGGATGTTATACGCAACAATCGAATTTGCAAACATCAAGTAAAAAAACAAAATATACTATATATATATATATATATATATATATATATATATATATATATATATATATATATATATATATATATATATATATATATATAAGCACATGGTGCTTTGAAAATAATACTCCTCCATGATAACTTTTGTTTCTCAAAAGTCGATATATCAAATATATATTACCAATAATATTACTCCTCCGTGACCATTAAATTCTCCCCCCATTATCAATCCATGTGACAATTTGTCTTCCACCCAAGACTTTGCCATTTACATGGGTCCCACTTCATGGCCCCCACCTTTATTATATAAATAACTTTTTACCGATTATTTTGAAAAGCGGGTAAATGGGGGTCCATAAAATAAGCAAAACCGAGTGACTTCTCACGTAAGCATCAATAATCAATCTTGGTGTGCTACTATGCAACCACGCCAGACATTCTTCTTTTTAACAAGGGTGTTTCAATAGTTAAGCAGTAAAACTTTAGTTATTTTCATAAAAGTATTTTTGTCATTTTCTCAATCCGACAATAATTCCTTTGTGGGGTCCACCAATGATTGTGCCATTGTACGAATATTCCCTGTTAAAACGAATATTCCCCGACCAATCGAATATTATATAACAACTTGCGTACTTTGAAAAATTTATAAATATTACCCACAACTATAACATTATATCAAATTCATTCCAAAATATTCAAAAATGATATTTATAGAAAATTTATCTTTATTTATAAAAGTTGGGGTCTTACAACCTTCCCTTCTTATGAAATTTTTCCCTCGAAATTAGGGTACGTACCTGGTATTTCGAAGAGGTAAGGATACCTTGATTTCATTTCAGATTCTAACTCCCAAGTCATTTCCTCAACATCGTGGTTAATCCACAAAACTTTGACTTGAGGTATAACCTTGGAGCATAGAATATGTTCCTTCTTATCCAAGATTTGAATAGGAACCTCTTCATACGTCAAATCTTCCGCTATTTCGTCCGGTTCTAACTCAATAATGTGTTTCGGGTCTTCCACATATTTACGTAACATGGATATGTGAAAAACGTTATGAACACGAGACATACTTGGTGGTAAAGGGAGTCTATAGGCCACAGTTCCTACTCGATCGAGGATTAAAATTGGGCCGATGAATCGAGGATTGATCTTTCCTCTCTTTCCAAATCTCGTAACTCCTTTCCATGGAGCAACACATAACAACACATGATCTCCTATATCGAATTCCACGTCCTTTCGATGAAGATTAGCATAACTCTTTGTCGATCTTGTGAGGTTTTTATATGTTGTAGGATCGTTTGAATCTTTTCCGTAGTAATACATACCAACTCCGGTCCCAACAACGTTGTTTCACCCCACCTCATCCCAGCATATTGGAGAACGACACTTTCTTCCATACAACGCCTCGAATGGAGCCATGTCAATACTTGCTTGATAACTGTTGTTGTAGGAAAACTCCACCAATGGTAAGAACTTGTCCCAACTTCCCTTGAAATCAAGGACACAGAGTCTTAATAGATCTTCAAGAGTTTGAATCGTCCTCTAAGACTGCCCATTCGTCTGAGGATGATATCCCGAACTAAATCATAAATTCGTGCCCATAGCTTTTTACAAACTAACCCAAAATCTTGAAGTGAATCTTGGGTCTCGATCAGAAACTATGGATACTGGCATACCATGCAATCTTACAATCTCGTTTATGTACATACGAGCAAGACGTTCAAGTGTATAAGTTTCTCGTATCGGTAAAAAATGAGCAGACTTGGTTAACCTATCAACAATGACCCAAATCGCATCTATGCCTTGAGAAACCTTGGGAAGACCGGTAATGAAATCCATGGTAATGTGCTCCCACTTCCATTCTGGAATTTCAAGTGGTTGCAATGGACCTTTTGGTACTTGATGCTCCGCTTTAACTCGTTGACAAGTTAGACACCTTGAGATAAACAGCGTTATCTCTCTCTTCATATTGCTCCACCAAAATGTATGACGAATATCATGATACATTTTGGTACTCCCATGATGGATTGCAAATGGTGTGGTGTGCGCCTCCATCATGATTTTATACTTTAAATCAGGGTCGTTAGGAACACAAAGTCTGGAGTTGACTCGAAGTATTCCTTCTTCATCGATTCTTACTTAGGCATAGCACCTTCTTGCACTTTCTTCCTCATCGCATCGGCTCCAGTGCAGTAGCTTGAGCAACTTTAACTTTATCAATTAAAGTCGGTTCTACTCGTATATTCACCATCATCACGTGGGTCCCAGGAGTCTTTAAC
Organism: Panax ginseng; assembly: GCA_020205605.1. Lineage (NCBI taxonomy): Eukaryota > Viridiplantae > Streptophyta > Magnoliopsida > Apiales > Araliaceae > Panax > Panax ginseng. Next base: position 108,694,835 of record CM035148.1, on the reverse strand, counting down.
TCTATCTCCATCCTTTTCAAGTCACACAAAATGGGCCTTTGCGTTAACAATATCGCATTCGCACTTGCATATGATCTTCTACTCAATGCGCCATTACTACGTTCGCTTTTTCGAGGATGGTATTGGATGGTATGATCATAATCTTTCAGCGATTCAAGCCAACGTTGTTGTCGCATGTTGAGTTCCTTTTGAGTGAAGAAATATTTAAGGCTTTTATGATCAAGTAAAGATCTCCACTTTCTCCCCATACAAGTAATGCCTCCAAATCTTTAGTGCGAAGATAACGGTTGCCAACTCTAGATCATGAGTAGGATAATTCCTCTCATATTCTTTGAGTTGTCGTGAGGCATAAAGCTATGACTTTCCCATGTTGCATGAGAACACATCCTAACCTTTGCTCAAGCATCATCATAGATGACAAATCCTCCTCCGAACGGATGGTATTGTCGAGCAGGTCTTTGAAATGAGTCTCTCTTGAGTTCTTGAAAACTCTTCTCACATTTCTCACTCCAACCGAACTTTGTATCTTTGCGAGTCAGCTGAGTTAGTGGAGTAGCGATTCGAGAAAACCCTTCAACGAATCTCCGATAATAACCAGCTAAGCCGAGAAAGCTACGATTTTGGTCAGCGATTTAGGTTGCTCCCGACTTTGAATAGCTTCAATCTTTGCTGGGTCAACAGATATTCCATGACTTGATACCACGTGCCCAAGGAATGCTACTTCCTCAAGCCAGAACTCGCATTTCTTCAACTTGGCATAAATCTTGTATTCACGAAGCTTTTGGAGTATCAGCCTCAAGTGTTGCTCATGATCTTCACGGCTTTTGGAATAAATAAGGATGTCATCAATAAAAACGACCACAAAGTGATCCAAATATTCCTTGAATACTCGGTTCATCATATCCATGAAGGCAGCAGGAGAATTAATCAATCCAAAGGACATGACTAGGAATTCATAATGCCCGTACCGAGTTCTGAAAGCCGTCTTTGGAATTTCATCGGTTCTAATCTTCAATTGGTGATATCCGGAACAAAGATCAATCTTTGAAAAGAATTTGGCTCCTTGCAACTGGTCAAACAGGTCATCAATACGTGGCAATGGGTACCTATTTTTAATGGTGACATGATTTAACTCCCGATAATCAATACAAAGTTATATACTCCAATCTTTCTGCTTCACGAATAGAACAGGAGCACCCCAAGGAGAATTACTAGGACGAATAAAGCCAATATCTAACAATTCCTGCAGTTGAGTCTTTAACTCCTGAAGTTCAATAGGAGCCATTCGATATGGGGCTTTGGAAATGGGTTTTATGAGAGTTCAAGGTCGATACAAAATTCAATTTCACGCTTCTGGGGTAGGCCGGGAAGTTCTTGAGGGGAATCGTCGGGGAATTTATTAACAATAGAAATATAATTCAAAACTAACGTATTTTTGTTTAGATCCGTGACATGAGCTAAGAAAGCTTGACATCCATTTTTCAATAAACGAATAGCTTTATGGCTTGAAATGACATTGATTGATTTTAATGGTTTAGTTGTTTGAATTCGCATAATAGGTTGGTTAGGAATATGAAAGCTAACAACCTTACGAAAACAATCAATTTTTGCATGATGAGTAGTTAACCAATCAATCCCTAGAATCACGTCAAATGCAAGTATTTTCAATGAAATAAGATCGACAGGTAATGTGAGGGTACTAATTTGAACCAAATAAGACTTATAAACAGTGGATGTAATGAAGGTTTCTCCCAACGGAGTTTCAACAGATAAGTCAAAATCTAATTTCTCCGGAGTCAAATTTAATAGTTGAGCGCAAGTAGGAGAAATAAAAGAATGCGTAGAACCGGTATCAAATAAGGTATAGACTTCGCTAGAGTTTATGATAAGCTTACCTGTGATGACCTCGTTAGGGTTCTTGCTTTACGGGAGGTCACGACAAATGTTCTCCTTGCACCACCGGCTTTGACTTTTCGGGAATGACCTTTGGTGCCTCCATCCCTTTGAACTTGTCTTCTGGTGAATGACAAAATCGGGCTGAGTGACCTTTTCTTCCACAATTATAACACGCTTTGGATGGCATCGCTCAGCTTGTTTGGTGATATGTCCCTCCCTCGCATTTGAAGCATATGATGGGTGGTCGTTCTCCTTCCTTAACCACGGTTGCTGGTGCTGACGTCTTTTCATCATTGTTGAATCTCATTTTCTTGAAATGTCCATTTTTACTGTCTTGGCCAAGATTACCACCGAAGTGGTTACCATTTCTGGCATATTGATTCCCTCCACGTTTGTTGTCACCGCTTCGATGACTGATACCACTGGTATTTTCATGTTGTCGGTTGCTTTCTCTTGGTTACGTTGACTCGTTATCGCGCTCCAATAACTGAGCCCTATTTACAACATCTGAGTACAAATACAATTTATGAGAAATAAGATATTGACGTATCTCCAGTTTCAAACCTCTTAAAAACATTCGCGTTATTCGTTCCTCATTATCGACCAAATGGGATACAAACCGGGATAACTCCGCAAATTTAGCCTCGTATTGCGACACGGTCATTTTGTTCTGTTCCAACTTGATAAACTCCACCTCTTTCATGTGACGAATACTCTCGGGAAAGTACTTGTCGTTGAATAGCTCTTGGAACTTCTCCCAAGACATCTTGAGTGTCAGTCATTTAATGAGTGCGTTTCTGATTCCCACCAAGATAATCGCCTCTTCCCATAACATAAAAGGCGACGAAGGAACCTTTTGCTCCTCGAAGCATCCCAAGACATCAAATATCTTGGTGATCTACTTTATTCATGTTTTTCGCCTTAAGTGGTTTTTGGCTCTCCAATAAACTCCGATGGTCCCAGCTCCTTGAACTGTTTAGCGGTGGCCAGTCAGAGTTTCGAGTGTTTCCACCTACATTTTGGGCGAGGAGCCGCTCTACTTTGATGTTGCATAAATTGCATAAAGCCTCGAACAATCCATCATTAATCATTTGGTCGGTGTTGTTGTTTGCATGAGGATTGTACGCCTTCACGATGCACATTCTCCACGATTATTGATATGTGGAGACTCAGCGGTCTCCTGTGCTCCATTGTTATTCTCAACATTCTTGGATGTCATTTTTGAATCACGCCACAAAACAAGGGTTAGTTGACATGTAACATATTATCTCTAAACTCGACCAACCAATTAAATACCAAATAAATTTAAGTAGGTCATACTAGCGAAAGAATTCCCCGTCTCTCTCCCCTCCTAGTTTCGATCTCACATCTTAGCTTGAGGATCATATCCTAAGCTTTGATATTAACTGTGGCGCCCCAAAATAGGTATACATCACCTATTACGAGTCGTCAAATACATGGTCTGAGAATATAAATACAATCTTAATTATACAACAAGAAGTTGTGAGTTTAAATACAAATATTGTCTTCAGACAATATCCACTCTTAGAATAAGTCCGCATTACATTTATTGTCACACTATTTAATGAGAATAGTGAGGACTATTAGCTAATACTATCATCCGGACCATCACTCCGTTCTAGGCTAAATCCCAAATTCGTTCTCATTTCTCAAGAGAATAGTGAAAGAAAAAGGTGAGCTCAACTAGCCCAAGAAGAAATATTATGACTAAGATAATTCAAAATAAATTATCATTAGCCTTAAACAGTGTTAAACTGATACAATATAACAAACATCAAGTTTAACTACAGCAAAATAAGCAATCCATTAAAAGAGTCAAGTAGAGAATAAAATCTACTATCTTTTATGATTTAAAAGGTTTTCATCACTTTTATCATTTGAGACTTCGACAATAAATAATCCACATCATCGAATCACCCCCGCACTACGGCCGAGGATATTCTTTAGTATCCGACCACAAATTATCGGTTACTACGGGCGAGGACATTCGTGTATTCATCAATGGTCATGATCATGCCAACAACGATCCATCAATGCACTACAGGCCAATGAGGACATTTACCACATCATTTATAACATTATGGTCATGATTACACCGAATAATCTCTGGTCATAATCATACCAAGTCCATCTATGCACTACAGGCCACAGATGACTTTCAAAAAATATAAACATGAGGATGATGATAATGATATAAGAATTCAATAAAACAAGTTCAAGAATTAATTTATTCAGAACTAATAACGTCAAATTGTCGACATGATCTTTGCTTGCAAAAGTAAAATTCAAGAATGCTCGGAAGAATATTTCCATGAAAAGATCTTTGGATGAAGCGCAAATATCAAGAATATTCCACTAATTTCATGGAGTATAGAAGTCAAAACTTTAACCAACTAAGTATAATAAGGAATGAAATAACAAAAGAAATCATCGGGCATGCGATAAAGACAAGAAGCGGAGTTATTCAGCGAATAATAATTAAGCGGAACGGTCCCAGTAAAAGCGCATGAGACGAGGATATTCAATAGAATAATAAAGAGCGGAATCGGTCGGCGTAAAATGCATGAACAGGATATTCCAAAGCAGAATAATAAAAAGCGGAATCAAGTCAGGCGAAAAAGCATGCAGACGAGGATATTTCAATGAGAATAATAAAGATGAAATCGGTCCGGCGTAAAAGCATGCAGACAAGATATTCCAATGAATAATAACGAATGGAATAATGAAGAATTTCACCAAGTATAGGGTAGCTTGGCGTTATCTGAGTTATTCAGCGAATAATAAATAATAGAATAATGAAGTTCTCTTCATGAATACAAAAGAAATAATACCCTTATATAGTACAACAAATAATATCCATTACCGTAAAAGAAACTGGATATAAGAGTAGGGAAGTAGCAGAATACTTTTCTTCTTTCTCTCTTTAGTTTTCTCTCTCTAAAGTTTCAGTGAATTCGTAAGAAATAATGAAGGAATGAGCTTCTATTTATAGGAGAATGGAAGGATACTGTTTAATCACAGGTGTGCCAGATGATAATTTCATGGATGAACTTTAGCAGACACGGATGTTATACGCAACAATCAAATTTGCAAACATCAAGTAAAAAAACAAAATATACTATATATATACATATAAGCACATGGTGCTTTGAAAATAATACTCCTCCATGATAACTTTTGTTTCCTCAAAAGTCAATATATCAAATATATATTACCAATAATATTACTCCTCCCGTGACCATTAAATTCTCCCCTCCCCCCCATTATCAATCCATGTGACAATTTGTCTTCCACCCAAGACTTTGCCATACACATGGGTCCCACTTGTGGGCCCCCACCTTTTATTATATAAATAACTTTCTATCAATTATTTTGAAAACGGGTAAATGGGGTCCATAAAATAAGCAAAAGCTGGTGACTTCTCACGTAAGCATCAATAATCAATCTGGTGTGCTACTATGCAAACCGATAGCAGACATCGTTTTTCTTTAACACGGGTTTTCAATAGTTAATGGTAAAACTTCATACCGTTATTTTCATAAAAGTATTTTTATCGTTTTCTCAATCAAAGCAATAATTCCGTTGTGGGGTCCACTAATGATTGTCTTGGTTATGCGAATATTCTGTTAAAAGCGAATATTCCCGACCAATCGAATATTATATAACGACTTGCGTACTTTGCAAAATTTATAAATATTACCCACAACTATAAAATTATATCAAATTCAATCCATAATATTCAAAAATGATATTTATAGAAAATTCATCTTTATTTATAAAAGTTGGGGACTTACAAAACCCCTCAAATATTTTATATTAAGTTGTAACGTTCAAAGATATTTGGAATATTGAACGTCGCCTTCTACCATGATAGAAACAATAGAGTATTGAATATTTAATATGAGTTTGTTGTGCACACACAAGGCAAGTATTAAATATTTAAGATGTTTTTTTATTATATATGATGTTTATAAGGAATTGAACATTCTTTGCTTTGTTGCACACACAAGAAATTTGTAGTAGTTTTCTCTTCACTTGTATGAAAATCTTTGGAGTCCGACTTAACTTAAATCATTTTAGTTCGGATGTGCACACACTTGACCATTATGATCTAAGAGGCAAAATACAAGGAGTTGCATAGTTGATGTAATTGACAAGAGTTGTCTACCTATTTATTTATATATTGTTTGTTGTGCACACACAAGGCTATATACTTTTGAAATGGGATCCTTATTCTCACTAGCATATCTTTAATTAGATATTGCCGAACTATATAAATTGAGGGTAATATAGTTTGATAAAAATATTGGGAGATACCAATTTAAAACAAGACCTAATTTAGTTTGGTAATTAATAAAAGAATGTATGCTAAAATGTTGTTAAGAACAAATTCATTTATAGAATTTTACAATGTCTAAAATTACTATCACTGTGTAGCCATATTAGATGCTAAATTAACCGTACCGAATTAAACGAATTGGTTAAGGAAATTGAGAATAGTTCTCACAGCTGAAAAGATATCTTATGTCCTTAATACGCCTATCCCTTCAATGGTTGCAAACAATGCATTTGAGGAAGAGATTGCTCCTTTTAGAAAGTGGCAAGATGATGCACAGTTGGCTCAATGCATCATTCTCTAATCCATGTGTAACGTGCTTCAGCGTCGTTATGAAACTATGGATGCTCCTACTATAATCCTGCACATCAAGTAGTTGACGGTGAGAAAAGTAAGACAGATAGATATCAGATATCTAAGGAGCTCTTCCGATCTAGAATGACCGATTACACTACAATACAGACAAAAGTCCATTATCAATTTGATTAAAAAATTAGGACAACAGGTTTTGTCATGGATGGAGAGTTGAGCCAAGATTTGATCTTGTACTCACTCCCGGACTGCTTTCATAATTGTTGTGAATTTTTTATATGAACAATCTAGATATCAACTTCGCTGATTTGTTTAACATGTTGAAAAATATTGAGAGTCACTTTCCAACCAAGAAAGACCAAGTCTTACTGGTAGGGGCCAAAGGATCTTCTGAAAAGAAGAACGATTCAAAGAAGGTAAATAAAAAAAACAAAGGATAATAAGAACAAAACTGATACAGATAGCAAAGGAGTTTTCTTCCACTGCAATAAGCCCGGACACTGGAAAGAAACTTCAAAAGCATCTTGCAGAGGCTAACCAGAAGAAGCGTAGTGAAGCTTCAATTACAAATATAATTTTGTTCATGATTTAAAATAAATTTTTCTTTAAGTTAAGGTTCTACTTGGGTATTGGATACCGACTTTGGTTATTATAAATATAGATTTATGAAGGGACCAAGCAGTAAGAAAGCTAAACAAAGATAAGTAATCTATGTGTGGGAAATAAAGTAAAGGTTCTTTGCATTAGCCATAGGAACTTATAGTTTAGCTTCGCTTCTGAGATAAATCTATTAAGTTAATAAGATGTTATTGTATTACAGTTCTCGTTGGAAACATTATTTCTATTTTGTTGTTGGACAATGAAATCTTTGGTATTATATTTAAGAACAATTGTTGTTCTATTTATAATAATAATGTTTTGTATAGAACTAGAATATTACTTAATGGATTTAGTATACTTGACTTACGTGAAAATAATTTTGCAAATTGAACAAACTTGTATAAGAAAAGGAGATGATCATTCAAAGAGTTGAATGTGTGTATTTGCTAAAATACAAGTGTGAATTATTTGAAAGGTTCAAAGAATTAAGAAGTGAAACAAATTGACAAAGTATTAAAATTCTTTGATTAGATCAAGGAATAAATACTTGTGTAATAAGATTCTAGATCATCTCAAATGGTTTTCTCATAATGGACGCCTCCTGATACACAATAATTGATTGATGTATTTGAAAGGAAAAATTATACCTTATTGGACATGGTACGATCCATAATGATTTTACTAACATTCCAGTATCCTTCTGGGGTCATCCCCTAGAAATGGCTGCATATCTACGAAAAAGGTAACCTCAAAATCCGGCCCCAAGATTCCATAAAAGTTATGGACAGGGAGGATTCCTAATCTTAAGTATGTTAAGATAAGGGGTTGTGCAACTTATATGAAAAGGTTTCAAAGGTTAAGCTTGGGACAAAATTTGACAAGTACAGATTTATGGGACATCCTAAAGTAAGTTTATGTTATATGTTCTATAATCCTACTTAGCAAAAGGTGTTTGTTGCAAAACTCGCTACCTTCTAAGATAAAGGTGTTTATCATTGAAGGAGCTAGGTGGCCCGTTATTTTTGCTGACGTGGTCTGATGTGGAGGGTTAAAAATTTCCTTAAAGAAAAAGATGCTCACAAGTATCGAACCCGAGACCTCTCCAAACTAGAAATCTTATATTCTAACACAAACCACTGGACTAACTACCTACCATACTAAAATTCATTTAACATTAATATTTAAATCACCTAAAATCATTTTTGGTGGAATTGTAATAATAATAATAATAATTGTAATAATTATTATTGTAATAATAATAATAAATTTTAAATAATTAAAATAATAATAATAATTAAAATTTTAAATAATAATAATTCTTATTATTGTAATAATCTGATGACAAAAGGGGATAATCTGATGTATTATTACAATAATAATAATAATTATTAAAATAATAATAATAATAAAATTAATAATAATAATTAAAATATTAATTATTGTAATAATAAAATAATTATTATAATTAAATTATAATTAAAATAATAATGCAAGTGTTTCTTAAAACAATGCAAAAAAATAAAACAATGATGTATGCAGATTAATCAATGTTGTATGTTATATATAAAACTTTGCATTTTTTCTTGTAATAATAATTATTGTAATAACCCAAAACCGTACTTCAATTCCACGGATTTGGTGTTCATCTATATAAATATCATCTATCTATCTACCCATAATAAATGCAAACCATGCAATAGATAGAAATAAAATCTTCCCTTAAGGGTTACAACATCCTAATAATAATACAATCCCAAAGTTAAACTAACTTAAACATCCGTATGAGGAATCATAAACAAATAAGTCTTAAACAACATCATTAACTCAAGTCTTAAACATAAATACATCATCAAATAAAATAACAAGTCTTCATCATTTGCTAACTTTGCCCTCGCCTTTACTAGTGGAAGGTTCATCGCTTCTTTTTCGTTCTTAATCGCAATGTTATTATATTAAGCAAGAGTGAGCACTATTGCCCACAAGTATAATAATGAAATAACAAAGATAATAACATGCTTAGTAAATCAAAGACATCCGAATAAAAGCTCAACTTTTGAATCAAGAATGAATAACAAGAATCAAAAGAATTCGAGGGTCATAAGACCTTGAACTATGTCCTAGGTTATCAAGGGTTATACTTGAAACCTTTAATACCATAAGACTATGGACCTTTCTACTGCATTTAGGGGGATCACCCTTAGTACCATACATCGCGGCAATAATATCTTAACGCTAACGATAAGTAAATCCCTTTGCAGGTTGTTCATCTCATTTGACATTCGAGTCCGCACCAAAGGAAGTTTGGTTTGGATAATTCAATAAGGGTTCTCAAATTTAGAACGCTCATCAACTAAGGACTAGTTGAATCAATAAAGTTCACTAGTCTAATAAGGTTCAACAATAATGATATTCAATTTGAATAATAATCTCAAGAAGTATACAATAGACAATTATTGTATAATCGAATCATGCTTTGAAAAGATAATCAATCTTTAATATAACATTTGAACTTGAATAATAGTAATGATAATTTACTCGAGGTAAATAATAAACTTGAACAATAATGACAAGTAGGGTTAGAAACTTGCTTCTCATGCGTAGATTACACTTTAACTAAGCACATTCTTTGAATTTAATCCTACATACCATTCACATTCACAATACCAGCTTAATTATAACTTAACTAATCATCAATGATCATTCTTTTTGTCTAAACTTTGGTTATGACTATACTTAGTCAAATTATCACATTTATTATCATATAATATCACCTCATGAATAATAAATTAATTATGTATTCAATAATTCAACCCACATGCAATTATGTTATTTACATGATAAACATCTATTTTATCTTCACATTATACTTCTAACATATTTTTATGTTCATTAAATTAATTTACTAACACATTGTTAGACTTAAACATTTTTTAAAAAAAATCTCATTCTCGAATATTTCGAGAGAGAGCCATAATGCATGGCACACATCGTTACATCGGGTTCTCATGTACAGGGGCATGGCGTCAAGGCGTATGCGCATTTAGTCTCAAGTCTCGAGTCTCTCGAGCTGCCAGCTGCAGCATGCACATGAGGTCAGCTTTCAGCCTGCAATTCGTAAAAATTGCAGAACATGGCCAAGGAACTCCAATAAAATTATTACTACTCGAATTTAATCATACCCACATGATATAATTCATGTATAATCATAACCCAACATTTATATACTGACATTAACCAATTTAAACACTTAATAACATATTTAAAGCATGTGAATTTCACGACTTTTGATGTTCTTGGAGGTTTTGAAAATAAAACATGAAAATTGTCACTACGGATTCGTTATAACAATCAATCCGCTCATTTAAACTTTGGTCTCTTCGTATCAACATGCATAACAACATACAAGTGTAAAATTTAGGATAATATACGATCAATACATAAAATATCACGATAAGGCCATAAGGCCAAAACCCATACTGTAATTTTGTAGAAATCATATACTACATGTTTTCATGAATTTGATGATATGGTTTACATAATATATATAATTAAACACGATTTGATATGTCATAACACACATACAACCCATAATCATTACTCCTAACCCAATTACAGAGGTTAAACCAAAAACTTTAAAAGCCATTTTTTATGAAAACTAAAATACGAAAAGTAGAAATTGGGAAGGAGGAGATTACCCAAAGCGTAGTGTGGATTTTAATAAGAGATGAATATCAATTTCTCTCGACTTCTCAACTAATACTCAGATTCTCTCTCGTGAAAGCTCTCTCAGACTTAGCAATAATGAAGAAAAGAAAAGAAGACGCCTCGATATATTAAAGGAATCGACGATCGAGTGGTCAGCTAACCAAACCATGGGTAAATCGCTAGTAACTCCCATTAAGGCCATGTTTCACAGCTTAATAGATTTCAAAACCATTTAATTTAATAAAGCTTTATCATATGGTTTAATTAATGTCACACTCCTTCATAAAATAAATCAATATCTTATTTAATTTATTTTAAATAAAATATAATAATTTCTCATAATTTCACATAGTCACATAATTAAATTTTCTCATTAATAATTAATGTCAAATTATTAACTCTCTAATTAATAATTAAATTAATTAAAATAACATCATGCTTAATTAAATATTTCATTTAATTCAATAAGCTCACATAAATACATACTTGAATAATAATATTCTCTACATTAATTTAATAAATGTAACACATAATTAAATTAATCTACCACAATTGCAGATCAAATAATTATTTAATCCAATAATTAAATCATCAAAAATATTTATTTAATTCAATAAATATTAAAATTAAATTACAAAATTCTCGTCATTCACATCTTTTCCCCTTAAAAGGATTCTGTCCCCGTAATCACGACTCAATAAATTCAACCTGCTACATTCTCCCCCTTACAAAGATTCTCGCCCCGTAATCGCTATAAATAATTAAGTAAATAAATGAGGGTAATTCTTCATCATATTCTCTTCGAGTTCCCATAGCTTCTTCAAATCATTGTGGTTCCTCCAAATTACCTTAATGTAAGGTATAACTTATTTTTCGAGAACTTGTTCTTTTTTCACGATAATTTGGACAGGATTTCTTCGTAAGATAAGTCTTTCTCAAAATGCAGGGTTCAGATTCAATTACATGCTTGTAATCTACTTTGTAGGGTCGTAATACGTAAACATGGAAGACGTTAGGACATTCTCGAAAGGCCGAGGTAAGGCTACCTCAGACGCGACTTCTCCGATTCTACGTAATACTTCAAATGGTCCAATAAATCTTGGGCTCAATTTTCCTTTCTTTCCTAACTCGATCTTTCCCTTCCGTGGAGAGACCTTCAAGAAAACATAACCACCGATTCAAACTCGATATTTTTACGATGTGGATCAACAGATTTCTTCCGTCGATCTGAGAGCCGCTACCAATCGTGCTCGGATCACTTTGACTATTTTCGCCGCCTCATTGTATTCAATTTCGCCCTAGCAATTGTCTTTCACCAACTTCATCCCAAAGAAAGCGGAGTTTCGTGACTTTTCACAGATAACGCTTCGTAAGGTGGCATGCCAATACTAGCGTGATAATCGTTGTTGTAGCCAAACTCTACTAATCTCAGAGGTGATCATCCCAATTTCCTTTAAAGTCCATCACATGTGCTCTTAGCATATCTTCTAACGTTTGAATTGTTCGCTCGCTCGCTCATCTCTGCTTTGAGGGTGATAAGTCAGACTCATTCGCAATTCATGCATCCATGCATTCCTCAAGACGCTTCCGTAAATTTGACGTGAACGCGGATCTCTATCGTAAATAATTGACACCGGCACTCCGTCTCAAACAATCTCTTTACATATAACCTCGCTAACCGATCTAAGTTGAATCTTGATTTTGATAGGAAGGAAGTGTGTGGATTTCGTCACTACCATTAACGATAACCATATATCAAGGTCAGAGTTTTTCGAGTCGCGGAAGGCCAACCACGTAAGTCCATTGTAATATGTTCCCATTTCCATTCGGGATTTCTAACGTACAAGCAATCCACTTGGTCTCCGATGTTCGCTTTTTTTTTCGACAGTGTAAGACACTGGCAACACACACATTCGCAACATCACGCTTCAAATTTGGCCACCGTAAATGTTGTCTAAGATCTTGTACATTTTGGTACTACCAGGTGAATCGAATATCGTGAACTATGAGCCTCGCCAAAATTTCTTCCTTAATCTCTCAGATCGGCAGTACCCAAATTCTACTCTCAAATCTCAAAGATTCCTTCCTTATCCATCTTAAATCTCTTGCCATTCTTCCTTCAGATATCTTCTTTGTCACCTTTTTACATTCTTCATCCCAAGTCGAGCCTCCTTAACTTTATCTAAGAGAGTTGTACTGTATTGCATCCAAATAGCTTCTCATCAATCTCCATAGGATACTTCACTTCCAACTCCAGTTTCTCCATTTTTGTAATTAGCTCCTCCCGAAAGCAAATAACATCATCAATTTCTCACGACCCTTTCTACTTAAGGCATCGAAGAACCACATTTGCTTTTACCCGTGATGGTATAAAATCTCACAATGTAATCCTTAATTAATTCCAACCATCTTCTTCGACGATATTCAAATCCTTTTGTGAAAAAATATATTTCGCACACTCTTGTGGTCCCAGATATATTTCACACTTCTCCCCGTAGAGATAGTGCCTCCAAATTTTCAAAGCAAAAAACAATCGCAATTTAACTCCAAGTCATGGGTCTGATATCCTTCTCGTAATCCTTCAATTATCGTGATGCATACGCAATGACTTTGCCGCTTTTGCATCAAGACACAACCAAGTCCTTTATGCGACGATCACTATAAACAACAAAATTTTCTCAGATCATCCTAAGAGATAACACAGGCCGTGACTCAACCTCTTCTTCAATTCTTGAAAACTTTCTCACACTTATCCATCCAAACAAATTTCATACCTTTTCGAAGTTAAATTTGTTAATCTGAGTTGCGATCTTGGAAAAGTCTTGAATGAATCTTCTATAATATCCCCGCCAATCCAAGAAAACTTCTTACATTCGACGGCATGCTCTCTATTGATCCCAATTAATCACGGCTTCGACTTTTGATGGATCTACCGAAATTCCATTTTTATCGATCACGTGACCAAGAAATTGTACTCGCTCAATCCAAAATTCGTGATTTCAAAATTTAGCATACAACTTCTCCCTCTCAATACTTCCAACGTTAATCTCAAATGTTCTTCGTGTTCTTCTTGGTTTTTGAATATACCAAAATGTCATCTATAAATACCACTACTTAACTTGTCCAAAACGGCTTTGAACACACCATTCATTAGTCCCATAAATGTCGCAGGAGCATTCGTAAGACCAAACGACATTACTAAAAATTTGTAAAGTGACCTATATCGCTTCTCGAACGTCGCCTTCTTCAGACATCCTCCCGCCTCACCTTCAGCTTGATGATAACCGCTTCTCAAGTCTATATCTTGAAAAGTATCTCGCTCCCTTCAATTGATCAAACAGTCATCGATCCTCAGAATGGATATCTATTCTTAATCGTGACCTTATTCAGCTTCTCTCATAGTCAATGCAGAGTCGATCGATCCATCCTTCTTTTTCATAAACAACACCGGCGCGCCCCCACTACGATACGCTTATTGAATGTACTTCTTGTCCAACAATTCTTGTAGTTGTACCATTAATTCCTTCATCTCATCGTGCCATTCTAGATGGTGCCTTCGATATTGGAGCGCTTCCAGCGCCAAATCGATCTTAAATCTACTCTCTATCCGTGGAAGTCCCGTAAAATCGTCTGAAATACATCGACAAAGTCCTCACAATCCAGATTCTTCTACCTTCGGATTCTCTTTTCGATCGTCGACTATGTAAGTTTAAGTATCCTACACACCTTGTCTTTAATAACTTCTCGGCTCGTGATCATCGCCGATAACTCGCTTGTCTAGGCGATTTGCTACTATAAAATACAACCTTCGATTTGAGTCATAAGGTTAATACGCTTTTTGGCAATCAATTACAAACTTCGTAATTGAATAACCACCATTCCCAATATAACGCCAAATTCCCAAGTCTAATAGGATAAGATCTACGCTCATGATATTACCCTTAATATCCACTCTACAATTCTTATGTACGTATTTTAATGTGGATTATTTTTCTATTCGCAATTTCTATGTTCATGGGTAATCCAATTCATTCTTAGGCAAATCTAAATTTTGGCAAAATCATCTGATATAAAGGAACAAGTAGCACCTTAATCAAATAAAACATAAGCATTAATTTTATTGATCTAATGATACCGACACACACATCACGGATCGAATCGCATCTTGCACCGCCATGTTGAAAGTCCCGGGCTATTTGGCTTGGTTTGTTGTGGTTGGTCCGGTGATGGTTAAGGCATTTCCACCGTTATTTCCCTGCTTTCCTCCTCGATCCCCGACCTCCCGATCCCTTCTTGGGACAATCTTCGCCAGATGGTCCTTCAACCACAAGTAAAACAAGCACCCTTCTTTGGGTTTGGACAGTTTGGTGCTATGTGGCCTTCCTGACCACAATTGTAGCACACTCTTTTTCCTTTCATACAAACTCCCAGATGGGCTTTCCCGCAAGTCGGGCATGCTTCGATTCTTTTCTTCTGATTACCTTGCTGATTCCCCGATGATGAGTTGTCATTCCACTTTTTTCTTCGATTGAAATTTCCACCTCCTCGTGCTACTTCCATCGCCTTGTTATTAATTTCACCTTCACTCTTCTTCTTCTTCTTCTTCTTTCGATCTTGATTGTACTTGGTCACCGTGATCGCTTCCTCCTTCAAACGAGGATGGCCTTTTCCAAAACTCCAAAGAAATGTGTTTATCTCGAAACATTGATATTTCTTTATTGTACACCCAAGGCTTTAGTCCTTGTTCAAATCTTCCGCTTTTCTCTCGTCGTGTGTACTTGATACCGGGAAGTAATCTTGCCAACTCGTTGAATTTAGCCACAGTAGTAGTACACTCATGTTTCCCTCGCTTCAGCCTGTAAATTGAACCTCCATCCGATTTCATGAACTAGTTGGGAAATACATTTCAAAAACATTTCTTTAAATCTTTCCCACGTAATTACACCTTCACCTCCTCGTGACTTTGTTTGCTTGCCACCAAGAGCTAGCCTCGCACTTCAAAGATAAACGTTGCAAAAGTGGTCTTTTGGTCTTCTAACCCTAGCAACGTTAAAAACCTTCTCCATTTCCATAACCCACGTTTGAGCCTCGATGGGTTCATGGAACCTTTGAACTCGGGCGGTCCCACCGCTTTCAAGTCTTTAAACGCTGTGTTTGGTGGAGCTTGAGGTTGATTATTCATGGCTCTGGGGCCAAGAAGTTAACCAATCCGTAACACGGATTAGCATTGCATTATTGTTATTATTGGTAGATTCTTCCGAGCCAGTTGACGACGTTGTCTTCTTCTCCTCATGCATTTTTTCTATTAAATAAACGCTTTATTAGAACTTTATTTATTTCTCTAAATAGTTAAGGCATTACTCAACAATTTAACATACTCATTTAACACATCATCTCAAACAACTTGATATATTTTCATTCAAATCAAAAGTTTTAACATTAAACGATAAAGATAAATCGCTATTTACATCAACTATCCTCGAATAAAGAATCCATGTGATTTAAAACATTCAAATATTCTTTCGCTCATAAACACGCCGTAATTTACATCTAAAACTAATTAAGTTCTTCACATAATTAAACAAATCATATCACCGCTTATCAAGGTAATCGATTAGCCTTGCTACGCCCTCTTCTAAGATGCGATGCATCGTCTCCGCGATCCATCATGTACAATGGTAGTCCTTCGAATCGGATTGGGTACCTCAAAACTCGATCTTGGGTCTCATTCATTGCCTTGTTAAGTGTAGAGTACGCTTCCCCAATCTTTCGCTTTTGCACGACTATCATCCTCTCGCAGACGATCACTCACCGACGCGATTCTCTTACCCATTTTTCCTCTCGCTATGTTCAAACTTTTCTGAGGTTTCCTTCGCCCTTCTTCGCTTTTCTATCTCCTGGCCTTATCTTCGTTTGACCTTCTCATGGACCAAATCCCATTCTACATTTGCCAACCGAGAGTGAAGAGTCGAAATCTCCTCTCCTCTCTTCTAGAGTAATATGTCAATAACCGCCGCTTCACCAAATCTCTAGACTCGTCTCAGAACTCCACGTTATGGCCAGATAACGGTCATACATCTCAAAGATCAACGTGTACCGTGGTAACTCCTCTTCTTCCTCTTCCTCTTCCTCAACAAATTCCTCCTCAGATCCTCCTCAGATCGGGCCTCTGTGTTCATGCTCCCGACCAACAATGGTGATCAATGGAGATGATTCCTCTCGCATCAAACCGCTCCCTAACGACATGAATGTCTCGGCTCCTCCTCCTGTTTGCAGATTATAGGTACACGGGGTTCCTCCTCAAGAGGTACTATAGGTACACGGGGTTCTTCCTCCCCACTTGACTAGCTTCTCCAACATTCACATCCCCGACAACAAAATTTTAAGTTTTAGTTACTAAGTCGTATCATCTAACGATACTTTAACACATAAACACATAAGGTCTTTTATTATCTTCAATGAATTACATAAATTCATTTCTTATAACTCGATAAGAGTTTTCCATCACTATCTTCTTTCTATAAGGCTACTACCTAAGGTTGTTCCCCACCTAAGGTTCATAACCCATAACTTTGATACTAACTTCAGGACACCCCAAACCGTACTTCAATTCCACGGATTTGGTGTTTCATCAGACAAATATCATCTATCTATCTACCCATAATAAATGCAAACCATGCAATAGATAGAAATAAAATCTTCCCTTAAGGGTTACAACATCTAATAATAATAAATACAATCCAAAGTTAAACTAACCTTAAACATCCGTAAGGAATCATAAACAAATAAGTCTTAAACAACATCATTAACTCAAGTCTTAAACATAAATACATCATCTAATAAAATAACAAGTCTTCATCATTTGCTAACTTTGCCTGCCTTGCTTTACTAGTGGAAGGTTCATCAGTTCTTTTCGTTCTTAATCGCAATGTTATTATTAACAAGAGTGAGCACTATTGCCCACAAGTATATAATAATGAAATAACAAAGATAATAACATGCGAGTAAATCAAAGACATCCGAATAAAAGCTCAACTTTTGAATCAAGAATGAATAACAAGAATCAAAAGAATTTCGAGGGTCATAAGACCTTGAACTATGTCCTAGGTTATCAAGGGTTATACTTGAAACCTTTAATACTATAAGACTATGGACCTTTCTACTGCATTTAGGGGATCACCCTCAGTACCATACTGCGTAATAATATCTTAACGCTAACGATAAGTAAATCCTTTCGGCAGGTTGTTCATCTCAGTTTGACATTCGAGTCCGCACTAAAGGAAGTTTGGTTTGGATAATTCATCAAGGGTTCAAATTTAGAACGCTTCATCAACTAAGGACTAGTTGAATCAATAAGGGTTCACTAGTCTAATAAGGTTCAATAATAATGATATTCAAATTGAATAATAATCTCAAGAAGTATACAATAGGACAATTATTGTATAACCGAATCATGCTTTGAAAAGATAATCAATCTTTAATATAACATTTGAACTTGAATAATAGTAATGATAATTTACTCGAGGTAAATAATAAACTTGAACAATAATGACAAGTAGGTTAGAAACTTGCCTCGCAATGTAGATTACACTTTAACTAAAGCACTCTTTGAATTTAATCCTACATACCATTCACATTCACAATACCAGCTTAATTATAACTTAACTAATCATCAATGATCATTCTTTTGTCTAAACTTTGTTATGACTATACTTAGTCAAATTATCACATTTATTATCATATAATATCACCTCATGAATAATAAATTAATTATGTATTCAATAATTCAACCCACATGCAATTATGTTATTTACATGATAAACATCTATTTTATCTTCACATTATACTTCTAACATGTTTACATGTTCATTAAATTAATTTACTAACACATTGTTAGACTTAAACATTTTAAAAAAAATCTCATTTCAATATTCTCGAGAAGAGGCCATGGCGCCATCTGTTACATCGGGGTTCTTGCACAACATGCATGATACGAAGTCAGGCGTGGTCTTTGGTGTCATGCACATGAGTCTCAAGGCTCGAGTTCACAGTCATGCACATGAGGTTCAGCTTTCAGCTTCGCAATTGTGAAAATTGCGTAATATGGCCCATGAACTCCAATAAAATTATTACTACTCTAATTTAATCATACCCACATGATATAATTCATGTATAATCATAACCCAACATTTATATAATCGACATTAACCAATTTAAACACTTAATAACAGATTTAAAGCATGTGAATTTCACGACTTTTGATGTTCTTGGAGGTTTTGAAAATAAAACATGAAAATTGTCACTACGGATTCAAGTATATAACACCGAATCCGCTCATTTAAACTTTTGGTCTCTTCGTATCAACATGCATAACAACATACAAGTGTAAAATTTAGGGATAATATATGATCAATACATAAAATATCACGATAAGGCCATAAGGCCAAAACCCATACTGTAATTTTGTAGAAATCATATACTTATATGTTTTCATGAATTTGATGATATGGTTTACATAATATATATATATATAATTAAACACGATTTGATATGTCATAACACACATACAACCCATAATCATTACTCCTAACCCAATTACAGAGGTTAAACCAAAAACTTTAAAAGCCATTTTTATGAAAACTAAAATACGAAAGTAGAAATTGGGAAGGAGGAGATTACCCAAAGCGTAGTGTGGATTTTAATAAGAGATGAATATCAATTTTCTCTCGACTTCTCAACTAATACTGTATCTCTCTCTCGTGAAAGCTCTCTAGACTTAGCAATAATGAAGAAAAGAAAAGAAGACGCCTCGATATATTAAAGGAACTCGACGATCGAGTGGTCGCTAACCTACCATGGGCAAATCGCTAAGTAACTCCCATTAAGGCCATGTTTGGCTAGGCTTAATAGATTTCAAAACCATTTAATTTAATAAAGCTTTATCATATGGTTTAATTAATGTCACACTCCTTCATAAAATAAATCAATATCTTATTTAATTTATTTTAAATAAAATATAATAATTTTTCTCATAATTTCACATAGTCACATAATTAAATTTCTCATTAATAATTAATGTCAAATTATTAACTCTCTAATTAATAATTAAATTAATTAAAATAACATCATGCTTAATTAAATATTTTATTTAATTCAATAAGCTCACATAAATACATACTTGAATAATAAATATTTCTACATTAATTTAATAAATGTAACACATAATTAAATTAATCTACCACAATTGCATCAAATAATTATTTAATCCAATAATTAAATCATCGAAAAATATTTATTTAATTCAATAAATATTAAAATTAAATTACAAAATTCTCTATATATATATATATATATATATATATGATAATTTTAATATTCAATCAGTAAATGCATGCAAACACGTACGTACAGTTAATATTGATCAAATTCTTAATTCCAAAGAATTAGTAAAAAGTTGTGTACAAAATTGGAGATGTATGTAGGTAGAACTGTAAATGTTTCTGTTGGTATTAATTAATCCGGCCATGCCAGCCATTAATTGTTTAGTAAATACAGTATAGAAAGAAGAAAGAATTAAGTTGATTTTCATTTCATATCTTGACCATAAAGAATTATTTTATTATTACAATAATAATAATTATTATTATTATTTAAAATTTTAATTATTATTATTATTTTAATTATTATTAGTATTATTATTTTAATTATTTAAAATTTATTATTATTATTACAATAATAATTATTACAATTATTATTATTATTACAATTCCTAGTACAGTGACAAAAAAGTGTATTATCTTATCTTCACATGCATAGAAACGATACTAGGTGATTTAAATATTAGTGTTATATAAATTTTAGCATGATAGGTAGTTGGTTCAGTAGTTTTTGTTGGAATATAAACTTTCTAGTTTGGAGAGGTCTAGAGTTCGACACTTACGAGCAACATTTTCTTAAATGATATTTTTAAGCCTGGCAAGTGTAATAATCCTTAATAAATTGAGAATATTAATTATAATTGTAAATTATAAATTACTGTATGTTTATGATACAATAATTAAATTAGGACTTGTTAAGATTTGATATGGGGAAGAGACCCTAAAAAGTAAATAAGAAAACCTTAATCAGAACTTTGATTTTAGAATGGTAACCCTAATTTGGGTTATAAACAGAAATTAAATTAGAATTATTAATTATTTTTTTCATGATTAACATTAAGCATGGCTAATTAGAATTTTATTAGGTGTACTTATCATGCTTAACCTTAATTAAGGATTTGATAACTTTAATGCCCAACTAGTAAACCCTAATTGTACACTAATTAACTCTAATCCTTGATTTGTCAAACCATAATGACCAAGGACATAATAAATAAAAATGTAAAGTATATATATATATATATATATATATATATGTGTGTGTGTGTGTGTGTGTGTGTGTGTGTGTGTGTGTGTGAATTGGCTAAATCAACCTCAAAGTTGATTGGGAAGTTACTAAAGTACCCTTAGTATAAGGAAAATGACTAAATTGCCCTTTATCTTCCAAAATATGATGATATGACCAAATCTATGACTCACCACTTATTAGATTTACAACATGTGTCTAAAAATAGTCCCACCATCAGCCATTTGACACCTTAGAGCTGATCAATGTCTTAGTTCTCAACAATCTAATGAAATTAGGTAAACCACCCCTACTTGAACCTTCTACATATAAGTTAAGTGTTGGGATAGCTAACCAACGAATTCATGCTTGAAAAATATCATACACTTATCCACAAACAACTCTTAAACAGCCAGCATTCAGATCACAAAGTCAGTTTTCAAAGATTTCTTGAAAAGGTAATAACACTAACCCTAACCATAGATCTTTAAAGCTATATCAAAAGTTATAATTTAGCATATTATTTAGTGATCTGGGTTGCTTAATCATGAATCCATAATGCTTAAATACATAAAAATGAAGATTTAGGATATCAGTCATGAACCCTAAAAATCTTGTCTGACAGCGTAATGTCAAGCCTCTCAGATCTTAACATGTTAACTATTTTAGATGTTAAGTGTATGGTGAATATAGTATGACATGAGCTGGGTAATATAGAAGTGAAATCGGAGCCAAAACAGGTAAGGATCATAAGTTATTTAAGGTCAAAATCTGTTGACCGTTCACGGAAAATTTTCTAGAAAACCCAGAATTTCAAGAACAACGCCTAACAAGATATTGAACACCTTAGATCTTGCAACTGGGGTAGTTATAATATCTCTGATTATATTATTTCTCTAGACTGACACATGGACTACATATCCATAACAACCAAATGACCATTACATCAACCAATTGAAAGTTATGATCGCTCAAAAGTATGAACCCGAAACTGGAAACCCAGATTTCTAGGTAACCCAGAAAGTTGCAAAGTCGTGTTTGACAGCCAGTTTGACCAACCTCAAATTCGATCTTCTGATGTGTTATAAAATGTTAGATGTTACATTGTTGTAGTATGACATACATATTACATGTTTAATACATTAGAACATTCATTTAATACATGGAATCCAAGATAATAGGCTTGAAAGTAGGGCAAACAACACTGACCGACCCAGAAACTCAAGATCAGGCCTTGGTAGTAACTTTGACCAGCCATAGGTTACTGAGATGAAGAAACTAGATCCTAAACATGTTATATAATTATAGTGCTACATCAGTACTACTATGTTAAACCTTTTTCACAACCAAAACCCTTGTCAAGAATTTAATTAAAGCGAATAAACCTGTCAATTGGGAGGCGTTGACTTTCGTGTTCTTCAAATTGATGAAGAACACCATTAATGACGCTTTGTCACTTGTAGAGCCTTTTTAATATTGCTTAATGAAAAAATATTAAAAATAATAATAATAAATATAAACAAATATAAAATAATTATTATAGATTCCTAATAAATTTCTAATATACATTTTAAATTATAATGAATGATTCTTAATATTTTGACATAAAATTTATTAATATTTAATTTATTTAAATATTAATGATAATGAAATTATTTAAAAATGCTAATAAATAAATTAGTAAAATTATAATAAATCATTTTAAATAATAATAAATTATTTAAAATGAAATTAATGGTTTAAAATCATTATCAATAATAATAAATTATTTAAAATTAATATTAATTATTTAAAATTAATATGAGTGATTATTAATTATTTAAAATAATATTAATGATTTTAAAAATCATTTTAATTAATAATAAATTAAGTAAAATTATTATTATTTATTGAGGGATTTTTTTAAGCTTCTAAAAATTTTAGTAAATAATAATTAAATTATTTGAAGTAATATTTGAACTTTTAAAACAAAGTTTATGAGAAAAATAATTTGAGAATTATCCAATAATGTTATAAAACACCAAATAGATATCAAATACAACCCAAACGCTAATAGTTCGACTAACTATTAGCTAAAATTATTTCTAATGACTGATATAATTATATTTAGGTTGCATAGACGGCTTGAATAACCTAGAATAACGAATCTACAATAAGGCAAGTTTTCCATATACATTTAATTTTTGTATTAAATGTACTTGTTATATTGAGTTGTTATTTAAAAAGGTTGTGGCTTATTGTTCAAGCATAACCAAGTCTTATAAATTGTTAATTGTGTAAAAATATATTTGAATTGATATCAAATCATAAAATTATGGTAAAAACCAATGTTGTTTAGTACAAATATATACTGATACTATTATGACCGACAGTCATACACTAATTACTGGGGTTTTATGACCGACATTTATAGTAATGACAGGGGGTTAATTAAAAGGATGATATGAATACTCCTAGATTGTTTGGTTGAGTGGATCAACTCGGGTTTCTAAGTCTTTATGACTGACAGGAACTCGTAATTTACAGGGTTTGACAGATAAAACTCAGTATATATACCTTAAAAAACTTCTGAACTATATGTTCACCTATTTCAGTCATAGTGTGAGTATATAATACATATTGCTTAAACTTGCTGAGCCTTTTAAAGCTCATCCTTTGCAAATATTATTTTCCTTTGCAGTTGTGACTGATATTCCGGGAAGTTCAATTATGCATTCTTGTGGCTAGAGAAGACTGTAATAGTTTAAGTTAATTTTGTTTGTAAGACTCAAATGTAATAACTCTAAATCTGGGATTGTGTATTAAGTTTTAGATATATAACTGTTTAGTTTTTTTATTTGATTAAGAGCTGGAAATCAAGTACAATATTAATATGAACTGTTTATCTGAATGAGGGTATTTGGTGACTAGTGAGTTCTGTAAAAACTGAGGTTGTGCCCCTCGGTTCCAGGAACAATCTTGTCAATGATACTGTGAATGTCAGATGAATAAAAATTATTGATATGAAAGAAATATCTGTAAGATTATAAGTCTAGACATCTAAGTGATAGTATTCATAATGAAATTGTTCTGACGAGAACTAAAATCTGTTATGAATACTATGAACCTTGGATTGATAGATAATATTTTCTTATAAAATATTTACGTGAGCACCAAATTCGCTACATGAATTGTAGGGATTTTGGGGGCTTCATAGCAAGCCCACCCCACGTCAGCAAAAAATAGCAGGCCATGTCAGCAAAAATATGCACAGTCAGCATGCCGTCCGTTTTTTCACACGGAAATTAAAAATAATGATCATTTTGTAATTTTTGAGAGTACAGTTATTCGATTGTAACAAAAAAAGTTTCGATAACTACAATGAAAATTAGACCCTAGTACTGTGACCAAAAAGTGTATTATCCCCATATTTTTATATATTAAAATTACATCGTTTTGAAGATTCTTGTAAAAAATAAGTAGGGTCGCGAGTGACATTTTAATAAATAAAAGGAAAGCAAGTGAGACCACTCTATTTTAATATTATTTTGTTATTTAAAAGAATCTTCAAAACGATGAGTTTTAATAAAAGTATGTTATTTAAGAGAGATATGTTATTTAAGATGTATGCTTTAGATTCTTATATATATATATATATATATATATATATATATATATATATATATATATATATATATATATATATATATATATATATATATATATATATATATATACGGAGAGTCTCTAAGCGAACCTTAAAAAGCGAACCAAAAGGCAGGCAAATCGTCTTTGGTGTCTATGGTAACGGCAGTTCACCTGGCCGCCAAAGACTACATGGCTATGGTGACGGATCGAACCAGTCGCCATGACACCAAAGACGACAGTTCTCTCTTTAAGGTTCGCTTTAGAGTTTGGGCTGAGTATATATATATATATATATATATATATATATATATATATATATAGGGTCCGGATTAGGTAAGGACTCCCTTACGATACTAAAATGCAGACTTTTTTTTTTTGCTTTTTTTTAAAACAACTAAAAAAAATTTAATATTTTATGGAACTGAAATTTTTTCATAATACAGTGTTTTGGGTGTGATTTGGATACATATAACAAAATAGGTATCTACAATCTGTGCAGACTGTACATATATTTTTTGGTATAGGTATTCAAATCACGCCCAAAACATTGTATTATTGAAAAATTTCAGTTTCATACAATATTAAACTTGTTTTTTAGTTGTTTTAAAAAAAGCAAAAAAAAAAAAGTCCGCATTTTAGTATCGTAGGAGTCCTTACCGATCCTCTCTCAGTATATATATATATAGTAGGATCGATCCAAGGGATCCGGACTCTAAAAAATACGGACCATTTTTTTTTTTTTTTTTTTGAAACAACTAAAAAAAAATTATGGAACTGGAATTTTACATAATACGTGTTTTTGGGTGTGATTTGGATGCTATACCAAAATATGTCATGCATACCTGTGCGGCATATATACATTTTTTGGTGCAGTATCCAAAACACACCCAAAACACTTTATTATGTAAAATTCATTCCATAATTTTATTTTTATTTTTTTTTAGTTGTTTCAAAAAAGCAAAAAAATATATATATATATATAGGTCTCAGATTTTAGGACTGTCCCGGGAGTCCGGGATGGGATCCGTGTGTGTGTGTGTGTGTGTGTGTGTGTGTATATATATATATATATATATATATATATATATATATATATATAAGGTTTGCATCCATGGAAACCGTTCTTCCGGGAGCTAGAAAAAAAAAAAAGTTATGGCAAAAGCAATTTGTAACGACTAAGCCAATTAAAATGGAACCCTTTTTAGTTGCCTCAGCCGCTACAAACTGTAGCGGCATGTTACTATTCATATTAACATTTTGTAATATTATTAATATTAATATTAATATTTTATAATATTAGTATTTATAATATTTATATTAATAATAGTAATAACTAATATGAATATTAATACTAGTATAACTATTATTCTTATTAATATTACTAACTAATATCATTGTAATTTAAGCTTTTAATTTTTGTCCAGCTCAATTTGAAACTCGACCAAGATTCATATGAATAGATCGACTATGAAAACAAGCAAGCAGAGCATAATTGAGTCCAAGAATTTCTAAGAATAATATAAATTAGTAAGTAATATTAATAATATTAATATTATTAATATTTATGTGACGCCCCCAAAACAGGTATACATCACCCATCTTGGGTCGCCAAATACAAGGTACTGAATACAATTACAACTTAATTATACAAAAGTCGTGTGAAATACGACAAAACATAGGCTGTGAGTTTTAATACAAATATTGTCATCTAGACAATATCCACACTCAATGGAGTCTTCATTATATTTATTATCGCACTATTTCACAGAATAGTGAGGACTACTAATGCACCATCTAGGACCATCTGTGACACCCCTAAATCCGGGTACTTAAATTTCCACATAATTTGGTGTTCACTGTACAAATATCATCTATCTATCTACCCATAATAAATGCAACCCACGCAATAGACAGAAATAAATCCTCCCCTTATGGGGTTACAACATCTGAATAATAAATACAATCCCAGGTCAAACTAACCTTGAACGTCTGTGCGGAAACATAAACAAATAATAAGTCTTAAACAACATCAAGTCTTAACAATAACATTCTTAAAAATTAAATAACAAGTCTTCATCACTTATTAGCTTTGCCCTTGCCTTTGCTAGTAGAAGGCTCATCATACGTAACTTTCGTTCTTAACTGCAATGTTATTATTACGCAAGAGTGAGAATGTTTTCCCACGAGTATAAAAATGAAATAACAATATATAATAACATGCGAGTGAATCAAAGACTTCTGAAATAAAAGCTCAACTTTTGAATCAAGAATGAATAACAAGAATTCAAAAGATTTCTGAGGGTCATAAGACCTTGAACTATGTCCTAGGTTATCAAGGGTTATACTTGAAACCTTTAACAGTCATAAGACTATGGACCCTTCTACTGCGTTTAGGGGATCGACCCTTAGTACCATCATCGTGCACAATATCTTAACGCTAACGCGATAAGTAATCCCTATCTGAGGGTTGTTCATCTCGGTTTGACATTTGAGTCCGCACTAAAGGAAGTTTGGTTTGGATAATTCATCAAGGGTTCGAAATTTAGAGCGCTTATCAACTATGGACTAGTCGAATCATAAAGGGTTCGCTAGTCTAACAAGGTTCAACAATAATGATATTTAAATTGAATAATAATCTCAAGAAGTATACAATAGAACAATTATTGTATAACAAATTCATACTTTGAAAAGATAATGAATCTTTAATATAACAATTCGAATTTGAATAATAGTAATGAGAATTTACTCGAGGTAAATAATAAACTTGAACAATGATAACAAGTAGGGTTAAGAAACTTGCCTCGTAGTATAGGCTAAAGCGATTACTACTTCCGCTCACCACAAATCTACACTACGCACATATATGTATTCACGACATTCATTAGTTATATTTTCACTTAATTATTTAATATAAACTCCACTTTATTTAACAAATCATTACCCTTAGAATATTTTCATTCCCTTATTATTATTACACTTTAATAAATTATTTCATAATAATTTACATCGAATATTTATTTTATTCCATAAATATTTCAACTAAAATATTTATTTATTTTATAAATATTTTAATAATAATTTTCATCGAATATTTATTTTACTCCATAAATATCTCAATTAAAATATTTATTTTATTTTATAAATATTTTAATAATAATTTTCATCGAATATTAATTTTATTTAAGAAATATTTTAATTAATTATTTTTATTTTTATTTTTATTTTTATTTTTTTATTTATTTTTTTCACGGGAAGTGGGTAATTTAGTTTGGTAACACCAGCAAGCGAGGTTACTCAGACTCGATTCGCATTTCTATTCACACGTAACAAGGTTGGGCCAACAAAAATCTCCCAAGTTCACCCATATGTTCTTGTGAAGAATACAGAGAACATGGCCACAACTTCCAATTTCCTTGTCCATATATTAATTTAAGCATACCCAAATACTATAATTTATATATGATCATTACCCAACCTTTATAGAGTTATTTTAACCAATTAAAACACATAATTACAGAATTAAAATATGTAAATTTCACTGTTCTTGATGTTCTTGAATTGTTGAACATAAATTCCTAAAATTTAACGCCACGGATTCGTTATAAGGCCAAATCCAACCATTCAAGTTTCGTTTTGTTCGTTTTAGCATGCCTAATCATATACAAGTGGAAATTTTGTAGAAAAATTTATGGTTGACGTATTAAAGTTACGTATAAGGGCCATATGGCCCTAACCCATACTCTGTAATTTTTTTGAAATAACAAGTCATAGTATTATGAAACTTATGATATGGAATCATATAAAATACATATTAAACATGCTACTTATGACATAAAATCACATTATATAACACATAGTCAATACACTTTCCAACCACAGGAGAATTTTACGTAAATTGAGAGCCATATTTTATAACATTAAATGGCGTAGAAAAGAATTAGGTTAAAGGGATTACCCAAGCGTAGAATTAAAAGAAGATGAATTCCTTCTCAGATGACTCTCACAATCCTCTTAACAATCTCTGAATTCTCAACTCTTTCTCTGTATCTCTCTCTGTTATGCTTTCTAGACTTAGGAAAATAATGAAGAAGAAGGAAGAAGACGTAAACTAAATAAGTAACAATCGACGCAGCGTTGGTGGTGATTACCCGATCATGGGTGAAGCGCCTCAACTCCCTTTAGGGCCATGTTTGGCTAGCTATAATAGGTTCAAAACTCTTTATTTTAATAAAACCTTATCATATAGTTTAATTAGTGTCACACCCTTTATAAAATAAATCCAATATTTTATTTAATTTACTTTAAATAAAATATAATAATTTCTCATGAATTCACATAGTCACATAATTAAATTTCTCATTAATAAATAATGTCAAATTATTAACTCTCTAATTAATAATTAAATTAATTAAAATAACATTAGGCTCATTAAATATTTCTTTTAATACAATAAGCTCACATAATGACATACTTCGAATAACAAAAATTCTCCACATTAATTTAATAAATATAACACATATAATTAAATTAATCTACCACAATTTTATCAATTAATTATTTAATCTAATAATTAATTCATCGAAAAATATTTATTCAATCCAATAAATATTAAAATTAATTACAAAATCTCGGTTGTCACACCATCATTCTGTTCCCCGACTAGTCTCAGCTACGTTCTCATTTCTTGAAGAGAACAGTGAAAGAAAAGGTGAGCTCAACTAGCCCAGTAAGAAATATTATGACTAAGATAATGCGAATAAATTATCATTAGCCTTCAATAATGTTAAACCGATAGAATATAATAGACAACAAGTTTAAGCTGCGGCCGGATCAAGCTAATCCATTAGAAAGAGTCAAGTAAGGTATAAAATCTACTATCTTCTATGATTTAAAAGTTTTTCATCAACTTTATCATTTGAGACTCAAATTTTAATAAATAAAATCGAATCATCTATGCTTCACGGCCAATGATATTCATATAATCATCAATGGTCATGACTATACCGAATAATCCTCGGTCATAATCATACCAACAACTCGCCCACCAATGAACTACGAGCCAATGAAGACTTTTACCACATCATTCATCACATTACGGCCATGATTATACCGAATAATCCTCGGTCATAATCATACCAAGTTCATCTATCTTGGCGTAAGCCAAAGATGACTTTCAACATAATATAAGCAGTGAGGATGATGACAATTCAATAAAAACAAAGTTCAAGAAAAAATTTTAAAGATTTATAAGTTAATTTATCACGAACTCAATAACGCCCAAATTGTCAACATGATCTTCGCTTTATGCAAGAAAATTCAAGAATGATCGGAAGAATATTTCCATGAAAAGATCTTGGATGAAGCGCAAATATCAAGGATATTCCACTAATTTCATGGAGTATAGAAGCCAAAGCTTTAACCAATCTGAGTATAATATAATATATGAAGCTGCAAATGGATTTTCACCGCCATGCGGTAATCCACGATATCATGATCATTTCCACAATTTAATAAGGAATGAATACACATGATCATTCACCATGCATGTGGTAATCCACATGACAAAAGTTATTCCAACAGAATAATAAAGAATGGAATAATGAAGGATTCACCATGCGATGCGATAGGATCGCACTTACATGTTATTCCCAACAAAATAATAAATAATGGAACCAGTCCGGCCAGAACGTAAGATGCATGTGATATATTAAACGTAATAATAATAAAGAACGGAATATTAGAAGAATTTCACAATGTATGCGGTACTTCACATAAACAGGTTATTCCAACATAATAATAAGAATGGAATAACAGAAGAATTTTACCAAATATAGGGTATCCCGCGTATATAGGTTATTCCAACAGAATAATAAAGAATGGAATAACAGAAGTTCTCTTCATGAATAAGAAAGAAAGAATACCCCTTACAAGTACAACAAATAATATTCCCTACCTTAGAAAAACTGAATACTGAAGTAGTGAAGTAGCAGAATACTTTTCTTCTTTCTCTCTATAGTTTCTCTCTCTAGTGAATTCGTAAGAAATAATGAAGGAATGAGCTTCTATTTATAGGAGAATGGACTGAATAGTAACTAATTCATGAACGGTCCAGATTGATTTACTTTTAAACGGACGGTCCATATTGGTTTACTATTAAAACTTTAAACCAGCGATCCATATTGATTTACTATTATACTTTCCACCAGCGGTCCGAAAAATTAGCACATCTCCTCATGGAATAATATTGTACCCAAAAATAATTTGGACCGAACAGAAATATATCTTACGGGTGAATAGTACCCCGTGAATAGTAACTTGTGAATAGTAACTCATGAATAATAACTCATGAATAGTAACTCGTGAATAGTACTCTGACACGAAAAGTGTCCCGAATATCCAATTGAACAATATAACCTCCAGACATCAATTATACTAACACAAATAAGTCCAACACAATGGAACTATAAAATTCATCTTTAATCAACACGAACTTATTCATCATTAATATTATAATTCACAATATTTAACAACTAGGTCGTTCCCAGGAAAGAGGGGGCTTTCTGATAAGGATTTCTCCTTATTGGCCCGCAATTAGGTGACCAAACCTCTCCTTGACAGAACTTCTAGACATTGTCAATATTGTAAATAATAATATGAATAACTTTGTCGTCTCAATTATTGATTTAATAATATATCATATTATGTAGATGATACTGTAACAATAATTGAATCAATAATATGAGAGATATGATGCAGTAATTACTGTAGCAATAATTGAGTATAACTGAGTGACTTCTCACGTAAGCATCAATAATCAATATCGTGTGCTACTATGTAAACCACGCCAGACATCGCATTACTTTTACTACCTAGGGTAGTTCAAGCTTTTAACGGTAATACCTTCATAGTTATTTTTATAGAAAGATATTTTTGTCGTTTTCTAACTACGAAAATACTTCCGTTGTGGGGGTCCACCAATGATTGTGTCGTCGTACGAATATTCCCTGTTAAAACGAATATTCCCCGACCAATCGAATATTATATAACCACTTGCTTACTTTGCAAAATTTGTAAATATTACCCACAACTATAACATTATATCAAATTCACACAATAATATTCAAAAATATATTTTGAGAAAATTATTCTTTATTCATAAAAGTTGGGGTCTTACAATTTATATTAATAAGAATACTAGTAATATTAGTATTAATATTCATATTAGTTATTACTATTACTATTATTAATATTAATATTACAAAATATTAATATGAATAGTAACATGTCGTTACAGCTTGTAGCGGTTGGGACAATTAAAATAAGACATGTCTTTTTTTTAATTGTACGCGCCATGTTCGTCATGCCATTTATTTTTTTTGGTTTCTCCTAACAACTGGTCGAAATTCCCGATTCCATAATATAATTGTTTGTTCTATCTATTGCTTATCTAAATGCCTAATAGCAATGTCCACATACACCTTCTCATTGCTAATACACAATCAAAACTTACATCTTTTTGGCAGCACTTCAATTAACTAGAAACTAACATGTAAAAAACCATAAATTTAAAACCAAAATCATTTCAATTTGTATGATTCTTTAACTTAACATTAGGGAAAATTGTATTTTGTCCATTTATAACACTTCTTTAACAATAATCACATTTGACGTCATAGGAGGAATGCCTTGTTGATGCCTGAAAACATTATAGGGATCAATAATCGTCTTAGCCTTGACCAACCTATCGTAATTCTTCAAGAAATACTTCTCTCCCCAAACCCTAGCCTTTTCCACAGCATCCGAAGATGGAGAACTAATAGTACTATTTAGCAGTTCCATTAAACCGAGATCTAAGTCCATGTAGTTAACGTATGCGGCCCTCGGACCCCACGAGACGTAGGGTGTCATCGAATCGTAGAATCCTCGTATCCAATCGATGTACTCTTTGCTTTTACTATTGTCCGTTTCTTTCCATTCTACAAGATACTGAATTGTGAAAAGGTTGCCTCTTCTATGTGGAAAAGCAATGGATTCACTACTTGTTTTTTGCATAATTCCCCCATAAGGGTCTAAAATGACGTACCCTTTTGGTTGTTTTTCGAGTATGTCCAAGGCTATTTTTATTCCGGTACTTGGTATTGGAGTTCGGACATAGTCCGATTTGCCCTTGAAGTATCCTTTACCTTGTAAATATCGATTTTTCAAGTCCAAAATGGAGCACCCATCACCCAAACCCGAAAAGAAAACAACCGACTCGATCCAACTCATTTCCTTGAAATCTCCTTCCACAATTTCCAAATCTGGAAAACGACTATTTATAATGGATAACGCTTTTTTTCTTGGACCTAAATAAAACCCTTTAAACGTCGTTGATATTCCAATTGTACCTTTCCTTTCAGGCAAGCCAACACCAACAAAAGATGATAAATAAAACTCGTCGTCTAGTGTTGGTGCTACATATTGCCACTTGTCAACAAGTTTGGCCACTCGGGATTTGGTGCCAGGCCTAGACACTATAAATGCTGATACGGTATTAGGCACTTTAGACAATTGAATTTTCCATGCATAAACAATTCCAAAAATACCCCCACCGCCTCCTCGAATAGCCCAAAACACATCTTCTCCCATCCCCTCCCTATCTAACAATTTCCCTTCTGCATCAACCAGAAGTACATCCACCACATTATCGGCGGCAACGCCGTATTTCCTTGACAGCAACCCGAATCCGCCACCAGCAATGTGGCCCCCACTCCCCACGGTTGGGCACGATCCTGCTGAGAATCCATGAACTCCACTAGATTCAGCAATGGCGTAGTACATCTGGCCAAGTGTCGCGCCCCCTTCCACCCAAGCAAATTCTGACCCTAAATCAACCGAAATTTTGTCCAAATTCATCATGTCAATGACCACAAACGGAGATCCGTCTGTGGCCACAGATGAAGTGCCTTCGTAGCTGTGGCCACCGCACCTTATCCTAATCTCAAACGAGCCTTTTCTACAACAAAAAACGGTGCTAACAAGTTGTTCTTTGGTCTCCGGCAAAATTATGGCTATGGGTTTCGGGGCTAAAAGCCCCGAAAATCGTAAATTTTGTAGTGAGAAATTTAGGATATCAAAATAAATGGTGGAGCCTTTATTTGGGTTGGAGTATATGGTGAAGTTATTAATGCTGTGATGAATTAAACAAGAAGAGATGTTGAGGTTTATGGGTTTGTCACATATAGATGGAACACAAAAGGAAAAGATAAAGATGAAGGTTGATATTTGAAGAGATTGAATTGTGAAGAACTTGGACATGGCTTTCATATTTTTTTTACTAGTTCAAATTAATGCGGTAATGGCAGTAGAGAAAGATCAGTTTGCAGGTAAGTGTATATATATGATAAAGTTTGGAGAATATGTATTATATATGTGTTGAGGACAAACAAATGGAAAGATCAATATAGAGTTAGATTATACGAACTGGCCGGCCTTCCTATCTTTAACACTAGATAATTATATATCTACATATAGTGACAAAACACTTTGCATGCACTGAAGCCTCTGCTTGTTTGATTATAATGTGTTTTGTATGTTTTTGTGTGTTCGGTGCATATCAAAGTTCAAAAGAATTTTAAAATCTTGTTTGTTTAAAAATAACTTATTCAGGTGCAGTTTATTTAATTTACAAAACACAATATTTGGGTTAAAAAATGATGAGGCGGGTTTGAAGATCAAAACCACTAAACGCTGCAAACATTGCAAATTCTAGTAGCTAAGAAAAATATTTATCTTAATACCATAAATCTAAATATTTATATAATGGATATATAGATAAGAAAAATATTTATTTTAATCTTTTCATTTTCCTTTCACTTTTCTTCAAATTTTCCATATTCCAAACATATAAATACTACTCCCTCCGTCCCAAATTAATTGTTCAGTTTTGACTTTTTAAAGTCAAATTGACCATTTTTAAAACTAATCTTTTTACTATTTTTGCTTAAATATAGGTGAAGAGATTATAACCAAAAGAAAGTATATACAATTTATTACTAATCCTAATTTTTATAATTTTAGAAATATATTTATATATACTTAATTATCAATTCTAAGAATAGTCAATTTGACTTAAAAAAATTAAAACGGAGCAGTTAATTTGGGACAAAGGGAGTATCTTTTAACACTACTTTGTCCCAAAAATGAATGTCTCATTCTCCTTTTCGTGCATCCCAAGACAGATTCTAAGCACTGACCCTTCAAATAATTCAGAGTGGCCAGTACAATATTTGAGTAGTATATATAAACAAATTATTATATTTTTATATGGACTATATATATACACACAGTTGTGTATTACACAGTAGGTCTATGACGACGAGTTTTTTGGGTTATAGCGACGATGACTCTGAATAGCTATGGCGACGGGTGAACGACTTTATCTGTCGTTATAGCCTAAAAAACCGTCGTCATAACCGACTATATAATACATATACATACATTTTTTTTCCTTTTTACAACGTATTTTGTATAGAAAATATAACTTGTTTTTATATAGTGCACACTTTAAGCCGTCTGGAATCATGATCTCCCAAGGCAAGGGGATATTCTCTATTCAGAATACTTCTGAAGTTGTAATAATTAATTGCAGGTGCCATTTTGCACCTACTAAAAGTAAGACAAGAAAAAAACTAAATTGTAAATAAACAAAAAACTATAACCACAAAAAAAATTTTAGTTGCATGTTTTGGGACGGAAAATTAACTATTACATAATGCAAAATAACAAACAAATTAACAAGATGATACATGCAGATCTAGACTTGTGCCGGCCAACCGCTAAATACAAGGCCTGCTGTTCTTTTAATAGCTTTTCAATGGTAACGTATACCTAACATTAGCTTCATGATTATGTACATATGTTACATTACATTACATAAGATTGGCTCAAATATTTTGTTTCCCAACTTGTGAATGATACTGTAGTTTGGCCTCTTCTTTTTTATCCTTTTTCTGTTGTTTCCATTTAGTCTTTAATTAGCTTCATGATTATCCTAATTAAAACTGCTTGAAGGGGGTGACAGTTGCTGGTCTTTTTTGCTGCCGAAACTTAAAACGGAAGTAATTTATTAGGTAGTTTGGCTTATTTGAAGTAGGTGGATTTTCCGGTTTGCTTACCGACTGATTATACTTAAAATATCAAACTTGTGAGAAAAGAAAAGAAAAAAAGGGCCGTTAATATTACTAATGCAAAAATTGTTGGGAAAAGTACGCCAAAAATAATCTATATCCCAGGAATTACTTTTCCGTCTTTGTGCAATTAAATATGAAATCAACAAAACCAATTATGAGAATAAAAATAACAAATAACCATCCACAAGCAAGACACTAAATTTACGTGGAAAACCTTCTAAAATTAAGAGGTAAAAACTACGGGTCAAACTCCGAATCTCCACTATATCACTAATAATGGACTTACAATAATCCTCTCAAGTTTTATGCCCTAAAACTTGAGGTTACACAATAAATTGAGATAATACAAATTTACCTTTAATTAAGTTGAGAAACCTAATTAACTTCACCACCAAAAAACACCCCAAGCAATAAAATCTTCAAGTTTTCAATTGAACGGAGATGGTGGCGGATACCCACGAACAACAAACAGTAATTCTCTCAATTTATTCTTTTGGTATCTTCTTACTACCAAGCTTCTCTATATCATGTATCAAATAAGACTCCCTCATAGCCTTATTTATAGTACTCTTCCTAATCCATTCCTAATATGGATTAGAAACAATTTATTCTCCTAATCAAATTAGGGATCACATCTCCTTGTCTTGGTCACCAACCAATCTAACAAGTAAATCCTTTTTCAACTTGGATTCCTTTCATGGAATCTCCAATTCCAATATTGCTTCCATCAACCCAATTTCTAATTGGATTAATATCAAGTAAACTCACTTATTTGCTCACAAAAAAAATTAATTATTTTATATCTTGGATTCTATCTCATGGGTGAAGACCCACACCCAACAAAAATGATATTTTCAAACAAAATATATATTCAATGACTTTTGTAATTGTTTTAATAACACTTAATTTTTTAAAAGACACTTATTGCTCTAAGAACATTATCTCACAATATCAATCCCAAAAAAATAAATGGGCTAATAACAAAACTATCCTCCAAGTTTGAACGAAAATTAATTTGATACTCAAAGTTTGGGGAATCTTCAATTAATACCTTTAAGTATTTTAAAATAACAAATGTGTTCCCTTTTGGTCGAACCGGCCAATTTTCAATCGAAATACGGATTGACTACAGTTTTTTGTACTTTGACATTCTCAATACATTTGGCTTGTATTTAATAAGTATTTTCTCAAATAATGTTATTCTAGCTTTACTTTGTTCATTTCCCTCAACATTTAAAATTAAAAAAAAATCTTAACATTATTTATAAAATCAATGACAATACATAATAAATTAAATTTAAATATAATTTCCCTTTTGAGTGACACATTACCTCCATCTATAAATAAAATATTTTCATGAAATCTATAAATACAAATTATAAATAGAAAAATTATAAAAAAAATTAATATTAAAATCATAAAGTCTCTTTAAACAAGAAAGTAAAATAAAAACAAATTAAGTAAATAAAACATCAATGGTAAGAAAAAAAAATTAAAAAAAAGATCATAACTTAGTAATAAAAAAAGAAATTACAAAATAATAACAAAATCAAAAAATCAAATAGATTCTCTCTTTTTTTTTATCCTTTTTTTCTTCTTTTTTATCAAACTTCCCTCTCTTCTTCTATTTCTCTCTCCTATGCTCGTTTTCATTTTCTCTCTCATCTATCATTTCTCCTCTATCCTCTCTTTCTCACTCTCTCTCCTCTTCTTGGACCTTCTCTTTATCACTCTTCTGCCCGCTCCTTTTTTTCTCTTTCGTCTCTCCTCTTTCTCTCTCCTCTCTTCTTGGGCCTTCTCTCTTCCTTCATTTGTTTAATTAATTAATTGATCTTTTAATGTTTTATTTTAAATTGTAATAATTTTTTACAGTGTATGTACTTGTATAAAATTATAATACATGTATGCCTACATCTAAAACGTATAATACATATAAAAAATTGACACATGGCAATCTCCGGCGAAAAATTGGTCGGTCCGGCCAAAAGGAAACACATTTATTATTTTAAAATACTTAAAGGTTTTAATTGAAAATTCCTAAACTTTGAGTATCAAATTGATTTTCATCCAAACTTGGAGGGATAATTTTGTATTAACTCAAAATAAATAAATAATTATTCATTTCATAAGTAAATTTGTTACTTTTACGAGACTAATATCTCTTGCATGAGAAATATACTATGGTTTCAAAATGGATTGTTAGGTCTAACAGGCACAAGAGATCTAGAAAATGGCTTAATAGATCTTTCAAAAATTCTTTTTAAAGTTTATCAAAGTTAATTAGCAATGCCAGGTTATATATGCAGCAGAATAGGTTTATATGAAAACCCCTTAAAAGACAAAAGAAAATTTGTGATTAAGAGCTTATAGCAATTTAAAATGAAATTGCAAGAAAGTATAACACTGTGTAAATGAATACAAGATTTCAAGAGGTTAATTCAGAGCATAAAAGTCTCTTACTCTTTTCTTCTACTCCGAAAGTAAGGATGATATATCCTGCACTAAAGAATGAGGGCGGGGTTACAAATAACCATGTTCACAAATAACTTTACAATAGAGATTCACTTAGAATCTATAAGTAACTAAGACTTAATATCAATTTGATCACTAAGATCAATGGTAAACACCAAGAATAAATGACTGCTTGAGGAGTTGCTAAGTGAACTTTATAAGATAAAAACTTCTAGACTTTGTAACAGAAAATTGTTTCTCAGATTGTAGAGTGGAGTATTGGAGTTTGTTCTTTCTTAAGCACTTAAGTTTGATTGGTCAGTAGTTCGACCAACGTTGTAGTAGCAATCTTTTTATAGCACGACTCCAATTCATGTTCATTGGATTGTTATCGTTGCTCAATTCTCTAAGGACACTTAGCATTAGCTGATTCCTTTTACTTGAAATTAACCTTGTTTGTTGTACTATAAATTATTGTCACTATCCATCACTGATTCCTTTTACTTGAAATTAACCTTGTTTGTTGTACTATAAAATGTCACTATCCATCAATGTAATTGATGGTGCAGAAGGTGACACGTGTCCTAAGCATTGAGTAGCTAGTTGTTGAAAAGGGTGTCTTGTTCCTAGTGACTTCAATACATAAGATTAGGATTGAGATTAACCCATGTTGCTGGTTGTCAGGCCTTCAGTCTCTACGATTCGAGTTAAACAATCGTTGTGCTCATAATTATAGTGTTGGTCTTTGTATTGTTTAGTGACCCTACTGCAAGAAAAAACCTTAATCTTGACATAATATTTCGTTGGAATTAATCCTATTCTGTCGGAATTAAGTCTATTCCGTCAGAATAAATTTATTTTTGAGGGAATATTCTGTCAAAAATTCCATCGTATTTATAGGCGTCGGAGTTAAGGTCCGTCAAGATGTTCGTCGGTGATAACTATTTTCGATTGAAATATGTCCGATTGAATTTTCGTCAGATATAAAATATGGTTGACGAAAAATTTTCGACGAAATTAATGTGTCGAATATATACTGGAGTTAATTCCGACGGAACGTTCCCTCGGAAATAATCTAATTCCGACAAAAAATTTAATTTTTAAAAAAACTATTAAACTCTAATATCGAAGGATTGTCCATCAGAAATACCTTATTCCGTCGAAGATAATCATTTTTTAAAAATATTTTTTTTAAAATTGCAGTTTCTAGGTTTTTCAACCCATTGTTGTACATGTAACTTGCTTTATCCCAACACATATAGACAATAATATATTTCACATTCAACATAGCGCTAAAAACTTGTTTTATCTCATCATCAACAATATAACTAAGCTAACAATTACAAATGATCTACTAACTCATCAACAATTACAAATATAAGTTAATGTTCCATAAATTATACAATTTGATTTACAAAATTCGTACATACTCAACTAGACTACAATATCTACAAATGATATACAATTTAATGAATAAAATTGAATACAAATGAACTATAAACTAGTAGGAGGATCATCATTGGGCGGGGGTGGACGACGATGCTGCTCTGGTGTATGAAAATCAGCATCTTCGTCCTTTCGGTCGCCATCGCCACCCTGTTGATAGAATTAAAAATAAAAATCATTAGTCCGTATATATTTGAGGATTAAAAAGAGACTGTTGAATGAAAATAAAATAACATCAGAATACCTGAGTAGGCGGGGGCTGACGAAAAGCTTGCTCTAAGAGGGTAACCATGATCCGGAGCATCTCGCCGCTTAACGCGCTGAACTGCTCATGCGGTAATCCCATACTCTCTGCGTTGTCCTGTAACACCCCCCCTCCCGAAAAGGAAAGGGAGGTCATGTGCAAAGTACAACAAACCTCAAAATAAGTAAACAGAGCACTAATGACTTCAAATATGTAATAATGACATCCATCAATGAAGTACTAAATACAATTCTCTAACTAGAGTCAAAATGATCAAACCAAAAATCGAAACAACTTAGATGGTCAAAGACAACTCTCTCATCACACTAGCCCTGAATCACCCCTGTAAACCTGCCAGAAGAAAAACACAGCATGAGCCAATTGTCCAGTACGGATACAAATATACAAAAGATATACAATTAATTGATATACGAAATCAATTGAGACAAAATACTGAACACAACCTCAAGTGTATATACTGACAAAAATATAATCTCCAAAGATATAAATGGAATATATCTGAATCAACAGAATTGACGAAACCAATAGAAGAGTAAAGAAATAACGAACTGAAGAAACTAACTCAATGAATTGAACTAAATAAAAACAAACAAAACTAATGCAATGAAATAATAGGCTAAATCAAATGGTTAGGTGTTATTTCATACCGATTGAGCTCAGAAATATACATTGCCACATAGGCAAGTCAAAACAATGCCACACAGGCAAGTCAAAATAATGCCACACAAGTAAGTCAAAATAATGCCACACACACTACTACAAAACAGCAAATAGACAATGCTTAAAAGATAATGTTTTTTATAAAAACGTTGTGGTATTTTTTTCCATAATGTTTTTAAATAAAACGTTGTAGATATATATGCAAAAACGTTATCTATTGAAAAGGGTAATTTTTTGATTTTAATTATATAACCTTTTTTAAAAAAAACGTTATGTTTGTAAAAAAACACGGAGCCAAAACAAAGGCGTCTATCACTTATTAACACGAGAATAGAATTAGTCTC
Organism: Panax ginseng; assembly: GCA_020205605.1. Classification (NCBI taxonomy): domain Eukaryota; kingdom Viridiplantae; phylum Streptophyta; class Magnoliopsida; order Apiales; family Araliaceae; genus Panax; species Panax ginseng. Next base: position 108,653,618 of record CM035148.1, on the reverse strand, counting down.
TTATACCCAAAAAATCCTATCTAGCCTCTCTTCTCTCTCACTCCCTACCTCCACAACCGGTAGTCATGCATTGTGCACCGCCGCTTTGGTTTCGATTCAAACCCTTGAATCCGACAGCATGGCCACCAAGCGGAAATGGCAAAGTTCAAAGCCCTAATCTTTGTTGAGGGGAAAAAAGGAAGAGAATCAAAAGATGAAGTATCGATATTGAGAGAAATGTCGAGCTCCACAATCAGAGTACTGGAGTTCGTGGATCTTTGTCGAGGCGATTACTTCATCTTTTAATCGCTTCTCGATCTTACCTCTCAACTTTGGTAACTTTTATTCCTCCTCTTCCTCTAATTCGTGCATATGGCTTTCATTTTTCCAATAAATTTTGAAATTTATCGAATAAAGCTGTCGAGATGTGAAGAAAGCGGATTGCGAATCTTTAAACGCGACAACTTTGCACAAGAATTACTTCCTTTATTTTTTTTTGGATTTCTCTCAATTTTCTTAATTTTATTTTTTCTCTTTCACTAGTAGTTTACCGCTAATTTTAGTTCCTCTAATTCGTGCATATGCTTTTCATTTTAGTTTACGCTAATTTTAATGCTCACATGTCACAAAGTGATGCGATTATGTTCATTATAGGCATTTTAATGAATTGATTTATTGGTTTTTGTGGGGATATTCGAACAAAAAGGTGAAGGTTCCTCCTCTTTGTGATTGAGGTCCAAACTATAGGCTTGATGTTATGAAGCTCCCAAAAACCAAATTAGGAGACTCTCTCCTCGAGTTAGCACAACTCATTCACAAAACTTGATCTTCATTGTTTAGTTATATGTTTATATTGGATTCATTTGTAGCGAGAAGAATTGTCCAACTTAATTTTATGGAATTTACCTTGTTTCTTCATTTGAAGTGATAATCGGTCTAGGAGCAGCAAGTCTTACAATCGCTCTTGCACTTCAAGCCATGTCGGCACATTTTGCGACTTAAAAGATGCAATTATATATCAAATTTGCTCGACAAGAAGAAACCATAAGCCAAGAATCGGCGTGGGTTTGTCACAACTAAGCTTGATTGTTCGAGAAAATCGTGTGTCCCTTCAATGACTCGGAATGATCCAAAGCGCACGCCAAACATGGAGACCTATCGGAGGATTGCGAGAGAGTTCGATTACAATCCTTCGCTCTTGGCTTTTTGAACACTCTCTCCATCAAGTAAGTAGTTGATGCAGTTATCCTGCCGATTTGATGCTTTGTTAGATTATAAATACAAATTAATGGCTTTTGTTTTAGTTATCCAAATGACTCAGAAAAACTTGTATTGGCATCACAGACATGATTGTCCAAGAACCAAGTAATTTCTCTTCCATCCAAGTTACAATCTATTTTTACATATTTGTTTCCTTAGCTAATTCTAATGTTACATTCTATGATCTTTTTCATTGTTTTTTCAAGGTTTCAAATTGGTTCATAAATGCTTGAGTAAGCTATGACGAGAAAGCTCTTTGTAACCAAGTTAACTAAGCTGAAATTAGTTTGGAGTTAATTGATCTAATTTCCAACCTGCAAGGTGTTGAAATGTATATGCTTAGCTTCAAGTGTCTGCTTAGCTTTCCCAGGTTTCAATTTTGGTTGGGGTGGACCGGGTGGTGGCCACCACCACATTAGCTTCAAAGTTCCTGACCAGAGATCTGGCAAGGTAAGTGAAGTGATATTTTGATTTTATGGTAGGACACTCTAATTTAAGTGAATAATTAGTGTTTGATTATCCCTGTTGTTCTACTATAAGATATTTGTTTATTACTGGGGAGTTGGGGATTAACAGGAGTCGGAAGAGTTGTGATTATATAATTGCATTGGTGCCACTAGAATCTTCCAAACTTTGGGCTATATGATTTGATGTTTACTTGAATGTAACAGCTGGAACTTCAATACATACATGAATATGCTAGGATCAACATAAGCATTGGGTTGGACAATTGGGATGATGACGTCTCCTTTGACACCAAAAGCGCAGAAACTTCACCCAGATAGAAACAAATGTATGGGTTTTATGTTCTGATGTGAATCCAAAGTATGTTAACAAGTTATTTCTAAACAACATTGAAAAGTGGCGACTCCCTATAAACTTGTTTAAAGAAGCCTTCTTCCATATATACAATAAACTACTCCACTTAATTATGTAACTGCTATTCTAGTTCATTTTCACAAAAACTTTCGTGTTCGAAGCAATATGGCTTGTGGGATGATACACCGATATACACCCTAAATCGATTAGGCTTTACATAATAGGCATCAATGATCCAAAGAAAGGCGGTTCTTTGCCCATGTCGATGTGTCTCTGTAAGATTACTACTAATACAAACATGTGATTTTTTTTTTGCTAAATGACATTTGTGAGTTCCAACTTTGTGGATCATTTAGAGTTCTTTTGTGTTTTTTATCATCTTGGATAAAGATTATGTTCCAATATCTTGATGCATTTCTTTCCCATCACATTCGAATCACAAGTTAACATGCTTCGCATGGAAGCAACATACAATGAAAAGCCAAATTTTATTGAAATGTACGTGGTTCACATTTTTGCTAAAATGAAAAATGAACATCATGTGTTATTTTATCTTGAATAAGATCTTTTGGGGGACCGACACTTCTTTGGGATATTAATGAGATAGGTTTCAATGGCGGAAACCCATCATTTGAGTTATAATTTTTTGCTCTTTGTTGGATTACAAAAAATAGATTACATGTCTTATGTTGAATTCGAAATGCTCTATATTTGTTTACATTTACACTGCATGTTGTTGGTGAGGTTATTTCTTTTATTGACTTTTAAATGAGAATATCTTAGGTTCGATTTACGTAGCTTCTTTGATTTTGCACAAGTTACTCCTATCTACAAGTAAACTTCTTAACTTCTCTCGATTCTAGCTCATGTCCAGGTTAGCTTTCTTGATTAAAATTTTTTTGAGGATATTATACACTTGAAGTTACACCTCTAATAGCTTAAACCTAAGTACACGAATTTTATTCATTGAGTGCAGTCTTGGGCAATATTTCTTTAGTTTTATATATGTTGAGTGTTTCAATTTATCTGAGTATGTGGGCACAAAAGCTGCAGTTCAAATAAGAAGTCATATGTGTTTTATTGTTGTTTTTGTCACTTTCGGTTGGGTTGTTTTTATCCTCGAGGACTCCTCTCACTCTGGACCAAAGAAGAAAGCGAGATTTTAAAAGTCAATATGGCAATGCCAAACCGGGAACTGTGTGTCTTAAACATTCTTCTTTGAATTGTATAAAAAAATTCTAACATTTGGGCAACTTTTGCTTTTGGCCTTTTTTACCCCCTTACTTTTGGTTTAAATGTAGATTACAAGACTCAAGATTAGCTAGCTATTGTGGTGGTATTTGAAGGAGAAAAATGAATTGCAGGAAGGTTAGCTAGTATTGGAGGTTTGGGAAATTTGGATTAGAAACCGTAGTATTGTACTCGAGATATAGTAGTAATTTATATTGAAAAGTGAATTTGAGATGTATATATGGATATCTTGGTATATATTTTGTGGATATAGTACTTTGAAACTATAAACGAATGATATTATTGGGATGTATTTTGAATAGTTGATATATTTTGGCTTTAAATTTAAATGAGAATTTAGACCTTTTAGTTATATATCATGGCATTAGTATATTGCAGGTGCATTGGTAATATAGGTGAACCACCACCTTTTTTTTTTCTTTTTTTTTCTTTATCTACAACATTTTTAAAACGTTGTGTAAATATGTCTAAACGTTGTCTGATATACTAAACAATAACGTTTTTATCCAAAAAACATTGTGGAATCATACCTTCTACAACGTTTTTAAGCATCTGCTAATTTTTGGAAAACAAATCTACAACGTTTTTTTTTCTAACTACAACATTTTAAAAACGTTGTGTAAGGGTGTCAAATAGACAACACCCTTAACCACGACGTTTTTCTAACTGAAACCACAGCGTTTTTTCCGCGTTGTCTATTTACTGTTTTGTAGTAGTGACATGCAAGTCAAATGATGCCACACAGGCAACCAAAATAATGCCACACAGGCAAATCACACATTGGACTGCGAATTCAAATGTATGCAAATCGGATAGGTGTGTTTGGCACAATGTCACAAATTCGCAGAACAGAAAACTAGGGTTAACCCATACGCCTCCCACAACAAAACACCAAATGGCCCACTTCCTTCGAAGCCCAAAACGGAGACGCCATGGACAAATCACACCGCCACGGAAAGTGTCATGCCTCTCGTGCCAAGACGACATGCCTGTGGTACCCCCACAGGTGGTTATAGCTCAGGTACACCCTACGGTACATTCTAACAAAAATATCATGTCACAACATATGCGACATAATACCAACAAAAAGGTTCTATATGAACATGTTGAACCAAATCAAGTTCTAGTCACAAGGTTTCAAAAAAGAAGGTAACAACATGTTCCGCTCTACAATTATCAAAAATAAATACTAAACATGATAACCTAATTCAAAGAGTACAAATACGAGCCAATGTATCAACTCCAAAATGAAACTAATATATGAATTTCACAGGAAACAATTATGTGAAAGGATAACGAAATTTGAAATAAGGGACAAAATGAACAAATCAAATTTATCAAGAATGTCGCTGAAAGAGTATGGAATCTGTACCTGATACTTCCAAACCATTTATAGCACACTCCACAAAATCTTACCCTCAAATGCCAACGATATCAAATACGAAACGTTATTCGCAACCTAAACATATTCACCTCAAATTAAAAACAATCCAAACTAATAATTCCAAAATAATTCATAATCTATTCAATATGCCTTTAATCATCGCCTTTTATCAATTATTAATACTCCAAAATTTATATTCCAAATATAACTCTTTAAATTCCCTCCGTCCGATCTAATAAAAGTAATAATAATACAATTATAAGTTACATACTAATTATAATTTATATTAATAAGAAATTAATTCCTCCAATTACATCAATTTACAATACAAATTTGAAATTAAATTATATTAATCTTTTAATAATTAATTCTCTTTTTATTTAGAAAATCAATTATTATTATATATATATATATATATATATATATATATATATATATATATATGAATCAATGCTTATAATGTAAACCTTAAATCATGATTCACTTTTTTTTTTTAAAGCGGAGTTCAACATGTATATATATAGTCAAATGTTATAATATTCACGAGATTGATTTTTTTTCTTCCAAACCCAAATTTTTTTTGAATCTGGCAACTATTCTTATATAAAAATACAATGCATGTACTAAATTAATTAGGTAGTACTATCAATTAATTAAATACCTATTAACATGGCTACTTGTTCCATCAATAATTTAATAATTAATTTATATAGAGACTTACATGAATGGCAATTCAAATCACTTGTCAGTTTCCTTCTCTCTATATGTGAATTAATTGCACCTTTGCTTCTTCTTATTCTTTTTTTTTCTTTCCTCAAGTTCGGCTACTAGTGCCGCCTCTGTTTCTCCGCTTTTTTTCTTTTTGCATCAGGTGTATTACTGAAGTAGGTTAGGTTTTATTTATTGCCTTATTATTTCTCCTAATTATAATAGGATTTATTATTACCCACATTTAATTAAATTAAACCCAATTAATTTTAAGGCCCAAATTGATGTAACCACATACTTATTAGCCCCAATAAATTAAATAACCAGTTTGACTCAAATAAAAGACAAAGTCCAAACAATATGTTTTAAGGATGTTATTTTTTTTTCCCGAGTATTACATTACCTCCCCCTTAAAAATGATTCCGTCCCCGGAATCAAAATAATGAACGCACCTAATTATCAAAATATGTGGATACTCCGCTCGAATAGACTCCTCTATCTCCCAAATATCTTCCCGCTCCGAATGATTTTACCACAAGACTTTAACAAAAGGAATTATCTTCCTCAATTTTAATTTAATCAGTTATTTAATTATCTACTAACATAATTTAATTTTCCAAACAAAACAAGGAAGAAAAGAGGGAAACAAAATCATTTACCTTTTCCAATTTGAATACAATTGTATAAAATAAAATTAATTAATATTTAATTTTAAAAAATATGGGTCATTACATTTTTCACCCCTTAAAATAATTCCATCCTCGAAATTCAAATAAGCTACAAATAAATAAATTTAGTTACGACGTAGCGCCGCCATTTGTAACGATCAACGCGGATAAGTCATTGGTCCACGTAATTATCAATGTACTTGTAAAAGATTCGTTAGCTACCGTGTCAAACCTTGGTAAGGTTCTTCGCGTTACATCAAATTAGATCACATGATCCACCGTTGGTGCGGGTCGTCGCTAATATCTTTGAGTTTAATTCCTGTAAACGTACTCTTAAGAACATAATTCAAAATCACAAAAATTTCTCTTCATCCAAATCCGATTCGAATACCCAAAATATTTAAAATTATTTTTAATTCGTAAAACGTTTATGTTCCACACATGACAATGATTTAACAAATTATTTTTATTTAATTTTTCATAAAATCATACAAAACTCCAAGGATATCAGATAAACCAAACAACTCTACAAATTATATCAACTTTTCGTAAATCCTCAAGAGCTTCAAAATATTCAAACCTCAATTCGAACTAGCTAGTTCTTAAATATTATTACACCAAAGAATATACTACTAAGATCTTTTTATCATCATATCAACTCTAAGTCAAATATTCTACTATCTGCATAAGCAAACTATAAATATTCAAGATCTCTCAATAATTGAATTTCATCACTTACTATCTAATCATATAATAAATCAATCATCCCTTATTGCAAACCTTAATCAAATAAATTTCAATGTCTCCTCATACTATCACAAAGAAAGTTCATAGAACATAACTCCAATATCCTACTAGAAAATAGCCACAAAATTGATCATTAACTCCAAATGATTAATTTAATTACCTCGAATATCAACAACTCAAATTATAAGAAATCCTCTATACTTAATAATTTTCACTTTATCATAGTATCCCATCAATACACAAATCTCAAATTATCCACAAGCTTAACATAAATCAAAACCTAACTAAAATCAAATCCTCAATTCAACGATCATAATGATTGTCACAAAAAAAACAACTCTAAAAATAATTTTTCCAAAATCAAATTCTCGTCGATACAAATAATCACATCATAATCGTATAATCATTTCTTAACTGAATACAATATGACATTATTCTCCATAATGATCCAATCACAATCCTTAACTAATATTATTGCTCAAACGCATAACAATAATAATCTTAACAAATTATCTTGCCTTTCTCAAATCAACTAAAACTCAAAGAGCTAAAAACACTTGGTCAAAATCAAGACCAACCAAACAGAGAACAAAATTGAATCAAACTCCTACGTCTACCCAAAGTGATTTACCCTGACTCGCTGGGTCGAACCTAAATAGGTTTTCTCAAGAAAGAACTGGGCACGATACCATATCTGTAACACCCCCCTCCCGAAAAGGAAAGGGAGGTCACATGCAAAGCACAACAAACCTCAAAATAAGTAAATAGGGCACTAATGACTTCAAATATGTAATAATGACATCCATCAATGAAGTACTAAATACAATTCTCCAACTAGAGTCAAAATGATCAAACCAAAAATCAAAATAACTTAGATGGTCAAAGACAACTCTCTCATCACACTTGCCCTGAATCACCCCTGCAAACCTGCCAGAAGAAAAACACAGCATGAACCAATTGCCCAGTACGAATATAAATATACAAAAGATATACAATTAATTGATATATGAAATTAATTGAGACAAAATACTGAACACAACCTCAAGTGTATATACTGACAAAAATATAATCTCCAAAGATATGAATGGAATATATCTGAATCAACAGAATTGACGAAACCAATAGAAGAGTAAAGAAATAACGAACTGAAGAAACTAACTCAATGAATTGAACTAAATAGAAACAAATAAAACTAATGCAATGAAATAATAGGCTGAATCAAATGGTTAGGTATTATTTCATACCGATTGAGCTCAGAAATATACATTACCACATAGGCAAGTCAAAACAATGCCACACAGGCAAGCCAAAATAATGCCACACAGGCAACCAAAATAATGCCACACATGCAAATCACATATTGGACCGCGAATCCAAATGTATACAAATCGGATAGGTGTGTTTGGCACAACATCACAAATCCGTAGAACAGAAAACTAGGGTTAACCCATACGCCTCCCACAACAAAACACCAAATGGCCCACTTCCTCCGGAGCCCAAAATGGAGACGCCGTGGACTAATACCGCCACGGAAAGTGTTATACCTCTCGTGCCAAGACGACATGCCTGTGGTACCCCCACAGGTGGTTATAGCTCAGGTACACCCTACGGTACATTCTAACAAAAATACCATGTCACAACATATGCGACATAATACCAACAAAAGGGTTCTATATGAACATGTTGAACCAAATCAAATTCTAGTCACAAGGTTTCAAAAAAGAAGGTAACAACATGTTCCGCTCTAAAATTATCAAAAATAAATACTAAACATGATAACCTAATTCAAAGAGTACAAATACGAGCCAATGTATCAACTCCAAAATGAAACTAATATATGAATTTCACAGGAAACAATTATGTGAAAGGATAACGAAATTTGAAATAAGGGACAAAACGAACAAATCAAATTTATCAAGAATGTCGCTGAAAGAGTACGGAATCCGTACCTGATACTTCCAAACCATTTATAGCACACTCCACAAAATCTTACCCTCAAATGCCAACGATATCAAATACGAAACGTTATTCGCAACCTAAACATATTCACCTCCAATTAAAAACAATTCAAACTAATAATTCCAAAATAATTTATAATCTATTTAATATGCCTTTAATCATAGCCTTTTATCAATTATTAATACTCCAAAATTTATATTCCAAATATAACTATTTAAATTCCCTCCGTCCGATCTAATAAAAGTAATAATAATACAATTATAAGTTACTTACTAATTATAATTTATATTAATAAGAAATTAATTCCTCCAATTACATCAATTTACAATACAAACCTGAAATTAAATTATATTAATCTTTTAATAATTAATTCTCTTTTTATTTAGAAAATCAATTATTATTATATATATATATATATATATATATATATATATATATGAATCAATGCTTATAACAGAAACCTTAAATCATGATTCATTTTTTTTTTAAAAGCAAGTTCAACATGTATATATATAGTCAAATGTTATAATATCCACGAGATTGAGTTTTTTTTTCTTCCAAACCCAATTTGTTTTTTAATCTGGAAACTATTCTTATATAAAAATACTATGCACGTATTAAATTAATTAGGTAGTACTATCAATTAATTAAATACCTATTAACATGGCTACTTGTTCCATCAATAATTTAATAATTAATTCATATAGAGACTTACATGAATGGCAATTCAAATCACTTGTCAGTTTCCTTCTCTCTATATGTGAATTAATTGCACCTTTGCTTCTTCTTCTTTTTTTTTTCTTTCCTCAAGTTCGGCTACTAGTGCCGCCTCTGTTTCTCCGCTCTTTTTCTTTTTGCATCAGGTGTAATACTGAAGTAGGTTAAGTTTTATTTATTGCCTTATTATTTCTCCTAATTATAATAGGATTTATTATTACCCACATTTAATTAAATTAAACCCAATTAATTTTAAGGCCCAAATTGATGTAACCACATACTTATTAGCCCAAATAAATTAAATAACTAGTTTGACTCAAATAAAAGACAAAGTCCAAACAATATATTTTAAGGATATTATTTTTTTTTCCCGAGTATTACATGGCCCCTGCTAAAATCTCCTGAGCGAGCTGGTAAAGACGAGAACTGCTAGACAATTGTCGACGAAGAAAAATTGGATCGATATGGAACCTATCCGACACCACCGCTATCAACCTCTTTAATAACTCATCGTCCAAGCTAGCATTCGTATGAGATGGTCCAACAGGTGCTCTCGGATGCTGGCTAGAGCCTGCGAAAATATATATAACATTATTGACAATAATTTATATTATGTGTTAAATTATGATAATTTCATCAAACATAAAAAATATTATTACCTCCAGGTAGTGTATATGTAGGTATCCTCGGCAGTCCCATCACTCGATACCTGTCGGTACTGCTAGTAGCGGGATCATGAGACGCGACCCATAGTCTCAACTCCTCATCCCAAGATAATACAATTTCGGGAGGGGGGATGGTGGAATCTAACGACTCAGAACCCCCCTAACAACCTCTAACTCAGCTATACGCTGGTCCCGAAGCTTCTAAAATTGGTCCTATAATTTATTTTGTATACATGAGTTAATTATACATTTTATTAACGAGTGAATATTGAGATTACCAAAAATTATGATTAGTTCTACCCGTATAGCTAATGTTGCCTGAGACAAAGTACGTTCTTCCTTAGGTGTGTGGGCTCTATCCTTGAACTCTAACATGGTCGGAACTCGACCCAAGGTCCTCCCTAAGGCCTAATAAATACATTCATAAAATAGTTATTAAGTATTCGTCTGAGAATTTGATAACTAAACACCTGAATACATTACATTTACCGACTTCGCCTCCTCGAAAGACTGTGAGTCAGTCATATACTATGCGGAGTTGGGCACATTTTTTCTTTGCCTGCTCAGACTTCTTCTTGAAGTAATCATCATCCTAGTACGCACACATAGTCTGCCATGTTAAATCGGAGACTATGCGAGGTTAGTGATCTATGATAGTGGTCTCGGGCTGGTCATCAACTGCTCAGGCTGCCCTCCGTCGCATCTCATACATCTAAGGCTGTAAATGAGTCAAACAGTTCGGGCTCGATTCAGGCTCGACTCGAAAAAATACGAGCGAGACTCGGATTCGTTAATAATATGATCCAACTCGTAGCATTAAAAATAGTCCGAATAAAAATATGAGTAGAATCTGAGCAAAGTTATACTCGAATCGTTTAAGATTCAAACTATTCAAATTCTTGATTGTGATTCGATACATACTCGATTGATACATATTCGATTAGATGCTCGGTACATTCTCTTAAAATATATATAAATTTAAATCAAACTAGGATTATTAATTATTGTTATTTTGTTTTGTTTTTAATTTTAATTTTAATTGTGATTTTATATTTGTAAAGTGTAATAGTATATATATTTTTTCATTTCTAAGTAAAATAACAAATTCAATTTATAATTATATTTATTATAAAACTAGTTATTATGTGGAGACTTGAATTCGAGCTTGAATTTGAAGCTCGCGAGTAGTTGTAATATAATTCGATCCGAGTAGGATCGAATTCGAGTAATAAATATTCGAGTCGAGTCTAAATAGAAATTTTCAAATTCGAGTTGAATTTGAGTACGAGTTTATCATTTCAAGTCAAATTCGGGCATCTCTCTGTTCGCTTTCGTTCGACTCATTTACAGCCTTACATACAGCCAGTTGGAGTAATTCTTAGCGACATGTGCAATAATCACATCGTCGTCGGCTCCCTACTAGATGCCCTCCTTATATCTATAATAAGTCTATAACAAAATTTTAAAAGTTAGAAATAATTAATTTCTTAGGCAACAATTATGTATTAATATATAACTACTAATATAAACTTATTAACTTATGTGAAACTCCCCACAAGATAGTCTGCATAAATAAGGCATCGTACTGCACGTACTAGTTGTAGTGCATGCACCCGGTCGGGAGGTGCATCAGGCAGATAACGTGTAAGGTGTGTTTAGCGTCCGGGTCTAACATACTACAATAAAAATATAAAAATATGTGTTACACTAATTGTGTCATGCAATAAATTATATAAAATTAAAATTATTACTGCAACGATGGATTAACACTTACTATCCAGACTCGACATCCACCGAGACTGTAAGTGGAACTACCAGCAAACGACCAAAGATATCAAGGTTAGTCCCTCGGTGTTGTTGAATAGACGCATCTATAATTATTAAAAAAACTGAGTCCATAAACATAAACTAATGCAAGTTGAGATATATTTAAATCATAGTTCAAACAACTTACTAGCTCCTGAAGACGAGCCTCCATCATGACTAACGTCTCCTATTGGGTAAAATCTAATTACGCACAACACGCAAGTATACGTGGTCAATAAGTAATAAAGTGAAAGTAGAGTATCATTCCCATGAGGAATTGTTAATACAAATTACCAAATACTAACTCATAACCAAACTAATTTTATTTAAATAATCAATTTAATGTTATAAAGTAAATTATTCAACTAAACTAATTCTAATTACCAATAATTAAAAATCAGATTATGGAGATTTAAGATCACAACTTCACTTATTGCTTCATTTAAATTAATACACTTCTTATTAATTAAGCTCACTATTCTGAATTGTTAATCAAGAACGCATAAATAAATATGACCATCTCTCAATGCATCATACTCAAATCAATTTAAATCCACAGATGACAGAATTAAGAAGAACACCCTAATTAACTAATTTACTATATCTCTATGTGAATTACAATTAAAAATTATTTTAAGCACAAGTTCTTTATCCAATTACATGAGATGTTAGGTATATCTCTATCCTAGACATAAATTATGTATTCCAACGCTATGCAGAAAACACAATCACATGCTATTATGATCAGATCTAAATATGTACTTCATCTCACGAGTTCATATAGATTATCACGGTAATTGTTAGCTAGTCAATTAAGCAATTCATCACAAATCATAATAGACAATCCAAGAATAATCACAATAATTAATAGAGAAACATACTAAAAATAAATTATGCAATAAGCTCCATTGTAATCTTAAACAAAAGATTTAGTCAATGATTAATGAATTAAAACTAAGAATCCACAATTGAAATAACATTGAAAGACAAAAATAGAAGAACAGAAAAAGATAGAATCTATTGAAACAACCCGTGTCAAATCCCGAGTCCGAAACAAATCTCGGGTTAAATCCCAAGTCTGAATTGAATCAAATCCATCAAAATAAAGCCTCAAACTACTGGCCCAATAGTATCTTTTTGGGTCATCTTAGCCCACCACAGGCTCCCAAAAGGTCATGACTTGAAGGTACTATTGGTAGTAACTTATTTCCTTATATGCAGATAAATTTTCCCCCTATCTTTCGATGTGGGATTGGGGTGTTACAAACTCCTCCACTTAAATTTCTGACATCCCCGTCAGAACCGATCACACACATGGCCCAAAGATATTTTCCTCTCTAGCCATTGTGGGATAATACCGGCAGGCTTCGTGTCCCCACCTCCGGACCTTCATCTCTCCATTGTGGGATAATACCACTAGCTTTCGTGTCCCCACCTCCGGCAACTCGATCGGATGACCCGACCCGAGCTTTCGAGAGTTGGCTCTGATACCATATTTAACAACCCGGGTCAAATCCCAAGTCCAAAACAAATCAAATCCATCAAAATAAGGCCTCAAACTACTGGCCCAATAGTATCTTCTTGGGTCATCTTAGTTCACCACATGCTCCCAAAAGGTCATGACTTGAAGGTACTATTAGTAGTAACTTATTTCCTTATATGCATATACATTTTTTCCCTATCTTTCGATATGGGACTGGGGTGTTACATCTATTATCTGTAGATTTGATGTTGCCTCCTTGCTCCTACTTTGAATCTTTAATGGTCTCCAAGTTGCTTCAATCTCCAAAATTCCATAAGAACTAGGGTTTTGATCCTAATCTAATCTAATGGAATCCTCTCTCCTTCTAATTCTTCTGATTCTCCTCCTTTTATATGCCTCTTTATATGTCTTTAAGTCATTTTGGAAGTTCTTGAGTCAATCGGCTCGAACCAATCCTTCTTGAACTCAAATTCTGACAAAAATAATTTTTACACAGTACCCAGCCCATGGGGGTATTAAACTTAAAGGCCCTACATTTACCGGCATAACTACTGGTTTTAAACTTGTACCCTCTCCACAGACGAGGGTTTTTCTTAGTAAAAGCCCGCCTCGACGGGCATCCTTTTTTTGCTGCAGTGTCCTCTGGCAAAACGGCTATAACATTTGATCTGAGAAGAGTTATGAGACTTTCCACCTATCAAATCGAAGATCTCGACGAGCTATACAACTTTCATTCTTTGAGAATTGAGAAATAAAGGACGGATGAAGGTTGAAATTGGGTTGGAAATGACTACTATGCAAATGGCCACCCAAAATAGTGAAGTTCAACATCCGTTGGTACAAATGTCATAACTCTTGCATCCGAACTCCAATTGGAATGATTCAAGATGTTCCGGAAAGCAAAGAAGAAGCTCTACAATATAATCCAAATTCCAATCCAAGAACATGAAATAAACATGAAAGCCCAAATGATGTCCGGATTACTTTTCTTTGTGATTTCATACCAATTCTTTGCGATTTCATACCAATAGTCGCTCACACAACTCCAAGTCATATAATCTACAAAATGAACACAAAATTCATGAAAAGTAACTAAGAAACATGAGATTAAGCAACTAATTCAAGTAACAGATACCAGATAAGTAGGTATAAAACCTACTTATCAAATACCCCTAAACTTAAACATTTGCTTGTCCTCAAGTAAAAACACAAAACAACAATGCTATGCAACTAATCTACATGCCTACGAATCCAGTAGTAATGACAGAAACAAGTCTATTCAACCGGCCTTAGAGAAATCAAGTAAACATGATAATATATCATATCAAAACTCATTAGTAATTTCTCAATCAATCATCAAATCTTAGACTGTTATCACTAATATAGTGTGTGTGTGTGTGCGCTCAACAACAATGGTAACTGATGTAAAATCAAATTTAACACATAATAAATACCTTCGAAGGCATCATATAGTGTAAACTCAAGAAATCCACAAATGAGCTAGATCCGACTAAAATCAAATAATTACCAATATCGAGGGTCAACATGGTATACTTCTGCTTTATTTTTCATCTACGGGGGCTTTTTGCTCTTATTTCCCATTTTATTCATTTTTTTCTTTTGGTTTATATACACATAGCTATGCAATGTCTTATTCCCTTAGGCTTTTCAATGATACCTTAACGAGCTTTCGACCAATGACTCCCAGACCATTAAGATCTATTTAGGATTTCCAAGTATTAAAATCACATTTTTACCATTTATGACATCACATAGCTAATTATTTCCATTTATTCACAACACAACCATATACATGAAAAATACCAAAACAGTTCCAAAACTTTTCCTTTTCTGGAATCTGACAGAATATGATTTCCTGCGGATCCCTAAATTTTTCCAGAATTGTCCAACTTGATTTACTATTTTTAGAGTGCCTAAAACATCCGGATCTTAAAACATTTTTCATAAATCGAGTTTTTGTCAAAAAATTATGAAACTTTCAAGGTTTACTCCCATCATGATCCTCTACCTCAAAACAAAAGTTTATAATCTTTGGAGTTACACACAAAAAGTTATTCATGTTTACTTTTAAAAGAGTCATTTCTTGTAAAATCCATAACTCCCATTCTACACATCCAAAACTATCCATTCTTTTTCCCAAATATAGATAACTCATCAAAGTATCTTCCCAAATGTTTTTGGAATTTTTAGAGTACAAGAAATGGATGAAACCTTATGTCGGGGAAGTATCAAAGTATCTTCACAATTGACCCATATCTTCTTTATTGTCTTGTTGAACTGCCATTACCTCATCGTCGGGGAAGTATTTTTCAAGAGGCTTATAACCTCATGTCGGTGATGCCGATAGATTGTACATGATTCCATATCTCTTAATAGACTTTTGGGTAACATAGACGATGTCAAACTGTTGAAGGATTAGCTGCCACTTGGATAATCGACAGTTCAATTTATTTTGCTGAAAACATACTTCAAAGGATCCATGCGGGATATGAGATTAGTGGTATGGCTGTGTAGGTAATGTTGTAACCTCATGGCGGCCCAAGAAAATGCGCAACATGTCCTTTCTATCAATGTGTATTTCTGCTTTCCACTACTGAAACATTTACTGAGGTAATATATGGCCCTTTCTTTGCCCATGTCATCCTTCTGCCCCAGATAATAGCCCATGGCGTTGGAATTAACTGATATATACATGAACAAAGGGACTCCCTCTCATGGGGGTACCATTATGGGTGCTTCAATCAACCTCTTCTGGATGATGTGAAAAGTCTTTGAACAGTCTTCATTCCACTTCCCAGAGTAGTTCTTTCTCAACAACTTGAAAATAGGTTCACATGTAGCTTTTAGTTGCGAGATGAATCTGATGATAAAGTTTATCCTCCCTAGAAAACCTCGAATTTCCTTCTCGGTTTTTGGCTCAGGCATCTCAATGATGGCTTTTATCTTGGCTGGATCTAACTTGATGCCTCAATTACTTACAAGGAATCCAAGGAGTTTTCCAGATTTCATGCCAAAAGCACACTTGGCTAAGTTCAGTTTCAAGTTATACTTGCAGAGGCGCTCAAACAGCTTCAGGAGATGAGTACAATGATCATCTGCCTCTTTGGACTTTACGATGATATCATCCCCATATACTTCAATCTCTTTATGCATCATATAATGGAATAAGGTCATCATAGCCCTCTGATATGTAGCATCAGCATTGGTGAGGCCGAACTCTAATCTCCTATAGCAGAAAGTGCCCCAGGGGGTGATGAAGGCAGTTTTTTCCATTTTGTTCAGCAACCATGATCTGGTGGTAACTGGAAAAGCAATCGACAAAGGAGTACATCTCGTATTGTGCCTTATCGTCTATCAATATATGGATGAATGGCACTGAGAAGTCATCTTTAAGGCTGGCCTTATTGAGATCTTGATAATCTATACAGACTCGTACCTTCCCACAAAGTTTCGGCACTGGGACCATATTAGATAACCACTCTGGGTAGGTTGATACCATAATGATACCTACTTTGAACTATTTAATAATTTCTTTTTTGACCTTGAGGCTCCACTATGGTTTCAACCGTCTTAGCTTCTACTTTACTAGTTTAAACCTTTCTTTAACTAGTAACCGATGGACGATAATATCTATGGATAAACCGATCATGTCCTTATGAGACCAAGCAAAAACATCCTTAAACTAGGTTAGGAGGTTAATTAAGTCTATCTATTGGCTGGAGGGTAGGTTGGTTCCAATTTGTAATTCTTTAGGATGGTCAGGGGTTCCAAGGTTTATCGTGATGGTTTTCCCAATGTTGGGTTTGGGTTTGTCTTCGACCCATCCTTTAATTTCCTCAGGCACCTCGTCATCGTCTAGCTCTTCTTGCTCGATTTCCATTAAGTCAAAGTCCAATTTTATATCAAAATCGTAGTCACTACTCGAATTTGACAAGTCAAGGACTGGGCTAGAAATACTCAAATTTGGAAACCTGGGAAGAAAACTAGTTTGCTTAATATATGTAAAACAATTGTCAATTACAAAAGGATTCATTAGTTAATATGACAAAAGGCAATAACAAGTTCCAAATAAGATAAAACAGATTGAAATATAAAGGCTAGGCTCCCTGTAAACAGGTCACTTTCTATTTTTACCCTTTTCTTATGATTTGAGGTGTGATCGTCCAATTACTGGTAGTTAGATCTTCAGGGATGGCTGAGATTGAGGTGTTACCGAGGTCATTAATGTATTTGAGGATTACCATGACTGGCTCAGAACTGGATACGGAATCCTCCTTTTGGATATTCACACTTTTCCAGTTGATGACCGGAAGGATGGGTTGATCATCTAATGGATCGGCCTTAAGGGGTTTCTTAGTGGCATCCTTGGTGAGGGAAAGGTTGTTCATAAATTAGAACTAAATCTCTTCCAGAAACTTCTGGTTCTTGGATTTCCCAGCCTCATCTTTATTAGGTTCTCCCTTATAGGTTTCCTTATCTATACTCTAATTAACTTGGGGTATCAAGACGTTCAAGATATAGGCAGGGATCTTCTTCAATGGTTCCTTGAATCCAGCTTCATTGAGGCTCGGCCTGAGGGGAACCATCAGGTGGACAGGCATGTGCTTATGGGGATATGATGTTTGGAACCACCAAGGTAGCCCAGTCCAGTCCTGCCCAACTGGGTTGGTATATGGATTAGATTCTTAATCCCTTGGCCCTTCTGGCTTAGCTCTTGAAAACTGTTATTACTTCGGGGGATATCCAGGGTTTCAACGCTGGCGAACCCATAAAATGGTATTGGGGAGAGCTTATTTCAAAGGCTTGGAAACTAGAGGGTTCAGTACCCTCATTCACACTGATCATGGGAATATCTTCCAGAGTATGAATCGGATATACTTTAATTGTTGGTGAAGAGTGGACGGAACGACTCCAGCCATATGAATCTATGGTCGCCCTAGCAACAAGTTATATCCAGTAATATTCAATATTTGGAAGGATATGTTGAAAGTGAATGGACTGATCTCCATGGGAAGCTCAATTTCCTCCACAGTATCCCTCCGTGATCCATCGAAAGCTCTAATCACCACATTGCTATCTCGGATCCAATTTGGATTGATATTCATCCTCTTCAGGGTATCTTGAGGGCAGATATTTAGGGATGAACCTCCATTAATAAGAACACTTCATATCACATAACCAGATGATATAACTGCGATATGAAGTGGCCTACGATGTTCAGTTCCTTCGGCTGGTATATCGTCATCGATAAAAGATATCACGTTACTCTCCAGTATGTGGCTAATCATATGCTAGAACTTCTCAGTATCAATGGTTTTGGGCAAGTAGGCCTACTCTAATACTTGGATCAGAATCTGGCGGTAATCTTCGGAAGCTAGAACAAGGTCTAGGATAGAGATTTAGGGTGGTGCCTCTTTCAGCTGCTTCACCGCTCTCGCTTTGTTATGTCCCACTTTGTTAAGGAAATCCATAATCTTCCCTAGCGACACATTTTCTATGGGTTTAGCTATTGGCTCCATTTTCTGCCCTGGGAGACACAATGGGTTGTCCTTTGGCAGATTGCAGTACAATCGATCTTAGACCTTATACCTTCTCCATAATTCCAAGGAACCTTTTTCAGACTAAAAACAGATATTTGCGGTCGAGGGGTCAACATCACTAGCATTGGCGCAACTATTTCCAATGGAGTCTTATCTCCCATATTGGACAATCCTCAGATGGTTATAGGTAAGGTGGAAGTTCCTTTTATGCAAGTGATAACTGCCACCATTTCTTCTGAATCTTTCACCTTCTAAGGGTATACTATCTCTTCATTAGGGAAAATCTTAGCCTCCCCTATCATCTTCAACTCTCCTAATTCGACCAGATTCTGAATGAGATGACGCAGGGCCCAACATTCCTCAGTGGCATGTCCAGGAGCATTTGAGTGATAAAGGCATATCTTACTGGGGTTAAAATACTTTGATCGAGGGGAGAACTCCGTGATCTTTCCCTTATTAATCAACATCCGCAAGATTTCTTCCCTAGACTGCCCAGTGGGGTAAACTTTTGTTTGGCTGTAAAATCCTGATGAGAATGAAATTTAAAGGTGGAATATTGATCTGCCCTCGTAAGACTTGATCGATCAACTGATGAGTCAACTGATGTTGGTATACAACTAGTTCTGCTAATTGGTCCACTTGTACCTTGATTGAGGCCAAGCTCTGTTCCATCGTATACCTTTCTTCCGGGTAACCCCATATAAAAGGATCAGTCATCATATGAGTTTCTCCTAATTTTCTCAGATATTTACGGTTTTCCCGACCTCCTACACTGATCATGTTGAATCCCTCCACACTATGTTGAGGTAAGGGATTATTATTAACATTGGGTTGCTCTGGCACTTTTACCACATTCTCTCCGCTATCAATCAGGTTATGAATCTTATGTTTTAAGGTCCAACAGTTCTGAGTGTCATGCCCCGGTGATCCGGAATGATATGCACATTTTTTTACTAGGATCAAATTGTCTTCCATTAGGGTCAGCAGGTGGAGCGATGTAAGACCTCGAATTTTATGAAATAAAAGTATCCAATTTTCTTATAATTATTATTCTATTTAATAAATGGTTTAATTGATAAAAGGTTAAGGTTAAAGGTGATATTTGAAAATTTTGCAAAGTAAGCAAGTTGATATAAAATATTCGTTTGGTCGGGGAATATTCTTTTTGTCAGGGAATATCCGTACGATGAACCATTATTGGTGGACCCCACAACGAAATAATTGTCGTAGTTAGAAAGAGACAGAAATATTTTTTTATAAAAAGAACGGCGAAAGTTTTACCGTTAAACTGTTGAACTACCCGGTGGTAAAAGTACTGATGTCTGGCGTGGTTGCATAGTAGACACAAGATCTTGATTATTGATGCTTACGTGAGAAGCCACTCAGTTTACTCAATTATTGTTACCGTAATTGTTGCATAGTATCTCACATTATTTGATTCAATTATTGGCACAATATCATCTGCATAATATTTTATATTATTAAATCAATAATTGAGACAACAAAGTAATTCATATTATTATTTACAATATTGACGATGTCTAGAAAGTTCTATCGAGGAGAGGTTTGGTCACCTAATTGCGCGCCAATAGGGAGAAATCCTTATCGGAAAGCCCCCTCTTTCCTGGGAATGATCTGGTTGTTAAATATTGTGAGTTATAATATTAATGATGAATAATTGTTGAATTTTTATGAATGTATTTATTAAAGATAAGTGAATTACAAAAGTTAGAGGGGAATAATGCAAACTTGGAACACTTTAGGGGTACCAAAGTGTAATAAGTTAAATCAATCTGGACCATTGGTGGTGGTTTTAATAGTAAATCAATCTGAACCATTGGTGGTGGTTTTAATAGTAAATCAATCTGGATCATTGGTGGTGGTTTTAATAGTAAATCAATCTGGACCGTCGATGGTGGTTTTAATGGTAAATCAATCTAGACCGGCGATGGTGTTTTTAAAAGTAAATCAATCTGGACCGTCGATGGTGTTTTTAAAAGTAAATCAATTTGGACCATCGATGGTGGTTTTAAAAGTAAATCAATCTGGACTGTCGGTTGTGGTTTAAATAGTAATCAATCTGGACCATCTGTTCTAATAGTAAATTAATCTAGATCGTTCGTGAATTAGTTACTATTTAGTCATTTCTCCTATAAATAGAAGCTTAATTCTTCTTTCATACTCACCAATTCACTGAGACTCACAAGAGAAACTATAGAGAGCAAGAAGAAAAGTATTCTGCTACTTCACTATTGCAGTATCCAGTTTTTTACTAAGGTAAGGGATGTTATTTCTTTTGTATTCGTAAGGAGTATTATTTCTTTCGTATTTATAAGGAATACTTTTTTTCGTATTCATCCTTTAATATGTCGAGAATAAACTTCTCACGCGGATTACGCATCTGTATGCGGTGAAAATCCATTTACAGTTTCGTATGTTATTTCTTTTCATATTTTTAAATCTAAACTTACTATGGTAAGTATTGCTTCTATAATCCCTGAATTTAGTGGAATATCCTTGAGTTTTGCGCTTCATCCAATATCGTTTCATTGGAATATTGATCTGAACTTTTTTATTAAATACCAATATTTTCACCTGGGGTACTATTCACGGGTTACTATTCACTAGAATATTATTCACTCGGGTATTCGGGGCACTTTTCATGCCGGGGTACTATTCATGAGTTACTATTCACTCAAATATTATTCACTCGGGTATTCGGGGCACTTTTCATGTCGGGGTACTTTCACGGGGTACTATTCACTTGGGTACTATTCACCCGGAGTACTATTCATGATAAAAATTGATTTCTTTTCTGTCCAAAATTATTTTTGATACATGATTATTATTCTTGAATTTAACTCCACAAAATAGTATTATGTTGACAATTTGGATATTTTTAAACTCTGGATAAATTTAAAGTCTTTAATATTTATCCTTGATCTCGTTTGATTGAATTCTTATATCATTGTCATCATCCTCATACTTATATTGTGATAAAAGTCATTTGTGTCTTACGTGCATAGATGTACTATTGATTGGTATGATTATGACCAGGGATTATTCGGTATAATCATGACCATAATGTTACAAATGATGTGGTAAAAGTCTTCATTGGCCCGTAGTGCATTGATGGACAGTTGTTGGTATGATCATGACCATTGATGATTACATGAATATCCTTGGCCTGTAGTGCAGGGATAATTCGTGGACGTGATACTAATGAATATCCTTGGCCCGTAGTACAGGGATGATTTGATGATGTGGTTTATTTATTAAGCTGAGTCTCAGCGATAAAGTTGATGAAAACCTTTTTAAATCATTGAAGATAGTAGATATCATGCTCTACTTGACTCTTCTAATGAATTGCTTGTTCCACTGCAGTTAAACTTATTGTCTATTATATTATATCAGTTTAACATTGTTGAAGGATAATGATAACTTATTCTGCATTATCTTAGTCATAATATTTCTTACTGGGCTAGTTAAGTTCATACTTTTGCTTTCATTATTCTCTTCAGGAAATGAGAACATAGCCGGGAATAGTCGGGGAACGGAGTGATGGTTCGAGATGGCTGTTTTAGTAATCCTCACTATTTAGTGTGATAATAAATGTAATCAGGATTGAATTTGAGTTTGGATATTGTCTATGAGACAATATTCATGTAAAAACTCTCAACTCTTATTGTATAATTAAGTTTATATTTGTATTCAGTACCATGTATTTGACAACCCAAGATGGGTGATGTATACCTATTTTGGGGGCGTCACAAGCGAGCTCAGTGATCTTCTTATGTGCTACCAACAATGCCAATATATTCTCCAATGAGTCCCCCCATGGGAGTGAATATTCTTCTTCGTTTCTTTTCCCTGACTTTTGGAGCCGTAGGATTTTGGGTGTTTACACGTGCAGGGTAATTGCCTTGCTTCTGTATAGGTGGATTACTGCTCTTACTTGCTGATTGCCCTTGTAAGATTAAATAAACATCTTCCTCCTTCCTTTTAGGTACCCTTTGGGGAGCGTTCGAGTAATTGCCCGATTGTATATTCTCTACCACTGCCTCCTAGGCTGTAAGGTCCTTGATTTTACCGAATTTCAATCCCATTTCAGCCATTTCTCCATGTTTGATCATCTCAAAAAAGGATTTTCATATCCCTTCCATAACTCTCTCATAATATGGGGCTTGGATGTCAATAAAGGTCATTACCATCTCACCTTCATCCATTGGCGGGCTAACTTGGGTGGCTATATGCCTCCACCTCTGTGCGTACTCCCTGAACGACTCATTGCTCAGTTTCTTAACTTTGGTTACTTGGTAACGATCAGGGGCCATTTGGGATTAGAAGTTATACTGATTGAGAAAAGCATGGGCTAGATCCTCATAACCCTTGACTTTAGAGTTGTCAATTCGGGTGTACCAAGTTCGGGCTTCACCAGTAAGGCTCTTTTGGAACAACTGCATTCGGAGGTTCTCATCCTCGACATATGATCCCAGATCACCTATGTAGACCTTTAAATAGGTGTAGGGATCTCCCAATCCATTATACCTTTTGAACTCTGGGACTTGGAATTTATCGGGGTATCTCGCCTTTGGGAAAATACACATATCAGAATAATTCACTCTCTCATGGGGTCCTGTCCCCTTAATAGATCAGATATGATCTTCCATTTGTTTCAATTTCTTCCGAATATCTCCAGTATCTCTGTCTTCTCGGAGGTTTATTACTTCCTTTGTCAAATTATTATAGGTGGCCTCTTTGGCGTAATCGATATTGATTAGGGATCTTTGGGGTGAACATCCGTATGTATCCTTTGTTTTTTTCTGGTTCTTACATCTCTCCTTGCACAGAAGGTTCAATTGGAGTTTTCAATATGGGATCCTGAGTGACTTTAAACTGTTCTCTTAATAGTACGGTCATCTCAGTCATCCGCCTCTTAAATTCCTCAAACTCTATTTGAGATACATGCATAGGTTCGGATGAACTGCCTTCTGCCATTTTGGCTGGAAGCGATCTTGCCTTCTTGGTTTGGGATCGAGTTTTAGGGCCAATCTGCACAAAATCGGTATCTAGTTTAGTCTTGATATTGGCAGATGATATGGATGCATGATATGTTATACATCAATTTAGGGTTTTACTTTTGTTTTTTAATCTTTTCCTGTGAGACAAGGGGTTAGTCGACTTGATGACAGGATAAGAAAGATATACAAATGACAATTAAGATGGATGACATTTGTATATTCAAAAATTAATAGGGCATGGAGAGACATTCTGCGCGTTTGGTTTATCAGAGGCTGACCTATCTTATGTTACTCTCACGAGCTTTTTGAAATTAGTTCCCATATCTTCGTAATTTACTTGATGAAGACATCCATCTTTGAATGGGAGAGGATCTGAGTGGTGCCTTTTCTGAGCCTCACAAGAGAACACTCTTTAAAGTCCAATAATAAACAATCGATGGGTTCGCCTCCTAATGGAGGTACCACACAACATACATTCATCGTCCTCACTGAATGCAATATGATGACATTGTGCGAGGCACTAATATAAAGTACTTAAATATTTGAGACATTCATCACACACAAAGATTATTCACACAAGAATGCACATGCCGAATGGAAATTAAAAAGATTTGAATGCGACTTAACCCCTCTGTAATCCCCAACGGAGTCGCCACCTGTCGACGTCAGGAAAACTTTTTAGTAGTACGTATGATCTTTACGGTTTTTCGTTTTTCCATTTTTCTTCTTTTTGATTTTTTTATACCTTTTCTATTTTGATATGTAGATTGATTTGATTAAAGGGTGAGGTTTAGGAAAAGACCAACATTTAGTCGATTTATTTTACCAAATTTGATTTTTTATGATTGGGGCGAATGAGACAGAATCTCCAGTTGGTATGGTTTGCAATGGATGTACCAACTCATCCGAATTTGATAGTTTTCGCAATATGGCCCAATATTTGACTCTGTAACATTGGTCTGAAACTAAGATTCTTAGAATTCAGGGGCTTGCTTAAGCGAGAGTAATGCGTTAGGCACCCCCCGACTTCCGTGAAAACACGGCTACCGCATCTTATTGATTTCCTATGCATAAAGTTTGTGTGTTTATGTGTGTTTTATTTTTAAAGTATTTTCTAAGCTTTATTTGAGTTATTTGGAAGTAGTGTTGTTCCTCTTTGCACCTATGTACGAAGGATTTGATTTAGCAAAAAGTTCATTTTAGACAAAATATACATTTCAAATGATATTTTGGAAAAACATAATTTTTAAATCCTTCGCTCGAATAGTAATCGAGGACCTTTGATACTTCCTTTTATCTTTATGTTTCTTACATTATCTACCAAAATCGCTTTATTTTGCATGAAAGCTCTTTATGATTTTTATTGGAAAATTATTTTGGGTCATAATGCATGCAAAGAAAGCACCAAAAAGAGGTCGGATCATCATCGGGCATGAAAGTCATCTCGATGAATCTAAACACTCACAAACATAATTTCACTATCATAGGATTTTAAATCCGAATTCTTGGGATGAGCCCTTTGAACTCGTTTTAAGATCCAATATTACATGTACAACGATTTGTAGTATTTAAACATTACATTTAAACAAAAAAAGTCCCTTATGAGAATTTAGTTAAAATCTATTCAGTAAATCTCAACCCCAGGATTCCTAGGCTCACATTGATATGCTTAAATATGTATATACAATATCCTAGAGTTGATGTTAGGTGATTTCATCGATTGAAATCCCCATATCTAGCCATTAGGACCCCCTCACCTCTAGATACAGATCTAGGGCTCTACGGAGTGACTAGGACTGACCAAAAGTAGTAAAACATCTAGATCTACCATGGATCTAAGCCAATCTAGCATATAGGTTAGAGCATCATGCTTCATAACTGTTCAAAATGCTATATTTGGCTAGATCTAGGTAGATCTAGTCAAATAACTTGATTTACAACTGAATATGCACAAATTAACCGGTAGAAACTCAATTTCTATCCACTAATACGCAATATATATGTAAAACAACAAATTTAACCAAGAGAAATTTCTATATCTACATAGATATAGTATTTAGAACAACATTTACAAAGAAAGTGGCTAAAATGAGTGTTTTTCTTCTCGGGGGACGCGTGAACAAGTTTCTTTTTTCTTAGAATCAACTTATATCACTCTTAACACTCAAAATGTATGATATATAAGATCAAACAAGGAAAATGTGACAAAGAAATGCCAAATCTAAAGCTCTCTCTCTCTCTCTCTCTCTCTAGCTTTCTTTTCTTGCATGTATCTGATTAATGAGCTTCCTGCTGCTGCCTTAAGGCATCCGAGTTAGCCGCAGGTGTATCTACAGCTATAGTAGGTACACCTGAGGCTGGGCCCCACGGGTCCTGCTATCTCAAAGTTCGTGCCTTAGGTCCCGGTCCAATGAAATTTGAGCTCCGTACCCAAAAATCTCAAAAAGTCTTTGCGGAAGGCTGCGAAATGTGGTCAAATCTGAACAACTCAAAGTCCGGGAAGATGATGCAATTAGCTAAAATGTATCTTCCAGCTCCCGAGGGTCGTCAATCGGCTCGTCTTCGATAGCTCGCAGTTCATTGATTGATGTGGTGACGTCTTATGGTCACTTCCTCAGCTTTGCGATCCTCATTCAGTTCACTCTGTGTCTGAGCATTGTTGCATCTTGATCTCTCCTCAGGGTTATCTCCGGGGTGAAATGTGCTTTTGCCCTACCTCAGGGTTGTCTCCGAAGTGAAATGACATTTTTGCCCTCCTATAAGGTTAGTCCAGAGAAAGTGAATTTTCGAGTGTCTACAACACACACACACATATACACATGTATATATATATATATATGATTTTTCTTTTTGCCCAAAAAAGTTTTAGAAAATCATTTAAAAAGAATAGGAATCTCCTTGCCTTAAGAAATATTACTATTGAATCAATTTCCTTAACACTTGATATTAGATTTATCAAGGTCAGAAAATAATTCAATAAGAGTTTGAAAATAAATACTTTGGTCAAGATAAATGAGATAAATAAAATAATTTTAACATTTTAATCATTTGGAGAGGATTCTACCCATTTAACCTATTTACCTAATTTGTTATCATCAAAATAAAATATAAGATTTGGAGACCTATCAGACTTGAAAATAGCTTGGGTGTAAAATGGACTCCAATAAAATAATATATAAATACTTCTTACTTCTTTTTCAGTATGGAGATTTCTAGACACAGATTTATTTCCATGACCCCTTTCATTCCTTTTCGCTTGCATAATAGAATGACATTTTAAATAATATAAAATTACATAATTGAAACAATTATAGGGATTACACATAGCTTAACATGTTAATTTATGGTGCAGATTGTTGTGAGGTAGGTTGTGTTGTCACTTGTTCTGGAGTAGTTTGTGGTTCACTCGTTATTTGTTCTCTCCTTGATTGTTTAACTGGTTCATCTTACAACTTAACTTGTTATTCTCATACTCCTTACACCTAGAGCACATAACAGGTGTCCCTTTCCTAGATGACTTAGTCTTACTCTTGGGCTCTTCATTAGGATCCTTCTTCCTATTTTTCTTAGGTTTGCCTGTTACTCTCTTGGTTGTTGGAAGCAACAATATTGTTATGTTGGCAAAAGGCCATTCATTTGATCCACTATTGGATTTAACAACCATATGTATAAACACTCAAAATTTTTGCATTCCTGTTACTAACCTTGCAGGAGGGCAAAATCGTCTTCCAGAGATAACCCTGGAAGTCAACTCAGTACAGTCCCGGAGATAACCCTGAGATACTCAGTTTTCCATATCAGAGACAACCCCGAGATATTCAATTACATCCCGGGGACAACCCCGGGAGATTCAGCTCCAACCTCGGAGACAACCCCGAGGGATGCAGTTGCAGTTCCGGAGATAACCCCGGAAAAACTCATTTTTGGTCCCATCAGTTAGCTTCAACCTCGGAGATAACCCCGAAGCACTCAGTCCCAACCCCGGAGATAACCCCAAAAGGTCAGACACACCTCATAGATAACCCTGAGGACATTCAGTACTCACAGTATCCCAATCTCAGAGATAACCCTGAGCAACGACTGCTAAATCAGCCAAATAACCCCGGTGAGGGGCAAAATCATCAGTTTGCCACCTCGATACCACATTCACACCATCTCAACAACATTTCAACCCACGTGCTACACAGAAGTGTCCTATAAGAACCATAACTCCATTCCCGAGTGACTACTGCACAAGACAGCACACCAGATAGAATTTGAAGACTTGAAGATTTAGGAATGGACCCATCTTCCCGGCTTCGTACAACCTCTTATCCCATGTCATTGTGTAGCTCTCGACAACAGCATTCTGGAAAGGTATTATACGCCTCAATCGGATGCCCGAATTGAAAGTTATGAAGGTTCGAGCGAACAACACATTGCACGAGTGCACGTACTTCGAGACGGTAGGGCCCACAGAGCCCGGGGAACCCCGGGTAGCTGCAGGTACACCTGCGGCTCTCCCCCCCTCTATAAATAGAGGGCTTGGGGTGGCCATTTTGAAGAGAGAAAAGGCGAGGAAGCCCTGTCCCTTTTGATCTGCACACACTATAAACTGAGTGCTTTCTCATTCCAAACACTTGTGAGCTTATACTTTTCTATATTTTACCGGTGGAAACCGAGTGTTCATTCATTTAAAGCTATTTGAAGTCTTCTTTGGCATCCCACTGTAAGCCTTCTCATATTTCTTAAAGCCTTTCTCCACATTTATTCACACACAATTATTCACGTTGAGAGTTGTGTTGTAATGCGTATGCCCCGGATCGTCGATCATTGCGTTTATTGCTTTTTATATATATATATATATATATATATATATATATATATATATATATATATATATATTATCGAGTTATCTCGATTGAGCACGAATATAATATTAGAGCGTTTACTACTTTTATATATATAAATACTATATATATATATATATATATATATATATATATATATATATATATTGTTATCATCAAACTCATTTGATTGAGCACTGGATATATATCCCAAGTGCATTTATCGCTTTTATAGAAATATATCCTCGAATTAACGAATGAGTGCGGATCAATATATATCCAATATGCGTTTATTTTATATATATATATATATATATATATATATATATATATATATATATATATATATATACACATTTACATTCAGCACTGGAGTTTACTTCGTGGTCATTCACTACTTTTATACATACATATATATATATATATATATATGCATACATTTAGTCCCTACTGAGTTTACTTACATTGGCGATTGATGATTATATATATATATATATATATATATATATATATATATATATATATATATATATATAATCATATGACTTTCATACATGTTGCATCATCATGTGCCTAGAAATCATGTGATCACAGATTCAGTCCCTGAATCTAGATTCTGTTCCCGTGATGGACATTTTTTAGTTGTAATCAGCTTGTAAATTATTTATGGTAATTGAATTTCCTTAGACGACTCTCATGCCCACGAGGAGTTCGGCACTCATATTGTGCCTATCTTGGGCTTGATTTAACATTACTTTGGGCTTGACATAATCCAAGTCCAATTGGAATTGACAAAGTCCATTTACTCAAAGTCCATTAAGAACTAATCGTATTCTACTCATACAACTCTCGTATTCTCTTCGTATACTATTCGTACGATATTCGTATTATACGTCGTAATAATCCTCATACTATACTCATATAATAACTAGTATCATACTCGTATTTCTCACGTATAATAACCCTAATTATTATACAGTCATCTTATTCACAAAACTCACTTTTCCTAAGCATTAGGTTTTAAGACCGCATGCGAAAACTTCGTTTGCCATAACTGAAATATTATTGGATATTCCTTCTCGTCTTAGAATTCTATTATTACGCGTTTCTCAGAAATTCATAATTAATTCCCGAGCAGAAACGGATGAATAGTGTTTTTACGGAAACTTCTCAGAAAACTTTTATTTTCGTCTTGGAAAATCATAACAATTAATCCTAGCACATAGCCAGAATCCTAACCACATCCGCACATTCTAGGTCATAGAACGACCTTCAAACAGCTTACTCACATAAATAATCAACTAAATTCATTTTAATTCAAATAATCAAATACAAATTTAATTCACATAAAATTCGATTTTCTTGGTCGTTACAACTCTAGTTCATTAAGAACTCTTCAAGTCCAGCAGACTTGGAACTCTGTTTAGTCCCTAGGACAAGGACCCCTCAGGCCCTGACTTCTTGTTGATGTTGTTGTTGGTGCTGAGCTGCTAAGATGACTTTAAGCTTGTTCATCCTTTGATACTTAGCAGCTTGTTGTGATCCTCTTTGAGTTCTGCATCGAGACTGGATCACTATTGGACAGACTGTTAAGTTGTTCATGAAGCTCGTTATCTTTAAGTACTTAACAATCTTTCACTTCTTTGGTGCAGCTAATCTTGTGGTTGGTTCTTATCTTTATCTGATCTTAGCTTGCACACCTTCACCATCATAGTTGTTCTGGCTTACTATGTCATGGCGATGAGCCGATTGCTGGACGCTTAAAGCGACAAGGCAACCGCCATGGCGTCCGTAAGGCGACAAGTCGTTTATAATGTGCAATTTATATATTATTTATTTTACTTAACAAGTATATTGGCAATAAAATTTTATATACATTAAAACTCAAAACATAACATTATGGAATAACATTAAAGGCATAATTATGTAAATACTTGGCAATAACAATCCAAAAACAACACACTTGATATTAAAAATTATTAAAAGAAATTAAGAATTCAACAAACACCACATAGAAAATAAAGTTGCAATCAACCATCACAAATATATAGTCTAATAACTAATAAAACACCACCATAGCAAGCCAAAATAATGTTTAGACTCTCTACACTAGTCTAGAAACATCATTCAATCAAAATCATCATAAAAAAGGTCATCTTCATCTCTTCCATGAGAACTACTCTCATTCAAAGGCGTAGGTGGTGGTCTTTCTCCAAAATCATCCTCCACATCTTCATCATCATTTGGAATTCCCTCTTCTTCATCAACTTCATTATCGGAGTCGGAATCCATCAACCTTGATTCCCTTGAAGTTGAACCACCACCACGTCGAGAGTATGTCATTAGATTATTACTAGTATTAGCACGAGCACTCCTTGAAAGATTGCGACCCTCAAGCGTGTTGAATGCACCGGTTGCTCGATCCACATCATTCCATGTAAGATCCCTCCCAGGATGAACAACATCGGCATCATTATCGATCCATTCATTACCCCATTCAAAGTCATCAATGACTAATGGATCAAAATTATTGCCAAGTTCACGCCTCTTTTGGAACCTTGAGTCGATCTTTCAAGGTGTCCAAAACAGTGTAGGTCTCCTCTCCATTAGTATATGCCCCGTTGCCTTGTAATTAGAGGCATTGTTTGTGACCACCTGAACAACATACTCGGGGCCAATTTCCTCGATCTTGCTATCAAGTAGATTTGCCAACATTGTGGCATCTTGAGACTAACTGGAGGCATCAACAGAACCCATGAAATAAGTCCCCTCCGGACTATTAACAAGAAAATTCAATAAGTGTCTTCCCCTCTTATCTATCCAACCATCCGACATGAGTGAGCAGCTGTATTCCTTCCAAGCAACTTCATGTTTTTTCTTTAAGTCATCGGTTTTCTTCTTTGCCTTCTCAAGTAAAGGAACCCTCAACTCGTGATACGTTGGAGGCTTCAAACCCGGCCCATATTGCCCTATGGACTCGACCATTACTTCAAATCTCCTTGAATTTGCAGTATTGAATGGTATGCCACATTCGTAGAAAAAATCAGCAACGTGCATTTGGACTCTCTCCTTTTCCTCCGGTGTCCTCAACCGACTTTCAATACTCGTTTGGCTCAAACGCTTGCTATGTCTCTCCTCTACAACTTATTCGAGAGTCTTCCTTAGAAGTGCTTCAACCGTCTTAGCTTTTGGTTGTGGAACTTGGAATTGAAATACAGTATTCTTCCTTTTAGAAGTCGTCCCAGAACTTGGGATAGTGTTAGAAGAAGTATTGGAAGCCATGCTTGGACGAGCAGATGATTGTTCTTTTTGCACTTCTACTACATCATCATCATCATCATAATCATCTAGCTCAAGTGGTTTGTTCCTCTTTTTACTATTCAAAGCCGCTTGCATCTCCCTCATAATTTTTGTTGTTGTTTTGGGACACTTTGCTACATCTCCATAATTTTCGGCTAGATGTTGTTTGAGCCTTTTGATGCCCGAATGACATTTCTTCCCACAAAGTATACATTGCACGACATCCTTATTACTTAAATCCGGCTAATATCCATATTTCCAACCCGGATCGTTCGATTTGGCTTTTCTTTTAGGGTCCTTCGTTATATCATAATTATCGGCCCCCGAACTTTCCGCCATTTTACTGTCTACACAATACAATCAAATAAAAAATATAAGACAAACATATATAATATAATATTTATATAGAATTCACAATCTCATAATCATCATTATTTAGTCCAAATGATGTGTTAACCATAAAGTTAAGGTCAAAATAATAACTAACAGTCATGCATCTCCATTATAGCATACTAATCACAGTAGTACTATTGTACTAATTTACATATAATTAAAAAAATTCACAATCATTATTTTCCATGTTTGATTAATTTCTTTCTTTTAGTGAAATATGTACTTACAAAAAAAAATGACAAGTTATAAGGTAAAAAAAAACCCAAGCAGGTATATATAATTATATATATATATATATATAAATGTCTGTAATGTTCTAATGTTATATAATTATATATATATGTCTGTATTGTTATAATGCAAAGGTATAAGACAAGCAGGAGGCTAAAAAAATAAAGGAACGAAGGAAAGGGGAAGAGGAAAGCAGAACGAAGCTCGGTCATACCTGCCGACCGCCGACCTTGTGCGTTACTTCTTCGCTCTCGCCTCTCGCTCTAGCCTCTGTCAGTCGCTCTAGCCTCTCGGTCGATCTTCTGAGTTCAGTCGATCGATCGAGCTTTTCTTTTAGAGTTAGTTTATATTATTTATCTTTATGCGACGTCGTTTTTTAAAAAACTCAGTTCATATTTTTTGTCTGAGCCCAAGTCGCTCGATCAACAGGTTAGGCGTCCGAGTCGTCAATCGCTGAATCGTCCAAGTCGCTTTTTTTAAATCCATCGAAGTCGTTCTCTCGCCTTGTCTTTTCTGTACCGACTTGCAGACTAGGCGTCGCCTAGGCGACGACTTAACAACTATGTTCACCATTTGAGGTTTGCTAAGTCTTTGCACTTTTGGTAGACTCAGTCTGGCATTTAGCATCCCCCGAACCTTGGTTGACTTGTGTACAGATTTAGTTCTGTATCTGTTCTTCTTCAATTCTTGATGGTTCATGATGATTCGTAGAGTGGCTCTTTGAATCTTCTCTTTGATCTGCCAATCTTTTGAAAGCTATATTCTTGGCCTTCTCGGCTCTCAGCTTAGCTGACATTCTTAATGGCATTCTCATTGTTGTTGAGTGAAGCCTTTTTTTGTTAAAGCTCTTCTCTTCTACTTTCGTAGTCTCACTGTCACTGAGACATTCTGTTTAGCTCTATAGAACTCTTAGAGTCGACAACTTGTCAAAACCAACAACTTTTATGCATTCAAGCTTCAGCTGTTAAATATCCTTCCATGAGCTTCCCGTTGGATTATAGCCGTTGGAAGCTTTGAATTTATTCGCAGATCTCGAGTTATTTGCTGTAGACTGCTGACGTTACGTGACAACCCCTTCTTCACTTTTCTGACACTGCAGTCTACTATTTCACCTACCACATCAGAGATGTCTAAGGCTGGTAGTCACCTTTATTTCTTCTTTCTGATTCCTCGATCAGAACATCAGGAGTTGTCCTTCTGCATCGATGCTTTCAATCAACAACATTCGAATGTCAGTCTTTGTATTGAGACGTTGTCAAGGCTTCAATACTCAGCTGATCGAACTCTACAATTCTGATGCAGATGGCCTTGAACTTGATCGTACTTAGTCTTTTAAATAATGCTCGTTGACTTATTGAGACAACACTACGATTCTAAGAGGGTTCCTTGGATTTGTAATGTAGAACCTCTCTTCCTTCACTCTCGTAGTGCTTCAACACTTCTGCTTGCCTTTGACTTGCAATAGACACTGACAACTTGTTTGAATGCTCTGGCCTTCCTGAACTTCAAGACTCATCAAATTGGTCATGCTTAGCTCTCTTTCTCCTTGTGATTTCCCGTTCACATATCATCAATGGTCTGACCCATGCTTAATCTTCTTTGTCTATTCTATATAGGTTGGCCAGTATCTTTGTTATAGACCTCATCAGTTCTTGCTTCTCATCTGGCAAGCATTACAATCATAGTTATACCTAAGATCGTCATCTTTTATTTATCTTGACAGCTACTGCATTGCTGACTTCCTTTTGTCAGTCACATTATCTGAAGTCTTCTAACTGTTGCTTTCGGAAGACTTCCCTTGAATGGCTTCACCTTTTCAATCAGGATGCTGACTGAATTTGTGTTTCGATCTTCTGTTTGCTTGCAAGCCATTTGGTAAGTGCTCTCTGGCTTCCTCCAGGCAGATTGCATCTTTATAGTTCTGACCAGAGGCTACATTCTTTGGATGCTTTGGAAGTGCTCATGTGTTGAGAATCGTGTTATCACTACAATTCTTCCTTGACGTTGTGAGCATTGATAGACTTTATTCTGCAGACTTCGATCTAGCTTTGGTTCTGCAGTCACTACGACTCCGAGAGCAGATTGTACACCAGACTACGATTCCTGTCTTAACACTTGTTGTCCTTGTCTGATCTAGCTCGACTACGATCATGATCGTGGTGTCTTGTCATGTTTGTGTTTGATTCAGTCTTATAAAGAGAACACTACGATTTCTCTTAAGCACTGGTGGATTACGATCTTCACTTGCTTGATTTGCAGACTTTACGCTTCCGAGAGCAGACTACGATCCTTGACTTGGCTCGGCAGGCGCTTGGACCAATTCTACGATTTAGAGTGAGGCCCTCCGAGGCAGACTACGATTCTGTAGCAACTTACTTGATACTCTACGATTCTGCCTTGGCTTCTGCTGTTAGACTACGAACTTCGAGAGTTACTCTCCTTTCAGACTTCGAGGGCTGGTCCAGTGCTCGACGATAAGACAGACATATCTATTACATCATATAAGATTAACCTAACAAGCTTGATCGTTCTATATTTAGTCCTTGTTTATCATTTTCTTTTGAAGGACTTTACAAAATTGTTTTGTTCATGTAGAATCAATCCTAACATATTTGATCACTAGCAACAGTCCCGTGCCTCCGGCACTATAGACGATGGGATTTATCCCAAATTTTGGACGGCCCAGATGATTTATTAGGATGAGCGGAAAATTCAAAATCATTTATATTTTGTTATATAGATTTCAGTCTAAGTCCTTGTACATATATTCCTATTATCTATTCAAGGACTTTACAGCTTGTTTCAATGCAGACATATTTGCATATTCATTCATTAAGATCATAATCAAATCTTATATAAATAGGAATATCATTCACATGCCTATTCCTAACAGCATTTATTCATAAAATACTTATACAATATAAGTTATTTAAACTTTTTATATCACAAACTCAAGTGAATATATCTGCTTAAATAGAAGCACATTTAATTCAAAACTTAAAACAACTTATCTGCTTACTCAGAAGCATTTTCACTCTAAATATAAAAGTTCTTTAAACTTTTATATCTGAACTTAAAGTTATATCATTAATCCATTGAAACACATTCTTTATTATAAAGAATAAATAATTCTTTATAAATTTGCATTAAACTATATATCTGTTTATACATAAATATTTTTGAGCTAAAGCTAAAATTGATCTATTTGCTTAATTAAGAAGCATATTTACAAAAATATAAAAGTTATATAAACTTTTATAATCGTGCATAAATTTAGATTTGAGTATTCAAGAAGCACTTTTCACATAATATAAAAGTTATTTAAACTTTCATAACAGTGCATAATTTACATATTTGCTTACATAGAAGCATTATTTGATCAAAGCATAAATTACTATCTGCTTACAAATAAGCATATTTTCTCTCAAGTATAAAAGTCTTTGAACTTTTATAAATATATCTGATCTTTAACTGATATCTACTTATTTGAGAAGCCTTATATATAAAAGTTATTTAAACTTTTATATATCTGTACTAAATTGTACATGCTTATTTTAGAAGCAAAATTCTGTTAAACACTTTGTAAAAAGGGAAAAGGGTAGAGTTAGTTTATTTTATGTACCTGTGAGAAAGACGAGTAATTCTTTGACAAAGACCAGAATCTTAGAGTGGTCAGCTGGGAGTTGGGTCTCTAGTGTACTTGTTAGGTGAGGAAGAGGTTGTCATGACCAGATCATAGAATAGAGTTGAACTCAAAATAAGGTACAACTAAGGTTGAGGAGGGAGCTGGGAGCTTACTGTCCAAGATAGATTAGTTGAGAATAGTTGAAAGTTTGTTTATAAAACTTTAGTCCTGGAGAGGAGCTTGAGATTGGACATAGCAACATACCCGGGATGTATGTTGTGAACCAGACAAATCTCTGTGCATTGTGTGATTGAATTTTTATTGTCATGCATATTAATTTCTAACACTGCAAATTAATTATCTAAAAATTCAAAAAGGCCTAAGATAATTTATTAATCTGTAATAATCTATTCAACCCCCCTTCTAGATTATTATTAGACTTTCAATTGGTATCAGAGCAGTGCTCTTTAACTTGTTTGTTGAGTAAATACAGGCATACCTAAGATTAGATCCATCTATGGCCTACAATGCTACTGGTTGCGGAGAATGACTATCAATGACCGGACCTCCACTATTTGATGGCACAAATTTTGCCACCTGGAAGAGCAGATTCAAAATCTATGTCAAATCACAAGGAATCAAAGTTTGGTTTGCAATAGAACGAGGTTTAAAAGTTCCTACAAAAATTGTAGGAGAAAAGATCGTTGAGAAAGATGTTGATAAGTTCACTACAGATGATGAAAAGGCTGTGAACATAGCATCCATAGCTGAACAAATGCTGACTAGTGCTCTCATTGAAAAAGAGTACAAAAGAGATAGCAATTGCAAGAATCCAAAAGAAATGTAGGAAAAATCGATTGTAACCTATGAAGGAACCAATTATATTAAAGAAACAAGAAAAGATGCTCTAATTTAGGAGTATGAAAGTTTCAAGCTGGAATGAGGTGAAAAGATCATTGATATGGAAACACGGTTTTCCAGAATCATTGATGAACTGGAACAACTAGGGAAGGCATATACAACTAATGTGAAAAACAGAAGAAATCTCAAAGCTCTTTCATCCATCTGGAAAATGAAGGTTATTGCTATTAATAAAATGCAAGACCTAACTACTTATCCTCTTAATAGCCTTACTGGAAATCTCCGTGCCCACGAAGTCGACATGTTAGTCAAAAAAGCAGGATCGGATACAGATCTCAAAAAGAAATGAATTGCTTTCAAAGCTTTACTTGTAGATCAAGAAAGATATGATGAAGAAACTGCTGAACAAACCAAGGAAATTGCAAATCTATGTTTCATGGCAGACAATGATTCATCACCAAGATTTGAGGTAAATTCTAAACATTAATTACCTAGTACTTCATTTGTCACACATACCTTAGATAATATAAATAAAGAACATTATGAACTACAAGAAGCGTATAATTGTTTATATGAATATATTGAAATTATTAAAGAAGATTTTATTAAATTAAAATTTTCATTAAAAAAATTAGACTAAAAGACAATTTGCACCCCAAACTTTACACCTATGTTGATTTTTGCACCCCAAACCGAAAAAGGTGTCTAAGTACACCCCAAACTTCAATAAAACGTAACAAAAAGCATACTTTCGTCAATTAACCGGTCAAAAGTGACCGGCTAAGGCACACGTGTGGATCTAAAGGGGTGTTTAAGTCTTTTCCTTCTTATCTTCTCTAACATTTTGCCAATCTTATTTATACTCATCATTCAAGCTGAGACATTAAAAGGAGACCCAGTTCATCATCATCCTCACGCTCTACATCTCTGCCCTTCTCAAATCCTTTTTCTCTCTCTTC
The DNA here is from genome assembly GCA_020205605.1 of Panax ginseng. Classification (NCBI taxonomy): domain Eukaryota; kingdom Viridiplantae; phylum Streptophyta; class Magnoliopsida; order Apiales; family Araliaceae; genus Panax; species Panax ginseng. The sequence continues at coordinate 108,615,392 of CM035148.1, read as the reverse complement.
TTTCCCTCCTCCATCAACAACAACAACAAGAAGCTCCCGCCAGCTCTTCTCCGAATCCTAGGCATCCTCATCCGCCGGCTCTTCTCTGAATCCGTATCCGGATCGTGATGTGTGGTAGTTTAGGGTTGAAATGGATGTGTCGGTTATTCCTACCTTCCGACACTCTTTCCATTCGGCCCACCAGTTCCTCCCCTCCCCTCCCCTCCCCTCCCCTCCTCCTCCACTTCGGCCCACCATTTCGTCCTCTTCCTTTGTTGGTTTTGAGGGTTATGATCTGGTGTGGAAGATCTGTTGTAGGCCTTTAGTTTGGGATTTTGGATCTTGATGGTTGTTGGTGTCTAGGGTTTTGGAAGATGGTTTCGTTCAAAACTGGTTGTGTGGATTTCCTGTTCATCTTTGTCATTAAGCAGTTCTTATTTTGTTCTCACTGGAACCTGGGTTCATCTGGTCATGGGTCTTTGTTTCCAGTGATCTCTTGTCCTTCACGAATGAGGCTTGTTTGTCCAAACTGGATTTAATATTAGGTTATTGCTGTATTTTGTATTAATTCAGTTTTGGACCGTTGTTTCAATTAGTGATGATTTCGATTTCTTTTTATGAATTTGGGGGTACTTTACTTATATGAAATGAGTTGATTGGGAATTCGGGGTACTTGAATAATTAAGGGGAGTGATTGGATGCAATAATCTAAGTTACATAAATTTAGTGATGAGTACCTTACTTTTGATGAGTATCAGGTATACAGTAAAAATATTTAAATTTGTCTAATATTCTTGCACTCACTTGCTAGCTTATGTAATTTGACAATCTTGTTTGAATTGTATGATGTTCATGATATGTGGCCTCCAGTAATATCTATTTCTGCTTGTGAACTAGCACTGTTCTGATAATGATAGCACGACAAGGCCTCTGTTGCTGGTCACCGCTTCTGTTGACAAAATGGTGCTGAAGAAGTCAATCAGTGTAGACATTGATCAGGACAAATCCCGGGAGTGAAGCGAAAGAACATAGCATAGGCTTTTGGATCAGGAGGATCCGAAATCAAATGTGAAATCAAAATGATACCTTTTGGTGCAGGGAGGAGGATATGCCCTGGCTTTGGTTTGGCTCTGCTTCACTTGGAATATTTTGTGGCCAATTTGATTTGTTACTTTGAATGGAAGGTTGGTGCTGATGCTGATGTTGATCTTTCAGAGAAGCAAGTGTCCACTGTTGTCATGAAAAAACCCCTGCTTGCTCACATCTCCGGTCTCCCCCAGAGCTCAATCATAGAGGTATTAAGGGGCTGTCTTTTACATCCGCAGATGAATGTGTTGGATTAGTACAAATACAGTGTTATTATTATGTAGATGTGGGTACGGATTTTACCCAAGTCGGAAGATGATGTTATATCCTAACAGACCAGTATCGATGTATCCCAGAGATGATGCAAGGTTGTATCCTAACAGAGCCTCTCCTTTCAGTCCAATGGCAAACCAACCAAGTCATGCAGCTGCAATGTCAACAGAACTTGAATCCCACCAGTTGTCACTGACACGAAATTCCTTTCTCACCCATTTTCCAAGCTCTTTAACTCGTGTCTCCCCAATTGGTGGCTGAAACAAAGATTAAGAATGACATTCAGTCATGGACAGATAATCAATCATTGAGGAGAGAGAGGAGGGTGGAGGAGAGGATGGTAGAGGTGGAGAAGTTGAAGTAGAGAGAAAGGGAGATGTGGGTGGTGTATGGGTGAGTTGACTCAGTGTAAGAGTGTGGGTTTAACAGAGAGAGAAGGCATGAGATTGTGTGAAATAAATGTAAACTACCAAGTTTACCCCTCTATAATAAACATTACAGCCTTAGCCGGTCACTTTTGACCGGTTAATTGACGAAAGTATGTTTTTTGTTACGTTTAATTGAAGTTTGGAGTGTACTTAGATACATTTTTGGTTTGGAGTGCAAAAGTCAACATAAGTGTAAAGTTTGGGGTGCAAATTGTCTTTTAGTCGAAAAATTAATAAAAATCTTGAAATAGAAAATTCAAATTTAATTATAGCTAATGAAAGTTTAAATAAAGAAAAAGAAGAATTAGAAAACGAATTTTCAAAAAGTTTATTACTAAAGGAAGAATTAGAAAATTTAAGAAAAATAAACAAAAATTTTGAAGTTGAAAATTCAACAATTGTTGTAATTAATGAAAATACTCAAATACAAAATCAAGTGTTAAGTAAAGATATCAAAAATCTCAAACTTGAAAATTCATCTCTAAAGATAGAGTTAGAAAAACAAAATAAAGATTCTTCTTTAATAGATCAAATTAATATTTTAACTAAAGAACGTGACGATTTAAATACTATACTTCTTAAGTTCACAAAAGGAAAAGAAAATCTTAATGTCATGCTTAATCAACAAAGATGTAGATTTAACAAAAGGGGACTAGGATATGTTGGAGAATTTAGTAAAATAAAAGATAAAAGAACTTTATCATGTTAAAAGTAAAGAAAAAGAAAGTCATGCATCTCCTTTTACTAAATGCTCTTACTGTAACAGAAATGGTCATTCTTTTCACATGTGTAATGCTCGAAATGAAAATTATAAAGGAAAAATGATTTGGATACCAAAAGGAACTTACATTGCACCAATTATTAAAAATACAAGGAAAGAGTTATATAATTATCAGAAAAATAAAAGTCAAAAATCTTATAGAAATTTTCATCAAAGTTTTTCAAGATATAAAAATAAAGTAAATCATACATTTTATAGACCTGCTACTCATCAAATACTTGTGTCTACTAAGACTGATTATCTTGTACCCAATTTTGTAAAGGAAAACACAAATATTCCTTATAAAAAATGGGAAACTTACCCAAAGGACCCTTCTTATTAAAGGGTATCAGTTCGTGAAATTCGTGAAATTAGTATACATTGCAGGTATCTCTTGCAGCTGACTCTAGTAAAAGTAAATGACATCATTTTTAGGTCTATTAATATTACTTTGTGCAATGATTTTTCTGAAAGCATGAATAAGGAATTTGAAATGAGCATGATGAGAGAATTAATCTTTTTCCTAGAATTGCAAATCAAACAAGGTAAGAAAGATTCTGACTATTCAGGACATCATAATCGTAAAAGTACAAATGACACATGTCAGTTTTCGCATAAATATTTATGTATTAAAATATGTGTTTTAAAAATTATTGATCAAATTTGACTTTTAACATACTAGAAATATTTAAATGTGTAAAATTTTACAAATATTTATATCTATAAATATTTTTTCTAAAAATATTATTATAAATATATTTTAATATTTATAAGTTCTTATTACTTGTATTTAATAATTAAATCTATTTTTTTTAAACATATATATATAATAGATTTAAATCTGAAACGTTAATTTTAATTTATATACATCTAACGGTAAATAACATTCATTCGTGTATACAAATTTGGACCAATCAGAAACAACCACACATATTCAAATAATGCAAGCTTCTTACCGTTTGATCAAAAGACAAATAGGCAACTGAATCTTTAAAAGTTTTTTTTTTCAAATTCTAATCTCTTTTTCTGCAGGTTCTGAAAAGTACTCTATACTATTCTTTCTCCCAATTTTTATGATGACAAAGGGGGAGAAGAAAAATATTATTAGCAAAAGAAAAATATTTTGTCACATGCAATCACATGCTATATACTACTGTTATATACTGTTGCATGTTAGTTTTTCAAAATTTTAAAAAAAAAATTAAATGATTGCATAAACCGAGGGGGAGCTTTTATAGAAAATATTTTTAGTTGATTGTCATCATCAAAAAGGGAGAGATTGTTAGGTCTCTAACTTTTAGGTTTATTTTAATGATAACAATTATTAGTAAATAAATTTATTAAAAGGGTAGAATCCTCTCCATAATATTTATATTATAACTTTTTTAATTATCTTATTTACTTTGACCTAAAATATTTTCTAAATCTTATTGAATTGAATTTATTGACCTTGATAATTTAAATATTAAGTGTTAAATAAATTAGTTCATATAGTAACATTTTCTAGGGCAAGGAGTTTTCCTATTATTTTCAAATTCTCAAATACAAAAAGGGGGGGAAATGTTTTTAAAGAGCATACATGATATATATGTATATAATTATGTATATGTATAAGAAGGCTTATAGCCTTTGACCGAATTTTTAAGAATGCTGAAAGTTTGAATTTGTGCCAATTTTTATGGGACAAAACCGTGTCCTTTCATGCATGTGTCATCCGAAGGCTAAAATTTAAACCAAGTATACTTTAATGCCTTATGTATGCGTGCATGTATATTCATGTGCATGTGATAATTATTTTGGGACAATATGTTGGTCAAAACCGTGCATATACTGAAGCTTTGTTTTGAGAAGTTTTGGTTTGAAATTAAGCATGTGGTCAATTCATTAAATGCACAAAGTTGGTAAAAATTTGCTTGGGCGATAATTTGAAATCATCAGCATGTGGCAATCCGCGTGAAAAATTGCTTTACTCTATCCGGACCATTAAATTAATTCAAATCAAAGCAATCTCAGCCATTGAATTTCAGAACAAATTTCAAAATTACCTTTTTGCCCCAAACCTCAAAAATTTATAAAAAGGAGGCACTTTCATCCATTTTTCTTTGTCGGATCACTTGAAAAGAAAAGCTTACTCCTTGCCTACATACTCTCTTTCTCTAAAAAGTTTTCTATCTCTCTTCTTATCAAAGTTCTAATCATTTTAGAAGAGGAAATTGGTCCAAGTATTTGAGATAAGTTATTTAGTTTAATTTATTTGAATTATCTCTTTCTTATTTAAATTTATACATATACAAATATAAATTGTTATACATAATTATATATATTTATATTTCATCTATTTATCAAATAAAAAGTCAGTACTTAGACACCGAGACTACGGAGATATTCCTCTTAAGTGAGGAAATCGGACTGTACGGTTTCTTAAAGTCCTAAGTGGCTTTTTATATAAATATCGTAAAGTAGATCCACTTGATAGTTCAAAACAACCCTGAGATATTCCTCTAATAGAGAGTGAATCATCAAAGCTTAAAACAACTTATCTGCTTACTCAGAAGCATTTTCACTCTAAATATAAAAGTTCTTTAAACTTTTATATCTGAACTTAAAGTTATATCTTTAATCCATTGAAACACATTCTTTATTATAAAGAATAAATAATTCTTCATAAATTTGCATTAAACTACACCCGCTTATATAGAAGCATTTTTGAGCTAAAGCTAAAATTGATCTATTTGTTTAATCAAGAAGCATATTTACAAAAATATAAAAGTTATATACTTTTATAATCGTGCATAAATTTACATATGCTTATTCAAGCACATTTCACACAAAATATAAGAGTTATTTAAACTTTTATAACAGTGCATAATTTATATATTTGCTTACATAGAAGCATTATTTGATCAAAGCATAAATTACTATATGCTTACAAAGAAGCATATTTTCTCAAGTATAAAAGTCTTTGAACTTTTATAAATATCTGCTCTTTAATTGATATTTGCTTATTTGAGAAGCCTTATATATAAAAGTTATTTAAACTTTTATATATCTGTACTAAATTGTATATGCTTATTTTAGAAGAAAAATTCTGATAAACACTTTGTAAAAAGGGAAAAGGGTAGAGTTAGTTTATTTTATGTACCTGTAAGAAAAACGAGTAATTCTTTGACCAATACTAGAGAGGTCAACTGGGAGTTGGGTCTCTAGTGTACTTGTGAGGTGAGGATGAGGTCAATTCAAGACCAAATCATAGAATAGAGTTGAACTCAAAAGAAGGTACAACCAAGCTTAAGGAGGGAGCTGGGAGCTTACTGTCCAAGATAGATTAGTTCAGAATAGTTTGAAGTTTGTCTATAAAACTTTGTAAAGGCTTCTCTGCCTATTGAAGGAGTTTTTATTACAGAAAGTAATAGGATCTCAAGTCCTGGAGAGGAGCTTGAGACTGGACGTAGCAACATACCGGGATGTATGTTGTGAACCAGACAAATCTCTGTGCATTGTGTGATTAAATTTTTAGTGTCTTGTTATTAATTTCTAACACTGCAAATTAATTATCTAAAAATTCAAAAAGGCCTATGATAATTTTTTAATCTGTAATAATTTATTCAACCCCCTTCTAGATTATTATTGGACTTTCAATTGAAACCAACAATATAGAGGTTGTTCCTCAAGGCCTCTACAACTTCACCCGCCCCTTAGGATTCAGCTGTTTTATGTATATGGCCTTCTTAATAATGGTAAATTTTGAACGTTATGTTGTATTGAGAAAGTTTTTTCTCTTTTTTCATCAAATTTTACAATAGTTTCACAACTCTCTTATATCCAACTCAGTTTTGCCCGAAATTGCAGAAATTGGTCAACATTCAGATCTAACAAGTGTCCAGTCTTGACTGAACTGCTGCTATATCCAGCTTCAATATGGGCCATTGTATTCTCCTATTGAAGCTGTATCACATTAGATATAATGTTTCAACATTACTAACTGTACAGAACTGTACCGAATAACAAGCACATAACTGTGAACAGGGGCGGATGGAGGTTAAGGCAAGGAGGGGCAAGTGAACCCCCCCCCCCCCTCCCCCTCCCCCTCCCCCTTCTTGATTTTGGTATTTTTTTGTTAACATAGGTATATATGTATAAAAAAAACTTTGTGCCCACCCTTTAAAAAAAATTATACTCCTTTTTGTAGAATTATACTCATTTTTAAAAAAATATAATTATACTCTTTATTGAAAAATATAATTATACTCTTTATTAAAAAATATACTCCGTAACTTTTATTAATAGTAGTATAAAAGGTCAAATTATACTTTTGTCATCATAGTTTCATTATCATATCATTATTACTAAACTTTCATTTTTAATTTTTAAGGATAAATATGGAACAAAAATATATTCTTAATATTAAAAAAATTTGTATATGACTCATTTTTGTTTCTAATTTGCCTTTGGTTCTGACTTCGGTTATTGACATCGAGCTTGGCTTGGGTTTTGGCTTCGAATCAAATCTGAATTATAAAGTATTGTTGTCATTATACCTTTATCCCGTTTGCATGTTCACGAGTTTTCTATTTTTCACATGGCATCATTAGCATTTCTTCACCATAATGTTCTTTTGGATCGTGAAAATTTTCACATGGAATCATTAACATTATTTACTAACACCTTGTCTAGCGACGTCTCTCCTACTACTGTGGATGTCAGTGACCTTCAGTATTTTTAGATTAGACTGCGTCTTGGGACCATATCATAGTCATAAGGAAGACAGAATCAATTGAACTATTAGCTAGTAGAGTACTCAGCCAAAAGCAAAAATGTTTGATAGGAGATTAAATGCAGCAATAAAAAAGTATTTTCACATTAAAATATAAATTTTAAAACACAAAAATATAAAAACAGATTCACCTCTAAGAGCTGAGCCCGTTTTGATTCAAAAAGAAGAATTTCACGTGTATCAAATGGAAGAATCTGCCAAACAGAGAAAATAATGTTAGAAAATTAATATACATAACAAACACAATTAAACCTATATATCATTTGCATATCTATTTTCATGACTACCCAGTTCCCACAACTCCTCCCAAACCGGATAATTGCTCACCCATTTCTCTCAAGAATAACTAAATAAGTACTAAATTAAACATAAATACCTACACACACACATACACACAGAAACACGCACATATATATATTTGAAAAAAATAAAGTAAAATTGGGCAATAAATTATAACCTTCAACAGGGTTTCGATTTCGTCTTCCTCCTCCAGAAATTGTGCATTCTCAGGGACACAACAGCTAAGACGATTCTTCTTCCAATTCCAATCACGAGAATCAAGAAGGAGAAATCCGGTTTTGATGAAGAAGAATGGATATGGTTTATTCACAAAAGAAAATGATTTTTTTAAGAATTTTGAGCAACAAAATACTGTTAAGCTCATTCTTCGGGGATATTTTACTGCCTCAACAAGTTTTGTTCTTCTATAATAAAATGGAACTTTAACTTTTGATAAATATATGTATGTCCTCGTATTTTTATCTAATTATATATTAATCCATCCTAGAATTTCAAATTTTATTAAACATTTTTCTTTTCCTTTATTTCATTTTTTTTCATTTTTTCATATAAAAAAAATTGTTCCTTTTATGTTTATATTTAATTCTGACTTCCCCACCCCCACAAGTTGATATTAGTCAAAAGATGTTTTAGGTTCATCTATATACAAGTTGGTGCTCTTTCGTATTGGACCAGAATTTGACTATTACTAAAATATTTTTTAAAGTCTTCTTAATTTATTTTATTTATTTTAAATTAATTTGAGATAAATCTATATTTACGCAAAAGTATGTGGACAATTAGTCTCCCTAATTGACTCCAAACAAAAATCAAAAAAGGGCAAAGAGCATAGAGTAAAAAACCATCAACAACAAAAATTGATAGGTCTCCAAACCTTCAAGTTTATTTTGATGATAATAAATGAGTATAATCATCTCCATAGAATTTTATATAATTATTTTGAATTATCCATTTTATTTTAACCAAAAATACTTTTCTCATCCTCATTGAATTTATTTTTCTTAAACCTTGATAATTTAATATCAAGTGTGAAAGAAATTAATTCATAAAGTAAAATTTCTGAAAGTAAGGAGAATTCTTATTTCTTTTCAAAATGATTTTCTAAATCTTTTATGGGCAAAAAGAAAATTTTCATTTATATATATATAATCGGGATCAGGTCCGAACTGTAAAACCCCAACTTTTTGAATAAAGATGAATTTTCTATAAATATTATTTTTGAATATTATGGAGTGAAATTGATATAATAGTACATGGGTAATATTTATAAATTTTGCAAAAAGACGCAAGTTGTTATATAATATTCGTTTAATTAGGGAATATTCGTTTTAACGAGAGAATATTAGTACAACTAAGACAATCATTGGTGGACTCCTTAACGGAATTATTGTCGGATTGAGAAAACGATAAAAATACTTTATGAAAATAACTAGGAAGTTTTACTGTTATAATCGTTGAAACACCCTTGTTAAAGACAAAGAATACGCGTGGTTGCATAGTAGTAACACGGTATTAATTATTGATGCTTAAGTGATAAGTCACTCAGCTTTTTGTTGGTATTATTAATGTAATAATACAAAAAAAAAATTATATAAAACAGAATACTTTTATAAAGTTATTCTATAAATAAAATATATTATATTCTATTATGCATAGTGTTGCATAGTGTCTCAGCATAGTGTTTTGCATAGTAAAATCTTTTTTATATAAAAAATGAATACTTTTATAAAGTTATCTCGTTTTTATTAGACAATAATTAGAATATATTATATTTTATTATGCATAATGCTCTGTGATAGTGTTTGCATAGTAAAATCTTTTATAGAGTTATTCGTTTTATTAGATTATAAATAGAATATATTATATTTTATTTAAAAGATTTTGCTTTAAATATGGACCGTCGATTAAAGTAAATCAATCTGGACCGATTCATAGATTAGTTACTATGCATTCCATTTTCCTATAAATAGAAGTTCATTCCTTCATTATTTTCTTTTAATTCTTCAAAACTACAGAGAGATAAACTATAGAGAGAAAGAAGAAAGTATTCTGCTACTTCACTACTTATATATCCAGTACTCTTCTTCTTAAGGTAGGAATATTATTTGTTGTACTCGTAAGGGGTGTTATTCTTTCTTATTCATGAAGAGAACTGTTGTTATTCCATTTCTTATTATTCTGTTGGAATAACCTGTATACGCGGTCTACCCTATACTTGGTGACATTCTTCTATTATTCTGTTGGAACATCCTGTCTGTGTGTTTTACACCGGACCTGGTTCCGTCTTTATTATTATTCCGTTGGAACATCATGTCTGTGTGTTTTACACCGGACTTGGTTCCGTCTTATTATTATTCTATTGGAATATCCTGTCTGTGTGTTTTACACCGGACTCGGTTAAAATCTTTTTATTATTCTCATTGGAACATCCGCTTGATTGCAAATTTTGCCCGATCCGGTTCCGTTATTATTATTCTCGTTGAATAACTCCATTCTCACGCAAGCACCGCATGCATGGTGATTTCTTTTGTTATTCCATTCTTTATTATACTCGGTTGGTTAAAGTTTCGACTTCTATACTCCATGAAATTAGTAGAATATCCTTGATATTCAAGGCTTCATCCAGCTTTCTTTTCATGGAAATATTCTTCCGATCATTCTTGAATTTTACTCTACAAAACAGTATCATATTGACAATTTAGACGTTAATAATTCCTGGATAAAATAATTTTTGAACTTGTTTTATTGAATTCTTATATCATTGTCATCATCCTCATGTTTATATTTTGTTGAAAGTCATCTGTATTCTGTAGTGCATAGATGGACTTGGTATGATTATGAATGAGGATTATTGATTGTAATCATGACCGTAATGTTACAAATGATGTGGTAAAAGTTCTCATTGCCCGTAGTGCATTGATGGACGTTGTTGGCATGATCATGACCATTAATGAATACACAAATATTCTTGGCCGTAGTAGTGCATGGATAATTGTGGTCGTGATACTAAAGAATATCCTGGCCAGTAGGTAGGGTGATTCAATGATGTGGAATATTTATTAAAATTCGAGTCTCGGCGATAATGATGATGAAAAACCTTTTAAATTATAAAAGATAGTAGATTTTATTTTCTACTTGACTCTTTTAATGGATTGCTTTGTTCACCGCATAGTTAAACTTGATGTCTATTATATTTTATCGGTTTAACATTATGGAGACTAATGATAATTTATTCTCGCATTATCTTAGTCATAATATTTCTTCTCGGGCTTGTTGAGCTTACCCTTTCTTTCACTTGCTCTTCTCTTGAAATGAGAATATATTTGGGGAGAGCCTGGGAACTGAGAGTGATGGTCCAGAGGATAACATTAGTAATCCTCACTATTTTGTGAAATAGTGTGATAATAATTATAATGAGGACTCATTTTGAGTTTGTATAATCTCTAGTAGATAATATTTGTATTCAAACTCACAGTTTATGTTTGTCGTATTGTACACGACAGTTGTATTAGTAAGTTATATTTGAATTCTATACCATGTATCTGACGACCCAAGATGGGTGATGTATACCTAATTTTGGGGGCGTCACACGGACTCCCGGACTTGACCAAAATCCGGACCCTTTTTTTTTAAACAACTTTAAAAAAAATTTAATTTTTTATGGAACTGAAATTTTACATAATCATGTGTGTTTTGGTGTGATCGAGAGTTACTGGGCAAGGCCACTGTAGAATCACCAGGCCCTGATTGAGAGGGCCCAAAATATTTTATACACTTATGTATTTATGTGTATAAAAAAAATAAAAAAATAAAAAGATTAACGATATTATGCATTAAAAATGATATGTTAGAAAATATTAAATATGATAGTATAATTGATGATTTTGCATCTAAAAGTGCAACAAGAATACATTTTAAATGATATTTTGTGGTTTAGACTTCATTGAGCAAAACTAAAGAAATATTCACTGTAGTTGGTAGGTTTTACTGATTATACCATTGAACTTTTAATTTTTTAAATTACACCACTAAACTAATTATTATTTGAAAATTGGGTCATTTCGTTAAAAAAAAATAGGCTTAAATATGATTTACTACCCTAAACTATAGGCCATATTTTATTTTGGTGACCCACCTTTCAATTTTATCAATTAGATGATTGAACTATTAATTTTTTTCGATTTCATTCAATTGGGTTTGCCACGTCAGAAATTGCTGATGTGGCATCCTAATAGGCTAAATGAGTGCTTATGTGTAAAAAAAAAATATATTTTTAATGAGACAAAGGACAAAAAAGTAAAATAACAAATAAAACTATAAAAAATAAATAATGTTAACATTATTTACGAAATTGTTAATAAACATACAAAAAATTAGTTAATCAAATATAAATAAATAATGTTACGATTGTTTAATTTTTAAAAAATACATTTATTTACTGAAATTGTTAATAAACATACAAAAAAAATTAGTTAATCAAATATAAATAAATAATGTTAACAAAAATATAAAAAATTGTATATTTGTACCATTAGTTATGTTTAAATTATTCAAAAAGATTTTACTGAGGTTAAAAATTAGTTATGTTTTTTATATTTTTGTTAACATTATTTATTTATATTTGATTAACTAATTTTTTGTATGTTTATTAACAATTTCGTAAATAAATTCTTTGTGGGATGAGGCAATTTATTTATTTATAGGCCATACTGTAATTGCAATAACTACTAATTTTATCAAATGATTTATATATTTTATAATTTATATTATTTGTGTATTTTTTTATAGTTTTATTTGTTATTTTACCTTTTTGTCCTTTGTCTCATTAAATATATATATTCTTTTTACACATAAGCACTCATTTAGCCTATTAGGATGTCACGCCAGTAATTTCTGACCTGACAAACCCAATTGAATGAAATCGAAAAAAATTAATACTTCAATCATCTAATTGACAAAATTGAAAGGTGGATCACCGAAGTAGAATATGGCTTATAGTTTAGGGTAGTAAATCATATTTAAGCCAAAAAAATAAACGAACGTTAATTTTTTATCTACAAAACTAATGAATTACCCACTGTAGTTGGCACATTTTACCGATTACACCATTGAACTTTTAATTTTTTAAATTACCCCATCAAACTAATAAAATAATTATTTTAAATATTTTTAAAATTATTATTATTTTAAGTAAAAATATTAGAAACTTTTTTTTCTTCATAAAATGAGTAGAATTTCATAAAATATAGATTCAAACAAATTAAAGTGATTTTAAATTAAATTAATCTCTACTTAATTTTTTAATGAATGACCCATTCTTAGTATTAGAATTTTTTTAAAAACTAAAAAATAGAAATTAAAATTAAAAAATAGTAAATGATAAAAAAAATTGATTCAATTTTTTCAAAAAGAAATTAATAATTTTATAAATAATTATTATTTTCAAGAAAAAATTGAAAATTCTTCATATTTTAAAAATTGAGTAAAATTTTATAAAATATAGATTCAAAAAATAAATTTTATTTTCAAAAGGAAAAAGAGATATATTTTGAAAATCAATAACGTTTCATAAAACTTTAATTTTTTAAATCTATATTTTATGAAACTTTACTCATTTGATGGAAAAAAATTTAAAGTTTCTAATATTTTTTACTAATAATAATAATAATTTTTAAAAATATTTAAAATAATCATTTTTTAATTAGTTTAATGGGGTAATTTAAAAAATTAAAAGTTCAATGGTGTAACCAGTAAAATGTGACAACTACAGTGGGGGTAATTCATTATTTTGTAGATAAAAAATTAACTTTCGATTATTTTTTTTAACGGAATAACCCAATTTCAAAATAATAATTAGTTTAGTGGGGTAATTTAAAAAAGTAAAAGTTCAATTGTGTAATCAGTAAAACTTGTCAACTACAGTGGGCATTTCATTAGTTTTACCGATTCATTGATATTTTTATTTTGTAGTTACATGTGATGATTCTTTGTTTCGATGACATTTTAAAGTGTTCTTCCTTATCTTTTGTAAATTCTTATAATTTCAATAAAAATAATTAGTTGATAATTTATTTATTTTTTAATTTAATTTATATATATAAAGGGGCACACATTTTTTTTCCCTAAGCCTTAGAAAACCCAAGATCGGCTCTGGGTGTGATTTGGATACATATAACAAAACATGTCTGTACAGACCTGGATCCGAAATCTATATGTATATATACATATACAGAACGGATCTAAACATACCTATTAAATAACATACCTCTCTTAAATAACATATCTTTATTAAAACTACGTTGTTTTGAATTTTTTTTAAAAATAAAATAATATTAAAAGAGAGTGTTTCCACTTGCTTTTCTTTTAGTTACAAAAATGTCACCCGTGACTCCATTTGCTTTTTTAAAAAATCTCCAAAACGACGTAGTTTTAATAAAGCTATGTTATTTAAGTGGATTGTTTTAAATCCGTCATCTATATATGTAATATTATATACTAGCTGGGTCCCGTGCCTCCGACACTGTATGGACGGTGGGATTTATCTCAAACTTTGAACGGCCCAGATGATTTATTGAGTAAGCGAGAAATTCAAAATCATTTGTATTTTATTAGATAGATATAATATAAGTGTGCATGTGTGTATTGTGCATGTGTTGTGTCCGTGTGTGTGTCTTTGCGCGCGTACGCGTGCACTGCATGTGATTGTGTTATGAATGCTGAGAGTCAGCTAAGGCTTTAAAGTCTTTGCATGAATGTTGTTAACTTTTTGTGATGGGCTAAAAGTTAATAACAATTAAAAGGAACAATTACATATTCTATTACATTTTTTAAAATAATTATAACAATAGTTCACTCATAAAATATTTACACAATTAATACACTTTTATATTTATTTACAATATTAGTGCAATTAGGATTCCTTAATTTAGGGAATTAGTATGCAATTAGGATTCCTTAATTTAGGGGATTAATATTGATTTACTTATTAAATTAAGTAATTAATAAGTAAATTATATGGCACACCTTCTCTTTCCTTAATAAAAATCACCCTTCCTTCGCCTTTGTCAGTTTTCTCATTCTCCACCATTAACAATCCTAACTTGTTAACGTCATCCTCCGCCCTTCTCCACCATTAATGCCCCTTCTCCTCCGCCCTCCTCCACCATTAACGCCATCTTCCTCCGCCCTTCTCCACCATTAATGCCATCCTCCACCTGCGATTTTTTTATAGTACAGTTGCTGCGATTTTTTATAGTACAGTTGTTAGCCAAACATTCATACCAAGGTAACTAATTTAGTGTTATTAGGTTTTTAATTTATTTTTAAAAAATCTATTATAGATTTTTTTTAATTTAATAGTGCAGTTGGTAGCTAACACTTTATACAAATGTAACCAATTCAGTTTTATTGGGTTATTAATTAATAAAAAAAATCTATTGTAGATTTTTTATAATGCAATTGGTAGTTAAAACCTTAATAAAGGTAACCAATTCAGGTTTTATTGGGTTACTAATTAATTATAAAAAATCTATTATAGATTTTTTTTTTAAGATAAATCAGGTTGGTAGCTAAACCTTAATACAAATATAACCAACAAAAATTAAAATGGTTATCTTTGAAAGTTTTGGTTACCAACTACACTGAAATTTCTCTTGGTTACCCACAAAAACTAAAATGGTTACCTTTGTATAAATATTTGGATACCAACTGCACAAAAAATTATCTTTTTCTCTTTTTAATTTCTGGACTAAATCAACCTTCGTCACAATGGCAGCTGTGGCCGTAATGGATGAGGAGATCGGCATCCATGATGTTGAAGCGGTGGAGAAGAAGAGGAGGAAGATGACCGGCGAAAGGGAGGAGGAAGATGACGTTGCCAAACTTTGAATATTTGAATTTTAATTATTAGTTTTTGAATTTGAATTATTAATTATGGTAGTTATTTCTCCTTGATTTTAGGTTTCCTTATTATTATGAATTGAATCCTAATTGCATACTAATTCTCTAAATTAAGGAATCATAATTACACTAATATTGTAAATAAATATAGAAAGTGTATTAATTGTGTAAATATTTTATGAGTGCACTAATAGTATAATTACTTTCTAAATATTGTATATTATTGTAAAGGACCCTAATTAAAAAGGGTCCGTCCTTTATTAACCAATCCGTGTATCATGCATTCATCCAAACCATCCATTTGATTTAAAATGCATTTAAACCATTTATTTTTAAAATCAAAATGACAAAAGACTTTTTTGCCCTTAACTTCAAATTTCTGTAAATAGAAAAGTTTTTCTTCATTTTTCATTAGCAATTTTCAATATAAGAAAAACTAACTCTCCTTGCCTACATTCTATCTAAAGAGGCTTTCACTCTCTCTTCTAACCAAATTATAATTTTCTAAAGAAAAGAAAATTGGTCAAAGTATTTGGATAAGTTATTGAATTATTTTACAAGCATTATCTCATACTTGTTTATATATATATATATATATATATATATATATATATATATTTCATCTATCAATATTATATAAAAAGTCAATACTTAGATACCGAAATAATTCGGAAGTTTTTCTCTGAAATCTTCTGAACGGTCTTTAAAATCATAAGTGGTCTTTTATTGATATAGATAATTTATATAAATATTATAAAATATTTATATAATTATCAGATTGTGAAACCAAAATTTAGTCAGTACTTAGATACCGATATTTAGAGATATTTTTAACAAAGAATATTATCTGGATGGTTTTTGAAATCCTAAATGGCCAAATTTTCACAACGTAAATCAAATATACAAAAATATATATCTTTTAGTGAAACGAATTTATTTGATATATCAAGTATTATTTAATTGATTAAACTGTTATACTTGATAACTATCACCAGAAGTATTTTGCACACAAACTTATTTACTCATAAAATACTTGTTACAATTATAAAAGTTATTTAATTTTTTTTATCTAAAAGTCAAAGTTATATCTGTTTAACATAGAAACACATTCTTTATTTACATAAAGAATAAGAAAATCTTTTTTAATCTGTTTAAAGATAGAAACACATTCTTTATTTTTAAAGAAAAAGAAAACTGCATTAAACTGTATATCTGCTTATTTGAGAAGTATCGAATATAAAAGTTAGTTGAATTTATATATATATGTACTAAATCTTTATCTGCTTACCTTAGAAGCATATTCAAACCAAACTTTTGTAAAAAAGGAAAAAGTGTAGACTTAGTTTATTTTATGTATATGTGAGAAAGACGAGTAATTCTTTGACCAAGAGCAGAGTCTTAGAGAGGTCAGCCGGGAGTTGGGTCTCTAGTGTACTTGTGATGTGAGGAAGAGTCTGTCGTTTCAAGACCAGATCATAAAGTAGTTCTGAACTCAAAGGAAAGATACAACTAAGCTTGAGGAAGGAGCTGGGAGCTTGATGTCCGATATAGTTAGTTGTAAATAGTTGTAAGTTTATCTTTACAACTTTGTAAAAACTTCTCCGCCTATTGAAGGAGTATTTATTATTGGGAGTAATAGGATCTCAAGTCTTGGAGAGGAACTTGAGACTGGACGCAGCAACATACCTGAGATGTATGTTGTAAACCAGATAAATATTTGTGCATTGTGTGATTAAATTTTTACTATCTTTTTTATTAATTTGTGACACTGCAAATTAATTTACTAAAAATTCAAAAAGGCCTAAGATAAAAATTTTAAACGGTGATAATATATTCTACCCCCCTTATAGATTATTATTGGACTTTCAATTGGTATTATAGCGATGCTTTTTAACTTTATTTGTTAAGTGAATACAAGTATATCTAAGAGTAGATCCATTTATGGCCTACAATGCTACTGGTTGCGGAGAAGGATTATCAATGTCTAGACCTCCACTATTTGATGGCACAAACTTTGCCACCTAGAAGAATAGATTCAAAATCAATGTCAAGTCACAAGGGATCAAAGTTTGGCTGAAAATAGAGCGAGGTGTAAATGTTCTCACAAAAATTGATGGTGAAAAAATCGTTGAAAAAGATGTTGATGAATTCACCACTGAAGATGGGGAAACTATGAATATAGCCTTTAGAGTCGAACAAGTGCTAACTAGTGCTCTTATAAAAAAAGAGTACAAAAAGTTAGCAATTATAAGACTGCTAAAGAAATATGGGAAAAATTGATTATAACCTATGAAGGAACTAATCATATCAAAGAAACTAGAAAAGAAGCTCTAATCCAAGAGTATGAGAGTTTCAAGTTGGACGAAGGTGAAAAAACATTGATATGGAAACACATTTTTCCAGAATCATTGATGAGTTGGAACAATTGGGAAAAACTTACACAACCAATGAGAAAAATAGAATAATTCTTAAAGACCTTCCATCTGTATGGAAAATGAATGTTACAACCATTAAGGAAATGCAAGATCTAACTGCATATCATCTTGATAGCCTTATTGGAAATATTCGTGCCCATGAAGTCGACATGTTAATCGAAAAAGCAGGATCGGATACGTATCTCAAGAAGAAAGGAATTGCTCTCAAGGCTCTATTTGTAGATCAAGAAAGTGATGATGATGAGCTTAATAAAGAACTTCTGAGTCTAAATAATAACAAAGTTGCTCTATTATCAAGACAACTTAAGAGAGTAATCCAAAGTAAAGCCAAAAAATATGGCAAAGGCTTTCTGAAGACTAAATACAACTACAACATAAATATTCGTGAGTACGACCACAAAATCCATACACAAATATTGTCATCTAATATAATATCCACACTCAAATAAGTCCTCATTACAATTATTAATAAACACACTACTTTTACAATTGTATGCAAGATGAGGACTACTAAAACCACTTCTAGAACCATCATTCCACATTCCGAACCATTAGTACTCGACTACATTCTATATTCTTCGCCTCCGATAAGAAGAAAAATGGAACAACAAGGAAAAGGGTGAGCTCAACTAGCCCAGTAAAGAACATTATGACTAAGATAATATAAAACAAATTATCGTTAGTCTTCAACAGAGAAAAATCTAATAGAATACAATAGACAACAAGTTTTAAATCAATATTCAATGAAATAATAATTCATTAGAAGAGTTAAGTAGAGAATGAAATCTACTATCTTCTATATATGAATTTAAAAGTTCATCATCTATCTTTTATCCCTCGTAACATCAATCAATATATAATCGAAATCAAATATTCATCTTTGCACTACATGTGCCAAAGATATTCATCAGTTGGTCATGTTCATCTAAACACTGCTCATCTTTGCACTACGCCAAAGATATTCATCGAAATCATTAATCTTTGACCATGTGCCAAAGATATTCAATTATATCATCATTTAGGATCGAGGATGATGAAAAATATTTTAAAGAAAACGAATCCAAAGGAAACAAAAGAATAAATATTAAGGATTCGTATTTCAAACTATTCCATGTCCAAAAATACCTCATAAATAATCATAAGGAGTAAAATTCAAGAATGATCAAAACATGGATACAATCAAAGCTAGTATCCATAATAGATATTTTGGACTAAAAAAACAAAATTTAATTTTTCTCGTGAATAGTGTCGTATTCGTGAATAGTGTCAGATACGTGAATAAGGTCGATACGTGAATAAGAATCTCCGACACCAAAAGATAGAAATTCCACAAGAAAATCATCATGCTTCGTGAATAGTACTCGTGAATAGTAACTCGTGAATAGTAACTCATGAATAAGAACTCATGAATAGTAACCCCGACATGAAAAAAGTTCCAAATTTGATAAAAAGTTTCAACCAATATTTCTAAGATAATGATATTGAAGAAATAATATCACTTACTTAAGAAAATAACATCTCTTATCTCGAAAGAATAATACTTTTAGTTAAAACATCGGATATAGGCTATGACTTGAACTTGCACCGTATAACAACACTCAAAGTATTAAAATACTCACAAGAATACGCTCAATATATCGAGAGAAAAAGAGAGAGAAGATTTCAGCTTTCGTGTGATTTTCAATTCTAACCTAAGCACCCTATTTATATAGAAAATGCTTAGAATAACACCAAAGCAGTAAAATTTAATAAAATAATAATATATTTATATAAATTTCCTTAGCCCACCTTGACATCTGAATTCAACACCATTGATAACACACATAAGCTCACCAATTGAAAAAAACATTTTTCTTAAAAAATAATTAAAACTTCCAAAAATCAATTATTTTTAACTTCTAACTTCAATAATTCATAATAAATAGCCCTTTTATCGTAAAAAATTCAAACCACATGTCTTTTCCATAGGAAATTTCATTCTCTACAACTTTACGTAAGAAAGTTTTTCCAAATTCCAAAACAAAATTGACCAAATCCATAAACCAAGCGATTTTTGTGCTATAATCAAATTTTGGCCAAGAATTGGGGTCCACAGACACACAAAACATGTGTTAATCATTTAATGCAACAAAATACTCTTTCCTCCTCATATACTCATATATCCCACATTCATTGTAAAAAAATATCACCATTATTATATTATAATAATATAATAAAATGAATTATTTTATCGTAAAAGATAAAATATTAATTTTCAACAATTGTCACTTTAAAAATTTTCTCCATCTATATCCACATAAAATCAATATTTTCCTCATCATATAAATCAATAATTAATTATTCACAAATAATATTACAGTAATCACAAGATCGGCAACTGTGCCGCTCCTGTGAAAGAGGGGCTTTCCAATAAGAATTTCTCCTCATCGACGCCAGCAATTAGTGACCAAACCTCTCCTTAGATGTAACTTTCTAGACATTGCCAATAATGTTTTCTAATAATATTATTCAGATAATATGAATTATTGCTTCGATAATGGAAAATACTGTAGTGACAATTATTGAAACAAACAAAGAATATAAAATATCAACGCAAGAATTATTGAATCAATAAAATAAAATATTGAACAAGAATTACATCGTAATAATTATCGAGTAGTGCCTTCACGTAAGAATCAATAATTGGTGCAATACCGCGTGCCATCGCGGCAACAACGCCAGACATCGTGTTTTAACCACCGGTATTCCAATAGTGTTAATTCAGAATAACTACGCCTGCTATTTATAAACAACTTATACTTGTCGCTTTTTTCATCCAATCGCTTCTCGCTATGGGGCCCACACACAAGGTCGCTACCATTGCATTTAATATTCCCGACAAGAAGAATATTCCACCACCAAACTAATATTCTCCGACAACAATGAGTATTTTATAACCACTTGCTTATTTAAAATATTTATGATTTTACCCATAACTAACCACATTAATCAAATCAACCCTTACTATTTCAAAATAATAAATAGAGAAATTAAATTTCATTTATTAATAATTTGGGGTCTTACAACCTCCCTCCTTATGAAATTTTGTCCTCAAATTGACGACGTATTGGTGTGTTTCAAAAGATGAGGATACCTCGCTTTCATTTCGCTTTCCAACTCCTGTGTCATTTCCTCAATAGCATGGTTTCTCCACAAAACTTTAACTTGTGGTATGACCTTCGTAGCGTAGGACATGCTCCTTCCTATCCAAGATCTTGACAGTACCTCTTCAGACGTTAAGTCTTCTGGCTATCTCATTCCGATTCTAACTCAATAACGTGGTTGGGTCTTTCACATATTTACGTAGCACGTGATATATATGAAAAACATTATGAACACGAGACATACTTGAGGTAACGCGAGTCTATAGCCACATTTCCTACTCTTGGCCAAGAATCAAATGGACCAATAAATCGTGGATCGAGCTTTCCTCTCTTCCCAAATCTTGTAACTCCTTTCCATGGAGCCACACGCAACAATACATGATCCCCAATACTAAATTCCACGCCCTTTCGATGAAGATCCGTGATAACTCTTTTTGTCGATCCCGTGCCGCCATTTGTATACATTGTCAATCGCTTGGATCTTCTCTCGTAGTCATTCGTATCAACTCGGGTCCCAACAACGCTGCTTCTCCCACCTCATCCCAACATATATTGGAGAGCGACACTTTCGCCCATACAATGCTTCAAATGGAGCCACACCTATACTTGCTCCTCGATAATCGTTGTTGTAGGAGAATTCCACCAATGGTAGGTACTTATCCCAACTCCCTTTGAAATCGAGGACACAAAGTCTTAATAGATCTTCAAGAGTTTGAATAGTCCCTCTCGATTGTCGTCTGCTTTGAGGATGGTATGCCGAATCGAAATCAGAACTGCGCTCATAGCTTTTTGCAAGCTAACCCAAAATCTTGAAGTAAATCTTGGGTCACGATCCCAAACTATGGATACCGGCATGCCATGCAACCTCACAATCTCATTTACGTATATACTAGCAAGACGCTCAAGGAATAAGTCTCAGATGACGGCAGAAGAAATGAGCGACTTGGTTAATCTATCAACAATAACCCAAATCGCATTTATGCCTTGAGAAACCGGGAAGACCCATAACGTAAATCCATGGTAATGTGTTCCCACTTCCATTTCGGAATCTCAAGTGGTTGTAATGGACCTTTAGGCACTTGATGCTCCGCCTTTACACGCTGACAAAGTTAAACACCTCGAGATAAACTTTGCAATCTCTCTCTTCATATTATTCCACCAAAATGTATGTCAAGATCACGATACATTTTGGTACTTCCGTGATGGATTGCAAATGGTGTATTGTGTGCTCCATCATGATCTTATACTTCAAATCGTAATCGTTAGAACACAAAGTCCGGAGTGGACTCAAGTATTCCTTCTTCATCGATTCTTGCTTCTCGAATAGCACCTTCTTGCACTTTCTTCTTCATAATACATCACCTCCCGGTCAGCTAACTTTTGAGCAACTTTAACTTTATCGATTAAAGTTGGTTCTACGCGATACTTGACATCATCGCACTCTGCTCCTCGTGATATGATCTTCTACTCAACGCGTCACTACCACCACATTTGCTTTTCCGTGATGGTATTGAATAGTGTGGTCGTAATCTTTCAATAGCTCGAGCCAACGTCGTCGCTGCCGCATGTTGAGTTCCTTTTGGGTGAAGAAATATTTGAGGCTTTTATGGTCCTGAATATATCTCCACTTTCTCCCCATATAGATAGTGCCTCCGCATCTTTTTACAAAAATGATCGGGCCGCTAACTCTAGATCATGAGTAGGATAATTCCTCTCATATTCTTTAAGTTGTCGTCGAGGCATATAGCTATGACTTTCCCACGCTGCATGAGAACACATCCTAACCCTTTGCCTCAAGCATCGCTCAGAGATAACAAATCCATCCAACCAGATGGTATTGTCAAAAAAAGTGCCAAATGAGTCTCCTCTCGAGATCTTGAAACTCTTCTCACATTCCTCGCTTCCATTCGAATTTTGTATCTTTACGAGTCAATAAGTTAATGGAATAGCGATTCGAGAATATCCTTCAACGAATCTCCGATAATAACCAACTAAGCTTTGAAAGCTACGTATTTCGATTACCGACTTAGGTTGTTTCTCAATCGTGACTCATATCCCAACCTTCGATAAGACGTCACAATGACACCTATCGCTTTACTATCGCATCTAATATGGCGTCCCCCACGAAGAGTCCGGCTTTGGTGCATTCCACAAAAGAAGTCACCAGACAGAGGCTCTGTTATCAACTTCTATAGTTGGGTTTTAACTCCTCAAGTTCAATAGAGCCATTCGATATGAGATTTTAGAAATGGGTTTTGTACCGGGTTCAAAGTCGATACAAAATTCAATATCACGCTCGGGAGTAGGCCAGAAATTTTTCAGAAATACGTCAGAAATTTACTAACAATGTAAATATCATTCAAATCGATTTATTTTTGTTCAAGTCCATAACATGGCTAAGAAAGCTTGACATCCATTTTTCAATAAACGAATGACTTTTTACTATTGATATAAAAGAGTTTGACTTCAATGGTTTGGTTGCTTAAATTCAATAACAAAGTTGCTTAGAATATGAAAACTAACAACCTTACAAAAGCAATCAATTTGGCATGATGAGTAGTTAACCAATCAATCCCTAAAATCACATCAAAAGCAAGTATCTTTAAAGAGATAAGATCAATGTGTAATGTGATGGTGCCAACTTGGATCAAACAAGATTTATAAACAAAGGATGTGATGAAAGTTTCTCCTAAACTGAGTTTCCACAGATAAATCAAAGTCTAATTTCTCCTGAGTCAAGTTTAAACGCTGAGCACAAGCAGGAGAAATAAATGAATGGGTAGCAATCAGATTCTAGTAAGGTATAAACTTCGCATGAATTTATAATTAACTAACCCGTGATCACCTCGCTTGGGTTCCTCGATGATTCTGACCAACCACGAAAAACGCTCTTCCAGAACCGCTGACTTTGACTTTTCGACAACCTTTTGAGTCACCATCCCTCACTGGACTTGGTTTCGCTTACAAGGCAATCTCGAGCGATATGTCCTTCCTTTCCACAATTATAACATACTTTAAACTGCTTGTGGGCGTTTAATGATATGTCCCTCTTTTCCACATTATATAAGATACGACCCGGTGGTCGTTTTCCTCCCTTAAAACCAGCTTGTCACGGTGCCGACGCCTTCACATTGTCATTGTTGAATCTCCTCTTTTAAAATCTCTCCCCAACTCGCTTCTTCTATTTTCATGGCCACGATTACCACCAAAGTGGTTGCCGCTTGTTGTCCGATATTTTTTTTCTCCACCGGTTATCGTTGTTCGATGATCGCCGCCACCCAGATGATCCTCGTCAGGGTCCCTCATTGACTGCACTCGTTATCTCGCTCTAATAATTGAGCCCCCGCTGACAACATCCTAATAGAGAGAAAATTTATGAGAAATGAGATATCGACGTACGCCGAAGTTTCAAACCTCTCGTAAACATCCCGCCACACGCTCCTCATTCTCCACCAAATGAGGTGCAAACCCGACAACTCGCAGAACTTCGCCGCATCGGGACACCGCCATGTTATTCTCGTTCTAGTCTAATAAACTCTACCTCCTTCATATGATTTAATACTTTCGTGAAAGTACTTGTCATTGAACAGTTTCAAATGTCTCCCAAGACATGCCGAAAAGTACCGGATGGGTACGCTTCACGGACTCCCACCAAGAGTCGCGCCGCCACTTAACATAAAGGTGGCGAATGGAACCTTCTGCTCCTCCTCCGCATCCCAAGACATCGAATATCTTGGTAATTTGTTTAACCCACGTCTCTCGCTTTGATCGGATCCGCTTTCCAATAAATTCGTGGTCCCAACTTTGAACTCGCTCAATCGTGATAAACCGTGAATTGCTATCATTTCCTCCTCAGATTTTGAACACGAGTCTCCCTCGTCTCGATTTTGCATGAACTCGCAAAAAGCTTCTAAACATCCCATCGCTCATCATCTCGCTCAAGTGGTGTTGTTCACATGAGGAACATTGCCACATTGTTGCACGCTCTCCTCGCTGGTGAGCACATGTGTTCCACTGGCCTCATTTACTCCATCGTTAACATTCTCAAACGACATTCTCAACATCGCTTATAAAACAAGGGTTAATTTAACAAATTAACATATCACATAATACCCCTATATTATGACCGACCAACAAATAAGCTTAGTAGACACACTAAATAAGGATTTACTCTGCCTCCCTCCTAGTTCTATTCCCGATCTCCGCCAGAGATCATATCCCTAAGCTCGATATTAATCGTGACGCCCCCAAAATAGGTATACAACACCCATTCCGAAGTCGCCAAAATACATGGTATGTAAACAACTACAACTTTATTAATACAACATAAAAAATAAACTGTGAGTTTAAATACAAATATTGTCATCTAGACAATATCCACACTCAAATAAGTCCTCATTATAATTATTAATACACTATTTTTACAGAATAGTGAGGACTACTAAACCACTTCTAGAACCATCATTCTACACCCCGACTAGTACTCGCTACATTCTCGCCTCCTGAGAAGAAAAATGGAACAACAAGAAAAAAGGGTGAGCTCAACTAGCCCAAAGAAAGAACATTATGACTAAGATAATATAAAACAAATTATCGTTAGTCTTCAAACAGGAAAAATCTAATAGAATACAATAGACAACAAGTTTTAAATCAATATTTAAATGAAATAATAATTCATTGTAAGAGTTAAGTAGAGAATGAAATCTACTATCTTCTATATATGAATTTAAAAGTTCATCGCTCTATCTTTTATCCTCGTAACATCAATCAATATATAATCGAAATCAAATATTCATCTTTGCACTACATGTGCCAAAGATATTCATCACTTGGTCATGTTCATCTAAACACTGCTCATCTTTTGCACTACGGCCAAAGATATTCATCGAAATCATTAATCTTTGCACTATGTGCCAAAGATATTCAATTATATCATCATTTAGACTCGAGGATGATGAAAATATTTTAAAGAAAACGAATCCAAAGGAAACAAAAGAATAAATATTAAGGATTCAGATTTCAACTATTCCATGTCCAAAAATACCTCATAAATAATCATAAGGAGTAAAATTCAAGAATGATCAAAACATGGATACAATCAAAGCTAGTATCCATAATAGATATTTTGGACGAAAAAATGAAAATTTAATTTTTCTCGTGAATAAGGTCGATTCGTGAATAGTGTCAGATACGTGAATAAAGTCGTGATACGTGAATAGTAACTCGACACCAAAAGATAGAAATTCCACAAGAAAATTATTATACTTCGTGAATAGTACTCGTGAATAGTAATTCGTGAATAGTAACTCATGAATAGTAACTCATGAATAGTAACTCATGAATAGTAACCCCGACATGAAAAAGTTCCAAATTTGATAAAAAGTTTCAACCAATATTTCGGCATAATGATATTGAAAAAATAATATCACTTACGAAGAAAATAACATCTCTTATCTCGAAAGAATAATACTTTTAGTTAAAACATCGGATATAGGCTATGACTTGAACTTGCACCGTATAACAACACTCAAAGTATTAAAATACTCACAAGAATACACCAATATATCGAGAGAGAGAGAGAGAGAAATTTCAGTTTCGTGTGATTTTCAATTCTAACCCAAGACCCTATTTATAGAAAAATGCTTAGAACACCAAAGTAGTAAAATTTAATAAAATAATAATATATTTATATAATTTTCCTTAGCCCACCTCTAGACCATCTGAATTCAACACATTGATAACAAATAATGACAAAATGAAAAAAAAACATTTTTCTAAAAAAAAATAATTAAAACTTTCAAAAATCAATTATTTTAACTTCTAACTTCAATAATTCATAATAAATAGCCCTTTTATCAAAAAAATTTGAACCACATGTCTTTTCCATAGGAAATTTCATTCTCTACAACTTTTGCGTAAGAAAGTTTTTCCAAATTCCAAACGAAATTGACCAAATCCATAAACAAGCGATTTTTTTAAAGCTATAATCAAATTTCTACCAAGAAATGGGGTCCACCGACACACAAAACATGTGTTAATCATTTAATGCAACAAAATACTCTTCCTCCTCATATACTCATATATCCCACATTCATTGTAAAAAATATCATCATTATTATATTATTAATATATATAATAAAATATTATTTTATCGTAAAAGATAAAATATTAATTTTCAACAATTGTCACATTAAAAATTTTCTCCATCTATATCCACATAAAATCAATATTTTCCTCATCATATAAATCAATAATTAATTATTCACAAATAATATTATGTAATCACAAGATCGCAACAAAAGCCGCTCTCCAGAAAGAGGGGCTTTCCAATAAGAATTTCTCCTCATCAGCGCGTTAATTAGTGACCAAACCTCTCCTTAGATGTAACTTTCTAGACATTGCCAATAATGTTTTCTAATAATATTATTCAGATAATATGAATTATTGCTTCGATAATGGAAAATACTCGCAGTAGTGACAATTATTGAAACAACAATAATATAAAATATCAACGCAACAATTATTGAATCAATAAAATAAAATATCGAATAAAGAATTATCGTAATAATTATCGAGTAGTGCCTTCACGTAAGAATCAATAATTGGTGCAATACCGTGTGCTATCGCGCAACAACGCAGACATCGTGGTGTTTTAACCACCGGGTATTCCAACACAAGTTAATTCAGAATAACTACGCCGTTATTTATAAACAACTTATACTTGTCATTTTCTTCATCCAATCGCTTTCAGTTATGGGCCCACACAAGGTCGCGCCATCGCATTTAATATTATTCCCGACAACAAGAATATTCCACGACCAAACGTAATATTCTCCCACAACAATGAGTATTTTATAACCACTTGCTTATTTGAAATATTTATGATTTTACCCATAACTAACCACATTAATCAAATCAACCCTTACTATTTCAAAATAATAAATAGATTTAAATTTCAATTTAAATTTCATTTATTAATAATTTGGGGTCTTACATGGAATAATTGCATATTATGATTTGATGTTTTAATGTATATGCTCATGATTATTTGTGGGAAAGTCCTTCCAAGTAAGATATGTACAAGGACTTAGTAAGATAGATCAAATTTGTTAGGTTAGATTGAAGATCTTAACGTGTATCATTCTCGTAATAGAATGTATAGATAGAAAGATCAAAGTCGTTAGGTTGATCTTGAGATGTAATAGATAGGCTTCAAGAAATCGTAGTGTATCATCCGATCAACATTGCGTAAGTCAAGGCGTAAACGTAGAGCTTCAAAGATCGTGAGTGTGCCCGCTTGAAGGACTCTTCAAAATCGTAGAGTGGTCCCAACGCTTCACGAGCCATCTCAACGATCGTAGTGTGTCAAGGAAACATGGAGTTTACAAGTCAACGATCGTAGTGTGCTCTTGGAAACGTAGAGTAACAACAACGAGCAAGTGAAGATCAGAGTGCAAGGGTTTAAGAGAAATCGTAGTTCTCACCGATAAGATCGATCGAGCACCAAGGCGACAAGTCACTACGATCGATCGAATCGTAGAGCATCCGCCTTATGTCGAAAAAACGTCGAGCCTCATGTTATGTGTGAAGACAGATTCCAATATATGAGGAATGGATTCTAGACATTGCAAAGACTCATCATCCCAAAGTAATATGAAATATCCTTAGTATGCAACAAAGAAGTCAGATTCAAGAAGCTAAGGAAAGTACCATAGGTAAGTGGGGCAAAACACCTTTTCGTGTGTTAGGAGAAAGCAATCACGGTCAATGGGCCGTAATGCAATTTCGTAAGATGTGCGTAAATGTCTCCATCAAAGATCGTAAAAGTCAAATGCATTTAATGTCTCAACGGATGGATCCAACGGATAGTTTTCAAGATCACATATATGCAGATCGACATGATGAGAGAGAACCAAGCAAGCATTGAACAAAAACAACGTGAACATCTCTCTCAAGCTCAACTCTACGATCCGAGATATTGCAAAGCTTGCTCACTACTCAGCTTCTTTTAGAACAAGTGCTTACACAAAGAATCGAAAGCAACCATCAAGAACTCAACATTATCAATCAATCTGAAGAAGAGTACCAAGTCTCATTGGACTTGAAGAGTTCAGAGTGAATCAGAAGAAAGCCAAGTCTCATTGGACTTGAAGAGTTCAAGAGTGAACTAAGAAGTTCCTAGATCGCCGGGTCTAGAAGGAATCTGTGTGATTCGAAGTTGTAAAAGACATCCTTAGTGGATTACCTACTGTCGAAGCAGTAAGAGTGGATCAGAGCTTTAAGTGCTCAACCACTTAAAACGATCGTGTCTTTTACATTCATACCATAACCGCTATATCTCGTTATAACCGCTATAATCGCCTCACCTCATAACTCCATTGCTTGGTAAAGAAGATTAAAACAAACATTTATTCCGCTAAGTTTTAATCATTATCAAAGAACAAGTTTAAAACGAAAAGATTTTTAAATATCTATTCAACCCCCCTTCTAGATAACTATTGTGCCAACTAGAACTAACAATTGGTATCAAAGGTGTTCTATTTTATACTTACAAGCTTTAGTAGATCCAATGGCACTGTATCAAGCTTAATCCAGACCGGGAGGCAAAGAAGCCACCAATGTGCAACAAGGATAAATTTGCTAACCGGAAAGTCAGATGCAAGCGTACATGGACTCAATAGATGAAGATCTATTTGAGACCGCTCAAAATGGGCCCTATATTCCAACAAAGCTTGCACCAACAATCGACGATCCAAACCGAATGCAAATCAAGGTTAAAGAAGAATGGGATGACAACGAGAAGAGAGTCGTCCAACTTGAAAAAGGCCAAGAACATCCTGCTCCAACTTAGAAGACGATCTATTTTGAAAAACGTTGTCAACAAAGAAACAACTAAGGAAGTTTGGGAAGCATCGCTGATCATGCACGAAGGAAATCAAGAAGTTAGAGAGAACAAACAATCTCTTCTCGACACAACAAAGATGAAATGTTTGCTCATGTCCAAGGAGAAAACGAATCGCCACCTATGAAAGATTCAACGCTCGCTTCAACTCTCTACGAAAGCATACGGAAAGGTCTATCCTAACAAAGATCCGACCATAAAGTTCATGAGAGCCCTACCAAGTGTGGGATGCCAAGACCATCGCAATAAGAGAGTCAAAGAATCTTAATGAGATGACAGCTCAACAATGCCTATATGGCAATCTCCTCGACATACTAACTAGAGCTAACCCAACGGTCAAACCTTATCGTAAGGAAGAAGGAAGGATAAGTGGTGTTGCTCTCAAGGCAAATGAAGGTGCATCAAAGGTCAACACTGAGATT
Source organism: Panax ginseng (assembly GCA_020205605.1). Lineage (NCBI taxonomy): Eukaryota > Viridiplantae > Streptophyta > Magnoliopsida > Apiales > Araliaceae > Panax > Panax ginseng. Next base: position 108,584,991 of record CM035148.1, on the reverse strand, counting down.
GACTCTGATTATGATGAAGACGATAATGAAGACCTTGCTATGCTGGTAAAAAGACTGAGAAGATTCATGCGTCAAGGCAAAACCAGCAAGCCAAAGAAGGTCAGCAACTACAGCAAGCCAGAGAGCAAATAAATGATCTATGCTAACCGCAAGAAGTTCGCCACTTCATTGCCAACCGCAAATAAACCTCTAAGAGAAGAACTAAAGAAGAAACAACATGCAAAGAAGGAATTCAAAGGAAACAAAAGGCCTCGTAAGAGAGACAAAGGCCCGGTACCGGAGGATCATGGAGTGATTCAGATAATGACTCAAATGTCGATTCGAGAGATGAAGAAGAACCACAAATGGCCAATCTGCGCCTAATGGCCAAACATGCAAAGGACAAACAAAACCTCAACATACATGATGTAAGTCTCGATGAGGTATTTGACTTCAACTCACCGATGTAGATATAAATGACTTAAGAATCAAGATCGCATGGCATAACCAATCGATCTACATCAATATATGAAGTGGTTCGAGTTTTGTCTAAGGATCATTCACTTCTTCAAGAGAGAAGAAGAAAGTACAAGAAGAGCTTGAAACAGCCCTTCTAAGTACTAATCTTCTCTCCAAGCTTGAGGTCGAGAATGAGACCTTAAGATGCATAAACACACTCAATGCACAAAAAGAGAGTCTAATCTAACCTCTAAAATTGAGGATCTAGAAAAGACTATCTCTACATGGAACAAATCCTCATCATCCATGGATCGCCTCGCTTCTCTAGTCGAGAAGCACATTCGACAAGACAGCCCAGCTTTGGGGAATCCATCTCTCAGAGCCTTGTGTGGAAAAGACAAAGGAAACTAGCACTAGTAATGCCTCAAGTTTCAAAGAGAAGCATTACCTTTGTGAAATCCTCATGTAAGGAAGAACAAGTTCAACCTTGTCCCATCTGCTCCATTCTTACTCTTATGAGGAGTAAAGGATCTCATGTTGGTTCTGGGGTTCATAAAGAGAAGAGTAACTCAACCTCTACTCACCAACCTCAAGAATCGTAGAGAGTCAAGCAAGATCAACTCTACTTAATCAACCCGAAGGTACAAGAGAGGTAAGGCACACTCATCACTATTTATGAAATCCAAGGACACGTGAAAAAATGAGAATCGCTTTTAATGTAAGGATAATTAAAGAACCACACAAGTCCAAATGGAGGATGAATCATCATGCACACACCCGGCATGCATCATACTAGGTGTTTTATATGCAATAAATATGGTCACAAGGTCGCCAAGTGTTATTATAATTCCATGCATGTGAGACCCAAGATTAAACAGATTTGGGTCCCCAAAGGCACTAATAAAGAAGGACCCATGCAAATATGGGTACCAAATGAAGGTTCAATATTTTGACAGAAAAGAGCTCCACGATCACTACACATGGTCTCGGATGGTGGATGCTCAAGGCACATGACCGGGAACAAAGCCCTCTTATCTAACTACATAGAAAAGGAGGGTCCCTCACCATCTTTGGAGACAAACACTCTGGGCAAGACAAGAGGATATGGCTCACGGGCAATGGTGCAAGATCTTCAAAGAAGGTAGCATATGTAGAAGGTCCGCAACACAACCTTCTAAGCATCACCAACTCATGACAATGGTCATCAAGTGACATTTCTCAACAACCAATGTCAAGTCGTAGATTTGAAGACATCTCATCAGAAAGCTAACCGGACAAGAGAAGGAAATGTCTACACAAAGGATCTTGGTCAACTAAGCTCGATGAGACAATATGTTTTCCGCAAAAGCATCTCAAGAAATGAGATTGGCTATGGCATAGACGGTTGTCTCACTTAAACTTCAAGAGCATGTCCAAACCGGCATCAAAAGATCTCAGAATGGCCTACCAAAGTTCAACTTCAGTAAAAGAAAGGCCATGCAATGCCCGTCATACTGAAAGCAAACCGTAAGCTCATTCAAAAGCAAACCGCCAACTCTATCGACAAGCCCCTCGCAATTGCTTTCACATGGATCTATTTGGGCCAATTCCAACAACTAGTCTTGGAGGAAAAAGATACTCTAGTTATAGTCGATTTACTCACACACGCATTCACATGGGTATTCTTCCTAACTTCAAAGGATGAAACGAGCTCTCAATTAATCAAGATGTTCAGATCGGTGATGAACGAGAAAAGGAGAGAAAATCAAGGCCATAAGGAGTGATCACGCAGAGAATTCGACTTCTCGTAAATGGACCCGCTTCGACATGCATAATGGGATCACCATAACTTCTCACCCATTAACTCCTCAACAAAATGGAGTAAATGAAAGAAAGAATGTAACTTTGATAGAGGGCGAGAAGAACTCTACTTGCAGCAAAGACATCCGCCTCGAATATTTTTCGGGCGTAAGTCATCAACACCGCATGCTACACGCAGTAATAGATCATTAATTCACTCTACGATCAAGAAGACGCCTACTTAACTATGGAAAGGAAGGAAGCCAAGTGTCGCCTATTTCCACGTCTTTGGTCATGCATGCTACATTCTCAACAATGGAAAGCAAGATTCGACAAAGTTCCAACACCAAGTCGACGAAGGGATTTTTCTTGGTATGCCATAAACAAAGAAAGCTTACAGAGTGTTCAACAAGAAGACATCAATGTTGAAGTCTCGATACATATCATCTTTGATGAAACCGACTTAGACAAAACAAGTGCCTCAAGACACTACGACCGATAAAGTGCATACACTACTTAATGAAGTCGTCGAGCTCAACACTACAATCGTAGTACCAAATAAAGTGAAATCAGAGAGCATGAGAATGTAATCGTAGAGAGGTCAATGCAAGACAAATGAGCTCCACCCAAGAAGAAGAGATAGACCTTGAAGACTTAAGACAGAAGGCATCAGACAAGATGTCCCAACCTAAACAGATGGGCAAGAGATCACACTCAGATCTAATCATTGGAGATCCGAAAAGCTAGAGTCAAAACAAGAGTCGCTACACGTAATGAATGCTTTTATCTAAGCTTCCTATCACAAATAGAGCCAAAGAAGATAGAAGATGCTATGGAAGACTCCAGTTGGATAGAAGCCATGCAGGAAGAACTCAACCAATTTGAACGAAGCAAAGTATGGAGATTGGTACCAAAGACCAAAGAGTCATCCCGTGATAGAACTAAGTGGGTCTTCGTAAACAAAATGGATGAAGATGGGGTCATAACCGTAAACAAGGCAAGATTAGTGGCAAAGGGCTATTCTCAAGAAGAAGGTATCGACTACGATGAGACATTTGCACCGCTGCTGCCAGACTAGAAGCCATCAGAATCTTTCTTGCCTTTGCTGCCCACATGAAGTTCAAAGTCTTTCAGATGGATGTCAAGAGTGCATTTCTAAATGGAGAACTCCAAGAAGAAGTCTATGTAGAGCAACCTCCAGGTTTCATCAATCCATCTCTTTCCAATTATGTCTATAGATTAGATAAAGCCTTATATGGTCTTAAACAAGCACCTAGAGCATGGTATGAAATACTGACTAACTTCTTAATTGAAAATGGGTTCACTAGAGGTAGAGTAGATACCACACTATTTCTTAGAAAGCATAAAGATAAAGTTTTACTAGTTCAAATATATGTTGATGATATTATTTTTGGTTCTATCGATTTAAAAGTTATGCAAGAGATTCTAAGCTAATGCAAGAGCAAGTTTGAAATGAGCATGATGGGTGAGTCAATTTCTTCCTCGATCGCAAGTAAAGCAGCATCGATGAAGGAATTTTCATAAACCAAGCCAAGTACATCAAAGACTTCATCGAAAAAGTATGGCATGGAATCGCCTCTCCCATGAAAAAACACCAATTGCTCCTCGCAACCAAGCTTCGACAAGGATGAGAAAGGTAAAAGTATTGATATCACTCAATACAGAGGTATGATAGTTCTCTTTATACCTAATCGCCAAGAGACTGCATATAATGTTTGCAACATGCATATATGTGCTAGATTTTTAGCTAACCCTAAAGAGTCACATTTATCTCGGTGTAAAGAGGATCTTCGTGTATCTCAAGGGTACACCTTACTTGGGGCTTTGGTACCCCAAGGAATCCTCATTTGAACTAACAGATATACAGATGTCGATTTTGCAGGATGCAAAATAGATAGAAAGAGTACCAAAGTGGCACTTGTCAACCGCTAGGAAACAGACTTGTGTCCCGTTTAGCAAAAAGCAAAACTCAATGTCCACTTCAACCGCAGGTTTAATACATTGATGTTCAATTCACCGTCGTTTCAAATCCTATGGATGAAAAATCACTAATCGACTATGGGTTTGATTTCAAATCTATTCCCATTCAATCGTGATAACACAAGTGCCATAGAAATAACTCATAATCCCATGTTATGCATTCTAGGACTAAACATATAGAAATAAGGTATCACTTCATTAGGGATCATGTGCAAAATGGAACTATATCTTTACAATATATCCCCACCGAAAATCAACTTGTCGATGTTTTTACAAAACCACTAGATGAATCCAGATTTAATAAGTTAATAAGTGAGCTAGGCATGCTAAATCTACAACCATGAAATATATGCTCTAGATTGTGCTAACCATGATGTATACAAAGGCTGAACTCAAAAAAAAATCGTAGACATGATCAAGGAAAGTTCACGATCGTAGAGCTGAAAAGACAGCTACCTCAACGATCGTAGCAAAGACTCAACCATCGTAGCGCAGACTCAATGATGACATAAGCCCCATCAATAAAGTAAAAATTGCACCCTGTGATGACAAACTTCATAAACAAGGTAATCTCTCTAAGAGGTGCCTCAAGAACAAACCTAACCTTGAATCTCTCCAAGAGGTTGGCCCTTCCCGAAGTTGCTTTAAAAGAATGCTTTATCAAAACTCATCACAAGGATTCAGAGCAGACTCAACGAATAATCGTAGCTCGACGCGATTGTAGGACGGACTCAACGATCGCCGGAAGACTTAACGATCGTAGCTCGACTCTGACGAATGATGGATCGACTCAACAAATGATGGATCGTGAGATCGAGACGATCATGATGAATGATCGACAGATCGATAATCGTAGCTCGACTCGATAAAGGCAAAGCACTCAACGATCATTGAATTACCTCAACGATCGTAGTCCTCCCTAAGACACCTCACTCTTGGGAGCCAAGGCAAATTAGTACAATCCTTAATCGACAAAATCAGAGAGCCAAGCAAAAGTCAACACCTGTCCCACTAATGAAAAAAAGAGAGAAGGAAGTTACAAAGACAAATTGAAATCGATTTTTGAAATCAAGATTCAAAAGATTATCTCTCTCCATCCTCTCTCAAAGCAAAAAACCCTAACTCGTAAGAAAGCTCACCGAATCTCACTTCCAGCTAGAAAATCAATGGTTCATCCAAAGGTTATCTCAAAGCTACTGACTATGTTTTGATGAGTTCAAAACAGCTCCACCTAAATTTCACAAGATCAAGCGCCATCAAGAAGGCGGTGTCTCAAGAGGCTTTGGGGCATGCAGACACTCGATATCAAATCGGTGAAAGTGAAATATTGCTAGAAAAGGACACCATCACTACTAGAGTAAGGGAAGTAGAAATCAGACTGAAGGCAGAAGACATCAATCTTGCCCTAGGTCTCAAAAATGAAGGGCATCTAGTCATAGACATCGTAGATTTCTAAGAGGGACTAAGAAGAATGCATCACAAGAAAAACCCCTCTGTGAAATGAAACAAGAAGAAGGAGTTCCCATAGAGGTACGAATTTTTGGCTGATATTATTGGGAAATGTATATGCTGTAAGAGCTCAGGACATGACTCTGTCAACGAAGTACAACTTAAGCTCATGACGGCCATGTATTATGGTATACAACTCAACTATGGAGCCCTATTGTTCTAATGGATTGGAAAGTGGTTAGTCAACTCTAAGAAATTAAAAAGCCCTCAGAAGATGCTATATGGGAGATTCATAAGCATCATTTTACAGTCTGCTCTGGGTAACAAAATTGGGGATGAAGAAGGAGAAGCCATCAACCCAAATCGAAGAATGACCCAGCATTTATTTGAAAACTGGAAAAGGAATCCAGCTGAGTATGTTCTAATGATGACAGAATCTAGTGGAAGAACTGGGGATCTGAAGAACTCAGGCTTTCCAGGAAACATGTCTGTGGTCAGGGAGATCGAAGGAGAAGAAGAAATGAACAAAGAAGAACCCTCTGTAAGTACCAGAAAAAGCAAGGGCAAGAGGAAGCTAAGGGCTAGATAGATGGAAGAGCCTCAAGGATCTACTACTGATATACCAGTAGAGTCCTCTGATATAGAGACTCTGAGGATGCTAAGGAGAAAGAAAGAAGAAGATGAAGTGAGATGAGGATCAAGGCTACCATATCCCAGATCCTGAAGAAGAACAAGGTTGGTCATAAGTCCAAAAGGCCATCAGTCACCTCAATCGTAGAGTCTCTACTGGTTTTGGAGACCAGACCTAGCATGGCAGACAAAGAGGCAGCTGTTTCAAGCATAGTGGATGTTGACCAGGACAAAGCTGAGATTCAAGAGAGTCCTGAAGTTGTGGCTAAACCCAACAAAGCAAGGAGAAAGCTGGTCAAGAAGTACATTCTTGAAAATGAAAAGGTGCTGAAGAAGGAAGCAAAGAGCATGGTTGCTAAGAAGGAACTATCCAGAGCAAGTTAAGAAGATAGTGCTCCAGCTGAGGGGGAGATCCCTGAAATTCTCATGATAGAATATACACCAGCTGAGGGGGAGATGGCTGAAGCTCAAGAAAATGCTCCAGTTGAGGGGGAGCCTCAAGATGTCCCCATGGCAGAAGAAGATGTTCCTGCCAGAAATGAAGAGGAACCAGTAAAAGATCATCAAGATCCCATTGAGATAATGGAGTCCTCCAACGAAGAAAGAAGAGAGGAAGAAGATGATGATGATCTTCAGATCACTGGAGTAGGCAGAGATGGGTATAAAAGCTACCTATACAGTCAGATGTTCTCATACCTACCCATGATGCCATACCATCAAGCCCAAATCAACAACTCGTGGGATCACATGTTCTGGAGTTTCAAAGAATTTCCGTCCATCTCAGTGCTGGCTCATGGATTCCCAGGGAGATTCCACTTTGCAAAGAAGTTGATTACCAACACTTCTTCCTCAAAGGATAAACTTGAGGTACTATCTATCCCTACTCACTTCAGAGTTAATCACTTGCCATCATCATCATTTAGTCAATTCCATGAATTCCTCGATGGTTGGAAGTGATTCTCAATCCAAGAAATCAATTCTCAGCCATGTAATCCCAAAATTTCAGAATCAAGAACCAAAAATGCACCAACCTTATTTTGCTTCCACAAACCACCATCTCTACGATCCCGACTCTAGCCCACCAGAGAGTCCCAAATAGAAATCGTAAGAGCCCCATATTCCAAACATAGAAACTCTCAGCCCTCCATTGGACATACCATCCTCCTCCTCAAATGACTATTTTAGTCTTGATCTTGCTTCTCTACTCCATGCAAGATCGGGCCTCGTAAAGAATCCCCACCATCCAACAATCCTCAAACCAATGATTCTTTCCCAAATCTGCCCACAAAGGATGACTTGAAAGAAGCAACCAAGGACATGGTCAAGAATATAGAAGAAAGCCTAGAATCTCACTCCTACTCATTCATATCCCAATGAATCAAATGATCACAAGTTGCAAATAACTTTCCGGTACTATGAATGCTGAGCTTACAAAGAAGCTGAGGGAAATTATCCAAGAAATTCTTAAGAGCATGAAGGACTGAGATGAGATTCACTTCCAGGTAGCCACCAAGCAAAGAGAGGTCGTTCTTAAAATGCAAAAAATCAAGAAGTTCAAAATAAACTTATGCCGAGAACTTCATCAACTTGAAAGCCTCACCAAGAATTCCGTAAATCCTATGTCAATCAAGAACGCCGTAATGACATTGTTCTCACCGCCTCCCAAACAAAGAAGCAAGATCTGAAAAACAGCTCAAGGAAAGTAAAGAAGACATCGCTCAGACACAAAGTCAACTGAACGAGCTTGTCCAAGGAGTGAATCGACTTTCTGCAGACATTCTAACCCTTGATGCTGACATAAAGGGGGAGAATAAAGGGAAACGAGTTCAAGGAGCACAGGGAGCTCAAGGCAGAGGCAGAGGAAACCAAGAAAGGGGAAGAGGACAATTTTCACAAAGCCCTCCTGCAAGACAGTTCCACCAATAGACTGCACGATCAAGCAATTAGACTCAACGATCTGATAAGCAGGAAATCTTGATGGCTCAGCCTTTAAGAAATCAAGGGCCAACTATCAGTTCACCAAATGTGACCACCACAGGCCTAAGAATGCCAATTGGAGATCCAGCATTCATGAATAGGCATGATCACAACCCGATAGTAAGTCCGAGTGAGCTGGAAGAGTTAGCCAGAAGAGATGAAGCCAGCAAGAAAAGAAGGGCTGAGGAGTATGCCAATCCTCCAAGGAAAAGGTCAAAGAAATAGAGATAAGTTGAAACTTTAAATTCTTATTGATGTAAAGCTAAACTGCAATATTTCTTGAACATCAATAAATTCATGCTTATTCTCTAGAAATTTCAGCTGCTCACTGAAATACTAAGTCATGTTTAAATTTCCTACAAATGCATCTAGACACTAACAATCATGACAACAAATCTCCTTGGTTATGTCAACATCAAATAGGGGGAGATTGTTGGGAGAATGCATATTATGATTTGATGTTTTAATGTATATGCTCATGATTATTTGTAAAGTCCTTTAAGTAAGATATGTACGAGGACTTAGTGATAAATCAAATTTGTTAGGTTGATCTAAGTTCTTAACGTGTATCATTCTGTAATAGAATGTATAGATAGAAAGATCAAAGCTGTTAGGTTGATCTTGAGATGTAATAGATAGGCTTCAAGGAAATCGTAGTGTATCATCTTATCAATATTGCAGAAGTCAAGGCAGAAACGTAGAGCTTCAAAGATCGTAGTGTGCCTGCCTTGAAGGGACTCTTCAGAAATCGTAGAGTGGTCCCAAAGTTTGCCGAGCCATCTCAACGATCGTAGTGTGCTGAAGGAAACATGTAGTTTACAAATCAACGATCGTAGTGTGCTCTTGGAAACGTAGAGTAACAACACGAGCAAGTGAAGATCGTAGTGTGCAAGGGTTTAAGAGAAATCATACTGCTCTCAGCTGATAGCATCAGATCGAGCACCAAGGCGATAAGTCACTACGATCTGAATCATAGAGCATCTGTCTTATGTCAGAAAACGTCGAGCCCCATGTTATGTGTAAAGAAAGATTCCAATATATGAGGATAGATTCTAGACGTTGCAGTACTCATCAGTCCCAAAGTAATATGAAATATCCTTAGTATGCAACAAAGAAGCGTATTGAAGAAGCTAAGGAAGTACCATAGGTAAGGGGGCAAAACACCTTTTCAGGTGTTAGGTGAAAAAGTAGTCTGCTGTGTCAGTGGGCCAGAATGCAGTTTTAGAAGATGTGCAGAAATGTCTCCATCAAAGATCAAAAAAGTCAAATGCATTTAATATCTCAACGGATGGATCCAACGGATAGTTTTCAAGATCACATATATGCAGATCAGACAGATGAGAGTGAACCAAGCAAGCATTGAACAAATAACGTGAACATCTCTCTCAAGCTCAACTTTACGATCTGAGATATTGCAAAGCTTGCTCAGCTACTCAGTTCTTAAGAACAAGTGCTTACACAGCAACTGAGTAGCAACTATCAAGAACTCAACATTATCAACCCACTGAAGAAGAGTACCAAGTCTGCTGGACTTGAAGAGTTCAAGAGTGAACTAAGAAGTTCCTAGACTGCTGGTCTAGAAGGAATCTGTGTGATTCAGAAGTTGTAAAAGACATCCTTAGTGGATTACCTACTTTTCGAAGTAGAAGAGTGGACTAAGAGCTTTAAGTACTCTGAACCACTTAAAATGACTGTGTCTTTTACATTTATACCATAACTGTTATATCTGTTATAACTGCCATAACTGCCTCACTCTCATAACTCCATTGCTTGGTAAAGAAGATTAAAAAAAACATTTATTCCGCTAAGTTTTTATCATTTTCAAAGAACAAGTTTAAAACGAAAAGAATTTTAATTATCTATTCAACCCCCTCCTTCTAGATAACTATTGTGCCAACTAGGAACTAACAGAATTCAATAAAACAAGTTTAAGGATAAATTTGTAAAGATTTATAATTTAATTTATCCAGAAATCAATAACGTCCAAATTGTCAACATAATACTGCTTTGTGGAGTAAAATTCAAGAATGCTCAGAAGAATATTTCCATGAAAAGATACTGGATGAAGCGCAAATATCAAGGATATTCCACTAATTTCATGGAGTATAGAAGCCAAAACTTTAATCAATCCCGAGTATAATAGAATATATGAAACCGCAAATGGATTTTTGCCGCCATGCGGTAATCACGTAAATGATTATTCCAACGAGAATAATAAAGAATGGAATAATGGAAGAATTCACCAGCGTGTGTAATCCGCGCAGATGAGTTATTCCAACAGAATAATAAAGAATGGAACCGGTCATGCGTAATCCGCTTACGAGAAAGGATGTTCTAAGAATAATAATAAAGAATGGAACCGGTCATGCGTAATCCGCACATACGAGGATGTTCCAACATAATAATAAAGAATGGAACCGAGGTCGTATGTAATCCATATGAGATGAGGATGTTCCAACGAGAATAATAAAGAATGGAATAACAACGAGAATTCACAGGCATGCGATAAGCCAAGCATGACAAGTTATTCCAACAGAATAATAAAGAATGGAATAACAGAAGAATTTTACCATATATGTGGTACTTCGCATAGATATGTTATTCTAACATAATAATAAAGAATGGAATAACAACCCTTACGAGTATTGAAAGAAAATAACTCTCTTCATGAATACGAAAGAATAATACCCCTTACCTTAGAAAAACTGGATACTGGAATAGTGAAGTAACATACTTCTCTTCTTTTTTCTCTCTATAATTTCTCTCTATAATAATTGCTCTAAAGCTTTTGTGAATTGGTGAGAAATAAAGGAAGAATGAGCTTCTATTTATAGGAAAATATAGTTTCGATAATTGCACGTTTTGGGGCTCGAAATATTACAGTATAATACCATCCTCTTTTTTTTTTCATTTTTAATTTAGTCCTGCAAGTATTATCAAACTTGCACCACCTCCCCTAATAGTAAATAATGTGAATTAATAGTTCATTCATGTGACTCAATAGTATAATCATGTGAAAAAACTAATTACAGTATAGTACCTTTAACTATACCTCCATTTTTAATTTAGTCATACAAGTATTATCAATCTTGCACCACCTCCCCTAATAGTACATGAATGTGAATCAATAGTACACACATGTGAACAAATAGTTATAAGCATGTGAAATAATAGCAATTAATTGCTCATTTATCCGATTAATTACCCGATTGGTCAATATAACCTCCAGACATCAATTATTATCGAAATAAATGTCGATTTCCATTAACACTAATAATCCCAACACAATGGAACTATCAATTTCATCTTTAATCAACTCAACTTATTCATCATTAATATTATAACTCATAATATTTAACAACCGTGTCGTTCGAGGAAAGGGGCTTTTAGATAAGGATTTCTCCTTATTGTTAGCAAGCAATTAGTGACTCAAACCTTTCTTTGTGAACTTCAGATATTGTCAATATTGCAAATAATAATATGAATAACTTTGTCGCGTCTCAATTATTGATTTAATAATAATAAATGTTATCTGAGATGATCTTTGTGACAATAATTGAATCAATAATATGAGAGATATGATCAAACAATTACTATAGTAATAATTGAGTATAATTGGTGACTTCTCACGTAAGCACCAATAATCAATACCGTGTGCTACTATGCAACCATGCGACATTCTTGTACTTTTACTACCAAGGGTAGTTCAAGCAGTTTTAACGGTAACACTTTGTGAGTTATTTTTAAAAAAGATAATTACGTCATTTTCTAACTACGATAATACTTACATTGTGGGGCCCACCAATGATGTGCCGTCGTACAAATATTCCCTGTTAAAATGAATATTCCCCAACCAATCGAATATTATATAACCACTTGCTTACTTTGCAAACTTTGTAAATATTACCCACAACTATAACATTATATCAAATCCACACAATAATATTCAAAAATATATTTCGTGAAAATTATTCTTTATTCATAAAAGTTAGGGTCTTACAACCTCCACTTCTTATAAAATTTCATCCTCGAAATTAGGCTATGTACCTGGTATATTGAAGAGGTGAGGATACCTTGATTTCATTTCAGATTCGAACTCCCAGGTCATTTCCTCAACATCGTGGTTTCTCCACAAAACTTTGACTTGAGGTATAACTTTAGAGCGTAGAATATGATCCTTCTTATCCAAGATTTTAACAGGTAACTCTTCATACGTTAAATCTTCCTCTATCTCGTCTGGTTCTAATTCAATAATGTGGTTTGGGTCTTTCACATATTTACGTAACATAGATATGTAAAAACGTTATGAACACGAGACATATTTGGCGGTAAAGCGAGTCTATAGGCCACAGTTCCTACTCGATCAAGGATTAAAAATGGGCCAATGAATCGAGGGTTGAGATTTCCTCTCTTTCCAAATCTCGTAACTCCCTTCCATGGAGCAACACGTAATAACACATGATCTCCAATATCGAATTCCACGTCCTTTCGATGAAGATCAGCATAACTCTTTTGTCGATCTTGTGAGGCTTTTATACGTTGTTGGATCGTTTGAATCTTTTTCGTAGTCATACGTACCAACTCTGGTCCCAACAACGTTGCTTCACCCACCTCATCCCAGCATACTAGAGAACGACACTTTCTTCCATACAATGCCTCAAATGGAGCCATGACAATACTTGCTTGATAACTGTTGTTGTAGGAAAACTCCACCAATGGTAAGAACTTGTCCCAACTTCCTTTGAAGTCAAGGACACATAGTCTTAATAAATCTTCAAGAGTTTGAATAGTCCTCTCTGACTGCCCATCCATTTGAGGATGATATGCCGAGCTAAATCTTAAATCCGTGCGCATAGCTTTTTGCAAACTAACCCAAAATCTTGAAGTGAATCTTGGGTCTCGATCAGAAACTATGGATACCGGCATACCATGCAGTCTTACAATGTCGTTTATGTACATACGAGCAAGACGTTCAAGTGTAAAAGTTTCTCGTATAGGTAGGAAATGATCAGACTTGGTCAATCTATCAACAATAACGCAAATTGCATCTATGCCTTGAGAAACCTTGGGAAGACCAGTAACGAAATCCATGGTAATGTGCTCCCACTTTTATTTTGGAATTTCAAGTGGTTGTAATGGACCTTTTGGTACTTGATGCTTTGCCTTGACTCGTTGACAAGTTAAACACCTTGAGATAAAATCCGCTATCTCTCTCTTCATATTGCTCCACCAAAATGTATGTCGAAGATCACGATACATTTTGGTACTCCCAGGATGGATTGCAAACGGTGTGTTGTGCTCCTCCATCATGATTTTATACTTTAAATCAGGGTTGTTAGGAACACAAAGTCTGGAGTTAACTCGAAGTATTCCTTCTTCATCGATTCTTGCTTCCGGCATAGCATCTTCTTGCACTTTCTTCCTCATACGCATCGACTTCAGTTCAGATGGCTTGAGCGACTTTAACTTTATCGATTAAAGTCTGGTTCTACTCGTATATTTGCCATCATCACATGGGTACCTGGAGTCTTTATCTCTATCTCCATCCTTTGTAAGTCATATAAAATGGGCCTTTGCGTTGACAATAATGCACTCGTACCCGCATATGATCTTCTACTCAATGCATTAGCTACTACGTTCGCTTTTCCAGGATGGTATTGAATGGTATGATCGTAATCTTTCAATAACTCAAGCCATCGTCGTTGCCGCATGTTGAGTTCCTTTTGAGTGAAGAAATATTTGAGGCTTTTATGATCCGTATAGATCTCCACCTTCTCTCCATACAGGTAATGCCTCCAAATCTTAAGCGCAAAAACGATTGCTGCCAACTCTAGATCATGAGTAGGATAATTCCTCTCATATTCTTTGAGTTGTCGTGAGGCATAGGCTATGACTTTCCCATGTTGCATGAGAACACATCCTAACCCTTTGCCTGAAGCATCACTGTAGATGACAAATCCCTCCGAGCCAGATGGTATTGTCAGAACAGGTGCTGAAATGAGTCTCCTCTTGAGTTCTTGAAAACTCTTCTCACATTCCTCCCTCCAATCGAATTTTTTATCTTTTTGTGTCAGCTGAGTTAATGGAGTAGCGATTCGAGAAAATCCTTCTATGAATCTCTGATAATAACCAGCTAAGCTGAGAAAGCTACATACTTCGGTCACTGATTTAGGTTGCTCCCAGCTTTGAATTGCTTCAATCTTTGACGGGTCAACAGATATCCCATGATTTGATATCATGTGCCCAAGGAATGCAACTTTCTCAAGCCAGAACTCGCATTTCTTCAACTTGGAATATAGCTTGTTTTAACGAAGCTTTTGGAGTATCAGCCTCAAGTGTTGCTCATGGTCTTCATGGGTTTTGGAGTATATGAGGACGTCATCAATAAAGACAACCACAAAGTGATCCAAATATTCCTTGAATACTCGGTTCATCATATCCATGAAGGCAGCAGGAGCATTAGTCAATCCAAAAGACATGACTAAGAATTCATAATGTCCGCATCGAATTCTCGGCGTCTTTAGAATGTCATCGATTTTAATCTTCAATTGATGATATCCTAACGAAGATCAATCTTTGAAAAGAATTTGGCACCTTGCAATCGGGTCAAATAGGTCATCAATGCGAGGTAACGAGTACCTATTTTGATGGTGACATGATTCAACTCCCGATAATCAATACAAAGTCGCATACTTCCATCTTTCTTCTTCACGAATAGAACAAGAGCACCCCAAGGAGACATACTAGGACGAATGAAACCGATGTCTCCTGCAATTGGGTCTTTAACTCCTGAAGTTCAATAGAAGCCATTCGATATGGGGCTTTGGAAATGGGTTTTGTACCGGGTTCAAGGTCGATAAAAAATTTAATTTCACGCTCTGGGGGTAGGCCAGGAAGTTCTTCAGGGAACACGTCAGGAAATTTATTAACAATAGAAATATCTTTCAAATCTGAATTATTTTTGTTTAAATCTGTGACATGAGCTAAGAAAGCTTGACATCCATTTTTCAATAAACGAATAGCTTTATGGCTTGAGATGACCGTGATTGATTTTAATGGTTTGGTCGCTTGAATTCACATAATAGGTTGATTAGGAATATGAAAGCTAACAACCTTACGAAAATAATCAATTTTAGCATGATGAGTAGTTAACCAATCAATCCCTAGAATCACGTCAAATGGAAGTATTTTTAAAGAAATAAGATCGACAGGTAACATGCGGTTGCCGATTTGAATCAAACAAGACTTATAAACAATGGATGTAATGAAGGTTTCTCCTAACGGAGTTTCAACTGATAAGTCAAAGTCTAATTTCTCTGGAGTCAAATTTAAACGTTGAGCGCAAGTAGGAGAAATAAAAGAATGGGTAGAACTGGTATCAAATAAGGTATTGACTTTACTAGAGTTTATGATAAGTTTACCCGTGATGACCTCGTTCGGGTTCCTTGCTTTCTGGGAGGTTACGACAAACGCTCTCCCTTGAACTACCGGCTTTGACTTTTTTGGGACGGCCTTTGGTGCCTCCATCCCAGCTGAATTTGTCTTTGGTGCATGACAAAATTGGGCTAGGTGACCTTCTCTTCCACAATTATAACACGCTTTGGATTGCATCGCGCAGTTTGGACTGATATGTTCCTCCCCTCCGCATTTGAAGCATATGATAGGTGGTCGTTCTCCTTCTTTAACAACGGGTGCTTGTGCTGACGTCTTTCCAACATTGTTGAATCTTCTTTTCTTGAAATGTCAATTTTACTGTCTTGGCCATGATTACCACCGAAGTGGTTACCATTTCTGGCATATTGATTCCCTCCACGTTTGTTGTCAGCGCTTCGATGACTGCTACCACTGGTATTATCATTTTCCTGGCTGCTTTCTCTTGGTTGAGTTGACTCGTTATCGTGCTCCAATAACTGAGCCCTATTAACAATATCTGAATACAAACACAGTTTGTGAGAAATTAAGTATTGACGTATCTCTGGTTTTAAACCTCTTAGAAACATCCGCATCATTCTTTCCTCATTATCAACCAAGTGAGATGCAAACCGGGACAACTCGACAAACTTAGCTTCGTACTGTGTCACGGTCATATTGTTCTACTCCAACTTGATGAACTCTACCTCTTTCATGTGATGAATACTTTTGGGAAAGTACTTGTCGTTGAATAGTTCTTGGAACTTCTCCCAAGACATCTTTAGTGCGGCAGGTTAAGTACGCTTTACCGATTCCCACCAGTAATCTGCCTCTCCTCGCAACATAAAGGTGGCAAATGGAACCTTTTGCTCCTCGGAGCATCCCAAAATGTTAAATATCTTGGTGATCTGCTTATCCACGCTTCCGCCTTAAGTGGGTTTGGCTCTCCAATAAACTCCGGTGGTCCCAGCTCCTTGAATTGTTTAGCGGTGACTGTCCGAGAGTTTTCAGTGTTTCCACCTACATTTTGGACAGGAGCCGCTCTCGCCTGATGTTGCATAAATTGCATAAAGCCTTTGAACATTCCATCGTTCATCATTTGGTCAGTGTTGTTGTTTGCATGAGGATTGTCGCCTTCCTGATGCACATTATCCTGATTATTGATATGTGAAGACTCAACGGTCTCCTGTACTCCATTGCTATTCTCAACATTCTCGGATGTCATTTTCAAATACTGCCACAAAACAAGGGTTAATTGACATGTCACATATTATCCCTATACTCTGACCGACCAAATAAATACCAAATAAACTTAGGTAGGTCATACTAGCGAAGGAATTCCCGTCTCTCTCCTCCTAGTTCTTGTCTCACATCTCACCGGGGATCATATCCCTAAGCTTTGATACCAAACTGTGACGCCCCAAAATAGGTATACATCACCCATCTTGAGTCGCCAAATACATGGTACAAAATTCAAATACAACTTAATTATACAACAATGAGTGTAAAATACGACAAAACATAATCTAAGAGTTTTAATAAGAATATTGTCATCTAGACAATATCCACACTCAATGGAGTCCTCATTACATTTATTGTCACACTATTTAATGTAATAGTGAGGACTACTAATGCTATCATCTAGTAATGCATCATTCCATTCCCCGACTAGTCCCGCCACGTTTCTCATTTTCAAGAGAACAAAGTGAAAGAAAGGGTGAGCTCAACTAGCCCAAAGAAGAAATATTATGACTAAGATACTACAAAATAAATGATCATTAGCCTTCAATGATTGTTAAACTAATAAAATATAATAAACATCAAGTTTAATTGTCATGAACAAGCAATCCATTGAAGAGTCAAGTAGAGAATAAAATCTACTATCTTCTATGATTTAAAAGGTTTTCATCACTTTTATCGAGACTCAAATTTTAATAAATAAACCACATTATCCCTGCACTACGGCTAATGATATTCATTAGTATCACGATCACAAATTATCCATGCACTACGGGCCAAGGATATTCGTGTATTCATCAATGGTCATGATCATGCCAACAACTGTCCATCAATGCACTACGGACAATGAGGACTTTTACCACATCATTTGTAACATTATGGTCATGATTATACCGAATAATCCCTGGTCATAATCATACCAAGTCCATCTATGCACTACAGGCCACAGATGACTTTCAATATATTATAAACATGAGGATGATGACAATGATATAAGAATTCAATAAAACAAGTTCAAGGATAAATTTGTAAAGATTTATAATTTAATTTATCCAGAAATCAATAACGTCCAAATTGTCAACATGATACTGCTTTGTGAAGTAAAATTCAAGAATGCTCAGAAGAATATTTCCATGAAAAGATACCGGATGAAGCACAAATATCAAGGATATTCCACTAATTTCATGGAGTATAGAAGCCAAAACTTTAATCAACTGAGTATAATAGAATATATGAAACCGCAAATGGATTTTTGTCGCCATGCGGTAATCCACATAGACAGATTATTCCAACAGAATAATAAAGAATGGAATAACAGAAGAATTCACCAGGCGTGCGTAATCCGCACAGACATGTTATTCCAACATAATAATAAAGAATGGAACTAGGTTATGTGTAATTCGCACAGACAGGATGTTCCAACAGAATAATAAAGAATGGAACCAGGTCATGCGTAATCCAGATGCATGTGATGTTCCAATGTAATAATAAAGAATGGAATAACAACATAATTCACTGTGCATGCGATAGATCAAGATGCATATAAAGTTATTCCAATAAAATAATAAAGAATGGAATAACAGAAGAATTTCACCATGTATGCGGTACTTCGCATAGACATGTTATTCTAACATAATAATAATGAATGGAAGAATAACCCTTACGAGTATTGAAAGAAAATAACTCTCTTCATGAATATGAAAGAATAATAACCCTTACCTTAGGAAAACTGGATACTAGAATAGTGATGTAGCAGACTTCTCTTCTTCTTTCTCTCTATAATTTCTCTCTATAATAATTGCTCTAAAGCTTTTGTGAATTAGTGAGAAATGAAGAAAGAATGAACTTCTATTTATAGGAAAATATAGTTTCGATAATTGCACGTTTTGGGGCTCGAAATATTACTGTATAATACCTTCCTCTTTTTCTTCATTTTTAATTTAGTTCTACAAGTATTATCAAACTTGCACCACCTCCCCTAATAGTAAATAATGTGAATTAATAATTCATTCATGTGACTCAATAGTATAATCATGTGAAAAAACTAATTACAGTATAGTACCTTTAACTATACCTTCATTTTTAATTTAGTCATGCAAGTATTATCAATCTTGCACCACCTCCTGATAAGTAGGTATAAAACCTACTTATCCAGTATCTGTTACTTGAATTAGTTGCTTATATTCATGCTTCGTAGTTACTTTTCATACATTTTATGTTATTTTTTAGCCTATGACATGACATTGGCATGAAGAAGCAAGGGAAAGCAATTTGGACATCTTTTGGACTAAAATACGTAAACAAGTGCAAGAAGGGAATATTGAAGGACTTTTAATACCAAGTTAGATGCATGTTCTTGGCTTGCAACTTGGATTTGATGGAATCTCTACTTCTTAGCTTTCCGGAACATCTTGAATCGTCCTAATCGGAGCTCGGATGCGAGAGTTATGGTTTTTTTTATCAATGAAGGTCAAAGCTAAGAGTTGTCATGTTTGCCATTTGCATAACATCTACTTCAAGCCCGATTTAGGCCTTGATCCAATCCGAATATGTCAATACTCAAAGAATGAAAGTTGTAGATCTCGTCGTTATCTTCGATTTGATAGGTGGCAGGCCCCGTAACTCCAAGCGAATCAAATGTTATGCCTATTTTACCAAAGGACGTCGTAGTAGAAACAACGTAGCGCGGATCGATATACGCTTAGCGCAGTGAGCGCAGCTAGGACACCAGAGTTTCGACCACAGAAGCGTGCAGATCGCGCTAGAAAGGCCTAGGGTCACAATTGGAAAGTTAAAGTGGTGGGATTTGAGTCAAATTGGGTTATTTAATGTCCAAATTGAGCTAGAATAGGATTCTTAGTTGCCTAACTTGCTAGGATATTCATTAGAACTCTAAATACTTGAGTTTAACTTGGATTGGGAGGCTAATTTCTAAGACTTTATAAAATCCCTCTTGGGGTAGATTTCTATAATTGAATTCTTTACTTTCTTTCTTAGATTAGGAACCCTAGATTAGATTAGAATTGAAGATTGAAGCTATTGATTATCATTGGAGAATCAAATTGGAAGCAAGAGAATGCAGATTTGTTTATCTCAATTCTAATTTCTTTTCTTATTTATTTGTATTCTTTTTAATGCTTAATCAATTGTGGATGATGGATTCTAGTTTATTTATGAATTAAACTCTATTTTGAGATTACTATGGATCTTATTTGTGTAGTTTACTTTGATATGCTTCTTTGTTTGTCTTATTAGCTATATTTGGATTGTCTATTATGATTTGTAATGAATTGCTTAATTGCGTAGCTAACAATTACCGTGATAATCTATATGAACTCGAGAGATGAAGTATAGATTTAGATATGATCATGATAGCATGTGTTTGTGATTTCTGCATAGATGGAATTCATGATTTGTGTTTAGGATAGAGATATGCATTTACGCCATATGTAGTCTAATAAGAACTTGAACTTAAACCCTTTTTAATTGTAATTCACATAGAAATATAGTGGGTTAGTTAATTAAGGTGTTCAAATTGATTCTATCATCTGTGGATTTGATTTGATATAAGTATGGTGCATTGAGAGATGGCCATATTTCACTTTCGTGTTCTTGATTAACAATCCAAAGATAAATAATTTGGCTTAATGAAGAAGTGTGTTGATTTAAATGTAACAATAAGTGAAATTGTAATCTCAAGTCTTCAATATCTTGTTTCATTCTAGGGATTGTTAGTATTAGTTTATTTAATTATTTTAAATTAAATTATTAAATCATTTGTTTAAATAAGATTGAGTTGACTACGAGTTAGTACTTGGTGATTTTTATTAAATAATTCTCTGTGGGAACGATACTCTACTCTCACTTTATTACTTGTTGACCACGTATACTTGCGTGTTGTGCGTAATTAGATTTTACCCAACAAGTTTTTGGCGCCGTTGCCGGGGAATTAATTTAATAATTATTTACCAATATTAATTTCAATCAAATTAGCCTTAATTTAAATATTTTTATTTTTATTTTTAATTCTCTTCCTATATTTCTCTCTTTTCAAGTACCATGGATGACTTTGCGTATCAATGGCCATACACAAACATGACTCAACCAAGGGAAACGGGGATTGATGGACTTAATGCTTTTTTCGCAATATCAGCACAGATTGAAGAACTTTCGAGAAGGTTGGACATTGTTGCAGCCCAACATAATCGAAGGATAGAAGTTACTTGCAATTATTGTGCTGGCAATCACCCGAGTAATCAATGCACCATCAGTCTTGGGCCGGTACAGTATGGTGGTAACTACCTCAACAACTATTCTTATCCCAGTTATCATCAAGTTTGGGGGTATCACCCGGATTCGTCATGGAGCTATACTTATGAAGACCAATACTACGCTCCAAATCCAACATATCCATCAAATTTCTCAAATCCACCTCCAATGCAACAAGAAGACAATTGATTTCAAGGAATTCATGTTAAGGATTATAAAGAAAAAAAAGAAGAGATGATAATGAGTCAGGAGTTATCAACCCAAAATTTTAATAATCGAATGGAACAACTCGTCACTACCTCAACCAATGGTCCTCAATACATGGCTTTCGAGACTGAAACAAAAAATTCAAGGCTGGGGGAATTATTGTCCAAGTTCATAGTAGCTGAGGAGAAGATGAGTAATCAAGCGAGGTCAAATCAAAATCCTGTGGATCAGATAGAGCAAATGACCAACGCCGTAAACAACCTTCCTCCAAACACTTGGCTTTATGATATGGATGATGAAATTGATGGAGAACCCGAACCAAATTTGCAACTGGATGAGCCACAAGATATCAGAAGTGTGGAGACAATTAGGGATAATGAAATAGTGGTCGACAAAGATCTAAATGGGTCTCCACCAAAGATCAATGAGTCAGTCAGATTTGCAAAATCATGCCCACTTGGTAGTCATGTCGTCGGCGAAGCTCTTGATGTCAAAAGAGCGAATACAATTTTGAATCCATGGTGGGACAAGAAAGAGAAGATAGATGAAGAGCCCATTGTGTGTGATAAGATTCCATGCCCCAAAGTGATCACATGCACAATGGAGAAAACACCTAGCTGTGGGACGTTCTTGATTGAGATCATACTGAGTCAGAGCATGCTAGGTGACTTTGATGTTATGGCCATAGCTTGTGGGAACCTCCCAAAGAATTATTTGCTACTGATGGATGGAGGATTCCTCAATTTCCGAAGAGGAATTGGATAGCGTTGACCAGATAAAGTCTAGCTGAAAGACTATAAATCAAGTGCTTATTGGGAGGCAACCCAAGTTTAATTTTTATTTTTAGTTTTTCTTTTTTAGGTTTCATATTAGTTGATAGAATTTTTTCATTTTTTTTAGGATTTAATAAGTTTGCTTCTATCATATTCACAAGTTAGTCAAGTCAAACTCAAGTGTGATGCCCGATTCATTCCAATGTGCTTAACCTATTCTTCAAACTTCGCAGACAAGGAGATAAATTGCTATATGTCGTGGAAGTCCCTCTTTTAATTTTTCCTATCTTAGCCATTGAGGACAATGTCTGTTTTAAGTTTGGGGGTATTTATCATGTTTAGTATTTACTTGGGCAATGTTTTGATGGAATTTGATTTTGGCCAATGATAAGTGGGTGGTTGATATTGTTAACTTTTGGAGAATTGATGAGCATGCTAGTCTATATTTTAACTAGTTAGTTGGGTTTCACATTACTTGCGAAATTTTTTAAATTTTTTACACATATCCATTTGTTTAGCCAGTTGGGATTGAAATTTTTTTGGCTAATTTCTTATGAAAGATACCATTGCAACTTGAGACATCTTATTTGAGCATCATTCGAAGTGAAAATTAGGCACTCACATAAGTTTGGGGGAAATCTTGGGGTATTTATGAAAAAAAAAATAATTGGAACCTTCCCGAGTTGAATAATTGAATCTTGTGGTGGGTCGAGATGGAGCGTAACACGCACTCCCTATAAACACAGGCACGAGATGGAGCGTAAAACGCACTCATTCGATGAAAAATGGAAAGCGAGATGGAGCGTAAAATGCACTCGTTCAATGAAAAAGTGGAAAGTGAGATGGAGCGTAAAACGCACTCACTAAATAGAAAAAAGAAAATATGTATGTTTGAAATACTTGGGAATGGTTCTTACGTGCTTAAAAGTTTAAATATCCAGTTGATCCTCAAGAAAAATTTGTGTTATGTCTATATTAGCGGTGATTGATGTGATAAGAACTTTTGAAAGTCGTATTTGAAAATGTTTTATGAGTATTGGTTGATTTAATCTAAATCATGACTGGATTGAACATGTGGATGCATACACGCACTTAAAGGATCAAGAGTAGATGTGAGTCTAATGACAGTTGTTGAAATTTTAGACATGACATTGTTTTGAAATTTTCTACGGGTTATTATCTGTTGTAACCTTTGAGGCCATTGATCGAATTCATATTGATTCATTGTTTGGGTGGATCATTGCTAGAGGATGAATCTGTCTATTTTGTGTTTTTGCTTGAGGACAAGCAAATGTTTAAGTTTGGGGGTATTTGATAAGTAGGTTTTATACCTACTTATCCGGTATCTGTTACTTGAATTAGTTATTTATATTCATGCTTCGTAGTTATTTTTCATACATTTTATGTTATTTTTTAGGCTATGACATGACATTGGCATGAAGAAGCAAGGAAAAGCAATTTGGACATCTTTTGGACTAAAATACGTAAACAAGTGCAAGAAGGGAATATTGAAGGACTTTTAATACCAAGTTAGATGCATGTTCTTGGCTTGAAACTTGGATTTTATGGAAGCTCTACTTCTTAGCTTTCCGGAACATCTTGAATAGTCCTAATCGGAGCTCGGATGCGAGAGTTATGGTTTTTTTTATCAATGAAGGTCAAAGCTAAGAGTTGTCATGTTTGCCATTTGCATAGCATCTACTTCAAGCCCGATTTAGGCCTTGATCTAATCCGAATCTGTCAATACTCAAAGAATGAAAGTTGTAGATCTTGTTGTTATCTTCGATTTGATAGGTGGCAGGCCCCGTAACTCCAAGAGGATCAAAGGTTATGCCTATTTTACCAAAGGACGTCATGAAGAGAAACAACGAAGGCCGATTGCGCTATGCCTAGCGAATGCCGCTAGGACACCTGAGTTTTCGACCCTATAGCAATCGCGCCTTAAAAACCTAAAGGGTCATATTTGAAGCTTAAGTAGGCGGGATTTGAGTTAAATTGGGTTATTTGATGTCCAAATTGAGCTAGAATAGGATTCTTAGTTGCCTAACTTGCTAGGATATTCATTAGAACTCTAAATACTTGAGTTTAACTTGGATTGGGACGCTAATTTCTAAGACTTTATAAAATCCCTCTTGGGGTAGATTTCTATAATTGAATTCTTTACTTTCTTTCATAGATTAGGAACCCTAGATTAGATTAGAATTGAAGATTGAAGCTATTGATTATCATTGGAGAATCAAATTGGAAGCAAGAGAATGCAGATTTGTTTATCTCAATTCTAATTTCTTTTCTTATTTATTTGTATTCTTTTTAATGCTTAATCAATTGTGGATGATGGATTCTAGTTTATTTATGAATTAAACTCTATTTTGAGATTACTATGGATCTTATTTGTGTAGTTTACTTTGATATGCTTCTTTG
Organism: Panax ginseng; assembly: GCA_020205605.1. NCBI lineage: Eukaryota > Viridiplantae > Streptophyta > Magnoliopsida > Apiales > Araliaceae > Panax > Panax ginseng. The sequence continues at coordinate 108,560,398 of CM035148.1, read as the reverse complement.
TTTGTCTTATTAGCTATATTTGGATTGTCTATTATGATTTGTAATGAATTGCTTAATTGCGTAGCTAACAATTATCGTGATAATCTATATGAACTCGAGAGATGAAGTATAGATTTAGATATGATCATGATAGCATGTGTTTGTGATTTCTGCATAGATGGAATTCATGATTTGTGTTTAGGATAGAGATATGCCTTTACGCCATATGTAGTCTAATAAGAACTTGAACTTAAACCCTTTCTAATTGTAATTCACATAGAAATATAGTGGGTTAGTTAATTAGGGTGTTCAAATTGATTCTATCATATGTGGATTTGATTTGATATAAGTATGGTGCATTGAGAGATGGCCATGTTTCACTTTCGTGTTCTTGATTAACAATCCAGTATAAATAATTTGGCTTAACAGGAAGTGTGTTGATTTAAATGTAACAATAAGTGAAATTGTACTCTCAAGTCTACAATATCTTGTTTCATTCTAGGGATAGTTAGTAATAGTTTATTTAATTATTTTAAATTAAATTATTAAATCATTTGTTTAAATAAGATTGAGTTGATTACGAGTTAGTACTTGGTGATTTTTATTAAATAATTCTCTGTGGGAACGATACTCTACTTTCACTTTATTACTTGTTGACCACGTATACTTGCGTGTTGTGCGTAATTAGATTTTACCCAACAAGTTTTTGCCTAACAGTACATGAATGTGAATCAATAGTACACACATGTGAACAAATAGTTATAAACATATGAAATAATAGCAGTTAATTGCTCATTTATCCGATTAATTACCCGATTAGTCAATATAACCTCCAGACATCAATTATTATCGAAATAAATATCGATTTCCACTAACACTAATAATCCCAACATAATGGAACTATCAACTTCATCTTTAATCAACACAACTTATTCATCATTAATATTATAACTCACAATATTTAACAACCAGGTTGTTCCCAAAAAAGAGGGGGCTTTTCGATAAGGATTTCTCCTTATTGGCGCACAATTAGGTGACCAAACCTTTCATTGACAGAACTTCTAGACATTGTCAATATTGCAAATAATAATATGAATAACTTTTCTGTCTCAATTATTGATTTAATAATATATCATATTATGGATGATCTTCGTGACAATAATTGAATCAATAATATGAGAGATATGATCGCAAAGCAATTTTGTAGCAATAATTGAGTATAATGAGTGACTTCTCACGTAAGCATCAATAATCAATCAGGTATTGCTACTATGCAACCACGTATCGTACTTTTACTACTCGGGTAGTTCAGCAGTTTTAACGGTAACACCTCCGCCGTTATTTTTATAAAAGATAATTTCGCCGCTTTCTAACTACGACAACACTTTCGTTTATGGGGTTCACTAATGATGATTGTGTCGTCAGATCGAATATTCTCTGTTAAAACGAATATTCCCCGACCAATCGAATATTATATAACCACTTGCATACTTTGCAAAATTTTCACATATCACCCTTAACTTTAATCATTTTGAATATTACGAGACCCCAGATTTTATGAATAAAGATTTAATTTTCTCGAAATATTTTTTTGAATATTATGGTGTGGATTTGATATAATGTTATAGTTGTGGGTAGTATTTATAAATTTTGCAAAGTATGCAAGTTGTCATATTATATTTGATTGGTCGGAGAATATTTGTTTTATCAGGGAATATTCGTGTAACGACACAATCATTGGTGGACCCCATAACGGAATTATTGTTGGATCGAGAAAGCGACAAAAAAATATTTTATGAAAATAACGGAAGTTTTACCGCTAATACTGTTGAACTACTTTCAGTAGTAAAGTACAAAGAATACGCGTGGTCGCATAAATAAAGATATTATCAGATTAATTATCGATGCTTACGTGATAAGTCACCGCTTTTGTTTTATTGGTATTATTAATGTAATAAAAAATGTAAAAACTTTTTATATAAAACATAATACTTTTATAAAGTTATTCTATAAATAGAATATATTATATTCTATCATTGTGCATAGTGTTTTGCATAGTAAAATCTTTTTTATATAAAGCGAGAATACTTTTATAAAGTTATTCTATAAATAGAATATATTATATTTTATTATGCATAGTGTTGCATAGTGTCTGTGATAGTGTTTTGCATAGTAAAATCTTTTATATAAAAATGTAATACTTTTATAAAGTTATTCATTTTATTAGATTATAAATAGAATATATTATATTTTATTTAAAGATTTTACTTTTAATATGGACCGTCCGATTAAAGTAAATCAATCTGGACCGTTCATGAATTAGTTACTATGCAGTCCATTCTTCTATAAATAGAAGCTCATTCATTCATTATTTCTTACTTAATTCATGAAACTCTAGAGAGAAACTAGAGAGAGTTCTTCTTCTATAATCTTGAGTGTATTTCTTTAGAGTTTAAGAAAGCTTTGAGCGTAGTACAAGTTTTCTTCAAGTATATCCTCGCCCTACCAGTCGGAATACTCTTCTTTCAAAGGTAGGGGATATTATTTGTAGTACTCGTAAGGGGGTATTCTTTCTTTCTTATTCATGAAGAGAACTTCTGTTATTCCATTCTTTATTATTACATTGGAATAACTTTGTATCTGTGGATACCCTATACTTGGTGAAATTCTTCCTCATTATTCCATTCTTATTATTCTATTCGAATAACCTATTTATGCGCAAGTACGCATACATGGTGAAATTCTTCTAATATTACATTTCTTTATTATTACGCGGAATATCCATGCAATGCTTTCTGTGGGACTCGGGTTCCATTTTATTATTACGTCGAGATATCTTGTTTGTGCGTTCTGTGGGACTGGTTCCATTATTTATTATTCATGGGAATAACACATGCATGCGATCTATCGCATCGCATGATGAATCCTTATGTTATTCCATTCTTTATTATTCATTGGAATAACTTTCGTCATGTGGATTAACACATGCATGGTGAATGATCCTTCGTATTCATTCCTTATTAAATTGTGGAAATGATCATCTACGTGGATTACCGCATGGCGGCGAAAATCCATTTAGGTTTCATATATTCTATTATACTCAGGTTGGTTAAACTTTTGACTTCTATACTCCATGAAATTAGTGGAATATCCTTGATATTTGCGCTTCATCCGAAGATCTTTTCATGGAAATATTCTTCTAAGCATTCTTGAATTTTACTCACAAAAGAAGTATCATGTTGACAATTTGGACGTTATTAGTTCTGGATAAATTAATTCTTGAACTTGTTTTATTGAATTATTATGTCATTGTCATCATCCTCATGTTTATATTATGTTGAAAGTCATCTGTGGCTGTAGTGCATAGATGGACTTGGTATGATTATGACTGAGGATTATTCGGTATAATCATGGTAAGTAATGTGACAAATGATGTGGAAAAAGTCCTCATTGGCCCGTAGTGCATTGATGGACAGTTTTTGGTATGATTATGGCTATGGATTCTCTTCGACTAAGTGTGCAAAGATGAATTGTTTTATGGCATGATCAGGACCATTGATGAAAACATGATTATCTTTGGCCCGTGGTGCATGGATAATTCGTGGTCGTGATACTAAAGAATATCCTTGGCCTGTAGTGCAAGGATGATTTGATGATGTGGATTATTTATTAAACTGAGTCTCAGCGATAAAAGTAATGAAAAACCTTTTAAATCATAGAAGATAGTATATTTTATTCTCTACTTGACTCTTCTAATGGATTGCTTATTCCGCTGCAGTTAAACTTGATGTTTGTTATATTGTATCAGTTTAACACTGTTGAAGGCTAACGATAATTTATTCTGCATTATCTTAGTCATAATATTTCTTACTGGGCTAGTTGAGCTCACCTTTTTGCTTTCATTGTTCTCTTCAGGAAATGAGAACGTAGCGAGGACTAATGGGAAACAAGAGTGATGGTCCTAGATGGTGCATTAGTAGTCCTCACTATTCTGTGAAATAGTGTGATAATAAATGTAATGAGGACCCCATTGAGTTTGTATATTGTCTAGATGGCAATATTTGTATTAAAACTCACAGCATATGTTTAGTCATATTTTACACGACTGTTGTATAATTAAGTTTGTATTTGAATTCTGTACCATGTATTTGGCGACTCAAGATGGGTGATGTATACCTATTTTGGGGGCGTCACACAAGTTACTATTAAAACTTTAAACCAACGATCCATATTGATTTACTATTATAATTTCAGCCAACTGTCTGAAAAATTATCACATCTTCTCATGGAATAATATTGTACTCAAAAATAATTTGGACCAAAAAGAAATATATTTTTCGGGTGAATAGTTCTCTATGAATAGTACTTCGGGAATAGTACCCCATGAATAGTACCCCAACACGAAAAGTGTCCTAAATACCCGAGTGAACAATACTAGAGTGAATAGTAATTGGGTGAATAGTAACCCGTGAATAGTATTTTGACATGAAAAGTGTCCCAAATACCCGAGTGAACAATACTAGAGTGAATAGTAACCGGGTGAATAGGAACTCATAAAAGAAAAATACCAAAGAAAATGATATTCCATTACGAGTACAAAAGAAATGATGTCTCATACGAGTATAATAGAATATAGGAATTACAGTATAGTACCTCCATCTATACCTCCATTTTTAATTTAGTCATGCAAGTATTATCAATCTTGCACCACCACCCCTAATAGTACAAGAATGTGAATCAATAGTACCCACATGTGAACACATAGTTATAAGCATGTGAAATAATAGCAATTAATTGCTCATTTATCCAATTAATTACCCGATTGGTCAATATAACCTCCAGACATCAATTATTATCGAAATAAATATCGATTTCTACTAACACTAATAATTCCCACATAATGGAACTATCAATTTCATCTTTAATCAACATGAACTTATTCATCATTAATATTATAACGCACAATATTTAACAACCAGGTCGTTCCCAGGAAAGAGGGGGCTTTCCGATAAGGATTTCTCCTTATTGGCGCGCAATTAGGTGACAAAACCTCTCCTTGACAGAACTTCTAGACATTGTCAATATTGTAAATAATAATATGAATAACTTTGCCGTCTCAATTATTGATTTAATAATATATCATATTATGCAGATGATACTGTGACAATAATTGAATCAATAATATGAGAGATATGATGCAACAATTACTGTAGCAATAATTGAGTATAACTAAGTGACTTCTCACGTAATCATCAATAAGCAATATTGTGTGCTACTATGCAACCACGCTATTACTGTACTTTTACTACCGGATAGTTCAATAGTTTTAACGGTAACACCTCCGCCGTTATTTTTATAAAAAGATAATTCTTCGCTTTTCTAACTACGACAATACTTCCGTTGTAGGGTCCATTAATGATTTGTCGTCGTCATTATAATATTCTCTGTTAAAATGAATATTCCCCACCAATCGAATATTATATAACCACTTGCTTACTTTGCAAAATTTGTATATATCACCCTTAACTTTAATCCTTTTATCAATTTAACCATTTACTAAATAACATAATAATTCCAAAATTAGGTATACATCACCCATCTTGAGTCGCTCAGATGAGATACATGGTATGTAATTCAAATACAACTTAATAATACAAATGGCAATGTATGTTGAATAACAACGAGACCAAAACATAAATGTGAGTTTGAATACAAATATTGTCTACTAGAGAGTATAAAAACTCAAAAGGAGTCCTCATTATAATTATTATCACACTATTTCACGTAATAGTGAGGACTACTAATGCAACATCTAGACCATCACCTGCTCCTCGACTAGTCCTCTAAACCGCTCACGCTCTTTCATTTCCTCAAGAGAAAAGAAAAAAAGGGTGAGCTCAACTAGCCCAAAGAAGAAATATTATGACTAAGATAATGCGTAATAATTTATCGTTAGCCTTCAACAATTAAGTTAAAACCGATAAAATATAATAACTATCAAGTTTAAATCGCAGCAATGAACAAGCAATCCATTTAAGAGTCAAGTAGGGAATAAAATCTACTATCTTCTATGATTTAAAAGGTTTTTCATCACTTTTATCGCCGGGACTCAAAGCTTAATAAATAATCCACATCATCGAATCACCCCCCGCACTACTAAGCCAAGGATATTCTTTAAGATCACGCACCATTTAATTATCCATGCACTACTAGCCAAAGATAATCATGTTTTCATCAATGGTCCCGATCATGCCATAAAACAATTCATCTTTCAGACTACTACCAAAGAGAATCCATAGCCATAATCATACCAAAAACTTTCCATCAATGCACTACGGGCCAATGAGGACTTTTTTCCACATCATTTGTAATATTACGGCTATGATTATACCGAATAATCCTCGGTCATAATCATACCAAGTCCATCTATGCACCATGTGCCATGTATGACTTTCAACATAATATAAACATGAGGATGATGACAATGATATAAGAATTCAATAAAACAAGTTCAAGAATTAATTTATCCAGAACCGATAACGCCCAAATTGTCAACACATGATATTTTCAGAGTAAAATTCAAGAATGCTCGTAAGAATATTTCCATGAAAAGATATCGGATGAAGCGCAAAATATCAAGGATATTCCACTAATTTCATGGAGTATAGAAGTCAAAGTTTTAACCAACCGAGTATAATAAAGAATGGAATAACAAAAGAAATCACCATGCATACGCGATAGATCTATACATGCAAAAGTTATTCCAACAGTAATAATAAATAACTAACCAGTCCGTGAAAAACGCATGTATATGTGATATTCCAATGTAATAATAAAGAATGGAATAAAGAATGGAAAAGTCAATAATAATAAAGAATGGAAACGCATAAAATGCATGCATGTGATATTCCGGCTGTAATAATAAATAATGGAACCAGTCCCGCCAGAACGCATGCATGTGATATTCCGATGTAATAATAAATAATGAAATAATGTAAGAATTTCACCAAGTATAGGTAGCTCACAGATACAAAAGTTATTCCAAAGTAATAATAATAAAATAATGGAATGAAACAAAAGTTCTCTTCATGAATACAAAAGAAATAATAATTTTACAACAAACCGTAAAAGAAACTAAATATAAGAGTAGGAAGAAGCAGTAATACTTTTCTATAGTTTTCTATAATTTTTCTCTCTAGAGTTTCAAATGAATTCGTAAGAAATAATGAAGGAATGAGCTTCTATTTATAGGAAAATGGACTAAATAAGAACTAATTCATGAACGGTCCGTATTGATTTACTTTTTAAATGGATTTATCCATATTGATTTACTATTAAAACTTAAAGCAACATTCATACCGATTTACTATTAAAACTTTAAACCAACGATCCATATTGATTCACTATTATAACTTTCCACCAATGGGTCCATATTGATTTACTATTATATCTTCAACCAACTGGCCTAAAAATTAGCACATCTCCTCATGGAATAATATTGTACCCAAAAATGATTTGGACCTAAAAAAAATATATTTTATGGGTGATCAATAAGACTCGTGAATAGAATTTGAATAAGAATCGTGAATAAGTAACTCGTGAATAAGAACTTAATGAGAATAAGTAACTCGTGAATAGTAACTCATGAATAAGTAACTCATGAATAGTAATCGATTACACAAAAAGTGTCCCTAATAACCCGATTGAACAATACCGAGTGACTTCTCACATAAGCATCAATAATCAATACCGTGTACTACTATGCAACCACGCCAGACATCGCATTTTTTAACACCGGTGTTTCAACAGCTTAACCAGAAACTTCCGCCGTTATTTTCATAAAGTATTTTTGTCGCTTTTCAATCCCGACAATAATTCGCCATGGGTCCACTAATGATTGTATAATATCGCAGACGGATATTCCCCGATAAAAAGAATATTCCCCACCAATCTAATATTATATAACCACTTGCTTACTTTGCAAAATTTGTAAATATTACCCACAACTATAACATTACATCAAATCAACACCATAATATTAAAAAAAAATTATTTCGAGAAAATTAAATCTTTATTCATAAAATGGGGTCTCACAATCTCCCTCCTTATGAAATTTTGCCTCAAAATTTACGACGCACTCGGTATGTCAAGAGGTGTGAGGATACCTTGACTTCACTTCAAATTCTAACTCTTGAGGTATAACCTTTGAGTGTTGAATACGATCCTTCTTATCCAAGATTTTAACACGTATCTTCTCATACGTTAAATCTTTCCGCTATCTCGCTTAGTTTTAATTTAATAATGTGGTTCGGGTCGTCCACATATTTACGTAACATCGACACGAAAAAAATGTTATGAACACGTGACATACTTGGCGGTAAAACGAGTCTATAAGCCACGCTCCTACTTGATCGAGGATTTCAAATGGGCCAATAAAATCGAGGGTTGAGATTTCTCTCTTCATCGATTCTTCGCTTCTAGAATAACGCCTCTTGAACCTTCTTCTTCACATTCATCACCTCCGAGTATGTAGCTGAAAGCGGCTTTAACTTTATCGATTAAAGTCGATTCTAATCAGATATTCGTTATCTTCACGCTGGTCAGAGTCAGATCTCCGCAGTTATCTGAAATGGGTCTTTGTGTTAACAACATCATCTTCTACTACATCTTCTACTCAACAACGCCACTACCACGTTCATTTTTTTCCACGATGATATTGAATGGTACGATCGTAATCTTCAACAAATTTCGAGCCAACGCTTTCGCACATTGTTACGCTCGCTTTTAGGTGAAGAAAATATTTGAGGGTTTTAGAAATGGGTTTTGTACTAGGTCAATACAAAATTTGATTTCACGCCTAGGGTAGGCTAAGAAGTCTTCAAGAATACGTCAGAAATTTATTAACAATAGAAATATCATTCAAAATCGTGACCTCATCCAAGACTTGGATAACACGTCACATTGATACCTATCAACTTGCCATCGTCATTCACGACGACGCCTTATGTAAAGTCCGGGCTTTGGTGCATTCCACACAAGAAAGTCAACAACGAAAGGATCGGGCTCTTTATTTATGGCTTGATATGACAATGATCGACTTTAGTGGTTTGGTTACTTTGAATTGCATAACAAAGTTGGTTAGAGTATGAAAGCTAACAACCTTACTTAAAAGCATGATGAGTAGTTAACCAATCGTTTCCAAAAAATCACATCAAAGGCAAGTATTTTCAAAGAGATAAGATCGACAAGTAACGTGAAAGTGTCGATTTGAATCAACAAGATTTATAAACAAGTGGAGGTAACGAAGGTTTCTACTATCGAAGTTTCAACCAATAAGTCAAAGTCTAATTTTCTCTCAAGTCAAATTTAAACGTTGAGCGCAAGCAAGAGAGATAAAAGAATGGGTAGAACCCAGATATAATAAGGTATAGACTTCGCAAGAATTTATAATTAACTAACCGCTGATAACTTCATTCGTGTTCCTCGTCACAAAAAAAATGCTCTTTTAAACTATCGATTTGACTTGTCTGGGACATTCTTTCAAGCGCCACCATCCCAGCTAGACTTGACTTTGCTATAGAGGACATTCCACCATTAATTGCTTCGTCGCATTCTCGATCCATGATTTGAATCATTACTCCCCGATCCATATCGAATTGGGGTTGATCGCTCTGCACAGGGTAATTCAAACTCGATGTTGGATTCTACCAATTGTCATCCAAAAAGCGAAATCTATTTCATCTATTTTGGATTTATTGGATCGAACGCTTTTTCACAATATCAACGCGTCGTGCGCTTTTTACCCATGCATCCTCTATTCTCATTCGCTTAGTTGTTTCTTCTTTCATCGTAACTTTGATCATAGCATTATTAGATTCTAGCTCTAATATCTTATACTCCCGACAAAGAGTGCTTCGCTCAAGTATCGCACATCTGCAAACACAATTTTGAATTGTTACATCTCTTTGCTCCACGCATCGCTTGTCGTTCTTCAAACCGCTTCTTCTAACTCATGAATACGATTTTGCAATTCTATATTTTGATCATAAAGTTCTTCTAATAAATTCTCCTCGTGTTCCTCTTCTTCTTCTCTTCTTCTCACTCTCACCGCTACCTCTCACGACTATTATCTCAGTGCAACTATCAATTCTTCACTCACCACATGGATATCTCTAATCCCTTCTTCACCGACATCACATTATCCCGGTATTAATTAGAGGTGACTCCACGATCTCATGTGCTTCATTGCTTATCTCAACATTTTTGGATGCCATTTTCAAACATCGCCACAAAACAAGGGTTAATTAATATATCACATATTATCCCTATACTCGACCGACCAATTAAATACCAAATAAACTTAGGTAGGTCATACTAATGAAGGAATTTCTGCCTCTCCCTCCTAGTTCTTGTCTCACATCTCACCTGTGGATCATATCCCTAAGCTTTGATATCAACCGTGACGCCCCAAAATTAGGTATACATCACCCATCTTGAGTCGCCAGATACATGGTACGTAATTCAAATACAACTTAATAATACAACTGTGTGTAAAATACGACAAAACATAAACTATGAGTTTGAATACAAATATTGTCTACTAGAGAGTATATAAACTCAAAAGGAGTCCTCATTACAATTATTATCACACTATTTCATGTAATAGTGAGGACTACTAATGCACCATCTAGACCATCACTGTTCCCCGACTAGTCCCTCGCCACGCTCTCATTTCCTCAAGAGAACAAATGAAAGAAAGGGTGAGCTCAACTAGCCCAGTAAGAAATATTATGACTAAGATAATGCAGAATAATTTATCGTTAGCCTTCAACAGTGTTAAACTGATAAAATATAATAACTATCAAGTTTAACTGCAGCGAAACAAGCAATCCATTAGAAGAGTCAAGTAGGGAATAAAATCTACTATCTTCTATGATTTAAAAGGTTTTTCATCACTTTTATCGCTGGGACTCAGCTTAATAAATAATCCACATCATCGAATCACCCCTGCACTACGACCAAGGATATTCTTTAGTATCACGACCATGAATTATCCATGCACTACGGCTAAAGATAATCATGTTTTCATCAACGGTCCTGATCATGCCATAAAACAATTCATCTTTGCACTACGGCCAAAGAGAATCCATAGCCATAATCATACCAAAAACTGTCCATCAATGCACTACGGGCCAATGAGGACTTTTTTCCACATCATTTGTAACATTACGGTTATGATTATACCGAATAATCCCTGGTCATAATCATACCAAGTCCATCTATGCACCATGTGCCCACAAATGACTTTCAACATAATATAAACATGAGGATGATGACAATGATATAAGAATTCAATAAAACAAGTTCAAGAATTAATTTATCCAGAACCGATAACGTTCAAATTGTCAACATGATATCGCTTTGTAGAGAGTAAAATTCAAGAATGCTCGTAAGAATATTTCCATGAAAAGATATGGATGAAGCGCAAATATCAAGGATATTCCACTAATTTCATGGAGTATAAAGTCAAAGTTTTAACCAACCGAGTATAATAAAGAATGGAATAACAAAAGAAATCACCATGCATGCGATAGACCGCATGCAAAAGTTATTCCAAATGTAATAATAAATAATCGGAACTCAGTCCAAGCCAAAACGCATGCATATGTGATATTCCAATGTAATAATAAAGAATGGAATAAAGTCCCAGTCCCAGAAAACGCATGATGAGGATATTCCAACGTAATAATAAATAATGGAACCTGTGTCAGCATAAACGCGCACGGTAGTGATATTTGCGCGAATAATAAATAATGGAATAGTCTAGTGTAAACGCAATGATATTTCGGCAAATAATAAAGAATGAAATAATGTAAGAATTTCACCAAGTATAGGGTGTGCACAGATACAAAAGTTATTCCAATGTAATAATAAATAATGGAATAATGTAAGTTCTTTTCAAATGAATACAAAAGAAATAATACCCCTTACCGTAAAAGAAACTCGAATATAAAGAGTAGGAAGAAGTAGCAGATAATACTTTTCTATAGTTTTCTATAATTTTCTCTCTATAGTTTCAAAGTGAATTCGTAAGAAATAATGAAGGAATGAGCTTCTATTTATAAGAAAATGGATCGAATAGTAACTAATTCATGAACTATCAGATTGATTTACTTTTTAAATGGACTATCCATATTGATTTACTATTAAAACTTAAAGCAACGGTCCATACCGATTTACTATTAAAACTTTAAACCAAATGATCCATATTGATTCACTATTATAACTTTCCACCAAATGGTCCATATTGATTTATTATTATATCTTCAACCAACTATTCGAAAAATTAGCACATCTCCTCATGGAATAATATTGTACCCAAAAATGATTTGGACCTAAAAGAAATATATTTTACGGGTGATCAATAGTACTCATGAATAGTAATGAATAGAATCATGAATAGTAACTCATGAATAGTAACTCATGAATAGTAACTCGTGAATAGTACTACGACACTAAAAAGTGTCCCGAATAATTCGATTGAATAATACCGAAGTGACTTCTCACATAAGCATCAATAATCAATACCGTGTACTACTATGCAACCACGCCAGACATCGCATTTTTTAACACCGGGTGTTTCAAAGTTAATGGTAAAACTTCCAACAGTTATTTTCAGAAACTTCCGCCGTTATTTTCATAAAGTATTTTTAGGGGTCCACCAATGATTCTCAATCCGACAATAATTCCCAATCGAATATTGGGTCCACTTGCAATGATTGTAAATATTACCCACAACTTGATATTCCCCATAATATATAAAAAAAGAATATTCCCCAACCAATTAAATATTATATAAACCACTCACACTTACTTTGCAAAATTTATAAATATTACCCACAACTATAACATTACATCAAATCAACACCATAATATTAAAAAAAATTATTTCGAGAAAATTAAATCTTTATTCATAAAACTGGGTCTCATAAATCGATATTACCAGTGGTAGCAGTCATCGAAGCGGTGACAACAAACGATGATGAAATCAACATGCCAAAAATGGTAACCACTTCGGTGGTAATCATGGTCAGATAATAGAAGTGGAAATTTTAAAAAGAGGACATTCAATAATGATGGAAAGACGTCAACACCAACACCTGTTGTTAAGGAAGGAGAACGACTGCCGGTCGTATGTTACAAATGAGGAGGGGAGGGACACATCAGTCCAAACTGTATGCAACAGTCCAAAGCATGTTACAATTGTGGAAGAGAAGGTCACTTAGTCCGATTTTGTCGTGCACCAAAGTCAAGTCCAGCTGGGATGGAGGCATCAAAGATTGTCCCAAACAAGATAAAACCAGTAGTTTAAGGGAAAGCATTTATCGTAACCTCCCAGAAAGCAAGGAACCCGAACGAGGTCATCACAGGTAAGCTTATCATAAACTCTAGCGAAGTATATACCTTATTTGATACCGGTTCTACCCATTCTTTTATTTCTCCTACTTGCGCTCAACGATTAAATTTGACTCCGGAGAAATTAGACTTTGACTTATCTGTTGAAACTCCGTTGGGAGAAACCTTCATTACATCCACTGTTTATAAGTCTTATTTGTCTCAAATCGGTACCCTCACATTACCTGTCGATCTTATTTCTTTAAAAATACTTGAGTTTGACGTAATTCCAGGGATCGATTGGTTAACTACTCATCATTAACTACTCAATGTATTAAAATACTCACAAGAATACGCTCAATATATCGAGCGAGAAAGAGAGAGAAAACTTCAGTTTCTGGTGTGATTTTCAATTCTAACCTAAGCACCCTATTTATAGGAAAATGCTTAGAACACCAAAGCAGAAAATTTAATATAATATTATTATTTATTTTACAAATTCTTACGCCCACTTTTATCAACTGATCTCAGCCACCAAGCACATGTTAATGATGCCCACAAAATGAACAAAAAATGTTTTTCTTAAAAAAATTATTTAAAACTTCAAAAATCAATTATTTCGGAATTTCGGAACTTCAATAATTCATAACAAATATCCCTTTTATCAGAAAAATTCAAACCTCAGTCTTTTGCATAGGAAATTTCATTATCTACAACTTTGCAGAAGAAAATATTTCCAAATTCCAAACAGAAATTGACCGAAATCCATAAACGGGCGATTTTACAAGCTATAATTAAATTTCAGTCAAGAAATGGGCCCACAGACATGTTTAACATGTTTTAAATAACTTTTGCAACAAAAATACTCTTTCTCCTCATATACTCATATATCCCACATTCATTATAAAAATATCATCATTATTATATTATAATAATATAATAAAATATTATTTTATCAAAAAAGATAAAATATTGATTTTCAACAATTGTCACTTTAAAAATTTTCTCCATCTATATCCACATAAAATGAATATTTTCCTCATCATATAAATCAATAATTAATTATTCACAAATAATATTACAGAATCACAATACTGACAACCAGGCAGTTTCCAGGAAAGAGGGGGCTTTTCAATAAGAATATCTCCTTACTGGCGCGCAATTAGGTGACCAAACCTCTTCTTAGACAGAACTTTATAGACATTGGCAATAATGTTATCTAATAATATTATTCAGATAATATGAATTATTGCTTCGATAATGGAAAATACTGTGTAGTGACAATTATTGAAACAACAGTAATATAGAATATCAATGCAACAATTATTGAATCAATAAAATACTGAACAGTAATTACTGTAACATTTATTGAGTAGTTCCTTCTTACGTAAGAATCAATAATTGGTGCAATACCGCGTATCTTCTTGTGTAACAATGCGACACATCGTGTTTTAACCATAAGGTATTCCAACAAGATAAGCAGTAATAACTACGCCGTTATTTATAAACAACTTATACTTGTCGCTTTTCTTCATCCAATCGCTTTCCATTATGGGGCCCACACACAAGGTCGCTATTTGTCGCATTTAATATTCCTCGACAAATAAGAATATTACGACCAAACGAATATTCTCCGATAAAAATGAATAGTTTATAACCACTTGCTTATTTAAAATATTTGCGCATTTTACCCACAACTAACCACATTAATCAAATCAACCCTTACTATTTCAAAATAATAAATAGAGGAAATTTAATTTAATTTATAATAAGTTGGGGTCTTACAACCTCCCCTCCTTATGAAATTTCGTCCTCAAAATTGACGTACGTACCTGGTGTTTCGAAAAGATGAGGAAACCTCGCTTTCATTTCCGTTTCCAACTCCCAGGTCATTTCCTCAATAGCATGGTTTCTCCACAAAACTTTAACTTATGGTATGACCTTAGTGCGTAAGACATGCTCCTTCCTATCCAAGATCTTGACAGGTACCTCTTCGTACGCTAAGTTTTCCGCTATCTCGTCCGGTTCTAACTCAATGACGTGGTTCGGGTCTTTCACATATTTACGAAGCACAGATATATGAAAAACATTATGAACACGAGACATACTTGGAGGTAACGCGAGTCCATAGGCCACTTTTCCTACTCGGTCAAGAATTTGAAATGGACCAATAAATCGTGGATTGAGCTTGCCTCTCTTCCCAAATCTTGTAACTCCTTTCCATGGAGCCACACGCAACAATACATGATCCCCAATGTCAAATTCTACGTCCTTTTGATGAAGATCCGCATAACTCTTTTTTATCGATCCTGCTGGTTTGTATCGCTTGTCGAATCGTTTGGATCTTCTCTGTAGTCATTCATACCAACTCTGGTCCTAACAACGTTGCTTTTCCCACCTCATCCCAACATACTGGAGAGCGACACTTTCGTCCATACAATGCTTCAAATGGAGCCACACATATACTTGCCTGATAACTGTTGTTGTAGGAGAATTCCACCAATGGTAGGTACTTATCCCAACTTCCTTTGAAATCTAGGGCACAAAGTCTTAATAGATCTTCAAGAGTTTGAATAGTCCTCTCTGATTGCCCGTCCATTTGAGGATGGTATGCCGAACTGAACCGTAAATTTATGCCCATAGCTTTTTGCAAACTAACCCAAAATCTTGAAGTGAATCTTGGGTCACGATCCGAAACTATGGATACTGGAATTCCATGCAATCTCACAATCTCATTTATGTACATTCGAGCAAGACGTTCAAGGGAATAAGTCTCCCGTATCGGTAAGAAATGAGCAGACTTGGTTAATCTATCAACAATAACCCAAAAAGCATTTATTCCTTGAGAAACCGTGGGAAGACCTGTAACGAAATCCATGGTAATGTGTTCCCACTTCCATTTCGGAATCTCAAGTGGTTGCAACGGACCCTTTGGGACTTGATGCTCCGCCTTTACACTTTGACAAGTTAAACACCTTGAGATAAACTTTGCAATCTCTTTCTTCATATTGTTCCACCAAAATGTATGTCGAAGATCACAATACATTTTGGTACTTCCAGGATGGATTGCAAATGGTGTATTGTGTGCCTCCATCATGATCTTGTACTTCAAATCAGAATCGTTAGGAACACAAAGTCTGGAGTGGACTCGAAGTATTCCTTCTTCATCGATTCTTGCTCCTGGAATAGCACCTTCTTGCACTTTCTTCTTCATACGTATCAGTTCCGGGTCTGTGGCTTGAGCAACTTTAACTTTATCGATTAAAGTTGGTTCTATGTGTATACTTGACATCATCGCACTCGTTCCTGCATATGATCTTCTACTCAACGCGTCAGCTACCACGTTTGCTTTTCCAGGATGGTATTGAATAGTGTTGTCGTAATCTTTCAACAGCTCGAGCCAACGTCGTTGCCGCATGTTGAGTTCTTTTTGAGTGAAGAAATATTTGAGGCTTTTATGGTCTGAATATATCTCCACTTTCTCCCCATATAGATAGTGCCTTCAGATCTTTAAGCTGAAACGATTTCACGCTAACTCTAGATCATGAGTAGGATAATTCCTCTCATATTCTTTAAGTTGTCATGAGGCATAGGCTATAAATTTCCCACGTTGCATGAGAACACATCCTAGCCTTTTGCTCAAGCATCATTTGAGATAAAAAATCCATCCGAACGGATGGTATGGTCAAACAGCAGTGCGAAATGAGTCTCCTCTTAAGCTCTTTGAAACTCTTCTCGCATTCCTCGCTCCATACGAATTTGATATATTTTCGAGTCAACTGAGTTAACGGGGTAGCGATTCGAGAAAATCCTTCCACGAATCTCCGATAATAACCAGCTAAGCCCAAAAAGCTACGTACTTCGGTCACCGTCTTTGGTTGCTCCCAACTTTGTATTGCTTCAATCTTCGCCGGGTCAACAGATACTCCATGTTTTGACACCACATGCCCTAGGAATGCTACTTCCTCAAGCCAGAAATCGCATTTCTTCAACTTAGCATATAGCTTGTTTTCACGCAGCCTTTGGAGTACCAGCTTCAAATGGTGCTCATGATCTTCACGGCTTTTGGAATATATGAGGATGTCATCAATAAAGACAACAACGAATTGATCCAAATAATCCTTGAATACTCGGTTCATCATATCCATGAAAGCCGCAGGAGCATTAGTCAATCCAAAAGACATGACTAGGAATTCATAATGCGTCAGATCGAGTTCAAGGGCGCTCTCTTGGAATATCCTCGATTTTAACCTTCATTTAATGATATCGTAAGCGAAGATCGATCTTTGAAAAGAATTGTGCTCCTTGCAACTGGTCAAACAGTCATCAATACGAGGTAGCGGATACCTATTCTTGATAGTGACATGGTTTAATTCTCAATTAATCGATACAAAGTCGCATACTCCGTCTTTCTTCTTTACAAATAAAACAGAGCACCCCAAGGAGATGTACTAGGATGAATAAAACCGATGTCTAATAACTCCTGTAGTTGGACCTTTAACTCCTGAAGTTCAATAGGAGCCATTTGATATGGGGTTTTAGAAATGGGCTTTGTACCAGGCTCAAGATCAATAAAGAATTCAACTTCACGTTCCGGGGGTAGACTGGGAAGTTCTTCAGGAAATACGTCAGGAAAGTCAATAACAACTGGAATATTATTCAAATATGACGTGTCTTTATTCAAATCCATAACATGGGCTAAGAAAGCTTGACATTCGTTTTTTAATAAACGAATGGCTTTATGGCTTGATATAACAATGATTGATTTTAATGGCTTAGTTGCTTGAATTCGCACAACAGGTTGGTTAGGAATATGAAAACTAACAACCTTACGAAAATAATCAATTTTGGCATGATGAGTAGTTAACCAATCAATCCCTAAAATCACATCAAAAGCAAGTATCTTTAAAGAGATAAGGTCACATGTGTAATGTGATGGTGCCAACTTGGATCAAACAAGATTTATAAATAGTGGATGTGATGAATGTTTCTCTAACGGAGTTTCCACAGATAAATCAAAGTCTAATTTCTCCGAGTCAAGTTTAAACGTTGAGCACAAGCGGGGAGAAATAAATGAATGGGTAGCACCCCAGATCTAGTAAGGTATAAACTTCGCATGAATTTATGATTAGCTTACCCGTGATCACCTCGCGTTTGTGTTCCTCGCGTGATTGACCGACCATACTTACAAACGTTCTTCCAAGAACCGTTGACTTTGACTTTTCTGGGATAGCCTTTTGAGTCACCATCCCCACTAGACTTGGTTTCCCTACAGTACAATCTCGAGTGATATGTCCTTCCTTTCCACAATTATAGCATACTTTGAACTATTGTGAACAGTTTGGGCTGATATGTCCCTCTTTTCCACATTTATAGCATACGACCGGTGGTCATTCTCCTCCCTTAAAATCGATTCTTCTTTGGTGCCGACGTCTTCTGATGTGTCATTGTTGAATCTCCTCTTTTTAAAATCTCCCCCAACTCACTTCTTCTATTTTCATGTCCATGATTACCACCAGAGTGGTTGCCGCTATTGTCCGTATTTTTCTTTCTCCACTGGTTATCGTTGTTCGATGATCGCTGCCACCAGTAGGATGATCCCGGTTGTGGTCTCTCGATTGATCAGTATCAAGTTATCTCGCTCTAATAATTGAGCCACTCGCTGACAACATCTGAATAGAGAGAAAATTTATGAGAAATGAGATCTTGACGTATCTTGGGTTTCAAACCTCTCGTAAACATCCGCGTCATCGTTCCTCATTCTCCACCAAATGAGGTGCAAAACCGACAACTCTGCAAACTTCGCCTCATCTTTGACACCGCCATGTTATTCTCGCTCCAATCTAATAAACTCTACCTCCTTCATATGATGAATACTTTCAGAAAATACTTGTCATTGAAGCAGGTTTCAAATGTCTCCCAAGACATGCCGAAAGTGCGGTTTGGATGGGTACAATTCATGAGACTCCCACCAAGAATACGCCTCGCCTGAAAACATAAAGGTGGAGAATGGAACCTTCTATTCTCTCCGCATCCCAAGACATCGAATATCTTGGTAATTTGTTTAACCCACGCCTCGCCTTGATCGGATCCGGCTTCCAATAAATTCGTGGTCCCAACTCTTTGAACTACTTGGCTGTGACAAACCGTGAATTGTTATCATTTCCTCCTGTATTTTGAACACGAGTCTCCCTCGTCTGATTTTGCATGAACAGAAAAAAGCTTCTAAACATCCCATCGTTCATCATCTGCTCAGTGGTGTTGTTCACAGGAGGAACATTGCCATCCTGTTGCACGTTCTCCTCATTGGTGAACACAGGTGTCTCCACGGTCTCATTTACTCCATGTTAACATTCTCTTTACCGACATTCTCAAACACGCCATAAAACAAGGGTTAATTTAACAAATTAACATATCACATAATATCCCTATATTATGATTGAGCCAACAAATAAGCTTAGGTAGGACACACTAGTGAAGGATTTACTGCGTCTCTCCTCCTAGTTCTATTCCCGATCTCCGCCAGAGATCATATCCTAAGCTCGATATAAACACTGTGGCGCCCCCAAAATAGGTATACAACACCCATTACGAGTCGTCAAAATACATGGTACGTAAACAATTATTGATACATTATTCTATAAAATGGTGAGGACTACTAAAACGACTTTCTAGAACCTTCATTCCATACCCGACTAGTACTTCGCTACATTCTAGCCTCCCCGAGAAGAAAATGGAACAAAAAAGAAAAGGGTGAGCTCAACTAGCCCGAAGAAAGAATATTATGACTAAGATAACATAGAACAAATTATCGTTAGTCTTCAACAGGAAAAATCTAATAGAATACAATAGACAACAGCTTTTAAATCAATCTTCGCAATGAAATAATAATTCATTAGAAGAGTTAAGTAGAGAATGCAAACTACTATCTTCTATATATGAATTTAAAAGTTCATCGTCGATATTTTATCCTCAGTAACATAAATCAATATATATCTCGAATTAAATATTCATCTTTGCAGACAAAGCCAAAGATATTCATCATTAGTCATGTTCATCTAAACACTGCTCATCTTTGCAATACGGGCCAAAGATATTCATCAGAAAATCATTCATCTTTGCACTACATGCCAAAGATATTCAATAATATCATCATTTAGGACTGAGGATGATGAAAAATATTTTAAAGAAAACGAATCCAGTGAAACAAAAGAATAAATATTAAGGATTCGTATTTCAGCTATTCCATGTCCAAAAATACCTCATAAATAATCATAGTGGAGTAAAATTCAAGAATGATCAAAACATGGATACAATTAAAGCTAGTATCCATAATAGATATTTTAGACAAAAAGAAGAAAATTTTATTTTTCTAGGTGAATAAGTGTCGATTCGTGAATAAAGTCTTGATATCGTGAATAGTAACCGACACAAAAAGTTCCAAATTTGATAAAAAGTTCAAACCAATATTTCGACATAATGATATTGAAGAAAATAATATCATTTAAGAAGAAAATAACATCTCTTACCTCCTAAAGACAGTACTTCTAGTTGAAACAACGGATATAAGCTATGACTTGAACTTGCACCGTATAGCAACGCTCAAAGTATTAAAATACTCACAAGAATATGCTCAATATATCGAGAGAGAAAGAGAGAGAAAACTTCAGTTTCTGGTGTGATTTTCAATTCTAACCTAAGCACCCTATTTATAGGAAAATGCTTAGAACACCAAAGCAGAAAATTTAATATAATATTATTATTTATTTTACAAATTCCTACGCCCACTTTTATCAACTGATCTCAGCCACCATGCACATGTTAATGATGCCCACAAAATGAACAAAAAACATTTTTCTTAAAAAAATTATTTAAAACTTCAAAAATCAATTATTTCAGAATTTTGGAACTTCAATAATTCATAACAAATAACCCTTTTATCAGAAAAATTCGAACCTCATGTCTTTTCCATAGGAAATTTCATTATCTACAACTTTGCAGAAGAAAAGTTTTACAAATTCCAAACAGAAATTGACCGAAATCCACAAACGGGCGATTTTACAGGCTATAATTAAATTTCAGTCAAGAAATGGGCCCACAGACATGTTTAACATGTTTTAAACAACTTTTGCAACAAAAATACTCTTTCTCCTCATATACTCATATATTCCACATTCATTATAAAAATATCATCATTATTATATTATAATAATATAATAAAATATGACTTTATCTGAAAAGATAAAATATCGATTTTCAACAATTGTCATTTTAAAAATTTTCTCCATCTATATCCACATAAAATGAATATTTTCCTTATCATATAAATCAATAATTAATTATTCATATAATATTACGTAATCACAATATCGACAACTAGGCGGCTCCTCAGGAGCAGGGGCTTTCCAATAAGAATATCTCTCACTTGGCGCATGAATTAGGTGACCAAACCTCTCCTTAGATGTAACTTTCTAGACATTGCCAATAATGTTATCTAATAATGTAAAACTCCAACTTTTGAATAAAGATGAATTTTCTATAAATATTATTTTTGAATTTTATGGAGTGAAATTGATATAATAGTTGTGGGTAATATTTATAAATTTTGCAAAGTACATAAGTTGTTATATAATATTCGATTGGCCTGAGAATATTCATTTTAATAGGAATATTAGTACAACGGCACAATCATTGGTGGACCCTATTAACGGAATTATTGTTTGATTGAGAAAACGATAAAAATATTTTTTTATGAAAATAACTATGGAAGTTTTACCGTTAATCGCTGAAACACACGGTGTTAAAAGTATAAGAATCTGGCTGTGGTTGCATAGAGCAATACGGTAGTAATTATTGATGCTTAAGTGATAAGTCACTCAGTTTTTTGTTGGTATTATTAATGTAATAATCTGTAGAAAATCTTTTTATATAAAAATGTAATACTTTTATAAAGTTATTCTATAAATAAAATATATTATATTCTATTATGCATAGTGTTGTATAGTAGTCTGCGCATAGTGTTTTGCATAGTAAAATCTTTATATATAAAATGTAATACTTTTATAAAGTTATCCGCATTTTATTAGACAATAATTAGAATATATTATATTTTATTATGCATAATGTTTGCATAAAGGCTCGTGACAATAGTGTTTGCATAGTAAAATCTTTTATAAAGTTATTCGTTTTATTAGATTATAAATAGAATATATTATATTTTATTTAAAATATTTTGCTTTAAATATGGACCGTCGATTAAAGTAAATCAATACGGACCGCTCATAGATTAGTTACTATGCATTCCATTTTCCTATAAATATAAGCTCATTCCTTCATTATTTTCACGAATTCAATTTGAAACTCAGAGAGATAAACTATAGAGAGAGAAGAAAGCATTCTCGCTACTTCACTACTTATATATCAAAGACTTTTCTTCTTAAGGTAGGGAATATTATTTGTTGTACTCGTAAGGAGTTTTATTCTTTCTTATTCATGAAGAGAATCATTGTTATTCCAATTCTTTATTATTCGTTGGAATAACTTGTACACGCTGCTACCCTATAATTGGTGAAATTCTTACATTATTCCATTCTTTATTATTATGTTGGAATAACTCGTCTATGCAAAGTCTCGCATACATGGTGAAATTCTTCTAATATTCCATTCTTTATTATTACATTTGGAATATCTCGTCTACATGCTTTTACACTGTGGGACCGGTTCCGTTATTTATTATTCGTTGGAATATCACATGCATGCGTTTTTCTTGGGACTGGTTCCGTTATTTATTATTCATTGGAATATCTTGTTTGTGAATTTACTTTGACCGGTTCCGTTATTATTATTACGTTGGAATAACTCCTGTCATGCTAAATACCACATGCATGGTGATTTCTTTTGTTATTCCATTCTTTATTATACTCAATTGGTTAAAGTTTTGACTTCTATACTCCATGAAATTAGTGGAATATCCTTGATATTTGCGCTTCATCAAGTATCTTTTCATGGAAATATTCTTACGAGTATTCTTGAATTTTATTCTACAAAGCAAAGATTATGTTGACAATTTGGACGTTATCGCCCTAGATAAATTAATTCTTGAACTTGTTTTATTGAATTCTTATATCATTGTCATCATCCTCATGTTTATATTTTGTTGAAAGTCATCTGTGGCTTTGTAGTGCATAGATAGACTTGGTATGATTATGATCGTGGATTATTCGATTGTAATCATGACCGTAATGTTACAAATGATGTGGTAAAAGTTCTCATTGGCCCGTAGTGCATTGATGGATGCTTGTTGGCATGATCATGACCATTAATGAATACACAAATATTCTTGGCCCGTAGTGCATGGATAATTGTGGTCGTGATACTAAAGAATATCCTCGGTAGAGAAAAGTGGGGTGATTCGATGATGTGGAATATTTATTGTCGAGTCTCGGCCCGATATAATGTTGATGAAAACCTTTTTAAATCATAAAAGATAGTAGATTTTATTTTCTACTTGACTCTTTTAATGGATTGCTTGTTCCATTACCGCAGATTAAACTTATTGCCTATTATATTTTATCGGTTTAACATTGTTGGAGACTAATGATAATTTATTCTCGCATTATCTTAGTCATAATATTTCTTCTATCGGGTTAGTTGAGCTCACCCTTTCTTTCACCGTTTTCTTCTGTGAAATGAGAATATAAATTGGGACTTAGTCGGGAAAGCGGAGTGATGGTCCAGGAGGATAGCATTATTAGTCCTCACTATTCCGTGAAATAGTGTGATAATAATTTTAATGAGGACTCATTTTTGAGTTTGTATAATCTCTCAAGTAGATAATATTTGTATTCAAACTCACAGTTTATGTTTGTCGTATTGTACACGACAGTTGTATTAGTAAGTTGTATTTGAATTCTGTACCATGTATCTGACGACCCAAGATGGGTGATGTATACCTAATTTTGGGGGCATCACAGTTGGTATCAAAGCTTAGGGATATGATCCATGGCTAAGATGTGAGACTAGAACTAGGAGGGAGAGACGGGGAATTCTTCGCTAGTATGACCTACTTAAATTTATTTTGTATTTAAATTGGTTGGTCAGAGTTTAGAGATATTATGTTACATGTCAATTAACCTTTGTTTTGTGGCGAGATTCAAAATGACATTCGAGAATGTTGAGAATAGCAATGGAGCTGGGTGACCGTTGATTCACGAGATATCAATAATCGAGGATAATGTGCATCAGAAGGCGATAATCCTCATGCAAACAACAACACCGACCAAATGATGAATGATCAAATGTTCGTGGGCTTTATGCAATTCATGCAACAGCAGGCTAGAGCGGCTCCTGTCCAAAATGCAGGTGGAAACACTTGAAACTCTCGGGGTGGTCACCGCTAAACAGTTTAAGGAGCTGGGACCACCGGAGTTTAAGGGAGAGCCAAAACCACTTATGGCGGAAGCATGGATAAAGCAGATCACCAAGATATTTGATGTCTTGGGATGCTCCGAGGAGCAAAAGGTTCCCTTCATAGCCTTTATGTTGCAGCAGAGAGGGAGACATTGGTGAGAATCCAGAAACGTGCACTCAACTCCGCTGCGTCTTGAAGATGTCTTGGGAGAAGTTCCAAGAGTTATTCAACGACAAATACTTTCCCGAAAGTATTCGTCTATATGAAGGAGGTGGAGTTTATCAAATTGGAGCAAAACAATATGACCGTGTCGCAATACGAGGTAAAATTTATGAGTTATCCTGGCTTCATAGGCCCCACTTGGTGGATAATGAAGAGAGAATGGCGCGAATGTTTTTAAGAGGTTTGAAGCGGAGATACGTTAACATCTTATTTCTCATAAACTGTGTTTGTATTCAGATGTTGTAAATAGGGTTCAGTTGGTGGAGCGCGATAACGAGTCAACGCAACCAAAAGAGAGCAACCGACAAAATGATAATACCAGTGAGAGCAGTCATCGAAGCGGTGACAACAAGCGTGGAGGTAATCAACAGGCCAGAAATGGTAACCACTTCGGTGGTAATCAGGACCAAAATAATAAGAATGGACATTTCAAGAAGAGGAGATTCAACAATGATGGAAAGACGTCAGCACCAGCACCCGTTGTTAAGGAAGGAGAAAGACCATCTATCATATGCTTCAAATGCGGAGGGGAGGGACACATCAGTCTAAATTGCACGATGCCGTCCAAAGCATGTTATAATTGTGGAAGAGAAGGTCACTTAGCCCGATTTTGTCATTCCCTCAAGATAAATTCAAATAGGATGGAGGCACCAAAGGTCGTCCCGTAAAAGTCAAAGCCAGAAGTGCAAGAGGAGGCGTTTGTTGTGACCTCCCAGAGAGCAAGGAACCCGAATGAGGTCATCACAGGTAAGCTTATCATAAACTCTAATAAGTCTACACTTTATTTGATACTGGGTTCTACCCTTTCTTTTATTTCTCCTACTTGCGCTTAACAATTAAATTTGACTCCGGAGAAATTAGACTTTGACTTATCTGTGGAAACTCCGTTGGGAGAAACCTTCATTACATCCACGATTTATAAGTCTTGTTTGGTTCAAGTTGGTATCCACACATTACCTGTCGATCTTATTGCATTAAAAATACTTGCATTTGATGTAATTCTAGGGATTGATTGGTTAACTACTCATCATGCAAAAATTGATTGTTTTTGTAAGGTTGTTAGCTTTCATATTCCTAATCGACCTATTATGCGAATTCAAGCAACAAAACCATTAAAATCAATCATTGTCTATCTCAAGTTATAAAGCTATCCGCTTATTGAAAAGCGGATGTCAAGCTTTCTTAGCTCATGTCACGAGATCTAAACAAAAATACGCCGGTTTTGAATAATATTTCTATTGTTAATGAATTTCCTGACGTATTCCTTGAAGAACTTCCTAGCCTACCCCCAGAGCGTGAAATTGAATTTTGTATCGACCTTGAACCTGGTACAAAACCCATTTCCAAAGCCCCATATCGAATGGCTCCTATTGAACTTCAGGAGTTAAAGACTCAACTGCAGGAATTGTTAGACATTGGCTTTATTCGTCCTAGTACTTCTCTTTGGGGTGTTCCTGTTCTATTCGTGAAGAAGAAAGATGGGAGTATGCGACTTTGTATTGATTATCGAGAGTTGAATCATGTCACCATCAAAAATAAGTACCCATTGCCACGTATTGATGACCTGTTTGACCAGTTGCAAGGAGCCAAATTCTTTTCAAAGATTTATCTTCGTTCCGGATATCACCAATTGAATATTAGAATCGATGATATTCCAAAGACGGCTTTCAAAACTCGGTACGGGCATTATGAATTCCTAGTCATCTCCTTTGGATTGACTAATGCTCATGCTGCCTTCATGGATATGATGAATCGAGTATTCAAGGAATATTTGGATCATTTTGTGGTCGTCTTTATTGATGACATCCTCATATATTCCAAAAGCCGTGAAGATCATGAGGAACACTTGAGGCTGATACTCCAAAAGCTTCGTGAATACAAGCTTTATGCGAAGTTGAAGAAATACGAGTTCTGGCTTGAGGAAGTAGCATTCCTTGGGCACATGGTATCAAGTCATGGAATATCTGTTGACCTAGCAAAGATTGAAGCTATTCAAAGCTGGGAGCAACCTAAATCAGTGACCGAAGTACGTAGCTTTCTCGGCTTAGCTGGTTATTATCGGAGATAATGAAATTTCCTTTGGAAAAGATATGTGGTTCGAATTTTTCTGACAAAAGGCTATTTATTATGAATTATTGAAGTTCCGAAGTTCCAGAATAATTGATTTTTGAAGTTTTAAATTTCTTTTAAAAGAAAAACATTTTTTTTTCATTTGGTTGGCTCCACTTGCACATATTATTAATTTATTAAATTTTATGCTTTGGTGTTCTAAGCATTTTCCTATAAATATGGTGTTTAGGTTAGAATTGAAAATCACACAAGAAACTGAAGTTTTCTCTCTCTTTCTCTCTCTCGATATATTGAGCGTATTCTTGTGAGTATTTTAATACTTTGAGTGTTGCTATACGGTGCAAGTTCAAGTCATAGCCTATATCCGGTGTTTCAACTAGAAGTACTGTCTTTACGAGGTAAGGGATATTTTTTTTTAAAATGATATTAATTCTTTCAATATCATTATACCGGAATATTGTGAGGATTTTTCTTGTGAAATTCTTGTCTTTTTAGTGTCAGGAGTTATTATTCACGATATACGGCACTATTCACGATATCGATTAATTATTCACGTATCATACGGACTATTCAAAGAAAAAATAAATTTTCGTTTTTCGTCCAAAATATCTATTATGGATACTAGCTTTGATTGTATCCATGCTTTGATCATCCTTGAATTTTACTCCACTATGATTATTTATGAGGTATTTTTGGACATGGAATAGCTGAAATACGAATCCTTAATATTTATTCTTTTGTTTCACTAGATTCGTTTTCTTTAAAATATTTTTCATCATCCTCGGTGCTAAATGATGATATAATTGAATATCTTTGGCTCAGAGTGCAAAAGATTAATGACTTCGATGAATATCTTTGACCCGTAGTGCAAAGATGAGCAGTGTTTAGATGAACATGACCTAACCTGGTGAATATCTTTTGCACAGTAGTGCAAAGATGAATATTTGATTCGATTATATATTGATTTATATTTACAGGATAAAATATTGACGATGAACTTTTAAATTCATATATAGAAGATAGTAGATTTTATTCTTTACTTAACTCTTCTATGAATTATTGTTTCCACTGCGAATATTGATTTAAAACTGGTTGTCTATTGTATTCTATTAGATTTTTTCCTGTTGAGGACTAACGATAATTTGTTCTATGTTATCTTTGTCATAATATTCTTTACTGGGCTAGTTGAGCTCACCCTTTTTCTTTTTGTTCCATTTTTTTTCTCAGGAGGCGAGAATGTAGCGAGTACTTGTCGGGGTATGGAATGAAGGTTCTAGAAAGTCGTTTTAGTAGTCCTCACCATTTTTGTAAAATAATGTATCAATAATTGTAATGAGGACTTATTTGAGTGTGGATATTGTCTAGATGACAATATTTGTATTTAAACTCACAGTTTTTATGTTGTATTAATAAAGTTGTAGTTGTTTCTGTACCTTTTGGGGGCGTCACAGTTGGTATCAGAGCTTAGGGATATGATATTTGACGGAGATCGGGGAATAGAACTAGGAGGGGAGAGACGAGTAAATCCTTCGCTAGTGTGTCCTACCTAAGCTTATTTGTTGGTCGGTCATAATATAGGGATATTATGTGATATATTAATTTGTTAAATTAACCCTTGTTTTATGGCAGTATTTGAGAATGTCGACTGAGAATATTAACAGTGGTGTAAATGAGACCGTGGAGACACCTTTGCTCACCAATGAGGAGAACGTGCAACAGGCTGACAATGTTCCTCCTGTAAATCATGATCTGTAATGTTACAAATGATGTGGTAAAAGTCATCATTGGCCCGTAGTGCATTAATGAACAGTTGTTGGTATGATCATGACCATTAGTGATACTAATGAATATCCTTGGCCGTAGTGTAAGGATGATTCGATGATGTAAATTATTTATTAAGTTGAGTTTCATCTATAAAACTGTTGATAAACTGTTAGCACAATAGTTATCTAGAAGGGGGGTTGAATAGATATTTAAAAATCTTTTCGTTTTAAACTTGTTCTTTAATGATGATTAAAACTTAGCGGAATTTATGTTTGTTTTAATCTTCTTTACAAAGCAAAGGAGTTATGATGAGAGTGAGGCGCTTATAGCAGCTTATGGCAGATATATAGCAGCTTATAGTATGAATGTAAAAGACACAACTATTTTTAAGTGGTTCAGAGCACTTAAAGCTCCTAGTCCACTCTTCTACTCAACGAGTAGGATATCCACTAAGGATGTCTTTTACAACTTTCAATCACACATATTCCTTCTAGACCAAATAGCCTAGGAACTTCTTAGTTCACTTGAACTCTTCAAGTCCAAAGCAGACTTGGCTTTCTTTTACGCTTCACTTAGAACTCTTCAAGTCCAAAGCAGATTTGGTACTCTTCTTCATTGATCGATAGATGTTGAGTTCTTGATGGTTGCTACTCAATTCATTGTTTAAGCACTTGTTCGAAAGAATCGAAAAGAATGAGCAAGCTTTTGCAAATTCTCGATCGTAGAGTTGAGCTTGAGAGTTATTCACGTTGTTTGTTCAATGCTTGCTTAATCTCTCTCATCTATCTCGATTTGCATATATGTGATCTTGAAAACTATCCGTTGGATCCATCCGCTGAGGCATTAAATGCATTTGACTTTTTCTCGATCTTTGATGGAGACATTTTCGCACATCTTCAAATTGCATTTCGCCCACCGACACAAACAGACGCGCTTCTCACCTAAACACCGAAAAGGTGTTTTGCCCCCTTACCAATGGTACTTTCCTTAGCTTCTTCAATACGCTTCTTTGTTGCATACTAAGGATATTTCATATTACTTTGGGACTGATGAGTACTGCAACGTCTAGAATCCATTCCTCATATGTTAGAATCTGTCTTCACACATATCATGAGGCTCGACATTTTCTGATATAAGACAGATGATGCTCGACGATTTAGATCGTGATACTCTACGATTCAGATCGTAGTGACTTATCGCCTTAGTGCTTGATCTGATGCTATCAGCCGAGAGCACTACGATTTCTCTTAAACCATTGCACACTATGATCTTTGCTTGCTAGGTTCTAACTCTACGTTTCTGAGATCTCACTACGATCGTTGACTTGTAAACCCTATGTTTCCTTCAGCATGCTACGATCATTGAGTTGGCTTGGAAAACGTTGGGACCACTCTACAATTTCCGAAGAGGTCCTTCAAGGCATGCACACTACGATCTTTGAAGCTCTACGTTTCTGCCTTGACTTCTGCAATGTTGATCCGATTTATACACTCCGATTTCTTCAAGTTTATCTATTATATCTCAAGATCAACCTAACAACTTTGATCTTTCTATCTATACATTCCATTACAGAATGATACACGTTAAGAGCTTAGATCAACCTAACAAATTTGATCTATCACTAAGTCCTTGTACATATCTTACTTGAAGGACTTTACAAATAATCATGAGCATATACATTAAAACATCAAATCATAATATGTATTCTCCAAACAATCTCCCCCTATTTGATGTAGACATAACCAAGGAGATTTGTTGTCATGATTATTAATGTCTAGATGCATTTGCAGAAATTTAAATATGACTTAGTATTTCAAAGGAGCAAACAAATTTCTAGAGAATAACATGAATTTATTGATGTTCAAGAAATATTGCGCTTTTAGCTTTACATCAATAAGAATTTAAAGTTTCAACTTATCTCTATTTCTTTGACCTTTTCTTGGTGGTGGATTGGCATATTCCTCATTTCTTCTTTTCCTCGGGTTAGCTTCATCTCTTCTCGCTAACTCTTCCAAATTTCACACTTGACTTACTATCTAAGTTGTGATCATGCCTATTCATGAATGTCGGATCTCCAATTGGCATTCTTAGGTCCGTGGTGGTCACATTTGGTGAGTCGATAGTTGGCCCTTGATTTCTTAAAGGTCGAGCCATCAAGACTTCCGCCGATCGATCGCTGAGTCCGATTGCTTGATCGCAAGCAACCTGTCAGGAACTGCTCTTGCAGGAGGCTTCGTGAAAATTATCCTCTTCCCCTTTCTTGGTTTTCGTGACCTCCTCTACCTCTACCTTGATCTCCCTATGCTCCTTGAACTCCTTTTCCTTTATTCTCCCCTTTATGTCAAAGATCAAGGGTTGAATGTCTCGCAGTAAAGTCGATTCACCTGGACAAGCTTGCTCATTGGCTTTGTGGTTCGAGCAATGTCCTCTCGACTTTCCTCGATCTGCTTTTTTCGATCTAGCTTCTTTGTTTTGAGGGCAAAAGGAGAACAATGTCATTCTGGCTGCTCCTCGATCGACATAAGATTTTTGGAATTCTTGGACCGAGGCTTTCAAGTTGATGATGTTCTCCAAAGATAAGTTTATTTTGAACTTCTTTGATTTTTTCAGATTTCAAGAACATCCTCTCTTTGCTTGGTGGCTATCTCGAAGTGAATCTCATCTCTCGCCCTTCATGCTCTTAAGAATTTCTTGGATAATTTCCCTTAGCTTCTTTTTGTAAGCTCAAAGATTCATAGTGCTGTGAAAATTATTTGCAAATGTGATCATTTGATTCAAATTTTGATATGAATGAGGCGAGTGAGATTCCGTGCTTTCTTCTATGTTCTTGACCATGTCCTTGGTTGCTTCCTTCAAGTCATCCTTTTGGGTGATTTGGGAGAGTATCATTGGTTTGAGGATTGTTGGATGGAGGGGATTCTTTCTGAGACTGATCTTGCATGGAGTAGAGAGCAAGATCAAGACTAAAATAGTCATTTGAGGAGGAGGATGGTATGTCTGATGGAGGGGCCTGAGTTTCAATGTTTGGAATATGGGGCTCTACAATTTCTATTTGGGACTCTACGATTGGGCTAGAGTCATGGATCGTAGAGATGGTGGTTTGTGGGAGCAAAATAAAGTTGGTCAGATTTGTTCCTCGCCATGTAATTTTGGGATTCTCAGAATCGAAATTGATTTATCGATTAAGAATCACTTCCAACCATCGAGGGAATTCATAGAATTGACTAAATGATGATGATGACAAGTGATTAACTCTGAAGTGAGTAGGGATTGATAGTACCTCAAGTTTATCCTTTGAGGAAGAGTTGTTGGTAAGCAATTTCTTGGAAAAATTAAAACTCCCTGGAAATCCATGAGCCAATACTGAGATGGCTGGATACTCTTTGAAAACCCAGAATATGTGATCCCAACAGTTTAGGATTTGGGCATGAGGATATGGCATCATGGGTAGGTATGAGAACATCTGATTGTAGAAATAGCTTTTATACCCATCTCCGCCACACCAAAGTTGATCTCAAGGTCATCATCATCATCTTTCTCTTCTTCTCGCCTTCGTTTGAGGACTCCATTATCTCAATGGGCTCTTGATGATCCGCATCGTTCCTCTTCAATCGCAGGACATCCTCTTCTCGCCATGGAGATATCTTGAGGCATCCCCTCAACTTGATCATCTTCTGGTAAGCTCATAAACTCCCCCTCAATTAGAGAATCTTCTTGAGTTTCGTGCATTTCCCCTCACCGGTGTATTCTCTATCATGAGAATTTTGTGGATCTCCCCTCACCGGAGCATTGTCCTCTCGACTTGCTCTCGATATTTCCTTCTTGGCAACCATACTCTTTTGCTTCCTTCTCGAGCACCTTTTTTATTTTCAAGAATGTACTTCTTAACAAAGCTTTCTCTTTGATTTGCTAGGTTTAGCCACAACCTTCAGGACTTTCTTGATTCTCAATTTTGTCCTGCTCAATGTACCACAATGCTTGAGGTAGCTACCTCCTTGCTCCTCGCCATGCTTGGTCCGGTCTCTCAACAAACAAGAGAGACTCTACGATTGAGGTGATCGATGGCCTTTTGGACTTATGACCAACTTTGTTTTTCTTCAGATCCGGGATATGGTAGCCTCGATCCTCATCTCGCTTCATCTTGTCGCCGCTTTCTCCTTATCATCCTCGTAGTCTCTATATCGAGGACTCTCTATGTGTATATCAAGAAGTAGATCCTTTCGAGGCTCTTCCACCGCCTAGCCCTTAGCTTCCTCTATTGCCCTTGCTTTTTTCTCGGTAAGGACAGAGGGTTCTTCTTTGTTGATTTCTTCTTCTTCTTCGATCTCCCCGACCACGTATATGTTTCCTCGAAGGCCCGAGTTCTTCAGATCCCAGCTTCTTCCAATCGGATTTTCGTCATCATTCAACATACTCACCGGATTCCTCTTCCAATTTTCAAACAAATTATTGGGTCATTCGCCTATTTGGGTTGATAGCTTCTCCTTCTTCATCCCCAATTTTGTCACCAGTATGCATCAGAATGATGCTTATGAATCTCCCATATAGCATCTTCTGAGGGCTTTTTGATTTCTTAGAGTTGACTATCCATTTACCAATCCATTCGAGCAATAGGGCTCCATAGTTGAGTTGTATACCATAATACATGGCCGTCATGAGCTTAAGTTGTACTTCGTTGACAGAGTCATGACCTGAGCTCTTGCAGCATATACATTTCCCAATAATATCGCCCAAAATTGCACCTCCGTGGGAACTCCTTCTTCTTTGTACCCTTTCACAGAGGGGTTTTTCTTATGATGCATTTTTCTTAGTCCCTCTTGGAAATCTACGCTGTCTATGACTGGATGCCCTTCATTTTTGAGACCTAGGGCAAGATTGATGTCTTCTGCCTTCAGTCTGATTTCTACTTCCCTTACTCTTGTAGTGATGGTGTCTTTTTCAAACACACCATTTTTGTAGAAATCTTTTACCAACTTTGGGATATATCAGTGTGTCATACTAAAGCCTCTTCGAGACCCGCTTTTCAGTAAGGCAGAGTCTTGTGAAATTTAGGTTGAGCTATTTTGAATTCACAAAACAGAGTCTCAGAGCTCGAGATAACATCGATGACGCCATTGATTTTCTAACTGGAAGTGAGATTCGACTGAGCTTTCTTCTGAGTTAGGGTTTTTACTTTGAGAGAGGATGGGAGAGAGAGATAATCTTTTGAACTTCAGATTTCAAAAAATACGATTTCAATTTGTACTTGTAACTTCCCTCTCTCATTTTTCGCTTAGTGGGATAGGTGTCGACTTTTGCTTGGCTCTACGATTTTGTCAGTTAAGGATTGTACTGATTTGCCCTTGGTTCCTTCAGAGATGAGGTGTCCTTAGGGAGGACTACGATCGTTGAGGTAGTTTAGTGATCGTTGAGTGCTTTGCCTTTGTCGAGTCTGAGCTACGATCGTCGAGTCTTTTCATCAACTGTCGTGTCTGATCTACGATCATCGAGTCCATCCATCATTCGTCGAGGTCTCGATCTACGATCGTCGAAGTCATCCGCTCGATCCTTGTGATGAGTTTTTGATAAAGCATTTTTTTAAGGCAACTCGTGAAGGGCCAACCTCTTGGAGTGAGTCAAGGGTTAGGTTTGTTCCTAGACGCTTATCGTAAGGATTGCTTTGTTTTGAAGCTTATCATCTGTGGTGTACTTTTGCTTTGTTGATGAGGCTTTTGTCATCGCTGAGTCTCGCGCTCTACGATGGTTGAGTCTTTGCTACGATCGTTGAGGTGGTTTTGTCTCTCCAAATTTCACGATCGTGGACTTTCCTCGATCATGTCTCTACGATTTTGAGTTCACCTTTTTGTATCTAGTATGGTTAGTACAATCTAGAGCATATATTTTATGGTTCAAGATTTAGCATGCCTAGCTCACTTATTAACTTATTAAACTGGATTCATCTAGAGGTTTTGTAAAAACATCGCAAGTTGATTTTCAAAGTAGGGATATATTGTAAAGATATAGTTCCATTTTGCACATGATCCCAAATGAAGTGATACCTTATTTCAATATGCTTAGTCCTAGAATGCATAATGTGATTATGAGTTATTGCTATGGCACTTGTGTTATCACAAAGTTGAATGGGAATAGATTTAAAATCAAACCCATAGTCACCTAATGATTTTTCATCCATAGATCTCGAAGCACAAAGAAATGCCTACCAAAGAATGTATTCAAATTTTACAGTTGAAGTAGACATCGAGTTTTTGTTTTTTGCTAAACCAGACACAAGTCTGCTTTCTAGAAATCGACAAAAGCATCGGTAATTTTTCTATCTATTTTGCATCCCGCAAAATCAAAGATCTCGTGTATCTCGTTAGTTCAAATGAGGATTCCTTGGGGTACCAAAGCCCCAAGTAAGGTGTACCTCGAGATACCAAGATCCTCTTTACAAAACAGATAAATGTGACTCTTTTAGGGTTAGCTCTCAAATCTAGCACATATGCATGTTGCAAACATTATGTTTGGTCTCATCGCGCTTAGGTATAAAAGAGAACCTATCATACCTCTCAGTATTGAAGTTATATCAATACTTTTACCCTTTTCATCTTTGTCAAGCTTGGTTGCAGGAGCAATTGGTGTTTTCATGGGAGAGGTCGATTCCATGCCATACTTTTTGAGTAAGTCTTTGATGTACTTAACTTAGTTTATAAAAATTCCTTCATCATCAGCCCGCTTTTACTTGCAAGTACCCAAGGAAGAAATTCATTTCACCCATCATGCTCATTTCAAACTTGCTCAGATCACGCTTAGAGAATCTCTTGCATAACTTTTCACAAGAGAACCAAAAATAATATCATCAACATATATTTGAACTAATAAGACTTTGTCTTTATGCTTTTCTAAGAAAAAGTGTGGTATCTACTCTACCTCTAGTAAACCCATTTTCAATTAAGAAGTTAGTTAGTGTTTCATACCATGCTCTAGGTGTTTGTTTAAGACCATATAAGGCTTTGTCTAATCTATAAACATAATTTGAAAGAGATGGATTGATGAAAACCGGAGGTTGCTCTACATAGACTTCTTCTTGGAGTTCTCTATTTAGGAATGCACTTTTGACATCCATCCGAAAGACTTTGAACTTCATGTGAGCAAACAAAGGCAAGAAAGATTCTCGATGGCTTTGGGCCCCGCAACAAAAGTAAATGTCTCATCGTAGTCAATGCCTTCTTTCTTGAGAATAGCCCTTTGCCACTAATCTTGCCTTGTTCTCGGTTATAACTCCATCCTCATCCATTTTGTTTTCTCAAGACCCACTTGGTTCCAATGATGGGATGACTCTTTCGTCTTGGTACCAATCTCCATACTTTTGCTTCGCTCAAATTGGTTGAGTTCTTCCCGCATGGCTTCTATCCAACCGGAGTCTTCCATAACATCCTCTATCTTCTTTGGTTCTATTTGTGATAGGAAGCTTAGATAAAAGCATTCATTTTGAGAAGCAGCTCTTGTTTTGACTCTCAGCACTTGGATCTCCAATGATTAGATCCCCGAGTGTGATCTCTCGCCCATCTATTAATCGGTTGGGACATCCGTCCCCGATGCCTTCTTGTCTTAAGTCTTCAAGATCTATTTCTTCTTCTTGGTGTGGAGGTTCACCGCTCTTGCATAGATCTCTCACGATTTCATTTTGTTGTTCGACGATTTCACTATCTCGCACTACGATCGTAGTGTTGGGCTCGACGATTTCATTCAGAAGTGTCTCGCACTATCGGTCGTAGTGTCTTCGCAAAGATCGTGGTTGTTCGAAAGTCCGTTTCATCAAGATGATATGAATTGAGACTTCAACACTCAAAGTTCTTTTGTTGAACACTGTAAGCCTTTATTGTCTGCGTGGTATATCCAAGAAAGATTCCTTCGTCTCGAGTTGGGTTGAAATTTTGTCGCATCGCTTTCCATTGTTGAGAATGTAGCATGCACAAATTTAAAACATGAAAGTAATCGACACTGGCTTTCTTCCTTTCCACAGCTCGTAGGGGCCTTCTTCGATCGTAGAGTGTATTAGTGATCTGCTCTCATGTGTAAGATGCAAGATTGATGCTTTCCGCCCGTAAGTATTCAGCAAATGTGTCATCCGCAAGTAGAGTTCTTCCAAATTTCTATCAAAGTTCGTTTCTTTCTTTCAAATTTACTCCATTTTGTTGAGGAGTTCGTGGAGCGTAAAAGTTATGATCGATTCCATTGTCTCGTGCAGAATCGGTCCATTTCGAGAAGTCAATTCTCTTCCATGATCACTCCTTATGGCCTTGATTTTCTCCTTTCTCGCTCATCACCAAACCAACATCTTGATTAATTGGGAGCTCGTTTCATCCTTTGAAGTTGGGGAAGAATACCCATGTGAATCTGGTGTAGTCGTCGACTATAACT
Source organism: Panax ginseng (assembly GCA_020205605.1). Classification (NCBI taxonomy): domain Eukaryota; kingdom Viridiplantae; phylum Streptophyta; class Magnoliopsida; order Apiales; family Araliaceae; genus Panax; species Panax ginseng. The sequence continues at coordinate 108,523,155 of CM035148.1, read as the reverse complement.
AGAGAGTATCTTTTTCCTCCAAGACTAGTTGTTGGAATTGGCCCAAATAGATCCATGTGAAGCAACTGCAGGGGCTTGTCAATAGAGTTGGCAGTTTTGCTTTTGAATGAGCTTCTGGTTTGTTTTCCAAGCTGACAGGCATTGCATGGCCTTTCTTTTACGAAGTTGATCTTAGGTAGTCTAGCTACAAGATCTTTTGATGCTAGTTTGGACATGCTCTTGAAGTTTAAGTGAGACAACCATCTATGCCATAGACAGCTCATTTCTTCAGATGCTTTTTCCAGAAAACATATTGTCTCATCTGAGCTTAGTTGACCAAGATCCACTGTGTAGACATTTCCTTCTCTTATCCTGGTTAGCTTTACAGCAGATGTCTTCAAATCTCTGACTTGACATTGGTTGTTGAGGAATGTCACTTGATGTCCCTTGTTGCAGAGTTGACTGATGCTTAGAAGGTTGTGTTGGAGACCTTCTACATATGCTACCTTGCTGAAAGATACTGCACCATTGACAGCAGAGCCATATCCTCTTGTCTTTCCCGAGCCGTTGTCTCCAAAGATGACTAAGGGACCCTCCTTTTCTATGTAGTTAGATAAGAGGGCTTTGTTCCCAGTCATGTGCCTTGAGCATCCACTGTCCAGATACCATATAGTGATCGTGGAGCTCTTTTCCTGTCAAAATATTGAACCTTCATTTTGGTACCCATATTTGCATGGGTCCTTCTTTGTTAGTGCCTTTGGGGACCCAAATCTGTTTAATCTTGGATCTCACATGCATGGAATTATAATAACACTTGGCAAGACTTTGTGACCATATTTATCAGATATAAAACACCTAGTATAATGCATGCCAGTGTGTGTATGATGATTCATCCTCCATTTGGACTTGTGTGGTTCTTTAATTATCCTTTTGTTAAACTGATTCTCATTTTTCCACGTGTCCTTGGATTTCATAAATAGTGATGAGTGTAACTTACCTCTACTGTACCTTCCCAGTTGATTCGTAGAGTTGGTCTTGCTTGACTCTATGATTCTTCGAGGTTGATGAGTAGAGGTTAGGTTACTCTTCTCTTTTATGAACCCTAGACCAGCATGAGATCCTTTACTCCTATGAATATGAATGGAGAAAGTAGGACAAGGTTGAACTTGTTCTTCCTTCTGTGAGGATTTCACAAAGGTAATGCTTCTACTTAAACTCGAGGCATTACTAGTGCTAGTTTCCTTTGTCTTTTCCACACAAGGCTCTGAGATGGATTTCCCAAAGCCTAGGCCTGTTTTGTCGAATGTGCTTCTCTAACTAGAGAGCAGGCAGTCCATGGATGATGAGGATTTGTTCCATGTAGAGACAGTCTTTTCTAGATCCTCAATTTTAGAGGTTAGATTAGACTCTCTTTGTGCATTGAGTGTGTTTGTCTGTTTTAAGGTCTCATTCTCAGCCTCAAGCTTGGAGAGAAGATTAGTACTTAGAAGGGATGTTTCAAGCTCTCCTTGAACTTTCTTCTTCTCCTTTTGAAGAAGTGAATGATCCTTAGACAAAACTCTGAACCACTTCATATATTGATGTAGATCAGTGGTTATGCCATGCAGTGAAGTTTTTAAGTCATTTATATCTACATCAGGTGAGTTGAAGTTAAATACCTCATCGAGACTTACATCATGTATGTTGAGGTTTTGTTTGTCCTTTGCATGTTTGGCCATTAGGCACATATTGGCTATTTGTGGTTCTTCTTCATCTCTGGAGTCAGCATTGGAGTCATTATCTGAATCACTCCACGATCCTCCAAACTACTGTGCCTTTGTCTCTCTCTCCGAGGCCTTTTGTTTCCTTTGTATTCCTTCTTTGCATCTTGTTTCTTCTTTAGTTCTTTCTTAGAGGTTTGTTGTAATTGGCAATGAAGTGGCAAGCTTCTTGCAAATAGTAGATAGATCATTTATTTGCTTCTCGGTCAGAAGTTGTTGACCTTCTTCGCTTCTTGGTTTTGCCTTCGACGCATGAATCTTCTCGCCTTTTTTACTAGCATGGCAAGATCTTCATCATCGTCTTCATCATAATCGAGTCAATCTCAAAGTGTTGACCTTTGATGCACTTTTAGTTGCCTTTGAGAGCAACACCCTTTATCCTTCCTTCTTCCTTCCGATAGGTTTCAAATTTCGCCGAGTCACCCAGCCTCCTATGTCGAGAGATTTCCATATAGTCGTTGGATCGTCATCTCGTGAAGATTCTTTCGATTTCTCTTATAGCAAAGTGGTTTTGCATCCCACTTGCTTTCGGTAGGGCTCTCATGAACTTTATGATCATATCTTTGTTAGGATAGATCTTCCCATATGCTCGTAGAGAGTTGAGTAGAATGTTGAATCTCTCATAGGTGGCAGTCACGTTCTCTCCTTGAACATGAGCGAACATCTCATACTGCTGTGTCAGGAGAGATTGTTTGTTTTCTCTGACTTCTTCAGTTCCTTAGTGCATGATCAACAATGCTTCCCAAACCTCCTTAGCTGTTTTGCTGTTGACAACGTTTTCAAACAGATCGTCTTCTAAGGATTGGAACAGAATGGTCTTGGCCTTTTTGTCAAGTTGGACAGCTCTCTTCTCGTTGTCTGTCCGCTCCTCTTTAACCTTAATTTGTATTCCGTTTAGATCGTCAGTGGTTGGTGCAAGCTTCATTGGAATATAGGGCCCATTTTGAAAGGTCTCAAATAGATCTTCATCTATTGAGTCCATGTAAGCTTGAATCCTGACTTTCCAGTTTGCAAATTTATCCTTGTTGAACATTGGTGGCTTGCTGCCTCCTCCAGTCCTAGATTCGCTTGGTATGTGTGTCATTGGATCTACTAAAGCTTGTAAGCTGTATAATAGAACTTGCTCTGATACCAATTGTTAGTTCCTAGTTGGTACAATAGTTATCTAGAAGGGGGGGTTGAATAGATATTTAAAAAATCTTTTCGTTTTAAACTTGTTCTTTAATGATGATTAAAACTTAGCAAAATATATGTTTGTTTTAATCTTCTTTACAAAGTAGTGGAGTTATGAGAGTAAGACAGTTATAGCAGTTATGGCAGATATAGCAGTTAGTATGAATGTAAAAGACACAGTCATTTTTAAGTGATTCAGAGCACTTAAAGCTCCTAGTCCACTCTTCTACTTAACGAGTAGGATATCCACTAAGGATGTTGTAAGACCCCAATTTTTTTAATGAATAAAATCGAATTTTCTCTAATTATTATTGTGAATAATAAGGTGTTAATTTGATATAATACTTTGGTTATGGGTGAAATGTGCAAATTTCGCAAAATAAGCCACTGGTTATAAAATATTCATTCAGGTTTGGGAATATTCGTTTGGTCGTAGAATATTCTTTCCGTCGGGGAATATTCGCATTTACTACATGACCATTTGTAGGGCCCCATAACTGGATAACTCGTTGGATGAAGAAAATGACAAAGTTTGGGTTGTTATAAGTAATTGGCAGAGTTGTTAGCGTTAAGTAAACAATCGTTGGAATACCCTTATGTGGTTAAAATATCGATGAATACGCTGTGGTTACACAAGATAAGACACGATATTCCACATGATTGTTGAATTATTGATCCTTACGTAAGAAGGCACTACTCAATAATTGTTACGAAGAGTCTATCGCTCAATATTTTATTTTATTGATTCAATAATCGCTGCGTTGATATTTTATATTATTGTTGCTCAATAATTGTCAACGCACATCATCTCCATTATCGATCAATAATTCATATTATTTGGAATAATATTATTAGATAGCATTATTGGCAATGTCTAGAAAGTTTCACAAGGAGAGGTTTGGTCACCTAATTACGCTGGCCATGAAGGAGAAATTTTATCTGAAAGCCCCTCTTTCTCGGGAACATGACTCTGGTCATCATAAATGTGATTACGTAATATTATTTGTGAATAATTAATTATTTATTCATATGATAAGGAATTATTTATTTTTATGTGGATATAAATGATGGATTTATTTATGTGGTTATTAATGAAGGAATTAATGCTGATGTGTTTTATCAGTATTTTGTCGGATTGGAAGTATTTAAAAATCATACATTTGTGGATTTCGGGTATTTTCTGTTTGGAATTTGGAAAAACTCAAAGCTACAAAGTTGTAGAGAATTCAATTTCGTGTGGAATGGACATAAAATTCGTATTTTTCTGATAAACGGGCTATTTTCTATGAATTATTAAAGTTTCTAATTATTGTTTAAATGATAAAACATTTTGGAAAATTCTAGAATTGGTTGGTGAGAAATGTGCTCAATTGAATTTCAAATGTGGTGGGTGGCAATAGTAACAGGTAAAGCCATCAGGTAGCAGGTTAGTCTTTCTAAGCATTTTCCTATAAATAGGATGCTTAGTTAGAATTGAAAATCACACCAGAATTCATAAGTTTTCTCTCTTTATATTATCGAGCGTATTCTTGTGAGTATTTTGATACTTTGAGTGTTGCTATACGGTGCAAGTTCATTCAAAGACTATATCCAAAGATTCAAGCCTTTGAAGTATTATCTTTTTGAGGTAAGGGATGTTATTTTCTTCGTAAGTGATATTATTTCTTCAATATCATTATGCCTAAATATTGGTTGAAACTTTTTATCAAATTTGAAACTTTTCATGTTGGGGTTACTATTCATGAGTTACTATTCACGAGTTACTATTCATGAGTTACTATTCACGAGTTACTATTCACGAAGCATGATGATTTTTCTTGTGGAATTTCTATCTTTTGGTGTTGAGTTACTATTCACGATACTCTGAGCACTATTCACGATAATTATAATTATTCACTTAATACTAAGACTATTCACCGAAAAATAAAATTTTCTTCTTTTTTATCCAAGGTGTCTATTATGGTTACTATCTTTGATTGTATCCATGTTTTGATCTTTATTTTGAATTCTGCTTCAAAATTGGTTATTATGAAGTATTTTTGAACTTGGATAAACTGTAATACGAATCCCTAATATTTGATCTTTTATCTCACTAGATTCGTTTTTTTAAGATATTTTTCATCATCCTCAGCCCTAAATGATGATATTACGGAATATCTTTGGCCTGTAGTGCAAAGATGAATGATTAATCGATGAATATCTTTGGCCCGTAGTAGTAAAGATGAACAGTGTTGAGATGAACATGACCAATCTGGTGATACAAATGAATATCTTTGGCTGTAGTGCAAAGATGAATATTTGATTCAAGATGTATATTGATTGATGTTACAGGATAAAATATTAATGATGGACTTTTAAATCTTAGAAGATAGTAGAATTCTTTCTCTACTGACTCTTCTAATGGATTGCTATTATTCTGCATTGCAGTTTGTTGATCTAAAACTTGTTTATTCATTATATTTTATCGATTTTTCCTCGTTGAAGACTAACGATAATTTGTTGTATATTATCTTAGTCATAATATTCTTTACTGGGCTAGTTGAGCTCACCCTTTTCCTTTTTGTTCCATTTTTCTCAGGAGGTGAGAACATAGCAGGAACTAGTCGGGGTACGGAGTGATGGTTCTAGAAAGATGTTTTAGTAGTCCTCACTATTTCTGTAAAATAGTGTTTGAGTAATTGTAATGAGGACTTCTTTTGAGTTTGTATACTCTCTAGTATACAATATTTGTATTCAAACTTACAGTATAGGCGTTGTCGCACGACAATTATATTACTGAAGTTGTATTTATTTTTGTACCATGTATTTGGCGACTCAGAATGGGTGATGTATACCTATTTTGGGTTCGTCACAATTGGTATCAGAGCTTAGGGATATAATCCCTGGCTAAGATGTGAGACAAGAACTAGGAGGGGAGAGATGGGGAATTCCTTCGATAGTATGACCTGACTAAGTTTATATGGTATTTAATTGGTCAGTCAGAGTATAGGGATAATATGTGATATGTCAATTAACCCTTGTTTTGTGGCAGTATTTGAAAATGGCATCTGAAAATTTTGTGATAAGCAATGAAGCATATGAGACTCATTTTCAAGACTGTTTTGACAATACCATCCGGTTCGGATGGATTTGTTATCTACAATGATGCTTGAGCAAAGGGTTAGGATGTGTTTTCATGCAACATGGGAAAGTCATAGCTTTATGCCTCACGACAACTCAAAGAATATGAGAGGAATTATCCTACTCATGATTTGGAGTTAGCAAAGATCGTTCAGCGTTGAAGATATGGAGACACTACCGTATGGGGAGAAAGTGGAGATGTATACGGATCATAAAAGCCTCAAATATTTCTTCACCCAAAAGGAACTCAACATGCTAAGAACGACGTTGGCTCGAGTCATTGAAGATTACGATCGTACCATTTCAATACCATCGTGCGTAAAACGAAAGTGGTAATGACGCGTTGAGTAGTAAGATCATATGCGTTCTGAGTGCGATGTTGTTAACACAAAAATCTATTTTATATGACTTACAAATGATGAAAATAGAGTTAAAGACTCTAGGGACCCACGTGAAGATAACGAATATACGAGTAGAATAGACTTTAATCGATAAAGTTAAAACCGCTCAAGCTATACACTGGAGCTGATGAATATAAAGAAGAAGGTGCAAGAATGCGTTATTCTAGAAGTAAGAGTCGATGAAAGAAGAAAGCTCAAGCCTTCGATTAATTTGAAATCCTCGATCAAGTAGAATCGTGGCTCATAGACTCGCTTTAACGCTTTAAGTATGTCGCATGTTCATAACGTTTTTCACGTATCGATGTTACGTAAATATGTGGACGACCCAAATCATATTATTGCGTTAGAACCAGATGAGATAGCCGAAGAGTTAACGTACGAGGAGTTACCTGTTAAGATCTTGGATAGGAAAGAGCATGTCCTACGCACGAAGATTATACCACAAGTTAAGGTTTTGTGGAGAAACCATGCTATTGAAGAGATGACCTGGGAGTTGGAATCAGAAATGAAAGAGAGGTATCCTCACCTTTTTGAAACACCAGATACGTACATCAATTTCGAGGACGAAATTTCATAAGGAGGGGAGGTTGTAAGACCCCAATTTTTTTAATGAATAAAATCGAATTTTATCTAATTATTATTGTGAATAATAAGGTGTTAATTTGATATAATATTTTGGTTATGGGTGAAATGTGCAAATTTCGCAAAATAAGCAAGTGGTTATAAAATATTCATTGTGTCGGGGAATATTCGTTTGGTCGTGGAATATTTTTTTCGTTTGGGAATATTTAAATACTCACGCAGTATGACCATTTGTGGGCCCCATAACTGGATAACTGTTGGATGAAGAAAATGACAAAGTTTGGGTTGTTATAAGAATGCAGTAGTTGTTATTCAAGTAACATCGTTGGAATACCCGGTGGTTAAAATACAAAGAAACGTGGTTGCACGAAGAAATACACCGGTATTAGACAGTATTATTGAATTATTGATCCTTACGTAAGAAGGCACTAATAATAATTTTTACAGTAGTTACTGTTCAATATTTTATTTTATTGATTCAATAATTGCTGCGTTGATATTTTATATTATTGTTGCTCAATAATTGACTGCACATCATCTCCATTATCAGATCAATAATTCATATTATTTGGAATAATATTATTAGATAGCATTATTGGCAATGTCTAGAAAGTTTTGTCAAGGAGACGTTTGGTCACCTAATTGCGCGCCAGTAAGGAGAAATCCTTATCGGAAAGCCCCCTCTTTCCTGGGAACAGCCTGGTTATCATAAATGTGATTTTGTAATATTATTTGTGAATAATTAATTATTGATTCATATGATAAGGAATTATTTATTTTTATGTGGATATAAATGATGGATTTATTTATGTGGTTATTAATGAAGGAATTAATGCTGAGGTGTTTTATCAGTATTTTGTCGGATTGGAAGTATTTAAAAATCATCCATTTGTGGATTTCGGGTATTTTTGTTTGGAATTTGAAAAAACTCAAAGCTACAAATTGTAGAGAATTCGATTTTGTGTAGAATGGACATAAAATTCGTATTTTTCTGATAAAAGGGCTATTTTCTATGAATTATTAAAGTTTCTGATTATTGTTTAAATGATAAAACATTTTGGAAAATTCTAGAATTGGTTGGTGAGAAATGTGCTCAATTGAATTTCAAATGTGGTGGGTGGCAATAGTAACAGGTAAAGCCATTAGGTAGCAGGTTAGTCTTCTATGGCGTTCTAAGCATTTTCCTATAAATAGGGTGCTTAGTTAGAATTGAAAATCACACCAGAATTCATAAGTTTTCTCTCTTTCTCTCTCTATATTATCGAGCGTATTCTTGTGAGCATTTTGATACTTTGAGTGTTGTTATACGGTGCAAGTTTCTTCAGCACTATATCCAGTATTCCAGCCAGAAGTATTATCTTTTTGACGTAAGGGATGTTATTTTCTTCGTAAGTGATATTATTTCTTCAATATCATTATGCCTAAATATTGGTTGGAACTTTTTATCAAATTTGGAACTTTTCATGTCGGAGTTACTATTCATGAGTTACTATTCACGAGTTACTATTCATGAGTTAATATTCACGAGTTACTATTCACGAGTACTATTCACGAAGCATGATGATTTTTCTTGTGGAATTTCTATCTTTGGTGTCTCGAGTTACTATTCACGATACTGACTATTCACCAAAAATGAAATTTTCTTCTTTTTATCGAGAGGTGTCTATTATGGTTACTATCTTTGATTGTATCCATGTTTTAATCTTTATTTTGAATTCGCTTCAAAATTGGTTATTATGAAGTATTTTTGAACTTGGATAAACTGTAATACGAATCCCTAATATTTGATCTTTTATCTCACAAGATTCATTTTCTTTAAGATATTTTTCATCATCCTCGGTCCTAAATGATGATATTACAAAATATCTTTGGCCTCAGAAAGTAAAAAGATAAATGATTAATCGATGAATATCTTTGGCTTTGTAGTGCAAAGATGAATGATTACCTAATGAATATCTTTGGCCGTAGTAGTGCAAAAGATGAATAGGTGTTGAGATGAACATGACCAATGGTGATACAAATGAATATCTTTGGCCTCAGTAGTGCAAAGATGAATATTTGATTCAAGATATATATTGATTGATGTTCTGAGGATAAAATATTGATGATGGACTTTTAAATCTTAGAAGATAGTAGAATTCTTTTCTACTTGACTCTTCTAATGGATTGTTGTTCATTGCAGTTGTTGATCTAAAACTTGTTTATTCTATTATATTTTATCGATTTTTTCCTGTTGAAGACTAACGATAATTTGTTGTATATTATCTTAGTCATAATATTCTTTACTGGGCTAGTTGAGTTCACCCTTTTCCTTTTTGTTCTATTTTTCTCAAGAAGTGAGAACATAGCAGGAAATAGTCGGGGTATGGAGTGATGGTTCTAGAAAGATGTTTTAGCAGTCCTCACTATTTCTGTAAAATAGTGTTTTAATAATTATAATGAGGACTTCTTTTGAGTTTGTATACTCTCTAGTATACAATATTTGTATTCAAACTTACAGTATAGGCGTTGTCGTATTATGCACGATAATTATATTACTGAAGTTGTATTTGTTTTTGTACCATGTATTTGGAGACTCAGAATGGGTGATGTATACCTATTTTGGGTTCGTCACAGATGTCTTTTACAACTTCTGAATCACATAGATTCCTTTTAGACCAGCAGTCTAGGAACTTCTTAGTTTACTCTTGAACTCTTCAAGTCCAGTAGACTTGGATTTCTTACAGTTAACTTAGAACTCTTCAAGTCCAGCAGACTTGGTACTCTTCTTCAGTTCATTGATAGATGTTGAGTTCTTGATGGTTGCTACTCAGTTGCTGTTTAAGCACTTGTTCGAAAGAACTGAGTAGTTGAGCAAGCTTTGCAAATTCTCAGATCGTAGAGTTTAGCTTGAGAGTTGTTCACGTTGTTTGTTCAATGCTTGTTTAATCTATCTCATATGTCTGATTTGCATATATGTGATCTTGAAAACTATCCGTTGGATCCATCCGTTGAGGCATTAAATGCATTTGACTTTTATGATCTTTGATGGAGACATTTTTACACATCTCAAATCGTGATCCCGCCCACCGACACACGGATTACTTTTCTCACCTAACACCTGAAAAGGTGTTTTGCCCCCTTACCAATGGTACTTTCCTTATCTTCTTCAATACGCTTCTTTGTTGCATACTAAGGATATTTCATATTACTTTGGGACTGATGAGGTCTGCAACGTCTAGAATCCATTCCTCATATGTTGGAATCTGTCTTCATGCATATCATGAGGCTCGACGTTTTCTGACATAAGACAGATGATGCTCGACGATTTAGATCGTGATACTCTACAATTCAGATCGTAGTGACTTGTCGCCTTGGTGCTTGATCTGATGCTATCAGCTGAGAGCACTACGATTTCTCTTAAACCATTGCACACTACGATCTTTGCTTGCTAGGTTCTAACTCTACGTTTCCGAGAGCTCACTACGATCGTTGACTTGTAAACTCTATGTTTCCTTCAGCATGCTACGATCGTTGAGTTGGCTCGGCAAATGTTGGGACCACTCTACAATTTCCGAAGAGGTCCTTCAAGGCATGCACACTACGATCTTTGAAGCTCTACGTTTCTGCCTTGACTTCTGCAATGTTGATCCGATTTATACACTCCAATTTCTTCGAAGCCTATCTATTACATCTCAAGATCAACCTAACAGCTTTGATCTTTCTATCTATACTTTCTATTACAGAATGATACACGTTAAGAGCTTAGATCAACCTAACAAATTTGATCTATCACTAAGTCCTTGTACATATCTTACTTGAAGGACTTTACAAATAATCATGAGCATATACATTAAAACATCAAATCATAATATGCATTCTCCCAACAAAGTGTTGCGGCTATTTCTTTTGATTAGAGAGATCATTGAAAGAGGAGAAGTCACCTTAGAAAGAGTGGACTCTCAAGAACAACATTTCATATCCATTTACTAAAACATTATCCAATATATAGTAGGATGATCGCACTTAGAGAAGATGAGTATGAGATACCAAGGCAATTGATTTTAGTACAAGTGGGAAATTGAAAGTAGTATGCCCTTAAGCCAATCACATTGGATGTGATAAGTATTTAATTTATAATCTTGTTCATTTATTAATAAAAGAATTTATTTAATTAAAGGCATTCCTTATCCATGTTTAATTAGTTGAATTAAATAAATGTGATAAACTTATAGTTTTCGAGCAATGCTTTTAGAATAATGTTGGTTATATATTTTATGATTTTAATGATGACAATATTATTGGGTTTATGAATTTGATTTAAATTGTTTGAAATTTGATTTAAATTTATTATATGTTGATTTCTTGTTGGCCCAAGATTGGAATTATGGTCCATTAGTATATTCCTTCTATATTTAAGTTTGCATGTTGCATGTTACTGAAAAGATCTTTAATATAATTTAGTAATGATATGCAATTCAATTTGAAAAGGAAACTAAATAAGGTACTTGTTAATTGGCTAGTAACAAACTTTATCAAATATCTCCTTGTTCCTTTATTTAAGGTGTTTTAGTTTGACTTGAAAACATATCTTTGATTTATCAAATCTGTTGGACTCTTTAATTGCTAATATCATGGGATATACCAACTTTGATATGAGTTTCCTATTCCATCTCTTGTTCATAACCGTTGGTCAATATTGTAGCTTTAATTATGGGATTTAAATTATCTGATTTCTTGCTAACAAATATAGTCGTTGGCCTTCATGTTAGATAAAGTTTCATCATGCTCGGTTATGAAGAAGCCCAACAATTGGAAAGCAGCAATTCATTCTTCTTAATTCTTATAGCTTTCTAATAGTCTTTATAGCAATCAATGTACTATTATCCTTAGGCTAGAAAGTTGATATTCCATTGGAATCACCATCATTGTAATCTGAAAAACAAAACTGTTAGCTTTGGTGGTCTAGAGTTTCTAGAGTTTAGTGGGTCTGTTCAAAGGAAGCTTCAAAGGTCTCAGAGGTGAGAACAAGTGCAGAGGTGTACAAGTTGCAGAGGTGCAAAAGGGGCATTGGTGTCCAACATCAGAATTGAAGCGTCTTTGTAACAGGGAGTTATTTTTTGTATTGAGGTTTAAATCTTAATAAAAAGTGTCTCCAATCCTAGTTGGGATTGGACGTGTATTAGGCCACTAGATTAGAGGATAGGGGCTGAACCACGTAAAAATCTTGGTGTGATTTTTACTTTTGTTTATCTCTTTAATTGTCATTCATGTTCTGCACATTTTTGTTCATCACGCTAATTCAGACCCTAAAGCAGACAGGTCTAGCTGTCTGATAATAATAAACGAAGAACAGACACTAAAGGAGACAGGTGTAGCTGTCTGAATTAAACCTGTAGCATAATATTTCAAAAAGTTTTCACCGTTTATCACTTTTAGCTTTAACACCTATTCACCCCCCCTATAGGTGTGCACATACATAGAATTACATTTGGTATCAGAGCAAGGCTCTACTAATATTGATCGTTGCAGGTCGTAGGGGAAGATCCTATGGCACACCTAAACTTTCAAGAAGGTCAGTCTATAAGTAGGCCACCGCTGCTGTTCGGAAGTGAAAACTTCAACTTTTGGAAGTTCAGAATGAAGATTTTTCTTAAAAGAGACCCATGGGAATGGTGGGTTATTGAAAATGGACCTATCATTCCTAGACATGATGATGGCAAACCAAAGGCTCTCATGGAGATGGATGCAAACGAAAGCTATATGTTTTCCTACAACTCAAGAGCCATGAACACCTTGCTAAGCGGAATAGTCCAAGCTGAAATTGATAAAGTATCATCGTGCAACATAGCAAAAGAAATGTGGGATACAATCTTAATGAGCCACGAGGGAACTACTAAGGTGAAGGAAGTCAAGCTAAGTATGTTGATGCAAGAATATGAACTCTTCAAATTAGAAAAAGATGAAACAGTTAATGAAGCTCAAGGGAGATTTCTTACTCTAATGAACTCTCTAAGTATGCTGGGACGGAAAATTGATCAGAGGGAAATTAATAGAAAGCTGATAAGAGTCATGCCCAAACGGTTTGCTCCGAAAGTCACAACTCTCCAAAACTCACCATTAATTAGTACTATGGAAACTCTTAGATTGTTTGGAGAGCTTGAAGAATTTGAAAATCAACTCAAGAGGTATGATGAAGAGGATGAAGCATTAATAAAGAAAAAATTGGCACTTCAAATCGAGAGCAACGAAGAAAGTGATCACGAAGATTTTGATGAAGAAATTGAAATGCTCTCAAGAAAACTCGAGAGACTACTTCAAAGAAAGAAACAAAGGAAAAATCAAAAAGGTAGCTCAACTCAAGTGAGTAAGTCCAAAACGGAACAAGAAGAAGAAACTGTCCAATTATGTTTCATGGGACTAGAAGACGATGATCAACTTGAGGTAACAAATTTTCATGAAAATTTTGAAATATCTACATCTGATTATCTTGCTTTACAAAATGAAAATCAAAGGCTTAAAAAGAAAACTGCTTATTTTAAGAACTGCGTAAATGAGCTAATGAATGAAGTTGAGTCACTTATTGAAGAAAGAAAAGAAAATGAATATCTTAAAAATGAAGTGTTAAAAGAAAATTTAAAAATGAGAGATGCATGCATAGATGCTTTTAATGATGGAAAAATGATGAATGTTCAACATGATGATAATATAACAAATGCAAAAATAGCATCTTTAAAAAATGATCTTGCTAAATTTGTGCAAGGAGAAGAGAACCTAAATGTTATGTTAGGGGCACAAAGGTCTAGTCTTGATAAACAAGGAATTGGGTATAATCCTACTAATAATAATATTAGAATGATTAATAGTAAATCAAGGCATAAACCAGTTTATTGTTCACCATTTATTACTTGTAAAAATGTGGTTTTAAAGGTCATTTTGATTCTAATTGCAATAAAATTAGAATAAAACAAATTTGGGTAAAAAAAAGTGATTTATATGCTACTAACCCAAAAGGACCCAAGAAGATTTGGGTACCAAAAAGATAGAGACTATTTGTTTGTAGGTGTCTCAAGATCAAAAAGGAGATGGATGATTCTTTACTTTGAGAGAGTAAGTTACTCATAAATTATTTGGCGAAATATGTAAGTACCTCATGTTGTTTTTTTAAATAGAGTTTTAATTAGATATATTATTATAAAAACTATATAGATTTCGTATTACAAGGATTCATAAACATCATTTATTATGTCAAATGCTCCATATTTAATACACATGATAATCTTGATAAAAGGTTGAGGAATATGTTCATATTGTATTTGATGAATTTAACTGTGACTTGTCAAAAGAAGAAAATGAAGTTTCTGCAGGAAAAGACATTCGATTAGTGGAAAAGCAGAACTGACAATCCGGACAACTGGTAAAATCGTGCATCAGAAGGAAAAACAGATGATCCAGGAAAACATGCAGACACCTAAATCCAGACAGCTCAACTCGTCTGTTTTTGAAGGCAAATCAGATGAATATTTTGATGCAAAATCTGATATTCTAGAAAGTGAATCAGATGAACAAATGACCAATGGTAGTCTTCCAAGAACAACTAGAATAGTGAAAAATTATCCTCCTAACCTGAGCTTTAAAGACCTCAACATTGGGATGATCAAAAGAAGTGCTATTGAAGAGATTTTTTATTCTGAAAATACAAAATCCAAATCTACATTAAGGAACACAACTATCAAGCTTTCTACAGGTTACAAAATGTTGTTATATAGGTAACAAATCACAAAGTTATGATCGTATTGTCTACTTGCTATATGTGGTTTTGTTATAACCTTGCTCCAATGTCATTCTTTGTATTTAATTTTTTTTCAATTTGAAAAATGGGGTGAGATAACTAATTATATAAATTACTTTTTGTTGATGACAAAGGGGGAGAGATACTTGTGCTTAATGATTAATATGTGGTTTCATTTTTATAATGACAAAGGGGGAGATATATATTGTGACGCCCCCAAAATTAGGTATACGTCACCCATCTTGGGTCGCCACTTACATGGTACAAAATTCAAATACAACTTAACAATACAACTGTCGTGTACAATTCGACAAAACATAAACTGTGAGTTTGAATACAAATATTGTATACTAGAGATTATACAAACTCAAAAGGAGTCCTTATTACAATTATTATTACACTATTTCACAGAATAGTGAGGACTACTAATGCTATCATCCGTCCGCTACTCTAGTTCTCCGACTAGTCCCTGCTACATTCTCATTTCCTGAAGAGAATAATAAAAGTAAAAGGGTGAGCTCAACTAGCCCAGTAGGAAATATTATGACTAAGATAATGCATAATATATTATCGTTAGCCTTCAACAGTGTTAAACCGATACAATATAACAACCATCAAGTTTAAGCTCGGTAATGAACAAGCAATCCATTAAAAGAGTCAAGTAGAGAATAAAATCTACTATCTTTTATGATTTAGAAGGTTTTCATCACTTTTATCATTTGGGACTCAAATTTTAATAAATAATCCACATCATCGAATCACCCCCGCACTACGGCCAAGGATATTCTTTAGTATCACGATCACAATTATCCATGCACCACGGGCCAAGAATATTTGTGTATTCATTAATGGTCATGATCATGCCAACAACCTGCTCATCAATGCACTACGGGCCAATGAGGACTTTTTCCACATCATTTGTAACATTACTACCATGATTACACCGAATAATTCCTGGTCATAATCATACCAAGTCCATCTATGCACTATAGGCCACAGATGACTTTCAACAAAATATAAACATGAGGATGATGACAATGATATAAGAATTCAATAAAACAAGTTCAAGAATTATTTTATCCAGGAACTAATAATGTCCAAATTGTCAACATGATACTGCTTTGTAGAGTAAAATTCAAGAATGCTCAGAAGAATATTTCCACGAAAAGATACTAGATGAAGCGCAAATATCAAGGATATTCCACTAATTTCATGGAGTATAGAAGTCAAAACTTTAACCAACTGAGTATAATAAGGAATGGAATAACAAAAGAAATCACCAGGCATGTGATAGACCGCATGACAGCGGAGTTATTCCAATGAATAATAAATAAATAATCGAATCAGTCTCGGACGTAAAATGCATGCAGACAGGATATTCCAATGTAATAATAAAAAGCGGAATCGTGTCCGGCGTAAAGCGCGCATGACGTGATATTCAACGAGAATAATAAAGAGGCGGAACCAGTCCCAGTAGAATGCATGTACGAGGATGTTCCAACAAAATAATAAAAGGCGGAATCAGTCCGTAGAGAACGCATGATACATGATATTCTAATGTAATAATAAAAGAGCGGAATAAAGTCCGGCAGTAGAACGCATGCATGACATGGATGTTCCAAGCAGAATGATAAAGAATGGAACAATGTAAGAATTTCACCAATTATAGGGTAGCCGCATATACAAAAGTTATTCCAATGAATAATAAGAATGGAATAATGTAAGTTCTCTTCATAGATAAGAAAGAAATAATAATCCCTACCTTGGAAAAAGCTGGATCTTTGAAATAGTGAGTGAGTAGAGATTTTCTTCTTCTTTCTCTCTATAATTTCTCTCTATAATAATCGCTCTAAAGCTTTTTGTGAATTGGTGAGAAATGAAGAAAGAATGAGCTTCTATTTATAGGAAAATATAGTTTCGATAATTGCACGTTTTGGGGCTCGAAAATTATAGTACAATACCTCCAACTTTTCTTTCATTTTTAATTTAGTCCTGCAAGTATTATCAATCTTGCACCAACTCCCCTAATAGTAAATAATGTGAATCAATAGTTCAATCATGTGAATAAATAGTATAATTATGTGAAAAAATACGAATTACAGTATAGTACCTCCATCTATACCTCAATTTTTAACTTAGTCATGCAAGTATTATCAATCTTACAACAACTCCCATAATAGTAAATAATGTGATTCAATAGTACACATATGTGAACAAATAGTTATATAAGCATGTGAATTAGTAGCAATTAATTGCTCATTTATCCGATAAATTACCCGATTTATCAATATAACCCCTAGACATCAATTATCATCGGAATAAATGTCGATTCTCACTAACACAAATAATTCCAACATAATGAAACTATTTTAATCAAAAATATAAATTTTGAAATTTTGAAGTTTGACTTTTCCCAAAAAAGTCAACTATTGACTTTTTGACCAAATAGTGAATCCCGGAAAATTTTGTGTTTACAGACTATTTTTACTAATTTTGTCGTTCCGGACTCAAATATCACGTCCGCGTCTCCAAATTCAACTCCAAACAACATTCATCATTAATATTATAACTCACAATATTTATCAATCAGGTCGTTCCCAGGAAAGAGGGGGCTTTCCAATAAGGATTTATCCCTATCAGCGCCTTAAATTAGGTGACCAAACTTCCTCGATGTAACTTCTAGACATTGTAAATATTGCGTTTATAATATGAATAACTTTGTCATCTCAAGTATTAATTTAATAAAAACATTTTATGCGAGATGATAATGTGATTATAATTGAATCCATAATATGATAGATATGATGCAAACAATTAGTGTAACAATAATTGAGTATAACCGAGTGACTTCTCACGTAAGCATCAATAATCAATACCGTGTGCTACTATGCAACCACGCCAGACATTCTATTTTTTAACACCGTGTTTCAACAGTTAACAGTAAAACTTCCGCCATTATTTTCATAAAGTATTTTTGTCGTTTTTCAATCCGACAATAATTCCGTTTATGGGGTCCACCAATGATTGTGTCGTTACAGTATTAATATTCCCCGTTAAAACGAATATTCCCGACCAATCGAATATTATATAACAACTTGCGTACTTTTGCAAAATTTGTAAATATTACCCACAACTATAACATTATATCAAATCCACACCATAATATTCAAAAATATATTTCTAGAAAATTTAATCTTTATTCAAAAAGTTGGGGTCTTACAACCTCCCCTTCTTATGAAATTTCGTCCTCAAAATTAGGGTGCGTACCTGGTATGTCGAAGAGGTGAGGATACCTTGATTTCATTTCAGATTCTAATTCTCAAGTCATTTCCTCAACATCGTGGTTTCTCCACAAAACTTTGACTTGAGGTATAACCTTGGAGCATAGAATATGTTCCTTCTTATCCAAGATTTTAACAGAACCTCTTTATACGTTAAATCTTCCTTTATTTTCGTTCGGTTCTAACTCAATAATGTGGTTCGGGTCTTTCACATATTTACGTAACATGGATATGTGAAAAACGTTATGAACACGAGACATACTTCGCGGTAACGCAAGTCTATAGGCTATAGTTCCTACTCGATCGAGGATTAAAAATGGGCCAATGAATCGAGGATTGAGCTTTCCTCTTTTTCCAAATCTTGTAACTCCTTTCCATGGAGCAACACGTAACAACACATGATCTCCAATATCGAATTCTACGTCCTTTCGATGAAGATCAGCATAACTCTTTTGTCGATCTTGTGAGGTTTTTATACGTTGTCGGATCATTTGAACCTTTTCCGTAGTCATACGTATCAACTCTGGTCCCAACAACGTTGCTTCACCCACCTCATCCCAGCATACTGGAGAACGACACTTTCTTCCATACAACGCCTCGAATGGAGCCATGCCAATACTTGCTTGATAACTGTTGTTGTAGGAAAACTCCACCAATGGTAAGAACTTGTCCCAACTTCCCTTGAAGTCAAGGACATAGAGTCTTAATAGATCTTCAAGAGTTTGAATCGTCCTCTCCATTCGCCCGTCGATACGAGGATGATATGCCGAGCTAAATCGTAAATCCGTGCCCATAGCTTTTTGCAAACTAACCCAAAATCTTGAAGTGAATCTTGGGTCTCGATCAGAAACTATGGATACTGGCATACCATGCAATCTTACAACCTCGTTTATGTACATACGAGTAAGACGTTCAAGTGTATAAGTTTCTTGTATCGGTAAGAAATGAGCAGACTTGGTCAATCTATCAACAATGACCCAAATCGCATCTATGCCTTGAGAGACTTTGGGAAGACCGGTAACGAAATCCATGGTAATGTGCTCCCACTTCTATTCTGGAATTTCAAGTGGTTGCAATGGACCTCGGTACTTGATGCTCCGCCTTAACTCATTGACAAGTTAAACACCTTGAGATAAACTCTATTATCTCTCTCTTTATATTGCACCACCAAAATGTATGTCGAAGATCACGATACATTTTGGTACTCCCAAGATGGATTGCAAATGGTGTGTTGTGAGCCTCCATCATGATTTTATACTTTAAATCAGGGTCGTTAGGAACACAAAGTCTGGAGTTGACTCGAAGTATTCCTTCCTCATCGATTCTTGTTTCCGGCATAGCACCTTCTTGCACTTTCTTCTTCATGCGCATTAGCTCCAGGTCTGTAGCCTGAGCAGCTTTAACTTTATCGATTAAAGTCGGTTCTACTCATATATTCGTCATCATCATATGGGTCCCTGGAGTCTTTAACTCTATCTCCATCCTTTGCAAGTCACACAAAATGGGCTTTTGTGTTGTGAATATTGCACTCGTACCCGCATATGATCTTCTACTCAATGCGTCAGCTACCACGTTCGCTTTTCCAGGATGGTATTGGATGGTATGATCATAATCTTTCAATAGTTCAAGCCAACGTCGTTGTCGCATGTTGAGTTCCTTTTGAGTGAAGAAATATTTGAGGCTTTTATGATCCGTAAAGATCTCCACTTTCTCTCCATACAAGTAATGCCTCCAAATCTTAAGTGTGAAGACAACAGCTGCCAACTCTAGATCATGAGTAGGATAATTCCTCTCATATTCTTTGAGTTGTCTTGAGGCATAGGCTATTTCTTTCCCATGTTGCATGAGAACACATCCTAACCCTTTGCCCGAAGCATCACTGTAGATGACAAATCCCTCCGAACCAGATGGTATTGTCGAATATAGTCTTTGAAATGAGTCTCCTTTTGAGTTCTTGAAAACTCTTCTCACATTCCTCGCTCCAACCGAACTTTGTATCTTTCCGAGTCAGCTGAGTTAATGGAGTAGCGATTCGAGAAAATCCTTCCACGAATCTCCGATAATAACCAGCTAAACCGAGAAAGCTACGCATTACTTCGATTCATCGATTTGGATTGCTCGACTTTGAATAGCTTCAATCTTTGTCGGGTCAACGGATATTCCATGACTTGATACTACGTGCCCAAGGAATGCTACTTCCTCAAGCCAGAACTCGCATTTCTTTAACTTGGCATAAAGCTTATATTCACGAAGCTTTTGGAGTATCAGCCTCAAGTGTTGCTCATGATCTTCATGGCTTTTGGAATAAATAAGGATGTCATCAATAAAGACGACCACAAAGTGATCCAAATATTCCTTGAATACTCGGTTCATCATATCCATGAAAGCGGGGGAGCATTAGTCAATCCAAAAGACATGACTAAGAATTCATAATGCCCGTCTGAAGTTACAAGGCAGTCTTTGGAATATCCTCAGTTTTAACCTTCAGCTGATGATATCCAGAACGAAGATCGATCTCTGAAAAAAATTGTGCTCCTTGTAACTGATCAAACAGGTCATCAATACGTGGCAATGGGTACCTATTTTTGATGGTGACATGATTCAACCTCCGATAATTAATACAAAGTCGCATACTCCCATCTTTCTTCTTCACGAATAGAAACAGGAGCACCCCGAGGAGACGTCTTAGACGAATGAAACCAATGTTCAACAATTCCTGCAATTGGGTCTTTAACTCCACGAAGTTCAATAGAGCCATTCGATATGGGGCTTTGGAAATGGGTTTTGTCTGCGGGTTCAAGGTCGATAAAAAATTCAACTTCACGCTCTGGGGGTAGGCCAGGAAGTTCTTCAAGGAATACGTCAGGAAATTTATTAATAATAGAAATATCCTTCAAATTTGACGTATTTTTGTTTAAATTCGTGACATGAGCTAAGAAAGCTTGACATCCGTTTTTCAATAAACGAATAGCTTTATGGCTTGAGATGACCGTGATTGATTTTAATGGTTTGGTCGCTTGAATTCGCATAATAGGTTTATTAGGAATATGAAAGCTAACAACCTTACGAAAACAATCAATTTTAGCATGATGAGTAGTTAACCAATCAATCCCTAGAATCACGTCAAATGCAAGTATTTTTAAGGAGATAAGATCGACAGGTAACGTGCGGTTACCGATTTGAATCAAACAAGACTTATAAACAGTGGATGTAATGAAGGTTTCTCCTAATGGAGTTTCAACAGATAAGCCAAAGTCTAATTTCTGGAGTCAAATTTAATCGTTGGCGCAAGTAGGAGAAATAAAAGAATGGGTAGAGGCGGTATCAAATAAGGTATAGACTTCGCTAGAGTTTATGATAAGCTTACGTGATGACCTCATTCGGGTTCCTTGCTTTCGGGAGGTCACAACAAACGCTCTCCCTTAGACCACTGGCTTTGACTATTCTAGACTGACCTTTGGTGCCTCCATCCTAGTGAACTTGTCTTGGTGAACGACAAAATCTGCCAGTGACCTTCTCTTCCATAATTATAACACGCTTTGGATGGCATCGCGCAGTTTGGTGATATGTCCCTCCCTCCGCGTTTGAAGCATATGATAGGTGGTCGTTCTCATTCCTTAACCATGGTTGTTGGTCTTTGACGTCTTTCCATCATTCTTTGAATCTCCTTTTCTTGAAATGTCCATTTTTACTTGTCTCGCCATGATTACCACCAAGTGGTTACCATTTTCGCATGTTGATTCCTCCACGCTTGTTGTCAGTTTTCGATGATCTGTTACTACCTTTGGTATTTTCATGCCGCCAAATTGCTTTCCTTCGTTGCGTTGACTCGTTATCGCGGCTCCAATAATCGAGCCCTATTTACAACATCCGAGTACAAACACGGTTTATGAGAAATAAGATATTGACGTATCTCCGGTTTCAAACCTCTTAAAACATTCGTGTCATTCGCTTCCTCATTATCGACCAAATGTGATGCAAAGGGATAACTCGCAAATTTAGCCTCGTATTGCGACACGGTCATATTGTTTTGTTCCAACTTGATAAACTCCACCTCTTTCATGTGACGAATACTTTCGGAAAGTACTTGTCATTGAATAGCTCTTGGAACTTCTCCCAAGACATCTTGAGGCGTCCAGTCGGGTACGCGTTTCTGATTCCCACTAGTAATCGCCTCTTCACGCATAACATGAAGGTGGCGAAGGAACCTTTGCTCCTCGGAGCATCCCAAGACATCAAATATCTTGGTGATCCGCTTTATCCATGCTTCCGCCTTAAGTGGTTTAGGCTCTCCAATAAACTCGGGTGCTCCCGGCTCCTTGAACTATTTAGCGGTGGACCGTCGAGAGTTTCGTGTTTACACCGTATTTGGAGCAGAGCCACCACTCTACCGATGTTGCATGAATTGCATGAAGCCTCAGAACATTCCATCGTTCATCATTTGGTTAGTGTTGTTGTTTGCATGAGGATTGTCGCCTTCCTGATACACGTTGTCCTGGTTATTGATCTGTGGAGACTCAACGGTCTCCTGTGCTCCATTGATGTTCTCAACATTCTCGGATGCCATTTTCAAACACTGCCACAAAATAAGGGTTAATTGACATACAACATATTATCACTATAATCTGACCGACCAATTAAATACCAAATAAACTTAGGTAGGTCATACTAGCGAAGGAATTTCCCGTCTCTCCCCTCCTAGTTCTAGTCTCACATCTTAGCCAGAGATCATATCCCTAAGCTTTGATACCAACTGTGACGGCCCAAAAATTAGGTATACGTCACCCATCTTGGGTCGCCACTTACATGGTACAAAATTCAAATACAACTTAATAATACAACTGTCGTGTACAATTCGACAAAACATAAACTATGAGTTTGAATACAAATATTGTATACTAGAGATTATACAAACTCAAAAGGAGTACTTATTACATTTATTATTATACTATTTCACAGAATAGTGAGGACTACTAATGCTATCATCTGGTCCGTCACTCCGTTCCCCGACTAGTCCCTGCTACGTTCTCATTTCCTAAAGAGAATAATAAAAGTAAAAGGGTGAGCTCAACTAGCCCAATAGGAAATATTATGACTAAGATAATGCATAATATATTATCGTTAGCCTTCAATGTTGTTAAAGCGATACAATATAACAACCATCAAGTTTAACTGCTAGTAATGAACAAGCAATCCATTAAAAGAGTCAAGTAGAGAATAAAATCTACTATCTTTTATGATTTAGAAGGTTTTTCATCACTTTTATCGCTGGAACTCAGCTTAATAAATAATCCACATCATCGAATCACTTTTAAAGGTCATTTTGATTCTAATTGCAATAAAATTAGAATAAAACAAATTTGGGTAAAAAAAAGTGATTTATATGCTACTAACCCAAAAGGACCCAAGAAGATTTGGGTACCAAAAAGATAGAGACTATTTGTTTGTAGGTGTCTCAAGATCAAAAAGGAGATGGATGATTCTTTACTTTGAGAGAGTAAGTTACTCATAAATTATTTGGCGAAATATGTAAGTACCTCATGTTGTTTTTTTAAATAGAGTTTTAATTAGATATATTATTATAAAAACTATATAGATTTCGTATTACAAGGATTCATAAACATCATTTATTATGTCAAATGCTCCATATTTAATACACATGATAATCTTGATAAAAGGTTGAGGAATATGTTCATATTGTATTTGATGAATTTAACTGTGACTTGTCAAAAGAAGAAAATGAAGTTTCTGCAGGAAAAGACATTCTGATTAGTGGAAAACAGACAGCTCAATCAAGACGGACTGAGCCAGTAAAATGCATCGTAAGGAAAAACAGATGATCCAGGAAAACATGCAGACACCTAAATCCAGACAGCTCAACTCGTCTGTTTTTGAAGGCAAATCAGATGAATATTTTGATGCAAAATCTGATATTCTAGAAAGTGAATCAGATGAACAAATGACCAATGGTAGTCTTCCAAGAACAACTAGAATAGTGAAAAATTATCCTCCTAACCTGAGCTTTAAAGACCTCAACATTGGGATGATCAAAAGAAGTGCTATTGAAGAGATTTTTTATTCTGAAAATACAAAATCCAAATCTACATTAAGGAACACAACTATCAAGCTTTCTACAGGTTACAAAATGTTGTTATATAGGTAACAAATCACAAAGTTATGATCGTATTGTCTACTTGCTATATGTGGTTTTGTTATAACCTTGCTCCAATGTCATTCTTTGTATTTAATTTTTTTTCAATTTGAAAAATGGGGTGAGATAACTAATTATATAAATTACTTTTTGTTGATGACAAAGGGGGAGAGATACTTGTGCTTAATGATTAATATGTGGTTTCATTTTTATAATGACAAAGGGGGAGATATATATTGTGACGCCCCAAAATTAGGTATCGTCACCCATCTTGGGTCGCCACTTACATGGTACAAAATTCAAATACAACTTAACAATACAACTGTCGTGTACAATTCGACAAAACATAAACTGTGAGTTTGAATACAAATATTGTATACTAGAGATTATACAAACTCAAAAGGAGTCCTTATTACAATTATTATTACACTATTTCACGCGATAATAGTGAGGACTACTAATGCTTATCATCCGTCCGTCACCCGCTTCTCCGACTAGTCCTCGCTACATTCTCATTTCCTCAAGAGAATAATAAAAGTAAAAGGTGAGCTCAACTAGCCCAAGATGGGAAATATTATGACTAAGATAATGCATAATATATTATCGTTAGCCTTCAACGGTGTTAAACCGATACAATATAACAACCATCAAGTTTAAAGCTAGCAATGAACAAGCAATCCATTAAAAGAGTCAGTAGAGAATAAAATCTACTATCTTTTATGATTTAGAAGGTTTTTCATCACTTTTATCATTTGGGACTCAAACTTAATAAATAATCCACATCATCGAATCACCCCCTCGCACTACTACCAAGGATATTCTTTAGTATCACGATCACAATTATCCATGCACTACGGGCCAAGAATATTTGTGTATTCATTAATGGTCATGATCATGCCAACAACCTGCTCATCAATGCACTACGGGCCAATGAGGACTTTTTTTCCACATCATTTGTAACATTACGGGCCATGATTACAATCAATAATTCTGGTCATAATCATACCAAGTCCATCTATGCATTATAGGCCACGAGATGACTTTCAACAAAATATAAACATGAGGATGATGACAATGATATAAGAATTCAATAAAACAAGTTCAAGAATTATTTTATCCAGAACTAATAATGTCCAAATTGTCAACATGATACTACTTTGTAGAGTAAAATTCAAGAATGCTCGGAAGAATATTTCCACTTTAAAAGATACTAGATGAAGCGCAAATATCAAGGATATTCCACTAATTTCATGGAGTATGTAAGTCAAAACTTTAACCAACCGAGTATAATAAGGAATGGAATAACAAAAGAAATCACTGTGCATGTGATAGGCCTTGCTGAGCGAGTTATTCCAACAGAATAATAAATAACGGAATCAGTCCGACGTAAAATGCATGCAGACAGGATATTCCAGCCAGAATAATAAAGGCGGAATCGTGTCCGGCGTAAAAACGCATGCATGTGATATTCATTCCAGAATAATAAAAGAGCGGAACCCGGTCCGCGTAGAATGCATGCATGTGATGTTCCAACAAAATAATAAAGAGCGGAATCAGTCCCAGAGAACGCATGCATGAGGATATTCCAATGTAATAATAAAGAGGCGGAATTCAGTCCGTAGAACTTGATGAGATAGGATGTTCCAACAGAATGATAAAGAATGGAACAACAGAAGAATGTCACCAATTATAGAGTAGCTCAGCGATACAAAGTTATTCCAATGAGAATAATAAGAATGGAATAATGAAGTTCTCTTCATAGATAAGAAAGAAATAATACTCCCTACCTTGGAAAAAACCTGGATTTGGAATAGTGAGTAGTTAGATTTCTCTTCTTCTTCTCTCTATAATTTCTCTCTATAATAATCGCTCTAAAGCTTTTGTGAATTGGTGAGAAATGAAGAAAGAATGAGCTTCTATTTATAGGAAAATATAGTTTCGATAATCGCACGTTTGGGGCTCAAAAATTATAAGACAATACCTCCAACTTTTCTTTCATTTTTAATTTAGTCCCGCAAGTATTATCAATCTTGCACCAACTCCCCTAATAGTAAATAATGTGAATCAATAGTTCAATCATGTGAATCAATAGTATAATCATGTGAAAAAATACGAATTACAAGATAGACCTCCATCTATACCTCAATTTTTAACTTAGTTATTATGCAAGTATTATCAATCTTGCACCAACTCCCTAATAGTAAATAATGTGATTTAATAGTACACATATGTGAATAAATAGTTATATAAGCATGTGAATTAGTAGCAATTAATTGCTCATTTATCCGATAAATTATCTGATTTATCAATATAACCCCTAGACATCAATTATCATCAGAATAAATGTCGATTTTCACTAACACAAACAATTCCAACATAATGAAACTATTTTTATCAAAAATATAAATTTTAAAATTTCGAAGTTTGACTTTTCCCAAAAAAGTCAACTGTTGACTTTTTGACCAAATAGTGAATCTCAAAAAATTTTGTGTTTATAGACTATTTTACTAATTTCGCTGTTCAGGACTCAAAATCACGTCAAGGCGTCTCCAAATTCAACTCCGAACAACATTCATCATTAATATTATAACTCACAATATTTATCAACCGTGTCGTTCCCGTGAAAGAGGGGCTTTCCAATAAGGATTTCTCCCTATTGGCACGCAATTAGGTGACCAAACCTCTCCTTGACAGAACTTCTAGACATTGTAAATATTGCATTTTATAATATGAATAACTTTTTCATCTCAAATATTAATTTAATAAAAAACATTTTATGCAGATGATACTGACCATAATTGAATCCATAATATGATAGATATGATGCGAAGAATTATCGTAATAATAATTGAGTATAACCGAAAGTGACTTCTCACGTAAAGCATCAATAATCAATATCGTGCTACTATGCAACCACGCCAGACATCATACTTTTAACACCGGGTGTTTCAACATTTAACGGTAAAACTTCCGCCGTTATTTTCATAAATTATTTTTGTCGTTTTCTCGATCAAATAATAATTAGATTATGGGTCCACCAATGATTGTGTCATTGCACGAATATTCCCCGTTAAAACGAATATTCCCCAACCAATCGAATATTATATAACAACTTCATGTATTTTGCAAAATTTATAAATATTACCCACAACTATAACATTATATCAAATCCACACCATAATATTCAAAAATATATTTCGAGAAAATTTAATCTTTATTCAAAAATTTTGGGTCTTACATATATATATATATATATATGGTACTGAGATACTATATTGTGCTTGTATTTGTAAATGATGGTAATTTAGAATTTGTTGAGCCATATACTTAGGGGGAGCATATTAATTAAATGGCATTATGTATTGTCATCATCAAAAAGGGAGAGAATGTTGGTTATATATTTTATGATTTTAATGATGACAATATTATTGGGTTTATGAATTTGATTTAAATTGTTTGGGCTGATTTAAATTTATTATATGTTGATTTCTTGTTGGCCCAAGATTGGAATTATGGTCCATTAGTATATTCCTTCTATATTTAAGTTTGCATGTTGCATGTTACTGAAAAAATCTTTAATACAATTTAGTAATGATATGCAATTCAATTTGAAAAGGAAACTAAATAAGGTACTTGTTATCTAGTGATTGGCTAGTAACAAACATTATCAAATATCTCCTTGTTCCTTTATTTAAGGTGTTTTAGTTTGACTTGAAAACATATCTTTAATTTACCAAATCTGTTGGACTCTTTAATTACTAATATCATGGGATATACCAACTTTGATATGAGTTTCCTATTCTATCTCTTGTTCATATCCGTTGGTCAATATTGTAGCTTTAATTATGGGATTTAAATTATCTGATTTCTTGCTAACAAATATAGCCGTTGGCCTTCATGTTAGATAAAGCTTCATCATGCTCAGTTATGAAGAAGCCCAACAATTGAAAAGTAGTAATTCATTCTTCTTAATTCTTATAGCTTTCTAATAGTCTTTCTAGCAATCAATGTTCTATTATCCTTAGGCTAGAAAGTTGATATTCCATTGGAATCACCATCGTTGTAATCTGAAAAACAAAACTGTTAGCTTTGGTGGTCTAGAGTTTCTAGAGTTTAGTGGGTCTGTTCAAAGGACGCTTCAAAGGTCTCAGAGGTGAGAACAAGTGAAGAGGTGTACAAGTTGCAGAGGTGCAAAAGGGGCATTGGTGTCCAACATCAGAATTGAAGCGTCTTTATAACAGGGAGTTATTTTTTGTATTGAGGTTTAAATCTTAATAAAAAGAGTCTCCAATCCTAGTTGGGATTGGACGTGGATTAGCCACTAGATTAGAGGATATAGAATTTGAACCACGTAAAAATCTTTGGTGTGATTTTTACTGTTTATCTCTTTAATTGTCATTCACGTTCTGCACATTTTTGTTCATCACGCTAATCCAAACACTAAAGCAGACAGGTCTAGCTGTCTGATAATAATAAACAAAGAATAGACACTAAAGCAGACAGGTGTAGCTGTCTGAATTAAACCTGTAGCATAATATTTCAAAACGTTTTCACCGTTTATCACTTTTAGCTTTAACACATATTCACCCCCCCCCCCTCTAGGTGTACACATACATAGAATTACAAATATAATGTTAATCATGTTAATGATATCTAAATTAAAGATAGATCAAAAACTAAAATGTTCCTAATCGTTGGATCACTAATGTGGGGTTACTGATTCTGGATAGATTAGTACATATTATGTTTGCTCTGTTGAAGATAATGATTGATCTCATAATCATTTATGTGGAGACACTAAAGCAAGTATGTAGGTGTTTATTGGACAATAAGTTCACTAAACATGGCTCGCTTAAGGAGCACCTAATGGAGTTTTACTTGGTTGAAAATAGGAGTTCCTATAGTAATAATAGTACAAGTAATCCTTAAATTTGAGATCATCATAGTACCTTGTGTATTCTGAGTTATACTTTGTCATATTCCTTAATACTTTAGAGTATGTCATAAGGTATGTTCGGGTATAATAAAGTGTACATGGAGGTAGGTGAATGATCAACAAATGATCTACCGCTTCCAGTAAAGGTAGAGAATGCCCTATGCGATTTGATAAGTGGCAACTCAAAAATCCTTGACCGGGCTGAATGGAAATTAGAAATGAGTTTCTAATTTACATTAATCAGAGTTATGCATTTTGTGAATTGAAATACATATGATTAAATAAATAAGATTTGTCAATAATTTCATGTCTTATGTTTAATCGGGACATTGTATGGTAGAATAATTAAATTGTACGGTAACTATTCACGGAATAGGTTCTTTGTGTTCTTTGTGATTAAACGTTGAATTCATATTATTCGGATAGTCATGATACACTAACGTAAGGTGTCACTCTTGATGTAGAATAAATATTATTTATTTATATTTAAATTAAAGGAGTTTAATTCATTATAAATAATATTAGAATAATTCTAATTTATTTATTCTACTATTGGCTTAATAGTGAACCTAGAGGGTCACACTGCAAAAAGAGAAATATAATTTTAGAAGTAATTAGCTTAATTTTTATAATTAAGCATTTGAAGAAATACTAAATTATAATTTAATAAGAGTAGTCTTATTATTGTTATTATTATTATTATAAATAAATTGGCCAAATAATAATAATATAGTATTTGCAAATATATTAATATTTATAATCAACTATTCGGAAAAACTAAATTATAAATAAAGAAAAGGAGTCTTATTATTATTATTATTATTATTATTATTATTATTATTATTATTATTATTATTATTATTATTAATTTAGTTCCTAATTAGTTTGGAAATTAAATTAAAATCCTAATTCCCAAAATGTTTAGGAGGGAGGGTTACTCTATAAATAAGAGGAGTCTTATTATGGGATAGACTAATACTAATACAATTATTGCTATTGCAAGTATTCTCAAAACCTAAGAGGGTTAGAAGAGAGAGAATTAGGGCTAGCCACCCAAGGTTTGGAGAAAGCTAAAAATTACTTATTCAATCAATATACTCTAGGTGGATCACCTCTTAGACGTTGCACACTTGAGTAGTGAACGTTTGATCTGAGGAATTGGAAGAAGCAAGAAAGAGGAAAAAGATTAGAACTTGAAGATCACATCAAAGGGTTGATCATCTTCATAAGTTATATCTTTTATCCTTCCTCAATTAATAATATTTTATAAGGTGATTCCTGGGATTGCAGAAAATTTTAAATATGAATTATGTCATGCTTCCACTTTATTACAATGTTGATTGTATGTATGTCTTGTTTCTACAAAACCAACATAAACATAACAATATCTTGTACAATCATCTATAAAAGTAAGAAAATATTTCTTACCCCCTCTTGTTTGTATATACTTTAAATCACAAATATCGGTATGTACTAATTCAAGAGGTTATGTGCTTCTTTCAATTGATTTAAAAGAAAATTTTCAAAATTTTGCCTCAACGTAAACTTCACATTTATGATTAGGGTCAATCTCATATTTTGGTAAACATTCCATATTAATTAGTCTATGCATAATATTATGATTAACATGTCCTAATCTATTATGCCATAAATTAGATGACTCAATCGTATAAGCAGTAGATGTATTTTTATTAATATTGGAAGGTACAATTGTCAATACATTCATTTTAAAGAGTCTATCGCTCATATTTCCCTTCCCCACAAACATCCCATTTTTGGCTAGGACAAACTTGTCTGATACAAAGACCAATGTAAATCCCTTTTGACTAAGAAGAGATCCTGACACTTATTTCTTTTGAATATTAGGCACATGGAGAACGTTGTTGAGGATGAGTTCCTTGTCAGATGTCATCTTTAGAACCACATTTCCTTATCCAGCAATTTTGGATGTGGAAGAATTCCTCATATATAATTTTTTTCCATTCTCAAATTCTTGATATGTGAAAAACATCTTTCTGTCAGAACACATGGTGGGTTACTACAGTATCTATCCACCATTCCTTAGGATTTACAACCATGTTTACTTCAGAAACTACCGCTGATAGGTTCATTTTAGAAACATCTTCAAGAAGACCATTCATTTCTGTTACATTAGCTTGTGCGGACTTCTTATTCTAGTTCCTGCGTTTACGACAATCTTTTACCCTATGCCCGGGCTTGTCACAAATGTAACACTTGTCTTGGAGTTTTTTATTCGTTCCCTGTTGAGGTCCATTGTCAGAGTGCTTTCTCTTTTTAGTCTTTTGACCTTGTTCCACCACGTTGGCTTTGAATTCCATATAGGTTTTTCCTGCCTTTTTTTTCAGAAGTACGATTGTCATCTTCAATCCTTAATCTCACGATTAAATCTTCAAGTTTCATCTCTTTGTGCTTATGCTGAGATAATTCTTAAAATCTTTCCATATTTGTGGTAGTTTTTCAATAAACGCTACAACTTGGAAAGATTCACTCAAGGAAATTTCTTCTACATGTATTTCATGCAGGATTACTTAAAGTTCTTGGACTTGATTGATGACAACCTTGGAATCCACCATCTTATAGTTCAAAAACCTGCCAACTACGAACTTCTTTGTGCCATCATCTTCCGTTTTATATTTTTTATCCAAGAAATATCATAGTTCTTTTGCCGTTTTGAAATAACTATACACATTGTATAATGTGTTGTCCAATCCATTGATGATGTAATTTCGGAACAAAAAATCAGTATGTTTCCATGTATCTATTGCGAAAATAACTTGCCTATCTGTTTCATTCTCAGTAAGCACAGAGGGATCTTCATGAAGAAATCTTGTCAAGTTAAGCGTAGTGAGATAAAACATCTTTTGTTGCCACCTTTTAAAATATGTTCCATTGAATTTTTTTGGGTTTTCACCATGGTTCACAAGAACATTAGGTATCATTGGTGTATAAGAATAACCGACTATAATTATAGAATCGGTAGCCATATTTATAATGAATATATATAATACTAATTGTCTTAAGATTGTTAGGAAAAAATGAAGAACAATAAGGCATATATATATACACTTATTGTGAAGTGAACCAAATGTAGGAAATTAATATGTCAAGTCTAATACTAGGTACAATATCCTTAAGACAATTATGCTTTCCTTATTGTTGCTTAGAGTTAACGACACTTGTCTTCCAGGATACAAAATCAACGTTTGTTATAGTTGCAATACAAATAAGGGTTCTTTACAGAAATATACAACAATTAGAAAGTAATTACACAATTAGTGCATCAAAGAATAATTATAAAAATAATACAATTTCTCATATTTATTTACAATATTAGTGCAATTAGTATTCCTTAATTTAGGGAATTAGTATAGGATTCAATTCATAATAATAAGGAAACTTAAAATCAAGGAGAAATAATTGTCATAATTAATAATTCAAATTCAAATATCTTAGATCTAACAACAAAAACAAATGCAAATTTAAAAATAATAATTCAAATTCAAATATTCAAAGTTTGGCAACGTCATCTTCCTCCTCCCTTCGTCGGTGAGACCCAATTTCATGTCCAAAAGAAAATAAGAACACTGCATAAGAAAGAGAGAGATAAGAGAGTGATGTGTAATGTAATGTTGATAACCAAACTTTCTTAAAAAAGGTAACCAAACTTTTATACCAAGGTAACTAAACATTTATACCAAGGTAACCAATCTACCTCCACACCTGCAGTATGAATTGGTTACCTTGGTCTGAAAGTTTGGCAACTAACTGCATGAAGTTTGGCTACCAACTGTATCACATTCAAAATAAATTGGTAACCTAATAACACTGAATTGGTTACCTTGTATGAATGTTTGGCTACTAATTGCACTATGAAAAAATTTACCAAACAAAGCATGCCTTTTAGCCGACTGAAAATATCAAACTCTTTTCAAAGTTTGCTTGCTTTTTACAAATAAACCTTAGAACTCAGAAGTTGTTGGGTTTTCAGAATTAATCTCGCTTTTTCTCTTTCCAACTTCATGTCTTCCTCCATAAAATCCGGCGACCCACAAAATCAAACCAAATGGGTGGACCACCGCCGAAAATTCATTGGATCGGGGCAGGGTATGCAACAGCTAGCTCCATTGTCATGCTCAAGTCACTAGTAGCAGAAAATATATAAGACCACAAATGTTGTTCTATACGCCTGCATTAATAGTGGAGGAGAGGCATGACTTTTATTGAGGAAAGAGAAGGTGTGCTATATGGTTTACTTATTAATTACTTAATTTAATAAGTGAATCAATACAAATCCCCTAAATTAAGGAATCCTAATTGCATACTAATTCCCTAAATTAAGGAAAACTCATTACACTAATATTATAAATAAATATGGAAGTGTATTAATTGTGTAAATATTTTATGAGTGCACTATTGTTGTAATTATTTTAAAAAATGTATTAGAATATGTAATTCATCCTATAAATAACACACACAACGAACCAAAGAAATGCTCTTTACTTTCTCTCAAAATAAACTATGAATGACTTAATAAATTAAGACTCGAATGACTTGAGAATACTTAAATGCTTGGATGAAACAAATGGCTTTGCTTCGTGCTTCAAATGTCAATAAATAAAAATTTAAAAAATACAAAATTATAAATAAATTTTATCCTAAAAGAATACAATGACCTAGACCTCCCACGAGCCCAACCTAGTCAGTGGCAACACACGTGTGGTTATTCCAAATTAAGCCTTGGTTAGGTCATCTACCCTCCATAAAAGCAAGATGCCCCTACGGTCCAAACCCAAGAACAATGTAATTGTATATATACTCGCTTAATGTTTAGTTTTTAATCTATGTGGGACTTAACTTCCCACAAGTATTTATTAATATTTCATAACGCTAAGTTTTCTCAAGGCGTCAATCACGTAATCCAAGCTGAAACACGAACAATAACATATCACATGTAAGCTTGACGGCTTGTCTTTAGCACGGGATAGCTCCGGTGTGAGAATAAGCACAGGCTGTTCACAAGGTTTAACAATGGATGCTTAAGTGTTTAGTGCTCAAAGATGTATTACCTGTTAATTGTAGTTAAGTCTTGTATTTATAGCCATTCTCACCTCCCAAGAGTCCCTCTCCGAGTCGGAATAGGATTCCTAAATATGGCAGTTACCCATATTTGGGTCCAACACAATCTCCTTAAAAGGTGTAAGTAGAATCCCTTTCCAATACTACCTTTGGAGTTGCCTTATTAAAATATAATTAGGGTTAGAACCCTTAACCACACAAATCCCTTATCACTCCCAACTCTGCACATGGGCTGCCCAACTGCACAAGCCCAACCCAACAGACGTCATAAACAACAGTCTGGGCTTCGGCCCAAAGGACGCGAAGGCCCGACCCCAACCTCCCTGATCATAACCGGATTCCGGCCTAATGGGCTCGGATATCCGAACCCGAACCTCCTCGACATCCTCAGATGCCTTTGGCATATATATAGGCCAACCTCATCGGGCCAAACTTGAGCCTCACAGCCCTAACATGATGGTCGATAAAACACTCCCGAACATTACCCCCCAGTCTCTTGTTATAAGATATTTATGACCTGAGACTTGAAAGGACACGAATAAGGATAGTCACGCCCAGTAATGATGAGCTGTCTTGGGAACTCAAGTGGTTTTTTCTCATTTTTTGAGCTGGTGCACACTTCCCTAGGGGTGGACCCCAGTTGCCATAAATAGCCGCCCTTGGGTTTTGTACTGCTCTGTCTATAAAAGCCCCCATCTGTCCATACCTGTTACTTTTTTAAATCCCTCATCATTTCGTATATCTCTTTCAAAGACTCCGGCGAGAACGATTTTCGGCGAGTATTCCATTTTCACCGATTCACTGATTCCAGTTTCTTTAACCGTTTTCCAAACTTCACCATTTTGCCTTTGTTCATTGCGCTAACCAAATGGCAAATTCTAGTGATCCTCCTCCCACGACGATTACTTTGACCGGCACCTCTAATCTCGCCTCCGGCGATCTGGTTCCAGTTGAGTTACCAACAGCTCCTGCCGACCTCCCCACTGAGAGTGCTGAATCCAGAATTCGGCGTCTCTATGTGTCTAAAACCGATTATACGGTTGTCAATACCACATCGTCCATCACTAAGTGCCAACTGTTTGACATCCGAGCCGTCTTCAATATTCCTAAAGAGTACAAGCTTCGGGTTTCGGAACCGAATGAGAGGATGTTCTGGCGTCCCGAAGGCGATTGGATGGCCGTTCATATCTATGATTTGAAGTATGGGGTTCGATTCCACCTTCATGAGTTCATCTCCTCATTTCTCTGTTTTATTGGGATCGAGTTCGCCCAGCTGGCGCCGAACTCTTATATCCAGTTAGTCAGTTTCATCGCCCTATGCCAAGAAGCTGGTATCACTCCGGGGTTGGACTTCTTCTTCGTCCTCTTTTCTGTTGGTCAATCAAAGGAGCCTAGCCTCCGAAACCTGAACCAGGTAGTTGGCCGAGCTACCTTTATGAAGACCCCCTCGAGCAATAAGGGTTGGCACTCCCAATGGTTTTTCATGAAGGGATCCGACCTTAAACTCCTACCGAGCTGGGCTGGTCCCGAGGATCCTGTTGTGAAGATTACCAAGTTCCCGAAGGATCGAGCCGACGCCTTCAAAACGTTTTACTCTCTTTTAAAGAAGACTAGCTAGGGTCTGGATGTAGTGTCCAAGGAAGCCTGGCTCTACAAACATGGCTTTAAGTTACAACCCTCGAACCCTTTTATCTTTCCTTCTGGTCATCTTGTGAATATGCTGTTTACTCTTCCTCATCCTTACAGTGACCATCTTCAAGCCCGATGGGGCTGATGCCTCTTTGACGCCTCTGTCGGTTGTTGTTGAGCCCATTCGTCCTCCTGCAGCGAATGATTCTCCCGAAGATGAGGCCATTCCCCTTACTGAACTTTCCGTCAGTTTTTCATCGGGTCCTCTTCTGACATCCTCCAAAGTTGAACCCTCCACGAAAAATGTGATGAAGATGAAACGGGCTGACAAGATGGCCTTGCTGAAGAAATCAAAGAAACCTTTTGCCCGAGCCCCCTCCAAGGCCGCTTCTTCAGCCCAATCGAAACCGACACTCCCACCCCCTACCATAGTGACGGTGGTCGAGGATTCGGAGGACACAGAGGATCGGCCTCTCGAACCTCCACTTAAGAAACCTCGTCTGATCGAAGGTCCTGAACTGGTTATTGCGGTTATTGACCCGATCCCCGAGTCAACACCTACCACGAAAACCAGCTCATCTCAAGGGACACCGACTACCTGTTGGCCAAAGAGTCCCTCCGAAGCGTTCCCTTTCAACCTGTTCGAGCACTTCAAGCTCCCTAGTGATGACGAACGGTTCAAGGGGTATTCGTCCGAGGAGTATCTGGTATCCTATATCAGAGCTCAGTGTCAGGTAATCCCGATCAACTTAAATTTTTTCCTTTATCGTTATGTTGTGTTTTGCATGACTGATGTGTCTTTTGTATTTAGGCCAATGCCATCCTTGCTTGAGCTATCCCACCTCTAGCCCGATCTACTAAGAAGGAGGTGCAAATAAAAATGGATGTGATGTTTTTCGAAGCTGAGTTGTGGGGTCGAGATTCAGAACTGAAGAGGGAGAGGGACCTTCACGCCGATACTCGTAACAAGGTGACCAAGGCTGATCGTCGGATCGCCGAAC
Source organism: Panax ginseng (assembly GCA_020205605.1). Classification (NCBI taxonomy): domain Eukaryota; kingdom Viridiplantae; phylum Streptophyta; class Magnoliopsida; order Apiales; family Araliaceae; genus Panax; species Panax ginseng. The sequence goes on along the minus strand of CM035148.1, from coordinate 108,486,274 downwards.
TTGAAGAACAACATTCTCTACTTCAGGAAGAGTTCGTCGGTCTCGATGGTCATGCCAGGAAGCTTGTGCAGGACAAAGACCTTCTGGCAGAGGAGAACAAGGGCTTGCTGGAGAACCTTCATGCCATTGAGGAGAAATTCACTGGAATACACGATCAACTGAGGACGCTAATCCAAGTGAACAATACCTTGAGGGACGAGCAGGCCGCCATCAAACAGATAGCCATCAAGGAGTATGAAGAATCGTCTGCCTTGACCGATAATATTATAACCAAGTTTGCTGAAGGGGTTGAAGCTTATCGGGAGAAGGCTCGGGCGAAGCTGATTGCTGCTGGGCAGGATGCCTCTATCCTCGACTCTTCTGATGATGAATCCGAAACCGAAGCTGATGATGGTTCACCTTAATAGATTGTTTTAATATTTATAAATATTTCATTTCCTAGTTTTGTAACTTGCTCGATCAGTTATGCTAGCGATACGTGTATCCAGAGTATGTCTGATCGAAAAATGTAAAATGTTCGAATATGAATAAAATATTGCGAGTTACTTAGTCGTTATCTCGATTAGTTGTGTTCGTGACCTCTACCGAATAGTTAGTTCATTTCTGACTTTCTGATCAGCTTATGCTCGAAGCTTGTCTGATCGGATTTGAAACTTTGTCAATCAGTTATACTTGTGACTTTTACCGATCAGTTAGGTCTTTCCAGACTATCTGATCAGTTTATATCTGAAGCTTATCTGATCGGATTTGTAGCTTTCTCGATCGGCTTATACTTGTGACTTTCTATCGATCGATTAGTCCTTCATCGTATCTGATCGGTTTACTTAAAGCTTATCTGATCAGATTTGTAAGAGAATTATGAATTTAAATGAAGTATAAATGTTTCCCGAAGAAATTTTTTTATTTCATTGATAAATTGCATAGATTACATAAATAATGGAAAGAATAGCATAGCATTTACTGGTAATATTTTCTAAGTCTTCCAGCATGCCATGTATTCTTTACCTCGGAGCCATCCATAGCTCGAAGCCAGTAAGTCCCGGGCTTCGGCACCTCCACTACTTTGTAAGGCCCCTCCCAGTTTGGTATTAGCTTGCCGGTGTTCTGGGGGGTCGATGCCTCTGATTCTCGAAGTACCAAATCTCTAGCCTCGAACCTTCTTTGCTTGACTTTTTGATTGTAGTGTCGGGAAGTACGCTTCTAATAAATGGCTAGTCATATTAGTGCCAACTCCCGAACTTCTTCTAAAATATCTAGGTTGAGGCGTAGGCCGTCCTCGTTGTACAAATCCTCATACTGACTAACCCGAAGGGTAGGAGATCCGATCTCAACAGGTATGAGTGCATCGGTGCCGAAGGCTAATCTGAACGGTGAGTCTCCCATTGTTGTTCTTTGTGTAGTTCGATAGGCCCACAAAATACTAAGTAACTCTTCTAGCCAGCGACCCTTTAACTCGTCCAACCTCCTTTTGATACCGTTGAGAAGGGTTCAGTTGGTAACTTCTACTTGCCTGTTCGACTAAGGGTGTGCCACCGAAGTTTTTCTGTGTTGAATCCCCAATTCTTTCAGAAAACTTTCAAACTTCGATCCCATAAACTATCAGCCGTTGTCCGAGACTAAGGCCATCGGGATGCCGAACCGATATACGACCCCTTCTTTGAAGAATTTCAGGCAATCTTGTTCGGTGATTTTTTGTAGAGGTTTGGCTTCGACCCATTTGGTCATGTAATCGATAACCACAATCATAAAACTCACTTTCCCCTTGGCCTTCGGTAGAGGCCCCAAGATGTCGATTCCCCATATGGCAAAAGGAATCGGCGATAGGACCGAATACAGCTCCTCGGGAGGTTGGTGTGGAATGGCACTGTTCAGCTGGCACTTGGGACATTTTTTGACAAAGTCCTTCGCTTCTTAATAAATAGTTGGCCAGTAATATCCCTGCCTCAAAATCTTGTGTGCCAGTGACTTCGCTCCCATGTGATCTCCATAGATCCCTTCGTGCACCTCCCGAAGTGTGTAATTTGCTTCCGATGGTGTCAAGCACTTGAACAGTGAAGAGCTAAAAGCTCTTCTATATAGATCTCCATCGATGAGAACAAAATTGGAGCTTTGGTTCTTGATTTTTCTTTCCATGATGCGATCCGAAGGTAGAACCCCATCGGCTAGGTAAGAGATGTATGGTGTAAGCCAGCAGTCGAGCCGATCTATACATAATACCTCTACCTTCAGAACACTTGGTTGTTCCAATACTTCTAGATATATTGATCAGCTGAAGGAGCTGGCTTCGGTGGTTTCCAATCGAGCCAAAGCGTCTGCCACTGTATTGTCGGACCGATCCACCCCCTGACAGCTAATTGAAGTGACGTATGCCAGTTTATCCTTTACCTCGGCTAAATATCTCGTCATTCTTACTCCCTGAGCCTCATACTCCCCCGAGATCTGCTTGACGACCAACTGTGAGTCACTATAGATGACCAATGTTTGTACCTCTAAGCTTCGGGCCAACCTTAAGCCAACTAGGATGGCCTCATACTCTGCTTCGTTATTGGTGGCTTTGAATTGGAATCGGATGGCTTGTTGGATCTTGAATCCTTCGGGACTTATTAATATGACCCCTGCACCGCTGATGTTCGAAGTTGACGAGCCATCGACATAAAGTGTCCATGAAGTCTTCCCATGCTGTGTTTCCGTCACCGATCCTACATCCTGTTCCGTGAATGAGCATTCCACAATAAAATCTGCCAAGGCCTGTCCTTTGATTTCTGTTCGGGGTAGATACTCTAGTGCAAACTGTGTCAGTTTCATTGTCCATGCAGCAAGCCGTCCTGATACCTCTGGCATGTGCAATATTTTCTTTAACGGTTGGTCCGTGTATACCACTATTAACCGACCCTGGAAATAATGCCTAAGTTTTCTACTTGTTATGATCAAAGCGTAGGCGAATTTTTCCAGGTTCGGGTATCGGGTTTCTGCCTCTCGAAGCACATGGATGACGTAGTATACGGAGAACTGATTTCCCCCCTTATCCCGCAATAATGCTGCCCCCGTCGCCATTGAACTTGCTGTCAAGTATAAGTACAGAGGTTCCGAAGGGATTGGCTTCATCAACAATGGTACTGAGGATAAGTAATTTTTGATCCCTTGGAACGCATCCTCGCACTCTGTAGTCCACTGAAAGCTCTTCTCATTTTTAGGCCCTTTCAAGGTGTCAAAAAACGGCAGACATCTCTCCACCAATTTTGAGAAAAACCGTCGAAGGGCTGCAATCTGACCCGTCAATCTCTGAACATCTTTATACGACTTTGGAGATTTCATATCTAGGACCGCCTGAATCTTCTCTGGGTTTGCTTCGATTCCCCGCTTGCTGACCAGATATCCTAAGAACTTTCCCGATCCTAATCCGAACGTGCACTTGGTCGGATTCAACCTCAGCTTGCGTTTCCTGACTATTCCAAAGCAGTTTTCTAGATCCTCGAGGTGGTCGCGGACTGACATGCTTTTGACGATCATGCGTCTACGTAGACCTCCATACTTCTCCCTAACTGTTCCGTGAACAAGAGATTCATCATTCGCTAATAGGTCGCCCCTACATTCAGTAGCCCGAAGGTCATCTTCCGATACGCATATATTGCCCGATGCGTGATGAAACTAGTCTTTGGGATGTCTTCTTTACTCATTGAGATCTGATGGTACCCTGAAAAGGCGTCCATGAAGCTCAGCATGCCGTACCCCGATGTGGCGTCTATCAACTGATCTATGTTGGGCAATGGATAGAAGTCTTTTGGGCATGCCCTGTTCAGGTCCGTGTAGTCGATGTATAATCTCCACTTCCCGTTCTGCTTCTGGACCAAGACTACATTGGCCAACCACTCGGGGTAATCGATTTCGAGGATGAATTCGACCTCCAGGAGCTTGACAATCTCCTCATCGATGATCTTCTGTCTTTCTGGGGTGAAAACTCTTCGTTTCTGTATGGCTGGTTTTTTGTTCAGGTCCACATGTAATCTGTGCAAGGCTACCGATTTGCTTACCCCTGGCATGTCACTAGGCACCAATGCAAAGATGTCGGTGTAAACATAGAGCAAATCTATCAGTCATGTCCGAAATGGTTCTGATAATCCCGACCCGATCTTGATCATTTTCTCTTTATTTCCTAGTATCAGTTCTACATCTTCTGCTTCCTCAGCCGGCAGGGCAAGGGGTTCGGTACTACTATCCGTGAATGGCTCTATTTCAATAGCCATTGTCTGTTTCTGCTTACTGACCCCGATCCCTGAAGAAATCAAGTTGTTCCGATAACACCTTCAGGCAATGTCTAAGTCACCTTTTACCTCCCCAATCCCGTTCGGTGTCGGAAACTTGATTTTGAAATGTGGTATGGAAGTCACTTCTTGCAGGGCTGCTAAGGTCGGTCGTCCGAGGATCTCATTATATGCCGAATCGACCTGGACCACGAAAAACCTGACCATTATCTCGACCTGATTGGGAGTTATGCCGAACTTGACTGGCAGTTCAATGGTACCAGAAACATACACCGGATCTCCACTGAATCCGTACAAAGGTCCTTCGCCACCCAAATCCATCTTCTTCCCTTGCAGGTCCATCCTCTGGTAGGCGTGAGTGTACAGGATATCGACCGAAGATCCGTTGTCTATCATCATCCGCTTCATTTCCACGGTCCCGACCTGTGCGGTTATCACCAGCGCGCCGTCATGTGGCTCAATGAGGTCTGTAGGATAATCCTCGTCCAAAAAAGAGATAGATGTTCCAGGGTATGCCCGATCCTTTCTTGTAGTAGACCCCGTGACTGATAACACCGCCTCGAGATGCCCACTCCTTTTCTTTCCAGTTACCCGTCCAACTGAACCGCCTGATATCACATCAATTACGCCTCGGGCTGGCGGATTCTGTGGAGGCTGGGTGTCCCGATCCTGGTCTCTCCTTTCCTCTCTTGGTACCACTCCATTATCCCGACTGGCCACATACTGAACTAACTAAACGTTTTGAACGTTCTTCTCTATCATGTCCATCAGATTGTTACATGCTTTTGTCGAATGCCTAGTGCTCTGGTGATACTCACAAAACTTGTCTCGACCCCTCCTCCCTGGTTTGGTTCGCTTCGAGCATGGTTCATAGAAGGATTTATTTTTTATCTCTTCCAAGATCTTCGCCCGATCCGTAGTGAGGGGGTGTAAACTTTACTGACACTACGATTGGGCAATGGAGGTCGACTACTTCCTGATCCTCCTCCATTGTAAGTTTTCTTACCCGGATTATCCGACCTCCACTGGTGGTTATCCGAGCACTGATAATGTTGTTTGTCCCGATCCTTAGACTTCTCGTAGGACTGGGAGTGTGGTTTGAAATTACCCATGGCTTCTTCTATTGCAATAAACCCTTCGGCCCAATGGAAGGCTTCGGTCAAATCTGCAGGGGGGGTTGATCACCAAGTCTTTCATCAATTTTTTTGACCTCCCGATATCTAGCCCCGTTGTGAAGAATCCCAGGGATTGCGGGGAATTCAACTCTGCTACCGACCCCACAGCCTCCCGAAATCTTTTTACATACTGACCTAGGGTCTCATCCGACTTCTGTCGAACCTGCATAAGGGAAGCTGTGATCTTTCCTCGTCGCATGTTGCTTCCAAACCGAGCATGGAACTTTTTTCGAAGATCGTTCCACGACCCGATCGATCCTGCTGCCAAAGTCCCCATCCACTCTCGGGCACTCTTTTTCAATGTCGTGGCAAACATATGACATTTGGCAGCGTCCGAGTGTCCATAGTAAGACATCAGACGGTCATATCCATCCGAGTGATCGTATGGATCCCCTAACCCGTCATACGTATCCATAGGGGGCATCTTTTTCTTCGGATCAGCCGTGACTTGATTGATTTCTGGTGAGAAGGGTGATCCAGGGCAACCTAAAGAGGTCCCCATCTGGCTTTTAGCTGCTAGTAACTTCTCCAATTCCGCGACCCTCCTAGAAAGGGGATCGGCCTCCTCTTACGGGGGGACGAATGATGTCTGTCCCGCTCATATTCGGGTGACGCGATCCTCTTCTTTTGCCCAGATCTTCTGTCATCCGATCGACTCCTTCTTCGGCTTCTTCCTTTCTGAGGCGACTCAAAAGTCGCTCCTTCTTTTTCAAAGCATCATCCCGTTGGGGTGATCGGGATCGACTATGATGTCTGCGCCTCTTCGAGGAGGCTTCCTGTTCTCCGGCCATTTTAGCCATCTGTGCCTCGAGTTCCTCCTGTTGTAGCCGTAGTGCCAACATGACATTTTTGTTCTGCTCCATCTTCCTTTTCAGGATTAACTCCCGCTGGTCCCGGCTACCTTCTCCTCTTTCTTGTCTTACGAGGGCCCGAGAATGATTTTCATCGGCCTAACTCGCATGATTAGGCGTGTGTTGGCTATCGTGGAAGAGTTTACGCCGAAGGGAAGGGGCTGGCACCTCCTGAACCTCCGGTATTTTGGACCCTAGTCGGTCCTTCACCGATCCCCTCACCTGGGTGGTTTGGTGTGACTGGTGAGTTTTTGCCTTTTCCTGGACAGAGGCACCATTCTCCTGACTCGTCATAGCCTGCTACCGGAAAAGAGTATGTGATTGCAAAAAGCACTAAGCCCTCCTTCTAGTGCCAATGTTAACGCCAAGTTTCATCTGCGCGTCCAATCACAGAATCCACGCGCTGAAACCTGCACAATAACAGATCATACAGAAGCTTGACGGCTTGTGCTGTCGGGGGATACCTCCGGTGTGAGAATAAGTACAGGCCGTTTATAAGGTTTAACAATGGAGGCTTAAGTGTTTAGTACTCAAAGATGTATTACATGTTAATTGTAGTTAAGCCTTGTATTTATAGCCATTCTCACCTCCCAAGAGTTCTTCTCCGAGTCGGAATAGGATTCCTAAATATGGCAGTTACCCATATTTGGGTCCAACACAATCTCCTTAAAAGGTGTAAGTAGAATCTCTTTCCAATACTACCTTTGGAGTTGCCTTATTGAAATATGATTAGGGTTAGAACCCTTAACCACGCAAATCCCTTATCACTCCCAACTCTGCGCATGGGCTATCCAACTGCACAAGCCCAACCCAACAGACGTCATAAACACTAGTCCGGGCTTCGGCCCAAAGGACGCGAAGGCCCGACCCCGACCTCCCTGATCACAACCGAATTCCGACCTAAAGGGCTCGGATATCCGAACCCGAACCTCCTCGACATCCTGTATGCCTTTGGCCATATAGGCCCAACCTCATTAGTTCCAGCCCAGGCCTACAACTAGCATGATGGTCGGTAAAACACTCCCGAACAATTTCCAATAGTGATATTTGAAAGTTAATTTCTCATTCATTACCCCCATTGATTTGAACTTTTAAATACTTGATTTTAATCTACTTATGGAGTAGAACACATTGATATATGGATTCAACTCAAATAGTTAATGAAACCCACTTCAATTTAGCTAAAATTCTAACAAGCCATGGGACAAAAAATGGATAATAGGGAGAAGATTTGTAGTGCTCCTTCTATAATGAACGGCAGCTCAAAGAAGCATCCAGTGTTGTTGATATCTTACCGTTGCAAATTTTCATCAACATATATTTTCACATAGCATCGGATGGAATAAGAGAAAGGAGAAAAATGCAAGCATGTCAAATATAAGGCATGTTTGCAGGTAAAGAGAACTCTTTAGTACTTGAAGATATTAAAAACACTACTTTTAGTTGGGCAAATAGATGTTTATAGGCTGCTTTTATTTCTTGGATTAGGAATAGATAAATCTACATTGTGAGCTAGAATTAGATACAGGTAATAAGAAAAAAATTAAAAATTTAATCTCTTAATTGAAATAATTAAGAAGATAATTTTTTAAGTGAAAAAAAAATTAAGAGTTTAATCCTCTAATTGAAAATTTGAGAAGACAATCTCTAAAGTAATTTTTTTTAAAAATTTTAAATATTAATTACTAATATTTAGGCTAATAGTTAATACATAATATCATAAAATGTATAATTTCTCTTATTACTTTCTTTCAGAGTATAAAAATGTGTCAATTTTTCCACCTCAAGGAGGTGTTTTAAGTGAAATAACTTGAGAATAGAATAAGCGCATCTTATCGTGATTGTTAGTCACGATCATGTTCGGGATTTATTTATAAGTTGGCCTAGTCAATTTACAAGTAATTTTTTACTATTGTTATATGTGTTTTATTCTTTAACTTATTTTAAAAAATAACAATTTATTTCTTTTCATTTTAAAATAAGTATGTTTGACAAATATAAATACTCTTTTAACATAAGTTTTTTTATAAAAAAATGATATTTTCACATTAATAATCTCCCTTCATAATTTGTATTAACTTTTAAATTATTTTAAATTTTAATCTCTTCATTGTGATATGGGAAAAATATAGCTTGCACATATATTAAGAAAAATAAAAGTAAAAATAGAAATAATAATAATTTTTTTTAAATGTAATCACTATAAAATTATATAAAATAATAAATATTTTTATTTTTTATATTAATACACTATTAAATAATATATTTATTTTTATCAACTCCTTTTGGGACGGAGGGATAACTTAGAAGTGTTTTTAGAATAAATCATTGCCGAACATGCAAGACATATTAGCACGCAAAGTGGCGACATTTTCATTCATCAAAAACTTGGAAATTACCGCTATCTTTCCCATCCCACAACCAGAATCAGACAGAGAGAGGAAATGAACAGCAGTGGGAATAATGATGAGAAGGGCTTGCTTTGGAAGTTACCGGTGCTTAATTCCAGGCAATTGGGAAAGCTTGGACCTGGGTTTGGCGTCGGTGCCGGCTGTGGGGTTGGTTTCGGCGTCAGCCTTATCGGAGGTATTGGTTTCTTTTCTTATTTTATATTGGCTATTCAGGAATTGAAGGAAATAGAGTAGAAGAATTTTGGGTTTGTTTTCATTTTTCTGGTTTTGCCAATCAAACAATTTAGTACAGTATTTAAATTTAAAGCCAAGTAATCAGATATTATACACTGGACTTCTCAATTAATTGATGGATGCTTCCATTTGCTTTACTTACTGTTTCCTATGTTCGACAACATAGTATCAATTTTTTATCTTTGAAGTCAATTAAACTATCTAAAATTATTATTTATTACAATATTATTTTTTTTCCTCAACTTAAATGAATCTCATCAATTTTAAATTTGAAAATATTTCATATTATTTTCAAAAGTCAAACTTTGATCTTATATTCAGAAGGGATGAAGTATTATTACTTCCCATCAAGATTATGTTTGGAATTTGGAAAATGTTAAGATGTAAAAAAATAAAAATGATGAAGAAGAGGTAAAAAAACTATCTGAACGAAGATAATCTAATTATTTATACTTCTAAAAATAATCTAGTATCAAGAACAGTGTTAAAATAATGCCATAATTGTAGGAAAAATGATATATCATGAACATTTGTGGCCCTTTCATTCAGAAGTTGTCAATGCTAGTAGCAACTAACGGTACAGGTCATTACATGCTCAAGACAATGCAAGGTTAACAAACATAGAAATCTTAAGATTTGATTATTTTCAAAATAGGAACCACTTGGGACCATATATATTCAAGTATATGTGTGGTCAAGATATTATGTGTTGATTGCTTAATGGGGTGTTAGTTCAGTTTATCTGTTTCTTTATTTTAAAGATATTTTGTAGAGTATTCTGGGAGTTTTTTGGATAGACACTGGTCTTCCTACTAATTGTTGGTGTTAGGTTTTTGATAGATGGATTATTGGGTCTTTACAAGGTTTTCTAGTGATGCATATAGGTCTTCTTAATTAGTGAGTGCCAATTAATATTTAGTGATGTCCTTGTTTGTTTGTTTTTCTCTCTTTTGCTTATCAAGTTTGCCAGCCTATTTTTATTTTCTCTCTTTTCCCTTTGCTTGCTTTTTGGGATAAGAGATTGCCCAAGATTAATTTTTATTGGGTGATTTAAAGGGTTTATTTTCATATTACCTCGTGGATTAGGATTATTCGTGGGAACTCCTCTTAACTCTTGAGCAAGAAGTTTTAAGGGTTTGTAATACGAGAAAGTTTTGTTACACTTGGCTTTGGCAATGTGAAGAAGGACAAAATTGTATATGGGGAGATGTGATGTGCAAGAACTATAAAGATGCAACCTGGGAGATGCTAGTTTACTCGTTTCTTTGGTTCAATCCACATTGTTTGGTCAATAGTCACAGATTTTCAAGGTTCTAGTTATTATAAGTAAGCATATGTCGCACATACCAAACATAGAGCATATTGAATGCAGGTCGAAATACTTGAAACCAGGAATGTGTGTCAAACCTATGGTACCATGTCAAGTTACGAGTTACTCCAAAAATTTAAGTTGTCAGCGAATGGCCTAACAACTTCTATTGTGCTTTTATAAAGTGCATATCATACTTCAGAATTTAATATAATGAGACAGGCATAGTTCTATTCCTTGCCAAGCCTTAAGTAGGATAAAACACCACTTGAGGTTGCACTCGTCGCAAAAAAATTATGGTTCTTGTTTTTCCCATTCTCTCAGTGCAGAGGGTTATGCCTTGCAATACTTGGAACATGGAGATATTTGGTCCCATTTCGACCATATGTTGTAGGCTATCACCCCCACCCCCCCACAAAGCAAAAAAATAAATAAATTGAAATTGAAGGCTCCATATCAGATATAGAGGAAGTAATCTCGTTAGGCATCCTAGATAAGAGGCTGGTCCAACCAGAGGATAACAACCGGTTGCGGAGGTATCGGCGGAGCTTGGGTCAATTGATGGAGGATGGCTCATCTTTGCCTCTCTCATAAACTTTGTTTTGGGGTGTAATTAGAGGCCTTTTGAGGGAGTTAAGGTTCGATTATGGCTTTCTAACATTCGCTTTATCTGTGAGCATCAGGCCATTATTGAAGGCCTCCCCCCCCCCCCACCCCCCACCCCCCACCCCCCACCCCTTATTACTGTAATATAGTAGTATGGTAATAACATCAGAAAATATCACAATAGGGGGTCAGGGAAGTGCCAGTGTCTTGAGAAACAGAAGACCACTCATCACTCAAAGGCCATTTTGATGTCTGCAGATCCATTCTTAGGGGTCCTTGGATTTTTTTTTACTATTTCTTGGCTTGCTTGGGAGTTCAAGTGAAGGTTTTCTTTGGCCTTTGAGGCTGATTATGTTCTCTATGTATAGGTTGATTTACCTTTCTTTATATACTAAACATGTTCAAAGGCTTTGCCTTTTTCCTTTAGTAAATACAATTTAACTCAAGAACGCCTTTATCCCAAACCATTCTTTTTAATAAATATTCCGAATTTTTTTAAGTACACGAAAGATCTAATTTTAGAATGTAATTGTCCTTGAGATCCTAATGTTATATATTACATAGCATGTACACTTGTTGCACCTACCATATTTCCATTTAACTTAATAAGAAGGAAAATCAAGTATTATCATAATCAGCTTCTTTTTCCTCTTATATGCTAACCAGCTGTTGTTATTCCATCACTCTCTCCCTCCCTTTGTTGTTGTCGCCGATGTTGTTGTCATTGTTGATAGTAGGACGATCTCTTTTTAATCCATTTTTCCTTTCTTCTAAATCAATATGCATGGAAGAATCTTTATTGCATCTCATTGCCATCTTCAATTTTCTTGCCTCTCTCTATTGTTTCTCTTCCATTCCTCCCTGAGAACTATATAAACACCAATGTTATTTAACTGTTGGTCTTTCAAAATTCTAAAATTTAAAGCATCTCTATCTTTTTACACACACACACGTGTGTGTGTATATATATATATATATATATATATATATATATATATATATATATATATATATATATATGCTCATTATTTTCAGAAATACTAGCACAACCTACACCATATGGCCAACTGCGTCAGGGCTAGTTGAAAGCTGCTTTAGTTTAGTAGTCCTTATTTTAATTTTGTTGGAACCTGCGTCAGATTTTCTTGGTCGATTGTTGCAGTTTAATTTAAGTACATAAATATTTCTGTTTTGTTTGTATTCAACTAGTAATTGTTTTCTACAAGTTTAATTACACAACAAATTGATTGCTTGTCATCGTCTCTTGATTTGATATGGAAGATACCATCTTTCACCTACTGTTAATTTTAAAACCGCGAGTCATCTTAGTTGGAAGCAGATGATCTGTTTCTCTTCTACTTTTGTATCTCTCTTGGGAGTCTGCTTTGTGATATTCATTGAATTGATAGAAATAATTATTTAGTTACTTGAACAATGAGGAGAAAGACTTGAGTAACTGGGCAATATTGATAGCATGTTTTGATCGGGTATTGGCAGAATGAGAGAATAACAATTGTAACAGATGTATATGGTTCTTACAACTTTTTTATTTTTCCTTTTGTAGAAAAAGATGCTGTATTGTTGTAATTATGCAATTTCGAGGAGTTTCCACGGTCTTGTTCTATAGATTAAAAAAACAACTCCCTCCATCTCAATTTACTTGCCCCCCTTTCCTTTCTTGGATATCTCAAATCCTTGTTACCCTTGGTTTAACTTATTTAGATTACACTTCCTTCATGCCATTTTTTCTTGTCTTTATTATGCCAAGTCCTAATGTACTAAATTCCACTTTGACTTCTATTTTACCCTTGTTTTTATTAGTAAGAAAATTGTGTTTTTTGTTTTTTTTTTTGGGGGGGGGGGGGCGGCGGTGTGGGAAACTGATGTTAATATTGAATTTTAGATAATATTCACGCCTTCCTCATTGTTTTCTTAAAGTGCATGAAAGTCAATTGAGGACATTAACATGAAACAGAGGGAGTATATAGTCAGAGCTGAAAGTAAGATGCTGACATCTCTAGACTCAGAAATTAAAAGGCTGACATTGACTGGTCTTTGGACCAAAGATTACCAGATTTATTATGATGATTACATTTATCATGGCTGTTGATACTTTGTTTGCTGCATACAGTCATATGTGGTAGAAGTCTTTTGTACTTGTGTTTATTTTAAGTACTAATATATGAACACACATATTGCTTCAGGCACAGGCTTTGGTCCTGGATTTCCTGGTTTACAGCTTGGCTTTGGACTTGGAGCTGGGTGTGGGGTTGGTTTAGGATTTGGCTACGGTGTTGGAAGGGGCATTGCTCATGATGAGTATCGGAAATACTCCAATGTTGGGAAGCTCTTTAATGGGCCACAGTATCTTCCTACTCAGTAAGTTCATATAATGATTCTGCTAATTGCCTCTAATGACTAGTATGCACGAAAAGCGTACAACATATTTCATGCACACTCTTTTTCTATCAATACCACTGTTGTTTTTTATTCGGGAGTTCCCAAGTTAAATTTCTTTTTTTTTCAAACATCTATTTGGCGGCAATTCATTTTCATACAACTTAAAAAAAATCCTCTTAATGTCAGGGATGAGATTGGTGCTATCATTGATGATTTTGTTGTAAACACCAAGAAGCTAATCAGAGCAACTTCCAAAGAGGTGGAGACGATATTGATAGAGTTTGCTAAATTCCTGTTGTACAAACCAGTTAGCACCGACTCCTCCATATACTTTTCCAGCAACTCTAGAGAAATGTGTGTGAATGAAATGCAGGAATTTTTATGTGCGAATATTTGCTCTTGCATATATGCAATGGAGTTTGTTTATGAACTGCACGGTTACCAATACCATGAACCCTTGGGGGAGAGCAGATCCTCTGTCCCCTTGTGTCTCTCCACTTAAATTTTGACACTTAGTCTTTTACTTAACACTAATGTCTAATTAATTCTAAAATTAAATAAAAAGATATGTGTCAAAATTTAAGTGGAGGGACACAAGGGGGACAAGAAATTTGAGGACATTTCAGGATGTTCTTTAACAAATAAATGCCAACTCATTTGCTGGAACATAATTAACGACCCAAATAGTACAAATATTATTTTTTAGTGACGGCACTAGAATTATTTGGAATGAATATTATTCTGATGCTAAAAAAAATTATGCCATTTTTCAACAAACAAATACTAGTAGAATTTATGGTTTTAAATTTGGATAGGAGATATTAAGTTATCCAAATCTAAGTACTCCCATCCACAATCCAAGGCTCATGGCCAGTACACGTCAGCAAAATAATCTGCCACGTCAGCCAACCCAGCCTATTGAAACTCGGATTGGATTGCCCTATTCCCATGCAGACCAATCACAACGCTAGAACGAAAATCCTACGTGGCAAGTCCACATCCACCAGAAAAACCATTAAGTCGGCTGATTTCTCAACACCCTATCAACACACTCCTCATTCTTTCAGTGGCCATTCAGCAAAAACTTGTCGGAAACCATCACCACCACCACCGAAAATGGCTTCCCTGGCGCCATCCACTGCGGCAGCCTCCATCGGAGTGTCGGAAATGCTGGGGAACACTCTAAACTTCTCCGGTGCATCGAGGTCGGCTCCTTCGGCATCTAGCCCTGTCACCTTCAAAACTGTTGCTCTTTTTGGTAAGAAGAAGGCTGCAGCACCCAAGAAGGCCGCCGTCGTTACTCCGGCGACCGATGAGCTTGCCAAGTGGTATGGTAAGTGAGTTCACTAAATTAATTGAAGCTGGCTGATTTTACTTTTAATTACTCTCATTCTTAATTAAAATATTTTTAAATTCAAAATTAATATAAATTTATTTAATTTTCGTGGATTTAATTATGAATACTATAAATTATACATACATTAATATTAATTATGAGATTTACTACTTTCAAAAAATAATGTTAATTTTATATTTGAAAATGTATGAAATTGACTTTTAAAAAAGTTTTAGATAGGAGGGATCAATACGCATGTTGACTAAAATAGTGTTCTTTTCAGGTCCTGAGAGAAGAATTTTCTTGCCGGAAGGCCTATTGGACAGATCCGAAGTTCCCGAGTACCTCACTGGAGAAGTTCCCGGAGAGTAAGTCCACTAGGCCTTTGCTTTACTTTTTACACTATGTTTAGCAACTCATTTTCACGTTTTGGGATTGGAATTGAAAGCATATTTCTAATGTTGTATAACTAAAATTTAGTTAACTTTGGCGCTCAATTCCAAGGTTTTGAGTGAGTTGCAAAACATAGCTTTAGGCTTATGTTAAACTTCAAAGATATATATATATATATAAATATACATATATATATATATATATATATATATATATATATATCATTAAAATTATCTGGAAAAATTGTGGCTAAAGGTAATTGGTAATATTCCAAAAATAAATAAATAAGAAGAATCAGGACTCACAGACAAGGTAGTACAGTACGACTCTTAGACCTGTGTTAGAATTTAAGATATATTAAGAACACGCGATATAACCACGTTCACCAATTTGGCTAATTCTGTTTGTGTGATGTATTTATTAGATGCTTTCACACACTCTACAATGATTCACACACCAAACAATGTTTTTATAATAACTAGAAAACCCTAGTTTCTATAACATGGGCTCATTAGTCATGATGCCCCAATACATTAATAAAACTCAAGATCGGGTTACTAATAAATTCCCAAGTCCAATTGCACTTTGCACTTGGCTTTCAGGGGGAACTACCCCTTGCAACCCTCGCCAACTCGCTCACCGGGGAGGTGAGACCCCCGACTACCCTGTCGTAGTGGCCATTCGTCGAACCCGCAGAAGTATAAGTCAATCCCAACAACTTGCAGATACAATGACGTGTATTGTAAAGAATAAGAAATTTTCGAGACATTTTGTCCTATTTAAATTTATAATTTGCTAATTTTGAATGTCATTGGTTTGGAATTGTAATTAGAACATGAGATCTGAACATTTCTATTGATTTGTAATAAAAAAAAAAAATAATCTGTAAAGTTGTAGAATTCCAATTCCAATTCTGATAGTGAAGTTACCATGAAAAGTACACACATATTTATGTTACCTTTATGTTCATGCAGCTATGGTTATGATCCTTTTGGCCTTAGCAAGAAACCACAAGACTTTGCCAAGTAAGTAATACTGATAGTTTTCTGATTTTATCTGTCCACTTCTCTTATGTAGAGGTAAACGAGCCAAATCGGGTTTTAAGTTATAACCATGAACTCTTTTAGAAGTTAAACGAGTCAAGTCGAGTCGACATTTAATGTATGAACTCGGTTCGTTGAGTAAATGAGTCGAGTTCTAGTCAGGCTTAAGCAACCCGAGTTTAAGCCCAACTTATTTAGGATTTTTATATAAAAAAAAGTAAATAAATTTAAATGTTAAACGAGCTAGGTTTACTCAAGTCGGGATACCACATTTTTCAAGCTTGGCTGGTTTAACTTAGCAGGCTCTCTGTTCTCCTCTTATTTGGTCCCATATTAATGACACTAAATTTATAAATAAATAACCTTTATTATTCAGTTAAGGGAAATGTGCATGTATATATATATATATATATATATATATATATATATATATATAAAATCTAATTAACTAAAAATGCAGATATCAAGCATATGAACTAATCCATGCCCGCTGGGCAATGTTGGGAGCAGCCGGCTTCATCATCCCTGAGGCCTTCAACAAATTTGGAGCCAATTGTGGCCCTGAAGCCGTTTGGTTCAAGGTTATTGTTAATCATGATTCTAGAAGTGTGGTTTAAAATGGACAGTTCATTTGGACAGTCATAAAAACAAGTTGCATTTTATATAGCATAAAGTTGCAATTGTATAATACTTATATACAAATGTCATTGAAATGCAACTCTCTGCTATATAAATACTTGTTTCTATACACTGCCTAAATGGACTGTCCATTTTAAGCCGTCCTGAATCAGGAACCACTTATTGTATGTACATGCCAAGAACTTGCATTTTTTCGCATAATCCTTCTTATGTAAATTGTGTATATATGCAGACCGGGCGCTACTCCTTGATGGGAACACACTTAATTACTTTGGAAAGAACATTCCTATTAATCTCGTTCTTGCTGTCGTTGCTGAGGTTGTTCTTCTTGGTGGCGCCGAATACTACAGACTTACCAATGGCTTGGTATGCAAACTTTTATTAATTGAACATTTAGGAAATTCAAACGCCCATTTTATAATGAGTCACATCATTCTGTATGAAATCTTCTTAGTTCATATAGCATTTGAACGTTTAGGCTGTATGCCCATTTTATAACGAGTCCTGTCATTCTGTGTCAAAATTTTGCATTTTCATTTGGCATTTGATGGTTAGGCCATACGTAACGCCAATTCTATAATGAGACACGTTATTTTGTATTTGAAAATTTTGTGTTTTCATTTTATATGGCATTTGAAAGTTTGTCAAACGAAACGCCCATTTTATAATCTGCAACGTCATTCTGTATGTAAAATTTGTGTGTTCAGTATACATGGCATTATTCTTAGTTTTACATAAAGAATAATTTTTTTTGTTGTTTGGAAATTTTTTGAGCATTGCATTTTATTTAAAATGTTACTTTTTTAGGATTTGGAGGACAAACTTCACCCGGGAGGTCCATTCGATCCATTAGGGTTAGCTGATGATCCTGACCAAGCTGCACTCCTCAAGGTGAAGGAGATCAAGAATGGAAGACTAGCAATGTTTGCGATGCTCGGTTTCTTTATACAAGCTTATGTTACCGGAGAAGGACCTGTTCAAAACCTTTCAGCTCATTTGAGTGATCCTTTTGGCAACAATTTGCTTACTGTCATAGGCGGAGCTGTCGAACGAGCCCCTACTCTGTGATTTTCCCTTTTATCTATCTTGTCTTGTGGAAATATTCCCAAATGTATTGTACAATTCTATGTGACATTTTAAGGCAGTTAACAATGATCCTTGTAGTTCAAAATTACTCAGATGTGTTATCACTTTATAGAGTTCTCTATGTTTATTGGTTATTTAAAATTGCAAAAGTATACTATGATTCTGTTAACGCCAAGTTTCGCCGACGCGTTCAATCACCAAATCCACGCTCTTAACCTGCACAATAACAGATCACACACGAAACTTGACAGCTTGTGCCGCCGGGGGATAGCTCCGGTGTGAGAATGAGTACAGGTCGTTCACAAGGTTTAACAATGGAGGCTTTAGTGTTTAGTGCTCAAAGATGTATTACCTGTTAATTGTAGTCAAGCCTTATATTTATAGTCATTCTCACTTCCTTAGAATCCCTCTCTGAGTCGGATTAGGACTCCTAAATATGGTAGTTACCTATATTTGGGTCCAACACAATCTCCTTAAAAGGTGTAAGTTGAATCCAATCCAAATATTACCTCTGGAGTTACCTTATTCGAATATGATTAGGACTAGAGTCCTTAACCACGTAAACCCCTTATAACTCCACACTCTGCATATGGGCTGCCCAACTGCACATACCCAATCCCACCGAGCTTATATATACTGGTCTGCGCTTTGGCCCAAGGGACTCGAAGGCCCGACCCGGAACATCACGATCAAAACAGGACTCCGGCCTAGAGGGCTCGGATATCTGAACCCGACCACCTTCAACATCCTGCATGGCTTCGGCCCAATGGGCCCAATCTCCTCATTCCCAGCCCAGGCCTTCAGCCCACATGAGGATCTGTAAAATACTCTCGAACATTGCCCCCCAGTCTCTTGTTATAATATGTTTATAATCAGAAACTTGAAAAGACACGAACTTGAAGAGTCACACCAGGAAATGATGAGCTGTCTTGGGAACCCAAACGGTTCCTTTTCATTTTTTGAACTGGTGCACGCCTCCCCAGGACCGGGCCCCACTCGTAAATAAATAGCCAGTGTGGCCTTTAAAATAGGTATCATCACCTATTACGAGTTGCCAAATACGTGAGTACATAATACAAATACAATCTTTAATATACAACTGTGAGAGAAATGTGAGTTTTAATACAAAATCATCTTCAGACAATATCCACTCTCTCGAGAATAAGTCATCATTACATTTATTATTACACTATTTCATAGAATAGTGAGGGACTACTAATCTTATTATACGGGATAGTCACTCCGGTTCCCGATTAGTCCTCGCTACGTTCTCATTTTCTAAAGAGAACAATGAAAGCAAAAGGTAAGCTCAACTAGCCCAAGAAGAAATATTATGACTAAGATAATGCAGAATAAATTATCATTAGCCTTCAACAATGTTAAAGCGATAAAATATAACAAACATCAAGTTTAAGCTGCGGTGAACAAGCAATCCATTAGAAGAGTCAAGTAGAGAATAAAATCTACTATCTTATATGATTTAAAAGGTTTTCATGACTTTTATCGGCTGAGACTCGAATTTTAATAAATAATCTACATCATCGAATCACCTCTCAGACTACTGACCCTAAAAAATATTCTTTAGTATCACGACCACAATTATCCATGCTCTACGGCCAAGAATATTTGTGTATCCATTAATGGTCATGATCATGCCAATATTTGTCCATCAATGCACTACTGCCAATGAGGACTTTTTTTCACATCATTTGTAACATTACTGGTCATGATTACAATAGAATAATCCTTTGGTCATAATCATACCAAGTCCATCTATGCATTACAGTGCCATGAGGCGACTTTCAACATAATATAAATATGAGGATGATGACAATGATATAAGAATTCAATAAAACAAGTTCAAGAATTAATTTATCTAGGAACTAATAACGTCCAAATTATCAACATGATCTTCGCTTTGTAGAGTAAAATTCAAGATTGCTCGGAAGAATATTTTCATGAAAAGATCTTTGGATGAAGCTTGCAAATATCGAGGATATTCCACTAATTTCATGGAGTATAGAAGTCAAAACTTTAACTTGTTGAGTATAATAACGAATGGAATAACAAAAAAATCACCATGCATGCGGTACTTGCATGACGAGTTATTCAATAGAATAATAAATGTAACGGAACCGGTCGGTGAAAATTGCAAGCCATGGATGTTCAACCAGAATATCTGACGAAACCGAGTCCCAGGCGTAAAATGCATGCGACGAGGATGTTCCAATGAATAATAATAAAGATGAATTATAGAAGAATGTCACCAAGTATAGGGTAGTCGCGTGATTTGGTTATTCAGTGAGAATAATAAAGAATGGAATAATGAAGTTCTCTTCATGAATACAAAAGAAATAATATTCTTACAAGTAAAATAAAGCTGAATATAAGAGTAGGGAAGGAGTAGAATACTTTTCTATAAAGCTTCTCTATAATTTCTCTCTACAGAGTTTTAGTGAATTAAGTAAGAAATAATGAAGGAATGAGCTTACATTTATAGAAAAATGGATTGCATAGTAACTAACTCATGAATGAATGTTCAGATTGATTTACTTTAATCTGACGGTCCATATTTAAAGCAAAATCTATTAAATAAAATATAATATATTCTATTTATAATCTAATAAAACGAATAACTTTATAAAAGATTTTACTATGCAAACCTTATCGCAGCCATTATGCAAATACTATGCATAATAAAATATAATATATTCTAATTATTGTCAATAAAAGCAGATAACTTTATAAAAGTATTACATTTTTTATATAAAAGATTTTACTATTAGTCTAATAAAGCGAATAACTTTATAAAAGTATTATGTTTTATATAAAAAGCTTTTCTGTTTTATTACATTAATAATACCAATAAAACAAAAGCGAGTGACTTATCACATAAGCATCAATAATCAATACCGCAGGTGTATTCTTTGTGTAACTACGGCAGTATTCTTTACTTTTAACAAGGGTGTTTCAACGATTAACGGTAAAACTTCCCATTTATTTTTTCATAAAGTATTTTTATCGTTTTCTCAATCCAACAATAATTCCGTTGTAGGGTCCACCAATGATTGTCTTAGATTATCTGAATATTCCCCGTTAAAATGAATATTCCCCGACCAATCGAATATTATATAACAACTTGCGTACTTTACAAAATTTATAAATATTACCCACAACTATAACATTATATCAAATTCATTCCATAATATTCAAAAATGATATTTATAGAAAATTCATCTTTATTTATAAAAGTTGGGGTCTTACAGCCGGATTGGGGATTCGTGCAGTCACACTAGATAAACCCCTATCCGTCCATCACTGTCACCTTTTCGAGCCTTTCATCATTTCAAATTCCTTTCTCAAACTGTGATAACCCGAGAATTTGGACAATTTATTAAAATCTTAAATGATTGATTTAAAGTCAAATAATAGACCTAGACAGAAAATAAGTGTATGCGTTTGATGTTATTGGGATGGAATTTTGAGGGTTTCAAAATTCTGTGAAGGATTTAGGTGAATTATTCAGGATTAAGGATTTTTGTGATTAAGTTCTGTGAATATGGTTATGATATGTATGCGAGAATGTGGTTATGGTCGAGGTTGACGGATAAATTATATCTGTAACAAACCCTAAGAATATATTAAAAACAACAATGTTCGGTTAGAAAATCCTAGCGTTTAGCAAGAAACCCTAGAAATCGATTCTGGAAGCCCTAGTTTCAGTTCCGGGAATCCGAAACCTTAATTCGGTGCATGAAACCCTAAATCGGGAACTTAATGGCATAAGTGTAAATAACTATAAGATTAATTAGGGTTAATCTTAACAAATTGATTACAAATCCCTAATTCAAAATCTGAAACCCTAATACTTGATCTGAAAACCCTAGTTTCAGATTCTGATAAATTGAAGCCCTAATCTGGGAAATTAATGGAGAATTATAATGCTCTACTGCTATTATTATAATATTAATTAGGGTAACGCTTAATTAATTAGCAAACCCTAATTTCAAAATTATCGAACTTAAACTTTTCCGTCAGAAACCCTAATGATGGATTTGAAACCCTAATTTATAATTAGGAAAAATGAAAGTGTTAATTGAATATTTTAATGTTAATTAGGATATATTAATTCTAATTTTCAAGATTGAGTAATTAGAAAACTGTAATCTAATTACAAGTATTTAAATTCTATTTTAGAAAATTATTTTTATTAGAAACCCTAATTTGTGGGTTGAAAACCCTAATGACCATTTTGACCCTACTTGCGTAATTAGCAATTTTAATTAGGATAAAATAGTCCTAATTAGCAAATAATGATTCATGATTAGGAAATTATGATGTAATTAGGAAGCCCTAATTTTAATTAGAAATCAAAAATTTTCTATTTTAAAATTTAATTAGAAAATTTTTGAAATCCAAGTTGCTAAATATTTGAGGGTTAAAACCTAAACCCTAAATTTGTCCAAACCCTAAACCCTAGAATGCTCAAACCCTAAACCCTAAGGGTTTGCAATAAATGAGAAATCTAGAAATAAAAGGAAAAGACCAAAATGCCCCTTTTTACATTTTTTTTAAGTAACTTGTGAATCTTGCCTTATCCTTGGTTGTTCACCAACCCTAGCCTAAACCTAGCATAGCATTTGACAAATATCCAGCAATTAGCCACATCTTGCTAACAAATTCATTGAACCCAATCAAAAATATAAATTAAAGGGAGAGAGAAAAGTTTTTTCATTTTAATTCTCATTCTCTCCAACTCCTTCTCTCTCTAGAAATTCGGGACTATAGAGTGAGAAAGTGAGATGAATTAAGCTAAGATCAAACTTTAGCTTGCATATAACAGATCATCAAAGTCAGATTCATGGATCAAAGCATAAAAGGTAAAGAACCCTTAAATTTTGAAAATCAGTGATCTTGTGTTAGACGTTATAATTTGTTAGTTAAAGTTGTGTATTAAGGTGTCTATTAGTGATCTGGGTTGTAAAATCCCATATCCATAACATCAAAGTGCTCGAATCTAGCAATTTTGCAAATCTGGAAAAATTTTAAAGTTGAGGTCTGACAACAAATGTCAGAGCCTCTAGATCTTTTTCTGTTAGATGTTTAGTGTGTTTTATGTTATATATGTGTTCTATGTCATGTCTACTGTGCTCTGAATCAAGAACAACGACTAGATCATAAATGGACTAAGAGATATGACCGGTCAAAGCCCGTTGACCGTTCACGGAAAGTCGAATCTGGGTAACCCATAATGTGTATACAGTGGTCTGACAACTTTGTTCAAGCCTCTGATCTTGCGTCTGACATGTGTTTTGGCTAAGTTGTTGATTGTTTATTGTATCGGTATCTGATTATATGTTAAAGTAATTAGAACACTTAGATCATAAGCGTAATGGTAGGAAATTAAGGTCAAACTAGGGTTGACGAAATGCATTTTGAAGAATGCAGGAAAACCGAATTGACAAGCTCGATCTAGCATGCCACTTTAATGAAGCTTAAATCTTGGTAGGCGATGATGTTGTTTATTTGTTATGATGATGCGAAGTTATACTATGACATCGAGAATACAAGTATGGACCCTTAGATCACACAAATCAAACACGGAATGAAAGATATAAGGACTCAAAGTAGACCTCGACAACGTTGAGAGTTTACGGAAAACCGAAACTTCGAAACGGCTGTGTCGAAGATTTTGAAAGATTATATCTCATGGATCTGTTGTTGTTTAGTTATGAAATTGGTATATACCGTAGTACTACATTAGTACTACAACATCAAAGTAATCTGAGCCCGAGAAAACATTAATAGCATAGGTTAAAATCTAGTCAAACTATGACCTTTATGTATCGATACAAGAATTGCGGAAATCGTGAAGAACACTTGAAGAACACCTATAGCGCGAGTTACTGTCATTATAGGCCCTAGCGACAGTTTATTTTATTAATTTCTAAAAATAATTAAAATAAATAAAATGATTTTAATTATTAAAATATATAATAAATTCAAAAAAATTATTTTAAATTCGAAAAATAGTTTTTAATTATTTTGGATATATTTCAAAAAATATTTAATATTTTGGGAATATAAAAGGTATTTATTTATTTAATTATAATATTAAATAAATTATTTAAAAATAGTTTTAATTCATGAAAAAACATGAAAAATAATATTATGATAAAAGAAAATATTTTAAGTTATTTTGATGACTTTTAATATTTTATGATAAATTTCATTAATAATTTATTATTAATGGTAATTAGTTTATTTAATAATTATATTAAATAAATTAAGGAAAAATAGAATTAATGTTTTAAAAATCATTTAAAAATGATTTAAGTGTTATAAAAATATTTTAAGTTATAAAATATAACTTTTGATATTTTGGCATGAAAATATTAATATTTTAATATTAATATTAATTATCGGATAATGGGTTTAAGTGTTTAAAATCAAATAATTATGATTTTAAGGTATTAAAAATATTTTGAAATATTATAATTACATTATAATATTATGTAAGGATTTTCATTAATGTTTTATATTAAATGAATATTATTGATTAAGGAATTATGTGGTATTTAATTTATTTAAATACGGTTTTAATGATTTAAAAATGTTGATAAATGATATTAATTATCTGAAAATTATTATAAGTCTTTAAAAAAATTGTTTTATTTATTAAGAAATTATCTGTGATAATTGTTAAGCGTTTAAGCAGAGTTTAACTGGACTTAAACTCGAGTATTGTCCGACTAGACCGTTGGATGATAGAACTATATCGGTTTCAACTCGGACTTAAATAGTTTGACTTAATATTAGGTCTTGTGTCTTTGTATGGTGATAGGGTTATGTGTTATGTGTTTAGGTTATTCGTGTATTTAGATATAACAATATTATCTTTGTGATTCTAATATTGGAGATCTATATTATTAATATTAGGTCTTGAAGGGTAAAAGCGTTATAAATTGCGTTGCGGTAATCAAGCTGTTCGAGCAAGTTTGTTTCTTACTTAACTCTAATAAGAGTGTTTTATTCAAGCTTATGGTTAATCATTCTTGATTGCCATGAAAATTGTACTCATACATCTTGCATGTATAAGTCGGTATGAAAGGTGATCACCTTCATTCTGGGTTTGTCCAGGAAATGTTTGTTCATGTTTAAAACTTGTTCGATCAAAAGTTTGTTCTGCTAGTTCTCAATTATATTGATGAATTATAGCCAGACTTATTATTCATACTCTTCAATCATGATATATCGTTATATTGTTGTATTTAAACTCTTTGGGCAATTTTCATGCTCACCCTTGCTATATCATGATAAACATTCGAGATAAAGCGAATGCGTTCAGAGTATCTGAAAGCAGTTAAAGCAAGTTGGCTTGGGTTATAAAGTCTTGACTAGTTTGTAATAGCGTATTGTGATAAATATTGTTATGTAATAAATAGTTTATGAAATGTGTATAAGTTAAGGTTACTCGACCTTGGGGAATAGTGTGTAATGTAATGTATAAACAATTTATGTTTATATCTTCCGCAAACAGTTATAGAATGTTTAGTGTACCGAATTCGCGATGATTTGGGGGTCAGATTCGGGGGATGCTACACAAACTTTCCGGCAAGGGCGATTTCCGGCGAGTGCTCCACTTCACCAAACTTCTCCGATTACTGCTTTTCTGCTTGTTAAAACTTTTCAAATCTCACATTTGTTCATCATCCTTCTCGAATGGCTGATTCTAGCATTCCTCCCACCTCTGGACCAATTCCACCGGTTATCTCCACCACCATTATTGCCGTCGGAGATCTGATTCCGGTTGATTTGCCTGCAGCACCCATCACAACTTCATCTGATAGTGTCGAATTGAAGATCTGAAAGCTCTACGCCTCGGAGACTGATTTCTCTCATGTCAACACCAAATCCACCATCACCTCATCCCAATTGTCCGACATCCGAACCGTATTCAATATCCCCAAAGAGTACAAACTTCAGGTTCCGGAGCCGAACGAAAGGATGTTCTAGCGCCACGAAGGCGACTGGGTCGTCATTCCCCTCTACGCTTTGAGGTATGGGGTTCGGTTTCCCTTTCATGAATTCATCTCCTCTTTCCTCTGCTTTGTTGGGATCGGGTTTTCCCAGCTAGTGCCAAACTCCTACATCCACCTTATCAGCTTCATCGCCCTATGCCAGGAGGTTGACATCACTTCGGGGCTTGATTTCTTTTTCGTCCTATTTTTTGTTGGCCAATCAAAGGAACCTGGCCTTCCACAACTGAACCGTATATCCGGCCGAGCCACCTTCATGAAGACCCCTTCTAGCAACAAGGGTTGGCATCCACAGTGGTTCTTCATGAAGGGGACCGACCTCAAACTCCTTCCAAATTGGGCCAGTCCCGAAGACCCTATTGCAAAGGTTACCAAATTTTCGAAGGATCGTGCCGACGCCTTCAAGAAGTTTCTGAGCTTTTTTGCAGAAAAGCGGACCGGGGTGCGGAGTGTCGTGTCCAAGGAAGTGCAGCTCACTGAACACTAGTAAGTTACAAACCTCGAATCCCCTTATTTCTGACCTTGATCATCTACTGATTTTTTATTGACCGTCTTATCTACTTTTGCAATAACTATCTTCAAACCCGAGGGGGCTGATGCATCCCTAACGTCCCCCGGTCGTAGACGACTCTCTCGAAGAGGTGACAAAGAATGCTCTGAAGATGGATCGGGCTGAGAAGATGGCATTGTTAAAGAGAAAGAAAAAGAAGCTTTCCTTCAAAGCCCCCCCCCCTTCGAAGACATGTGCCTCAGCCCTTCCGAAACTTGCTCCGCCCCCACACCCACCAGCTATCGTCGCAAATTTAGAGGACACCGAAGAGGTTCCTTGTAAACCCCGACCTAAAAAGCCCCGACTGACAGAGAATCTGGATCTGCAGATCGTAGATGTCGACCCTCTTCCCGCCTCAACACCTACCTCTAAACCGACCACCGAGTTAAGTTCTTCTCCTGGAAAGCCGAAGACCTTTTGGCCAAGGAGCCCTTCGGAGGTCTTCCCTTTTACCCAGCTCGAACACTTCAAACTGTCTGGAGATAACGAGCGGTTTAAGGGGTATTCTTTCGAGGAGTTTTTAGTATCCTACATTAAGGCCCAATGTCAGGTAAATTTGATAAACTATAATATTTCCTTTAATGATTCCTCCTTCACTGTGGCTGATATACCCGTGTACTCAACTGCATGCCAATGCTATCTTGGCTAGAGCCATTCCACCTCTGGCCCTGGCTACTAAGAAGGAGGTCCAATTGAGGAATGACGTGGCACTGCTTGAAGCCGATATACGAGGTCTGAACTTGGATCTGCTGAAAGAGAGGGATCTCCACGTCGCGACTCACAATAAAGTGACCAAGGCTGAACGTCAGACCGCTGAGTTAAAGGAGCAATATGCCATTCTGCAGCAGGAGTTCGTCGGTCTTGAAGTTTATGCCAAGAAGATTATCCAGGAGAAGGATATCTTATCCGAAGAAGTCAAGGATCGGGAGAAGGTCATTGATGCTATTACGGAGAAGTTTTTTGAGATGAACAGCAAGATGATGTACCTGATTCGGGAAAACAACGCCATGAAAGCAGAATGTGCCAAAGTCAAGCAGCGTGCCATCAAAGAGTACGAAGAATCTTCTGCCTTGAATGAGAAGATCATGGCTCAGTTGAATAGTTCTTGAAGCTTATCGGGAAAAGGATCGGGCTAAGATGGAAGCTGCTGGACTTGATTTCTATGTCCTTGATTCTTCGAATGAAGAATCCAAAGCCGAAGATGATGGTCCTAAAGAATAGTTTGTTGTAGGTTTTGTACTTGTAATTTTTGTAGTTGTTGTTCTTTCCTTTGTTTGTAACATGCCCGATCATTTATGCTTGCGATGTTTTACCGATCAGTTATGTTGTTTCTAACTTTCTGATCGGTTTATATCCGAAGCTTGTCTGTTTGGAGTTGTAAAACATTTGGACATGAATGAAATACAAGAAATTTTGTTTTCGATCAGTTATACTTGTGACTTTTACCGATCAGTTATATTGTTTCCAATTTTTCTGTTCGGTTTATGCCCGAAGTTTGTCTGATCAGATCTGTGAAAGCTTATGAATTTAAATGAAGTATAAAATTTTCCCGAAGAGAAATTCTCATTTATTTCATTGATAAATAGCATAAATTACATAGGTAAAGGAAAGAATAGCATAGCTTTTACTGGTAATATTTCCTAAGCCTTCTAGCATGCCATGTATTCTTTACTTTCGAACCATCCATCGCTCGAAGCTGGTACGTATCAGGCTTTGGCACCTCCACTACTTCATAAGGTCCCTCCCAGTTAGGCATTAGCTTACCAGTGTTCTGGGGGGTTGATGCCTCTGACTCCTGAAGCACAAAATCTTCAAGCTCAAATCTTCTTTGTTTGACTTTTTGGTTATAGTGTCGGGCAGTGCGCTTCTGATAAATGGCTAGTCGCACCAGAGCTGACTCTTGAACCTCTTCCAAGAGGTCCAAATTGAGGCGTAGGCCATCATCGTTGTACATGTCTTTATACTAACTGACCTGAAGTGTAGGGGATCCGATCTCAATAGGTATGGGACTTTCTTCAGGCTGGTGATAGGATATTGCGTCCTAAATGGCAATACTAGTGGTTCCGGTGCAGCCACTTTCAAAGGGTTTTCAACTCCTTTGAGCTTAATTGTTTGAATTGAAAGGGCTTTGTGGGTCTGTTGGACAGAAAACCGATCACTAAACACGCATGTAGATATCTGTGATCTAGTAAATGTCTGATGATGAGAAGTGTGTCGTACCCACGAGGAACTATGACTAATATTTACCAAATACCGACTATGTATCGCTAAAGTCTTATTCGAACAACAGTAAATGAAAGTGTGATTAATCTATTTAACTAATTAACAAAGCAAGTAAGTGGATAACGAATGGAAATCAAGGAATACAAGCTAAGGTCACAACTTCACCCCCACACAGGCATTCTGTCGAACACCTGGCGTGTTATGTTTCATCAAACTAGCTACCCTATCTCTCTTTGGTCTTACTGGTCATGACAAATTGTCGACCGAGAACGCACAGGTGCTAATGCACCTCTGTCGAGGTATGCACAAACATATCCTCTCCAGATCCACCCTAAAGGGAACAGAACAGAAAGGAACATCCAAGCTAGATGCAATCCTACATATGTCTATGCGAATCAATCATAACAAGGATTTAAGCATAGGTTCTCAATTAGGTCGCACGTGGCGCGCAGAGATATGTCTATTCTACGCACAACTTATGCAGTCGAAACCCACAATCACATGTCAATATATTTAGGTGTAAATCTATAATTCTTCTGTCGATATCATGCAGATTACCAAAATCATCACTAATGTCTTAGCAAGAATCATAAAGCACAAATATATTAACCCAAATCATATGGTGTCAACCAAAGAGATAAAGACAGTCAATTCAAATAACAAAGGGATCCATTGTAACCTTAGAGCCAATAATTAGTTCATATTTAATAAACCAAATACAAGTAGCAATAAAGACAACATTTATGGATTACAGTCATAGAGAAGATTAATTGATAGAAGAAACTCTGTCAAAGCCCTTTCAGTCTCCAATCAAACCGCTCAAATCAAGCTTTCCACTTCGTGTCGCTCGTTGCTCTTGTGCTCCAAAGAAATACAGACTTCTCCCTAAATCTACTTAATCTATATTTACAAACATCAACTAAGGGAAAGAGAGAGAAATTACAAAGAAAACTCTAAACTAAGCTAAGCTATATGATATATGGTGAGAGAGAGAGAATGCAGAGGCTGGGTCTCTCTTCTATCTGTTTTTCTCTTCAAGTTAGGTCAAAAGGCCTTGGTCTCTCACAGGCACTTGGGAGGTGGAGTCATGACGCGGGCTTTAAGCCTTTATGAGTGGTATTTGCGCACGCCACGTGAACTTGGAAAACAGACTGACTTCGTGTTGCAGTCATGAAGTCTTCGAAGGGTCGTAGCTTGCATGCCATGATGACGACAGTGGACCCGAGGATGTGAAATTTATACTGACCAATATGTTTACCCGAAAGTGGCATGGCTGCTTATATAATAAAATGCCCGTTTTTCCCCTGCTTGCTAGAAAACACTTGATAAGCCCTACAATATGTCAATTAAGCGCAACAACCCTATAATCATATAAAAACATATAAACTCTACGAGAACAGGCAACTATTTAAGTCATAAAATATCTGATTCGCAGGTATAAATCCCACTCATCAGGGTCCCGTCATCTCGAAGAACGTGTACTCGGGCTACGCGTTGTCCGCTTGAACCTTCATAACTTTCAATCCAGGCATCCGATGGAGGCGTGATGTACCTTTTCGGAAAGCCGTTGTCAAGAGCTACACAATAACATGTGATTAGAGATTGTCCAAAGCAGGGAAGATGGGTCCATGACCGGATCTCCAAGTCTTTATTGTTGAGCTGTCTTGTGCAGTTGTCACTCTAAATTTGAGTTATGGTTCTTGTGGGACATCTTTGAATGCAGTTTGAGTTGAACTGTGTTAAGACGATGTTGATGTGATGTTGAGGTGGCAAAATGACCATTGTGCCACCTCCTGGGGTTGTCTCTAGCTTTAGCATAGTTGAAGTAGTCTTTTCTTAGGGTTATCTCTGAGATTAGCATGTTGTTAACTCTGACTATCCTCAGGGTTATCTCTAAGGTTGGCTTGACCTCCCGGGGTTATCTTCAGGGTTGGCACTGACTTTCCCAGGGTTATCTCCGGAACTTGGACTGAATCTCTCGGGGTTATCACTGAGATTGGAAAGTGGATCTCCCGGGGTTATCTCCGGGGTTGGAACTAGATCTCCCGAGGTTATCTCCGAGGTTGAAACTGATTTGACTTTCAGGGTTATCTCTGGAAGACGATCCTGCCCTCTTGTAAGGTTAGTAACAGGAATGCAAAAATTCGAGTGTCTACACATATTTCTCTCAAATCATTTGTAAAAGGAAAAGGGTAGAGTTAGTTTATTTTATGTATATGTAAGAAAGACAAGAAATTCTTTGACCAAGACCAGAGTCTTAGAGAGGTCAGCTGGGAGTTGGGTCTCTAGTGCACTTGTGAGGTGAGAAAAATTCTATTTTTTCAAGGCCAGATCTTAGAATAGAACTGAACTCAAAGGAAAGAGACAACTAAGCTTGAGGAATGAGCTGGGAGTTCGCTGTCCAAGATAAGTTAGTTGTGGATAGTTGTAACTTAATCTTTAAATTTTCTTAAAGGTTTCTCCACCTATTCAAGGAGCTTTTATTACTGAGAATAACATGATCTCAGGTCCTGGAGAGGAGCTTGAGACTGGACTTAGCAACATACCCTAGCTGTATGTTGTGAACTAGACAAATATTTGTGCATTATTTGATTAAATATTTACTAACCTGTGTATTAATTTTTAACATTACAAATTAATTTATTAAAAATTCAAAAAGGCAAAAGATAAAAAAATTTAACGGTAGTAATCTATTCAACCCCCCCTTCTAGATTATTATTGGACTTTCACCTTTTTAGTAATCCAACGATTGAGAACAATTTTAGTTTGTGAGCTATCTAAGAATTTAGATCTCATTAGCATGATTATCATCATGATTCTAAAAGTATTGCTAAAAACTATGGATTTATCACATATTATAAAACAGCACCATGTAGATAAATTAAAAGCCTTTAATTAAATAATTCTTTTTTTTAATAAATGAATTAGATTGTTATAAAATATATGCTTTATTATCAAATATGATTGGTTTATGTGCATACTACTTTCATAATTTGCACATATTGATCTTTATATGAAAAAATAGAAAATGAAGATTAAGTAAACCTGTAATAATGTGTTCTGCAAATTAAGAATCTCCTCTTCAAAGTGTTTTGAGTGAGATCCCTTAACCACAAAGAAGATAATTTTAAAATTAAAGCTAGTCCACATCAAAAGTCACAAACTTGATTAAATCATGATAATTTTCTCGTTACTGATCTCTTGAGTTATAGCCAGTTGAAAATGAAGGTGGTTATTTCTATAACAAATGTATTTTAATTTTAATTGGTGCAGAACATTGACATCCAATTTGATGATATCTTCGGCACATTTGTGTGCTAGACGCCAGCAAGCATTTTCATATTCACATGGCAACAACTTAATCCACTCTGTTTTCAGTTTCTCTTCAATAACATTTGGTATTATGTTGTCATTATTTTGTTTATACATATTTTTTCTATGTTTCTTTTTTTAATTATGGATTATTTAGTTTATTTACCATATAATTATAATTAAAAAATTAAAATATTATACAACCAAAAAAAATAAACCATCGTGATAAATCAAAACATATAACCAAAATCAAATAGTTTTGCAATTAAATTATCATACAACCTCATATAAAAATAACTTCAAACACCCGATTTTTTTTCTTGACCCAAAACTTTCTAGTGGTTTCACTTATCATGATTGGTCATCATATTGCATATTGCACACTTTCTCAATTGTTTACGACTCACGGCCTCTTCGATCTCACTCTTTATTCTTGTAGCTTTTTTTGCGAACAAATAGGATCCAATAACGGCTCATCTTCAACTAGCTCATTATCATCTACTTGAATTTTTGGAACATCTTTTACAGTAATTTCATCAGTGTTAAATTTCTCAAGTATGGGTTGATTGTCAATGCATAACTATACCACATGCTTAAAACCATTAATTGAGCATGATCCTGTAGAAGCTAATTGTAAGAGCAGTGTCACCAAATAATTGTAACATATCATCTAAGATTCGTCGTAATTGGACATTTATGTCAAAATCTTTGGTAATTCAACCGTTTACTTTATTACCATCTCTACACCATCGACTTAAAATGTATTTATCAGGTATCTTTGTAGTACTTTTGGCAATCATATGTCTTAGAATGTGTCTACAAAGCATACCAGAATGTTCAAATTTTGTACAATTACAATTTATATCTTCAGTTTGAACATTACTAACAACAGTAAAGTACCTATTTGATTCTTCGATGGTGTTTGCCTTGTACACTGCATACGACTTTGTATCCAATATTGTTAGACGTTGAAGCTTCTTCATTATGTATATATGAGATTTTACTATCTCAATCTAAAAGCATCTAAACATCTCCTTTGTATAAATAGTTGCTCCATGAGTTTTCAACGGTGATTCAATAGTCATAGTTCGCGTCCGATGACAAGCTGTGTAGTCAGCTTGTCTCTTTGTCTCTCTCTCTCTCTCTCATAACTTGTTTCTCAAGGGCTTTTTTTGAGTTTACGATAAATTTCTTGATACTCATTGTCGCATTCACATACTCATCGAATAAATTGCTCATTCCCTCACTCCTGAATGTAGTCGTCATTCCCGCTGGAAAAAAATTCTTTGTGTACGTCATGCCCCATTTGTGCTTAACCTCATAAAGTGATTAGAGCCAATCATGGTCATGAAGTTCGTAATCATTCATCAGCTTTTCCCATCGCTCCTCAAAATTCGCAAAAGTCAATGATTTATACCCACACCAGTTAAAATCATATTTAAATGTTGGGTACTCATCATACAATGTATATAATTTTTCTAGAAATTTGTTACTAATATGCCATGTGCATAGTGTGTTTCAAGAAAAACTCTAGCAATCGCATTGCTCATAGCTTTATCCTTATCAATTATAATGGTAATTGGTGTCTTATTGTTCATCGCTTAAAGCCAAGTCTCAAAAACAAATACAAAAGTATCCTATGTTTCATCTTTAATCAGTGCAAAACCAAACAAGACAGAATGATAATGATGATTTACCCCCATGAACGGGACAAACGGCATGGAATACTTGTTTGTCCAATAAGTTGTATCAAATGTCACTACATCCCCAAAATTTTTGTAAGTTATCATTAATCGGTAATCTATCCATAAAATGCATATGCTGCTTAGGCATCGTTTGAATCTATTATTTCACGTCTTATATCTCGCACAACATTCTGAATATCCTTATCACTGAAATCAACATTTTCCATACATCCTCGTATTTCACTAATAACATTCAACATTTTATTTGGCCCAATTCCAACACTATTTAAAGTTTCGATTAAAGTTCGAGTAACATGAGTTATATTTTTTCGTGTTTGAATGAATTTTTTCTTGCTCGGAGTAACCAAATCATGATTATGAGTCAACTCAATTTTTGAAACTTTCCATGTATCTTCTTTCTTTAAATGAACAACATGTGTCGTCCCCAAAATAGGTATACATTCCCCATTCTGAGTCGCCAAATACATGGTACAAAAATTAAATACAAACTTCATTGTTACAATTGTCATGCAAAATATGACAACACATATGCTGTGAGTTTAAATATAAATATTATCTTCTAGACAATATCCAAACTCAAATAAGTCCTCATTATAATTATTGATACACTATTTTACAAAATAGTGAGGACTGCTAAAACAACTAACTTGAAACATCACTCCACACCCCGACTAGTTCCCGCTATATTCTCGCCTCCTAAGAAGAAAAATGGAACAAAAAGGAAAAGGATGAGCTCAACTAGCCCAGTAAAGAATATTATAACTAAGATAATGTAGAACAAATTATCGTTAGCCTTCAATAAATCAGATAAAATATAATGGACAATGTGACGAACGAAATTTTTGTAATTAATTTTTAATATTTATTGAATTAAATAAATATTTTCGATGATTTAATTATTAGATTAAATAATTAATTGATGCAGTTGTAGTAGATTAATTTAATTATATGTGTTACATTTATTAAATTAATGTGGAGAAATTTTATTAATCAAGTATGTAATTATGTAAGCTTCTTTGAATTAAAAGAAATATTTAATAAGCCTAAATGTTATTTAATTAATGTAATAATTAATTGGAGATTTAATAATTTGATATAATTAATTAATGAGTTAATTAATTATGTGACTATGTGAATTTATGAGAAAATATTATATTTATTTTATATTAAATTAAATAAGATATTTAAATTGGGTGTGACATGATTTAAACTATATTATAAAGCTTTTATTAAATTAAATGACTTTGAATCAATTAAGGGTTGCCAAACAAGGCCCTAGTAGTGGTTGGATGCGATTACCCATATGATCAAGTTAATCGACCATAATGCTTGATTCTTATTACGACGTCTTTTTCATTCCTTATTGTTTCTAAGTCTAGAAAAACAGAGAAGGAGAGAGTTTGAGAAATTGTCAGAGAGAAATATTGAGATTGAGAGAAATTGTGAGTGTGTAGTTAACAATTATTGTGAAAGGATCATCATTGATCACCTTTTCTAAATTATACTCTGGGTAATTCTCCTTCCCAAATTCTATTTCACGTTGTTTAGTTTTTATAAAAAAAATTGGCTTTCATAGTTTTGATTTAAACCTCTGTAATTGGGATAGGTGTGACGCCCCCAAAATTAGGTATACATCACCCATCTTGGGTCGTCAGATACATGGTACAAAATTCAAATGCAACTTACTAATACAACTGTCGTGTACAATACGACAAAATATAACTGTGAGTTTTAATATAATTATTGTCTACTAGAGATTATACAAACTCAAAAGGAGTCCTCATTACAATTATTAAACACTATTTCACAGAATAGTGAGGACTACTAATGCTATCCTCTGGACCGTCACTCCGATCCCTGACTAGTCCCTGCTATGTTCTCATTTCAAGAGAAACGGTGAAAGAAAGGGTGAGCTCAACTAGCCCAGTAAGAAATATTATGACTAAGATAATGCAGAATAAATTATTGTTAGCCTTCAACAGTGTTAAACTAATAAAATATAACAACATCAAGTTTAAGCTGCGCAGTGGAACAAGCAATCCATTAAAAGAGTCAAGTAGAGAATAAAATCTACTATCTTTTATGATTTAAAAGGTTTTCATGACTTTTATCATTTGGGACTCGACTTTTAATAAATAATCCACATCATCGAATCACCCGTGCACTACGGCCAAGGATATTCTTTAGTATCACGACCACAAATTATCCATGCACTCTGACCAAGGACATTCGTGTATTCATTAATGGTCATGATCATGCCAACAATCGTCCATCAATGCACTACGGGCCAATGATAACTTTACCACATCATTTGTAACATTACGGTCATGATTACAATCGAATAATCCTCGGTCATAATCATACCAAGTCCATCTATGCACTATGTGCCACAGATGACTTTCAACATAATATAAACATGAGGATGGTGACAATGATATAAGAATTCAATAAAACAAGTTCAAGAATTAATTTATCCAGAAATAATAATGTCCAAATTGTCAACATGATCTTTGCTTTGTAGAGTAAAATTCAAGAATGATCGGAAGAATATTTCCATGAAAAGATTTGGATGAAGCGCAAATATCAAGGATATTCTACTAATTTCATGGAGTATAGAAGTCAAAACTTTAACCAACCGAGTATAATAAAGAATGGAATAACAAAAGAAATCACCATACATGCGGTACTTGTGATGACAAAGTTATTCTAACGAGAATAATAAGTAACGGAACGAAGTCAAAGTAAATTCGCACCAACAGGATGTTCCAATGAGAATAATAAAGAGCGGAACCGAGTCCCGGCATAAAGCATATTGAACGTGATATTCCAACAGGATAATAATAAAAGCGAAAACCGGTCCGGCAGTAAACACATGCATGTGATATTCCAATAGAATAATAATAAATCTGAGAACCGTGTCCGATGTAAAACACACGCACAGGATGTTCCAATGTAATAATAGAAGAATGTCACCAAGTATAGGGTAAACTAGCGTATACAAAAGTTATTCCAATGTAATAATAAGCAATGGAATAACAAGCAGTTCTTTTCATGAATAAGAAAGAAGAACACCCTTTACATTAGTAGTAGATTGAATACTGCAGTAGTGTAGTAACATAATACTCTTCTTCTTTGTCTCTTATTCTCTCTATACTTTCTCTCTATAGCTTGAATGAATTCGTGAAAATAATGAAGCACTAGGCCCCTATTTATAGAAGATTTCTAGCTTAGCACTTGAAATGTGAAAAGGCAAGTGGCTTGACGACTGGTGATGTGAAAAGAAAAGTGGTTTGACGCCTATAATGTGAAACGACAATTGGTTCGGACCTTTGTAATATGAAACGGCAAGTGGTTTGACGTCTGGTAAAGGTAGTTACTATCGTGAAGGTAATTACTATCGACGAAGGTAATTACTATTGACGAAGATAATTCTTATTGAATGAAGGTAATTATTATTGACGAAGAGACTCTTAGATGATGACATATGGGCCCCCCATAAAATAACCAAACTTACCACAAACGTCTCATAATAGACT
Source organism: Panax ginseng (assembly GCA_020205605.1). Classification (NCBI taxonomy): domain Eukaryota; kingdom Viridiplantae; phylum Streptophyta; class Magnoliopsida; order Apiales; family Araliaceae; genus Panax; species Panax ginseng. The sequence continues at coordinate 108,449,163 of CM035148.1, read as the reverse complement.
CTTTATATATTTTAAGGATTGAATAAATATTACCACAAATCATTTTATTTTTAATCAACACATATTTAATCTTTCAACAATTATTAATCATTTATAACTGTGTCGTCTCAATTATTGATTTAATAATATAACATATTATCTGATGATAATCTTGTGACAATAATTGAATCAATAATATAAGAGATATGATGCAAAGAATTATTGTAGCAATAATTGAGTATAAATGATTGACTTCTCACGAAGCATCAATAATCAATACCGTGTGCTACTATGCAACCACGCCAGACATCTTGTACTTTTTTACTAAGGGTAGTTCAACAGCTTTTAATTCAGTAACACCTCATAGTTATTTTCATAAAGTATTTTTGTCGTTTTCTCAATCCGACAATAATTAATTTGTTGGGTCCACTAATGATTGTCGTCAGTCGCATTTAATATTCCAAACAAAAAAGAATATTCCCCGACCAAATGAATATTTTATAACAACTTGCTTACTTTGCAAAATTTATAAATATTACCCATAACTATAACATTATATCAAATTTACTCCATAATATTCAAAAAAATAATATTTATAGAAAATTCATCTTTATTTATAAAATTTGAGTCTTACAACCTCCAGATTTCTTATGAAATTTCGCCCTCGAAATTAGGGTACGTACTGCTTATGTTGAAGAGGTAAGGATACCTTGATTTCATTTTGATTCTAACTCCCAAGTCATTTCCTCAACATCGTGGTTTCTCCACAAAACTTTAACTTGAGGTATAACCTTGAGCGTAGAATATGTTCCTTCTTATCCAAGATTTGAGCAGGAACCTCTTCATACGTCAAATCTTACGCTATTTCGTCTGGTTCTAACTCAATAATGTGGTTCGGGTCTTTCACATATTTACGTAACATGGATATGTGAAAAACGTTATGAACACGATACATACTTTAAGCAGAAAGCGAGTCTATAGGCCATAGTTCCTACCGATTGAGGATTAAAATGGGCCGATGAATCGAGGATTGAGTTTTCTCTCTTTCCAAATCTCGTAACTCCTTTCCATGGAGCAACACGCAACAACACATGATATCCTATATCGAATTTCACGTCCTTTCGATGAAGATCATCATAACTCTTTTGTCGATCTTGTGAGGTTTTTATCGTTTTCGGATCATTTGAATCTTTTTCGTGACATACATACCAACTCCGGTCCCAACAACGTTGCTTCACCCACCTCATCCCAAAGATCTTTGGAGAACGACACTTTCTTCCATACAACGCTCGAATGGAGCCATGCTAATACTTGCTTGATAAGCTGTTGTAGGAAAACTCCACCAATGGTAAGAACTTGTCCCAACTTCCTTGAAATCAAGGACACGAGTCTTAATAGATCTTCAAGAGTTTGAATAGTCCTCTCCATCGTCCGTCTGTGCCCGAGGATGATACGCCGAGCTAAATCGTTAGTCTGCATGCCCATATCTTTTTGCAAACTAACCCAAAATCGTGAAGTGAATCTTGGGTCTCGATCAAAAACTATGGATCTTTGGCATACCATACGATCTTACAATCTCGTTTATGTACATACGAGCAAGACGTTCAAGTGTATAAGTTTCTCGTATCGGTAAGAAATGAGCAGACTTGGTCAATCTATCAACAATGACCCAAATCGCATCTATGCCTTGAGAAACCTTAGGAAGACCGGTAACAAAATCCATGGTAATGTGCTCCCACTTCCATTCTGGAATTTCAAGTGGTTACAATGGACCTTTTGGTACTTGATGCTCCGCTTTGACTCGTTGACAAGTTAGACACCTTGAGATAAACAACGCTATCTCTCTCTTCATATTGCTCCACCAAAATGTATAACGAATATCATGATACATTTTGGTACTCCCAGGATGGATTGCAAACGGTGTGTTGTGCGCCTCCATCATGATTTTATACTTTAAATCAGGGTCGTTAGGAACACAAAGTCTGGAGTTGACTCGAAGTATTCCTTCTTCATCGATTCTTGCTTCCGACATAGCACCTTCTTACACTTTCTTCCTCATACGCATCAGCTCCAGGTCTGTAACTTGAGCAGCTTTAACTTTATCGATTAAAGTCGGTTCTACTAGTATATTCGCCATCATCACATGGGTCCCTGGAGTCTTTAACTCTATCTCCATCTTTTGCAAGTCACACAAAATGGGCCTTTGCGTTGACAATATCGCACTCATACTTGCATATGATCTTCTACTCAATGCGTCAGCTACCACGTTCGCTTTTCCAGGATGGTATTGGATTGTATGATCATAATCTTTCAACAGTTCAAGCCAACGTCGTTGTCGCATATTGAGTTCCTTTTGAGTAAAGAAATATTTGAGGCTTTTATGATCCGTAAAGATCTCCACCTTCTCCCCATACAAGTAATGCCTCCAAATTTTAAGTGCAAAGACAACAGCTGCCAACTCTAGATCATGAGTAGGATAATTCCTCTCATATTCTTTGAGTTGTCTTGAGGCATAAGATATGACTTTCCCATGTTGCATGAGAACACATCCCAACCCTTTTCCAAGCATCATCCTTTGTAGATGACAAATCCCTCCGAGGCAGGATGGTATTGTCGTAACAAAAATAAATGAGTCTCCACTTGAGTTCTTGAAAACTCTTCTAACATTCTTCGCTCCAACCAAACTTTGTATCTTTCCGAGTCAGCTGAGTCAATGGAGTAGCGATTCGAGAAAATCCTTCCACGAATCTCCGATAATAACCAAACTAAAAGCAGAGAAAGCTACGCATTTTGATCATCGATTTAGGTTGCTCCCAGCTTTGAATTGCTTCAATCTTTGCTGGGTCAACAGATATTCCATGACTTGATACTACGTGCCCAAGGAATGCTACTTCCTCAAGCCAAAATTCGCATTTCTTCAACTTGGCATAAAGCTTGTATTCACGTAGCTTTTGGAGTGTCAGCCTCAAGTGTTGCTCATGATCTTCACGGATTTTGGAATAAATAAGGATGTTATCAATAAAGACGACCACAAAGTGATCCAAATATTCCTTGAATACTCGGTTCATCATATCCATGAAGGCAAAGAGCATTAGTCAATCCAAAGGACATGACTAGAATTCATAATGCCCGTCTCGAAGTTTCAAAGCCGTCTTTGGAATGTCATCGGTTCTAATCTTCAATTGGTGATATTCTAACGAAGATCAATCTTTGAAAAGAATTTGGATCCTTGCATTTGGTCAAACAGGTCATTAATACGTGGCAATGGATACCTATTTTTGATGGTGACATGATTCAACTCCCGATAATCAATACAAAGTCGCATACTCCCATCTTTCTTCTTCACGAATAGAACAGGAGCACCCCAAGGAGAAGTACTAGGACGAATAAAGCCAATGTCTAACAATTCCTGCAGTTGGGTCTTTAACTCTTGAAGTTCAATAGGAGCCATTCGATATGGGGCTTTGAAATGGGTTTTGTACCCGGGTTCAAGGTCGATACAAAATTCAATTTCACGCTCAGGGGGTAGGCCAGGAAGTTCTTCGGGGAATACGTCAGGAAATTTATTAACAATAGAAATATCGTTCAAAACTGACGTATTTTTGTTTAAATCTGTGACATGAGCTAAGAAAGCTTGACATCCGTTTTTTAATAAACGAATAGCTTTATGGCTTGAGATGACCGTGATTGATTTTAATGGTTTGGTTGCTTGAATTCTCATAATAGGTTGATTAGGAATATGAAAGCTAACAACCTTATAGAAACAATCAATTTTTGCATGATGAGTAGTTAACCAATCAATCCCTAGAATCACGTCAAATGCAAGTATTTTCAATGAAATAAGATCTGCAGGTAATGTGAGGGTACCGATTTGAACCAAACAAGACTTATAAATAGTGGATGTAATGAAGGTTTCTCCCAACGGAGTTTCCATAGATAAGTCAAAGTCTAATTTCTCCAAAGTCAAATTTAATCGATGAGCGCAAGTAGGAGAAATAAAAGAATGGGTAGAACCGGTATCAAATAAAGTATAGATTTCGTTAGAGTTTATGATAAGCTTACCGTGATGACCTCATTCGGGTTCCTTGCTTTTCGGGAGGTCACAACAAATGCTCTCCCTTGCACTATCTCGGTTTTGACTTTTTTGGGATGACCTTTGGTGCCTCCATCCTAGTCCGAATTTGTCTTGATTGAACGACAAAATCAAGCTAAAAGTGACCTTCTCTTCCACAATTATAACATGCTTTGGACGACATCGCACAGTTTGGACTGATGTGCCCCTCCCCTCCGCATTTGAAACATATGATAGGTGGTCGTTCTCCTTCCTTAACGACAGGTGCTGGTGCTGACGTCTTTTCATCATTGTTGAATCTCCTCTTCTTGAAATGTCCATTCTTATTGTTTTGGCCCTGATTATCACCGAAGTGGTTACCATTTCTGGCCTGTTGATTCCCTCCATGCTTGTTGTCACCGCCGATGATCGCTCCTACGGGTATTATCATTTTTAATTTGCTCTCTTTTAGTTCTCTCTTTTAGTTGCGTTGGCTCGTTATCGCGCTCCACTAACTAAGCCATATTTACAACATCTGAATATAAACACAGTTTATGAGAAATAAGATGTTGACATATCTCCGACTCAAACCTCTTAAAACATCCATGTCATTTCTCTTCATTATCCACCAAGTGGGGGATTTAAACCGGGATAACTCCGCAAATTTAGCCTCGTATTGCGACACGGTCATATTGTATTGTTCCAACTTGATAAACTCCACCTCTTTCATGTGACGAATACTTTCGGGAAAGTATTTGTCATTGAACAGCTCTTGGAACTTCTCCCAAGACATCTTGATGATCGCAGTTGAGTACGTTTTACCGATTCCCACCAATAACCGCCTCTCGCGCACAACATAAAAGCGTAAAGGGAACCTTTTGCTCCTCGGAGCATCCCAAGACATCAAATATCTTGGTGATCGCTTTATCCATGCTTCCGCCATAAGTTGTTTTGGCTCTCCTTAAACTCCGATGGTCCCGGCTCCACGAACTATTTAGCGGTGACCGCCGAGAGTTTCGGTGTTTCCACCTGCATTTTGGACAGAGCCGCCTCTCGTCAACATTGCATGAATTGCATAAAGCCCCTGAACATTTGATCATTCATCATTTGGTCGGTGTTGTTGTTTGCATGAGGATTGTCGCTTCTCGATGCACATTATCTTGATTATTGATATGTGGTGAATCAGCGGTGCGCCTGTGCTCCATTGTTATTCTCAATCGTGTGGACGCCCCCAAAATTAGGTATACATCACCCATCTTGGGTCGCCGATACATGGTACAAAATTCAAATACAACTTACTAATACAACTGCCGTAGGTACAATACGACAAAAAACATAACTGTGAGTTTGAATACGATTATTGTCTACTAGAGATTATACAAACTCAAAAGGAGTCCTCATTACAATTATTAACACACTATTTCACTGAATAGTGAGGACTACTAATGCTATCCTCTCGGACCGTCACTCCGCTCCCCGACTAGTCCTCGCTATGTTCTCATTTCACAAGAGAACAAAGAAAGAAAAGGTGAGCTCAACTAGCCCAAGAAGAAATATTATGACTAAGATAATGCGAGAATAAATTATCGTTAGCCTTCAATGTGATGTTAAACTAATAAAATATAACAACATCAAGTTTAAGCTGCAATGGAACAAGCAATCCATTAAAAGAGTCAAGTAGAGAATAAAATCTACTATCTTTTATGATTTAAAAGGTTTTTCATGACTTTTATCATTTGGGACTCGATTTTAATAAATAATCCACATCATCGAATCACCCGTGCACTACGGCCAAGGATATTCTTTAGTATCACGACCACAAATTATCCATGCACTACAGCCAAGGACATTCGTGTATTCATTAATGGTCATGATCATGCCAACAACTATCCATCAATGCACTACGGGACAATTTACCACATCATTTGTAATATTACAGTCATGATTACACCGAATAATCCCTGGTCATAATCATACCAAGTCCATATATGCACTACAGGCCATAGATGACTTTCACCATAATATAAACATGAGGATGATGACAATGATATAAGAATTCAATAAAACAAGTTCAAGAATTAATTTATCCAGGAACTAATAATGTCCAAATTGTCAACATGATACTGCTTTGTAGAGTAAAATTCAAGAATGATCAGAAGAATATTTCCATGAAAAGATACTGGATGAAGCGCAAATATCAAGGATATTCTACTAATTTCATGGAGTATAGAAGTCAAAACTTTAACCAACTGAGTATAATAAAGAATGGAATAACAAAAGAAATCACCATGCATGCGGTACTTCGCATAGACAGGTTATTCCAACAGAATAATAAGTAACGGAACCAGGTCAGGCGAAATTCGCACCAACAGGATGTTCCAACATAATAATAAAGACCGAACCAGTTCCGGCGTAAAAGCACAGACAGGATATTCCAACAGGATAATAATAAAAAGGCGGAATTCCGGTCCGTACAAGAACGCATGATGAGGATATTCCAGCAGAATAATAATAAAGATGGAACCAGTCCTACGTAAAACACATGCAGACAAGATGTTCCAATGTAATAATAGAAGAATGTCACCAAGTATAGGTAAATCACAGATACACTGAGTTATTCCAACAGAATAATAAGCAATGGAATAACAACAGTTCTTTTCATGAATAAGAAAGAAGAACACCCTTTACATTAGTAGTAGATTGAATACTGCAGTAGTGTAGTAACATAATACTCTTCTTCTTTGTCTCTTATTCTCTCTATACTTTCTCTCTCTATAGCTTGAATGAATTCGTGAAAAATAATGAAGCACTAGGCCCCTATTTATAGAAGATTTCTTGCTTAGCACTTGAAATGTGAAAAGGCAAGTGGCTTGACAACTGGTGATGTGAAAAGAAAAGTGGTTTGACGCCTGTAATGTGAAACAACAATTGGTTCGACACCTGTAATATGAAATGGCAAGTGGTTTGACATCTAGTAAAGGTAGTTACTATTGACGAAGGTAATTACTATTGATGAAGGTAATTACTATTGACGAAGGTAATTACTATTGATGAAGGTAATTACTATTGACGAAGGTAATTACTATTGACGAAGATAATTACTATTGATGAAGGTAATTATTATCGATGAAGAGACTCTTAGATGATGACATATGGGCCCCCATAAAATAACCAAACTTACCACAAACGCCTCATAATAGACTCTTTATATACATCAAGGATTGAATAAATATTACCACAAATCATTTTATTTTTAATCAACACATATTTAATCTTTCAATAATTATTAATCATTTATAACTTATCGTCTTAATTATTGATTTAATAATATAACATATTATACGAGATGATCTTTGTGAAAATAATTGAATCAATAATATAAGAGATATGATCGCAAAGAATTCATGAGTAATAATTGAGTATAGGTGAGTGACTTCTCACGTAAAGATCAATAATCAATACCGTGTGCTACTATGTAACCACGCAGCAGACATCGCATACTTTTACTAAGGGTAGTTCAACAGTTTTAACGATATTATTTTCATAAAGTATTTTTGTCGTTTTCTCAATCCAACAATAATTACATTGTGGGGGTCCAATTAATGATTGTCTTGGTCATCACGAATATTCCCAGACAAAAAGAATATTCTCCGACCAAATGAATATTTTATAACAACTTTCTTACTTTGCAAAATTTATAAATATTACCCACAACTATAACATTATATCAAATTTACTCCATAATATTCAAAAATAATATTTATAGAAAATTCATCTTTATTTATAAAAGTTGGGGTCTTACAATAGGATTATTGATTATGGGTTGTATATGTGTTATGTCATATCACATCGTATTTGATTATATTTATTATGTAGACTATATCATCAGTATCGTCAAACATGTCATTATACAATGACTTGTTATTTCAAAATTTACAGAGTTTGGGATTTGGCCATATGGCCTTATACGTGATATTTCATGTGTTGATCGTATATTATCCCTAAATTTTATACTCGTATGTTGTTATGCATGTTGATACGAAGAGACTAAAGTTTAAATAAACGGATTCGGTGTTATAACGAATCCGTAGTGACAATTTTTATGTTTTATTTTCAAAACCTTCAAGAACATCAAAGTCAGTGAAATTTCATGATTTAATTTTGTAATTAAGTGTTTAAATTGGCTAAAGTCATTCTATAAATGTTGGGTTATGTTTATGCATGAATTATATCATATGGGTATGTCTAATTTCGAGTAGAAACTAAGAAATTGGGAGAAATTGTCATGTTCTACGATTTTCATGAATCGTCATTTCACGGATCAGTACATGCATGTACATGGCCGCTTACCTTTTTCGCCACACAAACACACATGCCGCCCTAACGCCAAGTGTCCTAATCACAGAGCCATGGCACCACAAATATGAAGACTAAGTATAAAAGTGGTAGCCAGCTGCCACTCTCCAGAAAGATCAGAAATGAGATTTTTTTTAAAATGATTAAGTCTAGCAATGTGTTAGTAACTTAATGTAATGAACATAAAATTATGTTATAAGTATAATGAGATGTTAAAATAAAATACTTAGCATGTAAATAAAATAATTACATGTGGATTGAATTATTGAATACATAATTCGCTTGATATTCATGATGTGTAAATTATGTGACAAAGTGGTAATTTGACTAAGTATAGTCAATATTCGAATTAGACAAAAGAATGAGTTTTTGATGATTAGTTAAGTTATAATTAACTAGTATTGTGAATGTAAATGGTATGTAGGATTAAATTCAAAGAACGTGCTTAGTTAAAGTGTAATCTATGCACGAGGCAAGTTTCCTAACCCTACTTGTCATTATTGTTCAAGTTTATTATTTACCTCGAGTAAATTATCATTACTATTATTCAAGTTGAAATATTATATTAAAGATTGATTATCTTTTCAAAGCATGATTCAGTTATACAATAATTGTCCTATTGTATACTTTTGAGATTATTATTCAAATCGAATATCATTATTATTGAATCTGATTAGACTAGTGAACTTTATTGATTCAACTAGTCCTTAGTTGATGAACGTTCTAAATTTCAGAACCCTTATTGAATTATCCAAACCAAACTTCCTTTGGTGAGAACTCGAATGTCAAACTGAGATGAACAACCCTCGCAAAGGATTTACTTATCGTTAAGCGTTAAGATATTGTGCATGTGATGGTACTAAGGGTTGATCCCCCAAGTACGAGTAGAAAGGTCCATAGTCTTGTGACTGTTAAAGGTTTCAAGTATAACCCTTGATAACCTAGGACATAGTTCAAGGTCTTATGACCTTCAAAATTCTTTTGATTCTTGTTATTCATTCTTGATTCAAAAGTTGAGCTTTTTTTCAGATGTCTTTGAGCTACTCGCATGTTATTATACTGTTATTTCATTATTTTACTTGTGGGCAATCGTGCTCACTCTTGCGTAATAATAACATTGCAGTTAAGAACGAAAGAGCAGACGAACCTTCCACTAGTAAAGGCAAGGGCAAACTTAGCAAGTAATAAAGACTGATTATTTATGTGATTAAATTAGAATGATGTTGTTTAAGACTTATTGTTTATATTTCCGCACAAATGTTTAAGGTTAGTTTAACCTGGGATTTTATTATTATTTGGATGTTGTAACCCTTAAGGGGAAGATTTTATTTCTATCTATTGCATGGTTTGCATTTATTATGGGTAGATAGATAAATGATATTTGTATAGTGAACACCAAATCCTGTGGAATCAAAGTACCCGGATTTGGGGGTGTCACAGACAACAAGTTTTAGATCAATATTTGCAGCGGAAATAACAATTCATTAGAAGAGTTAAGTAGATAATGAAGTCTACTATTTTCTATGATTTAAAAGTCCATCATCAATATTTTATCTCTGTAACATCAACCAATATACATCTTGAACCAAATATTCATCTTTGCACTACGGGCCAAAGATATTCATTTGTATCACCAGTTGGTCATGTTCATTTCAACACCTGTCCATCTTTGCACTACGGGCCAAAGATATTCATCAGGTAATCATTCATTTTTACACTACAGGCCAAAGATATTAATCAAGTATCACCATTTAAGATTGAGGATGATGAAAAATATCTTAAAGAAAATGAATCCAGTAAGATAAAAGGACAAAGATTATGGATTCGTACTTTGGTTTATCCAAGTTTAAAAAAATACTCCATAATAGTCAATTATGGAGCAAAATTCAAGAATGAAGATCAAAGCATGGATACAATCAAAGATACTAACCATAATAGATAACTTGGACAAAGAAAAGAAAATTTAATTTTTTTGTGAATAGTGTCATATTCGTGAATAGTGCCGTATACGTGAATAGTAACCCCGACATGAAAAGATAGAAATTTCAAAAGAAAAATCATACTTCGTGAATAGTATCATATTCGTGAATAGTGCCGTATACGTGAATAATGTCGTATACGTGAATAGTAACCTCGACATGAAAAGGTAAAATTTTCATAATAAAATTCATACCAATATTTCGGTATAATGATATTAAAAGAAATAACATCATTTAAGAAAAAAATAGCATCCCTTACGAATACGAAAGAAGTAATACCCCTTACCTTAATAAAAATTTGGAGACTGCACTAGTGTAATAGCATAATACTCTTCTTCTTTCTCTCTTATTCTCTCTATACTTTTTCTCTCTATAGCTTTAGTGAATTGGTGAGAAATAATGAAGAAATGAGCTTCTATTTATAGGCTTGGCAGAGTAAGGGTAAAATAGTCTGTTACTTCCCGAAGGCACAATAGTTATCTAGAAGGGGGGGTTGAATAGATATTTAAAATTCTTTTAATTTTACTTTGTTAGTTTTGATAATGATTAAAACACAGCGGAATTAAGATTTATTTTAATCTTCCTTTAGATATAGTGAGTTGATGAGAGTGAGGCAGTTATAACAGTTATATAGTTATAGTAGTTATAGCAAGAATATAAGAGACACAACAGTTTTAAGTGGTTTAGAGCACTTAAAGCTCCTAGTCCACTCTTCTACTCCTTGAGTAGAAAATCCACTAAGGATGTCTTTTACACTTTCTGAATCTCACAGATTCCTTCTAGACCAGCAGTTTAGGCACTTCTCAGTTCACTCTTGAACTCTTCAAGTCCAGCAGACTTGGTTCTTCACAGTTCACTTAGAACTCTTCAAGTCCTTCTGACTTTGAACTCTTACTTCAGTTGATTAGTAGTTGTTGAGTTCTTGATGGATGTTACTCAGTTGTCATTAAGCACTTGTTTGAAAGAACTGAGTAGCTGATCTTTCTCTTTTTCTTAGATCGTAGAGTTGAGCATTGAGTGTTCTTCTTCGTTTTGTTCAATGCTTGCTTTGATTTCTCATCTGTATATGTTTTTCATATATGTGATCCTTGAAATTTATCCGTTGAAGCCATTCGTTGAAGCATTAAATGTGTTTGACATTTCTGAACTTTGATGGAGACTTTTCTGCACACCTTCTGAATTGCATTCTGGCCCACTGACACAGCAGACTGCTTTCTCACCTAACACCTGAAAAGATGTTTTCCTCTATCCTATGGTCCTTTCCTTAGCTTCTTGAATATGTTTCTTTTGTTGTAGACTAAGAATATCTTTTGTGCCATTGAGATTAGTGAGGACTTCAACGTTTAAAACCCATTCCACATTTGTTGGAATTTGTCTCCAAACAAAAGGTAGGGCTCGATGCTTCTGACACAAGGCAGATGATACTCTACGATCCAGATCGTGGTGTCTTGTCACTTTGGTGCTTGGTCTGATGAGAACACTACGATTTCTCTCAAAGACTTGCACACTACGGTCTTCACTTGCTTGTCTTGCAGACTCTACATTTTTGAGAGCACATTACGATCTCTAAGTTAGCTTTGGCAAACGTCTGGACCACTCTACGATTCCTGGAGAGGCCCTTCAAGGCAGACATACTATGATCTTCAATGCTCTACGATTCTGCCTTGGCTTTTTCAATCTTCTGATCAGCTCGATAGACTGCGATCTTGTTGATGCTTATTTATTACATTTCAAGATGTAGATCAACCTAACATCTTTGATCTCTTCATATATACATTCGTTTATAGAATGATAAACATTAAAAGCTTTGATCAACCTAACAAATTTGATCTATCACTAAGTCCTTGTACATATTTTCCTTGAAGAACTTTACATATAATCATGAGCATTTACTTTAAACATCAAATCAAAATATGCACTCTCCCAATAATCTCCCCCTATTTGATGTTGACATAACCAAGGAGATTTGTTGTCATGATTATTAGTTTTTAGATGCATTTACAGGAAAGTAAATATGACTTAATATTTTAGTGAGCATCTGAAATTTCTAGAGAATAAGCATAAATTTATTGATGTTTGAGGAATAGATATTACAATTTAGCTTTACATCAATAAGAATTTAAACTTTCACGTATCTCTATTTCTTTGATCTTTTGCGTGGAGGATTGGCATACTCCTCAGCTCTTCTTTTCCTGCTTGCTTCATCTCTCATGGATAGATCTTCCAGCTCACTTGGGCTTAGCCTAGGGTTGTGATCATGCCTATTCATGAATGCAGGATCTCCAATTGGCATTCTTAGGCCTGTGGTGGTCACATTTTGTGAGCTGGTTGTTGGCCCTAGACTCCTTAATGGTTAAGCCATGACAATATGTTCATGTTCAGATCGTTGAGTATGATGACCAGATCGTGAAGTCTGTTGATACTTCCTTGGAGGAGGACTCCGTGAAGATTGATCTTCTGAGAATGTGCCTCTTCCTCTGCCTCTACCGTGATCTCCTTTCCCTTTATTCTCCCCCTTTATGTCAGCATCAAGGGCTCGAATGTCCTCTGAGAGGCGAGTCACTCCTTGGACAAGCTCATTGAGTTGGCTTTGGGTTTGAGAAATATCCTCTTTATTCTCTTTGATCAGAGCATCAGATCTAGCTTCCCTTTGTTTGAGGACGACTAGAACATTGTCAGTCTGTTGTCCTTGGTTTACGTAAAATTTTTGGAATTCTTTTACGTCAGTTTGCAGATTGATAATGCTTTCTAACATAAGCTTGTTCTGAGTCTCTTGAGTCGTATGTAAGACGAAAATAACATCTCGATGTCTTTTAGCTGCTTAAAAGTGTATCTGATCCTGGTCATTTATGCTCTTCACCATTTCTTTTATGATCTCCCTGAGCTTCTTTTTGAGCTCAGAGCTTAGGGTGTTGGGGAGAACATTGGCAGTCGTGATCATTTTAGTCAGTCTTAGTTGAATGAGTTCTGTGTGAGCTTCAAGACTGTCATCTATATCCTTAATCAGTGTCTTTGACACTTCGGATAACTCAGATTTGGTGGGCAGATCTGAGAGGAGTTCACTGATTTATGGAATATGTGGAGGAGTGGGTGTGCTCTTGTATTGATCTTACAAGGAGTAGAGGGCAAGATCAGGGTTGAAGTATTCATTAGTGGACGAAGAGGGAATATCTGATGGAGGGGCCTATTTTTGGGTGTCTGGAGTGGGTGGCTCTACGTTTTGAGCATGGTACTCTACGATGGGGATAGAGTCAGTAATCGTAGAGATGAGAGGAGTTGGGATCAATATGAAGTTGGGCATATGTGGTTCATCAATTGCAGAATTTTGGGATTCTGTAACTGGGAATTGACGTCATGGATTGAGGACCACTTCCAACCAGCTTGGAAATTCATAAAATTGGCTGAAAAAAGATAGTGGATAGTGATTAACTCTGAACAAGATTGGAATAGATAATACCTCATGCACCATTTTTGAAGAGGGACCATTTGTGATCAGCTGTTTGGCAAAGTTGAAGTTGCCTGGAAATCCATGAGCTAGCACAGAGATGGCTGGATATTCTTTGAAGCTCCAAAACATGTGATTCCAGGAGTTTAGAATTTGAGCTTGATGAAAAGGCATCATGGGTAGATATGAGAACAACTGCTCGTAGTTAGCTTTCCTATACCCATCACAGCCCACAACTATGATTTCGACCTCATCATTTTCGTCCTCTTCTCTATCTTCGTTCAAGGATTTCACTATATCAATGACTTCTTTTTGTTCATGCTCTGGTTCTCTCTCATTTTCTGCAGGAGCAGCTTCTTTTGTTATGGGGATATCATAAGGCTCCCCCTCAACATGATCATCCATCTGCAGGACTAGTAGCTCCCCCTCAGCTGGAGCATTTTCTAGGGTGAGAACTTCAGGTATCTCCCCCTTAGCTTGAGCTATTTCCTTTTGGCTTTCTTTGGATAGTTCCTTTTCAGCAGCCATCTTTCTGTCTTCCTCTTTGAGTACTCCTTCATTGACAATGATGTACTTTTTAACCAATTTTTGTCTTGGTTTTCTAGGCTAAGCCACAGCCTCAGGACTTTCTTGACCGCCGCTCGTCTCTGTTGATCAACCGTAAAATCTGTGCAAAGAACTCCATTGGTCAAGGTGTTCAGTCTGGTCTCTACGATCGGTAGAGACTCTACGATCAAAGAGACAGATGGCCTCTTGGACTTATGACTGATTTTGTTCTTCTTCAGCAGCTGTGAGATAGTAGCTCTGTCTTCATCTGCCTCATCCAGCTATTCTTTTCTTCTAAGGATCCTCATAGTCTCAATGTAAGAGGACTCTACAGGTATATCAGTGGTAGACCCTTGAGGTTCTTTTGTCATTCGAGCCTTTAGCTTCCTCTTGCCCTTGCTTTTTCTGACCAAGGCAGAGGGTTCTTCCTTATTAGTTTCTTCTTCATCTTCTTCAGTCTCCTTGACCACAGACATATTTCCTGGAATCCCTGACTCCTTTGCATCAGCATTCCTACCACTAGACTCTGACATCATTCGCACATTTTTAGCTGGATTCCTTTTCCAGTTCTCGAACAATTGTTGGGTCATTTGTCTGTTTGGATTGATTGATTATCCTTCATCATCCCCTATCTTATCACCCAAAGTAGATTGTAGGATGATGCTGATGAATCGCTCGTAGAGCATCTTTCCAGAGCTCTTTGACTTCTTCGAGTTGAGAATCCACTTCCTAATCCATTCAAGCAGAAGGGCTCCATAGTTAAGTTATTGATAAGTAGGTTTTATACCTACTTATCCGGTATCTTTTACTTTAATTAGTTTCTTATATTCATGTGTCTTAGTTACTTTTCATGCATTTTGTGTTCATTTTGTAGGCTATACGTTTGGAAGCAGTGTGAGCGACTATTGGTAAGGAAAATGCAAATAAAAGCAATTTGGACATTATTTGGGCTTTCATGTTCATTTCATGTTCTTGGCTTAGAACTTGGACTATATTGTAGAGCTTCTTCTTAGTTTGCTGGAACATCTTGAATCATTCCAATCGGAGTTCGGATGCAAGAGTTATGACATTTGTACCAACGAACGTCGAACGTCACTGTTTTGGGTGGCCATTTGCATAGCAGTCACTTCCAGACCAATTTCGACCTTCATCTTTCCTTTATTTCTAAACTAGTAAAGAATGAAAGTTGTAGATTTCGTCGATATCTTCGATTTTATAGGTGGCAGGCCTCGTAACTCTTTCCGGATCAAAGGTTATAGCCGTTTTCCCAAAGGACGTCAGAGTAGAAAATTTTCCTTCACAAAATCGCTGTCGGGGTGGGCATGCAAGTCACAAGACAGGCCCCTAGCCTGCCAGGGCGGGCCCAAAACAAGCCTAGACCCCCGCCGAGGCGGGGGTATGCCCAGAAAATGCACGAAAATGCGAATTTTAGTCCAATTTGAGTCTGGAAAAGATTGTTTCGATCCAATTGACACAAGGACCTCCAAGAGGACTTAAAGACATATAAAAAGACTTATAAAAGGAGGAGAATCACAAGGATTAGGGGATTTTAGAGACTAGATAGAGGATTCCATTATATTAGATTAGAGTAAATTAGATCAAAATCATAGTTCTTATGAGATTTGGAGATTGAAGCAACTTGGAGACCATTGAAAATTCAAAGTAGGAGCGAGGATGGAGCATCAAATCTACAGACAATAGATTCTATCTTCTTATCTTCTTATATCTTTATCTTTTAATGATTATTCAATTGTGGATTCTTAGTTTTAATTCAATGAACTAATTCTTTGTTTGAGATTACAATGGATCTTATTGTGTAGTTTATTTTAATATGCTTCGCTATTAATTATTATGTTCTATCGTGAGGATTGTCTATTTTGATTTGGACTTAATTGTTTAATTGATTGGCCATCAATTACCGTGATAATCTATATGAACTCGAGAGATGAAGTTTAGATTTAGATCTAATCATAATAGAATGTGATTGTGTTTTCTACATGGCGTTGGAATACATAATTTATGTCTAGGATAGAGATATACCTAACATCGCATGTAATCTTATAGAGATCTTGTGCTTTAAATCCTTTTTAATTGTAATTCACATAGAGATATAGTGGATTAGTTAATTAAGGTGTCTTGCTTAATTCTATCATCTGTGGATTTAAGTGAGTATGGGTATTATGCATCGAGAGGTGGTTTTATCTGCTTTAATGTTCTTGATTAACAATTCAAGATAGAAAATAATTGATGAGAAGTGTGTTAACTTAAATGAAGCAATAAGTGAAGTTGTGATCTTAAATCTCAGTAATATGATTTTTAATTAGTGATAATTAGAATTAGCGTAATTAAATAATTTAATTTATATAATTTAAAATTCATTCATTTAAATAAGATTGAGTTGGTTACGGGTTAGTACTTGGTGATTTTCTATTAAACAATTCCCCGTGGGGACGATACTCTACTTTCATTTATTACTTGTTGAGTAATTAGATTTTACCCAACAAGTTTTTGGCACCGTTGCCGGGAAATTAGTTTAATATCTCTTTTTAAATATTAATTTCAATCAAATTAGTCTTAATTTAAACATTTTTATTTTTATTTTTAATTCTCTTCCTATATTTCTCTCTTTTAAAGTACCATGGATGACTTTCATGATCAATGGAAATAATACTAACATGACTCAACCAAGGGAAACAGTATTGATAGACTTAATACATCTTCTATAGAGCCAATACAAATTGAGGCAACTTCGAAGACGTTGGAGGTTATTCGAGCCCAACGGAGTCGATGGATGGCAAGAATGACTCAGCCAAGGGAAGCGGAGATTGACAGACTCAGCCAAGGCTTTGTAAAGACATCAGCAAGTTGATTTTTAGTAGGGATATATTGTAACGATATGGTTCCATTTTGCACATAATCCCTAATGAAATGATACATTATTTCTATATGCTTAGTCCTAGAATGCATGATAGGATTATGAGTTATTGCTATAGCACTTATGTTATCACAGTGAATAGGTATGTATTTGAATTCAATCCCATAATCTGCTAGCTGATTTTTCATCCATAAGATCTCGAAAGCATAAGAAATTGCCAAATAAAGAATGTATTTAAACTGCGGTTGAAGTAGATACTGAGTTTTGTTTCTTGCGGAACCAAGACACAAGTCTGTTTCCTAGCAACTGACAGGTGCCACTGGTACTCTTTCTATATATTTTCCAGCCTGCAAAATCAACATATGTGTAGTTTGTTAGTTCAAATGAGGACTCCTTGGGATACCAAAGCCCTAAGTGAGGTGCACCCTTGAGATACCTGAATATCCTCTTTACAGCAGTTAAATGTGATTCTTTAGGATTAGTCTGAAATCTAGCACATATGCAAGTTGCAAATATTATGTCTGGTGTGACGCCCCCAAAATAGGTATACAACACCCATTCTGAGTCGCCAAATACATGGTACAGAAACAACTACAACTTTATTAATACAACATAAAAACTGTGAGTTTAAATACAAATATTGTCATCTAGACAATATCCACACTCAAATAAGTCCTCATTACAATTATTAATACACTATTTTACAGAATAGTGAGGACTGCTAGAACAACTTCTAGAACCATCATTCCACACACCCCGACTAGTACTCGCTTACATTCTCGCCTCCTAAGAAGAAAAATGGAACAACAAGAAAAGGGTGAGCTCAACTAGCCCAAAGAAGAACATTATAACTAAGATAATATAGAACAAATTATCGTTAGTCCTCAACAGGGAAAAATCTAATAGAATACAATAGACAACCAGTTTTAAATTAATCTTCGCAGCGAAAATAATAATTCATTAGAAGAGTTAAGTAGAGAATGCAAACTACTATCTTCTATATATGAATTTAAAAGTTCATCGTTGATATTTTATCCCTGTAACATCAATCAATATATATCTCGAATCAAATATTCATCTTTGCACTACAGCCAAAGATATTCATCGATTAGTCATGTTCATCTAAACACTGCTCATCTTTGCACTACGGGCCAAAGATATTAATCGATCGATCATGTTCATCTCAACATTTGTTCATCTTTGCACTACACGCCAAAGATATTCATCAAGAAATCATTCATCTTTGCACCTGTGCCAAAGATATTCAAAGAATATCATCATTTAGGACCGAGGATGATGAAAAATATTTTAAAGAAAGCGAATCCGATTGAAACAAAAGAACAAGTATTAAGGATTCGTACTTTAAATAATCCAAGTTCAAAAATACTTCATAAATAACTAGATTGGAGTAAAATTCAAGAATGAAGATCAAAACATAGATCCAATCAAAGATAGGAATCATAATGCATAATCTTGGACACGAGTAAAAGAAAATTTAATTTTCTTTGAATAGTGTAAATATTCGTGAATAAGGTCAGATATACGTGAATAAGTGTCGATATGTGAATAGTAACTCCGACACTAAAAGAAAGAAATTTCACAAAAAAACATCATCATGCTTCGTGAATAGTACTCGTGAATAGTAACTCATGAATAGTAACCCCGACATGAAAAAGTTCCAAATTTGATAAAATTTCCAACCAATATTTTAAGATAATGATATTGAAGAAATAATATCATTTTCAAATAAAATAACATCCCTTACCTCGAGAAAGAATAGTACTTACATTGGAATACTAGATATAGTCTTTGAAAAGAACTTGCAATCAGATATAGCAATACTCAAAGTACTAAAATACTCACAAATACGCTCGATATTATAGAGAGAGAAAGAGAGAGAAATCTTTAGTTTCTGGTGTGATTTTCAATTCTAACCTAAGCACCCTATTTATAGGAAAATGCTTAGAACACCAAAGCAGAAAATTTAATATAATATTAATATTTAAAAAAAAATTCCTACGCCTACCTTGAAAATCTGATTTCAGCCATTTGCAACACATGGGGGGCCAACCAAAACAATAAAAACATTTTTCTAACTATAAATATTTTAAACTTCCAAAAATCAATTATTCTGGAACCTCGGAACTTCAATAATTCATAATAAATAGCCCTTTTATCAGAAAATTCGAATCTCGCGACTTTTTATAAGAAATTCAATTCTCTACAACTTTGCAGAAGAAAGTTTTTCCAAATTCCAAACAGAATTTGACCGAAATCCATAAACGGGCCATTTTACAGGCTATAATCAAATTTCAGTCAAGAAATGGGCCCACGGACATGTTTAACATGTTTTAAACAACTTTTACAACAAAAATACTCCTCATCCTCATATACTCATATATCTCACATTCATTGTAAAAATATCCCCATTATTATATTATAATAATATAATAAAATATTATTTTATCAGAAAAGATAAAATATCAATTTTTAACAATTGTCACTTTAAAAAATTTCTCCATCTATATTCACATAAAATCAATATTTTCCTCATCATATAAATCAATAATTAATTATTCACAAATAATATTACAGAATCACAGTACTGGCAACCAGGCTGTTCCCAGGAAAGAGGGGGCTTTCCAATAAGAATTTTTCCTTACTAGCACGCAATTAGGTGACCAAACCTCTCCTTAGACAGAACTTTCTAGACATGGCCAATAATGTTTTCTAATAATAATATTCAGATAATATGAATTATTGCTTCGATAATAGAAGATACTGTATAGTGACAATTATTGAAATAAATATAAATATCAACGCAGCAATTATTGCATCAATAAAATAAAATATCGAATAAGAATTCATCGTAACAATTATTGAGTAGTGCCTTCACGTAAGAATCAATAATTGGTGCAATATCGTGCCATCGCGGCAACAACGCCAGACATCGTGTTTTAACCACCGGTATTCCAACGGTGTTAATTTGAATAATCGCTACCAAGTTATTTATAACAACTTATACTTGTCGTTTTCTTCATCCAATTGCTTTTTCGTTATGGGGCCCACACAAGGTCGCTACTGTCGCATTTAATATTCTCTGACAATGAAGAATATTCCACGACCAAACGAATATTCTCGACAACAATGAGTATTTTATAACCACTTGCTTATTTGAAATATTTGCGTATTTTACCCATAACTAACCACATTAATCAAATCAACCCTTACTATTTCAAAATGATAAATAGAGGAAATTAAATTTCATTTATTAATAATTTGGGGTCTTACAACCTCCCCTCCTTATGAAATTTCATCCTCGAATTTGACGTACGTACCTGGTGTTTCGAAAAGATGAGGATACCTCGCTTTCATTTCCGTTTCCAACTCCCAAGTCATTTTCTCAATAGCATGGTTTCTCCACAAAACTTTAACTTGTGGTATGACCTTCGTGCGTAGGACATGCTCCTTCCTATCCAAAATCTTGATAGGTACCTCTTCATACGTTAAAGTCTTGCCATATCTTCTTAGGTTTCTAACTCAATAACATGGTTCGGGTCGTCCACATATTTACGTAACATCGATACGTGAAAAACATTATGAACACGCGTCATACTTGGCGGTAAAACGAGTCTATAGGCCACAATTCCTATTCGATCTAGGATTTCAAATGGACTAATAAATCGAAGGTTTGAGCTTTCCTCACCTCGCCAATTCTCGCTTTTGGAATAACAACTTCTTGTACCTCCTTCTTCATATTCATCAGCTCCGGTGTGTAGCTTGAACATTTTTAACTTTATTCATTAAAGTCGGTTCTACTTGTATATCATCACGTGAATCCCTAGAGTCTTTAACTCTATATCTATCATTTGTAAGTTATATGAAATGGGTCTTTGACAATATCGCATTCGTACTCATATACGATCTTTTACTCAACATGTCAGCTACCACGTTCGCTTTTCCAAGATGTTATGGTCAAAACATGTGCCAAAATGAGTCTCCTATTGAGTTCTTCGAAGCTCTTCCTACATTCCTTGCCCCATTTGAATTTTGTATCTCTACGAGTCAGCTGCGTTAATGGAGTAGCGATTCGAGAAAATCTTTCCACAAAATCTTCGATAATAACCAAATTAAGTATGAAAGCTACGATTTCGACATCGACTTAGGTTGCTCTCAACTGTGACTCATATCCCAATCTTAGATAGCACGTCACAATGACACCTATCAATTTACTACCGCACGAATATGGCGTCCCCTACGGAGAGTCTGGCTTCGGTGCATTCCACAAAGGAAGTCACAAGATAAAGGCTCGGGTACCAAATTCTATAGTTGAATTTTTAACTCCTGAAGTTCAATAGAAGCCATTCGATATGAGATTTTAGAAGTGGGTTTTGTCCCGGATTCAAAGATGATACAAAATTCAATATCACGCTCTGGAGGTAGGCCAAAATTCTTGAGGAAAATAAATCGTGGATTTTACTAACAATGTAAATATCATTCAAATCGGCGTATTTTTGTTCAAGTCCATGACATGGGCTAAGAAAGCTTGACATCCGTTTTTCAATAAACGAATGGCTTTATGGCTTGATATTAAAGAGTTTGACTTCAATGGTTTGGTTGCTGGAATTCGAATAACAGGTTGGTTAGGAATATGAAAACTAACAACCTTTCGAAAGCAATCAATTTTGGCATGATGAGTAGTTAATCAATCAATCCCCAAAATCACATCAAAAGCAAGTATCTTTAAAGAAATAAGGTCAACAGGTAATGCGATGGTGCCAACTTGGATCAAACAAGATTTATAAATAGTGGATGTGATGAAAGTTTCTCCTAATGGAGTTTCCACAGATAGGACAAAGTCTAATTTTTCCGGAGTCAAGTTTAAACGTTGAGCACAAGCAGGAGAGATAAATGAATGGGTAGCACCGGTATCTAGTAATGTATAAACTTCGCATGAATTTATGATTAGCTTACCCGTGATCACCTCGTTTGGGTTCTTCGCATGTTGACCGACCAACCACACAAACGCTTTTCCAGGAACCATTGACTTTGACTTTTCTGGGACAGCCTTTTGAGTCACCATCCCCACTGGGCTTGGTTTCCCTGCCGTACAATCTCGAGCGATATGTCCTTCCTTTCCACAATTATAGCATACCTTGAACTGTTGTGGAAAGTTTAGGCGGATGTGTCCCTCTTTTCCACATTAATAGCATACGACCGGTGGTCGTTCTCCTCCCTTAAAACCAATTGTTGTTGGTGCTTACGTCTTCGCAGTGTCATTGTTGAATCTCCTCTTTTTAAAATCTCCCCCCGACTCGCTTCTTCTATTTTCATGGCCACGATTACCACCAGAGTGGTTGTTGCTCTTGTCTGTATTTTTCTTTCTCCGTTGGTTATCGTTGTTCTGATGACTGCTGTCACCGGTATGATCCTTATGACGCCCCCCAAAATAGGTCCAATCCATCCAATCCATTCTGAGTCGCCAAATACATGGTACAGAAAACAACTACAACTTTATTACAACAATTGTCGTGCAAAATACAACAACACATATGCTGTGAGTTTGGATACAAATATATACCAACTGTAACTCTGGACACCAACTTTGGATAACACGTCACAATGACACCTTACATAAAGGTATAGTCAAAAACTGTTTTAGAAATTAGAATCTTTGGGAAGTGCTCAAGGAAACCTTCGCATACATGGGAAGCCATGCGCTCAGGTTATTATAGATATCATATGCCCACAAAATTATCCTTGGTTGACCTAATAGACTTAAAAAGAAAAATGAGAAGACTACTATCATATTCTTCCCAATGGTGTGTCTTTCTTGAAATATCATTATCTCCACCGTCTCTAATTGAGAATTATACTTCAACCAAACTCCAAGATTATATAGGTAGTGCTCGTATATATAGTCAGCAAGTGGATGAGCACATCCCTGTCTTATGATGATATGAGGTTGTATGTCATTAGACATCTTGTATGATAGTGGCAAAACACCCTTCCAACGTTGGGTTCGCTTCACCCTATTTGATTCAACAAATATAACTACTAAACAAATGACCACCGTTCTATTTCCCTGTTACCCCTGCTCGACCCAGCTACACTCGTATTACCTGAAAGGAATTGTGAAGCAAAAGGGTGAGCACAACTAGCTCAGTAAAGAATATTATGACTAAAGATAAATAAATTATCAATAGTTTTCATCAGTAATAAATCAGAGATTTAGAACATATGGTAGATGATAAAACTTTTCAACCATAGTTACAGCGGAATGAGCAATCCATTAGAAGAGTCAAATAGACTATAAAGTCTATTATCTTCTCCATGTTAAAAGTCCACCAACAATGTTTTATCCCTGTAGCATCAATCAACAATTCTTGTCCACAATCACATGTATAACTCATAATCGTAATTGTTGTTCTAAATTCTTTTTCTCATCCAGGACAAAGATAATTTTCATCACCTGAAACATCAAAGATCATGGTTATACCAAATCACAGTTCATGTTCATAATCATACTAATAAATTCATCTTTGCACTACGGGCCAAAGATATTCATCAACAGACCATCTTTGCACTACATGCCAAAGATATTCATCGCGAAATCATTCATCTTTGCACTACAGGCCAAAGATATTCATCAATAAGTCATCTTTGCCAAAGATATTCATATCTCAAAGAAATATATAATCATTTCAGAATTTATATAAACAATAATTATAACCATGTTGATCAATTCACCTTTGCACTTAAGCTAAAGATATTCAATTATAAATTCAATGGTCATGATCATACCAGTCACAATTCAACTTTTCACTATTGGCCAAAGAGAACCCTAGTCATGATCATACCAATAATCTACCCATCTTTACACTCCAGTGAAAGAGAATTTCAACATCAGGGTTATAAAAATGTTATATATGATAATAAAATCAATATAATCAATATATAGTTTTAATCTCCAGAGTAATATTCATAAATCAACTATAATTTGGTTAGAAAAAGAAACCAATTTTGTAGTGAATAGTACCCGTGAATAGTAACTCATGAATAGTAACTCATAAATAGTAACCTGTCGTGAATAGTAACTCGTGAATAGTAAATTGTGAATAGTAACTCATGAATAGTAACTCATGAATAGTAACTCGTGAATAGTAACTCATGAATAGTAACCCCGACATAAAAAAGTTCCAAATTTGATAAAAAAATTCAAACCAATATTTCGGCATAATGATATTGAAGAAATAATATCACTTACGAAGAAAATAACATCCCTTACAATCCCTTAAAACCCCTTACTATCCCTTACAATCCCTTACCTCAAAAGAGCAGTACTTCTGACCGGAATAACGCTGAACGAACTTCCACCGTATAGCAACACTCAAGATATCAAAATACTCACAAGAATACACTCGATAATATAGAGAGAGAAATAGAGAGAAAACTTCAGTTTCTGATATGATTTTCAATTTTAACCTAAGCATCCTATTTATAGGAAATTGCTTAGAATACCAAAGCAGAAAATTTAATATAATATTAATATATATTATTAAGTTTCCTACGCCAACCTTTGTAGATCTGAATTCAGCCATTGATGTCACATGCTAGACCCACTTAACTCACCAAAAATGTTTTCTTTGAAAAAAATAATTAAAACTTCCAAAAATCAATTATTTCGGAACTTCAATAATTCATAATAAATAGCCTTTTTGTCAGAAAATACGAATCTCGCGAATTTTTATAGAAAATTCCATTATCTACAACTTTGCAGAAGAAATATTTTCCAAATTCCAAACAAATATTGACTGAAATCCACAAACGGGCGATTTTACAGGCTATAATCAAATTTCAGTCAAGAAATGGGGTCCACCGACACACAAAATATGTGTTAATTATTTAATGCAACAAAAATACTCATTCTCCTCATATACTTATATATTTCACATTCATTGTAAAAATATCATCATTATTATATTATAATAATATAATAAAATATTATTTTATCAGAAAAGATAAAATATCAATTTTCAACAATTGTCACTTTAAAAAATTTCTCCATCTATATCCACATAAAATCAATATTTTTCTCATCATATAAATCAATAATTGATTATTCATAAATAATATTACAGAATCACAAAGATTTGGCAACCGGTAGTTCCTCAGGAAAGAGGCGTGCCCAATAAGAATTTCTCCTTCATCGCGCAATTAGGTGACCAAAACCTCTCCTTATGTAACTTTCTAGACATTGCCAATAATATTATCTAATAATATTATTCAGATAATATGAATTATTGATCCGATAATGAAAAATATATTGTGTAGTGACAATTATTGAAACAACAAGAATATAAAATATCAACGCAAACAATTATTGAATCAAAAATAAAATATTGAATATAATTATCGTAATTAATTATTGAGTAGTGCCTTCACGTAAGCATCAATAATTGGTGCAACTGCATGTCTTCTCTTGTGCAACAACAGCGTATTCGTGTTTTTAACCAAAGGTATTCCAACAATATTACTTGTGAATAACTACGTCATTATTTATAAAAACTCAAATTTGTCGTTTTCTTTATCCGACAGTTATCCGTTATGGGGCCCACAAATGGTTGCGCCGTCATACGAATATTCCCCGACAGAAAGAATATTCCACGACCAAACGAATATTCCCCGATAAAAATGAGTATTTTATAACCACTTGCATATTTTGAAAAATTTTCATATATCACCCTTAACTTTAACTTTTATCAATTTAACCATTTACTGAATAGTAATTATAAGAAAAAATTGAATACTTTTATTTTATAAAATTTGGGGTCTTACAATCCTGGTTGCAGTCTCTTGGTTGAACGTACTCACTATCTCGCTCTAATAATTGAGCCATGTTGACAACATCTGAATATAAAGTAAATTTATGAGAGATAAGATATTGCCGAATCTAGGGTTTTAAACCTCTCAGAAACATCCTCGTCATTCGTTCTTCATTCTCTACTAAGTGAGGTGCAAACCTGGATAACTCTGCGAACTTTGCCTTATATTGGGACACCGTCATGTTGTTTTGTTCTAGTCTAATAAACTCTACCTCTTTCATATGGCGAATACTTTCAGGAAAGTATTTTTCATTGAAAAGTTTCTAAAACGTTTCCCAAGACATGCGGAGTGCGGGCAGGCTGGGTACGTTTCACTGACTCCCACCAAGAATCGCCTGCCGCCACGGAACATAAAGGTGGCGAATGGAACCTTCGTTTTCTCGTGCATCCCAAGACATCGAATATCTTGGTAATTTGCTTGACCCATGTTTCCGCCATGATCGGATCCGGCTTTTCCTTAAATTCTGGTGGTCCCAACTCTTTGAACTGCTTGGCCGTGACAAGCCGCGCGTTGCTATCATTTCACCCAGATCTCGTATACACGAGTCTCCTAAATGCGGTTTTGCATGAAGCGCAAAAAGCTTCTAAACATCCTGTCGTTCATCATCTTCTCAGTGGTGTTGTTTACAGGAGGAATATTGCCTTCTTGTTGCACGTTCCCCTGAGTGGTGATTAAAGGTGTTTCCACGGTCTCATTAACTCCACCGTTAATATTCTCAGCTGTCATTCTTAAATACTGCCATAAAACAAGGGTTAATTAAATAAATTAACATATCACGTATTAACCATATACTTCAATTGACCAACAAATAAGCTTAGGTATGACACACTAGCGAAGGATTACTCGTCTCTCCCCTCCTAGTACTATTTCCCGATCTCCGCCATAGATTATATCACTAAGCTCGATATTAATTGACGCGCCCCAAAATAGGTATACAACACCCATTACGAAAGTCGCCAAATACATGGTAGTGTAAACAACTACAACTTTATTAATATAACATAAAAGCGTGAGTTTAAATACAAATATTGTCATCTAGACAATATCCACACTCAAATAAGTCCTCATTACAATTATTAATACACTATTTTACAGAATAGTGAGGACTACTAGAACAACTTCTAGAACCATCATTCCACACCCCGACTAGTACTCGCTACATTCTCGCCTCCTGAAAAGAAAAATGGAACAACAAGGAAAAGGGTGAGCTCAACTAGCCCAGTAAAGAACATTATAACTAAGATAATATAGAACAAATTATCATTAGTCCTCAACAGGAAAAAATCTAATAGAATACAATAGACAACCAGTTTTAAATCAATCTTCGCAGCGAAAATAATAATTCATTAGAAGAGTTAAGTAGAGAATGCAAACTACTATCTTCTATATATGAATTTAAAAGTTCATCGTCGATTTTTTATCCCTGTAACATCAATCAATATATATCTGGAATCAAATATTCATCTTTGCACTACAAGCCAAAGATATTCATCAGTTAGTCATGTTCATCTAAACACCTGTTCATCTTTGCACTACGGGCCAAAGATATTAATCTGTCGGTCATGTTCATCTCAACACCTGTTTATCTTTGAACTACGGGCCAAAGATATTAATCAAGAAATCATTTATCTTTGCACTACAGGCCAAAGATATTCAGTAATATCATCATTTAGGACTGAGAATGATGAAAAATATTTTAAAGAAAACGAATCCAGTGAAACAAAAGAACAAGTATTAAGGATTCGTTCTTTAAATAATCCAAGTTTAAAAATACTTCATAAATAGCCAGATTGGAGTAAAATTAAAGAATGAAGATCAAAACATAGATCCAATCAAAGATAGGAATCATAACAGACAATCTTAGACACAGAAAAGAAAATTTAATTTTTTTTGTGAATAGTCAGATATCGTGAATAAGGCCGTATCGTGAATAGTAACTCGACACTAAAAGATAGAAATTTCACAAAAAACATCATCATGCTTCGTGAATAGTACTCGTGAATAGTAACTTTCGTGAATAGTAACTCGTGAATAGTAACTCATGAATAGTAACCAAGACATAAAAAGTTCCAAATTTGATAAAATTTCCAACCAATATTTCGACATAATGATATTGAAGAAATAATATCATTTTCAAATAAAATAACACCCTTACCTCGGAAAGAATAGTACTTACATTTGGAATCTTTGGATATAGTCTTTGAAAGAACTTGCAATCAGATATAGCAATACTCAAAGTACTAAAATACTCACAACACGCTCGATATTATAGAGAGAAAAGAGAGAAATCTTTAGTTTCGTGTGATTTTCAATTCTAACCTAAGCACCCTATTTATAGGAAAATGCTTAGAACACCAAAGCATAAAATTTAATATAATATTAATATTTAAAAAAAAATTCCTGCGCCTACCTTGAAAATCTGATTTAAGCCATTTGCAACACATGGGGGGCCAACCAAAATAATAAAAACGTTTTTCTAACTATAAATATTTTAAACTTCCAAAAATCAATTATTCTGGAACCTCGGAACTTCAATAATTCATAATATATATCCCTTTTATCAGAAAATTCGAATCTCGCGACTTTTTATAAGAAATTCAATTCTATACAACTTTGCAGAAGAAAGTTTTTCCAAATTCCAAGCAGTAAATTGTAATTGAAATCCATAAGCCGCAGGCGATTTTACGGTATTATAATCAAATTTTAGTCAAGAAATGGGCCCACGGACATGTTTAACATGTTTTAAACAACTTTTATAACAAAAATACTCCTCATCCTCATATACTCATATATCCCACATTCATTGTAAAAATATTCCCATTATTATATTATAATAATATAATAAAATATTATTTTATCAGAAAAGATAAAATATCAATTTTTAACAATTGTCACTTTAAAAATTTTCTCCATCTATATCCACATAAAATCAATATTTTCCTCATCATATAAATCAATAATTAATTATTCATAAATAATATTACAGAATCACAAGATCTTGCAACTGTGCGGTAGTTCAGAAAGAGGGGCTTCAATAAGAATTTCTCTCATCTGGTAGCAATTAAGTGACCAAACCTCTCCTTAGATGAACTTTCTATACATTGCCAATAATGTTTTCTAATAATATTATTCAGATAATATGAATTATTGCTTCGATAATGGAAGATACTGTATAGTGACAATTATTGAAATAAATATAAATATCAACGCATCAATTATTGAATCAATAAAATAAAATACTGAACAGTAATTACTGTAACAATTACTGAGTAGTGCCTTCTTACGTAAGAATCAATAATTGGTGCAATATCGTGTAATCTTCTTGTGCAACAACGCGTAGACATCGTGTTTTAACCACCGGGTATTCCAACAGTGTTAACGGTAACAACTGCGCCGTTATTTATAACAACTTATACTTGTCGTTTTCTTCATCCATTTGCTTTCCGTTATGGGGCCCACACAAGGCTCCGCCGTTGTACGAATATTCCCCGACAGCAAGAATATTCCTCGACCAAACGAATATTCTCCGAAAACAATAAGTATTTTATAACCACTTGCTTATTTGAAATATTTGCGCATTTTACTCATAACTAACCACATTAATCAAATCAACCCTTACTATTTCAAAATGATAAATAGAGGAAATTAAATTTTATTTATTAATAATTTGGGGTCTTACAACTGGTCTACTGGCAGTTAGATATAAAAGAGAGCCTATCATACCTCTGTATTGAGTTATATCAATACTTTTACCTTTTTCATCTTTGTCAAGCTTGGTTGCAGGAGCAATTGGGGTTTTCATGGGAGAGACTGACTTTATGTCATACTTCTTAAGTAAGTCTTTAATGTACTTGGCTTGATTTATGAAGATTTCTTCATCAGTCTGCTTTACTTGCAGTCTAAGGAAGAAGTTCAGCTCACCCATCATGCTCATTTCAAACTTGCTCTGCATAAGCTTGGAGAATCTCTTGCATAACTTTTCGTCAGTAGAACCAAAAAATAATATCATCAACATATATTTGAACCAATAAGACTTTGTCTTTATGCTTTCTAAGAAATAATGTGGTATCTACTCTACCTCTAGTGAACCCATTTTAAATAAGAAAGTTAGTCAGTGTTTCATACCATGCTCTAGGTGCTTGTTTAAGACCATATAAGGCTTTATCTAATCTATAAATATACTTTGAAAGAGATGGATTGATGAAACCTAGAGGTTGCTCTACGTAGACTTCTTCTTGAAGTTCACCATTCAGGAATGCACTTTTGACATCCATTTGAAAGACCTTGAATTTCATGTGAGCAACAAATGCAATGAATATTCTGATAGCTTCAAGTCTTGCAACAGGTGCAAATGTCTCATCGTAGTCAATGCCTTCTTCCTAAGAGTAGCCCTTGGCCACTAGTCTTGCCTTATTCCTGGTTATCACTCCATCTTCATCCATCTTGTTTCTGAAGACCCACTTGGTTCCAATGACAGGATGACTCTTTGGTCTTGGTACCAATCTTCATACTTTGCTTCTTTCAAACTGATTGAGTTCTTCCTGCATTGTCTCTATCCAGTTGGAGTCTTCCATAGCATCCTTTTTCTTTTTAGGTTCCATTTGTGACAGGAGCTTAGATAAATACATTTATTTTGGGTGGCTGCTCTTGTTTTGACTCTTGCACTCGGATCTCCAATGATTAAATCTTGAGTGTGATCTCTTGCCCATCTGTTTTCTGTTGGGACATCTGTCCTGATGCCTTCTTGTCTTAGGTCTTCAAGATCTATTTCTTCTTCTTGGTGTGGAGGTTCGTTGTCTTGCATAGGCCTCCCTACGATCTCATTTCCTTGCTCAACGATTTCATTATCTGGAACTATGATCGTAGTGTTGAGCTCTACGACCTCGTTCATGGTGTCTGAACTGCCGGTTGTAGTGTCTTGAGGCATTGTTTTGTCTAAGTCTGTCTCATCAAAGATGATGTGAATCAAGACTTCAACACTTAATGTCTTCTTATTGAACACTCTGTAGGCCTTACTGTATGTGGCATATCCAAGAAAGATTCATTCGTCTGACTTGGGTTGGAACTTTGTCAAAAACTGCTTTTCATTGTTGAGAATGTAGCATGCACAGCCGAATACATGAAAGTAGCTGACACTTGGATTTCTTCCTTTCCACAGTTCGTAGGGAGTCTTCTTAATCGTAGAGTGTATGAGTGATCTGTTCTGAGTGTAGTATGCAGTGTTGACAACTTCTGCCCAGAAGTATTCAGGCAGATGGGCTGCTGCTATTAGAGTTCTTCCAGCCTCTATCAACGTCATGTTCTTTCTCTCAGCTATTCCATTTTGTTGAGGAGTTCGTAGAGCTGAGAAGTTATGACTGATGCCATTGTCTGTGCAGAACTGGTCCATTTCTGAGAAGTTAAATTCTCTGCCATGATCACTCCTTATAGCCTTAATTTTCTCCCCTTTCTCGTTCATCACTATCCTGAACATCTTGATCAGTTGGGAGCTTGTTTCATCCTTTGAGGTTAGAAAGAACACCCATGTGAATCTGGTGTAGTCGTCGACTATGACCAGTGAGTATATTTTCCTTCCGAGGCTCGTTGTTGGAATTGGCCCAAATAGATCCATGTGGAGCAACTGCAGGGGATTGTCAATTTAGTTGGCAGTTTTGCTCTTGAATGAGCTTATGGTCTGCTTTCCAAGCTGACAGGCATTGCATGGCCTTTCTTTGACGAAGTTGAACTTGGGTAGGCCTGCAACAAGATCTTTTGAGGCTAGTTTGGACATGCTTTTGAAGTTGAGAT
Organism: Panax ginseng; assembly: GCA_020205605.1. Lineage (NCBI taxonomy): Eukaryota > Viridiplantae > Streptophyta > Magnoliopsida > Apiales > Araliaceae > Panax > Panax ginseng. The sequence continues at coordinate 108,417,259 of CM035148.1, read as the reverse complement.
GAGACAATCTTCTATACCGTAACCAGCTCATTTCTTTAGATGCTTTAGCCAGAAAGCATATTGTCTCGTCTGAGCTTAGTTGTCCAAGATTTACTGTGTAGACATTTCCTTCTCTTGTTAAGTTAGCTTTTACGTGAGATGTCTTCAGATCTCTGACTTGACATTGATTGTTGAGGAATGTTACTTGATGGCCCTTGTCGCGGAGTTGGCTAATGCTCAGAAGATTGTATTGTAGTCCTTCCACATAGGCCACTTTACTGATGGACACTGCACCATTTCTAGCTGAGCTATATCCTCTTGTCTTGCCAGAGCCATTGTCTCCAAAGATGACTGAGGGACCCTCCTTCTCTATGTAGTTAGACAGAAGGGCTTTGTTCCCAGTCATGTGCCTTGAGCATCCACTGTCCAAATAACAAGTTGTGATTGTGGAGCTCTTTTCCTGTGGTAACATTAAACTTTCATTTTGGTACCCATACTTGCATGGGTCCTACTTTGTTAGTACCCTTGGGAACCCAAATCTGCTTGATTTTGGGTCTCACATGCATGGAATTATAATAGCATTTTGCAACCTTGTGATCGACCAACTTTATTGCACAAAAAACATCTAATATGATGCATACATGTGTGTGTGTGAGAATTCTTCCTCCATTTGGACTTTTATAGTTCTTTAGTCATCCTTCTATTAAACTGATTTTCCTTCTTCCACGTGTCCTTGAGTTTCATGATTTGTGAGGAGTGTACCTTACCTCTACTGTACCTTCCCAGTTGATTCGTAGAGTTGGTCTTACTCGACTCTACGATCCTTCGAGGTTGGTAAGTAGTGGATGGGTTACTCTTCTCTTTTCTGATGCCCAGGCCAGCATGAGATCCTTTACTCCTTGAAATATGGATTGAATCAGTAAAATAGGGTTGGGTTGGTTCTTCCTTCTGTGAGGATTTCACAAATATAATGCCTCTACTAAAACTTGAAGCATTACTAGTGCTAGTTTCCTTTATCCTTTCCACACATGGCTCTGAGGTGGATCCCCCAAAGCCTAAGCCTGTTCTGTCAGATGCACTTCTCTGACTAGAGAGCAGGGAGTCCATGGATGATGATGATTTTTCCATGTAGAGATAGTCTATTCTAGGTCCTCAATTTTAGAGGTTAGACTTGACTCTCTTTGTGTATTGAGCTCATTGGTCTGTTTTAAGAGCTTATTCTCAGCCTCAAGCTTGTAGAGAGAGTTAGTACTTAGAAGGGTTGTTTCCAGTTCTTCTTGAACTTTCTTTTTCTCCTCTTGAAGAAGTGAATAAGCCTTTGACAGAACTCTAAACCATTTCATGTATTGATGTATGTTAGTTCCTAGTAGGCACAATATAGATCTAGAAGGGGGGGTTGAATAGATCCTTTTCTCGTTTTAAATACTTTTCTGGTTTATTTTGTATTGCTCATGAATTAAAATATTACAAACATAAGAATCTTTTTAAGCACATCGGAATAAGTAAAAGATCCCCTTCATTGATATATTCATAATCAGACATACATTATTCGTAGAGTTAATTCAGTAGTAAGCAGTTAAAACATACATAGCAGTTCTAGCAGTTAATGTACATAATATAAATGATATAAAGTAAAAGACACAAGGGGTTTTAAGTGGTTCAGAGACTCAAGCTCCTAATCCACTCTTCTGCTTTCAACTAGCAGGATTTCCACCGAGGAAGGGCAAGACTCGAATCACTAAGATTCCTTCAAGGCCGTGACCTTGGGACTTGATTCACTAAGAACTCTTCAAGGCCGTGACCTTGGAACTTCTCTAGTTCCTTGAACTCTTCAAGCCCAAAGAAGCTTGGAACTTCATTTAGTCCCTCTGGACAAGGACCCCTCAGGCCCTGGCTTCTTGTTGTTGGTGGTGGTGCTTAGCTGCTAAGATGTCTTTAAGCTTAATCATCTTTGGTACTTAGCAGCTTGGTGTGGTCCTCTTTGCATTCTACTTTGAGACTGGACCACATCATCTTTGGTGCAGCTAATCTTCATTCGTTCTGCTCATCTTTGTATATTTTTAGCTGTACACCATCACCATTTCCTGAACCCTTCTCAACATGTTGGCAGACATAGTTCTGCACTTGCTCTGCTTCAGCTTTGGGTTCATGGTGAATCGTAGAGTGGCTCTTAGAATCTACCTTGTGCTTTGCCACTCTTCTGAATGCTATCTTTTTATCCTTCTCGGCTCTCATCTTAGATGCCAATTCAATGGGCATTCTTATCTTTATTGAGTGAAGCTTTGATCTGTTCAAGTCCATCTTCAAAGTTGCTTTACTTCCACCTTCGTAATCTCACTGTCACTGAGACTTGTTCTATTTGAGCTCAGGTGGAACTCGTAGAGTCAACGTTAGCATTTAACCAACTCAACGATTCTGCAACATTGCAAAATATCAACGACTCTTTATCGTTGAAGCTCTGGCTTATTTATATTCCTTCCCAATCTTCCCGTTGAGAAGTAGCCGTTAAAAGCTCTTTGAAATGCTTCGCAGATCTTGAGTTATTTGGTGTAGACTGCAGATCTGACATGTCATACTTTTCTGACACTGCAGTCTACTGTTTCACCTACCCCGTCAGAGATGTCACTTTAATGTCTTGGGCAGGTCGAAGACTTTATTTCCTCCTTCTGATTTCTCGATCAGAGATTGTCCTTTTGCATCGATGCTTTCAATAAGCTCTTATCCGAATATTACCCTTCAGATTGAACCGTTGCCAATGCTTCAGTCTTCAACTATTCAAACTCTATGATTCTGATGCATGTCTTCTTGGACCTGATCGTAGTGTCTTGTTGACTGGTAGAGACAACACTACGATCTTGAAGAGTGTTGATTGGATCTTCAATGTAAAACACCTCTTCCTTCTCTTGTGCAGTGCTTCAACACTTCTATTTGCCTCAACAACTCTCAGATACTGATGGCTTGACTTCTTTGTTCTGGCCCCTTCTGAATAGCAAGACACCTCAGATTTGTGGTGTGTCCAGTTAGCTTTCTCCTTGTGATCTCTCGTTCATTTATCATCAATGGACTGACCCAATGCTTAATCACTTTAGCTTTATTCTTCAGAAGCTGTCCAGTATCTCTGTATGCCCTCCATCAGTTCTTTCTTTGTTTGGCAAACACTTCGATCCTGGTTGCTTCCAAGATTGTCGCCTTCTATTTATTTGACAGCTACTGCACTTGCTGACTTTCCTTAGTCAGTTACTGAAGTCTTCTTTTGATCTCCTTGTGGAAGACTTCAACCTGAATGGCTTCACAACTCAATCTGGATGCTGATTGGGTTGGTGGTTAGATCTTCTGTTAGCTTGCATGTCATTCGTTGAGTGCTATCTGGTTTCCTTAAGATGGGATGTATCTTTGCAGTGACAACCAGAGGCTTCATTCCTTTGGATATTCTGGGAGTGCTCATTTGTTGAGAATCGTATTTGCTCTACGATTCTGCCTTGGCATTGTGAGCACATCTGCTGAAGTCTCAGTTCTACACTCTACGATTTAGCTTCGGATGTGCAGACACTACGACTCCGAGATTAGATCTTGACACTCTATAATTTTTGTCGTTGTGCTTGTTGTCTTCATCTGATCTTTCTCGACTACTATCTCTGCCTCTAATATGATCAGTAGACTCTACGACTCGGAGTGTAGTCTACGATTCTTGACTTGGCTTTGGCAGATACTCGGTCGGCTCATAGGTAGTCGTCTCTCACGATTACGAACATGACTTCCTCACAGACTACTACCTACGAGGAAGTTCTCCTCGACACACTACGATCCTTTCCTCGTCTCTCCTGGCAGTCTACGAACTCCGAGATCTTCTATCTTGCAGACTACGATTCTACCTCGATGGCTCTCGAGTTTCCCTTGACTCTCCTGGCAGACTACGATTTCTGGTGCAGTGCTCGACGATCAAACAAGCCTATCTATTACATCATAAGATCAACCTAACATGCTTGATCTTTCTATATTTATAGTCCTTGTACATCATTTCTTTTTAAGGACTTTAATAAAGCTGTTTTGCTTATGTAGGATCAACCTAACACATTTGATCAATTCATTCTAAGTTCTTGTACACATGTTTCTATTATCTATCAAAGGACTTTACAGCTTTTCTTAATGCAAGTATACTTGCATATTCATTCATATATATATATATATATATATATATATATATATATATATATATATATATATATATATCATAATCAAATCATATATAAGTAGGAATAGCATTCACATGCTTATTCTTGACAATGTAGATCAGATGTTATGCCATGCAGTGCAGTTCTTAAATCATCAATGTCTACATCAGGAGAGTTAAATTCAAATACATCATCGATACTTACTTCATGTATGTTAAAGTTCTGTTTGTCCTTTGCATATTTGGCCATCAGGCACAGATTTGCCATTTGAGGATCTTCATCATCTCCAGATTCGGGAGTTGAGTCATTGTCTGAATCACTCCACAATCCTCCAGCTACAAGGCCTTTGTCTTTCTTCTAAGGCCTTTTGTTGCCTTTGTATTCCTTCTTTGGATGTGTTTTTTTCTTTAGTTCTTCTCTAAGGGGTTTGTTGCAGTTAGCAATGAAATGGTCAGGCTTCTTGCAATTGTAGCATAAATCATTCATCTGCTCTTGGCTGCTGTAATTGCTGACTTTCTTTGGCTTGCTGGTTTTGCCTTGACACATGAACCTTCTAAGTCTTTTTACTAGCATTGCAAAGTCCTCATCATCATTTTCATCATAGTCAGAGTCATTCTCGATGTTGACTTTGAAGATGTGTTCAGTTGCTTTGAGAGCAACACCCTTATCCTTCTTTCTTCCTTCTAATAGAGTCTCTGCTCGTTGAGTCAGCTCCAGTTCGTATGTTTTGGTATAATGATATTGAAAGAAATAACATTATTTAAGAAGAAAATAACATCCCTTATGAATACGAAAGAAGTAATACCCCTTACCTTAATAAAAAAATTGGAGACTGCACTAGTGTAATAGCATAATACTCTTTTTCTTTCTTTCTTATTCTCTCTATAATTTTTCTCTCTATAGCTTTAGTGAATTGGTGAGAAATAATGAAGAAATGAGCTTCTATTTATAGGCTTAGCAGAGTAAGGGTAAAATAGTCTGTTACTTCCTGGAGGCACAATACTTATCTAGAAGGGGGGGTTGAATAGATATTCAAAATTCTTTTCGTTTTACTTGTTAGTTTCGATAATGATTAAAACACATCGGAATTAAGATTTGTTTTAATCTCCCTTTAGATATAGTTAGTTGATGAGAGTGAGGCAATTATAACAGTTATAGCAGTTATAGCAAGAATATAAGAGGCACGACAGTTTTAAGTGGTTCAAAGCACTTAAAGCTCCTAGTCCACTCTTCTACTCCTTGAGTAGGAAATCCACTAAGGATGTATTTTACACTTTACGAATCTCATGATTCCTTCTAGACCCGCCATCTAGGCACTTCTCGATTCACTCTTGAACTCTTCAAGTCCAGCAGACTTGGTTCTTCACAGTTCATGTAAGACCCCAACTTTTATAAATAAAGATGAATTTTCTATAAATATTATTTTTGAATATTATGGAGTAAATTTGATATAATGTTATAGTTGTGGGTAATATTTATAAATTTTTCAAAGTAAGCAAGTTGTTATAAAATATTCGTTTGGTGAGGAATATTCTTTTGTGCAGGAATATTAAATGCGACAGACAATCATTAATTGGACCCCTGGCGGAATTATTGTCGGATTGAGAAAGCGACAAAATACTTTATGAAAATAACGACGGAGGTGTTACCGTTAAAACCATTGAACTACCCAAGTAGTAAAAAGTACACGATGTCTGGCGTGGTTGCATAGTAGCACACGGTATTGATTATTGATCTTTACGTGAGAAGTCACTTAGCTATACTCAATTATTACTCTGAGAATTGTTGCATCATATCTCTTATATTATTGATTCAATTATTGTCACAGTATCATCTGTATAATATGTTATATTATTAAATCAATAATTGAGATGTCAAGTTATAAATGATTAATAATTGTTGAAAGATTAAATATGTGTTGATTAAAAATAAAATGATTTGTGGTAATATTTATTCAATCCTTGATGTATATAAAGAGTCTATTATGAGGCGTTTGTGGTAAGTTTGGTTATTTTATGGGGGCCCATATGTCATCATCTAAGAGTCTCTTCGTCATCGATAGTAATTACCTTCGTTAATAGTAATTACCTTCGTCGTCGATAGTAATTACCTTCATCAATAGTAATTACCTTCATCAATAGTAACTACCTTTACCAGACGTCAAACCACTTTGCCGTTTCATATTATTCTGCGCCGAACCAATTGTCGTTTCACATTACGTGCATCAAACCACTTTTCTTTTCACATCACCGGTCATCAAGCCACTTGCCTTTTCACATTTCAAGTGCTAAGCTAGAAATCTTCTATAAATAGAGGCCTAGTGCTTCATTATTTTCACGAATTCATTCAAGCTATAGAGAGAAAAAGTATAGAGAGAATAAGAGAGAAAGAAGAAGAGTATTCTACATTACTACACTCTGGTAAAGATTCAATCTACTACTAATGTAAGGGGTGTTATTCTTTCTTATTCATGAAGAAAAATTATTATTCCATTTCTTATTATTACGTTGGAATAACATGTATACGTGATTTACCTATATACTTGGTGACATTCTTCTATTATTTTGTTGGAACATCACATGCATGTGTTTTACAGGACTGGTTAAAATCTTTATTATTATTATTACATTGGAACATCTTTATACATGTGTTTTACAACGGACTGGTTAAAATCTTTATTATTATTCTGTTGGAACATCCTGTTGTGTGTGTTTTACAGGACTGGTTTAAATCTTTATTATTACATTTGAAACATCTCGCTTGATTTGCAAATTTTGTCTGACCTGGTTCCGTTATTATTATTCTATTAGAATAACCTGTCTATGCGAAGTACCGCATGCATGGTGATTTCTTTTGTTATTCCATTCTTTATTATACTTAGTTGGTTAAAGTTTTGACTTTTATACTCCATGAAATTAGTAGAATATCCTTGATATTTGCGCTTCATCCAGTATCTTTTCATGGAAATATTCTTCTGATCATTCTTGAATTTTACTCTACAAAGCAAAGTATCATGTTGACAATTTGGACATTATTAGTTCTGGATAAATTAATTCTTGAACTTGTTTTATTGAATTCTTATATCATTGTTATCATCCTCATGTTTATATTATGTTGAAAGTCATCTACGTGGCACTGTAGTGCATAGATGGACTTGGTATGATTATGACTAGGGATTATTCGGTGTAATCATGGTAGTAATGTTACAAATGATGTGGTAAAAGTTATCATTGGCCCGTAGTGCATTGATGGATGATTGTTGTCATGATCATGACCATTAATGAATACTACGAATGTCCTTGGCTGTAGTGCATGGATAATTTGTGGTCGTGATACTAAAGAATATCCTTGGCCGTAGTGCATGGGTGATTCGATGATGTGGATTATTTATTAAGCTGAGTCCTAGCGATAAAAGTCATGAAAAACCTTTTAAATCATAAAAGATAGTATATTTTATTCTCTACTTGACTCTTTTAATGGATTGCTTGTTCCGCTGCAGTTAAACTTGATGTTGTTATATTTTATCAGTTTAACATTGTTGAAGGCTAACGATAATTTATTCTGCATTATCTTAGTCATAATATTCTTCTTGGGCTAGTTGAGCTCACCCTTTCTTTCACTTTTTCTCTTGAAATGAGAACATAGCGAGGACTAGTCGGGAGCAGAGTGACGGTCGAGAGGATAGCATTAGTAGTCCTCATTATTACGGGAAATAGTGTGTTAATAATTGTAATGAGGACTCCTTTTGAGTTTGTATAATCTCTAGTAGACAATAATTGTATTCAAACTCACGTTATATTTTGTCGTATTGTATACATGATGTTGTATTAGTAAGTTGTATTTGAATTTTGTACCATGTATCTGACGACCCAAGATGGGTGATGTATACCTAATTTTGGGGGCGTCACAGTTCACTTAGAACTCTTCAAGTCCTTCTGACTTGGAACTCTTACTTCAGTTGATTCGTAGTTATTGAGTTCTTGATGGATGCTACTCAGTTACCGTTAAGCACTTGTTCGAAAGAACTGAGTAGCTGAGCAATCTTTCTCTTTTTCTCAGATCGTAGAGTTGAGCGTTGAGTGTTCTTCTTCGTTTTGTTCAATGCTTGCTTTGATTTCTCATCTGTATATGTTTTGCATATATGTGATCCTTGAAATTTATCCGTTGAAGCCATTCGTTGAAGCATTAAATGTGTTTGACATTTCTGAACTTTGATGGAGACTTTTCTGCACACCTTCTGAATTGCATTCTGACCCACTAACACAGCAGACTGCTTTCTCACCTAACACCTAAAAAGATGTTTTCCTCTATCCTATGGTCCTTTCCTTAGCTTCTTGAATATGTTTCTTTTGTTGTATACTAAGGATATCTTTTGTGTCGTTGGGACTGGTGAGGACTTCAACGTTTAAAACTCATTCCATATTTGTTGGAATTTGTCTCCAAACAAAAGGTAGGGCTCGATGCTTCTGACACAAGGCAGATGATACTCTACGATCCAGATCGTGGTGTCTTGTCACTTTGGTGCTTGGTCTGATGAGAACACTACGATTTCTCTCAAAGACTTGCACACTACGATCTTCACTTGTTTGTCTTGCAGACTCTACGTTTTCGAGAGTACACTACGATCTCTGAGTTAGCTTCGACAAACGTCTGGACCACTCTACGATTCCTGGAGAGGCCCTTCAAGGCAGGCATATTACGATCTTCAATGCTCTACGATTCTGCCTTGGCTTTTTCAATCTTCTGATCAGCTCGATAGACTACGATCTTGTTGATGCCTATCTATTACATTTCAAGATGTAGATCAACCTAACATCTTTGATCTCTTCATCTATACATTCGTTTATAGAATGATAAACATTAAAAGCTTAGATCAACCTAACAAATTTGATCTATCACTAAGTCCTTGTACATATTTTTCTCGAAGGACTTTACATATAATCATGAGCATTTACTTTAAACATCAAATCAAAATATGCATTCTCCCAACATAGTCTTTTCGCCATAATTTATGACATCATCGCTTACATCATCGATCATATGACATCATTGCTTACCTCATCGTTCTGATGACATCATTGCTTACATCATAAGAATTCAAATTCAATTTATTCTCTTCCACCTCATTTTACTTTTATACCATGAATTTACTATAATAATGTTACCATTCAAAAAAAATTATACTATTATATAATCACATCATATTACTATAATGTAATATTATAATAATATATTTGAATGAATTATTTTATCGGAAAAGATAAAATACCAACTTTCAACAAATGTCACATGCTAAAAATTTCTCCGTTTAAATCCACATAAAATAAATATTTCCTTATCATATAAATTAATAATTAATTATTCACAAATAATATTACAGAATCACAATAATGACAATCAGGTCGTTCTAAGGAAAGAAGGGGGCTTTCCGATAAGGATTTCTCCTTACTGGCGCGCAATTAGGTGACTAAACCTCTTTCCTAGACAGAACTTCCTTAGACATTGCCAATAATGCTATCTAATAATATTATTCAAATAATATAAATTATTGATCTGATAATGGGAAATCTTCATGCAATGACAATTATTGAAACAACAATAATATAAAATATCAAGCGTAACAATTATTGAATCAACAAAATAAAATATTGAGCAGTAATTACTTGTAACAATTATTGAGTAGTGCCTTTTACGTAAGAATCAATAATCCAAAATATGTGCAATACGATCTGGTATTCTCAGGCAACAACGCAGCGTATTAATTTACTTTACCCACTGGGTATTCCAACAGTTTTAACGGTAACAACTATACCATTATTTATAAAAAAAATCATACTTGTCGTTTTCTTCCTCCGACAGTTTTTCATTATGTGGCCCACAAATGGTTGCGCCGTTGTACGAATATTCCCGGATAACAAGAATATTCCACGACCAAACGAATATTCCCCGACAACAATGAATATTTTATAACCACTTGCTTATTTTGCAAAATTTGTACATTTCACCCATAACCAAAGCATTATATCAAATCCTCCCCTTACTATTTCAAAATAATGAATAGAGGAAATTCAATTTTATTTATAAAAAGTTGGGGTCTTACACAACATACATTCTAGCTTTGCACATCGTGCGACCTATTGAATCCCTTTTTCTTTTGACCTTACTACCCTCAACTTCATCGTCCTGTTTCTTTCTTTCAATTGATTTTCTAGCTTTGGTACATGTAAAAAGTTTGTTGGACAAATTGTTGGAGAGGGCCTATTTATGACTTGCCCCAATTTTTATTTCAAATCCAGTACTACTTGCATAGGTTCTATAAAATTATTTCGCCTCTTGGATAGTAAAAAAAATATGACCCTTGTATGGACTTTTTGAATCGTTAATATGCGATTGGTTCATGTTATGAACACTAATATTATCCATGTCAATATTATCATGAGAAGAATTTGAAGAACTAGAATTAAACATATCTTCAGCCATAATTGAAAACATACCACGACGATTTTGAGGTGCGAAGGACTTGCTTGATTAATTGTGTAGTTTTCTTCCTTGATGTCAATTGAAGGCGGCTATACTATTTTGGTTACCTTGGTAGGGCAAACATTTATTAAGTATGATACATCATCTATCTCCTAATATAGTAAGTTTGTATAATATAATTTTGTTCTGGACTTAAATTAATTTTCTTATGTGCAGGATATATTTGTGTTGCTGATTTAGAATAAGATGTGTTGTATTTGACTTGAAATAGGATGTGTTGTATTTGATTTGGAATGTTTGATTTTCTGTTTGCATGTTACTAAAATTAATTAGGATGTTTTGAATTTGGAATTTGATGATTCTTGTTGCTTTGATTTGGATTTGTAATTGGATTTGAAAGGATTTGGAATTTTATGTTTCTTTGTTGCTGTGATTTGGATTTCGAAAGATTTGAAATGTTTGATGTACTATTGTTGTGATTTGGATTTATTAACGAGTTATAGCTTATGTGATGTTGTGTTAAAATTGTTATAGCTTATGTGATGTTGTTGTGTTAAAACTATTGCTGAGATAGTAGACTTCCTTGCATCTGCTAGTTCTTCTAGCGGACCATGTAATTCCTTATGATTGACATGATTGGATTTGGCTTTGAGTTGGGGCAAACTTGTCCAAATTTGATTATAACCACGTCCGCTAGAAGTATTAGCGGACGGCGTGATATCCTTTTAAACCTCAGCCTTCCATTTTTCTAATGGAAGATATAGATGTTATATGACATTTTTTTATCCATAGCAAATAAATACTCAAGTCGAACTTCGAGTATAGTTTGAGAGCTCTTCTATGCGAACATGATAATTGTACATGAAAATTGGACACGAATAAGGTGGTCCACCAAATATCCATTCATATCCACTGATCACTAGAATTCCAGATACCCTAGTAAAAAAAAAACACACCCCATTCTAAAATTTGAAATACAATTTGACAGCATATTAAATTTTAAATTACTACAACTCATAAAAATTTAGAATAAAATAAATTGTGATTAATAAATTTTTTTTATTTATTATATAATTATAATAATTATATCAACTAAAATTAAATAAATTCACATCAATTTAAAATTTAATATACTTAGGTTACTTAAGAAAGAGTGTGCGAGTTAAGTAATGAAATTGATAGTGTAAGGAAAAGTCGATCTGAGGTCAAGTGCCACATCATGCGTAACGACACCTAGTTAGTCCTACAAAACGCAGTTAAAACAATCACGGTCAGAACAACGCATCAAAACAACAAGCAAACAAAGCCGAAACAGTTCCAAGGAGGAGAAGTCATGAAATTTGGCAAGTGCTTGTTCGGCTTCCCTGCTTTAGGAGCGTTAATTGCATTTAAAGCCTCACTGCAGGAATCAGCTTGTTCGTCATGCAAAATGCAACGCAGAAAATATATGTCTGGACTTTTTCCATCTTCTCAAGTTCAATCTCTAACTTCACCTGTTCACCACCTATGCGCACACATTAGAAGGGTCATGCCAAACAAAAAAAATCCAGTCGATACTTGCTAGTAAGCCAACTAAAATTGTTACAAGTCAAATTTGAGGTAAGAAAGTTTAGTTCATAGCCAAATGAACCGTCTTTCTTGACCAAACATCTCACGACACGTGCTGACGAAAAGCATATTTGTATTCATTTACAGTTCCGATTTCGTGTAGTGATAACGCTTTCCCTTTTCCTTTGGTGGATGCAAACAATAAACCAACTGTTCTATTTTCTACACAATTTCAAGTGAGCAATCAAAAAGGATATAAACTTTAAATGTAAAGATAAAATAGGTAGACACCAAGTTGTATTTTTTCTCTTTTATATTTACATTTTAAGAAAATAGAGCATCAGGCCGACTGTTTGCGTCCATTAAAAAAGAGAAGAGTAAAAGAGGGAAACTCTTCTCCTAAACACAATTCACCCCCACCCTCTCTTATGTTGCATATACAATATAATAAAATACAGCATTTCCAGGAAATTTCACGAAATAGATTATAAAAGGAAAAGGAAAAATCAAAAGGTACTACAAGTGAATATGCAGGTCACCACAGTGGTGTATTTACAATCTTGAAACAGCAATACGGTACCTATGCAAATATAAAAGTATCCAGCCGCGGTAAGTTGTAAATTGTAAAACTAATAACCAGCAACACGTGCCTTTCTTGTCAAGCTGGCAAAGGTTCCTCCATAACTGTCATAAAGCAAGGGAAAAGGGGGGAAAGACCGGCATGTTTCAGTAAAAAGCAAATATATTACTCCCTCCGTCCCAGGATAAAGGTCCTGGTGGACTTTTCACGCATATTAAGAAGATGAATGAAATGACAAAATTGCCCATAATAATGTCATTAAATATGGAGAGAGAATTAGAATAAGAAAAGCATGAAATATTTAATGATACGGGTATAATAGGAAAATGTGTAAAAGTTTGGTTATTAAAGGAAAATGAACATTTAACATGGGACTACCCAAAATAGTAATAAGGACTTTATCATGGGACGGAGGGAGTATATACATACATATTGAGAATATTTATAAGAAAATTGAGGAGAGAGAGAGTGACCTTTTCGTCCTGCAGAATCTTCTACTGAAGCATCCTGAGCTTTCTCTGAAACCGGTGCTTTGCTTGGTACATCCGGAAGGTCCAACTTTTCTTCATGTTCTTCAGAGGATGGTACCATAGTAGGAACTTCTGGCAGATCTTGAAGGGACATCTGTACAAAAATAAGATAGTTTTTCATATGTGAGAGCTATTCTTAAGATCAGAGAGAAGTGTGCAATACCAAATCCAAAAACATAATTTTACAAGCAAAACGATTTCCAGCTCAGGATAAATACTCCCTCCGTCCTACAAAAGATGTCTTAATAATTACAAAAAAATCTCAAATACAAAAAGTAATTTGTTCACTATAAGATGTCTCAAGTAAACAATTCAAATATAAAATGTTATATAGACTAGTTTACCCACAAAGATGTGATTATGGTTCACTAGTTTCAAGAAAGAAAAAGAATCATTAGTGTATTTATGTGGGCCCACTATGAAAAAGTTGGAACTTACTTTATAGGGAATTGTTAAATCCACAACACTTTTTGTTATTTTCACAACAAAAGTGTCGCTGTAGATGTATAGCGACGGTGAAAACCGTTGCTATAGGATCTATAGCAACACTTTTGTTGTGGAAATAATATTTTTTGTTGTGGATTTAACAATTCCCACGTCTACTTTAATTTTGTGAATAGAGGGACCAATATTAATCCTAGGAAGTCGAACTAAGAGCTTAACAATGTAAAAGTGGCTTAAAATTATCTCTTTGATAAAATCAAAAAATAATCACACCAAACAAACAGCCAGCTTAGAGTGTTGCATTTTTGATCTGATGCGGCAAATTTTGTTCACGAGTAACAAATCCACACTAATGGACCTAACATTAGTTATGTGTAACTGGAAAAAAACAAAACTGGAACAGATTTATATCAATGCAGATACCTTAACACCATCTACGTGAAAGTATAGGGAACGAGATGGAGACAGGACAGAGTAATAATTTTACTTGAAATATAGTACAAAATTGATTCTTTCCTCCTTTCAATTCCAATAAAAATTAGAACTTGGCACAAAATTTCAAATGTCTCTGAAATTTAGAACCCGAAGTATCCAAACTCTAATGAGCAAAAACGCAAAAAAACACAAACAAAATGAAACCAAGAAAACAGTTTTCGTGAAAGAAATGGACTTGGGGGGGGGGATTATTATTCAATTGGTGGTCTCAACTATAGCCTCAAGTGCTCACAACCTTCAAAGAATTTGGACAGGTTGTGGAAGTAGTTTGTGGTGAGCAAATTTAGAGTGGGTTACTGGGTTTACAGGGTGAATAACTCAAGCTTCTAGAAGGACTTATGGAGTCGGAAAGCTATTGCTGGGGTTGGGCTAAGTTGACGTATTACTTTTGAGGTGGGTAATGGAAGGCATGTTCATATTTCAAGAGATATTAGTGCAAGGTCTGTTAATTGGGGGATAGATTCCCAAATATGTTTTCGATAGCTGTGGATATAAAGGCAGAGAGGTTGTTTTCTTAAATTATTTTTTTAATAAAAAAGTAATAACAGAAACAAGGCAAAAATAGCACCTAGAGAAGTGAAATCCTCCATTCTCTACACAGATTGGTTGATATCCCTAGAGGCACACATATCAGAAGCCCAAAGGGAAGCAAAAAAATATATACTTCTATCCCTCAACAAATTAAAGATGCTCGCTCTAAACAGTTGCTCATTATGTGGTGATTATGGAAGGGATTGCAGTTTTCCACAGGCACTTTCAAGATTAAGATGTGGAGAAGGTGGAGGCTTTGTTGGCTATCTTAGCTAGAGCTGGTCATTTTCTCAGGGATGAGGATTACGTGAGATGGAGAACCAATAGCAGCGGCAGGTTTTCGGTATAGTCATACTATTGGAGTTCGAGGGAAAGAGGGTTGAGTGTTTTTCATGGAAAAGCATTTAGAAGGTGGGGATTCCGAGGAAGATTGCCACTCTTCATGAACATCTGCTCTCTTCATCTTTTATTTAGAATTTCTAATGCCCTTCTGTTTTGAATTGTTTAGGAAATGGAAACTGATTTTTGTGATCTTTGTATATGTATTTTTTCAAAAAATAAAAAAGGTCTTTATAGGTCTTTCTGAAAAGGAAATCAGATAACTGGTGGTATTTGAGGAGAATGAAGCACCAAAGGGACATTAGAAGGAACTTAAATTCAGAATGCATATATAGAAATTGTTCATAAGCACAGAACATTTGCTGGATAAGGTTTACAGATAGCATGTGTTAAACCCATATTTCTTTCTAAATAAAAGGAATTATAACAGAAATCTCTCTTCTTTTGTTTAGAATTTCTAATGCTTGTAATATGTCATTATAAGGAATAGAAACATATTTTATAATTTTCATATTTATATTTTAGGAAAATAGAAAAGGAGATCATCTATCTGTTTCTTCACCAGCTGATTATTGTCAAATGGATTTTCAGCAATTCATAGCTTGTATTACTGCTAAATCTACTAGATACAAAATTAGAATTGTTGAAACAGAAATTGAAATTACAAGCTTGTGCAGATGAAATACCAACAATCCTACGATCCTACAGATTGGAAGTAGGAACTGGCTATTGGCTGGTTCTACAATATGCATCTACAAATAATACCACTAAACTACCCAACGCTTGGGCCAGCCAGCAGCTACACTTATTATGAATAAAAAGAGAGGAAGAATGATGCAACTACAATAAGTAGAAGTAATTTTAAATTGAAACCACGCACATACCTGAGTTTCAAGATTTTCAAATTCTGCTAAAATTTCCTCTTCGTCTTCTGCTGATAGCTTCTCCCCCAAAATTTCATTAATTTCCTTGATCATTATAAATATGGACAAAGAGAAGAAAAGTTAGAAAAAAGATGCTTTTAATAGTAAATAAAGGTTTGCATTATTTTTACCAAGAGAGAGTGGGGGAAAAGAAAAGGCAAAGGAACAATCAAATATGTCAATACTAATTATCAATATACATACGTGTGTGTGTGTGTGTATATATATATTCACTCATAGAAAGCACAATAAGAAAATTTCCACGATTATAGCATATTATTGGCAAAAAATGATCTTATGCTCATGCATCATGCATCATATTCTGCTACAAGAATACTCTAATACAAAATATGAGGCAAGACCCTCTTGGTGTTTCCAAAATTCATTACCAGGAATATTTCAAATTGGTTTGGATAAAAACTATAAAAACTTAAGAGTCTATAGACAATATATATTACACATTAAAAGGGATCATGATGGAAACCATGTCTTAAAGCTGTTAATAAATTGGAAATTCATTACAATCACATTAAGAAGAATTTACTGAAGCTTTAAGATAATATATATCGAATTCATTAAATTTCACAACTAGGCACCAAGTTAAACATACTGCGCTTCACTATGACCAAAATATCAGAACTCACTCAAAGAAATCTGCTCCAAAATTTCATATACACAATCTGCAATTTCCATTTCAAGGGGTCACAGGGGAACCCATGCTTTATTAGTACATTGCAAATTTATCGTGTGAGCATACAAGGTGGAGAGAAAAGTAAAAGAGACACACTAAGTTGATGTAATATGCTGAATTAATTGAAAGGTTAGCTTAATAAATTAGAATAAAAATCATCAGACAGACAAATTTGGTCATATTCTGACTTCTGTAGAAGAACTAAACGTATTCCACCACACCTTCTCACTAGAACTCTTCGTGAATGCAAAAGAAATTATTATAATTATTATTCTGATAGGAAATTTTGTCCCCAAGTATTGGGGTTGGAACCGAAGAAATTATTACAATAATAACTTAATAAGAAAGGGGGCACAAATGAAGCATGATTATTGACGTCCAACCATGATTTGGAATGCTCTAACAAAATAAACACAGTCAAACTTACATCTTGGTAAGCTTTTGCTTCGGCAGTATCATCCATCAGTTTCTGAACATCCTCCAAGTTGATCTCACTTTGTATAGCTTTGATTGCATTATTACCTGTCTTCAAACTCTCAAAGACAGCCTTCTGCTTGCTTGTCAATTCAATATCTGCTAACTAAACCAAACTGTATAATTAAAGTATTTTCACATCCTAGTGGACTATTTAACCGTATAAACATGGTTAATAAAGAGAGAATTAAAAGTAAATAAGAGAGAAAGAAAAACTAATGGAACGTTCTAATGAAGCCAAATGCTAAAGAAATACTTGCTGCTCGACATTGATAAGCCAGACATCAACTTGCTTCAATAATTCTTCTTGCACCTTCTTCTTCTTCAAAGCTAACAATGCCCTTTCTTTCTTCTTTTCACGAAGCAAGTCCTTTGCAGCTTGCTTTTCAGCTTCAATCACAGCATCCAGCTGAAAGAAGCACAAACAGAAATGAATAATACATCTAAAACAACTAGATAGTCAAGCCACACATTATAATACAGATAGGAGATGGCTCTAGGTAATTACCATCCCACAAATGTTTATTTTCTATCCTCTTTGATTGCATACATTCAAGTAAACGACTATTTGGTCCAAAAGAACAGATAGCAGTATACAAAGTTTTCCAAATTCGAAGAAGCAGTTATAAATTCTATTAGAAGTAGAGCTGTGGGTGTGTGCAGTCACCAACTGGCCCAGCTCCTCTTATTGTAAGAAAGTATCTGGGGAATGAGGGCAGGCAGCTGGATCTGTTTGGACATGGAAGAACAAACTTATATGTTGGAAAACTGAGCGCTTGTAATTTTTAATGGCCATTAACTGGTTCAATAATACAATTCTAAGTAATGCAAGGACAAACAAACGGGTCTTAGAATGCTACTCAGCCATTTCACACTAAAGTCAAAAATCTAAGCAACTAATAGCACTGAAAAATGTATGATAGGCATTAATTACAAAAATATAGAAAAGTGATAGCACAAAGAAAGAGCAGAAGCGGATATAACACAAAATGCAATATAACATTTAAGTTACAATAAATACAGCTTGTGAGAATTATGGAACTTAAATAAAAAGAAAGAAATCTGGGAAGAAAAAAAAGGTCCTATAACCAACAGCGGGTTAAGAGAAAATTAAACAGGGAAAAGCAACCATAATGCTAGAGATAAGTGATGAGTAGATTTTATATCTATGAATTTGATATCCTTGGCTTAATTATTTTGCTTATTCTTAAGTGTTTTATAATTAGTTCATTGTTTTAGTAGTTTTATGTTAGTAAATGATTCCAGCCTGTGTTTAAATGATGCAAATGATTGTAAGTTTAGTCTTAATATAAGCTACAGATGAAAAATATCATTTGACGAGAGTTTTGTGAAGGAAAATGAAGTAGCTAGACTTCAAGAGGAGCATACAAGCAAGAACAAGCTAAAGGAATCAAGAAAGACGGACAGGAAAGTTGGAGCCACGACGCTCATTGGAGTAGGGCCGCGGCACTTGGCTACCGCAGGAGAAGAGCCACGGCGCTTAGTACCTTGGGCCACGACGTTGGATCAGTTTGTGGTAGGAGCATGAGCCACACGCGCCCGGTGTATTTTGAACTTAATTTATTATTTTGATTCCTAGTGGTATCTGATGCTTAATAATTGAAGTTAGGAGGGTCTCAAACTCGTAAAGGCTGACACTGTGATTGGTTTACAATTATTTTGTATGGGCTGGAGATTTTTTATCAGATATCATTAAAAGACTAATAATTATGATTTAGGAGACATTATTATTATTCAAGGATTATTATTCAGTACGTAGAGAAGAATAAGGGTTATCAGAGTTCAATTCGAGAAGAAGAGAGGGAGCTGGGAAAGAAGGCGAAATTCATCAAACTTTTATCTTCCTTCTTTTACTCTTATATCTTGTATTTAGAATGATTGTTGATAATTTATTTATGTTTTTAGCTTTCATTATGAACTAATTTATTAGTTAAGGATTCAATGGAACCCGATGATGATTTGATTTAATATTATTTCTTTTTTTTATTAAGTTGATTATTGAATGAGATTGTTTATTATGTCTTGTGTTTATTGTTATAATTGTCTGATCAATAATTATTGGATGGATTTAGATGAAATTTGACAATTGATTCTAAATTAAGATCTGGATGCAGTAACTTGTGATTATTAATTCTTCTTAGATGCGAGTGCTAATTTGTATACGGGATAGAAATATACTTGAATACCGCAAGCAACAAGTGGAAAATGAATATTAATGAATTTATTATAATTGTTTCTCATAGGAATATAGGGAAATTAATAATAATAGGTGTGCGATATAATTATTTGGAAAATGATTATATTAACTATTAGTGATTTTCTGTTGGCAATTCTTGATAGTCAATTTAATGAAATAAGAATAATGTTAAATTATTGATTCATCGGGGAAATTGATTCCTAAATGTTTTCATTCATTGAATTAATATTTGATTAATTAGTTTGATTATTCAGTTCATTTGTCTAAATAGAATTAAATTGGTGCATTGTTAGTAATTAGTGATTAAGTTATACATCGCTCTTCGTGGGAACGATACTCTATTTGCCACTATATTGCACAAGTGATCACGTATACTTGCAATTGTTAGTAGTGTTTTAGGCAAAGAAGTTTTTGGCGCCGTTGCCGATGAGCAATTGATAACTTAATTTGCTAATTTTAATTACCATCAGTTAGTTTTAATTTAGACTTTATTTCTGTTTTACGTATTTTGTGTCTTGTTGCAGGTGCTTTTGACTTGTGTATGCAAACACAATCGAAACGGCCAGAGTTGCTACCTACGAGGACGATATAGAAAAACAATTTCAACGGTTTC
This sequence comes from Panax ginseng, assembly GCA_020205605.1. Classification (NCBI taxonomy): domain Eukaryota; kingdom Viridiplantae; phylum Streptophyta; class Magnoliopsida; order Apiales; family Araliaceae; genus Panax; species Panax ginseng. The sequence goes on along the minus strand of CM035148.1, from coordinate 108,397,242 downwards.
TGAAATACTGTAAGGATATTAAGGAGAAAATGGTTGCCGAGGAGCCGCAAAAATCTCTTAAAAGATTATGTTATGCCAGATTCATTCAAGCATTCGAAGGCATGCAATTAATGCAAATAGTTTTGAGATTAAACCAAGGACGATACAAATGATACAAAACTCGGTTCAATTTGGAGTGCTATCGAATGATGACCCGAATAACCACCTTGTCAGTTTCTTGGAGATATGTGATACTTTTAAGTATAACGGAGTTTCAGATGATGCACTAAGATTGAGATTCTTCCCTTTCACACTTCGTGACAAGGCAAAGAGTTGGTTGCATTCGTTACCGACAGGTTCAATCACGATATGGGATGACCTAACTCAGAAATTTTTAGCAAAATTCTTTCTGCCTGCTAAAACGGCGAAAATGAGGAATGATCATCATTTAATCAACTAGATTCTGAATCGCTGTACGCGGCATGGGAACGATTCAAGATTCAAGGATATATTAAGGAGATGTCCACATCATGGACTTCCTAAATGACTGCAAGTTCAGACTTTTTATAATGGGTTATTCAACATCACACGTACAAGTATTGACGCAGTTGCAGGAGGAGCCTTGATGAGTAAAAATGTAGATGAAGTTTATGATTTGTTAGAGGCTATGATTGCAAATAATTATCAGTTGCCTACAGCTAGGATGAACCAGCCGAAAACCTGAGGGAAATTGGAAGTAGATGCATTAACTGCTCAAGTGACGTCATTAACAAAGAAATTTAATACATGGGTTACTACATAACTCAACAGATTAGCTACGAGTATGTGAGTTATGTAAGAAATCACAAAACAAATCAATTGTGCAATTAATTATAGTCATAAATTTCATTGGAAACAAAGAGGTATGTATTCTAATACATATAATTCAGGGTGGAGGAATCATTCGAATTCCTCCACCCCGAATTCCCGCCACCACCAAAACTCAGCTCTAAGGCAATTCCCGCCACTAGGTTTTCAAAATCAAGCTCAATACCAACAAGAAAGAAAACTGAATCGGGAAGAAATATTGACCAAGTACATTGCTCATAATGATACGAAAATCAACAACCTAGAAGGATCAATTCGGAACTTGAAAAACCAGATGGGTCAGTTGGCAAATGCAGTGAATAACCGCCATAAGGAACACTCCCAAGTGACACTGAAGTTAATCCAAGAAAAGGGAATCACGAGCAATGTAAAGCAATTATATTAAGGCGTGGTAAGAGTTTGCAAGGAAAAGACAACATGTCTGTAGATAAGGTGAACATTGAGAAAGAAGAGGTCAAAATAGACATGAACAAGAATGTTGGAAAAGAGCATGAGGCAAACTTGGAAAAGAATAAAGTGAAGCAAGATGCAATTACAGCTCCCATGCCATACCCCCAACGGCAGATCACCAATTCTCTAAATTCCTAGAAGTTTTCAAAAAGTTACAGATCAATATACCTTTTGCAGAAGAACTAGAACAAATGTCGAGTTATGTGAGATTCATGAAAGAGATTTTACAGAAGAAAAGACGGATAGGCGAGAATGAGATGGTGGCATTGACAGAAGAATGCAACGCCGTTATTCAAAGAAAGCTACCAACTAAATTACAAGATCCTGGGAGTTTCACAATACCATGTACCATCGGGCAACAGTATGTCGGGAAAGCTCTATGTGATCTTGGCGCGAGCATCAATCTCATGCATCTATCTATCTATGAAAAGCTCGAATTACAAGGGGTTAAAGCAACAAATACAACTCTGCAATTAGTTGATCGATCAATCACTTATCCAAGATGCAACACCCCCTTTTCGAAATAGAGAGAGAAGTTACTCAAAACACAACAGAACTGATGAAATTATAATAAGGCTCCAAGCCACAAAAGAATATTCTAAAAATCTGATAAATACCACCAGTCAAACCAAAATAAATATTAAACTGGCTAAAACCATAATCTAAATTATTTATTACAACTCCAATAAACTATTAATCACAACCGAAACAAAATATCTAAGCCATTTGGATAAAAGGAAGCTCTCGTCACACTTGCCCTTGATCCCCGTGATTACCTGCCGGAAGAAAAAACACAGCATGAGCCAAATGCCCAGTACGGATATAGAATAAAAGAGTAATAAAACGAAATAATTAATTCAATTAAATGAATTGAACTAAACTGAAACGAAACGAACAAAACTAACACAACGAAATAATAGGCTGAATCAAATGGCTGGGTGTTATTTCATACCGAGCTCAGAACAAAACAGAAATATACCTTGCCACACAGGCAAGTCAAATAATGCCAAACAGGCAATCACACATCGGACTGCGCAATCCAGATGCATGCAAAATCGGAAGGCGTGTTTGGCACAAACATCACCACTCCGCAGAACAGAACATAACAGAAAACTAGGGTCGACCCATATGCCTCCCACAACAAAACAACAAATAGTCAACTCCCACCGGAGCACAAAACGGAGACGCCGTGGACTGATCACACCGCCACGGAAGGTGTTATGCCTCGGTGCCAAGACGACATGCCTGTGATACCCCCACATGTGGTTATAGCTCAGGTATACCCTACGGTATATTCTAACAAAATAACATGTCACAACACATGCGACACAATATCAACACAAAGGGGTTCTAACGTGTACATTTAAATCGAACGAATCATCAACACAAGTCTCCAAAAATATACTAACATGTACATCACTACAAATATCAAAATAAATTTTAGACATGATACACTAGTCTAAAGAGTACAAATATGAGTTCTAATAGAACGCCAAAACAAAATTATCCCAATAAATTGACAAGGAATAATTATGAGAGACAATACTAAATTTCAAAACGAATAACGAAACGAACAAATCAAAAACAAATGAGTCTCGCTAAAAGAGTACGGAATCCGTACTTGAAATAAGTAATGTAATACTCAAAATTATATTCCAAATAAAATTCTTTAAATTCCCTCTGTCTGATCTAATAAAATAAAATGAAATTGTATTACAATTCTAATCATTAACAACATAATACTTTTCAATTAGTTATTAATTAAATTTTAAAAATTTACTAGCAAAATAATTTAGTCCGAATATATAAATTTTCATTACGTCAGTTAACTATTTATCGGTGTATAGTACAGTACTATAACTAAATTTATATACTAATCTACGAATACATGACCTTCCATAATCCTGATTGATTTTCACTCCAAGTTTTCATACATCTGTCCATGTATATTATATAAGATATGTATATTTTACTAATTAATTACAAACATACCATCTATTTCATATAATTATTATATAGTAATTTAAATAACTATTGTAAAGTATGACATCATGATCTGTACTTCTATTACTCCTTCATGAAAGAATTGGGTATATCAAGCCAAATTACTTATATGTAGTAACATTCTTTATTCAATGATTGAATATCTATATGCTCATATATGCCCATCATATAAGTATTGTCCATCACAAGTATAGTAATAAGAACTTACTTGAACTTAAAAAAAATGTGACTCTGCTCCTATGTTGCCCACAGTGTAGGCGCCTCCTTCGTTTGTTTATCAGACGAAGAACAAGCAAAAAAATATATATAGGGTTTGTGTCAAATATGATGTAGTATTGTTATGTTTAACATATTTATTAATTAATATATTTTACTAACTCTCCTAATTTAATAGGTTTTAAAAAAATTTACACAATTATAAATTAGACCCAATTACTTTAAGCCCAAATTACGTCTCTTACTTATTTTAGTCCACATAAATTAAATAACTAGTTTGACTCAAATAAATGACAAAGTCCAAACAATATATTTTAAAACAAAATAATTTTTATTATTTAATATTTATTTTTATTTATTTATTCATTTATTTCGGGTATTACACGAGGTGTTATTGAAGATGTTTTGGTAAAGGTGGATAAGTTTATATTCCCAGTTGACTTCGTCATTATCGATTGTGAAGAAGACCAGGAGGTCCAACTCATTCTGGATCATCCATTCTTAGCAACCGGAAGAGCTCTGATAGATGTTCGAAAAGGGGAACTCCCTATGAGAGTTGATGATCAAGAAATTAAGCTTAACGTATTCGACACAATTAGGTTTCCAAACGAGGTAGAGCATTGTTATTTGGCAAAAGAAAGTACATGAAATGAAGTAATGAAAGATAATGGAGATGATAAATGGACCCAAAATGAAGGCAAAGAAGATGAGGAAGCAACAAGGCAAGATATGGAAGACATGGGATGCGCAACCGACGACATTCCATCAACTGAGCCTAAATAATTGAAAATAAGAAAGTCAAGCTGATGACTTAAAAACAAGCGCTACAGGGAGGCAACCAATGGGTTACAATTAGAATTAGAATTAGAATTTATTTAGTTGATTCAATTTAAAATTTTAAACCATGTCATGTGTTACAATTAATTAAAATTTCATTATGATAGCAACTTAATAGAATTCTTTAATTTCAGGTGAGATGCAAGGCAAGCAAGAACATAAGATCAAGGAGTAACAAATTAGGGCATGAAGTTGGGATAGAATTGAAATGCAAAAAAATGGCTAAGTATGGAAAAAGAAGTGAAAGGAAATATCTAAGGAAGGAAGGAGGCCTAAGCAAAAGAGGGCGCGCGCCTGGATACAGGGAATTCTGGGCTGCGGCACTCCATATGCTAGGGCACGACGCTCCAGGGCTAAGCCGCGGCGCCCTAACGTGTTTCAGCAACCAAAAGTCAGCACTTAACGCCTTCACCAATTTTCTCCCCCCCCCCCATTCCCCCACCCCCCATTCCCCCACAAACTCCTTCCATATACATAAAATCCTACCCACTTCGAACAACAATTACAAAGACTCCTAATTGCTTTCAAACTCAGTATTGAATATTTACACAACAACAAAGTGGTGGATTGCAAGGTTATATCAAGCCTATATAATTGGAGAAGAGATTGAATTCAAAGTTATAACTTTTCATCTTCTTCAATATCAAAGAGGTAATCCTTATATGCAAGCCTTCTAAATCATCATTGTGAGTTGGTTGAGAGATAGAATCACATTGGTTTAAGTATTTACACCATTTGGGAGGAATCAAAGCATTCAAAAGCTTTGAATTTGGGCAAAATAAAAGGCGCTCGCAAGGTGCTCGGTGGTTTGTCTAAAAGAAAAACTTCATCAATTTCCTTAGTTTTCAAGTTGTGTTTGGCATCCAATGGTTCCAAAAAGGTATAGAGGTGAAGGGTCCGGCTCAAGGGCTTCAAGAACATATGACCACACAAAATTTGTGAGCGAAGCCGCGTCCGAGCGGTTCCACGCATATCTAGTCAACAAAAATTTAATTCAAGAGCGTTGCTTGGTGCCACAGGAAGCTAATGGGCTAGGTATACGTGCTACCATCAATGAGCGTGGTTGGGGTGTCTTGACCTCTCAACCCGAGGCTGCTGTGGTGTCAATTGTGAAAAAATTTTATGCTAATGTGGCGGAAGCAATGGAAAAAGTTGCTCTTGTTCGAGGAAAGTTTGTACCTTTTGATAGTGTATCAATCAATACTTACTACAACTTGACAACAATTGAAGAGGATGAATTCACACACTACACACAGGAAGAACTTAATTGGGATGAGGTGATCCAACATTTATGCAAGCTCGGAGCACAATGGACCATAAGAGGTAACAAAGCAGCTTCTTTTCCTAGAGGAGAATTAAGCCAATACGGTAATGCTTGGTTCTATTTTTTATGTGCAAAATTGATGCCTTCTTCGCATGTTTTAGATGTTATCAAGTCCAGGGCAGTTCTTTTGTTTGCTATTGTTACGGGAAAGAGCATAGATGTGGGAAGAGTCATATACAGATCAATCCTCACAGCACTGAGAGGCTGTTCCACCGGCGGACTTCCTCACCCCTCACTCATTTGTGGGTTGTGTAAGAAAGCTGGAGTTGTATGGGACCCAGATGAGATTTTTGAGCAGCCAAAGTCAGTTTTAGATAGCAACACCATCGACCGATTTAAGGAATGGACTGGAGGCTTCCCTGACATGAGGGGTGCTGGTTATAGGACAGAGGAAGATGATGATGTTGCAGCTGCTGCAGCTGCCGAGGTTGAGGCTGCTATTGCTGTAGGACGTGCTGGAGGTGCAGGACCATCTCATTTAGCTAGACGAGCAGGTCGAGGATCAGGTTCGGCTTCTTCGGCTAGTGCTACATTGGATCTTTTGCTTACAGAGGACAGGGCTTTGTGTGGCGCTACAGACAACCTGGGGCGAGGCCAGGAGCAGTTATTGAGGTCGTCTTACCAGCAAACACGCCGAGTGGGCCAGATAGCTGGACGAGTCGACACATTTGTGGATTACACGAACGAGGTCATCACCAGTTTTGCCAATCGCTTCAACGTAACCAGTTCGGATCCTATTCATTTCCCGCCACCACCGGTGTTCCCCGGTATAACTTTCGAGATGGAGGAGACATCGACGACCCCGCGGATGAGGATGACTGAATTTTTTTTCAAGGAAGTATATAAGTATTACATTGAGGGCAATGTAATATTTAAATTTGGGGGAATTGATCAAGGCTGTTGGTTTTTAAGACTTATATTCATGGTTGGTTTGGGTTGGTTGAAGACTTGTTTTTATTTATTTGTTGCATGGATGATACTAATTTTTATTGCATGTTAGTTGTTAAAATGCATGGTTAGGTAGAATTTTTATTATTGTGCATATTAGTTATAGTTTTTATTGCATATTTTTATGTGCATGATAGTTAGGAGTTTTATTAGTATTTGCATGATTAGGTAGGTTGTTTATTGATTTTGCATGTTGATTTAAAAAATAAATAAATAAAGTATGTAGTGAATTTTAGAATAGCCGATGATAAGAAATAATTATATTTGGTTAGGAATTAGCAAACTTTTGAACTATGTATAGTTAAGATATTGAGTTTGAAGTCAATGTTACGCAGTTATGATTCCTATTAATTAAGAGCACTTATATATCCCACTGTGAGTAATTATATTTTAGGAGATTATACATTGAAACCTTAGTATTAGAGGGTGTCAAAACTGTAGGATTATATTTCAGTCTTAATGAAAGTAAGGGTAGTTATTTGTTCAAGTATGGGGGGGTTACAGTTTTAAAAAGCACAATTAAATAGTAATTCTTCCTAGAAATATAGTATATGGTGAGTGAAATTGAGCTTAAAGGAAACTCCTTGAAAAGGAAAAAATAAGGACGAGATGGAGCGTAAAACGCACTCGCCCATTTGCATAAAACAGGAGATACATTGTGATCATTGTATTCAAGAAATATCAACTTGACTAAGTCTACTTTCGTGACCTTTGTTACTCGAGTTAATAGATCCTTAGGGGTGTCTTTACACCTAGTGCCCTAAAACCAATTGGTTTGGGAGTCATTGGTTGAACGCTCATTACATGGGTAACTCTGAAAAGCCTAAGGAAATTAGACATTACACAAGTCAAGGTAATATAGTTAGGAAGAATAGCAAAGTGTAAGATAAAACTGTGTTTCCTTTTTACATGAATGATGTCTACCCTGACTGAGATTATTACATTAATATGTTCTTAGGGGATGATAATTCTGAGGTACTAAGTGTTCATTGTATAATTGTGCCTAAATGCATGATTAGTTAAAGTGGACGTTGCACTCACACACTATGGAATCATAATTCGTGTAGATCGATAACTAAGTTGATTGATGAGCTTTTGCATGGTTTAATTGTTGCTAAATATTGTTTTTGTGTGATCTTGGAGGCTATAAAAAGATTCATGGTTATTTCAACAGTAGGATGCATTCTTAGGTATTTTTAGAATGGTATTTGTTTTGTTTTGTTTTGCTTGAGGGCAAACAAAGGTTTAAGTTTGGGGTATTTGATGGGTAGATTTTATATCTATGAATTTGATATTCTTGGCTTCATTATTTCGCTTATTCTTAAGTGTTTTAGAATTATTTCATTGCATTTTAGTAGTTTTATGTTAGTAAATGATTCCAACCTATATTAGTGTACATGTGCAAATGATTGTATGTTTAGCCTTAATATAAGCTACAGGTGAAAAATATCAGTTGACGAGAGTTTGGTGAAAGGAAAATGAAGTAGCTGAACTTCAAGAGGAGCATACAAGCAAGAACAAGCTAAAGGAATCAAGAAGAAGGACAGACAGGAAGTTGGGTAAGTGGCGCTCATCGAGCAGGGGCAGTGGCAGCAGCAGCTCACGAGGAGAAGAGCCGTGACCCTCAGTGCCCTAGGCCGCGGCGCTGGATTAGTTTATGGTGATCCACACGCGCCCAGTGTATTTTGAAGCTTAATTTATTATTTTGATTCCTAGTGGTAACTGATGCTTAATAATTGAAGTTAGGAGGGTCTCAAACTCCTAAAGGCTGACACTGTAATTGATTTACTCTTATTTTGTACGGACTGGAGATTTTTAATCAGATATCATTAAAAGATTAATAATTATGATTTAGGGGACATTAATATTATTTTTTTCATTATTATTCTGGGATTATTATTCAGTACATAGAGAAGAATAAGGGTTATCAGAGTTCAATTCGAGAAGCAAGAGAGGGAGCCGCGAAAGAAGGCGAAATTCATCAGAGTTTATCCTTCCTTCTTTTACTCTAGTATCTTGTATTTAGAATGACTGTTGATAATTTATTTAAGAAACTGATAAATCCACAACAAAAAAAATGATATTTCCACATGAAAATCGTCGCTATACATCTATAACGACACTTTTCATGTGGAAATATCAATTTCCTTTATTTATGTTTTTAACTTTCATTATGAACTAATTTATTAGTTAAAGATTCAATGGAACACGTGATGATTTGATTTAATGTTATTTCTTATTTTTATTAAGTTGATTATGGAATGGGATTGTTTATTATGTCTTGTGTTTATTGTTATAATTGTTTGAGATGGATTTAGATGAAATTTGACATGGATTCTAAATTAAGATCTGGATGTAGTAACTTGTGATTAGTAATTGTTCTTAGGAGTGAGTGTTAATTTGTAAACGGGAGATAAATATACTTGAATACCGCAAGGCAGAAGTGGAAAATGAATCTTAATGAATTTATTATTATTGTTTCTCATAGGAATATAGAGAAATTAATAATAATGGGTATGCGATATAATTATTTGGAAAATTATTATATTAATTATTAGTGATTTTCCTTTGACAATTCTTGATAGTCAATTTAATGAAATAAGAATAATGTTAAATTATGGATTCATCGGGGGAAATTGATTCCTTAATGTTTTCATTCATTGAATTAATATTTGATTAATTAGTTTGATTATTCAGTTCATTTGTCTAAATAGAATTAAATTGGTGCCTAGTTAGTAATTAGTGATTTAAGTTACACATCACTCTTTGTGGGTACAATACTCTATTTACCACTATATTGTATAAGTGATCACGTATACTTGCATCCAATTGCGAGTAGTATTTAGGCAAACAATAAGTTGTTAGTAAATAAAGGACAATATATGCAAAGGAGATATAGTTACAATTTTAGCAGCAAGAAAATATGTAACCTAAAGCACATAGATGACATAAAAGATGGTTTAAAAAACAAAATAATGGACCTTATATTCCTAATTAATAAAATACATGACTAACTGATGCAAGATTAGTGCACGGAAAAGGAAGATGAGAAGGAGGGACAAGATGTGCTGTGTTAGGGAATGACTGAATAGCCACATGCCAAAGCTGACATACCCTAGGAAGCTTAGTCTATTGCCAGGACAACAAGGACATAACTTAAATTACATTTATAGCCCAATTCATCCTTGAGCAAATTAGAAATATATTTCATGAATAAATCAAATTGTGCCATTATAGAGTGTCTGATTCATTTTCCAAGATTGTTGGATTGCTGAAAATCACTAACATATAACCATATTATGAACCTCATTATTATAAGAGCCGGGGTAAAAAATTAAAGACCATGCAAAACTGATGTTACAGAGAAAACAGTTTTTACTATATTATAATAATTGTCCAACCATGTACAGGTACGGAAAGTCTCTGTAGTCCTATAAGTGCACAAGAGACTCTTCTCTAGTTTGAATCCATTCTTCCTATTCACGGCGAAAATTCTTCTACTAGATTGGCAGACTCAAAATACTCATTTGATCAAAATCTGCTTGAGTTTACATAGTTGTCCAACTTATTAAAAGCAAAAACAGCAGCAACAACTTAACTTACCTTTTGCTAAATATAAATTAACCAGCATTTCAAATACTTTATAGGAACTGATTTAGCGAGTTTGCTATATACTCCACAGTTAACCACCACAAGTTTAGGCAATAAATCAAATTCATTCCATTGATCATAGCTAGGAAATACATATTTTGTAAACATAAAGGATTCCAACAAATTTCTAAATTACTCCAAATTGCATGATATTCACATAATGCAATTGGAATTTAAGGCCCCATAGTTAAAATTTGAAGCTGAATTTCTTCCAATTTTAATTTTAATTTTAATTTCAAGGCGCAGATTTACTCACAAGCTCTATAGCTTTTGATTAAAACCCAGAAAAAATTGTATTCAAATTCTAGATAAAGTATAAAAGCTTACCTGTTGCTGATATTGAGCTAGCTTGCGCCTTTGAGTCTTCAGAGAGAGAATTGCTCGATCCACATTTGTGATCTTCGGTTTCTTCACGAATATATTTCCCATTAACTATCAAAATTTTGTATTTTGGGGTTTGATTCCAATTTGTAGACTTCAAAGTTTCACTTTGAAGCAATCAATTCGCGTAATTCTTTGTGTTCTGGTGTGTAATCTAGCATTCAGGTTGAATTTGGTGGTGGGTGTGGATGTGGATGATTTTGTAAGGAAGTGCGGTTTACATCCGGGGGTGTATTCAATTAATATTTTTAAACACTTTTTTTTTTAACCGACAAACTTTTGTAGAATTTGTGAGATTTTAATGACTTTCACATATTTTAAAGATTTTTTTAAAATGACTTTTATAGACTTTATCAAATAAGTAAGACTTTTATAAAATTTTTATCAAGACTATGATAGACTTTTGTATACTTCTAATATATCTTGCAACTTATATTAATTGTTAATTAGCCCATGTGTACAATATTTCCCTCTTTTTTCATGAACAGGAGTAAATCTCATTATATTATTGTGACATGATATTTTATATATATTGAAAGCGTTCACATTATTCTACTCATTTCATGATACATTTGGATACTCGGATACTAATAAAACTTTAGAAACTATAGACACAGTACAAAAATTAAGCTAACTTTTCATTGAGCTATATATATTTTATGCATATGCGTACGCTTTTTTAGTAAGAATATCAAACTCTGTTTTTCACAAAATAATATGACAATGAAAATTTATATGATCAAAAGTTGCAAAACTTCATACATGTGAGTAAATTACCACCAAGTTATAGAAAATTTATCACAATTGGGTACCAAAAATCACCCATCTTTGTAATCACCAAAATAAACTCAAAATAATTCAGAATTTTTAAGAATTTCAAAACTATTACCCTTATTACCAGCCATTGTTATTATTATGATCGACGTCTCTCCACATGTCAGAAGCTATACTAGTCCTCCATTCATTAGCATTCTCTCGTTGTTGCTCTTAGTTTCAAAAACTTGTTCCAAGTATATTAACTCAAGGAAGATGATGACCATTGCAAAGTGGGACTATGATCCTCTCCATTTCAAATGAAATGGAAGGTCCATTTCATGATCTAGATTTAAAATCATCTCTCTCCTGCATGGGCAGAACCATGAGGGTCTAGGGGGTCATATGACCCCCCACCCTGGAATTTCAGAGGTTATTTGTTTTCCTTTTCCTTCCCTTTTTTTATGTATTTTCTTTAATTTCTCCTTTGCTTTTTTTTTTTTATTTTTACTTTATTATCAAAGTGAGGCAAAAAAGTGGTAACAATTCTCTCTGTAAACTAATTAAAAATAAAAAGCTAAAAATAAAATAATTTTTTTTGATCATACTAAAGTGACCATAAGTTCACCATAGTTCTATCTTATCAAGATTATTAAATCTGTCTTCTTCTATTTTATTTTTTTTGTTTTTGTTGCTGGAATTCATTCTTTCAAGCTAATTAATCTCATCAACCACAATATAAGGTTTTGAATATATAATATTATAATTTGTAATTTATCTATAAAAGTAGATAATCAATTGACTAAAAATTTCAAAGTCTGATTAATAGTCTCATAGTTCGGAAAAAATTAATATATATATATATATATATATGTGTGTGTGTGTGTGTATTTAAAGTCATTAGACTCACAACTCAAAAGTTGACAAGGGTTGGAGGATGTTGTGAAATACTATAATTGGGCAAAATGAATTTGAAAGAAGCATTTCAAGCGTTAATAAATAAATTTTTTACTGATGTATTTTGACCCCCATCTATAAATGTTCTGGTTCCGACACTGCTTTCCTGTCAGCATGATGTCACATTTTAACACATTTTAAATCTAAACAATGAAATGGAGAGGATCTTAGTCCTGCAAAGTGGTCTAGTTAATGTTGGGCAAAAATAACATTTTACCGATTGAAGTTGGCACACATGCAATAGACCACTCAACTAAATAAAATTGTAATTAATCAACTGAACTAATTAAAATGTTAAAATTATACCATTATGTTAAATCAATTAGATGTCTATTCATTTATTATCTGCATGGCATTTTTATAAAAAAAATAAGAAACTCTAACAAATGATATGTTAAAAAATAATTAAAAATAAAATAATAATAATTATTTTAATTTTATTTAACATTGTATATATTATAGGAGAATGTATCGAGTATCTACACGAATATGTATCGAATCACAATCGAGAGTTCAAGTTGTTTGAATCCTAAAAGAGTCGAGTATAATTTTGCTCAGATTCTACTCATATTTTTATTCAAACTATTTTTTGTGCTCAGATTTGTTGGGTTACTCCTTGAATTCTATTAAAAAAAAAAGATTGCTAATATGAAAAGGAAGAAATCCTATTTTTAATAGGAGTATTATTTTAGAAAGAAATCTATTTGTAGTAGAAATTTATTTTGGAAGTGTCCTATTTTGAATAGGAAAAGGATAATAGTGGGTACTTTATAAATAGAGTATTATGTTGAATTGTTGTAGTGTAACACAATCAAAAGTCATGTAGCATCCTAAGAGAGTGAATTTTGTATTTGTGTGAGGGAGATAGTTTTTTGCAGCTTTTATATTTCGTGCAAAAAGGTTGTAATGTGGGTGAGAGGGTTTTACAGCTTTTAGTCCGTGCAAAAAGTTGTGTCGCGGTATTGTGGAAACTTAAGTTTTAGGGAGTAAAACGTGAGAGGATTATTGTAAGCCTATTATTTTAATATAGTGGAGATTCGGAGTTTGGCATGTGATTTTTCCCTTTAAGGGTTTTTCACATTAAATCTTGTGTTGTTTTATCTCTCTTTATTTTAGTGTGGTTTGCATTGACTTAATTTCCAACAAGGTACCATATTATTAACGAACTCAAATCTCGCTCACATTTTTTCGGGTTGAGCTCGAATCGAGTCTGAACTGTTTGGTTCAATTTACAGTCTTATTTTCAACTACTCACTCCATTCCTATATGTAGGTCGTTTTAGATTTTATTTTTATTCATAATTATTTGTCGTTTATGGTTATTTAAGAGAATTGATTACTATTTTTCTCAAATTGCCCTTATTACTCCACCTAATCTTTTCATCCATATTTATGAGATAAGTGAGGTGAAGGATATTATAGACAATTGATACTATAATTAATGACGGAGGGAGTAATAATTATTAATTTAAAGAGTGTCCTTTAGAATTTTATTGCTGATCTACCCTTAATTAATAAAGACTGTTTGGTAAGAGGGTCGACTTAAATTTGAAATATCCAAGAAATGTAGACATCAATTTTTGTAACTTGTAGCAAAATTAAATGATATGCCTCAATCCCAAGCAAATTAAGTTTGGACGGCTGGATGAGCGTTAGTTGAAACAGACCCTCTGACTAACGTATTCTATGGATCATTTCTCTATTTTAATATAGTGGAGATTCGGAGTTTGGCATGTGATTTTTCCCTTTAAGGGTTTTTCACATTAAATCTTGTGTTGTTTTATCTCTCTTTATTTTAGTGTGGTTTGCATTAACTTAATTTCCAACAAGGTTTGAACCATATTATTAATGAACTCAAATCTCGCTCACATTTTTTTGAGTTGAGCTCGAATCGAGTCTGAACCGTTTGGTTCAATTTACGGTCTTATTTTCAACTAGTAATTATTAATTTAAAGAGTGTCCTTTAGAATTTTATTGCTGATCTACCCTTAATTAATAAAGACTGTTTGGTAAGAGGGTCGACTTAAATTTGAAATATCCAAGAATGTGACATCAATTTTTGTAACTTGTAGCAAAATTAAATGCTATGCCCCAATCCCAAGCAAATTAATTCAGCCATATGACCACCAAGTGGGTCATTGCATTAATCAAACTTGCGCACACTTGACCCATGATGATAAAAAGATAAAATGCGTCACTGCAAACGTATATGCAAAAATAAAAAAAATAAAAAATTAGCTTCCCAAGTGAAGTACTACTTCTACTACACTATCTGAAATATTTTTCTGGGTACCTTTTGCATTCTACTCAACCGGGAAGTACAAGGATTTTGTGGGCAAACAAAAGAGGACAAAGACTCGGAGAGATAAAGAGATGGATGCAAATGCTGCAGGTGAAGTGAATTATGAGATTGTGATAGTTGGTGGTGGAATATGCGGTCTTGCTACAGCCCTTGCTCTTCACAGGTTCCGTGCTTTTTATATACCTAAAAAGAGTAACAAAAATAGTCTCTCTTTTTGTTGTCGTAGTATAAAATGACAATTTTTATTTTTAAATTTATTGTCATAATTTTATTTTTGTGTTACTGCTATTAAATTAAAAAAGTATCTGTATCAACACGACAAGGGTAGGAATACAATGTAGAAAATGAACAAAAATATTTAAAAATTAAATTTACCCGTATTGTGTTCTTTTAAGATCTTTTAGGGGTTGATGAGTCCATATAACATAGAACTTCTAGGTTCTGAACATGGAATAAAATACATACTAAATATTCTCAAATTTTATAAATGAGACTCTTTTATGGAATTAAATGGGTAGTAAGTCATTATTTTAGTGTTAATTAAGCTTATTAAGGAAAGAATTGGGTATTTATTTACAGGAAAGGCATCAAATGCGTAGTTTTTGAAAGATCAGAGAGTTTGCGAGCGGCTGGGGCAGCTATTGGCATTATGCGAAACGGTTGGCGTGCACTAGATCAACTTGGTGTTGCCTCAAGTCTTAGACAAACTGCTTTTCCTATACTTGGGTATGTGTATTTATGTGACCCATTAGCTCTTTTTTTTTTTAAATTTGTTATATGGGCAGGTAACTTACTTTCAGAAACAAATAATAAAAGGAAAGTTTTTATTTTTATTTTTATTTTTAAGTTGGTTTAGTATATAATGCAATGGGACAAAATTAAAGATACAACTATATAAAACATTGTTAATGCCAAAATTCGTCTACGCGCTTCAATCACCAATAATGCGTTCAATCCTGCACAGAAACGAAATCACACGTGAAACTTGACGACTTGTGCCACCGGAGATAACTTCGGTGTGAGTACATGCTGAATAAGTTTTTAACAATGGAGGCTTAATACTCTAGTGTTGTAAAAATAATGTTGTTGTCCTTGGAGTAGTCCGATATGCCCACAACACATTGGGCAACTCTTCAGGTCACCTTTCTTTAGCCTCATCTAGTCTTCTTTTTATTCCATTTATCAGAGTCCTATTAGAAACTTCTACTTCATCGGTCGATTGTGGATGAGTCACCGAAATCTTCCGATGTTGAATCCCCAAATCCTTTAAAAATTGTTCGAACTTAAATCCCACAAATTGTTTGCCGTTGTCCGAGACCAATACTTAAGAATCCAAAATCGGAAAACCACTAACTCCTTTAAAAACTTCAAGCATTCCTGCTTTGTAATTTGCCGAAGCGGTTTGGCCTCGACTCACTTGGTCATATAGTCAATGGCCACTACCACAAATCTAACCTGACCCTTTGTTTTCGGTAGTGGACCGAATATATCAATTTCCCATACAACAAATGGAATCGAGGACAGAACAAAGAATAACTCTTCAGGCGGCTGATGAGGAATAAGGCTATTTAACTGACACTTGGGAAACTTTTGCACATAATCCTTTGCTTTCTGAAAGATGGTTGGCCAATAATATCCCCGTCGAAGCACTTTGTTTGCCAACACCTTTGCTCCCATGTGATCGCCACAGATCCCCTCGTGAACCTCGTGAATAACATATTCAGCTTTGGATGACACCAAACACCTCAACAAAGGAGAAGAGTGTGCCCTTCGATATAAATCTCCATCAATGAGCACAAAATTCAAGCTTCTGTACTTGATTTTCTTTGCCATCATCTGATCCGAAGGTAAGACGCATCTGCCAAATAGGCCAAATAAGGCGTAAGCCAACAGTTCGACCGCTCCACCGTCATTAACTTCGAACGCTGAACACTTGGCGAATTTAAAACCTCCAGATAGACCGATCCTCTAAATGAGCTTGCATCCGTCGTAGCCAACCTTGCCAAAGCATCGACTATAGTGTTATCTGATCTATCAACCCCCTGAAAGGAAAACGAACTGAAGTAGTGGAGACAATCTTTGACTTCGGCCAAATACTTAGACATTTTTGCCCCTCGGGCCTCACTAAAGATGATCAACTTCTGTACCTCAAGACTCTTTGCCAACTGAAGACTGGCTAAAATCGCTTCATACTCTGCTTCATTATTGGTTGCCTTTAATCCGAAGTGAATAGCTGGCTGCACTTTAAACCCTTCTAGACTTGTCAAGATAACCCCAACTCCACTAACATCCGAAGAGGAAGAACCATCCACATACAGTGTCCACGAAATCTGAACATGCCGAGCATCCGAGATCGACCCAACTATCTCTCTGGCCTGGTCTACGGTGTCGGGTTCAAAAAATGAGCATTCTACCATAAAGTCGGCCAAGGCCTGACCCTTTATCGTTGTCCAAGGATAATACTTCAAAACGAACTGTGTCAACTGCATTGCTCAAGCTGCTAGTGACCCGAGACATCTGGCTTGTTTAGAATCTTCTTTAAGGGCTGATCAGTATATACAACAATCAACCACCCTTGGAAGTAATGTCGAAGCTTCCGACTAGTCGTTGTTAGGGCGTAGGCAAACTTCTCAAGGTTCGGGTATCTAGTTTCTGCGCCCTGAAGAGCATGATTCACACAATACATTGGGAACTGCTTTCCCCTATCTCCCGAACTAGAACATCTCCAACCGACAATGAGCTTGCCGACAAGTACAAATATAAAGGTTCCGAAGGAACCGGTTTCACCAACAGAGGGGCCGAAGATATATATCTTTTAATTCCCTGAAAAACGTCCTCGCATTCTGAAGTCCATTGAAAGGTTTTCTCATTCTTCGGCCCTTTTAAAGTATCAAAAAGCGGCAAACACCTTTTCGCCGATTTAGACCTAAATCTCCTAAAAGCAGTAATCCGTCCAGTCAATCGTTGAACATCTTTATAAGACTGAGGAGACTTCATATCCAGAATTGCCCTGATCTTCTCTGGGTTTTCCTTGATCCCCCTTTTGCTTATCAGATAACCCAAAAATTTACATGCTCCAAGACCGAAGGTTCACTTCGTTGGATTTAACTTGATGTTGTAGTGTCTGACGGTCTGAAAGCAATCTTCTAGGTCATCTAAATGTCCCTGAACAGATAAACTCTTTAGCTATATTTGTTTGCAAGAATTACACTTGGGATATGCCTATTAATTCCAAGTGACTTGTTTGTTTTCAAATTTGGATTTGGGACTATTAGTTCAAGGATTATAAAATGACTTAAGATTGGGGACTATTTAATACCATGTTTAGCTAGGTCTTATAATCCCATCATGCGGGATTAAAAATTTATGGACAAAACTAACATTTATAAATGAGGTACTGTAACCTTTGTGAATGAGAGAGAGTGGCTTGTATTGTTGGAATATAGAGCAGAATTAGCAAGATTAACTGAAAAGTAAAATTGGAACAACTTATCTCGTAGACGATAAAAATCGAGGCATAGCGAAGCTACTGTCCTAAAAAGTGATTTCGCTCCACTGCTAATAAGCTCATGTACAAATGGGCTGCCGGCGGTCACTCTCCAGGATTCAACGACGAAACCTCCAATCGTGTGTACTCACAGAAGGAAACTGTGGACTTGTCTTTGTGGATTGCCCAAAATATATTACCAGTGTAGAGAAGAAGAAGATAGTCTGTATGTATTGTTTACTGTGTATTCTCTGAAGAACAATTGGTATTTATATAAGGGAGAAGAAGAACGTTGGAACAACGGTAAAAGGAACGTTGGAAATAAATAAGGTTTACGTTTGGGAAATAAATAGCGTTTACGATAATGAACGTTGGGGAAAAAATAACGCTAATGAAAAACGGCTAGGGTATTAAATTAGACAATTAGGCTTGGTATAAAAAAAATTAAAAGTTAGGGATTTAAGCAAAACAGTGGGCTACCTGGGTGCACCCGCGAGGCATATTCCACCGGATCGGCACCCCCTGCACGAGCGTAATGCGTGCACACACGCACTAAGGTTTTCTGATCGAAAGTCCAAGAATCAAGCTTGGCCTAGCCCAATTCCTTAGCCATTCTCATGTGCGCGAGCCCATCCCTATTTCCTCAATCAAGTTACTAAACCCAAGCCAACATGTACTGCACAAAGAATGTTTTCAAAATAGACAATATGGGACTATGTCAAAACTATGAATTTTGGAGCATAACCAACATGTATGAGAATGGAGAATTTGCAGTCATATATTTTGGAAAATGGCGTGTGGTTGTTGGTACCTAGCCACTGCTACTAATGTTATTAGAATTAACTCCGTTAGTATGGACTTGTCTATCACTTCAAGAAGAAAGTAACGGCTGTTATAAGCAAGGTCTATTTGGTCGTTAATTAAAATGATTTAATTTATTCTCTTTAATTTAATTCTGGACAGTACTTGCAAGCATAACATAAATATTGGTTAATTAATAAATACTAACCTTTGTAAAATTAATTATAATATGGCACTCGGTTCTTGTAAAGTATACTTTTGTGAAAAGTGGGAGGAAAAATAGAAATTCACATAAAAGTTAGGCTGGAACAAGAAAGCGAACAAAATAAGTGACTGGAAAAATAAATACATAAATTGCATAGGTAAAACAAATTTATTTATTTATTTCTATGTAATTTATGGACAAAAATATTAAAATAACCTTTATAAAGCTTACAAAATTTAAAAGCTTCAAAATAATATTTAAAGTTTATGGTTAATAATAGTATATACTTTGAGTAAAAAAGTTTGTTTTATGAGAATAAAAACTTATTTTGAAAATACATCTACATTTACTATTAAAAAGTTTATCATTTTTTTCTTAAAATAATTTTTTCATGACGAGTTTCATCATAATTGCCTCTAGTATGTACACGTGATATGTTTAAATAATTTTTTTTATTTATAGGCGCCTTTTTGATGTATAAACAAGTTTAAATTATAGTTTAAAATATGTTATTATTGGTAAGGGTATAATAGTCCAAATGATATTTTTTATCCAATCATTTAATTAATTTTATAAAAAGCAAACATAACATGAGATTATTTTAAGTTATCTTATGAATAATCCCATAAAAAACAAACATGTGAGTAGGACTATTTAATCCTAGGATTAATAGTCTTGGGATTATAATCCTATGGATTATATATAGTTCAAGTATTATAATCCTTGCAAACAAACATGGCCTTTACGATCATATCATCAACATATACCTCCATACTGTAATGACACGAAAAATTCCATATAATATTTGATTATTATAATGACAAATTTTGAGTATAATTTTTATTTATTTTAGTTATACTTAATTGTTGTGGCATTAGAATTATTTACTATTTAATAATTTATTAAGTATCTCAGATTATGTATGGTAAAGGAGGTAGATTGAATATACCTTATAATGGTATATAAATATCAAGAATGAAAAGGAAAGCCTGCATGACTTAATTGTGAAATACTATTGACATGAAACTACCTATGTGGTCAATGAAATAATTTTATTATGATATGATTAAATTCATTCAAGAGTGTTATTTAGTAACAAATAAGGAAAAGAGTGTGTACTACCATGGGTATTTAAATTGCATGGAAGCATCATTTTTTTTATGATATATGTGCCAACTATTTTGCTTGCCTAAATAAATGTGGTGAATAAAAATCCATGTATATGAATATGTAATGTGAGTCCATATTCAATTATTGGACCACATTAAATTTGCTATGTGTGTTTGAAAATGTGCTACATTGATTCTAATATTTTGGACTCTTGCTACACTAAGAGATGTGTTATGAGGCCCAAATTATAACTAGATCCTGCCTTGTTACTTGGCCAATCCGACAACCACATAGTGAGTAGCAGGGGGCTGTTTAGCCCAATTCAATTGAGCAGGCAGTGAGTTGGTTTTGTTTAGTCTGTTCATTATTTGTCATTGAACAGTAAGATGGTTTATTAATCAGTTAGATGGTAACTTGGTTAGTAGCTATAAGGTGGAGTGTAGCTGCTAGGGGCCAATTCAGGAGGGCAATTAGACTGCAAGAGTTGGGTGTGTCAGGAAGTATTAGGGGTCAATTAGGCTGCTATGTGATGTAGCAGTTGAGCCTAATAGAGGCCAATATAGGGGCCAACTGACTGCTAAAAAGTAGACTGCTGGGAAGCCAATATAGGAGCCAAATAGGCTTAGCTGTAGAAGACTTTGTAGGGGCTGAATAGAGTAATAATGGCAAATAGCTAGGTGAGGCCATGGGACTGACTTCAGGAGGAGCTCAGCCATAAATGGCCAAGCCTTAAACCCGAGACCAGCTAGCCATAACAAAGTACTGAAGTTCTATACTATAGCAGTCATATAGAGAGAGTGGTAGAGCTCCGGCTGGGGAGGAAAGGAGAATTAAGCATCAAAACTACCTTCTCTCAAAGCCTAACTAGGTATGCAAACTCTGGCCATTCCATTCCCATTTCATTTTTTTGGTAGAAAGACCAACTGTTATGGCTGTATGTTTTTATTGTGGCTGCGTTGTTATTGTTGTTGATCAATTTGGGGGACCATGAAGGGTCCGGGAGGCATAAGGGTGGGATATGAAAGGAGATATGTGTTTATATGTATATCTATGGAAGTATATAATGTGTTTTATGGACTGCATCTCATATGTTCGATAAAATGACAAAGTAGGGGCTGTTATGTATTAAAAGCATGATAGTTGAGTAATAAGTCCAAGAACATATCTATATGCTATCATAGTAAGCTAATGTTTCAAGTATGTTTCTATGCTAATGTAATATGATTTAAGGCAACTTGAATATCCTACTAGTCTATGTATGAGCTAAACCAACAAAAAGGGGCTGTTATAAGAAGATTGTTTATAACTGATATGTCTTGCTTCTAATGTGGTTTTCATGCTATAATATGGTGTCTAAAGTACCAAACATTGAAGTCTAAGAATAATGAAACTTAAGTATCATTTTCAGGGGCAGTCCGGGCCTGTTTGAAACAGGCCAAACCAGGCCACTGTTTTGAGAACTTGAATGCTAGCTTAAATGGCTTGTTGAGGATTGTTAAGGTGTGATATGTTCTTTGCCATCCGAATATAGACTCTATATGTTAAATGCCATGAAAACAATTTGTCCATGCTTACATGTTGCATAATCATGCTATCCTTGTTGACATGTTGCTAAATTCTTATGGAATTTAAAGCCTAGAGGGCTGTTTTAAACTAAAACCTTGCACCCTTGTGATTTAAAGTGTGAATATAGTCTATATGGCAAAAACATAATGTAATGATGCTTGTATTTGAATACTTGGGACTGTTATGGTAGAGTAGTGCAAATTCATGTTTAAATATGGTTAGTAAGGGGCTGTTTTGTGCTAACAACTGAACTAACCTTTGCAAACATGCTGAAGTGTGTGGTCATGAGTTGGATGATAATTTAAAGATCATATAAATGCTTAGAGACCCTGTTAGTTCTAGCTTGGGACTGTTTGTGATTAAATAGCCAAAACTATGCTAAAAACTCTAGAAAAGGGGACTGCTATAGTCAAATATGGAAAATGAAGTTAGCAGTCAGCGAGGAGTCCCTATATTGTCCATACAAGACATTTAAAATGTGATCTTTAACTTAGTTTAGGTCTATGTTGTATACCATCCAAATTTTATGTTTAAAAGCCATAAAAAGTGAGCTTTTAGTGTCAACTAATACCCAACTATAGAATTACCATACCTGGACCATGTAGGCAAGTTTAAAAGCTACACAAGCTAGCTAAACCAAGTCTAGACTGTTTTGAGAGTTGTTGAAAATCACGTTTTAAAGCCAAAAGTGAACTGTTTTGGGCAAATCTCAGTACCTGACCCTAACAAACTGTAATGAGCTTATAAAAAGTTGCTAATACATGCTAGTAAGAATTCCTAATCTTGGCCAAGACAAAAGCTAACAAGAAAACCAAGTTAGGATCTCTCTTATAAACCTAAAGTGTGCTTTAATAGGTCAAATTTGGCTAGATGATTAACTAAAGTGTGGTGATGATAAAATTAGCCTTAAGTAACTAAAATACATATGCCTAGACTATCCAAGTAGCCAAAACTAAAAAAATTTGGAAATGTATCAAAAACAATTTTTGCGAAAAAGTGAGAAACAGGCCAGTTTGAGCCCCTGTTTTGGGAAGCCTAACTGACATAAATAAGAAACCTAAACCTTGATTAAAATACCTTGATGTATGGTCTAAAAGTAGGGTTAAATGGTTGAGCCAAGAACCTAACCCGAAATTCAAACAAATCACCAAACTAGCTAGTAAAATCACTAAAACTGCAGTTTATGCAGTTTTCTAAGTGTGAAATTTGAGATTTTGTCATTTTGCTTAAAGATAAGTTTTAACTTCTTAAAAAAATGAGTTAGAAGTATGTTATACTATTGCAAGTGTTGGAATGCTAATACATACAAGAAAATGAGAAATTAGAATGTAAAACCATGAAAATACTAGGTTTAGAGGGTTAAAACCATATCTATGCATAGCAAAGTCAGGGGAATGCTAAAACTAGTCCTAACTAGTAATAATTCAAGTGTTGGAATGAGCCCATGTGGCCAGAAATGAAATTGACAAGAATTGACCAAAGTTAGGAAAACTAAAAACTGTGATGAACAACCTAGTTGGACATCAGTTTCAAGAAACTTAAATGGCTTTCTTGAGAACCTAAACCAGTACAAAAATATTTTGATATATGGTCTATAAGTATGTCCAAATTTCAGGTCTAAAAGCTTAATCAAAGTAGCCTAGAAAATAACTAAAAATTGAAATTTTGCCAATGAATGAAATGTGTAAAACAGCCTAGTTGGGGCCTGTTTTTGAATTGCTTAATTTAATAATTTTAAAGACATAACCCGTAAATAAAATACTGTGCTATGGGGTCTATAGGATTGCACAAGTGAGGGACTAAAAAGGCTACTACAAAAATTCCTATAAATCCTTAAAAGTACCTCAAAAATCATATTTTTGGTGTTTTTGAGTTATGTTGCAAAAGTGAAGATTAAGAAATGTAAATGTCTTAACATGACTAAGTGAGATAATAAAAGTGTTTTATGATCTAAGATTTATATCATGTTATGTTTGGAATGAAAACTTGTATGCTTAGGATGTCTGAAAGCTATGTGGTGTGTGTCTATGTGAGCTAGCTATGTAAAAGTACTATGTATATACTAAGCTGTGAGAATGTGTTGTGATAAACTAAGTGCCTATGTGTACTTAACTGTATTTGCAAATAAAAGTTATTTATATACTTGCTAATGTTAGTAACATACATGATAGTTATTAGAGTTGAGCTATGTGTATCAATAAATGTAGACTTTGTGCTATAAGATAACTAAGTAAGCCAACACTGTATATATGTAGGCTATTCAGTGGCAAGATACTCTATTAAAAGTTTAAACGACGCGAAAGACAAGTATTTCAAACGTTCTTTCTTAAATAAGTTTATGTTGCAAGTATTCAACTCGAAAGTTTTATCTTTTCAAGTTATTCAAATTATTGAACTGTAATACTACAAATTCAGTTATTCTTATGATATTGAGAGTATGTCAATGCCATTATTTTGGCTAGACAAATGTTGAGATATATTGATATTCTTCATTCATGAAAATCTCATTTAATGTTCTCAAAACCATTTTGTTGTGGTGCGAACTCTTATATAATGCTTTGAACGAACAACCATTTTATAGGAGCATATTATACCGAACATATGATTCCGAAGGACATGTAATGTGTCATTTGTCTGTTATGTTGTGCACAATATAGGGTACTTGGACTGATTACCTAAAGAACAAGTTTAGATGTATTCAGTTTTTAGCAATTGTTTGTCCATGGATTGCAGTTTCAACACTGTCAATTATAGTAATGAGTTCACTGGTCACCTGACCTAATAGCATATAAAAGTTTGATTTCATATTTTGAAATGCTTCAGAACTGTTTTGTTCAGTATATTACAAGTTGTACTTTCTTTCATTTTGAATAATGTTATATTCAACTGTTCTTTTTATACTTGCTAAGCAAGTTTTACTCACCCTTATGTTGAATATAATTTTTAGTTAAAACCGAGAAAGTTGGTACATCAGAGAAAGATAAAAGGAAAGGCAAGGATGCGGAGTAATTTAATATTAAGCACCTGTGCTTAAGGAACTTTAAGAAGTCATTGTAATAAATACATGTATTATATTTGTGGTATTGAGCTATGTAAAGGTCTATATAACCTCAGATTTATGTTAAAATTATCATGTAATCTAAAACATGTTTAAGTTAGTATTATAATGGAATGAATAGATATGATAGTAACGTGAACACCAAAACTGAGGTAAAGGTAACCCGGTTTAGGGGGTGTCTCTGACCCAGTTGTCTTTGGAACACATAATTCATCATCCTCTTGTATGTTGCTCCAGTGTTCAGTAGTTCGAAAGTCATCTTCCGATACACATAAATCGCCCGATGAGTAATGAAAGTTGTCTTCGGGATATACTCCTTATGCATCGAAATCTGATTGTATCCTGAGAAGGCATCCATGAAACTGAGTAAGGCATACCCATAAGTTGCATCGATGAGTTGGTCGATGTGTGGAAGGGGGTAAAAGTCCTTCAGGCATGCCTTGTTTAAATCCATGTAGTCAATGCAGATCCGCCATTTCCCGTTCTGCTTCTACACCAACACCACATTCGCCAACCATTCTGGATAGTTAATCTCAAAAATGAAATCCGCTGCCAATAGTTTTGATATCTCATCATCAATGATATTTTGCCTCTCTGGGGCAGAGATCCTCCTTTTCTGTCGGACCAACCTCCTGGCAAGGTCCGCGTTTAGTCTGTGCACAACAACCTTTTTGTCGATCCCAAGCATATTGCTAGGAACCCATGTAAAGATGTTTGCATAACCCCGAAGTAGTTCTATCAAACTTGTCCAAAATGGTTCCTACAGTCCCGATCCGATTCCTTTTTCCTAGGTTTCAGCTCAACGTCTTCTGTCTCTGCCGCAGGCATGGCGAGGGGCTCTGTACTCCCTTCGGTAAATGACTCAATCTCTGTCGCCATTGTCTGTTTATGTTTACTGACCCCTACCCCTGGAGAGATTAACGTGTTCCGATAACAACTTCTTGCCTAGTCAAGGGTCCCTAGCAACCTCTCCAACTCCATTAGGTATAGGGAACTTGATCTTAAAATGTGGGATTAAAGTCACAGCTTGCTACGCTGTTAAAGTCGGTCTTCCAAGAATGGTGGCGACAAAAAATCTACACATTACCTCGACTTGCTGAGGAGTTGTCCCGAAGACGACCGGTAGTTCGATCGTCCCTGCTACCCGAACCCGAACCGGTTCGTTGATGAAGTCGTATAGGGGAAGTTCCTGCCCGATCTCCATTTTCTACCTTCTAAATCCATTATCTGATATGCATGGCCTACAATATATCCACCGATGAGCTGTTGTCGATCATTATCCTTTTCATATCTATCGAACCCACTTGTGCAGTAATAACCAGTGCTCCTTCATGCGGCTCGATTGTTTTCGAAGGGTAATCTTCATCCGAAAAAGACATTGACTGTGCCTGAATATTGTTGTTCTCGCCTAACAGGCTGATCAGACATAGAGAACAGAACTTTTAACAATCCACGTCTCTTCTTCCCCGTAACCTTCCCGACTGACCCGCCCGTGATCACGTCCACCACCCAGTGTGCTACTTGGGTCTGACCCTGTTGTTGGGGCTGGGTGGTCGGGTTTTGTACTGGGCCAGTGTTCGTCTGCTATGCCCTCGAAGCATCACGACCTACAACATACTGAACCAATTCCCCGCTCTTGGCGTTTTTCTCGATCAAATCTTTCAGACTCCAACATGCTTTAGTAGAATGCCCATCCGTCCCATGATAGTCACAGTACTTGTTTTGATTTCCTCTGTTCGATTTTGTGTTGTTTTTGGCTGTTCAAAGTATGGTTTATCCTTCATTTGTTCGAGAATGATGGTCCGATCAGTGTTGGGAGGAGTATAAACCTTGTTGCCCCTCGGGAAGGGTTGACGGCCTCCTCTCGAACCCCCATTATTATTGCTATACTTCCTCTGCTGTCCATCTGTTCTATTACTATCATCATTCTTGGAATAGTTGTTCCTATCCCGATCCTTCGACTTCTCTATTGTGCTAGACTTCAGGCTGCTCATTACCTCTTCTACTGTTATGAAGCCTTCGGCCCTGTCAAATGCTTTAGCCCAGTCCTTCGAGTGATTGAACATCAAATCCTTCACCAATTTCTTTAACTTTACGACGTTCAAACCCAATTGGAAGTATCCGAGGGCCTGAGAACCATTCAGATCTATAACTTGACCGATCACGTCCCGAAACCTTTTAACATACTGACCCAATGTCTCGTTTGAATATTGCTTTATCTGGACTAAGAACCCGATCGATTTTCCTCTTTCTCTTGTTGCTCTCGAATCAAATGTGGAACTTTTCGCAGAGTTCTTTCCATGACGAGATTGAATTCTGAGCTAATGATGTCATTCACTGTCGAGAATCATTTTTCAGGGTCGTAATGAACATCTGACACTTGGTAGCATTAGAGTAGTCAAAATAGTTCATCAGCCGGTCATAAGCCTGGCTGTGTTCATAGGCGTCTTCGGATCCATCATAGATCTCCATATGTGGGGCCTTCTTATTCGGGTTGACCTTTTCTCGATCTATCTCCAGGGAGAATGGCAATGATGAATTGACCGTAGCCTCTTTCTCCTTATTGACTTCAACTAATCTCTTTTCCAAATTTGCTAACTTTTGGGCCAATGCCTCGACACCATCTATCTGAGGGGGCGACTCTCGCCTGTTCCGACCTCGATGTTCTGGAGAGGCTACCTGCCTTCTCCGTTCAGATCTACCTTCTCGGGAGCGGCTTCTATGCTTGCTCTTTTCCTACGAGCGGTTTTTTGCTGCTCGCTTTTTTCTGAAAGCGCTTTTGTTCCGCTCTCTTCTTGTGGCTTGATTGCTCGCTCCTTTCCTCGCGAAGCTTGATTATGTTCACGCTCTCAATTCGCCGAGAACCGTCTGAACGATGTGTCTTGGACTGGTTCCCTGGTGAACGCTTCCGCCTTCGGTTATGGCTGGAAGCACTGTCCTCACAATCCAAAACAGCCAACTGAGCATCCCACTCCTTTTGTTGAAGAAGTATGACCTTCACAGTATCATTGGTCTCTTGAACCTTTTTCGTCAGGATCAACCGCCTTTCGTCCCAATCATCTCGCCTCGAGTTTAGGTCCCCCTGGGTGTGTGTTCGGGACGGGTTGTCCTCGACACTTTTGTTGGTTTTTGCTTCTTTCCTATACATTGAGAATAGCCGATGGCGGATAGCATTTGCCTTCTCATTCGGTGGGGCCACAAAATTGGCTTGAGACCCAAGTCTTTGCGAGGCACTTAGGGACGGCTCCAACATGTCTTTGGTCGAACCCCGTGGTTGAGGAAGGGGATCAGCCGTGGATTGATCTCGTGCAGAGACCATTTTCGCCTTACTAGTTACCATGCTCTTGGGTGATTGAAAACTATGTAATACTAAAGTGACATTCCTTATAGTGTCAATGTTAACGCTAAGATTCGTCCACGCGCCTCAATCACCAAGAACTCGTCCAATCCTGCACAGAAACGAAATAACACGTGAAACTTGACGACTTGTGCCGCTGGGGGATAGCTCCGGTGTGAGAATAAGTACAGGCTGAATAAGGTTTTAACAATGGAGGCTTAATACTCTAATGCTGTAAAAATAATGTTGTACCTGATAATTAGGGTGCAGCCTTGTATTTATAGTGACCACACCTCCTCTTCCAAGCTCTTCCCCGTATATCGGATTAAACTGAATCTCCTTAAAGAAAGGAAGTCGGATATCCCAACACTTTCCTTAGGAGTTTAGAAATTAAATATAGTTAGAAATCTTTGATTCCTTAAAAGTTCTCAAACTGCCCAAACAGGTTCCTACGCGGGGAGACTTCCTCCACGTGGATCATGGCCCACCGAATCACTGAGCCCAAATAATCATTCCCCAACAAACATGAACAAGATAATCTTAAATGCCTAGTTTGAAAAAGTAACTTGTGGATGAAAAAGAGAAGAGAAAACAAAAATGAAGAAACAACATAACCTGTGTAGCAGTTCAATGTTTTTAGGTAGAGAAATTTAGCTTAATATTGTAGAATGTATATTTTCTGAATTACACTTTTTGGATGCGCTCAGAGTACCTTTATTACCAAAGAACACCTAGTAGAATTTTTTCTTAAAAAAAAATCATTGTCATAAGTCATAATTTCGTCGTTTCAAGTCAAGATTACTAGGGAACCGTGTTCCACATAGGTGGGGTACTACTAGGGCAACTATTGGTATTATGCCAAACGGTTGGTGTGCACTAGATCAACTTGGTGTAGCTTCAATTCTTAGGCAAACTGAATTAGTTTTATTTTTGTTAAGTGGGTTTATTATATTAATTATTGATACACTGTCAGTGTATACACGAGTGGTCATAGGTATTTTATTAAAGATGTGTCATGGTTTTGACACCGCTCGTGTATATATTGCTAATGTGTCAAATTTTAACTCTTAGGTCATGTTTGTTTGCAAAAAACATGCTTGAGATTGAACTATTTATCTTAATTTAATATTACTTCAGACTATTTTATCCCATGGTGAGGATTAATAGTTCTTTAAATAGTCTTGTAGACTAATTTTTGTCATTCCTAAGGCTTTTTATGATGGATTATAAATCCGATAATGAATGTGAGATTAATTGTCCCCCCCATTTTAAGCTATCAAATGACTTTATTGGACTAAAATTCCAACATTAAGAGATTAATCAAAGGATTAAATAGTTCAAAATAGTGTTAAATTAAGACAAATAATTCAATCGCATGCTTTTTGTAAACAAACATGACCCTAGTGTATAACACAATGAAACAAAATTACAAGATACAGGGGGGGCATAAAACATGAGGAAGATAAATCTTAAATGCCTAATTTGGACAATGTAACTTGTGGTAGTGATTAAAAAAGGGGAAACAAAGAAATGAAGAAACAACATAACCTTTGTAACAGTTAAGATGTTTGTAGGTCTACATTTAGTTCATTAATAAGCAACATGTTAATGCATGTTAACATTTATTATTAAAAATTCTCAAGTTCATATTATTATTTTTTAAATTCTAGAATGTACATATTTGAATAACACTTATTGGATGCACTCAGAGTACCTTTAGTACCAAAGAACGACTAGCAGAATTTCTTTTATTTTTAATTTTCATAGTCATGAGTCATAATTCCCTTATTTCAAGTCAGGATTACTAGGGAACTCTTATTGCACCGTGTTCGACATACCGGGTACTATCACTCTAAATCGTGGTACGAGAACTAAATGCCTCGTGTATTCTATCATAGACAACATTTCTCGTATTTGATTTCATTGTGCGCATCTAGTTGATCACCGTCGTGTTGTTAGGTGAAGCGATGGAGCTTTCCTAGTAACGATGTTGTTAGTAGATAATCTAGAAGATTCTAGTATATTATTCTAATAGCATGATTAAAGGGAGATTGCATGATTAGGAGATTATTGATTTAATTTCTAAATGTACTGTAGTTCTAAGTCTATATAAATGCTCTCTATTTTGTATTGTGAGATATATAATTGAAAATATCTTCCCTTCTCTATTTCTCCACAGATGTTATAAGTTAAAGTAGGGGATGGATACTTCTTTTTGATAAGTAGTGGATGAGACATATCATGCTGGTTGGAGCTGATGTAAATATGTTAAGTACTGTTAAGTTTTAATTCACATAAAATTGCCATGTTCTAGTGTTGCCTCCTTTTTAGTCTAACAAAAAGGACTCTTAACTCATGCAAATATACATGGGTTAACAAGTAGTACAGAGTAATAAAAGTATCGATCCACGGAGAAAGGTGTTAAATCTAAATTATCATGTAACAACTACATCACTATTTTTATATGCTTAAACGATCAACTCACAATTAAATTTAATTCTAAATTAATTTATGAAATAAAAATTATAATTACTAAAGTGATGTAATCAAATTGGAGAAGAATGAGATTCTAATTTCATTTAATGTATTATCTAAACTGCAACCCTCATGCAATGTTTAAATATTTATCATGGAAAACTAGTAAAGAGCACAAAAGTGGACATAACCATTTTTCAATGAACTATGACCAATTCACATAACCTCCACGTTTGATAGAAATCATGTAAGCATCACAATTACCAAATTCACTATATTTCTATGTGAGTTTAAAGCAAATATGATTTAAACGCAAGCTCTTTTAATGACTACACATGATGAAACGGTATATGCCTATCCGGTTCATGAATCACAAAGCCTAACATCCATAAGCTGTATGAACATATGCCATTATGATCTAATCCATACTTCTATTTCATTTTTCAAATCAATACAAGCACAAAGTGTGAATGGTGATCAAACATTCATTCATTAAGCTCAATCATAATAGGTAATCCAATGATAAATATACAACGTTACAATCAGATATACCTATTTAAACTACGCATCAAAATCCATTAGAATCCCATAATGGAGTTTAGTTCATTTCTGAACCTAAAGCCATTATGGGATTACATCAAAACCATTAAAATAAAAATGCAAACAAAAAGTTATGAAGAAATGAGAGAATCAAATCTGCAATCCTGCTGCAAGTTCTGTTCCAGGCTTGTCTAATTCACCAACAATCTCCAGAAATGAAAACTAGATTTTATTTTGTAATCTAGATTAAGAGTAGAGCAAAATGTAATAATCAAATGCTCAAAATCCTCTCTAGAGTAGCTAACACCTAAGAACCCTAATGACAATATGAAAACTCATAAAAAATGAACTCAAAACACGTCTCTGGTGCTAACCATGTCGTTTCAGTTGAGCCAAATGCGCTCCAATTCAAATTACAAAAAGTCAGCAAAATTAACTGAAGAAGACTCGCGCGGCCGCGCGAGTTTATAATGCAATACGGGCGCGGGCGCGCTATGAGCATGTTTGCCTAGGTCTTGGCGCGGGCACGCCAAAGCCCCGTATTGTTGGGGCGCAGCCTCGCTGCTGCTGCCCTGTGTCTTCTGCTGCTTTTTTGTTGTTGTTTTATGCTACTTCTTCTCTTCTGCACTTCATTCCTCCACTGCTCCAGTTCTTTACCTGCTCATGTTCAGCTTGCCATGATCTTGCTAGTTTAATGCCACCATGCCATGTTAATGCCATTCCATTCCAATTCTTGCTTTTCCATGCCTTTCCTTGCTATAGGGGTTCCAGCTACAAATACTGCAAAATAAACATAAAATGCAAATAAAATATAACAAAAACTACTTGAGATGAGCATAATTCCAGTGAGTTAGCACTCAATAAGTAGGTATAAAACATACTTATCATCTTGATTAAGAAATAATCAGTCTTTTACTGTGTTATAGACTTGTAGTCTTAATATTGATAAGTCAGAATTTCCAACTTATTAGTAGATGATCCTTGTAATGCAAATAATTTATATAGTTATACCCTATACTTAAAACTTTAACGTGCATCTCATGCTTCTTTGCTTTGGTGGTTGTACCTAGGTCGCAAGATATATGGCTTCACAAGAATAAGCAGCGAGAAATGCCGTTCATGTAAGTTCATTTATGATGCAATTTGATATTGTCAAAGTATGCTTCACATTTTGGGTTCATTCTTTAACAACAATCACTTTTAAGCAATTGGTGATTTGACATGGTGTAAGTGATTTATGAAGGGCTTGGGTTCAAGTCTTTCTTCTTGTATTTGTTCCCTCTTTATGTAGGGACGGAGTTGGAAGTGGAGTAATTTGCGAGTTTTCGTCGGATAAACTTACAAACGAGCTTAACTTTAGAACTAGAAAAGAGTTATGGGACCAATAATATATCAAATCGAAGGCATCAACAAGGCTTACACAATTCACAATCTAAAGTTTCTGATCAACAAGTATTTAAGCCAGAAAAGGCATTTAAAGCAGACTAGTTGATGATCAATGTTAGGTCAAACTTTGGATTATTTTGAATTTTAATTTTTCGTTATTTATCTTCTCTAATTAGGGTTGGAAAGAATTTTAGGCTATAAATATGTCATCTAAGGGTTTTGGAAGTATTTTTTTTACAATTATTATCAATATTATTATGTTTTCTCTTGGAGAATTCGTTACTCTCCCTTGAATCACATGGTATCAAAGGTTGAATTTCACACAATCTTGTGTTCACTTCTTCCCACTTTAATTTGATTTTCCTTTATGTTATTCCAGTATGCACTATGTTTATTTATGCATTATTCTGCACAATGATTAGTATGACCTTGTGCAGCTGGGAATGTTAAAGCATGATATATATGTCATCTCCGATAACTTGAGCTATTAGAGTAGTTTGGTGACTTCACATAATATTAAAACTATGCACGTATGCATTTCTTTAGACTTAAGAGAGAGATGTTCATCACAATTTGAAGACTAATTTTAAATTAAAAAAAGTTGCATAGTCAAATGAAATTAAAGTTATATCATTTATCAACTTAATTTCAAAATTTGTCGAAGAGACATAATACAAATAAAATCTTGGGGAACACTAAATTATTGCTATACTTGAAGTGACGTTGGCTCCATACCCTCAATCTTGAAATTTTCACGATTGAAGCAATTTGTGTATTATTACCCTATTAGATCTTAAATCTTCCTATGAAGCACACCATGTCAGTTCATATTAGCTAACAACTAACAGTACTTCGCCCACAAACATAATATATGCCATCTCTTTCAATTGTTTAATGTAGATAATCTCACATATATAACCACTTCACAAAATCTATTACTCCCTCCGTCCCATAAGAGACGATTGAAGAACAAATTCTTTTTTTTTTTGTCTAAAGTTCACAATTCAAATGGAATATGTTATATAAGCTCTCTTTTACCCCCGAAAGTAATTAAGTAGGGTCTACTAATTTTGAGAAAAAGAGAGAATCTTTAGTGTAATTATGCGGGTTCCATTGTGGATAAAATGAGAACTTATTTATTCTCTCTCTTCTACTTCTATTTTTCTTAAATTGCGTATAAGTGTACGTAAGGCCATCTTTTATGGGACGAGGCAGTAATTTTCTTCGTTTTGATAGGTCTAGTGAAGCTCGTTGCTTGAGAAGAAGCGATCTTATTAACACATTGTACAATGCTTTGCCACCTAATATGATTGAGTTTGGACATCAGATTGTTTCGGTGAAACTGGACCCTCAAACTACTTATCCAGTGCTTCAGCTTCAGGATGGAAGTTCTGTTGTGGCCAAGGTATCAAGCAGTTATATCATATTCATTTACTTACTTTCTCTTGACAAAAATCATTTAAGATATTTTAAACCAGTTCAATCTCATGGCCTAATGAATCTAAATTTTTTGTAAACACGGAGCCAAAATATATCCTCAATATTTGTAAATGACTATTTTTGTGGAACAGGGAGAGTTAATGTCAGAGCAATGGACAACTTCTAAGTATATACTACGATATGGTAGTGCAACACTTGCGACATTTGCAAGTTTTAATCACAAACATTTTCTTTGTAGAAAGACTAAATTTTGATTGATTCTTATAAAAATTTATTGTACAAATTTCCGTTGCATATTTATTTTTAAATTTATAATTTTGGAATTCAAAGAATAGGTTTATTCTGTTGAGGTGCACTTGTTTTGTGGGCTGTATTCACAGTTAGGTAAGCAAGGACTTTTTATGGGTGGGTGACTAGTTTTGGCTCAAAGGATAGTGTCCTTCTATGCATCTCTTTGTCTTTAACTTTATCCATTGAAGCTTTTCGAGGCACTTTGTTATGTTTTTCTAGCAGATTTACATATATAGGGTTTGCATCAGAATGTCTTTTCCATTTGTTTCCTTTTTTCCTTTCTTTTTTTTAATTTGAAAAGAGATTATTTTCTCCATTATAGGAGGACATCTTGTCATCTATCTGCATTGTAGTTCAGTTTTCTTCTCTAATAAATATCATATCTATGAAAAAGTGTGGCTGTGGTTGCCACAACCAGTTGGTTGCGGTAATCACCCAAACCAATGTAGTTTTGCTCAAGTTTAAGGTGAAATGACAAAAGTTTCTTTACTGAAATAAGTGAACTAAAATTATCCTTAGTTTAATGCTTACAACCATGTTAATTATAAATACCACAAATATGTTATTCCTAGGGCTGTAAATAGTAAACGAAAAATTCGCATCTGTATTCGAAAACCCCCCGAATATTATTCGTATTAAAAAAAATGGATATATCCGTATTCGGTTTAAAGGTATTCGCAAATAAACAGATACGAATACATATATAGGCGTATTCATATTCGTTTAACATCCGACCGTAAATATATCCGACAGATAGTGGATATCCGAATTCATATCCGTATCCAAATAACTTATATATATATATATTAATTATTAAATAATAAGTAAAATAATTTTTTTAAAATTGGCATTCCTTATATAATAATTAGTTTTCACAACCATACAAAAATTATTTTAAAAATATATCATTTCACTTCTAAAAAGTAGAAAATAACACTTTTATTATAATATTAATAAACTGAAATAAATTGATTTAAGTATAGTTAATAGATTTTTACTATTATAAAGTTAAAATATCTAAAATGTATCATTTATCAAGAAAATTATACACTAGAAGAACAAAATTATAGTTATTAGCTTGTTATAAGTTTTTTACTTTCAAAACTTATTTACAATGTTGGGAGGCGGGAACAATGAACAATATAATTTTATTGTTAAAATGTGTTAAGTTCGAATTAATTTAGAATTAATCTAGAAGGGGGTTGAATAATTAATTCACGTTTATGAATTTTCGGGTGGAGAAAGTATTTATCACTATTATTTTCCCAATTATTTAAAAATTAGAAGTCTAAATATTTAAAGTAAGTCCAAAAGTAAATTTGGATCAAGTTGGATTAACGAGTTGTCAGTTGTGACATATACATTATAACTTGCATTCATAAATATAATGAAATAAAATAAACTTTTTATAACTATGTAAATTGTAATCTATGTATTGAGGATAAATTATAAATAAAAGTTCTTATAAACATATTATTAAAGTTTTAATAAAGTATTTGAGAAAAAATAATTAAATATTCAATGTAAATTTTTGAATCTAATTATAAATTATAAATATTCGTACACACTACAATTTTACTTCACACACATAAAATAGACATATCTAAACATTAATAAGTAGAGCATTCATTTTGAAATTTAGGATTTCAAAAATGATGAAAACTTATTTGAATTGTAATTTAGAACATTGATTATTGTATTTAAATATTTATTAAAAAAATATATTAACATTCATTCCTTAATAAACTATACTCCCTCCGTTCCTATATATAAGTCGTTTTAGACTTCTTTTTTTATTTCTAATTATTTGTCGTTTGTAGTTATCTAGGAGAATTGATTACTATTTTTCCCAAATTGCCCCTTATTACTCCACCTAATTTTTTGATCCATATTTATGAGATAAGTGAGGTGAAGGGTATTATAGACAATTGATAATATAGTTAATGCTTTTCAATCATTTCCTTAATTCTTGTGCACATGTCTAAAACGACCTATATTAAGGAACGGAGGGAGTATTTTAAAACTCATTATTTTTTTATTCTAGTTATAGTTAGGACTGTAAATGGTAACCGAAAAATTCTTATTCGTCCGTATCCGTATTCGTAAAAAAACGGATATTATTCGTATTCGGAAAAAAGCGATATTATCCATATTCGATTTAAAAGTATCCGCAAATAAATGGATGCGGATACTACTGTATCCGAATCCATATATATCCGTTTACACCTCTAGTTATCCCCATACACACACACACACATATATATATATATATATATATATATATATATATATATATATATACATTGTATATATAAAATTATGGGACTCACTTCTGTTACAATTATGGAAATCATTGAAACGCAATTATTTTTATGAAAATTGTGCCAAAATGTAATGTTTGTGTAGAGTTCTCCTTTTGTTGAGTGACTATGTATTGAGCAAATTGAAATTTTAATACCACAATTTTTTTCAAGAATTCTTTGAAACAAAAAAAAAATCAAATTGTATCTCTAATTTTGGAATTGATAGAGTGCGCGCTCCATTATACTGCATCCAATATTCGGGCACGCCTAAAATATTTCCCCCCTGGTTAATACTTGATTATGTGATTGCCGTGACGATCATATATTATAATTTGGTGTCTCAATAATTTAATTTTCCTATCTTGGGTAAGATTATTTAATTGTTTAGCTATTAATTTAGTTATGGTAGGATATGTGTAATTTATGTTTCTATTATCCAATGTCAGGTTTTAATTGGGTGTGATGGAGCCAACTCAGTGGTTGCAGATTTCCTTGAGCTGAAGCCTACAAAACTTTTTGCTCTTTGTGCCGTTAGAGGTTTAACCGACTATCCAAATGGTCACCCATTTACTCATGAGTTTGTCCGAATGAGGCGAGACAATATTTTAGTGGGTCGAATTCCAATTGATAGAACTCTGGTTTACTGGTTTGTTGCTCAGCAATGGAGGCAAACAGGTAAACTGTTGTTCTTTTATTCCAAATTTTAAAGTTTCTAGCACTAGTCTTGATCCAGTTTAATCTTTTGAACATTCAATTTAGATGGGCTTAATACACTTAAAGTTTAAACCCTTATTTTTGTTGCATTTTAGTACTTAAGTTCTAATGTTTCAATTTTAAGATATTGAACCTTAATATCCATGGATTTGTAAAATAAAATCTTCTGGTCACCAGATTTAGCTTTTTTTGTCGGAACAAGTCATATGACTCAAAATGAAAGGGCAATCTAGTCGTTTAAGGATATAAATCGTTTATGTTGACTCAAATTTGACCTCCTTTTTTCCTTGATCAGTCATCACACACTAATAATGTGCCTATAATTTTTGTGCTTCCATACATATTTAGGAGTGAAATTACTGAAAATAACCTCACTGATCAATTATTACACGGCTGTGGCCGGAAGTTTTCTTTATTTAGGAGTAATTTTCTGGAAGGTAATGTTCCTGTGAGGAATGGCAGCTCATATCTTAATTTTGATGTCTGTTGATCTGTTCTTTACACAAACAGATGCTAAGATTCCACAGGAACCGGACCTCATTATGCAATCGACCCTAGAATCAATCAAAGGTTTCCCAAAAGACATCATAGAAATGATCAGAAACAGTCAAATAGACTCATTGTCTTCCACGCATGTGAGATATCGTGCTCCATGGGATTTATTACTGGGAAAGTTCCGGAAAGGAACAATAACAGTAGCTGGAGATGCTATGCATGTAATGGGCCCGTTCCTTGGACAGGGTGGTTCAGCAGGTTTAGAAGATGCAATTGTACTTGCGAGAAGATTGGCGCAAAAAATGACGAATAGTCAAAGTGATTTAAGAAATATTGGAGAAGCATTCACTTAATATGTGAAAAAGAGCGCAGGGCGAGGGTTGTTCGTTTGTCTACACAAACTTACCTTACTGGTATGCTGTTAACGGAGAATTCCTCGCTGCTAGTGAAGCTCATTTGTATTATGTTTATGGTAATTCTGTTTCACAATGCTAGTGGTCATACTAAATATGATTGTGGCACACTTTGATGATAAAAGATTGGCATGAATGCTTATTTGTATTTCATGCTTAATGTGTAAATAACAGTTGTTGCTTTTGATGCTGTTACTGTTTGTACTGCTGCTGCTATGATGATATATTGTCGTTTTGATTGGTTACTAGTGTTTTCAGCTTCAATAGTGTTTGGTGCATTAATTTTGACCTCTAATTAAATGTATCACACCGGTGCGTTGTTATCCAATGTTATATTTTAGTTAAATAAATTACATTTGAAATGAGTTACTACCTCTGTTCCTAAAAGATTGTCGTTTAATGTTTTGACACATAAATTAAGAAAATATCATTTACCAAGTAAAATTTATTTGAAATTCCGTCATTACCCCTTTATGAGAAGTTGAAAACTATTAATACAAAAGAGATAATATCTTGGGACAATGAGAGAAGGTAAGGGTAATATAGGAAAGTAAATAATTTATTCTTCTCAAAAGTTGTAAACGATAAACTTTTTGAAATAATTTTTTTTCTTTCTAAAACGATAATCTTTTAAGAACGGAGAGAGTATTTGTTAATACTTTCAAACGGTTCAAATGTTATGCAACCAACCATGCACCATGTATCACTATATGACTATGTTAATGTGTCGTTGGCCATCATGTTATATGAAATAGTTAAGTTCACAGATGATACGGAATACATCCAAAGCTGGAGCCGTGAAGCCGAAGAGTTCTTCAGAACGAATCCTTCAGCTTCCAAAGCATAATAACTGAAGAAAGTTGCATAGCAGATATCCTTAAAGCTGAATCCACCTTCGGACTCAAATTGTCCGAAATGTGGTTCAGTTATGAGTTGGCTTCAGCCGATGATACTTGTGGGCAAGAAAATCGCTTCTTGCTAAGATTAGAGTTTCGTGTTGGCTAAGGAGGAGAGAAATTCACGAAGAGCACGAAATTGATTGATTGATTGAAGAGGGGAGAACGACAAGTAGACGATTACTCCAACGACGCGTGGCAGAACTCCTAAGGTTATTGGGATTCCAAGAGCCTTCTTGTTGAGTCATTTCAGTTGAGAGTGAGTATCCAAACCCTTTAGTGCTTTTAGGTGGAATATCCAAGCCTTGAGTCACCAAAAGAGTTCAAGTCTTGTGTGTCTCCAGAGGTCCCCTTCCCAATGGAAGGGAAGGGGTATTTATAGAGTTTTCTAAAAAGTGGTCATGTGACAGACATATGCTTTTAGGAAAATTCCAGAAATACCCTTTAGTCATTAGAATAATGTCTATATTGTCCTGTCCTTCTAGCCACCAATACAATCCCTTAATCAATTCCCAAAACGAGCCGCCTCCACGAGTCTTCTGCCTCGGGACCCGTGGAGGCTTCTCCCGGGTCTAGCCCATTTATTTCTGACTTATCCGTCTTTATTTAATTAGGTTATGCGAACCCTAATTTACACATTTAATGAGGTCGTGGAACCCTAATTGTGCATGTAATTCAATTAGGTTATGTGAACCCTAATTTTGCACTTGGGCCCACATTTGCCCCCCAGCATGGAGAGTCGCATTCCCAAATAGACGATCACGCAAGAATACTTCAAGCCTTTGAACGATTTTGCGAGACTTCACTTTACAAGTCTTGAATGATAATGGTCTAGTAGAGGAACCCCTAGGGAGCCAAACCCTTAGGGTTAAACCTTAGGAGAGGCAAAATCTAGCAGGGCTCTACCTTGGACCTATTGGGAATTCCTCCAAAAATATGTCCATAGCTTGCCCAAGATTTATTTCTTTATTTTTTCCTGGAACAAGAGAAATGATCAAATAAAATAAAATTTAATAAAATCTTTCTTTTGGTAAATCAGATCTTTCCCGTTTTACCAAATCAAATCTTAATTAATTTTATTTTTCGAAAATAAAATAAAATCTTAATCTTATTTTGGAAATAAAATCAAAGCTTTCTTTGTTTTGGAAATAAATCAAATCTTTCTTTATTTTGGAAATAAACCAAATCTTTCTTTATTTGAAAGTAAAAGATTATATATATATATATATATATATTATCATCTATATATATATAAATAATCCATTTTCGAAAATTACCCCTTGTTGGGAATAAAATTAAATCTTCTTTATATTTAGCAAATAATATCTTTAATATATTTCTATTTAGAAATAAATTCAAAGATACTTATCTTTTGGAAATCAGCTTGAATCCTTCCCTTAATGAAAAAAAGAAGTGATTACTTCCTTTTCCGTTGTAAGCATACTTTGGGGGCTATACATGTATTCATATGTATGCATCACCCAAACCATTCACGCCTCTTTGCTTATCTTGCTTCATTTTGGATTTTCTTTCTTCCTACGAGCCAGGAAGATCCTCAAGGGAGCAGCAAGAAGACATTCCTCAATCCGAGCGAGAGGTAACAAAGAGAATTCCATCTTATAGGGCCGAACCCTAGGGGATGAACCTTATAGGGCCGAACCCTGTGGGGAACCCGAGCCTTGGAGCTTCATTCCTTCTTCTATTTTTCTTGACTTGCTTCCTCTATTTCTTTTTTTATTATTATTTCAGGCAATTGTAGTCTTTTTGTGCTTCCGAGCCCCATCACCTTGACCACATCTTGGTTTTTCCCCCCAGAATTCATCAGAGGAAGGCTATAATTTTCGCGGCGAAGGAGCACTCGTCCCAAGCAGTTGATTTGTGGAGCAACAAGACCTCATCAAAGGAATGAATAGAGGGAACACCCCCTAGGGGGCCGAACCCTATAATTTTTTTTCTAGGACTCCCCAATCTTTCTTTTGTCTTCCGAGCCCCATTACCTTGATTACATCTTGGTTTTTTCCCTCGGATAATAAAGAAAGACTTGGCGTTTTGTCCACGAAGGGAGAAAAAATGCTCTACATGCAATGAAACCGCTCCAGATGGCCAAACCCCTAGGGGGAAAACCCTAGGAGGTCGAACCCTAGGGGGCCGAACCCTAGGGGGGCCGAACCCTAGGGGGCGAACTCTAGGAAGAAATCCATGTTTTGGGCGAAAAAATGAAGTTCGGGACGAGCAGTTACTATTTGGAGCGTAACTTTTGATCCGTTTGGAGTTTTGGGGCCCGTAATATATCAAAATGATATGTCGACGA
Source organism: Panax ginseng (assembly GCA_020205605.1). Lineage (NCBI taxonomy): Eukaryota > Viridiplantae > Streptophyta > Magnoliopsida > Apiales > Araliaceae > Panax > Panax ginseng. The sequence continues at coordinate 108,355,746 of CM035148.1, read as the reverse complement.
GCCTACAAAATTCATTGCTATCTTTATGATATATGCCGTTATAAGTCCAAAAAAGGCTCGAAGGATGCCTTTTCAAAAATTTCAAGTTTTTTTCGAAAATTTTCTAACTCTTTTGAAATTTTTCTTCCATATTTGTGACTTCTAACACTTTCTGACATTGTTTCTTCTTCTTTTCAGGTGTTTTGAAGCTTAACTCTCAGACTTTTCTTTTTCCCATGGTGAGCACTTCAACTTGGGAACAACCAAGGAGGCCCCGTTTCTCAATGATTGGGGAAGGGCTCTCCTCCTTTGGTCTTTTCGACGTCTTTTGGAAGCAAGTCCAGCCTTATGACCATACAACTCTTCCTCCACCAGAGAAGGAAGGCTTGTTTCTATATGCAGCAGCTTGTGGTGGTTGGGATGACTTCTTGTCTGATTCAAGAATAGCAATATTGGATCGACGAGCTACTTGCGAATGCTGATTATGTGGATAGCTGACATTCTTCTTGCATCCAGCTATGTATAGAAACATTCGTATCCAATAGGACCATAGTGTTCTTCTATATGCACATTCATCACTATTTGGGGTGAATGCACCTTTACTCTGGAGGATGTCTATGCCATCTATCGGTAAGAATTTGCCCCCTGTGCGTGAGTCACGCCTTTGGTGAGATGATCGCGCAAAATATTGTAAGTGTTGAAGTCTTGATTCCAGTGTCTGAACACTTCGCGGGGATTGATGTTTTGCAAGCCTCAAAAATGAAAGTCCTAGGAGAGGGAACCTCTAGAGGAGCAAACCCTAGAAGGGCGAACCTTAGAGGAGCTTTCCTGGGATATTTTGAAAATCCTCGATCTAATCTTGCTTACCCTCTCTTGGAATTTCTCTTTTCTTTAGAATCAAGAAGTCATTGAGAACCAAGAAGTCCATGAAGGCCTGAAAGCCTCGAAGGCCTGATAGCCTCGAAGACCTACGGATAGCCTCGAAGACCTGCTGATAGCCTCGAAGACCTGCTGATAGCCTCGAAGACCTGCTGATAGCTTCGAAGGCCTGATAGCTTCAAAGGCCTGATAGCATCGAAAACCTGATATCCTTGAAGACCTGATAGCATCGAAGACCGGAAGATAGCCTTGAAGACCTACTAATAGCTTCGCAGACCTGCTGATAGCCTCGAAGGCCTGATAGCCACGAAGACCAAGCTTTAGGTATTCCTCTCTCTTCAATTCGACAGGTCATGACCTTTAGATCATGAACTTTCGTAGTTTTTTTTTCATTTCCTGTATCAAAAAATCATGTGCATATATTTCATACAAACTAACACTTGAATCTATACTTTCCTCTTCTTTTTTTTTTGTATTTTTTTATATATAAATCAGAAGAAATAATCAAGTATAAGTGAAAGTTTGACAAATTTATTGATAATCAAATTGCTTTTAACCAAAAGCATAATGTTTCATATAATAAATCTTGCTTTTGTCGGCGAAAGCATAACGTTCATCACTTTTAGAGATAAAGTTTAACTTTTTCGGGGTTGAGGGCTTATACTCAGGCGCCTCAATTACTTTTATTAAAGTTGAAAGTATAACTTTTTGGGTCTGAGGACTTATAGTCAGGTGCCTCATTAACTTTTGATGATAAAGTGTAACACTCGGGTGCCTCGTCACTTGGGTCATCCAATTTCTTGGCAAGTGTAGTCTACGAGGACTTGAAATCGGGTACCTCGTCACTGGGTCGTCCAATTTCTTGGCAAGTACAGTCTACGAGGACTTAAAAATGGGTGCCTCGTCACTTAGGTCGTCCAATTTCTTGGCAATTGCAGTCTACGAGGACTTGACCACCGTTTAGAGCGGACCACCATCTTTGGTGTTTTTTTTAGTCGTCAATTCTTGTGCCTCCTCCTTTAGTCATCCAATTTACTTGGCAAGGGATATTCCTGAGGACTTAAACCACCATTTTTGGTGGACCACCATCTTGGGTGGATTTTTAATTCGTCTGTAGTTCAGAGTTTTTTTGATGGTACATAAAGCTAGTATTTGAGTTCTTGACTTCCAGGACTGCACCATGGGTGATAGTGTTGCACGTTTCTTCTCCTAGTTCAATCTCCCTGACCGCCAGTTTCTCATGGTATATCCTCCGTAGACTGTAACAGTCCATAGTGGAATGTCCTGTGTATTGGTGGTATACACAGAAGTCTGGTCTTCTTTTCATTTCTTCTGTTACAACCAATCGGGGCCTTGGAGGTTTCACCACTCCATGCTCGACCCATTGTTCGTACAGGCTCCTGAACGCCTTCTCGCTGCATGTGATAGCCTCCGAAACTGGCATTCTGGTATACTTGTCCCCATGCTTTTCTTTGCTTCATTCAAATTTCTCATTTTTCTCCCTCTTGCCCCCCTTGAGGTTTTGACTGAGAATCCACTAAAGCCACAGTTGCTGTCCTCTTGCTCTTCCATGTATCCATCGCATGACTGGTAGCAAATGTCATGATTCCTCCCAAGTCTTGTGCAAAAGATGAGAGGGTCGCAAATGAATCACACGCCTTGGTAATGAGGTGGGGGCTTGAAGGCATCTAAAGCACCATTGTTGCATATGCTAACCAAGTTCTTCAATTGGTTCTACACACCTCTGTGCTTGGGCCCTGAACCTATCCACATAATCTGACAGCTCATCGTTTGGCTTCTGCTTGAATCGCATGAGCTCTACGATGGTTACTTGTTTCTGCACATAGAAAAATTTCTTAAAAAATTGCAATTTTAGATCATCCCAATCATGGACTGATCCCTTCTCCAAGTTGTAGTACCAACTGAAGGCATTATTCGTCAAAGTCTTGTTGAATTCCCTCATCAACAAATTGTGATTGTTCCTTTCATCATATCCTAACCATGGAGACATTGACTCCACGAACCTGGCAATGTGTTCCCTGGCATTTCCTTTCTCCCCATTATTTTTTGGAAATTGCGGAGGATGCTCGATATACCCTTCCGGGTAGGGTTGTCTCCAAATATGTGCAGGGTAAGGTGGAGTAAAGTTTAACTCCAAAGGTCGGGATGTCTGCCTATGGAGTTGATTGATCACATCGATCATATCATCCTTTATCACATATTGGCTCGCGGTATGGACTCTCTGTGGTACAGAAATTGGCTGATGTACACTGACATCATGTAAATTCTGTATTGGTTATGCTTGTGGGCCGGTTCGTTGAATGAGGCTTGGGATGGTTGGCATCTGCACTTGTGAAAATACGGGGATAGTGGTCGGAAAGATGTTTGTCTTAGGCTGGCTGACTTCCAGTCTGGGTTGTGGCACGTCACCACTGTTTTGAGGTTCCAAGTGGATGATTGGAACGGACTGATTCTCCATCAATGGAGGTGCTGTCTGATTCTCCTTATTGTTGCTATCGTTGTTGTTGTCCTCCACTCCTGTCGGTTCTCCTTGTGAATTTTCTAGGAACATGGCCTTGAAAGCGGGAATGTGATCAATCGGCCGCGTGAAATTTCCATTTCCTCTTGCTTCCTCTGCATCTCAAAGATCATAGCCATCATCATCCTTGTTCTTCCGTGCTTCCTTCAACGCCTTGAAAGCATCTTGATTTTACAACATTTGCTCGCTCTCCTCTTTCTTCCTCGATTTGCCTTCCGCAGTCTGGTCGCCGACATTCTCGTTGTTGCTTTCACCATGTATGGTGATATTGAACTTCCTTCCTATGCGTCTTCAAGGATGGGTTGATTGATATTTAGATTCACTCCTTGGAAAGCTTGACTTGCTTGCCTTGGAACTGGACCCGGTGAGGTAATGCTATTTGTTGGTGAAGTAGTTCTTCCTGTAGTTCTCCCACTCCGAGTTGTGGGCATACCCTTCACGAATTCTACACCTCCCCAACAGAGTCGCCAAATAAATGTGGGCAAGGAAATCGCGTCTTGCTAGGATTAGGATTTTGTGTTGGCTGAGGAGGAGAGAAATCCACGAAGAGCACAAAATTGATTGATTGATTGAAGATGGGAGAACGATAGGTGGGAGATTACTCCAACGACGCGTGGCAGAACTATAAATCCCAAATTTTACGAATAAAGATTTAATTTTCTCGAAATATTTTTTTCAAAATTATGGTATGGATTTGAGATAAGGTTATAGTTGTGGGTAATATTTATAAATTTTGAAAAGTATGCAAGTTATTGTATAATATTTGATTGGTTGGGGAATATTCTTTTTGTCGGGGAATATCCGTACGACGGTATAATCATTGGTGGACCCCACAACAGAATTATTGTCGGATTGAGAAAATGACAAAAATATTTTTATGAAAATAATGGCGGAAGTTTTACTGCTAAAACTGTTGAACTACTCGGTAGTAAAGTACAAGAATGTCTGGCATTAGGTTGCATAGTAGCACACAGTATTGATTATTGATGCTTACGTGAGAAGTCACTCAGCTTTTGTTCAATTATTGCTACAATAATTATTGCATAGTATCTCACGTTATTTGATTCAATTATTATCGATATTTTATATATTATTAAATCAATAATTGAGATGATGAGTTATTAATATTATTATTTGCAATATTGACGATGTCTAGAAGTTCTAATGAGGAGAGGTTTGGTCACCTAATTTGGCGCTTGATAGGAGAAATCCTTATTGGAAAACCCCCTCTTTCCTAGGAACGACCTGGTCGATTAATATTGTGAATTATAATAATGGTGATAAATGTTATTTTATTATTATTATAAATTTAATAAAACAGAAAACTTTTTATATAAAACAGAAAACTTTTTATATAAAACAGAATACTTTTTATAAAGTTTTGTTTTATTTGATTATAAATAGAATATATTATATTTTATTATGCATAGTGCCTGCATAGTATTTGCATTGTAAAAACTTTTTATATAAAACAGAATACTTTTTATAAAGTTTTGTTTTATTTGATTATAAATAGAATATATTATATTTTATTGCATAGTGCAGCATAGTATCCGTTCCATTCTCCTATAAATAAGATGCTTAGTTAGAATTGAAAATCACACCAGAAGTTCAGAGAATTCTCTTCTATAATCTTGAGCGTATTTCTTTAGAATTTAAGAAAGCTTTGAGCATAAAAAATAGTGCAAGTTTTCTTCAAGTATATTCCCGCCCTACCGTCGGAATACTCTTATTTTTAAGGTAAGGGGTATTATTCTTTCGTATTCATGAAGATAGTTATTTTCTTTCAATACTCGTAAGGGTTGTTATTCCATTCTTTATTATTATGTTTGAATAACCTATCTATGCGAAGTATCGCATACATAGTGAAATTCTTCTATTATTCCATTCTTTATTATTACATTGGAATAACTTTTGTCATCTTGGTCTATCGCATGCCTGGTGAATTCTGTTGTTATTCCATTCTTTATTATTCTGTTGGAACATCCTGTCTGTACGGATTACGCATGACCTGGTTCCATTCTTTATTATTTTGTTGGAATAACCTGTCTGTGTGAATTACGCACTCCTGGTGAATTCCTCTGTTATTCCATTATTTATTATTATGTTGGAATAATCTGTCTACGTGGATTACCGCATGGCGGAAAAAATCCATTTGCAATTTCATATATATTCTATTATACTCAGTTGGTTACATTTTGGCTTCTATACTCCATGAAATTAGTGGAATATCCTTGATATTTGCGCTTCATCCAGTATCTTTTCATGGAAATATTCTTCTGAGCATTCTTGAATTTTACTCCACAAAACAGTATCATGTTAACAATTTGGACGTTATTGAGTTCAGGATAAATTAACTTATAAATCTTTAAAATTTATTCTTGAACTTGTTTTATTAAATTGTCATCATCCTCATGCTTATATTATGTTAAAAGTCATATGTGGCCTGTAGAGCATAGATGGACTTGGTATGATTATGACTAGGGATTATTCGGTATAATCATGACCGTAATGTTACAAATGATGTGGAAAAAGTCCTCATTCGCCCGTAGTGCATTGATGGACAGTTTTTGGTATGATTATGGCTATGGATTCTCTTCGGCCAAGGGTTTAAAGATGAATTGTTTTATGGAATGATCAGGACCGTTGATGAAAACACGATTATCTTTGACCCATAGTGCATGGATAATTCGTGGTTGTGACACTAAAGAATATCATTGGCCTGTAGTGCAGGGATGATTTAATGATGTGGATTATTTATTAAGCTGAGTCTCAGCGATAAAAGTGATGAAAAACCTTTTAAATCATAGAAGATAATAGATTTTATGCTCTACTTGACTCTTCTAATGGATTGCTTATTTCGCTGCAGTTGTTGATCTAAAACTTGTTGTCTATTATATTCTATCAGTTGTTATCTTGTTGAAGGCTAAGGATAATTTATTACGCATTATCTTAGTCATAATATTTCTTCTTTGGGCTAGTTGAGCTCACCCTTTCTTTCAATGTTCTCTTGAAATGAGAATATAGCTGGGACTAGTCGGGGAATGGATTGATGGTTCGAGGATGGTTGCATTAGTATTCCTCACTATTTACGTGAAATAGTGTGATAATAAATGTATTGAGGACTTATTTTGAGTTTGAATAATCATCAGAAGATAATATTTGTATTAAAACTCACATTTCATGTTGTATATTTAAGTTTGTATTTGTATTCTGTACCATGTATTTGGCGACTCAAAATAGGTGATGTATACCTATTTTGGGGGTGTCACAAGAACTCCTAGAATCCGGAAACCGGGTTAGGGTTATTGGAATTCCAAGAGCCTTCTTGTTGAGTCCTTTCAGTTGAGAGTGAGTATCCAAACCCTTTAGTGCTTTTAGGTGGAATATCCAAGCCTTGAGTCACCAAAAGAGTTCAAGTCTTGTGTCTCTCCAGAGGTCCCCTTCCCAATGTAAGGGAATGGGTATTTATAGGAATTTCTGAAAAGTGGTCATGTGCCAGACACATGCTTTTAGGGAAATTCCAGAAATACCCTTTAGTCATTAGAATAATGTCTATATTGCCCTGTCCTTCTAGCCACCAATCCAATCCCTCAATCAATTGTCAAAACGAGCCGCCTCAACGAGTCTTTTGGCTCGGGACCCGTGGAGGCTTCTCCCGGGTCTAGCCCATTTATTTCTGACTTATCAGTATTCATTTAATTAGGTTATGTGAACCCTAATTTGCACATTTAATGAGGTCGTGGAACCCTAATTGTGCATGTAATTCAATTAGGTCATGTGAACCCTAATTTTGCACTTGGGCCCATAGTACTCTTGCGCGTAAATATCTAAATTGGTAACCACTTTGACACATCAATAGGACAACCACAAAAATAGCTAATTGGGACACCAATGCGGACAAGTGACTGTTAAGTATGACACTTGTCACGTGAATTGAACACTAAAAGCACAATTAACCCATCTGGCTTTTGGGAGTGGGGGTGGGGGGTGGGGAGGGGGGGGGCAAGGAGTTAGTGTTGAAAAGCTTAGTGGGACATATGTCCTTTGGCCATTGGTTCTAAAATCCTATAAATAGTTCTGTATGCAAATATGTAAGGGATAATGCAATTCCAAACACAAACGCTATTTCTTCTATCGTTAACATTGCTCAAGCTTTCACATATTTTCACACCGAAACAATTATCAAGCCCCACCTCGCTGTCAAGTGATAAGTGGATTTTATATCCATGAATCGATGTCCATTTCAAGCTTAATTCGTTGTTACTCTCATGTTTTCATGTTCATTTTTACTCGTTTTGTGTTCTTTTATGTGAAAGGTGGTTGTTGTGGCAAGTAATGAAGAAAGGAGATCATTTGGAGCAAAATTGGAAGAAAACTTAAAATGAGCAAAATCAGTTGATGATGGACTAGCACGGAAATGTATATTTTTTTTTGTATCAAGGTAGGGGGTAGTAAATCTGAGTAGTCTGCTTTGGTTCAAGAGCTATTTGGGAAGAGGATTGTTATACTTTGGGTAGTATATGGACTCTAAATAGCAAGGGACTTCGGCTAGAACACGAGGTTATATATATATTGCACTAAAGACAACGAATCAAGCATCACGGAAGACAAAGTACAAAGATTAATTCCAGTTTTTCATAGCGATCTTTTGAGGAGTATTTTGAAGAAATTCTCGTGACGATTGCAAATTAAGGCTACGTGAAAGGTGGTTTTGCATTATTCTTCATCTTAGTTCTATATTTGTAATTGAAAGGATGTTTCCTTTAAATTATTCAGTTTTTATTTCATTCATTATGAACTAATTCACTTTTTAGGCTTATGATGGATCTTTAAGTGAAACTACAATTTTGTAGCTTTGATTTCCAGTTCAATAAAGTATTTCCCAGTTTATCTATATTAATTTGAGCGTGAATTTATGAATTGCCTGATCAAAGATTTTTTGTGGACTTGTATGAACTCGAGAGATGAAATACAGTCTAGACTTAGTTAATATAGCATGTGTTCTTGAATTTTGTGAATTCCAGAATCTTGATGAATGTTAAGGTAGAGATATGCTTGACATCGCATGTAATCAGCTATAGAACTTAATCTTAAACCTTCTTTAATTTTAATTCACATAGAGATATAGTGAGTTAGTTGATTAAGGTGTTTAACTTGTTTCTATCTAAATTGTGGATTTAAGTTAATACGGTATTAGTGCATCGAGAGGTGGCTAGTACTACGTTCGCGTTCTTGATTAATAAACTGGTATAGTAATTTGAATTGGAATAGAGGTGTAAAAATCAGAGTGAAATTTAGGGTGAAATCATAAGTCTAAATCTCCATTAATTGTTTGAAAATTCAGTTTTGATATTGGCATTTGTTTTGTGATAGAATATTTATTAATAATTTTGTTTTTATAATTTTAATCATTGAACTTGATAGTTTGATAAGATTAGGATTAATAGGAAATTGGTAATTGTGAGGTTTAAATTCTTACTAAGTCTCTGAGGGAACGATACTATACTTCCTATTATATTACTTGTTGACCACGTATACTTGCGTGCTGTGCGTAACTAGATTTTACCCAAGAAGTTTTTGGCGCCGTTGCCGGGGACTTTAGTATAGATTTTATTATTTTGCAATATCAGTTTAATTAGTCCAGTTTTACTTAAAAACTATTTGTTTTTGTTTTGTTCTTCTTATTTCAGGTTTTTGAAGTTGGTTTATGCAAACTCGATCCAAAAATCTAGACTTGCTTCTTTTTGAGGACGACATTGAGAGAAGGTTTCAGAGGTTAAGTAAGTGGATCAAGGAGACAAGGGACGACTTAGAAAAATCTGATAAGGAAGAAGCAATGGCTGCCGAAGACCAAAAAGCGTTGAGGGATTTTGCAACACCTAAGGTGGATCGAAGTTGCGATCGAGTATCACCGAACTCGCAATAGTGCGCAAATACTTTCAAAATCAAGTCTGGGATAATTCAGATGATGCAGAATTCAGTTCAGTTTGGGGGAATGGCAAATGAAGATCCTAACGAGCATTTAATCAGTTTTCTGGAAATCTGCGACACTTTCAAGTACAATGGGGTGTCGGATGAGGCAGTTAGACTTTGCTTGTTCCCATTTACTCTACGGGACAAGGCGAAGAGTTGGTTACATTTTCTACCAGCAGGTTCGATAACGATATGGGAGGACTTGGCTCAGAAATTTCTAGCAAAATTCTTCCTGCCAGCGAAAACTGCAAAGATGAGGAACGAGATTACCATGTTTGATCAGCAAAATGGGGAGTCACTGTATGAGGCATGTGAGAGATACAAAGAATTACTCAGAAAATTTCCACATCACGGATTGCCCAAGTGGTTGCAGATGAATACATTTTACAATAGACTACATGGGAATCTCAAGACGAGTATTAATGCAGCATCGGGGGGAATGTTTATGGCAAAGACTTATGAGGAGGAATATCAGTTGATAGAAACCATGGCTGCTAACAACTACCAGTGGCCCACGACAAGAATAACACAACCTACGGTCGCTGGAGTGTTAGAGGTAGATGGAGTGACGGCAATAACGACACAAATTTCAGTACTCTCTAAAAAGTTTGACGCTTGGTCAGGGGGAAAGACACAACAAGTTTCAGTAATTTGTGAATTGTGCGCGGGTGAACATTCGATGGATCAATGCGCTATCAAACCAGAGTCAGTACAATTCATGAGTAGCTACAACAGAATCCCACAAAATACATACCAGAATACATATAATCAGGGGAATAGGAATCATCCAAATTTGTCGTGGAATAATAATCACAATCAGCAAGCTCCACGACCGTCGTATTCCCCAGGATTTCAGAGTCAACCGCAATGAGCTCAACATCAAGAGAGGAAATCAGACTTAGAGGAAATGTTCGCGGAGTATATAACAAGCAACGATGTTGCAATGAAAAACCAAGCAATAGCTATCAAGAATCTGGAAAATCAGATGGGACAGATAGCGTCTGCTTTGAACAATAGGCCTCAGGGAACGCTACCGAGCAATACAGAAAAGAATCCAAAGGGAAATCATGAATAGTGTAATGCAATCACGCTCAGAAGTGGTAAGGAATTGGGGTCTAATTTTGATGAGAAAGTCAGTACAAGAGATGAATGTGAGGACGCACATAATGACTTAAAAATGAAATCTACAGAGAAAGGGGTAAAAATAAATAAAGGAAGATGAACTAATTAAAATTTACACTCTATGTACCACTTTCCTCCAAAAGCGAGAAAGTGACAAGTTGAAGAATCGAGCCGAGGTTCATAGATATATTCAAACAATTACATATCAATATTCCATTTCTTGAAAAGCTTTGGAGCGGATGCCGAAGTTACATTAAGTTCATGAAAGACATTCTGTCAAAGAAACGCAAGCTCCAGGATTTCGAAACAGTGGCATTAACCGAAGAATGCAGTGCAATACTGCAGAGAAAGCTCCCTCCTAAATTAAAAGATCCGGGGAGTTTCATAATCCCGTGTGTAATTGGAAATCAAGATGTGGGGAGAGCACTATGAGATCTTGGAGCAAGTATAAATCTTATGCCACTGTCCATTTACAGAAAGCTGGGGTTAAAGGAAGCAAAATCGACCAACATTAGCCTACAGCTTGCAGATAGATCATTAACATATCCATTAGGAATAGTTGAAGACGTATTGGTTAAGGTTGATTCATTGATTTTTTCGGATGATTTCATGGTACTAGACTTTGAGGAAGATAAGAACATCCCCATTATTTTAGGACGACCATTTCTGGCGACATGACAAACACTGATTGACGTACCTAACGAAGAACTAATAATGAAAGTATTTGATCAAGTAGTAATGGTGAAGGTGTTTAAGGAAATCCTAATCCCGACTGATAAGGAAGAGTGCGAGTTGCTCAAAAAATCTACATGAATCAAGTTCAGGGATTGCAAGGAGGATAATGGTCTAAAGGCGTTAATCGAGGATAGAATTTCAAATTCATCACCTAATATTCAAGTGAACGGACACGCATTACAACAGTGTTGGTGTTATGCGACAAATAAAAATCATGCCGCGGATAGCCCAATCGATCCTGGATGAAATAGGGAGTAGTCAGGCTGAATGACTTAAAATAAAGCGCTAATTGGGAGGCAACCCAATCATTTCTTTTTAGTTTAGTTTATTTTTTATTTTTTATTTTTTTATTTTTTAATTAATATTCGTACTATTTAGATTATAGCTTAGAATAATAGTTAGGTAATAATAATTTCAATAGGTACTTATTTCGTTCTTTAGTTATTGATAATATCTCAACCATGCTCAAATTGGTCCTAATTATACTTACATATATGTTTTATGGCTTGCAAGAGGAGAAAATACTCATTGAGTGGCATAGCATGAAGAAAAGAAGAGAAAAGGAGTCAGTTAGCAGGGGACTAGCCCACCGGGGCGGGCTCATTTGGCCTTGTACCCCCCTCCGGGGCGGCGGTCCTTGAATTTGGGCTCTAAAAGTCGGCAGTTACACACGATTCTCCTTCTTCCCAACTACACGCCCAGTACCCCCTCTTCCTCACCTAAACTACCCATTCCCATACATAACCCCCACGATTTCGCCACCATCCATTACAACTCCTACCCCATTACTTCTACCCATCACCTCAATCCATTACACCCACTTCAACCCCACGATTTCCACTACCCCATTACTTCACATATCTATATATAGTCACACCCTCACAACCGAAATTCGTCACAAACTTTCATCAATATCTCACAAGGCTACGAATTAGGGCTTCCATAGAGGTGAGTATAGAGCAATTTCGAGTGAATACTTGGTGTTCCAATTCATCACTTCCAAGTACCATAATAGATCAAAATTTCAATTTGGGGAGGATAAACCACTGTGCACACCAAGTGTTCGTCAGTGGGTGTGAACCAAGTTTGGGGGGAAGATACTGTGATTAAGGCAATAGAGAGCAAATGGCTTCGCAACCCACATCAAAACGCCAAAGGGGAGAGAGTTCAAGGCCCACACAATCGACACGGACATTCGACCGTTGAAAGTTCAAAAGTGCCGCCGCCGCCGACCGGTACGACTACATGGTCACAAAGGCTCTTACACCGGAGCGGGGGTTGGCACTGGAGGCTCACGACGGTGAAATGATGCAACAAATTTATTAGAACGGGTGGGTCAAGTTCACCGAGGAGCCAGAGCCCGCCGTCGTTAATGTGGTCAAGGAGTTCTATGCGAACGCCGAGGACAAGGCATCGTTCAATGCTTTTGTACGAGGTAGATTGGTCCCATTCAGTGCCGATGCCATCAACACGTATTATCAATTGCGGGTGCCTCGACAGTGTCGGTATGCTCATTTGAGGGATTTTGACCCTTACTTTGAGGAGGTCGTCAAGGAAACGACCAAGCCGGGAACAATGTGGATCAAGGGTCGGAAAGGAGGCACGGTGTTTCATAGCAAAGATCTCAGTCGGGACGGAAAAATTTGGTATGCCTTCTTATGTGCGAAACTGTTGCCATCCACGCACACCTCCGACGTGACCAAAGAGAAGGCACTACTCCTTTATGCTATTGTGCAAGATTTCATCATCGACGTCGGGGCCATAATCAGTTTTTCAATTCGCCGATGTCTACGGGGCAATTTTTCGGGCGGCTTGCCACACCCATCCCTCATTTGTGGGTTGTGTCGTCAAGCAGGAGTTCGATGATCTGATGATGAGCCCACTCAGATGCCGCTGCAGTTACTAGACAATAGAATGATCGCGCGGTATTCGGTGTGGCCCGGCGGCGAATCTCATCCTAGAGGTTTAGGTTTTGTATTTCCATCAGCTTCGGAGGAAGAAGCTGACGCTGAAGATACCTTTGGAGATGAGGACGAGAACATGGGAGATCAAAGGACTGAGGCGGAATCATCTTCTGACGCCACATCTAACCCTCAGTTTCTTGCATTTCAACACCACATGGAGGAGCACAACAAGGCCGCACGACGGGAGATGAGACGGCTTGAAATGCAACAAGACCATATGTTTGATGCCATGAACATGTCATTCGCATCCTTAAATACGACACTCTAGAGTTTCAATACAGCTGCACAAATTTCATATCAGCAACCCATGCCCATGCCAAGGTTTCCACCGAGCGACTCCGAGGGAGAAGAACCACCACCACCACCCCAGACTTAGGAAATTACAGGGAAGTCCTCGCTCTTTTTATTTCTATATCCATACAATGGGGACATTGTTATTGTTAAGTTTGGGGGAATTGTTTTATTTTTCATATTTATGTTACATGCATATTGTTTTGCGTATTAGTTTTTGAATTGATGTAATCATATAGTTGCATAGTAGCTTATGAGCATATTTAATTTTAATTTATGTTGTTTAATGTATGCATTCATGTTATATTAAAATATATATATATATATATATATATATATATATATATATATATAGTTTTTTTTAAATTTAGTTGGCTATTGTGTTCATTTTGCATATGTCCAGCAGTGTTGTAGTCATGTTTATTATGACCAATGATGAAATTGAGATTAAGTAGACGAAAACAGTACTGATTGTTAGAACTGTGAGGTAGTTTCGAATCATAACTCGGATTTTGTGTGTATTTGAAACTGGTATAAAAAGTTAGCACGTTAATGACATCTGTGTTGACTGATTGATTTAAATCGATACATAAATAGTTTCTAAAGGATAATGCTAGTATAAATATTAGAATGACAAGAATAGGCAGTGAAGACAACAAATTGGGCAATAATCTAAGTTTGGGGGGAAAATGTAGGGTGTATAAGCTTCAAGAAAAAAATGAAAAAAAATTGGAAATAAGTTGAATCTTGTGATGGGTTGAAGAGAAATACTCTCCATAAACACAAGCGTGAGATGGAGTGTAAAACGTAATTCTGCACGAACATGGATGATATCTTTACCACTCAGTTCGGTGAAATCCTAGCATGATTTAAAAAATCAATATTCCATTGCAAATTGTAGAAGGGGTCAAATCACTGCTTCATTGATGCAAAGAAAACAAAAACCTAGTGAATCATTGAGAAATTATCTTAAGAGGTCTAGAGAAATTGTAGCTGAAGTCCATGAATTGGACACAGCTCATGCTATTTGGTTATTTCACTTCTGGTTTAAATATGAAACACATTGGTTTGGAAGATGCCCTCGGGACCCTGAAAAATACCAGTTGACCGTATGATCAAAACCAGCCAAAGGCTGACAACGATCGATCCGAAGGAAACAAGGTTAAACTTATGGTCAGGCAGTGGGGTCAATTGACCCCCTGAATTTTTGGGAGTTAATTTTTAACTTAATTTTAATTTTATAAAGTGTTTAGTGAAAATAAAAAATTCAGATTAAAAGACTATTAAATGTCTCAAATTTTTACTAACACAAACACTCTACTCTTTTATATTGTTTAGTAACTTACATTGAACATGATATTTTTGCAGCTATTGAAATGAGACTATCATTACGATAGTTTCAAACAATGAAATCTCAAAAAATGTTATTATAAATAATATTTTAACAATATTATTTAGTTTTGTAATTTATTTTAGAGGACACACGAATTGTCTCTTATAATAACAGTGTTTTAAAAAATTATAAAATATCATTTTATATATAACATAAGATCGAGGATTCGAAGTGTATTCAATTACATAAAACAATATCAATTTATATAATAGCTTACACAATTATTTGCAATATTTCTCGCATTCTGACACCTTTATTTTATTGTATATTATTTTTTTTATAAATTTTTGTTTTAAAAAAATTGACTTACTGAATTAATGGGCTGGATCCGCCCCTGCTTATGGTTATGGAGGAAAGTCCAAGTTTAAAGGGAAGCCAGATGAAGCATATACTCCATTGAACACTGATCAGGCCAAGATTCTGAACGACATCAAACATCAAAGATAAATCCTTCTTCAAAAAACACCCCAAGAATTAAGGTTCCTGATTACAAAAAAAGAAAGGAAACAAATTTTGCCAATACCACGAGGATCGAGGTAAAATGTATGGATTTATGGGGTCCTGCTAATAATAAGTGTATTTTTTTTTTACTTTTTAGTTGATTCCTTTTCTAGATATATGCGGATATTTTTAATTTCAAACATATCATATGTCATGAACACTTTTATTCAACTTCAAAAATTAGTAGAATATCAATTTAGTCGAAAAATTAAAAGTGTTCGAAGTGATTGGGGTGGGGAATTCAGAAAATTAAAGAAATATTTTAGAACACAAGGTATTGCACATAGCCTATCGTGTTCTCATACTTCGGAACAAAATGGTCTTGTCTTGTAGAAGGGCGACACAATCATATTGTCGAAACATGACTAACACTCTCTTGGCTAAATCTGGAGTTCCTTATTACTATTGGGACTACGCATATGAAACTGCAGTGTACCTCATTATTCACATGCCATCTTCTACAAATTCAAAAATATTTTCGTTTCATATCTAGTTTATAGCGCCGATCACCTAACTACACTTTAATTTTTTTGGGTGCTTATATTTCCATTTCTTTGTCCCTACAACAAACACAAGATGGAATTTCGATCTCATCCATGTGTATTTATAGGGTACAATCCTTCTCATAATGGGTTTATTTGTATGGACATAGCAACTTACAAAATTTATATTGTGTGACACATGCTCAATTTGATGAAATGGTCTTTCTGTTTAAGCAGCTTCCTAGTCCAGCCACAACCATTTCCACAAAAATCCAATTCCCAATCCAGGGCAACTGTTGGAGTATGATTTGATGGGTTGAAGGGTTCGGGGGACTCACGCCACGTGATTGGATATTTACATTGACAGTAAGGCGTTGGATATTCTAGAAGGCCACAGTCCAAGTTGACTTATGATAGACGATTTGGCTTTCTATTTCTGAGGAAGTCAAATTCTATTCAGCTATAAATTTTACAGTTATAAGAAATCTTTACATAAGTACTCTTATTCCAATTCGGAGACAGGCGTGATACAATGAGGTGTTGTGATCAAACTATAAATACAACCATAATTTAAGTTTCAGGTACCTTACACATTATTTATTTTTACGTACTAAAACAATCAAATTCCTCCATTGTTGACGTTTCTGACCTGTATTTATTTTCACATCAGAGCTATCCCCCGGCGGCCCCGACCGTCAAGCTTCTTAGTGTGATCATTTGTTCCTTGTGTAGGTTTAAGCTCGTTGTTTGGTGATTCGACGAGCGGACAAATTTTGGCGTTAACATTGGTGCTAGAAGGAATGTCTTATTCTAGTGTTAAATTGAAATCACCAATTGCGCATGCCCAATCGCGCCCCCGAGCGCTCTTGTGCGCCCAACCTGTCTAGCAACGCTCCCCCGCGCGTGTGACGCCCCCAAATTCGGGTCCCTCAAACGTCGAACTTGGTGCGTAACGGTGCTACCTTCATCTACACTTGTGACTTGCATCACATATAAAATCTTATAAACATAAATATAATTACAATATTTTTACAGTATGTCTCTAGCTATCTAATCCCATGATTTAATACATTTACATTTCTCTCTCTCAAATAATATTACAACTGTAATACAAAATTTCAACATTTTATAAGTCGCGATACGCTTTAATGATCCTCCTTAATATTTAACTTATTCTTATCATCTTCTAACCTTTCAGGTTCTCCTGCTATAACTGCAAAAAAATTTAAATTTTGCAAAGGGTAAGCATTTAATTGCCTAACAAGTATAAACAACTGAATGGACAACAATCTCAAGGATAGAATAATATTTTTTGAAATTTTCAATAATTGAACAATATTTGTGAAGTAACTTGAATAATCAGTATAAAGATTTACACAATGAAAATGATTTGAAAAAGCTCAAATGTTTCTATTACTTTGTATCATTTTTATAAAGAAATAAGTTGACTATGATTACAACATAAATAATGACAGACATATAACAGAGTTGCAGTTACAAGGAATTAGGGACTAAATTCAAGGAGAGCTGTACAATATTTACTATAAACAGAATTAATCACGTAAAGAGAAATCCCAAGTAATCAGCCTTTGATTTCTCTAACATACCCCCGTAAATTGGTGGACCGTTGAACAACACCAAGTTTGGGACGAAGAAACTCAAGTCGTTGTCGAGAGAGTGGTTTCGTTAGAGCATCTTCTAGTTGGTCTTTGATGGAAACATGAGATATACGTAGTTTGCCATTGGCAACCTTGTCACGAACAAAAATGAAAATCTATGGCAATGTGTTTCATTTGAGAGTGAAACACCGGGTTTGCACATAGATAGGTTGCACCAATATTATCACAATAGATTACAGGAGATTATGTAGCATGAATGTGCAACTTAGAGAAGAGAGAACGAATCCAGGAGAGTTCTGCAGCAGTAGAAGCAACAGACCTATATTCAGATTCAGTAGACGAGCGAGCAACGAACCGTTACTTCTTGGAGTTCCAAGAGATGGGATTGCAGCTGAGATATACAACATAGGCACTAATAGAGGTGCAGTCGTCTTTGTTTCCAGCCCAGTCCGCATCGGAAAAAGCATGAAGATGTAGAGGAGACTTCTTATGGAGATGCAACCCGTAATCAATGGTGGATTTCAGGTAGCGAAGAAGCCACTTTGTAGCCGCCCAATGTGTCTCCGTGGGTTTATGCATGAATTGGG
This sequence comes from Panax ginseng, assembly GCA_020205605.1. Taxonomy (NCBI): domain Eukaryota; kingdom Viridiplantae; phylum Streptophyta; class Magnoliopsida; order Apiales; family Araliaceae; genus Panax; species Panax ginseng. The sequence goes on along the minus strand of CM035148.1, from coordinate 108,337,679 downwards.
AGAGTCGGTTAACGACAAAGGCAATATCGGGACGGGTGAGGGAGAGATATTGCAAGCTCCCAACAGCTCGACGATATCCAGTAACATCAGAGAGATTGGAACCAGTATGTAGTGAGAGAGAGGCACTAGTAGAAAGGGGAGAGTGGACATCCTTAGCGCTTAACATTTCAGTCCGATCTAAGATATCTCGAATATATTTATATTGAGATAAAAATAATCCAGTGGAAGTGGGAATTACCTCAACACCGAGGAAGTAATTTAGGGTGCCGAGATCCTTGACCAAAAATTGAGACCCCAATCTACTTACAAAATGAATGACAGTGGTAGTGTTGTTGCCGGTAAGAATTAAGTCATCGACGCACACAAGCATGTAGAGAACAATTTTTCCATGAGAGTAGATGAATAATGAGGCATCGAATTTGGAGTTAACAAAACCAAAGGAGAGCAAGAAACCTTTTAACTCAGTGTACCACGCCCGAAGGGCTTGCTTGAGACCGTAGAGGGATTTACAAAGTTTGCACACATGAGAGGGATATGTTTGATCAACAAAGACAGGTGGTTGAGACATAAATACTGCTTTAGATAAATTTCCATGAAGGAATGCATTATTGATGTCCATTTGGCGGAGAGGCCAACCCTTAGAGATGGCAAGAGAGAGAACAATTCTGACTGTAGTTGGTTTGACTACTGGACTGAAGGTGTCATTGTAGTCAATACCTGGCCATTGATGAAAACTCTTAGCGATAAGACGGGCCTTATATCGGGCTACTGAACCATTAGGGTGGCGTTTTATTTGAAAAACCCATTTGCATCCTACTAGGTTTTAAACTTTGGTAGAGGGGACAAGCTCCCATGTCCCATTGTGAAAAAGAGCGTCAAATTCCTTTGACATGGTTTGACGCCATTCTGGAACTTTTAAAGCTTGCGACAGACTAGTGGGTTCAGGTATTTCAGGTGAGGGAAGATGGGAGATCAGATAAAGTAACTTCTTGGGTTTGAAAATATTATTTTGAGATCGGGTAGTAACTCGTGGAGGAGGGTCAAGTAGCCTGGCATCATTTTGGGGACTTTCCCCTTCAGACGCGTAAAGGAGATCACGCTCGGGTGCACCTACTAAGGCCAAAGAGCATGGCGATGAGTGGTCATTTCCAGACATGGAGAGAGATTCACAGTCAGTGGGAGTAGGAGAGATTGAAGTTGGACGTGTGACGCCCCCAAAATCGGACCGCCACTTGGTCACTCGAATTCGGTTCGTCGCATGCTCAAAGTAATACCATAATAACTAAAATCACACATTCACAACGGAAAATCTAATTTAGAATAATATACAATGATTTATTATAATTATTTCCCCAAGTCTCGCAACCTACAGTACTTAATTGATTACATAATAATATCGAATAAAGACTTATTACATAATCCTACTTAAGTTTAAGCATAGTCTGAAAATAGTCTTAATACAACATAATAGTCTTAAACATAAAGGGACAAGCTAGTCGGTAGCCTTTCCCTTGTCTTTCCCAGAGATACTTCCATGTTCCGCCTTAACTGAAAGGTTTTAAATAAGCAAGGATGAGCATAAATTGCCCAACAAGTAATATACAACAAGGGTGAAGAATATAATATCACAAGGTTGAAATATCACAGTATAGTCTCCAAGATAGTTCAGGGTATTAGAATAATATCATGAACAATGAGTATCAAGAGTTCTCGAATCCAATCTTTGGAATATTAAGGGATAGTTCAATATAGATCAACAATATATATGAATTCAAAGGCTATCAACGTATCCAACAGGATAAAACAAATTATACTGAGTAGTCACTAAGGACTATTGAACATCTACTAGAATTATCAATATTAAACTGATAACACAAAAATCAAGTACTATAGATGATCAATCTATAATACTCCATGTTATGCATAACACCACAGTAATAATCTACTCATGTGTTGGGGTTTCCAACAATATACATTCCCCTTACCATAAGGGTTGTTCAACTTAGTTTTCAAGATTTTCGCACAAATCAATTGGTTTGGACAGTTTTATAAACATGCATATAGTCTAGCCGAATCAAATGTCATAGACACTTTCACAATATTCAAGAATAATACCAAGTTCAACATGAATAATAGTTTTCACAAGAGTTTTAAACATACTAGCTCAATTGAACGAATAAGTAGGATAACTTGCATTCAAAGAGATAAGCTTAAGATATTCATTGAATAAAGTAATGCGAGAGTTAGGATACTTGCACAATGTAAATGATAGTTCAGATACTTTCCTTAAGCGTAGTTTATCAACGTTAAGAAATCAACACTTTTGAATCCTATTTATAGTGTATTACAAGTATAGGATGCCCAATAGTTAAACATATTCGATAAACAATCCTGATATATAGATCAAGTATACATACACGACTCAATCATGAAATCTTAGACTTATGTTATTATGTAGCTCGAAACTACTGTTAGACTTCATTATTCTAAAACACTTTGTCAATTCAAGCTAAGGTAGGTGTTAACATGCAAGGATACCTCTGTCAGTGTGTCATGAATAGAAATGAGAATAATGAAGTTATACTAGCATGCTACATACTTCAAAAATCACAGAAGTCACTTTCCAAGTCTGCAGAATGCAAGGATCGCTTTTGATTTATCTTAAGAAGAACACATGCGTGGCTCTCGATTCAAACCAGTAGTGAGAAATCACTTGGTTGGCCTAGCTTACCCATCCTTACACATATAACATATATTAACATGTCAAGGGTCCTTTCGTATCTCTCAAGTTCAATCTAGGTCCCTTCTTTCATAATATGGTTATAAATTGAACATCTCAACAAATTAAGGCCATTCAAGGTTATGAAACCACAAAGTCTAACATGCTTGATTCTTAAACATATAAAGTAGTAAAATAACTCATACTAGACATGCTTGTGTATATTCATATCATATATGTGTAATTAGCATCGTTTTGGTTTGAAAATATGATTCGTTTATGCTTCACTTGAATTTCGATACCTAAACATGGCATATACATATTTATGATACATGAGTGAGTCTAAGAGTATCATCTACCATGTTCACAAATATCAGATTTTAACCCTCAAAGTAATATGTTAACATTCACGTTCAAAGTTCGTATTTTCATTTAGTAAAACTTACTAATAAGTCTAACATGATCATGCTTCATTATGAAATCCATATACGTAAGTTAGTATGTCCGACATGCATTTCAAAACCATACTACCATGCTTGCAAGATCTGAATATCAAAACGAATATAATAAGTTAATGTCCATTTTAAACTCTAAGTTTCTATTAGCATGTTATCAATGTCATTTAGTATGCTAAACTACTCCCCTCACTATACATCCTACTTGCATGCTTACGTTCAATGAAATCAGACCACACTAATATGCCTTTAAGTTAGAATTTTAAGTTACACATTGAGGATTAGAGAGTTGGTATATAGTTGCTGAAGATTATCATGACAACTACTCCCCCCATGATCATGAGATAGAAGGAACTTGGAAGAAGAAAAAGGGAAATAGGCCTTAGCCTTTTTACTGAACACGTGAATGAGAATTGGGTCTCTAAATTTGGGACAACTCAAATACTCAGCATTCTTGCACACTTAAGCTATACACTCTTATGTTATATTTATATACATATCATCCATACATGGGTTATATCTTAATGTTACAATATAATTTACATAATTAATATTTCAAGGTAGTAGATGTGATATGACAATGTAACATACATATAATCCATGTACATTTTATTTTAATGTCTACCCACATGCATATTGTCACATACGCGTTTCATGATGTATTCATATCATATAGTTTCAATAAATATTAATATATGGTTACTATATATAGTATAGTCACGTAAGTGTTATACTACACTGTATAATACAGTTGTATTCCACATATAAATAATATATTTAATTATTGCACATTTACACATAACAGTCAACATAATCTTATTATATTAATAACTTACTTATTTGTTTTATGTCAAATAAATAAATTATTCATCTTATTGGCTAATTAACAATAATATTTATTAATCCATTCCTCATTGATTAATGTAATTAGTGATCTTTATAACAATTAATTATCTATCACGTATAGTAAATAAATATAAATTTTATTATATTTATGTATTATCGTTCGCTTATTATTATTATTATTATTATTATTATTATTATTATTATTATTATTATTATATCTTTTACATTAATAATAATCACATATTATTAATCACAATTAATATTCTAAAACAATTAATCAATATTCTTTAATAACAATTAACAATTAATATAAATTAATTGTTCACTTAATAATTCCTTCGTCGATTAATATCATTATTAATATTTCCCATCACTGTGCCACACAAGGCATTCAACGAGTTCATCACAAATTCCATATATTCTCAATTATTCAATTATTCAATATAATTGAGTTAACTCATCTCGTAACAAAAAATCATTTATATCCAAATAAATATTCATTTTCATTAATATTTTCATTTAATAAGATGAGGAAATTCTCAGGTATTACATCCTCCCCCCTTATAAAAATTCAGTCCCGAAATTGCTACAAGGTTACACAAACATATGGGGATAATCCCTCATCATCCTATCATCTAACTCCCACGTAGCCTCCTCGACATCGTGGTTACGCAAAAGTACTTTTACAGAGGAAATAACTTTATTTCTCAAGGTTTGCTCTTTCCTATCAAGAATTTGGACAGGAATTTCTTTGTACGCTAAATTCTTCTCCATTTGAATGGGTTCATTATGACGCCCCCAAAATAGGTATACATCACCCATTCTGAGTCGTCAAATACATGGTACAAAAATAAATATAACTTCAGTAATACAATTGTCGTGCAAAATACGACAACACATATACTGTGAGTTTGAATACAAATATTGTTTAATAGACATTATACAAACTCAAAAGGAGTCCTCATTATAATTATTGATACACTATTTTACAAAATAGTGAGGACTATTAAAACAACTATCCTGAACCATCACTCCATACCCCGACTAGTTCCTGCTATGTTCTCACCTCCTTAGAAGAAAAATGGAATAAAAAGGAAAATGGTGAGCTCAACTAGCCTAGTAAAGAATATTATGACTAAGATAATATACAACAATTTATCATTAGTCTTCAACAAGGAAAAATCTGATAGAACATAATAGACAACAAGTTTTAGATCAACAACTGCAGCGGAAACAACAATCCATTTAGAAGAGTCAAGTAGAGAATGAATTCTACTATCTTCTAAGATTTAAAAGTCCATCATCAATATTTTATCCCTGTAACATCAATCAATTTACATCTTAAATTAAATATTCATCTTTGCTCTACAGGCCAAAGATATTCATTTGCATCACCAGTTGGTCATGTTCATCTCAACACCTGTTCATCTTTGCACTACGGGCCAAAGATATTCATCAGTTAATCATTCATCTTTGCACTACAGGCCAAAGATATTTAGTAATATCATCATTTAGGACTGAGGAAGATTAAAAATATCTTAAAGAAAACGAATCCAGTGAGACAAAAGAACAAATATTAGGGATTCGTATTACAGTTTATCCAAGTTCAATAATACTCCATAATAACCAATTGTAAAGCAGAATTCAAAAATAAAGATCAAAACATAGATACAATCAAAGATAGCGACCATAATAGACATCTTGGACAAAAAGGAGAAATTTTTATTTTTTTTGGTGAATAGTGTCGTATTTGTGAATAGTGCCGTATACGAGAATAGTGCTGTATACGTGAATAGTAATCCTGACACAAAAAGTAGAAATTCCACAATAAATTTCATATCAATATTTCGGCATAATGATATTGAAGAAAATAATATCATTTACGAAGAAAATAACATCCCTTACCTCAAAAGAACAATATTTCTGACTGGAATATCGGATGTAAAGTCAAAGAAAACTTGCACTGAATAACAACTCTCAAAGGATCTAAATACTCACAAAATACGCTCGATAATATATATAGAGAGAAAACTTATTTCTGGTGTGATTTTCAATTCTAACTAAGCACCCTATTGATAGGAAAATGCTAGAACGCCAAAGGAGACTAAATTAATAAAATAATATATATTTTTTCTCCTTCTACACCACCTACTAAGACCAGCCACCAGCCCTCCACCTTTGAAAAATTTCCATCACATGTTTTAACCAAAAATAAAAGTGGGTCCCACCCATAATTTTATTAAAAACATTTAATTTCTGAAACTTCAACAATTCATAATAAATAGCCCTTTATTAGAAAAATACGAATTTTATGTCCATTCCATAGGAAATCGAATTCTCTACAACGTTGTAGAAGAAAGCTTTTCCAAATTCTAAACAGAAAATGCCCGAAATCCATATACGGATGATTTTTAATACCTTCATTCTGATAAAATACTGATAAAATACCTAAATATTAATTCCATCATTTATAACCACAGTAAATATATCCATCATTTATATACACATAAAATAAATATTTCTTTATCATATAAATTAATAATTAATTATTCACAAATAATATTACAGAATCACAATTATGACAACCAGGTCGTTCCCAGGAAAGAGGGGGCTTTCCGATAAGGATTTCTCCTTACTGGCGCGCAATTAGGTGACCAAACCCCTTTCCTAGACAGAACTTCCTTAGACATTACCAATAATGCTATCTAATAATATTATTCAAATAATATGAATTATTGATCTGATAATGGGAAATACTGTGCAATGACAATTATTGAAACAACAATAATATAAAATATAAACGCAACAATTATTGAATCAATGAAATAAAATATTGAACAGTAATTACTGTAACAATTATTGAGTAGTGTCTTCTTACGTAAGAATCAATAATTCAAAAATAATGTGCAATACTGTGTGCTACTGAGCAACCACACGTATTATTGTACGAATATTCCCCGACAATAAGAATATTCCATGACCAAACGAATATTTTATAACCACTTGTTTATTTTGCAAACTTTGCACATTTCACCCATAACTAAAGCATTATATCAAATTAACACCTTATTATTCACAATAATAATTAAAGGAAATTCGATTTTATTTATAAAAAGTTGGGGTCTTACAACCTCCCCTCCTTATGAAATTTCATCCTCGAAATTGACGTACGTACCTGGTGTTTCGAAAAGGTGAGGATACCTCATTTTCATTTCTGATTCCAACTCCCAGGTCATTTCTTCAATAGCATGGTTTTTCCACAAAACTTTAACTTGTGGTATAACCTTGGTGCGTAGGACATGCTCTTTCCTATCCAAGATCTTAACATGTACCTCCTCGTACATTAAATCTTTGGCTATCTCGTCTGGTTCTAACTCAATAATGTGGTTCGGGTCTTTCACATATTTACGAAGCATAAATATGTGAAAAACATTATGAACACGAGACATGCTTGGAGGTAATGCGATTATATATGCCACATTTCATATTCGGTCAAGAATTTTAAATGGACCAACAAATTGTGGATTGAGCTTTCCTCTCTTCCCAAATCTTGTAACTCCCTTCTATGGAGCAATACTTAATAATACATGATCCCCAATATTAAATTCCACGTCCTTTCGATGAAGATCCGCATAACTCTTTTGTCGATCTTATGCCGTTTGTATACGTTGTCGAATCGTTTGGATCTTTTCTGTAGTTATACGTACCAATTCTGGTCCCAACAATTTTGCTTCACCCACCTCGTCCCAGCATACTGGAGAACGACATTTTCTTTCGTACAACGCCTCGAATGGAGCCATGCCTATACTTGCCTGATAACTGTTGTTATAGGAGAACTCCACCAATGGTAGGTACTTATCCCAACTCTGTAATAACCCGAGAATTTAAATATTTATTAAAATCTTAAAAGATTTAATTAAGGTTAAATATTAAACCTAGACATAAAATAAGTGTATGTATTTAACATTTTTAGGAATAAATTTTGTGAATTTAAAAACTTTTGGTAAAGATTTACAGTGTTAAGAGTATCTATGTATATGGTAATATGTGTGTACAGTATGTGGTTAATGGTCAAGGGTCAATTAGAATAAAGTATAAATAGATTATAAACCCTAATAATATTTTAGAACCGCTGATGACGTCAAAGGAGAAAACCCTAACGAGTGTTAAGAAACCCTATTACTCTGGTTCTAGTAATTCCTAGTTTCAGATTTAAGGAAGTCAAACCCTAATTCGGAATATTAAAACCCTAATTGAGAAGTTTACAAGCCAAATGTCCAAATTGCCCTTCTTGAATATTTTAATGAGGTGGAGTGTAGATCTAACCCTACTACTTATAAACACGTAAAAACAACTACAACTTCATTAATACAATTGTCGTGCAAAATACGACAACACATAAATCGTGAGTTTAAATACAAATATTGTCTTTCTGCATAATATCCACACTCAAATAAGTCCTCATTACAATTATTGATACACTATTTTACAAAATAGTGAGGACTACTAAAACAACTGCCTTGAACCATTACTCCACACCCCGACTAGTTCCCGCTTATATTCTCGCCTCGAGAGAAGAAAAATGGAACAAAAAGGAAAAGGGTGAGCTCAACTAGCCCAAAAAGAATATTATGACTAAGATAATGTACAACAAATTATCCTTAGTCTTCAACAGGAAAAATCTGATGTAATACAATAGACAACAAGTTTTAGATCAACAACTGCAATGAAACAATAATTCATTAGAAGAGTTAAGTAGAGAATGAAATCTACTATCATCTATGAATTTAAAAGTCCATCATCGATATTTTATCCTCGTAACATCAATCAATATACATCTTGAATCAAATAGTCATCTTTGCACTACAGCCAAAGATATTCATCACTGGTCATGTTCATCTCAACACTGCTCATCATTTTGCACCACGGGCCAAAGATATTCATCAATGGTCATGTTCATCTAAACACACATTCATCTTGCACTACGCCAAAGATATTCATCATAAAATCATTCATCTTTGCACTACAAATGTGCCAAAGATATTCAAATATATCATCATTTAGGATCGAGGATGATGAAAAATATTTTAAAGAAAACGAATCCAAAGGAAACAAAAGAACAAATATTAAGGATTCGTATTTTAAACAATCCAAGTTCAAAAATACTTCATAAATAATCAGAGTGGAGTAAAATTCAAGAATGAAGACCAAAACATAGATCCAATCAAAGATAGAATCATAATGACAATCTTGGACACGTAAAAGAAAATTTAATTTTTTTCCGTGAATAGTGTCGATTCGTGAATAGTGTCGATACGTGAATAAAGGTCATACACGTGAATAAGAACTCCGACACCAAAAGATAGAAATTTCACAAAAAAACATCATCATGCTTCGTGAATAGTAATGAATAGTAACTCATGAATAGTAACTCATGAATAGTAACTCATGAATAGTAAACTCATGAATAGTAACCCCAACATGAAAAAGTTCCAAATTTGATAAAAAGTTCCAACCAATATTTCTAAGATAATGATATGAAGAAATAATATCATTTTTTAATAAAATAACATCCCTTTACCTCAAAAAAAAAAGATTTCCGATCGAATATCGGATATAGTGTCGAAAGAACTTGCATCGTATAGCAATACTCAAAGTACTAAAATACTCACAAAAATACGCCGATATATCGAGAGAGAAAGAGAGAGAAGATTTTAGCTTTTTCGTGTGATTTTCAATTCTAACCCAAGACCCTATTTATAGGAAATTGCTTAGAACACCAAAGCGTAAAATTTAATATAATATTAATATAATTACAAAATATTCAAGCCCACCTCTAGATACTTTGAATTCAGCCATTAACATCACAAGTGAGAGGCCACTAAAAAAGTAAAAAACGTTTTTTTCTAAAAAAAATAATTTAAACTCCAAAAATCAATTATTTTAGAACTTCGAAACTTCAATAATTCATAATAAATAGCCCTTTTATCGTAAAAATTTGAATCTTGCTATTTTTATAGGAAATTCAATTTTCTACAACTTTGTAGTAAGAAAGTTTTTCCAAATTCCAAAATGTAAATTGACCAAATCCACAAACTGACGATTTTATTGTGCTATAATCAAATTTCAACCAAGAAATGGGGTCCACCGACACACAAAACATGTGTTAATCATTTAATGCAACAAAAAAATACTCTTCCTCCTCATATACTCATATATCCCACATTCATTGTAAAAAATATCATCATTATATTATTATAATAATATAATAAAATATTATTTTATCGTAAAAGATAAAATATCAATTTTTAACAATTGTCACTTTAAAAATTTTTTCCATCTATATCCACATAAAATCAATATTTTCTCATCATATAAATCAATAATTAATTATTCACAAATAATATTATGTAATCACAAGATCGGCAACCAGCCGCTCTCAGAAAGAGGGGCTTTCCAATAAGAATTTCTCCTCATCATGGCGCCGCAATTAGTGACCAAACCTCTCCTTAGATGTAACTTTCTAGACATTGCCAATAATGTTTTCTAATAATATTATTCAGATAATATGAATTATTGCTTCGATAATGGAAAATATCGCAGTAGTGACAATTATTGAAACAACAAAGAATATAAAATATCAACGCAAACAATTATTGAATCAATAAAATAAAATATCGAATAAGAATTATCGTAATAATTATCGAGTAGTGCCTTCACGTAAGAATCAATAATTGGTGCAATACCGTGCTATCATGCAACAACGCCAGACATCGTGTTTTAACCATCCGGTATTCCAACAAAGATAATTCAGAATAACTACCGCTATTTATAAACAACTTATACTTGTCATTTTCTTCATCCAATCGCTTTCAAGTATATGGGTCCACACAAGGTCGCTACCGTCGCATTTAATATTCCCCCAACAAAGAAGAATATTCCACCACCAAACGAATATTCCTCGACAACAATGAATATTTTATAACCACTTGCTTATTTAAAATATTTATGATTTTACCCATAACTAACCACATTAATCAAATCAACCCTTACTATTTCAAAATAATAATTAGAGAAATTAAATCTTTATTTATAAAAAGTTGGGGTCTTACAACCTCCCCTCCTTATGAAATTTCGTCCTCGAAATTGACACATGTAGGATATGCTCCTTCCCATCCAAGATCTTGACCGGTACCTCCTCGTGACGTTAAATCTTCTCGCTATCTCGTCCGGTTCTAACTCAATAATGTGGTTCGGTCATCCACATATTTACGTAACATCGATACGTGAAAAAATGTTATGAACACGCGCCATACTTTGGCGTAAAACGAGTCTATAGGCCATAGTTCCTATTCGATCGAGGATTTCAAATGGACTAATAAATCAAGGTTTGAGCTTTCCTCACATCGCCGATTCTCGCTTTTGGAATAACAACTTCTTCATCTTCTTCTTCATATTCATCAACTCTGTGTCTGTAGCTTGAAGCGGCTTTTAAATTTATCGATTAAAGTCGATTCTAATCGATATATATCATCTAGTTCCCTAGAGTCTTTAACTCTATCTCTATCATTTGTAAGTTATATGAAATGGGTCTTTGTGTTAACAATATCGCACTCAGAATCAGATACGATCTTTTACTCAACACGCGTCACCTACCACGCTCGCTTTTTTTTCCAGATGGGTATGGTCGTAACACATGCCAAATGAGTCTCCTCTCGAGTTCTTCAAGCTCTTCCCACATTCCTTGCTCCATTCGAATTTTGTATCTCTACGAAGTCACCGAAAGTTAATGGAATAGCGATTCGAGAATATCCTTCAACTAATCTCCGATAATAACCAACTAAGCCTAGAAAGCTACGTATTTTGATTATCGACTTAGGTTGTTCTCAATCGTGACTCATATCCCAACCTTGGATAAGACGTCACAATGACACCTATCGCTTTACTATCGCACTAATATGGCGCCCCTACTTGAGAGTTCGGCTTTGCAGCATTCCACAAAGGAAGTCACCAGATAAAGGCTCTAAGTATCAACTTCTATAGTTGAATTTTTAACTCCTCAAGTTCAATAGAGCCATGAGATTTTAGAAATGGGTTTTGTACCGGTTCAAAGTCGATACAAAATTCAATATCACACTTTGGGAGTAAGCCAAGAAATTCTTCAGAAATACATCAGAAATTTACTAACAATAGAAATATCATTCAAATCGACATATTTTGTTCAAGTCCATAACATGGGCTAAGAAAACTTGACATCCGCTTTTTCAATAAACGAATGACTTTATGGCTTGATATGAAAGTGTTTGACTTTCAATGGTTTGGTTGCTTGAATTCAATAACAAAAGTTGCTTAGAATATGAAAACTAACAACCTTATTTAAAGCAATCAATTTTTGGCATGATGAGTAGTTAATCAATCAATCCCCAAAATCACATCAAAAGCAAGTATCTTTAAAGAAATAAGGTCAACAGTAATGTGATGGTGCCAACTTGGATCAAACAAGATTTATAAACAATGGATGTAACGAAAGTTTCTCATAACTGAGTTTCAACAGATAAGTCAAAGTCTAATTTTCTCCTGAGTCAAGTTTAAACGCTGAGTATAAGCAGGAGAGATAAATGAATGGGTAGAACCCAGATCTAATAAGGTATAAACTTCAGAAGAATTTATAATTAACTAACCCGTGCTAACTTCGCTCGAAGTTCCTCGATTTCGACTACCACGAAAAACGCTCTTCCAGAACCGCTGACTTTTGACTTTTTCGGGGATGACCTTTTGAGTCACCATCCTCACTGGATTGGGTTTCGCCACCGCATAATCTCGAGCGATATGACCTTCTTTTCCACAATTATAACATACCTTGGAAGGTTGTGAACAGTTTGGACTTATGTGTCCTCTTCTCCGTGATCTCAGTAGATCTAACCGGCGGTCCTTTTCTCCTCCTCTAAAATTCGTTGTTTCGGTGTTGGTGCCGACGCCTTCCCGCCATTGTTAAATCTTTCTTCTTGAAATTTCCACTTGAGTTATTTCTTCTATTATCTTGGCCATGATTACCATCAAGTGGTTACCATTTCGCATGATAATTTCCTCCACGATGGTTATCATTGTTCGACGACCGCCGCCACCGCAGACGATTATCATCGAAGTTGTTGGTCATTATTCTTCATTGAGCCGACTCATTATCGCGCGCTCCAATAATCGAGCCCTATTCACAACATCCGAATATAAACAAAGTTTGTGAGAAATGAGGTATTGACATATTTTGGGTTTCAAACCCTCGTAAACATTCATTCGCCATTCTCTCCTCATTATCAACCAAATGGGATGCAAATCGAGACAACTCGCAAACTTAGCTTCAGCATCGCGCGACATCGCTCATATTGTTTTGCTCCAACTTGATGAACTCTACCTCCTTCATGTGACGAATACTTTTGGGAAAGTACTTGTCGTTGAACAATTCTTCGAACTTCTCCCAAGACATCTTTCATGCAAGAAAGTCGAGTACGCTTTACTTGATTCCCACCAATAATCGCTTCTCCTCGTAATATGAAAGTGGCGAAAGGAACCTTTTGCTCCTCCGAGCATCCCAAGACATCAAATATCTTAGTGATCCGCTTTATCCACGCCTCTCGCCGTAAGTGGTTCGCTTTCCCAAAACTCCAATGCGGTCCTAACTCCTCGAATCGCTAATGGTGACCATCCGTGAGTTGCCAAAGTGTTTCCACCGCATTTTGAACAAAGAGTCTCTCTCGCTTGGTTTTGCATGAATTCTAGAAAGTTCCTAAACATACCATCGCTCATCATCGCTTCAAGTGGTGTTGTTCACATGAGGAACATTGCCACTGCTGCACGCTCTCTCCTCATTTCAGTGAGCAAAGGTGTCTCCACGGTCTCATTTACTCCACTATTAACATTCTCACGACATTCTCAAAACATCGCTTATAAAACAAGGGTTAATTTAACAAATTAACAAATCACATAATAACCCCTATATTATGACCGACCAACAAATAAGCTTAGGTAGGACACACTAGCCAAGGATTTACCTGCCTCTCCCTCCTAGTTCTATTCCCCGATCTCCGCCAGAGATCATATCCCTAAGCTCGATACCAAACCGGACGCCCCAAAATAGGTCCATTCCATCCAACCCATTCTCGAGTCGCCAAATACATGGTATGTAAACAACTACAACTTATTAATACAATTGTCGCGGCAAAATACTTACAACACATAAATTGTGAGTTTAAATACAAATATTGTCTTCTAGACAATATCCACACTCAAATAAGTCCTCATTACAATTATTGATACACTATTTTACAAAATAGTGAGGACTACTAAAACAACTGTCTTGAACCATTACTCCACACCCCGACTAGTTCCCGCTATATTCTCGTCTCCGAGAAGAAAAATGGAACAAAAAGGAAAAGGGTGAGCTCAACTAGCCCAGTAAAGAATATTATGACTAAGATAATGTACAACAAATTATCCTTAGTCTTCAACAGGGAAAAATCTGATAGAATACAATAGACAACAAGTTTTAGATCAACAATCGCAATGAAAATAATAATTCATTGTAAGAGTTAAGTAGAGAATGAAATCTACTATCATCTATGAATTTAAAAGTCCATCATCGATATTTTATCCTCAGAACATCAATCAATATACATCTTGAATCAAATAGTCATCTTTGCACTACAGGCCAAAGATATTCATCAGTTGGTCATGTTCATCTCAACACCTGTTCATCTTTGCACTACGGGCCAAAGATATTCATCAATTGGTCATGTTCATCTAAACACCTGTTCATCTTTGCACTACGGGCCAAAGATATTCATCAGAAAATCATTCATCTTTGCACTACAGGCCAAAGATATTCAAGAATATCATCATTTAGGACCGAGGATGATGAAAAATATTTTAAAGAAAACGAATTCAGTGAAACAAAAGAACAAATATTAAGGATTCGTACTTTAAACAATCCAAGTTCAAAAATACTTCATAAATAATCAAAGTGGAGTAAAATTCAAGAATGAAGACCAAAACATAGATCCAATCAAAGATAGAACTATAATGCATAATCTTGGACATGTAAAAAGAAAATTTAATTTTTTCGTGAATAATCGATTCGTGAATAGTGTCAGATACGTGAATAGTGTCGATACTTGAATACGAATGAGTAGTAACTTCGACACCAAAAGATAGAAATTTCACAAAAAACATCATCATGCTTCGTGAATAAGAATACGTGAATAAGACTCATGAATAAGTAACTCGTGAATAGTAATTCGTGAATAGTAAGAACCATGAATAGTAACCCGACATGAAAAAGTTCCAAATTTGATAAAAAGTTCCAACCAATATTTTGGCATAATGATATTGAAGAAATAATATCATTTTTGAATAAAATAACATCCCTTACCTCAAAAAGCAAAGATTTCCGATCGAATATCGGATATAGTGTCGAAAGAACTTGCAACCGATATAGCAATACTCAAAGTACTAAAATACTCACAAAATACGCTCAATATATAGAGAGAGAAAGAGAGAGAAGATTTTAGTTTCGTGTGATTTTCAATTCTAACCTAAGCACCCTATTTATAGAAATTGCTTGAACACCAAAGCGTAAAATTTAATATAATATTAATATAATTACAAAATATTCAAGCCCACCTCTAGATACTTGAATTCAACCATTAACATGTGCAAGTGAGGGCCATAAAAAGTAAAAAACGTTTTTCTAAAAAAATCATTTAAACTCCAAAAATCAATTATTTCGAATATCTCAAAACTTCAATAATTCATAATAAATAGCCCTTTTATCGTAAAAATTTGAATCTTGAGACTTTTTATAGGAAATTCAATTTCTACAACTTTGTAGTAAGAAAGTTTTTCCAAATTCCAAATGTAAATTGACCAAATCCATAAACTGGACGATTTTACAAAGCTATAATCAAATTTCACCAAGAAATGGGGTCCACCAACACACAAAACATGTGTTAATCATTTAATGCAACAAAAATACTCTTCCTCCTCATATACTCATATATCCCACATTCATTGTAAAAATATCATCATTATTATATTATAATAATATAATAAAATATTATTTTATCGTAAAAGATAAAATATCAATTTTTAACAATTGTCACTTTAAAATTTTCTCCATCTATATCCACATAAAATCAATATTTTCTCATCATATAAATCAATAATTAATTATTCACAAATAATATTACAGTAATCACAAGATCGGCAACCTGTGCCGCTCCTCAGAAAGAGGGGCTTTCCAATAAGAATTCTCTCCTCGGGCGCCGCAATTAGGTGACCAAACCTCTCCTTAGATGTAACTTTCTAGACATTGCCAATAATGTTATCTAATAATATTATTCAGATAATATGAATTATTGCTTCGATAATGGAAAATACCGTAGTGACAATTATTGAAACAACGGTAATATAAAATATCAACGCAAAGAATTATTGAATCAATAAAATAAAAAATAACAAGAATGTAACAAGAATTATCGTCAGAATAATTATCGAATAAGTGCCTTCACGTAAGAATCAATAATTGGTGCAATACCGTACTTATAGCATCGCAGGCAACAACGCCAGACATCGTGGTTTTAACCACCGGTATTCCAATAAAGATTAATCTCATAACAAGAATAATTTCGCTAACCACTGCTTATTTATAAACAACTTATACTAACCACATTATTTAAAATTTTCTTCATTCAAAATAATAATTCTTAGAGAAATAAAATCTTCATCTATAAAATGGGGCCCACATGTAAAGGCCACTTTAGTTTTCATTTTCCCTATCGCATTTAATATTGAGGAATAGGAGTGTAAAAGTGAATATTCCTTGATCATATCTTAACTCTTAATATCGATCACAAGATCGTAACAACAAAGTATTTTATAAACCTAAATTTCAAAATGCTTATTTGATGTTAGATTTATGATTTGTTTTGTTACCCATAACTAACCACATTAATCAAATCAATCCCTTACTATTTCAAAATAATAAGAAATACGGAAATTAAATTTTATTTATAATGTCGTATTAGTTTGGTCAAGTTAGTGTTTGTTTTGTGTAGACTGACACGAGTACTACCTATACATGCCTCTAGATTACCCAAATATGTAACAGAATCGAATTTAATGATGGTTAAACGTGGGTTGACCAAACTGCTCGAGAACATTTATGGGAAACCGAGATATGTTCAAGAACAGTTTTTGTGACTACTTTGACCGGCCCAGATCTTACGTATGTTATGTTGTTAAGTTTATGTTATGCTATGTAATGGTTCTACGACATGAGCACTATACATTTGGACCTTAAGAACCACATCTTAGTGACCAGAACACCATGAAAAGTGAACCACAAAGTGGACCCTCGACACTGCTTGAGTTTCTGGGTACTCAAGAACACGTCTGACAACAACTTCTGTTGCTTAGATCACACAGATTTGTTACGTGTTGACCATGAGAGTTGTTTAGGGTTGTAGTGTGACATTAATACTACAATATTAAAACATTAGCAAGCCAGAAATCATAAAGACCAAAGATCTAGCCTTGGTCAAACATGGTACCCGGTTAACAGCTTATGCAGTTCTGGGTTTGGTGAAGAACACCTATAACGACGGGTCTGTCGCTATAGGGCCCTTTAGTGACACTTATTTTCGGAAAATAATTATTTTTAAATAAATCGAATAAAATGGTTTTTAATTATTTAAAATACAAAATAAATTCCTAAAAATTATTTTAAAGTCTGAAAATTAGTTTTTAATTATTACGAATATATTTCATAAATATTTAATATTTTGGAATAATAATGGTATTTAGTTTATTTAATTATAATATTAAGTAAATTACTTAAAAATGATTTTAATACATGAAAAATCATGAAAGATTATATTATGGTATAAAAAATATTTTAAGTTATTTTTGATGACTTTTAATATTTTGTGATGAATTTCATTAATTAATTAATATTAATGGTAATTAATTTATTTACTATATGTATTAAATAAATTATGAAAAATTAGAATTAATGATTTATAAATCATATAAAAATGATTTAAGTATTATAAAAATATTTTCAGTTATAAAATATAACTTTTAATATTTTGTCATGAAAACATTAATATTTAATATTAATGGCAATTATCGGATAATGGATTTAAAGGTTTAAAAATTATATAAGTATGATTTTAAGGTATTAAAATACTTTGATATATTATAAATATATTATAATATTATGACATGTATTTCATTAATATTTGACAATAAATAAATATTAATGATAAAGGAATTAAGTGGTATTTATATTATATAAGTACGATATTGATAATTGAAAATTCACGATAAATAGTAATAATTATTTAAAAATTATTACGAGCTTATGAAAATTGTTTTGACTGATAATATAATTATTTAAAATAATTGTTAAGTGTTAGGCAGAGTTTAATTGAACTTAAACTCGATATTTATCCGACTAGGCAAATCGGGATGTCGTAATTATCTTAGGATTCAACTCGCATCGCAATAGTTTGACTCGATACTAGGTCTTATGTGTTGTATAACCGATAGAATTATGTGGTAATGTGTTTAGGTTATTTTATCTTTGTGATGATATTATTCTAATATTTGGAGAATTATTATCTATATTAGGTCTTGGATAAAAGCTAAGTTATATTTTCAGAATTCAGAATCAGCGGTATATGCAAGTTTTTCTTAACTCTACTAAGAGTTGTTTCATTCAGATATGCTTATGGTTAATCATTCTTTGATTGCCATGTAGAGAATTATAATGTACATATTGTATGTATAAGTCGGTATGAAAGGTCGATCACCTTCATTACCATTCGGTTTAGATATATTTGTTCATGTTTAATACTTGTTCGGTTAAAAGTTTATTCGTCTTTAATTCACAACTACATTGTTGAATTATAGCACCTTATTATTCGAGACTCTTTCAATCATGATATATCCTTAAATAAAATTTAAACTTGCTGGGAAACTTTCATGCTCACCCTTGCTATATCATGATAAAACATTGCAGATTAAGGTGAATGCGTCAGATACAAGGAAAGGTTAAAGACAATTCTAGCTTTAGTTTACATGTACAGATAGATTGGTAACAATAATGTACGGTAAAATATTTGTATGTCAGATAGGATAATGAATTGTGTATGAGTTATGGCTACTCGACCTTGGGAATAGTGTATAATATTTAATGTATAAACAATTTATGTTTATATCTTCCACAATAGTTAGAACTAGTGACCCAGATTCGTGGTGATTTAGGACCATGGATTTGGGGGCGCTACAATTGGTATCAAAGCTGTTGGTTATAAACCTAGGGTAGAGTTACCTTAGACTAATAACCGCAGTGATTAGGATGAGATCTAACTCACATAGAGTTAGTGTGTCGGTAAGATTCAAAGACGAATCTCGATAAGTTGTAAAGATACGGAGTTCCCTAACTCTGATAATAAAGGTGAACAGTAGTGGTTAATAGATAAAGTCTAAAAGACTAAAATTACTGGGATAGGAGATCGTAAAACAAAATGATCATAGCATAGAAATATATCGTAATATATACGATGAGATCACCCCGTGATCAGATAAGGTTATAGTAGTGAGAATGATCGAGCGAGTAATTGAAAAGTTACGACAAGAATGTCGTGCCAGTTATACTATGAATTGGTACAGATTCAGGAAAGAATTATGAATACAAGTTGAATTAAATTTGTATTGAGAAGGGAGTTAGTATTAGGTGGGGATTCAATTGAGGACTCATATCGGCAGTTGAGTTGTATGATTCCTTGTTATGGGCGGGGAATTGTACTCAGTGTAAAAACCACTTAGTTTCTGGCACTGATAATCATTGAAATGTCTGTGTCGCGCAATTTGCTATATGCGTGTTGAGAAGGTGATTCTTTTCTTATGTGTATAACAGATAGATAGGTTATAGGTAGAGAATATAAGGTTAAGTACGAGTTCTTAAAACTCATACTTATGTGACATGTTTGATTCATAGTTATATGAAATGTTTATGAACCCCTCAGCGAATGGACGCCAAAGGTTTGACTAGGACAAGTTCTTAAACTCATATGATTGTCGCAAGTTTATGAACTCATAAGTGTGGTTTGACGAACTGGGTATAGTTGTGTGTAAATGGAGTATTAAGGATAATAAGAATAGATAGACTGTTTAAGCAAATGATTATTAGTGAAGACATAAGTTTTCCAAAACTCCTAGCTATGTTAGACTTTAAAATTTTGACATCAAGCTAAATACGCACTATGTGTTTTAAAAACAAATGTAGACTCGTAATCATTTTTGAAACGGTTTAAAGTATCGTCTATGCTACTTATTTCAGCGAGACGCAAATGATTTGAAATATAAAAATATATTTTTATTTATCACTCATGTACCATGTAACCTGGTGCAGAGATGATAAAAGTTGATAGAGTTGTAAATACAGAAATACATAGTGTGAATCCGATATAAAAATCATTGTTCCACTATTGTATGATGTGTTATGATAAAGTTATATAATGACGGCATCCTCAAATGGACTGTTAATACAGTACGGCATCATGACGTCATTCTCAAAAATATTTTTAAAAATTTTAATTTTGCCAACAGGGTTTGGCTACACCTAAATAATTTGATTGAATTGAATTATTGATATGAGTCTACGCTATTCGATTCAGCTAGACCAACGTTTATAAAATTCTAAGCGTTCTTTGAAAATTTTCCCGAACCAAATTATTTTGGTAAGGAATCCGATAAAGACTGAGGTAAGGAAATATTTGTGCGCCCAAGGCGGATAAGAGGAACATGAAAATGGTTCCGACCAATAGTACTTGATCAGTACAGGGCATACCGGGCTAATCCCCCTATATGTCCGTAAGTTATGACAGTTTGCGGATGAATTTCCATATGACCTTTTCGAAAATGAAAGTTCGTAGTCTATATGACTCCTCAGTACGATTTGAATAATTTAACTCTTATGAGAAATGTTTGGGTAGCATGTGGTAATGAGTATGAGGGTGTAAGGTGTAAAGGTAAATTTCGGGGACAAAATTTTTAGAAGAATGGGTGAATGTAATAACCCGAGAATTTAGATATTTATTAAAATCTTAAAAGATTTAATTAAGGTTAAATATTAAACCTAGACAGAAAATAAGTGTATGTATTTAACATTTTTAGGAATAAATTTTGTGAATTTAAAAACTTTTGGTAAAAGTTTACAGTGTTAAGAGTATCTGTGTATATGGTCATATGTGTGTACAGTATGTGGTTAAGGGTCAATGGTTGACCGGATAAAGTATATCAGTCACAAACCCTAATAATATTTTAGAACTGCGATGTTCAGTGAGAAAACCCTAACGAGTGTTAAGAAACCCTATTACCGGTTCTAGAAATCCTAGTTTCAGTTTCAAGAAGCCGAAACCCTAATTCGGAATATTAAAACCCTAATCGGGAAGTTTAAAAAGAAGTATAAGATTTTTATGTTATTGATTTTATATTTAATTAGGGATAGCCCTAATTGATTATTAGAAAACCCTAATTGTTCAATTGGAAACCCTAATGTACAATTATGGAACATAATTGCTAAATTAGTAATTTTAATTAAGGAAATATAAATCTTAATTAGCAAACTTGAATATAATTAGAAAATCCTAATTATAATTTAGAAATCTTAAATTTATATTTTAGAATCCAAATTGCTAAGTTGTAAACCCTAATTATTATTTTAGCAAGGTTAATGGTGATTAGTATATTATAAAGTCTAATTTACAAATCCTAGGTGATTAGTAAACCTAATGTAATTAGGAAACCCTAATTATAAATTTTAAATTCTTAATTTCCTATTTTAGAACCTAATTAGAAAAGTCTAGAAATTTAAATTTATGTACTCTAGGGTTAAACCCTAAGGGTCAAACCCTAAGGGTTGTGACAAGTTACCAAGTTGCCATTCACTTTACAAGCCAAATGTACAAATTGCCCTTCTTGAATATTTTAATGAGGTGGAAGTGTAGATCTAACCCTACTTGTGGTTGGTGACCAACTCTAGCTAGCCACATGGTCTAGTGAGCAACTTTAATCAGCCAACAACTGATCACATGATCAGCCCTAGACATTGCATCATTCTATAAATAGATTAAAGAGAATGAAAAGGCCACTTTAGTTTTCATTTTTCCCTATACATTCTCTCTCTAAAATTCGGGAATGGGGAGTGTAAGAGAGTGAGGAAATAATCCTTGATCATATCTTCACTCTCAAATATCAGATCACAAGATCAGAATCATAGATCAAGCCTTAAAGGACGTATAAACCCTAAATTTCAAAATCCTTAGATTTGATGTTAGATGTTATGATTTGTTGTTTAAAGTTATGTTAGAAGGTGTTATTTAGTGATCTGGGTTGTTATAATTCAGATCCATAACACTTAGATGCTCGAAATTGATGATTTTAGAAATCTGGAAAAAGGTTGAAAATGTTGTCTGACAACCTAATGTCAGGGCTTCTAGATCCGTGTGTGTTAAGTGTTATATGTGTGTTTTATGTTATAGATCAGTAGTATGCCATGTGGACTTTAATCTGGAACTGAAATCAAGATCATATCATGTTTAGATCGAAAGGTATGAACGGTCAAACCTAGTAGGATCGATCCTGGCTGGAATTACAGGCGGCGAATTTCGTGACATCTTGAGGCCTCGGATCTTGCAGGTCTTAATTAGTTTGGTCAAGTTAGTGTTTGTTTTGTGTAGACTGACACGAGTACTACCTATACATGCCTCTAGATTACCCAAATATGTAACGAAATCGAATTTAATGATAATTGACGTGGGTTGACCAAGCGCTGCTCAAGAACATTTAAGGAAACCCGAAATGTTCAAAAGCTGATTTAAGTGACTACTTTGACTGGCCCAGATCTTACGTATGTTATGTTGTTAAGTTTATGTTATGCTATGTAATGGTTCTACGACATGAGCACTATATATTTGGACCTTAAGAACCACATCTTAGTGACCAAAACACCATGAAAAGTGAACCACAAAGTGGACCCTCGACACTGCTTGAGTTTCTGGGCAACCCAGAAACTCAAGAACAAGTCTGACAACAACTTCTGTTGCTTAGATCTCACAGATTTGTTATGTGTTGACCATGAGAGTTGTTTAGGGTTGTAGTGTGACATTAATACTACAATATTAAAATATTAGCAAGCTAGAAATCATAAAGACCAAAGATCTAGCCTTGGTCAAACATGGTACCCGGTTAACAACTTATGCAGTTCTGGGTTTGGTGAAGAACACCTATAGCGACGGGTCTGTCGCTATAGGGGCCTTTAGTGACACTTATTTTCGAAAAATAATTATTTTTATTAAATAAATCGAATAAAATGGTTTTTAATTATTAAAAATACAAAATAAATTCCTAAAAATTATTTTAAAGTCTGAAGATTAGTTTTTAATTATTCTGAATATATTTCATAAATATTTAATATTTTTGGAATAATAATGGTATTTAGTTTATTTAATTATAATATTAAGTAAATTACTTAAAATGATTTTAATACATGAAAAATCATAAAAAATTATATTATGGTATAAGAAAATATTTTAAGTTATTTTTTGATGACTTTTAATATTTTGTGATGAATTTCATTAATTAATTAATATTAATGGCAATTAATTTATTTACTATATGTATTAAATAAATTATGAAAATTAGAATTAATGATTTATAAATCATATAAAAATGATTAAAGTATTATAAAAAATATTTTAAGTTATAAAATATAACTTTTGATATTTTGTCATGAAAAACATTAATATTTAATATTAATGGCAATTATCGAAAAATGGATTTAAAGGTTTAAAAATTATATAAGTATGATTTTAAGGTATTAAAATACTTTGATATATTATAAATATATTATAATATTATGACATGTATTTCATTAATATTTGACAATAAATAAATATTAATGATAATGAAATTATGTGGTATTTATATTATATAAATACGATATTGATGATTGAAAATTCACGATAAATAGTAATAATTATTTTAAAATTATTACGAGCTTATGAAAATTGTTTTGTTGATAATATAATTATTTAAAATAATTGTTAAGTGTTTGGCGAGTTTAATTGAACTTAAACTCGATATTTATCAACTAGGCCGTCGGGATGTCGAATTGTCTGCGGATTCAACTCAATTTCGCAATAGTTTGACTCGATACTAGGAGTCTTATGTATGTTGTATGTATGATAGTAATTATGTGGTAATGTGTTTAGGTTATTTTATCTTTGTGATAATATTATTCTAATATTTGGAGATCGGCATTATCTATATTAGGTCTTCAGATAAAGCTAAGTTATATTTAAATATGATGTAATCAATGATGCATGCAAGATTTTCTTAACTCTACTAAGAGTTATTTCATTCAGATATGCTTATGGTTAATCATTGCTGATTGCCATGTAGAATTATACTCTGTACATATTGTATGTATAAATCGGTATGAAAGGTGATCACCTTCATTACCATTCTGGTTCGAGATATATTTGTTAAGTGTTTAATACTTGTTAGGTTAAAAGTTTATTCGTGCTAATTCACAACTACATTGTTGAATTACAGCCTGCTTATTATTCAGACTCTTTCAATCATGATATATCCTTAAATAAAATTTAAACTTGCTGGACAACTTTCATGCCCACCCTTGCTATATCATGATAAAACATTGCAGATTAAGGCGAATGCGTCGGATACAAGGAAATGTTAAAGACAGTTCAAGCTTTAGTTTACATTTGCAGATAGATTGGTAACAATAATGTACGATAAAATATTTGTATGTCAGATAGGATAATGAATTGTGTATGAGTTATGGTTACTCGACCTTGGGAATAATGTATAATATTTAATGTATAAACAATTTATGTTTATATCTTCCGCAATATTTAGAACTAGTGACCCAGATTCGTGGTGATTTATGACCATGGATTTGGGGGCGCTACAAACTCCCTTTGAAATCTAGGAGATAAAGTCTTAATAATTCTTCAAGGGTTTGAATAGTCCTTTCTAATTGCCCGTCCGTTTGAGGATGATATGCCGAACTGAATCATAAATCCGTGCCCATAGCTTTCTGCAAGCTAACCCAAAATCGTGAAGTGAATCTTGGGTCACAATCCGAAATTATTGATACTGGCATGCCATGCAATCTCATTCACGTACATATGAGCAAGACGTTCAAGGGAATAAGTCTCCCGTACAGGCAAAAAATGAGCAGACTTGGTTAATCTATCAATAATAACCCAAATCGCATCTATGCCTTGAGAAACCTTGGGAATACCCGTAACGAAATCCATAGTAATGTGTTCCCACTTCCATTTCAGAATCTCAAGTGGTCGCAATGGACCCTTTGGCACTTGATGCTCCACCTTTAAACATTGACAAGTTAAATACCTCGATATAAACTCTATGATCTCTCTCTTCATATTTCTCCACCAAAATGTATGTCGAAATCATTATACATTTTGGTACTCCCAGGATGGATTGCAAACGGTGTGTTGTGTGCCTCCATCATTATTCTATGCTTCAAGTCAGAATTGTTAGGAACACAAAGTCTGGAGTTGACTCGAAGTATTCCTTCTTCATCGATTCTTGCTTCTGGAATAGCCCCTTCTAGCACTTTCTTCTTCATACGCATCATCCCCATGTCCGTAGCTTGAGCAGCTTTAACTTTATCGATTAAAGTCGGTTCTACTCGTATGTTTGATATCATCACGTGGGTACTTGGAGCCTTTACCTCTATCTCCATCCTTTGTAAGTCAAACAAAATGGGCCTTTGTGTTAACAACATAGCACTCGTACCCGCATATGATCTTCTACTCAAAGCGTCAGCTACTACATTTGCTTTTCCAAGATGATATTGGATGGTATAATCGTAATCTTTCAACAGCTCGAGCCAACGTCGTTGCCGCATGTTGAGTTCCTTTTGGGTGAAGAAATATTTTAGGCTTTTATGATCTGTATAGATCTCCACTTTCTCCCCATACAGGTAGTGCCTCCAGATCTTCAAACTTGAAAACAAGCTACTTGCTGACTCCAAATCATGAGTAGGATAATTCCTCTCATATTCTTTGAGTTGTCATGAGGCATAGGCTATGACTTTCCCATGTTACATGAGAATACATCCTAACCCTTTGCACCGAAGCATCACTTTGTAGATAACAAATCCATCCGAACGAGATGGTATTGTCGAGCAATTGCCAGAAATGAGTCTCCTTTTCGGTTCTTGAAAACTCTTTCTCACAATCCTCGCTCCAGCGAATTTTGTATCTTCTGAGTTAGGTGAGTTAACGGAGTAGCGATTCGAGAAAATCCTTCCACAAATCTCGATAATAACCATTAAGCCCGTAAAGCTACGTGCTTGATCCATCGACTTGGTTGTTCTAACTTTGTATTGCTTGATCTTGGCCGGGTCAAAGCGGATACTCCATGTTTTGACACCACGTGCCCAAGAATGCTACTTCCTCAAAGCGAACTCGTATTTTGTCGACAACATATAGCTTGTTATCACGAAGCCTTTGAAGTACCAACTTCAAATCTTTGCTCATAATCTTCCTTGCTTTTGGGATAGATAAGGATGTCATCAATAAAGACTGACAACAAAGCCGATCCAAATATTCTTTGAACACACGGTTCATCATATCCATGAAAGCGGCGGGAGCATTAGTCAATCCAAAAGACATGACTAAGAATTTATAATGCCGTCTGCAGGAGTTACGGAAGGCGATCTTTGGAATATCCTCAATTTTAATATTAATTTAATGATATCCGAAGCTAAAATCGATCTTTGAAAAGAATTGTGCTCCTTGCTGTTGGTGAACATGTCATCAATGTGAGGTAGCGGATACCTATTCTTAATAGTGACATGGTTCAATTCGATGAGTCGATACAAAGTCGCATACTCTCATATGTCTTCTTCTGAATAACAGAGAGCACCCCAAGGAGATGTACTAGGGACGAATGAAGCCGATGTCCAACAACTCTGTAGTTGGACCTTTAACTCTTGAAGTTTAATAGGAGCCATTCGATATGGGGTTTTAGAAATGGGCTTTGTACGAGTTCAAGGTCGATAAAAATTCAACTTCACGTTACGGGGTAGGCAGGAAGTTCTTGAAATCGTCGGAAATTCACTAATGATAGAAATATTATTCAAATCGGCGTGTTTTTGTTCAAGTCAAAGTGACATGGGCTAAGAAAGCTTGACATCCATTTTTCAATAAACGAATAGGTTTATTGCTTGATATGACAATGATTGACTTTAGTGGTTTGGTTATTTGAATTCGCATAACAGGTTAGTTAGGAATATGAAAACTAACAACCTTACAAAAACAATCAATTTTAGCATGATGCGTGGTTAACCAATCAATCCCTAAAATCACAACAAATACAAGTATTTTCAACGAAATAAAATCTTCAGGTAATGTGATGGTTCTAACTTGAATCAAGCAAGATTTATAAATAGTAGATGTCATGAAAGTTTTCTCCTAATGGAGTCTCAATAGATAAGTTAAAGTCTAATTTCTCCAGAGTCAAGTTCAAACGTTGAGCACAAATAGGAGAGATAAAAGAATGGGTTGAACAGGTATCTAATAAGGTATAAACTTCGCAAGAGTTTATGATTAGCTTACCCGTGATCACCTCGTTCGGGTTCCTTGCGTTTTGGGCAGTCATGACAAATGCCCTTCCAGGAACCACCGACTTTGACTTGTCCGGGACAGCCTTTGGAGTCACCATCCCTGTTGGACTTGGTTTCGCTATAAGAAAATATCTGGCTATATGACCTTCCTTTCCACAGTTATAACATACCTTGGATTGTCGTGGGAAGTTTGGGCTGATGTGTCCCTATTTCCCGCATTTATAACAAACGACCGGTGCTCGTTCTCCTCCCCTAGAAACAGTGGATGTTGGTGCTGACGTCTTCACGTTATCATTGTTGTACCTTATCTTTTTGAAATCTCCCCCCGACTAGCTTCTTCTACCATTATGGCTACGATTACCACCCGAGTGGTTACCGCTTTTGTCCGAATGTTTTCCTCCCCACTGGTTGTCATTGCTCTGATGACTGCTGCCACCGGTATTACCCTGGTTGTGGTCCTTTGGTTGAACATACTCATTATCTTGCTCTAATAATTGAGCCCTGTTTACAATATCTGAATATAAAGAAAATTTATGAGAGATAAGATATTGCCGAATCTCAAGTTTTAGACCTCTCAGAAACATCCTAGTCATTCGTTCCTCATTCTCTACCAAATGAGGTGCAAACCTGGATAACTCTGCGAACTTCAACTCATACTGGGACACCTTCATGTTATTTTGTTTCAGTCTGATAAACTCTACCTCCTTCATATGACGAATACTTTTAGGAAAGTACTTGTCATTCATGCTTTTTGAAACGTTTCCCAAGACATATTAAGTGCGGCGGTGGAGTACGCTTCTGATTCCACCGATGAGTCTACCTCACCACGGAACATAAAGGTGGCGAATGGAACCTTCTGTTCCTCCGTGCATCCCAAGACATCGAATATCTTGGTAATTTACTTGACCCACATTTTCGCCTTAATCGGATCCGGCTTTCCCGCAAATTCGGGTGGTCCCAACTCTTTGAACTGATTGGCTGTGACAAGCTGCACATTGCTATCATTTCCACCCGTATTTGGTACACGAGTCTCCCTCGTCTAATTTTTCATGAACTGCAAAAAGCTTCTAAACATCCCATCATTCATCATTTATTCGGTAGTGTTGTTTACAGGAAGAATATTGCCTTCCTATTGCACGTTCCCCTGGGTGGTGATTAAAGGTGTCTCCACGGTCTTATTCACTCCATTGTTAATATTTCCAGTTGTCATTCTCAAATACTGCCACAAAACTTAGGTATGACACACTAGCGAGGATTACTCATCTCTACCCTCCTAGTTCTATTCCCTGATCTCCGCAAGAGACCATATCCCTAAGCTTTGATACCAACTGTGATGCCCCCAAAATATGTATACATCACCTATTTTGAGTGCCAAATACATGTATGAGAAACAAATACAACTTGATAATACAATTGTAAATTGCAAAATACGACAACACATATACTGTGAGTTTGAATACAAATATTGTCTAATAGATAGTATACAAACTCAAAAGGAGTCCTCATTACAATAATTGATACACTATTTTACAAAATAGTGAGGACTACTAAAATAACTATCCTGAACCATCACTCCATACCCCGACTAGTTCCTGCTATGTTCTCACCTCTTAAGAAGAAAAATGGAACAAAAAGGAAAAGGGTGAGCTCAAATAGCCCAGTAAAGAATATTATAACTAAGATAATATACAATAATTTATCATTAGTCTTCAACAGGGAAACATCTGATAGAACATAATAGACAACAAGTTTTAGATCAACAATTACAGCGGAAACAACAATCCATTAGAAGAGTCAAGTAGAGAATGAATTCTACTATCTTCTAAGATTTAAAAGTCCATCATCAATATTTTATCCCTGTAACATCAATCAATATACATCTTGAATCAAATATTCATCTTTGCACTCTGAGCCGAAGATATTCATTTTATCACCACCGGTTGGTCATATTCATCTCAACACTGTTCATCTACACTACTGGGCCAAATATATTCATCAGTTAATCATTCATCTTTGCACTACAGGCCAAAAATATTCAGTAATATCATCATTTATAACCGAGGATGATGAAAAATATCTTAAAGAAAACGAATCCAGTGAGACAAAAGAACAAATATTAGGGATTCATATTACCATTTATCCAAGTTCAATAATACTCCATAATAACCAATTGTGATGCAGAATTCAAAAATAAAGATCAAAACATGGATACAATCAAAGATAGTAACCATAATAAACATCTTGGACAAAAAGGAGAAAATTTCAATTTTTTGGTGAATAGTGCCGTATTTATGAATAGTGCCGTATACGTGAACAGTAACCCCGACACAAAAAGGTAGAAATTCCACAATAAAATTCATATCAATATTTCGGCATAATGATATTGAAGAAAATAATATCATTTACGAAGAAAATAACATCCTTACCTCAAAAAAGCGATTATTTACATTTGGAATATCAGGATGTAAAAGCAGAAGGAAACTTGCCTTTGAATAGCAACTCTCAAAGTATCTAAATACTCACAAAATATGCTCGATAATATATATAGAGAGAAAACTTGTTTCTGGTGTGATTTTCAATTCTAATGAAGCACCCTATTTATAGGAAAATGCTAGAACGCCAAAGGAGACTAAATTAATAAAATAATATATATATATTTTCTTCTTCTACACCACCTACCAAGACCAACCACCAGCCCTCCACCTTTGAAAAATTTCCAGCACATGTTTTAACCAAAAACAAAAGTGGGTCCCACCCATAATTTTAATAAAAGCATTTAATTTCTGAAACTTCAACAATTCATAATAAATAGCCCCTTTATCAGAAAAATATGAATTTTATGTCCATTCCATAGGAAATCGAATTCTCTACAACTTTGTAGAAATATTTTTTTCCAAATTCTAAACAGAAAATGCCCGAAATTCACATACGGACGATTTTTAATACATTCATTCTGACAAAATACTTATAAAATAACTCAACATTAATTCCATCATTTATAACCACAGTAAATATATCCATCATTTATATTCACATAGAATAATTATTTCTTTACCATATAAATCAATAATTAATTATTCACAAATAATATTACATAATCACAATTATGATGACCGTGTCGTTTCAAGAAGAGGGGCTTTCAGGATAAGGATTTCTCCTTCTTTGGCGCCATAATTAGGTGACCAATCCCCTTTCCTAAATGAACTTCCTTAGACATTGCCAATAATGCTATCTAATAATAATATTCAAATAATATGAATTATTGATTTGATAATGGAAAATACTGTGCAATGACAATTATTGAAACAACAATAATATAAAATATCAACGCAACAATTATTGAATCAATAAAATAAAATATTGAACAATAATTACTATAACAATTATTGAGTATGCCTTCTTACGTAAGAATCAATAATTTAAAAATCTTTCATCAATCACTGAGTGTGTCTTCTTTAATGCAACCTAGCATATTATTACGTATTTTAACCACAGAGTATTCCAACAGTGTTAACGGTAACCATTACGCCGTTATTTATAAAAACACAAACTTGTTGTTTTCTTCATCCGACCGTTTTCCGTTATGGGGCCAACAAATGGCTGCGCCGTCATACGAATATTCCACGACAACAATAATATTCCACGACCAAACGAATATTTTATAACCACTTGTTTATTTTGCAAAATTTGCATATTTCACCCATAATCAAAGCATTATATCAAATTAACAGCTTATTATTTACAATAATAATTAGAGAAAATTCGGTTTTATTTATAAAAAGTTGGGGTCTTACATTCATAAGAAATCATGTGCTTGTAGTCAGGCTTGTATGGACGCAATACGGATATGTGAAACACGTTATGGTGTGCTCCAACTCAGGTGGTAGTGCAACTTTGTATGCTACTTCGCCCACTCGCTTTAGTATCTCGAACGGTCCTATGAATCTTGGACTCAGTTTTCTTTTCTTTCCGAAACGGATCTTTCCCTTCCACGGAGATACCTTCAAGAATACAAAACTACCGACTTCAAAATCTCTGTCTTGCCGATGCAAATCCGCATACTTTTTCTGGTGATCTTGAGCTGCCACTAGTCTGGCCCTTATTACTGTCACCACATTCGTGGTTTGTTGTACTAACTCTGGTCCGAGTATTCGTCTTTCTCCAACTTCGTCCCAACATAATGGTGTTCTGCACTTCCTTCTGTAAAGAGCTTCATACGGTGGCATGCCGATACTCACATGGTAACTATTATTATACGCAAATTCGACTAAGGGTAGGTGGTCATCCCAATTTCCCTTGAAGTCCATCACGCAAGTTCTAAGCATGTCCTCTAGCATTTGTATTGTTCGCTCACTCTGTCCGTTTGTCTGAGGATGATAAACAGCACTTAACCTTAACTGTGTTCCCATCCTCTCTTGTAAGCTTTTCCAGAATTTGGACGTGAAATGCGAGTCTCAGTCAGAAACAATAGATACCAGCACACCATGTCATGAAACAATTTCCTTTACGTACAGACTCGCTAACTGATTCAAACTGTAGAGAATCTTGATCGGTAGAAAATGTGCGATCTTTGTAAGTCGATCCACGATAACCCAAATGGCATCCAAACCTTTCTGCGTGACTGGAAGTCCTACCATGAAATCCATCATAACATGCTCCCATTTCCACTCCGGTATTTCCAACGGTTGTAGCAACCCACTCGACCGCTGATGCTCTTCTTTTATGTGTTGACAAGTCAAACATCTACTAACGCACTCTGCGACTTCTCGTTTTAAATTGGGCCACCAAAAATGTTGCCTCAAGTCTCTGTACATCTTAGTGCCTCCCGGATGAACGGACTATGTCGTATTGTGTGCCTCATGCAAAATCTCTTCTCTTAACTCGGTTACCGTCGGTACCCACACTCTCCCTTCGAATCTTAAGATACCGTCTTTATCTATTCGAAATTTTTTTTCCTCATTTTCCGTGATCCTCTTCCTGATTTTCTCACATTCTCCATCTTTCTCCTGTGCTTCCTTTACTCTATCCAACAATGTCAGACAAGCTTCTATTATAAATAACTTCTCTTCAAACCTCTCGGGTCCCTTTACCTCTATTTCCAACTTCTCCATATCTCTTATTAACTCCTCCTGAGTTATCAATTGAAACAATTTCTCCCTTCCTTTCCTGCTCAGAACGTCGGCAACCACGTTTGCCTTCCCCGGGTGATAAAGAATATCACAGTCATAATCTTTGATCAATTCTAACCACCTTCTCTGACACATATTCAACTCCTTCTGTGTGAAGATATATTTCAGACTTTTGTGGTCCGTGTATATTTCACATTTCTCTCCATACAAATAATGCCTCCATATCTTTAACGCAAAAACTATTGCCGCTAACTCTAAGTCATGAGTAGGGTATCGTTTTTTGTAATCCTTCAATTGTCGTGATGCATATGCAATAACTTTGCCATGATGCATCAGCACACAACCCAATCCTCTATGCGATGCATCACTATACACCATAAATCCTCCCGTATCATCTGGTAATGATAATACAGGCGCCTCACTTAATCTCTTCTTCAATTCTTGAAAACTTTCCTCGCATTTGTCGGTCCATACAAATTTTACCATTTTCCTCGTCAAATTAGTCAACGGGGTCACTATCTTAGAAAAATCTTGGGTGAATCTTCGATAGTACCCAGCTAACCCAAAGAAATTTTTTACCTCCTTCGGTGTTCTCGGTTGTTCAGAATTACTTACCGCTTTGACCTTTTCGGGGTCTACTGAGATTCAATTCTCATCCACCACGTGGCCTAAGAATTGAACCTTCTTCATCCAAAATTCACACTTTGAAAACTTCACATACATCTTCTCCTTTCGTAGTGCCTCCAAAACAATCTTCAGATGTTCGGCATGTTCTTCCTTTGTCTTCGAGTAGATCAAAATGTCGTCGATGAAAACTACTACGAATTTATCCAAGTATGGCTTGAAAACTCAATTCATCAAGTCCATAAATGCTGCTGGAGCATTAGTCAAACCAAATGACATTACCAAAAACTCGTAATGTCCATAACGGGTTCGAAATGCAGTCTTTGGTATATCCTCATTCAGCACTTTCAGTTGGTGATATCCTATCCGTAGGTCGATCTTCGAGAAACATTTCGCTCCCTTCATTTGATCAAACAAGTCGTCTATCCTCGGTAATGGATATCTGTTCTTAATCGTTACTCTATTCAATTCTTGATAATCGATACAGAGCCTCATCGATTCATCTTTTTTCTTAACGAATAACACTGGTGCTCCCCGAGGAGACACACTCGATCGAACGTAACCCTTATCCAATAACTCTTGAAGTTGTATCATCAATTCCTTCATTTCTACTGGCGCCATAAGATATGGAGCTTTCAAAATCGGTGTTGTTCCTGGTGCTAAGTCTATTACGAATTCAATTTCTCTGTCTGGCGGAAGACCAGGCAGATCATCCGAAAACACATCTTGAAATTTATTCAGTACGGGTATATCTATAATCTCTACTCCCTTTTTCTGAGTATCCACAATGTAAGCTAAATAACCTACACATCCTTTTCTTAATAATTTCTTGGCCTGCATCATCATAACGCAATACAATTGCTTAAGCGATGAGCTACCATGAAACACTACCTTAGACTTACTCTGAGTCTGAAGGTTCACACACTTGTTCTGACAGTCAATTACTGCCGCATGGTTATATAACCAATCCATTCCCAGTATTATGTCAAATTCTCCTAGTCTAATAGGAATCAAGTCCACGCTCAGTTCATCTTCTCTAATGTTTGTGCAACAATTTCGATACACATATTCTACATGGATTATTTCCTTAATCGTAACTTCTATATTCAAAGGATCTTCTAAAATTTCTCGGGGTGTACTAATTTTACTAGAAAATTCTTCAGATACAAAGGAGCAGGTGGCACCCGAATCAAATAATACATAAGCATTTATATTATTGATTGGGATTATACATGGCACCACATCCTTTGCAGCCACTGCGTCCTAGACGGTCGTGTTAAAGTTTGGGTGGTCGATCGATTGGGTTGCGTAGGTCCACCAATCATTAACTTGCTTCCTCCTCCCTGGCCTCCGCCAGCTCCACCGCTTCCTTTCTTTGGGCAATCCTTTATCTGGTGCTTTGTTGATCCATAAGCAAAACATCCTCTGATATTCTTTGGCTTTGGGCAATTTGGCGATATGTGCCCCTCTTGGACGCAATTATAGCAAGTGCTCTTTCCCTTACAACACTCCCCTGACGACTTCTTCCACACTTGTTACAAGCATTGGTCCTTTTCTTGAAGTTTTCCTGGTGACTTCCACCTAGATTATTGTTTCTGTTGTTGTTATTTTCCCATATCCTCTTTCCAAAATTACTCCCTCCACTGCTGCTTCCTCCACGATGCTCACTACCAGTGTTCTTATTCTTCTTCTCCTTATGATATAGACTTAAGGCCTCACTGCCACCTTCCGTAATGACTGCTTTCTCTAACAAGGTCGTAAAGGAATTAATCTGGAAGACTGATACCTTATTATACAACCACAGTTTCAACCCTTGCTCGAAGCATCTCTCCTTCCTTTCCTCATCCCCAACTTGGTGCTCCGCAAATTGCCATAGTTTAGTAAACTTAGTTGCGTATTGCGCCACCGTCATATCTCCTTGTTTTAACTCTAGAAACTTCACTTCCATCCTACTCTTCATACTCTTCGGGAAACAGTTCTCAAAGAACAACGTCGTAAACCTCTCCCATGTTATCGTTCCTTCCCCCGCTCTCTGCTAATTAGCTTCCCACTAATAGTTCGCTTCGCCCCTCATCATGTATGTGGCAAATACTGTCTTTTGGTCTTCATCCACGCGAGCTATAGTGAAGGCCTTCTCGATTTCCTTGATCCAGGTTTGCGCAACTATCGGGTCAGTGGTTCCCGCGAACTTTGGGGGTCTTACACTCTTAAAATCCTTGAAGGTCGTTACTGGGACAACTTGGGGAACGGGTGGTACGTGTTCGTTTCTTCCCCTTAGAGCTTCTCCCAATAAATCTACAAGTCTCTGTATCGGATCTACTGGTCCTCTCTCATCATTAACTGACTCTTCGGGGATAGTTATTCTACGTCTGGGCGGCATTTTCTGCATCACAAAATTTTTCATTTTATTATCTAATTATCATATTTAGACATTTCTTAATTGAAAAGAACTGGAGGTTTAAAACACGTTTCCGAAATAAGACCATTTATATTCATATGCCAAATGGTTACAATATATGTTCTTTTCTAGCATCTTCGCTATAAATGATAACACATATATCTATTATCACAAAAGCAGGGGGACAACACTAAACTTACTACCCTCTAACACTTTTCAAAAGTTGGGGTTAACATCATCTCACATCTTACACAAAAGATTGAGATTACAACAACATATTAAACAACACATAAATAAAATACTACACTACTGAGCTTTTTCCCCTAGACTCAATCTAACATCCCACACTCCACGGCGCTCTAATATTCCTTTTGTGTAATGTACACCACCATATCTCGACTTATGGTATGCCGGGTCTGTCCTTGCTCAGCTGGGTAGTGATTTACCCCATCGATCAATCTCTCCATGGCCGTGTATAGAGCATAGCCCATCTTGTTCATCTTCCTTCTTTTGCATCGTACCTCGTCCTCTAGATCATCCACCCTGTCATTGGCTTCCTCCCACTTCTCCTCGAAGAGAATGCTATCCATCACCTCCATCTCTAACTAAGTTCAGAGAGCCTCCTTCTCCATCCTCTCACTTAAAACCCTATGTTCCATTTCCTCTAACTTTCCTGCCATCTCAACGTTCCTAGACACCGCTCGGTGAAACAAAGTCCCCATCTGGATCTCTGCCTCCTTCCGGTGAGCAATTTCCACCTCCATCTCCTGTATCACTAATTTCCTCTCAAGAGTCTCAGTCTCTAGGTCCTCAACTCTACATCCTAATTCCAAAATCTACTCTTTATACTCCCCCAACATTTGATCCTCAAAAGTAGCCTCGTCGGAGTCCTCCATAGGTTCAGGCTCCTCCTCCGGATCAGACTCCTCAGGTAGAGGCTCCATCTCCTCCTCCTCCTCCTCCTCATCATCATCATCAATAGGGGCCACTACTAAGATGGGTTCTGCTATCAATGGTGCCTCATATACCACGTGGATATCACACGGCTCCTCCTCTACTACTCGGCTAGGTCCTCCCATGTCAGTCATCCTACAATCACCAACATAAGACAAGAGAAATAACAAATCCATCAGAATGTCAAACAAACATAAGTTCATTGCATAAAATGAAGTTACATTTCATAACACACTAAGTCTCTCAAGGAAAACTCTACATGAGTTTTATCCCCTTCCTAACTTTTAAGTTTTCCTAAGTTATAATCTAAGGACTCTCGTTCCTAAGGTGTATAACTATAGCTTTGATACCAACCTGTGATGCCCCCAAATTCGGACCGCTACTTGGTCACTCGAATTCGGTTCGTCACATGCTCAAAGTAATACCATAATAACTAAAATCACACATTCACAACAGAAAATCTAATTTAGAATAATATACAATGATTTATTATAATTATTCCCCTAAGTCTCGCTACCTACAGTACTTAATAG
Source organism: Panax ginseng (assembly GCA_020205605.1). Taxonomy (NCBI): domain Eukaryota; kingdom Viridiplantae; phylum Streptophyta; class Magnoliopsida; order Apiales; family Araliaceae; genus Panax; species Panax ginseng. Next base: position 108,300,281 of record CM035148.1, on the reverse strand, counting down.
ATTACATAATAATATTGAATAAAGACTTATTACATAATCCTACTTAAGTTTAAGCATGGTCTGAAAATAGTCTTAATACAACATAATAAGCTTAAACATAAAGGGACAAGCTAGTCGGTAGCCTTGCCCTTGCCCTTGTCTTTCCCAAAGTCACTTCCCTGTTCTGCCTTAACTGAAAGGTTTTAAATAAGTAAGGATGAGCATAAATTGCCCAACAAGTAATATACAACAAGGGTGAAGAATATAATATCACAAGGTTGAAATATCACAGTATAGTCTCCAAGATAGTTCAGGGTATTAGAATAATATCATGAACAATGAGTATCAAGAGTTCTCGAATCCAATCTTTGGAATATTAAGGGATAGTTCAATATAGATCAACAATATATATGAATTCAAAGGCTATCAACGTATCCAACGGGATAAAACAAATTATACTGAGTAGTCACTAAGGACTATTGAACATCTACTAGAATTATCAATATTAAACTGATAACACAAAAATCAAGTACTATAGATGATCAATCTATAATACTCCATGTTATGCATAACACCACAGTAATAATCTACTCATGTGTTGGGGTTTCCAACAATATACATTCCCCTTACCATAAGGGTTGTTCAACTTAGTTTTCAAGATTTTCGCACCAATCAATTGGTTTGGACAGTTTTATAAACATGCATATAGTCTAGCCGAATAAAATGTCATAGACACTTTCACAATATTCAAGAATAATACCAAGTTCAACATAAATAATTGTTTTCACAAGAGTTTTAAACATACTAGCTCAATTGAACGAATAAGTAGGATAACTTGCATTCAAAGAGATAAGCTTAAGATATTCATTGAATAAAGTAATGCGAGAGTTAGGATACTTGCACAATGTAAATGATAGTTCAGATAATTGCCTTAAGCGTAGTTTATCAACGTTAAGAAATCAACACTTTTGAATCCTATTTATAGTGTATTACAAGTATAGGATGCCCAATAGTTAAACATATTCGATAAACAATCCTGATATATAGATCAAGTATACATACACGACTCAATCATGAAATCTTAGACTTATGTTATTATGTAGCTCGAAACTACCGTTAGACTTCATTATTCTAAAACACTTTGTCAATTCAAGCTAAGGTAGGTGTTAACATGCAAGGCTACCTCTGTCAGTGTGTCATGAATAGAAATAAGCATAATGAAGTTATACTAGCATGCTACATAATTCAGAAATTAGAAAAGTCACTTTCCAAGTCTGCAGAATGGCGCGGCCGCGCCTGATTTGTACTAAGGAGACACGCGGCCGCATGGCTCCCAGTTCAAACCAGGGCTAAGAAATCACTTGCTTGGCCTAGCTTACCCATTCTTACACACATAACATATATTAACATGTCAAGGGTCCTTTCGTATCTCTCAAGTTCAATCTAGGTCCCTTATTCATAATATGGTTCTATATTGAACATCTTAACACGTTAAGGCCATTCAAGGTTATGAAACCACAAAGTCTAACATGCTTGATTCTTAAACATATAAAGTAGTCATATAACTCATATTAGACATGCTTGTGTATATTCATATCACATATGTGTAATTAGCATCGTTTTGGTTTGAAAATATGATTCGTTTATGCTTTACTTGAATTTTGATACCTAAGCATGGCATATATATATTTATGATACATGAGTGAGTCTAAGAGTATCATCCAACATGTTCACAAATATCTGATTTTAACCCTCAAAGTAGTATGTTAACATTCACGTTTAAAGTTCGTATTTTTATTTAGTAAAACTTACTAATAAGTCTAACATGATCATGCTTCATTATGAAATCCATATACGTAAGTTAGTATGTCCGACATGCATTTCAAAACCATACTACCATGCTTGCAAGATCTGAATATCAAAACGAATATAATAAGTTAATGTCCATTTTAAACTCTAAGTTTCCATTAGCATGTTATCAATGTCATTTATTATGCTAAACTAATCCCCTCACTATACATCCTGCTTGCATGCTTACGTTCAATGAAATCAGACCACACTAATAAGCCTTTAAGTTAGAATTTTAAGCTACACATGGTCTATCGAGTTTGCATATTAAAAACTCATTTTTTCTTTTGAAATCAGCTAGGTGAGTTATTATATGAAAGGCAACATAACTAGTATATCAAGAATTGAAATAAGCTTAACTAAGTTGTATTAGCATGCTCCATAAATCAGATATCACAACAGAACAACCAATAAAATATGCAGAGGGGCGGCAAGTAGCAGCGCATTTTGTACTTAGGATTCACAGCGGCAGTGCGACTTTCGCTTCGATCGAGAGACTTCCCAGCCTCGGCAGATAACAAGCCAAATACCAATTTTCTTCACCAATTCGACTGTAACCAAGCCACATTGCATACTAAACATGTTAATAATCCTATATAACAACTATATAAGTGTTCTACAACCCAATCATAATTCAACTTGGCATAATCAAGAAATTGATAGTTCAAGAATGGAATTTTAACAGAACTCAAAATGAAGAACAAGAAGAAATCTTATACCTCTGTAATTAGCTTGCTAATTCACACTTCTTCCACTCATGGGTATGTAATCACTTGCTCTATATATGCTCTCAATTTAACACTTGAGTAATTCTCAGCAATGAAAAAATGGAGAAGGAGAGTCCATATTTATAGAAAAAGAATTACACAAATATTGAAATTCCCCACTAAATCAAACCTATGGATTGAAGGATTGCATGAAGGTTAAGAGAGAGTTGGTATATAGTTGATGAAGATTATCATGACAACCACTCCCCCCATGATTATGAACTAGAAGGAGCTTGGAAGAAGAAAAGGGAAATAAGCCTTAGCCTTTTTACTGAACACGTGAATGAGAATTGGGTCTCTAAATTTGGGACAACTCAAATACTCAACATTGTTGCACACTTAAACTATACACTCTTATGTTATATTTATATACATATCATCCATACATGAGTTATATCTTAATGTTACAATATAATTTACATAATTAATATTTCAAGGTAGTAGATGTGATATGGCAATGTAACATACATATAATCCATGAACATTTTATTTTAATGTCTACCCACATGCATATTATCACATACGCATTTCATGATGTATTCATATCATATAGTTTCAATAAATCTTAATATATGGTTACTATATATAGTATAGTCACGTAAGTGTCATACTACACTATATAATACAGTTGTATTCCATATATAAATAATATATTTAATTATTGCACATTTGCATATAATGATCAATATAATCTTATTATATTAATAACTTACTTATTTGTTTTATGTCAAATAAATAAATTATTCATCTTATTGATTAATTAAAATAATATTAATTAATCCATTCCTCATTGATTAATGTAATTATTAATCTTTATAACAATTAATTATCTATAATCTTATTATATTTATAGACACGTTGCTTATTATTATTATATCTCTTACATTAATAATAATCACATATTATTAATCACCATTAATATTCTAAAACAATTAATCAATATTCTTTAATAACAATTAACAATTAATATAAATTAATTGTTCACTTAATAATTCCTTCGTCGATTAATATCATTATTAATATTTCTGATCACTGTGCCACACAAGGCATTCAACGAGTTCATCACAAATTCCATATATTCTCAATTATTCAATTATTCAATATAATTGAGTTAACTCATCTCGTAACACAAAATCATTTATATCCAAATAAATATTCATTTTCATTAATATTTTCATTTAATAAGACATGGAAATTCTCAGGTATTACAGGACGAGTTTGAGCAAAAGGAGGGGGTGGACTGTCCAGATTATCGATGACAACCAAATCAGGAGATGGCTGATTTTGGGTAACAGAATAGGAAGTATTGTTGGGGACCACAAAATAAGGAAAATGACTGGAATTTGGTAGCAAGCAATGAGACAAATCATTAAGATTCAGTCGTTGAAGATTTAGCTCAAGAGACACATAATGAAAGACATGTCGAGAAATATAGATTCGAGAAGTATGAGGTTCAAGGCAGCGAAATGCACTTTGTGTAGGAAGATAACGTAAGAAAACGTAGGGTTTAGACTTTGGTTCTAACTTATGCTTATTGTAAGGCTTAAGCAAAGGGTAACAAAGGCAACCAAAGGTGCGTCGTTTGGAGTTATTGGGTAGATGTCCATGGAGTTTTGAAAAGGTGAATGAAAGGAAAGAATTGGAGTGGACATTCTATTTATTAAATAGACTGCAGTAGGAAACGCATATAACCAAAAGCGCAAAGGAAGAAAGGCTTGACTGAGTAACGTTAGTCCAGTCTCAACAACACGATGATGTCATCTTTCAGCGGAAGCATTATGTTCCAGAGTGTAAATGGGGTGGAGTAAGGAGATGAGTAACACCATTAGACTCAAGGAAAGGTTTGAGTTTGTGAAACTCACTGCCACCATCGGAATAAATGGAGATGATTGGGCGATTAAAGAATTTTTCAACCACTAATTAAAATTTAATGAAGACATTTGGGACATCCGATTTTTTCTTAAGGGGATATAACCATATGTATTTGGTGAAATGGTCAACAAATATAATGTAGTAACGAAAACCATCAATGGATTCAATGGGGGAAGGTCCCCAAACATCAGAACAAATCAATTCAAGGGGAGAATTACTTTGCAGTGTAGATAAGTGAAATGGAAGTTTGTGAACTTTATTACATTTGCAGGAATTACAAAGAAGTTCTTGACTAGAAGAGATAGGTAAAACATTTGAAGAGACAATATGTTTTAAAACTTTTGAAAAAGGGTGGCCGAGGCCATTATACCAATCTTGGAGAGTGATCTTGACGCTGACGAATGAGAGAATGGGCGACAATGAAGTGGATGACGAGAAGGATTGAGGAGGTGTATGTGATGGCCACTCATAAATTCCATCTCTGTTCTGTCCTTGCACTAGAGGTGCCCCCGTGTGAAGATCCTTCACAACAAAAGAAGATGGTAAGAACTCAATAGATGCATTATTAGAACGTCAAAATTTAGAAACAGAAATGAGATTCTTTTTCATGCTAGGAACACAAAGCACATCATTCAATAAGAAATGTTTTGAAGATGAGGGTAGATTTGTAGAACCGGTATGCGTGATAGGAAGCCTTTTACCATCGCCTATGACCATGTCATCAGGACCCTAATAATCCGAATGGAGAGAGAGATTGTTGAAGTCCGCGGTGACATAGTGAGATGCACCGGAGTCATCCAGCCAGTTGACAGGGGATGCACTAGGTTAACTTGCAAAATAAGCACATGGATTGGTGTGACACCCCCAAATCCGAGTACTTCATTGTCTCAAGATTTGGTGTTTATTTGATAATAACATTCATATCTAAATACCAAATCATAATAAAATTAGATAATAAACCTTCCCAATAAAGGATTACATTAATAAAAATCTCCCAAGTTATCTAACCTTTAAGTACAAACATTCATATGCGGAAAATTAAATAACTTCATTATATTAATAAAAATAAAGTCTGACAACAAAATGTCAACATGATTACAAGTCTTCAATATTTGTTCATCTTTCCCTTTCCTTTACTGGTTCTAGGTACATCGACCTTCTCAACTTTAGCTGTAATAGTTATATAAGCAAGAGTGAACAAACAATGCTCATTTGAAATAATAATGAATAAAACTTTACAACAATTGCCAACTAATAGGCTCAATAGAACTGAACAATAGGTTCTATCAATAATAATCAAAATCTGAATCATATATCTGAGGGTCATAAGACCACGAACTATGTCCATAGTTATAGGTAATCTTTCAACTTAAACTTTAACAGTTATAAGACTATAGGCACTCCTCGTACTTAGGGGGATCATCCCTTCGTACAATGTATTGTGCACAAACATTTCAATGCTATGCGTAAATTATCCCCTAATAATAGGGTTGTTCATATCTGCATTTGGAGTACAAGTCTGCCCCAAAGTAAGTTTAGTTTGGATACATTTCAAGGTAATTTAGAATTCAACGGTCATCAACTAAGAATTAGTTGAATAAAAGTTAATAACGTTATGCTATGGAATAATCATAACTGAATAGACATTGTAAATTAAGATCATGCTTTAGGAATAATCTAATAGCATAAGTATTGAATAATATAACATACCTTGCTTGAACAATATTAAGCTAAGGTTAGAAATCTTATTTAAAATTGAGTATGGAGCATACATAATAAATAGTAATTGAACGGTAAAACTTTGTTCAATGTTAGTCCATCAAAACTTAGAAACTTGCATGCTAAATAACACGTTAAGGATAAGATACTTGCGTTCCTTACACGAATCGAAAGAAGTTAAGAAACTTGCATAATGTATGTGATGCCCCCAAAATAAGGTATACATCACCCATCTTGGGTCGCCAGATATATGGTACAGAATTCAAATACAACTTACTAATACAACCGTCGTGTACAATACGACAAAACATAAACTGTGAGTTTGAATACAAATATTATCTACTAGAGATTATACAAACTCAAAAGGAGTCCTCATTACAATTATTATCACACTATTTCATAGAATAGTGAGGACTACTAATAATGCTATCCTTCGGACCATCACTCCGTTCCCCGACTCGTCCAAACTATATTCTCATTTCTGAATAGAAAAAGGTGAAAGAAAGGGTGAGCTCAACTAGCCCGAGAAGAAATATTATGACTAAGATAATGCGAGAATAAATTATCATTAGTCTCCAACAATGTTAAACCGATAAAATATAATAGACATCAAGTTTAACTTCGGTATGAACAAGCAATCCATTAAAAGAGTCAAGTAGAAAATAAAATCTCATCTTTTATGATTAAAAAGGTTTTTCATCATCATTATCACGAGACTCAAACAATAAATATTCCACATCATCGAATCACCCCTTTTCTGACGAGCCAAGGATATTCTTTAGTATCACGACCACAATTATCCATGCACTACGGGCCAAGAATATTTGTGTATTCATTAATGGTCATGATCATGCCAACAAGCTGTCCATCAATGCACTACGGGCCAATGATAACTTTTACGCATCATTTATAACATTACGGTCATGATTACACCGAATAATCCACAGTCATAATCATACCAAGTCCATCTATGCACTCTGAAGCCACGAGATGACTTTCAACATAATATAAACTTGAGGATGATGACAATGATATAAGAATTCAATAAAACAAGTTCAAGAATTAATTTATCCGAGGAACTAATAATGTCCAAATTGTTAACATGATAACGCTTTGTAGAGTAAAATTCAAGAATGATCGGAAGAATATTTCCATGAAAAGATCTTTGGATGAAGCGCAAGTATCAAGGATATTCTACTAATTTCATGGAGTATAGAAGTCAAAACTTTAACCAATTGAGTATAATAAAGAATGGGATAACAAAAGAAATCACCATGCATGCGGTACTTGCGCATGAGGCAAAGTTATTCCATCATAATAATAATAACGGAACTTCGGTCAGCAAAATTTGCTTGAAAAGCGGGATGTTCCAACAGAATAATAAAGGCGGAACCGGTCCGGTGTAAAACACACAAACAGGATGTTCCAGCGGAATAATAATAAAGGCGGAACCGGTAAGGCGTAAAAGCGCTTGATGCACAGGATATTCCAATGAGAATAATAAAGGCGGAATCAGTGCGGCGAAAAGCGCATGCAGGATATTCCAAATGAGAATAGTGAAGGCGAAATAATAGAAGAATGTCACCAAGTATAGGGTAGGCCGGCATATACTGAGTTATTCCAGCGAGAATAATAAGCAATGGAATAACAGCAGTTCTCTTCATGAATAAGAAAGAATAACACCACTACAGTAAAAAGAACTGAATATAAGAGTAGTTAAGTAGCAGAAATCTTTTCTTCTTTCTCTCTATAATTTTCTCTCTCTAGAGTTTCAGTGAATTCGTAAGAAAATAATGAATGAATGAGCTTCTATTTATAGAAAAATGGAATGCATAGTAACTAACTCATGAACGGTCGAGATTGATTTACTTTAATTTGACGGTCCATATTTAAAGCAAAATCTTTTAAATAAAATATAATATATATATATTATATATATATACTAATAATAATTGTACTCTCCCCCTCCCCACTTGCCAACAAAGTCATAATAATACTCCCCCACATTTTTTACTCCTCCCCCACTTTCTGATTTCATATTATATATATATATATATATATATATATATATATATTCACCCACCATTTGTGAACCATCAGTATTCATTCCCCCCTTAATTCATTTCTCTTCTAGTGGCCCCGTATGTTTCCTCCACCAACAAATCAACATCACAGGTGGATCCCATACAATATATATACTGAATAATCTTCTACCGATTATTTTGAAAAACGGGTAAATGGGTGTCTATAAAATAAGCAAAATTGAGTGACTTCTCACGTAAGCATCAATAATCAATACCGTGTGCTACTATGCGACCACGCGTATTACTGTAATTTTACTACCGAGTAGTTTAACGAGATCAACCGGTAAAACTTCCGTGTTTATTTTAATAAAATATTTTTGTCGTTTTCTCAATCCGACAATAATTCTGTTGTGGGGTCCACCAATGATTGTGCCGTCGTACGAATATTTCCTGTTTAAAACGAATATTCCTCGACCAATCGAATATTATATAACAACTTGCGTACTTTGCAAAATTTATAATTATTACCCACAACTATAACATTATATCATAATATTCAAAAATGATAATTATAGAAAATTCATTTTTATTCAAAAAGTTGGGGTCTTACAATGTAACAATAGAACTAGCTCAACGAAAGTGTAGAGTTAGAAAACTTGCACAATAATAATCAAGGTGGAGTAAGAAACTTGCTCAATGTAACAATAGATTTAGAGAACTTGCCTTGAGTGTAGGCTAAACTGTAATAGTTTGATTCACAATATCCTAATCACATATCATTAGGATACAAGTAGTCATTACAAATACTCTATAAGTATCTATTTCATGTATGGTTTGATTGTTAACCACATAGTCAAATTACATTAATAAAATAATAATAAAACTCGTTAAGTATTAGTAACATGCTCATTCTCAGCACTATAATACCACAATAACAAAAATTATATTTTTAGCAGTCATAGTATTGCATTATATCAACAATTACAGACTTTGTGCAAAATAAAAGTCATTTATGGACATTTTGTTAATCGGTATTTATGACTTACGATTGTAGTGTGTATTATAGGCATGGCGATTGCATCGCATGCGAGGCCTAAGCTGTGGGCATCATGTAACATGCACGAAATTAGTAATTATGATGCTGATACTTTACTTTGTATTCATGGCTGAATTTTTAAGTTGTGACGATTTTGGCGCTGAGGCACTGAAACTTACAAAACTGAGCACGAAGAACAAAACACAACTAATTTTGGTCTATTTAGCAGCTAAATTAACACGTATAACTTATGTAAAGTACACATAAACATTACCAAGCATACATATACTAATTTAAAACAACTAAACAACAATTTTAGAAAACTTAAATCCTTGAAAGCCATATTTTTAAACCAACAAACTCCATTTTTGATATTTCTTGACACAATGAACACTACAGAACCAAACTATACACCAAAATGATTCCTTTTGAACTACTTTATCTTTATTTTTACCCAATTAACATATTCAAAGTTCAATTTTACAATTAACTCACAATCAAATACTAATTGTTGATAGTCCTCACAAACCCTGTTCATACTTATAATTCATTGTAAAACCATTCCCTTTCCTTTAAACAATATAATTAGCATACAATCATATATATCTAAACATAACTCTAGCATTACAATTACTTACAATTGCAATAATTCAATTTTAAACAATAATTATGTAAAGTTTTATAAAAATTTGGGTTCACAGAGAAATTTAAATACATGTAAGTAAAACATATTAACCCATATATGTATATATAATATAATATTAAACTTATGTAATATACCTTCAATTTGCTCAGACAATCCTTGCTAAACACCACAGATAATTGTTTGAAAACTCAAGAACTTTCTCTTGATTCTCTCTCTCAGACTCTCTCAAATTCTCTGTAACCCTTTTCTGACAACTTCCCTTTTCTTCTTAGGCTTAAGCCAAATACGTTATACATAAAATAAAAATAAAATCAATGCGCGTCTTTTCAAACGTTTAAAAACCAACGTCTACTAATGATCCTATTAAATTATCAGTTACCATAATTAATATATATATTATTTATATTTTATTTATTCTATCTATTTTATTAGTAATTCAAAATTCAAAAATCCAAAAACCATAAGGCTCCGTTTGGCAAAACTCTTTAAATATTAAAGACTTAATATATTTAAGCCTTGTTTGGCAAAACTAAATTAAACTCCTTTAATTTATTTTAATAACTCCTTTATAGTATAGTTATTTGTCACACTTTTATTTAATTAAGTTTTCATACTTAATTTAGTTAATTCTAATAACAATTTATTGAATAATATAATAATTCATTTAATCATTATAAACTCTCTAACTTAATTATTAAAATTAAATTAGAATATTATCTCATAATAATTAATTTCCTTTACTCATTAATTATTTATTTAACAAATAATTAACCAAATTAAATCAAATTAATTTAAACAAATATTTATTCAACAATAAACACATCCATTAAATATTTATATAATTCAATAAATATTTAAAAATTATAATTAAAATTCTGGATTGTTACATCTTTTCCTCCTTACAAGGATTCTGTCCCCAGAATCATAATTCAAATAAATCAAACAAATCATTCATCACATTCTTCCCTACTTACAAAGATTCTGTCCCCAGAATCGAAGACACAGATTAAACAAATAACTCAGGATAATCTTTCATCATTTTATCTTCGAGTTCCCACGTAGCTTCTTCAGCATTGTGGTTCCTCCATATCACCTTCACGGAAGGTATTACTTTATTCCTGACCACATGTTCTTTCCTGTCAACTATCTTGATAGGAATCTCTTCATAAGACATGTCTTTATCAAACTGCAATGGTTCGTACTCGATCACGTGCTTATAATCCAAGTTTATACTTGGTCAGAACATCAAACATGAAAAACATTGTGAACGTTTTCCAACTCTGGAGGTAGAGCTACCTCGTAAGCCACTTCTCCTACTCTTCGCAGACTTCGAAGGGTCCAATAAACCTCGGGCTTAGCTTTCCCTTTTTATCGAAATAAATTTTCCCCTTCCAAGGAGAAACTTTTAGGAATACGTAATTTTCTACGTCGAATGCACGATCTTGTCTATATTGATTAGCATACTTCTTCTGTCTGCCTTGAGCAGCTACCAATCTTGTTCTGATGAGTTTGACAACCTCAACAGTTTGTTGTACCAATTTCGGTCCTAACAGTTGGCGCTTCACCAAACTTCATCCCAAAGACAAGTGGAGTTCTCGCACTTTTATCCAGATAATAATGCTTCGTAAGGCAACATGCCGATGCTTGCGTGGTAACTGTTGTTGTAGGAAAATTCTACCAATGGTAAATGTTCATCCCAGCTCCCTTTAAAATCCATGATGCATGCTCTAATCATATCTTGCAATGTTTGGATTGTTCTTTCTCTTTGGCCATCTATTTGCGGATGATAAGCCATACTCATTCTTAACTGTGTTCCCATACATTCTTGTAGTCTCTTCCAGAAGTTTGATGTGAATCGCGGATCACTATCTGACACAATTTATACTGGCACTCCATGCCTCGAAACGATCTCTTTAACGTACAACCTTGCCAACTGATCAAGATTGAATCTAATCTTTATTGGCAAAAAGTGTGCCGATTTTGTCGGTCATCATCCACTATCACCCAAATCGCATCGCATCCTCTCTCGAGTAGTTGGAAGACCCACCACAAAATCCATTGTGATGTGTTCCCACTTCCATTTCCAAAGTATTTCCAACGGTTGAAGTAATCCGCTTGGTCTTTGATGTTCTACCTTGACTCTTTGACATGTCAAGCATTTTTGCACACATTCGCAACATCTCTTTTCATGTTTGGCCACCAAAATGACGTCGTAAATCTTGATACATCTTCGTACTTTTCCCGGATGAATCGAGTATCTTGAATTATGAGCTTGATCAAGATTTCTTCTTTAATATCCGTAATCTTTGGAACCCATATTCTTCCCTCGAATCTCTTAGTATTCCTTCGATATCGATCTTGTATTTCACATCACTACTCTCAACCACTTTCTCTTTGATCTTTCCACATTCTTCATCTTGTAATTGAGCATTCTTAACTTTGTCCACCAAAGTTGGACTAGCTTCTATCTGGAATAGTCGTTCATCGGATTCTTTTGGAAATTTTATTTCCAACTCTAGCTTTGTCATTTCTTTGAAATAAGCTCCTCCTGAGTGGTTATCAACATCAACTTTTCCCGACCTTTCCGCTTAAAGCATCTCGCAACCACATTTTTTTGCTCGGATGATAAAAGATCTCACAATCGTAATCTTTTATCAATTCCATCCATCTTCTTTCGACGATGTTCGTGTCCTTTCGAGTGAAAATATACTTTTAACTCTTATGGTCTGTAGATCTCACATTTTTCTCCATAGAGATAGTGTCTCCATATCTTTAGAGAAAAATACCATCGCAACCAACTCTAAATCATGAGTCTGATAATTTTCTCATAGTCCTTCGGTTTGCCTTGATGCATATGCAATAACTTTGTCATTCTCGCATAAGGACACACCTAATCCTTTATGTGAGGCATCACTATACACCACAAAGTTTCTGTATTATCCGTAATGACAACACATGTGCCACACTTAACTTCTTCTTCAAATCTTGAAAACTTTTTCTTCACACTTCTCCATCCAAACAAATTTTATAGCTTTTCCTTGTCAAATTTGTTAACTGAGTGGCTATCTTGGAAAAATCTTGAATAAATCATCTATAATAACCTATTAGTCCCAAGAAACTCCTCACCTCCAAGGTGTTCTTGGTTGTTCCCAATTGATTACTGACTTCAACTTTTGATGGATCCATCGAAATCCCATCTTTGTCAATCACATGCCCAAGAAATTGTACACGATCTAGCCAAAATTCACACTTAGAGAATTTCGTGTGACAACTTTTCTTTTCTTAGTGTCTCCAACGTCAAACGTAAATGTTCCATGTGTTCTTCTTGAGTTTTGGAGTACACCAGAATGTCGTCGATGAATACCACCACAAACTTGTCTAAAAATGGTTTAAACATCCTATTCATCAAATCCATGAATGCAGCAGGGGCATTGGTCAAACCAAAAGAGATCACCAGAAACTCGTAATGTCCATACCGAGTTTTGAATTTCGTTCTAGGTGTATCCTCCTTTCTTACTTTCAATTGGTGATACCCACTTCTCAAATCTATTTTTCGAGAAGTATTTAACACCCTTCAATTGATCAAACAAGTCATCTATTCTTGGCAACGCATATTTATTCTTAATAGTGACTTTGTTTAATTCCCTATAATCAATGCAAAGACGCATTGACCCATCCTTCTTGTTCACGAATAACACCGGAGCTCCCCACGGTGATACACTTGGTTGAATATATTTCTTATCTAACAGTTCTTGCAGTTGTACCATTAGTTCCTTCATCTCTACTAGAGCCATTCTATACGGAGCCTTCGATATCGGGTCGTTGTTCTCGGCGCTAAGTTCGATCACTTAACTCAATCTCTCTGTCAGGCGAAAGTCCTGGCAAATCCTCCGAAAACACATCTACAAATTCCCTAACCACTGGTATCTCTTCCAGTTTCACACCCTTCTTCTGAGTATCGACTATGTAAGCTAAATAACCCACACAACCTTGACTCAACAACTTCTTGGCCTGCATAATCGTCAGACATCTCATTTGTCTAGGCGATTTGCTACCATAGAAAACTACCTTTGACGGAGTCATAAGGTTTACACATTTCTTTTGGCAATCAATTATCGCTCCATAATTGAACAACCAATCCATTCCCAAAATAACATCAAACTCTCCAAGTTTAATCGAATTAAATCTACCATCATGATATTCCCCTTAATATTCACCCTACAATTCTTGTATATGAACCTAACAGAATTACTTCCTTATTCACAATTTCTATGTTTAAAAGGAAATTCAATTCTTCACTAGGCAATCCTAACCTCTTAGCAAATTCATCGATATAAATGAGCAAGTAGCACCGAATCAAATAATACATAAGCATCAATATCATTGATTGGGATAATACCGACACAACATCCTTTGATTGCACAACATCTTGCATACCATGTTGAAGGTTCCGTTGTGGGTTTGTTTGATGTCGTTGGTCCAAAGAATGGCCCATGTACCTCCACCGCTACCTCCCTTGCTTCTGTTGTCTCTCAGCCTTTTCTTCTTAGGGCACTCACGAGCAAAGTGATCCTTGGACCCGCACGTGAAGCAAACGTTCTTCTTGGGTTGATTGTAAATTTGGGGCGATGTGACCCTCCCGCCACATTAAAGCATACATGTTTCCCCATTAAGCATACCCTTGTGAAACTTCCCGCATGTAGTAGCACATGCTTCAAACTTCTTATTCTGCTTGTTACCCTGTTGATTTCCAGCACCCACATTTCCATTCCATTTTCTCTTCAAGTTATTTTTACCATTTCCACTACCACCACCAGCATTCTTAACCTCCACTTCATTCTTCTTCTTTTTCTGTTCTTGATTAAACTTTGTTACAGCCTCGCCTCCACCTTCAGCGAGAATTGCCTTTTCCATTATCATCATAAATGTCTTCAACTAGAACAGGAGACCTACTATCATAAACTGTGGTTTCAAATCCTCGCTCAAAACCTCTTAGCCTTGCATTCATCTGTGCTGACTTGATATGGCGCAAACCTCGCCAACTCGTTAAATTTTGCGGCATACTCCGATATCCCTGCTTCAGTTCTAAAATCTGCACCTTTAGCTGACTCTTCGAACTATCTGGGAAATAAGTCTCGAAGAATATCTCCTTAAACCTATCCCAAGTCATAACCCCTTGTCCTCCTCAAGTTTTATTGGCCTACCACCAATAACTAGCCTCTACTTTCAACATGAATGTTTCAAAAGCAGTCTTCTGATTCTCCCATACCCTCGCAACATCGAACACTTTCTCTATCTCCATGATCCAAGTATGTGCCTCAACTGGATTCATGGACCCACAAATTCTGGTGGTCCAACTGCCTTGAAGTCCTTAAAAGTTGTAGCTTGATTATGCGGTTGATTCTGCAATGCACCCATCAGTAACGTCACTAGCTGCTGAATTGGGTTAGCCTCAACATTGTCGTTATTGGTAGCTCCCTCAGCGGTTCTTTGTCGGGGTTGACGTCTTGGAGGCATTTTTTGCTAAAATATACTCATTAGATTATTACGCAACTCCTTTAAGTAATTTCTACTTAACCTTCCCCCATAAAAGAAATCATCACATAACACATAACACTTTGAATAAAAATAAAATAATAACTTTTTTTCCTTCATAATCTTTTTAGGAAAACATAAGAACAATAGCATCACTGCTATTTACATTACTTTCCTAAACTACAAAAGTTCCAGGATAACATCATCATCATATCCCATAGGTTACATAACACTTGGGATTTACATATTATTTAACATTTATTAATCGCATATAAGGTACATTCTCTACGATGTCCTACTAAGATACTGCGTAGCCTTACGACATTCTTCTTCCATAATCCGGAACAGTGTTCTGCGATCTAATATGTATGATGGCAGCGTCTCGAACTGAATCGGATAACCCATGACCCGATCGTGAGCTCGATTAATCACGGTGTTGAATACGTTATTCATCTCCTCCATCTTCATCCTCTTTACTTGTGTGTCTCTATCTGCTATATCGGCTCGTTGATAAGCTTCCTTGTATGCGTCTTCGGCTCTTACCCTCTTAGTAGATTCTTCATTCAACTTGTTCTTTAGCTCTGCAATCTCCGTTGCCATTTATTCATTCTCTTCTTCAGTGTGAACCAGCTTCCCTTCGACATTATTCACACGTTCCTCTCGATCTTGGATCTCGTCGTCCTTCTATGCCATCGAGGTCTGTTGTTCAGCTACTATCTCTTCCAACTCCTCGATGGTATCCTGAAGTTCCACATTGCGATTGTATACTTCATCGTACATACGAGCAGCGATTGAGTTCAGTGGAATCTCTTCCTCCTCATCCTCGTCATCCTCATTCGTCTATGGCAGCTCGATGGGATCCCCCTCATCCATTTCTACATTATCATCTTCATCAGGTAAACCCTCCCGCTCAACGACTGTGACCAACGGAGCTGACTCCCGTGGCAGTAGTTGTTCCCAAACCACCTGAATATCACGAGACTCCTCCTCTCTAGGCATCTGAGGTCCTTCCTCCCTAGCCTGACTGGATTCTCCGACATTAACCATCCTGACAACAAATTTTTAAGTTTTAAATTACTAATCATTACTACTCGACACTCACAAGCACATAAGTTGTAATCACATAAGCACATAAGTGTTTTATTACTTTTTCCTTAAAACTCAATAAGAGTTTATCACCACTATCTTTTCAAAGGTTACTTCCAAAGGCTTTTCCCCACCTAAGGTTCATAACCTAAAGCTTTTATACCAACTTGTGACAGCCCCAAATCCGGGTACTTCATTGCCTTAAGATTTGGTGTTCACTTGATAATAACATTCATATCTAACTACCCAATCATAATAAAATTAGATAATAAACCTTCCCATTAAAGGATTACATTAATAAAAATCTCCCAGGTTATCTAACCTTTAAGTACAAACATTCATATGCGGAAAATTAAATAACTTCATTACATTAATAAAAATAAAGTCTGACAACAAAATGTCAACATGATTACAAGTCTTAAATATTTGTTCATCTTTCCCTTTCCTTTACTGGTGCTAAGTACATCGACCTTCTCGACTTTAGTTGTAATAGTTATATAAGCAAGAGTGAGCAAACAATGCTCACTTGAAATAATAATGAATAAAACTTTACAACAATTGTCAACTAATAGGCTCAATATAATTGAACAATAGGTTCTATCAATGATAATCAAAATATGAATCATATATCTGAGGGTCATAAGACCACGAAATATGTCCATAGTTATAAGTAATCTTTTAACTTAAACTTTAACAGTCATAAGACTATAGGGACTCCTCGTACTTAGGGGGATCAGCCCTTCGTACAATGTATTGTGCATAAACATTTCAACGCTATGCATAAATTATCCCCTAATAATAGGGTTGTTCATCTCAACATTTAGAATACAAGTCCGCACCAAAGTAAGTTTGGTTTGGATACGTTTCAAGGTAATTTAGAATTCAACGGTCATCAACTAAGGATTAGTTGAATAAAAGTTAAAACGTTATGCTATGGAATAATCATAACTGAATCGACATTGTAAATTAAGATCAAGCTTTAGGAATAATCTAATAGCATAAGTATTGAATAATATAACATACCTTGCTTGAACAATACTAAGCTAAGGTTAGAAATCTTATTTAAAATTGAGTATGGAGCATGCATAATAAATAGTAATTGAACAATAAAACTTTGTTCAACGTTAGTCCATCAGAACTTAGAAACTTGCATGCTAAATAACAAGTTAAGGATAATATACTTGCGTTCCATACACGAATCGAATGAAGTTAAGAAACTTGCATAATGTAACAATAGAAGTAGCTCAACGAAAGTGTAGAGTTAGAAAACTTACACAATAATAATCAAGGTAGAGTAAGAAACTTACTCAATGTAACAATAGATTTAGAGAACTTGCCTTGAGTTTAGGCTTAACCGTAATAGTTTGATTCACAATATCTTAATCACATATCATTAGGATATAATTATTCATTACAAATACTCTATACGTATCTATTTCATGTATGGTTTGATTGTTAACCACATAGTCAAATTACATTAATAAAATAATAATAAAACTCGTTAAGTATTAGTAATATGCTCATACTCAACACTATAATACCACAATAACAAAAATTATATTTTTAACAGTCATACTATTGCATTATATCAACAATCACAGACTTTTTGCAAAACAAAAGTCATTTTTGGATATTCTCATTAGCAATATTGTGCGCCATATACAGATAGATTTATCTTGTGGTCGGTCACTGGCCAGTCAGCAGATTAGCATTGTGATGTGAGGCCTAAGCCGGGGCCAATCTTTGAGGTGTGAAAGTGGCGATGCAACTTCTAGTTTGGTCTTCATGGCATGAACTTACGAAAATATGACACTAATTTTTGGCGTGAGAGGTGTCGAAACTTACGTAATCCAGACACACGAAGAACAAAACACAACTAATTTCTGTCTATTTAGCAACTAAATTAACACGTATAACTTATGTAAATTACACATAAACATTACCAAGCATACATATACTAATTTAAAACAACTAAACAACAATTTTAGAAAACTTAAATCCTTGAAAGCCATATTTTAAACCAACAAACTCCATTTTTGATATTTCTTGACATAGTGAACACGGTAACCAAACTATACACCAAATTGATTCCTTTTGAACTACTTTATCTTTATTTCTTACCCAATTAACAAATTCAAAGTTCAATTTTTACAATTAGCTCACAATCAAATACTAATTGTTGATAGTCCTACAAGCCATGTTCGTACTTATAGTTACTATAAAACCATTCCCTTCCTTTAACACATAATTAGCATACAGTCACTTATCTAAACATAACTCTAGCATTAAAATTACTTACAATTGCAATAATTCAGTTTATACAATAATTCAACAGAATTTGGGTTCATAGAGGACATAAATACATGACGTAAAACATATTAACCCATATACGTATATATAATATAATATTAAACTTATGTAACATACCTTCAATTTTCTCAGACAATCCTTGCTAAACACCACAGATAATTGTTTGAAAACTCAGGAACTTTCTCTTTTCTTCTTAGGCTTAAGCCAAATACATTATACGTAAAATAAAAATAAAATCAACGCCCGTCTTTTCAAATGTTTAAAAACTGACGTCTACTAATGATCCTATTACATTATCAGTTACCATAATTAATATATATTATTTATATTTTATTTATTCTATTTATTTTATTAATAATTCAAAAATCAAAAATCCAAAAAACCATAAAGCTTCGTTTGGCAAAACTCTTTAAAAATTAAAGACTTAATATATTTAAGCCTTGTTTGGCAAAACTAAATTAAACTCCTTTAATTTATTTTAATAACTCCTTTATAGTATAGTTATTTGTCACACTTTTATTTAATTAAGTTTTCATACTTAATTTAATTAATTCTAATAACAATTTATTGAATAATATAATAATTCATTTAATCATTATAAACTCTCTAACTTAATTATTAAATTAAATTAGAATACTATGTCATAATAATTAATTTTCTTAACTCGTTAATTATTTATTTAACAAATAATTAACCAAATCAAATCAAATCAATTTAAACAAATTTTTATTCAACAATAAACACATCCTTTAAATATTAAAAAATTATAATTTAAATTCTGGATTGTTACAATTGGAGCCAAACCCACCATAGCTTGAGGAGGTGGGAATCTTTGGCGCGTCTGCAGATGACATGACCTCATTGCTCACACCATTGGCAAACAATTTTGGGAGAATTCTGATTTTTGGAGCCGTTGAAATTCTAATTGGTGGAGCCATTAGAATTCTGATCCTGTTTGTTGGAATGTCCAAAGGTGTTATACCTGCCAGTTTTGTTGTTGTTTTATGACTGATATCCTGCCTTGCTAGCAACATTAGCGGTAATGGAAGCATGATTAGAACGTCGGATGTCAGTGGAGCATCATTTGAGAAAGGCTTCATGTTCAGACAGTTTCTCATGGAGGTCTTCAAAGGAAATATCACTGTCATGAGCATGAACTGCTGTTGAAATGTCTTTAAACTCAGGGTCTAGGACATTGAGTATGGCAAAGACAAAGTCTTCTTCTTCAATCGGAACGATGTAAATTATAGATAACTCAACGACACTTTTTACATGTTGCATGTAATCGGTAATGCTTTAACCATCTTGAGGAGAGTTGAGATTATCCTTTATTCGTAGGATTCTAGAGCGTGACGGCTTGACATAGGTGGTAGAGAGACGAGACCACATTTCCTGAGGCATTTTAGTCGAGGCTGCGAATGGATGAAGTTTGTCGGAAAGAGAGGCACGAATAACGCTAAAAATCAGCTGATCTTGGCGAACCCATGTGACATAGTTAGGGTTCAACCTCTCTGTGCCATTTTCGGTAACCATTGTCGAGGGACAAGGGAAAGAACCATATAGATAACCTTTGAGGTTGTAACATATCAAGAGTCCATTCCATTGAGCATGCCAATACAAGAAGTTATTAGGGGTAAGCTTCAAAGGTGCTTGGGCTGCTATATTAATGGAGATCAGAATGGTATTGGAGTCAGAAGGTGGTGGAAGGGAATTGATAACATGGTTGCTCTCAGATGAAATGGTAGTAGAGGAGCTAGAATTAGCCATTGAGAAACTCGTTTGAGTATTGGAGGCTTTGATACCATATAAAGATTTACACAATGAAAATGTTTTGGAAAAACTCAAATGTTTCTATTACTTTGTATCATATTTATACAGAAATAAGTTGACTATGATTACAATGAAATAATGATGACCGTATATAATGATTTCCGATTACAAGGAATTAGGGACTAAATTCAAGGAGAGCTGTACAGTATTTACTATAAATAGAATTAATGTGAGGGCCCCGAATCCGAGGTCCCGAATCACCGCGGATCCGGTTTGATCATTCTATACAACTATTACTATTTCTGCGGAAGATATAAACATAAATTGTTTATACATTAAACTTATATACTTTTCCCCAAGGTCGAGTAACCTTAACTTATACACAATTCATAACTTAACTAACACATAACATTATTATAATACAACACTATTACAAATCTACTACACACGTATACTAAAGCTGGATCTGTCTTGGACCTTTTCTTGTATCCGACGCATTCACCTTAATCTATAATGTTTTATCATGATATAGCAAGGGTGAGCATGAAAGTTGCCCAGCAAGTTTAAGTTCAATAATATAACGATATATCATGATTGAAAGAGTCTGAATAATAAGCTGGCTATAATTCAACAATATAATTGTGAACTAACAGGAACAAATTTATGACTGAACAAGTATTACACATGAACAAATATATCTGAACCAACTGGTAATGAAGGTGATCAGCCTTTCATACCTGACTTATACATACAATATGTACAGAGTACAATTCATGGCAACCAACAATGATTAACCATAAGCTTATCTGAATAAAACAACTCTTAGTAGAGTTAAGTAAAACAAACTTGCCT
Organism: Panax ginseng; assembly: GCA_020205605.1. NCBI lineage: Eukaryota > Viridiplantae > Streptophyta > Magnoliopsida > Apiales > Araliaceae > Panax > Panax ginseng. The sequence continues at coordinate 108,278,837 of CM035148.1, read as the reverse complement.
GAACCGTTGATTACCGCAATGCAATTTATAACGCTTTATTCGAAGACCTAATATTAGTAATATAGATCTCCAATATTAGAATAATATCATCACAATATAATACTATTATATATATAGATATACATAGAATAACCTAAACACATAACACATAACACATAACCCTATCAGTCTATAACACACATAATAATCAGTATCTGGTCAAACTATTTCAGTGTGACTTGAATCCGACAAAATTCTAACGTCTCGACGGTCTAGTCGGACAATTCACGAGTTTAAGTTCAATTAAACTTTGCCTGACACTAAACAATTATCTTAAATAATTTTCTAAGCAGTCAAAATAATTTTCATAGACTTATAATAATTTTTAAATAATTGTTACTATTTATCTTGATTTTTCAATCATTAATAACGTATTTAAATGAATTAAATACCACATACTTCTTTTATCATTAATATTCATTTATTATCAAATATTAATGAAATACATATCATAATATTTTAATATATTTTATAATATCACAAAGTATTTATAATACTTTAAAATCATATTTATATGATTTTTAAACACTAAAATCCATTATCCGATTATTGCTTTTAATATTAAAATATTAATATTTTTATGACAAAATATCAAAAGTCATATTTTATAACTTAAAATATTTTTATAACACTTAAATCATTTTTATATGATTTATAAGGCATTAATTCTATTTTTCCATAATTTATTTAATATATATATTAAATAAACTAATTATCATTAATATTGATTAATTAATGAAATTTAGCCCAAAATATTAAAAGTCACTTAAAATAACTTAAAATATTTTCTTTTACCATAATATTATTTTTCATGATTTTGCATGTATTAAAATTATTTTTAAATAATTTACTTAATATTATAATTAAATAAATTAAATATCATTTATATTCCAAATATATTAAATATTTATGAAATATACTTTAAATAATTAAAACTATTTTTCAAACTTTAAAATAATTTTTTAGAATTTATTTTGTATTTTTAATAATTAAAATATATTTAATTCGATTTAATTAATTAATTAATTAATTTCCGGATTTAAGTGTCGCTAAAGGTGGCTTTAGTAACAAAGCGAAATCATTTGAAAGTGTTCTTCAAATTTTTCTTGAGAAACCCAGAATTGATGTTAGACACGCAAGGTGCCCACTTTGACCGATCTTTAGATCGTTGATAAATGGGTTTTACGGAATTTCAAGTTAAGTGTTATACTTATAGTATAGATGTAATAATATAACTATCAACAAAGATCCTGGCCAATCTACCACAAAACAAAAAGATCTGGGCAAACTAAAACCTTGTCGGGGACGTTACAGGTTCTTCAGAACCAGAGACGGTCGAGTGTATTTAACATCACTCGATTAATGTAATGTTCCGGTCATGTTTCATGTGATTTTAATGTTCCATTATGTATTAGATATGTCAGACTACAAGTATATACCATCATATCACCACAACAACATCAAAAATAACAAATATTGGCCGGTCAAACCTCTGACAAAAACTCGGCTCTTGAAGGTTCTGGGTTTCCCAGAAACCTTCATGAGGCGAAACGGTCAACACACTTTGACTTGATTTAATTTCTACACTGATCATGATCTGAGTAATATAATTGCTTTAATATGTAGTCTAAATGACAGGCTACTAAGATCCACCAACAACATGGCCTAACTACTAACACAAAGCAAAATTATAAGCCATCAAAATACATGTCAGAAATTCTGGAAATTTTCTGGGCTGCCTAGAAAGTTTATCTGTGATCGGTCAACGGTCTTTGACCGGTCATATCAGGAGATATAGGCTTGATCCGACCCTTTATCCAGTTTCAGATCAAAGCCCACTTGGCAGAGAACAGGTCCAAAACAAAAACAACACTAAAAATCTAACACACACAGAGTTATGAGGGCTGACATATTGCTGTCAGACAATTTTTTTTCTTTCCAGATTTCCAGATTTCTAAAAATGCTTGATTCATGCATCTAAGTGATATGGATCCTTGATCTAACAACTCAGATCACTTATTAACACCCCCTAACACATTCCTAACCATCAAATAACAACATCAAACATAAGATCATAGGATTTCAAAATTTTACGGTTCTTACCACTTTGAGCCTTGATTTTTGATTCTGACCCTTTTGATCTGTTATTGGATTGCTAAAGCTTGATCATGGTTTGGTTTCTCACTCTAACTCCCGAATTTCTAGAGAGAGAAGGTCTTGGTAGAAAAATGAAAATGAAAGTTGCCTTTTCTCTCTATTTAATCTCTATATTTTGATATAATGCAATCAATTGGCTGAGCTAGCTGCTGAAGTGTATTAATTTAGTCACATGGCTAGGCTAGGTTTTGGTCACCAACTTCACTAGGTCAATTCTTGCAAGTTAAGTCACAATAATGCACTAAGGGCATTTTAGTCTTTTTGCATACAAAATTAATGGCATTCTTGTCAATTAGCCAAACCCTTAGGGTTTAGGGTTTGGATTTAGGGTTTAGGCTTTGGACCATTTTAGGTTGTCTTAATAATATTAAACTATTACATAAGATAACGTTCATTCATTCAGCAACCTTTCCCTTTCCCTTGTTCTTAGCAGAGCTCTCTGATCTTTCACACTTAGCTGAAAACATTTAAATAAGCAAGGATGAACATTTGTGTGCCCAAGAAGTAATAATTATATATATATATATATATATATATATATATATATATATATATATATATATATATATGTTGAAAAGAATTTAAATGTTTTCTTTTGTCTTATTCTTCTACAACAAGTCAATAGTTGTGAAGTATTACAACAAATAATAATAACATAACAACTCTCTTTCAAATTTTTGAAACTATATATTGACTATAAGCGGGGTTATGGTGACATGCCATGAACATTGTTTTCATTTTCAAAAGGTTAAGCGAAATTCATCATCAGAAAACCGTCATAACTTACTTGAACGCGGGGGTGATCGGCCGTTATGCCTACATTGATCAATACTACATTACAAGAACGATAGGATCGTTCACTCTGTCCACCTTGGGTGCATAAACAGTTTTCCCGTGTAGGGATGTTCATACTTGTTTGGGTTCCAAATCAAAGGTTTTATCTTGTTCAACAATAATCTATAATTCAACATATATGTATACGGGTAATTAACAAAGGTATATCAACATGTGATTAAATACAATGATTATCCAAGTGGGGACACTTGTATAATCATTTATAGAAATTAACGAACATAATATATATCTGAATTATCATATACTAACATGTTGATATTCAATGAGCGTATTTAATATAAAGTTAATAATCTGTGCAGTAATAATATAGTTTAAAAATATTCTTACTCATGTCCATTGCATAAAGAAAATGCAAAGGTAAAATACTTGCCTGATGCGCTGCTTACAATTTGCAATTTAGATTTATCGTTTATCTCACGACCTATCATTAATAAGATCGTTCGTTCAATTAGAACAATATACTATAACACATAGTACTGCATTTCGCAGTCATCATATAACCTAATCACATTATTACCCATGTTTAATAACCATTGAATCACAAATAATCACATATCTAATTAACTTATCTAAGTCCAGATCAATTTCTGAAACACGTCGGTGTACTGACAGCTTTATCGGTTAATTATCGAGTCTAAGACTCTATTCTGTAACTCAATATCTGTACGTATCGGTCATATTATTTTTAAATGACTTATAATAATTTTTAAAACATTTATTATAATTATCATGAATTTTTAAACATAGGAATCATTATTAAATGATTTATGTATTAAACAATCATATTATCATTAATATTTAATTAATATTAAACTATTAATGAAATCATTTCCAAAATGTTAAAGTTATTTATAATAACTTAAAATACTTTTGAAGTATTAATATTACCCTTAAATGATTTTTAAAACATTTAAAATCATTTTTAAATAATTATCATTAATATTAAAGTATTAATGTACTATTTATCAAAATATTTAAAAGTCATTAAGTATAACTTAAAATATTTTTAATTCATTTATATCCCTTTTCATGATTTTTAAATTAATAAAATCATTTATAAACTATTTATTTAATATAATTATTAAATAAATTTAATATCATTAATAATAAATTAATAATTATTAATATTAAATTATTAATGAAATTATCCTTTATATATTAAAAGTTATGTTTTATAACTTAAAATATCTTTAAACACTTTATTTTCATTTAAAATGATTATTATAATATTAAAATCATTTTTAAACTTAATTATTTAATATAATTATTAAATAACTTTAATATCATTAATAATAATTAATTAATGAAATTTACCTTTAAATATTAAAAGTTATATTTTATAACCTAAAATATTTTTAAATACCTTATTATTATTTAAAATGATTTTAATATAATAAAATCATTTTAATTAATTTATTTAATTCATTTAGTAAATAACTTAATTATCATTAATATTAATTTATTAATGAAATTTATCACAAAATATTAAAAGTCATTAAAAATAACTTAATATATTTTCTTATATCATAATATAATTTTAAATGATTTTTCATGTATTAAAATCATTTTAAATAATTTATTTAGAATTATAATTAAATAAATTAAATACTTTTAATATTCCAAAATATTAAATATTTATGAAATATATCCAAAATAATTAAAATATAATTTTCGGACATTAAAATAATTTTTAATAATTTATTTGGTATTTTAATAATTAAAAACTATTTTTTCTATTTATTAAATATTTTAGAAAAAAATAATATAATGTCATCGCTAAAAGGCCACCTATAGTGACAAAACTGTCGCTATAGGTGTTCTTCATGTTCTTGAGCATTCATAAGACAGTTTCGAGGGGCTTTGTTTGACCATCAATAGTTTAGTGTGTGTTGTGTTTCTAGGTCTGTTGTTTATCAAATAATGTAATACTAAGGCACGACTACAAGATTGAACAACAAACAAGTTCATATAACATATAACCAACGAGATCTGTGCCTTCAAAAATGTTGTCAGGTCTGTTCTTCATTTTCTAGGTTACCCAGAAATGAAGAACAGTTCGACCTGTCTCCTTTGGGCTTCCACAACTTGCTAATCTTGTGTTCTTTTTGTGATCTAAGAGTTTCAGTGTCTAGACAACATGTCAAAGAGTACCCAGAAAGTTCATCCGTGGACTTTCTGCCTAGTTTGACCATCCTCCAATTCTCATACGTTTGTGATAAAAGCTATCTAAGAGTATTAAACTGTAGCATAACTACTATACTATAATTGTAATGCAACAAAAGAATCAAAACATACACACACCTTTGTGATTTGGTCTAAAAACGTTGTCGGTAGATTGATTTGCTTTTGGGTTACCCAGAAACTCCGGTCATGCTACGGTCAACTACCACTCGATAGTAAATAACTTCTATTCTAGACATCAAATGACCTTGAGTCCACTCAGAGATTCTGAGACCACAATATAGGCTACATGTAACAACTAAAAACAAACACGGATCATAAGCGATCAAGGATTTGTGGCCACTGACATTCGTTGTCAGACCACAGAACCAAGTTTTTTTAGATTTTGCAAAAACTCAAATCCGAGCCTATAGATGTTATGGATCTAACATCTATCAACCTGCATCATCATCATTATACACTACTAACAACATATTCTAACACTCAAACATAACATCTAACAACCGAAATTTGGACAGATTTTGAATTAGGGTTTAATACCTTTCTTTGATCAATTGATGATCCTGCGCTTATGATATGTTATTGTTGATCGTGGGGCTGTTCTTAGAGACTGATATACATATATAATTCGTGGGTTTTAGAGAGAGAAGTTCTAGGATGAGTGTGGTGATCAAATGGAATTAAAAAGTAAACTTTCTCTCTCTTAATCTATATTTATAGTGAGCTAGATGCATGAATCTGATGTTGCTGTCATTACATGGCTGATTAGAATAGATTTTTGGCACATGGGATTATCTAGGGTTGGTGAACAACCCAAAATATGGAAAGATTTGCAAGCAAGCTCAATTAAATAAATCAAAAATGCTATTTTAGTAAATTAACAAAGTATTTAAGGGTATTCTTGTCCATGGTACTTGAATCTAGGTTTTAATCACTAGATTTTAAACCTTAAGGTTTCCCTAATAATTTCTAGAGTTTGAACAATTAAAACTAAAGTTCAATAAAATTTTAATTATAACTTACTAATTAAAAATTAGGGTTTTAATAGAAAATTAGGGTTTTTAAAATATCTTAGGGTTTTAAAAAAAAAATTAATTAGGGTTTCTAGATCATAATTAGGGTTTACCTAAATAATCAAATCATTATATAATACACATCATAAAATATATAACACAGTTAAATAAACGTCTTAAACCCACAATTGATTTTCAAATTAGGGTTTAGCCAAATAATATTAGGGTTTTAAAATTAAACACCATAATTGACCAATCATCATTAATACATACATAAACAAAGTACATATTTATATATCGAAAATTCAAAATATAATTAATATTATATTATTATTCTCATACCTTGACAATAATCCAAAATTAGGGTTTGGATTCATATATCGATTATTCTTTCATATTTAACCTTAATAATTAAGGTAAAATAATTAACTTACTAATACGTACTAAAACTCATATAATAAAATAATTATTATAATTATTCTAAAATCACTTCATATATTATTTAAATAATATATGATTATATTTTCATGGAAAATAATTAATAAAAACATTTCTACCATAAAGGTAATTATTATAAGAATATACTTTATAGAAATCAAAAATTACGAAATAAAATTATTTGTAAATATTCATGTAATAAAAATATATTTTATTTACCACATAAATACATATACACAATATCTTGTACAAATCCTCATCTTTAAAATTAAAAAAAATTTATACGCGAAATTTCTTATTTATTTATATAGAAAATATCGGGTTGTTACAGTTTAGGGTTTGGAAAAATAATTCTAGAATTTCCAATTTAGGTTTTAAAAATAAAAATTTAATATTTCTAAATTATAATTAGGATTCTTTAATTATAATTAAGATTTCCTAATCATAAATTCAATATTGCTAATTAGGATTAGTATATCCTAATTAAAATTGCTAAGTAAGCAATTAGGGTCAAAATGGTCATTAGGGTTTATAACCCACGAATTAGGGTTTCTAATAGAAAAATATTTTTCTAAATTTTAAAAATTAGAATTCGTTATTAGATTAGGATTTTTTAATTACTCATAACTTTAAAAAAAAATTAGGATTAATATTTCCTAATTAACATTAGAATTATTAAACTAACACTTAGGTTTTTCCTAATTATAAATTAGGGTTTTTATTATCCCGAAATTTGGGTTTTAAATTTTGAAATTAGGGTTTGCTAAATAATTAAGCTTTACCCTAATTAATATTATAATTAATAGCACTTAAACAATATAATAATCATTTACGTTCCCAAATTAGGGATTATATTTCTAAATTAGGGTTTTGGATTGCCGAAACTGAAATTAGGATTTCCAGAACTGGTTTCTAGGGTTTCTTGTTAAACGCTAGGGTTTTCTAACCGAACGTTGACGTTCTTAAAATATACCTAGGGTTTGTTACAGATATCGTTTATCTGGTTAACCCTTGACCCTTAACCACATACTGTACACATACATAACCATATTCATAGAATATTTTCACGTATTTCCTTAATCCTGAATAACTCACCTAAATCCTTCACAGAATTTTGAAATCCTCAAAATTCCTTCTTAAAAATATCAAACGCATACACTAATTTTCCGTCTAGGTTCTAATTTTGAACCTTAAATCAATTAATAAAATTTTTAAAAAATTCAAAATTCTCGGGTTGTCACAATTAATCACGTAAAGAGAAATCCCAAGTAATCAGCCTTTGATTTCTCTAACAATCAGGAATAAAAGTTTTCCTTTACCTTAAACATCATTCATTAATCACATAAACACATTATTGCACGGAGTGCAATTTATATAAATACTTGCCTAAATTATTTGATTTGACATATTCAATTTCTCACATAAAAAGAATTATCACAAATAAATACCTCAACAATAAATATTCCGACTGGAATAGCTTAACAATCGAGTTAGGCCGAATCAAATATATAACAATAACTCCTTTTTCATAAATCTTTTCACATAGTAGAATGAACTTCATATAACAAATGAAATTCCACAATCACATCATTGAATAAAGTGCACATAAGAATAGAAACTTGCACAATATACAAAATTGTGTAAGTTAGAAAACTTGTATGTACCGCTGATTACCGCTAAGCAATATAATTTAACTCCTTATGAAAAGACCTATCAATAATAAGATTGATATTTCAATTAGCATAACACATCTTGATTTATAACACAACTACTGTATTGTAAATTATCTATTATTTAGTCATATAAGTCAACATTAGATAATACCTTAAATCCTTAGTAATATTATCATCCTTTGATAATATTGCTATTACTTAATCATCATCTTTAACTCTCGTCTAATATTATTAATCCTTTAATAATATTATTCACTTCTTATATTATTAATCATTTACTAATATTATTAATCATTTAGAAATATTATTAATCATTTAATAATATTTAATCATTTACTAATATAATTAATCATTTATAAATATTATTAATTATTTAATAATATTTAATCATTTAATAATATTTAATCATTTACTAATATTATTAATCATTTAATAAACTTATAAATAATTTAATTTAATTGTTTATCTCTTACTATTTAATTTATTAAACAAACATAATATGTCATTCTCATACCATTTTATTAAAAATCACTAAATTACCCTTATAAAGTCTTAATACATCATTTAATAATCATTAGTCAATAAAATTACATTAAAAAACTTTATGACTTAATATAATTTAATTTCCTCAATTATTCTTAATTCCCCCATAGACATTAAAAATACCTAATCAAATTATTATTTTTATATCTTCTGGAAAAACTTAATATATAATATTTTAGTCACAAGATAATGTTCTTGTATTTTTCCAAGTTCATTTCCTATTTTTAAATAGGCCAAAATAATCCAAAATCACAACATTTATTAAATATTAACCTTTTATCCAAAAATTCTAAAATTTATACGACAGTCTCATAACATAATATAATGATTCCTGTAAAAAGTTCACAATTATTTGGGATCCAGATTTTGAGTTATGACAGTTTCTTTTTAAAATCACATTTTCTTTGACAGTTCATAATTCCATCTCATGATATCAAAAAATTCTCAATTTTTGACACCAACTAGATAACTTCTTATATTAAAAAACCACAAAAGACCAAAACTTTTAAGGCTTTCTAACTAGCCGAAATAGGCCTCACAAAAATATGGACAATATACTTTTAGGGTTTTCTCCAGATTTTTCCGGCAAGAACTGTTTTGCTAAAAATCATGCTACTATCGACTCGTTTAACATTTTTGAGTGATTTCAGTTGGGTTCATCAGATAACTCATGGATCTAACTCATGTATTTGACGGATCTCAAAACTAATTTATTGATAAAAAATGGTGCTTCTCCAAATTGGACTGAAATTCTAGGGTTTTTGAGCCAAAAATAGTTTTTGTTCTACTTTGTTATTCAAGCTAATCAACACTTAAAATGACTTTATCTAACCATGAAACATCACATAACACATAGATCTACTATCATTTGAGTTACGAAACATAAAATCATCATTTGATCTTGTTGACTTATGTTATACTCTATCCTAAATTTTTTGATGATGACCCTATTATATATCTAAACATGTGTTATGCAATTTTAGGATGATTAATTCCATGACAGAAACTTTAAGGATTTAAACATAAAGACTTGAAGTTATTGAAGGCTGGAAGACAAATTGAGTCCTAGGAGATAAATGTAAGATCTTTACATTAATTACTTTCTAATACAAGGCTTTAGGTCATTTGCATTACATAAAAGTCTTATAAATGAAAATGTTTAAATAATAAAACTGGGTATTAAAGGATGATAAAAATCTTGAATTAAATGGTAATCTAAAAACTATTAGGACTGTTGCTAGACTCTAGTAGATTCATTGCTCTTGATATGGGATTCACATGATTGCATAATCTAAGGGTAAATTAAAGATTTAACAACATATGCCTTATAATAAATCACTACCTTAATTAATGTTAAATCTCTTTAAAATGGGTAGTCGTATGGAAACCATCTTTAGTAAGATAGTGCATTACAGCTGTCATTTTCTTTAAAGATTGCATGACATTATGAGAATCATACTAAACTGATTTTAAAACATGTGTGTTTCTATAAGATAAGCCACGTGGTTACTACTATATAACATAAATCTAGCTAATCCATTAAAACACATGATTGCATATGTCAGCGCCTTATAAAAGCTATATGACAGGGAATGTTAGTGGATCTGAACATATCACATGATGGGCATATAAGAGGGATATAAAATTAAAAGCTTATGTATTCTGTCTAAATCATATCAAACGGTCCAAGAGAAATTTAAGCAAATCAACAACGGTAATATATTATGTACATCTATAAAAGAGAATGGACTGGTATTGAGCAAAGACACGAAATCAACAGAGAATTAATTATATACAAAATATACTTACACCTTTAGTGATTTTCAATCAAGTCTTCTTCATGCAATCTCATACTGTTACAAATAATCTTGAAGAAGTAAGCTTTCTGGATAAAAAGGAAATTCTGTGTTTTGTCCTTGGAGCTTTTACTGGTAATATCTTTCTTGTCATTTAATCATTGCATACTAGAGCCTTGCATTGCTAAGTGATTAACTGTTTTGATCATAGAACTCTATTTGTAATTTGATTTTTTATATACCTGATACTATCTAAAGGTTTTGTTAATCCGGTTTGGATTAAGGTATTTTTGCAAACAAGTTCAAGGAAACATAGGTTCTTAAGAGTGCATTGGTGCACAAGGAGCAAGAGTGCTCAAGTATTTAGAACTTGTGTTGTTATTGAAGTAAAGTAATAAAATTGAGTCTCCAATACTAGTTGGTATTGGACATGGATTAGGATACAATTATAGAGGGTAGTAGTTGAACCACGTAAAAATACTTGTATTTATGTGATTGCTTATTGTGTTATTCTTTATCACTAAGTTAATTCACCTTAATCGAATTTAAGTAAACTTATAATCCAGTTAGATTAAAAAATTCAATCCAGTAGCCTGAATTCATAATCTAACATTCTAGTAAGTAATCTAGTAGCCTGCATTCATATACTGATAAATTGATAAGTATATATATTCTATCCAGCATCCTGCATTATAGACTGATCATTCTACAAGCATAAATATTTAATCCAGCATCCTGTATTGATAATTTGATAAACCTAGATATTCGATCTAGCATCCTGCATTCAATAAAAGAAAGTAATTTTAAGTTGCAAAAGTTTGACATCGTTTGTTCCCACCCTTATTCAACCCTCCCTTCTAAGTTTGGCTCTACTTATCTTGGTCTTAAAGGTGACTTGTAGGGAATGATTCTAACATGGCATAATTCGGGAACTGTAACGCCCGAGAATTTTGAATTTTGAATGAATTAAATTTTTATTTGATTATGTGGGTTAAATGAATTTAATTGAGTTATTATGTGACTAAGATGTTCGAAAGTCGTTCTATGACCTAGAATGTGCGGATGTTGTTAGTATTCTGGCTTTGTGCTAGAATTAATTGTTGTGAATTATCAAGACGAAAACGAAGGTTTTCCGAGAATGTTTGCGTAAAAACACTATTCATCCGATTTCGTTCGGAGCTAGGGTTTGAGATCCTGAGAAACGCGTAATGATAGAATACGAAGATAGTATAGAATATTTAATAATAATTCTGTTATGGCAAATGAAGTTTTCACTTGCGGACGTAAAACCTAAGGGTTTGTGAAAGAGGTTTCCGAAAGGGAAATGCAATGCGTATAGTCGTTTCAGATATTATATGTATGAAATATGAGTATTATATTAGTATAAATACGAGTATGGTATGAAGAATAGTAAGACGTATAATATGAATATCGTATGAGTACTAGACGAAGAGATTTCGTGAGTAATACGCGTAGAATACAAGTCGTGTTAATGGAGTATGAGTTAAAGGTTGGTATAACTTAATTGTACTTAAACCAATAGCAAGCCCAATGAATTATATGAGAACGCCCAAGTTAAAGCCCAACATTTATTAAAGTCAAGCCCAATCCAAAGAATCGAACTGCGGGTCGAACCGATGGGTCATGGGATGGGTAAAACCTATGGGGAAACCCATGGGGTGATCCACAAGAGAGTGGGCCGGCCACTTGGTGGCCAAGTAAAGTGACAACTTGCTCACCAAGTACTTTACTTGGTGGCAAAGTTGACAAAGGAGGTGGAATAGTAAGGAGGTGGGAGTTGGACATTTTTTCCCTCACTTTGGTTTTCTATATATACAAAGCTAGAGTTGGCATTTTATGGTTTTACAAAGCTTGTCCAAAGATATAAAGAGAGAGAAAGTGTGACACCCTCAAATCCTGGTACTTCATTTCCTCAAGATTTGGTGTTCACTTAATCAAAACATTCATTACTAACTACCCAATCATAATAAAATTGAATAATAAGAACCTGCCCATACATGATTACATTTAATAAAAATCTCCCAGGTTATCTAACCTTTAATTACAATCATTCAAATGCGAATTTAAAGTTCATTACATCACATCATATTTAAAAGTCTATTATCATAACGATAAAAATAAAATTACAAGTCTTCATCACTTGTACATTTTTTCCTTTCCTTTCCTTTGCTAGTGGTAGGTTCATTGACCTTCGCAACCTTAGCTGCAATAAGTATATAAATTTGCAAGAGTGAACAAACAAAGCTCACTTGAAGAAGAATGAATAACTTTACAATATTACAATAATTTCCCAAAATAGGCTCAATAGAACTGAATGATATGTCCTATTAACATTTTGAAACATACTACTGAGGGTCTAATGACCACGAATCATGTCCACAGTTATAAGTAATCTTTCAACTTTAACTTTAACAGTCATAAGACTATAAGGACTCTACGTACTTAGGGGGATCAACCCTTCGTACAATGTATTGTGCACAACCATTCCAACGCTAAGCGTAAAACTCTAATAATAGAGTTGTTCATCTCAGTATTTAGAATACAAGTCCACACCAAAGTAGGTTTGGTTTGGATACATTACATGGTAATTTAGAATTCAACGGTCATCAACTAAGGATTAGTTGAATACAAAAGAACTAACTGTATGCTATGGAATAATTATAACTGAATCGATATTTGGAAAACATCATGCTTTAGGAATAATCTAATAGCATAAACATTGAATAATCATAACATAATTTGCTTGAACAATATTAAGTCAAGGTTATTGAAAGTTGGATACTAAGCATGCATAGTGAATAGTAATTTGAACGATAAAGTTGTTCAACACTAGAATATTAAAATATTACGACTCGCATGCTAAATAACAAGTTACATATTAAAGAAACTTGCTCAATATTAAAATACAAGATTTAGAATACTTGCATCCTCATGAACAATAGATACAAGCACTTTCTCAATAATAAACAATCTAGCTCTACGAAAGTGTAGAGGTAGCAATTTGCAAAATTGTAATTGAATTTACAAGCAATAACATACTTAACGAAATTAAACTTGCACAACGAAGTTTTAAAGTTAGAGAACTTTCCTTGAGCACAAGCTAAACCTTACAACTTGAATCTCAATACCCTATATATATGTCATCATGACATAATTAGTCCTTACCAACATTTTGTATATATATAAACAAGTATACACATCATGTAGGTTTAACTATTAAATCACATAATCGAATGACGTTAACACTAATACTAGTTAATCCTTGATAACATGCTCATTCTTAGTTTAGTACTACTGAAATCATAATTTAGCAGTCCACATAACATTTATTTTCAGACTTTGTATAATTAAATAAAATTATCGAGATTTTTACGCTAACTTTCATATTTAATACTTCCACGATTTACTTTGTGGGTTGGGCCATGACTATGACGAATTTAAGAGCTAGCAGTTGCAGACTGAGACTCAAGATAGCAATTGGCTGCAAGTATGAGAATATCTCTTGTTTGATCATATTGCTGGCCAAACTCGAACTTTGGCGCCCTTGACCCTTAGGCAACAACATGAACAAAAAGCCAAATCGGCCTACAAGCTCCAATCTAACAACCTAATTAACATGTAATACACATATAGACTTCATATAAACATAATTTCAATACTCTTAACATGTTTTTACACATATAATAACATAAACGTAAAATTTACAACACCCAATTTCATTATTTTGATAAAACTCCATTTTTGACATTTTTAATGAAAATCATCACTGTAACTTTGTTTTTCAACCAAAATAGTTAATTTAACATATCATGTTTAAGTTTATTCATCCTCTTACAAATTCAATAGTCAAATTATAATTTAAACAACCAACAAATCCTTAATTTTACTTTAAACAAATATATATATATATATATATATATATTCATATGAACTCACTGTAATATATTTTCTTTCACACAATACATACACACATGAAATAATTTATCTATACTCATATATAAACCTTATGAAAACAATTCTTATAACAACGATTATCATATAAACCTATATCAACAATTCATCTTTTACAAATATTTTATAGAGAACTTTTTGGAAGAAGAAGGAGACAACAAAATTTTTAAGGAAAAGGTTTGGATGATACCTTGTATGCTAGATGATGAAGATTTTTCCTTCCTTTGATCAACAATACCTCTTTTCTCCAATTCCTTTATCAAAACCTGCTAGGATTCTCTCAATTCTCTCTCAATTTTTCTTATTCTTTTCCTTTTTCTTCTTCTGAGTTTTTCTTCTCCTAACTTTATCTTACGTAGTAAAATATAACGTATATAGTAATAATATATATTAATTATATAATATTAATATAGAGATAACTGATATCAGTTATCTAAGTTTTAAAATTCAAAAGCCATAAGGCTTGTTTGGTTAGGCTAATAAAAATAACCCTTTAAACCTTACACCTTGTTTGATAAACCTAATTAAACAAATGGATTAATCCTTATACCTTGTTTGATAAAATACTTATTATATTAAAGACTTAATATGCATTAAGGCTTGTTTGGCCAAAACTAAATTAAACTTCTTTAATTTATTTTAATAACTCCTTAAAAGCAAGGTTCTTTGTCACACTTCTATTAAGTTAAATAATCAATTTAATCAATTCAAATACTAATTTATTAAATTACTTTAACACATAAATCACTACCACATAATTATAATTTCCTTTAAAATTATAATTTTATTTAACACCTTATTTTAATTACAAATTCCAATTAAAATATTATAATTCATTTAATCATCATAAGCTCTCTAACTTAATTATTAAATTAAATTAGTATATAATCTCATAACAATTAATTTTTTTAACTCCTTAATTATTTACTTAACAAATAATCAACTAAACCACATCAACTCAAATTGAACAATTATTTATTCAATAATAAACATATCCATTAAATATTTATATAATTCAATAAATATTTAATATTATAATTTAAAATTCTGGAATTTTACATCATTCCTTCCTTACAAGGTTTTTGTCCTCAGAATCATAACTAAACCAATAAATTTGTTACATTCTTCCCTACTTACAAAGATTTTTTTCCCCAGAATCGAAGACACAGATTAAACAAATAACTCAGGGTAATCTTTCATCATTTTATCTTCGAGTTCCCACGTAGCTTCTTCAGCGTTGTGGTTCCTCCAAATCACCTTCACAGAAGGTATAACTTTATTCTTGAGCACCTGTTCTTTCCTGTCAACTATACGGATAGGAATCTCTTCATAAGACAAGTCTTTATCAAAGCGCAATGGTTCAGTACTTTCGATCACGTGTTTGTAATCGGGTTTATACTGGTCAGAATAATTGAAATATGAAAAACATTGTGAATATTTTCCAACTCGAGGTAGAGCTACCTCATAAGCCACTTCTCCCTCTTTTTGCAAAGACTTGAAGGGTCCAATAGACCTCGGGCTAACTTTCCCTTTTTACCGAAATGAATTTTTCCCTTCCAAGGAGAAACTTTTAGAAATCTGAAAGTTCTACGTCGAATGCACGATCTTGTCTATGTTGATCGACAAGATACTTTTTTGCTCATCTTGAGGGCTACCAATCTTGTTCTGATGAGTTTGACAATCTCAGCAGTTTGTTGTACCAATTTTGGTCCTAACAGCTGGCGTTCACCGACTTCATCCCAGCATAGTGGAGTTCTGCACTTTCTACCGTATAATGCCTCATAAGGCGACATGCCGATGCTTGCGTGGTAACTGTTGTTGTAGGCGAATTCCACCAACGGTAAATGTTCTTCCCAGTTTCCTTTGAAATCCATGACGCATGCTCTCAGCATATCTTCCAATGTTTGGATTATTCGTTCGCTTTTCCCGTCGGTTTGCGGATGGTATGCTCTACTCATTCGCAACTGTGTTCCCATACATTCTTGTAGTCTCTTCCAAAAATTTGATGTGAACCTTGGATCTCTATTTGACACAATTGATACTAGAACTCCATGTCTTGACACGATCTCTTTAACGTACAGCTTCGCTAGTTGATTAAGATCAAATCTAATCTTTATTGGCAAAATGTGTGCAGATTTTGTCAGTCTGTCCACTATCACCCAAATCGCATCGCATCCTCTCTGAGTAGTTGGAAGACCCACCACAAAATCAATTGTGATGTGTTCCCACTTCCATTCTGGTATTTCCAACGGTTGAAGTAACCTGCTTGGTCTTTGATGCTCGGCCTTGACCCTTTGGCATGTCAAGCATTTGGCCACACATTTAGCAACATCTCTTTTCATATTTGGCCACCAAAAATATCGCCACAAATCTTGATACATCTTTGTACTTCCTGGATGAATCGAATATCTTGTATTGTGTGCTTCGGTCAAAATTTCGTCATTAAGCTCTGGCAGTGCTGGAACCCAAATTCTTTGGTATCGATCTTGTGTTTTACATCACTACCGTCTACCAGATTATCTTTTATTTTCCCACACTCTTCATCTTGTAGTTGAGCATTCTTCACTTTGTCCACTAGAGTTGGACCAGCTTCTATCTGGAATAGTTGTTCGTCGGATTCTTTTGGAAATTTGATTTCCAATTCCAGTTTTGTCATTGCTGAAATGAGCTCCTCTTGAGTTGTTATCAGCATTAATTTTTCCCGACCTTTTTTTGCTTAAAGCATCTGCAACCACATTCGCTTTGCCCGGGTGATAAAAGATCTCACAATCGTAATCCTTTATCAATTCCATCCATCTTCTTTGTCGCATATTTAGGTCCTTCTGTGTGAAAATATACTTCAGACTTTTATGGTCTGTGTAGATTTCACATTTATCTCCATAGAGATAGTGTCTCTATATCTTCAGAGCAAATACAACTGCAGCCAATTCCAAATCATGAGTCGGATATCCTTTCTCATAATCCTTCAGTTGTCTTGATGTATATGCAATAACTTTGCCATTTTGCATAAGAACACAACCCAACCCTTTGTGTGAGGCATCACTATACACCACAAAGTTTCCTGTATTATCAGGTAATGTCAACACAGGTGCCATACTTAACTTTTTCTTCAAATCTTGAAAACTTTCTTCACACTTTTCCGTCCAAACAAATTTTACAGTCTTCCTTGTCAAATTTGTTAGCGGAGTGGCTATCTTAGAAAAATCTTGAATGAATTTTCTATAATAATCGCTGCCGATCAAGAAACTCCCTCACTTCCGACGGTGTTCTTGGTTGTTCCCAATTGATTAAAGACTTTTACTTTTGATGGATCCACTGAAATCCCATCCTTGTCAATCACGTGCCCAAGAAATTGTACACGATCTAGCCAAAATTCGCACTTAGAGAATTTTGCGTACAATTTTTCCTTTCTTAGTGTTTCCAATGTCAAACGTAAGTGTTCCACGTGTTCTTCTTGAGTTTTGGAATACACCAAAATGTCATTGATAAATACCACTACAAACTTGTCTAAGAATGGTTTAACACCCTGTTCATCAAATCCATGAATGCCACAAGGGCATAGTCAAACCAAAAGACATCACCAGAAACTCGTAATGTCCATACCGAGTTCTGAATGCCGTTCTAGGTATATCCTCCTTCCTCACTTTCAATTGGTGATACCCACTTCTCAAATCTATTTTCGAGAAGTATTTAGCACCCTTCAACTGATCAAACAAGTCATCTATTCTTGACAACGGGTATCTATTTTTAATAGTGACTTTGTTCAATTCCCAATAATCAATGCACAGTCGCATCGACCCATCCTTCTTTTTCACAAATAATACCGGCGCTCCCTACGACCATACGCTTGGTTGAATATACTTCTTGTCTAGTAGCTCTTGTAATTGCATCATCAGTTCCTTCACCTCTACCAGAGCCATTCTGTACGGGGCCTTCGATATTGGTGTTGTTCCCGGCGCCAAGTCGATCATGAACTCAATTTCTCTGTCAGGCGGAAGTCTTGGCAAATCCTCTGGAAACACGTCCTCGAATTCTCTCACCACTGGTATTTCTTCCAGTTTTACATTCTTCTTCTGAGTATCGTCTATGTAAGCTAAATAGCCCACACAACCTTGACTCAATAATTTCTTGGCCTGCATAATCGTCAGACATTTCATTTGTCTAGGCGAGTTGCTATAATAGAATACTACCTTTGATGGAGTCATAAGGTTTACACACTTCTTTTGGCAATCAATTACCGCTCCATACTTGAACAACCAATCCATTCCTAAAATAACATCAAACTCTCCAAGTCTAATCGGAATCAAATCTACCATAAAGATATTTTCTTAATGTTCACCCTACAGTTCTTGTATACGAATCTAACAGGGATTACTTCCTTATTCGCAATTTCTATGTTCAAAGGAAAATTTAGTTCTTCACTAGGCATTCCTAACCTCTTAGCAAATTCATCAGATATAAACGAACAAGTAGCACTCGAATCAAATAATACATAAGCATTTATATCATTGATTGGGATAATACCTGACACCACATCTTTTGATTGCACAACATCTTGCACAGTCATGTTGAAGGTTCTAGCTGTATGTTTGTTTGATGCTGCAGGTCCTACAATGGCCCAAGTAACTCCACTGTTACCTCCATTGCTTCTGGTTATCACTCCATCCTTCTTCTTAGGGCATTCACGAGCAAAGTGATCCTTGGATCCGCACGTGAAGCACACGTTCTTCTTAGGCTGAGTGCAATTTGGGGTGATGTGACCCTCCTGGCTACAATTAAAGCAAACTCGTTTCCCAATTAAGCACACACCTTTGTGAAATTTCCCGCATGTCGCACATGCTTCAAACTTTTTTTTTGCTGGTTACCCTGCTGGTTTCCAGCACCCATGCTCTCATTCCACTTCCTCTTCAAGTTGTTGTTGTTGTTGCCATTTCCACTACTTCCATTTCCATTCTTAATTTCTACCTCATTCTTTTTCTTCTTCTGTTCCTGATTAAACTTTGTTACTGCCTCGCCTCCATCTTGATTAGTATTGCTTTCTCCATCTTCTTTGCATGAAAGTCTTTAACTAAAACAGGGAAACCCTACTGTACAACCAGGGCTTCAGTCCCTGTTCAAACCTCTTTGCCTTGCGTTCGTCTGTACTGACTTGATATGGCGTAAACCTTGCCAACTC
Organism: Panax ginseng; assembly: GCA_020205605.1. Classification (NCBI taxonomy): domain Eukaryota; kingdom Viridiplantae; phylum Streptophyta; class Magnoliopsida; order Apiales; family Araliaceae; genus Panax; species Panax ginseng. The sequence goes on along the minus strand of CM035148.1, from coordinate 108,258,994 downwards.
GTTGAATTTAGTGGCATACTCAGATACCTTCATCGTTCCTTGCTTTAGTTCCAAAAATTGTACTTCTAGCTGACTCTTCGAACTCTCCAGGAAATAGGTCTCGAAGAATATTTCCTTAAACCTATCCCAGGTCATCACCCCTGGCCCTTCACGAGTTTTATTGGTCTTCCACCAATAACTAGCTTCTGCTTTCAATATTAATGTTACGAAAGCAGTCTTCTGATCTTCCCTTACCCTAGCGACATCGAACACCTTTTTTATCTCCATAATCCAGGTCTGTGCTTCGACTGGATTCATGGACCCAAGGAATTTAGGTGGTACAACCACCTTGAAATCCTTAAACTTTGTACCTTGGTTTTGTGGTTGATTCTGCTACGCTCCTGTCAGTAGCGTCACTAGTTGTTGAACGGGGTTACCATTAACATTGTCGTTATTGGTTCCTTCAGTTGTTCTGTGTCGTGGTGGTTGATGTCTGGGAGGCATTTTCTGATAAAAATACATTCATTAGATTATTATTCAATTCTTTTAAGTAATTTCTACTTAACTTGCCTCTACAAAGAAATAACCACATAACACATAACACTTTGAATAAAGTAAAAACTTTTATTTATTCATAATCTCTTTGAAAACATAAAACAATAGAATCACTGCTATTTACATTACTTCTCTGAACTACAAAAGTTTTAGGACAACATCATCATCATATCCCATAGGTTGCATAACACTTGGGATTTACAATTTATTTAACATTTTATTCATCGTACAACAACTACGATGTTCTACTAAGATATTGCTTAGCCTTACTACGTTCTTCCTCCATGACCCAGAACATTGTTCTGCGATCCAATACGTATGATGGCAGCGTCTCGAACTGAATAGGATATCCCATGACCCAATCTTGAGCTCGATTAATCGTGGTGTTAAATACTTTATCCATCTCTTCCATCTTCATCCTCTTTGCCTGCGCGTCTCTCGTTGCTAATCTGGTTCGTTGATAAGCTTCCTCGTAGGCACCTTCAGCTCTTGCCCTCTTAGTAGCTTATTCTCTCAGCTTGTTCGTCAGTTCAGCGACCACTTCGATCAGTTGTTCTTTCTCTCCTTCAGTCTGTACTAGTTTCTCCTCGACATTTGTCAGGAATTCTTCACGATCCTGGATCTTGCCGTCTTTTTGTGTCATTGCGGTCTGTTGTTCAGCTACTATCTCCTGTAATTCCTCAACTGTATCCTGCAGTTCTACGTTACGGTCATAAACTTTATCGCACATACGAGCAGCCATCGAGGTTAATGGAGTCTCTTCCTCCTCGTCCTCGTCATCCTCATCCTCCTGTGGTAACTCAACGAGATCCTCCTCATCCGTCTCCATGTCGTCATCCTCATCTTCAACTACTGTGACCAAGGGGGCTGACTCCCATGGCAGTAGTTGTTCCCAAACTACCTGAATGTCATGAGGCTCCTCTTCTATAGGCATCTGAGGTCCCTCCTCCCTAGCATGACTGGATTCTCCGACATTAGTCATCCTGACAAAATTTTTTTATGTTTTAATTATTAATCATTACTACTCGACACTCAAGACCACATAAGTTATAAACACATAAGCACATAAGTGTTTTATTACTTCTTCCTTAAAACTTGATAAGAGTTAATCACCACTATCTTTGCAAAGGTTACCTTCTAAGGCTTTTCCCCACCTAAAGGTTCATAACCTAAGGCTTTTATACCAACTTGTGACACCCCCAAATCTTGGTACTTCATTTCCTCATGATTTGGTGTCCATTTAATCAAAACATTCATTACTAACTACCCAATCATAATAAAATAGAATAATAAAACACCTTTGTGATTACATTTAATAAAAATATCCCAGGTTATCTAACCTTTAATTACAATCATTCAAATGCGAAATTTAAAGTTCATTACATCACATCATATTTAAAAGTCTATTATCATAACGATAAAAATAAAATTACAAGTCTTCATCACTTGTACATTTTTCCCTTTCCTTTGCTAGTGGTAGGTTCATTGACCTTCTCAACCTTAGCTGCAATAAGTGTATAAATATGCAAGAGTGAGCAAACAAAGCTCACTTGAAGAAGAATGAATAACTTTACAATATTACAACAATTGCCCGAAATAGGCTCAATAGAACTGAATGATATGTCCTATTAACATTTTGAAACATACTACTGAGGGTCTAATGACCACGAATCATGTCCACAGTTATAAGTAATCTTTCAACTTTAACTTTAACAGTCATAAGACTATAAGGACTCTACGTACTTAGGGGGATCAACCCTTCGTACAATGTATTGTGCACAACCATTTCAACGCTAAGCGTAAAACTCTAATAATAGAGTTGTTCATCTCAGTATTTAGAATACAAGTCCGCACCAAAGTAGGTTTGGTTTGGATACATTACAAGGTAATTTAGAATTCAACGATCATCAACTAAGGATTAGTTGAATACAAAAGAACTAACTGTATGCTATGGAATAATCATAACTGAATCGATATTTGTAAAACATCATGCTTTAGGAATAATCTAATAGGATAAACATTGAATAATCATAACATAATTTGCTTGAAAAATATTAAGTCAAGGTTATTGAAAATTGGATACTAAGCATGCATAGTGAATAGTAATTTGAACGATAAAGTTGTTCAACACTAGAATATTAAAATATTATGACTCGCATACTAAATAACAAGTTACATATTAAAGAAACTTGTTCAATATTAAAATACAAGATTTAGAATACTTGCATCCTCATGAACAATAGATACAAGCACTTTCTCAATAATAAACAATCTAGCTCTACGAAAGTGTAGAGGTAGCAATTTGCGAAATTGTAATTGAATTTACAAGCAATAACGTACTTAACGAAATTAAACTTGCACAACAAAGTTTTAAGGTTAGAGAACTTTTCTTGAGCACAAGCTAAACCTTACAACTTTAATCTCAATACCCTATATATATGTCATCATGACATAATTAGTCCCTACCAACATTTTGTATATATATATAAACAAGTATAAACATCATGTAGGTTTATCTATTAAATCACATAATCGAATTACGTTAACACTAATACTAGTTAATCCTTGATAACATGCTCATTCTTAGTTTAGTACTACTGAAATCATAATTTAGCAGTCCACATAACATTTATTTTCAGACTTTGTATAATTAAATAAAATTGTCAGACCATTCTCGCTTAACTTCACATGCTGGGCATTTACGATTACTTTGTGGGTTGGGGTCATGTAATCGAGTTAGCGCATCGAGACTCAAGCTAGCAGCTTGACTTAGGCTAGCGTGATATCGACGTCATACAAGCGTGAGAATATTATTGTTGATCATACTGCAAATACCAAACTCAGACTTTGGCGCCCAGCCTCGACAACAACATGAACAAAAAGCCAAATTGGCCTACAATCTCCAATCTAACAACCTAATTAACATGTAATACACACATAGACTTCATATAAACATAATTTTAATACTCTTAACATGTTTTTACACATATAATAACATAAACGTCAAATTTACAACACCCAATTTCATTGTTTTTGATAAAACTCCATTTTTGACATTTTTAATGAAAATCATCACTGTAACTTTGTTTTTCAACCAAAACAGTTAATTCAACATACCATGTTTATGTTTATGTTTATTCATCCTCTTACAAATTCAATAGTCAAATTATAATTTAAACAACCAACAAATCCTTAATTTTACTTTAAACTAAGCCATATTCATATATATATATATATATATATATATATATATATATATTCATATGAACTCACTGTAATATATTTTCTTTCACACAATACATACACACATGAAATAATTTATCTATACTCATATATAAACCTTATGAAAACAATTCTTATAACAACGATTATCATATAAAGCTATATCAACAATTCATCTTTTACAAATATTTTATAGAAAACTTTTTGGAAGAAGAAGGAGACAACAAAATTTTTAAGGAAAAGGTTTGGATGATACCTTGTATGCTAGATGATGAAGATTTTTCCTTCCTTTGATCAACAATACCTCTTTTCTCCAATTCCTTTATCAAAACCTGCTAGGATTCTCTCAATTCTCTCTCAATTTTTCTTCTTCTTTTCCTTTTTCTTCTTTTGAGTTTTTCTTCTCCTAACTCTATCTTACGTAGTAAAATATAACGTATATAGTAATAATATATATTAATTATATAATATTAATATAGAGATAACTGATATCAGTTATCTAAGTTTTAAAATTCAAAAGCCATAAGGCTTGTTTGGCTAGGCTAATAAAAATAACCCTTTAAACCTTACACCTTGTTTGATAAACCTAATTAAACAAATGGATTAATCCTTATACCTTGTTTGATAAAATACTTATTATATTAAAGACTTAATATGCATTAAGGCTTGTTTGGCCAAAACTAAATTAAACTTCTTTAATTTATTTTAATAACTCCTTAAAAGCAAGGTTCTTTGTCACACTTCTATTAAGTTAAATAATCAATTTAATCAATTCAAATACTAATCTATTAAATTACTTTAACACATAAATCAATACCACATAATTATAATTTCCTTTATAATTATAATTTTATTTATTTAACACCTTATTTTAATTACAAATTCTAATTAAAATATTATAATTCATTTAATCATCATAAGCTCTCTAACTTAATTATTAAATTAAATTAGTATATAATCTCATAACAATTAATTTTCTTAACTACTTAATTATTTACTTAACAAATAATCAACTAAACCACATCAACTCAAATTGAACAATTATTTATTCAATAATAAACATATCCATTAAATATTTATATAATTCAATAAATATTTAATATTATAATTTATAATTCTGGAATGTTACATCATTCCCTCTTTACAAGGATTCTGTCCTCATAATCATAACTCAAACAATAAATTCGTTACATTCTTCCCTACTTACAAAGATTCTATCCCCAGAATCGAAGACACATATTAAACAAATAACTCAGGGTAATCTTTCAGCATTTTATCTTCGAGTTCCCACGTAGCTTCTGCAGCGTTGTGGTTCCTCCAAATCACCTTCACAGAAGGTATAAATTTATTCCTGAGCACCTGTTCATTCCTGTCAACTATCTGGATAAGAATCTCTTCATAGGACAAGTCTTTATCAAACTGCAATGGTTCGTACTCGATCACGTGTTTGTAATTGAGTTTATACGGTCGTAACACCGAAATGTGAAAAACATTGTGAATATTTTCCAACTCTGGAGGTAGAGCTACCTCATAAGCCACTTCTCCCACTCTTTGCAGCACTTCAAAGGGTCCAATAAACCTCGAGCTTAACTTTCCCTTTTTACCAAAATGAATTTTCCCCTTCTATGGAGAAACTTTTAGAAATACGAAAGTTCCTACGTCGAATGCACGATCTTATCTGTGTTGATCAGCATACTTTTTATGTCTGTCTTGGGCTACTACCAATCTTGTTCTGATGAGTTTGACAATCTCAGCAGTTTGTTGTACTAGTTCTGATCCTAACAGCTGGCGTTCACCGACTTCATCCCAGCATAGTGGAGTTCTGCACTTTCTGCCGTATAATGCCTTGTAAGGCGACATGCCGATGCTTGCGTGGTAACTGTTGTTGTAGGCGAATTCCACCAACGGTAAATGTTTCCCAGTTTCCTTTGAAATCCATGACGCATGCTTTGAAATCCATGACGCATGCTCTCAGCATATCTTCCAATGTTTGGATTGTTCGTTCGCTTTGCCCGTCGGTTTGCGGATGGTATGCTATACTCATTCGCAACTGTGTTCCCATACATTCTTATAGTGTCTTCCAAAAATTTGATGTGAACCTTGGATCTCTATTTGACACAATTGACACTAGAACTCCATGTCTTGACACGATCTCTTTAACGTACAGCTTCGCTAGTTGATTAAGATCAAATCTAATCTTTATTGGCAAAATGTATGCAAATTTTGTCAGTCTGTCCACTATCACCCAAATCGCATCGCATCCTCTCTGAGTAGTTGGAAGACCCACCACAAAATCAATTGTGATGTGTTCCCACTTCCATTCTGGTATTTCTAACGGTTGAAGTAACCTGCTTGGTCTTTGATGCTCGGCCTTGACCCTTTGGCATGTCAAGCATTTGGCCACACATTCAGCAACATCTCTTTTCATATTTGTCCACCAAAAATGTCGCCGCAAATCTTGATACATCTTTATACTTCCTGGATGAATCGAATATCTTGTATTGTGTGCTTCGGTCAAAATTTCGTCTTTAAGCTCTGGCAGTGCTAAAACCCAAATTCTTCCCTCGAATTGTAGTAATCCTTCGGTATCGATCTTGTATTTTACATCACTACCGTCAACCAGATTATCTTTTATTTTCCCACACTCTTCATCTTGTAGTTGAGCATTCTTCACTTTGTCCACTAGAGTTGGACCAACTTCTATCTGGAATAGTTGGTCGTCGAATTCTTTTGGAAATTTGATTTCCAATTCTAGTTTTGTCATTGCTGAAATGAGCTCCTCCTGAGTTGTTATCAGCATTAATTTTTCCTGACCTTTCCTGTTTAAAGCATCTGCAACCACATTCGCTTTGTCCGGGTGATAAAAGATCTCACAATAGTAATCCTTTATCAATTCAATCCATCTTCTTTGTCGCATATTCAGGTCCTTCTATGTGAAAATATACTTCAGACTTTTATAGTCTGTGTAGATTTCACATTTCTCTCCATAGAGATAGTGTCTCCATATCTTCAGAGCAAATACAACTGCAGCCAATTCCAAATCATGAGTCAGATATCCTTTCTCATAATCCTTCAGTTGTCTTGATGCATATGCAATAACTTTGCCATTCTGCATGAGAACACAACCCAACCCTTTGTGTGAGGCATCACTATACACCACAAAGTTTCCTGTATTATCTGGTAATGTCAACATAGGTGCCATACTTAACTTTTTCTTCAAATCTTTAAAACTTTCTTCACACTTTTTCGTCCAAACAAATTTTACAGTCTTCTTTGTCAAATTTGTTAGCGGAGTGGCTATCTTAGAAAAATCTTGAATGAATCTTCTATAATAACCGGCCAGTCCTAAGAAACTCCTCACTTCTGACGGTGTTCTTGGTTTTTCCCAATTAATTACAGCTTGCACTTTTGATGGATCCACTGAAATCCCATCCTTGTCAATCACGTGCCCAAGAAATTGTACACGATCTAGCCAAAATTCGCACTTAGAGAATTTTGCGTACAATTTTTCCTTTCTTAGTGTTTCCAATGTCAAACGTAAGTGTTCCACGTGTTCTTCTTGAGTTTTGGAATACACCAGAATGTCATCGATAAATACCACTACAAACTTGTCTAAGAATGGTTTAAACATCCTGTTCATCAAATCCATGAATGCAACAGGAGCATTAGTCAAACCAAAAGACATCACCAGAAACTCGTAATGTCCATACCGAGTTCTGAATGCCGTTCTAGGTATATCCTCCTTCCTCACTTTCAATTGGTGATACCCACTTCTCAAATCTATTTTCGAGAAGTATTTAGCACCCTTCAACTGATCAAACAAGTCATCTATTCTTGGCAATGGGTATCTGTTTTTAATTGTGACTTTGTTCAATTCCCAATAATAAATGCACAGTCGCATCGACCCATCCTTCTTTTTCACGAAAATTATCGGCGCCCCACATGCGACGCGCTTTGGTTGAATATACTTTGTCTAGTAGCTCTTGTAATTGCACCATCGGCCTTCATCTCTACCGAGCCATTCTCAGACGGGGCCTTCGATATTGGTGTTGTTTCGGCGCCAAGTCGATCATGAACTCAATTTCTCGTCAAAGTGGAAGTCTTGGCAAATCCTCCGAAACACATCCTCGAATTCTCTCACCACCGGTATTTCTTCCGCTTTTACATTCTTCTTTGAGTATCGACTATGTAAGCTAAATAGCCCACACATCCTTCGACTCAACAATTTCTTGGCTCGCATAATCGCTGACATTTCATTTGTCTAGCGATTTGCTACCATAAAATACTACCTTGGACAGAGTCATAAGGTTTACACACTTCTTTTGGCAATCAATTACCGCTCCATACTTGAACAACCAATCCATTCCCAAAATAACATCAAACTCTCCAAGTCTAATCGGAATAAAATCTACCATAAAGATATTTTCCTTAATGTTCACCCTACAGTTCTTGTATACGAATCTAACAGGGATTACTTCCTTATTCGCAATTTCTATGTTCAAAGGAAAATTTAGTTCTTCACTAGACATTCCTAACCTCTTAGCAAATTCATCAGATATAAACGAACAAGTAGCACTCGAATCAAATAATACATAAGCATTTATATCATTGATTGGGATAATACCTGACAACACATCTTTAGATTGCAAAACATCTTGTATATACCATGTCAAGGTTCGGCCATGGGTTTGTTTGATGTTGCAGTCCGTGAATGGCCCAAGTACTCCAATCGTTACCTCCATTGCTTCCGGTTATCACTCCATCCTTCTTCTTAGGGCATTCACGAGCAAAGTGATCCTTGGATCCGCACGTGAAGCACACGTTCTTCTTAGGCTGAGTGCAATTTGGGGCGATGTGACCCTCCTGGCCACAATTGAAGCAAACTCGTTTCCCCATTAAGCACACACCCTTGTGAAATTTCTCGCATGTCGCACATGCTTCAAACTTTTTGTTTTGCTGGTTACCCTGCTGGTTTCCAGCACCCATGCTCTCATTCCACTTCCTCTTCAAGTTGTTGTTATTGTTGCCGTTTCCACTACTTCCATTTCCATTCTTAATTTCTACCTCATTCTTTTTCTTCTTCTGTTCCTGATTAAACTTTGTCACTGCCTCGCCTCCACCTTCAGCGAGTATTGCTTTCTCCATCACCGCTATGAAAGTCTTTAACTAAAATAGGAAACCCCATCGCATAACTAGAGCTTCAAATTCCTGCTCAAACCCTCTTTTGCTTTATGGTTCATCTCAGATCGACTTGATATGGCGCAAACCTTTCCAACTAGTTGAATTTTGCGTCATAATCAGATATCGTCATCGTTCCTTGCTTTAGTTCCAAAAATTGCACTTCTAGCTGACTCTTCGAACTCTCCAGGAAATAGGTCTCGAAGAATATTTCCTTAAACCTATCCCAGGTCATCACCCCTGGCCCTTCACGAGTTTTATTGGTCTACCACCAATAACTTGCTTCTGCTTTCAACATGAATGTTGCGAAAGCAGTCTTCTGATCTTCCCTTACCCTAGCGACATCGAACACCTTTTCTATCTCCATAATCCAGGTTTGTGCTTCGACTGGATTCATGGACCCACAGAATTCAGGTGGTCCAACCGCCTTGAAATCCTTAAACGTTGTACCTTGGTTTTGTGGTTGATTCTGCAACGCTCCTGTCAGTAGCGTCACTAGTTGTTGAACGGGGTTTCCATTAACATTGTCGTTATTGGTTCCTTCAGTGGTTCTCTGTCGTGGTGGTTTACGTCTGGGAGGCATTTTCTGATAAAAATACATTCATTAGATTATTATTCAATTCTTTTAAGTAATTTCTACTTAACTTGCCTCTACAAAGAAATAACCATATAACACATAACACTTTGAATAAAGTAAAAACTTTTATTTATTCATAATCTCTTTGAAAACATAAAACAATAGCATCACTGCTATTTACATTACTTCTCCGAACTACAAAGTTTCAGGACAACATCATCATCATATCCCATAGGTTGTATAACACTTGGGATTTACAATTTATTTAACATTTTATTCATCGAACAACAACTACGATGTTCTACTAAGATATTGCTTAGCCTTACTACGTTCTTCCTCCATGACTCAGAACATTGTTTTGCGATCCAATACGTATGATGGCAGCGTCTCGAACTGAATAGGATATCCCATCACCCAATCTTGAGCTCGATTAATTGTGGTGTTAAATACTTTATCCATCTCTTCCATCTTCATCCTCTTTGACCTCAAGGCCTCTCACTAGTTAATCCGGGTTCGTTGATAAGCTTCCTCGTAGGCACCTTCAGCTCTTGCCCTCTTAGTAGCTTCTTCTCTCAGCTTGTTCTTCAGTTTAGTGACCACTTCGATCAGTTGTTCTTTATCTCCTTTAGTCTGTACTAGTTTCTCCTCGACATTTGTCAGGCGTTCTTCACGATCCTGGATCTCACCGTCTTTTTGTGTCATTGAGGTCTGTTGTTCAGCTACTATCTCCTGCAATTCCTCAATTGTATCCTATAGTTCCACGTTACGGTCGTAGACTTCATCGTACATACGAGCAGCCATCGAGGTTAATGGAATCTCTTCCTCCTCGTCCTCGTCATCCTCATCCTCCTGTGGCAACTCAACGGGATCCTCCTCATCCGTCTCCATGTCATCATCTTCATCTTCAACTACTGTGACCAAGGGGTCTGACTCCCGTGGCAGTAGTTGTTCCCAAACTACCTGAATGTCGCGAGGCTCCTCTTCTATAGGCATCTGAGGTCCCTCATCCCTAGCCTGACTGGATTCTCCGACATTAGCCATCCTGACAAAAAAAATTTAAGTTTTAATTATTAATCATTACTACTCGACACTCACGACCACATAAGTTACAAACACATAAGCACATAAGTGTTTTATTACTTCTTCCTTAAAACTTGATAAGAGTTAATCACCACTATCTTTGCAAATGTTAATTCCTAAGGCTTTTTCTCAACTAAAGGTTCATAACCTAAGGCTTTGATACCAACTTGTGACACCCCCAAATCCTGGTACTTCATTTCCTCAAGATTTGGTGTCCATTTAATCAAAACATTCATTACTAACTACCTAATCATAATAAAAATGAATAATAAGAACCTGCCCATACAGGATTACATTTAATAAAAATCTCCCAGGTTATCTAACCTTTAATTACAATCATTCAAATGCGGAATTTAAAGTTCATTACATCACATCATATTTAAAAGTCTATTATCATAACGATAAAAATAAAATTACAAGTCTTCATCACTTGTACATTTTTTCCTTTCCTTTGCTAATGGTAGGTTCATTGACCTTCACAACCTTAGCTACAATAAGTATATAAATATGCAAGAATGAGCAAACAAAGCTCACTTGAAGAAGAATGAATAACTTTACAATATTACAACAATTGCCCGAAATAGGCTCAATAGAACTGAATGATATGTCCTATTAACATTTTGAAACATACTATCGATGGTCTAATGACCATTAATCATGTCCATGCTTATAAGTAATCTTTCAACTTTAACTTTAACAAATATAAGACTATAAGGACTCCACGCATTTAGGGGATCAACCTTCGTATAAATGTATTGTGCACAACCATTTCAACGCCAAGCGTAAACCTCTAATAAAAGAGTTGTTAATCTCAATATTTAGAATACATGTTCGTACCAAAGTAGGTTTGGTTTGGATACATTACAAGGTAATTTAGAATTCAACGGTCATCAACTAAGGATTAGTTAAATACAAAAGAACTAACTGTATGCTATGGAATAATCATAACAGAATCGATATTTGTAAAACATCATGCTTTAGGAATAATCTAATAGCATAAACATTGAATAATCATAACATAATTTGCTTGAACAATATTAAGTTAAGGTTATTAAAAGTTGGATACTAGGCATGCATAGTGAATAGTAATTTGAACGATAAAGTTGTTCAACACTAGAATATTAAAATATTACGACTCGCATGCTAAATAAAAGGTTACATATTAAAGAAACTTGTTCAATATTAAATACAAGATTTAGAATACTTGCATCCTCATGAACAATAGATACAAGCACTTTCTCAATAATAAACAATCTAGCTCTATGAAAGTGTAGAGGTAGCAATTTGCGAAATTGTAATTGAATTTACAAGCAATAACGTACTTAACGAAATTAAACTTGCACAACGAAGTTTTAAGGTTAGAGAACTTTCCTTGAGCACAAGCTAAACCTTACAACTTGAATCTCAATACCCTATATATATGTCATCATGACATAATTAGTCCCTACCAACATTTTGTATATATATATAAACAAGTATACACATCATGTAGGTTTACCTATTAAATCACATAATCGAATTATGTTAACACTAATACTAGTTAATCCTTGATAACATGCTCATTCTTATTTTAGTACTACTGAAATCATAATTTAGCAGTCCACATAACATTTATTTTCAGACTTTTGTATAATTAAATAAAATTGTCGATTATTTGCTAACTCACACAAGGCACTACGCTTTTAAAACTGTGGTTAGCCAATCATTGAAAGAAAAGGCACATTACATGAGACTCAAGCTATCAGCTTACTGTATGTGATATCGCTCACGACGCTAGAATAATATCGATTGATGTCATTGCTAACGCCAAACTCTAGACTTTGGCGCCAAATTTCAAAGAATAACATGAACAAAAAGCTAAATTGGCCTACAAGCTCCAATCTAACAACCCAATTAACATGTAATACACACATAGACTTCATATAAACATAATTTCAATACTCTTAACATGTTTTTACACATATAATAACATAAACGTCAAATTTACAACACACAATTTCATTATTTTTGATAAAACTCCATTTTTGACATTTTTAATGAAAATCATCACTGTAACTTTGTTTTTCAATCAAAACAGTTAATTCAGCATATCATGTTTATGTTTATTCATCCTCTTACAAATTCAATAGTAAAATTATAATTTAAACAACCAACAAATCCTTAATTTTATTTTAAACTAAGCTTTATATCAATATATATATATATATATATATATATATATATATATATTCATATGAACTCACTGTAATATATTTTCTTTCACACAATACATACACACATGAAATAATTTATCTATACTCATATATAAACCTTATGAAAACAATTCTTATAACAACAATTATCATATAAAGCTATATCAACAATTCATCTTTTACAAATATTTTATAGAGAACTTTTTGGAAGAAGAAGGAGACAACAAAATTTTTAAGGAAAAGGTTTGGATGATACCTTGTATGCTAGATGATGAAGATTTTTCCTTCCTTTGATCAACAATACCTCTTTTCTCCAATTCCTTTATCAAAACCTGCTAGGATTCTCTCAATTCTCTCTCAATTTTTCTTCTTCTGAGTTTTTCTTCTCCTAACTCTATCTTACGTAGTAAATATAACGTATATAGTAATAATATATATTAATTATTTAATATTAATATAGAGAATAACTGATATCAGTTATCTAAGTTTTAAAATTCAAAAGCCATAAGGCTTGTTTGGCTAGGCTAATAAAAATAAACCTTTAAACCTTACACCTTGTTTGATAAACCTAATTAAACAAATGAATTAATCCTTATACCTTGTTTGATAAAATAATTATTATATTAAAGACTTAATATGCATTAAGGCTTGTTTGGCCAAAACTAAATTAAATTCCTTTAATTTATTTTAATAACTCCTTTATAACAAGGTTCTTTGTCACACTTCTATTAAATTAAATAATCAATTTAATCAATTCAAATACTAATCTATTAAATTACTTTAATGCATAAATCACTACCACATAATTATAATTTCCTTTAAAATTATAATTTTATTTAACACCTTATTTTAATTACAAATTCCAATTAAAATATTATAATTCATTTAATCATCATAAGCTCTCCAACTTAATTATTAAATTAAATTAGTATATAATCTCATAACAATTAATTTTCTTAACTCCTTAATTATTTACTTAACAAATAATCAACTAAACCACACCAACTCAAATTGAACAATTATCTATTCAATAATAAACACATCCATTAAATATTTATATAATTCAATAAATATTTAATATTATAATTTATAATTTTGGAATGTTACATCATTCCCTCCTTACAAGGATTCTGTCCTCAGAATCACAACTCAAACAATACATTCAATACAGAAAGAGCTAGAATCATATAATCCTTCTACTTCTAAGCAAACCAATAGGCGTTTATCAAAAACGTGAATTACTTCAAAGGTAAAATTCTTATAAACCGTAATCTTCATCTTTTTCGATTTCTTTTTCGTAGAAGAATCGTAGATTGGTGGAGCATGTTTATTGAGGAGATATAAGGATGCCTATTAATGGCCAAATCATTGGTAGGTCATGACCAAATAGAAATCGTAAGTGTTTACGTGAGTTAAAAACCATAAACGTCTTGAACGCTAACTTAGTTATTAATGAACGTTTTGAAAACCGTTATAGCTAAGGAATGTGCCTATTGTTTAGTTAGGATGACTATGATGAATCAATGGACTTTTCCATTTGATTTTTCTTATAGAACATGAATAACGAAGTTATGGCGAATTTTGCGAAAATAGACGTTAAACGTCGAAAACGTAGAAAGCCCGGATTAAAGGTCAAAAGTCGCTATGTGACTTGGAAATGTTGGTTTCCAATGTCAACAAGTGAGATAAGGTAATTAAGAGTCATTGGCGAAAGAATCGTCGCATTCTGACTTATAACGAAGAAAACGAGTATTGAACGGACGAAAACGTTAAACGAACGCTTAAAAAATGAACTCAAAGGTGAATTCCGAGTTAACGGATTCGAAAAAGTAAAATTCTTATACGAACACGTAAAGGATGTTATTTGTGACTTGTAGGAATTCGAATGGGTCAATTCGGATGTAAAACGAACAAATTAGGAAGCCGGGAGTTACGTTAGGAAACCAAACTATTTTGGCTAATTGACAAAGTTCTAGGTTGGTACAAGCCAACCCAATTTTTTTTTCACAAAGTCAGCAGCGCCATGTATAGCTGAGAGAAAATGAAAACGTCACGGAGACTCAACCGCAGCACAAGTGAGAGAGTTTGTATATGGACTCCGCATACTTGGCAGTCACCAGTCCCGCAAAACTCTCTAGAGAGTGATGCCATAGCCACCAATTTGTAATGTATGGGATACCGCGCCGCAGAGCTGGCAGTAGAAAAATATTGACTAAGTTAGGTTTTATTCCATTCGAATGTAGACCTAAGGTAAGACATTGAAGGTACTTAATGTACATAATAAGACTGACCTTAAATCACTTATAAGGTGTTAATGTAAGAAGATCTAGTAAGGTTTAATAGAAATTAAATGAAGAACGCGAAGACGTAATAAGTAAACCTGAATGACGTTCAACGTTGGTATTTAACGAATAATGATCGAATGTCGGTTAAGGACGTAAGAACGTTAATGAAACATAACAAAGTATAGAAAGTCGAATCGACTTTAATAGCGAAGTTAATTCAATTAAGACATAGAAGAGAAAGAAGTTGGTTAGAACCGTAAAGTTAGTTTATTTGATAACTAATTACAATGTGCTATGTGAATGTATCATGTAGATCCTGTAAAGACTGAGAATAGTTTAATTGTATATTCGAAGACGCTTGAAGGCAAGTCTTTCTTAAACGCTTGTCTAACCTTCGAGTTAGCTAAGTTTTTACCTGATGCATGTTGTACAATGCATGAATGATTTTAAAGAAAGAGTCGATGCTTGTTTTAACTCGACTAGACTAATACTGAAGAGTTGATTGATTTGTTTACAAGTTTTTCGATATAGAACTGTTAACGCTATCCTATGCTAAGTATTTGGTACGGATGTAAATGTAAGTTTGTCTAAGTACAAACAAAAGTATTTTTCAGCGATTATTCGATGGGCACGCGAGGTTGCCAAATGTTGAACGTAAATACGTTTAACGTAAGAGTGTTGATCAACATAGAGTACAATATGCTGATCACCTAGAAGTGCTCATAAGTAAAGACGGGTGGATGGCCTTAGTGCCGAATATCCTTTTCAAGTAAGAAAATGAAAAGTGTATGTTCATGGTCTATTGACCGGTTCATCATTCCTAAGCTATTCTATATACTTTGGAATTGTTGTTATGACATGAGAGGTACTAGTCAAATGTTTCTAGTGCTTCATAGACACTTTTTCAAATATGGAATTAATGCATGAAAATGTTATTGTGATATTCATATGATTCTTTGTTTAGACTTGCTGAGCTAGTTATGATCATTCTTGCTTGAACCATATGTTTATAGCTAAAGCCGAACGAACTGAGAGTTCTAAGAGAGATAAAGGCAAGGCTAAGATGGACAATTAATCGTCCTGTAATAGACTAGTATATTTGTATATAATATACTAATGAAGAACAACGAATGTATTCGGTTAATGAACATGAGAAAGGATTTATTACAAATGTAATATAAAGATAGTAATTACACTCATTTTGTTGTTATTTCAATGGAATGATTGTATGGATTGTAGAATCGTGGAGCACCATATGTCGGGTTGGAAGAGACCCGGATTTGGGAGCGTCACAGGTTGGTATCAAAGCAATAAGTTATAAAACTTAAGGGGGGAAGAACCTTAGGCTAATAACCTCGTTAGGAAAGGAAGAGTCCGAAAAAAGTTAACTCGAGTCAAATGAATTAATAAGGTATTGAGGAAAACTCAAGATCTAAAGATTTAAAAGATGGAAAGTAACCCTAAATGGATTAAATGTGATTTGTGCTATATTATTGTGTATTATGTACTAATCAATTTGTTATGTGTTATTGTAGATGTCGGTACCGATAGCTTGATGTATATGGATATATATGTGATCAACGAGGAGTCCGTGAACCGAAAGTTAAGGCAAAGACTGCATACCTATAGCAGTATATATCGGTAGTGATTTTAGAAGAGTCGAGTTCGAGGAATATTACTCTTGAAAGCGGGACTATTCGAGGAGACCATGTGAATAAAGATCATATTTGAATATGATGATTGATGTGGAGGATGATATGGAGGTGACATCGATTAATACGGTGATGCACGCCCAGAGCTTCCATAACCTCACAGAGACTATGAGGGCAATGTACCTCTCAAGTGCTTGACCATAACGTAACCGCACAATATGGTGCAAAGACTGTAAGGAAGAGATCACTGATCTTTATGGAGCGAAAGATTCTGCAGAGTCAAACTATGAGATAGAGCATGATGAGAAAGTGCTCATGACTGATAAGGCTAGGGACTATAAGAACGAGGTCGTAGAACTTTGTAAGAAACTGGTTGAAAAAGACCAGAAGATAGCACGAATGTCATATATAAATGACGGTCAAGACGAGGATTTCAAGCTTAAGATAGCTTGTTATTCTATTGAGTTCGGGATGGACTCGACATACTATAAGTCGAGATATTGTGTCGATTCATGGCGAACGAAGCATGAGAATCTACGTAAAACCTCTTTTGTATAATTAAAGCAAAGATTAGAGTAGTATGGTAAATATTTTTGTGTAGTGACGTAAAACCCTCTTTTGTATAATTAAAGGGTAGTCTTTTTTTAAATCCCAATTTTGTAAAAGTCAATCTCGGGATAAATATGTAATAGCTTTTGGGCTATGGAAAGCAATTTGTAAATAGTTTTGATCTATAAAGAAGCATTTTAATATAAGGAAGTTTTTATTTTAAACTGCTTTGCTGTGTATAAGTTATTGTTCAGTTGTTTGACGACTAATAAAGAAGTAAATACTAAGTAATAATGGAACTTTATTTATTCATCAGATATGCCGCCAAGAAGAAGGCAACGTAACCAAGAGGCGGAATCACATAATGATAGGTAAACAACGTAACCAATACAAGAGTTCGTTAATTTATTAACGGCTGTGACGCCCCCAAAATAGGTATACAACACCCATTCTGAGTCGTCAAAATACATGGTACAGAAACAACTACAACTTTATTAATACAACATAAAAACTGTGAGTTTAAATACAAATATTGCCATCTAGACAATATTCATACCCAAATAGGTCCTCATTACAATTATTGATACATTATTTTACAAAAATGATGAGGACTACTAAAACGACTTTCTAGAACCTTCATTCCATACCCCGACTAGTACTCGCTACATTCTCGCCTCCTGATAAGAAAAATGGAACAAAAAGGAAAATGGTGAGCTCAACTAGCCCAATAAAGAACATTATGACTAAGATAATATAGAACAAATTATCGTTAGTCCTCAACAGGGAAAAATCTAATAGAATACAATAGACAACCAGTTTTAAATCAATATTCGCAGCGGAAATAATAATTCATTAGAAGAGTTAAGTAGAGAATGAAATCTACTATCTTCTATATATAAATTTTAAAGTTTATCGTCGAAATTTTATCCCTGCAACATCAATCAATATATATCTTGAATCAAATATTCATCTTTGCACAACAGGCCAAAGATATTCATCAGTTGGTCATGTTCATCTAAACACCCGTTCATCTTTGCACTACGGGCCAAAGATATTCATCAGAAATCATTCATCTTTGCACTACAGGCCAAAGATATTCAGTAATATCATCATTTAGACCGAGGATGATGAAAAATATTTTAAAGGAAACGAATCCAGTGAAACAAAATAACAAATATTAAGGATTCGTATTTCGGTTTATCCATGTCTAAAAATACCTCATAAATAATCATAGTGGAGTAAAATTCAAGAATGATCAAAACATGGGTACAATCAAAGCTAGTATCCATAATAGATATTTTGGACAAAAAATGAAAATTTAATTTTTCTGTGAATAGTGCCGTATACGTGAATAGTAACCCTAACACTAAAAGATAAGAATTTTACAAGAAAAATCTTACCAATACTCCGGCATAATGATATTGAAAGAAATAATATTATTTTTAAAAAAAAATAATATCCCTTACCTCGAAAGAATAGTACTTTCGGTCGAATATCACGAATATAGTCTTTGAAGGAACTCAGACCGTATAACAACACTCAAAGTATCAAAATACTCACAACGCTCAATATATCGAGAGAGAAAGAGAGAGAAAACTTTAGTTTCTGGTGTGATTTTCAATTCTAACATATGCACCCTATTTATAGGAAAATGCTTAGAACACCAAAGCAGAAAATTTAATAAATTATTAATATAATTAATTTGAATTCCTATGTCCACTTTATTTTTTCAAACTTCAGCCACACAAGTAGCCCACCTTACAAAACTTAGAAAAAACGTTTTTCTTATTAAAAATAATTAGAACTTTTTTAAAAATAATTATTTCGGAACTTCAGAACTTCAATAATTCATAATAAATAGCCCTTTTATCAGAAAAATTCAAACCTCATGTCCTTTCCATAGGAAATTCCATTCTCTACAACTTTGCAGAAGAAAAGTTTTCCAAATTTTAAACAGAAATTGACCGAAATCTATAAACGGGAGATTTTACATACTATAATCAATTTTCAGTCAAGAAATGGGGTCCACAAACATGAAAAAAATGTTTTAATCATTTAATGCAACAAAAATTCTCTTCCTCCTCATATACTCATATATCCCATATTCATTGTAAAAATATCATCATTATTATATTATAATAATATAATAAAATATTATTTTATCGTAAAAGATAAAATATCGATTTTCAACAATTGTCACTTTTAAAATTTTCTCCATCTATATCCACATAAAATGAATATTTTTCTCATCATATAAATCAATAATTAATTATTCACAAATAATATTACAAAATCACAATATCGATAAACCGCACGGTTCCTGTGAAAAGAGGGGATTTCCAATAAGGATTTTTCCTCATCGGCGGCGCAATTAGGTGACCAAACCTCTCCTTAGATGTAACTTTCTAGACATTGCCAATAATGTTATCTAATAATATTATTCAGATAATATGAATTATTGTCTCGATAATGGAAAATACCGTGTAGTGACAATTATTGAAACAACAAGAATATAAAATATCAACGTAGCAATTATTAAATCAATAAAATAAAATATTGAAGCAATAATTATCGTAATAATTATTGAGTACGCTTTCACGTAAGAATCAATAATTGGTCCAATACCGTAAATCATCGCGCAACAACGCGTATTACTTATGTTTTAACCAACCGGTATTCCAACAAGATTAACTGTGAATAACTACGCCGTTATTTATAAACAACTTATACTTGTCGTTTTCTTCATCCAATCGCTTTCCGTTATGGGGCCCACAAAAAGATCGCTGGCGGCGTGCATTTAATATTCCCGACAGGAAGAATATTCCACGCACCAAACTAATATTCACTTTAACAACAATGAATATTTTATAACCACTTGCTTATTTGAAATATTTGCGCATTTTACCCATAACTAACCACATTAATCAAATCAACCCTTACTATTTTAAAATAATAAATAGAGAAAATTAAATTTTGTTTATTAATAATTTGGGGTCTTACAACCTCCCCTCCTTATGAAATTTCATCCTCAAAATTGACGTACGTACCTGGTGTTTCGAAAAGATGAGGATACCTCGCTTTCATTTCCATTTCCAACTCCCAGGTCATTTCCTCAATAGCATGGTTCCTCCACAAAACTTTAACTTGTGGTATGAACTTTGTGCGTAGGACATGCTCCTTTTTATCCAAGATCTTGACAGGTACCTCCTCGTACGTTAAGTCTTCGGCTATCTCGTCCGGTTCTAACTCAATAACGTGGTTCGGGTCTTTTACATATTTATGAAGCACAGATATATGAAAAACATTATGAACACTGACATACTTGGAGGTAACGCGAGTCTATAGGCTACATTTCCTACTCGGTCAAGAATCTGAAATGGACCAATAAATTGTGGATTGAGTTTTCCTCTTTTCCCAAATCTTGTAACTCCTTTCCATGGAGCGACACGCAACAATACATGATCCCCAATACTAAATTCCACGTCCTTTCGATGAAGATCCGCATAACTCTTTTGTCGATCCTGTGCCGTTTGTATACGTTGTCGAATCATTTGTATCTTTTTCGTAGTCGTATGTACCAAATTGGGTCCCAACAATGTTGCTTCACCCACCTCATCCCAACATATTGGAGAGCGACACTTTTGTCCATATAATTCTTCAAATGGAGCCACACCTATACTTGCCTGATAACTGTTGTTGTAAGAGAATTCCACCAATGATAAATACTTATCCCAACTCCCTTTGAAGTCTAGGACACAGAGTCTTAATAGATCTTCAAGAGTTGAATAGTTCTCTCTGATTGTCCGTCTGTTTGAGGATGGTATGTCGAATCAATCAGAACCGCGCTCATAGCTTTTTGCAAGCTAACCCAAAATCTTGAAGTGAATCTTGGGTCACGATCCGAAACTATGGATACTGGCATGCCATACAATCTTACAATCTCATCTATGTACATACGAGCAAGACGTTCAAGGGAATAAGTCTCCCATATCGGCAAGAAATGAGCAGACTTGGTTAATATATCAACAATAACCCAAATAGCATTTATGCCTTGAGAAACCGTGGGAAGACCCATAACGAAATCCATGGTAATGTGTTCCCACTTCCATTTCAGGATCTCAAGTGGTTGCAATGGACCCTTAGGCACTTGATGCTCCGCCTTTACACGTTGACAAGTTAAACACCTCGAGATAAACTTTGCAATTTCTCTCTTCATATTGTTCCACCAAAATGTATGTCGAAGATCACGATACATTTTGGTACTTCCAAGATGGATTGCAAACGGTGTATTATGTGCCTCCGTCATGATCTTATACTTCAAATCAGAATCGTTAGGAACATATAGTCTGGAGTGGACTCGAAGTATTCCTTATTCATCGATTCTTACTTCTGGAATAACAACTTCTTGCACTTTCTTCTTCATACGGATCAGCTCCGGGTCTGTGGCTTGAACAACTTTAACTTTTTCGATTAAAGTTGGTTCTATACGTATACTTGACATCATTGCATGGGTCCCCGGAGTCTTGAATTCTATCTTCATCTTTTGTAAATCACACCAAATGGGCCTTTGTGTTGACAACATCTCACTCGTTCCTGCGTATGATCTTCTACTTAATGCGTCGGCTACCACGTTCGCTTTTCCAGGATGGTATTGAATGGTATGGTCGTAGTCTTTCAATAGCTAGAGCCAACGTCCTTGCCGCATGTTGAGTTCTTTTTGGGTGAAGAAATATTTGAGGCTTTTATGGTCTGAATATATCTCCACTTTCTCCCCATATAGATAGTGCTCCAGATCTTTATCGCAAAAATGACTGTTGCCACTCTAGATCATGAGTAGGATAATTCCTCTCATATTCTTTAAGTTGTCATGAGGCATAGGCTATAACTTTCCCATGTTGCATGAGAACACATCTTAGCCCTTTCCCTGAAGCATCGCTATAGATAACAAATCCATCCGAACCAGATTGTATTGTCAAAACAGGTGCCGAAATAAGTCTCCTCTTAAGCTCTTGAAAACTCTTCTCGCATTCGTCGCTCCATACGAATTTGATATCTTTTCGAGTTAGCTGAGTTAATGGAGTAGCGATTCGAGAAAATTCTTCCACGAATCTCTGATAATAACCAGCTAAGCCTAGAAAAGTTACGTACTTCAGTCACCGACTTCGGTTGCTCCCAACTTTGTATTTCTTCAATCTTCGTCGGGTCAACAAATACTCCATGTTTTGACACCACGTGCCCAAGGAATGCTACTTCCTCAAACCAGAACTCGCATTTCTTCAACTTGGCATATAACTTGTTTTCACGAAGCCTTTGGAGTACCAGCTTCAAATGGTGCTCATGATCTTCACGACTTTTGGAATATATGAGGATGTCATCAATAAAGACAACAACGAACTGATCCAAATATTCCTTGAATACTCGGTTCATCATATCCATGAAAGCTTCAGGAGCATTAGTCAATCCAAAAGACATGACTAAGAATTCATAATGCCCGTACCGAGTTCTAAAGGCAGTCTTTGGAATATCCTTAGTTCTAATCTTCAAATTAATGATATCTAGTAATCTAAGATCGATTTTTGAAAAGAATTGTGCTCCTTGCAACTGGTCAAACAGGTCATCAATGCGAGATAGCGGATACCTATTCTTGATGGTGACATGGTTCAATTCTCGATAGTCAATACAAAGTTGCATACTCCCGTCTTTCTTCTTTATGAATAAAACAGGAGCACCCCAAGGAGATGTACTAGGACAAATGAAACCGATGTCCAACAACTCCTGTAATTGAACCTTTAACTCCTGAAGTTGAATAGGAGCCATTTGTTATGGGGTTTTAGAAATGGCCGTTGTACCAGGTTCAAGATCAATAAAGAATTCAACTTCACGTTCTGGGGGTAGACCGGGAAGTTCTTCAGAAATACGTCAGGAAAGTCAATAACAACATGAATATTATTCAAATATGACGTGTCTTTATTCAAATCCCTAACATGGGCTAAGAAAGCTTGACATCCATTTTTTAATAAACGAATAGCTTTATGACTTGATATAACAGTGATTGATTTTAATGGCTTATTTGCTTGAATTCGCACAACATGTTGGTTAGGAATATGAAAACTAACAACCTTACGAAAACAATCAATTTTGGCATGATGAGTAGTTAACCAATCAATCCCTAAAATCATGTCAAATGCAAGTATCTTTAAAGAGATAAGGTCAACAGGTAAGGTTATGGTGCCAACTTAGATCAAACAAGATTTATAAACAGCGGATGTGATGAAAGTTTCTCCTAACGGAGTCTCCACAGATAAATCAAAGTCTAATTTCTCCGAAGTCAAGTTTAAACGTTGAGCACAAGCAGGAGAAATAAATGAATGGGTAGCATCGGTATCTAGTAAGGTATAAACTTCGCATGAATTTATGATTAGCTTACCCGTGATCAACTCGTTTGGGTTCCTCGCATATTGACCAGTCATGACAAACGCTCTTCTAGGAACCGTTGACTTCGACTTTTCTGGGATAGCCTTTTGAGTCACCATCCCCGCTGGACTTGGTTTCGCTACAGTGCAATCTCGATCAATATGTCCTTCCTTTCCACAATTATAACATACCTTAAACTGCAGGAAGCTTCAATGATATGTCCTTCTTTTCCACATTTATAAGATATCTGACGGTGGTCGTTCTCCTCCCTTAAAACCGATTCTTCTTTGGTCCGACGCCTTCATGTTGTCATTGTTGAATCTCCTCTTTTAAAATCTTCCCCAACTTGCTTCTTCTATTTTCATGGTCATGATTACCACCAGAGTGGTTGCTGCTCTTGTCCGTATTTTTCTTTTTCCGCTGGTTATCGTTGTTCGATGGTCGATGTCACCAGATGATCCTCGGTTGTGGTCCCTCGGTTGAACGTATTTTCGTTATCTCGCTCTAATAATTGAGCCACTGTTGACAACATCTGAATAGAGAGAAAATTTATGTGAAATGAGATATTGACGATGCCGGGTTTCAAACCTCTCGTAAACATCCGCCATCATCGTTCCTCATTCTCCACCAAATGAGGTGCAAACCCGACAACTCGAAAACTTACTTTCAGATTGGGACACCGCCATGTTATTTCGCTTCCAATCTAATAAACTCTACCTCCTTCATATGATTTAATACTTTCGGAAAGTACTTGTCATTGAACGCTTCAAATGTTTCCCAAGACATGCTAATGCTATTTGGATGGGTACGCTTCACAGATTCCCACCAAGAATCGCCTCATTACGGAACATAAAGGTGGCGAATGGAATCTTACATTCTCTCGCGCATCCCAAGACATCGAATATCTTGGTAATTTGTTTGACCCACGCCTCCGCCTTTAATCGGATCCAACTTTTCCCTGCATTTTCGTGGTCCCAACTTTTTGAACTACTTGGTGTGACCAAATTGTATGCGTTGCCATTGTTTCTTCCTATATTTTGAACAGGAATCTCCTTCGTCTGGTTTTACATGAATCGCAAAAAGCTTCTAAACATCTCATCTTTCATCGTCTGCTCAGTGGTGTTGTTTACGGGAGGAACATTGCCACTGCTGCAGACGCTTCTCCTCATTCTTGAGTAAAGGTGTCTCCATGATCTCATTTACTCCATCGTTAACATTCTCAGTCGACATTCTCAAATACTGTCATAAAACAAGGGTTAATTTAACAAATTAACATATCACATAATATCCCTATATTATGACCGACCAACAAATAAGCTTAGGTAGGACACACTAGCTAAGGATTTACTCAGATCTCTCCTCCTAGTTCTATTCCCGATCTCCGCCAGAGATCATATCCCTAAGCTCGATATTAACTATGGACGCCCCAAAATAGGTATACAACACCCATTCTGAGTCGTCAAAATAAATGGTACAGAAACAACTACAACTTTATTAATACAACATAAAAACTATGAGTTTAAATACAAATATTGCCATCTAGACAATATTCATACCCAAATAGGTCCTCATTACAGTTATTGATACATTATTTTACAAAAATGGTGAGGACTACTAAAATGACTTTCTAGAACCTTCATTCCATACCCCGACTAGTACTCGCTACATTCTCGCCTCCTGATAAGAAAAATGGAACAAAAAGGAAAAGGGAGAGCTCAACTAGCCCAATAAAGAACATTATGACTAAGATAATATAGAACAAATTATCGTTAGTCCTCAACAGGGAAAAATCTAATAGAATACAATAGACAACCAGTTTTAAATCAATATTCGCAGCGAAAATAATAATTCATTAGAAGAGTTAAGTAGAGAATGAAATCTACTATCTTCTATATATAAATTTAATAGTTTATCGTCAAAATTTTATCCCTGTAACATCAATCAGTATATATCTGGAATCAAATATTCATCTTTGCACTACAGGCCAAAGATATTCATTAGTTGGTCATGTTCATCTAAACACCCGTTCATCTTTGCACTACGGGCCAAAGATATTCATCGAAATCATTCATCTTTGCACCAAAGCCAAAGATATTCAAGAATATCATCATTTAGGACCGAGGATGATGAAAATATTTTAAAGGAAACGAATCCAAAGGAAACAAAATAACAAATATTAAGGATTCGTATTTCGGTTTATCCATGTCCAAAAATACCTCATAAATAATCATAGTGGAGTAAAATTCAAGAATGATCAAAACATGGATACAATCAAAGCTAGTATCCATAATAGATATTTTGGACAAAAAATGAAAATTTAATTTTTCTGTGAATAGTGCCGTATTCGTGAATAGTGCCGTATACGTGAATAGTAACCCTGACACTAAAAGATAAGAATTTTACAAGAAAAATCTTATCAATACTCCAGCATAATGATATTGAAAGAAATAATATCATTTTTTTAAAAAAAATATCCCTTACCTTGAAAGAATAGTACTTCTGGCTGGAATACTGAATAGAGTATTGAAGGGAACTTACACCGTATAGCAACACTAAAAGTATCAAAATACTCACAAGAATACGCTCAATATATTGAGAGAGAAAGAGAGAGAAAACTTTAGTTTTTGGTGTGATTTTTAATTCTAACCTAAGCACCCTATTTATAGAAAAATGCTTAGAACACCAAAGCAGAAAATTTAATAAATTATTAATATAATTAATTTGAATTCCTACGCCCACTTTTTTTTTTCAAACTTTAGCCACACAAGTTGCCCACCTTACAAAACTTACAAAAAATGTTTTTCTTATTAAAAATAATTAGAACTTTTAAAAATAATTATTTCGGAACTTCAGAACTTCAATAATTCATAATAAATATCCCTTTTATCAGAAAAATTTGAATATTAGGGTTTGCAATTTATAAATTAGGATTTATAATATAAATATTAGGGTTTCTAGAAATTAATATTTCTAAATATTAATTAGGGTTTTGAATAATTAAGATTCTCCCTAATTAGGGGCTCAGGGGCCCCTTTAGGAGCAGATCTGGGGATGGAGCAAATTTCATAGTAAGAGAGATGAGCCACCATAATGCAAGGCAAGAGGTGGGCAACGGAGAAAGTCTAAACAAAGAAAAGCGGCTCGAGAGCAAAGAAGAGCGGGCTTCCCTTACTCTATTTCCTCGGAGAAAATAGTCGGGAAGTAGATAGAATGTGACCGCTTCCCCCCGAAGCTTTGCTCATCTCCCCTCGGGGGAGGTTGGGCTCAAGAGCGGTCTCCCCTTATTCTATTTCAAGGCGGAAATAGTGGGTTGACACCCACCACTGCGTCAATCAAGTGTTGGCTTCACACATGCACAGAAGAGCTGAACGCTCTAATTAGATATTCTTCATTTTTCTATTGATAGGGATCCCCATTCATTCCTAGATTCCCGTCACTACGGATTAATTGTCCCTACCTAACTCGCATGGTAGTGGTCTGGGGGCTTGAATTGCTAGAGCATGGGATAATGAAGAGTAATGATTTCACAAGAAAGAGTAGGACGGACTACTATAGTGAGTCTAGTGACTACTAGAGTAGAGTTAAGTCAAAAGGTATGGTATAGAAGCCTTCCGAGCGAGCCTCTGGGATCTCCTGTAAACCCCCATGATGTGGTAAAGGGAGGATATTAGGGGAAGCGGTGAGTGGAGATTCCCTGCAGAGAGCCGGGATGAGGGAGACCTTCACGTCAGTTCGGGATGGGATATCCCGACCCTACTATCATTATGCCTTTGCAATGTTACTTGGTTCAACTCTATTTGTGACCTTTTCTCGTATGTGGGACTCTCTATCTTCTTGGGTAGATAATCGATCGTCTTTCATTTGGAAATAATATTTAAATAGTATTTATCTTTCTATTTTAGCAATTAGGATTACCCAATTAGCAATTAGGGTTACAATTAGAAAATAAGGGTTTTAAATTTTTAGCATTTAATATTCCTAATTTATATAATTAGGGTCCTCAATTTGCAATTAGGGTTTCTTAAATAATTAGGGTTTCCTAATTAACCTTAAATTATGCTATACTCAAAAAAATTCAACTGACACAATTACCACACAGTCTTAAATTCCCAATTGAATTAAAAATAGGGTTAAACAAATTAATGCTAGGGTTTAGTCATAAGATACCAAAATTGACCAACATTATCGGTCCACACATATACAAATTACATATTTACTAAGATGAAATAAAATAATATTATAATAAATATCATTAATCACATAACATAATTACTAGACTGATTTTAAAGTCTCATTTGACTTCAAACTAGGGTTTATTAGTAACATTAAAATTGTTCCATCAAAACTGATCCTTACATTAACCTTACACACATAGCATACCTAATTATAATACTGACAAATAATAATATAATATTATTATTCTCATTCTTGATAAAATCCAAAATTAGGGTTTTGGATTCCATATCCGATTTTAATCATTATATATAACATTAATAATTAAGTTAAAATAAATAACTTAATTAATCGTAAATAAATTCATATAATAAAATAAAATAATTATTATAATAATTCTATAATCCTTTCATATATTATTTAAATAATATAATAATCATGTTTTCATGGAAAATAATTAATAAAAACATTTTTACTATAACTTAATTATTATAAGAATATACTTTATAATAATCAATAATTCTAAAATAAAATTATTTACAAACATTAATGTAATAAATATATTTTTATTTATTACATAATTACATACGCTTTATCTTGTACAAATCCTCATCTTTAAAATATAAAAAAAAATTATACGCAAAATTTCTGATTTAATTATATAGAAATACCGGGTTGTTACATTCACCCTCCCTTATAAAGATTCCATCCCCGGAATCACCGTTTTAAAACCTATATATACCAGGGTACATAGCATACATAATCATTGCGAGTAGATCTCGATCAAAATTGATCGAACTGATCTTTAACTATTCAGCATAAAGCTTATCTATCTGCTTATACGGAGAATTGATTTTTAATAGAACTCAATTTCCTCTTTCCAAATAATTTATAAAATAATTTACTATATATAAGAAAATAAAATTTGTTCGAATAATACCTGGAGTTGCATCCTTGGCTGCTACCGTATCTTGTACATTCATGTTGAAGACTCCTGCGGTTGATTTTGTTGAAGTCGGTCCCGTTATCGCCAATGTCCTGCTGCCTTTTCCTTGTTTGCGCATTCCTTGCCTCCCTTCTCCTTCTTGAACAATCTTCCACCTTATACTCCATTGATTCACACTTAAAACACACAGACATGTCCTTTATCTCCTTTCCTTTTATCGTATAGGATTTAAACTGTCTTTTGCCCTTCGTTATCCTAGCTATCACTAACGCTACTTTCTGTGTCAGTTGATCCTCTAAATCTTTGGCAAGATGTAATGCCTTGAAGTCT
Organism: Panax ginseng; assembly: GCA_020205605.1. Lineage (NCBI taxonomy): Eukaryota > Viridiplantae > Streptophyta > Magnoliopsida > Apiales > Araliaceae > Panax > Panax ginseng. The sequence continues at coordinate 108,229,862 of CM035148.1, read as the reverse complement.
TTGGCGTTTGTCGATTCGATTATCCGGCCGATCCTCCAAATGATTGGTATTCCGTTCTGCATAGCTTGATCGTCCATATTCGCAAAATTCTATTTCGGGTCTGGTTGTCCTCCAGCTTTGTTGACATGTTCTTTTATCCTTGGTTTTGTTTTCATCTTGGAGACGTTATCGTAAATTATTCTTTATTAACTTACATTCTAAGCCATATCGTATACGTTCTAACATTTAACACAAAATTTTATATTCAAATAGCCATGTACTCAAAATATTAGATTTTGAAAATTTGGTTTTCTGGATTAACCAGTACTCTTATAATTAACTACTATCTTTATACCAACTTTTTTCATTAATCCCATATAAATTCATACTCATATCAATTGACATACCAAAGCACATACTGCTTTATACATCCGCTATCCCTTTGTGACTCAAAAGTCAGGAATCGCTGTCACAACTTATATAAAAGTTAAGAATATTACCTCATACAAACATACCTATCCAAGTAATACTAATACTACTTATCTTCTTAGACCTTTACTAAGGATCAATTTATTAGTATTCTATATATTTTTCTATTATCCTCGATAATCCATTCACACCTAACTACACCTAGTTCGTCCAACTTACCATACATTGTGAGTTTAAGAACTCACCACAAATATATGAGTTTAAGAACTCGACATTGACCACATATTCTTTAACTATACTTTACCTATCAGTCATACTATTGTTTCAGGGTCCAGTACTATACTTTTCAAAACAACCACCTCATTGAGGTAGCTTTCAATGTGAGCCTTTATTTCAGCTATTGGCTTTAACATCGGCTAAGTTATGGAGGTTGGCTTCTTCTTTATAATCTGAGGGTATTCTAATTCTTTTCTATCTGACATCTACACACTTAAGTTATCCTGATTATCAACTAATATATACACAACCAATAATAGTTTTATACAAGTTATCTTTTATTTGATTTGACAATGAACTAATTCAATTCATCTCCTTTTTAAACTCTAAATGAGTTAATTGTATTTTCAATGTTTCCCTTTATTCCAAGGTTATAGCCTAAGGTCTAGCCCACCTAAGGTTTCTAACCCTAAAGCTCTGATACCAACTTGTAAAGACCCCAAACTCAGGTACTTCACGATATTATTTCTATGAGCAGAATAATACTAATAATAATACTAATAATAATAATAATAATAATAATAATAATAATAATAATATAAATATAAATATAAAACTTATCTTACATTTATCAGAGTCTAATCCGAATTACACAACCTTTACTATAATTCTTTACATAATATATAATACCTATCATTGTCTATATATTGTCTAACTATTACAAAAAATACCATTAAACATGTTCTATTTGCTTTCCTTTTTTACTTGTTCTTGTCTGAACCTTCGGGTTGATCATGCCTAGCTGAAAACATTTAAATTTAAGCAAGAATGAGCATTTGGGTGCCCAGCAAGTAATAACAATTAGAAATATAATTAGCTGAAAGAAATAAATATTTTCTTTGTACATCACTTCCACAACGAACTTATAGTTGTGAAGTAAACTGAACCGATAATAATAACATAACAATTCTATCTCAAATTTTTGAAACTACATATTGACTATATATATAGGGTAGTCGACATACTATGAACATTATTTTAAATTTTCGATAAGGTTTAACAGTACTTCATCTACAAACCGTCATAGCTTACGGGCACGAGGGTGTACATCCCATGGACCCTGTATTGATCAATACTACATTACAAGAACGATAAGATCGTTCACTCTATCCACCTTGGTCGCATAAAAGTTTTCCCGTGATCGGAATGTTCATACTTAGACTGGAATCCGAACCAAAACATTTTGATTAGATACAAAAAGGTTTTATCTTATTCAATGATATTTCTGGATCTGTGTCTAGCTGGGTCAAATAGCGTAGACTTCTTTTATATATATATATATATATATATATATATATATATATATATATATATATATATATATCAACATGTGATTAAATATAATGATTATCCAGTGGGGACACTTGTATAACCATATTTCAAATTAACGAACAAAATATATATCCGAATTACCATATACTAACATGTTGATAAACAATGATCGGATATAGAATATATCACAATAGGGTTAATAATATAGCATAATAATAATATAATTCTGAAACTTCTTACTCATGTCCATTGCATAAAGGAAATGCAAAGGTAAGATACTTGTCTGATGCGCTGCTTACAGTTCATAACTTAGTTTTATCTTTATATAACACCTATTAGTAATAAGATCATTTGATCGATTAGAATAACATACTATAACACATAGCACTACATATTGCAGTCAGCACATAACCTAATCACATTGTCACACTTATTCCACAACTATTGAATCACAAATAAAGACATATTTAATCAAATTATCTAAGTCTAGATCAATTTCTGAAACATGTCGGTGTACCGACGGCTTTATCAGGTAATTATCGAGTTTAAGACTCTGTCATATAATTCCACATATGTAAGTATCAGTCATATTATTTTTAAATGACTTATAATAATTTTTAAACATTTATTATCATTTATCATAAATTTTCAAACATCGGAATCATTATTAAATGATTTATATATTAAACCATCCTATTATCATTAATATTTAATTAATATTAAACTATTAATGAAACCATTGCCACAAGGTTAAAGTTATTTATAATAACTCAAAATAATTTAAAGTATTAATATTACCCTTAAATGATTTTGAAAAGAATTAAAATCATTTTTAAATAATTATCATTAATATTAAAGTATTAATGTATTACTTATCAAAATATTAAAAGTCCTTAATCATAACTTAAAATATTTTTAATTCATTTATTTACTTTTTAAATGATTTTTAAATAAGTAAAACCATTTTAAACTATTTATTTAATATAATTATTAAATAAATCTAATATCATTAATATTAAATTAATATCATTATTAATGAAATTACCCTTTAAATATTAAAAGTTTTATTTTTGACTTAAAATATCTTTAAACACTTTATTTTCATTTTAAATGATTTTTATAATATTAAAATCATACTTAAACTAATTAATTTAATATAATTATTAAATAACTTTGACATCATTAATAGTAAATAATTAAATATTTATGAAATATACTCAAAATAATTAAAAACTATTTTTCAGAATTTAAAATAATCTTTCGGAATTTATTTATTATTTTTAATAATTAAAAATATTTTATTTCTATTTATTTAATTAATATATTAATTTCTTAAATAAACTGTCGCTAAAAGGGCTCTATAGCGACGAAACCGTCGCTATAGATTTTCTTGAGCTGTTCTTGGCCAACCCAGAAAATCATGTCAGTGAGCAAGTGACCAATTTTGACCATGCCTAATTCAGTGTGTAGTGTGATTATGGACCAACTAAGAATCTGATCGTGTAGTACTAGTGTAAGAGTACATAATACAACAATAATCATGTTCATACAATACAAAACAAAGGAGATCTGGGCATCTGAAAGGACTGTCAGAGCTGTTCTTCATTTCTTGGTTGCCCAGAAATGAAGAACAGTTCACCTGATCATATTCGGGCTTCCATAAATTGAATTCCTGTTGACGTTTTAGTGATTTAAGAGCTCGTGGTTGTAGACCACATGTAGGACTACAGTTATATTACAAAACATCACCATAACAACATCACCTGTGTAAGATCAAAGATAGTCAACCCATGCCAGAAAATGTGTTCTTCACGAATATGGGTTTTTCCCAGAAATTCATAAGGCTGGTGGTCAACCCTAGTTTGACCACCCATATTTTTGATCATGTAAACGTTCTAGTTGTTACCTGGGTTTTAGTGTGTAGTATTCATGACAATCTACAAGTATATAACATCAACATGGAAAAATAACTTAAACACAGCAAGATCCATGGACTTCAAAATGGTTGTCAGACTTTTCTGGGTAATCTGGGTTACCCAGATTCGTTCGGTCATCGACCTTTGACCCTTAATAACTTTCAATCTACTGAATCTATGGTCTTGATTCAAGTTTCATATGAAAGATCACATGACATACTACAACTTCAAACATTTAAACAACAAAAACACATAACATGCTAAGATTTACAGGGTCTGACATTCACTGTTAGACAACAAAATAACTTTTTTCCAGTTTTTGAAAAACTTCAAATCCGAGCATCTTGATGTTATGGATCTAACATCCAGCAACCCAGATCACTTTTAGACACTACATAGAACATATTACAACACCTAAACATAACTTCTAACATAAGATCAAGGTTCAAAATTTTGGTTAGGGTTTTATACCTTTATGCATCAATTCTTGATTCTGATCTTGTGATTTGTTAATGATAAATGTGGGGCTGTGTTTTGGGACTGGTACACTACAACATTTCGAAGCTTTTAGAGAGAGAGGGTCAAGGATGAAAATGGGTGACCAAATGGGCTAAATGATACACTTTCTCTCTCTTGCCCCTTATATAATTCATGGATGCAATGGATTTGGCTGAGTTGCTGCTGATGGCTGTCAATAAAGAGTACATGGGGTTGTTGGATTTGGTCATCAACTTCCCCTATTGTCAAAACCTATAATTTAGCCTCAATTATATAAGAGGGGCATTTTGTCATTTGGTTTTTCAATTTAATGGCATTCTAGTCATTTGGCAAACCCTTAGGGTTTAACTAAGGTTTAGCACAAACCATATTTAGGATTTCCAATTTAGGGTTTGCACAAAAAAATTAAAAATAAAATAATAAACTAAAATTTTAGTTTCTAAAAATACAAATTATTGTTTCTTAATCACTTTAGGTTTTTAATTACTTAGTACCTTACTAATTAGGTTTAAGATATACTAATTAGCATTAAACTTCCAAATTTAGCAATTAGGGTTTGCAATTTATAAATTAGGATTTATAATATAAATATTAGGGTTTCTAGAAATTAATATTTCTAAATATTAATTATGGTTTTGAATAATTAAGATTCTCCCTATTTAGGGTTAAATTTTTTTTTCTAAATAGTATTTATCTTTCCATTTTAGCAATTAGGATTATCCAGTTAGCAATTAGGGTTACAATTAGGAAATTAGGGTTTTAAATTTTTAGCATTTAATATTCCTAATTTATATAATTAGGGTCCTCAATTTGCAATTAGGGTTTCTTAAATAATTAGGGTTTCCTAATTAAATTTAAATTATGCTATACTCAACAAAATTCAACTGACACAATTACCACACAGTCTTAAATTCCCAATTGAATTAAAAATAGGGTTAAACAAATTAATGCTAGGGTTTGGTCATAAGATACCAAAATTGACCAACATTATCGGTCCACACATATACAGTACATATTTACGACACTGAAATAAAATAATATTATAATAAATATCATTAATCACATAACATAATTACTAGACAGATTTTAAAGTCTCATTTGACTTCAAACTAGGGTTTATCGGTAACATTAAAATTGTTCCATCAAAACCTGATCCTCACATTAACCTTACACACATAACATACCTAATTATATATCTTGACAAATAATAATATAATATTATTATTCTCATTCTTGATAAAAATCCAAAATTAGGGTTTTGGATTCCATATCCGATTTTAAGCATCATATATAACATTAATAATTAAGTTAAAATAAATAACTTAATTAAATGAAATAAATTCATATAATAAAATAAAATAATTATTATAATAATTCTATAATCCTTTCATATATTATTTAAATAATATAATAATCATGTTTTCATGGAAAATAATTAATAAAAACATTTTTACTATAACTTAATTATTATAAGAATATACTTTATAATAATCAATAATTCTAAAATAAAATTATTTGCAAACATTAATGTAATAAATATATTTTTATTTATTACATAATTGCATACGCTTTATCTTGTACAAATCCTCATCTTTAAAAAAAAAAAAATTATACGCAAAATTTTTGATTTAATTATATTGAAAATATCGGGTTGTTACATCAATGACAACATTGGAGTGATCGTTTCTTCTTCTAGAGGCAAATTTGGCTTCCAGTCTGTAGCTCTTCCTTCTTCTTGGAGGTTCAGTTTTGGGAGAGTCAGACTCTTCTTCCTCTTCAGACTCAGAAGCTTTTGGTTCATCAGATGAGCTTCCTTGGGGTTCAGCAAGGGCAGGGGCAGACCCTTCTTCTTTGGACTTATCACCTTTTGAACCATCATGGGGGCTTTCAGGATTGGAAGGGGCATGTTCTTCTTCTTTAGAGACAACATTATTTGACCCAATATTCGGGCTTGTTGGGGCAGTTGCATTTGGGGATTCAGTTTGGTTATCTTGAATCTCTTCTATATCAGCAGAGTGACTGTTCTGAGCATTAGCCACAGGGCTTGAGCATTCTTCATCATCAGCAGATGCTGCATTTTCATTCATTAATCCAGCTTCACCTTTACTGCTAGATTTGGTCTGTGAGGACTTAGCCTTATCTTCTTTTGATTCTACATCTTCTTCTTCATCGGATGTGCTTTCTTGGGAAGCTGGGGCTGGCCTATTTTCCACCTTAGCTCTCTTTTTTAATGGCTCCTGAAGCAATCTGTTACTTCTCCTCTTTGTGGTTTCAGCAGTTAGGACTCTTTCTTCTTCAACCTTGTCTTTGGTGGAGAGACTTCTTGGGGGGGGCATTGGTTTTCTTCACACCTCTGGATGTCTTCTTGGCTGGTGTGGTTGCTGCTGGTATAGAGTCATTAGAGTCAGATCTTTCTACCTCTTCTTTGCAGAGGCCTTGTTGCTGCTCCCAGTTATCAGTCTTCTGTTTTCCTTTGGGTTTTTCTTCCAATTTATAAACAATTGTGGAGACATAACTTTGTGAACATTAAGAGGTTCTCCCTCATCATCCTTGATTCTTCCTCCTAGCTTCTTCTTTATCACAGCCGGCTGAAAGAGTAGCTGTGGATTGATCTCCTTTACCCGCCCATACAACTCCAACCCCACCTTTCCAACATCATAATATAAAGATTGCAGCATAAAGCGTGCCTTGCCTTAGCTTCATCTTAGCCTTTTCCAGCCATTTTGAGATTTGATCTAGTAAGATAACCCCAAAGTTGATTTGTCTTTTCTGAACTATTGCTAACATAATCTTCAACTGCTGATCAAGCACAGTATCATGTGCAGTATCCTTGCATAATATACATTTTCCCACAATCTCTGCAAGGAACTCGAACTCCTCTGGAAATTCCTTCTTCTTCATGTCCTTCAAACTAGGGTTTCTTTGGTACACCATGATCTCATTTGCTTGTTCCGTATCTATATCATCAAGGCTCTTCAGTCCTTGGTCAGGAAAGTCTAAGCATTGATTGAGGTCAGATGATTTCAGCTTTAGTGACTGACATTTGACCTTGGTAAAAAGGGTTCCAGACTTTATGGAAGCATTTGAGTAGAACTCTTTAACCAGGTCAACATATACTCGAGTGCTAGCCTCAAGGCATTCTGAGAATCTAGATTTCTTCACAAGTTCGAGAATGTCTCCGAACTTCTTTTCGGATTTCTCAAACGACTTGGTTCCGAGCTGAATGCCAGTGATTACTAGCCAGTTTTCCATTTGAGCAGTTTGAAGAATATGGGTATTTGATTTAGAGGGGTTTTTGAGAAATGGCTGATTGTGATTTGGGCAAGATTCTGGAAGGTTAATTGATTTTGGCTTTTGAGAAGATTTTAGGGTTTTAAAATGGGAGGGAGAATGGTTCGATGGTTTCTAATAACTGTTTGTAGATTTTGAATTAGTCTTAATTACAATTCCTTCTAGCTTTGCATAATCAGTGATGTGTCAACCAACCATTGGTTATGCAATGCCCAGTGATGAGCTGTAACTCCCCATAACTTTTCAGTTAGATATTTCTTTCAAAAGAGTAGACGTTTTATTGACGTGGATTGACCGTTGACCTCTTTGGTTCGTAGAGTGGCATGGTGAGGCAGCTATGGACTCTACGTTTTCCTTGTTGACTCAACGATCAACTTTTGAGAGATGCTGCAGTGGATGGTTTTGACATTTATCCTCATTTTGATGCAATATAGCTTGATCACTGATATATTCAAACTTATCTCCTCATTTTGAATGGTTGAGCAATTGTCCCATTTTCCAAGCTCCTTGTGAACTGGAGTACCTTTTGGTAGGACTGCGATCGTCGAGTTGTCTTCTACGATCGCTGAGGTTGCACTGCGATCGTGGAGTTTTCTTCAACCTCGACTGTACGATCGTTGACTGACTTGGTCCTTGAGATGAGCTTTACTAAGTATTCTGTGACAACCCCAAAATAGGTCCATTCTATTCAACCCATTCTGAGTCGCCAAATACATGGTACAAAAATAAATACAACTTCAGTAATACAATTGTCGTGCAAAATACGACAACACATATACTGTGAGTTTGAATACAACTATTGTCTAATAGACAGTATAAAAACTCAAAAGGGGTCCTCATTACAATTATTGATACGCTATTTCACAGAATAGTGAGGACTACTAATACAACCATCTGGACCGTCAATCCATTCCCCAACTAGTCCCAACTATATTCTCATTTCCTAAAGAGAACAGTGAAAGAAAGGGTGAGCTCAACTAGCCCAGTAAGAAAATATTATGACTAAGATAATATACAACAAATTATCATTAGTCTTCAACAGGGAAAAATCTGATAAAATATAATAAACAACAAGTTTTAGATCAACAACTACAGCGGAATAAGCAATCCATTAGAAGAGTCAAGTAGAGAAAGAATTCTACTATCTTCTATTAATTTAAAAGTCCATCATCAATATTTTATCCCTGTAACATCAATTAATACACATCTTTAATCAAATATTCATCTTTGCACTGCGGGCCAAAGATATTCATTTATATCACCAGTTGGTCATGTTCATCTCAACACCTGTTCATCTTTGCACTACGGCCAAAGATATTCATCGATTAATCATTCATCTTTGCACTTCTGGCCAAAGATATTCAAATAATATCATCATTTAGGGTGAGGATGATGAAAAATATTTTAAAGAAAATGAATCCAGTGAGACAGAAGGACAAATAGTAGAGATTCGTATAACAGTTTATCCAAGATCAATAATACTTTATAAATACCAATTTTGAAGCAGAATTCAAAAATAAAGACCAAAACATGGATACAATCAAAGATAGTAACCATAATAGACATCTTGGACAAAAAGAAGAAAATTTCATTTTTCGGTGAATAGTGCCGTATTCGTGAATAGTACCGTATACGTGAATAGTGACGTATACGTGAATATTAACTCCGACACCAAAAGATAGAAATTCCACAAGAAAAATCATCATGCTTCGTGAATAGTAACTTATGAATAGTAACTCGTGAATAGTAACTCATGAATAGTAACCCCGACATGAAAAGTTCCAAATTTGATAAAAAGTTCCAACCAATATTTTGGCATAATGATATTGAAGAAATAATATCACTTACGAAGAAAATAACATCCCTTACCTCAAAAAGATAATACTTCTTGCTGGAATACTGGATATAGTGCTGAAGGAACTTGCACCGTATAGCAACACTCAAAGTATCAAAATACTCACAAGAATACGCTTCGATAATATATAGAGAAAAGAGAAAACTTATGAATTCTGGTGTGATTTTCAATTCTAACTAAGCACCCTATTTATAGGAAAATGATTAGAACGCCATAGAAGACTAACCTGCTACCTGATGGCTTTACCTGTTACTATTGCCACCCACCACATTTGAAATCCAATTGAGCACATTTCTCACCAACAAATTCTAGAATTTTCCAAAATGTTTTATCATTTAAAGAATAATCAGAAACTTTAATAATTCATAGAAAATAGTCCGTTTATCAGAAAAATACGAATTTTATGTCCATTCCACACGAAATCGAATTCTCTACAACTTTGTAGCTTTGAGTTTTTCCAAATTCCAAATAGAAAAATACCCGAAATCCACAAACGGATGATTTTTAAATACTTCCAATCCGACAATACTAATAAAACATCTCAGCATTAATTCCTTCATTAATAACCACATAAATAAATCCATCATTTATATCCACATAAAATAAATATTTCCTTATCATATGAATCAATAATTAATTATTCACAAATAATATTACAGAATCACATTTATGACAACCAGGCTGTTCCCCGGAAAGAGGGGGCTTTCCGATAAGGATTTCTCCTTACTGGCATGCAATTAGGTGACCAAACCTCTCCTTGACAGAACTTTCTAGACATTGACAATAATGCTTTCTAATAATATTATTCAATTAATATGAATTCTTTATTTGATAATGGAGATGATGTGCAGTGACAATTATTAAGCAACAATAATATAAAATATCAACGCAGCAATTATTGAATCAATAAAATAAAATATTGAGCAAGAATTCATCGTAACAATTATTGAGTAGTGCCTTCTTTACGTAAGGATCAATAATTCAACAATCGTGCAATACAGGTGTGCTACTATGCAACCACGCATATTACTGTATTTTAACCACCGAGTATTCCAACAGTGTTAACGGTAACAACTATGCCGTTATTTATAACAACCCAAACTTTTGTCATTTTCTTCATCCGATAGTTATCCGTTATGGGGCCCACAAATGGCTGCACCGTCGTACGAATATTCCCCGACAGAAAGAATATTCCACGACCAAACGAATATTCCCCGACACCATGAATATTTTATTACCACTTGCTTATTTTGCAAAATTTGCACATTTCATCCATAACCAAAGTATTATATCAAATTAACACCTTATTATTCACAATAATAAATAGAGGAAATTCGATTTTATTCATTAAAAAGTTGGGGTCTTACAACCTTCCCTCCTATGAAATTTCGTCCTCGAAATTGACGTACGTACCTGGTGTTTCGAAAAGGTGAGGATACCTCACTTTCATTTCTGATTCCAACTCCCAGTTCATTTCTTCAATAGCATGGTTCCTCCACAAAACTTTAACTTGAGGTATAACCTTTGTGCATAGGACATGTTCTTTCCTATCCAAGATCTTGACAAGTACCTCCTCGTACGTTAAATCTTCGACTATCTCGTCTGGTTCTAACACAATAATGTGGTTTGGGTCGTCCACATATCGATACGTGAAAAATGTTATGAATACGCGGCATACTTAGCGTTAAGGCGAGTCTATAGGCCACAGTTCCTACTTGATCGAGGATTTCAAATAAATCGAAGGCTTGAGCTTTCTTCTCTTCATCGACTTTTACTTCTAGAATAACACATTCTTGCACCTTCTTCTTTATATCCATCAGCTCTAGTGTGTAGCTTGAGGGATTTTAACTTTATCAATTAAAGTCTATTCTACTCGTATATTCGTTATCTTCACGTGGGTCTCTAGAGTCTTTAACTCTATCTTCATCATTTGTAAGTCATATAAAATAGATTTTTGTGTTAACAACATCGCACTCGTAAACGCATACGATCTTCTACTCAACGCGTCAGCTACCACATTCACTTTCCCACGATGGTATTGAATGGTACGATCGTAATCTTCAACAGCTCGAGCCAACGTCTTTGGCGCATTATATGTTCATTTTGGTTGAAGAAATATTTAAGGGTTTTAGAAATGGGTTTTGTACTAGGGTCAATACAAAATTCGATTTCACGCTCTAGGGGTAGGCTAAGAAGTCCTTCAGGAATACGTCAGGAGATTTATTAACAATAGAAATATCATTTAAAAACTGTGACTCTCATCCAAGACTTGGATAGCACATGAAATGAAGGTTTCTACTAACGAAGTTTCAATCGATAAGTTAAAGTTTAACTTCTCTAGAGTTAAATTTAAACATTGGTAGTAAACAAGAGAGATAAAATAATGGGTAGAACCAGGTATCTAATAAGGTATAGACTTCACAAGAATTTATAATTAACTAACCGTGCTAACCGTTCGGGTTACTCGCTCTTTGAGAAGAAGTCTTAAAAACGCTCTTCCTAAAACCACCGAGCTTTGTTTTTTATGCGTATCCACCTTTGGTGCCATTTGTCCCCAATGGACTTGATTTTTCTTCTGAGGACAAAATTGAGCTATGTGACCGTCTTTTCCACAATTAAAACATATCTTGGAAAGTTGTGAACAGTTTGGACTTATATGTCCCTCCTCTCCACATCTGTAGCATCTAACTGGCGGTTGTTCTCCTCCCATAGAATTTGTTGCTTGTGTTGGTGCTGACGTCTTCCCGTCATCATTAAATCTTCTCTTCTTGAAATTTCCACTTGAATCATTTCTTCTATTATCTTGGCCATGATTACCACCGAAGTGGTTACCATTTCTGGCATGATAATTTCTTCCACGATGGTTATCATTGTTCCGATGACCGTTGTGACAACCCCAAAATAGGTCCATTCCATCCAACCCATTATGAGTTGCCAAATACATGGTACAGAAACAACTACAACTTCATTAATACAATTGTCGTGCAAAATACGACAACATATAAACTCTGAGTTTAAATACAAATATTGTCTTCTAGACAATATCCACACTAAAATAAGTCCTCATTACAATTATTGATACACTATTTTACAAAATAGTGAGGACTACTAAAACAAGCTGTCTTGAACCATCACTCCACCGATTTAGTTCTCATTTATATTCTCGTCTCCGAGAAGAAAAATGGAACAAAAAGGAAAAGGGTGAGCTCAACTAGCCCGATAAAGAATATTATGACTAAGATAATATACAACAAATTATCCTTAGTCTTCAACAGGGAAAAATCTAATAGAATACAATAGACAACAAGTTTTAGATCAACAACTGCAGCGGAAAAAACAATTCATTAGAAGAGTTAAGTAGAGAATGAAATCTACTATCATCTATGAATTTAAAAGTCCATCATCGATATTTTATCCATGTAACATCAATCAATATACATTTTGAATCAAATAGTCATCTTTGCACTATAGGCCAAAGATATTCATCAGTTGGTCATGTTAATCTCAACACTTGTTCATCTTTGCACTACGGGCCAAAGATATTCATCAGTTGGTCATGTTCATCTAAACACCTGTTTATCTTTGCACTACGGGCCAAAATATTCATCAGAAAATCATTCATCTTTGCACTACAGGCCAAAGATATTCAAGTAATATCATCATTTAGGGACCGAGGATGGTGAAAAATATTTTAAAGGAAAGCGAATCCGGTGAAACAAAAAAGAACAAATATTAAGGATTCGTACTTTACACAATCCAAGTTCAAAAATACTTCATAAATAATCAGAGTGGAGTAAAATTCAAGAATGATCAAAACATGGATACAGTCAAAGCTAGTATCCATAATAGATATTTTGGACAAAAAACAAAAATTTAATTTTTCTGTGAATTGTGTCGTATTCGTGAATAGTGTCGTATACGTGAATAGTAACTCCGACACTAAAAGATAGAAATTTCACAAAAAAAAAATCATCATGCTTCGTGAATAGTACTCGTGAATAGTAACTTATAAATAGTGACTCATGAATAGTAACTTGTGAATAGTAACTCATGAATAGTAACCTCAACATAAAAAGTTCCAAATTTGATAAAAATTCAGACCAATATTTTGGCATAATGATATTGAAGAAATAATATCACTTACGAAGAAAATAACATCCCTTACCTCAGAAAGAATAGTACTTCATTTGGAATCTTTGGATATAGTCTTTGAAAGAACTTGCATAGTATAGCAATACTCAAAGTACTAAAATACTCACAAAAATGCGCTTCGATATATATAGAGAGAGAAAGAGAGAGAAATTTTTAGTTTCTGGTGTGATTTTCAATTCTAACCTAAGCACCCTATTTATAGAAAAATGCTTAAAACACCAAAGCAGAAAATTTAATAAAATAATAATATTTATTATAATTTTCTACGCCAACCTTAGACAACTGATCTCAGCTCATTATGCACATGCTGTAGCCCACAAAACAAACAAAAAACGTTTTTCTTAATAAACATAATTAAAACTTCCAAAAATCAATTATTTCAGAACTTCGAAACTTAAATAATTCATAATAAATAGCTCTTTTTATCAGAAAATTCGAATCTCGCTTATTTTTATAGGAAATTCAATTCTCTACAACTTTGTAGAAGAAAGTTTTTCCAAATTCCAAACAGAAATTAACCGAAATCTACATACGGACGATTTTACAGGCTATAATCAAATTTCAGTCAAGAAATGGGGTCCACCGACACACAAAACATGTGTTACTCATTTAATGCAACAAAAATACTCTTCCTCCTCGTATACTCATATATCCCACATTCATTGTAAAAATATCATCATTATTATATTATAATAATATAATAAAATAATATTTTATCAGAAAAGATAAAATATCAATTTTTAACAATTATCACTTAAAAATTTTCTCCATCTATATCCACAAAAAATTAATATTTTCCTCATCATATAAATCAATAATTAATTATTCACAAATAATATTACGAGAATCACAATCTCGACAACCGGTAGTTTCAGGAAAGAGGGCTTTCAATAAAAATTTCTCTTCTTGGCGCATGATTAGGTGACCAAACCTTTCCTTAGGCGAAATTTCTAGACATTGCCAATAATGTTATCTAATAATATTATTAGGATAATATGAATTATTAGCTTCGATAATGGAAAATACTATGTAGTGACAATTATTGAAACAACAGTAATATAAAATATCAACGCAAAGCAATTATTGAATCAATAAAAAAAAAACCTACGAGCAGTAATTATCGTAACAATTATTAAGTAGTGCCTTTTACGTAAGAATTAATAATTAGTGCAATACTGGTATTGCTACTATACAACGCTAGCGTATTCGTGTTTTAACCCACGGGTATTCCAACGAAGATAATTGGTAATAACTACGCCAAGTTATTTATAAGTAACTTATACTTGTCGTTTTCTTCATCCAATCACTTTCCGTTATGGGGCACACACAAGGCTGCGCCATCGTACGAATATTCCCCAACAGCAAGAATATTCCACGACCAAACGAATATTCTCCAACAACAATGAGTATTTTATAACCACTTGCTTATTTAAAAATATTTGCGCATTTTACCCATAACTAACCACATTAATCAAATCAACCCTTACTATTTCAAAATAATAAATAGAAAATAAAATCTCCATTTATAAAAAGTTGGGGCCTTCCTGAACTCCCTCCTTATGAAATTTAGTCCTCGAAATTGACACGCGTAGACATGCTCCTTCCCATCCAAGATCTTGACTAGTACCTCATGCGTTAAATCTTACGCTATTTCGATTCGATTCTAACTCAATAATGTGGTTCGGGTCGTCCACATATTTACGTAACATCGATACGCGAAAAATGTTATGAACACGCGTCATACTTGGCTGTAAAGCGAGTCTATAGGCCATAGTTCCTATTTAATCGAGGATTTCAAATGGACTAATATATCAAAGGTTGTGATTTCTTCTCTTCATCAACTCTTACTTCTAGAATAATGCCTTCTTGCACCTTCTTCTTTATATTCATCAGCTCCAGTGTATAGCTTGAGCGATTTTAACTTTATCGATTAAAGTCGATTCTAATCGTATATTCGTTATCTTTACGCAGATTCTTAAAATCTGTAACTCTATCTCCATCTTCTGTAAGTCGTACGAAATGGGTCTTTGTGTTAACAATATCGCACTCGTAACCACATACGATTTTCTACTCAACGCGTCAGCTACCACGTTCGTTTTTTTTTTCCAGGATAGTATTGAATGGTATGGCCGTAATCTTTCAACAGCTCGAGCCAACGTCGTTGCCGTATGTTGAGTTCTACATTCCTCATTCCATTCGAATTTTGTATCTTTTCGAGTCAGCTGAGTTAATAGAGTAGCGATTCGAGAAAATATTTCTACAAAATCTTCGATAATAACTAACTAAGCATAGAAAGCTACGTATTTTGATTACTGACTTAGGTTGCTCTCAACTATGACTCATATCCCAATCTTGGATAGCACGTCACAATGGTACCTATCAGTTTACTATCACACAAATATGGCGTCCCCTACAGAGAGTCTGGCTTCGGTGTATTCCATAAAGGAAGTCATCAGATAGAAGC
Organism: Panax ginseng; assembly: GCA_020205605.1. Classification (NCBI taxonomy): domain Eukaryota; kingdom Viridiplantae; phylum Streptophyta; class Magnoliopsida; order Apiales; family Araliaceae; genus Panax; species Panax ginseng. The sequence continues at coordinate 108,213,730 of CM035148.1, read as the reverse complement.
TCGGTTATCAACTTCTATAGTTGGGTTTTTAACTCCTGAAGTTCAATAGGAGCCATGAGATTTTAGAAATGGGTTTTGTACCAGGTTCAAAGTCGATACAAAATTCAATATCACACTTTGGGAGTAAGCCAAGAAATTCTTCAGGAAATACATCAGGAAATTTACCAACAATAGAAATATCATTTAAATCTGACATATTTTTGTTCAAGTCCATAACATGGGCTAAGAAAACTTGACATCCATTTTTCAATAAATGAATGACTTTATGGCTTGATATTAAAGTGTTTGACTTTCAATGGTTTGGTTGCTTGAATTCAAATAACAAGTTGCTTAGGAATATGAAAACTAACAACCTTACGAAAGTAATCAATTTTGGCATGATGAGTAGTTAATCAATCAATCCCCAAAATCACATCAAAAGTAAGTATCTTTAAATAAATAAGGTCAACAGGTAATGTGATGGTGCCAACTTGGATCAAACAAGATTTATAAATAGTGGATGTAACGAAAGTTTCTCATAACGGAGTTTCAATAGATAAGTCACAGTCTAATTTTCTCCAGAGTCAAGTTTAAACGTTGAGTATAAGCAGGAGAGATAAATAAATGGGTAGAACCGGTATCTAATTAGGTATAAACTTCGTAAGAATTTATAATTAACAAACCCGTGCTAACTTCGTTCGGGTTCCTCGCATTTTGACCAGTCACGAAAAACGCTCTTCCAGGAACCGTTGACTTTGACTTTTCTAGGACAGCCTTTTTAGTCACCATCCCCGCTGGACTGGGTTTCGCTACCGTACAATCTCGAGCGATATGACCTTCTTTTCTACAATTATAACATACCTTGGAAGGTTATGAACAATTTGGACTTATGTGTCCCTCTTCTCCGCATCTGTAGCATCTAATTGTAGGTCTTTCTCCTCCTCTAAAATTCGTTGCTGGTGTTGGTGCCGACGTCTTCCCGTCATTGTTGAATCTTCTCTTTTTGAAATTTCCACTTGAATTATTTCTTCTATTATCTTGACCATGATTACCACTGAAGTGGTTACCATTTCTGGCATGATAATTTCCTCCACGATGGTTATCATTGTTAGATGATGTAGTAGTATGCCCAGACGATTATCATCGAGTTGTTGGTCATTATTCTTGATTGAGCTAACTCATTATCGCGCGCTCCAATAAGCGAGCCCTATTCACAACATCTAAATATAAACAAAGTTTGTGAGAAATGAGGTATTGGCGTATTTTGGGTTTCAAACCTCGCAGAAACATTCACGTCATTCTCTTCATTATCAACCAAATGGGATGCAAATCGGGACAACTCGGCAAACTTAGCTTCACGTCTTTGCGACGCGTTCATATTATTTTGCTCGACTTGATGAACTCTACCTCCTTCATGTGACGAATACTTTCGGGAAAGTACTTGTCGTTGAACAATTCTTGGAACTTCTCCCAAGACATCTTCAGTGCGGTAGGCTGAGTATGCTTTACGGATTTCCACCAATAATTTGCCTCTCCTCGTAACATGAAAGTGGCGAAAGGAACCTTTTGCTCCTCTGAGCATCCCAAGACATCAAATATCTTAGTGATTTGCTTTATCCACGTCTCTCTTAGTAAGTGGTTACGGCTTTCCCAAGAACTTGACGGTCTAACTCCTTGAATCGCTTAGAATGACCATCCGTGAGTTTCCAGTGTTTCCACCTGCATTTTGAACAGTAGTCTTTCTCGTTTGGTTTTGCATGAATTCTAGAAAGTTCCTAAACATACCATCGTTCGTCATCTGCTCAGTGGTGTTGTTCACAGAGGAACATTGCCAGCCTGTTGCACGTTCTCCTCATTGGTGAGCAAAGGTGTCTCCACGGTCTCATTTACTACAATGTTAACATTCTCAGTCGACATTCTTAAATACTTCCATAAAACAAGGGTTAATTAAACAAATTAACAAATCACATAATACCCTTATATTATGACCGACCAACAATTAAGCTTAGGTAGGACATACTAGCGAAGGATATACTCGTCTCTCCCCTCCTAGTTCTATTCCCCGATCTCTGCCAGATATCATATCCCTAAGCTCTGATACCAAATGTGACAATCCCAAAATAGGTCCATTCCATCCAACCCATTCTGAGTCGCCAAATACATGGTACAGAAACAACTACAACTTCATTAATATAATTGTCGTGTAAAATACGACAACATATAAACTTTGAGTTTAAATACAAATATTATCTTCTAGACAATATCCACACTCAAATAAGTCCACATTACAATTATTGATACACTATTTTACAAAATAGTGAGGACTACTAAAACAACTGTCTTGAACCATCACTCCACACCCCGACTAGTTCTCGCTATATTCTCGTCTCCTGAGAAGAAAAATGGAACAAAAAGGAAAAGGGTGAGCTCAACTAGCCCAGTAAAGAATATTATGACTAAGATAATATACAACTAATTATCCTTAGTCTTTAACAGGGAAAAATCTAATAGAATACAATAGACAACAAGTTTTAGATCAACAACTGCAACGGAAACAACAATTCATTAGAAGAGTTAAGTAGAGAATAAAATCTACTATCATCTATGAATTTAAAAGTCCATCATCGATATTTTATCCCTGTAACATCAATCAATATACATTTTGAATCAAATAGTCATCTTTGCACTATAGGCCAAAGATATTCATCAGTTGGTCATGTTCATCTCAACACCTGTTCATCTTTGCACTACGGGCCAAAGATATTCATCAGTTGGTCATGTTCATCTAAACACCTGTTTATCTTTGCACTACGTGCCAAAGATATTCATCAGAAAATCATTCATCTTTACTACTCTGGCCAAAGATATTGATAATATCATCATTTAGGGTGAGGATGATGAAAAATATTTTAAAGGAAAGCGAATCCGATTGAAACAAAAGAACAAATATTAAGGATTAAGTACTTTACACAATCAAGTTCAAAAATACTTCATAAATAATCAGAGTGGAGTATAATTCAAGAATGATCAAAACATGGATACAATCAAAGCTAGTATCCATAATAGATATTTTTGACGAAAAACGAAAATTTAATTTTTCTGTGAATAGTGTCGTATTCGTGAATAGTACCGTATACGTGAATAGTAACTCCGACACTAAAAGATAGTAATTTTACAAAAAAAATCATCATGCTTCGTGAATAGTACTCGTGAATAGTAACTCATAAATAGTGACTCATGAATAGTAACTCGTGAATAGTAACTCATGAATAGTAACCTCGACATGAAAAGTTCCAAATTTGATAAAAATTCAGACCAATATTTTGGCATAATGATATTGAAGAAATAATATCACTTACGAAGAAAATAACATCCCTTACCTCAGAAAGAATAGTACTTACAGATGGAATCTTTGGATATAGTTACGAAAGAACTTTCACCAAATATAAATAATACCCAAAGTACTAAAATACTCACAAAAGTACGTTCGATATATAGAGAGAGAAAGAGAGAGAAATCTTTAGTTTCTGGTGTGATTTTCAATTCTAACCTAAACACCCTATTTATAGGAAAATGCTTAGAACACCAAAGCAGAAAATTTAATAAAATAATTATATTTATTATAATTTTCTACGCCAACCTTAGAAAACTGATCTCAGCTCATAATGCACATGTTGTAGCCCACAAAACAAATAAAAAACGTTTTTCTTAATAAACTTAATTAAAACTTCTAAAAATCAATTATTTCAGAACTTCGGAACTTCAATAATTCATAATAAATATCCCTTTTATCAGAAAATTTGAGTCTCGCGACATTTTATAGGAAATTCAATTCTCTACAACTTTGCAGAAGAAAGTTTTTCCAAATTCCAAGCGAAATTGGACCGAAATCCACATACTGAGACGATTTCTAAAGTGTATAATCAAATTTCAGTCAAGAAATGGGGTCCACCGACACACAAAACATGTGTTAATCATTTAATGCAACAAAAATACTCTTCCTCCTCATATACTCATATATCCCACATTCATTATAAAAATATCATCATTATTATATTATAATAATATAATAAAATATTATTTTATCAGAAAAGATAAAATATCAATTTTTAACAATTGTCACTTTAAAAATTTTCTCCATCTATATCCACATAAAATCAATATTTTTCTCATCATATAAATCAATAATTAATTATTCATAAATAATATTACAGAATCACAATACTGACAACCAGGCCGTTCCCAGGAAAGAGGGGGCTTTCCAATAAGAATTTCTCCTTACTGGCGCGCAATTAGGTGACCAAACATCTCCTTAGACAGAACTTTCTAGACATTGCCAATAATGTTATCTAATAATATTATTCAGATAATATGAATTATTGCTCCGATAATGGAAAATACTGTGTAGTGACAATTATTGAAACAACAGTAATATAAAATATCAACACAGCAATTATTGAATCAATAAAATAAAAAATCTTTGAACGAAGATTACTGTAACAATTATTGAGTAGTGCCTTCTTACGTAAGAATCAATAATGGTGCAATACTGCAGTAATATTCTTGTAACAACAGCAGCGTATTCTTCGTGTTTTAACCCATTAGAGTATTCCAACGGTATTAATTGGTAATAACTACGCATGAATTATTTATAAATAACTTATACTTGTCATTTTTTCATCCAATCGCTTTCCAGTTATGTGGCCCACACAAGGCTATGCCGTCGTACATTGAATATTCCCAAGCAATAAAGAATATTCCACGACCAAACGAATATTCTCCGACAACAATGAGTATTTTATAACCACTTGCTTATTTAAAAATATTTGCGCATTTTACCCATAACTAACCACATTAATCAAATCAACCCTTACTATTTCAAAATAATAAATAGAGAAAATCAAATATTCATTTATAAAAAGTTGGGGCCTTACAACCGTTGTCACCGGTACGATTATTATCGTGTTGTTTCTCGTTATCCTTCGATTGGGCTGGCTCATTATTGCGCTTCACTAACTGAGCCCTATTCACAACATCTGAATATAAACAAAGTTTGTGAGAAATGAGGTATTGCCGTATTTGGGTTTCAAACCTCATGAAACATTCGTGTCATTAGTTCCTCATTATCAACCAAATGGGATGCAAATCGGGATAACTCGCAAACTTAGCCCGTCTTTGCGACACGTTCATATTATTTTGCTCCAGCTTGATGAACTCAACCTCCTTCATGTGACGAATACTTTCGGGAAAGTACTTGTCATTGAAAAATTCTTGGAACTTCTCCCAAGACATCTTCAGTGCGGCAGGTTGAGTAAGCTTTACCGATTCCCACCAGTAATCAGCCTCTCCTCGCAACATAAATGTGGCAAAGGGAACCTTTTGATCCTCGGAACATCTCAAGACATCAAATATCTTGGTGATCTGATTTATCCACGTCTCTGCTGTAAGTGGTTCTGGCTTTCCCAAAAACTTCGGTGGTCCCAGCTCCTTGAACTGCTTAGCGGTGACCAACCGTGGGTTGCCATTGTTTCCACCTGCATTTTGAATAGGAACTGCTTTCGCCTGATGTTGCATGAATTGCATAAAGGCTCTGAACATCCCATCGTTCACCATTTCATCGGTGTTATTGTTTACCTGAGGATTATTGTCTTCCTACTGCACCTTATCCTAGGTATTGATTAAAGGTGTCTTCTCCACTGTCTCATTCACTCCATCTTTAATATTTCCTGATGTCATTCTTAAATACTGCCATAAAAACAAGGTTAATTAACAAATCACATATTATCCCTATACTCTGACCGACCAATTAAATACCAAATAAACTTAGGTAGGTCATACTAGTGAAGGAATTCCCCGTCTCTCCCCTCCTAATTCTTGTCTCACATCTCAGCTACAAATCATATCCCTAAGCTTTGGTACCAACTGTGACAACCCCAAAATAGGTCCATTCCATCCAACCCATTCTGAGTCACCAAATACATGGTACAAAAATAAATACAACTTCAGTAATACAATTGTCGTGCAAAATACGACAACACATATACTGTGAGTTTGAATACAACTATTGTCTAATAGACAGTATAAAAACTCAAAAGGAGTCCTCATTACAATTATTGATACGCTATTTCACAGAATAGTGAGGACTACTAATGTAACCATCTGGACCGTCAATCCATTCCCCGACTAGTCCCAGCTATATTCTCACTTCCTGAAGAGAACAGTGAAAGAAAGGGTGAGCTCAACTAGCCCAGTAAGAAAATATTATAACTAAGATAATATACAACAAATTATCATTAGTCTTCAACATGGAAAAATCTGATAAAATATGATAGACAACAAGTTTTAGATCAACAACTGCAGCGGAATAAGCAATCCATTAAAAGAGTCAAGTAGAGAAAGAATTCTACTATCTTCTATGAATTTAAAAGTCCATCATCAATATTTTTTCCCTGTAACATCAATCAATACACATCTTTAATCAAATATTCATCTTTGCACTGCGGGCCAAAGATATTCATTTGTATCACCAGTTGGTCGTGTTCATCTCAACACCTGTTCATCTTTGCACTACGGGCCAAAGATATTCATCAGTTAATCATTCATCTTTGCACTACAGGCCAAAGATATTCAGTAATATCATCATTTAGGACTGAGGATGATGAAAAATATTTTAAAGAAAATGAATCCAGTGAGACAGAAGGACAAATAGTAGGGATTCGTATAACAGTTTATCCAAGATCAATAATACTTCATAAATAGCAATTTTGAAGAAGAATTCAAAAATAAAGACCAAAACATGGATACAATCAAAGATAGTAACCATAATAGACATCTTGGACAACAAGAAGAAATTTTTATTTTTCGGTGAATAGTGACGTATTTGTGAATAGTGCCGTATACGTGAATAGTAACTCCGACACGAAAAGATAGAAATTCCACAAGAAAAATCATCATGCTTCGTGAATAGTACTCATGAATAATAACTCGTGAATAGTAACTTATGAATAGTAACTCATGAATAGTAACTCATGCATAGTAACCCCGACATGAAAAGTTCCAAATTTGATAAAAAGTTCCAACCAATATTTCGGCATAATGATATTGAAGAAATAATATCACTTACGAAGAAAATAACATCCCTTACCTCAAAAAGATAATACTTCTTCTTTGGAATCTTTGGATATAGTCTTTGAAGGAACTTGCACCGTATAGCAACACTCAAAGTATCAAAATACTCACAAGAATACACTCGATATATAGAGAGAAAAGAGAAAACTTATGAATTCTGGTGTGATTTTCAATTCTAACTAAGCACCCTATTTATAGGAAAATGATTAGAACGCCATAGAAGACTAACTTTTTGCTACGATGGCTTTTTACACATTACTATTGCCACCCACCACATTTGAAATCCAATTGAGCACATTTCTCACCAACCAATTCTAGAATTTTCCAAAATGTTTTATCATTTAAACAATAATCAGAAACGTTAATAATTCATAGAAAATAGTCCATTTATCAGAAAAATATGAATTTTATGTCCATTCCACACGAAATCGAATTCTCTACAACTTTGTAGCTTTGAGTTTTCAAATTCTAAATGGAAAAATACAAGAAATCCACAAACGGATGATTTTTAAATACTTGTAATCCGACAATACTGATAAAACATCTCAGCATTAATTCCTTCATTAATAACCACATAAATAAATCCATCATTTATATCCACATAAAATAAATATTTCCTTATTATATGAATCAATAATTAATTATTCATAAATAATATTACAGAATCACATTTATGATGACCAGAACATTTCCCGGAAAGAGGGGCTTTCCGATAAGGATTTCTCCTTACTGGCGCGCAATTAGGTGACCAAACCTCTCATTGACAGAACTTTCTAGACATTGCCAATAATGCCATCTAATAATTTTATTCAAATAATATGAATTATTGATCTGATAATGGAGATGATGTGTAGTGACAATTATTGAGCAAAAATAATATAAAATATCAACGCAACAATTATTGAATCAATAAAATAAAATATTGAACAGTAACTACTGTAACAATTATTGAGTAGTGCCTTCTTACGTAAGGATCAATAATTCAACAATCATGCAAATCTGCTGTGTCTCTCTTGTCTGACCCACACGTACATCGTATTTTAACCACCGGGTATTCTAACAGTGTTAACAGTAACAACTACGCCGTTATTTATAACAACCTTAACTTTGTCATTTTCTTTATCCGACAGTTATCCGTTATGGGGCCCATAAATGGCTGCACCGTCGTACGAATATTCCCCGACGGAAAGAATATTCCACGACCAAACGAATATTCCCCGACACCATGAATATTTTATTACCACTTGTTTATTTTGCAAAATTTGTACATTTCACCCATAACCAAAGTATTATATCAAATTAACACCTTATTATTCACAATAATAAATAGAGGAAATTCGATTTTATTCATTAAAAAGTTGGGGTCTTACATATTCCTTTTGGGTCAAGGTAGCTCAGGAAGGGCCAACCTCTTAGAGTGAACTAAGGGTCAGGTTTGTCCTTAAGGTGCTTTCTAGATGAAATACTTTAAAAGTGATTTTCAGTGATATCTCATTCGACCTTTTCTGGTGGGGAGGTCCTCTACCAACTTTGGGCAATTGCATTTGCTGTAATCGTGGTGTCCTTACACTATGATCGGATGTTTGATCGCTGAAACTCCACGATGTTGAGTTGGGGGGCTGATAGGTTATCAGTAGTACGTTTTGAGACGTTCTTACTGACTATGGATCTTCATTTGGTTCATCAGCCATAAGGTTTTGGGACTCTATAGCTGGTACATTTGTTCATAGTATATCTCAGTGATGTTGTGTTCCCAGATAGATGTAATTCCATTTACTTTAGGTTCATTTGAAGGCAGCCTTGCATATCTCCTTCTGACTGGAATCACTATTATCACTTAAATCTCCTTGTATCATAGGCATGGATATTTTCATGACTGATCACTCTACGATCATTTGATGAGACTTCTGACGTAGTCTCCTTTGGCGATCTTGTGTGTGTGAAGTTCTGCTCCCGTAATGAGTTCCTCTTGAATGATGCTCGATGATCCTCTGATGTGAGCTTCCTTGAGGATTCTTCTCATATAGCATGCTTTGCCTGATTTGAGAATATAAGACCTTTTTCATTTTTTTGGTTGCATGGCCTGCTTCCATACACAAATTAGCAGCCATGTGAGCTTCACTCAGGTTAGCTCAGCGGGACTTCAAGGACAGGCTTGGACATAGGAATTTTCTCAGAATCATTTCTGAACAGTCCTTAGCCTTCTACTGGTTGAGTCTTCTTAACTGAAGACTTCTGCTTCATCATTCCTTAGTGTGGTCAGACAGACCAAGTACCTGCAGGTTAAATACATTTCTATTTTTGGTACCCACAATTAAATGGGTCTGCTAGGTTAGTTTTCTAAACCCATGTTCCTCATATTTGGATAATTATCATATTTATCACCAACAGTCATATTCATGCATGCAACTAGTTTTAGATAATACATTTTGAGATGCATGATGGTACTGAGTGTGTGTAAGATTCGTCATTCTAAGAAACACACTCTTTTTTTGATGGTTTCATCATTTGCAGGGTTATGTTCACAAGGTTTAAGTGTTCACAGAGTGAGAATCAACTCTACGATTTAGGAGTATCTAGTTGATTCATGGAGGTGATCAGTTTCTACACATCATTAAGATACTCTTGTAGAACTGATCATACTCTGTGTGTTATCAAACACTTAGAACAAGGATTTGTACATACATACTAACCCACCAGCAAAGATTACTTCACATAGAATTAATTTGGCCTGTGATGCTCTTATGACCAATTTCAGATTTCCTTCAAGATGTCATCTTCAACCTAAAACTTGGATGGAGAGAAAGTTTATAGGCATTTGAGTTTCCATCCTTAGGGTACTTTCTCTCTTCACCTTTTTAGGTAGATTATGACTCCTTGACAGAATATTGTTATAGTTCATAAGAAGGTGCATTTATGATGTACACATTTATAATAGTGAGGCAAGTACCTTTTTTTGTCGGTTTCTTACTTGATCATTTATCTTTAATATACTGAGTTTAGACATTGATGTGCGTAGCTTCACTTTTGCTCCTGACATCTTACTGTTCTTGTTGACCTTTAATCAATCAGTTGTGGTCTTGAAGATGCAGGCTAGGAGAATCTCAACATCTTTAGTTCTTTGACATCCTTCAGTTCACAAAGTTTGCACCCAGCTGTTAGTTGGCCAGACACATTTGAGAAGATCTTCTTTCTTCTCTGGATAAACATTTCTTAGCATGTATGGCCTTTTCATCTTTCAGGCTGGTGGATGCTTGACTCTTTGTTGTTGATGTCTCTCTGGCTATCTTGTCTAGTCTTCAGACTACAAGATTGACTGCAGGCAAGGATTAGTCCTGTTGATATAATACTCGAGAACATGGACCAATCTGAGCTGCTTCAGGTGTATATACATATTTACCTGTACACAATATTTCCAACGTGTGAGCTCATCTTCATATAACAGGTGACTTAGTACTAAACTAAGTTTAGAACAATGTTAGTGTCTGGGATCAGACTCAAAGCGATTAGCTTTTGAATATAGCATGAGAACCTGCTCTGATACCAATTGTTAGTTCCCAGTAGGCACAATAGATCAAGAAGGGGGGGGGTTGAATAGATCATTCTTAGTTTCAAATACTTTTCTGGTTTATTTTATATTGCTCATAATTTAGCATATGGCAAACATAAGAATCTTTTCAAGCACAACGGAATAGGTAAAAGTCCCCCTTCATTGATATATTCATAATCATATATACATTGTTCGTAGAGTTAGTTCAATGGTAAGCAGGTAAAGCATACATAGTAGTTATAGCAGTTAATAGACATAATGTAAATGACATAATGTAAAAGACACAAGGGGTTTTAAGTGGTTCAGAGACTCAAGCTCCTAATCCACTCTTCTGCTTTCAACTAGCATGATTTCCACTAAGGAAGGGCAACACCCTGAATCACTAAGATTCCTTCAAGGCCAGCAGCCTTGGGACTCCAGTTCACTAAGAACTCTTCAAGGCCAGCAACCTTGGAACGTCTCTAGTTCCCTAGGAATTCTTCAAGCCCAGTAGGCTTGGAACTTCATTTAGTCCCTCCGAACAAGGACCCCTCAGGCCCTAGCTTCTCGTTGAGCTGTTTGTTTGTTTGTTGGAGTTGGTGCTGAGCTGCTAAGATGTCTTTATTCTTTGAACATCTTCTGTACTTAGCAGCCTGGCGTGATCATCCTTGAAGTGCAGTTAAGTGTTGCATGATGCTCAACTTCTTCAGTTACTCAACCTCTTCTGATGATCCCTTGATGAACTGCCTTGAAGATCATTCCTCTTGATACGTGATGGATGCACATGATGGGTTTCTGCAAGCTCTTCTGCAAGGTACTTGGAAACTTTCTTATGCTCGCCACCATAATGACGTTTGTGATCTCCTTTCTTGATACTTGATGCCTTCTTGTGATGGACTTGCTAAGATGACTATGAGCTCTTCTCTATAGTACTTAGAGTCTTCCCATGATGGACATCAAGATGTCATTAATGCTCTTCTTTCTCTCGGCAGTTCAGAACACTCTTCATGTAGTAGAACTCTCACTTCTACATTGTAGAACTCTCACTTCTACTTCTTTCTTTGTATGTCTCTGAGTGTTCTTGGTGGATAGTAAAGTGAGCCTTCAGACTCACTATCTTACATGGTTTAGAACAGTCCACCGTTACTCTAAACTCGGCAACTCCAGCAACCTTTGATCTTTGAAGCTCTAGCAGATTTATACTCCTTCCCAATCTTCCCGTTGGAGAGTAACCGTTGAAAGCTCTTTGAAATGCTTCACAGATCTCTAGTTGCTTGGTACAGATGGCAGATGTGACATGACAACTTTTTCTCGACTTTACGATCATCATAGTCTCTTGTTTCACCTACCTGTCGCCGATATATCACTTTAATGTCTCAAGGAGTTGAAGACTTTATTTCCTCTTTCTGATTTCTCGATCAGAGGTTGTCCTTTTGCATCGATGCTCTCAATAAGCACTTGTCCAAATATTACCCTTTAGATTCAACCGTTGCCAATGCTTCAGTCTTCAGCTATTCGAACTCTACGATTCTGATGCATGTCTTCAAGGACCTGATCGTAGTGTCATGTTGACTGGTAGAGACAACACTGCGATCTTGAAGAGTGTTGATTAGATCTTCAATATAGAACACCTCTTCCTTCTTTTGTACAGTGCTTCAACACTTATGTTTGCCTCAACAGTTCTCAGATACTGATGACTTGACTTCTTTGTTCTGGCCCCTTCTGAATAGCAAGAAACTTTAGATTTATGGCGTGTCTAGCTCGCTTTCTCCTTGTGATCTCCCGTTCACTTATCATCAATGGACTGGCCCAATGCTTAATCACTTTAGCCTTGTTCTTCAGAAGCTGTCCAGCATCTCTATATGCACTTCATCAGTTCTTTCTTTGTTTGGCAAACACTACGATCCTGGTTGCTTCCAAAATCGTTGTCTTCTTAACAGCTACTGCACTTGCTGACTTTCCTTCGTCAGTTACTAAAGTCTTTTTCTGATCTCCTTATGGAAGACTTCATCTCGAATGGCTTCACAACTCAATCTTGATGCTGATTAGGTTGATGCTTAGATCTTCTGTTAGCTTACATGCCATTCGTTGAGTGCTCTCTGGTTTCCTTCAAGTTGGATGTAACATTGCAGCTTGAATCAGAGGCTTGGTTCCTTTGGATATTCTGGGAGTGCTCATTTGTTGAGAATTGTATTTGCTTTACGATTCTGCCTTGGCGTTGTGAGCACAATTGTTGAGGTCGCGGTTCTGTACTCTACGATTCAGCTTTGGCCGTGCAGACCCTACGACTTCGCGATCAGATCTTGACACTCTACGATTTATGTATTTGTGCTCGATGTCTTCATCTGATCTTGCTCGACTACGATCTCTGCATGTAATCAATAGACTCTACGACTCAGAGTGTAATCTATGATCCTTGACTTGGCTTCGGCATCAGTAGACTCTACGACTCCGAGTGTAGTCTACGTTTCGGACTTGGCTTCGACAGATGTTCGGTTGGCTCGTAGGCAGGCTGTCTCTACGATTCTGAACATAACTTCCTCAGTAGACTTTGGCTACGAGAAAGTTCTACTCGACACACTACGATCCTTCCTTGTTTCTCCTGGCAGTCTACGAACTCTGAGATCTACTATCTTGTAGACTACGATTCTGCCTCGACAGCTCTCGTGTTCTCCTTAACTCCCCTGGCAGACTACGATTTCTGGTGCAGTGCTCGACGATCAGACAAGCCTATCTATTATATCATAAGATCAAACTGACATGCTTGATCTTTCTATATTTATAGTCCTTGTACATCATTTCTTTTAAGGACTTTACAAAGCTGTTTTGCTTATGTAGTATCAACCTAACATACTTGATCAATTCATTCTAAGTCCTTGTACACATGTTTTTATTATCTATCAAAGGACTTTACAGCTTTTCTTAATGCAAGCATACTTGCATATTCATTCATATATATCATAATCAAATCATATGTAAATAGGAATAACATTCACATGCTTATTCCTGACAATATATATATATATATATATATATATATATATATATATATATATATGTGTGTGTGTGTGTGTGTGTGTGTGTGTGTGTTGTGAGGTATGTGGTATTATGTTGCATGGGGTAATATAAGCTATGCAATAAATAATTTCTGTGTTTAATAAATATACTATTATTATATATTTGTTATTTATTGGAGAGGCGAGTTATTTGAATAAAGAAGATAGATAGAAATTTATCTATCGATATTAAATAATTTATGTGAAAATTATTTTATCACAGTAAGTTGGTGACATTAAATATCTTTGATAATCACCAATTGCTTGAGTATATGTACGAGTAAGTATCAAGTCTAAGGCAGTGCAACCGTACCCTTTAATAGTGGATGTATAGGAGTTGGGCTAAACGATTCCTTCAGAGAGCAGAGGTATATACTGTGAGATCCCTAATTTTATGAAATGAAAGTATTCAATTTTTCTATAATTATTATTCTATTTAGTAAATTGTTAAATTGATAAAATGTTAAAGTTAAGGGTGATATGTGAAAAACTTTTCAAAATAAGTAAGTTGTCATAAAATAATCGATTATAAAAGTACAGTAATACGCATGGTTGCATAGTAGCACACAGTATTGATTATTGTTGCTTACATGAGAAGTCACTCAGTTATACTCAATTATTATTACAGTAATTGATGCATCATATCTCTCATATTATTGATTCAATTATTGTCACAATATCATCTGCATAAAATTTTATATTATTAAATCAATAATTGAGATGACAAATTGTTCATATTATTATTTGCATTATTGACGATGTCTTTAAAGTTCTTTCGAGGAAAGGGGTTAGGTTATTTAATTGCGCGCCAATAGGGAGAAATCCTTATCGGAAAGCCCCCTCTTTCTTGGGAATGACCTGGTTGTTAAATATTGTGAGTTATAATATTAATGATGAATAAGTTCGTGTTGATTAAAGATGAAATTGATAGTTCCATTGTGTTGGGATTATTAGTGGGATGTAATGATCGAGAAATTTGTAATTTAATTTAAATATTTATTGAATTAAATAAATATTTTAAATAATTTATTTATTGAGGAAAATAAATAATTGATAATTGTGGTGAATTAATTTAGTAACTAAATTGATTAATGCTAATTAAATTGAATAATGATAATTTTATTGAGGAATTTAATTTAAGAAAATAATTAAATTAAATGAATTGTTTGATATAAAAGAAATTAAATAAATTAAATAAAGTGATGGTTCTAATTTATTAATTAAATTAGATATATGATTATTTATTTATTTATAAGTATAATGATAATAAGATTTTTATTATTATTACTATTATAAGTTATCTAAATTAACTAAATTAAGGTGTGATATATGAAACTATATAATAAAGTATTATAAAAATAATCTACTATGAAAATTCTGAGTAACTAAACAAAGCCTTGTGGCTTTTGGTTAATGTAACTGCCAAAGATGCTTGGCTTAATAAACTGATAATCACGATTATCAGTGTTTAAGCGCTCAGTTTTCTTATTTAATGTATTGTCTTTCTAAGGCTTGATAGATACAGAGAACTTGAGAAAAGATATGCAGAAATTTGGAGAGAAAACCTAAGGATTTCAAGGCAATTTTAGTTGTTAAATTTATATATTATGTATGAGTTTTATGGCATGAAGCTTCAACTCTGTGAATTCTAGTTTTCTGTAAATTATTGTTATGTAGCATGTGTATGGTGATTATGTATAGTTATGATGTTAGAGGTTGTAGTCAGACATGAATTATGTGAATTACAGTTTAAAAAGGAAGAAAAGTATGACAGTGTTTTTATTTCGTATATGGCTTGTGAAAGTACAAATTTTAGTGGACATTTGGTATGTTAAACTGTGAATTGAGTTTTGTTTATGCTAGTCTATTAAGAAATGCACATAACGTAATTTGAACGAAGTAATTCGGACAAGAATCGAAGTCACAGTGTTTAATTTTGTGAAGAAGTTCAAAAATGGAGTTTTATATGAAAAATATGAATTTTGAGAAATTAAAATAGTTTTAGTGGTTGTTAAATTGTTCTAATTAAATGATTATGTTAGCAATCATGTTTATGATAGTTGTATATTTATTTTACGTGTTAATTTCACTGTTTGGTGGGTGAAATTCGTATTAGTTAGGCTAAAAATGGCTATTGTTCATGCTTAAGTCTGCGTCTTTTCGTGCACCAAGCGTAAGAGTACTTACTGGTGCTGAAGCAAAAAATCTGCTTGCAATTGCTTGATTGAAGCCAGCCTTGATTCGCCACTTTGTTTTTTCTAGTGATCGAGCACAAGTATCGCTAATGGCGGTGCAAATCAAGGACATAGCTAGCTCTGGCAGTTCTACGAGCCCGAGCAATGACTTACGCCTATTCAGTAGGTCATGTGTAACGGACTTGTATTAGCTTAGCATGCATATGAATGATGTTGAGGCATAATATAAACTACAATAACAGATTGTCATGCGTGGTAATAAAAGTGTAAAAGATTTTTAAGTGATTGTTAATTAAGTTATATAATGAAACTAAAAGTGACATTTTCAAAAGTAGAGATGAACAATAAAGTTGTGTTGGCTAATAATTAGATTTCAGATTCGTTAAGTATGTTAACCTACATGGTTAGGTGCTAAATTATGGTTATGACCTAAATGATGGTTTAAACCAAAAGCTAATATTCATATAACTAATTGTTGTTGCGATTTCAATGATATATGTAGGGTAATTGGAGATTATTTTATATTTGTGTAGCTTATAATCAAGGCAAGTTCTCTAACTCTATTTTCATAATCATGCAAGTTTCTAAACCTTAACTCTTTACATTGAGAAAGATTTCTAACTTCATTCTTTTGTTGATGAATGCAAGTTTCTTATCCTAAACTTTCATTAAGCAAGACTATTGATTCTATACTTATGTATGATTGAATAAAGCTCATGTAACCTAATTCATTACATCGAATGAGTTTCACATTCTCATTTCTTATTATTGTTATTCAAGACGTATATTGTTCTAACACATTGATTCAAAGAAGAGATTTCTAATTCTTTGAATATAAAATACTTTACATGCATGTATATCATGTTTATTCAGTTATACATTCTTGTATTAAACCTTTATTAATGGAAATTGAATAAGTGTTCTAAAATTCTAGAAACATTGATAAGCTAGTTCCAAACTAAACTTTCTTTAGTGCAAAAATTCTAAATTCAAACTGAGACGAACAACCCTAACATAAGGGATTTTGTACGTGTGACGTTTAGATGTTTGTGCACAATACATGGTACAAAGGGCTGATCCCCCTAAGTACGTTAAGAAGAGTCTGTATAGTCTAAATGACTGTTAAGGTTGAGGTAATAATACCTAAATACCGAAGACATAGTTTGTGGTCTTAAGACCGTCAGATATTAAAGTTCGAACTTGTTTTCTATTTTTGATTCATAGAATAAGTTCATTATTGTTCAGTATTCGTTGTTCATTCTCATGTTGTTATTATTACTACTCTTTATGTCAGTGAGCAATTGTTTGCTCACTCTTGCAATTAAACAATGCAGCTAAAGTCGAAAGAGGTGATGAGCCATCTACTAGCAAGGGAAAGGGAAAGGGCAAGATGTCCAAGTGTTGAAGAATTATTTAAAGTTTATTTAAATGCATGAAGTTATAAGACTTTTGTTTTATTTTATAATGTATTCCGCAAACCGATGTAATAAATTTAAGGTTAGATTACCTGTAATTGTTTATGAGATGATGTAACCCTTTAATGTGAGAGATTATTGTTTAAATTAATTATTATTTTATCCTTTATTATGGGTAGTTAGGTGTAATTATTTTGATAGTGAGCACCAAATTCGGTGAAAATGAAGTACCTGGATTTGGGGGTGTCACATGTTGGTATCAAAGCTTTAGGTTATGAACCTTAGGTGGGGAAAACCTTAGGAAGTAGCCTTTAAGGAAACAGAAAACATAGAGGTGTTTAACTCTTATCGAGTTTTAAGGAATGGATTAAGGCATCCATTGAAACTAAACAATAAAAGACATTATGTGTTATGTGTTAATAACTTATGTGATTGCGAGTATCGATAATGTTAAGTAAAATTTAAAATATTTTGTTGACAAGATGTCTAACGAAGGAGGGTCCAGTCCAGCTAGGGAGGTGATACCTCAGTTACCTAGAGATGATGAACCCCGGGATATTCATGTAGTGCGGGAACAGTTGATCCAGGAAGATGAGCCTGTGACCGATCCCGAGGAGTATAGTCCTGAGGATATAGAGGATGATAATGATGAAGAGGATCCTGTGGAGTTTCCACCAAACTCCGTATCAGTTCAGATGTATGATGCTTTGTACGACCGTAACATAGAGTACAGGATAATGTAGAGGAACTGAAGGAGATGGTTGATATGCATCACGTTGCGTATGAGTAGAAGGATGTAGAGATTCAGGAACTTGACTCAAAACTTGGAAACACAGAATGGGATTTAGTTCATACTAAGGGTCAGCATGAAGATCTATTGGCAGTGAACGAGAAGATGAAGACTGACATGGAGAAGTTGAAAGATGACTTCAAAGAGGAATCACCTAAGCGTGCAAGAGCAGAGGATACTTGGATGAAGGCGACTCAACGTGCAGACCGTGCTGAGGCTAAAGTCCAAGTGAAGAAAGCCAAGATGAAGGAGATGGATTATGCTTTTAATTCAGCGATTGATAGGGCCCAGGATCGAGTCTTTTATTACCCACCTCAATTTAAAGACTCGTCGTGGTTCGTGATGGATCATAAGATGGCATATCGCATCATAGAAGAGGAGCGTCGAGATGCCTTACGACGTCTTAATATGCCTAGATAGAATATGAGTGATAATAATATGTGGTTAATTATGTGAATAAATAAATTGTGAATCCCTTATTTTGAGATAAATAAATGGATAGTATGAGTGTGTAATCCTGAAACTTATCTAGTTCAGGAAAGTGGATGTTTATAGCAGATATGCTATCTTTTATATATTTTAAAGCATTATGAATGAATAAAATATCAAAGTTTATTTGAAATGTTATGTGTTATAGCTTTAATCTTAGAATGTTTAAGTTAAACTTCAAATACTCAAGAAGTTGAGTGAGGAACTAATAAGCGTATATTCTAATAGAAAATGCCTCCTAGAAGAAGATAACCACGTCAACAAGCACCTCCTGTGGGGTCTACTAACAATAACGATGAGGCCAACGCTAATCCGGTTCAACAGTTGGTAGCTCTGTTGACGGGAGCACTTGAGAATCAACCGCAAGCTTAAGTTACGACCTTCAAGGAATTCAAAGGGGTTTGACCGCCAGAGTTTGAAGGGTCTATGAATCCAGTGGAAGCCCAAATCTGGATCATAGAAATGGAGAAAGTGTTTGATGTTGCTAGAGTTAACGAAGATCAAAAGACTGCATTCGCGACGTTCATGATGAAGTCCGAAGCTAGCTACTGGTGGTAAGCAAATAAGGTTCATGGGGGACAAGGAGTGATAATATGGGATAGATTTAAGGAAATGTTTTTCGAAATATACTTTACAGCAAGTTCTCGGAATCAGTTGGAGGTGCAATTTCTGGAGCTTAAATAAGGAACTATGACGGTGCCAGAATATGCTGTGAAGTTTAATGAGTTGGCAAGGTTTGCCACTTATCAAGTCAATACGGATAAGTGTAAGGCAAGAAGGTTCGAACAAGGATTGAAACCCTGGCTGTATAGCAAGGTTTCAATGTTCCAGTTAAATACATTTGCAGCTGTACTGGAAAAGGCAATCATCGCGGAAGGTGGAAGCGATGCCTTGACCAAGTATAATCAAGAACAGAAGAAGAGGAAGAATGATAATGAGAATAAGGCTAGTACAAGTAACGTTGGAAGTAACAATCAGAAGAGGAAGTGGAACGAGAATTCGACTACGGGAGGACAGTAGGGAAGTCAACAGAAGAAAAAGTTTGAAGCTTGTGCTACTTGTGGAAAGAACCATCCTGGGGTGTGTTTGAAGGGAAAGAGGGTGTGTTTCAACTGTGGTCAGGAGGGACACATTGCTCTGAACTATTTTAGCCCAAAGAAAGGAGCATGTTTTACCTGCGGTTCAAAGGATCACATGGCTCGTGATTATCCTAAAAAGCCAGCGGGGAGTGCACGTGGAGGAAAGGGAAACAACAACGTTGGTGGTGCATTGACTATCACTGGACCAGCACAATCAAGCCGACCTACTGCGAGATCTTTCAATATGACCGTGCAGGATGCTGTTCAGTCTAAGGATGTGGTGTCAGGTATCATTCCGATTAATGATATTAATGCTTATGTATTGTTTGATTCGGGTGCTACTTGTTCATTTATATCCGATGAATTTGCTCAAAACTTAGATTTGCCTCAAGAAGAATTAGATTATCCTTTGAGCATCGAGATTACAAATAGGGAAGTGATTCCTGTTAAGTTCATATATAAGAATTGTAGAGTGGTTATAAAGGGTCAAGAGATGGGGGTAGACTTGATACTAATTAGACTGGGTGAGTTTGATGTTATCCTGGGAATGGATTGGTTATTCAATCACGGAGCTATAATTGATTGCCAAAGAAAGTGTGTTAACCTTATGACTCCGTCAAAGGTTGTGTTCTATGGCAGCAAGTCACCTCGACAAGCAAGTTGTCTGATGGTGATGCAAGCTAAGAAGTTGTTAAGACAAGGATGTGTAGGATACTTAGCCTACATAGTTGATACAGAGAAGAAAAGTGCGAAGTTAGAAGAGATACCAATCATAAGAGATTTTGCAGACGTATTTCCAGACGATTTGCCGGGTCTTCCGCCAGATCGACAAATCGAGTTCGTGATTGATTTAGTACCAGGAACAGGCCCGATATCTAAGCCACCATACAGAATGGCCCCGGTAGAGATGAAAGAGTTGATGGTGTAACTGCAAGAATTGCTCAACAAAAAGTATATCTAGCTGAGCGTATCGCTATGGGGAGTGCAAGTGTTATTTGTTAAGAAGAAAGATGGATCAATGCGGCTCTGCATTGATTACAGAGAATTGAATAAGGTCACGATTAAAAATAAGTATCCGTTACCAAGAATCGACGATCTGTTTGATCAACTGAAGGGTGCGAGGTATTTTTCAAAGATAGACTTGAGGAGTGGTTATCATCAGCTGAAGGTGAGGCCAGAAGACGTACCGAAGACGGCATTAAGAACTCGGTATGATCATTACGAGTTTCTAGTTATGTCATTTGGTTTAACCAATGCACCTGCAACGTTCATGGATTTGATGAACAAGGTGTTTAAACCATTCTTAGATAAATTTGTGGTGGTGTTTATTGATGATATCCTGGTGTATTCTAAGACCAAGGAAGAACATGTTGAACACTTAAGAGTGACGTTGGAGACATTGTGGAAAAAGAAGTTGTACGCAAAATTTTCAAAATGTGAATTTTGGTTGGAACGTGTACAGTTTCTCGGGTATGTTATTGATAAAGACAAAATTTTGGTAGATCCATCAAAAGGTGAAGCTGTAGTAAAATGGGATCAGCCGAAGACACCGTTAGAGATAAGGAGTTTCTTAGGGTTGGCAGGTTGTTATAGACATTTTATTCTAGATTTTTCCAAAATCGCGACCCCGTTGACGAATTTAACCAGGAAGGCGGTTAAGTTTGTTTGGACGGAGAAGTGTGAGGGTTTTCACGAATTGAAGAAGAAGTTAAGTAAAACACCTATGTTGTCATTGCCTAATGATACAGGGAATTTTGTGGTGTATAGTGATGCATCGCATAAAAGACTAGGTTGTGTGTATATGCAAAACGGCAGAGTTATCGCGTATGCATCACGTTAATTAAAAGATTATGAAAAAGGGTATCTGACTCATGACTTAGAGTTGGTTGCGAAGGTGTTTGCCCTAAAAATTTGGAGACATTATCTTTATGGAGAAAGGTGTGAGATATATATTGACCATAAAAGTCTGAAGTATATCTTTACACAAAAAAATTTGAATATGAGGCAAAGAAGATGGTTGGAGCTGATAAAAGACTATAACTGTGAGATTTTCTATCATCCCGGAAAGGCGAATGTTGTTGCTGATGCTTTAAGCAGGAAGGGACGAGAGAAGTTAATGATGTTGACAGCCCAGGAGAAGTTAATGTCGGAAATGGCTAAGATTGAATTAGAAATTAAATATCCGACAAAATCCGACGAGAAGTTATTCCAGATAGGAAACGATTGAACATTGGTAGATAAAGTGAAGAATGCACAACTTCTGGATGAAGAATGCGAAAAGATAAAACAAAAAGTATCTGAAGGGGAGGAAAGCAAATTCAAAATCAATTTGGAAGGGTTACTTCGATTCGAAGGGAGAATTTGGGTTCCGCCAGTACCGGAAGTTAAAGAAGAAGTTCTGAGTTAAGCTCACAACTCAAGATATTCGATTCACCCTAGAAGTACAAAAATGTACCAGGATCTTAGACATTATTTTTGGTGGCCGAATATGAAGAAGGATGTGGCTGAGTGTGTGGAGAAATGCTTAACGTGTCAGAAAGTTAAAGCTGAACACCAAAGGCCAAGCGGGTTATTACAACCGTTAGAGATACCGGAATGGAAATGGGAGCATATCACAATGGATTTTGTGGTAGGTCTTTCAACGACTTAGCAAGGTTATGACACCGTTTGGGTGATTGTTGATCTACTGATGAAGTTGGCACACTTCTTACCAATCAAGATTAGATTTAACCTGGATCGGTTGGAAAAACTATACGTGAAGGAAATTATGTCAAGACACGGTGTACCTGTGTCCATTGTATCAGACAAAGATCCACGTTTCACATCAAATTTCTGGAAGCGACTACAAGAATATTTGGGAACACAGTTAAGAATGAGCACAGCGTACCATCCTCAAACAGACGGACAGAGTGAGAGACCAATCTAGACACTAGAGGATATGCTCAGAGCATGTATTATGGATTTCAAGGGAAATTGGGACGATCATTTACCATTGGTTGAATTTTCCTATAATAATAGTTATCACGCGAGTATTAGCATGCCGCCTTATAAAGCGTTATACGGCAGGAAATGCAGAACTCCGTTATGCTGAGATGAGGTAGGTGAACATCAACTATTGGGTCCAGAGTTGGTACAACAAACTGTCGATATCATCAAGGTGATTCGAGCAAGATTGATAATTTGCGGATGATGGAAGAAATATGCCGATCAACACCGACAAAATCGGGAATTTGATGTTGGTAGTTATGTTTTCTTGAAAGTATCTCCCTGGAAGGGGAAAATTCGATTTGGCAAGAAAGGGAAATTAAGCCATAGGTTTATAGGTCATTTTGAAGTGCTTCGACGTGTGGGTGAAGTGGCATACGAGGTAGCTTTACCTCAAGAATTGGTGCATATCCATAATGTTTTCCACATCTCGGTGTTGAGACCATATAAGCCTGACTATAAACATGTTATAGAATATGAACCCTTACAGTTTGAGAAAGACTTAACATTTGAAGAAGTCCTGTTCAAATTATTGTGTAAAAAGAGCAAATCTGAGGAATAAGGTAATACCTTACATTAAGGTAACTCGGAGGAACCACAATCTTTGAGGAAGCTACGTGGGAACTTGAAAGCGTTATGATGAAGAATTATCCTCAGTTATTTGCTTGATTTTGTATAGCGATTCTGGAGACATAATCTTGTTTAGGAGGGAAGAATGTAATGAATGAATTTTTCGAGTTGTGATTCTGGGGACAGAATCCTTTTGAGGAGGGAAGGATGTAACGATCGAGAAATTTGTAATTTAATTTAAATATTTATTGAATTAAATAAATATTTAAATAATTTATTTATTGAGGAAAATAAATAATTGATAATTGTGATAAATTAATTTAGTAACTAAATTGATTAATGCTAATTAACTTGAATAATAATAATTTTATTGAGGGATTTAATTTAAGAAAATAATTAAATGAAATTAATTGTTTGATATAAAAGAAAATAAATAAATTAAATAAAGTGATGGTTCTAATTTATTAATTAAATTAGATATATGATTATTTATTTATTTATAAGTATAATGATAATAAGATTTTTATTATTATTACTATTATAAGTTATCTAAATTAACTAAATTAAGGCGTGACATATGAAACTATATAATAAAGTATTATAAGAATAATCTACTATGGATATTTTGAGTAACCAAACAAAGCCTTGTGGCTTTTGGTTAATGTAACTGCTAAAGACGTTTGGCTTAATAAAATGATAATCACGATTATCAGTGTTTAAGTGCTCAGTTTTCTTATTTCATGTATTGTCTTTCTAAGGGTTGATAGATACAGAGAACTTGAGAGAAGATAGGCAGAAATTTGGAGAGAAAATCTAAGGATTTCAAGGCAATTTCAGTTGGTTTAGCCAAAATTATCAAGCAAATTGAAGGTATTTTCGTTAACCTTGATATTATATATATACACATGTATGAGTTTTACGGCATGAAGCTTCAACTCTGTGAATTCTAGTTTTCTGTAAATTATTGTTATGTAGCCTGTGTATGGTGATTATATATAGTTATGATGTTAGAGGTTGTAGTCAGACATGAATTATGCGAATTACAATTTAAAAATGAAGAAAAGTATGATAGTGTTTGTATTTCGTATATGGCTTGTGAAAATACAAATTTTAGTGGTCAATTGGTATATTAAATTGTGAATTGAGTTTTGTTTATGCTAGTCTATTAAGAAATGCACATAACATAATTTGAACGAAGTAATTCAGACCAGAATTGAAGTCATAATGTTCAATTTTGTGAAGAAGTTCAAAAATGGAGTTTTATATGAAAAAATATGAATTTTGAGAAATTAAAATAGTTTTAGTGATTGTTAAATTGTTCTAATTGATTGAATATGTTAGCAATCATGTTTATGATAGTTGTATATTTATTTTACGTGTTAATTTCACTGTTTGGTGGGTGAAATTCGTGTTAGTTAGGCTAAAAACGACTATTGTTCATGCCGAAGTCTCAGACCGTCATCATGCACATAATCTGAAATTGCTACCGGGTGTTAAGAGCAAAAAATCACAGCAGCGCGCATACTGGGTTTTCTACAGTCGAGCACCAAAGCAGTAAATTGCTAAGTGCAAGAGCAAAGGACATCCCAAATTGTGGTTGTGCCTTGAGCCCAGGCAGTGACTTCTACCTATTTGCAGGTCATGTGTAA
Source organism: Panax ginseng (assembly GCA_020205605.1). Classification (NCBI taxonomy): domain Eukaryota; kingdom Viridiplantae; phylum Streptophyta; class Magnoliopsida; order Apiales; family Araliaceae; genus Panax; species Panax ginseng. The sequence continues at coordinate 108,188,866 of CM035148.1, read as the reverse complement.
CGGACTTGTATTAGCTTAGCATGCATGTGAATGATGTTGAGACATAATATAAACAACAATAATAGATTGTCATGCGTGGTAATATAAATTGTAAAAGATATTTAAGTGATTGTTAATTGAGTTATATAATGAAACTAAAAGTGACATTTTCAAAAGTAGTGATGAATAATTAAGTTGTGTTGGCTCGTAATTAGATTTCATATTCGTTTAGTATGTTAACCTACGTGGTTAGGTGCTAGATTAGGGTTATAACCTAAATGATGGTTTAAACCCGAAAGCTAATATTCATATAACTAATTGTTGTTGCGATTTCAATGATATATGTAGGGTAATTGGAGATTATTTTACATTTGTGTAGCTTATATTCAAGGCAAGTTCTCTAACTTTACTTTCATAATTGTGCAAATTTCTAAACCTTAACTCTTTTCATTGAGCAAGCTTTCTAACTTCATTATTTTGTTTATGAATGCAAGTTTCTTATCATAAACTTTCATTGAGCAAGACTATTGATTCTATTCTTATGTATGATTGAATAAAGCTCATGTAACCTAATTCGTTACATCAAATGAGTTTCACATTCTCATTTCTTATTATTATTATTGAAGATGTATATTGTTCTAACACATTGATTCAAAGAAGATTGTTCTAATTCTTTTAATATAAAATACTTTGCATGCATGTATATCATGTTTATTCAGTTATACATTCTTGTATTAAACCTTTATTGATGGAAATTGAATAAGTGTTCTAAAATTCTAGAAACATTGATAAGCTAGGTCCAAACTAAACTTTCTTTAGTGCGAAAATTCTAAATTCAAACTGAGACGAACAACCCTAACATAGGGGATTTTGTACGTGTAACGTTTAGATGTTTGTGCACAATACATGGTACAAAGGGCTGATCCCCCTAAATACGTTAAGAAGAGTCTGTATAGTCTAAATGACTGTTAAGGTTGAGGTAATAATACCTAAATACCGAAGACATAGTTTGTGGTCTTAAGACCGTCAGATATTAAAGTTCGAACTTGTTTTCTATTTTTGATTCATAGAATAAGTTCATTATTGTTCAGTATTCGTTGTTCATTCTCATGTTGTTATTATTACTACTCTTTATGTCAGTGAGCAATTGTTTGCTCACTCTTGCAATTAAACAAATGCAGCTAAAGTCAAAAGAGGTGATGAGCCATCTACTAGCAAGGGAAAGGGAAAGATGTCCAAGTGTTGAAGAATTATTTAAAGTTTATTTAAATGCATGAAGTTATAAGACTTTTGTTTTATTTTATAATGTATTCTGCAAACTGATGTAATAAATTTAAGGTTAGATTACCTGGGATTGTTTATGAGATGATGTAACCCTTTAATGGGAGATATTATTGTTTAAATTAATTATTATTTTATCCTTTATTATGGGTAGTTAGATGTAATTATTTTGATAGTGAGCACCAAATTCAGTGGAAATGAAGTACCCGAATTGTGGGGTGTCACAGTGGAAATTGACATTTATGTCGATAATAATTGATGTCTGGAAGTTATATTGACCAATCGGGTAATTAATTGAATAAATGAGCAATTAATTGCTATTAATTCACATGTTTATAACTATGTGTTCACATGTATATACTATTGATTCACATACATGTACTATTAGGGGAGGTGGTACAAGATTGATAATACTTGAATGACTAAATTAAAAAGGGAGGTATAGATGAAGGTACTATACTGTAATTATTTTTTCACATGTATAGAACTATTGATTCACATGATTGCACTATTGATTCACATGATGTACTATTAGGGGAGGTGGTGCAAGTTTGATAATACTTGCATGACTAAATTAAAAATAAAGGAAAAGATGAAGGTATTATACCATAATATTTCGAGCCCCAAAACGTGTAATTATCGAAACTATGTTTTCCTATAAATAGAAGAACATTCTTCTTTCATTCTCACCAATTCACTAAGACTCACAAGAGCAATTATAGAGAGAGAAGCTATAGAGAGAAAGAAGAAGAGTAGTTTGCTACTTCACTATTCCAGTATCTAGTCTTCTTCTAAGGTAAAGGGTGTTATTTATTTTATATTCTCTTATGATATTATTTTTCGTATTCGTAAGGAATATTATCTTCGTTCAATATTCGTAAGGGGTATTATTTCTTTCGTATTCATGAAGAGAGTTATTTTCTTTTAATACTCGTAAGGGTTGTTATTCCATTCTTTATTATTCTGTTGGAATAACCTGTCTACGCGGACTACCGTATGCATAGTGATATTCTTTTGTTATTCCATTCTTTATTATTCTGTTGGAATAACCTGTCTACGCGGACTACTGCATGCATGGTGAAATTCTTATGTTATTCAATTCTTTAATATTCTGTTGGAATAACCTATCTACGCGGACTACCGCATGCATGGTGAATGACCCTTCATATTCATTCTTTATTAAATTATGGAAATGATTTGTCTATATGGATTACCGCATGACGGGTAAAAATCCATTACAGTTTCGTATATTCTATTATAGTCGTATGAGATATCATTTCTTTTGTACTCGTCATGGAATATCGTTTTCTTTTGTGTTTTCCTTTTATGAGTACTATTCACAAGTTATTGTCCAGAAGTTACTATTTACGGGTTACTATTCACCCAGTTACTATTCACTCGAATATTATTCACTCGGATATTCGGGACACTTTTTGTGCCGGAGTACTATTCACAGGTTACTATTCACGAGATACTATTCACCCGGTTATTATTCACTCGAATATTATTCACTCGGATATTTGGGGCACTTTTCATGCCAGGGTACTATTCACAAGGTAATATTCCTGAAGTACTATTCACAGGGTACTAAATATATTTCTTTTCTGTCTAAATTATTTTTGATACATGAATATTATTCTTGAACTTTAATCTACAAAGCAGTATCATGTTGACAATTTGGATATTTTTAAACTCTTGATAAATTTAAAGTCTTTAATATTTATCCTTGATTTCGTTTGATTAATGCTTATATCATTGTCATCATCCTTATGCTTATATTATAATTAAACTCATCTGTGGCTTACGTGCATAGATGGACTTGGTATGATTATGACTAGGGATTATTCGGTATAATCATGACCGTAATGTTATAAATGATGTGGTAAAAGTCCTCATGGCCCATAGTGCATTGATGGACATATGTTGGTATGATCATAACCATGGGTTCTCTTCGGGCAAGGGTGAAAAGATGAATTATTTTATGGCGTGATCATGACCGTTGATAAAAACACGAATATCCTTGGCCGTAGTGCATGGATAATTCGGTGATGTGGATTATTTATTGAGCTGAGTCTCAGCGATAAAATATTGATAATAAAATTTTAATTCGTAGAAGATAATAGATATCATACTCTACTTGACTCTTCTAAAATACAGTTGCATGTATTTCACCTGTAGTGCAAGGATGAACTATTAATGAATATCTTTGGCCCGTAGTGCAAATATGAATTTATTAGTATGATTATGAACATGAACTGTGATTTGGTATAACCATGATTTTTGATGTTTCAGGTAAAGACGTGACACTCCCAAATCTTGGTACTTCATTTCCTCAAGATTTGGTGTTCACTTAATCAAAACATTCATTTCTAACTACCCAATTATAATAAAATTGAATAATAAAAACCTTCCCATACAGGATTAAACTTAAATAAAAATCTCCCAGGTTATCTAATCTTTAATCATCATTCAAATGCGGAAATCATTACATAACTTCTTTAAAATAAAGTCTAACATCAACATAATAAAAGTCTAACATCTTAATCAAAGTAAAAATTACAAGTTTTTGCTTTACGCTCGTCTGTGCTGACCTGATATGGCGCAAACCTTGCCAATTCATTGAATTTCGCGGCATACTCAGATACCGTCATCGTTCCTTGTTTTAGTTCCAAAAACTGCACTTCTAGCTAACTCTTCGAACTCTCTGGGAAATAAGTCTCGAAGAACAACTCCTTGAATCTATCCCAGGTCATCACTCCTGGCCCTTCATGAGTTTTATTGGCTGCCACCAATAACTAGCTTTTGCTTTCAACATGAATGTTGCGAAAGCAGTCTTCTGATCATCCCCTACCCTAGCGACATCGAACACCTTTTCTATCTCCATAATCCAGTGTCCGTGCTCAATTGGATTCATGTAGACACATCGGAATTGTGTGGTCCAACCGCCTTGAAATCCTTAAACGTTGTACCATGGTTTTGTGGTTGATTCTGCAACGCTCCTGTCAGTAGTGTCACTAGTTGTTGAACGGGGTTACCGTCAACATTGTCGTTATTGGTTCCTTCAGTGGTTCTCTGTCGTGTTGGTTGACGTCTGGGAGGCATTTTCTATTAAAATACTTTCATTAGATTATTATTCAATTCTTTTAAGTAATTTCTACTTAAATTGCCTCCAAAAGAAATAACCACTTAACACATAATACTTTGAATAAAGTAACAACTTTTATTTATTCATAACCTTTTTAAAAAAATAAAACAATAGCATCTCTGCTATCTACATTACTTTCCTGAACTATAAAAGTTTCAAGACAACATCATAGTCATATCCCATAGTTTGCATAACACTTGGGATTTACAATTTATTTAACCTTTCACTCATCGTACAACAGCTACAATGTTCTATTAAGATACTTCTTAGCCTATCACGTTCTTTTCTCCATGACTCAAACATTGTTTCTCGCGATCTAACACGAATGATGGCGGCGTCTCAAACCGAATCGGATATCCCATGACCCGATCTTGAGCTCGATTAATTGCAGTGTTAAATAATTTATCCATCTCTTCCATCTTCATCCTCTTTGTTTACGTGTCTCATCGCTAATCTGTTCGTTGAAAAGCTTCCTCATAAGCATCTTGACTCTTGCCCTCTTAGCGACTTCTTCTCTCACTTGTTCTTGATTCAAATGTGACCACTTCGATCATTGCTCTTTCTCTCCTTCATGCCGTATTTAGTTTCTCCTCGACATTTGTCACCGTTCTTCACGATCCTCGGATCTCGCCGTCTTTTTTTGTGTCATTGCGATACATTGTTTCGACTACTATCTCCGCAACTCCTCAACTGTATCCTTGAAGTTCCACATTACGGTCATGCACCTCATCGTATATACGGCCAGCTATCGAGTTAAGTGGAATCCTTTCCTCCTCGTCCTCTTCATCCGTCTGTGGCAGATCCACGGGATCTTCCTCATCTGTTTCCACATCATCATCGTCATCTTCAACTACTGTGACCAACGGGGCTGACTCCCGTGGCAGTAGTTGTTCCCAAACTACATGACTGTCGTGAGGCTCCTCCTCTATAGGCATTTGAGGTCCCTCCTCCCTAGCCTGAATGGATTCTCCGACATTAGTCATCCTGACAATAAAGTTTTAAAGTTTTAATTATTAATCATTACTACTCGACACTCACGAGTACATAAATTATAATCACATAAGCACATAAGTGTTTTATTACTTCTTTCTTAAAACTCGATAAGAGTTATCTCCACTATCTTTTCAAAGGTTACTTCCTGAGGTTTTTCCCTACCTAAGGTTCATAACCTAAAGCTTTGATACCAACTTGTGACACCCCCAAATCTTGGTACTTCATTTCTTCAAGATTTGGTGTTCACTTAATCAAAACATTCATTTCTAACTACCCAATTATAATAAAATTCAATAATAAAAACCTGCCCATACAGGATTAAACTTAAATAAAAATCTCCCAGGTTATCTAACCTTTAATCATCATTCAAATGCGGAAATCATTACATAACTTCTTTAAAATAAAGTCTAAGATAATCATAATAAAAGTCTAACATCTTAATCAAAGTAAAAATTATAAGTCATCAACACTTGTACATTTTTCCTTTTCCTTTGCTAGTCGAAGGTTCACCTACCTTCTCTTCTTTAGCTGCAATGAGTTTATAAATATGGAAGAGTGAGCAAAACAATTGCTCACTAGATATAATATGAAATCAACAGGAGTATAACAATAATAACTGTCGAAATAAGATCATCAAAAGTGAATAGTACTCTATCAATAATAATCAGAAACTGAAATCGCAAAATATGGAAAATATACATCACTGAGGGTCGTAAGACCATGAACTACGTCCACAGTTGCAAGTAATCTTTCAACTCCAACTTTAACAGTCATAAGACTATAAGGACCTCATACTTAGGGGGATCAACCCTTCGTACAATGTATTGTGCACAAACATTTTAACTCTATGCGTAAGTTAACCCCTAATCATAACAATAGGGTTGTTCATCTCAGTATTTAGAGTACAAGTGCGCACCAAAGGAAGTTTGGTTTGGATAAGCTTTCAAGGTAATTTGGAATTCAACGAACATCAACTAAGGAGTAGTTGAATACAACCAATAACACTATACTATAGAATAATTGTGATTGAATCAATCATAGTAAACAATCTAATAGCATAAAATTTGAATAACTATAGCATATCTTGCTTGAACAATACTAAGCCAAGGTTAATTAGAATTGAATACTAAGCATGCATAGCAATTTGAACGATAGAAATGTTCGACATTAGTATATATAGTTGTGCATGCTAAACAACAAGTTAAATACAAGAATAACTTGCTCCAGAATAACTTACATCATTATATTGTAATCGAATTGAAAACAATAATTGAATTAACAAGATAATAGATTAGAAAACTTGCCTTACTCGTAGGCTAAACCAAATCAATACGAATCACAATATCCTATAAACATATGTCATCATGACATAGTTAGCCATTACCACTTTACAAACATAACTAAGTACGTTCATCATTTAAAATTGGATTTTTAATCACATAATCAAGTTATAACATAAGTTAATCTTTAATAACATAATTATTCATAGTATAGAAATACTAAAATCAATATTTTACAGTCCTACTATCATCACATAACTTTTCTTAAAATTTCGTGTACAAAAAGTACAATCGTCGGACTATTCGCGATTTCACTGGCAATACTACGATTTACTTGTGGGTCGCGTTCATGGCGTGAGGATAATATGTGATGAATAAACCACGAAGTCACGCCTTGGCGTGGCGATGGCGTTAATGGCGCCACTAACATCTTATTGGTCAAGTTGCATGCCAAGTCATAGATTTTGATGTACCTTCCGCAATAAGACAAGAAAAAGCCATTTTTGCCTACAAGCTCATTTTTAACAGACTAATTCACATGCAATTCATACAAAAACTTCATGTAAATATAATTCAAGAACTCCTAACATGTTTCTACCCATACAACAACATAAACAACAAATTTAAAACATCCAATTTCACTGTTTTTGCTAAAAACTCACTTTTTGATATTTCAATGAAAATCAACACTATAAATTTTTTTTTTCAACCAAAACAATTAATTCAAAGCATCTTTATCAATAATTATACACACTCTATCAAATTAGATGATCAATTTATCAACTAAACAACTAATTAACCCTCAATTTCTACTTTAAATTAACCCATACTCAATCACAAAAACTCTCTGTAAAAAGGTTTTCTTCACAACTACATACATAACAATAATACATTGACTATAACTTATGAAAATCATTTTAACATCACTAGTATGTCATATAAAGCCACATAACAACAAAAATTCATGCTTACACAAGGATTCTACAAAGAATTTGGGAAGAGAAAAACTAAACATTTTAAAACTAAAAAGAATAGAACAATACCTTGAAGAAGATGATGATGGCTATTCCTTTCTATTCTCAAGCTTCTTCTTCTCCAATCTCTAGCCTTTCTTCCTCTCTTCTTTTCTTCTTCTCTTATTCTTCCTCTGAGTTTTTCTTTTCTTTTCTTCTTTCTAACCTCTCTCCTCTATTTTTACGTCTTATAATATAACGTATATGGATATAATATATATTTATTATATGATATAAATATAAAACATATAACAGATATCAGTTATTTGAGTTTTGAAAATCAAAAGCCATAAGGCTTGTTTGGCTAACCACTAAAAATATAATCAATTAATCCTTATGCCTTGTTTGGTAAAACACAATTATATTAAAGACTTAATAGGCATTAGGCCTTGTTTGGCAAAACTGAATTAAACTCCCTTAATTTATTTTAGTAACTCCTTTATAGCAAGGTTATTTGTCATACTTCTATTAAATTAAATAATCAATTTAATCAATTCAAATACTAATCTATTAAATTACTTTAACACATAAATTATTATCTCATAATTATAATTTCCTTTATAATTATAATTTTATTCAACCAACTAACACTTTATTTTAATCACAAATTTCAATTAAAATACTATAATTCATTTAATCATTATAAGCTCTTTAGCTTACTTATTAAATTAAATTAGTATATAATCTCATAGCAATTAATTTTCTTAGCTCCTTAATTATTTATTCAACAAATAATTAACTAAACCGCATCAACTCAAATTGCCATTAAATACTTATATAATTAAATAAATATTTAATATTGCAAATAAATATTTAATATTTAATATTTAATTATTTATTCAACAAATAATTAACTAAACCACATCAACTCAAATTGAACAATTATTTATTCAATAATAAACATATCCATTAAATACTTATATAAATTAATAAATATTTAATATTACACTTTAAAATTCTGGAATGTTACATCATTCTCTCCTTATAAGGATTCTGTCCTCAGAATCACAACTCAAATAAATCATACGTTACATTCTTCCCTACTTACAAAGATTCTGTCTCTAGAATCGAAGACAGAGATTAAACAAATAACTCAGGGTACTCTTTCAATATTTTCTCTTCGAGTTCCCACGTAGCTTCTTCAGCGTTGTGGTTCCTCCATATCACCTTCACAGAAGGTATCACTTTATTCCTGAGCACTTGTTCTTTCCTGTCGACTATTTGGATAGGAACCTCTTCATAAGACAAATCTTTCTCGAACTGCAACGGTTCGTACTCGATCACATGTTTGTAGTCGGGTTTATATGGTCGTAACACCGAAATGAGAAAAACATTATGAATGTTGTGACAACCCGAAAATTTATAAAATCTTGAATGATTAGAATAAAGGTTAAAGAATAAAACCTAGAAGAGAATTTGTGGATTTATTTAAAATTTTCAAGTAAAACCTATATGGTTTGCTATTCGAATGAGAATAGAGAAAATATGGGTTACAAAATTCCAATACCCTAGAAATGAATTGATATGTATTTGAATAAATATCAAGAATAAGGTATTATGATACCTGTAAAATTTAATGTGAATTGAACAAGTATAAAGTCGTTAGTTAATACGATTGGCAATATGAAGGAGTAATTTAAAACTCAAAATTTGAGTTAGAGATAGAATTTTGAAGCACGGACACTCGGTTGCGTCCGGAACGTCAAGTTTAGTTAGAAAGGACAATTAACACAAAATGTGTAAGGGTTGACTTTTTGGTCAAAGTCAACAGTTGATTTTTATAGAAAAAGGTCAAAATTGGAGTTAGAAGTGAAGCATGTTATGATTATGTGAATTATGTATATGATTAAATAAATATACATTATATAATGTGAATATATTTATTTTGTATATAAAAGTGAAATAAGAATTAAGTTATGTAACCTAATATATATATTAGGTGTGTTAATTAAATAACCTAAGAGGTTATAATATGCTAGAATATTAGTATTTATAATATATTCTAATTTTAAGAGATTTATTTTATACATCTCAGTTAATTAATTTTATAACCTAATTATAGCAAGTCTAATTGGGTTAAGGAAATGAATGTGCATGAGTAAGGATTTATGTTTTAATGGAGTAAATGAAAATCCTAATTAAATAATTAGGGAATGGTAATAATAAGAGTGTTGGAAATGTAATATTTTGTTATGGCCCAAAGAAATTTATTAAAAGTCCAAAGAGATTAATAAATATGGTGGCCCAAGAGTTGGCCCAATCAATAATTTAAAAAGCCCAAAAATTTGATCCAAGTATGGGGGGATATTTTTGGACAAGAAAATGCATAAGTAAGGAATTTATTTTCTAGTGTGAGAAATAAAAACCCTAAGTAAATAATTAGGGTAAAATAGATTTAAGAGTAATGGACTATAATAATATCATAGCCCAATAATTTATTTAGAGTCCAAAAGAATTAGATTTAATGTACTAATGAGGTTATATTATTTAAACAAGTCTAATTAATTATTTAATTATGTGACTTGTGGATAAAGTGATTAAGGGCAATTAAATTGTTAATCTAGCCCAATATATTATGCGTGGGACAAGTATTATAATGACCCGATTACATTTTTTGGTGGAAGCGCAAATTTATTTTGATAGTAAGTAAAATAATAAAAGTACAAGCCCAATAGAATTTGATTGATAAGTGGCCCAATTTTTGACCCACTTAAGGAGGGGCTATCTAGTCACTTGTTAAGTAAATTAACAATTAAAGAAAAAAGAAAAGGATATGTTGGAAGATGATAAGGCCACATGGCCATGAAGAGAAAGAGATAAGAAAGAAAAAAATATGAGAGTAATGATTATTTTTTTTCTTTCTTATCCTTTAGGCTTAGGTGTCACTAATTAACTTGGCCACTTATTTTATCCAAGAGTGCAAGCAACTAGATAATGATTAAGGAAGAGAAGAAGAGATGAGATTGGGGGATGTATGTAGATATAAAAAAATTTATATATACATTAAATCTCCAACAAACAAATATCTAATTATTTCTTTCATCTCTTATTATTTTTTTTCTAACCAAAAAGAAAACCAAGAGAGAGAGAGAGGAGCAATTCGGCACTTAGAAAGAAAAAAGGAAAGAGAGAGCTGCCATTAATGGATGAAGGAAGAAGAAGGAAGAAAATAAAAACAAGGTAAAATATATACTTGATTTTGTATGCTATTTGTATTTTTATGATGGATCTTTGGAGTTTAAGTTTTATGTGGCTAGATCCATGAATAAATGTTAGATCTAGAATTTTATTGGGTTGAGTTATGGATTTACATGGGTATAGATGGAAAGATTTGGAAAAAAGGTAAGAAAATAGAATTTACCGGAAAGCTTAAACTTGAAAGTGTGATCTAGCTTTTGATTTTTGAAATCTATGATGGATATTTGTGATTTATTTTCTTGGGATGCTAGATCTATCTATTAAGGATAAAACCCCTTTAGAATCACTCAATTAGGTTGAAAAATGAGCAAGTTATGGAATTTATTCCAAAAAACTCAAAGCTAAGAAAATTGTTAGAACAACAGTTTTTACCAGCCACTTCCGGGCTAATTTCTGGGAGCTTAACATGTCCAAATATGGATTGTGATAGATGAAAATTGTAGATCGGAAAGATATGAATCCAAAAAAATTGACGGATCATTAATTGGAGTTATAGATATCATTTTATTTAAGTTTTAGCAAAGGACTCCAAAACTGCAAATTGCAAAAGTAAACTGCCAAAGATTTTAAAAGGGCTGTTTCGGTAAAATAATTTGTGAGAAAAATTCTGGCCTTTTGGGACATGAAAATATATTGTATAAAGTACTTCCTGTCCAAAAACGAGTTCATTCCGAGTTAAATTGAGCAAGTTATGACCATTTCAATTTCTGTAATTTTCTGACGAAAATGGCTATAACCGGAGTTCTATAACTCCACGTGTACGAAATTTAAACTAGGCGTCATGTTTACACGTATAAGATTGTACCAAGAGAGGCGGAATTTCTCGGAGTTAAGCGTTATGGGCTAATTTCTTAAGGAATTGACTAAAAATGATTTTTGAAAAATACCAAAGGAAGTTGGAAAATTATGAAAAAATACTTTTGTATATGAAATATGTGTATATATGTTTGTACAAAGGATAAAAAATAATAAATTGATTTGGTATTTTTTGTGAAAAGGATATGGAATCCAGCTTGCTAGATTGGAAAATCTGATGAGTCCAGCTTGCTGGATTGAAAAGAAGCTTACTGAAATTGAAGGATTTAGAATCTAGCTTGCTGGATTGATGGATTGGTGAATCCATGCTTGCTGGATTGCAATCTAGTTACTAGATTTGGAATCCAGTTAGCTGGATTGCACTTTAGGTTGATGGATTTGGAATCCAGTCTGCTGGATTGGCAGTTTGTTTGCTAAATTTAGAATCCAGGTTGCTGAATAAGTATTTAACTTATTAGATGTTAAATAATAACTTATGATATGAAAATGAGAGTGTTAAATCATAATGGATATGATATAGTGATTAAAGAATTATCAAAGGATGATAATAATGCTAATGTTGTAAGGTGTTATCTAATATTTGATTAAGTGTTAGATAAACTATGGATAAAGTAATAGCATTATGAGCTAACAGGTATATTTTTCTAATTGAAAGATTAATCTGATAATTGATAGGTCTTTCATAAGAGATTACATTATATTGCTTAGCGGCAGAATCAGCAGTGACAGAGCAAGTTTCCCTAACTCAAACTTGAGTTGTATGTTCAAAGCATGTTAGTGAATAGTTTTTGTTGATTATTCATGTCTATACTGATTATTGATTCGCACTTAGTGCATGTTGCATATGTTCATCAGGTATGAAAGGCTGATCACCTTCATTACCATAAGGTTCAGTTAAATTGTTTATCGTCATTGTTGACTTCAAACATTATTGATTCAGTCATGCAATTATTGAAACTTGATTCATGTTATTTCACAATTATTGTATTGTTGAAAACTTGAAAGCTTATTCATTCTTTTCAATCATGATATATATTCATTGTATTTAAAACTTGCTGGGCAAATTTGTTGCTCACTCTTTCTATATCATAATAAAATTTTCAGATTTAGATGAAAGCTCGAATAAAGACAGAAGTAAAGTCAAAGTGCAAGATTAAGTTATGTTGCAGTTAGATCTATTAAATTTTCTGACGAAAATAGCATTGTAAACCTTTATAATTTTGAAGGTGTGTATTAAGTTAAGGTTGTAGACCTTGGGAATGATGTGTAAAGGTTTATTGTATAAACAATTTATGTTTATATCTTCCGCAATAGTTGTAGAGATGATGTACCAGATCTGAGGTAAAAAGTATCCGGATTTGGGGTCGCTATAGTTGGTATCAAAGCCGTAGGTTATAAACTTTAGGTAGGGGTACCTTAGGCTATAACCACGGAGATGATGATAAGGATAAACTCAGAACGAGTTTAAGTGATAAGAGATGAATTTAGGAAATTCATCATTAAAGTAAAGAGAAAGATAAAGAAGATTCAAAGAAGAATCTTGAAGAGATATAAGGATAAGAATACAGAGTTACCTGACTCCAGTAATAAAGATGAAAAGTGAAAATAAATAGACTATGTCTATAAGATGAGAAATGTTAATAAAATCATAATATAATATGATTAAAGAGAAGAATAAGAAGATCGTAAAATAAAACGATCATAAGTATAAGGAGAAATGATTACGAAATAAGATCACAACGTGATCAGATTAAATTGTTGAATAACATATGATATGTTAAGTGATTGGAATGATATAGCTTGATGCTATAAAGAGAAGGTACTATGAAATGATACAATGTAAACTCAGAAAAGAGTGGTAAATGTTAAGATACGAATTAAAGAAAATTCGTATTAAGAAAAGAGAAAGTTAGAATTGTGTATGATTTCAATTGAGGACTCATGTCAGCAGCTAAGTTGTATGATTCCTTGTATGGACGGAGAATTTGTACTTGGTTTTAGAATCACTTAGCTTCCTAGTCGATATAGCGGTTAGGTTGACCAATTCTTTGTATGGGTAGGGAATTGTTTGCTTAGCTTCCTATGTTGATTAGTGGCCGAGTTTGGTTTGACAGCCACTTAGTTTCTTACATTGATAATCATTGGAACCTAATGTCGCATTATTTGTTATATGCATGTTGATAAGGTGATTCTTTTCTCATGTGTATACCGAATAGGTAGAGAATATAAGGTTAGTTGCGAGTTCTTAAAACTCATACTTATGGTACGTTCGTGACTCACAGTTGTATGAAATGTTTATGAACCCCTCAAATGAATGGGACTTGAAAAGGTCCGACTAGGACAAGTTCTTAAACTTATATGATTGTGGAAAGTTCCTGAACTCATAATGTGTGGTAAGTTTGATGAACTGGGTATGGGAAAGTTCTGAATGGAGAATTGAAGATGATAGAAATAGATAAAATTATTAAGAAATGGATCAGTAGAGAAAGTGAAGTTGATGATGGAAGCATATGTATTCCAAATCTTCTAGCTATGCTAGACTTCGATGTTTTTGACATCAAGCTAAATTTGCACTGATGTGCTTTTAAAAATGAATTTTGTTATCCTCAACACATGGTGACACGTGTGTAGGTGTGGACTTCGGGCCACTAACATAACGTTACCTGTTGTGGCATGATGACACCAAAGATGATTTTTTTTAAAGGTTTTTGAACTATTTAAAGAAGAATCTATGCTAATTGATTCGACTAGACGAAAATGATTTGAATTATCAAAATGTATTTTTATATCATTAATGCATCATGCAACCTGGTGCAAAGATGATAAAAATAATGGAGTTATCAATGCAGAATTACTTAGTGTCGGATGTGATCTAAAGATTGTTAGCCTACGATAGTATGATGTAGTATGACAAAGTCATAAAATGACGGAATCCTCAAATGGACTGTAAATACAGTGCGGTATCATGACGTTATAGAATGATTTTAAGAATTTTAAAGGTAAATTATTGCCAACTAAATTTGGCCAGAAATGTTTCGATTGAAATTCAAATTATTGATATGCGTCTAAGCTATTTGATTCACCTAGACAAATGTTTATGAAATTCAAAGTATTCTTTGAAAGCTTATGCCGAACCAAATTATTTTGGTGCAGAATCTTATGATAAGTCTGAGGTGAACAACCCTGAAAATGGGGATATACTAATTGGATAAAATACTCCAATCTAAGAACGCATATAGTCATTCCGATTACTAAGGTACAACAGACTGATCCTCTAAAGTACCCGCATCGATAGTTTACCTTCTTTGTGATTGTAAACATACCAAATATAAAATATTTTAGAGGTAGAGTACCTTTCTTTCTTAATTGAAAGAGGTAGTAGGTAGAAATACCCTAAACCTCAAAGTTCATGGTTTTATGATCCCTCAGACAGATATGAAACGTTTTTAAACTCTTTAGAGTAATGCTGTGGTAGTATGTGATTATGGATATAAAATAGTGTGAACTCGTTGTGTACGAGTAGAATCTGAGAAGATTGAATAAAGGTTATTATGACAACCTAGTTTTGATGAATGTTTAGAAGATTTAAACTCTTAGTGAGTAGTTATTGTAAAATGTGAAGATAGAAGAGAAATCCTCAAATGAAGAAATTGTAAAGGTTAAGTTGAAAACCTAGTTTTGATCAAGAGAATAAGCAGAGATTAGTATGCTTTAATTTCAGGGACGAAATTCTTAGAAGAAGGGGTGAATGTGACAACCCGAAAATTTATAAAATCTTGAATGATTAAAATAAAGGTTAAAGAATAAAACCTAGAAGAGAATTTGTGGATTTATTTAAAATTTTTAAGTAAAACCTATATGGTTTGCAATTCGAATGAGAATAGAGAAACTATGGGTTACAAAATTCCAATACCCTAGAAATGAATTGATATGTATTTGAATAAATATCAAGAATAAGGTATTATGATACCTGTAAAATTTGATGTGAATTGAACAAGTATAAAGTCGTTAGTTAATACGATTACCAATATGAAGGAGTAATTTAAAACTCAAAATTTGAGTTAGAGATAGAATTTTGAAGCACGGACTACTCGGTTGCATCCGGAACGTCAATTTTAGTTAGAAAGGACAATTAACACAAAATGTGTAAGGGTTGCCTTTTTTGGTCAAAGTCAACAGTTGACTTTTATAGAAAAAGGTCAAAATTGGAGTTAGAAGTGAAGCATGTTATGATTATGTGAATTATGTATATGATTAAATAAATATACATTATATAATGTGAATACATTTATTTTGTATATAAAAGTGAAATAAGAATTAAGTTATATAACCTAATATATATATTAGGTGTGTTAATTAAATAACCTAAGAGGTTATAATATGGTAGAATATTAGTATTTATAATATATACTAATTTTAAGAGATTTATTTTATATATCTTAGTTAATTAATTTTATAACCTAATTATAGCAAGTCTAATTGGGTTAAGGAAATAAATGTGCATGAGTAAGGATCTATGTTTTAATGGAGTAAATAAAAACCCTAATTAAATAATTAAGGAATGGTAATAATAAGAGTGTTGGAAATGTAATATTTTGTTATGGCCCAAAGAAATTTATTAAAAGTCCAAAGAGATTAAATATGGTGGCCCAAGAGTTGGCCCAATCAATAATTTAAAAGCCCAAAATTTGATCTAAGTATGGGGGATATTTTTGGACAAGAAAAGGCATAAGTAAGGAATTTATTTTCTAGTGTGAGAAATAAAAACCCTAATTAAATAATTAGGGTAAAATAGAATTAAGAGTAATGGACTATAATAATATCATAGCCCAATAATTTATTTAGAGTCCAAAAGAATTAGATTTAATGTACTAATGATGTTATATTATTTAAACAAGTCTAATTAATTATTTAATTATGTGACTTATGGATAAAGTGATTAAGGGCGATTAAATTATTAATCTAGCCCAATATATTATGCGTGGGACAAGTATTATAATGACCCAATTATATTTTTTGGTGGAAGCCCAAATTTATTTTTTTAGTAAGCAAAATAATAAAAGTACAAGCCCAATAGAATTTGATTGATAAATGGCCCAATTTTTTACCCACTTAAGGAGGGGCTATCTAGTCACTTATTAAGTAAATTAACAATTAAAGAAAAAAGAAAAAGGATATGTTGGAAGATGATAAGGCCACATGACCATGAAGAGAAAGAGATAAGAAAGAAAAAAATATGAGAGTAATGATTATTTTTTTTCTTTCTTATCCTTTAGGCTTAGGTGTCACTAATTAACTTGGCCACTTATTTTATCCAAGAGTGAAAGCAACTAGATAATGATTAAGGAAGAGAAGAAGAGATGAGATTGGGGGATGTATGTAGATACAAAAAAATTTATCTATACATTAAATCTCCAACAAACAAATATCTAATTATTTCTTTCATCTCTTATTATTTTTTTTCTAACCAAAAAGAAAACCAAGAGAGAGAGAGAGAGGAGCAATTCGGCACTTAGAAAGAAAAAAGGAAAGAGAGAGCTGCCATTAATGGATGAAGGAAGAAGAAGGAAGAAAATAAAAACAAGGTAAAATATATACTTGATTTTGTATGCTATTTGTATTTTTATGATGGATCTTTGGAGTTTAAGTTTTATGTGGCTAGATCCATGAATAAATGTTAGATCTAGAATTTTATTGGGTTGAGTTATGGATTTACATGGGTATAGATGGAAAGATTTGGAAAAAGGTAAGAAAATAGAATTTTCCTAGGAAAGCTTAAACTTGAAAGTGTGATCTAGCTTTTGATTTTGAAATCTATGATGGATATTTGTGATTTATTTTCTTGGGATGCTAGATCTATCTATTAAGGATAAAACCCTTTGGAATCACTCAATTAGGTTGAAAAAAATGAGCAAGTTATGGAATTTATTCCAAAAACTCAAAGCTAAGAAAATTGTTAGAACAAAGCAGTTTTTACTACCACTTAGGGCTAATTTACGGGAGCTTAACATGTCCAAATATGGATTGTGATAGATGAAAATTGTAGATCGGAAAGATATGAATCCAAAAAATTGACGGATCATTAATTGGAGTTATAGATATCATTTTATTTAAGTTTTAGCAAAGGACTCCAAAACTGCAAATTGCAAAAGTAAACTGCCAAAGATTTTAAAAGGGCTGTTTCGGTAAAATAATTTGTGAGAAAAATTCTGGCCTTTTGGGACATGAAAATATATTGTATAAAGTACTTCCTGTCCAAAAACGAGTTCATTCCGAGTTAAATTGAGCAAGTTATGACCATTTCAATTTCTGTAATTTTCTGACGAAAATGGCTATAACCGGAGTTCTATAACTCCGATGGCCACGAAATTTAAACTGGAGCGTCATGTTTACACGTATAAGATTGTACCAAGAGATGGGAATTTCTGGAGTTAAGCGTTACGGGGCTAATTTCTTAAGGAATTGACTAAAAATGATTTTTGAAAAATACCAAAGGAAGTTGGAAAATTATGAAAAAATACTTTTGTATATGAAATATGTGTATATATGTTTGTACAAAGGATAAACAAATAATAAATTGATTTGGTATTTTTGTGAAAAGGATATGGAATCCAGCTTGCTAGATTGGAAAATCTGATGAGTCCAGCTTGCTGGATTGAAAAGAAGCTTACTGAAATTGAAGGATTTAGAATCTAGCTTGCTGGATTGATGGATTGGTGAATCCATGCTTGCTGGATTGCAATCTAGTTACTAGATTTGGAATCCAGTTAGTTGGATTGCACTTTAGGTTGATGGATTTGGAATCCAGTCTAGATTGGCAGTTTGTTTGCTAGATTTAGAATCTAGGTTGCTGGATAAGTATTTAACTTATTAGATGTTAAATAATAACTTATGAAATGAAAATGAGAGTGTTAAATCATAATGGATATGATATAGTGATTAAAGAATTATCAAAGGATGATAATAATGCTAATGTTGTAAGGTGTTATCTAATATTTGATTAAGTGTTAGATAAACTATGGATAAAGTAATAGCATTATGAGCTAACAGGTATATTTTTCTAATTGAAAGATTAATCTGATAATTGATAGGTCTTTCATAAGAGATTACATTATATTGCTTAGCGGTAATCAACGGTACAGGCAAGTTTCCCTAACTCAAACTTGAGTTGTATGTTCAAAGCATGTTAGTGAATAGTTTTTGTTGATTATTCATGTCTATACTGATTATTGATTCGCACTTAGTGCATGTTGCATATGTTCATCAGGTATGAAAAGCTGATCACCTTCATTACCATAAGGTTCAGTTAAATTGTTTATCGTCATTGTTGACTTCAAACATTATTGATTCAGTCATGCAATTATTGAAACTTGATTCATGTTATTTCACAATTATTGTATTGTTGAAAACTTGAAAGCTTATTCATTCTTTTCAATCATGATATATCTTCATTGTATTTAAAACTTGTTGGGCAAATTTGTTGCTCACTCTTGCTATATCATGATAAATTTTTGAGATTTAGATGAAAGCTCGAATAAAGACAGAAGCAAAGTTAAAGTGCAAGATTAAATTATGTTGCAGTTAGATCTATTAAATTTTCTGACAAAAATAGCATTGTAAACCTTTATAATTTTGAAGGTATGTATTAAGTTAAGGTTGTAGACCTTGGGAATGATGTGTAAAGGTTTATTGTATAAAAAATTTATGTTTATATCTTCCGCAATAGTTATAGAGATGATGTACCAGATCTGTGGTAAAAAGTATCTGGATTTGGGGTCGCTACAAATGTTTTCCAACTCTGGAGGTAGAGCTACCTTGTAAGCCACTTCTCCCACTCTTCGCAGCACTTCAAAGGGTCCAATAAACCTCGGGCTTAGCTTTCCCTTTTTACCGAAACGAATTTTCCCCTTCCAAGGAGAAACTTTTAGGAATAGAAAAGTTCCTACGTCGAATGCACGATCTTGTCTGTGTTGATCAACATACTTTTTCCGTCTGTCTTGAGCTGCTACCAATCTTGTCCTAATGAGTTTGACAACGTCAGCAGTTTGTTGCACTAGTTCCGGTCCTAGCAGTTGACGTTCACCGACTTCATCCCAGCACAGTGGAGTTCTGCACTTTCTGCCGTACAATGCCTCGTAAGGTGGCATACCGATGCTCGTGTGATAACTATTGTTGTAAGCAAATTCCACCAACGGTAATTGTTCTTCCCAGCTTCCTTTAAAGTCCATGACACATGCTCTTAGTATATCTTCTAATGTTTGAATTGTTCATTCACTTTGGCCATCTGTTTGTGGATGATAAGCCGTACTCATTCGCAACTGTGTCCCCATGCATTCTTGTAGTCTCTTCCAGAAATTTGACGTAAATCGCGGATCTCTATCGGACACAATTGATACTGGCACTCCATGCCTCGAAACGATCTCTTTAATGTACAATCTTACCAACTGATCAAGATTGAATCTAATCTTTATTGGTAGAAAGTGCGTTGATTTCGTCAGTCTGTCCACTATCACCCAAATTGCATCGCATCCTCTCTCGAGTAGTTGGAAGACCCACCACAAAATCCATCGTGATGTGTTCCCACTTCCATTCAAAGTATTTCCAACAGTTGAAGTAATCCATTTGGGTCTTTGATGTTCGGCTTTTACTCTTTGACATGTCAAGCATTTCTCTAAGCATTCGGGCGTCCCTTTTCATATTCGGCCACCAAAATGTGCACAAGAAATCTTGATATATTTTTCGTGCTTCCTAGATGAATTGAATATTTTGAGCTATGAGCTTTGGTCAAAATTTCTTCTTTCGATTCTGTGTTCTTTGGAACCCAGATTCTTCCCTCAAACCGTAGTAGTCCTTCGGTATCGATCTTGTATTTTACATCACTACTCTCAATCAGATTCTCTTTGATTTTCCCACACTCTTCATCTTGTAGTTGAGCATTCTTCACTTTGTCCACTAAAGTTGGTCCAGCTTCTATCTGGAATAATTGTTAAATCGATTCTTTTGAAATTTGATTTCTAACTCCAGTTTTGTCATTCTTTGAAATGAGCTCCTCCGAGTTGTTATCGCATCAACTTCTCCCGACCTTTCCGCTTAAAGCATACGCCACCACATTTGCTTTTTTCCGGATGATAAAAGATTTCACAATCATAATCTTTTATCAATTCCATCCACCTTCTTTCGACGCATGTTCAAATCCTTACGAGTGAAAATATACTTGAGACTTTTTGTGGTGCGTGTAGATCTCACATTTCTCTCCATAAAGATAGTGTCTCCATATCTTGAGCAAATACAACTGCAGCCAATTCCAAATCATGAGTCGGATACCCTTTCTCATAATACTTCACTTGTCTTGATGCATAGGCAATAACTTTGTCGTTCTGTATAAGAACACAACCCAACCCTTTATGTGAGGCATCACCATACACCATAAAATTTCCTGTATTATCTAGTAATGCCAACATAGGTGCCACACTTAACCTCTTCTTCAAATCTTGGAAACTCTCTTCACATTTCTCCGTCCAAACAAATTTTACAGCTTTCCTTGTCAAATTTGTTAGCAGAGTGGCTATCTTAGAAAAATCTTGAATAAATCTTCTATAATAACCAGCCAGTCCCAAGAAACTCCTTACTTCTGATGGTGTTCTTGGTTGTTCCCAATTGATCACAGCTTTCACTTTTGATGGATCCACTGAAATCCCATCTTTGTCAATCACATGCCCCAAAAATTATACACGGTCGAGCCAAAATTCACACTTAGAGAATTTTGCATATAACTTTTCCTTTCTTAGTGTTTCCAATGACAAACGTAAGTGTTCCACGTGTTCTTCTTGAGTTTTGGAATACACTAGAATGTCGTCAATAAATACCACTATAAACTTGTCTAAGAATGGTTTAAACACCCTGTTCATCAAATTCATGAACGCAATAGGGGCATTTATTAAACCAAAAGACATCACCATAAACTCATAATGTCCGTACCGAGTTCTGAATGTTGTTCTAGGTATGTCCTCCTTTCTTACCTTCAATTGAAGATACCCATTTCTCAAATCTATTTTCGAAAAGTATTTAGCACCCTTCAATTGGTCAAACAAGTCATCTATTCTTGGCAACGGGTATTTGTTTTTAATAGTGACTTTGTTTAACTCCCTGTAATCAATGCAAAGACGCATTGATCCGTCCTTCTTCACGAATAAAACTGGCGGCGATACGCTTGGTTGAATATATTTCTTGTCTAGCAGCTCTTGCAACTGTACCATCAGTTCCTTCATTTCTACCGAAGCCATTATGTACGGGGCTTTCGATATCGGTCTTTGTTTCGGCGCTTAAGTTGATCACTTAATTCAATTTCTCTGTCGTGTGTAAGTCCCGCAAATCCTCTGGAAAAATGTCTTCGAATTCCCTCACTACTGGTATTTCTTCTAGTTTTACATTCTTCTTCTGAGTATCGACTATGTAAGCTAAATAGCCCACACAATATTGACTCAACAATTTCTTGGCCTGCATAGTCGTCAGACATTTCATTTGTCTAGGCGACTTGCTACCATGAAATACTACCTTTGACGAAGTCATATGGTTTACACACTTCTTTTGGCAGTCAATTATTGCTCCGTATTTGAACAGCCAATCCATTCCCAAAATTACATCAAATTCCCCGAGTCTAATCGGAATCAAATCTACCAACAAGATATTCTCCTTAATGTTCACCCTACAGTTCTTGTATACGAATCTAACAGGGATTACTTCCTTATTCGCAATTTCTATGTTCAAAGGAAAATTCAGTTCTTCTTTAGGCAATTCTAACCTCTTAGCAAATTCATCAGATATAAACGAGCAAGTAGCACCCGAATCAAATAATATATATGCATTAATATCATTGATTGGGATAATACCTGACACCACATTTTTTGATTGCACAACATCTTACATAGTCATGTTGAAGGTTCTAGCTGTGGGTTTATTTGATGTTGCTGATCCTGTAATGGCCCATGTACCTCCATTGTTACCTCCATTATTTCTGGTTGTCACTCCGTCCTTCTTCTTAGGGCATTCACGAGTAAAGTGATCCTTGGATCCGCACGTGAAGCACACATTCTTCTTTGGTTGAGTGCAATTTTGGGCGATGTGACCCTCCTGGCCACAATTGAAGCAAACTAGTTTCCCCATCAAGCACGCACCCTTGTGAAATTTCCCACATGTTGCACATGCTTCAAACTTTTTGTTTTGCTGGTTACCCTGCTGGATTCTAGCACCCATGTTCCCATTCCACTCCCTCTTCAAACCGTTATTGTTGTTGTTGTTGTTGTTGTTGTTTCCACCGTTACCACCTCCATTCTCAATCTCATTCTCATTCTTCTTCTTCTTTTGTTCCTGATTAAACTTTGTCACTTTGCGCCGCCTCCACCTTGAAAGAAGTAACGCCTTCTACATCTTCGCTATAAATGTCTTCAATTGGAAGCAGAAAACCCTCATCGCATCTGACGTGGCTTGGTCCCCTGTTCAAATCTCTTCGCCTTACGTTAAATCATGTTTGACACGATATGGCGCGCAAACCTCGCCAATTCGTTGAATTTCGCGTCATACTCAGATACCGTCATCGTTCCTTGTTTTAGTTCCAGAAACTGCACTTCTAGCTGACTCTTCGAACTCTCTGAGAAATAAGTCTCGAAGAACAACTCCTTGAATCTATCCCAGGTCATCACTCCTGGCCCTTCACGAGTTTTATTGGCCTGCCACCGATAACTAGCTTCTACTTTCAACATTAATGTTACGAAAATAGTCTTCTGATCATCCCCTACCCTAGCGACATCGAACACCTTTTCTATCTCCATAATCCAGGTCTATGCTTCGACTGGATTCATAGACCCACGGAATTCAGGTGGTCCAACCGCCTTGAAATCCTTAAACATTGTACCATGGTTTTGTGGTTGATTCTGCAACGCTCCAATCAGTAGTGTCACTAGTTGTTGAACGGGGCTACTGTCAACATTGTCGTTATTGGTTCCTTCAGTGGTTCTCTGTCGTGTTGGTTGACGTCTGGGAGGTATTTTCTATTAAAATACATTCATTAGATTATTATTCAATTCTTTTAAGTAATTTCTACTTAAATTACCTCCAAAAGAAATAACCACTTAACACATAATACTTTGAATAAAGTAACAACTTTTATTTATTCATAACCTTTTTTAAAAAATAAAATAATAGCATCTCTGCTATCTACATTACTTTCCTGAACTACGAAAGTTTCAGGACAACATCATAGTCATATCCCATAGGTTGCATAACACTTGGGATTTACAATTTATTTAACCTTTCACTCATCGTATAACAACTACAATGTTCTATTAAGATACTTCTTAGCCCTATCACGTTCTTCCTCCATGACTCAAAACATTGTTATGCGATCTAACACGAATGATGGCAGTGTCTCGAACTGAATCAGATATCCCATGACCCGATCTTGAGCTCGATTAATTGTGGTGTTAAATACTTTATCCATCTCTTCCATCTTTATCCTCTTTGCTTGCGTGTCTCTTGCTGCTAATCTGGTTCGTTGAAAAGCTTCCTCATAAGCATCTTCAGCTCTTGCCCTCTTAGCAACTTCTTCTCTCAGCTTGTTCTTCAGTTCAGTGACCACTTCAATCAGTTGTTCTTTCTCTCCTTCAGTCTGTACTAGTTTCTCCTCGACATTTGTCAGTCGTTCTTCACGATCATGGATCTCATCGTCTTTTTGTGTCATTGCAGTCTGTTGTTCAGCTACTATCTCCTGCAACTCCTCAACTGTATCCTGAAGTTCCACGTTACGGTCATGCACCTCATCGTATATACGGCCAGCTATCGAGTTAAGTGGAATCCTTTCCTCCTTGTCCTCTTCATCCGTCTGTAGCAGCTCCACGGGATCTTCCTCATCTGTTTCCACGTCATCATCCTCATCTTCAACTCATCGTGACCAGCAGGGGTCGACTCTCGTGGCGATGTAGTTGTTCCCAAACTACCTGAATGTCGCGAGGCTCCTCCTCTATAGGCATTTAAGGTCCCTCCTCCCTAGCCTGAATGGATTCTCCGACATTAGTCATCCTGACAATAAAGTTTTAAAGTTTTAATTATTAATCATTACTACTCAACACTCACGAATACATAAATTATAATTACATAAGCATATAAGTGTTTTATTACTTCTTTCTTAAAACTCGATAAGAGTTATCTCCACTATCTTTTCAAAGGTTACTTCCTAAGGCTTTTCCCTACCTAAAGTTCATAACCTAAAGCTTTGATACCAACTTGTGACACTCCTAAATCCTGGTATTTCATTTCCTCAAGATTTGGTGTTCACTTAATCAAAACATTCATTTCAAACTACCCAATTATAATAAAATTTAATAATAAAAACATGCCCATACAGGATTAAACTTAAATAAAAATCTCCCATGTTATCTAACCTTTAATCATCATTCAAATGCGGAAATCATTACATAACTTCTTTAAAATAAAGTCTAAGATCATCATAATAAAAGTCTAACATCTTAATCAAAGTAAAAATTACAAGTCTTCAACACTTGTACATTTTTCCCTTTCCTTTACTAGTCGAAGGTTCACCTACCTTCTCTCTCTTTAATTTGCAATGAGTTTATAAATATGCAAGAGTGAGCAAAACAATTGCTCACTTTGGATATAATATGGAATCAACAGGAGTATAACAATAATAACTGTCGAAATAGGCTCATCAAAAGTGAATAGTACTCTATCAATAATAATCAGAAACTGAAATCCCAACATATGGAAAATATACATCACTAAGGGTCATAAGACCATGAACTACGTCCACAGTTGCAAGTAATATTTCAACTCCAACTTTAACAGTCATAAGACTATAAGGACCTCGTACTTAGGGGGATCAGCCCTTCGTACAATGTATTGTGCACAAACATTTTAACGCTATGCGTAAGTTAATCCCTAATCATAACAATAGGGTTGTTCATCTCAGTATTTAGAGTACAAGTCCGCACCAAAGGAAGTTTGGTTTGGATAAGCTTTCAAGGTAATTTGGAATTCAACGAACATCAACTAAGGAGTAATTGAATACAACCAATAACACTATACTATAATTGTGATTGAATCAATCATAGTAAACTAAAGTCATGCTTTAGGAATAATCTAATAGCATACAATTTGAATAACTATAGCATATCTTGCTTGAACAATACTAAGCCAAGGTTAATTAGAATTGAATACTAAGCATGCATAGCAATTTGAATGATAGAAATGTTCGACATTAGTATATATTGTTGTGCATGCTAAACAACAAGTTAAATACAAGAATAACTTGCTCCAGAATAACTTACATCATTATATTGTAATCGAATTGAAAACAATAATTGAATTAACAAGATAATAGATTAGAAAACTTGCCTTACTTGTAGGCTAAACCAAATCAATACGAATCACAATATCCTATAAACATATGTCATCATGACATAGTTAGCCATTACCACTTTACAAACATAACTAAGTACGTTCATCATTTAAAATTGGATTTTTAATCACATAATCAAGTTATAACACAAGTTAATCTTTAATAACATAATTATTCATAGTATAGAAATACTAAAATCAACATTTTACAGTCCTACTATCATCACATAACTTTTCTTAAAATTTCGTGTACAAAAAGTACCTTCGTTAGACCGATCTCTTTGACTTTCATGTGCAAATACCACCGCTTACACCGTGGGTCGCCTTTGCGGCGTGAGGATGGACTATTGGCGTGGTGAATAAACCACGGCCGTTGTCTTATGCGGGCGATGGCGTTAGGCGCGCCACTAACGTGATCTTTGGTAGCGTCAAGTGTGCCAAGTGCTAGATTTTGATTGATGACTTCCGCAACAAGACAAGCCATTTTCTCCTACAAGCTCGTTTTTAACAAACTAATTCACATGCAATTCATACAAAAACTTCATGTAAACATAATTCAAGAACTCCTAACATGTTTTTACCCATACAACAATATAAACAACAAATTTAAAACATCCAATTTCACTATTTTTGCTAAAAACTCACTTTTTGATATTTCAATGAAAATCAACACTATAAATTTTGTTTTTCAACCAAAACAATTAATTCAAAGCATCTTTATCAATAATTATACATACTCTATCAAATTAGATGATCAATTTATCAACTAAACAACTAATTAACCCTCAATTTCTACTTTAAATTAACCCATACTCAATCACAAAAACTCTCTATAAAAAGGTTTTCTTCACAACTACATACATAACAATAATACATTGACTATAACTTATGAAAATCGTTTTAACATCACTAGTATGTCATATAAAGCCACATAACAACAAAAATTCATGCTTACACAAGGATTCTACAAAGAATTTGGGAAGAGAAAAACTAAACTTTTAAAACTAAAAATAATAGAACAATACCTTGAAGAAGATGATGATGGTTATTCCTTTCTATTCTCAAGCTTCTTCTTCTTCAATCTCTAGCCTTTCTTCCTCTCTTCTTTTCTTCTTCTCTTATTCTTCCTCTGAGTTTTTCTTTTCTTCTCTCTAACCTCTCTCCTCTATTCTTACGTCTTATGATATAACGTATATGGATATAATATATATTTATTATATGATATAAATATAAAACATATAACTGATATCAGTTATTTGAGTTTTGAAAATCAAAAGCCATAAGGCTTGTTTGGCTAACCACTAAAAATATAATCAATTAATCCTTATGCCTTGTTTGGTAAAACACAATTATATTAAAGACTTAATAGGCATTAGGCCTTGTTTGGCAAAACTGAATTAAACTCCCTTAATTTATTTTAGTAACTCCTTTATAGCAAGGTTATTTGTCATACTTCTATTAAATTAAATAATCAATTCAAATACTAATCTATTAAATTACTTTAACACATAAATTATTATCTCATAATTATAATTTCCTTTATAATTATAATTTTATTCAACCAACTAACACTTTATTTTAATCACAAATTCCAATTAAAATACTATAATTCATTTAATCATTATAAGCTCTCTAGCTTACTTATTAAATTAAATTAGTATATAATCTCATAGCAATTAATTTTCTTAGCTCCTTAATTATTTATTAAACAAATAATTAACTAAACCACATCAACTCAAATTGAACAATTATTTATTCAACAATAAACATATCCATTAAATACTTATATAAATCAATAAATATTTAATATTATACTTTAAAATCCTGGAATGTTACAAAAGACATGTGATGAAAATTATCTTCGTCTTAGGTGCAAAGAGGAATTTAGAACCACAATTATGATTATGAGTTATTCACATGATTGTGGACATGAATTGTTGATTGATGTTACAGGGATAAAACATTGTTGGTGGACTTTTAACATGGAGAAGATAATAGACGTTATGGTCTATTTGACTCTTCTAATGGATTGTTCGTTCCGCTGCAACTATGATTGAAAAGTTTTATCATCTACCATATGTTCTAAATCTCTGATTTATTATTGACGAAGGCTATTGATAATTTAATTATCTTTAGTCATGATATTCTTTATTGGGCTAGTTGTGCTCACCCTTTTACTTCACAATTCCTTTTCGTGTAATAATGATTGTAATTTGGGTTGATGAGGGTAACAAGGGATTAGAACGATGGTCTATAGCTGTTGAGGTTTCCCCTAAAACGGTATAGAAATAATTTTATTGAGAATTTTAGATAAGTATGTCATATTTTATATGTCATTTAAACCGTTGATTTTGGTGAACCGGATATGGTGAGGTGAACCCAACTTTGGAAGGTGTTTTGGCACTATCATACAAGATGCCTAATGACAGATGACTTCATGTTATCATAAGACAGGGTTGTGCATATGCACTTGCTGAGTATATCTACGAGCACTACCTATATAATCTTGGAGTTTGGTTGAAATATAATTCTTAATTGGAGACAATGGAGATAATTATATGTCAAGAGAAGACTCACCATCGGAAAGAACATGAAAATAATCTTCTCATTTTTCTTTGGGGACTATTGGGTCATGATAAGTGGGTTTTATACCTACTTATATAAATACCAATTCACGCTTAACTATGCCCATCTCAAGTACATTTTAGTGTGTTTTAGTCACATTTCATGTTATTTTGCATTTTATATACTTAAAACTCAATTTTGGTGAAAAAAGGTGAAACGGCCTAATTTGGTGGAATTAGAAGGCACGCAGGCGTAATGGACGCTTTTGGTGATGAAGCGAGGCACAATTTGGTGGAATATGCACGAGGCGAATGGAGGATCAAGTGAGAGCAAGTGAGATATAATGCCATGAGGATGGAAGACTAGGAAGGACAAAAGGAGTAATGAGCAGATCGGGCTTGCAGCAGAAACCATAACTCAAAATTGCGGAAGCTGCGCGCAGACAAGCTTGGGAACGCGCGCTCCGCCATGAAAGCACCGGATGGACAACATTACACATCGCAAGTTCGCTACCCTCGCGAGGATTACATCGGGGAGCGCTGGCGGCCGCAGCGGCGCGTCGATTAATGCTGATTTGTTTTATTTTAATTTTTAATTAAAAAGGTTGTAATTGGTTTTAAAACGAATTCTGACTGGTGTCAGAGGGATCATTATTCAGTTTTTACGTATTTTCATTTTGGAAACTAGGGTTTACACTCGAGAGAGATTCCAACGAGAGCGAAGCCTAAACTCTACTTTTCTAATTCTTCTTGGGATTTTCTATCATTGTGGATTTTTTATTAGTATTTTGCTCGGATTTATATGAGGATTTGAACGTTAATAGTGGATTATAATCAAAGATTGGTTTGATCGTTTCTATCTTTCATCTTTCAATTGTTTGTTTATTAGCCATGTTTAGCTTTGATCCCATAATGGCTTTTGGGTTCACCATGAACTAAACTCCATTATGGGATTCTAACGGATTTTAATATGTAGTTTGGTTGAATGCTTGAATGCTGGATTGTTTTACATATCATATGGGATTTCTATCATGATTGTTTTTGCATGTATGAATGCTTGATCACCATTCGCTTTTTAGTACTTGTATGGAATTGACAATGAACATGCAAGTATGGATTGTAATCATGATAAGATACGATATGGGGTCGTTTTGTATGGTTTGTGTATTTCGTGAACTAGATAGACATATACTATTTCACCGTATGAGTTAGAATAAGGGCTTGTGCTTAAATTCAATATGATTGCAATTTCACATAGTATATATAGTGATTTTGGTTATATTGATGATTACATAGAGTCTATCGCTTGTGGATGTTGTGTAAGTAGGTCATAGTACATTGAAAATGGCTATGACTCTTTTAGTGCTCTTGGCTACTTTCCGTGATATGTGAACAAGTCTTGCATGATAGTGGTGATTAGATGAAATATTAAATGAAGTTAGATCCCATTACTTTCATATTTGATTTATTACATCTTTATTATTGTTTTAGTCGTTATTTGCGATTAAGAGTAATTCACCAATCATATTCATTAGTTTGAGCATATAAATATAGTGATTTAATTGATGCATAGTAATTTAAATTAAACAACTTTCCCCGTGGGATCGACATTTTACTTGCTTTCTCAGACATTTGTTGACACATGTATGCTTGCATGAGTTAGAGCTCTTTTGTTAGAACTAAAAAGAGGCAACAAGTTTTGGCGCCATCACGGGGAAAAGCATTTAAATTATTATTATTATCATTAGTTTTAAGCTATATTGTATGACTTAGACAAATCTATTCTTATCTCATTTCCATTTTTTTTTTTTTTGTTTCAGAACTTGTATAAATTTTTATACAAGACGCTGATCATCCAACCCCGACTTAACACCTGCTCGTGACAACATAAATGGGAGAGGTTGGAAAGCGAGTGTTCAGAGAAATTTACAAGCACGCTTAGAAAGTACTACAGCCTAATATGGCAACCGAGGCACAAGGAGAAGAGCAAAGAGAGGAGCATAGGGCTCAAGGAATATTCCATGCCCAATATTAATGGATTACGCCTAGCATCGCTGCATCAAATGATATCGATATAAAGTACCAATACATTCGAGATAAAATGGGCACTATTCAGATGGTACAAAATTTGAGATAGCTTGGGGGTGCTGCCACAGATGATCCGAATGAACACCGCTGAAGTTTCATCAAAATTTGTGATACATTCAGATACAACGGTGTGTGACGAGGATGCTATCGACTTAGGCTATTCCCATTCTCATTGAGGGATAAAGCAAGAAGTTGGCTACATTCTTTGCCAAAGCCAGGATCTATAACTACATGGGAGGACTTAGCACATAAATTCTTAGCCAAGTTCTTCCCAATGGCTAAGATCGCAAAGATGAGGACATCTATCTCTCGCTTTGAGCAACAACATGTATGTAGTCCTTATATGAAGCATGGGAGAGATATAAAGAGATGTCGAGAAAGTGTCCACATCACTAAGATGCCGATTGATGGTGATCAACACATTTTATAATGGATTGGGATGGCAGTCAGACCGATTGTAGATGCAAACTGCAGGAGGGGCATTATGGGCAAAAAGCTATGAGGAAGCCTATAACCTTATCGAGACAATGGCATCAAACGATTTTTAGAATCCTACATCTCGAATGCCACAACCCAAGGTTGTAGGTGTGTTTGAAGTAGATGTTATCACGCAGCTTGTCAAGATGTATGGCAAACCATATATAAGAAAAAATAGATACATTAACAGAAGGTAAAACGAAGACGGTTGTTTTCAGATGTGAGATTTTAAAGTGGGTCACACTCGATGATCAATGTGCTATCAAATTTCTGAGTCAGAGACAAGATGTGAGCAATTACGTAAAAGACCAAGGTCGGGCCTGTAACACATACCACCCCAACAACCGAAATCATCCAAACTTTAGTTGGTCAAATAACCAAGGGAATCAGCAGAATTAGTTTCAAACAAATAATCGGCCAACCACAACCAACAACAGCCCACGCTTAATCCTAGACCACCTTTTTTCGCCGGATTTTTCAACAACAACAACATCACACTCCAAATTGCACCTCAAAGAAGAAAAGAAATCGTAAATGGAGGAGATGATGATGAAATACATGGCAAAATATAGAGGTTATGATCAAAAGCCAAGCAAGTGGCTATTAAGAACTGAAAACTCGATGGGGTGATGGAGAACATGCTTACCAACAGCCCTGTGGTTCATTTGCCGAGTAATACGTAAACAAATCCACGAAGAGACGGGAAGGAACAAAGGTCAAGCTATCACATTGAGGTCTGGGAAAACACCGCAGACATCGCAAAGTCGCTACCACTACCAATTGTATGAGGAGGAGCAGGGGCACAAGGCGAGGCAGAGCAAACATGCATGAAGAAGAAAATCTGGAAAAGTCCGAGGTTCAAAAGAAGAAGAGAAAGATAAAGCAGTTCGCAGAGGAGAAGCTTAAGAGTTCAAGACCACCAATTCACCCTCAAGTTCCCAGATCCGCAAAGATTAAATAAGCAAAGGGAAGATAAGCAATTCAGCAAGTTTCTGAAGATATTTAAAAAACTGCAAATCAATATACATTTCGCCGAGGCATTGGAACAAATGCCAAGTTATGCAAAGTTTATGAAGGATATACTGTCAAGGAAGAGGAGATTAGATGAATTTGAGACAAGAGCCTCGATGTAAGAATGCAAAGGCAAAGGATTTCAAAGCAGGTTACCTCCAAGTCAAGGATCCGGTAGTTTCACAATCCCGCGCACAACGGAAGATGAATTTTGAAAATGTTTGTGTGATCTTGGGGCAAGTATCAACTGATGCCCTTATCATTGTTCAATCAATTGGGATTACCGGATCCAAGGCCAACAAACATTTCTTTTGCAAGCCTAATCGACAGATCCATCACGATCCACGGGAATTGTTGAAGATGTATTAGTGAAGGTGGATGATTTATCTTTCCTACCGACTTCATCATTTTGGATTACGAGGAAGATAAAATATACCAATCATAATCGGGAAGACCATTCTTAGCCACAGAAAGACTCTGATAGATGTACAGAAGGGGGAACTCACTATGCGTGTTCATGATCAAGAGGTCACCTTTAATGTCTTCAAAGCTATGAAGTTTCCAGCAGATGAAGAGGAATGTTTCCTGGTTGATTTGGTGGATCAGGTCGTAAATGATGAAGTACAGAGTCTAGTGGATGATGAACCTTTGAGGAGTGTAATTGCTGAAAATTCAGATTTGGAGGACGAGGAACTGATTTAACTTGTGCAATATCCGGATACCACTCCACAAGTCGTAAAAATTCTGTAACACCTATTGAGCCATTGACAAAAGTCGGAGAATCCTCAAGAAAATTAAAGCCATCTCTCGAGACACCTCCGTAACTTGAATTAAAACCACTTCTGTAACATCTCGTGCACGCATTTTTAAATAAAGATTCAAAGCTACCCGTGATTATTTTTTCAGATTAACATCTTTTCGTGAAGAAAAACTGCCACGAAAGTGCTTCGAGAGTTCAAATCGCCTATCGGGTCGGACCATAGCAGTATATCAAAGGGATCAACCCTTCGCTTTTGCATGCATAAGATCCCCGATGGAAGATGAGAGTAAGTCGTTGGTTGAGCAAACAAAGGAGACTTAATCCGATAATGAAAGAAGTGGTTAAGAAAGAGGTAATTAAAAATGGTCGGATGCAGCATAATCTATCCGATCTCGATATACATCATGGGTGAGCCCAAAGCAAATGTGTACCAAAAAAAGGGTGGTATGACCAGTAGTGACTAATGAGAATAATGAGTTGATTCCAACATGAACAAAGTGATAGGTGGAGAGTCTGCATGGACTACCGCAGCTCAACAAAGCTACAAGGAAAGATCATTTTCCACTCCCATTCATTGATCGATGTTGGATGATTAGCAGTGTCATGAGTACTATTGCCTTTCGGACGGATATTCTGCTATAATCAAATTATGATAGCTCCGAAGACCGTGAAAAGACAACTTTCACATGTCCTTACAAGACACATTCGCCTTCGTAAGGATGTCCTTCGGGTCAGGTAATGCTCCAAACCCACCTTCAGAGATGCATGATGGCTATATTTTCAGATATGGTGGAGCAGAATGTGGAAGTATTTATGGATGACTTCTCAGTCTTCGGGGACTCGTTTGATCTATGCCTTGAGAATTTGGTGATGGTTTTGAAGCGGTGTGTTGAAACAAATCTAGTACTGAACTGGGAAAAGTGCCATTTTATGGTACAAGAAGGAATCATACTGGGACACAAAGTGTCAAAGAAGGGACTCGAGGTAGATAGGGCAAAGCTGGAAACTATAGAGAAATTGCCACCACCTACTTCGGTAAAAGGTGTTCGCAGCTTTTTGGGACATGCAGGTTTCTACCGCAGATTCATCAAGGACTTCTCCAAGATAACTAAACCACTATGCAGTTTATTGGAGAAGGATGCACAGTTTAACTTTGATGAGGCTTCATGTGGTCGGCAAGATTTGAGCACCTAAAAGGGAAATTAACATCAGCACCAATTATTACTGCACCAGATTGGGATTTGCCATTTGAGCTGATGTGTGATGCCAGTGATTACGCTGTAGGGGCTGCTTTAGGGCAGAGGAAAGAGAAGATGTTTCATGTGATTTATTATGCCCAAAGAAGACCTTTACAGATGCATAATTGAACTACACCACCACGAGAGAAAGAGTTATCGGCAGTGATGTGTACGCCTTTGATAAATTTTCGAGCATATTTGATCTAAGACAAAGGTGATAGTAGTATACGGATCACGCAAGAATTTGACATTTAGTGGTGAAGAAGGATGCAAAGCCTCTGCTGATCGATGGATTTTATTATCGCAGAATTTGATTTGGAGATCAAGGATAGGAAGGGCATCAAAACCAAGTGGCGGACCACTTATCTCGACTTGAGAATCCGGAAAGGAGCGCGATTACAAGGTTTTAATCAATGAATCCTTTCCAGATGAGCAGCTTGTTTGTGGTGAAAAGGGAAGTGCCATGGTTTGCAGACTACGCGAACTATTTGGTGAGTAAGATGGTACCTTCCGATTTGGTGGGTTATCAAAAGAAGAAATTTTCGTATGATGTCAAATGGTATATATGGGATGAGCCTTATTTGTTTAAATAATGTTCGATCAAGTTGATAAGAAGGTGTATTCCATATAGCGAGACCCGAGGGATTTTTAGGATTGTCACTCTCATCGTATGGAGGTCACTATGGTGGTGAAAGAACAACGGCTAGAATACTACAAGTAGGATTCTACCGCCAACAATTTTCAAGGATGCATACAATTTTGTCCAACAAAGGTGTGATAGATGTCAACGAAAGGGGAACATCTCCAAAAGAAATGAAATGCCATTGAATACAATCTTGAAGTAGAAAATTTTGATGTGTGGGGAATTGATTTCATGGGGCCTTTCGTTTCTTCCTGCAAAATCTCTACATCCCGCTCGCCGTGGATTATGTTCTCAAATGGGTAGAAGTGGCGTTTTTCTTCCGATAAATGATGCCAAGGTCGTCCTCGTGATTTTTACACGTAAGTATCTTCACGAGGTTTGGGACTCCAAGGGCTATCATCAAGCGATTTAAGGCGCTATTTCGCAATAGTGCAGCTTTATAGCTTTGTTGGCCAAATATGGGGTGAACCATCGCATTGCTACAACGTATCACCCACAAATGAATGGCCAAGCTGAAGTGTCGAATCGAGAAGTCAAGAGAATCCTGGAAAAAGTTGTGAATCCAACGAGGAAGGACTGGTCGTTAAAGTTGGATGATGCAGTATAGGCTTATAGGACGACATATAAGACGCCGTTGGGTATGTCACCTTTTCAACTCATGTATGGAAAAGACTGCCACCTTCCTATGGAATTAGAGCATAAGGAATATTGGGCAATTCGAAAGCTTAATTTTGATTTAAAAGTTGTCGGGGAGAAACGCCTACTCCAACTCAATGAGTTGGATGAATTCAGATTGCATGCATATGAGAATTCGAAGCTGTACAAGGAGAAGGTGAAGAAATGGCATGACCAAAAAATTATTGAGAGAGCATTTGAACCGGGACAAAGGGTTTTGCTTTATAACTCCAGACTTAAACTTTTTCCTGGGAAGCTGAAATCGAGGTGGTCAGGGCCATTTACAGTGAAAACTGTTTTTCCGCATGGTGCAATTGAAGTATTCGATACGTTGCCAGACAAGCCTTTTAAGGTGAATGGTCAGCGCTTGAAGCATTACTTTGGTGGTGAGGTAGACAGACAGAAAGTCGCCTCAATTCTTTCTTCGACATGAGCATCCGAGACAGTCAAGCTAATTGACTATAACTTAGCGCTTGATGGGAGACAACCCATTATCTCTATCTCTATTTTCTTTTTATTTATTCAAAGAGGTATTTAGTTTAGTTCAGTTTATTTCATTTCACTCTTTAATGATGGCTATGTTTGAGCATAAGTTAGTGTGTAATAGAGTCATTGCATTGAATAGTGTTTTAGTATTGTATATAATTTACTTGTTCATTTATTCATTTTAGTTCACACAATTTGTAAATGTGTGATGTAGGTATCTTTTAGTGAAATCTCACCGCTAGGCGCTTGGGGAGTAAACTCAGAGAGCATGCATTGTGGTCGCGCTTGCAAGAATGACTATAAAAAATAAAAGCTAGCGATCGCAAGGTATCTCATGGATGAAATTGCATCACAAGAACAAAAACAAAATTACTATATTACACATGGCCACCGGCGACATCAAAGCGTGAATTTTTTTTTAAGTTTAAAAGCAGAAACCGAATTGGGTTTTATTTGGTCTCTCACTTGCCATAATAGAAGTATATTATTTTGTACTCCCATAATCTTAAGACTCCTCAGCTCTCCTCAAAGTTCATACCCACGACTCTTCCTTGGCATACATCTAGGGTTTTTGCTTAGGTTGTGCAGTAGTAAGTTTGGTGGTATGCTCATCAACCAATTCATCTGCATTCTATCTATCATCCGCACATGGGTCCAAAAAGAGCACGCTCAATCTCCATCTCTTCTTTATCAGCATCTTCCTCCAATAACCAAGAAGAGGATGTCGTGGACCATAAGAAATTTATCAGTTTGGAGGCCCAGCAGGACTATTATCGGATTGTGGCCAAACCTTTTATGAAGGAACGGGGACTTCTACCTGAGAAGCAAGATGGCCAACTCTGGTATATGATACGAGAAAGAGGCTGGGTTGACTTGACTGCATCTCCTATACCTATCCCCATGGGGATTGTTTGAGAATTCTATGCGAATGCTAAGGAAATGATAATAGCAGGAATAACGTTGGTTCGAGGAGAGCAGGTGGATTTTTGACCTCAGCGATCAGAGCAGTTTTCAACATACATGACGCACCACCCACCGGGTCTGCTAATTGGGTAGAAGGTGCACATTTAGAAACGGATCTGGCAGTAGTGATTGCTGAATTGTGTATACCGGGCACCAAATGGAAGTATAAGGCAGGGACAACTGAGCCAAAATCTTTTCCATCGTCTACCTTGAATCGATATGCCAAAGCGTGGAATCTGTTCATCTGTGCCAAGCTAGTTTCGTCAGCTCACCACCATGCAATAACCACTAAGTGTGCTATTATTTTATGGGGCATCATCAAAGGCAACTACATTAATGTAGGCCATTTAATTCATCAAAACATGCTGCGTTATATGCGGGGGAACACTACTGGGAGTATTTCGCATGCATCTGTGGTAGCCATGCTCTGTACCTAACAAGGAGTCCCATAGAATAATGAGCCGTTGCAAAAACTGAGCCGCGACATCACTCATGCTACTATTCCCAAATTCAAGGATTGGACGGGTGGTGAACCGCATCCGCAAGGATTAGGTTTTATCATTTAGCATACTTTCCCAGAGCCATCATAGCAGCCCCCTCAGACAGATGAGGCAGGCCCATCCACGCAAGCATTTGTTGCCCATGGTGATCGCCAGCTCTGAAGGTTGGAGCAAAAAGTCGATGCCATGTACGATAATTTCAGAACATTTGCGACGGGACTCACGAAGGCCTTGGCCGAAGCTTTTGCGCATCCAGGAACGACGCCAGAATGGCTTCAGTTCGAGACAGCAGTGCCATATCCACCACCAGATTCACCACCCAAGGAGGGTGGTACCACTGATTATTAGGGGAGTTTTTCGTTACCCTTTACCTTCATTCAATGGGGCATTGAATATTATAAGTTTGGGGGTATTGGGGTAGTAGCATAGTTGCATGTAGTTGTTTTTACATGATTAGTTTAATTTTTGCATTATATAGTTTATTTTTGCATATAGTTGCATGTTTATTTGCATGTTCATTTTTAGTTTACATGTCTCACAGTTCTTTCCGTATGGAAATTTTTGTCTAGCCGATGATGATAGTGAATTTTTGAAAGTTGTTTGAGTATGTTGGATAACATGAACCTAGCTATAATGTTTTACACGATGAAGTTCATGTTGCTATTTAAATGCTTTCGGTTTGCACGATTGTGTTCACAATCACTTGTAGGTATAAGAAGTATGTGTTGTATTGCTCCATAGAAAATGTAGTGTCAAAAAGAGAAATATGTGAAACATGGATGTAGACTTGCAAAACATTGACATTCAGACTTTTGGGAAAACATGGGTATCTATGTATAAAAAAATAATAATAATAGTAATAACGTGGCTAGTCTTATTTTGGGGCCCTGGCTACTTGAGTAAGTACGCCCGAGGGGATTGTTTCTACACCTAGCGCCCTAAGGTCTTTCATGGTCTGGGAGTCGTTGGTTGAAAGCTCGCTAAGGGGTAGCAGTGTTGCCCAATGGAGTAAGACATTGCACAGTCATGTGAAAAAAAGGAGAAAAAGAAAAGAAAAATAGCAATAAACACCGCGGAAAAGTGCGAAAATCGCCCTCGTGGGTAAAAATAAAGCAGTTAAGCCCATTGTTGAACCTCAGTTTGTTTTAATATGTTGGAATAGTCTTTGTTGCATATGTATGCATGAGTCTTGATTTAAGCTATAAATTTTTGTTTTGAGCAATATAACATGAGTATTCTTTGCTAAAATCAAGTTTTGGTGAACATAACACACACACAGCATATCTATAGCATTATTGAATTATCTGAGTGTATGACATTATGTCTACAGTTTGGTTTGAATCTGTATTCTTGAACCTCGAAAAATTCGCGAGGCATTTTGGATCAAATTTCGTGATAAATTTGGAACAATGTGAGACTAGTTTGCATCATAAGCTTAGTTGCATAGTATTGTAGTTGCATTTTCATTGTTCATTAGTATACATTGCTTGAGGGCAAGCAATAGTTCAAGTTTGGGGGTATTTGATAAGTGGGTTTTATACCTACTTATGGAATACCAATTCACGCGAACTATGCCCATCTCAAGTACATTTTAGTGTGTTTTTAGTTGCATTTCATGTTATTTTGCATTGCATATACTTAAAACTCCTTTTGGTGAAAAAGTGCATGAAACGGCCTAATTTGGTGGAATTAGAAGGCATGAGGATCAAGTGGAGCAGAAGACTAAGCGTGGATGGACAAAGGAAGGAGCAAAATGAATAGATCGATTAAGCAGCAGTAACAAGAACTCAAAATTACGTAAGCAGCGGCCATAGACAAGCTTGGGAACGCGCGCCCACGCGAGCACCAGGATGGACAACATGACACACTGCAAGTTACGCGCCCGCTCGAGGATTACACTGGGGGTGCACGCAGCCGCGCTCGATGCTGATTAATGCTGATTTGTTTTATTTTAATTTTTAATTAAAAGGGTTGTAATTGGTTTAAAATGATTTCTGACTGGTGTCAGAGGGGATCATTATTGAGTTTTTACGTATTTTCATTGGAAACTAGGGTTTACACTCAGGGAGAGATTCCAACGGAGAGCAAAGCCTAAACTCTACTTTTCTAATTTTTCTTGGGATCCTATATCATTGTGGATTTTTTATTAGTAGTTGCTGGATTTATATAAGGATTTGAACGTTAATAGTGGATTATAATCAGTAATTGGTTTGATCGTTTCTATCTTTCATCTTTCATCTTTCAATTGTTTGTTTATTAGCCATGTTTAGCTTTGATCCCATAATGGCTTTTGGTTCACTCATGAACCAAACACCATTATGGGATTCTAACGGATTTTAATATGTAGTTTGGTTGCATGCTTGAATGTTGTGATAACCTGGGATTTCGAATAATCAAAATTTTACGAATAATTTTTTTTTAATTAATATTAATATTAATTATCAATTTTGTGACAAGTATCTGTGATACGAGTCTCGAGAAGGTCAATTTGTGTATTGACTAATAAATTAGAGTAGAGTTGTGCTTAACAAGATTAGAAACCCTAACCCTAATTTTCGGATAGGGATTCAATAGAAAATATAATTAAAATAATTATATTAATGAGTACGTGTTTGTATTGTTTAGAATTTTGATCAATGATTAATCGGATAAGGTTTAAAATTTATAAACCCTAATAAGGGATTAAAAAGCCTAATCTTAGATTTAGAAAACCAATTGTACGGTTAGAAACCCTAATCGAAAGCCGGGAAACCCTAATTTTAAATTCAAGAATCCTAAACCCTAATTAGGCAACCCTAATCCTAATTGGAAGGCCTAATATATTTATTAAATGTTGATAAGATTAGGAAAACCTAATTTAATTAGAAAAACCTAATTTTAGTTTCAAAATTTTAATTTTCTGAATTAAAACCCTAATTTAGAAAATCTAGAATTGGAGTATTTAAAACCTAAGGGTTAAGAACCTTAGGGTTAAAACCTAAGGGTTTGTACAAATTCCAAGTATGCCATTAAAATTAATTTGCTAATGACTAAAAAGCCCTTTTAGTTTATTTTAAATGATAACTTGTAAAAATGCTAGCCCCTTTAGTTGTTGAACAACTATGTTGACTTTGTGAGACAAAATCTTCAGCCATCAGCCGAAATTATCAGCATAGCAACATTATATCATCATATATATTGATTTAAAGAGAGAGAAAGTCCACAAAAGTTGCTCAATTGCTAACTTGATCTCACCAACTCCTTCTCTCAACCAAACCTCCGAATATAGCAAGAATATCAGTCACATTATCAGCCTTAGAACACCCAAGAACATATTGGAGATTAAAGATCAAAATCTAGAGCAAGAAGGTATAAACCCCAAGTCCCTATTTGATCTTATTTAGTAAGAAAGATTTTGTGTTTTTGTGTTTAGATGTTTGCTAATGGATATTTTATGAAGATCTATGATGATCTATCATGAATCCATAGCATCAAAGTGCCTTAAAATGAAGTTTTCAAAAACTGTTCTTGAGAATTTTTTTGTGGTCTGACAAATAATGTCAGTGCCCACGGATCATTGCTCATTTAAGATTTTTGATGTTTTATTGTTTGGATCTGTAGCTTGTTATGTTGTCTTTAATCTGGAAGTGGTAGTACAACCATCAGATGTCTAGATTTATAGTTATTCATGGTCAAAACCCGTTGACCGGGCATGACCATGATGCTGTTGTGAGGTCTAGATCTGTCGTGTTGTAAGTGTTATGATGCTGTTTTTGTATACTGGTTATAGCCTATTGTATGTACTCTAGATCCATGGTTTTATTTTCCAGAAAAAGATAATATATCGAGTGTAACTAATGGTCAAAGTAGACCATTTGATCACGGATGCATTTTCTGGGAAACCCAGAATCGGTTTAAACAAAAATTTCTGACAAGCTTTGACCGTGTCATAACTTGTGGATCTTTTGTTGTTAAACTTCTGTGTTGTTATGGTAATGTTCCTTGTCATGTATACTATAGATTTGAACCATTAACCGACTTGAATCATGACTGGAACCTAGATTAAATGGAGCTTGAAAGTGTCCACTCAGACTGTCTGGGTTTCTGGAAAACCCAGAAACCGTCTGACATGTACTTTGAAGGCACAGATCTAATTGTTTGTTTGTTGTATGACCATGATTTTGATGGGATATTGTAGAGTTACATTTCCTCTACACGATCCGTGTCTAAGTTAGCCTAAATCATGTTTGGATTAAGATTAACAGTTGGTCAAACAGAGACCCTTGAAAGTCGGGAACATCAGTGTTCTTGAGCTTAAGAATTAAAGAATAAATGACGCTTTATGTCGCTAAAGGCCTACAGCGGCGGTTTTTAATATTTTTATTTTCTGAATATTTCAGAAATTATTTAAAAATAGAAATAAATTATAAAAATTACTAAAAATGGTTTTAAAAATCATTTCAAATTCTGAAAAATAACTTTTAATTATTTGGGACATTTTTCATTAATATTTATAATTATTTGGATATTAATGATATTTAATTTATTTAATTAGTGTGTTAAATAAATTAGAGAAAAATGATTTAATATTATGAAAAATCATTTTAAATAAGAATAATGTATTTAAAAATATTTTGAGTTATAAAATATAATTTTCAATATTTTTGGAGAATTTTCATTAATAAATTAATATTAATGATATTAGATTTATTTAATTATTAAATTAAATAAATAAGTTAAAATGATTTTATTAATTTAAAAATTATTTTAAATAAGAATAAAGTGTTAGAAAATATTTTGAATTATAAAATATAATTTTCAATATTTTGGAGAATTCTCATTAATAAATTAATATTAATGATATTAGATTTATTTAATTATTAAATTAAATAAAGAAATTAAAAATGATTTTATTGATTTAAAAATCATTTAAAAATGAGAAAAATGTTTTAAAAGTATTTTAAGTTATAATTAATGACTTTTAATATTTTGATAATAATTTCATTAATATTTAAATATTAATGGTGATGATATAAAATGATTTTTAATTATTTTAAAAATCATTTAAGTAGAATATTAATGATTTAAAAATATTTTAAGTTTTTAATAATAACTTTAATATTTTGACAAGTATGTTATTAATATTTTATATTATTAATTATTAATAATAATAAGATTATTTGATAATTAAATCATTTAAAAATGATTTAAGTGTTTGAAAAATTATTATAAATTATAATAATTGTTTATAAATTATTAAAAGCTTTAGAAAAATATTATAAGCGATATTTGACTTATCTAAAATAATATTGAAGCTTAGAGACAAAGTTTAATTGACAATCAATGTGTTAATTGTTTGGATAGGGTGATCGTAAACCGAGAATGGACCAAGTCCAACCGCAAGAAATAGTTAGGATTTGGATAAGTGTTTATATAGGTTATAAACACTGATGTGATTATGTGATAATGTGCCTAGGAGGAGTTTGACTGTAAAATACAGTGTTACGTGTTATAAATGATTGTGCTAATTATGAGACCGACATTGTTGATTATAGGTCTTACAAACGCAGTTAATTATATTGTGTAGCAGTAATCAACGCGGAAGGCAAGTTTCCTAACTCAACCTTGAGTTATATTCATTCAATTATTATGGTTAATTATTGCTAATTATACCATGTCCATGGAATTTATTGTTGATTATTCGCAGTTAGTGCATGTTTAAAAATTCAAATTGAATTACTGATTCGGAGAATATACCATTGTAGAATAACTGTTGTTGGATATTCATATTCAGTAGAAGATAGAATTGACAAAGACAAATAATTTCATTTATTGTCAAATTATGTTGAGAAATGTCTTAGCTAATTATTCTGGCTAGACGCACATTTGTTAGAACTTGATAAATTCGAGAAGA
Source organism: Panax ginseng (assembly GCA_020205605.1). Lineage (NCBI taxonomy): Eukaryota > Viridiplantae > Streptophyta > Magnoliopsida > Apiales > Araliaceae > Panax > Panax ginseng. The sequence continues at coordinate 108,145,454 of CM035148.1, read as the reverse complement.
GAATTCAATTGTTATTAATAGATTGATGCCATTTATTTCGGCTAGATCGATAAGTAAATAGAATTTGAAATCACAGTATTTCGTTGTTAAATCAAAATCTTGATTCTGAGACTGAGAAGAATAACCTTTTATATAAAGGGAACAAAATTTTTAAGTCGTATATTCGACCATTGCGCGCGACCTAAGTATTATGCATAATATAGGGTACAAGGAGTTGGCCGGCTCTTAGTACTTGCAGAGGGGTATGATTTAATCTTTATGGTTATCTGATACTCCTGCGTATGTATCAAAGTAAATTTTGATAGATACCCGAGAAAGTAGAAGTTCTAGATCCAATGGATCGCTCAACATAAATCTGGAAAACATTCCACTTTGCTATTTCGTAGAATTAATTCTTGATTATTCATTTGAATATCGTAGAAAACCTTGAAAGCGTTTTACTCTTTCATTATCAGATTATTGTTGCGGAGAATGTGAGAAGACTTGATATTGATTTCTATACCTTTATTGTATGTCTTAACTTGAGGGGAAAACTTGTTGCTCACCCTTGCTATAAATAAAACATTTCAGCTAGGAACGAAGAGGACAACGGGTCAAAGAAGAACAAAGGCAAAGGCAAGATGATGGAATAGTATAATGAACACTATTATTATTATTATGATGTATTGTAAACCCTTTTTGTTTATCTAAGGGGTATGTTTGTAATTTTAAGGTTAGCAAACCTGGGATTTATGTATTAACAACTTATGTTAATGAGTTATGTATTCCTATTCATATTAAATGGGTAGTTAGATGTTATTATATTGTGGATTGTGAACACCAAACTCGGGGGTCAGGTAACCCGAATTTGGGGGTGTCACAAATGTTGGATTGTTTTATATATCATATGGGATTTCTATCATGATTGTTTTACATGTATGAATGTTTGATCACCATTCGCTTTTAGTACTTGTATGGAATTGACAATGAACATGCAAGTATGGTTTGTAATCATGATAACATACGTATATAGGGCTGTTTTGTATGGCTTGTGTATTTCGTGAACCAGATAGACATATACTGTTTCACCGTATGAGTTAGAATAAGGGATTGTGCTTAAATTCAATATGATTGCAATTTCACATAGACATATAGTGATTTTGGTTATATTGATGATTACATAGAGTCTATCTCTTGTGGATGCTGTGTAAGTAGGTCATAGTGCATTGAAAAATGGCTATGACTCTATTAATGCTCTTCGCTACTTTCTTGTGATATGTGAACAAGTCTTTCATGATAGTGGTGATTTGATGAAATATTAAATGAAGTTAGGATCCCATTACTTTCATATTTAATTTATTACATCTTTATTATTGTTTTAGTCGTTATTAGCGATTAGCATAATTCACCAATCATATTCATTAGTTTGAGCATATAAATATAGTGATTTAATTGATGCATAGTAATTTAAATTAGACAACTTTCCATGTGGGATCGATACTTTACTTGCTCTGTATTACTTGTTGACACATGTATACTTGAATGAGTTAGAGCTCTTTTGTTAGAACTGAAAAAGAGGCAACAGATCTTAGGGATATGGTCGCTGGTGGATATATGAGTCTAGAACTAGGAGGGGAGAGACGAGTAATATACTTCGCTAGTGTGTGACTTACATAAGCTGAATTTATTTACTTGATAAGTTAACAAATTATGATATGTCAATTAACCTTTGTTTTGAAGATATATTATAGAATGATATCTGAAATACAGGAGATAAGCAATGGGAAAATCATGATACAATGGAAATAACCGGGAAGGTACAATCTAAAAAGAAAGCAAGGTATTCTCATCTCTTCGGCATAACAGGTACGTAAATTTCAAGGGCGAAATTTCATAAGGAGGGGAGATTGTGAGATCCCGAATTTTATGAAATGAAAGTATTCCATTTTCCTATAATTATTATTCTATTTAGTAAATGGTTAAATTGATAAAAAGTTAAAGTTAAGGGTGATATGTGAAAAACATTTCAAAGTAAGCAAGTTGTCATAAAATAATCGATGATAAAAGTACAGTAATACGTGTGGTTGCATAGTAGCACACGGTATGGATTATTGTTGCTTACGTGAGAAGTCACTCAGTTATACTCAATTATTACTACAGTAATTGATACATCATATCTCTCATATTATTGATTCGAGGAAAGGGGTTAGGTTATTTTATTGCGCGCCAATAGGGAAAAATCCTTATTGGAAAGCCCCCTCTTTCCTGAGAATAATCTGGTTATTAAATATTGTGAGTTATAATATTAATGATGAATAAGTTCGTGTTGATTAAAGATGAAATTGATAGTTCCATTGTGTTGGGATTATTAATGTTAGTGGAAATCGACATTTATTTAGATAATAATTGATGTCTGGAAGTTATCTTGACCAATCGGGTAATTAATCGGATAAATGAGCAATTAGTTGCTATTAATTCAAATGCTTATAACTATGTGTTCACATTTATGTACTATTGATTCTCATGCATGTACTATTAGGGGAGGTTGTGCAAGATTGATAAAACTTGCATGACTAAATTAAAAATGGAGGTATAGATGAATGTACTATACTATAATTATTTTTTCACATGTATAGAACTATTGATTCACATGATGTACTATTAAAGGAGGTGGTGCAAGGTTGATAATACTTGCAGGACAAAATTAAAAATGATAAAAAAGATGAAGGTATTATACTGTAATATTTCGAGCCCCAAAACGTGCAATTATCGAAACTATGTTTTCCTATAAATAGAAGCTCATTCTTCTTTCATTCTCACCAATTTACTAAGACTCACAAGAGCAATTATAGAGAGAGAAGCTATAGAGAGAAAGAAAAAGAGTAGTCTGCTACTTCACTATTCCAGTATCTAGTCTTCTTCTAAGGTAAGGGGTGTTATTTATTTCATATTCTCTTACGATATTATTTTTCGTATTCATAAGGAATATTATCTTCGTTTAATACTTGTAAGGGGTATTATTTCTTTCGTATTTATGAAGAGAGTTATTTTCTTTCAATACTCGTAAGGGTTGTTACTCCATTCTTTATTATTCTGTTAGAATAACTTGTCTACGCGGACTACCGTATACATGGTGAAATTCTTCTGTTATTCCATTCTTTATTATTCTGTTGGAATAACCTGTCTACGCGGACTACCGCATGCATGGTGAAATTCTTCTATTATTCCATTCTTTATTATTCTGTTGGAATAACCTGTCTACGCGGACTACCGCATGCATGGTGAATGACCCTTCATATTCATTCTTTATTAAATTGTGGAAATGATCTATCTACGTGGATTACCACATGGCGGGTAAAAATCCATTTGTAGTTTCGTATATTCTATTATAGTCGTATGAGATATCATTTCTTTTGTACTTGTCATGGAATATCATTTTCTTTTGTATTTTCCTTTTATGAGTACTATTCATGAGTTACTGTTTAGGAGTTACTATTCACGGGTTACTATTCACTTGAATATTATTCACTCGTATATTTGGGGCACTTTTCGTGCCGGAGTACTATTCATAGGTTACTATTCACCTGGTTATTATTCACTTTAATATTATTCACTCGTGTATTTGGGGCACTTTTCATGTCAGGGTACTATTCACGAGGTACTATTTCTGAAGTACTATTCACCCAAAAAATATATTTCTTTTCTATCTAAATTATTTTTGATACATGAATATTATTCTAGAATTTTACTCTACAAAGCAGTATCATGTTGACAATTTGGATATTTTTAAACTCTGGATAAATTTAAAGTCTTTAATATTTATCCTTGATTTCGTTTGATTAATGCTTATATCATTGTCATCATCCTTATGCTTATATTATAATGAAAGTCATCTGTGGCTTACGTGCATAGATGGACTTGGTATGATTATGACCAGGGATCATTCGATATAATCATGACTGTAATGTTACAAATGGTGTGGTAAAAGTCCTCATTGGCCCGTAGTGCATTGATGTACATATGTTGGTATGATCATAACCATGGGTTCTCTTCGACCAAGAGTGCAAAGATGTATTATTGTATGGCGTGATCATGACCGTTGATAAAAACACGAATATCCTTTATCGTAGTGCATGGATAATTTGGTGATGTGGATTATTTATTGAGCTGAGTCTCAGCGATAAAATATTGATAATAAAATTTTAATTCGTAGAAGATAGTAGATATCATGCTCTACTTGACTCTTCTAAAATACAGTTGCATGTCTATGGCCTGTAGTGCAAGGATGAACTGTTAATGAATATCTTTGGCCCGTAGTGCAAAGATGAATTTATTAGTATGATTATGAACAGGAACTGTGATTTGGTATAACCATGATTTTTGATGTTTCAGGTAAAGACAGGTAATGAAAATTATCTTCGTCCTAGGAGCAATGAAAAATTTAGAACCACACTTATGATTATGAGTTATTCACATGATTGTGGACATGAATTGTTGATTGATGTTACATGGATAAAACATTGTTGGTGGACTTTTAACATGGAGAAGATAATAGACGTTATGGTCTATTTGACTCTTCTATTGGATTTCTCGTTCCGCTGCAACTATGGTTGAAAAGTTTTATCATCTACCATATGTTCTAAATCTCTGATTTATTATTGACGAAGGCTATTGATAATTTAATTATCTTTAGTCATAATATTCTTTACTGGGCTAGTTGTGCTCACCCTTTTGCTTCACAATTCCTTTCAGGTAATAAGAGTATAGCTGGGTCGAGCGGGGGTAACAAGGGATTAGAACGGTGGTCTATAGCTGTTGAGGTTTCCCCTAAAACAGTTTGGAAATAAATTTATTGAGAATTTTAGATAAGTGTGTCGTATTTTATACGTCATTTTAACCGTTGATTTTGGTGAACTGGATAGGGTGAGGTGATCCCAACTTTGGAAGGTGTTTTGGCACTATCATACAAGATGCCTAATGATAGACGACTTCATGTTATCATAAGACAGGGTTGTGCACATGCACTTGCTAAGTATATCTACGAGTACTACCTATATAATCTTGGAGTTTGGTTGAAATATAATTCTTAATTGGAGACAATGGAGATAATTATATGTCAAGAGAAGACTCACCATTATAAAGAACATGATAGTAATCTTCTCATTTTTATTTGGGGACTATTGGGTCAACCAAGGATAATTCTATGGACATATGATATGTATTATAACTTAGACGTATGGTCTCCCATATACGAAGGTTTCCTTGAGCATTTTCCAAAGATTTTAATTTCTAAAATAGTTATTGACTGTACCTTTATGTAAGGTACCATTGTAAGGTGTTTTGGTCCAGGCACCATGAGAGTTGCATATATTTGTATTAAAACTCACAGTTTAACTGTGGTCGTATTCTGCAAGACAATTGTATAAATGGAGTTGTCAGTAGTGTAATTTCTGGCGACCCAAGATGGGTGAGGTATACCTACTTTGGGGCGTCACATTTGGTATCAAATCTTAGGGATATGGTCACTGGTGGAGATATGAGTCTAGAACTAGGAAGGGAGAGACGAGTAATATACTTCGCTAGTGTGTGACTTACCTAAGCTGAAATTATTTACTTGATAAGTTAACAAATTATGATATGTCAATTAACCTTTGTTTTGAAGATATATTATAGAATGATATCTAAAATACAGGAGATGAGTAATGGGAAAATCATGATACAAAGGAAATAACCGGGAAGGTACAATTTGAAAAGAAAGCAAGGTATTCTCATCTCTTCGGCATACCAGGTACGTAAATTTCGAGGGCGAAATTTCATGAGGAATGGAGATTGTGAGATCCCGAATTTTATGAAATGAAAGTATTCAATTTTCCTATAATTATTATTCTATTTAGTAAATGGTTAAATTGATAAAAGTTTAAAGTTAAGGGTGATATGTGAAAAACTTTTCAAAGTAAGCAAGTTGTCATAAAATAATCGGTGATAAAAGTACAGTAATACGTGTGGTTGCATAGTAGCACACGGTATTGATTATTGTTGCTTACTTGAGAAGTCACTCAGTTATACTCAATTATTGCTACAGTAATTGATGCATCATATCTCTCATATTATTGATTCAATTATTGTCACAGTATCATCTGCATAATATTTTATATTATTAAATCAATAATTGAGATGACAAGTTGTTCATATTATTATTTGTATTATTGACGATGTCTAGAAAGTTCTGTCGAGGAAAGGGGTTAGGTTATTTAATTGCGCGCCAATAGGGAGAAATCCTTATCGGAAAGCCCCCTCTTTCTTGGGAATAATTTGGTTATTAAATATTGTGAGTTATAATATTAATGATGAATAATTTCGCGTTGATTAAAGATGAAATTGATAGTTCTATTGTTTTGGGATTATTAGTGTTAGTGGACATCGATATTTATTTCGATAATAATTGATGTCTGGAAGTTATCTTGACCAAACGGGTAATTAATCAGATAAATGAGCAATTAGTTGCTATTAATTCACATGCTTATAACTATGTGTTCACATGTATGTACTATTGATTCTCATGCATGTACTATTAGGGGAGGTGGTGCAAGATTGATAATACTTGCATGACTAAATTAAAAATAGAGGTATAGATGAATGTACTATAATGTAATTATTTTTTCACATGTATAGAACTATTGATTCACATGATTGTACTATTGATTCACATGATGTACTATTAGGGGAGGTGGTGCAAGTTTGATAATACTTGCAGGACTAAATTAAAAATGAAGGAAAAGATGAAGGTATTATACTGTAATATTTCGAGTCCAAAAACGTGCAATTATCGAAACTATGTTTTCCTATAAATAGAAGCTCATTCTTTTTTCATTCTCACCAATTTACTAAGACTCACAAGAGCAATTATAGAGAGAGAAGCTATAGAGAGAAAGAAGAAGAGTAGTCTGCTGCTTCACTATTCCAGTATCTAGTTGTCTTCTAAGGTAAGGGGTGTTATTTATTTCATATTCTCTTACGATATTATTTTTCGTATTCATAAGGAATATTATCTTCATTCAATACTCGTAAGGGGTATTATTTCTTTCGTATTCATGAAGAGAGTTATTTTCTTTCAATACTCGTAAGGGTACGTGGATTACCGAATGGCGGGTAAAAATCCATTTGCAGTTTCGTATATTCTATTATAGTCGTATGAGATATCATTTCTTTTGAACTCGTCATGGAATATCATTTTCTTTTGTATTTTCCTTTTATGATTACTATTCACAAGTTACTGTTCAGGAGTTACTATTTACGGGTTAATATTCACCCGATTACTATTCACTCAAATATTATTCACTCGTATATTCGGGGCACTTTTCATGCCGGAGTACAATTCACGAGTTACTATTCACGGGTTACTAATCACCTGGTTATTATTCACTCGAATATTATTCACTCGGGTATTTGGGGCACTTTTCATGCCGGAGTACTATTCACGAGGTACTATTCCTGAAGTACTATTCATAGGGTACTATTCACCCAAAAAATATATTTCTTTTTTATCTAAATTATTTTTGATACATGAATATTATTCTTAAATTTTACTCTACAAAGCAGTATCATTTTGACAATTTGGATATTTTTAAACTCTAGATAAATTTAAAGTCTTTAATATTTATCCTTGATTTCATTTGATTAATGTTTATATCATTGTCATCATTCTTATGCTTATATTATAATGATAGTCATCTGTGGCTTACGTGCATAGATGGACTTGGTATGATTATGACCAGGGATCATTCGATATAATCATGACTGTAATGTTACAAATGGTGTGGTAAAATTCCTCATTGGCCCGTAGTGCATTGATGTACATATGTTGGTATGATCATAACCATGGGTTTCTCTTGACCAAGAAGTGCAAAAGATGTATTATTTTATGGCGTGATCATGACCGTTGATAAAAACACGAATATCCTTTGTCATAGTGCATGGATAATTTGGTGATGTGGATTATTTATTGAGCTGAGTCTCAGCGATAAAATATTGATAATAAAATTTTAATTCGTAGAAGATAGTAGATATCATGCTCTACTTGACTCTTCTAAAATACTGATTGCATGTCATGGCTTTTGTAGTGCAAGGATGAACTGTTAATGAATATCTTTGGCCCGTAGTGCAAAGATGAATTTATTAGTATGATTATGAACATGAACTGTGATTTGGTATAACCATGATTTTTGATGTTTCAGGTAAAGACAGGTAATGAAAATTATCTTCGTCCTAGGTGCAATGAAAAATTTAGAACCACACTTATGATTATGAGTTATTCACATGATTGTGGACATGAATTGTTGATTGATGTTACATGGATAAAACATTGTTGGTGGACTTTTAACATGGAGAAGATAATAGACGTTATGGTCTATTTGACTCTTCTATTGGATTTCTTGTTCCGCTGCAACTATGGTTGAAAAGTTTTATCATCTACCATATGTTCTAAATCTCTGATTTATTATTGACGAAGGCTATTAATAATTTAATTATCTTTAGCCATGATATTCTTTACTGGGCTAGTTGTGCTCACCCTTTTGCTTCACAATTCCTTTCAGATAATAAGAGTGTAGCCGGGTCTGTAATAACCCGATATTTTCTATATAAATAAAACCAAAATTTTGCGTATAATTTTTTTTTTTTAAGGATGAGGATTTGTACAAGATAATATGTATATGTATTTATGTGGTAAATAAAAAAAATATATTTATTACATGAATATTTACAAATAATTTTATTTTAGAATTAATGATCATTATAAATTATATTTTTACAATAATTAATTTTATTGTAGAAATATTTCTATTATTTATTTTCAAAGGAAATATGATATTATATTATTTAAATAATATAAGAAATGGTTATTGTAGTTATTTTAATAATTATTTATTTATATGAATGTTAGCTTGGATTATTAAGTTAAATATTTTAACTTAATTAATAAAGTATTTATGTAAGGTAAATCGATATGGAATCCAAACCCTAATTTTGGAACAAGGAATTGTAATAATAATATAATATTAATTATATTTTGATTTTTTTGATCTTTATAAATATATACTAGATATGTGATCAGATGATGGTTGGTCAATTATGGTGTATATATGACCAAACCACGCATTAATTTGTTTAATCCTGTTTTTCAATTTAAATGGGAAATTTAAGACTATTATATATCTGTGTTATATGATTTATGTATGTGTTATTTAAAGATATGCTAATTAGGAAACCCTAATTTTAAATTTAAAACCCTAAGTTATATTTGAATTTCTGATAACTATAAACCCTACTTTGAAATCTAAACTGGAGTTTGGGATCAGTCAAAGATTGTGTTACTGTGATTAATGTCATGTATGATAGATTTTATATTGCTAATTAAAGTAAACCTAATTAGTGATTTAAGACCGTAATGATTAAAACCCTATTTATTGTCACAAAAACCTAATTGCGAAATTAAAACTCTAACTGATATATTTAGGAACCCTAATTACTAATTGAAAACCTTAATTGCTTAAGTGGCAAGGTTAATTATATTATAATACCCTAATGTTCATGTATAATTAGAAATTTAAATTATAATTAACAAAACCCTAATTTATAAAATTTTAGAAAACTAAAATTTTTATTTTATTTTATTTTGTGCAAACCCTAATTCCTAAATCCTACAAATGCTATGTACTAAACCTTAGGGTTAAACCCTAAGGGTTTGCCAAGTTCTATTTTTGCCATTAAATTGGAAAGACAAATGACCATTTTGCCCCTTTGCATTATTAAAGCTACAAACTTAGGTTTTGACTCTAGGTGAAGTGGGTGAACAAACCAACAACTCCACATGCTCAATAATGCCAGCAATCAGCCATTTGTGCAACCAAATACATTGTATATGTGAAGTATATATAGATTGGAGAGAGAAATAATTCATTAGTTCACTAACATTTTTTATAACACTCAAACTAAACTCTCTCAAGCTCTCACCTCCGAAATTCTAAGACATATCAGTCCCAAATACCAGCCCTACGAACATCACAACCAAATCAGAAACAGAATCAAAGATTGTTCATAAGGAGGTATAAACCCTAGCCATGAAATCTGCCCAAAATTATGTTGTTAGATGTTAGATTTTTTTGTTAAACATGTTATATAAGGTGTCTAATGATGATCTAGGTTGCTAGATGTTAGATCCATAACATCTAGAGGCTCAGATTTGAAGATTTGTAAAATCTGGAAAAAAAATGAGAAATATGGTCTGACAACCAAATGTCAGGTCCCATAGATCTCGTCCTGTTATGTGTTTTTGTGTTTTTAAGCTTTGATCTGGTAGTATGCTATGAGATCTTTGATCTGAAACTGGAATCAAAGTCAGATCGTAAGCCAGTAGAAAGTTATTAGTGGTCAAACCACGTTGACCTTCGACCGACATTAACCACACATTTCTGGGTAACCCAGAACGTGCCCAGAAAGTCTGACAGCTTGTTCATGCATTTAGATCTTTCTTCTATTTACGTGTTAGACCTTGTTATTGTTGTAATATTGTTGTCTGATGCTTAGTCTACATGAACATGCATCTAGAATCATTATATCCTTCTCTGAATCAAAGAAATCCATGGTCAAAGTAGTGAGGATGAAACTGCCGGATGAAGTTTCTGGGTAACCCAGAAACCTTCATAAGCAGTTTCGGACCACTACTTTGACCGGCTCATATCTACTTTATGTGATGTTGTTAAAATGTTTTTATGTAATGAATCTGCAGACTTACATGTGGTATACATAATAAAGGCTTAATATAACTAAAACATCAACAGAAATGCAAGTTGTGGAAGCCCAAAATAGACAGGTCGAACTGTTCTTCATTTCTGGGTAACCCATAAAATGAAGAACTGTAACATTCCAGATTTTTTTAAATGTAAGTTATAAATATTTATTGATTTATATAAATATTTATTGGATGTGTTTATTATTGAATAAGTAATTGTTCAAATTGATTGAGTTGATTTAGTTAATTATTTATTTGCTAAATAATTAATGTGATTAGTTAATTATTTATTTGTTAAATAGTTAATGTGTTATGTGGATTGAGTTATGTGATTAAGTAATTTATTTAATAAATTGTTATTTCATAAAGAGTGACAAATAACTATGTTATAAAGAGTTATTAAAATAAATTAAAGTAATTTTAATTTAGTTTTACCCAAACAAAGCTTAAGGATATAAACTATTTTATTTTAAAGGGATTTGCCAAACAAAGCCCTATGGCTTTTGGATTTTTGAAATTTAAATTGTTTATAAAATAAACTAAATAATATATATATATATATATATATATATATAAATGGTACGTTATATATTTTTATAACTGATGTTATTATTGATTAGGCGTATTATGGCAATGTTCGTTTTATGTTACGCGTATTGGATATCAGTTGAGTTACGTGGTTAGTTGTGACAACCCCAAAATAGGTCCATACCATCCAACCTATTCTGAGCGCCAAATACATGGTACAAAAAATAACTACAACTTTATTACAACAATTATCGTTCAAAATACAAATGTGACACATGTCCCAACCGTGGACAACACCTTACAGTGACACCTTACATAAAGGTATAGTCAAAAACTGTTTTAGAAATTAAAATCTTAGGGAAGTGTTCAAGGAAACCTTCGTACATGGGAGGCCATGCGTCTAGGTTATGATAGATATCATATGGCCACAGAATTATCCTTGGTTGACCCAATAGACCCCAAAGAAAGACAAGAAGATTACTATCATATTCTTCCCAATGGTAAGTCTTCTCTTGACATATCATTATCTCCACTGTCTCTAATTGAGAATTATACTTCAAACAAACACCAAGATTATATAGGTTGTACTCGTATATATACTCAGCAAGTGGATGAGCACATCCCTGTCTTATGATGATACGAGGTTGTATGTCATTAGACATCTTGTATGATAGTGACAAGACACCCTTCCAACGTTGGGTTCACCTCACCCTCAATAGCTATAGACCACCGTTTTATTCCCCTGTTATCCCCCACACGACCCAGCTACACTTTTATTACCTGAAAGGAATTGTGAAGCAAAAGGGTGAGCACAACTAACTCAGTAAAGAATATCATGACTAAAGATAATTAAATTAGAAATAGCCTTCATCAGTAATAAATCAGAGATTTAGAACATATTGTAGATGATAAAAATTTTCAACCATAGTTACAGCGGAACGAGCAATCCATTAGAAGAGTCAAATAGACCATAAAGTCTATTATCTTCTCCATGTTAAAAATCCACCAACAATGTTTATCCCTGTAACATCACTCAACAGTTCCTTTCCACAATCATATAAATAACTCATAATCATAATTGTGGTTCTAAATTCCTCTTCTCATCCAGGACGAAGATAATTTTCATAACCTATCTTCACTTGAAACATCAAAGATCATTGTTATACCAAATCACATTTCCTGTTCATAATCATACTGATAAATTCATTTTTGCACTACTGGCCAAAGATATTCGTCAACAGACCATCTTTGTACTACGACCAAAGATATTCAACAACATGTCATCTTTGCACTGCGGGCCAAAGATATTCATCAACAAACCATCTTTTTCACTACAGCCAAAGATATTCATCATCAGCTCATATTTGCACTACAAAGCCAAATATATTCATCAACAGCTCATATTTACACTACTGTGCCAAATATATTCATCAACAGTTCATATTTGCACTATGTGCCAAATATATTAATATCTCAAAGAAATATATAATCATTTCGAATTTATATAAACAATAATTATAACCATGTTGATTATTTCACTTTTGCACTTAAGCTAAAAGATATTCAATTATAAATTCAATGGTCATGATCATACCTACCACAATTCAACTTTTCACTTCTCGCCAAAGAGAACCCTAGTCATGATCATACCAATAATCTACCCATCTTTATACTCAAGTGAAAGAGAATTTCAACATCGTGGTTATAAAAATGTTATATATGATAATAAAAATAATATGATCAACAATCGCACTTAATCTCAAGAGCAATATTCATAAATCAACGATAATTTGGTCAGAAAAAGAAACCAACTTTGTCGTGAATAGTACCCGTGAATAGTAACTCGTGAATAATAACTCATGAATAGTAACTCGTGAATAGTAACCTCGACTCAAAAAGGTAGAAATTCTACAATAAAATCCATACTAATATTTCGGTATAATGATATTGAAAGAATAACATTTCTTAAACTTATAAACAATTTATTTTAATTGTTTACACTTTACTAAATAATGCATTTAATCATCCTAAAATGCCAAACTCATAAGTTTTCATCACCAATAACCAAAACCCTCATCAAAAAATCAGATATACCTCATATAGGATTATCAAGCCATAAAATCCTATTTTCCAATTTTCTTCCTTCACATAACATATTTAATTCATTTATTCATAACTAGTCTATTTTCATGAAAAATACCAAATCAGTTCCAAAAATATTTCTTTTCTGGGATTTAGCATAATATAGTCCCATAGTGAACATATATTTTTCTCAAAATTTTTAAAATTCATTTACTATTTTTCATATGGCCAAAACCGTCGAATATTTAGACATTTATCATAAATTGTACTTTTATCCAAAAATTTCGAAATTCACAGAGTACACTGATATTATATAGATGTACTCCCAATAAAAATTTCATCAATTTTAGGGTTAACCACAAGGAATTATAAGCGGTTACTTTTAAAATAGTCTTTTCTCATAAAATTCATAACTCTTAATCTATACGTCCAAAAATCACCATTTTTGGACATAATCAATAAAACTCATCAAAATATCATTTCAAATTTTTCCAGAATTTTTGAAGGTCTGAAAAGTTACGAAACATGAAAAACATAACAACCCTTAAAATCCCTTATTATCCCTTACCTCAAAAGAGCAACACTTCTGACTGGATATCGAATATGACGCTGAAGGAAACTTGCACTGATGAATATCAACTCACCAAGTATCTAAATACTCACAAAATACACTCAATAATCTAGAGAGAAAAAGAGAGAAAACTTATGTTTTCTGGTATGATTTTCAATTCTAACTTAGCCCTCTATTTATAGGAAAATGTTAGCACGCCGAAGCAGACTTAACCTGCAACCTGATGGCTTTACTTGCTACTATTCCCACCCACCACATTTGAAAATTCAATTGAGCACATTTCTCACCAACCAAAAGTGGGGCCCACCCATTTCTAAAATTTTCCACCAAAACCTAATTTCTGAATTAGTTACCTCTTAAAATTCATAACAAATTATACGCTCATTTTTAACGGTTCAAAATTTGTGGATATATACTCAACTTATATATGTATAACATATCCAAAAATTACAACGATCCAACGGTCGGATTAAATATTACAACTCACACAATAAAGCTATAAGAACACCGATTTGATCTTTTAATACCTCCACTCCGACAAAATACTGATAAAATACCTCAATATTAATTCCTTCATTTATAACCATATAAATAAATCCATCATTTATATCCACATCAAATAAATATTTCCTTATCATATAAATAAATAATTAATTATTCACAAATAATATTACGTAATCACAATAATGACAACCGTGTAGTTCCTGTGAAAGAGGGGCTTTCAATAAGAATTTCTCCTTCATTGGCGCAGCAATTAGGTGACCAAACCTCTCCTTGATGTAACTTTCTAGACATTGCCAATAATGCTATCTAATAACATTATTCAAATAATATGAATTATTGATCCGATAATGGGAAATATGTGCAAAGTGATAATTATTGAAACAACAATAATATAAAATATCAACGCAAACAATTATTGAATCAATAAAATAAAATATTGAACAAGAATTTATGTAATAATTATTGAGTAGTGCCTTCTTACGTAAGAATCAATAATTCAAAAATAATGTGCAATAATGTGTGCTGCTACTTTGTTCAATAACGCCAGACATCGTATTTTAACCAACCGGTATTTCAACAAATGTTAATTCAGAATAACTACTACCGTTATTTATAAAAACTCAATTTTTGTCATTTTCTTCATCCTACGCTTTATTCGTTATGGGGCCACAAATGTCGCAAGGCCATCGATATTTAATATTCTCCTACGTAAAAAGAATATTCCACGACCAAACGAATATTCCCCGAGATAAATGAATATTTTATAACCACTTGCGTAATTTGAAAAAAAAATTCATATATCACCCTTAACTTTAACTTTTATCAATTTAACCATTTACCGAATTGTAAATAGAAAAATTGAATACTTTTATTTCATAAAATTCGGGGTCTTACAATCTCCTCCTTATGAAATTTCGTCCCCAAAATTTACGTACTCGGTATTTCAAAGAGTTGAGAATACCTTGCTTTCATTCAGATTCCATCTTCCCGTCATCATGATTTCTCCATTGCTCTCATCTCTGTATTTCAGATATCATTCTAGAATATACTTCAAAACAAGGGTTAATTGAACAAATTAACATATCACATAATATCCCGATATTATGACTGACCAACAAATAAGCTTAGGTAGGACACACTAGCGAAGGATTTACTCATCTCTCCCCTCCTAGTTCTATTCCCCGATCTCCGCCAGAGATCATATCCCTAAGCTCTGATACCAACTGTGACAACCCCAAAATAGGTCCATACCATCCAACCTATTCTGAGTCGCCAAATACATGGTACAAAAAACAACTACAACTTTATTACAACAATTATCGTACAAAATACAACAACACATATGCTGTGAGTTTGGATACAAATATATACCAAATGTGACACATGTTCCAACCGTGGACAACACCTCACAGTGACACCTTACATAAAGGTATAGTCAAAAACTATTTTAGAAATTAAAATCTTAGGAAAGTGTTCAAGGAAACCTTCGTACATGGGAGGCCATGCGTCTAGGTTATGATAGATATCATATGGCCACATAATTATCCTTAGTTGACCCAATAGACCCCAAAGAAAAACAAGAAGATTACTATCATATTCTGCCCAATGGTAAGTCTTCTCTTGACATATCATTATCTCCAATCGCCTCTAATTGAGAATTATACTTCAAACAAACACCAAGATTATATAGTAGTGCTCAGATATATACTCAAAGCAAGTGGATGAGCACATCCCCGTCTTTATGATGATACGAGGTTGTATGTCATTAGACATCTTGTATGATAGTGACAAAACACCCTTCCAACGTTGGGTTCGCCTCACCTCAACAAATATAGACCACCGATTCTATTGTCCCTCGTTATCCCCACTCGACCCAGCTACACTTTTATTACCTAAAAGGAATTGTGAAGCAAAAGGGTGAGCACAACTAACTCAGTAAAGAATATCATGACTAAAGATAATTAAATTATCAATAGCCTTCATCAGTAATAAATCAGAGATTTAGAACATATGGTAGATGATAAAAATTTTCAACCATAGTTGCAGCGGAACGAGCAATCCATTAGAAGAGTCAAATAGACCATAAAGTTTATTATCTTCTCCATGTTAAAAATCCACCAACAATGTTTTATCCCTATAACATCACTCAACAGTTCCTTTTCACAATCATATGAATAACTCATAATCATAATTGTGGTTCTAAATTCCTCTTGTCATCCAGGACGAAGATAATTTTTATAACCTATCTTTACCTGAAACATCAAAGATCATGGTTATACCAAATCACATTTCCTGTTCATAATCATACTGATAAATTCATCTTTGCACTACGGGCCAAAGATATTCGTCAATGCACCATCTTTGTACTAACGACCAAAGATATTCAACAACATGTCATCATTTCAGACTACGGCCAAAGATATTCATCCACAAACCATAAGCCAAAGATATTCCTCAACACTCATATTGCACACTACAGCCAAATATATTCATCAACAGCTCATATTTGCACCACAGCCAAATATATTCATCAATGATTCATATTTGCACTACAAAGCCAAATATATTAATATCTCAAAGAAATATATAATCATTTCAGAATTTATATAAACAATAATTATAACCATGTTGATTATTTCACCTTTTGCACTTAAGCTAAAGATATTTAATTATAAATTCAATGATCATGATCATACCAAACCACAATTCAACTTTTCACCATCATGGCCAAAGAGAACCCTAATCATGATCATACTAATAATCTACCCATCTTTATACTCAAGTGAAAGAGAATTTCAACATCGTGGTTATAAAATGTTATATATGATAATAAAAATAATATGATCATCAATCGCACTTAATTTCAAGAGCAATATTCATAAATCAACGATAATTTGGTCAAAAAAGAAACCAACTTTGTCGTGAATAGTACCCGTGAATAGTAACTCGTGAATAAGAAACTCATGAATAGTAAATTCGTGAATAGAATCGTGAATAAACTCAAAAAGGTAGAAATTCCACAATAAAATCCATACTAATATTTCGGTATAATGATATTTAAAGAATAACATTTCTTCAACCTATAAACAAT
This sequence comes from Panax ginseng, assembly GCA_020205605.1. Classification (NCBI taxonomy): domain Eukaryota; kingdom Viridiplantae; phylum Streptophyta; class Magnoliopsida; order Apiales; family Araliaceae; genus Panax; species Panax ginseng. Next base: position 108,127,910 of record CM035148.1, on the reverse strand, counting down.
TTATTTTAATTGTTTACACTTTACTAAATAATGCATTTAATCATCCTAAAATGCCAAACTCATAAGTTTTCATCACCAATAACCAAAACCCTCATCAAAATTCTGCATATACCTTATATAGGATTATCAAGCCATAAAATCCTATTTTCCAATTTTCTTCCTTCACATAACATATTTAATTCATTTATTCATAACTAGTCTATTTTTCATGAAAAATACCAAATCAGTTCCAAAAATATTTCTTTTCTGGGATTTAGTATAATCTAGTCCCATAGTGAACATATATTTTTCTCAGAATTTTTAAAATTCATTTACTATTTTTCATATGGCCAAAACCTTCGAATATTTAGACATTTATCATAAATTGTACTTTTATCCAAAAATTTCGAAATTCACAGAGTACACTGATATTATATAGATGTACTCCCAATAAAAATTTCATCAATTTTAGGGTTAACCACAAAGAATTATAAGCGGTTACTTTTAAAATAGTCTTTTCTTATAAAATTCATAACTCTTAATCTATACATCCAAAAATCACCATTTTTGGACACAATCAATAAAACTCATCAAAATATCATTTCAAATTTTTCTAGAATTTTTGAAGGTCTGAAAAGTTACGAAACATGAAAAACATAACAACCCTTAAAATCCCTTATTATCCCTTACCTCAAAAGAGCAACACTTCTGATTTGATATCGGATATGACGCTGAAGGAAACTTGCACTGATGAATATCAACTCACCAAGTATCTAAATACTCACAAAATACACTCAATAATCTAGAGAGAAAACTTATGTTTTCTGGTGTGATTTTCAATTCTAACTTAGCCCTCTATTTATAGGAAAATGTTAAGACGTCAAGGCAAGCAGATTTAAACACCAAACACGATGGCTTTTACCGCTACTATTCCCACCCACCACATTTGAAAATTCAATTGAGCACATTTCTCAACAACCAAAAAGTGGGGCCCACCCATTTCTAAAATTTTCCACCAAAACCTAATTTCCGAATCAGTTACCTCTTAAAATTCATAACAAATTATACGCTCATTTTTAACGGTTCAAAATTTGTGGATATATACTCAACTTATATATGTATAACATATCCAAAAATTACAACAATCCAACGGTCGGATTAAATATTATAACTCACACAATAAAGCTATAAGAACACCGATTTGATCTTTTAATACCTCCAATCCGACAAATATTGATAAAATACCTCAACATTAATTCCTTCATTTATAACCACATAAATAAATCCATCATTTATATCCACATCAAATAAATATTTCCTTATCATATAAATCAATAATTAATTATTCACAAATAATATTACAGAATCACAATAATGACAACCAGGCAGTTCCCAGGAATGAGGGGGCTTTCCAATAAGAATTTCTCCTTCATGGTAGCGCAATTAGGTGACCAAACCTCTCCTCGATGTAACTTTCTAGACATTGCCAATAATGCTATCTAATAATATTATTCAAATAATATGAATTATTGATCTGATAATGAAAAATACTGTGCAGTGATAATTATTGAAACAACAATAATATAAAATATCAACGCATCAATTATTGAATTAATAAAATAAAATATTGAATAGTAATTACTGTAACAATTATTGAGTAGTGCCTTCTTACGTAAGAATCAATAATTCAAAAATATTGTGCAATACCGTGTGCTACTGTTCAATAACGCATATTACTATATTTTAACTACCGGGTATTCCAACAGTGTTAACGGTAACAACTACACTATTATTTATAAAAATTCAATTTTTGTCATTTTCTTCATCCGACAGTTATTCGTTATGGGGCCCTAAATGGATTTATGCCGCATTTAAATATTCTCACAAACGAAAGAATATTCCACGACTCAAACGAATATTCTCGATAAATGAATATTTTATAACCAACTTGCGTAATTTGAAAAATATTCATATATCACCCTTAACTTTAACTTTTATCAATTTAACCATTTACTGAATAGAAAAATTGAATACTTTTATTTCATAAAATTCGGGGTCTTACATTAGTAGTCTAAATTATTACTGAGAAAAGAAAGAAGGGCTAGAGAGAGTTTTGAGAAAAAGATAGAAGTTCAGAGTTTGAGAGAGAACGTGATTTTCAAAGCAAGTCCGTTAACAAAGATTAAGTAAGCAAGCAAAAAGGTGGGTTTCTCTAACCTTAATTTATGTACATATATATATTTGTGGATTCATGAGCCTAATGTCTCTGTGTTCTTCAACTTTACGGTGTATAAGATTTTTACAAAACTCTCTGTAAAACTATGTTTGTATAATTGGTTAGAGAAGCATGTATATATATACGATTGCAATTGTTATATATATATATATATATATATATATATATATATATATATATATATATATATATTATGTATGCTAATTATAGGCTAAAGGAAGAAATTGATTTGTTCAATTGAAGTATATATATACGAATATATGTTTTGTAGAAATATCAAAAGTTATGTATACTAACCGAGGAATTGAACTATACATGTTAATTTGTTATATGTTGGTATACTTGTATTTCAAAGGAATCAAATTTGGTTGATAATGGTGAAAATTTCGTTCATCGTATTTTTAGATATCAACAATGGAGTTTTGAGTTTTGACCAAATATTATTTTAGTGATTTAAGTCTTTTAAATTTGTTGTTCAATTGTTGGAAATTGGTATATGGATAATTATTAGCAATTATGTGTAGTTTATATTAGTTATACATGTTGTTTGGGGAAGTGAATTGTTGTTACAAATTTAAGACAGTAGCTTTGGCTTTCTGTTCTTCGTTCTTCGTTTCTGTGAGTTTACGCCTTGACGTCGAAATTCACGCCTCAATATCAAATTTTCATGCCCAAATACGCCAAAAATAGGCCAGAAGTTCAGCGCCGGTCTTTGGAATTTATGCCTGGGTGGTGCCATTGTCTCTCGCTTCAATTATTTGGAAAAGTGGTCTGAGAGCTTACGATTTTGACCTCCTGTAGTAAAACGGCCATAACATTCTCATAAGAACTCCGATTGAGTTGATTCAAGATGATCCTGAACGAGAACGAATAGACCTACAACTTTCATGCTTTAAGTGTTTTTATTTGAGGTCTGTAACAATAGTCAAAATGGCCATCTTTAGGACTGTTGTGTATTTGGAGCCAATTAGAGGGCGTCGGGATGCACGAATGCAAGTGCAACCCTTTGTGTATTAGTATAACTTAATGATAACATGTTGGACATGTAATAGGATGTTGTATCAAGTTGTTAATGTGCATGTGGTGCAATGACATGATCATTTAAGTAGTTGTAATAAAGCTAAAAAGTAATGTTCATGAAAAGATGTGATGTTGTTTAAACTTAAACTTAGTTAGTAGCTATACTAAGAGTAATAAAGTAACTCATAAAGGTAATGTTAGTGTAACTAATGTGTATTGTCAATACATATGGTATGTGTAGGATTTGGGGGTGAACGTGAATAGTAATTGTTTAACCCACATACGAGGCAAGTTCTCTAACTCTACTTTTATAATTGTGCAAGTTTCTAAACCTATCTTTTTACATTAAGCAAGTTCTCTAACTCCATACTCTCGTTGAGTTAGTTTATTGTGTTTAAGCAAGTTTTCTAATTCTAAAGCTTTGTTATGCAAATTTCATATGCTATACTTTATTGAGTAAAGTATTTCCATTAAGTAACTTCATTGTATCCAGTTATTCATGATGATACAAGTTTCCCATCTCCACACTTTCGTTGAGATAGTTATTATGATTATGCAAGTTTTCTTAACTCTAAACTTGTTATATTAGCATGCAAGTACCTTTATTTTATCGTTCAAGTTATTATCTGTTGTGCATGCTTGATATTAAATTCTAAGATGTAACCTTAGCTTAATGTTATTCAAAGCAAGGTATGATGTGTTATTCAATAGTTATGCTATTAGATTATCCCTAAAGCATGAACTTAGAATGAAATATTTATTCAGTTATGATTATTCAATAACATAGTGTTATTATCTTTCATTCAACTAATCCTTAGTTGATGTCCGTTGAATTCCAAATTACCTTGAAGTGTATCCAAACCAAACTATCTTTGGGGCAGACTTGTACTCAAAATACTGAGATGAACAAACCTATTTATAGGGGGGTACACTTTGTTTTGTACTTTGCGCTGAAATGTTTGTATACAATACATGTACGAAGGGTTGATCCCCCTAAGTACCTTAAAGTCATTATGGTCGTATGACTATAAAAGTTTAAGTTGAAAGATTACTTATAACTGTGGACAAGGTTCGTGGTCATTAGACCCTCAGTGAATGTTAAGATGTTAATAGGACTTATTATTTAGTTCATTTGAGCCCCTGAATGGGAAAGGAATGTTTAAGATGTTAATAGAACCTACTGTTCAGTTCTATTGAGCCCCTAAATGGGCAGAGAATGTAAAAGTTATTCATTGTTAATTCAAGTGAGCCTTGTTTGCTCACTCTTGCCTGTAAAATCCTTACAGCTAAAGATGGAAAGGGTGACGTACCTAGCACCAGTAAAGGAAAGGGAAAGATGAACAAGTAATGAAGACTTGTAATAGTTTTGATAGTTTTATTATCAGACTTTGGTTTAAAGAATGTAATGAAGTTTATTTAAATTTTCTGCATGAATGATTGTTTGTAAAGGTTAGATAACCTGGGAGATTTTATTTTATGTAATTCCTATATGGGCAGGTTTATTATTCAAATTTATTTATGATTGGGTAGTTATAAATGAATGTTTTGATTACGTGAACACCAAATCTTGAGGTAATGAAGTACCGATATTTGGGGATGTCACAAGTTGGTATCAAAGCTTTAGGTTATGAACCTTAGGTGGGGGTAAAAGCCTTAGGAAGTAACCTTTGAAAAGATAGTGGAGATAACTCTTATCGAGTTTTAAGGAAGAAGTAATAAAACACTTATGTGCTTATGTGTTTATAACTTATGTGCTCACGAGTGTCGAGTAGAATGATTAATAACTAAAACTTTAAAATTTTGTTGTCAGGATGACTAATGTCGGAGAATCCAGTCAGGCTAGGGAGGAGGGACCTCAAATGCCTATAGAGGAGGAGCCTCACGACATTCAGGTTTTTTGGGAACAACTACTGCCACGGGAGTCAGCCCCGTTAGTCACAGTGGTTGAAGATGAGGATGATGATGTGGAGACGGATGAGGAGGATCCCGTGGAGTTGCCACAGGAGGATGAGGATAACGAGGACGAGGAGGAGGAGACTCCACTAACCTCGATGGCTGCTCGTATGTATGATGAAGTCTATGACCATAACGTGGAACTTCAAGACACAATTGAGGAGTTGCAGGAGATAGTAGCTGAACAACAGACTGCAATGACACAGAAGGACGACGACATCCAAGATCGAGATGAACGTCTAACTAATGTTGAAGAGAAGCTGATGCAGACTGAAAGAGAGAAGGAACAACTGATTGAGATGGTTGTGGAACTGAAGAAAAAGCTGAATGAAGAAGCTACCAAAAGGGCGAGAGCTGAAGACGCATACGAGGAAGCTTATCAACGAACTGTAAGAGCAGTAAGGGACGCACAAGCAAAGAGGATGAAGATGGAAGAGATGGATAAAGTATTCAATACCGTGATCAATCGAGCTCAAGATCGGGTCATGGGTTATCCAATTCAGTTCGAGACTCTGCCATCATACGTGTTAGATCGCAGAACCATGTTAAAGTGTTATGGAAGAAGAGCGCCAAAAGGCTACTGAGTATCTTAATAGATCATCGTAGGAAATGTGTCTATTTTGCAAGTAATAAGTGTTAAATAATGTGTAAATCCCTAGTGTTAAGTAACCATGGGATATGGGAATGATGATGTTGTCCTGTAACTTTTGTAGTTCAGGAAAGAAATGTAAATAGTAGTGATGCTATTATTGTTATGTTTTTCAAAGTTATGATGAATAAATAAAAAGCTATTATTTTATTCAAAATTGTTATGTGGTTAATTCTTTTATGGAGGCAAGATAATTAGAAAATACTTAAAGAAGTTGGGTAATAGTCTATAAATGTTTACAGAAAATGCCTCCCAGACATGAACCACCCCGTCAGAGAACCAATGCGAGAACTAACAATAACGATGTTGAGGACAATTCCGTCCAACAACTAGTGACATTACTAACAGGAGCGTTGCAGAATTAACCTCAAAACCAAGGCACAACGTTTAAGGAGTTTAAGGCGGTCGGGCCACCTGAATTCTATGGGTCAACGAATCCGGTCGATGCACAGACCTGGATTATGGAAATTGAGAAGATATTTGAATTCGCTAGGGTAGTGGATGAACAGAAGACTGCTTTTGCAACATTTATGTTGAAAGTAGAAGCTATTTATTGGTGGCAAGCCAATAAAACCCGGGAAGGACCAGGAGTGATGACTTGGGATAGGTTTAAGGAGTTATTCTTCGAGACCTACTTCCCAGAGAGTTCGAAGAGTTAGTTAGAGGTTCAGTTTTTGGAACTGAAGCAGGGATCGATGACGGTGTTTGAGTATGCCGTGAAATTCAACGAATTGGCGAGTTTTGCACCATATCAAGTCAGCACAGACGAGCGTAAGGCAAAGAGGTTCAACAGGATGAAGCCCTGGTCAGACTGAAGAGAGTTTCCCTATTCCATTGAAGATGTTTGCAAGATGATGATGGAGAAGGTCGTACTACCAAGGTGGAGGCGAGGCGGTGACAAAATTCAATCAAGAGCTGAAGAAGAAGAGGAATGAGGTGGAAGTGAAGAATGGTAGCGGAGGCAATGGAAATGGCAGAAACAACAACAACTTGAAGAGGATTTGGAACGGAAATGGGGGTACTGGAAACCAGCAGAGTAACCAACAGTTTAGGAAGTTTGAAGCATGTGCAACATGCGGGAGGTTTCATAAGGGTGTGTGCTTGATGGGGAAACGTGCATGTTTGAACTGTGGCCAGGAGGGTCACATCGCCTCAAATTGCACCCAACCTAAGAAGAATGTTTGTTTCACATGTGGATCCAAGGATCATTTTGCTCGTGAATGCCCTCGGAAGAAGGTCGGAGAAACAATAAGAAGTAAGGGAGGCAGCAGTGGAGGTACTTGGGCCATTGCTGGACCTACAGCGTCAAACAAACCCACAGCCAGAACTTTCAACATGACTGTGCAAGATGCTGTGCAATCAAAAGATGTGGTGTCAGGTAATATCCCAATCAACGATATTAATGCTTATGTATTATTTGATTTGGGTGCTACTTGTTCGTTTATATTTGATGAATTTGCTAAGAGGTTAGAATTGCCTAGAGAAGAACTGAATTTCCCTTTGAACATAGAAATTGCGAATAGGGAGGTGATTCCTGTTAGGTTTGTATACAAGAACTGTAGAGTGAACATTAAAGGGAATATCTTGATGGTAGATTTAATTCATTAGACTCTGGAATTTGATGTAATTTTGGGAATGGATGGGTTGTTCAAATATGGAGCAAGAATTGATCAATACAAGAAAGTGTGTAAACCTTATGACTCCGCCAAAGGTAGTTTTCCATGGTAGCAAATCGCTTAGACAAATGAAATGTCCGCGATTATGCGAGCAAGAAGTTGTTGAGTCAAGGCCGTGTGGGTTATTTAGCTTACATAGTCGATACTGAAGAAGGTGTAAAATCGAGGAGAGATACCGGTGGTTAGAGAATTCGTAGATGTATTTCCGGAAGATTTGCCAGGACTTCCGCCTGATAGAGAGATTGAGTTCGTAATCGATTTAGCGCCAAGAACTGCACCGATATCGAAGGCCGCCTTATTATCAGACTTTGGTTTAAAGAATGTAATGAAGTTTATTTAAATTTTCCGCATGAATGATTGTTTGTAAAGGTTAGATAACCTGGGAGATTTTATTTTATGTAATTCCTGTATGGGCAGGTTTTTTATTCAATTTTATTTATGATTGGATAGTTATAAATGAATGTTTTGATTACGTGAACACCAAATCTTGAGGTAATGAAGTACCGAGATTTGGGGGTGTCAGAAGAACAGTTCTGACATCTACTTTGACGGTTTAGATCTTTCAATTAGTGCATGTTTTAATCTTGTTTGTTGTTGGATCTTGTAGTCTTACATTAGCACTACACGATCCGACAAACAAAATGTCAAACACAATACATACATTTCATTATTAATGGTCAAAGTAGTTATCTCAAGAAAGTTTGGCTATGAATGTTCTCAAGGCTCAAGAACACCATAGATTATAATCTGTCTGTCGCTAAAGGCCTATAAATGACAGCTTTTATTAATTTTAATTAATTAAATTTTCAAAAATCATTTAAAAATAGAAATTAAATTCAAAATTACAAAAATAATTTTAAAATATTTTAAATTATAAAATTTAACTTTTAATAATTTGAAATATTTTTCATAAATATTAGTATTTATTTAAATATTATTGGTATTTAATTTATTTATTAAATGCATTCAATAAATTAATTAAAATGATTTTATTATATTAAAAATTATTTTAAATGATAATAAGTTATTTAAAAATATTTTAAGTTATAAAATATAACTTTTAATATTTTAAAGTAAATTTCATTAATTATTTAACATTAATGATATTAGATTTATTTAACAATTAAATTAAATTAATTAATTAAAAATGATTTTAATATTATAAAAATCATTTTAAATGAAAATAAATAGTTTAAAATATTTTAAGTTATAAAATATAACTTTTAATATTTAAAGGTAAATTTTATTAATTAATTATTATTAATGATATTAAAGTTATTTAATAATTATATTAAATAAATTAGTTTAAAATGATTTTTATAATAATAATCATTTTAAATTAAAATAAAGTGTTTAAAGATATTTTAAGTTATAAAATATAACTTTTAATATTTAAAGGATAATTTCATTAATAATTTAATATTAATGATTATTAATTTATTATTAATGATATTAAATTTATTTAATAATTATATTAAATAAATATCTTAAAATGGTTTTATTAGTCATTTAAAAGGATATAAATGAATTAAAAATATTATTAAGTTATACTTAATAACTTTTAATATTTTGATAAGTAATACATTAATACTTTAATATTAATGGTAATTATTTAAAAATGATTTTAAATATTTTAAAAATCATTTAAGGTAATATTAATACTTTAAAAATATTCTAAGTTATTATACTTTAATATTTTGACAATGGTTTCATTAATAGTTTAATATTAATTAAATGTTAATGATAATGAAAATTACTTGATATTTAAATCATTTAAATAATGATTCTGATATTTCAAAAATTATGATAAATTAGAATAAAGGTTTAAAAATTATTATAAGTCATTTAAAAATAATATGACTGATACTAAGTTACGGGTTAGAGTCTTAGACTCGATAATTATCCGATAAAGTTGTCAATACACCGACATATTTCAGAAATTGATCTGGACTTAGATATGTTGACTTGATAACTGTTTATTTGTGATTCAATGGTTGTTAAATTTACTTGACAATGTGATTAGGTTATGTGCTGACTGCAAATAGCAGTACAATATGACATGATATGTTATTCTAATCAAACGAATCATCTATTTAATGATAGGGCTTGATATAAAAGATAAATCTAAGTTGTGTAAGCAGCAGACAAGGCAAGTATCTAACCCTTTGCATTTACTTTATGCAATGGACATGCGTAAGATAATATCTAAACTATTCTTTTCAATTGTTCAAATATTTCAACCTTTGTATATACTTTATGCAATGATTCTCAGTATATAAGTAAATTATTAAATTATAATCTGTTGTACAAGTTCCTTAATTACATTATTGTAGATCAAGAAATATATTCTGTTCGTTAATTTCTAAACATGGTTATACAAGTGTCCTCACTTGGATAATCATTATATTTTATCACATGTTGATACATACTTATTGGTGTCCAGTATGTATAAGTTGAATTAAAAGCCGTCTAAGCTATTTGATCTGGCTAGACACTAACTTCAAATGCTGTTGAACAAGATAAGAACTTTATTGTTATCCAACTGAATTATTTTTGTTCGGATCAAGACTGGTATGAACATCCCAAATATGGGAAACTTTTATGCGCCTAAGGCGGAAATGCTAGACGAAAATATCATCCTATAATGTAGTATTGATCAATATAGGGCATAACGGGCTGATCACCCCCTGTGCCCGTAAGTAATGACGGTTTATAGATGAAGTTCTGCTTAACCTTTTCGAAAATAGAAAACAATGTTCATAGTCTGTCAAATGATCATCATTTATAGTCTATACGTAGTTTCAAAAATTTGAAATCGAAATGATAGTTTGTTTATAATTGATTCAGCTTACTTCACAACTGTTGATTCGTTGTAGAAGTATCGTTCAAAGAAAACATTTAATTCATTCAGCTAAATGTTATTGTTAATATTACTTGCTGGGCACTCAAATGCTCATCCTTGCTTAATTTAAACATTTTCAGCTAAGTATGAACAACCTGAAGGCTCTGTCAAGAACAAAGGGAAAGGGAAGGTCGTTGAATGAAAGATAATGTTATCTGTTGTAATAAATAGACTTTGTTAGGATAATGATGATATATATTAATTATCATGTAATGTAACAAATGTTTGAAGGTTTCGTACTTGGGATTTAAAAACTCTGATAATATATAAATTAAATTTGATAATCTATATTATTGTTATTATTATTAGTATTATTCCGCTCATAGAAATGGTATCGTGAAACACTGAGTTCGGGTTTCAAGTACCTGAATTTGGGGGCGTCACAGGGTCGAGCGGGGGTAACAAGGGATTAGAACGGTGGTCTATAGCTGTTGAGGTTTCTCCTAAAATATTTTGGAAATAATTTTATTGAGAATTTTAGATAAGTGTGTCGTATTTTATACGTCATTTTAACCGTTGATTTTGGTGAACCGGATAGGGTGAGGTGAACCCAACTTTTGAAGGTGTTTTGGCACTATCATACAAGATGCCTAATGACAGACGACTTCATGTTATCATAAGATAGGGTTGTGCACATGCACTTGTTGAGTATATCTACGAGCACTACCTATATAATGTTGGAGTTTGGTTGAAATATAATTCTTAATTGGAGACAATGGAGATAATTATATGTCAAGAGAAGACTCACCATTATAAAGAACATGATAGTAATCTTCTCATTTTTCTTTGGGGACTATTGAGTCAACCAAGGATAATTCTATGGACATATGATATCTATTATAACTTAGACGTATGGTCTCCCATATACGAAGGTTTCCTTGAGCATTTTCCAAAGATTTTAATTTCTAAAACAGTTATTGACTGTACCTTTATGTAAGGTACTATTGTAAGGTATTTTGGTCGAGGCACCATGAGAGTTGCATATATTTGTATTAAAACTCACAGTTTAACTGTGGTCATATTCTGCAAGACAGTTGTATAAATGGAGTTGTCAGTAGTATAATTTATGGCGACCCAAGATGGGTTTGGTATACCTATTTTGGGGGAGTCACATATACGAATTAGTAACCGATCTAACTCACTATGAAAATAGGGTAGACGAGACGAAAACTAATTTGTTGGTTGTTTGTGGGAAACCGCTCAGTGTACCATATTAAATACTATTAAAGACTCAATGTGTGCTAGGGTTAGACTTGTATATATGTATGTTGTTAATGAAAGAAGAGAACCAATATAGTTATAAGTAATTATTGGTTAGAGATGGATCCATTAAGTTAATATCTTATGTGGTGGTTAAAGAAAATTGTTTTGGAACAATTTATGGAAGAAATGAAATGGAAGAATTATATTAGTGTAGTACAAACTAATTATTGTAAGGAAATGGCTATTTGGATGAAGGTGTTATGAGTATAAGTTCATAGTATATAATTATTTAAGGTAATTTTAAGGTAAAGTGTGACACCTAAGCTTTACATTAAATTGATATTAAATAAAGTGAAATTGAAATTCTCGGAATTGAAGTCAAATTTTGATATTTAGCTTGAAAACGTTAGTTTTCAATGGAGACAAGTCTTATTTGGCATTATAGAGATGTAGACTCGAAAATGATCGGATTCCGAACGTTTATCGTTTTTGTTAAAAATGGACTAATAAGTGAATTTTTAGCAAACGAAGTTGAATAGATAAAATTCTTGCATGAGCAAGTAGAGTATGTGATTTGTGAATGGTAGGCTCTTGAACGAGCTAATTCGGACTTATAACGAAGAAGTTACGAGTCCGGGAATCTCACCAAAAGAAAAATCTGTCAAATTTATCTACGCACGAGAATCCGTGACTATGACGCGACTCAAGCCTAAATGACCTGGCAAGGTCGTCAAGCACCAAAGTGAGCCTCAGCCCCTACAAACTCAAGCAACAAGAATCGATAAGAAACAAAAGGACTCATGCCGCAGCTTGAAGTCCCAGTCTCCAAGCCCTAACGGTGACATCAGTAAGCGGCATAACAAAGCAACAACAACTTGTATAAGCAGTCACCAACCTTAAAACCTAGATAGTAAAGAATAGGTATAAGTAGAGCCTGAATGGAAATTTTTTAACAATGAACTAAGAGACTTAATAAAACATTGTTAAGTCATAACTATATCTCAAGTGTGATCACTTAGAGTTAAAGAAAGTTAATTGAATGTAAACAGGAACGGTGTACGATAAATGTACTTAACCAATGACGATCGAGTTTCGAACAATAAAGTAAGGACATTAGTAAGCCGCGAGGAAGGATGTTTAACTCGAACCGAGTTGTATTAATGAAATAGTTTTAATTAAGTTATATGAGAGAAAGAAGTTGGTAAGAACAATGTAAAAGAACGACGGTAATCCGGAACCAATAATAACAAATCTAATACATAATTAGATTGAGAAGAAGGGTAAGATTGTTTAGGAACCAAGTATTTTCATTCATGACCTAATGTGGTATGTTATGTGATTATGTGTTGTAGAGACCGTAAAGACTCAAAGGAAAACGTAATTATAATGTAGCAGACGCTGAAGGCAAGTTTTTTTAAACGCTTGTCTAACCTTCGTGTTACCCAAGTTTTCAAATGATTCAAGTTATGAGATGCATGTATGGTTTGAAAGAAAGAGTCTATGCCAATTTTAACTCGGCTAGAAGAATCTTGATAGATTGATTGAATTGTTTACAAGTCTATCAATATAGAATTGCTAACGCTATCCTACGCCAATTGTTTGGGTACGGATTCAAGGTAAGCCTGAATATGAATAAACAAATGTATTTTTCATTGAGTATTCGATGGGCACGTGAGGTTGCCACAACTTAAACGTACACACGTTTAATGGATGTAGTGTTGATCAACATAGAGTACTATAGGCTGATCACCTAGAAGTGCTCGTAAGATATGTCGGATTTACGGACTTCGTGCCGGGTTGTCCTTAACACTCATGGTCTTGGACCAGAATTTGTGTTTTACTGAATATTGTTATGATAAAATGTTTTGAAGGAAAAGGAATGCTATTTTGAATTATTGATAGTACTTCATAACTATTATCCAGTTATTGAAGATATACGATTCCTATGTTTCAAGCATGCTTTTTAAATGAAATTGTTGTACTTACTGAGCTTGTTATGCTCACTCTTGCTTGAACCATATGAATGCAGGCTAGACCAAATGGACCAAAGGATTCGACAAGGATAAAGGGAAGGCTAAAGCGAACTTGTAGATTACCTATGTAATAGTATAGGTTTGTAATAATAATATTTGATATTATGACAAGAACAAATGTAACGGTTATAAAGAACCTGGGGAATAATAGTATTGTTTTGGAATATATATATAAGACATATTCGTTCTTTTGAGGCATTTCAATTGAATGTTTGTGTGAATTATAGCACCGTGGAGCACCATATGTCGGGTTGGAAGAGACCCGGATTTGGGGGCGTCACAAGTTGGTATCAAAGCATTAGGTTATAAAACTTAAGGGGGGAAGAACCTTAGGCTAATAACCTCGTTAAGGAAGAGAAGTCCGAAGAAAGTAAACTCGAGCTTTACTTAAGTCAAATGAGTTAATAAGGTATTGAGGAAACTCAGTACCAAAAGATTTAAAAGATGGAAAGTAACCTTAAATAAATTAAATGTGATTTGTGCTTATACTATTAAGTGTTATGTGCTAATCAACATGTTATCTGTTATTTTAGGATGTCGATTGATAGCTTGATGTATAGAGATATACACGCAGTGAGTGAAGAAACTGTGAACAGAGTAGAGCCTGTGCCCATGCCAGTGGCAGAGGTACCATTAGTGATTTTAGAGGTGTCGAAGACAGAGGAGTACTTTTCTGAGGAGAACTACTCCGAGGGAGATATGGATATAATGTCAACTGAGTGCAGTTGTGCAGAATCAGAATGAAGAGATTAGTTCTCTTTATATAGCGAAGGAGTCTGCAGAAGCAGATTTTGAGTTAGAGCATGATGAGAAAGTGCTCATGATAAATAAGGCTAGGGATTTTAAGAAGGAGGTCGATGACATTCATAAAGAACTGGGGAGAAGGACCGGAATATAGCACGGATGTCTTACATTCATGAGAGTGCTCATAAGAAGTTCAAGCTAAAAGTTGTTTGTTATTCCAATGAGTCAGGACAAACCCGTCATACGATTAGTCGGGATACTGTAGCGGCGATTGCGAATGAGAAACACGAGGATGATGTTATGCATTATTCAAAGTCTAGAGGTATAAATATGTGTGGAGTGACGTAAAACCCTCTTTTGTATAAAAGGGTAGTCTTTTTGTAAATCCCAACTTTTGTGAAGTACAATTGCGGGATAGAAATGTAATAGCTTTTGGCTATGAAAACAAATTATAAATAGTTTTAACATGCTTTGCTGTGGTACGAGCTGTTGTTATAAAAGCGATAACTAAGTAAGTAAATAGATAATAATGAAATTTTATTAGAAAATGTCGCCACAGAAAAGACAAGGTAATAAGGAAGCGAAATCACATAATGATAATCGAGGGGGTCAAAATAACCCTATGCAAGAGTTCGTTAACGACTTTATTTAACCAAACTGGGGGTAGAGTACCCGTGGAACCTAGAGTAGCTAGAACAACTATCTTTAAAGAAGTTTAAAAGCGTAGGTCCGCCGGAGTTCAAAGGAACGACGGACCCAATAGAAGCCCAGACATGGGTAAAAGAAATAGAGAAGGCGTTTGTTATTACAAACGTAGTGAGGCGCAAAGGATTTCTTTTGCGACTTACATGATAAGAGGGAAGCCAACTTTTGGTGGGATTAAGTTCTTAGAACTTAAACTAGGGGACATGACGGTTCCCCAGTACATGACCAAATTCAATGAATTTGCAAGGTTTGCTCCACACCTAGTGGATACTGAGGAGAGGAAGGCTCGTAGGTTTGAGCAGGGCCTGAAACCCTGGCTCTATAGTAGGATTGCGGTGTTCCAGAGGGTTTCCTATGAGACCATTCTGGAGAAGGTGATTATAGTATAAGGTGGTAGTGAGTTGTAGACTCAATACCACAAAGAGGGAAAGAATGAGAGCGAGGGAGAGGGAGGAACCAAGGTAGAGAATGCCAGTGGCAGTATGACAAAAAGAAAGAATTTTAACTTCGGGAATACTGGAGTGAGACAAGGGGATTCTAAGCGTAGGATAGAAGTGTGTAAGACATGTGGAAAGACTCATCTAGGAGTCTGTCTGAAAGGGATTAAAAAAATACCTTGAAACATTAAGGTAGAGGAGGAGGAAATAACTTTCGTTAATTTATCCGTGGAAAATTTGTTTCATTACTAATACAGGTAAGCAAGTATTAGTAGATAAGTACAGTTACTGTTGAGAGAATTTGAAGAAATTCTCAGTATAAATGGGTTGATTAACCATAGAGCTATAATAAATTGTTATAAGAAAAGTGTGAACCTTTAGTTTTCTCAGAAAATCTAAGGTAGTAATATATGTTAATAAAACATTGTGACGCTCTTGTCGTCTAACCTTGACGTAAGTTAGGGGGATGTTAAGGAAGAGGATGAGTCGTTACGGTTGCGTATCGACTATCGTAATAGGAGTAAGTTAGCAGTTAACAATAAATACCTAGGGCCCAAGATCGATGATTTATTTGATCAGTTGAAGGGGGCAAAGAATTTTTTTAATATAGATTTGTGTACGAGGTATCGTCGGTAGAAAATAAGGAAGAAGGTGGCAAATTGATAGGTACTCTTGTGAGGTGCTATGGTTGAAAATACCATTAACGTCAAAGAGTGTTCAAATAATATTTGGACGAGGGTGTCGTAATGATCATTGGTGATATTCTAGTCTAATTCAAGACGCCAGAAGATCACGCTGAACATTTGAAGGTAGTGTGAGGAACACTACGGAGGGAGAAATTGGATACGAAATTCACTAAGTGTGAATTTTAGCTTAAATGATAGACAAAATTGTTAATGATAAGTATATTGGGAATGAAGAGTGAGAAAATAGTTTTTAATAACTAAAAAGGAAAGTTAGGTGAAGCACCTATATTGTCTTTATCAGATGATACGGGGAATTTTGTAGTGTATCTCGATGTTTCACATAGATGACACGATTGCGTGCTCTTATAGCATGACAATGTCATTGTGTATACATCACACCAGTTAAGGATTTTGAGAAGGTCTATCCTACTTATAATCTATAATGGGCAGCTGTAGTTTTTGAATTAAAAATCTAAATATAGTATTTATACGGGGAGAAGTGTGAGATATACACGGACTCAAAAAGTCTGAAATATATCTTTACACAGAAGGAGTGGAATATGCAGTATAGAGAAGGGCTGTGTTATGTTATATCATTCAGGGAAGGTAAGCGTAGTAGCCGACGCGTTAAGTAGGAAGGGTAGGGAAAGCTATCAATGTTAACGACTCAGAATGAGTTAATAACGGAGATGGCAATATCAGAGTTAGAAGTTAAATTACGGAATGATGGGGTAGAAATGTTATTCACAACGTAAACTGTGACGAACGAGATTTTTATAATATAATTCTTAATGTTTATTGAATTAAATTAATATTTTCGATGATTTAATGATTAGATTAAATAATTAATTGATACAATTGTGATAGATTAATTTAATGATATGTGTTACATTTATTAAATTAATGTAGAGAATTTTATTATTCAAAGTATGTAATTATGTGAGTTTATTAAATTAAAAGAAATATTTAATAAGCCTAATATTATTTTATAATTAATGAGAAAATTAATTATATGACTATGTGAATTAATGAGAAATTATTATATTTTATTCAAATTAAATTAAATAAGATATTTGATTTATTTTATAATTGAGCGTGACACTATTGAACTATAGGATAAAAGACTTATTAAATTAAAGGGTTTTGAGCCAATTAAGGTTAACAAACAAAGCCTTATGGGGAGTTAATAGCAGTTAACCCATGAATGGGTTAACTGACCACTCAATACGTCAGTTCCTTTCATATATACGTCTTCTTATTATTTCCTTATTTTCTAAGTCTAAGAACAAAGCAATCATAGAGAGAAATTGAGAAGTCTGAAGGAAATTGTGAGTGTGTAATCAAACAAATATTTATGAAAGGATTATCATTGATCATCTCTTCTAATCTATACTCTGGGTAATTTCTCCAAACCAATTTCTATTTTACGTTGTTTAAAGTTTTTAAGAATATGGTTTTTATGTTTTGTAAAAGTTTTGTAGTGGGAAAAAGGGATAGCAATTATGTGTTGATTACGTGATAAATGTTATCATATCGTATTTAATTATATATATTATACAAACCATATCATCAGTTTCATAATTACAACGTACGTTATGGCCTCAAAATTTACAGAGTATGGAATATGGCAATATGGCCCTTATACGTGAATTTAATATGTCAAACATAAATTGTTTTGTAAAATTTCCACTTGTATATAATTATGCATGTTAAAATGATTTAAACAAAACTTGAATGGATAGATTTGGTGTTATAATGAATCCGTGGCATTGAATTTTATGATTTATGTTCAAAACCTTTAAGAACATCAAGAACAGTGAAATTTATATATTTTAATTCTGTAATTATGTGTTTTAATGGGTTAAAATCATTCTATAGATGTTGGGTAATCATTATGTATGAATTCTAGCATGTGGGTATGTTAAATTGGTGAAATTAATGATCATGTAGTGTTTATTTTGCTAAACTCTGTGTTCTTCGCGAACTAAGAATCAAAATCTGGAGTTTCAGTCATAGCTGGCGCCAACTCAGAATCGAAGTCCCGTAGCCAAGCACATAATGCAAGCACTAAGTTTCCAAATAGCAATACTAATACATAGTACAACAGAAAATAGCAATATGCCACACTTAGCAGAATGGTCCAGAAATGAGTTTTTAAAATGTTTAAGTCTAGCAATGTGTTATTAACTTAATCTAATGAACATAAAAATTTGTTAGACATATAATGAGGTGTTAAAATAAATTCTTAACACGTCCATAACACAATTACGTGTGAATTGAACGATTGAATGCATAGTTAGCTTATTGTTCGTGCAGTCTTGATTTTGACAATAAGTGCAGTAATTGACTAAGTATAGTCATGAATTCGAGTTTAGACAAAAGAATGAACTTATGATGATTGATTATATTATAATTAACTAGAGTTGTGAATGGAAATTGTATGTAGGATTTATATCGAAGAACGTGTATAATTAACGCATAATCTACGCACGAGGCAAGTTTCCTAACCCTACTTGTTATCATTATTCAAGTCATTCTCATTATTATTAATCAAGTTAAATTGTTATATTAAAGATTAATTATCTTTTCAAAGTATGATTCTGTTATACAATGATTGTTCTATTGTATACATATTGAGATTATTATTCAATTTAATTACCATTTATTGTTGAACCTTGTTAGACCAGTGAACCCTTATTTGATTCAACTAGTCCATAGTTGATGAACGTTCTAAATTTCAGAACCCTCATTGATTTATCCAAACCAAACTTCCTTTGGTGCGGACTCTAATGTCAAACTGAGATGAACAACCCTGTATAGGGATTACTTATGCGTTAGCGTTAAGATATTGTGCACAGTATGGTACTAAGGGTTGATCCCCCTAAGTACGAGTAGAAGAGTCCATAGTCTTATGACTGTTAAAGGTTTCAAGTATAACCCTTGATAACCTAGGACATAGGTCAAGGTCTTATGACCCTCAGAAATCTTTTGATTCTTGTTATTCATTCTTGATTCAAAAGTTGAGCTTTATTTCAGAAATCTTTGATTCTCTTATGTTATTATATTGTTAATTCATTATTATAATTGTGGGCATTCATGCTCACTCTTGCGTAATAATAACATTGCAGTTAAGAACGAAAGGTACGATGAGCCTTCTACTAGCAAAGACAAAGGCAAAGCTAATAAGTGATGAAGACTTATTATTTAATTTTTAGAATGTTATTGTAAAGACTTGATATTGTTTAAGACTTATTTATTTATGTTTCCGCACAGATGTTTAAGTTTAGTTTGACCTGGGATTGTATTTATTATTCAGATGTTGTAACCCCATAAGGAGAGGATTTATTTCTATCTAATGTATGGTTTGCATTTATTATGGGTAGATAGATAGATGATATTTGTACAGTGAACACCAAATCCCGTGGAATTCAAGTACCCGGATTTGGGGGTGTCATATAGACTCAATCCACAATAATGGAACGAGTTAATTAAATACAACTAGGTAACAAGGAGTACCAGCAATTGAAGAAGAAGACGCATGATAAATAGAAGACTAAGTATAGTCTTGTTTAGAAAGAGGAATTTGAGTTCCAAACAACTATAAAAGAAGAACTAATAAAAGGAAGATAGCGTAATATATGGGTAAGTGTTTAACTTCCAACTCAAATTATTGATAGGAAGTGATAAGTCATATGAAATAAGATAATACCTTCAGTGAAGGTGAAATGAAAGAACCACAATGTCGAAGAAGCATTGTGGGAACTCGAGATTAAAATGAAGAAAACTGTTCCTCATTGGGGTAGGTAATAGTAGCGAGATTCTGGGGACAGAATCCTTATAAGGGGGGAAGAATGTAACGCCCGAGAAAATCAAATTTTTAGAAGAATTAAAATTTTATTTAATTATAAGGAGTAAATGAATTTAATTGATTATTTATGGGAGCAAGCTAAATGAAGGTCGTTCTATGACCTAGACATGTCAGAATATCATAGGATTTTGGCTACGTAGTAGAATTAAAGTGTTTGAATTTTCAAGAAGAAAATAAAAGCTTTTCGAGTAATTTTCCGAAAAACACTATTGTAAGACCCCAACTTTTATAAATAAAGATGAATTTTCTATAAATATTATTTTTGAATATTGTGGAGTAAATTTGATATAATGTTATAGTTGTGGGTAATATTTATAAATTTTGCAAAGTAAGAAAGTTGTTATAAAATATTCGTTTGGTTGGGAATATTCTTTTTGTCGGGGAATATTAAATGCAAGCACAATCATTGTTAACCCTACAACGGAATTATTGTCGGATTGAGAAAACAACAAAAATATTTTATGAAAATAATTATGAGGTGTTACCGTTAAAACTGTTGAACTACCCGGTAGTAAAAGTACAAAGAATATGGCGTGGTTGCATAGTAGTAATACAGTATTGATTATTAATGCTTACGTGAGAAGTCACTCACCTATACTCAATTATTACTATAAAGAATTGCCGCATCATATCTCTTATATTATTGATTCAATTATTGTCACAAGATTATCATCAGATAATATGTTATATTATTAAATCAATAATTGAGAATACAAGTTATAAATGATTAATAATTGTTGAAAGATTAAATATGTGTTGATTAAAAATAAAATGATTTGTAGTAATATTTATTCAATCCTTGATGTATATAAAGAGTCTATTATGAGACGTTTGTGGTAAGTTTGGTTATTTTATGGGAGGGCCCATATGTCATCATCTAAGAGTCTCTTCGTCAATAGTAATTACCTTCGTCAATAGTAATTACCTTCGTCAATAGTAATTACCTTTACCAGACGTCAAACCACTTGTCGTTTCATATTACAGGCGTCAAACCACTTGGTGTTTCACATTACAGGCGTCAACCACTTTTCTTTTCACATCACCAGTCGTCAAGCCACTTGCCTTTTCACATTTCAAGTGCTAAGCTAGAAATCGTCTATAAATAGAGGCCTAGTACTTCATTATTTTTCACGAATTCATTCAAGCTATAGAGAGAGAAAGTATAGAGAGAATAAGAGAGAAAGAAGAAGAGTATTTTGTTACTACACTACTGCAGTATTCAATCTCCTACAAATGTAAGGGGTGTTATTCTTTCTTATTCATGAAGAGAACTGTTGTTATTCCATTGCTTATTATTCTGTTGGAATAACCTGTATACGCGGTTTACCCTATACTTGGTGACATTCTTCTATTATTACGTTGGAACATCACGCTCATGTGTTTTACACAGGACTGGTTAAAATCTTTATTATTATTCATTGGAACATCCATGTCTGTGTGTTGTACACAGGACCTGGTTAAAATCTTTATTATTATTATGTTGGAACATCTTGTCTGTGTGTTTTACACCGGACCTAGTTCCGTCTTTATTATTCTATTGGAACATCTTGTCGGTGCAAATTTTGCCTTACCTGGTTCCGTTATTATTATTACATTGGAATAACTCGCCTATATGGGGCACCGCATGCATGGTGATTTCTTTTGTTATTCCATTCTTTATTATACTCAGTTGGTTAAATTTTGACTTCTATACTCCATGAAATTAGTAGAATATCCTTAATATTTGCGCTTCATCTAGTATATTTTCATGGAAATATTCTTCTGATCATTCTTGAATTTTACTCTACAAAGCAGTATCATGTTGACAATTTGGACATTATTAGTTCCTGGATAAATTAATTCTTGAACTTGTTTTATTGAATTCTTATATCATCGTCATCATCCTCATGTTTATATTATGTTGAAAGTCATCTGTGGCCTGTAGTGCATAGATGGACTTGGTATGATTATGACCAGGGATTATTCGATGTAATCATGACCGTAATGTTACAAATGATGTGGTAAAAGTTATCATTGGCCCGTAGTGCATTGATGGGACGATTGTTGGCATGATCATGACCATTAATGAATACACGAATGTCCTTGGGTCAGTAGTAGTGTATGGATAATTTGTGGTTGTGATCATAAGAATATCCTTGGCCCGTAGTGGGCGATTCGATGATGTGGATTATTTATTGTCGAGTCCGACTATAAAAGTCATGAAAAACCTTTTAAATCATAAAAGATAGTAGATTTTATTCTCTACTTGACTCTTTTAATGGATTGCTTGTTCATTGCAGCTAAACTTGATGTTGTTATATTTTATCGTTTAACACTCAAGGCTAACGATAATTTATTCTCGCATTATCTTAGTCCTAATATTTCATTGGGCTAGTTGAGCTCACCTTTCTTTCTTTGTTCTCTTCGTGAAATGAGAACATAGCGAGGACTAGTCGAGGCAACGGAGTGACGGTCGAGAGGATAGCATTAGTAGTCCTCACTATTTCGTGAAATAGTGTGTTAATAATTATAATGAGGACTCCTTTTGAGTTTGTATAATCTCTAGTAGACAATAATTGTATTCAAACTTACAGTTATGTTTTGTCGTATTGTACACGACAGTTGTATTAGTAAGTTGTATTTGAATTTTGTACCATGTATCTATCGACCCAAGATGGGTGATGTATACCTAATTTTGGGGGCGTCACAACTATTCACGCATTTCTGCTCGGGAATTATTTTTGAACTTCCGAGAAATACGTAACGATATAATATCAAGGTAAGATGGAATATCCAATAATATTTCAGTTATGGAGAACGTAATATTTCGCCTGCGGACTTAAAACCTAAGGTTTAGGAAAAGTGACTTTCGAGAAGGAATTTAAACGCATGTAATGAATTAAGCGTCGATCGTATTATACGTAGGTATTATACGAGGTAATGAATACGAATACTATATGAGGTATTATACGAGTACATATGAATGATGGTATGTCGTATATGTTGAATAAGTAGACAAGTTAGCTTACGAGAATTATACATATAGAATACGTTATGAGGCTTTAACTCAAATGGATTGAATATGTAGGATTGTGTAGGAAATATTAAAGTCCAAAGGGAAGTGTGATAAGGCCCAAATGTAAGAATGGTTAAGTCCAATGTAAATTAAATGTGCAAGCCCAAGTGGTTATTAATGTAAAGCCCAAAGCAAATTATTGCAAGCCTAAATAATTAAGCTAAGTTAATTAAGCTAAAGCCCAAAGTAAGTAACCAATGGGTTATGGGATGATTTAAACCCATGGGGCAACCCATGGATAATCCAATGTAGGGAGCAAGCAAATTTAAAGGCTAAGTAAGTGTGATGAGCAAGCAGACTTAATGCCAAAGTAAACTTAATGCCTAAGTGTTGTAATGGACAAGCAAAGGATATATGTTGTGGAGGTCAAGTAATTTATTTGAGGAGCAAGTTTACTTGATGGCTAAGAGATAAATAGTAAGGAGGTGGGATGATTTAATGACCAAACTACCCTAACCTAGCAAGTCCTATAAATAGAGAGCTTAAGAGTTCATTTGTTGGTTGTTTTCATTTCCTCCAACACCTTATACATTATAAGTTGAGAGCTTATTTACTTGAGAGAATAAGCACATATGAGTTAGACTTCATTAGTTAGATTTTCAAGAAGCAAGAAGAAGTTTAAGGTGTAGCAAGTAAACATCAAAGAGTAAGTATTCATTAACCATGATTCTCTTTCTCTTCCATTGTTAGAGAAGGGGGTATTGGTAGAACTAGTATGCTAAGGACTGATAAATTAAAGGGCTTAAGTCTTAATAAGCCGTATAATTCATGAATAAAGCTATTCATAATCATATAAGCTAAAAACTTGTGAAGAACAATGATGAACTTGTCATATGTTTACTTTAAGAAGTTAGTATGATTAATGAGATATAAAAATAGTGATTAAAGGACTTAACTCATTAATAAGTCATAAGCAATGAAATCAAGTATGTTATACTTTAATAAGTAAATAAGTTCATGAAGAACATGTAATGATTTCACATAAAAATAAGATGTCATAATATGTAGGTGGAGATGTCTATTTAATGAATTGAACTCATGCAGAACGAAGAACAAATCTTAAGTAATGAAGCTTTGTCGGAATTCACACGATTAGACGATAATCGTCGAATTCGTGAAATTCTCGGAATGGAAATCGAATTTTGATATTTAGCTTGGGAACGTTGGTTTTCAATGGAGACAAGTCATATTTGGCATTATAGAGTTGCGGACTCGAAAATGACCGGATTCCGACTTAGAACGAAGAAACGAGCGTTGAACGTTCACGAACGTTTATCATTTTCATTAAAAATGGACTAATAGGTTAATTTTTAGCAAACAAAGTTGAATAGATAAAATTCTTGCATGAGCAAGTATAGTATGTGATTTGTGAACCGTAGGCTCTTGAACGAGCTAATTCGGACTTATAACGAAGAAGTTACGAGTCCGGGAATCTCACCAAAAGAAAAATCTGTCAAATTTATCTCTGGCACAGAGTCCACGCCGCGGCATGACTCCAAGCCTAAATGACCGAACGGCCATAGCCACCAAAGTGAGCCTCGACCCCCCTACAAACTCATGGCATGATACGATAAGAAATAAAGGGACTCGCGTCGCGGCAATTGATCCGGTCTCAAGCCCTAACAGTGACGCTTGCAAGACGCAAGATAACAAAACAACATCGTGGCTGCAGTACCATTTCTTAAAACCTAGACATTAAAGAATAGTTACAAGTAGAGCTTGAATGGAAATTGTTTAACAATGAACTAAGAGACTTAATAAAACATTGTTAAGTCATAACTATATCTCAAGTGTGATCACTTAGAGTTAAAGAAAGTTAATTGAATGTAAACAGGAACGGTGTACAATAAATGTACTTAACCAATGACGATCGAGTTTCGAACAATAACGTAAAGACATTAGTAAGCCGTGAGGAAGGATGTTTATCTCGAACCGAGTTGTATTAATGAAATAATTTCAATTAAGTTATATGAGAGAAAGAAGTTGGTAAGAACGATGTAAAAGAACGACGGTAAGCCAGAACCAATAATAACAAATCTAATACATAATTAGATTGAGAAGAATGGTAAGATTGTTTAGGAACCAAGTATGTTCATTCATGACCTAATGTGGTATGTTATGTGATTATGTGTTGTAGAGACTGTAAAGACTCAAAGGGAAACATAATTATACTGTAGCAGACGCTGAAGGCAAGTTTTTCTAAACGCTTGTCTAACCTTCGTGTTACCCAAGTTTTCAAATGATTCAAGTTATGAGATGCATGTATGGTTTTAAAGAAAGAGTCTATGCCAATTTTAACTCGGCTAGACGAATCTTGATAGATTGATTGAATTGTTTACAAGTCTTTCAATATTGAATTGCTAACGCTATCATACGCCATTTGTTTGGGTACGGATTCAAGGTAAGCCTGAATATGAATAAACAAATGTATTTTTTATCGAGTATTCGATGGGCATGTGAGGTTGCCACAACTTAAACGTACACACGTTTAATGGATGTAATGTTGATCAACATAGAGTATCATAGGCTGATCACCTAGAAGTACTCGTAAGATATGCCGGACTTACGGACTTCGTGTCGGGTTGTCCTTTTTAAAGAAATTATGAAACACTCATGGTCTTGGACCAGAATTTGTGTTTTACTGAATATTGTTATGATAAAATGTTTTGAAGGAAAAGGAACGCTATTTTGAATTATTGATAGTACTTCATAACTATTATCTAGTTATTGAAGATATACGATTCCTATGTTTCAAGCATGCTTTTTAAATGAAATTGTTATACTTGTTGAGCTTATTATGCTCACTCTTGCTTGAAGCATATGAATGCAGCTTAGACCGAATGGACCAAAGGATTCGACAAGGATAAAGGAAAGGCTAAAGCGAACTTGTAGATTACATATGTAATAGTATAGGTTTGTAATGATAATATTTGATATTATGACAAGAACAAATGTAACGGTTATAAAGAACATGGGGAATAATAGTATTGTTTTGGAATATATATATAAGACATATTCGTTCTTTTAAGACATTTTAATTGAATGTTTGTGTGAACTGTAGCATCGTGGAGCACCATATGTCGGGTTGGAAGAGACCCGGATTTGGGGGAGTCACAATGCATGCAGTAGTCCACATAGACAAATTATTCCAACAGAATAATAAAGAATGGAATAACAGAATAATTCACCATGCATGCGATAAACCACACAGATAGGTTATTCTAACAGAATAATAAATAATGGAGTAGTAAAATAATTCACCAGGCATGCGATAGACCACACAGACAGGTTATTCCAACAGAATAATAAAGAATGGAATAACAAAAGAATTCACCAGGCATGCGATAGACCGCACAGACAGGTTATTCCAACAGAATAATAAAGAATGGAATAACAATCCTTACGAGTATTGAAATAAAATAACTCTCTTTATGAATACGAAAGAAATAATACCCCTTACCTTAGAAGAAACTGGATACTAAAATAGTGAGGTAGCAGACTTCTCTTCTTCTTTCTCTCTATAATTTCTCTGTATTCAAAATAATCAGTAGAAAATTCTTAAAAGGTGGGCCCACATGTGAGACTTAGTGAATTGGTGAGAATGAAAGAAGAATGAGCTTCTATTTATAGTAAAATATAGTTTCGATAATTGCACGTTTTTGGGCTCAAAATATTACAGTATAATACCTTCCTCTTTTTCTTTATTTTTAATTTAGTCTAGCAAGTATTATCAAACTTGCACCACCTCCCCTAATAGTAAATAATGTGAATTAATAGTTCATTCATGTGACTTAATAGTATAATCATGTGAAAAAACTAATTACAGTATAGTACCTTCATCTATACCTCTATTTTTAATTTAGTCATGCAAGTATTATCAATCTTGCACCACCTCCCATAATAGTACATGAATGTGAATCAATAGTACACACATGTGAACAAATAGTTATAAGCATTTGAAATAATAGCAATCAATTGCTCATTTATCCAATTAATTACCCGATTGGTCAATATAACCTCTAGACATCAATTATTATCGAAATAAATGTCGATTTCCACTAACACTAATAATCCCAACACAATGGAACTATCAATTTTATCTTTAATCAACATGAACTTATTCATCATTAATATTAGAACTCACAATATTTAACAACCGGTCGTTCGAGGAAGAGGGGCTTTCAGATAAGGATTTCTCCTTATTGGGCCTTGATTAGGTGACCAAACCTCTCATTGACAGAACTTCTAGATATTTTCAATATTGCAAATAATAATATGAATAACTTTGTCATCTCAATTATTGATTTAATAATAATAAATATTATGCGAGATGATCTTTGTGACAATAATTGAATCAATAATATGAGAGATATGATGCCAATTATTGTAGCAATAATTGAGTATATTTGGTGACTTCTCACGTAAGCATCAATAATCAATACCGTAGTGTGTTACTATGCAACCCACGCGTATTCTTTTGTACTTTTTTACCACGGATAGTTCAACGGTTTAACGGTAAAACTTTTCGTAGTTATTTTTATAAAAGATAATTTTGTCGTTTTCTAACTACGACAATACTTCCGTTAATGGGGTCCACCAATGATTGTCTTAGTAAATCGTCTGAATATTCCCTGTTAAAGCGAATATTCCCTGAGACCAATCGAATATTATATAACCACTTGATTACTTTGCAAAATTTGTAAATAATTCCCACAACTATAACATTATATCAAATCCACACCATAATATTCAAAAAATATATTTCGAGAAAAATTAATCTTTATTCATAAAAGTTGGGGTCTTACAACCTCCCCTTCTTATGAAATTTCGTCCTCAAAATTAGGGTACGTACCTGGTATGTCGAAGAGGTGAGGATACCTTGACTTCGTTTCAAATTCTAACTCCCAGGTCATTTCCTCAATATCGTGGTTTCTCCACAAAACTTTGACTTGAGGTATAACCTTGAAGAGTAGAATATTATCCTTCTTATCCAAGATTTTAACAGGTACCTCTTCATACATTAAATCTTCTGCTATCTCATCCAGTTCTAATTCAATAATGTGGTTCGGGTCTTTCACATATTTACATAACATAGATATGTGAAAAACGTTATGAACATGAGACATACTTGGCGGTAAGACGAGTCTATAGGCCACAGTTCCTACTCAATTGAGGATTAAAAATGGGCCAATGAATCGAGGATTGAGCTTTCTCTCTTTCCAAATCTCGTAACTCCTTTCCATGGAGCAACACGTAACAACACATGATCTCAATATTGAATTCCCGTCCTTTCGATGAAGATCGGCATAACTCTTTTGTCGATCTTGTGAGGTTTTTATCGTTGTCGGATCGTTTGAATCTTTCCAGTAGTCATACGTACCAACTTTGGTCCCAACAATGTTGCTTCACCCACCTCATCCCGGTATCTTTGGAGAACGACACTTTCTTCCATCTGGCGCCTCAAATGGAGCCATGCCGATATTTACTTGATAAGCTGTTGTTGTTGTAGGAAAACTCCACCAATGGTAAGAACTTGTCCCAACTTCCCTTGAAGTCAAGGACACAGAGTCTTAATTGATCTTCAAGAGTTTGAATAGTCCTCTCCGACTTCCCGTCCGTTTGAGGATGATATGCTGAACTAAATTGTAAATTCGTGCCCATAGCTTTTTGCAAACTAACCCAAAATCTTGAAGTGAATCTTGGGTCTTGATCAGAAACAATGGATACTGGCCTACCATGCAATCTTACAATCTCGTTTATGTACATACTAGCAAGACGTTAAAGTGTATAAGTTTCTCGTATTGGTAAGAAATAAACAGACTTGGTAAATCTATCAATAATGACCCAAATTGCATCTATGCCTTGAGAAACCTTAGGAAGACCGGTAAAGAAATCCATGGTAATGTGCTCCCACTTCTATTCTGGAATTTCAAGTGGTTATAATGGACCTTTTGGCACTTGATGCTCCGCCTTGACTCGTTGACAGGTTAGACACCTTGAGATAAACTCTGCGATCTCTCTCTTCATATTGCTCCACCAAAATGTATGTCGAAGATCACGATACATTTTGGTACTCCCAGGATGGATTGCAAACGGTGTGTTGTGCGCCTCCATCATGATTTTATACTTTAAATCAGGGTCGTTAGGAACACAAAGTATGGAGTTGACTCGAAGTATTCCTTCTTCATCGATTCTTGCTTCCGGCATAGCACCTTCTTGCACTTTCTTCCTCATATGCATCAGCTCAGTGTATAGCTTGAGCAACTTTAACTTTATCGATTAAAGTCGGTTCTACTCGTATATTCGCCATCATCACATGGGTCCTGAGTCTTTAACTCTATCTCCATCCTTTTGTAAGTCATACAAAATGGGCCTTTGCGTTGACAATATACTTTTCGCGCATATGATCTTCTACTCGATGCGCCGACTACTCGTTCACTTTTCCAAGATGGTATTGAATGGTATGATCGTAATCTTTCAATAGCTCAAGCCATCGTCGTTCTTCGCATATTGAGTTCCTTTTGAGTGAAGAAATATTTGAGGCTTTTATGATCGGTATAGATCTCCACCTCTCCATACGGGTAATGCCTCCAATCTTAAAGCAAAAAAATAAGCATTTGCCTTGACTCTAGATCATGAGTAGGATAATTCCTCTCATAATCTTTGAGTTGTTGTGAGGCATAGGCTATGATTTTCCCCTGTTGCATGAGAACACATCCTAACCCTTTGCCTGAAGCATCACTATAGATGACAAATCCCTCCAAGCCAGATGGTATTGTCAAAACATGTGCTGAAATAAGCCTCCTCTTGAGTTCTTGAAAACTCTTCCCACATTCCTCGCTCCAACCAAACTTTGTATCTTTCCAAATCAGCTGAGTTAATGGAGTAGCGATTCGAGAAAACCCTTCTACGAATCTCCGATAATAACCAGCTAAGCCGAGAAAGCTAGGTACTTCGGTCACTGATTTAGGTTGCTCCCAGATTTGAATAGCTTCAATCTTTGTCGGGTCAACAGATATTACATGATTTGATACTACGTGCCCAAGTAATGCTACTTCCTTAAGCCAGAACTCGCATTTCTTCAACTTGACATAAAACTTATTTTCACGAAGCTTTTAGAGTATCAGCCTCAAGTGTTGTTCATGATCTGCACGGCTTTTGGAATATAGAAGGATGTCATCAATAAAGACGACCACAAAGTGATCCAAATATTCCTTGAATACTCGGTTCATCATATCCATTAAGGCAAGAGGAGCATTAGTCAATCCAAAAGACATGACTAGGAATTCGGAATGCCCGTACCGAGTTCTGAAAGTCGTCTTTGGAATGTCATCGGTTCTAATCTTTAACTGATGATATCCGGAATGAAGATCGATCTTTGAAAAGAATTTGGCTCCTTGCAACTGGTCAAACAGGTCATCAATGC
Source organism: Panax ginseng (assembly GCA_020205605.1). NCBI lineage: Eukaryota > Viridiplantae > Streptophyta > Magnoliopsida > Apiales > Araliaceae > Panax > Panax ginseng. The sequence goes on along the minus strand of CM035148.1, from coordinate 108,097,338 downwards.
GAGGAGCGGTACCTATTTTGATGGTGACATGATTCAACTCTCGATAATCAATACAAAATCGCATACTTCCATCTTTCTTCTTCACGAATAGAGCAGGGGCACCCCGAGGAGGCGTCTTAGGGACAAATGAAACCGATGTCTAACAATTTCTGTAGTTGGGTTTTAACTCACGAAGTTCAATAGGAGCCATTCGATATGGGGCTTTGGAAATGGGTTTTGTCTTAGGGTTCAAGGTCGATACCAAACTTCGATTTCATGCTCGAGGGTAGGCGAGAAGTTCTTGGGGAATCGTCGGAAATTTATTAACAATAGAAATATCATTCAAATCGGCGTATTTTGTTTAAATATGTGACATGAGCTAAGAAAGCTTGACATCCAGTTTTTAATAAGCGAATATCTTTATGGCTTGAGATGATAGTGATTGATTTTAATGGTTTGGTCACTTGAATTCGCATAATAGGTTGATTAGGAATATGAAAGCTAACAACCTTAGGAAAATAATCAATTTTAGCATGATGAGTAGTTAACTTGATCAATCCCTAGAATCACGTCAAATGCAAGTATTTTAAGGAGATAAGATCGACGGAGTAGCGTGCGATTCCGATTTGAATCAAACAAGACTTATAAGCAGTGGATGTAATGAAGGTTTCTCCCAGCGGAGTTTCAGCGAGATAAGTCAAAGTCTAATTTCTCGGAGTTAAATTTAAGCGTTGAGCACAAGTAGGAGAAATAAAAGAATGGGTAGAACAGGTATCAAATAAGGTATATACTTTGCTAGAGTTTATGATAAGCTTACACGTGACGACCTCGTTCGGGTTCCTTAATTTCTGGGAGGTCACGGCAAACGCTCTCCCTTGAACTACTCATTTTGACTTGTCTGGGATGGCATTTGGTGCCTCCAGATTCAATTTGGACTTGGCTTGATGACGACAAAATCTAGCTAGGTGACCTTCTCTTCCACAATTGTAACACATTTTGGAATTGCGCATGCAGTTTGGGTGATGTGTCCCTCCCTCGCATTTGAAGCATATGATAGGTGGTCGTTCTCCTTCCTTAACAGCGAGTCTTTGGTGTTGACGTCTTTCCATCATTGTTGAATCTCCTCTTCTTGAAATTTCCACTCTTATTGTCTTGGCCATGATTACCACCGAAGTGGTTACCATTTCTGGCATGTTGATTCCTCTCACGTTTATTGTCCATAGCGATGATTTGCTACCACTTGTATTATCATTTTGTCGACTTGCTTTCTCTTGGTTGGGTTGACTCGTTATTGTGCTCAATAAGCGAGCCCTATTCACAACATCGAATACAAACACAGTTTATGAGAGATAAGGTATTGGCGTATCTCGGGTTTCAAACCTCTTAGAAACATTAGCGTCATTCTCTCCTCATTATCAACTAAGTGAGGCCAAAGCCGGGACAACTCGGCAAACTTAGCTTCGTCTTTGTGACATGGTCATATTGTTACTGCTCCAACTTGATGAACTCTACCTCTTTTATGTAAGCGAATACTTTTGGGAAAGTACTTGTCGTTGAATAGTTCTTGGAACTTCTCCCAAGACATCTTGGTCGGCGGGTTGAGTCGCTTTCTGGCGATTCCCACCAATAATCTGCCTCTCCTAGCAACATAAAGGTGGCAAAGGGAACCTTTTGTTCCTCGGAGCATCCCAAGACATCAAATATCTCGGTGATCTGCTTTATCCACGCTTCCACCTTAAATGGTTTTGGTTCTCCAATAAACTCTGGTGGTCCCAGCTCCTTGAACTATTTAGCAGTGATCGTACGAGAATTTCCAGTGTTTCCACCTACATTTTGGACAAGAGCCTCTCTCGCCTGATGTTGCATGAATTTCATAAAGCCTCTGAACATTCCATCGTTCATCATTTGGTCAGTGTTGTTGTTTGCATGAGGATTGTCGCCTTCTGATGCACATTATCACGATTATTGATCTGTGGAGACTCAGCGGTCTCACATTCTCTATTGCTATTCTCAACATTCTCGGATGTCATTTTCAAATCTTGCCACAAAAACAGGGTTAATTGACATGCAACATATTATCCCTATACTACGCCAGACCAATTAAATACCAAATAAACTTAGGTAGGTCATACTAGCGAAAGAATTCCCGTCTCTCCCCTCCTAGTTCTAGTCTCACATCTTAGCGAGGATCATATCCTAAGCTTTGATACCAAGCTGTGACCCCCCTAAAATAGGTATACATCACCCATCTTGAGTCGCCAAATACATGGTACAGAATACAAATACAACCTTAATTATATAACAGTCGTGTAAAATACGAAAAAATATAATCTAAGAGTTTTAATAAGAATATTGGCATCTAGACAATATCCACACTCAATGGAGTCCTCATTACATTTATTGTCACACTATTTTATAGAATAGTGAGGACTACTAAAACAACCATCTGGACTGTCAATCAGTTCCCCAACTCGTCTCAGCTATATTCTCATTTCCTGAAGAGAACAATGAAAGAAAGGGTGACCTCAACTAGCCTAGTAAGAAATATTATGACTAAGATAATGCAGAATAATTTATTGTTAGCCTTGACGAGTGTTAAAGCGATAAAATATAACAAACATCAAGTTTAGCTAAGCTGTGAACAAGCGATCCATTAGAAGAGTCAAGTAGAGAATAAAATCTACTATCTTCTATGATTTAAAAGGTTTTCATCACTTTTATCATTTGAGACTCATCTTAATAAATAAACCACATCATCACACTTTTACGACCGAGGATATTCATTAGTATCGCGACCACAAATTATCCATGCACTACGGGCCGAGGATATTAGTGTATTCATCAATGCTCATGATCATGCCAACAATTTGTCCATCAATACTACTGACCAATGAGGACTTTTACCACATAATTTGTAACATTATGGTCATGATTATCTTAGAATAATCCTGGTCATAATCATACCAAGTCCATCTATGCACTACTGAGGCCACAGATGACTTTCAACATATTATAAACATGAGGATGATGACAATGATATAAGAATTCAATAAAACAAGTTCAAGGATAAATTTTAAAGATTTATAATTTAATTTATCCGAGAAATAAATAACGTCAAATTGTCGACATGATCTTGTTTTGTGGAGTAAAATTCAAGAATGCTCGGAAGAATATTTCCATGAAAGATACTGGATGAAGCGCAAATATCCGGATATTCTACTAATTTCATGGAGTATAAGCCAAAACTTTAACCAAGCTGAGTATAATAGAATATATGAAGCGCAAATAGATTTTTTTTTTGCTTGCCATGCGATAATCACGTGAGCAGATCATTTCCACAATTTAATAAGGAATGAATACAAAGGATCATTCACCATGCATGCGATAGTCCACATGTAGGCAGTTATTCCAATGAGAATAATAAAGAATGGAATAATGAAGAATTCACCATGCATGCGATAGGCCCATGCAGACGAGTTATTCCAACGAGAATAATAAAGAATGGAATAACAAAAGAATTCATCGGGCATAAGATAGACCGAGTTATGCGAGAATAATAAAGAAGTTATTCCTGCAAGACCTCAACTTTTATAAATAAAGATGAATTTTCTATAAATATCATTTTGAATATTATGGAATGAATTTGATATAATGTTATAGTTGTGGGTAATATTTATAAATTTTGCAAAATACATAAGTTGTTATATAATATTCGATTGGTGGGGAATATTCATTTTAACGAGGAATATTAAATACAAGCGACACAATCATTGGTGGACCCACAACAAAATTATTGTCGGATTGAGAAAATGACAAAAATACTTTATGAAAATAATGGCGGAAGTTTTACAGATTAAGCTGTTGAAACACCCGATGTTAAAAGTACGATGTCTGGCGTAGTTGCCGCATTGTAGCTTTACGGTATTGATTATTGATGCTTACGTGAGAAGTCACTCAATTTTGTTCAATTATTGCTACAGTAATTGTTGCATAGTATCTCACGTTATTTGATTCAATTATTGTCAATATTTTATATATTATTAAATCAATAATTGAGACGACAAAGTTATTAATATTATTATTTGAAATACTAACAATGTCTAGAAGTTATGTCAAGGAGAGGTTTGGTCACCTAATTGCGCGCCAATAGGGAGAAATCCCTATTGGAAAGCCCCCTCTTTCCTGGGAACGACCTGGTCGATTAATAGTGTGAATTATAATAATGATGATGCGTTTTGTTTTATTAGTATTATTAATGTAATAAAACAGAATATTTTTTATATAAAACAGAATACTTTTATAAAATTATTCGTTTTATTAGACTATAAATAGAATATATAATATTCTATTATGCATAGTGTTTTGCATAGTAAAATCTTTGTATATAAAATAGAATACTTTTATAAAGTTATTTGTTTTATTAGACAATAATTAGAATATATTATGTTTTATTATACATAGTGCCTGCATAGTATTTTGTATAGTAAAATCTTTTTATATAAAATAGAATACTTTTATAAAGTTATTTGTTTTATTATATTTTAAATAAAATATATAAATATATATATATATATATATATTTAGAATATATTATATTTTATTACATAGTGCAGCATAGTATCCTTTCTATTTTCCTATAAATAGGATACTTAGTTAGAATTGAAAACCACACGAAGTTAGGAGAATTCTTCTATAATCTTGGCGTATTTCTTTAGAGTTTTAAGAAGCTTTGGCGTGGTGCAAGTTTTCTTCAAGAATATCATCGCCTACCCAAATGAATACTCTTCTTACTACGGTAAGGGATGTTATTTGTTGTACTCGTAAGGGGTATTATTTCTTTTCTTATCCATGAAGAGAACTTCTGTTATTCCATTCTTTATTATTCATTGGAATAACTTTGATATCTGTGGACTACCCTATACTTGGTGAAATTCATCTGTTACTCCATTCTTTATTATTTTGTTGGAACATCATGTTTGTGCGTTTACGCATGACACAGTTCCGATTGTTTATTATTCATTGGAACATCACATGCATGCGTTTACGCATGACCAGTTCCATTATTTATTATTACATTGGAATATCATGTGCGTGCGTTTTGGCATGACACGGTTCCATTATTTATTATTACATTGGAATAACCTATTATACATGCGGTCTATCGCATGTCTAGTGATTTCTTTTGTTATTCCATTCTTTATTATACTCAGTTGGTTAAAGTTTTGATTTCTATACTCCATAAAATTAGTGGAATATCCTTGATATTTGCGCTTTATCTAGTATCTTTTCATGGAAATATTCTTCTGAGCATTCTTGAGTTACTCTACAAAGAAGTATCATGTTGACAATTTGGACATTATTAGTTCATGGATAAATTAATTCTTGAACTTGTTTTATTGAATTCTTATATCATTGTCATCATCCTCATGTTTATATTATGTTGAAAGTCATCTGTGGCATGTAGTGCATAGATGAACTTGGTATGATTATGACCAGGATTATTCGGTGTAATCATGACCGTAATGTTACAAATGATGTGGAAAAAGTCCTCATTGGTTCGTAGTGCATTGATGGACAGTTGTTGGCATGATCATGACCATTGATGAATACACGAATATCCTTGGCCCGTAGTGCATGGATATTTTGTGGTCATGATGCTAATGAATATCCTTGGCCGTAGTGCATGGATGATGTGGATTATTTATTAAAGCTGAGTCTCAGCGATAAAAGTAATGAAAAATCTTTTAAATCATAGAAGATAGTAGATTTTATTCTCTACTTGACTCTTCTAATGGATTGCTTGTTCATTGTGAGTTAAACTTGATGTTTGTTATATTTTATCAATTTAACATTGAAGGCTAATGATAATTTATTACGCATTATCTTAGTCATAATATTTCTTATTGGGCTAGTTGAGCTCACCCTTTTTCTTTCATTGTTCTCTTGAGGAAATGAGAGCGTAGTGAGAGGACTAGTCGGGGAATGGAGTGACGGTCCAGATGATAGCATTAGTAGTCCTCACTATTCTATGAAATAGTGTGATAATAAATGTATTGAGGACTTATTTTGAGTTTGAATACTGTCTAGAAGATAATATTTGTATTAAAACTCACAGCTCATGTTGTATATTGAAGGTTGTATTTGTATTATGTACCATGTATTTGGCGACTTAGAATAGGTGATGTATACCTATTTTGGGGGCGTCACAGTTGGTATCAAAGCTTAGGGATATGATCCCTGGCTAAGATGTGAGACTAGAACTAGGAGGGGAGAGACGGAGAATTCCTTCGCTAGTATGACCTACCTAAGTTTATTTGGTATTTAATTGGTCAGTCAGAGTATAGGGATAATATGTGATATAATAACTAATCCTTGTTTTGTGGCAGTATCTGAAAATGACATCCAAGAATGTTGAGAATAGCAATGGAGCACAGGAGACCATTGAGTCTCCACATATCAATAATCAAGATAATGTGCATCAGGAAGGCGACAATCCTCATGCAAACAACAACACTGACCAAATAATGAATGATGGAATGTTCAGAGGCTTTATGCAATTCATGCAACATCAGGCGAGAGCGGCTCCTGTCCAAAATGTAGGTGGAAACACTGGAAACTCTCGGACGGTCACCGCTAAACAGTTCAAGGAGCTGGGACCACCAGAGTTTATTGGAGAGCCAAAACTACTTAAGGCGGAAGCGTAGATAAAGTAGATCACCAAGATATTTGATGTCTTGGGATGCTTCGAGGAGCAAAAGGTTCCATTTTCCACCTTTATGTTGCGAGGAGAGGCAGATTACTGGTGGGAATTAGTAAAGCGTACTCAACCTGCCGCACTAAAGATGTCTTGGGAGAAGTTCCAAGAACTATTCAACGACAAGTACTTTCCCGAAAGTATTCGTCACATAAAAGAGGTAGAGTTCATCAAGTTGGAGCAGAACAATATGACCGTGTCGCAGTACGAAGCTAAGTTTGCTGAGTTATCCCGGTTTTCATCCCACTTGGTTGATAATGAGGAAAGAATGATGCGGATGTTTTTAAGAGGTTTGAAACCGGAGATACGTCAATATCTTATTTCTCATAAACTGTGTTTGTATTCAGATGTTGTAAATAGGGCTCAGTTATTGGAGCGCGATAACGAGTCAACGCAACCAAGAGAAAGCAACCGGCATAATGAAAATACCAGTGGTAACAGTCATCGAAGCGGTGACAACAAACGTAGAGGGAATCAACATGCCAGAAATGGTAACCACTTCGGTGGTAATCATGGCCAAGACAATAAGAATGGATATTTCAAGAAGAGAAGAATCAACAATGATGGAAAGATGTCAGCATCAGCACCCGTGGTTAAGGAAGGAGAACGACCACCTATCCTATGCTTCAAATGCGGAGGGGCGGACATATCAGTCCAAACTGCGCGATGCCATCCATAGCGTGTTATAACTGTGGAAGAGAAGGTCACCTAGCCCAATTTTGTCGTGCACCGAAGACAAGTCCAGTTGGAACGGTGACACAAAATACCGTCCCAGACAAGTTAAAACCAGTAGTTCAAGGGAGAGCGTTTGTTGTGACCTCCCAGAAAGCAAGGAACCTGAATGAGGTCATCGCGAGTAAGCTTATCATAAACTCTAGCGAAGTCTATACCTTATTTGATACCGGTTCTACCCATTCTTTTATTTCTCCTACTTGCGCTCAACGATTAAATTTGACTCCGGAGAAATTAGACTTTTACTTATCTGTGGAAACTCGGTTGGGAGAAACCTTCATTACATCCACTATTTATAAGTCTTGTTTGGTTCAAATCGGTACCCTCACATTACTTGTTGATCTTATTTTATTGAAAATACTTGCATTTGATGTGATTCTAGGGATTGATTGGTTAACTACTCATCATGCTAAAATTGATTATTTTCCTAAGGTTGTTAGCTTTTATATTCCTAACCAACCTATTATGCGAATTCAAGCAACCAAACCATTAAAATCAATCACTGTCATCTCAAGCCATAAATTTATTCGTTTACTGAAAAACGGATGTCAAACTTTCTTAGCTCACGTCACAGATTTAAACAAAAAAACGTCAGATTTGAATGATATTTCTATTGTTAATAATTTTCCTGACGTATTCCCTGAAGAACTTCCTGGCCTACCCTCAGAGCGTGAAATTGAATTTTGTATCGACTTGGAACCCGGTATAAAACCCATTTCCAAAGCCCCATATCGAATGGCTCCTATTGAACTTCAGGAGTTAAAGACCCAATTACATGAATTGTTAGACATTGGTTTCATTCATCCTAGTACGTCTCCTTGGGGTGCTCCTGTTTTATTCGTGAAGAAAAAGATGGAAGTATGCGACTTTGTATTGATTATCGAGAGTTGAATCATGTTACCATCAAAAATAGGTACCCGTTGCCTCGCATTGATGACCTGTTTGACCAGTTGCAAGGAGCACAATTCTTTTCAAAGATCGATCTTCGTTCTGGATATCATCAGCTGAAGGTTAGAGGCGAGGATATTCCAAAATCGCCTTGAGAACTCGATCTGGGCATTATGAATTCTTAGTCATGTCTTTTGGATTGACTAATGCTCTGATGCCTTCATTGATATGATAAACTGAGTATTCAAGGAATATTTGGATCACTTTGTGGTCATCTTTATTGATGACATCCTCATATATTCCAAAAGCCGTGAAGATCATGAACAACACTTAAGGCTGATACTCCAAAAGCTTCGTGAAAACAAGCTTTATGCCAAGTTGAAGAAATACGAGTTCGGCGAGGAAGTAGCATTCCTTGGGCACGTAGTATCAAGTCATGGAATATCATTGACCCTAACAAAGATTGAAGATATTCAAAGCTAGGAGCAACCTAAATTAGTGACCGAAGTACGTAGCTTTCTCGGATTAGCTGGTTATTATCGGAGATTCGTGGAAGAGTTTTCTCGAATCGCTACTCCATTAAGTCAGCTGACTCGGAAAGATACAAAGTTCAGTTGGAACGAAGAATGTGAGAAGAGTTTTCAAGAACTCAAGAGGAGATTCATTTCAGCACCTGTTCTGACAATACCATTTGGCTCGGAGGGATTTGTCATCTATAGTGATGCTTCGGGCAAAGGGTTGGGATGTGTTCTCATGCAACATGGGAAAGTCATAGCCTATGCCTCAAGATAACTCAAAGAATATCAGAAGAATTATCCTACTCATGATCTAGATTTGGCAGTTGTTGTCTTCGCACTTAAAATATGGAGGCATTACTTGTATGGGGAGAAAGTGGAGATCTTTACGGATCATAAAAGCCTCAAATATTTCTTCACTCAAAAGGAACTCAACATGCGACAACGACGTTGGCTTGAACGGTTTAAGGATTATGATCATACCATCCAATACCATCTTGGAAAAGCGAACGTGGTAGCTGACGCATTGAGTAGAGTATCATATGCAAGTACGAGTGCGATATTGTTAACACAAAGGCCCATTTTGTGTGACTTGCAAAGGATGGAGATAGAGTTAAAGACTCCAGGGACCCATGTGATGATGGCGAATATACGAGTAGAACCGACTTTAATCGATAAAGTTAAAATTTGCTCAAGCTTATAGACACAGGCGATGCTTATGAGGAAGAAAATGCAAGAAGGTGGTATCTTTGGAAGCAAGAATCGATGAAGAAGGAATACTTCGAGTCAACTCTAGACTTTGTGTTCCTAACGACCCTGATTTAAAGTATAAAATCAAGATGGAGGCGCACAACACACCATTTGCAATCCATCCTGGGAGTACCAAAATGTATCATGATCTTCGACATACATTTTGGTGGGGCAATATGAAGAGAGAGATATATTTGTTTATCTCAAGGTGTCTAACGTGTCAACGAGTCAAGGCGGAGCATCAAGTACCAAAAGGTCCATTGCAACCACTTGAAATTCCAGAATGGAAGTGGGAGCACATTACCATGGGTTTCGTTTCTGGTCTTCCCAAGGTTTCTCAAGGCATAGATGCAATTTGGGTCATTGTTGATAGATTGACCAACTCTCCTCACTTCTTACCTATACCAGAAACTTATACACTTGAACGTCTTGCTCGTATGTACATAAACGAGGTTGTAAGATTGCATGGTATGTCAGTATCCATAGTGTCTGATCGAGACCCAAGATTCACTTCATGATTTTGGGTTAGTTTGCAAAAAGCTATGGGCACGGACTTACGATTTAGTTCGGCATATCATTCTCAGACGGATGGGCAGTCGGAGAGGACTATTCAAACTCTTGAAGATCTATTAAGACTCTGTGTCCTTGACTTCAAGGGAAGTTGGGACAAGTTCTTACCATTGGTGGAGTTTTCCTACAACAACAGTTATCAAGCAAGTATTGGCATGGCTCCATTTGAGGCGTTGTATGGAAGAAAGTGTCGTTCTCGGTATCTTTGAGATGAGGTGGGTGAAAGCAACGTTGTTGGGGCCGGAGTTGGTACGTATGACTACGGAAAAGATTCAAACGATCCGACAACATATAAAAACCTCACAAGATCGACAAAAGAGTTATGTTGATCTTCATCGAAAGGACGTGGAATTCGATATAGAAGATCATGTGTTGTTACGTGTTGCTCCATGGAAAGGAGTTACGAGATTTGGAAAGAGAAGAAAGCTCAATCCTCGATTCATCCGCCCATTTTTAATCCTTGGTCGAGTAGGAACTGTGGCCTATAGACTTGCTTTACCGCCAAGTATATCTCGTGTTCATAACGTTTTTCACATATCCATGTTACGTAAATATATGGAAGACCCGAACCACATTATTGAGTTAGAACCGGACGAAATAGCGGAAGATTTGACGTATGAAGAGGTTCCTGTTCAAATCTTTGATAAGAAGAAACATATTCTACGCTCCAAGGTTATACCTCAAGTTAAAGTTTTGTAGAGAAACCACGATGTTGAGGAAATGACCTGGGAGTTAGAATCTGAAATGAAATCAAGGTATCCTTACCTCTTCGACATACCAGGTACGTACCCTAATTTCGAGGGCAAAATTTCATAAGAAGGGGAGGTTGTAAGACCCCAACTTTTATAAATAAAGATGAATTTTTTATAAATATCATTTTTGAATATTATGGAATGAATTTGATATAATGTTATAGTTGAGGTAATTTTATAAATTTTGCAAAGTACGCAAGTTGTTATATAATATTCGATTGGTCGGGGAATATTTGTTTTAACAGGGAATATTCGTACAACGACACAATCATTGGTGAACCCCACAACGGAATTATTGTCAGATTGAGAAAACGACAAAAATAGTTTATGAAAATAACGGCGGAACACTACAAAAAAATGAGGCTTCAACAACAATCTATTTTCGTTGCTAAAGGTGCCAAATTTCGTTGCTAAAGATTTTTGGCAACGACTTTCTGTTGTCGTTCGTCTTTCGTTCAAGAAGAAAGCGTTGCTAATGTTTCGCAACGAACGTATTTTTTTCGTTGCCAAAAGTAATACATTTTGCAATGAAATTTGACTTTCGTACAGATACATCGATCCTTTAGCAACAAAATGTATTGTTGCAGAATAATTAAAATTTCGTTGCTAAAAAACCTATTTCGTTGCAAAAGCCTGCTAATTGGCAATGAAATGAAATCTTTTTTTTTTGCAACGACCATGCATTTTTCGTTGTAATTGACACCATTTTGCAAGCGACATTTTCATTGCGATAAATTATGAAAATTGTTACTGAAGCTTGCTTTCGTTACGAAATATAAACTTTTTAGCAACGATTTTCGCTTCTCGATTATATTATTTGGCAACGACATTATCTTTGAATCAAACAACAAAAATTTGTTCTTTGGTTATTTTCAATAACAGCGAAAACGAAGTCGCCGACAGCGACATTTATATATGTTGTCGTCGCTTTTATATGTCTAACGAAAGTTGATATGATTTACAACGATAAAAAATGTTGCCTTTTATTTTATTATTAACAACAATATCCTCTCCGTTGTTATTAAGTTACTTTTTCATTACCAAATATAAAAATTTTAATGCCATTAGCAACAAAAATTTGTTGCTAAATGTATAAAAAATTGTTGCTATATTAAAACTTGTTCAATGCTTTGGTAATAAATTATATTGTTGCCAAATCAAAATTTGACATTCTTTTTATGTACCTGACTGGCTCAATGTTCCCATAGCAAATAATGGCAAAAATACAAAAAATTAAAATATTATTAACTTAATAGAATCATCCACTACATAATCATTCATTATCTTTACAATTAACCATCTAAAGTTGCCACAGTTATTCAATCAAAGTATATATCTACATATATAGAGAGAGTACACTTCATAATTTCGTCCCTTGTCTTTCGTAAGCGTAGCACGGAAATTTGATACCCACTATTGTAAGGCAGGTCATAGAAGCAGTCTTCCTGCACATATTTAAAAATAATAGCGAGTCAGAAAAATGCATGTGTTCGACAATTGGGTACAGGAACCTGGGGGATGGGGATATTGAATTATATTGTAAAAACAGTAAGGTGCAAATTCATTATTTATTCTTGCTAAAAAGATTTCCAACAACACGTCTTGGTGTGGAGGGAATAATTTCTACTGTTCTCTCCCCATTTTTAGTTGGAACACTCAACCAAAACCATGCTATCTCTATCCCAAAAAAATAAATTAATCCACATTATCAGCTCTGCTTGACTCATTATTTCATTGACTTTTTAAACTCTTCTTATAAAAACACAACATACATAAAATAATAAATAAGCAATCTTCTTCCAGTATATGTTCAACATCATTATCATTTCCATCTGAACCACAAGACTAACATGATGTGTAGGTTGGTTTTGGCAAGCAAAGTAATATGGGGTCTAAGTTGCACCAGATGCTGAAAATGAAGACATAGTTAATTCCAACACTCATAGAATCCAAGCTTTCCGATTTGACTCAAAAGCAAAGTTGCTAGCTTCTAATAATATTAGAAATAAATAAATAAAACTGGGAAAAAACAACTTCTTTTTACATCCATCATATAACGATTGTTTTTAGAAAATCATCAGTAATATACAATTACTACCATTCTTATATCAGTCACCATTATAGTGTATCTCGTTCTTCTCAGTGAAATGAGTCCAAGATAAGTCAATTTGATTTTACACTACTCTCATTGGTATTCAAGGTCACATGAACCAAAGGTGGTATTGTAAATTAATTTTTTAAAGAAAATATGTTTTTTTTAAAGAGAGAACAAAACCATTTAAGACGATCTAAAACAAATGGAGAATGATTAGAAGAACAAACTTACCATCATCTGATGGCTGAGCAGCATTTGACGTTGCAGCAATTCCTACATATACTAGAATGGAAGCAATCTTCTCGAATTCCCTTATTAGCTCCTTCTCGTATTACACTTTAATCGGTTCAACAGGCTTTTCTGTTACATCACTGTCTCCTGCAGGATGCCAACAACAAAGCAAAGTTAACACCAAGAATAGCCGACTAGTACAGCACCATGTGTTGCCAAAAGCATACAGATCACTTCTGGTATCACGCGCCATTCAACTGTGGTAATTAAACATATATGCTAATATCAGAAGAACCAAGCCATATATACCTACATAGAGAGACACTTCGCGGGTGGAACTCTTTGCCTTTGGGCTGCTTCTTTTAGGATTAAGGTTTACAGGCTTAACGTCGCCAGCAGTATAAGTACTAACAAGTCCATCCGAAGGGCGATGTTTTGGTTCAATCCTCTCTATCATAACATTAATGGGTCTATCATAACATGCATCTGCATGTATGTGTATTGATAGACAGATACGAAAAAAGGGTAATAATTTTCTTTAATAATAACCACTCTTACACAGTCGCAACGACTACTCCACTTGTTTAGGAGGAGGAGACATGAACATAAAGGTTCGGTAAAGACATCAACATAATAATTGAAAAATATAGGAGGAAACCCAATATATTAAAACCAATAGGAAAATAGTATTTCTAGTACATTGACAGTACAATATTTGACAAAAAGGAAGTAACCCTCCCAAATCAGTCACAGACAAACATATTTCAACTTGATAAACAGGATACTACTAGCTTTTGGTTCATTAACTAATTGAGTACGCTTCTTATTTTGCTTATAGTTTCAGTAATAAAAATAAATTTTAGCAAACCATCAAAGTTTCAATTAAAGTTTTAGCTAAAAACCCAAATGGCATCAGAATGGGGGGTTTGTAGTTTTCTTACTGAATATACGATCACAACCATTTCCGTATCACTTGGGTTTATTTCAATAAGATGTAGAAAAACACTACAGTTGTTTGGTCCTAGTACTCCTTCACAATTGATGTCTAGAGATTACAACATGCAATATAGGAATACATGTATAGCAACATCACCTTTATGGTCCAAATAGAAGACTTGAATGTAAATTTGGCAATGCACTTAATTACCCATAAAATGTGCCATAGTGAGCCAAAAATTTAAGAGGAATTAGCCATCTTTCTGCCTTCCTTTTGTAAATCATATGCTCTCATTGAAGGCCAAATTTTTTAATAATTCTGGGACAATGATTTCCTAGCTCATTTATGCACATTACAAATCTACAACGAAGATCAATTTGAGTAACTCAATTTGTTAAGGGGGAGAATTTCTCAAATAAAGAATAGTGTTCAAGGGACATGTTATGTAGAGTGTAGACTGCAAACCCAGAAGAAATGGAAATAACACGCATGAAAAAACATATACAGCATGTACTAAAAAAAATCAGACACAAGATCAAGTAAAAACCAAACAAAGATTACACATGAGATTTGTACCCATAAGAAATCAGATCCACCACCTGAAAATTTCCCAGCTTCCCTCTTATATTACTAGCTCCTTGCCCGAGAGAATTAATTTTGGGAGAAATATTTTATGATGTAAATGTGTGTATATGAATTTCTACATGCTAATAGTAGATAATAACATGTTAGGTCTAAGGCAACAAACTACTGTGCTACAATTCAAGCTCATTCAGTAGCATTGATCGCAAACTTGGGTCTAAAGCATACATCAAACATTTTCCATCAATCAGAAGAGCTAATTTTGGTCTAGAGTGGTATTCATGTTGTCATTAAAAAAATAAGAAACAAAATCAACAAATAAGTAACTAACACAGACCCAAAAATACAATCAATAAATAACCATCTAACACACTAACCCAGATTATATTAGGCTAAAAACATGAATAAAATATAACCAATCAACCCCACCCACCCCCACTTCCACTTACCCATACTTTTTAACAAACTCAAAGCCACACCAAACCATTTTAAACTTTGTTTAATAAACTCATTTCAAAAAATCTATTAGCATTATATACAGTAACCATTTTAAACTATCGCAAATTAAAAATCCATCTAAGCCATATAGTTGAGTAGGAGTTGGATCATAAAAAACAAGAAATACAATCAACAAATAACCAACAAACACACTAACCCAAATTATATTAAGCCAAAAGCATGAATAAAATATAAGAAATCAATCCCCACTTACCCATACTTTTTTAACAAAATCAAAGCCTCATCAAGCCATTTTATACTTTGTTTAATAAACCCATTTCAAAAAATCTATCACCATTATACGCAGACTCCAGACGCTGTATGAAGGTAGTGTTTGGCCTCATCGTGGAATTTTTTCAGATCATTTTTAACTGCATCTCTGATAAAACGTGCAATCTCCACTTGGTCACCTTGATAATATAAAGTGTACAGGTAAACAGATAATCTGAAGCCTAAAAAATTGATTCTACATGGAAACAAAATACTTTATCTAAAGTCCTGTTTACTTTGCTCTCAATTTCTCTGATAGCGTCAGTTTCTGAACTGATTACAAACTGTTTCATGTCATTATTAATCAACTTTCATGCTGAAACAAGTAGAACACAGATACAAGATTTAAGAATTTGCAGAAATTATCACATGAATAAAGAAGTTTTAGCAAAAGGAAGCACCAGATTACATATAAACTAACCATAAGCTATATTTATTGTTGTTTCCATCTTGTCCCCGGTTACCACCCAAATCTTGATTCCAGCCTTAGAAAGAATTTCTATACAAGAAGGTACTCCTTCTTGAAGCTTGTCTTCTATTGCAGAGCATCCAATCAAAAATGAGATTTTTTCCAATAATTTACCCCACCTGCATAACTTTACCATGTTTTAAAGCTACTAACCAGAAAAACCACACTACAACTAGTTTCAAAAGGTGAATTGGTAAAGTAGCTTTCTTTCCTAGAATATCTGTTATACTACATAACAAATTAATAATACTACGAAGTCTATCAACCTTCCAGATCTAAATAGGCCGCAGTCTACAGGTCAAATATTCAAAAACAAGTACTTGTTAAAAACTTAAAATAACAATTGACGAACAAGAACTCACAATTTAAGGAACAAGAACTCACAATTTGAAGAACAAGAACTCACAATCTGGGTTAGGGCAGAAACAGATTCTGACTTCTGAGAGAGGACCGGATGAGACTTGAGAGATCGAGATGAGAGATGTCAGATGAGGGATCGAGAGTTCGAGATAAAGGGCCGATGAAGAATTGAAGATGTCAGACCGGATGAGAGATCGAGAGTTCGAGATTGACTGATGATGACGTCGAAGGCGATGGGCCGTGAGAGATTGAGACTTGAGTCGAGATCTCTGGGTTTGGGGCTCTAGGGCTCTGGGGCTGAGTGATTGACGGCTGAGTAACTCTGATACTTATATTATTATTTTAAGTGTTAGGTGTTGTTTGTGTTGTTTGTTTACGTCTGATTGCCTCTTAATGGACTGTTTCTTATTCGCTAAGAAGCATGATGTTATTTTTTTGTTGTTGTTATCTCTGAATACCTCTTAATCGATAAGATAGAAAATGAAATCTTAATAATTAAGAGGTACCTGTTAATGAATTTTTTTTTTATAATTCTTTTTATATAAATATATTCATGTTAGAAAAAGATGATTCCCTCATGATGAGGGTTTTTCATCCGTTCTTTTTCTCTCCCTCTTTTCCCTTAACTTCCTTTTCCCCTTTATTTGCTCATCTTGTCCCCTCCCTTATTATTCTCCTCCTCATCTCCTTTCTTATATAAAGGGAGGTAATGCAGAAGGAAAGTAGGGAAGAAAAATTTCTCTGCAAGAAATTCTCTGAAAGAATTAATAAGAAGAAACTCTCTGGAATTTCTCTCTCTCTACTTATCTCTTATTTTATCCTCTCTTGCTTGTTTCTAAATTCTTATTAGAGCAATTATAAGAGTATATTTTATACACTTATTTAGAATTTTATAACACGTTATCAAAGACGAAGCTTCAACCAACCGAGACAGTAAAGTTAAATTCTTGCAATTTATTATTATATCTCTTTGGTTGGGCTATACCACCAATAATATAATTTTATTTTTATAATTGCATTTAAATTACATTATTTATAATGGTACCATCTATCCTTGTTAATCTTACAAGACTTGGTGGAACTTTTATCGCTTATTAAATTGTTGGAATAATCAGATCTGTGGCATACCCTATACATAACTTTGTATAAGTGGCATACATACTTGGTGAAATCTTTTTATTATTTCGCATTTAATATTATGTGGAATATATCATCATGTGTGTTTTTACAGGACTGGTTCCATTTTACTATTTCGTCTTTATATATTTACGTAGGAATATCCATGCGTCTTTATCTATGGGACTGGTTCCATCATTTATTATTCGCATTTATTATTACATTGGAATAACACATACATGTGGATTATCACATGCATGGTGAATGATCCTTTATATTCATTCCTTATTAAATTATGGAAATAATATGTATACGTGGATTACCGCATCATGAGTAAAGATCCATTTGCAATTTTTATATATATATATATATATTTTTATAATTGTATATATATTATTAACGATTGCATATTCTTTTTACTAAAATAATATGCTAATAATATAAATATAAGATTATTTATATTTACACTTTATCACCATTTGAAGTCGTGATCATAATTTATTTATTTTTCTATATCATACATGTAATTATTTATTGTTTTAATAAATAATAAAATTGTGTTTTAACCCGAGAATAGATGGCAAGCTTGGTAAAAATAAAATTTTCAATTTTAAAATCCTTGAGACAACTATTTAGTTTGGGCACTTGATGTTTAATCGCACCTTAGTGCAAATGAGTTAGAAAAAGACAATTACGTAATATAGTTCTAAGGTTTATAGAATAAACATCTATTTTTGGCTTTATGTGGAGATCCAATTTCTGAAACCCAAATGTTAAAAAAACTCTCTCAACTTTTCATCCCACCAACATGATTCTGTCGAACAATATGTATAAAGAGTAAGTTCACAAAATTTAGTGACTTATTGCTATCCTCCTTGTTGCGAGAAAAGAATAATGAATTGTTGTTGAAAAACTATCAAAATCTGACCAACCAATGGTGATACCCCTATTCTGCGGATATTAATAAGACGTCATTCAATGAGAATAAACATGACTATAGATGGCCATATAATAAGAAGCCTTGGGGGCGAAAAGAATAAACGAGGCCATCATAACAACAAATTCTAGAAATAGCGACAATTTAAGCCACCGAAGCAAGCGAAGTCCGAAATCGGGTAAAAATAAAGAAAATGCAACACAGATAAAGAACAAACCAGATGTTTGTTTTAGGTGTGGGATGAAAGGGCATTGGTCGCGTACCTGTCGTACGCCGAGGCATTTGGCTAATTTATTCCAGGAGTCTCAAAAGAACAAAGTAATGGAGGCAGAAACAAACTTTGTTAAATATCAAATGAATATTGTTGATGATCCACCAATGACCAACAATGAGGAAAAGATTGTTGATACTACTGAACCTTCTGAAAGTATCTTTTGGGATATCGTTTAAATTCTTGTTTTAATTAAACATCTTGCATGTATAATATTATTAGTTTTCATCTTATATGTGATATGTGTTTTTCATAAATAATATTTCTTATTTATGTTTTTACATGTGTCAGACCATCTTTAATGAAGATCTTCTAAATCGGTTCTACTATTTCTGAAAAATAGAATATCCTAGAAAAACTTCATTAAATTTCTTTTGGATTATATACTATGAAAATTAGAGCAATTGAGTCTCATACTCTTATGATTCCAAAAATCATAGATCCCAAATCCTTTATGCTTTAGCATGAAAGACTCGGTCATCCAGGTACTTCTATGATGTGTCGTATTATTGAAAATTCTACTGGTCATCCTCTCGAAAATAAGAAGGTTTTTCGCAGTAGTGAATTTCCTTGTGCTGCGTGTTCTTGAGGAAAATTAATTGTTCGACCATCACCAATAAAGTTTATAAAGAAGTCCCAAAATTCTTAGAGAGAATTCAAGGAGACATTTGTGGACCTATTCACCCATTGTCTAGCGCATTTTGATATTTCATAGTTTTAATAGATACTTCAACTAATTGCACGCCCATTAATGTTAAGGGCTAACTTGTCTACCTCAGTTTGGGGTCATGCAATTCTTCATGCTGAAGTCATCATTCGGGTAAGACGAACGACTCTTTATAAATTTTCTCTTCTACAATTAGTTCTTGGATAGACACCCAACATATCACACTTTCAAGTTTTTGAAAGTGTGGTATATGTTCCAATTGCACCTCCACAAAGAACTAAAATGGGAGCCCAACGAAGAATAGGTATTTATGTTGATTTTGATTAACCTTCTATTATTAGATATCTTGAACCTTTAATCTGGAGATGTTTTCTTTGCACGTTATGTAGATTGTCATTTTGATGAATCTGTATTTCCAACATTAGGTGGAGGAAAGTTTTAAATAAAAACCCTACGAAATATCATAGAATGCATCGATTTAAATTCACTTGATCCTAAATGCGGACAATGTAAAATTGAAGTTCAAAGAATTATTCATTTACAAAATATTGCAAATCAAATGCGGATGCATTTAATGATGCAAGAAAAGTGATAAAATCACATACACCGCAGTGAATACTCCAAAGAAAGATAGAAATACCTATTGAAAAATCAATTCACGGAGAATTGATTGAATAAGGTAATAGAAGAATCTAAACCACGCCTTGTAAGCGTGGAAGACCAAGTTAGTGCAAAAGACAACATGTACCACAAAAAAAATTAAAAGCAAATAAGGGGATCCTCGAAGGAATACCCACCCGAAGTAGCACTTATTCCAAGAGTGAAAATAGCCCCTAAGAGGTACAAATCGCTCTAGAAGAAACACATATTCCAAGAGTGGGAATAGCCCGAGAAGAGGTTCAAAATCTCAAATAAAGGGATAAGAGATGAACACCAAGAGATCTCAATAAATTATGTACATGATGAGAAAATATGGGATCAAGCAAAGTCATGATCGACGATATATTTGCTTTCTCTATAGCATCGAGATATTACTTTGATTCACGACACGGATCCCCGAACCACAAAAACGTGGAAGAATGTCGGAAAAGAAAAGATTGGCCAAAATATAAAGATCTTTATTCAAATGAGCTACAATCTCTATTGAAAAAGAGAAGTATTTGGACCCGAGAGTCCAAACACAGGCATTGGGTGAAGTCCGGTTGGAAATAAAATCTCTATTGAAAGAGAAGTATATATTTGGACCCGAGAGTTCAAAACACTGGGTGTAATCCCGGTTGAAAACAAATGAGTATTTGTACGAAAGCGAAATGAGAAAAATGAAATTGTGAGATATAAAGCCCGACTTGTAGCTCAAGGGTTTTTCACAAAAATCTGATATTGATTATCAGGATACAGACTCTCCAATACGTAATGGATGGAGTCACTCTTTGCTTTTTGATAGGTATGACAACCATGGAAGGTTTGAAAACACATCTGATGGATGTTGTAACAGCATACCTATATGGCTCACTTGAAGTGAGATTTATATGAGAATCCCTGAAGGATTGAAAATGGCTGAATCATAAAAGCCCCATCACATATATTCAATCGAGTTATAATGTTCATTATATGGATTGAAATAGTCTGGTCATATGTGGTATAATCGACTTAGTGAATATTTAATAAAAGATGGATATATAAATGATCATGTATGTCCATGTGTTTTTATTAAGATATCACAAAGTGATTTTTTTTTCATCATTATTGTATATGTGGATGATTTGAATTTTGTAGGTACTCCTGAAGAACTCACAAGAACTGCTACTTATCTAAAAGATGAATTTGAAATGAAAGATCTTGGAAAGACAAAATTCTATTTGGGAATACAAGTGGAGCATTTAGCATCCGGATTTTTGCTCATCAATACATATCTTTGAAAAAGATTTTCAGTCGTTTTCATATGGATAAAGCTCATCTTTTGACTACCCCGATGGTTGTTCGATCTTTAGAAGTTGATAAAGATCCATTTCAGCATCTAGAAAGCGGGGAAGAAGTTCTTGGACCTGAAGTTCCATGCCTAAGTACAATGGAAGAAGTTCTTGGACTTGAAGCTCCATGCGTAAGTACAATAGAAAAAGTTCTTGGACCTGAAGTTCCATGCCTAAGTCCAGTGGAAGAAGATTGAAGGAAAAGAGAGAATTCTCTCTGAAAATTATCTG
Organism: Panax ginseng; assembly: GCA_020205605.1. Taxonomy (NCBI): domain Eukaryota; kingdom Viridiplantae; phylum Streptophyta; class Magnoliopsida; order Apiales; family Araliaceae; genus Panax; species Panax ginseng. The sequence continues at coordinate 108,075,764 of CM035148.1, read as the reverse complement.
AAGGTTTCTCCATATTTCTCTCTTATTTTATCCTCTCTTGCTTGTCTCTTTGCAAGATACATACAGTTCTTCTCCGACTAAGAGACATTGGGATGGGATCAAACACATATTTAGATACCTCCATGGAAGTATAGATCTTGGGTTATTTTATCCAAGAAATTCAAAGTCGCAATTGGTTAGATATGCTGATGCAGGATATTTATCAGATCCACATAATGGAAGATCACAAACAGGTTATGTATTTACATATTGTAACACGGCTATATTCTGAAAATCCACAAAGCAAACCATGACAGCTACATCTTCAAATCACTCAAAGATTCTCGCTATACATGAATCAAGCAGAGAATATGTTTGGTTGAGATCAATTATTCAGCATATTCAAAAGTCATGTGGATTACCATCAATCAAAGATATGTCTACAATTCTATATGAATATAACGATGTACGTATTGCTCAACTTAGAGGAAGGTACATCAAGGGAGATTGAACAAAGCTCATTTCACCTAAATTCTTCTTCACACATGAGCTATAAAAGAATGGTGATATTGATGTGCACCAAATTCGATCATGTGATATTCAAAAACTTATTCACAAAGTCACTACCAAATGCAACTTTTGCAAAACTTGAAAAGGAGGATCGGAATGTGTCGATTGAAAGACTTATGACAACATTTCATCAAGGAGTAATGAATCCCTTTTGAGGGGAAGACTGTACGCTTTTTCCTTAGTCACGGTTTTTATCCCAATGGGTTTTTCCTGACAAGGTTTTAACGAGGCAGTCAATTAAGATATTTATGTAAAAGATATGTACTCTTTTTTCCTTCGTTAAGTTTTTCCCACTGGGTTTTCTTAACAAGGTTTTTAATGAAACATAATCTTCTATCATAGGGAATCAGGGGAAGTGTTAGAAAAAGATGATTCCCTCATGATGAGGGTTTTTCATCCATTCTTTTTCTCTCCCTCTTTTCCCTTAACTTCCTTTTCCCCTTTATTTGCTCATCTTGTCCCCTCCCTTATTATTCTCCTCCTCATCTCCTTTCTTATATAAAGGGAGGTAATGCAGAAGGAAAGTAGGGAAGAAAAATTTCTCTGCAAGAAATTCTCTGAAAGAATTAATAAGAAGAAACTCTCTGGAATTTCTTTCTCTCTACTTATCTCTTATTTTATCCTCTCTTGCTTGTTTCTAAATTCTTATTAGAGCAATTATAAGAGTATATTTTTGGATAAAATTATAATTTATGATAAATGTTTAAATATTCGGTGGTTTTGGCCATATGAAAAATAGTAAATGAATTTTAAAAATTCTGAGAAAAATATATGTTCAATATGAGACTATATTCGCTAAATCCCTTAAAAGAAATATTTTTGAAACTGATTTGGTATTTTTCATGAAAATGTTCTAGTTATGAGTAAATGAATTAAATATGTTATATGAATGAAGAAAATTGGAAAATATGATTTTATGGCTTGAGAATCATATATGAGGTATATGCAGATTTTTGATAAGGATTTTGGTTATTGGTGATGAAATCTTATGTGTTTGGTATTATATGATGATTAAATGCATTAATTAGTAAAGTGTAAACAATTTAAATAAATTGTTTATAAGTTTAAGAAATTATTAAATATTGTTGTAATGTTAAGAATATTAAGATTTTGATATTATTAAGTGATTTATAACATTTTGATTAAGGTGTTATAAATATTGATATGGATTTTATTGTGAAATTTTATCTCTTTGTGTCGGGGTTACTATTCACGAATACGACACTATTCACCGAAAAATGAAATTTTCCTTTTTGTTAAAGATGACAATTATTGTTACTATCTTTGATTGAATCCATGTTTTGATAATATTATTTTTATTATCATATATAACAATTTTATAATTCTAGTGTTGAAATTTCTCTTTGACTTGAGTATAAAGATGGGTAAATTATTGGTATGATCGTGACTAGGGTTCTTTTTGGCCGATGGTGCAAAGTTGAATCGTTGAATCGGTATGATCATGACCATTGAATATATAACTCAATATCTTTAGCTTAAGTACAAAGGTGAAATGATCAACATGGTTATAATTATTGTTTATATGAATTACGAGAAATGATTATATATTTCTTTGAGATAATAATATATTTGGCCTATAGTGCAAATATGAAACTGTTGAGGAATATCTTTGGCCCTGAGTGCAAAGATGAATTATTGATGAATATCTTTGGCCCTGTAGTGCAAAGATGAATTATTGATGAATATCTTTGGTCAGTAGTGCAAAGATGACATGTTGTTGAATATCTTTGGCCAAGAGTGCAAAGATGAACATGTGTTGAGATGAACATGATTAACTGGTGATACAAATGAATATCTTTCGTCAGTAGTAGTAAAAAGATGAAATTATTAAGTATGATTATGAACAAGAAATGTGATTTGGTGTAACCATGATCTTTGATGTTTCGAGGTAAAGATAGGTGATAAAATTATCTTAAATCCCGGATGAGAAGAGGAATTTAGAACTACAATTATGATTATGAGTTATTCATATGATTGTGGACCGAGATTGTTGATTGATGTTACGGTGAATAAAACATTGTTGGTGGATTTTAACATGGAGAAGATAATAGACTTTATAGTCTATTTGACTCTTCTAATGGATTGCTCGTACCGTCCGCTGCAACTATGGTTGAAATTTTTATCATCTACCATATGTTCTAAATCTCTGATTTATTATTGATGGAGGCTATTGATAATTTAATTATCTTTAGTCATGATATTCTTTACTGAGCTAGTTGTGCTCACCCTTTTGCTTTACAATTCCTTTCAGGTAATAAGAGTGTAGCTGGGTCGAGCGGGGGTAACAGGGGAATAGAACGGTGGTCATCGTTTAGTAGTTATATTTGGTGAATCTAATAGGGTGAGGCGAACCCAACGTTGGAAGGGTGTTTTGTCACTATCATACAAGATGTCTAATGACATACAACCACGTATCATCATAAGACAGGGATGTGCTCATCCACTTGCTGAGTATATATACGAGCACTACCTATATAATCTTGGTGTTTGTTTGAAGTATAATTCTCAATTTGAGATAGTGGAGATAATGATAAATCAAGAGAAGACTCACCATTGGGAAGAATATGATAGTAATCTTCTCGTTTTTCTTTGGGGTCTATTAGGTCAACCAAGGATAATTCTCTGGACATATGATATCTATCATAACCTGACGCATGGCCTCCCATATACGAAGGTTTCTTGAGCACTTCCCAAAGATTTTAGTTTCTAAAAGCATGTCTTTGACTATACCTTTATGTAAGGTGTCAATTTGAGGTGTTGTCCACGGTTGGGACATGTGTCACATTTGGTATATATTTGTATCCAAACTCACGAAGATATGTGTTGTTGTATTTTTGCACGACAATTGTTGTAATAAAGTTGTAGTTGTATTCTCGTACCACGTATTTGGCATAATTCAGAATGGGTTGGATTGAATGGACCTATTTTGGGGTTAAATTATAATAGCTCTTTGTGTTCGAATATGTTTCACATTTGGACATAATTTTAAATACTAAATACGAATATTTTTGACAATTCTCCGAATCTAATACTGGCCTTACAAAAATATGCTTATTGGGATTATCTTAATTTAAGGCAACATTTTAATAGTCGTTGCAAAAAGTTGTATAAGATATGCAACGAAAATAAAAATTGTTGCCAATGAATGTGGTCCATATTAGTAAACTAAATATAGCAACAAAAAACTTTTCGTTACCCACGATGAGGAGAAATCAAGTGGTTAGAAATTTTGCAATGAATTTCTAACTAATTTTGTTTCCAAATTTTGCAACGACTTATGAATTTCGTTGCAAAAATGAAAGCCCGACATAATCTGCAACGAAGGACAAGTTTCAAGTTGCTAAAATACACTTTTTAGCAACGACTTATAAAGTCGTTTGCTTGAAAAATCATTCACTAAAGCCCCATTTTTAGTAACAAAAACTTTTGTTGCCCACGATGACGGGAAATCAAGTGGCCTAAAATTTTTGGCGAATTTCTAACGAAATTTTTTCCCGCCAATGCATTAGTTAACGAAATTTTGCAACGACTTATGAATTTCGTTTGCAAAAAGTGAAAGCTTCGACACAATCTACAACGAATGACAAATTTCGCTGCTAAACATATACTTTTTAGCAACGACTTATAAAGTCGTTGTCGAAAAATCGCTAAAGACCCATTTTTTCAGTAGTGGAAGTTTCACAGAACCGCTGAAACACCCGGTGTTAAAAGTACATTAATACGCGTAGTTGCAGACAAAGAGTAGACACCAGATTGATTATTGATGCTTACTTGAGATGTCACCTCGGTTTTGTTCAATTATTTACAAGAATTGTTGCATAGTATCTCACGTTATTTGATTCAATTATTGTCAATATTTTATATATTATTAAATCAATAATTGAGACGATAAAGTTATTAATATTATTATTTGCAATATTAACGATGTCTAGAAGTTCTGTCAAGGAGAGGTTTGGTCACCTAATTGCGCGCCAATAGGGAGAAATCCTTATTGGAAAGTCCCCTATTTCCTGGGAACGACCTGGTCGATTAATAGTGTGAATTATAATAATGATAATGCATTTTGTTTTATTAGTATTATTAATTTGACAACTCAAGAATTTTTATAATTTTTAAATTTTAATTTATTGATTTAAGGTTAAAAATTAGAACATAGACAGAAAATAAGTGTATACGTTTAATATTTTTAAGAATGAATTTTGAGGATTTCAAAATTCTGTGAAGGATTTAGGTGAATTATTCAGATTAAGGAATAAGTGTTTATGTTCTGTATATGTGCATGATGTGGTTATGGTCAAGGGTTGAGGTTGACGGATAATCGATATCGTAATAAACCCTAAGTATATATTAAGAACGTCAACGTTCGGTTAGAAAACCCTAGTGAATTATAAGAAACCCTAGAAACCGGTTCTGGAAACCCTAATTTTAGTTCAGGGAATCCGAAACCCTAATTCGGAAATTTGTAACCCTAATCTGGGAACTTAAATGATTATTATATTGCTTAAGTGCTATTAATTAATAAATTAATTAGGGTAAAGCTTAATTAATTAGCAAATCCTAATTTCAAATTTAGAAAATCCTAATTTCGGGGTTTGAAACCCTAACTTATAATAGGGAAAAACCTAAGTGTTAATTTACTACTTTTAATGTTAATTAGGAAATATTAATCCTAATTTTAAAGTTATAAGTAATTAGAAAACCCTAATCTAATTACGAAATTTAATTTCTAATTTAGAAAAATTATTTTTCTATTAGAAAGCCTAATTCGTAGGTTATAAACCCTAATGACAAATTACGACCCTAATTGCTAAATTAGCGATTTTAGTTAGAAAAGTTAATCCTAATTAGAAAGATTTAATTGTGATTAAGAAATTTTTATATAATTAGTAAATCCTAATTATAAGTTAGAAATATTAATTTTCTATTTTTAAAACCTAAAATGGAAATTTTAGAAAATTAAATTTGTAAACCCTAAACCCTAAATTTTCCAAACCCTAAGGGTTTGGGTATGTACTAGAATGCCATTAAAATTAAATGCGAAAAGACCAAAATGCCCTTTGTGCATTATTTATTATGTTACTTGTAGATCTAAACCTAAGGTGGTTGTTCACTAACCCTAAACCCTAGCACTTGACTAATATCTCAGTAACCTATCATTTCCTCAACCATATACATTGAATCATATCACATTTATAAGATTAATGAGAGAGAAAGAGTAACTTTATTTTTCATTTTCTCCTAGACCATTCTCTCTCTAAAATCCGAAATTCTAGAGTGAGAGAGAGTGAAATATTGAGGCATGATCAGTTTATAGATCTCCAAAAACAGATCCATAGATCAGAATGAAAGATCAAGCTTGAAAAAGGTGTAAACCCTAATTTTTTTGAAATCATGTAATCTGATGTTAGTTGTTGTAATTTATTAGTTAAAGTTGTGTATTAAGGTGTCAATTGATGATCTGGGTTGCTTTATAGTGAATCCATAACATCAAAGTGCTTGAAATAGTCATTTTAAGAAATCTGGAAAAATTAGAAAACAATCGTCTGACAGCCATATGTCAGACCACATAGATCTGTGTGTGTTAGATGTTTAGTGTGTTTTTTATTTTGGACCTGTTCTCTGCCGTGTGGTCTTTAGTCTGGAACTTGAATCATGTTCAGATATGTTCTAGATTTCTAGTTATGATCAATCAAACTACGTTGACCGATCACAGGAATGGGTTTATGGGCAACCCAGAACCTAGATTGTTGTCTGACAAGCTTTTGCAAGCCTCTGATCTTGCAGTCGTTTTATTGTTTGGCCATGTTCTTGTTTTGGTGTTGTAGAAGGGTATATAAACTACCTATACAAGTTAGTATATTACCCATATCATGATCAAGATCGAAATTAATCGAAGTCAAACCAGCGTTGTCCAATCCCCGGAAGGAGATTCTAGGTAACCCAGAATCTTCAAGAACCGATTTCGGACTACAACTTTGACCGTCTTTGATTTCTTTAATATGATGTTTTTAGACCGATCTGTTGATATGTTGATCTACCCTGACATCACGACTAAAGTATTGAACCTTCATATCACACTAAACCAGTCGGGGACGTAGAGATTCAAGGGACCAAAGTAGCATGCTTTAGATGTTCATCATTTCTGGAAAACCCAGAAATGAAGAACAGCTCTGACATTATATTAGGAGGCTTAGATCTTACTGTTATGTGATGTAATGACCATGAAATCAGTTTGAGGTTGTAATATTACATTAGTACTACAATCTTGACACTTTAGCATTCCGGGAAACGTAAGGATCAAAGATCTACAGCCGGTCAAACCACCCACCCTCTCAACTGACCATGAATTTCTGGGTTGATGAAGAACATACTCAAGAACACAATCAGCGACAATTTGCCACTAAACCCACCTTTAGCGACACTTAATTACTGAAAATTATTTATTTAATTAATAAATCGAATTAAATGATTTTTAATTACTAAAAATACTTAATAAATTCTGAAAAATTATTTTAAAATTTGAAAAATAGTTTTATATATTTAGTGTATATTTCATAAATATTTAATATTTTGGAATATAAATGGTATTTAATTTATTTAATTATAATATTAAATAAATGATTTTAAAATGATTTTAATATATGAAAAATCATGAAAATAATATTATGGTATAATAAAATATTTTAAGTTATTTTTAGTGACTTTTAATATTTTAGGATGAATTTCATTAATTAATCAATATTAATGATAATTATTTTATTTAATAAATATATTAAATAAATTATGGAAAAATAGAATTAATGCTTTATAAATCATATAAATATGATTTAAGTATTATAAAAATATTTTAAGTTATAAAATATAACTTTTGATATTTTGTCATGAAAATATTAATATTTAATATTAAAAGCAATAATCGGATAATGAATTTAATTATTTAAAAATCATATAAAGGTGATTTTAAAGTATTAAAATACTTTATAATATTATAAATATATTATAATATTATGTTATGTATTTCATTAATATTTGATAATAAATAAATATTAATGATAAAAGAATTATGTGGTATTTAATTCATTTAAGTACAATTCTAATGATTGAAAATACGTGATAAATGGTAATAAGTCTATGAAAATTATTTTGACTTCTTAGAAAATTGTCTAAGATACTGTTAAGTGTTTTGCCAAAGTTTAATTGAACTTAAACTCGTCAATTATCCGACTAGACCGTCGGGATGTTAGAATTTTTTCGGGTTCAACTCAGACTACAATAGTTTGACTTGATACCGAGTCTTATATGTGTTATAGACTGATAGAATTTTGTGTTATGTGTTTAGGTTATTCTATGTATATATATATATAATAGTATTATATTGTGATGATATTATTCTAATATTGGAGATCTATATTACTAATATTAGGTCTTCGGATAAAGCGATATAAATTGCGTAGCGGTAATCAACGGTTCAGGCAAGTTTGTTTTTACTTAACTCTACTAAGAGTTGTTTCATTCGGATAAGCTTATGGTTAATCATTGTCGGTTTCCATGAATTGTACTCTGTACATATTGCATGTATAAGTCAGGTATGAAAGGCTGATAGGCTGATCATCTTCATTACCACTTGGTTCAGATATATTTGTTCATGTATAATACTTGTTCAGTCATAAATTTGTTCCTGCTAGTTCACAATTATATTATTGAATTATAGCCAACCAATTATTCAAATCATTTCAATCATGATATATAGTTATATTATTGAACTTAAACTTGCTGGGCAATCTTATGCTCACCCTTGCTATATCATGATAAACATTGCAGAATAAGACGAATGCGTCGGATACAAGGAAAGGTTAAAGACAGTTCCAGCTTTAGTTTACGTGTGCAGCTAGAAATGTAATAGTATTATATGATAATAACATTGTATGTTAGATAGGCTATAAATTGTGTATTAAGTCAAGGTTACTCGACCTTGGGGAATAGTGTGTACAGTTATTGTATAAACAATTTATGTTTATATCTTCCGCAAATAGTAATAGTTGTATAGAATGATCGAACCGAATTCGCGGTAATTCGGGACCTCAGATTCGGGGCCGTCATAGTTGGTATCAAAGCTGTTGGTTATGAACCTTAGGTAGGAATACCGGAGACTAATAACCGCAGTGATTAGGATAAGTACTAACTCAAATAGAGTTAGTTGGTTGGTAAGATTCAAAGATGAATCTCGACGAGTTATAAGATACAGAGTTCCCTAACTCTGATAATAAAGTTGAGCAGTAGTGATGAATAGATAGAGTCTAAAAGACTGAAAGTACGGTGGTAGGAGATCGTAAAACAAAACGATCATAGTATAGAAATGAATCATAATATATACGATGAGATCACCCCATGATCGGATAAGGTTATAGTATGGAATAAGAATCAATCTGATGATTGAAAAGTTTACAGCAAGATTGTTGTGTGAATTGGTACAGATTCAGGAAAGGATTATGAATACGAAAGTTAAATGAAATCAGATTGAGAAGGGAGTTAGTGTTAGGTGGGGATTCAATTGAGGATTCATATGCCGATAAATTGAGTTGTATGATTCCTTGTGTGGGAGGGGAATTGTACTTAGTGTAAAAACTACTTAGTTCTGGAAATGATAATCATTGAAATGTTTGTGTCGCGCTATTTGATATATGCATGTTAAGAGGGTGATTCCTTTCTCATGTGTATAACAGATAGATAGGTTATAGGTAGAGAATATAAGGTTAAGTACGAGTTCTTAAAACTCATACTTATGTGACATTCTTGATTCATAGTTATATGAAATGTTTATGAACCTCTCAGTGAATGGACGCCAAATGTCTGACTAGGACAAGTTCTTAAACTCATATGATTGTGGCAAGTAAATGAACTCATAAGTGTGGTTTGAGGAACTGGGTAGAACTGTGTGAAAACGGAATATTGATGATAATAGGAACATATAGATTGTTAAGCAAATGATTATTAGTGGAGACATAAGTTTTTTAAAACTCCTAGCTATGCTACATTTCAAAATTTTGACATCAAGCTAAATACGCACTTTGTGCTTTTGAAATATATATATATATATATATATATATATATATATATATATGTAGACTCGTAATCATTTTTGAAACGGTTTAAAGTATAGTCTATGCTACTTATTTCAGCTAGACGCAAATGATTTGAAATATCAAAATATCTTTTATTTATCACTCATGTACTATGTAACCTGGTGCAGAGATGATAAAAGTTGATGGAGTTGTAAATGCAAGAATACTTAGTGTGAATCCGATCTGAAAATCATTGTTCCACTATTGTATGATGTGTTATGACAAAGTCATATAATGACGGCATCCTCGAGGCTGGATTTATAATACAAGACGACATCATGACGTCATTCTCAAAAATATTTTCAAAATTTTTAATTTGCCAACTGGGTTTGGCTACACCTAAATATATCAATTGAATTGAATTATTGATATGAGTCTATGCTATTTGATTCAGCTAGACAAACATTTATGAAAAACTCTAAGTGTTCATTGAAAGAAATTTTCCGAACCAAATTATTTTGGTGCGGAATCCAATAAGACTGAGGTAGAATTTTGTGCCTATGGCAGTGAAGAGAAACAGACAAAATCAGTACATGGCCAAGACAGGACATATCGGGCAAATCACCCTTTGTGTCTGTAAGTTATGACGGTTTGCGGATGAATTTCCATAAAACCTTTGCGAAAATGACAGACAAATAGTCTATATGACCCCTCAGCAGAAAATTTTTACTCTAGTGAGAGGTGTATTGGGTAGCATGTGATGATAAGATGTATGGTAAATGGTGTAAGGTAAATTTCGGGGACGAAATTTTTAGAAGAAGGGTGAATGTGACAACCCGAGAAATTTGAAAATTTTTAAAATTTTAATTTATTGATTTAAGGTTAAAAATTAGAACCTAGACAGAAAATAAGTGTATGCGTTTAATATTTTTAAGAATGAATTTTGAGGATTTCAAAATTCTGTGAAGGATTTAGGTGAATTATTCAGGATTAAGGGAATAAGTGTTTATGTTCGTATATGTGTGCATGATGTGGTTAAGGGTCAAGGGTTGACCAGATAATCGATATCTGTAACAAACCCTAAGTATATATATTAAGAACGTCAACGTTCGGTTAGAAAACCCTAGTGAATTATAAGAAACCCTAGAAACCGGTTCTAGAAACCCTAATTTCAGTTTCGGGAATCCAAAACCCTAATTCGGAAATTTGAAACCCTAATCTGGGAACTTAAATGATTATTATATTGCTTAAGTGCTATTAATTAATAAATTAATTAGGGTAAAGCTTAATTAATTAGCAATCCCTAATTTCAAATTTAAAAAACCCTAATTTCGGGATTTGAAACCCTGATTTATAATAGGGAAAAACCTAAGTGTTAATTTACTACTTTTAATGTTAATTAGGAAATATTAATCCTAATTTTAAAGTTATAAGTAATTAGAAAATCCTAATCTAATTACGAAATCTAATTTCTAATTTAGAAAATTATTTTTCTATTAGAAAGCCTAATTCGTAGGTTATAAACCCTAATGACCAATTACGACCCTAATTGCTAAATTAGCGATTTTAATTAGGAAATGTTAATCCTAATTAGAAAGATTTAATTGTGATTAAGAAATTTTTATATAATTCGTAAATCCTAATTATAAGTTAGAAATATTAATTTTCTATTTTTAAAACCTAAATTGGAAATTTTAGAAAATTAAATTTGTAAACCGTAAGGGTTTCAAACCCAAAACCCTAAATTTTCCAAATCCAAATCGTAAACCCTAAGGGTTTGGGCATGTACTAGAATGCCGTTAAAATTAAATGCGAAAAGACCAAAATGCCCTTTGTACATTATTTATTATGTTGCTTGTAGATCTAAACCTAAAGTGGTTGTTTAATTACTAACCCTAAACCCTAGCACTTGAATAATATCTCAGCAACCTATCATTTCCTCAGCCATATACATTGAATCATATCACATTTATAAGATTAATGAGAGAGAAAGAGTAACTTTATTTTTCATTTTCTCCTAGACCATTCTCTCTCTAAAATCCAAAATTCTAGAGTGAGAGAGAGTGAAATATTGAGGCATGATCAGTTTATAGATCTCCAAAAACAGATCCATAGATCAGAATGAAAGATCAAGCTTGGAAAAGGTATAAAGCCTATTTTTTTTTGAAATCATGTCATCTGATGTTAGTTGTTGTAATTTATTAGTTAAAGTTGTGTATTAAGGTGTCACTTGATGATCTGGGTTGCTTTATAGTGAATCCATAACATCAAAGTGCTCGAAATAGTCATTTTAAGAAATCTGGAAAAATTGGAAAACAATCGTCTGGCAGCCATATGTCAGACCACATAGATCTGTGTGTGTTAGATGTTTAGTTTGTTTTTTATTTTGGACCTGTTCTCTGCCATGTGGTCTGTAGTCTGGAACTTGAATCATGTTCAGATCTGTTCTAGATTTCTAGTTATGATCAGTCAAACTACGTTGACCGATTATAGGAATGGGTTTTTGGGCAACCCAGAACCCAGATTGTTGTCTGACAAGCTTTTGCAAGCCTCTGATCTTGCAGTCGTTTTATTGTTTGGCCATGTTCTTGTTTTGGTGTTATAGAAGGGTATATAAACTACCTATACAAGTCAGTATATTACCCATATCATGATCAAGATCGAAATTAATCGAAGTCAAACCAGCGTTGACCAATTCCCCGGAAGGAGATTCTGGGTAACCCAGAATCTTCAAGAACCGATTTCGGACTACAACTTTGACCGTCCTTGATTTCTTTAATATGATGTTTTTAGACTGATCTGTTGATATGTTGATCTACCTTGACATCACGACTAAAATATTGAACCTTCATATCACACTAAACCAGCCGGGGACGTAGAGATTCAAGGGACCAAAGTAGCATGCTTCAGCTGTTCATCATTTCTGGAAAACCCATCGCATCCCGTCCACAAACCTTGCGGGAAATTGGAAAGGCAATAAAGTCATGGTATGCTGCAACAGCTGATCTACAGTCACCCTGTCTGGTGGTGACATGCTATCATACCACGATCGCATACCCAATACCACCACTGATGGTGGGGTATGATCTATACGGCTAACTGTCGAAGAAGACATCTGTACGGGCCGTGTCATAAGACCATCCAGGGTCAATCTTTGAATATCTCGGACATAGATACATATGCATAACATGATACATGCATAACAGATAATGGATGGCAATATGATATAGGGAATGGAAAAATGGTGCATACATTCCTAAGTATATCATCATCTAATACATCAGCTCTGTACATCTACAATTACAGGGAAATGGGGCATAGCCGCCATACTACTAACAGAGGCCTATCAAAAGATATAACGAGAATATACATCAGAAGAAGACCAGGGTCTCGATGTCCACGTCATCAATCCTGTCCACCTGATGTAACTCCTCCTGAGTCACTGGATCTCTATCAACAAGGATGTCAGGCCTATAAAGAGGAGGATCTGCGCCGGCAAGACCAAATGGGTCGTCTGAGGGACCAACACCTGAGCTGGAAGGAACAAATGACTCCGCCTCTGCTGGATCTCTGCCCAAATGCTGGATAAATATATGTGCCTGGTCCAATTGCCGGGTCAAACTATCAATCTGAGTCATATGAGTCGGAGCTCAGATGCAAGCTACCCAATCCGTCATCATCAAAGATCCTGGAACCATATCCCCCATAAACTGTGTGGCGCGGGACTTGGCTCCGATAGTACGAGGGAACCACCAACGCTGGAATGTCTCCTGAGTGCAAGGACCCTCTGATAATGCAAAACCGTTAACCCCAACAATGGGATATCGGTGACGGGTGATCGTGATACTGTGCCAACGACGCCAAGCGAGGAGGCAAGATCCAGATACTGGATCTCCCCTGTGGTGCTCCTAATAGCACGCTTTCCTAAATAGAGCTCCCAGCCCCCATCTGTAAAGAGAGGAACTCTCCTGGTGGAAATCAAATACTCGACCCCAGTCGGGTGTCCATCCTCAAAGCCGATGGTCAAATGTTCCCCTGAATAGGGAATCCATGTAATGGCGTCAGCTGTCAGCAACTCCAGCTGCATACGGCAGTGAGTGAATCTCTCCGCTACAAGGACCTCCGACAAAGTAGAATGGTGCCATCGTCGTCCTTGTGGATATGTATCTAAACCTAGCACACTCACAGATGCAAACATGGAAGCCTCTCATAGGCCCAAAACTGCCAACACAATGGGAAAACATCTGCTATCAGTAAACACTCTTAACCTATGAATGGGAAAAGACAAGAGAAATACTCACCAGCAGAAATGGGTAAGATCCTAGCCAAGCCTCGGTCAAACCCTGTGAGCGCATGCGCATGCCCCGGAGGAAATAGGCAAAGGTGTAAGAGCCCCAATCATACTCTCCAATACGATCCACATCGCGTGTGGCGCTGATCAAAGCAAATGATACCGTAGAAAAGTTATCTGCTATGAAGCAGCCTCGAATGATCATCAGGAACAATCGTCGCAGAACGCGATCCCTGATTCTGACATCATCAGGCATGGGCTCACTCAAAAGCCCACTCATAGCATCTACGCTCAAAGGACCTGAACGGACAGATCCCCGCTTTTGGCGCCTCGCGCCGAACTCCTAATAGGGATCCGGCGGCAAGAGGGTAATATTCGCCATGCAAGGCCTTTGGCTCCCTCCAAACTCCATACGTGATAAATCGCCAATACATAGGTGTCATCATCACCGCAATCCAAATGAGATGGAGTGGATCGAGTCTGATGAAACCATCGCTCAGACAATGCCCTGAGGTAACCCCAGGGACAACGACGAAGAAGGATGGAGAAGAATGCCTCGAATCCCCACTCATGCACTACTGCTCTATAGTCAGGATGAAGCGCCTGGTACATGGAGTGAATGCTGGACCAGTTCCCTCGAGGATGTGTAAAACCAGGAACCTGCATGAAATGCAGATCAACATCAGAACCCTTTAATCCTCATCAATAGGAAAGAAGGAAGATCAAAGTCTAACGCCATACATCGTTAGCATGCAAATACATCGATGGATGTCTGCTCAAATCACCCAGCAACTCTGGTTTTACCACCTGAATACTCGGAAGCTCCCTACGAGGGACATGTGCAGCAGGAGCGGGATCCTCAATTGGAATATCCGTCTCCTCATCCTCAACGTCTGGCACATCTACTCCCGGACAGATTTAATCACGGCTACACCAACCGGACAGGTCAGTCTGATCGTAAGCAGGGGATGAGGCACTTCAAAATCCCTCTGCCGTATGCCAGAAGTGGTCCTCTAGGAACTGCTTGGCTGATCCGGATCCATAATATCTAGACAATAAGTCTCGAAATCACCTCAGAAAGGGTGTGGTATTTCCTTACCTGGAGCTTTCTAAAATGCATTTATGACTATATGCATGCATGCATTTACTTTAACATATAATAGAGTTAAAATGCATGACTACCCAATGCCTACATTTGGAAAATTTTTGCCATAGTCCCCTTTGAAAATAGGACTATCCACATTCACATAGGCATGTCTAGGTGGCCATTCAGTAGCACACCTGCCCCAAAGTTATATACATAATATATGTATTAAAAATCAAAATCATCATACATAAGGCCAACCTCAATACTAGGAGTACTTTGCCTTACTACCTTGTGCTCATTGGACCTCAAATAGGACAAAAAATAGCAGAAAAAGGTGCCAATTTGACTGTCTCAAAAGTCAAATTTTTTCACATCATTATGTTCAGCATGGTTTAATACTAACATTTACTATGTTGAATATTTTTTATCAAGTCATTTGTGCATACATAATCACTACTATGTGTTTAGATGCATTTCGTGCGATAACTCACAATCCAACGGATAAAAACTGGAAAAAAATACATGCATACGTTACCAGGATAGTGTAGAACACTTGTACGGTGACAGAATTTATAGAAAATAGCCCGAACTCAGCAGATCTAAAAGAGGCTTACGGATTTTCCTTCACGCGCAAATCTGAAAATGACTTGTGAGACCAACCTGCTGGATTTTATCATCCACGGTTGGTCAGCGCAGCTCATCTACTACCCGGCAAAGAAAGTGCACTGCGCAGTACCCCTTATATGGGTCCCACCTCTCCGGCTCGGTCTAGTTCGAGTTACAAAGGAGTTCTTGCGGACTAGAAAGGTCAAATCGAGAATAAAGACGCCACGCGATTGAGCAAAACAGCCTACAATCCTGGTCATCTCAGATGAGACTTTGACTCTGTACATCACTCATCGGTAGTCACCTGAACACAAGGTATACTTTGCCAATGATCTCGGTTATCACAAATCACATACGGAAATACCTTATACAGGTCCAATGCCGCCAACTCCAGGTGGTTACAACGTAGATCCCCGACGGGGGTTACAACGTGAATCCCCAGCAGGGGATTACAACGTACAGTTAAGCCGTTGAAACACATATCAACGAAGGTCAAGAAGCCTTGATGTTATCTCAGCTGATAGCAATTAAACCTATCAGAGCTCTAGAGCTATTCGAGGATTTCATGCTCGATTACTCATATTCCCCCAGCGGATCCCCGGCGGGGGTCACAACCCAATGCGCTGTTGATTCACACGTCAGCGAAGGTCAAGCAGCCTTGACAATCTACCCATAGAGTTTAAGCCGTTGAAACACATATCAACGAAGGTCAAGCAGCCTTGATGTTATCTCAGCCGATAGCAATTAAACCTATCAGAGCTCTAGAGCTATTCGAGGATTTCATGCTCGATTACTCATATTCCCCCAGCGGATCCCCATCGGGGGTCACAACGCAATGCGCCGTTAATTCACATGTCAGCGAAGGTCAAGCAGCCTTGATAATCTACCCATAGAGTTTCAGTCGTTGATTCACACGTCAGCGAAGGTCAAGCAGCCTTGATAATCTACCCATAGAGTTTCAGTCGTTGATTCACACGTCAGCAAAGGTCAAGCAGCTTTGACAGTATATCCTACAGGATTTTCCAACCGTTGATTCACATGTCGTTGAAGTACACGTCAACGAAGGTCAGGCACCCCTGATAACATTTGCTGTTGGCAGTAAATCCAACAGGATCTTGACATATTCTGGCGATACCAACCGAGAAAGGTCAATGTTATCAAAGAGGATAGATGATGGAATATGTTATACACATCCTCAAACAGATCAAACTTTATCCCCACAGATCTCTTACACATAAGAGGTACATCTTCAGGATCAAATCATAATCAAAGACCTAGGAATTTGGTGATAACTCCAACATCAACATCCTAACAGATTCGGATTACACATCAAATCTGGTCAGCATTGCCAATCCCCAGTCGAAGCAACAGGGATCCAACAATCATCCCCAGCGTGTTGGGCTACAACCCCGTACATATGCATCATACATTTGCATCATGTTGCTATCCATAGTACCATGTTTGTCTGGTTGCATTTCAAGTGTCTAAGATTCTTTATCCTACCCAATGCATCGCCAT
This sequence comes from Panax ginseng, assembly GCA_020205605.1. NCBI lineage: Eukaryota > Viridiplantae > Streptophyta > Magnoliopsida > Apiales > Araliaceae > Panax > Panax ginseng. The sequence continues at coordinate 108,058,630 of CM035148.1, read as the reverse complement.
GCATGAGTATGATAAAGAGGGGCATCTGTAGACACTTGAATTTTTCTGTACTACTGTCACTAACATTGCAAGAGGACAGATTCGTCTTTTAAGAGAGGACCCTAAAAGACAATCCAAATCCATATCGGATATTACCGGAAGTTCAACATCAACCCCAGATCACACTTTGGGAGTAACAATTCCAACCTCGGATGTAACCCCGAGGCATGCAGATCTAATACCGGAACACACACCGAAGAAGACCGATTAATCTCGGAGATAACCCTGAGATATCCAGTCTCAGTCCCAACCATGGGAATAGCCCCCAACCTTGGTGATAACCCCAAGGAATGCAGTTTTAGCGATAACCCCGGAAATGCTTGTTTCAAATGAAACCAACTTCAATCTCGGAGCTCACAGCAAGATACACTGTACCAACCTGGCGATAACATCGGGATGACAGACACACCTCAAAGATGACAATGAGGACCTTCAACAATTGCAGCAGTCCAATCTCAGCGAAGTCTGAGCAACGTCTGCTATCATTAATCCGGTGATAACTGCCGGTGAGGGCAACATCGTCATCTCGTCAACACAATGCCACATCACGTCTCTACGCAACGATGTCCCATAAAGACTAACCAATCCCGACTGACTATTGTGCGGGGTAACGGATGAAAGTTGAATGTTGAAGACCAGAGGGCATCGTCCCATCTTCAATGACTTCGTACAAACTCTAATCACATGTCATCCTACAACTCTCGATAACTGCGGTCTGAAATAGGTCCTGTATACCTCAAACGGATGCCCGAATTGTACTTCTTAGATTTCGAGTGGACATTACGATTGCACGAGTGAGTGCGTGTATTTGAGAACGACCCAACTTAGAAAAAACCCGGGCCCACCCAAGTTGCCTTCGTACACCTCGCTTGCTAAAATGCCTATAAATAGAGGGCTTGAAACGCCCATTTTGCAAGAAGAAAAAGCAAGGAAGCCGCCTAATTTGCTCTCTGACTCACCCCATGCAAAGTGTATTTCCCTTTAAAACACTGTGAGCTCATATATAGCCCTTTTGTACCTACAAAGCTCGTGTTTACCCACTCTAAAGATATAGAAGCATTCTTTGGCAAACAATCGTAGTTTGTAAGCCTTCTCTCACACACTTTAGAGTCTTTCTCTTCATCTCTGCACACACCCTTTTACACGTTGAGAGTCGTGTTGCTTGCTTTGCCCGGACTTCAGTCCGTGGTTTCATTTCAGTCTATATATATATTATATATATATTTACATATATATTGACTAACATTATCGAGTTGCCTCGATTGAGCCTAGACTTTGGTCTGGAGCGTTTATTTGCTTTATATATATATATATATATATATATATATATATATATATATATATATATAAATTTATTATATATATGAGCTGTGGTGGGACTCGATTCGATAAGCTGGATTTTATATCTAGGTTGCATTTACTCTACTTATATATATATATATATGAACTGTTTGTCGGATTCATTCGATGAGCACAGATTTTATATAAATGCGTTTACTCTACTTTTGTATATATATATATATATATATATATATATATATATATATATATATATATATATATATATATATATATATATATATATATATATGAACTGTGGTTGAACTACATTCGATGAGCACAGATTTTACATCAAAGTGCGTTTATTACTTTTATGTATGTATATATATATATATATATATATATATATATATATATTTATTTTTTTCGTCATTCACAGAGTTTCCTTCGTGGCGAGTTGATCGCTTTTACCTGACTTTATTTACATTTTGTCCCTTTGGAGTTTTCTTCGTGGTGGTTGGACCGTATTCTGACTTTATTTACGTTTTGTCACTTTGGAGTTTCCTCCATGGTGGTTGATAGCTTTAACAACTTTATTTATATTTCGATCCCATGGAGGTGCTTCGTGGTTGGTGATCCTCGTATATATATATTTTTACTTATATATATATATATATATATATATATATATATATATATATATATCCTCTGCCATCGCTTTCATACAAATTGCAAGATGATACATGCGTATACCGGGAATCATGTGATCACAAATTAATCCCATTGAATCTAGATTCGATTCGTGATGGACATTTTCAACCGTATTATGGCGACTTGTAAATTATTCTGCGTTATTCGAATTTCCTCGGATGGTTTCCATACCACGAGGAAGTCGGTATTATTTTGTACATTATTTTCATAATACGGATGCCTCGCATTCGTAAAATAAAATCAATCAAGCCGAGCACTTAATGAAATGGGAGTGTAAAAGGTCTCAATTACTATTGAGCATCAGGGTTTGAGAAACCTCTTTTATAAAACATCTTGCCATATCTTGCTAAAAATTGAATTTTATATAAATTCAAACCCATGTATATAGGTTCGAACGAGGCCTCAGACTACTTCCAAATAATAAACACATTGACTCACACACACACACACACACACACACATTGAGATAATGATTTCTTGAAAAGAGGCGATCCAAGTGGTAACTACGAATGTCTGGGGTGCCTAACACCTTCCCCCAGTATAACCAAGTCCCCGGACCCTAATGAATCTCAGTTTTATCCGCACATTTAGATGTCACATCACTTTGGGTCAATGTGCAACCTTTTCTCGGTTGTGTTAGTACAACCATTTAAAAACCAACTAAGCGACTCTTAAGCAATCCATCGTCGACATTATACATGTTGGACCTTTTTTACTTGTTTTTTCAAACAAATCTCACCTAAAATGAGAACACCAAAGAGCAAGTAACGGAAAGGGACACCCAAAAATCCCAATGTCGATACACATCATTTAAAACATTACAGTCATGATTATATCGAATAATCCCTAGTCATAATCATACCAATCAATAGTACATCTATGCACGTAAGCCACAGATGACTTTTATCACAATATAAGCATGAGGATGATGACAATGATATAAGAATTCAATTAAAAGAAAGAAAAGGATAAATTTTTAAAGATTTATAACTTAATTTATCCATAATTCAATAATGTCCAAATTGTCAACATGATACTGCTTTGTGGAGTAAAATTCAACAATAATATTGTATCAAAAATGTTTGCACAGCAAAGAAATCAATTTTTGTCATGAATAATTCCCCAAGTGAATAGTACCCTATGAATAGTACTTCAGGAATTGTACCCCATGAATAATACTTTGTGAATAGTACTCATGAATAGTACTTTATGAATAGTACCCATAAATAGTACCCCGTGAATAGTACTTTGTGAATATTACCATAAAAATGAATACTACTCATGGACAGTACTCCGGCATGAAAAGCTTAAAATTTAACAAGAATGTGCAAAAAATATCCTTGTGAAACGATACTAGATGAAGCGCAAATTTCAAGGATATTCTACTAATTTCACGGAGTATAGAAGCAATACTTTAACAAAATGAGTGTATAATCAGGAATACGAGATGAAATAATATTACTCACATAGTACAAAGTATGGAAGATAATATTATTCCTATGAATACTGAAAAAAATAATATCCCTTATCTCAGAAGAAGAATGGATACTGGAATAATGAGGTAGCAGACTTCTCTTCTACTTTCTCTCTAAAGCTTCTCTCTCTATAATTGCTCTTGCGAGTCTTAGTGAATTGGTGAGAATGAAAAAAGAATGAGCTTCTATTTATAGGAAAATATAGTTTCGATAATTGCACGTTTTGGGGCTCAAAATATTACAGTATAATACCTTCATATTTTCCTTCATTTTTAATTTAGTCCTGCAAGTATTATCAAACTTGCAACACCTCCCCTAATAGTACATCATGTGAATCAATAGTACAATCATGTGAATCAATAGTTCTATACATGTGAAAAAAATAATTACAGTATAGTACATTCATCTATACCTCTATTTTTAATTTAGTCATGCAAGTATTATCAATCTTGCACCACCTCCCCTAATAGTACATGCATGTGAATCAATAGCAATTAATTGCTCGTTTATCCGATTAATTATATACCCGATTGGTCAATATAACCTCCAGACATCAATTATTATCGTAATAGATGTCGATTTCCATTAACACTAATAATCCCAACACAATAAAAACAAAAATTTCATCTTTAATCAATACGAACTTATTCATCATTAATATTATAACTCACAATATTTAACAACCAGATCATTACCAAAAAAAAAGAGAGGGTTTTTCGATAAGAATTTCTTCCTATTGGCGCGCAATTAGGTGACTAAACCTCTCCTTGACAGAACTTTCTAAACATTGTCAATATTGCAAATAATAATATAAATAACTTTGTCATCTCAATTATTGATTTAATAATAATAAATATTATGCAGATGATATTGTGACAATAATTGAATCAATAATATGAGAGATATTATGCAGCAATTACTGTAGCAATAATTGAGTATAACTAAGTGACTTCTCACGTAAGCATCAATAATCAATACCGTGGTACTACTGCGCAACCACCGCGTATTCATCGTTCTTTTACCACCGGGTAGTTCAACAGTTTAACAGTAAAACTTTCTTCGTTATTTTTATAAAAAGATAATTATTTCGTTTTCTAAATACGACAATACTTCCATTTTGGGGTCCACCAATGATTGTGCATTCGTACGAATATTCCCTGTTAAAACAAATATTCCCAAACCAATCGAATATTATATAACCACTTGCTTACTTTTCAAAATTTGTAAATAATACCCACAACTATAACATTATATCAAATCCACACCATAAAATTCAAAAATATATTTCGAGAAAAATTAATCTTTATTCATAAAAGTTAGGGTCTTGCAACCTCTCCTTCTTATGAAATTTCTTCCTCGAAATTAGGGTGCGTACGTGGTATGTCGAAGAGGTGAGGATACCTTGAATTCATTTCAGATTCTAACTCCCAGGTCATTTCCTCAACATCGTGGTTTCTCCACAAAACTTTGACTTGAGGTATAACCTTGGAGCGTAGAATATGATCCTTCTTATCCAAGATTTTAACAGGTACCTCCTCATACGTTAAATCTTCTGCTATCTCATTCAGTTCTAATTCAATAATGTGGTTCAGGTCTTTCACATATTTACGTAACATAGATATGTGAAAAACGTTATGAACATGAGACATACTTGGCGGTAAGGCGAGTCTATAGGCCACAGTTCCTACTCGATCGAGGATTAAAAATGGGCTAATGAATCGAGGATTGAGCTTTCCTCTCTTTCCAAATCTCGTAACTCCTTTCCATGGAGCAACACGTAACAACACATGATCTCCAATATCGAATTCCACGTCCTTTCGATGAAGATCAACATAACTCTTTTGTCGATCTTGTGAGGTTTTTATACGTTGTCGGATCGTTTGAATCTTTTTCGTAGTCATACATACCAACTTCGGTCTCAACAATGTTGCTTCACCCACCTCATCCCAGCATACTGGAGAATGACACTTTCTTCTATACAACGCCTCAAATGGAGCCATGCCAAAACTTGCTTGATAACTGTTGTTGTATAAAAACTCCACCAATTGTAAGAATTTGTCCCAACTTCCTTTGAAGTCAAGGACACAGAGTCTTAATAAATATTCAAGAGTTTGAATAGTCCTCTCCGACTTCCCATCCGTTTGAGGATGATATGCCGAACTAAATCGTAAATCCGTGCCCATAACTTTTTGCAAACTAACCCAAAATCGTGAAGTAAATCTTGGGTGTCGATCAGAAACTATGGATACTGGCATACCATGCAATCTTACAATCTCGTTTACGTATGTACGAGCAAGACATTCAAGTGTGTAAGTTTCTCGTATCGATAAGAAATGATCAGACTTGGTCAATCTATCAACAATGACCCAAATCGCATCCATGCCTTGAGAAACCTTGGGAAGACCAGTAACGAAATCCATGGTAATGTGCTCCCATTTCCATTCTGGAATTTCAAGTGGTTGTAATGGACCTTTTGGCACTTGATGCTCCGCCTTGACTCGTTGACAAGCTAGACACCTTGAGATAAACCCCGCTATCTCTCTCTTCATATTGCTCCACCAAAATGTATGTCGAAGATCACGATACATTTTGGTACTCCCAAGATGGATTACAAACGGTGTGTTGTGTGCCTCCATCATGATTTTATACTTCAAGTCAGAATCTTTAGGAACACAAAGTCTGGAGTTGACTCGAAGTATTCCTTCTTCATCGATTCTTGCTTCTGGAATAGCACCTTCTTGCATTTTCTTCCTCATACGCGTCAGCTCCAGGTCTATAGCTTGAGCAGTTTTAACTTTATTGATTAAAGTAGGTTATACTCGTATATTCGCCATCTTCACGTAGGTTCTTGGAGTTTTTAACTCTATCTCCATCATTTGTAAGTCATACAAAATGGGCCTTTGCGTTAACAATATCGCACTCATACCCGCATATGATCTTCTACTTAATGCGTCAGCTACTATGTTCGCTCTTTCACGATGTTATTTAATGGTATGGTCGTAATCTTCAACAGCTCGAGCCAACATCTTTGGCATATATTACGTTCGTTTTAGTTGAAGAAATATTTGAAGGTTTTTGTATCGGGTTCAAAGTCGATACAAAATTAGATTTCACGCTCTGGGGGTAGGCCAGAAAGTTCTTTAGGGAATACGTCAGGAAAGTTATTAACAATAGAAATATCATTCAAATCTGACGTATTTTTGTTTTATCCGTGACATGGGCTAAGAAAACTTAACATCCGTTTTTCAATAAACGAATGACTTTATGGCTTAATATGACAGTGATTGACTTTAGTGGTTTGGTTGCTTGAATTCGCATAATAGGTTGGTTAGGAATATGAAAGCTAACAACCTTATGAAAACAATCAATTTTAGCATGATGAGTAGTTAACCAATCAATCCCTAAAATTACATCAAATTCAAGTATTTTTAAAGAGATAAGATCGACAGGTAACGTGCGGTTATCGATTTGAATCAAAGAAGACTTATAAACAGTGGATGTAATGAAGGTTTCTCCCAAGGCAGAATGGGAATATACACCTCTGGATGACCGAAGAACCGAAAGAGATGCTGGTATAATATGGGGTCTCCCCCTCCAGCGGGATCAGAAAAGGTTGTATTCGGAGTTTCAACAGATAAATCAAAGTCTAATTTCTCTGGAGTTAAATTTATACCTTGAGCGCAAGTAGGAGAAATAAAAGAATGGGTAGAACCGGTATCAAATAAGGTATAAACTTCGCTAGAGTTTATGAATAGCTTACCCGTGATCACCTCGTTTGGATTCCTCTCTTTTTGGGAGGTTACGAAAAACGCTTTCCCTTGAAGTACCAATTTTATCTTGTCTGGGACGTCCTTTGATGCCTCTATCCCAGCTGGACTTGACATCGGTGCATGAAAAAATCATGCTAGGTGATCTTCTCTTCCATAATTGTAACATGCTTTGACCGCGCGTATACAGTTTTGGTGATGTGTCCCTCCCTCCGTGATTTGTGTAACATCTGACCGGCGATCGTTCTCCTTCCTTAACACCAGGTGCTGGTGCTGACGTCCTTCCATCATTATTGAATCTCCTCTTCTTGAAATTCCCACTTTTATTGTCTTGGCTATGATTACCACTGAAGTGGTTACCATTTCTGGCATGTTGACTTCCACCACGTTTGTTGTCACCGCTTCGATGACTGCTACCATTGGTATTATCATTTTGCTGGCTGCTCTCTCTTGGTTGGGTTGACTCGTTATCGCGCTCCAATAATTGAGCCCTATTTATAACATCTGAATACAAACACAGTTTGTGAGAAATTAGATATTGACGTATCTTGAGTTTCAAACCTCTTAGAAACATTCGCGTCATTCTCTCCTCATTATCAACAAAGTGGGACGCAAACCGTGACAACTCGGCACTTAGCTTCGTACTGCGACACGGTCATATTATTTTGCTCCAGCTTGATAAACTCTACCTCCTTCATGTGATGAATACTTTCAGGAAAGTACTTTTTCGTTGAACAGTTCTTGGAACTTCTCCCAAGACATCTTCAGTGCGGCAGGTTGAGTACGCTTTACCGATTCCCACCAGTAATCTGCCTCTCCTCGCAACATAAAGGTGGCAAAGGGAACCTTTTGCTCCTCGGAGCATCCCACGACATCAAATATCTTGGTGATCTGCTTTATCCACGTCTCCGCCTTAAGTGGTTTTGGCTCTCCAATAAACTCTAGTGGTTCTAGCTCCTTGAACTGTTTAGCGGTGATCGTCCGAGAGTTACTAGTGTTTCCACATGCATTTTGAATAGGAGTCGTTCTCGCCTGATGTTGCATGAATTGCATAAAGCCTCTGAACATCCCATTAATCATCATTTGGTCAGCGTTGTTGTTTTCCTGAGGATTATTGCCATCCTAATACACATTATCCTGGGTATTGATCGTTGGTGACTCAACGCTCTCATGTGCTTCATTGCTCATCTCAACATTTTTGTATGCCATTTTCAAATACTGCCACAAAACAAGGGTTAACTGACATGTCACATATTATCCATATACTCTGACCGACCAAATAAATACCAAATAAACTTAGGTAGGTCATACTAGCAAAGGAATTTCCCGTCTCTCCCCTCCTAGTTCTAGTCTCATATCTCAGCCAGGGATCATATCCCTAAGCTTTGATACCAACTGTGACGCCCCCAAAATAGGTATACATCACCCATCTTGAGTTGCCAAATACATGGTACATAAATCAAATACACCTTAATTATACAACTGTCGTGTAAAATACGACAAAATATAAGCTGAGATTTTTAATACGAATATTATCTTCTAGACAGTATGCAAACTCAAATGGAGTCCTTAATACATTTATTATTATACTATTTCACTGAATAGTGAGGACTACTAATGTAAATATCTGGACCATCTCTTCGTTCCCCGACTAGTCCTAGCTATATTCTCATTTCCCGAAGAGAACAATGAAAACAAAGGGTGAGCTCAACTAGCCCAGTAAGAAATATTATGACTAAGATAATGCATAATAAATTATCATTAGCCTTCAACCGTGTTAAACTGATAAGATATAATAAATATCAAGTTTAACTGCAGTGGAACAAGCAATCCATTAGAAGAGTTAAGTAGAGCATGATATCTACTATCTTCTATGATTTAAAAAGTTTATCATCAGTTTTATCGCTGAGACTCAACTTAATAAATAAACCACATCATCGAATCATCCCTGCACTATGGGCCAAGGATATTCATATAATCATCAAAGGTCATGATTATACCGAATAATCCCTGGTCATAATCATACCAATAACTGTCCATCAATGCACTACAGACCAATGAGGATTTTTACCACATCATTTGAAACATTACCGTCATGATTATACCGAATAATCCCTAGTTATAATCATACCAATCAATAGTACATCTATGCACGTAAGCCATAGATGACTTTTATCACAATATAAGCATGATGATGATGACAATGATATAAGAATTCAATTAAAAGAAAGCAAAGGATAAATTTTTAAAAATTTATAACTTAATTTATCCAGAATTCAATAATATCCAAATTGTCAACATGATACTGCTTTGTGGAGTAAAATTCAAGAATAATATTGTATCAAAAATGATTTGGACAGCAAAAAAAATCAATTTTTGTCATGAATAATTCCCTGGGTGAATAGTACCCTGTGAATAATACTTTATGAATTGTACTCGTGAATAGTACTTTATGAATAGTACCCGTGAATAGTACTTTGTGAATAGTACCCCGTGAATAGTACTTTGTGAATAGTACCATAAAAATGAATACTACTCATGGACAGTACTCCGGCATAAAAAGCTTAAAATTTAACAAGAATGTGCAGAAAATATCCTTGTGAAACGATACTAGATGAAGCGCAAATTTCAAGGATATTCTATTAATTTCACGGAGTATAGAAGCAATACTTCAACAAAATGAGGGTATAATCAGGAATACGAGATGAAATAATATTACTCACATACTATAGAGTATGGAAGACAATATTATTCCTATGAATACTGGAAAAAAATAATATCCCTTACCTCAGAAGAAGACTGGATACTTGAATAGTGAGGTAGTAGACTTCTCTTCTACTTTCTCTCTAAAGCTTCTCTCTCTATAATTGCTCTTGTGAGTCTTAGTGAATTGGTGAGAATGAAAGAAGAATGAGCTTCTATTTATAGAAAAATATAGTTTCGATAATTGCACGTTTTGGGGCTTGAAATATTACAGTATAATACCTTCATATTTTCCTTCATTTTTAATTTAGTCCTGCACGTATTATCAAACTTGCACCACCTCCCCTAATAATACATCATGTGAATCAATAGTACAATCATGTGAATCAATAGTTCTATACATGTGAAAAAAATAATTACAGTATAGTACCTTCATCTATACCTCCATTTTTAATTTAGTCATGCAAGTATTATCAATCTTGCACCACCTCCCCTAATAGTACATGCATGTGAATCAATAGCAATTAATTTATCATTTATCCGATTAATTACCCGATTGGTCAATATAACCTACAGACATCAATTATTATCGAAATAGATGTCAATTTCCATTAACACTAATAGTCCCAACACAATGAAAACATCAATTTCATCTTTAATCAATACAAACTTATTCATCATTAATATTATAACTCACAATATTTAACAATCAGATCATTCCCAGGAAAGAGGGGGCTTTTCGATAAAAATTTCTCCCTATCAAGCGGCCGCAATTAGGTGACCAAACCTCTCCTTGTGTAACTTTCTAGACATTGTCAATATTATAAATAATAATATGAATAACTTTTTCGTCTCAATTATTGATTTAATAATAATAAATATTATGCAGATGATCTTTGTGACAATAATTGAATCAATAATATGAGAGATATTATGCAAAGAATTCTCGTAGCAATAATTGAGTATATTGAGTGACTTCTCACATAAGCATCAATAATCAATATTGTGTACTACTATGCAACCACGCGTAGACATCGTTCTTTAACCAGGGTAGTTCAATGGTTTAACAAGTAAAACTTTCGTCGTTCGTTATTTTTTATAAAAGATAATTATGTCGTTTTGTAAATACGACAATACTTCTGTTGTGGAGTCCACCAATGATTGTGCCGTCGTACGAATATTCCCTATTAAAACGAATATTCCCCGACCAATCGAATATTATAAGTGAAAGCATATTTTGTTTCAGGAATCTGAATTTAGATTTGCATGTACTTGCTGATAAGATGCCTATTCTCCACAAGGATTGTAACTTTGATGAAAAGTTGGACTCAGACTTGATAAAAATACAAGAGGACATTGAGATACCTCAGGAGATCAAAGAATGGGTCAAAGACAAACCAAAACCTAACCTTGATCAAACCACTTCCTTTAATCTCAAAACCTTAGAAAGCCCTAAGTTAATCCAGATTGGTTCAGACCTCACTCCAAACCAGAGGAATGACATGGTTACACTACTAACCCAATTCTAGGATGTGTTTGCATGGTCTCATGAAGACATGGTGGGTTTGTCCATTGACATTGTCCTTTATCGCTATCCCATTAAAGAGGGATTTAAGCCAGTTAAGCAGAAGCTTAGGTGATTAAAACCTAAGTGGAGTTTAAAGGTTGAAGAAGAAATTGTGAAACAATTTCAAGCTGGCATTATCATGGTGTCCACATATCCTGGATGGATATCCAACATAGTTCCCGTACCTAAACTTGGAGGAAAGGTGCGAGTTTGCATGGATTACCGGGATCTGAATAAAGCTTGCCTTAAAGATAGCTTTCTCGTGCCATTTATCCACATTCTCATTGACAATACTGCTCAATACAACATATACTCCTTTGTGGATTGCTTCGCGAGGTATCACCAAATTATGGTTGCTAAGGAGGATCGTGAGAAAACGGCTTTCATCACGCCTTGGGGAACCTTTTGTTATAGACGATTGTCTTTCGGCCTCACATCAATGCCAAAGCCACCTATCAGCGAGCTATGATGGCTCTTTTCCACGACTTAATGCACAAAGAGATAGAAATCTATGTGGATGACATCATTGTCAAGTCCCGAATGTGAATTTTAAATGTAATATTAAATATTTATTGATTTATATAAATATTTAATGGATGTGATTATCGTTGAATAAATATTTGTTCAATTGATTTAATTTTGTTTAGTTAATTATTTATTAAATAAATAATTGATGAATTAAGGAAATGATTATTATATTGATATTTCAATTTAAATGATTAATTATTTGTATTGTGTTATGTGATTAAAGGATTTATTTAATTAATTATGATTTGCATTAATTAAAATAAATATGAAAGCTTGATTAAATATAGTGTGACAAATAACTATATTATAAGGAGTTATTAAAATAAATTAAAGTAGTTTAATTTAGTTTTAACAAACAAGGCTTAATATATTAATTCTTTAATATTTAAAGGGTTTTGCCAAACAATCCTTATGGCTTTTGAGATTTCTAGTTATTTAAATTAAATTAAATTAAATAATAAATATAATATATTTATATTATATACGTTTATGTTGGTAACCGATATATTTAATATATGTATTAAGGCCATATCAGTTTTTCATTTTGGTTATTACGCATACTGGCTATCAAAACTTCATTCTAACTTTGCTAGTCTAGAGGCAATGGAGAGAACTGAGAGTTGAGAGAAATTGAGAGAAAGCTTAGGATTTTCAACAATTCCAGTGATCGTAGCAAGAATTACACACTAATTGAAAGGTATGTTCACAACCTTAGAGTTATATATATGTGTATATATATGTATATGTATTTACTTTACATAAGAATTTTATATGTTCTCAGAATTTCAAATTGTCAAATTATTGTTTTATAATGGTTACTTGTGATTATATGAGTATATGATAATTAGAGATTATGTTTAAACAACAATTGCATGCTAAATTCGCTTCGACAAAGTAGAAGAAAATAATCGACAGTATGTATGTTTTATGTATTGCTCATGTAGCTTAGGTAAGTACCAATTTTGAGGGTCAAATTGCATGCTAAAATGTTAATCGAAGTTTTGTTTATGTTAGTTTGTTGAAATACGAGCATAACGTAATTGGAATGGAGTGATTTGGCCAAATAATGAATTCACAAATTGATGATTTTTGGGATGAATATCAAAATTGGAGTTTTATGTGAAAAACATGAAAATTGAGAAATTAAAATAGTGTTAGTAGTTGTTAAATTGTGTTAGTGATGATTGTATATGTTAGCAATCATGTTTATGATAGTTGTATATTTATTTTACGTGTTATTATCACCGCTTGATGGGTTAAATTAGTTAGTTGGCTTAATAAAATGTGTCAAGCTCGCTTTTGAAAAAACTGGTTCAAGTCACGCGGGCGCAGCAACTTTAGGGTAAGGCCAAGCTTTGCGCCACATGCAGCGGACATCCCTATATAAAAACTGCGCGCACACGCCATGAAAGTGGCCATTTTCGTATTAATCAAGTCTGCTTATTTGCAGACTTTGGTTGTTTTTGTAGCTTAGCTTAAGGTTATGGAATGTTAGAATCATGTAACAACAAGGTTAAATAGAGTCATGTTATGTGGATTATGAATTCAAAATGTTAAAAGTGATTAGTAAATCAAGAACGCGTTATGTGATAATTTAGTATACATAATGAACGTTAGACAAGGGTTGTAAGAAAACACTTAGAGTTTCAAATGTAAATGGTAATGATCATGTTATGGTATGTTAGCATATCTAATAGGTGTTGTGGTTCTAAAATTATGTGTAGGTGATCGTGAGTTTAATTTTATAGCTTACGCCAAGGCAAGTTTTCTAACTCTACACTTTCGCTGAGCTAGTTCATTTATTACATCAGGCAAGTTTTCTAACTCTACATTTTCGCTGAGTTAGTTCTATTATTATATTGATTCATTCTAACTTGTTTACAATTAAGCAAGTTTCTTAAGTTCTATTATTGTATAATGAGCGTAGTTTTGAATTCTCGCCTCTATTATTGAAACTGCTTTTAATTCCTCGCATGAGTTAATACATTGTTGGGCAAGTTTTTAGTTTCAACTTGCTATCGCTTAAATGTACGTTCAGAATATCATTCTAATGTTATAAGACTCTAACCTTAGCTTATTTTATCGCTCGCCAAAGGTTAACCATTTTATTCATTCTATTGAATACTTATGCTCTATAGTTATTTCAAGCATGAGTTAGATATGTAGAATCGTTCATTTATGATTCTCAAATGTTCTAAGTTATGTTGTTATTAAACAACCGTTGTATTATCAAGCATTGTTGATTCAACTAGTTCCCTAGTTGATGATCATTAAACTTCAATTACCCTTGAAAGCTTATCCAAACCAAACTTTTTTTTGGTGGACTTGTACTCTAAATATCGAGATGAACAACCCTATGTTTAGGGGTTTACGCTAGCGTTGAAATGGTTGTGCACAATACATTGTACGGAAGGATTGATCCCCCAAGGACGTGGAGTCCTTATAGTCATATGACTGTTAAAGTTAAAGTTGAAAGATTACTTATAACTGTGGACATGGTTCATGGTCATTTGACCCTCAGTAGTATATTTAAGAATGTTAATAGAACAAATCATTCAGTTCTATTGAGCCTATGAATTGGCAAATGTTGAAATGATAATAGAACATATCATTCAGTTCTATTGAGCCTATTATTTGGCAAATGATGTAAAGATATTTATTCTTATTTCAAGTGAGCTTTGTTGTTCACTCACTCTTGCATATTTATACATTTATTGCAATTTATGGTTGAGAAGGTAGATAAACCTACAACTAATAAAGGAAAGGGAAAATGTACAAGTGATGAAGACTTGTAATTTTGCTTAAATCGTTATGATGATAGACTTTTTAATAATGATGTGATGTAATAATTTTATTTTCAGACTTGAATGATTGTATTAAAGGTTAGAGAACCGGGAGATAATGTTTTTATTAAAGTAATCCCTGTATGGGTAAGGTGTTTTTATTATTCAATTTATTATGATTGGGTAGTTAGATATGAATGTTTTGATTACGTGAACACCAAATCTTGAGGTAATGAAGCACCGGATTTGGGGTGTGTCAAGTTGGTATCAAAGCTTTAGGTTATGAACCTTAGGTGGGGAAAAGCCTTAGAAGTAACCTTTGAAAAGATAGTGGTGATTAACTCTTATCGAAGTTTTAAGGAAGAAATAATAAAACACTTATGTGATTATGTGTTTATACTTATGTGCTCGTGGAGTGTCGAGTAGTAATGATTAATAATTGAAACTTAAAATTTTGTTGTCGTGGATGACTAATGTCTGAGAATCCAACAAAGTTAGGGAGGATAGACCTCGTGATGCCTACAGAGAGGAGGAGCCTCATGACATTCATGTTATTTGGGAACAACCATCGCCACGGAGTCACTCTGCTGGTCACAAAGTGGTTGAAGATGAGGATGATGATGTGGAGACGGATGAGGAGGATCCTGCTGAGTTGCCACAGGAGGATGAGGATGATGAGGACGAGGAGGAGGAGACTCCACTAACCTCGATAGCTGCTCGAATGTATGATGAAGTCTACGACCATAACGTGGAACTTCAAGATACAAATGAGGAATTGCAAGAGATAGTAGAAGAACAATAGATCGCAATGACACGTAAAGATGATGAGATCCAAGATCGTGAGGAACGATCGACTAATGTCGAGGAGAAGCTAGAAATGATCAAGGAGAGAAAGAACAATCGATCGAGGAGGTCGTCGAATGAAGAATAAGCTAAGGGAAGAAGCTACTTAAGAGGGCAAGAGCCGAGGACGACATATGAGGAGATGTTTCAACGAGCCGGATAATAAAGTGAAAGACGACATGCAAAAAGAGAATGAAGATGGAAGAGATGAATAGAGTATTCAACACCGTGGTTAATCGAGCTCAAGATCGGGTCATGGGTTATCCGATTCGGGCCGAGACGCCGCCATCGCATATGTATTAGATCGCAGTAACAATGTTTTGATTATGGAGGAAGAACATAGTAAGGCTAAGCAAAGATCTTAGTAGAACATCGTAGTTGTTATGCGATTAATAAATGTTAAATAAATTGTAAATCCCAAGTGTTATGTAACCTATGGGATATGACGATGATGTTGTCCTCAAACTTTTGTAGTTCAGAAAGTAATGTAAATAAAAAGTGATGCTATTGTTTTATGTTTTAAAGAGGTTATGAATAAATAAAAGTTGTTATTTTATTCAAAGCAGTGTTACGTGATTATGTGGTTATTTTTTTTGTGGAGGCAAGTTAAGTAGAAATTACTTAAAAGAGTTGAATAATAACCTAATGAGTGTATTTTTAAATGTAAAATGCCTCCCCAGACGCCAACCACCACGCACAGAGAACCAACGAAGGAACCAACAATAACGATAATGTTGATGCTAACCCAATTCAACAATTAGTGACGTTATCGATGAGAGAGCGCTGCAGTAATCAACCACGTAACCAAGGAACAACGTTTAAGGAGTTCAAGGCGGTTGACCACCGAATTTCGAGGGTCCGTGAATCCAATCGAGGGCATGTACTTGGATTATGGAGATAGAAAAGGTGTTCGATGTTGCTAGGGTAGAGATGACCGTAAGATCGCTTTCGCAACATTCATGTTGAAAGAAGAAGCTAGTTATTGGTGGGCGTGCCAATAAAACTCGAGAAGGACCGGTGGATGATGACCTCGGGATAGGTTTAAGGAGATATTCTTCGAGACCTATTTTCCGAGAGAGTTCAAGGGTCACCGAAGTGCGCTTTTCGAATCAAGCAGGGAACGATGATCAGATCCGAGTATGCCGCTAAATTCAACGAGTTGGCGAGGTTTGGCGCCTTTATCAAGTCAAGACGGATTTAACGCAAGGCTAAGAGATTTGAACAGGATCAAGCCTGGTCGTCAGACAAAGAAGGTTTCCTATTTCAATTGAAGACTTTCGCAGCAGTGATGGAGAAAGCAATACTCACCAAGGTGGAGGCGAGGCAAAGGACAAAGTTCAATCAGAAATGTAAGAAGAAGAAGAAGAATGAGGTGGAAATTAAGAATGGAGGTGGTAGTGGTGGAAAAACAACAACAACAACAACAACAACAACAACTCAAGAGAAGTGGAATGGAAATGTGGGTGCCGGAAACCAAAGCAGGTAACCAACAAAACAAGAAGTTTGAAGCATGTGCTACATGCGGAAGTTTCACAAGGGTGCGTGCTTGATGGGGAAACGAGTATGCTTCAATTGTGGCTGTGAGGGTCACATCGCCCCAAATTGCACTCAACCTAAGAAGAACGTGTGTTTCACGCGGCGGATCCAAGGATCACTTTGCTCGTGAATGCCCTAAGAAGAAGGATGGAGGACAACCGTAAGCAATGGAGGTAACAATGGAGGTACAACATCAAACAAACCCACAACTAGAACCTTCAACATGATCGCAAGCAAGATGTTGTGCAATCAAAAGATGTGGTGTCGTATTATCCCAATCAATGATATTGATGCTTATGTATTATTTGATTCGGGTGCTACTTGCTCGCTTATCTCTCGATGAATTTGCTAAGAGGTTAGAATTGCTTCAGAGAAGAACCGAATTTCCTTTGAACATAGAAATTTATGTAATAAAGAGATAATCCATGTTAGATTCGTATACAAGAACCGTAGGGTGAACATTAAGGAGAATATCTTGATGGTAGATTTGATTCCGATTAGATTGGGAGAGTTTGATGTTATTTTGGGAATGGATTGGGTTGCTCAAATATGGAGCAGAATTGATTGCCAAAAGAAAGTGTAAACCTTATGACCCCGCCAAAGGTAGTATTTTATGGTAGCAAGTCGCCTAGACAAATGAAATGTCCGACGATTATGCAAGCCAAGAAATTGTTGAGTCAAGGTCGTGTGGGCTATTTAGCTTATATAGTCGATACTCGAAAAAGAAGAATGTGAACCGAAGAGATACCAAGTGGTGAGGAATTTGAGGATGTGTTTCAGAGGATTTGCCAGACTTCACCGACCGACAGAGAAATTGAGTTCGTGATCGACTTAGTGCCGGGACAACACCGATATCAAGGCCCCGCATGTAATGGCTCCAAGAGAAATGAAGGAACCGATGGTACAGCTTGCAAGAATTGTTAGACAAGAAGTATATTCAACCAAGCGTATCACCGTGGGGGAGCGCCAAATGTTATTCGTGAAGAAGAAGGATGGGTCAACGCGCTTTGCATTGATTATAGAGAATTAAACAAAAGTCACTATAAAAAACAAATATCCATTACCAAGAATAGATGACTTGTTTGATCATTGAAGGGTGCTAAATACTTCTCAAAAATAGATTTGAGAAGTGGGTATCACCAATTGAAAGTGAGGAAGGAGGATATACCATTTAACCACATTCGTAACTCTGTATGGACATTACGAAGTTTCTCGTGATGTCTTTTGGTTTAACCAATGCACCGCCGATTCATGGATTTGATGAATAGGTGTTTAAACCATTCTTAGACAAGTTTGTAGTGGTATTCATCGACGACATTCTCGTGTATTCCAAAACTCAAGAAGAACACGTGGAACACTTACGCTTGACATTGGAAACACTAAGAAAGGAAAAGTTGTACGCAAAATTTCTAAGTGCTAATTTTGGCTAGATCGTGTGCAATTTTTGGGCACGTGATCGACAAAGATGGGATTTCCGTGGATCCATCAAAAGTGGAAGTTGTAATCAATTGGGAACAACCAAGAACACCGCCTAAGTGAGGAGTTTTTGGGACCAATCAAGTTATTACGCATTTATTTATTCAAGATTTTTCTAAGATAGTTACTCCATTAACAAATTTGACCAGAAAATCGTGGAAATTTGTTTCGACGGAGAAATGTGAAGAAAGTTTCAGATTTGAAGAAGAAATTAAGCATGGCAACTATGTTGTTGTCATTACCAGATAGTACATGTAACTTTGTGGTGTATAGTGATGCCTCACATAAAGGGTTGGGATGTGTTCTTATGCGTAACGACAAAGTAATCATGTATGCATCAAGACAATCAAGGATTATGAGAAAGGTTATCCGACTCATGATTTGGAATTGGTCAGCAGAGTGTTTGCTCTCAAGATATGGAGACACTATCTCTATGGAGAGAAATGTGAAATCTACATGCATCATAAAAGTCTCAAGTATATTTTCACGTAAGGACCCGAATATGCGACAAAGAAGATGGATGGAATTGATAAAGGATTACGATTGTGAGATCTTTATCATCCCGCAAAGTTAATGTGGTTGCAGATGCTTTGAAAAGCAGAAAGGTCTGGAGAAGTTGATGCCGATAACTACTCAGAGGAGCTTATTTCAAAGAATGACAAAGCTAGAGTTGGAAATCAAATTTCCAAAGGAATACGGATGAACGATTATTTCAGATAGATGCTAGTCCAACTTTGGTGGACAAAGTGAAGAATGCTCAACTACAAGATAAAGAATGAAATAATCAAAAAGAAAAAAAGTGGTTGAGGGTAGTGATGTAAAATACAAGATCGACATCAAGGACTACTACGATTCGAGGAAAGAATTTGGGTTCCAAAGAAAGTTAGAGCTTAAAGACGTAAATCTTGATCAAGCACACAACACAAGATATTCGATTCATCCAGAAGTACAAAGATGTATCAAGATTTTGCGGTGACATTTTTTGGTGGCCGAATATGAAAAGAGACGCTGCAGTATCGCGTTGCAAAATGCTTCGACGGTCGAAGGTGAAAGTCGAACATCAACGCATCAAGCGGGTTACTTCAACCGCTGGAAATACCT
Source organism: Panax ginseng (assembly GCA_020205605.1). Classification (NCBI taxonomy): domain Eukaryota; kingdom Viridiplantae; phylum Streptophyta; class Magnoliopsida; order Apiales; family Araliaceae; genus Panax; species Panax ginseng. The sequence continues at coordinate 108,038,820 of CM035148.1, read as the reverse complement.
AATGGAAATGGGAGCATATCACAATGGATTTTGTGGTAGGACTTCCAACGACTCGTAAAGGATACGATGCGATATGGGTGATAGTGGATGATTAACAAAATCAGACACACTTTTGCCAATAAAGATTAGATTTAATCTTGATCGCCTAGCAAAATTGTACGTTAAAGAGATCGTGTCAAGACATGGAGTTCCAAAGGTCAATTGTGTCGATAGAGATCCAAGGTTCACATCAAACTTCCGGAAGAGACTACAAGAATGTATGGGAACACAGCTATGTAATGAGTACAACATACCATCCGCAAAACCGACGGCAAAGCGAACTAACTATCCAAACGTTGGAAGATATGCCGAGAGCATGCATCATGGATTTCAAAGGAAGCCGGGATGAACATTTACCATTGGTAGAATTTGCCTACAACAACAAGTTACCACGCGAAAGCATCGCAGATGCCACCCACGAGGCATTGTACGATTACAGTAAAGTGCGTAACTCCACCGTGGCCGGGATGAAGTCTGTGAACGCCAAATCGTTAGGACCGAAATCGGTACAACAAATCGCTAAAGTTGTCAAACTCATCAGACAAGATTGGTAGCAAATTTCAAGACAGACATGTAAAAAGTATGCCGATCAACACAAAGGCGTAATCGCTGAATTTGAAGTAGGAAATTTTGTTTTCCTAAAAGTTTCTCCTCGAAGGGAAGATTGTTTTGGCAAGAAAGGAAAGCTCAACCCAAGATTTATTGGACCATTTGAAATACTACGTAAGAGTGGGGGGGAAGTGGCTTATGAGGTAGCTCTACCTCCGTAATTGGAAAACATTCATAATGTTTTTCACATTTTTTGTTACGATCAGATAAACCCGATTACAAGCACGTGATCGAGTACGTAACCATTGCAATTCGATAAAGATTTGTCTTATGAAGAAGTTCCTATCCAGATAGTCGATGTGAAAGAACAAGTGCTCGTAAATAAAGTGATACCTTCGTGAAGGTGATATGGAGAAACCACAATGTCAAGAGGCAAACGGGGAACTCAAGTCAAATGATGAAAAGTTACCCCGAAAGTTATTTGTTTAATCTATGTCTTCGATTCTCGGGGATGTAATCTTTGTAAAGTAGGGAAGAATGTGACGATTTGATTGTTTGAATTGTGATTTCGAGGACGTAATCCTTTTAAGGAGGGAATGATGTAACATTCCGTAATTTTTAAATGTAATATTAAATATTTATTGATTTATATAAATATTTAATGGATGTGATTATCGTTGAATAAATATTTGTTCAATTGATTTAATTTTGTTTAGTTAATTATTTATTAAATAAATAATTGATGAATTAAGGAAATGATTATTATATTGATATTTCAATTTAAATGATTAATTATTTGTATTGTGTTATGTGATTAAAGGATTTATTTAATTAATTGTGATTTGCATTAATTAAAATAAATATGAAAGCTTGATTAAATATAGTGTGACAAATAACTATATTATAAGGAGTTATTAAAATAAATTAAAGTAGTTTAATTTAGTTTTAACAAACAAGGCTTAATATATTAATTCTTTAATATTTAAAGGGTTTTGCCAAACAAGCTTTATGGCTTTTTTGAGATTTCTAGTTATTTAAATTAAATAAAATAAATAAATAAAATAATAAATATAATATATATATATATATATATTATGTTGGTAAACCGATATATTTAATATATGTATTAAGGCCATATCGCTTTTTCATTTTGGTTTTTATATATATCGGCTATCAAAGCTTCATTCTAACTTTGCTAGTCTAGAGGCAAGAGAGAGAATTGAGAGTTGAGAGAAATTGAGAGAAAGCTTTAGGATTTTCAACAAATTCTAGTGAGTTAGCAAGAATTACACACTAATTGAAGGTAGGTTTACACAACTTAGTAGTTATATATATATATATATATATATATATATATATATATGTATTTCAGGGTTAAGAAGTTTTATATGTTCTGTGAATTTCAAATTGTTCAAATTATTGTTATATAATGGGATTACTTGTGATTATATGAGTATATATGATGATAGAGATTATGTTTAAACAACAATTGCATGCTAAATTTGCTCGACAATAGTAGAAATAATGTTGTATGTTTATATGTTTTCATATATGGCTATGTAAGTACCAATTTTGAGGGTCAAATTGCATGCTAAAATGTTAATTGAGTTTTGTTTATGTTAGTTCAATGAGATACGAGCATAACGTAATTGGAATGGAGTGATTTGGCCAAATAATGAATTCACAGTGATGATTTTTGGGATGAATATCAAAAATTGGAGTTTTATGTGAAAAAACATGAAAATTGAGAAATTAAAATAGTGTTAGTAGTTGTTAAATTGTGTTAAGTGATTGTATATGTTAGCAATCATGTTTATGATAGTTGTATATTTATTTTACGTGTTATTATCATTGTTTGATGGGTTAAAATTGTTAGTTGGCTTAATAAAATGCCAAAGCTCTGTTTTGAAAAACTGGTTTTAAGTCAAGTCGCATGCCAGCGCCATCAAATACCTCACATGCAAATGCGCTGCACATCCCCATATAAAACTCAGGTCACGCTTGCATGAGTGGCCATTTTCGCATTAATCAAGTCTGCTTATTTCGCAGACTTTGGTTGTTCGTTTGTAGCTTAGCTTAAGGTTATGGAATGTTAGAATCATGTAACAACAAGGTTAAATAGAGTCATGTTATGTGGATTATGAATTCAAAATGTTAAAAGTGATTAGTAAATCAAGAACGCGTTATGTGGATAATTTTGTATACATAATGAACGTTAGACAAGGGTTCATAAGAAAAACACTTAGAGTTTCAAATGTAAATGGTAATGATCATGTTATGGTATGTTAGCATATCTAATAGGTGTTGTGGTTCTAAAATTATGTGTAGGTGATCGTGAGTTTAATTTTATAGCTTACGCCAAGGCAAGTTTTTCTAACTCTACACTTTCGCTGAGCTAGTTCATTTATTACATTGTGCAAGTTTTCTAACTCTACATTTTCTTTTGAAGTTAGTTCTATTATTATATTGATTCATTCTAACTTGTTTACAATTAAGCAAGTTTCTTAAGTTCTATTATTGTATAATGAGCGTAGTTTTTTGAATGAACGTAGTTTCTGAACTCTCTATTATTGAACTGCTTTTAATTCCTTGCATGAGTTAATACATTGTTGGGCAAGTTTTTAGTTTCCAGCTTGCTATCAGTTAAATGTACGTTCAAGAATATCATTCTAATGTTATAAGACTCGAACCTTAGCTTATTTTACTGTTCAAGCAAAGGTTAACCATTTTATTCATTCTATTGAATACTTATGCTCTATAGTTATTTCAAGCATGAGTTAGATATGTAGAATCAGTTCATTTATGATTCTCAAATGTTCTAAGTTATGTTGTTATTAAACAACTATTGTATTATCAAGCATTGTTGATTCAACTAGTTCCCTAGTTGATGATCATTAAACTTCAATTACCCTTGAAAGCTTATCCAAACCAAACTTTTTTTTTGGTGCGGACTTGTACTCTAAATATCGAGATGAACAACCCTATGTTTAGGGGTTTACGCTAATGTTGAAATGGTTGTGCACAATACATTGTACGAAGGATTGATCCCCCTAAGTACATGGAGTCCATATAGTCATATGACTATTAAAGTTAAAGTTGAAAGATTACTTATAACTGTGGACATGGTTCATCGTCATTTGACCCTTATTAGTATAATTAAGAATGTTAATAGAACAAATCATTCAGTTCTATTGAGCCTATGAATTGGAAAATGTTGAAATGATAATAGAACATATCATTCAGTTCTATTGAGCCTATTATTTGGCAAATGATGTAAAGATATTTATTCTTGTTTCAAGTGAGCTTTGTTTGCTCACTCTTGCATATTTATACATTTATTCGCAAAGCCTATGGTTGAGAAGGTAGATAAACCTACAACTAGAAAGGAAAGGGAAAAATGTACAAGTGATGAAGACTTGTAATTTTGCTTAAATCGTTATGATGATAGACTTTTAATAATGATGTGATGTAATAATTTTATTTCCGCACTCGCACTTGAATGATTGTATTAAAGGTTAGAGAACCCGGGAGATAATCAATTTTTTATTAAAGTATGAATGTTGTGATACGGGCAAAAGGTGTTTTTATTATTCAATTTATTATGATCAATGGGTAGTTAGATATGAATGTTTTGATTACGTGAACACCAAATCTTGAGGTAATGAAGTACCGGATTTGGTCCCACACGAAGCGGCCCCCTACTTATTAAGAAGATCCTCAGAATAGGACATTACTGGCTTACCCTCAAGGCTGACTATGATTATCACGTCAAGAGGTGCTACCAATGTCAAATTCATGGAAATGCCATCCACGCCCCTCCAAGGGAACTCCACAATATGAGTTCTCCTTGGCCCTTCTCAATGTGGGGAATGGACGTGATCGGGCCCATCGAGCCCAAAGCCAGTAATAGGCATCGCTTTATATTCACCATGATCGACTACTTCACCAAGTGGGTAGAAGCAGCCTCCTTCCCCAGGGTTACCAAAGAAGTCATCATTGCTTTCATCAGAAATAATGTCATCTGTCAATATGGACAACTAGAGGTCATTGTGTTAGACAATGCTAAGAACCTCAATAACAAAATGATGGAGGAGTGATGCAGTAAATTCCATATCAAAGACCTTAACTTCATCATCTATCATCCAAAGATGAACGGTGTTGTTGAAGTGGCTAATAAAAATATTAAGAAGATCATGCAAAAGATGTCCGCCAATCATAAAAGATGGACTGACTTGTTGCCTTTGACTTTATTAGCCTATAGAACATCAATGCACACTTCCACTTGGGCAACCCCCTACTCATTAACCTATGGGATGGAAGCAGTGCTCCCCATAGAGGTGGAAATGGAATCTCTCAGAGTGTTGATAGACACTCAGCTGGATGAAGATCAATGGGTACAAGACAAGTATCACCAATTATCTCTAATAAACGAAAGGAGAACCGCGGCTATCTTCCATGGTCAGTTATATCAACAAAGGATCGCCAGATCCTACAATAGAAAAGTCCAGCTACGACAGTTTAAACAACGTGACTTGGTTTAAAAGAAGATCATTCACAACCAAGATCAGTCCAAGGGAAAATTTGCTCCAAACTGGGAAGGCCCGTTTATTGTCAAGGAAGTATTGATAGGAGGCGCTCTCAGATTACAGGAAATGGACGACGATGAATTTTCTCAACTCATCAACTCGGACACCGTGAAACGGTACTATGTCTGAGGTTACCATTAAGTAAACATCCTTGTTTTAGATCATCAGATCACCAGTCATTCCGGTTCTTTAACCCTTACTACACATAACCTTTCCTTTTTACCCATCTGCCCCATCAGGGAAAAATACACATTTCAAGCCAGCAACCTGGTTTAACTTCATTACACATCTTACACAATTTTGGTTATCTCACCAGGGATCGAACCTTTCACACATGCAGTTTGTCCTGAACATGGGATCAAACTTTCCTACACCCACAGTTTGTCATGAACATGGGATCAAACTTTCCTACACCCACAGTTTGTCCTGAACATGGGATCAAACTTCAATCCACTACATTTCATCGGCTTCTGACCAAAGGGATGAAATTACCCGACCTCCTCCTAAAAAGGGGATTCGGCGACCATCTAAGCTGCGGTTGTGCCTCGAAGAGCAATACCAATCCATAAGAGATGGAATTAACTAGGCTCCTCCTAAATAGGAGTACTTGCGACCATCTGTGGTGTGGTCAATCTCATAGAGGAAAAGCCACACTCCTCTCCATATCTACATGCAGAAATCAATCCCAAGATACCAAAAAGAAGGTAGGGATACACACAGACCAACGATCCATTCTGAAATATCCAGAGACATCTCAATGTCCGCCTATCAAGGATGAATTCAGAATACATCAAGATCACAAGCCCTGAAGAAACAGGAAAATATCAAGCAATCAACAAGGCATAACTAAAAGGGAAGTGATCAAAAAAATATTTCCCTGCTATATATAATGTTGTTTGATATATACAATATTAACTGTACATGAAAAAATGGCTAAGCTAGTCTGTACAGGAAAATATAAGCCCATCTACAAATCAGTGTATATGCGAGCTATCAAGCCCAACATGGCATCTCTCTTAGAAGAAAGAGGTAACGATGTGGTCTCCTGTACAAGGGTATCCACACGGGCTAGCAGATCTATAGCCATCTACATGGTGACTCTATGCTCATCAATATACGTGATCATCTCTGCAATCATGCCAGTAGTAAGGGACCTCACTGTAGTACTATTTGTGATGGCTATATCCTGGGAAGATATGGCGTTATCCCTCTCGACTGTCACTGCATCTGTGGCTGATCTGGCCTCATCTTGCTCAACAAAAGCGGTATCTCTATGAGCTAATGCCTCATCTCTCTCTACTAGAGCGGCGTCTCTCCCATCAAGAGATGTCAACATCAAGGCCATAGCCTGATTTCTCTCGAAGGTCATCAGATGAAGACTCTGCTCGAAGTAATGTGCTAAATGCTAGATCACAACAGTGCTAGTACTAGGAGAATCTAAAAGAGCTGCTGCCAACCCAGTAAATGGGTCCTCCTCGGTGGGAGAATGAATGTCCTCCACGGACTCTCCACCATCTGAATCAATACTCGGCACTATGGATACTACCGCATCCGATGAAGTCAATGTCGCCATCCACGTAGAATATTCTGGCGAACAGCCTGAATGGCTAATGGAAAAATCAGCTATCTCATGCTGATCCCAATAGGCATACACCCGAGATCGGTCCTTTGCTGATAGATGGCGAGAAGCTAAACGCTGACCTAACTCCCCATCAAAAGGATGGAAGTCCTGGAACTGGTCAAACTGTGACATCAAGGCCAGTGGGTGGTAGTTAGTCATGCCCCTCAAACCAGCCAGAGGGAGATAATCCATGTCCAGAGCATGAGTGATAAAGATGTAGGGTGAGCTGAGCCCTGTGCATAGCAGTAAGCCAAACAGATCTCTAATCTCCGCCAAGAATACCGACCAAGACATAGCATATATACACTCCGATGGCTGAAAGGAGTAAGACATAATTATATCATGGGTAAAGCATTACTCGTATTAGCGGAAAGTGCCAATCGATCTCAAGTGTGACATAAACCACACGTACAACATGACCGAACTGCCTGTGAATACCCCTGCAGGGTAGGTGATGGAAAACGAGGTCGACCTCAACGTCTTCGCCACAATCATCGGAATGATGGTATGACCCTCCCTGAGAGCTCACACTGCCATGATAACACCGATGTCCAACTAATCCATATACCGTGGCATGTATGCATACGCCACTATACACATCACTCATTGGTGTTCGCCCGAATACACAGGGTACACTATGCCGATGATCTCAGCTGTTATAAGTCACACTCGGCAATACCTTACGCAGGTCCAATGCCGCCAATTCAGGGAAAGGAACCCCCGGCGGGGGCATCACGCATTCTCAAATACAGAATCCCCGGCGGGGGTATTATGCATTTCAGCCGTTGATGCACACATCAGCGAAGATCAAACATAACCCCGACGGGGGTATCACGCGTTTTTATATGTCGAAGTACATATCCTTGGTGGGGGTATCACGCATTTTTCATCTGTTGATGTACATGTCAATGAAGGTCAAGTAGCCTTGACGTTATTTCAGCCGATGGCAGGTAAATCCATCGAAGCATCGGTAGCCATCCGATGATTTCATCCATTGGTGTATGTATTCACAAAAGAAGTCCCCGGCGGGGGTGTCACGCATTTTTCGTTGATGCACAAGTCAATGAAGGTCAAGCAACCTTGACAGTTTACCCAACAGGGATGTTATCCAGTGATGTACATGTCAGCGAAGGTTAGGCAACCCTTACAACACAAATTGTTGGCAGTAACTCTGATAGAACATTGATATGTCCTGGCGATACAAATCAGGAGGGGCCATCCTCATCGAGGAGGACCGGTGATGGAATATGTTATACACATCTTCAAACAGACAAGGCTACATCATCACAGAGTCTCTTGTACCTGAGAGATACATCTTCAATATAAAGTTTGTATCAAGGATTCAAGACTTTGGTGATAACCCCAATGTCAACAATCCTAAAGATTCCTGGTAGTTGTGGATCGCACATCCATGACAATTCATCAGGCTGCTTATCTATTGCCATCCCCGGTAGAAGCAACAGGGAGCCGGCAATCTTCCCACCATGTTGGAGAATAATCCACCAAAATATATGCATCATACATTTGCATCATGTTGTTGCACATGGCATCATGTTTATCTTGTTGCATTTCAAGTGTCTAGGATTCTTTATCCTATCCATGCCCTTGCATTTCATGAATATGATAAAGAGGGGCAGCTGTAGACAAATAAAATTTTTTGCATACCTGTCACTAATATTGCAGGAGGGCAGATTCGTCTTTTAGAAATAACCCTGGAAGATAATGCAGTTCAAATACCGGAAATTCCACCGGAGAGGACAGTTCTATCTCAGAGATAACCCCGAGATGCTCAGTTCTAGGCCCGAAAACAACACTGGGAATAGCAGTGCTAACCTTAGAGATAACCCCAAGGAATGCAGTTGCAGTTCCAGAGATAACCCCGGAAATGCTTGTTTTAAATGCATGCAATCAGCTTCAATCTCGGAACTCACACTGAGGCACTCACTACAAGACCCGGAGATAACACCGGGAAGACAGGCACACCTCAGAGATAACCCTGAGTGTAAAGCCCCAACTTTTTATAAATAAAGATTTAATTTTCTCTAATTATTATTTTGAAATAGTAAGGGGTTGATTTGATTAATGTGGTTAGTTATGGGTAAAATGAGCAAATATTATTTAAATAAGAAACTGGTTATAAAATTGTTGTCGGGGAGTATTCGTTTGGTCATGGAATATTCTTGTTGTCGGGGAATATTCATACGACAGCGCAGCCTTTTGTAGGCCCCATAACGAAAAGCGATTGGATAAAGAAAACGACAAGTATGAGTTTTTATATATAACGGCGTAGTTGTTACCGTTAACACTGTTGGAATACCCGGCGGATAAACACAGTTATACGTTGTGTTGCACAGTAGCACACGGTATTGCACCAATTATTGATTCTTACATAAGAAGGCACTACTCAATAATTGCTACGTTGATATTTTATATTATTATTGTTTCAATAATTGTCACTGCACAGTATTTTCCATTATCAGAGCAGTAATTCATATTATTTTAATAATATTATTAGATAGCATTATTGGCAATGTCTAGAAAGTTCTGTCTAAGGAGATGTTTGGTCATCTAATCATGCGGCCAAGAAGAGAGAAATCCTTATTGAAAGCCCCCACTTTCCAGGAGAACGGTTGTCAATATTGTGATTCTATAATATTATTTGTGAATAATTAATTATTGATTTATATGATAAGGAAAATATTTATTTATGTGGATATAAATGGATGAATTTTTTAGAAAAGTGACAATTGTTGAAAATTGATATTTTATCTTTTCTGAAAAAATAATTTATTTAAATATATTATTATATTATAATAATATAATAATGGTAATATTTTTGCAATGAATGTGTGATATATGAATAAATGAGGAGGAAGAGTAATTTTGTTACAATAAATGCTAAAAACATGTTAAACATGTTGGTGGACTGTATTTTTGACTGAAATTTGATTATAGCCTGCAAAATCGTCCATATGTGGATTTCGATCAATTTCTGTTTAGAATTTGGAAAAACTTAAAGCTAAAAAGTTGTAGAGAATTAAATTTCCTATGGAATGGAAATAAGATTCGAATTTGTCTGATAAAAGGGCTATTTATTATGAATTATTGAAGTTCTGGAATAATTGATTTTTGAGTTTTAGTTATTTTTTAAGAAAAATGTTTTTATCATTGTTGGTGGGCCCCACTGGTGGCTGAAATCAGATTTTCAAGAAGTGGGCGTGAATTTTTTTTTATAAATATAATATTTTATTAAATTTTCTACTTTAGTGTTCTAAGTATTTTTCTATAAATAGGGTGTTAGGTTAGAATTGAAAATCACACCAGAAACTGAAGTTTTCTCTCTCTATATTATCGAGCGTATATTTGTGAGTATTTTAATACTTTGAGTGTTTTATATCTGATGCAAGTTCCCTCAAATATTATATCCGATATTCCAAATTTAGAAGTACTATTCTTTTTGAGGTAAGGGATGTTAGTTTTTTCGTAAATGATATTATTTCTTTCAATATCATTATACCGGAATATTGGTATGAATTTTATTATGAAATTTTTACATTTTCATGTCGGAGTTACTATTCATGAGTTACTATTCACGAATTACTATTCATGAATACTATTTATGAAGTATGATGATTTTTCTTGTGAATTTTCTACCTTTTTGTGTCGGGGTTACTATTCACGTATACGACACTATTCACGTTTATGGCACTATTCACGAATACGGTACTATTCATAAAAAAATTAAATTTTTGTTCTTTGTCCAAGATGTCTATTATGGGTACTATCTTTGATTGTATCCATATTTTGATCTTCATTCTTGAATTTTACTCCACTATGGTTTATTAAGAAGTATTTTTGAACTCGAATTGTTTAAAGTACGAATCCTTAATCTTTGTCCTTTTATTTCACTGGATTCGTTTCTTTAAAATTATTTTTCATCATCCTCAGTCCTAAATGATGATATTACTGAATATCTTTGGCCTATAGTGCAAAGATGAATGATTTCCTGATAAATATCTTTGGCACGTAGTGCTAAGATGTACAGGTGTTGAGATGAACATGACCAACTGGTGATACAAATGAATATCTTTGGACTGTAGTGCAAAGATGAATATTTGATTCAAGATGTATATTGATTCATGTTACAGGGATAAATATTGATGATGGACTTTTAAATCCTAGAAGATAGTAGAATTTATTCTCTACTTGACTCTTCTAATGGATTGATGTTTCCGCTGCAGTTGTTGATCTAAAACTTGTTGTCTATTATATTCTATCAGATTTTTCCCTGTTGAAAACTAAGGATAATTTGTTTTACATTATCTTAGTCATAATATTCTTTACTGGGCTAGTTGAGCTCACCCTTTTCCTTTTTGTTCCATTTTTCTTCTCAGGAGATGAGAATTTAGCGGGAACTAGTCGGGGTGTGGAGTGATGGTTCAAGATAGTTGTTTTAGTAGTCCTCACTATTTTGTAAAATAGTGTATCAATAATTATAATGAGGAATTATTTGAGTATGGGTATTGTCTAGAAGACAATATTTGTATTTAAACTCACAGTTTATGTGTTGTCGTATTTTGCATGACAATCGTATTAATGAAGTTGTAGTTGTTTCTGTACCATGTATTTGACGACTCAGAATGGGTTGGGTGGAATGAACCTATTTTGGGGGCGTCACAGTTGGTATCAGAGCTTAGGGATATGGTCTCTGCCAGAGATCAGAGAATAGAACTAGGAGGGGGGAGATGAGTAAATCCTTCGCTAATGTGTCCTACCTAAGCTTATTTGTTATTTAATTGGTAGGTCATAATATAGGGATAATATGTGGTATGTCAGTTAACCATTGTTTTGTGACAGTAAAATGGCGTCTGAAGATGTTGAGATAAGCAATGGAGCACATGAGATCGTTGAGTCACCACTGATCAATACCCAAGATAAGGTGCATCAAGAAGGTAATAGCCCTCCTGTACACAATAACACCGACCAAATGACGAACTATGGTATGTTTAGGAACTTTCTAGAATTCATACAAAACCAAAAAAGAGAGACTACTGTTCAAAATGTAGGTGGAAACACTGGCAACTCACGGATGGTCACCGCTAAGCAGTTCAAGGAGTTGGGACCGCCGAAGTTTTTGGGAAAGCTAGAACTACTTACGACATAGACGTGGATAAAGCAGATCACCAAGATATTTGATGTCTTGGGATGCTAAGAGGAGCAAAAGGTTCCTTTCGCCACCTTCATGTTGCGAGGAGAGGCAGATTATTGGTGGGAATCCGTAAAGCGTACTCAGCCTGCCGCACTGAAGATGTCTTGGGAGAAGTTCCAAGAATTGTTCAACGACAAGTACTTTCCTGAAAGTATTTGTCACATGAAGGAGGAAGAGTTCATCAAGTTGGAGCAAAACAATATGAACATGTCGCAGTACGAAGCTAAGTTTGCCGAGTTGTCCCGATTTGCATCCCATTTGGTTGATAATGAGGAGAGAATGACATGAATGTTTCTGCGAGGTTTGAAACCCGAAATACGTCAATACCTCATTTCTCACAAACTTTGTTTATATTCAGATGTTGTGAATAGGGCTCAGTTATTGGAGCGCGATAATGAGTCGGCTCAACTGAAGAATAGCGACGAACCACACGATAATAATCGTACCAGTGGCAACGACCATTAGGACAATGATAATCATCGTGGAGGAAATTATCATGCCAAAAATGGTAACCACTTCGGTGGTAATCATGGCCAAGATAATAGGAAAAGTGAGTCAAGTGGAAATTTTAAAAAGAGAAGATTCAGCAATGACGGGAAGACGTCGGTACCAACACCAGGAACGATTTTTAGGGAAGGAGAAAGACCGCCAGTAAGATGCTACAGATGCGGAGAGGAGGGACACATAAGTCCAAACTGTTCACAACCTTCCAAGGTATTTTTAGTAATGGAAAAGATGGTCATATAGCTCGAGATTGTCCTGTAGCAAAACCAAGTCCAGCGGGGATGGTGACTCCAAAGGCTGTCCTGGAAAAGTCAAAGTCAGCGGTTCCTGGAAGAGCGTTTGTCGTGACTGCCCAAAATGCGAGGAACTCGAACGAAGTTATCACGGGTTAGCTAATCATAAATTCTTGCGAAGTTTATACCTTATTAGATATCGGTTCTACCCATTCTTTTATCTCTCCTATTTGTGCTCAACGTTTGAACTTGACTACTGAGAAATTAGACTTTGACTTATTTGTTGAAACTTCGTTAGGAGAAACTTTCGTTACATCCATTGTTTATAAACTTTCGTTAGGTTGTCAAGTGTTTATTCTTGAAACCTTTAACAATCATAAGACTATGGACTCTTCTTCTCGTACTTAGGGGGATCAGCCCTTAGTACCATCATCGCGTAATAATATCTTAACGCTAACTTGATAATTAATCCCCTATCTGAGGGTTGTTCATCTGGGTTTGACATTCGAGTCCGCACTCAAAGGAAGTTTGGTTTGGCTAATTCATCAAGGGTTCTGAAATTTAGAATGCTCATCAACTATGGACTAGTCGAATCATAAAGGGTTTGCTAGTCTAATAAGGTTTAACAATAATTGATAACTTAACTTGAATAGAATCTCAAAAGGTATACAATAGAATAAGTATTGTATAACAGCATCATGCTTGAAAGATTAATAACTTTAATATACAAGACAGACTTGATCAATAATAATGAGAACTTGCTCAATATAGAAAGGTGAATTAATCAACTTATATAACGATAATAAGTAGGGTTAGGAAACTTGCCTCGTGCGTAGATTACACTTTAACTAAACTCGTTCTTTGATTTAAATCCTACATATCAATTACGTTCACAATACCAGTCAATTACAACATACTAAACATCATAAGTTTATTCTTTAGTCTAACTAAAATTCATGACTATACTTAGTTAATTACTACACTTATTGTCAAAAATTAGATTTCACGAACAATAAGCTAACTATGCATTCAATCGTTTAATTCACACGTAATTGTGTTATGGACGTGTTAAGAATTTATTTTAACACCTCATTATATGTCTAGCAAGTTTTTATGTTCATTAGATTAGGTTACTAACACATTTCTAAACTTGAATTTTGGAAAAATGCATTTTCTGGACATTCTGCTAAGTGGTATTTGCTTATACCACTTTTAATATTGGTCTTCAAGGCTGCATAAGTAGTTGCATACCGCACTTGGTACTTAACGCATCATGACGCGAAAAATGAACTAGGAGTTGACGCCGCGGCGCGACACTCCAGACTCTGAATTCCCAGTTCGCGAAGAACACATAATTCAGCGAAATAAACACTACATAATCATTAATTCTCTAAATTAAACATACCCACATGTTAGAACTCATATATAATCAATACCTAACATTTATAGAGTGATTTTAACCCATTAAAACACATAATCACATAATTAAATTATGCAAATTGTACTGCTCTTGATGTTCTTGAAGTGTTGAACATAAATTCCTAAAATTCAACGCCACAGATTCGTTATAAAACCAAATCCAACCATTCAAATTTTGTTTTGTTCGTTTTATCATGCATAATCATATATAAGTGGAAATTTTATAGAAAAATTTATGGTTGACATATTAAAGTTACGCACAAGGCCATATGGCCATATTCCATACTCTGCAAATTTTTGAAACAACAAGTTATAATGTTATGAAACATATGATATGGAATCATATACAATATATATTAAAACATGCTATACTACTCGAATTATTACATATATCCCTAACACAATTTCCCAATTTATAGAGATTCACAGAAAGAATGAAAGCCATATTCATGAAAACTTTAAAAGACGTAAAATAAACATTTGGGTTGAAGAGAATTACCCAAGCGTAGATGAAAAGGATGACAATTACCCTCTAATCTTTCTCAAAGATTTCTCAAACTCTCTCTCGAAAATATCTCCGCTCTCAATTAACTCAAATGAAGAATACGTAAAGTTAAACTCAATCGAGTTTTTATGCAGTGAGTTGAGGTCGATTATTTCATTCATGGTTTAACTGCCCCCAACTCCTCCTAAGGCCTCATTTGGCTAGCAAACTAGGTTCAAAACTCTTTATTTTAATAAAACATTTTATCATATAGTTAAAATAATGTCACACCCATTTCAAATATCTTATTTAATTTAACTTAAATAAAATATAATAATTTCTCATTAATTCACATAGTCACATACTTAAATTTCTCCTTTAATAATAATGTCAAATTATTAAATCTCTAATTAATAAATAAATTAATTAAAATAACATTAAGCTTATTAAATATCTCTTTTAATTTAATAAACTCACATAATTATATACTTTGAATAATAATTATTCTCTACATTAATTTAATAAATATAACACATATAATTAAATTAATCTATCACAATTGCATCAATTAATTATTAATCTAATAATTAAATCATCGAAAATATTTATTTAATCCAATAAATATTAAAATTAAATTACAAAATCTCATTCGTCATATCTTTCCCCCCTTAAAAGGATTATGTCCCCAGAATCACGACTCAATAAATTTGACCCGATACATTCTCCCCCCCTTACAAAGATTCTGTCCCCAAAATCGCTTATAACAATCTAAGTAAATAAATGAGAATAATTCTTCATCATATTCTCTTCGAGTTCCCACGTAGCTTCTTCAGCGTTGTGGTTCCTCCAAATTACCTTAACAAAAGGTATTACTTTATTTCTCAGAACTTGTTCTTTTTGGTCGACAATTTGAACAGGAATTTCTTCGTAAGGTAAGTCTTTGTCGAAATGTAGGGGTTCATATTCAATCACGTGCTTGTAATCGGGTTTGTAGGGTCGTAGGACTGAGACATGGAAAATGTTGTGGACATTCTCTAGAGCTGGAGGTAAGGCTACCTCATAAGCAACTTCTCCGAACCTTCTCAGAACTTCAAAGGGTCCAATGAATCTTGGGCTTAATTTCCCTTTCTTTCCGAACCTAATCTTTTCCTTCCAGGGAGAGACCTTTAAGAACATGTAACTACCCAGTTCAAATTCAACATTCTTACAGTGTGGATCAGCGTATTTCTTCTGTCTATCTCGAACTGCTACCAGTCGTGCTCGGATCCCTTTGACTATTTTTGCTGTCTGCTGTACCAATTCTGGGCCTAACAATTGTCTTTCGCCAACTTCATCCCAATAAAGTGGAGTTCTGCACTTTCTGTCATATAACGCTTCGTAAGGCGGCATGCCTATATTAGCGTGGTAACTGTTGTTGTAGCCGAACTCTACTAATGGTGGGTGATCATCCCAATTTCCTTTAAAGTCCATTATACAATCTCTTAACATATCTTCCAATGTCTGAATTGTTCTTTCACTCTGTCCATCCGTTTGAGGGTGATATGCCATACTCATTCGCAGCTGTGTACCCATGCATTCTTTTAGACATTTCCAGAAGTTCGACGTAAAGCGCGGATCTCTGTTAGAAACAATTGACACCGGAACTCCGTGCCTTGAAATAATCTATTTCACATATAACCTCGCCAACTGATCTAAGTTGATTCTGATTTTGACCGGAAGTAAGTGTGCGGATTTCGTCAATCGGTCAACAATAACCCATACTGCGTCGTAGCCTTTCTGAGTTGTCGGTAGGCCAACCACGAAATCCATCGTAATATGTTCCCATTTCCATTCTGGAATCTCTAAAGGTTGTAGTAACCCACTCGGCCTCTGATGTTCTGCTTTCACTTTCTGACATGTTAGGCACTTGGTAACACATTCTGTAACCTCTCGTTTCAAATTTAGCCACCAAAAGTGTTGTTGAAGATCTTGGTACATCTTGGTACTACCAGGGTGAATCGAATATCATGAGTTATGAACCTCGCTCAAAATTTCTTCCGTAATCTCTGGTACTGGCGGTACCCAAATTCTGCTCTCAAATCTTAGTAGTCCCTCACTGTCTATTTTAAATCTCGGTTCAGTCCCTTCAGATATCTTCTTTTTCACCTTCTCACATTCTTCGTCCTGAAGTTGAGCCTCTTTAACTTTGTCTAGTAGAGTTGTGCCAGATTGTATCTGAAACAAATTTTCATCGATCTCCGTAGGACACTTCACCTCCAATTCCAGCTTTTCCATTGCTGAAATTAACTCCTCCTGATCGGTTAAGGCGTCAGCAACCACATTTGCCTTACCTGGATGGTATAGAATCTCACAATCGTAGTCCTTAATTAACTCCAACCACCTTCTTTGGCGCATATTCAAATCTTTCTATGTAAAAATATATTTCAGACTCTTGTGGTCTGTATATATTTAACACTTCTCCCCATAGAGATAGTGCATCCAGATTTTGAAAGCAAAAACAACTGCAGCTAACTCTAAGTCATGGGTCGGATACCCCTTCCCACAATCCTTTAGTTGTCATGACGCGTACGCAATGACTCTACCATTTTGCATAAGCACGCAGCCAAGTCCTTTTTGTGAAGCATCACTATATACCACAAAATTTCCCATGTCATCTGGAAGAGATAACACAGGTGCTAAACTTAACCTCTTCTTTAATTCTTGAAAGCTTTCCTCACATTTCTCTGTCCAAACAAATTTCATCGATTTCCTAGTCAAATTCATTAACGGAGTTGCGATCTTGGAAATACCCTGAATAAATCTTCTGTAATAACCTGCTAATCTTAGAAAACTTCTTACTTCTGATGGCGTCTTTGGCTGATCCCAGTTAATCACAGCTTCGACCTTGGAGGGATCCACCGAAATTCCGTCCTTATCAATCACATGTCCTAGAAATTGTACCCTTTCGATCCAGAATTCACATTTTGAAAACTTGGCATACAACTTCTCCCTTCTCAATATTTCTAATGTTAATCTCAAATGTTCTTCGTGTTCTTCTTTGGTTTTGGAATATACCAAAATGTTGTTTATAAATACCACTATGAATTTTTCCAAAAACGGCTTGAACACACCATTCATTAGTCCAATAAATGCTGCAGGAGCATTCGTTAGACCGAATGACATTACCAAAAATTCGTAGTGACCATATCGTGTTCTGAACGCTGTCTTCGGTACATCCTCCGGTCTCACCTTCAGTTGATGATAACCGCTTCTCAAATCTATCTTTGAAAAGTATCTTGCTCCCTTTAACTGATCGTACAAGTCGTCAATTCGCGGTAATGGATATCTATTCTTGATCGTAACCTTATTCAGTTCTCTATAGTCTATGCAGATCCGCATTGTCCCATCCTTCTTCTTTACAAATAAAACTGGCGCTTCCCACGGCGATACGCTTGGTTGAATATACTTTTTGTCCAGTAATTCTTGTAGTTGGACCATCAGTTCTTTCATCTCTATCGGTGCCATTCGGTACGGTGCCTTCGATATTGGAGTCGTTCCTGGAGCCAAATCGATCACGAATTCAACTGCTCTATCTGGAGAAAGTCCTGGCAAATCATATGGAAATACGTCTATGAACTCTCTCACTACTGGTATCTCATCTATTTTCGGATTCTCTTTACGACTATCAACTATGTAAGTTAGATATCCTACACTGCCTTGCCTTAACAACCTCCCGGCTCGCATCATCATCGTCAGACAACTCGCTTGTCTAGGCGACTTGCTACCATAAAACACAACCTTTGACAGACTCATAAGGTTAATACGCTTCTTCTGGCAGTTAATTACCGCCCCATAATTGGATAACCAATCCATACCCAAAATAACATCAAATTCCCCAAGCCGAATAGGGATAAGATCTACGTTCATGATATTACCCTTAATATCCACTCTATAGTTCTTATATACATACTTAACATGGATTATTTCTCTATTCACAATTTCTATGTTCATGGGGTATTCTAACTCGTCCTTAAGCAATTCTAAGTTCTTAGCAAAGTCATCGGATATAAATGAACAAGTAGCACCCGAATCAAATAATACAAAAGTATTAACTTTATTGATCGAAATGATACGTAACACTACATCGCGAGATCAGATCGCATCCTACTACTTCATCATGTTGAATGTTACGGCAATTGATTGGTTAATTCTTGGTTGGTATCTTGTGATAGTCAGAGTGCTTCCCCTGGTATTTCCTCTATTTCTTCCTGAACTCGTTCCCC
Source organism: Panax ginseng (assembly GCA_020205605.1). Taxonomy (NCBI): domain Eukaryota; kingdom Viridiplantae; phylum Streptophyta; class Magnoliopsida; order Apiales; family Araliaceae; genus Panax; species Panax ginseng. The sequence goes on along the minus strand of CM035148.1, from coordinate 108,019,914 downwards.
CAGATCCCTTCTTAGGACAATCCCTTGCAAGATGATCCTTTGAACCATAAGTGAAGCAGGCACCCTTCTTTGGGTTTGGACAGTTTGGTGCTATGTGGCCTTCTTGACCACAATTGTAGCACACTATTCCCTTTCATGAAAACTCCCAAATGAGCTTTTCCGCAGCTTGAGCACGCTTCGATCTTCTTCTTCTGTCCTCCTTGTTGACTTTCGACCGATGAGTTATCTGTCCACTTCCTATTCTGATTATGGCTACCCCCAGTGCTACTTCCACCAGTCTTGTTATTACCTTCATTCTCACTCTTCTTCTTCTTCTGCTCTTGATTATACTTTGTTACTGCATCGCTTCCACCCTCAGCGAGTATGGCTTTCTCTAACAATCCAATAAAAGTGTTCAATTGGAACATTGACACCTTACTATACAACCAGGGCTTCAGTCCCTGCTCGAAACGTCTTGCCTTCCTCTCATCGGTATGTACTTGGTATGTGGCAAACCTAGCCAACTCATTGAACCTTGCCGAATAATCAGCTACTGACATATTCCCCTGTTTTAACTCTAGAAACTGAACCTCCATTTGATTTTGTGAACTGGTTAGAAAGTACATCTCGAAGAACATTTCTTTGAATCTCTCCCAGGTTATTACACCTTCACCTCCCCGTACTTTATTTGCCTGCCACCAGTAGCTGGCTTCGGACTTCAGCATGAATATCGCATACATAATTTTCTGGTCCTCCCTTACCCTAGCCACATCGAACACCTTCTCCATCTCCATCATCTGGGTCTGAGCTTCGATTGGGCTTATGGAACCCTTAAACTCTAGCGGTCCCACCGCCTTGAAGTCCTTGAACGAGGTGTTTGGTGGAGCTTGTGGTTGATTATTAAGTGCTCCAGCTAAAAGGTTCACCAATTGCTGAACGGGGTTTGGCGTCATTGTTGTTGTTATTCGTTGACCCTTCCTGGGCTTGCTAACGATTTTGTCTTTGTCTAGGCGGCATATTTCTGTTAAGAATATACGCTTATTAGGCCTTTATTCAATTCCTCAAACATTTAAGGCTTAGCCAGAACATTTAATCATAATTCACTTAACACATCAATTTAAATAAATTTTGACATTTCATTCAATTCAAAAGTTTTAACATTATAAGATAGCGTCACTGCTATTTACATCAACTATCCCGAGATAAAGAATCTACAGGATTTAAAACATCAAAATATTCCTTTGTTTATAATCACATCAGAATTTACATCATTAACTACCAAATAGTTTTCACATAATTAAACTAATACTATCACTGTCTGTCAAGGCGCTAAATAGCCTTGCTACGCTCCTCTTCCATGATGCGAGACATCGTCCTGCGATCCAGCATGTATGATGGAAGTCCTTCAAATTGGATGGGGTACCTCAAAACTGGATCCTGGGCCTCATCCATTGCATGATTAAATGTAGAGTATGTCTCCCCAAGCTTCGCCTTCTTTGCACGACCATCCTCTTCCGCAAGATCAGCACGATGTGACTCTCTCTTGACTTCTTCCTCTGCTATGATCGACTTTTTGAGCTTTCCTTCAGTTCCTTCTTCAACTTTTCTATCTCTGCGGTCTTATCTTCGGTTTGACCCTTCTCGTGGACCAAATCCCATTCTACATTTCCCAGTCATGAGTGAAGAGTCGAAATCTCCCTCTCCATCTGCTCGAGAGTAATCTGCTGAATAATAGCTCGCTCAGTTAGATTCTGCACCTCATCTCGTAACTCCACGTTACGATCGTATAATGTGTCGTACATCTCAACATCAATGGAGTGCTGTGGAAACTCCTCTTCTTCCTCTTCCTCGTCAAATTCCTCCTCAGGATCCTCCTCAGGATCAGTCTCAGGTTCATGCTCCTGACCAACAACGGTGATCAGTGAAGATGACTCCCTCTGTACCAACTGTTCCCTAACGACATGAATGTCTCTAGGCTCCTCCTCTGTAGGTACTGTAGGTACTCGGGGTTCCTCCTCCCCTGCTCGACTAGTTCCTCCAACATCCGACATCATGACAACAAAATTTTAAGTTTTAGTTACTAATCCGTGCTAGCGAACACATAGATTAACACATAAACACATAAAGTCTTTTATTATCTTCAATGAATTTAGAAATCCATTTCTTATAACTCGATAAGAGTTTACCACTACTATGTTCTCAATCTCCTACAAGGCTACTACCTAAGGTTGTTCCCCACCTAAGGTTCATAACCTACAGCTTTGATACCAACCTGTGACACCCCCAAATCTGGTACTTCCATTTCCACAGGAATTTTGGAAAAATGCATTTTCTGGACATTTCTATACTTGAATTTTGGAAAAATGCATTTTCTGGACAGTCTGCTAAGTGGTATTGTACGCCCACTTCATCTTGGTCTTGGGCTGCTAACACTGGAGTAGTGGGCTATACGTTGTGAAATGAACTAGGAGTTGTGCATGGCGTAGCACTCCAGACTCTGAATTCCCAATTCGCAAAGAACACAGAATTCAGCGAAATAAACACTACATAATCATTAATTCTCCAAATTAAACATACCCACATGTTAGAACTCATATATAATCAATACCCAACATTTATAGAGTGATTTTAACCCATTTAAACACATAATCACAGAATTAAATTATTCAAATTGTACTGCTCTTGATGTTCTTGAAGTGTTGAACATAAATTCCTAAAATTCAACGTCACGGATTCGTTATAAAACCAAATCCAACCATTCAAATTTCGTTTTGTTCGTTTTATCATGCATAATCACATATAAGTGGAAATTTTGTAGAAAAATTTATGGTTGACATATTAAAGTTACGTATAAGGCCATATGGCCATATTCCATACTCTACAAATTTTTGAAATAACAAGTTATAATGTTATGAAACTTATGATATGGAATCATATACAATATATATTAAAACATGCTATACTACTCGAATTATTACATATATCCCTAACACAATTTCCCAATTTATAGAGATTCACAGAAAGAATTAAAGCCATATTCTTGAAAACTTTAAAAGACGTAAAATAAATATTTGGGTTGAAGAGAATTACCCAAGCGTAGATGAAAAGGATACAATTACCCTCTAATCTTTCTCAAAGATTTCTCAAACTCTCTCTGAAATATCTCTGGCTCTCAATTAACTCAAATGAAGAATACGTAAGTTAAACTCAACTGAGCCTTTATGCGCAGAGTTGAGGTCAGTTATTCCATTTGTGGTTTAACTGTGAGGGCCCCGAATCCAAGGTCCTGAATCACCGCGGATCCGGTTCGATCATTCTATACAATTATTACTATTTGCGGAAGATATAAACATAAATTGTTTATACAATACATTACACACTATTCCCCAAGGTCGAGTAACCTTAACTTAATACACAATTCATAAATATCTAACACATAACTTTATTATCAAACTACACTATTACATTTCTAATCACATACATAAATTAAACCTGGAACTTTCTTTAATCTTTTCCTGTATCTGACGCGTTCATCTTAATCTGCAATGTTTATCATGATATAGCAAGGGTGAGCATAAAATTGTCCAGCAAGTTTAAGTTCAATAATATAACGATATATCATGATTGAAATGATTTGAATAATTGGCTAGCTATAATTCAACAATTAACAATATAATTGTGAACTAGTAGGAACAAAATTTTGACTAAACAAGTATTTTACATGAACAATTATATCTGAACCGAAGGTTAATGAAGGTGATCAGCCTTTCATACCTAACTTATACATGCAATATGTACAGAGTACAATTATACATGGCAATCAGCAATGATTAACCATAAGCATATCCAAATGAAACAACTCTTAGTAGAGTTAAGTAAAAATAAACTTGCCTGAATCGTTGATTACCGCTACGCAATTTATATCGCTTTATCCGAAGACCTAATATTAGTAATATAGACCTCCAATATTAGAATAATATCATCACAATATAATACTATAATATATATATATATATATATATATATATATACATAGAATAACCTAAACATATAACACATAACCTTATCAGTCTATAACACATATAAGACTTTGTATCAAGTCAAACTATTGCAGCCTGAGTTGAACTCGACACAATTCTAACATCTCGACTGTCTAGTCAGACAAAATTTCGAGTTTAAATTCAATTAAACTCTGACTTAACAATTAACAATTATCTAAGATAACTTATTAACAGTCAAAATAATTTTTCATAAGCTCATAATAATTTTAAAATAATTATTATCATTTATCATATTTATATGATTTAAATACTTTAATCACATATATTATAAGTTTTTTTTGAACATATAAGTCAAATACCAATCCAGCAACCCAGATTTGGAATCCAGCAAGCTAAACTGTAATCCAGCAAACTGGATTCAATATATTTTCAGTTCAGTAAACTTCTTTTCAATCCAGCAAGTTGGATTCATCAGATTTTCCAATCCAGCAAGCTGGATTCCATATCCTTTTTACGAAAATACCAAATCAGTTTATTATTTTTCTATCTTTTGGCCATGCTTATATACATGTATTTCATACACAAAAAGTATTTTTTCATAATTTTTCAACTTCCTTTAGTATTTTTCAAAAATCATTTTTAGTGCGTAGCTTAAGAAATTAACCCTATCATGCTCAACTCCAGAAATTCCCATCTCTTGGCACAATCTTATACATGTTAACGTGATGCTCCAGTTTAAATTTTGTGGCAATCAGAGTTATAGAACTCCGGTTATAGCGATTTTCGTCGGAAAATCACAGAAATTGAAATGGTCATAACTTGGTCATTTTAAGTCGGAATGAGCTCATTTTTGGACAGGAGATACTTTATACCATATATTTTCATGTCCCAAAAGGCTAAAAATTTTCTGACAATTTAAGTTGCCGAAACAGCCCCTGGAAAGTCCTTTGCAGTAGCGAATTATCCATTTGCAATTTTTTCGTGCTTTGTTAAACATTTTCCATACGGAAATCTACAACTCCTTTTTCGGTGATTCCACTTGAAGATGTTAGATAACTTATCATATTATCATCTCAAATTTTTCCAGAATTTTTGAATGTCCGAAAAATGACTAAATTATACCTATCCTTTGACTGTCCAAAACAGTCAATTTTTCCATAAAAAACACAAAACTATTTTTGCTAAATTAGTCACTACGAACTGTATACTCAACATCTTTGAGTGCTACCACTTGGGTTTAGTAGATAACTTAAATATCTAGCACCTCTCTTTGACGGATCGTAAAAAGAAGGTTTAGATCAAAAACGGTGGAAATCCAAAGTACATAGAAATTTTAGGGCTCATAAACTAGAAAAAGTACTTTTCTTTATTTTTGATTTCCAACTAAAACAACACCCAATATGGGTATATCTAAATATGAAACACTCAATAATAAGTATATTCATGGTATTTGAGTTTAGAAATATAGATACAGGATTTGATTTACAATAATCAAAAATTACATAAACAAAATGGGTTTATACCTATGCTTGATTTTCTTTCTCCTCCAAAAATAAGAAATGGATCTTGGGTATATGAAGATCAAAGTCATCTCTTCTCTTTCTCCTCTTGGAGCTGTCGTATGATAGCTCTCTCTCTGCTCTCTAGTCTCTCTCTCTTTTTCTTAGTTTATGTTAGATAATAAGATGAAAGAAAAAGATAAGACTTAGACTTTCTTGTTTTGTTGGAAAAGTATGTATAGATATATTTGGTATATCTATCATTCATCTACCAACATCTCTAGCTCTTCTCTCTCCCACTCAACCACTAAAGCTTTACTTGGAAGCATTGACAAAGTGTTGGCTAAATGGAGCAATGACACATAGGAGGTTTGTTCACCAACTAAAGTGAAATAATCATTACATTCTTCCCCCCTTCCTCTCCTTTTCTTGGTTGGCCATGTGGCCTTATTATCCTAAAAATTGATTTCTTTTTAATTCTTATTTAGCATATTAAATGTCCAATATGCCCCTCCTTAATTGGGCCAACAATTGGGCTATCCAATAATTCATTTGGGCTTTCAAATTAATAATGTTTGGGCTACAACAAATAACATCTTCCAACACTTCTTATTTTAACATTCCCTAATTATTTAATTAGGGTTCTCATTTTCTCAATTATAACATAAATCTTTACTCATACACATTTATTTCCTTAACCCAATTAGAATTGTTATAATTAGGTTATAAAATTAATTAATTGAGATGTATAAAATAAATCTCTTGAAATTAGTATAAATTTTAAATACAAATATTCTCTCATACCATAACCCTTAAGTTAAATAAATTTTTCATTCCTAATATATAATTAGGATCACCCTAGTTTCTTTTATTTGTTTATATAATAAACAAGTATAAATCATCACATAATATTCATATTCACTTACTCACATAATCTTTTAACCCTTAGGTTTTATACTTAGCATTAGGGTTCTCAAAGAATTCGCTAGGGTTTTCTAACTGAACGTTGACGTTCAAAAATAATATATAATAGGGTTTGTCACAAATATAATTTATATGGTCAACCCTTGACCCTTAACCACATACTGTACACATATACACCCAAATACACAACATATACTCTTATACCCTTAATCCTGAATAATTCACTAAAATCCTTCACATAATTTTGAAATCCTCAAAATTCCTTCTCAAAAATATCAAACGTATACACTTATTTTCTGTCTAGGTTCTAATATTGAACCTTAAATCAATTAATTAATTTTTTTTAAAATGTCTAAATTCTCGGGTTGTCACATTAACTGCCCCCAACTCCTCCTAAGGCCTCATTTGGCTAGCAAACTAGGTTCAAAACTCTTTATTTTAATAAAACCTTTTATCATATAGTTAAAATAATGTCACACCCATTTCAAATATCTTATTTAATTTAACTTAAATAAAATATAATAATTTCTCATTAATTCACATAGTCACATACTTAAATTTCTCCTTTAATAATAATGTCAAATTATTAAATCTCTAATTAATAAATAAATTAATTAAAATAACATTAGGCTTATTAAATATCTCTTTTAATTTAATAAACTCACATAATTACATACTTTGAATAATAATTATTCTCTACATTAATTTAATAAATATAACACATATAATTAAATTAATCTATCACAATTGCATCAATTAATTATTAATCTAATAATTAAATCATCGAAAATATTTATTTAATCCAATAAATATTAAAATTAAATTACAAAATCTCATTCGTCACATAGCTGGTTACTATTGGAGATTCGTGGAATGATTTTCTCGAATCGCTACTCCGTTAACTCAGCTGACTTGAAAAGATAACAAATTTGAATGGAGCGAAGAATGTGAGAAAGGCTTCGAAGAACTCAAGAGGAGACTCATTTTGGCACATGTTCTGACCATACCATCCTAGAAAAGTGAACGTGGTAGCTAACGTGTTCAGTAGAAGATCGTATGCGGGTACGAGTGCGATATTGTCGAACACAAAGACCCATTTCGTATAACTTACAAATGATAGAGATAGACTTAAATACTCTAGGGACCCACGTGATGATGTTAAATATACGCGTAGAACCGACCTTATTCGATAAATTTAAAGCTGCTCAAGCTACAGACCTGGAGCTGGTGAATACGAAGAAGAAGATGAAAAAAGTCATTATTCCAAAAGCAAGAATCGGCGATGTGAGAAAAGCTCAAACCTTCGATTTATTAGTCCATTTAAGATTCTCGATCGAGTAGGAACTGTGGCCTATAGACATGTTTTACCGCTAAGTATGACGCGTGTTCATAATGTTTTTTGCGTATCGATGTTACGTAAATATGTGGATGACCCGAACCACATTATTGAGTTAGAACCAAACGAGATAGCAGAAGATTTAACGTACGAGGAGGTACCAGTCAAGATCTTGGATAGGAAGGAGCATGTCCTACGCAAGTCAATTTCGAGGAGGAAATTTTAGAAGGAGAGGAGGTTGTAAGGCCCCAACGTTTTATAAATAAAGATTTAATTTTCTCTAATTATTATTTTGAAATAGTAAGGGGTTGATTTGATTAATGTGGTTAGTTATGGGTAAAATGCGCAAATATTTTTTAAATAAGCAAGTGGTTATAAAATTGTTGTCGGGGAATATTCGTTTGGTCGTGTAATATTCTTGCTGTCGAAAAATATTCGTACGACGGCGCAGCCTTTTGTGGGCCCCATAAAGGAAAGCGATTGGATGAAGAAAACGACAAGTATGAGTTTTTATAAATAACGGCGTAGTTTTTACCGTTAACACTGTTGAAATATCCGGTGGTTAAAACACAATAATACACGGTGTTGCACAGTAGCACACGGTATTGCACCAATTATTGATTCTTACGTAAGAAGGCATTACTCAATAATTGCTACGTTGATATTTTATATTATTGTTGTTTCAATAATTGTCACTGCATAGTATTTCCCATTATCAGATCAATAATTCATATTATTTTAATAATATTATTAGATAACATTATTGGCAATGTCTAAAAAGTTCTGTCTAAGGAGAGGTTTGGGCACCTAATTACGCGCTAGTAATGAGAAATCCTTATTGGAAAGCCTCCTCTTTTCTGGGAACAGTCTGGTTGTCAGTATTGTGATTCTATAATATTATTTGTAAATAATTAATTATTGATTTATATGATAAGAAAAATATTTATTTATGTGGATATATATAGAGGAATTTTTTAGAAAAGTGACAATTATTGAAAATTGATATTTTATCTTTTACGATAAAATAATTTATTTAAATATATTATTATATTATAATAATATAATAATGGTGATATTTTTACAATGAATGTGTGATATATGAATAAATAAGGAGGAAGAGTATTTTTGTTACAATAAATGCTAAAAACATGTTAAACATGTTGATGGACCCTATTTTTGACTGAAATTTGATTATAGCCTGCAAAATCGTTCGTATGTGAATTTCGGTCAATTTCTGTTTAGAATTTGAAAAAACATAAAGCTACAAAGTTGTAGAGAATTAAATTTCCTATGGAATGAACATAAGATTCAAATTTGTCTGATAAAAGGGCTATTTATTATGAATTATTGAAGTTCTGGAATAATTGATTTTTGAGTTTTAGTTATTTTTTTAAGAAAAATGTTTTTATCATTGTTGGTGGGCCCCACTGGTGGCTAAAATCAGATTTTCAAGAAGTAGGTGTGAATTTTTTTTTATAAATATAATATTTTATTAAATTTTCTGCTTTGGTGTTCTAAGCATTTTCCTATAAATATGGTGCTTAGGTTAGAATTTTAAATCACACCAGAAACTGAAGTAAGTTTTCTCTCTCTATATTATTGAGCGTATATTTGTGAGTATTTTGATACTTTGAGTGTTGCTATACGGTGCAAATTCCCTTTATCATTATATCTGATATTCAAACCAGAAGTACTATTCTTTTGAGGTAAGGGATGTTAGTTTTTTCGTAAATGATATTATTTCTTTCAATATCATTATACCGGAATATTGGTATGAATTTTATTATGAAAATTTTACTTTTTCATGTCGGAGTTACTATTCACGAGTTACTATTCATGAGTTACTATTCACGAATACTATTCACGAAGTATGATGATTTTTCTTGTGAACTTTCTACCTTTTTGTATCGAGGTTACTATTCATGTATACGACACTATTCACGAATACGACACTATTCACAAAAAATTAAATCTTTGTTCTTTGTCCAAGCTGTCTATTATGGGTACTATCTTTGATTGTATCCATGTTTTGATCTTCATTCTTGAATTTTACTCCACTATGGTTTATTAAGAAGTATTTTTGAACTCGAATTGTTTAAAGTACGAATCCTTAATCTTTGCCCTTTTATTTCATTGGATTCGTTTCTTTAAAACTATTTTTTATCATCCTCAGTCCTAAATGATGATATTACTGAATATCTTTGCCCTGTAGTGCAAAGATGAATGATTTCCTGATGAATATCTTTGGCACGTAGTGCTAAGACGTACAAGTGTTGAGATGAACATGACCAACAAGTGATACAAATGAATATCTTTGGCCTGTAGTGCAAAGATGAATATTTGATTCAAGATGTATATTGATTGATGTTACAGGGATAAAATATTGATGATGAACTTTTAAATCCTAGAAGATAGTAGAATTTATTCTCTACTTGACTCTTCTAATGGATTATTGTTTCCGCTGTAGTTGTTGATCTAAAACTTGTTGTCTATTATATTCTATCAGGTTTTTCCCTGTTGAAGACTAAGGATAATTTGTTATACATTATCTTAGTCATAATATTCTTTATTGGGCTAGTTGAGCTCACCCTTTTCCTTTGTGTTCCATTTTTCTTCTCGTGAGGCGAGAATATAGCGGTAAACTAATTAAAGGTGTGGAGTGATGGTTCAAGATAGTTGTTTTAGTAGTCCTCACTATTTTGTAAAATAGTGTATCAATAATTGCAATGAGGACTTATTTGAGTGTGAATATTGTCTAGAAGACAATATTTGTATTTAAACTCACAGTTTATGTGTTGTCGTATTTTGCACGACAATTGTATTAATGAAGTTGTAGTTATTTTTGTACCATGTATTTGGCGACTCAGAATGGGTTCGGTGGAATGGACCTATTTTGGGAGCGTCACACTGAGGACCTTCAGTCATTGCAGCAGTCCAATCTTAGAGATAACCCTGAGCAACGTCTGCTTTATCAGCCCAAACCGGAGATAACCTCGGTGAGGGTCATTTTACCACCTCGACCTGCCATTGCGCCGTCTCAACATCTTATACAGACATTTCTACATAGCAATGTCCCACAAGAACCAAGGAGGTCCAATCCCGAGTAACTACTATGCAATGTAGCACACTGGATAAAATTTGAAGCTTGAAGACCGAAGGCATGGTCCCATCTTCCTGACTTCGTACAACCTCTAATCCCATTTCATGGCATAGCTCTTGACAATGGCAGTCCGAAATAGGTCTTATACACCTCAATCGGATGCCCGGATTGTAGTTCTGAAAGTTCAAGCGGACATCACAACACGTACTTTGAGACGGCGGGAACAGCGGAGCCCGGGGCAGCTGCAGTTACATCTGCGGCTCCCCCTCCTCTATAAATAGAGGGCTTGGGGTGGCCATTTTATATAGAGAAAATGCGAGGAAGCCCTATCCAATTTGCTCTGTACACACCCTAAATTGAGTGCTTTCTCATTTTAAACACTTGTGAGCTCATATCTAGCTACTATTTTTATCGGCGGGAGCCGAGTGTTCATCCACTTAACATTATAGAAGTCTTCTTTGGCACTCCATTGTAAGCCTTCTTACACACCTTAAAACCTTTCTCTTCATCTTTGCACACACCATTCTTCACGTTGAGAGTCGTGTTGCGTGTGTATGTTCGGACTTGATCAAGTGGTTTCATTCAGTTTGTATATATATATATATATATATATATATATATATATATATATATTAACTGCATTGTCTAACTTTGTTCGATGAGCACGTATTTTACATCCAAATTATATATCTTTATATATATATATATATATATATATATATATATATATATACTTTTCATCCCGTCTGGACTTTATTTCGTGGCGGTTGAGTGCTTTTACAGCTTTATTTACATTTTTGATCCCCCATGGAGGTGCTTCGTGGTTGTGACGCCCCCAAAATAGGTATACATCACCCATTTTGAGTCGCCAAATACATGGTACAGAAACAAATACAACTTCAGTAATACAATTGTAGTGCAAAATACGACAACACATATACTATGAGTTTGAATACAAATATTGTCTAATAGACAGTATACAAACTCAAAAGGAGTCCTCATTACAATTATTGATACACTATTTTACAAAAATAGTGAAGACTACTAAAACAACTATCTTGAATCATCACTCCATACCCCGGCTAGTTCTTGTTAAAATTCTCTCCTCCTGAGAAGAACAATGGAACAAAAAGGAAAAGGTTGAGCTCAACTAGCCTAGTAAAGAATATTATGACTAAAATAATATACAACAAATTATCATTAGTCTTTAACAGGGAAAAATCTGATAAAATATGATAGACAACGAGTTTTAGATCAACAACTGCATCGGAAACATCAATCCATTAGAAGAGTCAAGTAGAGAAAGAATTCTACCATCTTCTAAGATTTAAAAGTCCATCATTAATATTTTATCCCTGTAACATCAATCAATATACATCTTGAATCAAATATTCATCTTTGCACTACAGGCCAAAGATATTCATTTGTATCACAAGTTGGTCATGTTCATCTCAACAATTTGCTCATCTTTTTGCACTACTGGCCAAAGATATTCATCGATTAATTATTCATCTTTGACTACACAGCCAAAGATATTACATTATATCATCATTTAGGGTGAGGATGATGAAAAATATCTTAAAGAAAACGAATCCAGTGAGATAAAAGAATAAATATTAGGGATTCGTATTACAGTTTATCCAAGTTCAATAATACTCCATAATAACCGATTGTGAAGAAAAATTCAAAAATTAAGATCAAAACATGGATACAATCAAAGATAGTAACCATAATAGATAACTTGGACAAAGAAAAGAAAATTTCATTTTTTCAGTGAATAGTATTGTATTCGTGAATAGTGCCGTATACGTGAATAGTAACTCCGACACAAAAAGGTAGAAATTCCATAATAAATTCTATACCAATATTTCGGTATAATGATATTGAAAGAATAACATCATTAGGAAGAAAATAACATCCCTTACCTCAAATAACAGTACATTTGATCGGAATATCGGTATAAGGCCGAAGGAAACTTGCACTGAATAGCAACTCACAAAGTATCTAAATACTCACAAAATATGCTCGATAATATAGAGAGAGAAAACTTGTTTCTGGTGTGATTTTCAATTCTAACTAAGCACCCTATTTATAGGAAAATACTTAGAAAGCCATAGCAGACTAACCTGCTACCTAATGGCTTTACATGCTACTATTCACGCCCACCACTTTTGAAAATAAATTCCAGCACATTTTATTTCTCACCAACCAAAAGTGGGGCCCACCATATTTTTAATAAAAATATTTATTTTCGAAACTTCAATAATTCATAATAAATAGCCCTTTATCAGAAAAATTCGAATCTCATGTCTATTCCATAGGAAATTAAATTCTCTACAACTTTGTAAGTTTAAGTTTTTCTAAATTCCAAATGAAAAATGACCGAAATCCACATACGGACGATTTTCAACACCTCTATTCCGAAAAAGTACTGATAAAACACCTCAGCATTTATTCCTTCATTTATAACCACAATAAATATATCCATCATTTATATCCACATAAAATAAATATTTCCTTATCATATAAATCAATAATTAATTATTCACAAATAGTATTACAGAATCACAATATTGACAACCAGGTAGTTCCCAGGAAAGATGGGGCTTTCCGATAAGGATTTCTCCTTACTGGTGCGCAATTAGGTGACCAAACCTCTCCTTGACAGAACTTTCTAGACATTGCCAATAATGCTATCTAATAATATTATTCAAATAATATGAATTATTGATCTGATAATGGAAAATACTGTGCAATGACAATTATTGAAACAACAATAATATAAAATATCAACGCATCAATTATTGAATCAATAAAATAAAATATTAAACAATAATTACTGTAACAATTATTGAGTAGTGCCTTCTTACGTAAGAATCAATAATTCAAAAATATTGTGCAATACGGTCAAAGCGCTATGTGCAACCACACGTACATCATCGTATTTTAATCACCGGTATTCCAATAGTGTTAACGATAACAACTACGCCGTTATTTGTAAAAACTCAAATTTGTCATTTTCTTCATCTGGCCGTTATCCGTTATGGGGCCCACAAATGGATGCGCCATCGTACGAATATTCCCCGATAGCAAGAATATTCCACGACCAAACGAATATTCCCCGACAAAAAGAATATTTTATATTTCACCCATAATCAAAGTATTATATCAAATTAACACTTTATTATTCAAAATAATAATAGAGGAAATTCAATTTTATTCATTAAAAAGTTGGGGTCTTACAACCTTCCATTCTTATGAAATTTTATCCTCGAAATTGACGTACGTACCTGGTGTTTCGAAAATGTGAGGATACCTCGCTTTCATTTCTGATTGCAACTCCCAGGTCATTTCTTCAATAACATGATTTCTCCACCAAACCTTAACTTGTGGTATAACCTTGGTGCGTAGGACATGCTCTTTCCTATCCAAGATCTTAACATGTACCTCCTCGTACGTTAAATCTTCGGCTATCTCGTCCGGTTCTAACTCAATAATGTGATTTGGGCTTTTCACATATTTACGAAACATAGATATGTGAAAAACATTATGAACACGAGACATGATTGGAGGTAATGCGAGTCTATAGGCCACATTTCCTATTCAGTCAAGAATCTCAAATGGACCAATAAATCTTGGATGGAGCTTTCCTCTCTTCCCAAATCTTGTAACTCCCTTCCATGGAGCAATACGTAACGATACATGATTACCACCATAATATTTGGAAAGATATAACTTAAGGTTGAGTTAAGGAAACTTGCCTTCCGTGTTGATTACTGCTACACAAAATACTTATCTGCGTTTGAAAGACCTATAATCACAATATCGGTCTCACAATTAGGACAATAATTCATAACACATGATACTGTAATTTACAGTTAGTATATCTCCTAGACACATCACCACATAGTCGCATCAGTGTTTATAACCTATATAAACACTTCTCAAGTCTAACTAGTTAGTTCACGGTTGAAACTTCATTACCGTTTTCTGTTCTAGCCTCTATCGACAATTAATACATTTATTATCAATTAAACTCGGTCTCAAAGCTTCAATATTATTTTAGATAAGTCAGATATCGTTCATAATATTTTTCGTAAGCTTTTAATAATTTTCAAACAATTATTATATTTTAAAATAAATTTTCAAACACTAGAATCATTTTTAAATGATTTAAATACTAAATAATCCCATCATTATTAATATTTAATAATATTAAAATATTAATGACATACTTGTCAAAATATTAAAATTATTTATAATAACTTAAAATATTTTTAAATCCCTAATATTCACCTTAAATGATTTTTAAAAGCAGTTAAAATCATTTTAAACTATTACAATTAATATTTAAATATTAATGAATTTCTCATAAAAATATTAAAAGTAATTAATTATAACTTAAAATATTTTTAAATCACTTTTCTCATTTTTAAATGATTTTTAAATCAATAAAATCATTTTTCTATTATTTATTTAATATAATAATTAAATAAATCTAATATCATTAATATTAAATTATTAATGAATATCTCCCAAAATATTAAAAGTTACATTTTATAACCCATAGCAACACTTTCTGTCGTTGTAACCTATAGCGACACTTTCTGTCGTTGGTGTTCTTGAGCTCAAGAACACTGACAGTTCAGTTCTCAAGGGGTTTACTTTGACCAACCTTAATTCTCAGTCCATGAATGTTCTGGGCTTTCTAAAACTTAATCTTGTAGTAGTACAATTATCAATCCTCATCTCTGTGACACCCCCAAAATTAGGTATACATCACCCATCTTGGGTCGCCAGATACATGGTACAGAATTCAAATACAACTTACTAATACAAATACAATCGTCAGGTACAATAATACGACAAAACATAAATCGTGAGTTTGAATACAAATATTGTCTAATAGAGATTATACAAACTCAAAAGGAGTCCTCATTATAATTATTATCACACTATTTCGCTGAATAATAGTGAGGACTACTAATGATATCCTCCGGACCATCACTCCGCTCCCCGAAGGCTCGTCAAAGCCTATATTCTCATTTTCAAAGAGAACGTTGAAAGAAAGGTGAGCTCAACTAGCCCAAAGAAGAAATATTATGACTAAGATAATGCGTAATAAATTATCATTAATCTCCAACAATGTTAAACCGATAAAATATAATAGACATCAAGTTTAATGGCAATGAATAAGCAATCCATTAAAAGAGTCAAGTAGAAAATAAAATCTACTATTTTATGATTTAAAAGGTTTTTCATCATCAAGTATCGTTGGGACTCAATTTTAAAAAATATTCCACATCATTGAATCACCCCACACTACTGGCCAAGGATATTCTTTAGTATATCACGACCACAATTATCCATGCACGACGGGACAAGAATATTTGTGTATTCATTAATGGTCATGATCTTGTCAACAATCATCCATCAATGCACTACGGGCCAATGAGGACTTTTACCACATCATTTGTAACATTACTGGCCATGATTACAATCAATAATCCTCGGTCATAATCATACCAAGTCCATCTATGCACTACAGCCACGAGATGACTTTCAAAAAAAATATAAATATGAGGATGATGACAATGATATAAGAATTCAATAAAACAAGTTCAAGAATTAATTTATCCAGAACTAATAATGTCCAAATTGTTAACATGATCTTCGCTTTGTAGAGTAAAATTCAAGAATGATCGGAAGAATATTTCCATGAAAAGAATCTTTAGATGAAGCGCAAATATCAATGATATTCTACTAATTTCATGGAGTATAGAAGTCAAAACTTTAACCAACCGAGTATAATAAAGAATGGAATAACAAAAGAAATCACCATGCATAAGGTACTTCAGATAAACAAAGTTATTCCAATGAATAATAATAACGGAACGGTGTCAGCAAAATTTTGCAAGCTGAGGATGTTCCAACAGTAATAATAAAGAGCGGAACTATGTCCAGGTAAAAACACTGCAGACGAGGATGTTCTAACAGAATAATAATAAAGAAAGCGGAACCGTGTCGGTGTAAAACACACGAACAAGATGTTCCAACAGAATAATAATAAGAGCGGAACCAGTCCGGTGTAAAATACATGATGAGTTGTTCCAACAGAATAATAGAAGAATGTCACCAAGTATAGGGTAGACCGCGTATACAGGTTATTCCAACAGAATAATAAGAAATGGAATAACAACAGTTCTCTTCATGAATAAGAAAGAATAACACCCCTTACCGTAAAAGAACTGAATATAAGAGTAGTTAAGTAGCAGAAAACTTTTCTTCTTTCTCTCTATAATTTTCTCTCTCTAGAGTTTCAGTGAATTCGTAAGAAATAATGAAGGAATGAGCTTCTATTTATAAGAGAATGGAAGTGTACTGTTCATGAACGAAATAATTTTTCAAAATCATTTTCTTCAATCAACTATAATTAAGTCAAACCATTAACCAATAAGATTACAACACAAATTAAAATATAACACATATATATAAACACATGTTTTCAAATTATATATATCAATATTATATATACACCACTTAATTTTTCTCCCCCATAACCAACATCAATCCCCCACCCACCCAATAATCAAATTTACTACACTCTAACACATCACTATCACACTACCACTTTTCCACCATTTTCCACTCACACACATATCACACACCTATCACTTTCACATCTCATTTTCTCCCACCATATACTCAATACACACATATACTTCCATACGTATACTCTTCCATTTCCAAAATCATTTTTCCAACACATACGGGCCCCCACCTTTAAATAATTTTCACCGATTATTTTGGAAAATGAGTAAATAGGGGTCCATAAAATAAGCAAATCTTCATAAAAATCACCTTAATAATTTTAACAACATTTATCACCTTTATTATAATTCACATTATTAATCGACTGTGTCGCTCCTGTGAAAGAGGGGCTTTCAATAAGGATTTCTCCCTATTGGCGCAATTAGGTGACCAAACCTCTCCTCGATGTAACTTCTAGACATCGTTAATATTGCAAATAATAATATTAATAATTTTGTCGTCTCAATTATTGATTTTAACAATATAATAAAAATCGACAATAATTGAATTAAATAACGTGAGATACTATGCAACAATTACTATAGCAATAATTGAACAAAACCGAATGACTTCTCACGTAAGCATCAATAATCAATCAATACCTTGTGTTACTATGCAACCACAGCGTAGACATCAGATTACTTTTTACTACGAGTAGTTCAACAAAGATCAACGGTAAAACTTCTCGCCGTTATTTTTATAAAAATATTTTTTGTTTTCTCAATCAATCCGATAATAATACATTGTGGGGTCCACCAATGATTCTTATTTGCATATTTAATATTTCGCTAAAATGAATATTTCCCGACTAATCGAATATAATATAACAACTTGCATACTATGCAAAATTTATAAATATTACCCACAACTATAACATTATATCAATTTCACTCCATAATATTCAAAAATAATATTTATAGAAAATTCATCTTTATTCAAAAAGTTGGGGTTTTACAATCTCGGTCATACAACATCACAACAAGGAGATCTGAGTCTCCAAACTTACTTTCAGAGCTTCTTGGGTTTTCTGGGTAACCCAGAAACCCAGCCAGCTTCGAGGGTCCATTTTGAGGCTCGATTTTCTCTAAGTTCTGGTCATCCAATAGGTGTTTTCTTGGTTCAAATGTGTTGTTCTCATGTCAAGGAACAACTACATATCACCATCTCAGTCCAACAACATCAAAATCACAAGATGTCATATGGTCAAACCTTGTCAGAGGGCTTCTTCTAACGATTTCTGGAAATTCCAGAAAAGAGCAATCGTGACCGGATGGCCTAGTTTGACTATCCACTACACTCGATCCGTTGATTGTTTAAAGGATCTAAAGGCATGGATATAAAATCCATCTAACAGGCTACAACATGTACACAAAAACATCAACAAATCTCCTAAAACCTGACAGATCAAGGCGTTTGAAAACTTTGTCAGACACTGATAATGAGTTTTCGGGTTGCTTGAAACTCTTGGTACATCTTCTAATAACCGAGTTTGACCAACAATAACTTGTAATCTGGACATGAAATAGCCATGATCCCACTTCCAGATCACAATCCCCATGTCAGAGTATAAATCTATAACATAAAACACAATAAATCATAAACAGGGAAATATCTAAGGCCATTGACATATGCTTGTCAGGCCACTTTTTAGGGTTCATGGACAGTTTTAAAAACTTTGATTTTTACCCACTTTGATGCTATGGATCTATGATAAAACATCATAGATCACCATAAAACATCTTCTAACACTTATATAAACACATAAACAACACTTTGGTTTAAGCATACAAGATCAAAAGGTGAGTTAGGGTTTATACCTCTCTTACTTAATCTTTGATCCTTGCTCTACTATATTGATCTTGATGTTTGAGAGGCTCAACTAGTGACTGAAACACTTAAGTATTTCGGAGGTTTGGAGAGAGATAGAGTAAGTTGAGTATTAGAACACAAATGAACCAATTTTATGAACTTTATCTCTCTTAATCAATATATATATATATATATATATATATATATATATATATATATATTTGGATGCAATGCATATAGCTGATGTTACTGTCAATAAGTGGCTGAGTTGCTGAGATTTAAGTCAAATGGCAAGTCAAAAGTTGGTGAACAACTAAAGTTTTGGCAAATTCCACAAGTTATCTACTAAATAATGCAAGAAGGGCAATTTGGTCTTTTGCATTGTAATTTTAATGGCTAAATGGTAATCTTGGCTAACCCTTAGGGTTTGACCCTTAGGCTTTAACCCTAAGGTTCTAACACTTAGGTTTTACAAATTTAATTTCTAGGATTTTCTAATTAGAGTTTTTAAATAGAAAATTAAGATTTCTAAATTATAATTAGGGTTTCCTAATTATATTAAAGTTTATTAATCACATTAGGGCTTGCTAATTAGGATTAGTGTTTCCTAATTAGGGTTTAGGGTTCCTGAATTCAAAATTAGGATTTCCCGACATTTCATTAGTGTTCCTAACTGTGCATTAGGGTTTCTCAATTTGAGATTAGGGTTTCTAATCCTTCATTAGGGTCTACTAAATTTATACCATATCTGATCAATCATTGATCATTAAATCTATATAGTACAAACACGTATTCATCAATACAATTATTATAATTGTATTTTTCTACCGAATCACTATCCGTAACTTGGGTTAGGGTTTCTATTCTCTGTTAAGCACAACTCTACTCTTATTTCTCAGTCAATACACAAATTGACCACTTTTCTTAGACTCGTGTCACAGATACTCAGCACAATATTGATAGTCAATATCAATATTAAATATAAAAAAATTATTCATAAAATTCAGATTATTCAAAATCCTGGGTTATCACATTCTCTCCTCCTTATAAGGATTCCGTCCTCGGAATCACCGCTTTCTTATTCTCTACAATCTTTTAAAGTTGTATCATCAATTCATTCTTATTAACACAATACTAATTTGTGTCCCATATACTAACCTGTGATTTAGATCTATAAAAGAAAACAATTCACAGCAATATCTATCCAATATTTCTCGCGTAATTTAATTGTTAAGCGAAATCGTTACCTATCGCCACCTCCTGGGCAGCTACTGCATCATGCGCTGTCATATTGAATGTACGGGATGTTGGTCTTCCTAGTTGTGCATGTCCTCTTATCGCTAGGGTTCCGCTGTCGGGTACCTTGTTGACATTTTGCTTCTCCACATTCCTCTTTGGACAATTTTGAACCAGATGATCGGTTGATCCACAGGCATAACAACCTTGTATCTTCTTCGGACTGGGGCAATTGGGCGACATGTGTCCCTCTTGTCCACAGTTATAATAAACTCCCTTCCTCTTTAAACAGACTCCAGAATGATTCTTCCCACAGCTCGCATATTGCTCAGCTCCCTTCCTATTCTCTTATGTCTTGTTACTCGATTGGGTATTCTCACTCCACTTCCTCTTGTTTAGATTACTACCACCACTGCTTCCTCCATCATTTGTCTTCTTCTTCTTCTCTTGATGAAATCGAGATGCTGTTGTCGACGTCGGGATTTTTATTTGTCCTTTTTTTGTTCTTGTTCTTTGGTGTTCTCATGTTAGGTGAGATTTGTTTGAAAAAACAAGTTGTGAAGAGGTTTGACATGTATATGTCGACGAATAGACTGTAAGAGTCGCAAGTTAGGTTTTTTATATGGTTGTACCAACACAATCGAGAAAAGGTTTGCACATTAACCCAGTGATGTGACACTGATAAACGGGTCTGTGAAACCGAGATTCATTAGGGTCCGGGGGCTTGATTATGCGGAGGGAAGGTATTAGGCACCCCCCGACATCCGTGTTACCATGGTGACCGCCACTTTTCAAGAAACTGTTATATGAATGTGTGTGTGTGGGTTAATGTGCAGTTATATGGAAGTAGTGTGAGGCCTCGTTCGCACCTATATACAAATGGTCTGAATTTGTATAAAAATTCAGTTTTAAACAAGATATAGCAGTGATATTTTGTAAAAGAGGTTTTTTCAAACCCTTATGCTCAATAGGAATTGAGGCCTTTGGATACTTCCATTTTTTTTTATCATATTCACCTTGATTGCTTTTATTTTCGAGATGCGAAGCATCTTCGAGAAAAATAATGTACAAAGCAGTGCCGAACTCCTCGTGGGCATGAAAACCATCTGAGGAAATCCAAACACCATGAATAAATTTACAAGCTGCTTATAACTAAAAATGTCCATCATGGGAACTGAATCTAGATTCAGTAGATTGAATCTGTGATCACATGATTCCTAGGTTCACATGATGCCGCAATTTATATGAAAGAAGTAAGCAGTTATATATATAAAAGCTGTAAATATATATATACAGACATGATCAACCACCACGAAGCACCTCTATGGGAGATCGAAAATGTAAATATATAAAAGCGGTAAATACATATATAGAGACATGATCAACCTCCACGAAGGACCTCCATGGGGGATCAGAAATGTAAATAAAGCTGTAAAAGCAATCAACCGCCACAAAGTAAACTCCAGGCGGGACGAAAAGTAAATATATATATATATATATATATATATATATATATATATATATATATATATATAAGCGATAGAACGCACTGATGTAAAATCTGTGCTCATCGAACATAGTTCACCACGATTCATATATAAAGAACGCCTTTTGATGTAAAATCCGTGCTCATAGAACATAGTTCGACCACAGTTCATATATATATATATATATATATATATATATATATATAAACTGAAATGAATCCACGAACCAAAATCTGGACATACACACACAACACGACTCTCAATTCGAAGAATAGTGTGTGCAAAGATGAAGAGAAAGGCTTTAAAGTGTGTAAGAAAGCTTATAGTGGATTTCCAAAGAAGACTTCTATAACGTTAAGTGGATAAATATTCGGCTCCCGCCGGTAAAAATAGTAACTGTTTATGAGCTCACAAGTGTTTAAAATGAGAAATCACTCAGTTTAGGGTGTGTACAGAGCAAATTAGACAGGGGTTCCTCGCCTATTTTCTTTTTAAAATGGGCACCCCAAGCCCTCTATTTATAGCCATAGATGTACCTGCGCCTGCCCGGGGTGCCCCAGCCTCTGCGGGTCCCGCAATCTCGAAGTACGTGCACGCGTGCACTGTGATGTCCGCTTGAACTTTCAGAAATGCAATTTGTATTGCCAGGACATATCAATGTTTCGTTCGAGTTCTCGCCAAGCGGTTTGTGTTGTCGGGGTGCGTCGACCTTCATTTGGCATGTACATCACCTGATAATATCCCTGTTGGGCAAACTGTCAAGGTTGTTTGACCTTCGTTGACTTATGCATCAACGGAAAATGAGTGACACCCCCGTCGGGGACTTCTTTTGTGGATACATACACTAATGGATGAAATCATCAGATGGCTTCCGATGCTTCGATGGATTTACCTGCCATCGGCTGAAATAACATCAAGGTTGCTTGACCTTCATTGACATGTACATCAACAGATGAAAATGTGTGACACCCCCATCGGGGATTCGTACATCAATGGACGAAAAAAATGCGTGACACCTCCGCCAGGGACTTTGAAAGGATTAGGGTGATGACCTTGAATTGGCGGCATTGGACCTGCATAACGTATTGCCAAGTGTGACTTGTAACAGCTGAGATCATCGACATAGTGTACCTTGTGTTTGAGCGAACACCAATGAGTGGTGTAGACCCACGGTTCGGTCTGAGAAAACCACGATTTCCAGCTATTCTGCTCAATCGCGTAGCGTTTTTATTCCAAATTTGGACTCTTCAGCTTATGAGATCTCCTTTGCAACTCGAATTGGACCAAGCCGAAGGGGTGGTACCCACGTAGGGGTGTCGTAGGTAGACTTGTAGCAGCCACAGGTGGACCTGCGGCCAACCGTGAATGCCCATAAATGGGCTAGTTGCTTTCACAAGTCATTTTCAAGTCGCGCCGCGAAGGAAATCTGAGAGCTCTTCTTCAGATCTTCTGAGTTCAAGCATCTTTCTGCAAATTCTGTCACCGTACAAGTGTTCTACACTATCCTAGTAACGTATACATGTCTTCTTTTCCAGTTTTTATACGTTGGAAAATGACTTATCACATGAAATGCATCTAAACACATAGTAGTGAATATGCATGCTCGTATAACTTGATAAAAATATTTAACATAGTAAATGTTAGTATTTAACCATGTTGAACACAATGATGTAAAAATTTTAAACTTTTGAAATAGTCAACTTGGCACCTTTTTCTGCTATTTCTTATCCTATTTGAGGACAAATGAGCAAAAGGTAAAAATACAAAGTAATCCCGGTAATTAAGCTACCCTTATGGATTGATGACTTTGACATTTAGATGCATATAGTATGTATATTTGTGGGCATGTGTGCTACTGAATGGCCACCTAGTCATGCCTATGTGCATGTGGATAGTCCTATTTATAGAGGGGACTATGGAATTTTTTTTTAAAATGTAGGCATTGAGTAGACATGCATTTTTAACTTTACTATAGATGTATGTTAAAGTAATTCATGCATGCATATAGTCATAAAATGCATTTTGAAAAGAAAGCTACAAGTTTAAAATTACCACACCCTTTCTGAGGTGATTTGGAGACTTTTGTTCAGATATTATGGATCAGGATCAGCCGAGTAGTTCCCGTAGGACCACTTCTGGTGTGTACGGAGGAGGGCTTCTGAAGTGCCTTCACCCTATTCTGTTAGACAGCCTCTTCGTATGGTGGAGGTGGTGATACGTCCAGTTCGGGTTGATGCGTTGGACGTCGAGGACGAGGAGGAAGATGTTCCGGTTGTGGACCTCGCTCCTGCTGTACATGTTCCCTGTAGGGATTTGCCAAGCATTCAGGTGGCGAACCCAGAGCTTCTGGGTGATTTGAGTCGACATCCTTCAGTTTACCTGCATGCATATGAGGTATAAAGTTAGATCTTAGTCTTCCTTCTTTAATATTGATGAGGAGTAAAGGATTTTGATGTAGATCTTCATTTTATGTAGGTTCCCAACTTTACACAGCCTCGAGGGAACTAGTTCAGCATCCACTCTATGTACTAGGCTCTACATCTTGACTATAGAGCGATTGTGCATGACTGGGGATTTGGGGCGTTTTTTCCATCCTTCCCGTCGTTGTCCCCTAGGGTTACCTCGTGGCATTGTCGTATTTGGTTTCACCCGACTCGGTCACTCCATTTCTTCGAATCGTGAGGTGATGATGAAGGATTGGATAGATCAGGTGCGAGATTTGACTCATTTGACTCAAATTGTGATTTCACCCAGATGATCGGGCAGGGCACATTTACAGATCCAAGCATTTGGGCGTAGATCCCAGAGAGGCATATACTTTTGATCCTTCCAGCTCAGGCGCTGGCCCCTCAGATAACCCATTTGGCTTTGTCGGCGCAGATCCTCTATTGTATAGGCCTGATATCACTATTGATAGAGATCCAGTGACTCAGGAGGAGTTATGTGATGCCCCCAAAATAGGTATACATCACATATTCTGAGTCGCCAAATACATGGTACAGAATATAAATACAATCTTAAATATACAACATAAGCTGTGAGTTCTAATACAAATATTATCTTCTAGACAATATTCAAACTCAAAATAAGTCCTCAATACATTTATTATCACACTATTTCATAGAATAGTGAGGACTACTAATGCTATCATCTGGACCGTCACTCTGTACCCCGACTACTCCCTGCTACGTTCTCATTTCCTGAAGAGAACAATGAAAGCAAAAGGGTGAGCTCAACTAGCCCGTTAAGAAATATTATGACTAAGATAATGCAGAATAAATTATTGTTAGCCTTCAACAGTGTTAAACTGATACAATATAACAAACATCAAGTTTAAGCTGCATAATGAATAAGCAATCCATTAGAAGAGTCAAGTAAAAATAAAATCTACTATCTTCTATGATTTAAAAGGTTTTCAATACTTTTATCACGAGACTCGACTTAATAAATAATCCACATCATCCCTGCACTACGGCCAAGGATATTCATTAGTATCACAACCACAAATTATCCATGCACTATGGGCTAAGAATATTCATGATTTCATCAATGATCATGATCATGCCAACCACTATCCATCAATGCACTACGGGCCAATGAGGACTTTTACCACATCATTTGTAACATTACGGTCATGATTATGCAAGAATGATCCCTGGTCATAATCATACCAAGTCCATCTATGCACTTCTGTGCCAAAGATGACTTTCTTTCAGAATATAAACATGAGGATGATGACAATGATATATGAATTCAATAAAACAAGTTCAAGAATTAATTTATCCAGGAACCAATAATGTCCAAATTGTCAACATAATACTGTTTTGTGGTGTAAAATTCAAGAATGCTCAGAAGAATATTTCCATGAAAAGATACTAGATGAAGCTAAAATATCAAGGATATTCCACTAATTTCATGGAGTATAGAAGTCAAAGCTTTAACCAACTGAGTATAATAACTAATGGAATAACAAAAGAATTCACCAAGCATGCGATAGACCGCACAGACAAGTTATTCCAACATAATAATAAATAATGGAACCAGGTCATGCGTAAACGCACAAACAGGATATTCCAACAGAATAATAAATAATGGAACCAAAAGTTATGACAAGATGCAGACAGGATGTTCCATGAGAATGATAAAGAATGGAATAATAGAAGAATTTCACCATGTATGCGTAACTTAGCATAGGCAAAGTTATTCCAACATAATAATAAAGAATGGAATAATGAAGAATTTCACCAAGTATAGGGTAGTCCGCTTATACAGGTTATTCCAACAGAATAATAAAGAATGGAATAATGAAGTTCTCTTCATGAATACAAAAGAAATAATACCCTTACCTTAGTAGGAGATTGAATCGTAGTAGTGTAGTAACAGAATACTCTTCTTCTTCTCTCTTATTCTCTCTATACTTTCTCTCTCTATAGCTTGAATGAATTAAGTGAAAATAATGAAGAACTAGGCCTATATTTATAGAAGATTTCTAGCTTAGCCCTTGCAATGTGAAAAAGGCAAGCTGACGATTTCGGGTGATGTGAAAAGAAAAGTTGTTTGACGCCTGTAATGTGAAACACCAAGTGGTTTGACGCCTGTAATGTGAAACAACAAGTGGTTTGACGCCTGTAATGTGAAACGACAATTGGTTTGACGCCTATAATATGAAACGACAAGTGGTTTAACGTCTGGTAAAGGTAATTACTATTGGCGAAAGAGACTCTTAGATGATGACATATGGGCCCCCATAGAATAACCAAACTTAACACAAACGTCTCATAATAGACTTCTTATATACATCAAGGATTGAATAAATATTACCACAAATTATTTTATTTTTAATCAACACATATTTAATCTTTCAACAATTATTCATCATTAATATTGTAACTTGTCATTTCAATTATTGATTTAATAATATAACATATTATCTGATGATGATCTTTTGTGACAATAATTGAATCAATAATATAAGAGATATGATGCAGCAATTACTGTAGCAATAATTGAGTATAACTGAGTGACTTCTCACGTAAGCATCAATAAACAATAACGTGTGCTACTATGCAACCACGCGTAATACTGTACCTTTATTACTGGGTATTTCACCAGTTAACGGTAAAACTTCCGCCGTTATTTTTATAAAAAGATAATTTTGTCATTTTCTAACTCCGACAATAATTCTGTTATGGGGTCCACCAATGATTGTGTTGTCATACGAATATTCCCCGATAAAAAAAGAATATTCCCCCACCAAACGAATATTTTATAACAACTTGCTTACTTTGCAAACTTTATAAATATTACCCACAACTATAGCATTATATCAAATCCACACCATAATATTCAAAAAAATATCTCGAGAAAATTAAATCTTTATTCATAAAATCTGGGGTCTCACAATCTCCCCTCCTTATGAAATTTCACCCTCAAAATTTACGTACGTACCTGGTATACCGAAGAGGTGAGGATAACTTGACTTCATTTCAGATTCTAATTCTTGAGGTATAACATTTGAGTGTTGAATACGATCCTTCTTATCCATGATTTTAACATGTATCTCCTCATACGTTAAATCTTCTTCTATTTCATTTAGTTCTAATTTAATAATGTTGTTTGGGTCATCCACATATTTACGTAACATCGATACGAAAAAAAAATGTTCTGAACACGCAACATACTTGGCGGTACAATTCCTACTTCCTCAAGGATTTTAAATGGGCTAATTAAATCGAGGGTTAAGATTTCCTCTCTTCGTCAATTCTTGCTTCTATAATAACGCCCTCTTGAACCTTCTTCTTCACATTCATCAGCTTCGGGTGTGTAGCTTGAGCGGCTTTAACTTTATCGATTAAAGTCGATTCTACTCGTATATTCGTTATCTTCATGTGGGTTCGTATATTCTCACTTGTAACCGCATATGATCTTCTATTCAATGCGTTAGCTACCATGTTCGTTTTTCCTATAATGGTATTGAATGGTACGATCGTAATCTTCAATAGCTCGAGTCAACGCCTTTGGCGCATATTACGTTCATTTTAGTTGAAGAAATATTTGAGGGTTTAAGAAATGGGTTTTGTACTGGGGTCAATAAAAAATTCGATTTCACGCTCTAGGGGTAGGCTAAGAAGTCTTCAAGAATACGTCAGGAAATTTATTAACAATAGAAATATCATTCAAAACTGTGACCCTCATCTAAGACTTGGATAGTATGTCACATTGATATCTATCAACTTACCATCGTCATTCACGACGTCGCCAACAGAAAGTCTGGCTTCGGTGTATTCCACACAAGGAAGTCAACAACGAAATGACCGGGGCTCTTTACTTATGGCTTTATATGACAATGATTGACTTTAGTGGTTTGGTTGCTTGAATTGGCATAACAGGTTGGTTAGGAATATGAAAGCTAACAACCTTACGAAAAGCATGATGAGTAGTTAACCAATCGATTCCTAAAATCGCATCAAAGGCAAGTATTTTCAAAGAGATAAGATTGACAAGTAACGTGAAAGTGTCAATTTGAATTAAACAAGATTTATAAATAGTGGATGTAACGAAGGTTTCTCCCAACTGAGTTTCAACAGATAAATCAAAATCTAACTTCTCCAGAGTTGAATTCAAACATTGAACACAACTAGGTGAAATAAAAGAGTGAGTAGAACCAGTATCTAACACGGTATAGACTTTGCAAGAGTTTATGATTAACTTACCCGTGATAATTTTATTCAGGTTCCTCGTCAAAAAAAAATGCTCTCTTGAACTACCGGCTTTGGCTTTATGCAGGACATCCTTTGGCATCACTATCCCGGTGGACTTGACTTCACCATACGAAAAAAATCGAGCTAGGTGACCTTCTCTTCCGCAATTAAAACACGCTTTGGATTGTTGCGTGCAGATTTGGACGGATGTGTCCTCTCTGTCGCATTTGAAACATACGACCGGTGGTCGTTCTTCTTCCTTTGAAAGCGGTGTCTTGTCTTTATCTTTCCATCATTATTGAACCTTCTCTTCTTGAAATTTCCACTTCTATTATCTTGGCCATGATTACCCACCAAGTGGTTACCATTCTTGGCATGATAATTTCTCCCACGATGGTTATCATTATTACGATGGTCGTTAATTGCACCCGTTATGATTATTATCGTGTTGTTGCTCGTTACCTTTTGGTTGTGTTGACTCATTATCGCGCTCCAATAACTGAGCCCTATTCACAACATCTGAATATAAACAAAGTTTGTGAGAAATGAGGTATTGACGTTTATCAGTTTTCAAACCTCTTAGAAACATTCGCGTCATTCGCTCCTCATTATTGAATGGGATGAAAACCGGGATAACTCCGCAAATTTAGCCTCGTATTGAGACACGGTCATATTGTTTTGCTCCAACTTGATAAACTCCACCTCCTTTATGTGACGAATACTTTCGGGAAAGTACTTGTCGTTGAACAGCTCTTGGAACTTCTCCCAAGACATCTTTAGTGCGTCAGGCTGAGTACGTTTTACAGATTCCCACCAGTAATTTGCCTCTTCACACAACATAAAGGTGGCAAAGGGAACCTTTTGCTCCTCGGAGTATCGCAAGACATCAAATATCTTGGTGATCTGCTTTAACCACGTCTCCGCCTTAAGTGGTTCTGGTTTTCCCAAAAACTCCGGCGGTCCCAGCTCCTTGAACTGCTTAACGGTGACCGACCGTGGGTTGCCATTATTTCCACCTATATTTTGAAAAGGAGTCTCTCTTACCTGATGTTGCATGAATTGCATAAAGCCTCTGAACATTCCATCATTCATCATCTGGTCAGTGTTGTTGTTGTTGTTTCGAGGATTGTCGCCTTCACGATGCACATTATCCTTATTATTGATCTGTGGAGACTCAACGGTCTCCTGTGCTCCATTGACGTTCTCAACATTCTCGGATGTCATTTTCAAATACTGCCACAAAACAAGGGTTAATTGACATGCCACATATTATCCCTATACTCTGACTGACCAATTAAATAACAAATAAGCTTAGGTAGGTCATACTAGCGAAGGAATTACCCGTCTCTCCCCTCCTAGTTCTAGTCTCACATCTTAGCAAGGGATCATATCCCTAAGCTTTGATACCAACTTATTCTTAGTCGCCAAATACATGGTATAGAATACAAATACAATCTTAAATATACAAAACAAGCTGTGAGTTTTAATACAAATATTGTCTTCTAGACAGTATTCAAACTCAAAATAAGTCCTCAATACATTTATTATCACAATATTTCATAGAATAGTGAGGACTACTAATGCTATCATCTGGACCGCCACTCTGTACCCCGACTAGTCCCTGCTACATTCTCATAACAAACATCAAATTTAACTGCAACGGAGTAAGCAATCCATTAGAAGAGTCAAGTAGAAAATAAAATCTACTATCTTTTATGATTTAAAAGGTTTTTCAATACTTTTATCGCTGAGACTCAGCTTAATAAATAATCCACATCATCCCTGCACTACGGCCAAGGATATTCATTAGTATCACAACCACAAATTATACATGCACTATGGGCCAAGAATATTCGTGTTTTCATCAATGGTCATGATCATGTCAACCACTGTCCATCAATTCACTACGGGCCAATGAGGACTTTTACCACATCATTTGTAACATTACGGTCATGATTATACCGAATGATCCCTGGTCATAATCATACCAAGTCCATCTATGCACTACAGGCCACAGATGACTTTCAACAAAATATAAACATGAGGATGATGACAATGATATAGGAATTCAATAAAATAAGTTCAAGAATTAATTTATCCAGGAACCAATAACGTCCAAATTGTCAACATGATACTGCTTTGTGGTGTAAAATTAAAGAATGCTCAGAAGAATATTTCCATGAAAAGATGTTCCAACAGAATGATAAAGAATGGAATAATAGAAGAATTTCACCATGTATGTAGTACTTCACATAGACAGGTTATTCCAACATAATAATAAAGAATGGAATAACAGAAGAATTTCACCAAGTATAGGTTAGTCCGCGTATACAGGTTATTCTAACAGAATAATAAAGAATGGAATAACAAAAGTTCTCTTCATGAATACAAAAGAAATAATACCCCTTACCTTAGTAGGAAATTGAATACTGCAGTATTGTAATAACAGAATACTATTCCTC
The DNA here is from genome assembly GCA_020205605.1 of Panax ginseng. Lineage (NCBI taxonomy): Eukaryota > Viridiplantae > Streptophyta > Magnoliopsida > Apiales > Araliaceae > Panax > Panax ginseng. The sequence goes on along the minus strand of CM035148.1, from coordinate 107,988,789 downwards.
TTTCTCTCTTATTCTCTCTATACTTTCTCTCTCTATAGCTTGAATGAATTTGTGAAAAATAATGAAGAACTAGGCCTCTATCTGTAGAAGATTTCTAGCTTAGCCCTTGCAATGTGAAAAGGCAAGCGGTTTGACGACTGGTGATGTGAAAAGAAAAGTTGTTTGACGCCTGTAATGTGAAACACCAAGTAGTTTGACGCCTGTAATGTGAAACAACAAGTGGTTTGACGCCTGTAATATAAAACGACAATTAGTTCGGCCTCGTTTTATAATATAAAGCGGCAAGTGGTTTGACATCCGTAAAGGTAATTACTATTGGCGAAAGAGACTCTTAGATGATGACATATGGGCCCCCATAGAATAACCAAACTTACCACAAACGTCTCATAATAGACTTCTTATATACATCAAGGATTGAATAAATATTACCACAAATCATTTTATTTTTAATCAACACATTTAATCTTTCAACAATTATTCATCATTAATATTATAACTTGTCGTCTCAATTATTGATTTAATAATATAACATATTATCTGATGATAATCTTGTGACAATAATTGAATCAATAATATAAGAGATATGATGCAGCAATTACTGTAGCAATAATTGAGTATAACTGAGTGACTTCTCACGTAAGCATCAATAAATAATATCGTGTGCTACTATGCAACCACGCGTAATACTGTACCTTTATAACTGGGTATTTCAACAGTTAACGATAAAACTTCCGCCGTTATTTTTATAAAAAGATAATTTTGTCGTTTTCTAACTCTGACAATAATTCTGTTATGGGGTCCACCAATGATTGTGGCGTCATACGAATATTCCCCGACTAAACGAATATTTTATAACAACTTGCTTACTTTGCAAAATTTATAAATATTACCCACAACTATAACATTATATCCAATCCACACCATAATATTCAAAAAAATATTTTGAGAAAATTAAATCTTTATTCATAAAATCTGGGGTCTCACAAGTTACATCAGGTGTACAGGATTGATGATTTAGATATTGACACCATGCCATCTTCTGATGTGTATTCTTGTTATCTCTTTTGATAGGTCTTTGTTAGATATTGGGTGGCTGTGCTCCCTTCTTGCTATATCTTTTGATAGGCCTCTATTAGTAGTAGGGCGTATGTGCCCCATTTTAGCTATACAGAGATGATGTATGTAGATGATGATGTACTTATGAATGTATGTACTATTTTCCATTCCCTACATCATATTTCCATCTATTATCTATAATGCATGTATCATGTTATGCATATGTATGTATGTCTAGAGATATTCAGCAATGACCCCTGGATGGTCTTATGATACGACCTACACAGATGTCTTCTTTAACAGTCAGCTGTATAGATCAAACCCTACCAGTGTTGATAGTTTCCCGTTTGAGGTCGTGGTATGATAGTATATCACCTACAGATAAGGTGACTGTAGATCAGCTATTACAACATTTTATGACCCTCTTGATGTTTCAGGTTACTACAGGATTTGTAGAGGGCATGCTGGAGCATTGGATATCAGAGAGACAGGTTTTCTAGTTTAGTACCTAGGAGTTGACTCCTACATTAGAGAGTATAATGCGGTATTGGCTTTGCCCTTAAAATGCAGACCTTGCGCTCATATGGTCATTGGAGATATCTTGGCCATAGATTCATGACCCTCAAGGTTCTGCGTAGATTAGTAGAGGATGAGATTACATCCGGTTATGTATTATCCTGGCGTTTCCTGATAGATAGGTTTGGCTCATTGGACAGCTACGTAAGACATTTTGGGGATTTCACCACACCGGAGGATCAGTGGCGTTTGGCCAGAGTGGATGTATTCGTGATGTGCATAGTGGCGTATGGTTACATGCCATGATATATGGATGAGCTGGACATCGGTGTTATCATGGCAATGAGAGTCTCAGGGAGGGTCATACCATCATTCCGATGATTGTGGCGGAGACGTTGAGGTCGACCACGTTTTGCAGCACCTACCCTGCAAGGGTATTCACAGGTAGTTCGGTCATGTTGTACGTGTGGTTTATGTCACACTTGAGACCGATTGACACTTTCCGCCGACACGAGTACTGCTTTACCTATGTAGCTATGTCTTACTCCTTTCAGCCATCGGAGTGTACATAAGCTATGTCTTGGTCGATATTCCTGGTGGAGATTAGAGATTCGTTTGTCATCCTGTCGTGCACAGGGCTCAGCTCACCCTACAGCTTTATTACTCATGCTCCGGGCATGGATTATCTCCCTTTGGCTGGTTTGAGGGGCATGACTACCTACCACCCACTGGCCGTGATGTCACAGTTTGACCAGTTCCACGACTTCCATCCTTTTGAGGGGGCGTTAGGTCAACGTTTAGCTTCCTGCCATCTATAAGCGAAGGACTGATCCCAGGTGTATGTATGTTAGGATCAGCGTGAGATAGCTGATTTTTTTTGTTAGCCATCCGAGCTGTTCGCCAGAGTATTCTGCGTGGATGGAGATAGAGACTTCATCGGCTGCGGCAGTATCCACAGTGTAGGGTATTGATTCAGATGGTGGAGAGTCCACAGAGGACATTGATTCACACACCGAGGAGGAGCCATTTACTGGGTTTCCAGCAACTCTATTAGATTCTCCCAGTACTAACACTGTTGTGATCCAGCATTCATCACAGTACTTCGAGCAAAGTCTCCATTTGATGACCTTCGAGAGAGATCAGGCCAAAGCCTTGATGTTGACAGCTCTTGATGGGAGAGACGCAACTCTGTTAGAGAGAGACAATGCATTAGCTCGTAAGGATGCCACTGTTGTTGAGCGGGATGAGGCCAGATCAGCCAGAGATGCCGTGACAGTCGAGAGGGATAGCGCCATATCTTCCCAGGATGTAGCCGTCATAGATAGCACCATAGTGAGGTCCCTTACTACTGGCATGATTGTAGAGATGAACACGTACATTGGTGAGCACCGCGTCACCATGCAGATGGTCGTAGACCTGTTAGCGCATGTGGATACCCTTGTACAGGAGACCACAACGTTACCTCCTTCTTCTGAGAGGGATTCCATGATGGGCTTGATAGCTGTAACATTCTAGAATTTTAAATTATAATATTAAATATTTATTGATTTATATAAGTATTTAATGGATATGTTATTGTTGAATAAATAATTGTTCAATTTGAGTTGATGTGGTTTAGTTAATTATTTGTTGAATAAATAATTAAGGAGTTAAGGAAATTAATTGTTATGAGATTTATATACCAATTTAATTTAATAGTTAAGCTAGAGAGCTTATAATGATTAAATGAATTATAATATTTTAATTGAAATTTGTAATTAAAATAAATTGTTAGTTAGTTAAATAAAATTATAATTATAAAGGAAATTATAATTATGTGATAATGATTTATGTGTTAAAGTAATTTAATAAATTAGTATTTGAATTGATTAAATTGATTATTTTATTTAGTAGAAGTGTGTCAAATAACCTTGCTATAAACGAGTTATTAAAATAAATTAAAGGAGATTAATTTAGTTTTGGCCAAACAAGTCTTAATGCATATTAAGTCTTTAATCTAATAGTGTTTTATCAAACAACGTATAAGGATTAATTGATTTATTTTTTTATTAGCTTTACCCAACATGGTATATAAGTTAATGGGTTATTTTTATTATGTTAGCCAAACAAGCCTTATGACTTTTGATTTTCAAAACTTACATAACTGATATAAGTTATATCTATATTTATATTATATAATTAATATATATTATTGCTATATACGTTATAGTTTTCTACGTTAGTTAGACTAGAGTTAGAAAGAAGGCTCAGTTGAAGAAAAGAGAAGAAAAAGAAGAATACAGAGAAAAATTTGAGAGAAGTCTAGAGAAATTGAGAAAAGAATTGGGGAAAAGAAGATTGTAATCATAGCTAGCCACCATTTTCTTCTAACTCTAGAGTATCATCTTCTTAATCAAAGGTAGGATATAAATCCTTGTATGTTATTTTTAAAGTTTAGTTTTCTTCTCCAAAAAGTTCTCTGTAAATAATTGTGGATGATGAATTTCTTGTGTATATAGCTTTATATGATGATTGTTATTGTAAAACTGTTTTTCATAGGTTATGTACGATTATAATCAATTACTTTATGTATGTATGCAAATTGTGAAGAAAAATATATCACAGTGAGTTCATATAAAAATATATATGAATATGACTTAGTTTAAAGTAAAAATTAAGGTTTATTTAGTTGTTAAATTGATAATTTGACTATTGGAATTGATAGAGTATGTATAATCAGAACCATGGTATTTTGAATTTACTGTTTTGATTGAAAAACAAAAATCACAGTGTTGATTTTCAGTAAAAATGTCAAAAATGGAGTTTTATCAAAAATAATGAAATTGGTTGTTGAGAATTTGATGTTTATGTTATTTTATGGGTAGAATCATTCTAGGAGTCTTTACAATATGTTTACAGGAAGTCTTTGTATATATTACATGTAATTAGTTTATTAGATTAGAGCTTGTAGGCCAATTTGGCTTTTTGTTCATGCTGTTGCCGAGCTTGGTTGCCGAATTCTGGAGTTTGGCGCCACTGCCATTACCAAAGAAGTTAGTTAGTTTAACGCCGTAGTGACGGCGCCATGTCTTGATGCCAATCGTTGGCTCTGTGACTCAGATCTGATGCCATTTCAGTATGCATAAATACCAACTACTGATGTAAATCGTGTAAGCATAACATGAAAGTTAAGCAGAATGGTCTGACAGTTTTAGTTTGTTACATAAATTTTGAAAATAAATGTTATGTGTTAATAATAGGACTGTTAAATGATGAATTCAGTAATACTAAACTAAAAATGATCATGTTATCAAGGGGTAACTAGTATTAACGTAGTTAGATTATGTGAATTGGTAATTAAACCTACATGTTATATATACTTGTTTATATATACAAAATATTAGTAATGACTAATTATGTCATGATGACATATGTATAGGGTATTGAAATTCAAGTTGTAAAATTTAGCTTGTGCTCAAGGCAAGTTCTCTAACTCTAAAACTTCATTGTGCAAGTTTAATTTCGTTGAGTACATTATTGTTTTTAATTCAATTTCAATTACACAAGTGGCTAACTCTGCATTTTCGTAGAGCTAGATGGTTTATTATTGAGAAAGCTCTTGTATCTAATTGTTCATAGGGATGCAAGTATTCTAAATCGTATATTTAGTATTGAGCAAGTTTCTTTAATATGTAACTTGTTATTTAGCATGCAATCGCTATATTTTAATGTTGAACAACTTTATCGTTCAAATTACTATTCATTATGCATGCTTGGTATCCAATTATCAATAACTTTGACTTAATATTGTTCAAAGCAAATTATGTTATGATTATTCCATAGCATACAGTTAGTTCTTTTGTATTCAACTAATCCTTAGTTGATGACCGTTGAATTCTAAATTACCCTGTAATGTATCCAAACCAAACTTACTTTGGTGCGGACTTGTATTCTAAATACTGAGATGAACAACTCTTTTATTAGAGGTTTACGCTTAGCGTTGAAATGGTTGTGCACAATACATTGTACGAAGGGTTGATCCCCCTAAGTACGTGGAGTCCTTATAGTCTTATGGCTATTAAAGTTAAAATTAAAAGATTACTTATAACTGTGAAAATGATTCGTGGTCATTAGACCCTCAGTAGTATGTTTAAAAATGTTAATAGAACCTATCATTCAGTTCAATTGAGCCTATTTCTGGAAAATGTTGTAATGTTGTAAAGTTATTCATTCTTATTTTAGGTGAGCCTTGTTTGCTCACTCTTGCATATTATATACTTATTGCAGCTAAGGTTGAAAAGGTCAATGAACCTACCACTAGGAAAGGAAAGGGAAAAATGTACAAGTGATGAAGACTTGTAATTTTATTTTATCGTTATAGACTTTTGAATGATGTAATAATTTAATTTCCGCATTTGAATAATTGTAATTAAAGGTTAGATAACCTGGGAGATTTTTATTTAAGTTTAATCCTGTATGGGCAGGTTTTTATTATTCAATTTTATTATATTTGGGTAGTTAGAAATGAATGTTTTGATTAAGTGAACACCAAATCTTGAGGAAATGAAGTACCAGGATTTGGGGGTGTCACAGGTTGGTATCAGAGCCTTAGGTTATGAACCTTAGGTGGGGGGAAAAGCTTTAGGAAGTAACCTTTGAAAAGATAGTGGTGATTAACTCTTATCGAGTTTAAGGAAGAAGTAATAAAACACTTATGTGCTTACGTGTTTATAAATTATGTGCTCATGAGTGTCGAGTAGTAATGATTAATGATTAAAACTTAAAATTTTGTTGTCAGGATGACTAATGTCAGAGAATTCAGTCAGGCTAGGGAGGATAGACCTCAGTTGCCTATAGAAGAGGAACCTCGCGACATTCATGTAGTTTGGGAACAATTACTGCCACGGGAGTCAGCCCCGTTGGTCACAGTAGTTGAAGATGAGGATGATGACGTGGAGACGGATGACGAGGACGAGGAGGAAGAGACTCCATTAACCTGGATGGCTGCTCGTATGTACGATGAAGTCTACGACCGTAACGTGGAACTTCAGTATACAATTTAGGAGTTACAGGAGATAATAGCTGAACAATAGACCACAATGACACAAAAAGACGGCGAGATCCAGGATCATGAAGAACAACTGATAAATGTCGAGGAGAAACTAGTACAGACTGAAGGAGAGAAAGAACAACTGATCGAAGTGGTCGCTGAACCGAAGAACAAGCTGAGAGAAGAAGCTACTAAGAGGGCAAGAGCTGAAGGTGCCTACGAGGAAGCTTATCAATGAACCAGAATAGCAGTGAGAGATGCGCAGTCAAAGAGGATGAAGATGGAAGATATGGATAAAGTATTTAACACCGCGATTAATCAAGCTCAAGATCGGGTCATGGGATATCCTATTCAGTTCGAGACGCTGCCATCATACGTATTAGATCGCAGAACAATGTTCTGGGTCATAGAGGAAGAACGTAGTAAGGCTAAGCAGTATCTTAGTAGAACATCGTAGTTGTTGTACGATGAATAAAATGTTAAATAAATTGTAAATCCCAAGTGTTATGCAACCTATGGGATATGACGATGATGTTGTCCTGAAACTTTTGTAGTTCGGGAAAGTAATGTAAATAGCAGTGATGCTATTGTTTTATGTTTTCAAAAAGGTTATGAATAAATAAAAGTTGTTACTTTATTCAAAGTGTTATGTGTTATGTGGTCATTTCTTTTGGAGGCAAGTTAAGTAGAAATTTCTTAAAAGAGTTGAATAATAATCTAATGAATGTATTTTAACAGAAAATGCCTCCCAGACTTCAACCACCACGACAGAGAACCACTAAAGGAACCAATAACGATAATGTGGATGGTAACCCCGTTCAACAACTAGTGACGCTACTGACAGGAGCGTTGCAGAATCAACCACAAAACCAAGGTACAACGTTTAAGGATTTCAAGGCGGTTGGACCACCTGAATTCCATGGGTCCATGAATCCAGTCGAAGCACGGACCTGGATTATGGAGAAAAAAAAGGTGTTTGATGTCGCTAGGGTAGGGGATGACCAGAAGACTACTTTCGCAACATTCATGTTGAAAGCAGAAGCTAGTTATTGGTGGCAGGCCAATAAAACTCGTGAAGGGCCAGGAGTGATGACCTGGGATAGGTTCAAGGAGTTGTTCTTCAAGACCTATTTCCCGGAGTGTTCGAAGAGTCAATTAGAAGTGCAGTTTCTGGAATTAAAGCTGGGAACGATGACGGTATCTGTAAGACCCCAACTTTTTATAAATAAAGATTTAATTTCTCTAATTATTATTTTGAAATAGTAAGGGGTTGATTTGATTAATGTGGTTAGTTATGGATAAAATGCGCAAATATTTTAAATAAGCAAGTGGTTATAAAATATTCATTGTTGTCGGAGAATATTCGTTTGGTCATGGAATATTCTTACTGTTGGGGAATATTCGTACGACGGCGCAGCCTTGTGTGGGCCCCATAAACAATTCAGATGAAGAAAACGACAAGTATAAGTTGTTTATAAATAACTACACTAGATTGTTACCATTAATCTCGTTGGAATACCCGGTGGTTAAAACACGAAAGAATACGCGTGTTGAACAAAGATAGCACACGATATTGCACCAATTATTGATTCTTACGTAAGAAGACACTACTCAATAATTGTTACGAAGAATTATCGCTCAAAGATTTTATTTTATTGATTCAATAATTGCTGCGTTGATATTTTATATTACCGTTGTTTCAATAATTGTCACTACACAGTATTTTCCATTATCGAAGCAATAATTCATATTATCTGAATAATATTATTAGAAAACATTATTGGCAATGTCTAGAAAGTTCTGTCTAAGGAGAGGTTTGGTCACCTAATTGCGCGCCAGTAAGGAGAAATTCTTATTGGAAAGCCCCCTCTTTCTTGCGAACGGCCTGGTTGCCAGTACTGTGATTCTGTGATATTATTTGTGAATAATTAATTATTGATTTATATGATGAGGAAAATATTGATTTTATGTGGATATAGATGGAGAAAATTTTAAAAGTGACAATTGTTAAAAATTGATATTTTATCTTTTCTGATAAAATAATATTTTATTATATTATTATAATATAATAATGGTGATATTTTTACAATGAATATGGGATATATGAGTATATGAGGAGGAAGAGTATTTTTGTTGCAAAAGTTATTTAAAACATGTTAAACATGTTGGTGGACCCATTTCTTGACTAAAATTTGATTATAACTTGTAAAATCGTCCGTATGTGAATTTCGGTCAATTTCTGTTTGGAATATGGAAAAACTTTCTTCTGCAAAGTTGTAGAAAATTGAATTTCCTATAAAAAGTCTCGAGATTCGAATTTTCTGATAAAGGGCTAGTTACTATGAATTATTGAAGTTCCGAAGTTCCGAAATAATTGATTTTTAGAAGTTTTAATTATTTATTTTATGAAAAACGTTTTTTCTTATTTTTTCTAGAAGGTTAGCATGTGTGAATTGCTGAAATTCAGATTCTTGGGTGGTGGGCTTGAATTTTTATTAAATAAAATTATTTTAATAAATTTTTTGCTTTGGTGTTCTAAGCAATTTCCTATAAATAGGGTGCTTAGGTTAGAATTGAAAATCACACCAAAAACTAAAGTTTTCTCTCTCTTTCTCTCTCGATATATTGAATGTATTTTTGTAAGTATTTTAGTACTTTGAGTGTTGCTATACGGTGCAAGTTCTTTCAGCACTATATCCATTATTTAGTCAGAAGTACTGTTTTTGCGAGGTAAGGGATGTTATTTTATTCCAAAAATGATATTATTTCTTCAATATCATTATGCCGAAATATTGGTTAGAAATTTTATCAAATTTGGAACTTTTTCATGTCGGGGTTACTATTCATGATTTACTATTCATGAGTTACTATTCATGAATTACTATTCATGAGTTACTATTTACGAGTTACTATTCATGAGTACTATTCACGAAGCATGATGATTTTTTTTGTGAAATTTCTATCTTTTAGTGTCGGAGTTACTATTCACGTATACGGCACTATTCACGTATACAACACTATTCACGAATACGACACTATTCACAGAAAAATTAAATTTTCTTTTATGTGTCCAAGATCGTCTGTTATGATTCCTATCTTGGATTGGATCTATGTTTTGGTCTTCATTCTTGAATTTTACACCACTTTGGTTATTTATGAAGTATTTTTGAACTTGGATTGTTTAAAGTACTAATCCTTAATATTTGTTCTTTTGTTTCACCGGATTCGTTTTCTTTAAAATATTTTCATCATCATCACCCTAAATGATGATATAATCGAATATCTTTGGCCCATAGTAAAAGATGAATTATTTTATGATGAATATCTTTTGCCCGTAGTTCAAAGATGAATTATTTTATGATGAATATCTTTGGCCCGTAGTAGTGCAAAGATGAACAGTGTTTAGATGAATATGACTAATTGATGAATATCTTTGGCCCAGTAGTAAAAATGATGAGCAGTGTTTAGATGAAGATGACCATCTGGTGAATATCTTTGGCCCAGAAGTGCAAAAGATGAATATTTGATTTATGATGTATATTGATTGATGTTCTGGTATAAAATATCGATGATGGACTTTTAAATTCATAGATGATAGTAGATTTCATTCTCTACTTAACTCTTCTAATGAATTATTGTTTCATTGCAGATTGTTGATCTAAAACTTGTTGTCTATTGTATTCTATCGATTTTTCCTCGTGAAGACTAAGGATAATTTGTTGTACATTATCTTAGTCATAATATTCTTTATGGGCTAATTGAGCTCACCCTTTTCCTATTTATTCCATTTTTTTCTCTCAAGAGACGAGAATATAAATGAACTAATCGAGGTGTGGAGTAATGGTTCAAGACAGTTGTTTTAGTAGTCCTCACTATTTTGTGAAATAGTGTATCAATAATTGTAATGAGGACTTATTTGAGTGTGGATATTGTCTAGAAGACAATATTTGTATTTGAACTCACAGTTTATTTGTTGTCGTATTTTGCACGACAATTGTATTAATGAAGTTGTAGTTGTTTCTGTACCATGTATTTGGCGACTCAGAATGGGTTGGTTGGATTGGACCTATTTTGGGGTCGTCACAGTTGGTATCAGAGCTTAGGGATATGATCTCTGGCGGAGATCGGGGAATAGAACTAGTAGGGGAGAGACGAGTAAATCCTCCGCTAGTGTGTCCTACCTAAGCTTATTTGTTGGTTGGTCATAATATAGGGGTATTATGTGATTTGTTAATTTGTTAAATTAACCCTTGTTTTATGACAGTATTTGAGAATATCGACTGAGAATGTTAACAGTGGAGTGAATGAGACCGTGGAGACACCTCTAATCATCAACCAGGTTAATGTGATTAGAGATATTCATGTGGTAATTGAGGAATTAAAAGTTGCACTCAAGCTAGTCGCAAAGGTAACAACTGAGAGTGAGGAAGAAGAGGAACCTGAGGATGATTTATTAGAAGAACTTATTGATCAAAATATAGAATTGCAAAATCGTATTCATGAGTTAGAAGAGTAGGCTGAAAAATGGCAGGCGGTCGTGGAACAAAGGGATGCAACAATTCAAAATTGTATTACCCGGTGTGCGATGGTTGAACAGAAGCACTCTTTGGCACAATATACGATATTAAAGATGGAATCTGAGAATTCAAATGTCAAGGAGCAACTAAAAGAAGAAACAACTGAACGAGTGAGAATGAAAGATGCATGGGTAAAAGCCGCACGAGGCGTTGATATTGTGGAAAGAGAAGTCCGGTCTAAGAAAGCTAAAATAGATTATATGTATTTCTCTTTTTCGACAGCAATTGGGAGAATCCAGCATCGAGTTTTGAATTACCCTGACGAAGAATCGAACGGGTTATCACAAGTTAGTTAATTATAAATTTTTATGAAGTTTATACCTTACTCGATATCGGTTCTACCCATTCTTTTATCTCTCTTGTTTGCGCTCAATGTTTAAATTTGACTCCGGAGAGATTAGACTTTGACTTATCGGTTGAAACTCCGTTAGGAGAAACCTTCATTACATGTGCTATCAAAGTCTTGGATGAGAGTCACAGTTTTGAATGACATTTCTATTGTTAATAAATTTCCTGACGTATTCTTGATGACTTCTTAGCCTACCCCTATAACATGAAATCGAATTTTGTATTGACCCCAGTACAAAACCCATTTCTTTAACCCTTAAATATTTCTTCACATAAAACGATAGTATCATGCGCCAAAGACGTTGGCTCGAGCTGTTGAAGATTACGATTATACCATTCAATACCATCGTAAGAAAAGCGAACGTGGTAGCTGACGCATTGAGCAGAAGATCGTATTTGTTTACAAGTGCGAATATACGAACCTACGTGAAGATAGTAAATATACGATTAAAATCGACTTTAATCGATAAAGTTAAAACCGCTCAAACTACACACCGGAGCTGATGAATATAAAGAAGGAGGTGCAAGAAGTAGTTATTCCAAAAACGAGAATCGGCGATGTGAGGAAAGCTCAAACCTTCGATTTATTAGTCCATTTGAGATTCTCGATCAAGTAGAAACTGTGGCCTATAGACACATTTTACTGTTAAGTATGACTCGTGTTCATAACGTTTTTCGCGTATCGATGTTACGTAAATATGTGGATGACCCGAACCACATTATTGAGTTAGAACCAGACGAGATAGCAGAAGATTTGATGTAAGAGGAGGTACCAGTCAAGATCTTGGATAGGAAGAAGCATGTCCTACGCATGTCAATTTCGAGGACGAAATTTCATAAGGAGAGGAGGTTGTAAGACCCCAACTTTTTATAAATAAAGATTTAATTTCTCTAATTATTTTTTTGAAATAGTAAGGGGTTGATTTGATTAATGTGGTTAGTTATGGATAAAATGCGCAAATATTTTAAATAAGCAAGTGGTTATAAAATATCATCATTGTTGTGAGAAGAATATTCGTTTGGTCGTGGAATATTCTTGATATCGGGAATATTCGTGATGACGGCGTTAACCTTGTGTGGGCCCCATAATGAAAGCGATTGAATGAAGAAAACGACAAGTATAAGTTGTTTATAAATAATGGCGCAGCTTGTTACTGCTAATACTATTGGAATACCCGTTAATGGTTAAAACACAAGAATACGCGTTGTCAGACAAGAAGACACTATATTGCACCAATTATTGATTCTTACTTAAGAAGACACTACTCAATAATTGTTACAAGAATTCTGCTCAAAGATTTTATTTTATTGATTTAATAATTGTTGCGTTGATATTTTTATATTATCGTTGTTTCAATAATTGTCACTACACAATATTTTCCATTATCGAAGCAATAATTCATATTATCTCGAATAATATTATTAGAAAACATTATTGGCAATATCTAGAAAGTTCGTCTAAGGAGAGGTTTGGTCACCTAATCACAAGCGTCAAGAAGGAGAAATTTTATTGAAAGCCCCTCTTTCCGGGAACGACCGGTCACAAGAATGTGATTCTCGTGATATTATTTGTGAATAATTAATTATTGATTTATATGATGAGAAAAATATTGATTTTATGTGGATATAGATGGAGAAAATTTTAAAAGTGACAATTGTTAAAAATTGATATTTTATCTTTTCTGATAAAATAATATTTTATTATATTATTATAATATAATAATGGTGATATTTTTACAATGAATGTGGGATATATGAGTATATGAGGAGGAAGAGTATTTTTGTTTCAAAAGTTATTTAAACCATGTTAAACATGTTGGTGGACTCATTTCTTGACTGAAATTTGATTATAGCTTGTAAAATCGTCCGTATATGAATTTCGGTCAATTTCTGTTTGGAATTTGGAAATACTTTCTTCTGCAAAGTTGTAAAAAATTGAATTTCCTATAACGAGTCTCCAGATTCAAATTTTCTGATAAAGGGCTATTTATTATGAATTATTGAAGTTCCGAAGTTCCGAAATAATTGATTTTTAGAAGTTTTAATTATTTATTTTATGAAAAACGCTTTTTCTATTTTTTTTCTGTAAGGTTAGCATGTGTGAATTGGTCAAAATTTGATTCTTGGGTGGTGGGCTTGAATTTTTATTAAATAAAATTATTTTAATAAATTTTTTGCTTTGGTGTTCTAAGCAATTTCCTATAAATAGGGTGTTTAGGTTAGAATTGAAAATCACACCAAAAACTAAAGTTTTCTCTCTCTTTCTCTCTCGATATATTGAATGTATTTTTGTAAGTATTTTAGTACTTTGAGTGTTGCTATACGGTGCAAGTTCTTTCAGCACTATATCCATTATTCTAGTCAGAAGTACTGTTTTTGCGAGATAAGGGATGTTATTTTATTCGAAAAATGATATTATTTCTTCAATATCATTATGCCGAAATATTGGTTGGAAATTTTTATCAAATTTGGAACTTTTTCATGTCGGGGTTACTATTCATGATTTACTATTCATGAGTTAGTATTCATGAATTACTATTCATGAGTTACTATTTACGAGTTACTATTCACGAGTACTATTCACGAAGCATGATGATTTTTTTTGTGAAATTTCTATCTTTTAGTGCTTTGAGTTACTATTCACGATGATACTACACTATTCACGATACAACACTATTCACGAATCATTTACACTATTCACGTAAAAAATTAAATTTTCTTTTATGTGTCCAAGATCGTATGCATTATGATTCCTATCTTGGATTGGATCTATGTTTTGGTCTTCATTCTTCAATTTTACTCCACCGTTATTTATGAAGTATTTTTGAACTTGGATTGTTTAAAGTACGAATCCTTAATATTTATTCTTTTGTTTCACTGGATTCGTTTTCTTTAAAATATTTTTCATCATCATCAGTCCAAAATGATGATATAACTGAATATCTTTGGCCCGTAGTGCAAAGATGAATTATTTTATGATGAATATCTTTGGCCCGTAGTGCAAAGATGAATAATTTTATGATGAATATCTTTGGCCCGTAGTGCAAAGATGAACAGGTGTTTAGATGAACATGACCAACTGATGAATATCTTTGGCCCGTGAGTGCAAAAGATGAACAGTGTTTAGATGAACATGATTAATCGTGGTGAATATCTTTGGCTCAGAAGTGCAAAGATGAATATTTGATTTATGATGTATATTGATTGATGTTACAGGTATAAAATATCGATGATGGACTTTTAAATTCATAGATGATAGTAGATTTCATTCTCTACTTAACTCTTCTAATGAATTATTGTTTCCGCTACAGTTGTTAATCTAAAACTTGTTGTCTATTATATTCTATCAGATTTTTCCCTGTTGAAGACTAAGGATAATTTGTTATACATTATCTTAGTCATAATATTCTTTACTAGGCTAGTTGAGCTCACCCTTTTCCTTTTTATTCCATTTTTCTTCTCAGGAGACGAGAATATAGCGGAAACTAGTCGGGGTGTGGAGTAATGGTTCAAGACAGTTGTTTTAGTAGTCCTCACTATTTTGTGAAATAGTGTATCAATAATTGTAATGAGAACTTATTTGAGTGTGGATATTGTCTAGAAGACAATATTTGTATTTAAACTCACAGTTTATGTGTTGTCGTATTTTGCACGACAATTGTATTAATGAAGTTGTAGTTGTTTCTGTACCATGTATTTGACGTCTCGGAATGGGTTGTTGGATTGGACCTATTTTGGGGTCGTCACAGTATCTGAGTATGCCGCGAAATTCAATGAATTGGCGAGGTTTGCGCCATATCAGGTCAGCACAGACGAGCGTAAGGCGAAGAGATTTGAACAGGACCCAAGCCTTGGGTCAGACAAGAGGGGTTTCCTGTCCAATTGAAGACGCTTGCAGCAGATGATGGAGAAGGCAAGACTACCAAGGTGGAGGTGAGGCAATGACAAAGTTCAATCAGAACAAAAGAAGAAGAAGAATGAGAATGAGATTAAGAATGGAGGTGGTAGCGGTGGAAACAAAACAACAACAACAACAACAACAACAACAACAACAAAGAATAACAACTTGAAGAGGAAGTGGAATGGGAACATGGGTCCGGAAACCATCAGGTAACCAAAGATAAAACAAAAGTTTGAAGCATGTGCGACATGTGGGAAATTTCATAAGGGTGTGTGCTTGTTGGGGAAGCGAGTATGCTTCAATTGTGGCCAGGATGGTCACATCGCCCCAAATTGAACTCAACCGAAGAAGAATGTATGCTTCACGTGCAGATCCAAGGATCACTTTACTCATGAGTGCCCTAAGAAGAAGGATGGAGTGACAACTAGAAGAAGAAAAGGTAACAATGGAGGTACATGGGCCATTGCAGGACCTGCAGCATCAAACAAACCCACAGTCAGAACCTTCAACATGACTGTGTAGGATGCTGTGCAATCAAAAGATGTAGTGTCAGGTATTATCCCAATCAATGATATAAATGCTTATGTATTATTCAATTTGGGTGCTACTTGTTCGTTTATATCTGATGAATTTGCTAAGAGGTTAGAATTTCCTAGAGAAGAACTGAATTTTCCTTTGAACATAGAAATTGCGAATAAGGAAGTAATCCCTGTTAGATTCGTATACAAGAACTGTAGGGTGAATATTAAGGGGAATATCTTGTTGGTACATTTGATTTCGATTAGACTTGGAGAGTTTGATGTGATTTTAGGAATGGATTGGCTGTTCAAATATGGAGCGGTAATTGATTGCCAAAAGAAGTGTGTAAACCTTATGACTCTGTCAAAGGTAGTATTTTATGGTAGCAAGTCGCCTAGACAAATGAAATGTCTGACGACTATGCAGGCAAAGGAATTCTTGAGTCAAGGATGTGTGGGCTATTTAGCTTACATAGTCGATACTCAGAAAAAGGGTGTGAAACTAGAAGAAATGCCAATGGTGAGAGAATTCGAAGACGTGTTTCCAGAGGATTTGCCAGGACTTCCACCTGACAGAGAAATTGAGTTCGTAATCGACTTGGCGCCGAGAACAACACCAATATCGAAGGCCCCGTACAGAATGGCTCCTGTAGAAATAAAGGAATTGATGGTACAGTTGCAAGAGCCGCTAGACAAGAAGTATATTCAACCAAGTGTATCGCCGTGGGGAGCGCCGGTTTTATTCGTGAAGAAGAAGGACGGATCAATGCGTCTTTGCATTGATTATAGGGAGTTAAACAAGGTCACTATTAAGAATAAGTATCCATTACCTAGAATAGATGACTTGTTTGATCAATTGAAGGGTGCTAAGTACTTCTCAAAAATTAATTTGAGAAGTGGGTATCACCAATTGAAGGTAAAAAAGGAGGATATACCTAGAATGGCATTCAGAACTCAGTACGGACATTACGAGTTTCTAGTGATGTCATTTGGTTTAACAAATGCCCCTGCTACGTTCATGGATCTGATGAACAAGGTGTTTAAATCATTCTTAGACAAGTTTGTAGTGGTATTTATCGATGACATTCTGGTGTATTCCAAAACTCAAGAAGAACATGTGGAACATTTACGTTTGACATTGGAGACACTAAGAAAGGAAAAGATGTACGCAAAATTCTCTAATTGCGAATTTTGGCTAGACCGTGTAAAATTTTTGGGTCATGTGATTGACAAAGATGGGATTTCAGTGGATCCATCAAAAGTGGAAGCTGTAATCAATTGGGAACAACCAAGAACACCGCCACTCCGCTAACAAATTTGACAAGGAAAGCTGTAAAATTTGTTTGGACAGAAAAGTGTGAAGAAAGTTTTCAAGATTTGAAGAAAAAGTTAAGTATGGCACCTGTGTTGACATTACCAAATAATACAGAAATTTTGTGGTGTATAGTGATGCCTCACACAAAGGGTTGGGTTGTGTTCTTATGCAGAACGACAAAGTTATTGCCTATGCTCAAGACAACTGAAGAATTATGAAAAAGGGTATCCGACTCATGATTTGGAATTGGCTGCAGTAGTATTTGCTCTCAAGATATGGAGACACTATCTTTATGGAGAGAAATGTGAAATCTATACAGATTATAAAAGTCTGAAGTATATTTTCACTCAGAAAGATTTGAACATGTGTCAAAGAAGGTGGATGGAATGGATAAAAGATTATGATTGTGAAATCTTTTATCATCCGGGCAAAGCGAATGTGGTTGCAGATGCTTTAAGTAGGAAAGGTCGGGAAAAGTTGATGCTGATAACAACTTAGGAGGAGCTCATTTCAGCAATAACAAAACTGGAGTTGGAAATCAAATTTCCAAAAGAATCTGATGAACAACTATTCTAGATAGAAGCTGGTCCAAATTTAGTGGACAAAGTGAAGGATGCTCAACTACAAGATGAAGAGTGTGGGAAAATCAAAGAGAATCTGATTGAGGGTAGTGATGTAAAATACAAGATCGATACCGAAGGACCATCATGCTGGTTCGAGGGAAAAATTTGGGTTCAAAGCATTGCGTAACTTAAAGACTTAAAATCTAATCAAGCACACAACACAAAATATTCAATTCATCTAGGAAGCACGAAAATATATCAAGATTTGCGCTGACATTTTTGGTGGCCGAATATGAAAAGGGACGTTGCAGAATGCGTAGTGAAATGTTTGACATATCAAAGAGTAAAAGCCGAACATCAAAGACTCAGCGGATTACTCTAACCATTGGAAATACCGGAATGGAAGTGGGAACACATCACGATGGATTTTGTGGTGGGTCTTCCAACTACTCAGAAAGGATGCGATGCGATTTGGGTGATAGTGGACAAACTGACGAAATCAGCGCACTTTTTACCAATAAAGATTAGATTCAATCTTGATCAGTTGGCAAGATTGTACATTAAAGAGATCGTTTCGAGGCATGGAGTGCTAGTGTCAATTGTATCCGATAGAGATCCGTCGTTCACATCAAATTTCTGGAAGAGATTACAAGAATGCATGGGGACACAGTTGCGAATGAGTACGGCTTATCATCCACAAACACATGGCCAAAGCAAATGAACAATTCAGACATTGGAAGATATGCTAAGAGCATGCATCATGGACTTTAAAGGAAGTTGGGAAGAACATTTACCGTTGGTGGAATTTGCTTACAACAACAGTTACTATGCGAGCATCAGCATGCCACCTTACGAGGCATTATACGATAGAAAGTGCAGAACTCCACTGTGCTGGGATGAAGTCGGTGAACGCCAACTGTTAGGACCAGAACTGGTACAATAAACTGCTGGCGTTGTCAAACTCATCAGGACAAGATTGGTAGCAGCCTAAGACAGACAGAAAAAGTATGCTGATCAACACAGAAAAGATCGTGCATTCGACGTAGGAACTTTTGTGTTCCTAAAAGTTTCTCCTTGGAAGGGAAAAATTCGTTTCGGTAAAAAGGGAAAGTTAAGCCCGAGGTTTATTGGACCCTTTGAAGTGCTGCGAAGAGTGGGAGAAGTGGCTTACGAGGTAGCTCTACCTCCAGAGTTGGAAAACATTCACAATGTTTTTCATATTTCGGTGTTACGACCATATAAACCTGATTACAAACACGTGATCGAGTACGAACCGTTGCAATTTGATAAAGATTTATCTTATGAAGAGGTTCCTATCCAGATAGTCGACAGGAAAGAACAAGTGCTCAAAAATAAAGTGATACCTTCTGTGAAGGTGATATAGAGGAACCACAATGCTGAAGAAGCTACGTGGGAACTCGAAGATAAAATGATTAAAGATTACCCTGAGTTGTTTGTTTAATCCGTGTCTTCGATTCTGGGGACAGAATCTTTGTAAGTAGGGAAGAATATAACGAATGTATTATTTGAGTTGTGATTCTGAGGATAGAATCCTTGTAAGGAAGGAATGATGTAACATTCCAGAATTTTAAATTATAATATTAAATATTTATTGATTTATATAAGTATTTAATGGATATGTTATTGTTGAATAAATAATTGTTCAATTTGAGTTGATGTGGTTTAGTTAATTATTTGTTGAATAAATAATTAAGGAGTTAAGAAAATTAATTGTTATGAGATTATATACCAATTTAATTTAATAGTTAAGCTAGAGAGCTTATAATGATTAAATGAATTATAATATTTTAATTGGAATTTGTAATTAAAATAAAGTGTTAGTTGGTTAAATAAAATTATAATTATAAAGGAAATTATAATTATGTGATAATGATTTATGTGTTAAAGTAATTTAATAAATTAGTATTTGAATTGATTAAATTGATTATTTAATTTAGTAGAAGTGTGTCAAATAACCTTGCTATAAACGAGTTATTAAAATAAATCAAAGGAGTTTAATTAAGTTTTGGCCAAACAAGTCTTAATGCAAATTAAGTCTTTAATCTAATAGTGTTTTATCAAACAAGGTATAAGGATTAATTGATTTATTTTTTTATTATCTTTACCATACAAGGTATATAAGTTAATGGGTTATTTTTATTATGTTAGCCAAACAAACCTTATGGCTTTTGATTTTCAAAACTTACATAACTAATATAAGTTATATCTATATTTATATTATATAATTAATATATATTATTGCTATATACGTTATAGTTTTCTACGTTAGTTAGACTAGAGTTGGGAAGAAGGCTCAGTTGAAGAAAAGAGAAAAAGAAGAAGAATACAAAGAAAAATTTGAGAGAAGTCTAGAGAAATTGAGAAAAGAATTGGGAAAAAGAAGATTGTAATCATAGCTAGCCACCATTTTCTTCTAACTCTAGAGTATCATCTTCTTAATCAAAGGTAGGATATTAATCCTTGTATGTTATTTTTAAAGTTTAGTTTTCTTCTCCAAAAAGTTCTCTGTAAATAATTGTGGATGATGAATTTCTTGTGTATATTGCTTTAGATGATGATTGTTGTTGTAAAACTGTTTTTCATAGGTTATGTATGATTATAATCAATTACTTTATGTATGTATGCAAATTGTGAAGAAAAATATATCACAGTGAGTTCATATAAAAATATATATGAATATAACTTAGTTTAAAGTAAAAATTAAGGTTTAATTAGTTGTTAAATTGATAAATTGACTATTCGAATTGATAGAGTATGTATAATCATAACCATGGTATTTTGAATTTACTGTTTTGATTGAAAAACAAAATCACAGTGTTGATTTTCAGTAAAAATGTCAAAAATGGAGTTTTATCAAAAATAATGAAATTGGTTGTTGAGAATTTGATGTTTATGTTATTTTATGGGTAGAATCATGCTAGGAGTCTTTACAATATGTTTACAGGAAGTCTTTGTATATATTACATGTAATTAGTTTATTAGATTAGAGTTTGTAGGCCAATTTGACTTTTTTGTTCATGTCAGCATCGAGCTTGGGTCGTCGAATTACGGAGTTTGGCGCCGTGCGGGCCCAACAAAGATGTTAGTTTCACGCCGCACGGCACGGTGCCACTTCTGGCGCCAATCGTTATTCGTGACTCACACATGTAAGGTTAAATTTCAATGTACTTGATGCACAACTGATAAAAGTAAATCGTGGGCCATGAGGCGAAAGTTAGCGTAATGGTCTCGACAGATTTGAGTTTGTTACACAAATTTTGAAAATAAATGTTATGTGTTAATAATAGGATCATTAAATGATGAATTCAAGAATACTAAACTAAAAATGATCATGTTATCAAGGGTAACTAGTATTAACGTAGTTCAATTATGTGAATTGGTAATTAAACCTACATGTTATATATACTTGTTTATATATACAAAATATTGGTAATGACTAATTATGTCATGATGATATATGTATAGGGTATTGAAATTCAAGTTGTAAACTTTAGCTTGTGCTCAAGGCAAGTTCTCTAACTCTAAAACTTCATTGTGCAAGTTTAATTTCGTTGAGTACATTATTGTTTTTAATTCAATTTCAATTACACAAGTGGCTAACTCTGCACTTTCGTAGAGCTAGATGGTTTATTATTGAGAAAGCTCTTGTATCTAATTGTTTATAGGGATGCAAGTATTCTAAATCGTATATTTAGTATTGAGCAAGTTTCTTTAATATGTAACTTGTTATTTAGCATGCAATCGCTATATTTTAATGTTGAACAACTTTATCGTTCAAATTACTATTCATTATGCATGTTTGGTATCCAATTATCAATAACTTTGACTTAATATTGTTCAAAGCAAATTATGTTATGATTATTCCATAGCATACAGTTAGTTCTTTTGTATTTAACTAATCCTTAGTTGATGACCGTTAAATTCTAAATTACCCTGTAATGTATCCAAACCAAACTTACTTTGGTGCGGACTTGTATTCTAAATACTGAGATGAACAAATCTTTTATTAGAGGTTTACGCTTAGCGTTGAAATGGTTGTTCACAATACATTGTACGAAGGGTTGATCCCCCTAAGTACGTGGAGTCCTTATAGTCTTATGACTGTTAAAGTTAAAGTTGAAAGATTACTTATAACTGTGGACATGATTCGTGGTCATTAGACCCTCAATAGTATGTTTTAAAATGTTAATAGAACCTATCATTCAGTTCTATTGAGCCTATTTCTAGAAAATGTTGTAATGTTGTAAAGTTATTCATTCTTATTTCAAGTGAGCCTTGTTTGCTCACTCTTGCATATTATATACTTATTGCAGCTAAGGTTGAAAAGGTCAATGAACCTACCACTAGCAAAGAAAAGGGAAAAATGTACAAGTGATGAAGACTTGTAATTTTATTTTATCATTATAGACTTTTGAATGATTTAATAATTTAATTTCCGCATTTGAATAATTGTAATTAAAGGTTAGATAACCTGGGAGATTTTTATTTAAGTTTAATCCTGTATGGGCAGGTTTTTATTATTCAATTTTATTATAATTGGGTAGTTAGAAATGAATGTTTTAATTAAGTGAACACCAAATCTTGAGGAAATGAAGTACTAGGATTTGGGGGTGTCACAATAGCTCGCATATACACTGATTTGTAGATGGGCTTGTATTTTCCTGCACAGATTAGCTTAGCCATTTTTTCATGTACAATTCATATTATATATATTAAATAGCATTATATATAGCAGGGAAATATATTTTTGATCACTTTACTTTTAATTATGCCTTGTTGTTTGCTTGATATATTGCATGTTTCTTCAGGGCTTGTGATCTTGATGTATTTTGAATTCATCCTTGATAGGTGGACATTAAAATGTCTCAGGATCTGTCAGAATGGATCACTGATCTATGTGTACCCCTACCTTCTTTTTGGTGTCTTGGGATTGGTTTCTGCATGTAGATGTGGAGAGGAGTGTGGTTTTTCCTATCTGAGATTGACCACTGATAAGTGGGTTTTATACCTACTTATCGGATATCAATTCACGCGAACTACGCTTATTGTAAGTATATTTTAGTATGTTTTTAGTTGCATTTTGTGTTATTTTGCATTACATGTACTGAGGACTCCTTTGATGTAAAAGTGCAGGAAATGGCATAGTTCGGCGTTGGTTGGATGCAATGAAGCTAATGGAGGTATGAGGATCGAGTGGAGCAAAGAAACTAAGCATGGATTGACAAAGGAATGAGCAGCAGAACAGATTAGGAATGACAAAGGAAGTTGCAGAAGCCACACGGCTATCTGCAAAGACACACAGCACAAGGTGACCACCCTATTTGGACGCATAAGGCACATCTGTAAGTCGCATACCACAAGAAGAATTACTATAAGGCGTACCATGGCGCGACATTCGACGTAGACTCTCGATTTTATTTTAAATTGGAAATTGGAAGCGTAACTGAGAGCAGAGTTCGATTAGGTCTTATTTATTAGACTTATTATCAGCAATAAAGGGAGACTCCCACCCCTTTGGGAAAAACAAGGAACAAGGGTTTTCTTTCTCTCAAAAATTTCAACATTAGATTAGAGTAGAGCGGTGTAATGATTTTTAGAGTTGACGAGATTGAAGACTTGAAGCAATTGGGAAGAATTAGAGATTCCATCTTGGAGCAGAAGAACAGATTTGCACTTCAATTCTCTACTTTTGTCCTCTCTTTGGTTCTTATTTGTAATCTTGTGATGTTTATTCAATATGTGGATGATAGATTTGATTCAACTATGATTTAAACTCTATTATGAGATTGCAATGGATTCTATGGATTAGTTTATTCTGATATATTTCATTGTTAGCCTTATTAATTGCTATAGGATTGTCTATTAAGATTCACGCTTACTTGCTTAATTGATTGGCCATCAATTTACTGTGATAATCCATATGGACTTGAGAAATGAAGTATGGATTGAGATCTGATCTTATTAGCTTTTGATTGTATATTCTGCATTGTGTTGGGATGTATGATTTGTGCTTAGGATAGACATATACCGAAGCACCATTCGTAGTCAATTGAGAACTTGGGCTTAAACCCTAATTATTTGTAAATCACATAGACATATAGTGGTTTAGGTAATGTGGGTGTTCATGTGTATTCTATCAATTGTGGATTGCATGTGATTTGGGTATGGTACATTTAAAGATGGATATACTTTACTTTAATGTTCTCGACTAACAAACGGGTACAATTAGTTTGGCTTAACATGAAGTGTATGGATTTGAATGAGTCAATAGATGAAATTGTAATCTCAGGTCTTCATTATCGAGTCTCACTCTAGGAATAGTTAGGTTTATTAAATTTCGTAGTTTAAATATAAAATATAATATCATTCGTTTAAATAAGACTGAGATGGTTATGGGCTAATGCTTGGTGAACTTTATTAGTTAATTCTCCGTGGGAACGATACTTTACTTACTCTTTATTACTTGTTGACCACGTATATTTGCGTGTTATGCGTAACTGGAATTTACCCAACAAGTTTTTGGCACTGTTGCCGGGGAATTAGCTTAATAAATTTTTTTTCCAACATTAATTTCAATCAAATTGGTCTTAATTTAAACATTTTTTTTATTATTTTGTTTTAATTATCTTCTTATATTTCTCTCTTTTCAGGTACCATGGATGACTTTGTTTATCAATGGCCTTATGCAAATAGGACTCAACCAAGGGACATAAGCACTGAGGGACTCAATGTATTTTCTATACTATCAGCACAAATTGCAACACTTTCGGAGAGATTGGATGTTCTTGCAGCCCAACATACTCGAGAGATAGCAGTTACATGTGAATATTGTGCTGGAGAGCATTCGAGTTATCAATGCGACATCGGGGTTGGACAAGTACAGTTTGTGGGTGATTACTCCAACATCTATGTTAATCCCAATTCTCATCAAGGTTGGGGGTATCACCCAAATTATGAATGGAATTGTAACTATCAAGACCAAGACTGCATTCCAAGTCCAACATATCCATCAAAATTTTCATATCCACCTCCAATGCAGCAAGAAGAAAATTCAAGGTTGAAGGAATTCATGTCAAAAAGCATAGAAGACCATGAAGAGATGATGACGAGTCAGGAGTTAGCAAGCCAAAATCTTAACAGACAGATGGAACAACTCATTAACTCCTCAATGAATGGTCCTCACTGCATGGATTTTGAAATTGAACAAGATAATTCAAGAGTGGATGATTGGTGGTTCAAGTTTGTAGCATCAACAGAGGAGAAGATGATTGAGCAAGAGATGTCAATTCGGATTCTGCAGAATCAAATGGATCAAATACTCGAAGCCTTGAACAATCGCCCTCAAAATAATTGGTACTATGAGATGGATGATGAAACTGATGGAGAACCAAAAATGTACATGCCACTTGATGAACTGAAAGGAGTGGACACTGAGGAAACAATTGGGGGTATGGAAAATGAAGATTATGAGCTGACTTGTATAATACCCCAAGAGCCTTCTCAGTTAGAGTTAAAAAATTCAGTGAACTTTGCACACCCATGTCCCCTTTGTAGTCACATCCAAAGTAAGAATTTCTGCTAGTATGAGGTCTCTTACAAACCATGGTGGGCAGAGGAAGAGATAAAAGAAGAAGAAAAGCCTGTTGAATCTTTCATGCCTCAATGCAAAAATCTATTCACAGATGGTGGGGAGAAGCACACAGCGATGCAATAGAATTGGAGAAATCATGTACAGGAAATATGCTAGGTGGCTTCAATCTGAAGACTCTTATGATGGGGAACCTCCCAATACACATTGCAGTTCTAATGGATGGAGGGTTCCTAGATTATCGTAGAGGAATTGGATAACGGTGTCGAGAAAAGAGTCAAGCTAATTGACTATAACTTAGCACTTGATGGGAGGCAACCCATTGTTTCTATCTCTACCTTTTAATTATTCTGTTTAGATTATTTTTGTTAATTCATTTTTATTTTTAATTATGATAGCTTGATTTGTTCTGCAGGAGAATTGAAAAGCAGTCATCACTGTGTTATGTATTGGAAGATGCAGATTGGAATTGCAGGAAGGTGGTCGGCGGTACATGCGAGGTATACCTTGAAACTCAATGCTTGCGTCTTTTGCAAGTCTGTCTGACAGAATCTTTCAAGGCGCTGCGCCATGTCTCCATTGAAAACACGTGCGGCCGCGCCCGACATCGGATTTTGAAAAAGAAGGAACATCAACCAAAGCCAATGCTGTTACTAAGGATCGAGAGCTCCAAAGGTTGGCGCGGAAGGTCGACGCGATGTATGATAATTTTGCAACATTTGCTACGGGTTTGACAAGGTCGCTAGCGGAGGCGTTTGTACAGCAAGGGACAACGCTTAAGTGGCCACAGTTCGGGACTGCCATTCCATATCCACCACCGGATTCACCACCCGAAGAGGGTGGTGCGGCTAGCACTAGGGGAGTTTTCTTTAACCCTATATCTCCATTCATTGGGGCAATGAAAATTATGAGTTTGGGGGTATTGGGGTAGATAGTTGCATATTAGTTGCATATAGTTTTTGCATGTTTAGTTTGCAGAATTTTTTTGGTTTTAGTCATTATTACTTGTGTTAGTATATGTTTCGTTGCATTTTATGTGTCGTGCATGTCTCACAAAGTCTAGCTTTATGGAATTTTTGTCTAGCCGATGATGAAAGTGAATTTTGAAGGATTGTGGAGTATTTTGGATAACATGAACTTAGTTAAAATGTTTTACACGATGAAAATCATGTTGCTATTTAGATGCTTTCGATTTATATGGACGTGTTCACAATTGCTTGTAGGCATAAGAATGATGTGTTGCATTGTTTAATAGAAAATGTGGTTTTAAAAAGAGAAATATGTGAACCATGGACTTAGACTGTGCAAAAACATTGATATTCAAACTTTGGGAAAACATTGTATGCTATGTATATAAAAAAAATAGCAATAACGTGACTAGTCTTATTTCGGGACCCTAGCTACTTGAGTAAGTACACCCGTAGGGGTGTCTTAACCCCTAGCGCCCTAAGGTCTTTCATGGTCTGAGAGTCGTTGGTTGAAAGCTCGCTAAAGGGTAGCAGTGTTGCCTAATGGAATGAGGCATTGCACAGTCATGTGAAAAAAAGAGAGAAGAAAAATAGAAATAAACACCGCGGGAAAGAGCGAAAATCACCCTCGTGAGTAGCAATAAAGCATTTAAGCCCATTATTGAACCTTAGTTGGTTTTAATATGTTGGAACAGTCTTTTGTTGCATAAGTATACATGAGTCTTGATTTAGACTGTAATTTTTTTGTTTTGAGCAATTTAGTATGTGTATTCTTTGCTTAATTCAAGTTTTGGTGAACACAACACACACACAGCATCTTCATAGCATATATGAATTATCTGAGTGTATGATATTATGCCTATAGTTTGGTTTGAATTTATATTCTCGAATCTGGATAATTCGCTGAGACATTGTGGACTAAATTTCTGTGATAACTAGAACAATGTGAGACTAGTTGCATCATAATTTAGTTACATAGCATGTAGTTGCATTTTCAGTGTTTTATATGTATGCATTGCTTGATGGCAAGCAACAGTTCAAGTTTGGGGGTATTTGATTAGTGGGTTTTATACCTACTTATCGGATATCAATTCACGCGAACTACGCTTATCGTAAGTACATTTTAGTGTGTTTTTATTTGCATTTTGTGTTATATTTCATTGCATGTACTGAGGACTCCTTTGGTGTAAAAGTGAAGGAAATGGCATAGTTCGGCGTTGGTTGGATGCAATGAAGCTAATGGAGGTATGAGGATCGAGTGGGGCAAAGAAACTAAGCATGGATGGACAATGGAATGAGCAGCAGAACAGATCAGTTGTAGCAGTATAACCAGAACTCAAAGTTGCACAAGCCATTGAGGCTATCTGAGCCGAAGACACTGCTGCGTTGCCATGCGACCACTCCTTTGGACCGCATAAGGCACACTGCATGTCCCGCACTGCCGCTTAGAATTACTAAAGGCGGTACAAGACCGCAAGGCGACGTTGATGCAAAGCCTCTCGACTTTATTTTAAATTAGAAATTGGAAGCGTAACTGAGAGGAGAGTTCGATTAGGTCTTATTTATTAGACTTATTATCAGCAATAAAGGGAGACTCCCACCCCTTTGGGAAAAACAAGGAACAAGGGTTTTCTTTCTCTCAAAAATTTCAACATTAGATTAGAGTAGAGCAGCGTAATGATTTCTAGAGTTGACGAGATTGAAGACTTGAAGCAATTGGGAAGCATCAGAGATTCCATCTTGGAGCAGGAGAACAGATTTGCACTTCAATTCTCTACTTTTATCCTCTCTTTGGTTCTTATTTGTAATCTTGTGATGTTTATTCAATATGTGGATGATAGATTTGATTCAACTATGATTTAAACTCTATTATGAGATTGCAATGGATTCTATGGATTAGTTTATTATGATATATTTCATTGTTAGCCTTATTAATTGCTATAGGATTGTCTATTAAGATTCACGCTTACTTGCTTAATTGATTGGCCATCAATTTACTGTGATAATCCATATGGACTTGAGAAATGAAGTATGGATTGAGATCTAATCTTATTAGCTTTTGATTGTATATTCTGCATTGTGTTGGGATGTATGATTTGTGCTTTGGATAGACATATACCGAAGCACCATTCGTAGTCAATTGAAAACTTGGGCTTAAACCCTAATTATTTGTAAATCACATAGACATATAGTGGTTTAGGTAATGTGGGTGTTCATGTGTATTCTATCAACCGTGGATTGCATGTGATTTGGGTATGGTACATTTAAAGATGGCTATACTTTACTTTAATGTTCTCGACTAACAAACGGGTACAATTAGTTTGGCTTAACATGAAGTGTATGGATTTGAATGAGTTAATAGATGAAATTGTAATCTCAGGTCTTCATTATCGAGTCTCACTCTAGGAATAGTTAGGTTTATTTAATTTCGTAGTTTAAATATAAAATATAATATCATTCGTTTAAATAAGACTGAGATGGTAATGGGCTAATGCTTGGTGAACTTTATTAGTTAATTCTCTGTGGGAACGATACTTTACTTACTCTTTATTACGTGTTGACCACGTATACTTGCGTGTTGTGCATAACTAGAATTTACTCACTATGCGTGTTCATGATCAAGAGGTCACCTTTAATGTCTTCAAAGCTATAAAGTTTCCAGCAGATGAAGAGGAATGTTTCCTGGTAGATTTGGTGGATCGGGTCGTAAATCAAAAACTTATTGCCTCTTTTTTAATTCTAACAAAAGACCTCTAACTCATGCAAGCATACATGTGTCAACAAGTAATACAGAGTAAGTAAAGTATCGATACCACGGAGAAAGTGTTTAATTTAAATCACTATATTTATATGCTCAAACTAATGACTAAGATTGGTTTGTTATTCTAATTGCAAATAATGATTAAACAATAATAAATATGTAATAAATCAAATCTGGAAGTAATGGGATCCTAACTTCATTTAATATTTCATTCAATCACCACGATCATGCATGACTTGTTCACATATCACAAGAAAGTAGCCAAGAGCACTAAAAGAGTCATAGCCATTTTTCAATGTACTATGACCTACTTACACATCATCCACAAATGATAGACTATGTAATCATCAATATAACCAAAATCACTATATGTCTATGTGAAATTGCAACTATATTGAATTTAAGTTCAAGCCCTTATTCTAACTCATACGGTGAAACAGTATATATCTATCTGATTCACGAAATACACAAGCCATATAAAACAACCCCATATACATATACTATCATGATTACAATCCATACTTGCATGTTCATTGTCAATTCCATACAAGTATTGAAACGAATGGTGATCAAGCATTCATACATGCAAAACAATCATAATAGACATCCCATATGATATGTAAAACAATCCAGCATTCAAGCATACAATCAAACTACATATTAAAATCTGTTAGAATCCCATAATGGAGTTTAGTTCATGACTGAACCAAAAGCCATTATGGGATCAAATCTAAACATGATTAATAAACAAACAATTGAAAGATGAAAGGTAGAAACGATCAAACCCAATTGCTGAATATAATCCACTATTCAAATCCTCATATGAATCCAGCAAATACTTATGGGACATTGATGTGTAGAAATGTTTGTATGAGATGTTGATACGGCGCAATGTAGGGTCGAGGTGGAAAAATGATGATTTTACCCCCCACTGGGGTTATCTCCGGTTTGGGCTGATAAAGCAGACGTTGCTCAGGGTTATCTCTGAGATTGGATTACTGCAAGTAATGAAGGTCCTCAGGGTTATCTCTGAGGTGTGCCTGTCTTCCCGGTGTTATCTTCGGGTCTTGTACTGAATGCCTCGGTGTGAGTTCTGAGGTTGAAGCTAACTCTATGCATTTGAAACAAGCATTTTCGGGGTTATCTTCAGAATTATAACTGCACTCCTTGGGGTTATCTCCAAGATTAGCATTGTTATTCCTAGTGTTGTTTCCAGGACTGGAACTGAGTATCTCAGGGTTATCTTCGAGACAGAACTGTCCTCTCCGGTGGAATTTCCAGCACTTGAACTGCATTATCTTCCAGGGTTATTTCTGAAAGACGAATCTACCCTCCTGCAATCTTAGTGCAGGTGTGCAAAAAATTTCGAGTGTCTACAGCTGCTTCGCTCCCTCCTTCAGCAATTATCACTTTCTCCAACGAAGCCGCAAACGTATTGATTTGAAACACAGTTACTTTATTGAATATCCATGGCTTCAATCTATTCGCAAATCGTCTCGCCTTCCTTAGCTCCGTATCCACCTGATGAGGTTCAAAGCTCGCTAATTCGGTCAATTTGGCAGCATATTCTAAAACAGACATGTTCTCTTGCTTCAGTTCTAAAAACTTAACTTCCATCCGAGCATGCATACTCGGTGAAAAGTAATTGTCAAAGAATAACTCCTTGAATCTTGTCCAAGTTACTACAGTTGTACCAGCTCTCGCCTGATTAGTCTCCCACCAGTAATTGGCTTCTCCCTTTATCAAGTATGTTGCAAAAGCTATCTTTTGCTCTTCCGCTACTCTCGCAATAATGAATGCTTTCTCCATTTCCTTCACCCAAGTTTGGGCTTTAATCGGATTCGTAGTTCCCTTGAATTCTGGCGGTCCGCTTTAAAATCCTTGAAATTTGATAATCTATTAGCTGGCTGTTATCCTGCTCCTGCTGGTAGAGCTCTATTTCCAATAGCTTCGGCTATCATATTTGCAAAGTTTTACATCGGGTCTGCTTGACCTCCTTCATTATTCACCAACTACTCTTCTCTTTGATTTCGATTCTGTCGTCTAGGCGTCATTATCTGATTTAAATAAAAATCTTACATTAATTCTCTTTCTCTACACAAATTCTTATTAATAAACACAATAAGAATTAACACAGTTTTCTCATATAATCTCATATTTATTCAAATAGCACACATTACATTTAGTACTCAACACATACTACTATCCCTTTTTAAATAAATTTTAGGATTAACCCACACAACTTTACACAAAAAATTGTAATTCTTCAACTTTACACAAAAAAGTTGTAATTCTCCATTCACACATAGCTATTCCCAGTTCATCAAACTTACCACACTTATGAGTTCAGGAACTTGCCACAATTATATGAGTTTATGAACTTATCCTAGTCAGACCATTGGCGTCCATTCGCTGAGGGGTTCAGAAACATTTCATATAATTATGAGTCAAGAACTTACCATAAGTATGAGTTTTAAGAACTCGCAACTTAATCTTATATTCATAAAGAAAATAAAGATTATATTCATACAAACATTTACATATGCTCACACATCGTTCTTGATATTACAACCTTTAATATCACATCCTATTACCAAAAGATACTACCACTTATATCTAAATTGTCTACCGTCCACTCCCTTCACCAGTCTTCTTCTTACTGGGACACTTGTTGAATCAGTGACCCTTTCTTCTACATGAAAAACATTTTCTCATATTCGGCTTAGGATAATGTAAAGAAATATGTCCTTCATGTTTACAGTCGAAACACACGTTCTTCCACATCATACACTCTCCCAAGTGAGTCCTTCCACACTTCCCATAGACTTGTTTCTTCTTCGGGTTTGAGTTCCCTGAGTTATTATCATTGTCGTTGTCCCTCTTTCTTTTATTGCTTCCCTTCTGCTTCTTGACTGTTCCCTCAGACGATCCACCACTTTCAGCCTTCATTCTTTCCACATGTGCCTTCAAATCGTTTCATTCTTCGGTCATCTCGCGTAACGCCCTTTCTATCTTCCACAACTCCTCCAGGAGAAATACTTTACTCCAGAGTTCTTGAACTTCTGCAGATACTAGATCTTTCTCTCCAACTTTAGTCTTATTCTCTAACCCTACCTTAGCTTCTTTGGATTCTGCCTCCTCATCTTTATTCAGATATATCTCGGGATAATCATCATGATCACTCCCCAGATTCACCATGGGTTCGTCTTTTCTAACCTCCTCAACTAACTCGCTTTGCGCTGGCACCTCGGCTACTGGCACTGGTGTAACAGCCGCTAGCATCTCCGCACTCATTTCATCTTCTCCTGACATCCTACAATCAGTTTAAATAACTTAATTAGTACTTCACTAGTACAAACTTAATACACACGATGTGTCCACACATCTTTCTATTGATGCACTTCGGCAATCCCTCACTTAGTACTCTAAATGAGTATTCTCTATCTCGCTTATGGTTATAATCCTAGGGGTTTCCCCACCTCACTTAAGGTTTATAATCTACAGCTTTGATACCAACCTGTGAAGCCCCCAAATCCGGGTTACCTGACCCCCGAGTTTGGTGCTCACGATCCACAATATAATTAACATCTAATTACATATTCATTAAAGAATACAAACATACATATCATTAATTAATATGTTAAAAACATCATCCCAGGTTATCTAACCTTAACATTACAAACTTACCCTTAGATATACAAAAAGGGTTATACAAAATATCATAATAAATATGTTCATTATAACTACTCCAGCACTATGCATTTGCCTTTGTTCTTCTCTGCCCCTCCGGCTACTTCATTCCTAGCTGTAATGTTTAATTTAGCAAGGGTGAGCAACAAATTTGCCCAGCAAGTTAAGACATACAATGAATGTATAAGAATCAAGAATAACAGACTATCTATTTTGATAGAATGACACCAAAGTTCGGGGAACTTTGAAATAACTGAACAATTCATTAATCACTAACAAGTCTTCTCGCATCCTATGCAACACAATAATTTGATAATGAAAGAGTACAACGCTTTCAAAATTTCTACGATATTCAATTGAATAACAAAATGCAAAATATTCTTCAGAGTTTATGCTGAATGATCCCTAAGGATCTTGAACTTCTCTTCTCGAGTAACTATCAAAGATTTACTTTGATATACCCAGGTGTATCAGATAACCATAAAAATTAAATCATACCCCCCAGCAAGTACTTAGAGCGGCCAACTCCTTGTACCCTATATTATGCATAATACTTACACACGCGCAACGGCCGAATATACGACCAAAAGGTCCCTTTATATAAAAGGTTGTTATTCTCAGTCTTATAACCAGAATTCAAACCACAACAATGAATTACAATGATTTCAATATCTAATCACTTTCTCGATCTAGCCAAAATAATTGGCATCAATTTGTCAATAATAATTGAATTCTCTTCTCGAACTTATCAAGTTCTAACAAATATTCATCTAGCCAGAATAATTAGCTAAGACATTTCTCAACATAATTCGATAATAGACATGAATTATCTGTACTATCAATAATAGCTTCTACGGATGTAACTAACCAACAACAGTTATTCTCCAAGTATATTCTTAGAATCGCTAATTCAATTTGAATTAATAAACATGCACTAACTGCGAATAATCAACAATACTTCTCAGACGTGGTCTAATTAACAATAATTAACCACCATAATATTTGAAAAGATATAACTTAAGGTTGAGTTAAGGAAACTTGCCTTCCGCGTTGATTACTGCTACACAAAATACTTTTCTGCGTTTGAAAGACCTATAATCACAATATCAGTCTCACAATTAGCACAATAATTCATAACACATGATAATGTAATTTATAGTTAATATATCTCCTAGACACATCACCACATAGTCGCATCAGTGTTTATAACCTATATAAACACTTCTCAAGTCTAACTAGTTCAGTCTGGTTGGACTTCAGTCTGTTCTCGGTGTCCTAGTCACCCTATCTGACAATTAACACATTTATTATCAATTAAACTCGGTCTCAAAGCTTCAATATTATTTTAGATAAGTCAGATATCGTTCATAATATTTTTTGGAAGCTTTTAATAATTTTTAAACAATTATTATATTTTAAAATAATTTTTCAAACACTAGAATCATTTTTAAATGATTTAAATACTAAATAATCCCATCATCATTAATATTTAATAATATTAAAATATTAATGACATACTTATCAAAATATTAAAGTTATATATAATAACTTAAAATATTTTTAAATCCCCAATATTCTCCTTAAATAATTTTTAAAATAGTTAAAATCATTTTTAAACCATTACAATTAATATTTAAATATTAATAAATTTCTCATAAAAATATTAAAAGTAATTAATTATAACTTAAAATATTTTTAAATCAGCTTTTCTCATTTTTAAATGATTTGTAAGTCAAGAAAATCATTTTTCCATTATTTATTTAATATAATAATTAAATAAATCTAATATCATTAATATTAAATTATTAATGAAATATCTCCAAAAATATTAAAAGTTACATTTTATAACCCATAGCGACACTTTTTCGTCATTTGTAACCTCTCATGACACTTTTTCGTCGTTGTTGGTGTTCTTGAGCTCAACAACACTGACAGTTCAGTTCTCAAGGGGATTACTTTGACCAACCTTAATTCTCAGTCCATGAATGTTCTGGGCTTTCTAAAACTTTAATCTTGTAGTAGTACAATTATCAATCCTCATCTCTGTGACACCCCCAAAATTAGGTATACATCACCCATCTTG
Source organism: Panax ginseng (assembly GCA_020205605.1). NCBI lineage: Eukaryota > Viridiplantae > Streptophyta > Magnoliopsida > Apiales > Araliaceae > Panax > Panax ginseng. The sequence continues at coordinate 107,953,855 of CM035148.1, read as the reverse complement.
GGTCGCCAGATACATGGTACAGAATTCAAATACAACTTACTAATACAACTGTCGTGTACAATATGACAAAACATAAACTGTGAGTTTGAATACAAATATTGTCTACTAGAGATTATACAAACTCAAAAGGAGTCCTCATTATAATTATTATCACACTATTTCACAGAATAGTGAGGACTACTAATGATATCCTCTGGACCATCACTCCGTTCCCCGACTCGTCCCAGCTATATTCTCATTTCCTGAAGAGAACAGTGAAAGAAAGGGTGAGCTCAACTAGCCCAGTAAGAAATATTATGACTAAGATAATGCAGAATAAATTATCATTAGTCTCCAACAATGTTAAACTGATAAAATATAATAGACATCAAGTTTAACAGCAGTGGAACAAGCAATCCATTAAAAGAGTCAAGTAGAAAATAAAATCTACTATTTTTATGATTTAAAAGGTTTTTCATCACTGTTATCGTTGGAACTCAGCTTAAAAAATATTCCACATCATCGAATCACCCCTGCACTACGGCCAAGGATATTCTTTAGTATCACGACCACAATTATCCATGCACGACGGGACAAGAACATTTGTGTATTCATTAATGGTCATGATCTTGTCAACAACTGTCCATCAATGCACTACGGGCCAATGAGGACTTTTACCACATCATTTGTAACATTACTACCATGATTACAACCGAATAATCCTCGGTCATAATCATACCAAGTCCATCTATGCACCATGTGCCACATGAGATGACTTTCAAAAAAAAAATATAAATATGAGGATGATGACAATGATATAAGAATTCAATAAAACAAGTTCAAGAATTAATTTATCCAGAACTAATAATGTCCAAATTGTCAACATGATACCGCTTTGTAGAGTAAAATTCAAGAATAATCGTAAAAAATATTTCCATGAAAAGATACTAGATGAAGTTTAAATATCAATGATATTCTACTAATTTCATGGAGTATAGAAGTCAAAACTTTAACCAACCTGAGTATAATAAAGAATGGAATAACAAAAGAAATCACCATGCATAAGGTACTTTCAGATAAACAAAGTTA